>OW618034.2:10718000-15518000 GCA_939531255.2 Thera britannica | reverse complement strand
TTTTATCTACAGATCCATGCACCAGTTTTGCTACTGCCACAGAAGCCATCGTCACCGAATTTATTAGTTCTCAATATGGGTGAGTTGAGATAGATAATGTTCCTGATAAAATTCCAACCAAAGCGAAAGAAGTATGTCAGGATCGTGGCAAGTGGAAATCCGTGATCTCTGCCTACCCTTCTTTCTTTTCAAGTCCAGTCCATCCCTAGGTTGTCTGGAAGAGATCGCGTTTAGTGATAAGACCGCCCATTGTATTCCACTCTGATGTTTTCCTGTATTTCTTTGTTAATTTTATGTGGTGTACAATAAAGTATTTTCTATCTATCTATCTACCCTCATGGGAATGAGGCATGATTTTATGTATGTATGTATTAATCAAATAAAAAAATGTCGAATGGTAATAGTCAAATGCAATAGAAATTGTTTTCTGGGATTCTATGTTCATGAAGTTAACTTAGTTCTATCCATCTTCAGGTGACCTCCTGATAGAGAACTTCTTCAAGCAGCTAAGTTCAAGTCACGACGCGTCCAGTCCCCTGCAGAGTCCTATCATCGATAACATCCTGGTGAAGCTTCAGGATATCACCTTCGCCAGGGCGGTGATGACCTTGGCTGGGACACTGGAAGTGCAGGTTTGACTCGATTAGAGAAAACTAGATATTATCAAGATATCGATCTTAAAAGGTAGGCAATAGGACTAAATCATCGGACTACTGATACTAGGCCGTACTCTGAGTACCACGGTGCCACCACCATCAATAGGGGGTAAAGAAGTTATATTAACATTAAAGAGAGGCGACATTATAAAAGGCTTTTAAATAAACGTTAAAAAAATCAGCTTGATTTTATTTCTAGGCTATATAGTTTTGGAAATTCAACTAAAATAGTGATTGGATGACCAATAAAACTTGAGTTCCCATCATAGCACAGAAAAGACTGGCTTTGAAGCTAGATTATAGCCATCGTGAAATGACAGTTTGGGGAGAATTATTAGCACTTGATAGAGATTGCAAGCACGACTATTTAACATTTGTGCCATCATAAGTATCATGATCTTCCTTACGGCCTGAAGATGATTGAGATTTAATTAACTTTAATTCAATAAAATAAATTATATACATTTTTTAATACTTAGAATACAAAACAACACTTAGACAGAGATCAAACATTTGCATTCACACCACAAATATTTGTTCTCGGTGGGGATCGAACGCATGACCTACGGCACAGAAGGCAGAGCTACTATCGACTGAGCTGAGAGTGAGAGGCCAGTCGATATTCTCCGCAATAAGCTATAGGACATTGAATTGGTATCCCAGGAGGCGATCCTGGAGCCGATCTGCATCCGCTGCGACGTGAAGCGCTGCGTGGGCTCCCCCCCGGCGCAGCTGGTGGCGCTGGCTGCTGACGTCACGCTCGACACCGTGCTGCTCAACCTGGGGCAGAAGGACCTCGCCACCATACTCGCCGTCTGGAACGATAACTTGAGCATTGGACATTTTATAGGTCAGTGGGTAGAGCATTCAGCATTTTATAGGTCAGTGGGTAGAACATCCAGCATTTTATGGTAGAGCGTTCAGCATTTTATAGGTCAGTGGGTAGAACATCCAGCATTTTATGGTAGAGCATTCAGCATTTTATAGGTCAGTGGGTAGAGCATTCAGCGTTTTATAGGTTAATGGGTGGAGCATTTAGCCGTTTTATAGGTCAGTGGGTGGAGTTTTTAGCATCTCATAGGTCAATGGGTGGAGCATTCAGCATTTTATAGGTCAGTGGGTGGAGCATTTAGTATTTGATAGGTCAATGGGTGGATTGGATTATTCAGCAAATATTAGATCAGTTAGTCCATTCTTCTTTTTGTCGTGTCCATTCTTTTAAACCAGTGTGGATAGCATTTAAAGTACGAGTACGTTTCAATGAGGCTCTTTTCGTACACTTGACAATATTTTCTAAATTTCATTTTACATGGCGGTTTTGTCACGATGTTTTCCTTTTCCATTTGATGAGAGCACTGTCAAGTGCATGCATATTTTTGGAGAGGAAAACTGAAGGTTCTACTTTTGTGCCACGATTGATGCCCGCAGTATTCATGTTTAATCTCTGAAGATGCTGTCCATCTTCTAGTCTGAACTGGGCTGTTCATACGACACAGCCTAAATATTTCATGATTTTTTTAGGAAGCATAGTGCCAAACTCACCAGTAGAAGTGCCTCCAGCTGACGCATCAGTGAAGAAACTTCAAGCGTTCTTCGCCCAAGGAGAGCCTATCAGAAAAGAAGCTGCTATCAGGTATAGTTTCATTAGAGAAGTGAATTTGAAATTTGGAACAGATTTGAAATTGATCTGTCTCTCCTTCTCTATCTACAACTGTTACTACATCATGCTCAAGGACTGCTGGACATTCAATTTCAGCTAGAATAAGTTTGGACCTTTTCCTTCCAATCCATTTTTACAGTATCGGCGTCAGTAAAGAGAATCTTTTTAAACTTCATTTTTCATTTCGCTGGTGTACGTTGAGAAACTCATGGAGGCTGATCATAATCTTTCTTCCAGGTTCACCCTCGAAGGCCTAACCCTCCGCCTATTCTCGGATATAGACGAGGTCCTAAGCTCCCCCGTACGCGACATCAACAACGGCCTCGCAAGGCTTACCGCTGGAGAGGCTTCCTTCCACCTGGAGGTATACTCCGACAACAGCCTGGAGCTGAAGGCCAGTCTCATGAGCCTGCTCGTTGATGACATCAGGACGGAACCCAATGTCTTCATCAAGAGGTAAGTCCTGGACCTTCCTGGGAAATTTCTTCTTGGGTTGTGCATTGATCTCCCAAATTGAGTGATTAAGCTTAGAAGAACTAAGCGTAGAAATTACGGCTTGGTTCCTCTCTTTTTTGCAAAATAAAATGTTTCCATGTTTCTTTAACGAAATAAAAATAGCAGTGAAGTTCCAGTGTGGTGCCAATTTAATGTATCAGTGCAACGATATCTATGTCTGAAAACTCAACTTAGTCGAGTCAAATGCGATTTCTGGTCGTCGTGGGTATATCCACTCGATTTCCAATGAGTTTTTCTGTTGGAATATGTATGTGCTCAATGGCCTCTATGCCACTACTCTCAAACGGTGATGGAAAATATCGTGAGGAAATCGGCGTGCCAAATCACGCAAAAAGGGCCCGCTATCGCCAGCGGCCTACTTGCGAAAACCAGTCCGCACATCAATTGTTTTATTTTGATTTCATAGTTAATCTTTTTTTTTATGTTAATCATTTTGTGTGGCGTATCTAAGCACATCTAACATGTCTAAAGAGAAATAAAGATTATGATTATGATTATTATGATGATGAATTCGCCAATCTCGATGCATCAGTGCTTGAAAAGCATGTCGTGTTATAGAATCTTCGAGTCGCAAGGCGGGTCATGCCGCGACACGGTCGGCATCTCGGTGCGTCGGCCGGCGCTCATCGACGCCAGCGTGCGCGTGACGGGCGCGCGGGCCCGCCAGGTAGACGTGCGCGTCGACCGCACAAGGCTCAACCTGTCGCTGCCCTTCTTCCTCACGCTGGCGCGCACTCTGCTGGAGGCCATGCCAGGTCACTCTCTCGCTTTAGTTATAAAATGTCGGTTGCCTGTAAAGTCTGTTTACTGACGATAGTTGAACGTGACAACGTCATACAGCTGCCCACGCGGACGCATCGCTCACTCAAGTAAGAGAGAGACAGATGTCGAACGCTGCCGAACGTGGAGGTCGATTATGCCTCTTTACACGTATCTCAAGGATCATCTATAACATCAACTTATAGCAGTCCACTGCTGGACGTCGGTCTCTCTCAAGAGACCTAGGTTCACCTTGAAACATCTTGAAGCTAGGTGAGTCTAGGTGCCAGTTCCACGCGACCAATTCTAGAAGAACAGGCAACCAACTAAAATGACGTGCGTGACCTACGAGGCAATTTTTATGGGTCATGTGCTTGTTCCGTCAGTCAAAAAAAAAAAGACGCTAGCGTCTGCCTATTGTAATCCCCAAGCTCGGTACATATTCTTTAGAGGTCTCTTGGAACAGTGACCTGTGCCTTCTCATGATAGTTGTTGTTCTCCCAGGAGAGAAGACTCTGGAAGGCGGCGTGGTGAACCACGGGTACGTGGGTGACCCTCGCGCGCCCGCCGCCTCGCGTCTGCACAGCACCAGCGACTCCACCAGCGGATACTACTCCACAGGTAGTAGTGCTCGTGCCATATCTACGGTAGAGGACGTTGCAAACGCTGAACCATAGAAACGTGGGCTAAGAGCTGCACGCACGAGGTGAAGTGAACAGTACCCGAAGTCCGAGTTTTGTTTTCTAAATGTTGTTTTCGTTTCGCCTACGAGTCTCTGTCTTTTGTATGGAGAAAAGATGAGACAGCAAAAATACGTTACGTAGTTAGAGTTGTTGTCTCATCATTTTTCCATGCAAAAGAGAGAGACACGTAGGCGAAACCAAAACAACATTTGGTAACGAAATGTGGTAGCAAAACTCGGACTTCGGGTACAGATCCTCTAAACGTGACGTGGGCTTCACTCTTGCGAAAACTGTTTCATCAATCGTTTCGTATTTTAAAAAGATCTTAGCTCTGACTGGCCTCTTAGCTCCGTTGGTAGTAGCTCTGCCTTCTGCGCCGTAGGTCGTGGGTTCGATCCCCACCGAGAACAAATATTTGTGTGGTGAAAACGGATGTTTGTTCTCTGTCTGGGTGTTATATTGTATTCTTAGTATGTATTTACAAAAAAAAATTATTTAAGTAGTGTATCAGCTATCTGGCTCCCATAACACAAGCTCTGCTTAATTTGGGGCTAGATAGTGTTGTGTGGATTGTCCAAAATATTTATTTATTTATTTAGCTGGACTTATAGTTCGTAATTTTTCAAGGAAATTCAATGTCCGAGGATGCTCCAAACCTGGCGATATCCATCCAGTTCCGGCAGCCAGAGATAATGTGCTTCGCGGCGAGCGGCAAGGCGGATGGGCACGCGCTGCTGATGCGAGCTGAACTGCTGCTGGACTACTCCTCGCATTGCGGCACCGAGACCTTCGTCATCTCGCTAGCTGGACTGCAGGTCAGTCTTACAGCTATCCAAATCCATTCGTCAGCCAGAGATTGTGCTTCGCGGCGAGTGGCAAGGCGAATGGACACATGCTCTTTTGGACTGCTAGTTTCCACTACAGTAGGCCTACCATGAGAATCTGGCTCTGTCTCTAGTTCTGGTTTTGGTCGCGTGGAACTGGCACCTAGACTCACCTAGCTTTAAGACGTTTCAAAGTGATTCTTGCATCGTATTGAATAAAATTTTATTGAGTTTGAGTCTGTGTGAGTGTTGACTAAATAAATCCTAACGCCAAAACGTCACACAGACAGTATAATGCACTGATGAGCACTCACACAGACTCAAAACCAGAGCCAGACAGAGCTCATGGTACGCCTACAGGTCCTCCACTATTCACAGGTGATGTCAAAGCTCCAATCGAAGCTGAAGAACCTCCCTCCCCAACTGGTCCTGAAGCCATGTGACCTGGAGTTTTCCAAGAGCTTCAAGAACGTCGAAGAAGGGGTGCGGGTGAAAGCATCCGTGTCCGAGATAGAAGTGCATATCGCCGCTACTACCGTGCATACTGTTACTGGTAAGGGACTCACATTGATTCAAAGAAAGAGAGATAAATATTGGACTCCGTGCTTACACGTACCTAAGAAACTAAGCAGTTAGTGCTATCTACCTAACCTACGGATAGTTACAGAAATAGAGTTGAACTTGATTAAATTGTAAACTAAGCGTTCCACATTTTTAACCACTTAAGAGGTAAATAGCATCACAAACAAGCACGGGCACGGGACTCTGGTTATTTTTCGGTCACTAGTATAGACGGCGCATAATGTGACCCAATAACATCTTGTGGTAACAAATCATGTGCTTGACCTAAATGAAAATTTCAGATATTCTGGACGAGATCCAATCCGAAATCATGATGATCCCCGAAGAGCGAGAACACTTCAACTTCCTCAACCCTCGCGCGGAGAAGCTGGAAGAAGACCTGTGGTCCCCGAAGAAGATCACCCCCACAGTGAGCATCAACCCTGAGGACAGCTACCAGCCGCGGTACCCCACGGTGAAGCCGACGGAGACGTTCATGATGATGGTGCCGTCGGTGAGGATCATATTCGAGATCGAGCAGACCGTCCGGATTCCGGTGCTGATGATGAAGGTATTTTCATAATATAATAAAATAAGACAAAGTATAACTGTTAAAATGACTACAGCCTTCTACTAGTCAGATTAAACACACACAAAATAAAATAAAAACATACAGAGATATATTATACAAAACAAGAACTTAACAAGAAAATAAAAAACTAGCTACAAAAATTAAGATAGCGTGTGTGTTGCATTCCAGACAAAAAGGTAATAGCTCAGCGCATATATTGCACAAGTGCAAACACTGATTTTCAGCTATTACCTTTTTAAGCGACAAGTTGAGATGCCAAACGACGGAACCAGTGTTTGTGAATGACGGAGAACTTAAAAGATTGTGTATGGGTGTGTATATGTGTGTATGGGTGCATGTGGGTGTGTGCGAATGGTTGAGTGTGTAGTGTTGTGCGTTTCGTGAGTAGGCTTCCATGATTCTCCCAGTCTCTTAAGAGTCTGGTAAGCACAGAGGGAAGCCTACCCCAAAGAGTGTGTGTGTATGTGGGTGTATTACTGAGAGCTCTCCTGATTACACAAGTCTCTTAAGAGCCAGGGTTTCACAGGAGAGCTCTCTAGTGTGTTTGTGTAGTATGTGTGTAGTGTGCGGGGGTATGTTCGTAAGAGTGTTGTGTAAAAGAGTGTGGGTGTGGAGACGTTTGAGTGTGGGTGTGGAGACGTTTGAATTAGAATTTGAATTACTTGATTAAAGCTGAATTTGTCCCCAGTTCACAGGAGAAGTGACTCTCCACGACTGGTCTCAGAAGCTCCACGGCACGGCATTACTAACGGCGCAGGCGTCGGTGTACAACGAGCGAGTGGACGCATGGGAGCCTCTCATAGAGCCGCTGGTCATCAATGAGAATATCTACCGGCCGTGGGAGATCAGCGCTACCATTTTTCAGGTTAGCATAGTTACTTACACGCTTTTCAAAAACTGATGCCGTTGTTTTATTCATATTCATTTATTCATTGCTTCATGTGTTTTATAGGTCTTGGGGGGGAATAACGTCCAGAACATGAACCCCGCTGGGGCATTACAATGGCCTCATCATAGTGAAATTAAAATTTCTTAGGGCTGGTTTCACGGATTGCTAATCGGCCTATTAAATATTTGACAGTTGTTTATTTCAAATATTTGAGAGCCAGGAAAAGTTAGAGTTACACAGCTATCAAATATTTAACTGGCCGATTAGCAAACCTGGGAAACTAGTCCTTATTCCTTTTATGTGCTCGTTATAAGAGAGCTTACCCAGGTTCCTTTTATGTGCCTAAAGTTCACAGGAAGTTGGCATAAATACCAACTTTCTAATGAAACTATCCCATAGCGTCACCCCGTAATGCAGACACGAGTGGAGAGTGACGACATGGGCTAATAACTTTTTAAATCATATTTTGAATACATAATAGTTAAAATGAAACGTTGCCCACTACAGGATAAAGCCTACTCCATGTCAACCCGCTTAGAAACCACCACTCCACCAGAAACGGAAGCTGACTCCTCCGTCGCCTCAGAATCCAAGAAACGCAGAAAAAAGAACGAATTCGAATCAGAAACATCTGCAGACGAATGTGACACTGACAACGAGATGACGTTTATAAAGAACCCCAACGGGAGGGAAAGCAGGAATTGTAACATGGAGTACGGGAATATGGCGTTTCTGGGAACTCTGGAGAATGATGAGTCTGATTCGGAGAATGAGAACGGACTCATGGATAAGCTGGCGACGGCTATTGGACATCTGTTTACTGAGTAAGTTACTGTTCTCAACACCAACTAAATAATATTGGATTGTTATTCTCTGGAACACATCCCAAGAGTTTATTGTTTTCAGGCTTTGTCATCAGTAAAATTTTCTGTATTTTCCTCATTGACAGTGAACTACTAATGGCATAGCTTGCTTGTTAATTCCTAGCCAATAAACGAAGTTAAGCCAGAGGCACCGGCGCTTTGTCACCACTGAAGAAGCATTTATGAGTATACCTAAGCACACGTGCTCTAGTGCACTAGTTATAGTTAAGTCAGACAGAGGCCTTACATTTAAAACGGCCTTAAACCTCTGATAACAGAGTTAGCCACTAGTTCATGAACTTTCTTTCAGTGAATCAAGCTGTGAAGAGTTAAGCAACGCGGAAGATTCCTCCGCGCCGCAGAGCGATGGTGACATTGACGCGGATGATGAGGACAATGACAAGGCTGTCACCTTTGTAGACGGCGTTAAGGGGAAGAAGGAGGACCAAAAGACTGTCACTTTACAGGTACCTATAGAGCAACTTTTCTGCCTGTAAACAGTGATTGCGTTGTTCTAATCATCGGTCATACAGTCTGGAACATCGCATTGCTGTGTTGCAGTTTGAATGTTTTTGGTGCCGATGGAATAACAGGCGCACTAGGCCTAACAAACACCACGTTGCAGAGTGATGGACGCAGCACAATACAGAATCCACATGCGAAATCCTTGAAGAACTCAAAGAAGAAGAACTCTGAAGAACATTTTGAGAAGTTCACTACTAGACCTCGGCCTCCCCAAGCATTTCCAGGAAAAACAGAACAGCTCTGAGCATTCTCCATCCACTGACTTCTCCTGATCATTACAATGCTTTTGGTCAATCGGGGCGTCTTTAGTCATCATGCGTCATCAGTTGCAATACGCACTGAGTTTATACGTTTGTGTAAATGGACGTGTTCTGAGTGAATACCATTGTTATCGGCAAAGCTGATAGCACTAAAGAAAGACCTGTACACAATAGCCCTTACGTTTTAGGACCCCGTCCACGGCGACAGCGTGGACTCTGGCCTCGAGACGGACGCCGCTCCGGAGCGACCCTGCACGTACATAATGCTGGAAGGCAGAGACACGCTCAACCTAACCCTGAGTCCGGCCGCCGCGAGGGTGCTGCTAGCGCTGAGTCGCGCCGTGGCCGACCGCGCCGCTGCCGTCAGCGGGATCGTCACTGCAGAGAGCGGACTGCTGCTCATCAACGATATAGGTACGCAAAGATTTTTATAATGTCCCAAAAGTTAAGAGCCGAGTGGGATTTGAACCCGCGAGCTTCTCCTTGGTAACGAGCTGCACTGACCACTGCTGCTGTTGACTGTAACGTCAAACCTGTAAATGGAGCCACGGTCGCGTTAGTGCCGAACAGTCCCTAAGAGTTATTCGTCGTGATTTGGATCCGATGGCGCAGTGGTCAGCGCAGCCCCGTACCAAGGGGAAGGTTGCGGGCTTAAATCCCGCTCGGGTCTTCACTTTTGGGACATTATAAAAATCTTTCTGATTTCCTTGTAGTAAAAGTGTAGTAAACACTGTAAAATTCAATAAAATAGATATAGGTACGGCTGTAGGAAATAAATATCTATTGCACATCGGTTTTTCTGCTTTCGTAGAGCGCTATATCTTTCTGGCGCACACTACGCTCTATGAAGCCGAAATTGGCCAATGTGCAATATTTGTTGCCTACAACGATATGTCTTGTCTAACTATCAGGGCCTGGTTCGACGGTGCAGTTGAGAACAAAAGCTGAGACAGACCTAGCCGGCAACGACAGGGTCATAGCTATAGCCGACTACGACGTGGACACTAGCAGGCCTAGCACTCCGGGTAAGGCGCTTTATATTTGCAGTATAATTTTTCAATTTCTTGATCATGGTCTTTCGAGCCGGATAGCACGTAGGTATGTATGCTATCCGATTCGAAGGACCATCGCAAATGAAACGAAATGTGTGGGAAATACTAAAATCTCTCGCTTTATTTAATCGCTGCACTCTTTATAAGTAGAATTTCTATTTTTTCTTGGTTAGTAAACTCTTACATCGCACAAGTAAACTACTTTTCCTAAAATAACATACACCTAGAATTAACCGAAGCGGCATAAAATATGATTCATGTATCTTAATCTTTTTAGCAGCTCGCTGTCTCTTGTCACAGTCACTTTCATGTCAGTAAATAGAGATGGCAACAGACTTAGCGGCCTGCTAGAGCTAAATGGGAGGACCATTATGAATTTATGCCGTAATTTGTGATTGTAATGTTGCAGGCTGTGATACATCCACAGGAGATGTTTTAGATGAGACTGAAGAGAAGCCGAGACATGAAATGACTGATATTAGCGACGAGTGGGATTGGTGAGTGTCATTCGGATAAATATAATAGATGAAGGATGAAGGGTGTGATAACGGATAGTGTTAGTGTTTCTTTCTTTCTCTTTCTTTCTTTAACGGCCCTCTGTGCGTAGTTTCGAGGGCGGGTTCCCGGGCGGGCAGCTGGCGGGCCCGGCGCCGCGGGAGTGGTCCCCCCGCGCGCCGCCCGCGCCCCCCGCGCTGCGCACCAAGCTCACCGACCTGACGCTCGCCGTCACGATGCACGACCTCGACCATCTCACTGTAAGTAGAGGATCGTCCAATATTCAACTGCACGTCCTACTACTTCAGTCGCTCTAAGTAAATTGTTCTTTATTACCTACATCACAAAGGTCATTTTGAAGTACTTTGCTGTGAGCCAACGTCAAGAAAACGTGGTGGAGGGGCGTGCATTTGTAGACTAGTTTATCTATACTATACTATGGGTAGATTAGTACATCATAACATTCCAAAAGTTCGACAAATCGAACATCCGCACTTGATGTGCGGGCTGGTTTTTCCGCAAGTACCCTTGACACGTGTTGCTCGAACTTTTTAGGTTCTACGACACGCCGGTTTCCTCACGATGTTGGAAGGCGGAGGAAGGCGGGGCCGCTACCACTATAGACCACCAAGTGCTCTCAGGCCTGGGGTAGGGTATAGGTATGGGGATCTAACAAGCACAAAAAAAAATTCTTTCAGATATTATGTCCTCAACGCACCGTGTCCAAGCTCCACGTGTTGCACCCTAGCAGGAACTCCACACGGTACTACATAGTGGTGGAAAGGCAATCTAACTACAATAGCAAGAAGATCGTGGTTCGATCGCCGTTGCAAGTAAGTGTTATTCTAATTTTGCTATTTTTTTAAGAAGGTATAGTGAGTATTGGATGATCCCAAAAGAGGTTCTGACAGTACTCTATTACCCCCCTTTTTTTTAAGAGGGGAAAATGCCTTCGCATTTCCCTTCCGCCAAGCCTATAATCTTAAAAGAGGTTCTGAAAAACCTGCAATTTTTCAACCTAGCCTATTTCGTCCCGCTGCTGGACAAATTTAAGATAGAAGAAAAATATAAGAAGATTCAGATATAGCGTTAGAATATGAAGCTTTTGGGGGAGCCCAAAGGCTCACCATCTCCTTTCGAAGGCGTTTGGTCGTCCTCTAATTTCACAAAGAAAACCCTTACTGGATGAGGATATCAATAATCCGTACCGTACGAACCCGCAGTTCTTCTTCTTGCCTTTGCATTCACCGTCATTTACTCTAAATTTTCCAAGTTTATTAATAGCTATCACTTTGAACCTCTTTGTAGATTCGAAACGAGACTTCATACGCACTCGAGTTGTTCTACAACAAGAAGGATCTGCTGGCGATAGGGGCGGACCTCATCGGCTCGTTGACGAATCCATTTGACGACAAGATGCGGCTAGCTGTGATCGCGCCCCAGCAGACGTACAACGTACCGCTGTACATCGCATATCATTGCAAGCTCTATCTACTGCCGAGTAACTTTGAGTGAGTATTACTATCCCGTCATACACGCCCTCTTATTTACAACATGAATAGCTTCAAGAAAAACGTCACGCGCCAGTAATTTCACCGGCACCCTGAAACACGGCAGAAATAGGCATGGTAGGTAGTAGTACCTACTTCCCTACAGCTAAAGCGCTCTACTACTCTACAGCTAATGCTTCAAAACTCTGGAATCTGCGGAATCTGGGAATGCCTCCATTACTGAAATAAACCTACCTATGGAAGTGAAAATGTTGATGTTTGCAAGTCTTTTCGACTCAATAACGCTTTAAGGCCTGCGCACATCTAGGCGATCAGCTGAAACGCTGTCAAATATGACAGTGATATTTGACAGCGTTTCAGCTGATCGCCATCGCCACCTCCTATATGTGCGCAGGCCATTAGCTACAGGGAAGAATACTGATGGGCCCATGCCTTAAAAATTATATTAGCAAAGTTGAAACCGAGCGATGCCGCAGGCGACAGCTAGTTTTATAATTTTCTACCACGGCGTAGCTCAAGGCTCGTTTCACGGACCCTTACTATTATTATTGTACAGGAGTTATCAAACAGCCACTCAAGGCATTTGGTGGATGGAGCTGGCGAACGACCTAGGCACGCCGCGGGATATGATCTGCCCCGCCAAGGATGAACAGGATAAGAAGATCTTTGCTATGAGGATATTAGCTGTGGAAGGTACATACTTGATACACGTGGTTCTTGTCTTGCTTGGTAGCCCGGTTACGAAATAAGAACTGTACGACAGATGTTTTTTATTAGTTCATAACCAGGTTACTGGATGACAGAACTTTTTGCTACCTGAGTTGAGTATTTTTTGTAACCGCGTTACGAAAATCTTTCTACGTAGCTAGTTACGAAACCCGGCTAAGTACAAGTACTCAAGTACTAAAGGGATTAGTGGACAGCAACTGGACTTTTTGCAAGTAGTTCGCTGGCTACGACAAAATATATAATCTAAAGATTATTTAAGTATATTTTTTTGCCATATGTGGCCAATAGACTCGCTTACCTTTGTAATAGAGGACTACTTTCTCATAGTATTTTTATCACTCCCTCATAAGAAAGGACTGTTGGTAACTATTTCCCGTCTATTTCAGGAATTCAATCGCACAAAGTGAGCCGAACCATCCCTAACTACCTGGTGCGAGTGGTACCTCCCCTAGCGTTGTACAACCGACTGCCGTACGCTATCGAGGTAAGACATATCGACTCATATTCCATCATCAAGAGAGCCCAATGTTGGTTGTAGACCTCAAATTTCTAGATAAGAAATCGTGGTTCTTGGGTGATTTTTTTTTGCCGAAGTTTGTCGATCTTTGCCGAAAAGGTTGACGGGAGTTCATAGCATTTTTCCCACCTTAAAAATGCTCAAGCACGCCTAAAGAGGTTTTCACTTCAAAAATAGACGCAATGTCTTTCAGAGCCACAATTTAATTGATTCTTTGGAAACGTCATAGTACCTTGATATTCGCTATGTTTACTGTCCTATTCTTGTGGTGTACAATAAAGTGTTATCTATCTATCTAACTTCCTTTGTGAATCCGTTGTCTGTAGATGTCATGTGCGGCCCTGCAATGGAAGGC
Source organism: Thera britannica (assembly GCA_939531255.2). NCBI lineage: Eukaryota > Metazoa > Arthropoda > Insecta > Lepidoptera > Geometridae > Thera > Thera britannica. The sequence goes on along the minus strand of OW618034.2, from coordinate 15,504,553 downwards.
GCGCATAGAGTCAGGCGAGCGGGTGCACACATACACGCTGCCACTCACACACGCACACCGGCTCGTCATCGCGCTCAACTACCAGGGAGCCGAATGGACCGGCACCTTCACACTCTCATCCGGTAACTCCACCAGTTTAACAACGTGCTCACCATTTTTGAGTGACCATAGGCCTTCCCTACACATTTCCAGGAAGAACGATTCTGAGCCCTTTCCATCCATCGACTTCCCGCGATCTTAAAAATCTCGTCAGTCCATCTGGTGGGCGGGCGCCCTACGCTTCGTCTTCCGGTTCGTGGTCGCCATTCGAGAACCCTTATTCTCCAACGGTTGTCGATTCTTCGAGCTATATGACCTGCCCATTGCCACTTCAACTTACTAATTCTACGAGATATACGGTGACCTTGGTTCTTCTACGGATATCCTCATTCCTGATTCTATCACGTAGTGCAACTCCCAGCATAGCTCTCTCCATAGCTCGTTGCGCGACTTTGAACTTGTGCACGAGGCCAATTTTGGGTGAATGCTAATGGATTTATTTAATGGCTCAAGTTCATGATGTCTTGGGATGGCCTAAAAATTTCGTCGCCAGAGTTTGCTGGTAGGTTAGCTCATACCAATAGTCATCATCGTCTCAGCTTAGTATCACACACTGCCTCCTTCATTGTCCCAGCCTTCTCTGTCTCGTGCGATACCATTAGTAATGCATAAAAAGACTTCAAATCAATCCAATTCAAATAAGAATCAAGTTTATATCACTCGAAAAGCTTTCCAGGTCTGTTTCAAACCTCTGAGTCACGTAATTTCAGAAATCTGATGACTCTATAAGAGCATATTATGTTTGTTTGTAGATATAACGGAGAAATGCGTGAACCTGTCAGCGGACGAGGGTCGAGGCTTGCCCCCGAGTCAGGTCTGCGTGACCGTGGAGCGCGGGGACTGCTGGCAGCTGTACGTACACGCGCATCACTGGTTCATCAACAAGACGGGACTGCCGCTCGAGATGAAGGCAAGGCACATCTATCTTACAGAGCCAACTTTTAATGCAATGTAGTAGTCTGTTTATCACCCGCAAGGTCGTCACTTATTGGTCAGCTAGGAACTTGTGTGGCGGGTAGAAACAGGGTCAATAAGTTGCTACCATCATAGCGGACCATGGACAAAGGGCTTGCCAGAGACCTATATACTTACAGGAACTAGTCCGCTCATCAATTATTAAAGTGGACCGGGGTGGGGAAGTTGAAAACGCGGAGGGCCGCTGCCCGGTTCTGGCGACTTCGTCATTCTTCGGTTCCACTCGGGTGATCTCGTGATCTGCGCGAGGCATGTGTTCGGCCTTTACACCATCACTCTATCGCGCAAAAGCGTGCGTACAATGACGTTGAAAGAGGAAAGGAAAACAGCTCGCGAGCGCAATCGCGTGCTGTTTTCCTTTCCTGTACGAATATCACACGTGCCAGTTTTGGGCGCTCTATATCGCGCACGATTCGCTTTTACAAGTACTTTTACCGATTTGGAAAGAGCCGACGCACAATCACGCGCGATAGCGCGAGTGGCTGTCAAAACTATATCGCGTAATCGCTCGCGATTGTCCGTGCAGGCCATCCTGTACGTTCCTGAGAAGGGGCGATAGAGTGATTGTGTAAAGGTGGCTATTGTGTGTTGCCAGGGTCGTCACTCGGCGGCGGTGGTGGCACTGGGCTCGGAGCCGGTGGTGTGGAGCGGGCGCTGGGGCCGCGGCGGCGCGCGCGTGCGCTTCCGCGCGCACCACTCCGCCTGGTCCCGCGCCGCGCGCCTGCCGCCCGCCGCGCCCGGCCTCGTCGTGTGCGCACACACCGAGCGGCAGACTAACTACCGCCTGCTGCTCAATGTGAGTGCACTCTCCCCACCCCTTCCCTCTCCCCTCCCCTCCCCGCCTGCTGCATGCCCGTACAGCGCACCACTCCGCCTGGTCCCGCGCCGCGCCCGGCCTCGTCGTGTGCGCACACACCGAGCGACAGACCAACTACCGCCTGCTGCTCAATGTGAGTGCTCTCCCCACCCCTTCCCTCTCCCCTCCCCTCCCCGCCTGCTGCATGCCCGTACAGCGCACCACGCCGCGCGCCTGTTGCTCGCCCTTCCCTATTCTTCCCTCCCCTCTCTGCTGCATGCACCTAGATAGTGCCCGTATAATGATGACAACAATATTATATGTGATCCTTGTTAACACAATCACCGACATCATGCACATCGCAGAAAATATTTGTACCAGGGACGCACAGGACAGAGGAGGCTGGCAGAAGATGAAAGAGGCCTTTATCCAGCAGTAGGTGATACCGAGCTGTGATTAAGATGATCAAAGTCAAGTCAAAGATTTCTTTATTCAGTAGTAACTCAAGGATCACTTTGAAACGCTCTTAAAGCACTCTTAAAGCTATCTGAATCTAGGTGCCAGTTCCACGCTACCAAGCCTAGAAGAACAGGCAGCAAACTATAGCTTGGTTCCTACCATTTTTTGTATGATTTTCACAAATCCCCTAACTAGTTAATTTCCGTCTCATACAGGTAACCCTCTCCGAGCTGAGTCCGCAGCTGACCAAGATCGTGACTCTCCTGCCGTACTTCATAGTGTCGAACGAGACGCGTCGTCCGCTCCGCTACATGGAGGAGAACGAGGCGGCTGACCTGTGGATGGACCTCCCAGCCGGGGCGTGCGCGCCCTTCCATCCCGCCACTACGTCGATGGCGATGCACTGCAAGTACCGAGACTCGGCGCTCGTCTCGCATCGGTTCCCCATCGCGAGGAACCATGTCACCGTACTCAGGATGGACAAAGGGGTAAGTTTACTACCTAACTGTGGTGTGTTAACCAGTTTTGGGAATAGGACATCCCCAATCAAATTGGGCAGCGTGACCTCTAGTGGTGAAAAAAGAAGAGGAAGGGTGATGAGTCGCTATACGTAGTTGTATTGTTTGCCGTGTAATAAAGTTAAACAGAATTGTAGCTATAATCAATGAAGAGTTTTCGGCCTAATAGGTGCCTACATAGAACATTATGGTGTATTTATTTTACTAAAGAGGAGGCCTATACTCAGTGGGTGCAAACGGGCTGAGATGATGATGGTGTATTTTTTTTTTTTAGAGGTACGCCTGACAACATAAAAACATTCATACCAGCTTCTCGATTGATTTCTTAAGAAATGGTATATTATATTTAAAATCTCGCTTTCTGAAAGATGAAACCTACTTAAGCCAATAACAAATTAGCCTATTTTGATAGGTTATTTAATTGCTTAGTTAAATTATACAACAAAATAGCTTTAAAAAATAAATTAATTTAATAACAAAACTAACACGACTTACAATATAAATTCTACGTTTAACTTAAATCTAGGAATACCCATAGCCGCCTTTAGGTTTCAACGGTTTCTCCAGCGACAAGGTTCCATCGTCATGCAGCGTGTAGGCAGTTCCCTTAGACCTATGGGCCCATATCCTGACAGCTTTCAAATGGGCGTCGCTCTGTTGCTTGGCCGCTGACGCCGGTGGGGCCGGCTCGTATGCCACGCTTGATGATGATGATGATGGTGAGGAGTATGATGGAGCGGTGTAAGATGACGTCAGCTCTGCATTTGGAGATAGGGATTTACTTGCTGTCACCTGGAAATAAAAATGATCAATGTATGGGCGTTACAGCTCGTAGAACCGACAACCGCTGGGTAATAAAGATTGGTGAATCTAATAGTGAACAAAACATAGGACGGTTCCCCACCCGATAGACCGATGATATTGTGACGATTGCTAGACGTCGCTGGGTAGATAGGGCTCAAAATCCACGTCAATACGACCTCTTTGGTCTAAATGCCTTAAGAGTCCAACAAGGGCGCGATATAGGTCTTTCTGTCAATATTTTAGTGACCGTAGTTTCTCTAATAGGTAACTTCGGAGCTACGTGCTAATTAGTTCCCTATTAGGTTGTCACATAAGTAATATGGTACGTAATAATCGTTTGTTAGGAGTTTTCAAAGATTGAATATACTACCAAGTTTATAGTTAGGTACTTACTGTATAATGTGGTACGTGATACGAGCTAAGTGTATCCAACTTAGAATCATAATTCATCAGCGGCAAACTGCCGAAGTTTTCCAGCCTGTAGGAACCTGCCTTGACAACTGTTGGCACATTGTTAGTGAATGCCACGTCATAGTCTGTATCGTCTCTTAGGTTCATGGGCTTGGGTAGAATCTCCTCTGACAAAACCTTACTGAGACCGTTACTGGTGTCAGAATATGTGATATGGCTCTGCATGCTTTCTTGCGTGTCCAAAACGGCGTTGTTGTACTGGTTTGGTGGGCTGGTGTAGTAGGATAGAGGCGTTGGATCGGTCACGTATTTAGAAGGATTGTTATAGTCATTGCTAAACTTTTTCTTTTCGTAGTCATAAGGTTTAGCTTGGTAGTCGGTCTCATAGTTAGTTGGCCTGTTAAAGCCAGGATTTTTTTCCTGATACGGATTGAATTTGGGATCCAAATCAATTTCGTGAACTATCGCACTAAACATGTTACTCTCGTCGTCCTTAGGTTTTAGAAACGATTCTGAGTCTTGGATACTATTGTATATGTTCCTGTATTCGTCAGTCGTCGGTCGGCTGTCGATTTGTCTCTCATATGGGTCCCTGGTTCTTTCGCTGTCTTTATTGTAACCGGTGTACTCGATAATTTTGTCTAGATCTTGCTTAGATAGGTATTTCACAAAGTTCTGTAAGTCTTCTTCTCGTAAGCCTTCGTTAGTTGGTCTTTTACTAACCTTTGGTCGTGAGTTCCCGGGGTAGGAGTTAGCATGGTAAGGTGGGTCGTCATTATCCATCATGTAGCTCGGAGGGGGGGTGTATGAGAAGGGTCCTTTGCTCGGGATGCTGGCTGGAGGTCTGCTGTACAGTCTTGAAGGTGGATTTGAGTATTTCACACGTTTGATTCTGGTATATCCCTGTTGCATGTATGGTCCGTATGGTCTACCGTATCCATTCTCACTTTGAGTCTTTGCTATCACTACACAAAACATTAAAAGCACTAACTTCATTTTGCCGACGAAGTGTGTTGCAGATCGGAAGATGACTGAAAACTTAGAGAAAGCTTGTCGCAGAGGTCTTATATTAGTTGAGTTGAAAGTGATGTTAATTGAGTTAGTGTGGTGTCCGTAACAATGACACGCCTAGGCGTGTGTGCCTACTTATGCATCTTACATCACAAATACATCGTGTATACTGATGTGTTTGTGATGTACGTGGTGTATGTGTAAGTGTGACGGTGAAGTTCTGTAAAAACTGTTGTGTTATCAGGCGCGAGTCCGAAACTGTGTGACCTACTGAAATAGAAGCCTCATGTGAGTTCAGGTTCGATAACATACATTTGACACGTTTTTTCACTTGATTTCTTACATAATTTATACTCTTGACTTTATGACTGCTCAAAACCTATCGTAGATTTCTAAGTACAAAATGATAGCTATCGATCGATATATTGGCCAAAACACTTCTGCCCTGCTTTCACCAATGATTGAAAGGTCTTCTTTGACTTTGACTATCTTATTGGTAGTCAAAGGTGTCTCATTCCTTTTACGATCGGACCAATACTTTTGTACTAATAAGTGAACAAACAAGCGTACGGCCTACTTAATGGAAAGCGGCTACCGTAACTGATAACGTAACTGATGTGTGCTGGCTTGGTATTAACACTGGCATCACCCTAAAAAAAATAAACGTTCTTTTTTCACGACTCTATCCCGGTTGTCTCTATAGCGAAAACTCATATCGAATGACTGCTTCTATTAATGAATTACCTTATGCCGTAGTCTGCGATCTGCGTGGAGGTGACAGGTGGCATGGAGCGACCGTTCCTGATCTCGTTCAAGCCGTACAGCGCGGGCGACGCGCCCGTACGTATCGACAACCTGTGCGAAGATCTGTTCCTGAAGCTACATCAGGAAGACTCGGGACAGGTGAGTAGATGACAGCCGGCATGCAGCGCCCGTTCTGTGATCTCGTTCAAGCCTTACAGTGCGGGCATGATCCACTAAGCATGATTAAACTTGTCAGGGTCTGGGTGTTGCGTGTAGCATTTCCATAAAATGATGGGTATCCTTGAGTGTCGGTTTAGTAGGGTGGCTAGCCCGGCGGTCTCTAATAAAGTGGATGTTCCAGGTGGCTCTGCTGAGTCCATACCAGTCTATGCTGTACACATGGGACGATCCCGGAAAAGAGAGAAAACTCATGTGGAACATCTATAACAACAAGGGAAAAGGGTTTTTGGCCAACTTCGGACAAGATGGGTGAGTTGCATTCACAGATCAAATCTGAGCAAGACTCAACTTGAAAAAAATATGAGCCTATATTTGACCATGTGTCATCATGGTGCTACCCAGGATGGAATGCTGATAGTGGTGACACTAAAATATCTTTGTTTCAGTTACGGGGAAGAAAAAGTGAGTTTCCACTCCGTGAAGCATTCCACCCTGGTGGCGACCAGCAGTGTCACATCCAAGCTGTCGTCCACCCTCAAGCGACTCACCCCCAAGTCTCCAGAGCCCCGGGACTCCAGCAGTGGTGACTCCGACAGCTCAGACCTGCCCGAAGCTCACGCAAAGACCAAGAAAATGAGGAAAGATAAGGTGGTGGTCTTCTGGGTATCTTACATGGACGGCTATCAACGCGTCTTTGCTCTGGCGCAGGATGAACGGATAGCACACCAGTACAGGCTGAAGATAAACTCGGAGAAAAGTAACTACGAGATCTACATGTCTTTATCAGAAGTCAGCTTATCCGTCTGCGTTCAGAACAACACAGCGGTGAAGGAACTCGCCTACGTCAGCCTCACAGATTCCCTGCCGCGGTGGGAAGTCAACGTCAACCACAAATGGAAGCAACTATCTCCAGATCTAACCACCTGGATCGAGGACAAGTACCAGACGGAACAGAAGAAATGCCAACTGAAGGAGTACATCCACATCGACCTTGAAAAAATGCAAATGACGAAGCCATTCTTCTCCGAGCTCCGCAGAACGTATAACCCCGGTATTTGGATGCAGTATCGCAAGTCAGATACCTTGTCGTCGTTCCATCTGAAGCTGCAGAGACTGCAGATCGATAATCAGCTGAATGAGGCGGTTTTCCCCAGCGTCTTGTATCCAGCTCCGCTATCCCCCGATCTGCGATTAGCCGAACCGAAACCTAGCATCGAAATCGTCTGCTTAAAGCAGTACAGACCCTCGCTAAACCAGGAAGTGTACAAGTACTTGAAAGTGCTGGTTCAAGAGTACTGCGTGAACTTAGATAGGGGTTTTGTTAACTACGTTTTTGATATCTTGAACCATTGGAAGATAGAAGAGAAACCCGCGGTGAGGCTTCGCGCAGACTTGGCTTTAGTTCACCAACCTCTGCCGGTTATAGCGTTCAAGTCTCAGAGCTACGGGCAGAAGAACGTGGTCTTCGAGTATGTTCACCTCTCGCCTGTGAAGCTAGTGCTGTCTCTCTCTTCTCGCGGATACTTGGCGGACAACACGACGAGTCCGAGCAAGACTCGCTTCGGCAATAAGAAGGAGAATAGACCGAAGTTGTTCAACAGTGATTTGTTGGAGTATCTGTTCAATTCATGGGGGTCTTCGCTCTGTGACATGAAGGATGTGGTTTTAAGGTGAGTTGGTATATGTTTTTTTTTATCAGTTAAGTACCTACCTACCGCATAAAAAACAAGATTTAGTATGGAGTTTCATAATCAGCTGAACTAACAGAAATGGAACAAGTATAGAAGAGTCAGTCTTATAACAAGGCATTTCATCATCATTATCATCTCATCCCGGTATCACCCACTGCTGGGTATAGGCTTCCTTCATTTTCTGCCAGGTTCCTCTGTCTCAATAGAGTGGCAAAGTTTAAGAACATTTCGTGTCCATCTTCATGGAAAACGTCTAGACAATTCGGCAAGTTTATCATGCGCACTTGATGTGCAAAAAAGGTTTTTGCGCTTTTTGTACAAAAAAGTATATGGTTACTATCCCTTCATGTACCCTACGAAATATCTCCAGGGTACGCTAGGATTCCACTCACTCGAAACGCGAAGACTCTGCGATCAATTATTAACACTATGTCGCATTATGCGTGGATTGCTAAATTGCCCTGATCTTTTAGCGGAGGTAAGTAGACTCTGTGTCCCGGACAATCGCGCTAGATTCCGCCCTGGGCGAGTTCCACTGCTTTCACCGAGGGCCGTGCGCACCGTAGCGCGCCAACAATCCCCCGTCTGCCGCGCACAACGCCACCTCAACGCCCTGCTCTTGGCCAACCCACAATTAGACTTGTTTGCAGACAGGTGGGCTGTAGTGGAAAAACTGTGCTTGGGTTACTCTGAGGAACCCAGCTCTCTAACACCGTGGTGATCAGTATAAAACCTGTAAATTGTGGTTACTTATTGACGTGATAACGTCTTATAAATCGATGGAGCCGGCTGCACGCACGAAAAAACATGACTCATGCGTCGTTACGTCGTTTCGTCGTTCCATTTACCTGAGCCCGAGCCCGGGTCGGGTAATGGGTAAGGGTAAATGAGGGTAAGGGTAAGGGTTCAGTCTGGGTCCGGGTCCGGGTCCGGATTTTCATTCAGTTTCATTCAGTTTCATTCAGTTTCATTCAGTTTCATTCAGTTTCATTCAGTTTCATTCAGTTTCATTCAGTTTCATTCAGTTTCATTCAGTTTCATTCAGTATCATTCAGTTTCATTCACATTCAATTCAATTCAGTAAAACTAAAATTTTCTTTTAAAAAATGCAACCATTCCATCAGTATTTTCTTATGACGTTATCACGTTCAACTATCGTCAGTAAACCGACATTACAGACAACCTTTTTTTTTTAATAAAAAAATGATCTCATTCTAGTTTTTATGTACATATATTTTTTTTATTGTTGTTTTATATAATGTATAGTTTATAGTGGTTTAGTTAGCTTGTAAGATATTTTTAGTAGGTATATTAGATTATTAGTAGTATTCGTTCATTTTTAATATCCAAAGACTTAGAATAACGCATTGGATTAATATCTGTAATGTTATTTTTTAAGTGAATAAATTGAAATTGAAATTGAAATTGATGTGCGGGCAGGTTTTTTCGCAAGTAGGCCGCTGGCGGGCCCTTTTTGCGTAACCCTTGACACGTGTTGCTCGAACTTTTTTAGGTTCTACAACACGCCGGTTTTCTCACGATGTTTTCCTTCACCGATTTTAGAGTTCAGGCATAGTGCACATACATTTTTCGACAGAAAAACTCATTGGTATACGAGTGGATTTGAACCCACGACCTTCGGATCGGAAGGCGGGGCCACTACCACTAGACCACCAGTGCTCTCATTACAATGCGCATTACAATGAGAAATGTGGTTTCCTCCCAGAATGTCGTACCTAGAGGTGACGAACGCGGCGTACCTCCCCTCCGAGCTGATGGCGCTGGCGTCGCGGCACTACTGGCCGCAGCTGGTGCAGCAGTTCCACGTGCTGGTGCTGGGCCTCAACATCCTCGGGAACCCTTACAGCTGCATCGGAGACTTCGCCACCGGACTCAAGCGCTACTACGAACCGAGCCAGGTCAGCTCTCAACTACCAGCCGGGAAATCTAACTCGAACCATTTAGAACTTTGTAACCTCTAAACCCTGATAGTCCTTTGGTTAAGCCACAAACCTAGGGACTCTCGTATTTTGAGTAGGATTTTGGAATATCCACAAGTATTAGGAAACACTATCCCTTCCCCCCCATTCTAATGCCTGACACTTTTTAGCTGCTGGTCACTGGCACTTTCACTTTAATGTCAACAAATAGAGATTAACAGAACTTCAACAGACTTAGCGGCCTCTAAGCTAAATAACTGCTATAAGACCATTGTCACAAAAGTTATGAGTCGAAATTTGAACTCACGACCTTCCCCTTAGTCCCTATTTGTATCCTTCTTTTATTGTCCTTATGTTTTACTTGTTTATATATGCTTAACTATCTAGTAAATAAATAAATGTCTAATACGGATATGCTCTGACATTATATTCTATTTGTAAATACAATCGTAAAGTTGAATCAACTGTACCCACCTTGCAGGGTACATGCCTGGGTCGCAAAGCTCTAGAAGTGTCGGCTCGGCTGATGCGCGGCGCGGGCGCTATGCTCGGCCTGTCCTCGCAGGAGACATCCGTCTTCGAAGCCGTGCCCGCAGCCAGGAGCCCTAGGAGAAGACCTGGTACGTTACATTTCAGGACTAGCGTAGCACTTTATCACAACTCAAGTTGAATAAACTTGAGAAACCGACTTCATGGCCAAAGTGCTGAACTAATTTTCATCTATGAAATTAAATTATTTGCCTATACATATTTGTACTAAAGAACATTAAAAAAATGCAACTGAATTCAGAACAATTTTTTATTTGAATTCGGTACACAAAATGTAAAAAAAGTGAATTTTCTTTCTTACTTAGTCACTTAGTTTTCTCAAACTAGTGTGGTGAAAGGATTTTAGGTGCGCCTTAAAGAGGCTTCTTTTGTGCACTTGACATGATTTCGATCTTGTTAGGTTTTGAGACATGCCGGTTTCCTCACGATATTTTCTTTCACCGTTTGAGAGTATTGACTTATTGCACATACATTTTTGGTCAGAAAATTTGTTTTTATATTTACGACTGGATTTTAACGTCGTCCTGCGTCTTCAAGGCCGTCTTAAACTAGGCTGGGGCCCTTGGGCACACAAGAGTTTTGGGCCCTTTTGAAAAGTAATAAAAGCTAATTATAATAATTTTTTTTTACTTAGCATGACCATTTATTATAGGTAATCAAATACAGTAGGATATAATGGTGTAGTATATGCCTTGAATTGTGAAAAATATGTAATGTGCCCGACCAAAATGTTTTGAGAATAAATGTGTTAGAGAAATTGTCGGTCCTTCGGGGCCCCCTGAGAATGGGGGCCCTGGGCACGGGCCCCGTGTGCCCTTATGGTAAAGACGGTATCGTGCGTCTTTAGGATCGGAAGGCCGCTACTACTAGGCCATCAGTGCTCTCGTGAGTTATAACCCCCTGCGTGCAGACGTCTGTATTATGTTGATTTGCAGGTGGTGAAGTGATAGGCAACGACCTCCCCTCGTGCGTGGTGGCGGGCGACGCGAGCACGGCCAGCCTCGCGCTCGCACTCACTGCGCTCGTCGCCCGCCCTACCTTCGGTGAGCAAACACTCTATGCCTACAACCAGTTCAGCCGGCGTAATTTGGCGGGCCTGAAGTCAGCCGTATATGCGTAATTAGCCAATGACTGACGGCAGATTCGCCAAACGGCTAACTTCAGGCCCGCAAAATTACGCCGGCTGAACGGTACCTATTTTTTTTTTGATGTCGGGGGGAAATCTGCTATCAGACACCTTACCGCATTTAAGGGATGCGGCAAGGTAGTGTGAGGTAGACGAACTCGTCGACTCACTAAAACCACCCCGGGGCGGCCTCGATGCTTAACAAAGACTCCAGGTCCCTTAAACGGCTTTCGCTGGAGTCTTTATCGCATATTGCCACCTATAGCACGTCCCGGAAGATACACTCTATACCTAATGCAGTGCACGCAGCTCGACACAGGGCACGGATACATTGAACTACACTCAAAAATAAAAGCGTTTTTTCAGTAGGATCGCATATGGATCACTTTAAAACGTCTAGGCGAGGCGAGGAGCTAACCTAGGCGAGTCTAGTTGCCAGTTCCACTTGCAGCCGAGATCGATTTCCAAACGCTTTTTTTGACACGCTTGTAAACTGAACTTGAACTTGACTAAACTGGGATCCCATGGTTTGCTTTGTCACAGGCCAGATTGCGCCAGGCTTTTTAAATAATTGATTTGAAATTAAATGTTAAACGTTTTAGATGAATAGTTTTAGATAGGAATATAGGTACTTAGTTCTTTCTGAAAAAAAATTAACTAAAAAATTTTTTTTGGGGAGCTGTCGCATCCAATGAGGCCTGCTGCGGTGCCTTTAATATGGATTAAACCGCTCAGACATCCACAGATTCCACAGGCGCGGCACGATCCGATCTAACCTGGTGGAACACCAGTTTTACTTGAGAATAGATTCCAGAGACTTTCATTATTATTTAGTGTTATAAAGTTCTTAGTCCCAATAAACTCTCAATCCTCATTTCTTATTTATTGGAGACACTCCAATACGTGTCTCCAATAAATAAGAAATGCATCGAATGGCAAGTCCGTTGCGCATTATGTTACATGCAAATAATGTATTGGTTTGACGGATTGATTTGACCACACTGGAACTTCACTGCTATTGTTTTAGACTATTTTTGATTTGTAAAAGGATCATATAAAAAAACGGTAGGAACCGAGACGTAGTTTGTTGCCTGTTCTTCTACGCTTGGTCGCGTGGAACTGGCACCTAGACTCACCTAGCTTTAAGACGTTTCAAAGTGATTCTTGTATCGTATTGAATAAACGCTTATTGAATCTTGAATCTTGAATCTTTGGAAGACCTTCATTCTTGTTCACGTACTGTCTTCTCTGTGTGCATTGCATTGTGCTTTAGAAAATAAGTGTGTTCAGTGTGACTTTGACTTTTAAACTTTTTATGAATTCTCTAATTTGGTGTTAATTTTGAATTTAATCATTAAAAGGTTTTCCATTTCGCATGTTAGCATGTTTTTGTCATCATAATTGTTTCATATCCATAGGTTACGTAAAAGTCGAAAGTGTGTTGTGAGTGTAGTGTATTTAGATTGTTTTTATCTCCATAACCAGTTGTTCCTCGTTTTTGTCTGTCTGTGCGTGGATAGACGACGACTATGTCTATGTTCGCAGTGAGTACTTTATAGAGCATGACTTTAGAGCTTTTCTTTAGCATGTATTTTTTATTTTATTTACATGTTTTACTAATTTGAATTTTTAACCTAATAAATGCATTTGAGAAAAACATGAAGCATCATTTAAATAACAAATAAATTAATATACGTTTGACTGCCCAATAACTGACATCGGCTCCCATACAAACGGCGCATGATCGTCTTTCTAGTGTATTCTGTGGTCCTGCTTCTGCTAACTAATGTGACACCGGCGAAATCGAATAAGAATGGAATTAGTTTTTATTACTTACCTATTTGTTTGTTTGTGTTAGACATGTGCCGCGCGGCGATGGGCGCGGACCTTGGCGCTCCGCTGAGCAGCGCCGAGCGAGCCCTGCGCGCCTGCGCCAACGGACGACTCGTCGCCAGGCGCAGGGTGCCAAGGCATTGTCCTCTGGCTGAGGTGAGCTGATGTCGTACTCAGCCAGAATCTTAGGTTATAGAGCTGTTTAGTACGTGAGTAAATACCGTGTTGGTTTCAGGCGGTGCGTCCATACTCGCTGCACTGTGCGCTGGGCGCGGCGCTGGGCGGCGCGGCGTGGCGCGGCGCGGCGTGGCACTACGTGGCGCACGCACTGCTGCCGCCCGCGCACACCTGCGCACTGCTGCTCTCCACCGAGTGAGTGAGCCAAGCATCTGTACCGGGAGGTACCCTTGTTGTGACGTTAGGGATACCGATTTTCATAAGTCATTTATTGATAATAATTATTATAAGTCAACATGGGAAATGGAAAAAAATAAAAACTTAAATACAGTAATAGAAAAATATAAATTTAGCTACACTCTAGTGTAGATTTCATTTTTTCAAACGAATAGCGTCAGCCAATGATAGTAAATACTGGCAATTTTTGTTTTTAAACTATGTTTCACACATCAAATCACGCCCGTTTCCTGTAGGAGTAGTAAAATCCTACGGACTTTTCTACGTTCCGTACGTCTTTCCTATTACATTTTTTTTTTTTATACAACTAAGTTGACAAACAAGCATACGGCCCACCTGATGGGAAGTGGTTACCGTAGCCTATGGACGTCTGCAATACCAGAGGCATCACAAGCGCGTTGCCGACCCTTTAAAACTTTCAATACGCCCTTTTTGAAGATCCCCATGCTATAGTCCGTAGAGAAAACCTCAGCAGCCTTACATGCTCGTCGGTTGACATGCACCTATGCTGCCTGAAATAAAGCCTGAGAATATCTTAGTATAATGTACGCATTTGTCCCGCAGACACTTATACATGGTCCGCGGCGGCGGCGGCGGCTGCTGGCACGTGGAATGGGCGGTCAAGGTCGACGACCTCATCGACACGCCTGCCATCGACAACGACAAACTCGTGCTCAACATCAAGCAGGTAACCTTTTCTTGTCTTCTTCATAATGAATGGCATCTGTCCATTTCGAATCAATTTTGCCAGTGTCGAGTAGTTTAATAAGTTTAATGATGATATTTTACATAGATGTACAGTTTTCTTGTCTTGCTAGAATCTAGTAGTTACTTAGTGCTTCCATACAGGGTCTACGGCTTTCATCTGTAATCGGTTTCTGTCTGGTGGCCTAGTAGAATCGTGCGTCAAAGAGTCTTCTTTCTAATTCCATTAGCGGCGATACGTTTACAACCTGTGAAGTATTAAATTATATTGTTCCAATGTTTTGTGGAACGTGCCTCTGAATACCACCCTTACCACATAAGCTAATAAACTTAAGCGAGTTTCATTTATAGCTATGGTTTCTGTTCCAGGACGAACAAGTAAATTACTTTGCAACGGACGAAAAGATCATCGAAGTTCCCGATCCTGAGCTGTTGAAATGGCTGCAGGCCAAGATACAGTGCGCTCTTATACTAGCGCTGGAGGACAAACGGTGCCCTGCGCAGGAGTAACCATTGACGCAAGACCTTTGGGCCACATGGCTCGACTTTCATTATTTTATACCACCTAGATGAAAGCAGATGGGCCACCTGACGATAAGTGGTAACCTTTTTTGATAAAGCAATATCATAAAAAATACGAAAGTTAAATGTTTGATATACAAATCACACTGCAACGATGTAACAATGCTAACTATTGCCATATCTTACTAATTAATGACGGACAGGGAATTTTTAAGCCACGTTTAAATTTAAGCAACGTTCATAAGTGTAGGGTATATAATGCTTAGCCTGGATCGCAAAGCTAGGGCTTGGTAAGCTCTCATACATTACGATAGCAAAGCCGCGGACGGACCGCTTATGGCATTTCCACCTTAGGGCGTCCAAGCTTCTGGCTGACAACGGTGGTCTGCCTACCTCTTAGGTCATGTCAAAAGTAGGCCAAAATATTCTCCACCAGCAGAGTTTGCAAGCTCATGCAAATCATCGATTAATCCAAGCCTCGTATCGTTCGCTACAATTGCCAAAATTACATAAACTATGTTGTGACAAAACTACATTATAATAAAATCATCAACAGATCAACATGAGCAGATTCATTGGCTATAGGTATTTGGTGTTATTTTAATTATTGCGATTTCGACAGAAATTATGGTTTTTTTATGTATGTATTTTATACGTAGGTATGCGACAATCTTTATAACGAACATTTTTCCAAACAAATCTTTTGTCATTCTTATTTGACTCATGAATTTATCAATGTATGAGTAGTGTCAATGTCGTTAAAAAAGTGTTACTCAATGATCTCTCTGTATCTAGTCTTTTTATTATTTAAATGTTGCATTTAGGAAATACCAAAGTATCTAATAAATATTATTTAATTTATTATCAAGTGAATGTTGTGCAATTGTATTGTATATTAGCGAATAAATAAAACTATTGTATTAAACTTGGATTAAAACAAACGAATTTTACAATTGAATAACCAAAATGATTCTAACGAAACATGTGAATATATTAATACTTTTAATCCAAGGCCTCGTTGTTTATTAAATGTTAAATATTTTCATATTAAATGTATTTATGTATGTAAAAGAAAATATATAATTGATGTCTAATATTAGTTTAGAAGTATTATCTTGTTGAAAGTAAATGTTTTTATGTTTACAATTTAATGTGTCTGTCTGTTAGTTGTTGTAACAAAAATGGTAAACCCTTCATGTGATTTTTTAACTATTTGCATCATACATACGTAAGGATACAATAATTAATTATGAGGGCCTAATTTCGCCTACAAGTTCGCTTACATATAATTTAAATACAGAGGGCACCTCTGGCATGCTGGCTGGCCTTAGCTCTTTTACTTCACTGTATCATTGTATATTTAATTTAAATTAGTTGAATTGATGTTCAATGCTGGGTTTAGCACAAACTGTAATTTCACTGTGACATTTTTGTAAACTAGTATGTTAATTTTTTTGTCATAAATCATTTATCTGTTGATAACATAAAAGTATATTAGTATACTTACATCGAAATGTTATTAAATCAAATGAAAAATAAATGTTTTCTAAATGATTAAATAAAAAATGTAATTCAGTTTTGGATTTTATTTTTTCCTCATTCAAAATCATTCTGAGCCCTTTACCCACCTACTGCTGGGTATAGACATAGATTATATTGCTTTTTTATATGTTTTGTCTAATTTCAATATGGTTTTGGCTTTTTTTTAGAATGTGTATAGTAAAACTAGACGTAAATATCTTCAATGT
The DNA here is from genome assembly GCA_939531255.2 of Thera britannica. Lineage (NCBI taxonomy): Eukaryota > Metazoa > Arthropoda > Insecta > Lepidoptera > Geometridae > Thera > Thera britannica. The sequence goes on along the minus strand of OW618034.2, from coordinate 15,488,028 downwards.
ATAAATAAAAACAAATACTCAATCTGTACTTTCACCACTGGAACTATAGTCTCCAACTAGGGACATCTTACTTGGTACTGACTGTACTCCTTTTACACTTATTGATACATTATCACTGATTTCATTATTATTAAGAGGACTTAGATCAGTTGAATCTTGACAATCAGAAGATTTGATTTCCTGAATATTTCGAGAAGAATGGTTATTGGAACTTTCTAAGTGACCATCTATGTTGATTTTATCTTGATTACTGTCTTGGGTTTCACAGTGATCGACTTTACTCTTCTTGATAGCAATACCTAAAGAATTTCTGGTCAACTGAACACTTTTGCTCAAAGACTCTTTCTTTTTAAGTCCTCCAAAACTAGTAAGCAGGCCACTTGAGCTAGGTAAAGCTGGGCTATTCAGAATTATATTTCTGGTGAGTTCTTTATTTTCTTCTATGCTTCTTGAGGGCCTGAGAGAGAGAAGAGAAGCCAGGTTTCGGTCATCTTCTGTCTCAGGGAGCAGGTTCAGTTCTAAAGATGACTTTGCTAGCAGGAAACTGTCATTTACTGAAGCCTCCTCCAACTCTTTTCTTCTCTTCTGCAAATGAAGACAAGATAAATATCTAAACTTTATAAACATGGTAAAACTACATTTCTGTTAAATAAAGGTCTTGGCAATTCATATTAAGAAATAAAATACAACTTACCCTAAAGTTCCTTCTTAGTGAACAGTTGGCTTCATAGTCATCCTTCCACACTGACTCATTCCTTCCCACTAGTCTCCCGAGCCTCGGCTTCTCCAGCTTAGCAATATCCACATCCCCAGTCTTGTGCTCCAGTTTGAACATGGCATCATCAAACATTCGCTTCTGTGTTTCCTTGGTCTCGGGTACAATTTGTCCATTTTCTGTGGGGTCCCAGCGGTTTTCTTGGCGTCTTGCACCTGAGACTATGACATAGTCTAAGTTCTGGAAAAAAGAACCAAAATATTATTCAGGGTAGGTGTCACTGCACAAGGAAAAAAATTACATTCTAGTTTTGATAGATGTACTAAACCTAATATTATAAAAAACTTACTCCAGGATCAGTTTTAATCTCAATATGGTTATCACACAAATGGCACTTCATCCTAAACTGGTAAACTGGGGTGGTGTAGTACATGCCAATCTTTGTTTTTTCGGCATTGTACCGGACTCCCATCCCTATGTGGTTCTTACAGCCTTCACACCAGATGTTGTAGGGCATCTCAAATCGAATGATCAGGATGCCCAAATGCAGTTTCCGAGCTCTTTCACGCAAGGCATGAGTGCCGAGGAACTTGTTCAGCCCCCCGACCTTAGGGTCGTAGTCGGGCGGGTAGTAATGGTTCTGCCCCTTGCGCTCACCCATCTTGATAGATCTGGAAAACAGACAATTGCGAGGTTACAATGATTAATTTACCTACTAAAAATGACTGTGGTAGGCCAAGGCCTTACGACAAACTTACCAAGGAGACTTCTGTACGGAGTACCTAACTTGGAGATTTTCCAGCACCAATTTAGTAAAACTAATCGTCTGTAACAATCAAACACAGCGCAGAGCACAAGGAGCTCTTAGAATTATTTATTTAAGGGTCAAATAAAATTATTAAAATCACATCCAAGGCCCACCAAAGCACCAGCCAGACCAAACAAAAACAACAATAAATAATGTAATGAATGTCATTGTCGAGTAAATTAAAATTGTCAAAGTCAAACACTATTAAACATTCGTGACGATAAACGTCACACGCAGGCATAGAGATGTATTAACCTTTGGTCTGTCAAGAAGACCCAAGGGTTGTCGAGCGACATCTGTCAAAAAGACCCAGGGGTCTTTTTTTGTTCACCCGAGTTTTCGTCTGATTTTAAGCATGTGGTTGAAGTGTTGGGTGAGATGGATAATAACAAAACGCAGATGACAAACAGAGACAGATATATTGTTTTAGGTTCAAATTAAAAGGTTATCGGAATTTTGATGAAATTCGCTTGTCATACGGCGCGTCATCGAACTGACTTCTTTCATTGCGGAGCGAGTTTGTGTGTGGTTTGATAATTGCTAAAAATAGGAAATAAATAGGAAAAGAGTCGGATTTTTGCTAAAATGTAAGTACAATTTATCTATCTATGAGTGATTACATTATTTACGTCGTATTGACCAAGTTTTAGGCTGTTTTTAGTTGTTTTTATGAAATGACGCTACTATGCCGGCCTTGACCGTTAGAATCTAGTCAAATCTCGACGTTTTTTTGGCTAAATACGTATTTATTTCTCTGTTCATTAGTCCAGAACATCGATTTACTTCAATATTTCGTTTATACGTATATGTTTTCTCTGTTCTTGAGCTCAGAACAGAGAAAAATACGTAAAAGACCCATGGGTTTTTTTGACAGACCGGCGACGTAAGCCGAAAGTGGATAAGACAATCATCTGCCTGAGGACGATCATTTTTATTGTTTTTCAAAACATTATTTTTATGCATTGGAATAACGTTTTGAATAATTGGAATAATTAGATGACCCACCTGATGGTGTTGTAAATCACCACCATCATCATCATCACATTTTTTATAGGGACTATTGTGGCTCTGGTTTCTTTTAAAAACCCCGTATTCGGGGAGGGATGCTGGGGAGAGGGGGAGGGAGAGGGGGGCTTTATTTATTTAGCAACTTTTTGTAGCATCTTTTTTTTATGATGAAATAAGATTAAGCTGATGGCCCAAATGGTGTTGTAAATCAACATCATCATCACTGGTTTTTGAGGGGGGGGTTTTTATTTATTCCTTTTGTATTTTTTCTGGCTGCATGGTTTAAAGAGAAAGCATGTCGCATGTTTGCTGTAGGACTGGACGTGGTAATTTAACATCTGCTCGTGGGCGAGGCGGACGTGGGCGCGGCGGACGAGGACGAGGCGGACGAGGCCGAGGACAGGCGGGAGTGGAGGGCGATGCTGGAGCCTCGACCTCCTCTGGAGGGCGAGGGCGAGGGCAGGTGGAGGTGGAGGTGGAGGTGGAGGTGGTGGAGGTGGAGGTGGAGGGCGACGCTGGAGCCTCGACCTCTGGGGGGCGAGGAGGGCGAGGGCGAGGGCGAGGGCGAGGGCGAGGGCGAGGGCGGGTGGGGGCGGAGGGCGACGCTGAAACCTCGACCTCCACTGTGGGGCGAGGGCGAGGGCAGGCTCGCCCGAGCGTTGGCGCCAGGTATTGCTTGGGCTGTTTGTTGTTCTCATATACAATTTCTTTTTTTATCCTTATTTTTCTTAATCTTTGACCATTTTTTTTTAGCATCGACTTGGGCAATGTTGCTGGACTAGCACCAGGCGTGCCCCTGGAGACGCGCAAGCGCACGTGGCAGGGGACAAGCGCGTAAGTAAAGATTACAATCTTGAATTTGCAATTTTTTACTTCGTATTTTAATCAAAATCATAATTTCTTAGGCGCATGTTGGTGATCCAAGGGCGGATGGAAGACCAGAGGCTGAGGCGTGAGGCCTACCAGGCTCCGCCACCAGAGCCACCCACCATCCAGGGCCCAATACACAGCCCAGAGCCACCCACATTGCAGATAGTGGACCCACCATCTCCGAGTTTGTATGTATTATTTTTATATCTACTCCACGACGTGAAGGTCAATCCTGTAACAATCAATTAAAAAGAAATGTTTTTCTCAGATACGTGGAGTGTGGAGGGAGCAGCCCTGTGCCGTTGCCGCCCCCGCCCTCGGTTGTAGAACGGCGGAGCTACATGATGACAGAAGATGAAATTGAGGATTTCCTCAACAAGGGTATGTGTGCTTTTTAACAGAATATCACCGTAAACGACTTCAGTTAGATGGTACAGGTACTGATTATCTTTAGACGGATATTTATAGCAGACCATTTGTTTTTGTAGGAAGTAGTGACGACGACTCCGAAGAAGAGACCGTGCCGATGTATATACCGCGCGTGTCCCGCGTCGGGCTAGAGCCTGAAGAGGACCAGGTGACCAACGCGGTGGCAAATGTGGTGCTGCAGTGGCCTCCCCAGCCAGCGCCAACACCTGCACCAGCACCCGTCCTCCAGCCTCCTCCCGCTGCTGTTGAAGTTGTCGCTGCTGTTGACGCTGCCGCTGCCGCCACTGAATTTCCTCACGATTTGTTCCACTTTGACTGGCGAAGATTTTCCGACTCTCCGATACCACCTGCGGAGAGAAGGGAAATCTTCTCAATTCAAAGTGGGCCGACCACTACATACAGCGACCCATATGATGCGTTTTGCGCCATATGGGATCGCCGTATAATGGAACAAATCGCTGAGGAAACGAATAGGTACGCCCAGCAGTACAAGGATGCGCTTAGGGCAGCAGACAGGCTAGGCCAGAACAGCCGAATGAACCGGTGGGAAAATACTAATGCGGACGAATTAAACAGGTATTTTGCGATAATACTGGCAACCGGTATCGTAGTTAGGAGTAGGTTTGACGAGTACTGGAATAGTACTCGTGACATTTTTTCGACGCCTGGGTTTGCCGTGGAGATGCCCATCAACACCTTTTTGAGGCTTAGCCGATGCCTGCATTTCAACGACAACCTCGCATTGGCACCCACGGCCTCTTATGCAGAAGTCAAGCTGCATAAGATAAAACCAATTATTGACCACCTCAACGCCAAATTTTCAAGTCTTTACGTCATGAACCAGAACGTGGCGTTAGACGAGTCACTGACGCAGTGGAAGGGCTGGTTGGAAATCAACCAGTTCATTAGAAATAAGGCAGCTTCAATAGGTATAAAAACCTACGAGGTCTGCGAGTCCCAATCGGGGTATTTGTGGAGGTTCAAGGTCCACGCGGGCCGCGAACCCGAAGCCGACGGTGACGCAAGTCCCGTTGGTGGGATAATTCCACGCCTCGTGTTGGGGCTCGTGGAAGACCTTAAATTTTCTGGGAGAACACTGTGGATGGACAATTTCTACAACTCTCCAGCTCTCGCGCGGACTCTCAAATCATTTGGTCTTGACTGTGTGGGAACCCTGCGAACGAACCGTCAGTTCGTTCCAGACGAGATGACGCGATTGTCCAAGCGAGATATGACCGTAGGCCAGGTGTCAGGTTGCACCTCTGGAGATGTGGATCTGATGGTATGGCGAGATAATAACCGTGTGGCTCTTATCTCGACATACCATGGAGTCACCGTCACCACACAACCGTCGGCCACACAACAACAGTGGGTCAGCAAGCCTACGGTCATACACGACTACAATGTGTGCATGGGGGGGGTAGACAAAAAGGACCAAATGCTCGCAATGTATCCAATTGAAAGAAAGAGGACAAAGGTTTGGTATAAGAAATTTTTTAGGCGCCTCTTAAATGTGAGCGTGTTAAACGCGATGATTATGTATAATCATACCACCACACCAGAGGCACCACATCTGAGCCATCGAATGTTTAGGATGAATCTGACCCGCAAGCTCCTGCAGATTCATCAGAAGAGTACAATACAATCTCATTGTCGTATACATGTTGTTCCGGAGCGAGTTTTTGATACAGGTGCCCGCCATGTTTATCAAGTGCTGCCCGAGATTAACCGGCCTGGTCCACACAAGCGGCACTTGAGGAGAAAATGTGGAAGGTGCAGAAAACTGACAACATTCCAATGTGCTACCTGTGAGAAAGCCCTGTGCGGGCCTTGCTTCGCACTGGTGCACAATTATGCCCCTCAGGTTTAGGACATGCACTTTGTGTGTCACCATCCTTTCCTCACGGTGTTTTTCCTTACCCGTTTAGTTTTAGTTGTTTTTACGTGCGTCAATAATCTTACCTATGTATTTCCTTACCCGTTTAGTTCTAGTTGTTCTTCGTTTAGTTCTAGTTGTTCTTCCGTCATGCCAGTTTATCGCGTAATCTTTTCCTTTACCGTTTTAGTCCAGTGATATTTTATCAAATCGGCTCACAATGTTATCTTTCACCGTTTTAAACTAGTTTTATTCCATTTATTTATTTATTTATATATTTATTTATATATTTATATATTTATTTATATATTTATTTATTCCATTCGTCCGACATCAGTTTTTCACACCGTTTCACCGTTTGAGAGTGTCCTATCCTTACGTGACAGTGGCACGTCTTGGGAAAGACCTACGTCCATCAGTGGACTAACATAGGTTAATGATGATGATGCATCATCAAATTTATCTTGTTTTCATCAAAATTTGTTTTTGTCTGTTATTAGCAGATATTTTTGTACTTGTAAAATGATGATGATTACTTACGTACAAAATGCATTTACTCAGATTAACGTATCTATATTTTTGTACTTGTAAAATGATGATGATTACTTACGTACGAAATGCATTTACTCAGATTAACGTAATTTTATTTTTGTACTTGTAAAATGATGATGATTACTTACGTACGAAATGCATTTACTCAGATTAACATAATTTTATTTTTGAACTTGTAAAATGATGATGATTACTTACGTACGAAATGCATTTACTCAGATTAACGTAATTTTATTTTTGTCCTTGTAAAATGATGATGATTACTTACGTACGAAATGCATTTACTCAGATTAACGTAATTTTATTTTTGTACTTGTAAAATGATGATGATTACTTACGTACGAAATGCATTTACTCAGATTAACGTAATTTTATTTTTGTACTTGTAAAATGATGATGATTACTTACGTACGAAATGCATTTACTCAGATTAACGTAATTTTATTTTTGTACTTGTAAAATGATGATGATTACTTACGTACGAAATCGATTTACTCAGATTAACGTATCTATATTTTTGTACTTGTAAAATGATGATGATTACTTACATACGAAATGCATTTACTTAGACCTTTATTCCTTGTACCTGCCTGCTGTAAATTTTTCCAACACCGCTGTCGCCATGTCGTATCCATACTTTTGCCGTCTGCACACAGCGGCTGACCCCATTTTTTGTAGGTTGTTTTTGAGTGCCTCATGTTTCGTAAAATTTCTACGAAATACTAGTAGGTAGTAAGTATTGTGATGCCCATTTGTGTAAATATGTCTATGGGATGTGTAAATATGAAATAAAAAATACAAGTACCCTTTAAAAATGGTTTTATTTCACAAACTAGTAAAAATGTACAGTTTTTTGAACTACAACGACCATAGGATAATATTTAGACACTAGATTTAACTTTTAAATACTATACTACATAGTAAAGTTCAACTGCAATCGAAATACACGATTAGTCCAGGGTAGTTTCATAGAAAAAACATGAGAAATTTATGTTTTGCTACCCGCTCGTAAAATGCCGCCGCGCGCGCTAAACACGTGACAGAGCCGGCGTTGAAAAAACGCGCGCGCTTGACAGAGCAGGGGTCTGCTTTTTCTATCAAATACTTACGCGTATTAACAGACGTTATTTTTTAACAAATTAAAAACTTTTAAAGCAATTAACAAAATTTCCGTGCTGTACATACACACAGACGGGCTACGGCAGCGTTGCCAGAATGTTACTTTTGTAACATTTTACGTTACTTTTGACCATCTCATGTTAGCTCCAGTTAAAAACCAGCGCAGCGCAGCGCTTGGAACTCGTTTTCAGCCCATGCTGAGCTCCTTTTTATGCAGACCGTACAGGCAGCCTTCCACACACACACCAGAAATCTGCGTATTGTGTTTAACGTTGTCATTTTTACTTTTATTATGACGCTTTTATTAGCTTCACCTATAGGTAAGTTTGCTTGTATGTATGTATGTAACCAACCCCTTTGAGCTAGATTTTGTCCTACTTTGAACGATCAGATTTGATTCAAACTTTGCACACCTGTCAAAGGTCAATGACAATGCAAAAACATGAAAAAAAATATATTATAGTATAAAAAACTAAAAAATCACGCTTCTAAAACGAATTGAATTAGAAAGTTAAAAATAAAACTGTAATAATCAATTGAAAATTTTATATTATTGTACAAAAAGCGCGGGGGCTTGATTTTGATTTTCGTAAATATTATAACATTAGTTTATTCTATCTGAAGTTATTATGTATAAAAAAAATTCAATTGATTATTAGAATATATTTTAGTTCAATCAGTTATAAAAGCGTGATTTTTTAGTTTTATAAACTATAATTTATTACTGTTTTATTTCTTGTAGTGTATGTACCTACAGTTTGTTTAGATACGTAGATGTTTTTTTTTTTTTACATATTATAGGCTTGATTGTTTTATTGTACATATTATTATAGGCTTGAGTTTGACCGCAATCTCATTTCTTTCTTTCATTCTCCATGTTATTATTACACACCTCAATACAAAATTAACTTCAAAAATATTTTACTGTGAAACGGAAGGCATCCAAAAATGTTTCTGTTTCTAGGTAATAAGATGCCACAAAATAGTGTATCGTTTTCCACAAAATTTATAGTAATGTTACTTTTCTTGTGAAAATGTTACTTTTTGAGGTGTCTCATATTATATTTGACTATCTGCCACTTGCAACACTAGACTGCGGGCTATTACCTACTTTTCGTTCGTGAAAAAATTAGTCAAATCGAAAATCTTTCACTGACTGAATACGTGCGTGAAAAAAGCAATATTTTCATAATTTTGTGATTGCTCAGTGTTAACGCTACATTAGTGATTAGTATTCTAGTTAATTATTTGGTAATATACCACTGTTTAGTGACAATGACGAACTCTTTCGAGAACAAGTCGTATTGTTTCCATTATTGATAAGCTTGAGAGATTCCTTTGGGTAATTAACAGCCGCAATGTATAGAAGAGAAGAGCCGGCATGGATGAAGGGCACCGTGGGGCTGACGGCGGCCCGGGAGCGCGGAGACCTGCACAGGGAGTTCGAAAGTCGGCTGAGGGTCACTCAAAGTATGATCGGCAGAATAGGCCTGGAACAAGAGCTCCGTGGGCACGGAGGCTGTGTCAATTGCTTGGAGTGGAACAAGGATGGATCGTAAGTTCCATAATCTACATTTTACCTTTTGAAGTTAAACATAGATGATGATTACGTTGCGTGATGTCGTAGAGTCTTGGCGTCGGCCTCTGACGATCTCCACGTCATCCTGTGGGACCCCTACCGCTACAAGCAGCTGCACAACCTAGCCACTGGTCACTCCGGCAACATATTCTCTGTAAAGGTAATATTACTCTTACTGCTTGCATTTTTTAAATTTATTTTTCTTTGCCTATGGTTGTGGCATAAATGCCTAACATCCTGTTTACTTATTTAATAGGTACACAACAACTATGTAAACCTCGTTTTGCGAGAGACTGGTGCTTGAAATAGGTTTTATAGAAAACCTGTGATTTCTGTGATGAACCAGCTTCACTGAACACTTATTAGCAGAGTCCTAAACATTGATATGAATTTGTAAAAGACATCTGTTATATTGGATGCATTTACTGCTTACTGTTATTAAAGTTTATTGTGAACCGCATTTTCCTTTGAACCTCGTTACTACAAAGATAAGTTTATAATTAAATAGATTAAACCGGAATTTATCCCAATTATCTTTTTTATAATTTCCACAAAACTATGTATATAGGTACCAATTGTGTTAGTTTAAAAAGTGCTAAGGTAAATTCATATTTTTACTTTATAGGTAACAAAGCTTGCCTACTTCATTATGATGAGTGTTAAGATCTTTGTGACCTCAATGACTCAGTAGAGTAGCAATAATAATCACTATACTTATTACATAAATTCATAATAATCAACACTCCTAGGAACGATTTGAACTAACGTTTTAGCATTGTTGGTTTCAATACCAACCCCCCTACCTACCTAAACCCCTAGTTCAAAATGTACCGCATGATAAACTTGCTGAACTTAGTGAATGTTTGTGCAGTTCATAAGTCCGCAAGTGCTGGCGACGTGCGCTGCCGACAGCTCGGTCCGCACGAGCGACATCGACGCGGGCGCCACGCTGCGGGACTGTACGTGCCACTGCGGCCGCGTCAAGCGCCTCGCCACCACGCCCGACAACCCTAACCTCATGTACTCTGCGGGCGAGGATGGCTTTGTCCTGTGAGTGCATCCCTCCAACCATCCACTCATCATCGCCATCATCAGCCTGAAGAAGTCCAAGAAGAAGAAGCTGGAAGACCGATTCTGAGCCCTTTCCATCCATCAACTTCCCGCGATCTTTACAATGGCGCCCTACGAGAACCTTTATTCCCCAACGGTTGTCGGTCCAACATCAACCAACCATCCACTACTCTCATATAATTACAACCTGGGATTCGCATTGTCCACAATCGCACTGCTGGACGTCCTACTGTTATCAATCATCAAAGTAGGACATATTCCAGCAGCGAACATGTCCCCTACTAGGCAGACTTTAGGTCTAATTTTAAGTAGCTTTCTGTGTAGCATAAGTTTAGTCCTATAAGAAAATGTACAATTTCTTTTGGAATACTTAATAGTAGATTTGTAGCCAAGGGCTGTAAGGCATCAATTGCAGCCCGAGATATTTAGTGGTAGTTCGAGGGTGCAATTGGTGCTTACACCCGAGCTAACTATTTTGCTTTACATCTCGATTGTGAGGTAAGTAGAAAAAAACCGGCATTACAAGAATAAAACATTTTTTTTCAAGAACGAAATTGAGCTTCGCCGTTCCATATTTAAAATTGATGACTATTATACCACACGAAGACTTGAGGAATTCCAAGCACAAAGACAAAGTTGAATAGCAAAGCGACTTCTTTGGTTATTGGGCTGAATGCATGATGTTTATTGCCTGTATGATGGTTAGATGTACGCAAACTTTTTGAAAGAAAGAAGTGTTTTTTTAGTACTTAGGGCTTTTCTAGCTACATTATTACCCTAGAGCGCTAATTAGTCACCTACAAGCCCCATTTGGAGGTAATAAGAACCTACTTACCGAACATGAGAGATGTATATGATATAGTTGTTGTTGTGTTCCAGTCAGCACGACTTGCGTGCATGGCACCGCTGCGGGGGCGCGGCGTCCAACGTGTGCGTGAGCCTGCTCAACCACCTGGGGCTGTACGCGGAGGCCAAGTGCGTGGCGGTCAACCCGTGCCGCCCGCACCTGCTCGCCGTCGGCGCTAACGACTTCTTCGTACGGATATATGATACCAGGATGATCAAGCTCTCCAATAATGTAAGCTATGCTATTGCACCATCACCTAAAGTTCTGCATTACCACCTCAAGAGGCTAGCGGAATTTTCATAGAAACGTAATACCAAAATTATTACTAGTTTATGCAGATTTTCACTATATTATTTATGTGCACTATGCCAGTACTCTCAAACGGTGAAGGAAAAAATCGTGAGGAAACCGACGTGTCGTAAACCTAAAAAAGTTCGAGCAACACATGTCAAGGGTCTCGCAAAAAGAGCCCGCCAGCGGCCTACTTGCGGAAAAACCTGCTCGCACATCAAGTGCGGATGATAAAATTTGCCGAATTTTCCGACGTGGCGTGGTGTAACAGGGCCCGGGCGCGCTGGGCGCGGAGGTGCGCGCGCTGTGGGAGCGCCAGAGCACGCTGGGCCAGCGCGCCGGCCGAGGGGACCCCGACGACAACATCCCGCGCCAAGCCGCGCAGTACTACGCACCCGGTCAGTACTCACTACTCCAACAACACTAACCAGATTAGATATACATCTAAAATTTTGTTGCATTATAATAGCAACAGGTTATTTTAAGTTAGTGCCATTTCGAGATGGGTATGGGTTTGATGAAAAAAAATTTGAATTTCAGTTCTAAGTATGGGGACCCCCAAAATGTATTGTTTTTTTTCTATGTTTGCGGTTCACAGAATACATCTACTTACCAAATTTCATCAGTGTAGCTCTTATAGTTTCGGAGAAAAGTGGCTGCGACATACGGACGGACAGGCAGACATGACGATCTATAAGGGTTCCATTTTTGCCATTTGGCTAAACCCTAAAAAACACCGGGTTTACAATGTACTGTGTATTTTTGATTATTATTTATTCAGCAAAAATGACAGTTACTTGTAATTCCTCCACAGGTCACCTGTCCATAGAAGCGTCATTATATACAGCATACCACAAAAAAGCTGTCACATACCTGAACTTCAGCCATGATGGCAACGAGCTGCTTGTGAACCTCGGATCAGAACAGGTAATTAAATAATCTTCTTCTTCCTGCCCTTATCCCACTTTATGTGAGGTCGGCACAACATGTCTTCTTCCTCCATTCCCCTCTGTCAGCCGTCATCTCTGCATTCACTTCTCTCCTATCCATGTCATCTTTCACACAGTTCGTCCATGTTTTCCTTGGTCTACCTCTGCTCACATATCCATCCACAATCCACATCCATTCTCATTACTCTCCTAGGGCTACCGTGCCCTTCTAGCAAATGCTGAGTGGTAAAATAAATTATTTCTATTTCTATAGATAATGTTTCGGTTTAATGCTTCCTGCATGTTATTTATGTATATAAGGAATAAGAGCGGTCCCAAGATGGATCCCTGTGGGACGCCACAGGTTATTGCCTTAGGGGAGCTCTGGTGATCATCAATTTTGACTATCTGCTGTCTGTTTGTAAGGTAAGATTTGAATAGATCGAGTGCAACCCCTGAGATTCCTTGTTGAGTCCGAATGTTTACTTTTAGATATACCTATTCGACGTGAACGGTGGGCAGCGGCCCGCGCTAGTGGAGTCCTTCATAATCCAACACAACCACGGCTGCAAGGAGGAGGCTCCTCGCGCCGCCAACGGAACCAACGGAACTAACGCCAACGCGGCCCAGCCGCCGCTATCCGCCGCCGTCAGGCAACTCAAGGAGATGGTAATTTATTTATTTTTATTTTCAGCCTGGGTCGTAAGATTACTGGTGGTCTAGTGGTAGTGGCCCCGCCTTCCGATCGCGGGTTCAAATCCACTCATGTACCAATGAGTTTTTCTGTCGAAAAATGTATGTGCACTATGCCAGTACTCTCAAAACGGTGAAGGAAAACATCGTGAGGAAGCTGGCGTGTTGTAGAACCGAAAAAAGTTCGAGCAACACGTGTCAAGGGTCACGCAAAAAGGGCCCGCCAGCGGCCTACTTGCGGAAAAACCTGCCCGCACATCAAGTGCGCATGATAAACTTGCCGAACTTGAACTAGCCTGGGTCGTCCCACTGCAGGGCAAAGGCCTCCCTCCCCTTTTTTCACACCTCTCGATCTTTGGCTACAGTGCGCCAGTCGTTCATATGACAATCGAGATCGTCCCGCCATCTTCTCCGGGAAATGGAGAATGAATTGGTAATCTATGCTAATATTATAAAGCTGAAGAGTTTGGTTGAACGCGCTAATCTCGGGAACTGCTGGTCCGAATTGAAAAATTATTTTTGTGTTGGATAGTCCATTTATCGAAGAAGGTTATAGCCTACGTGATGATCACGCTCCGACGAATTCTAACAGCATCAATGCAAAACGTTGCAAAAGCCTATGTCTATCCTTTTCTTACAAGTAGCCTTTCTATGCTCAAATTCTAAATTCTGTCAAAATGTACTAGAATAGAATGTGCTCCTAAACGTTCTAAAATGTTCTTTAGCATTCTGGAATGCCCGGGCAACGCCGATTTTCGCTGCTAGCATATAAATAATGTGGACAATCCACACAACACTATATCTAGCCCTAAACTCCGTTAATCTTGATTTATTCCGTTACTTACGTTTTGAGTTGTACTATGTCTAGGGCAACGAGCTGGTGAGCCAGGGGAAGTACCAGAGTGCAGTGGACTACTACAACGCGGCCATCGCGCGGTGTCCAGACTGCGCTATCCTCTACTCCAACCGAGCCGCCGCGCTGATGAGGCGATCATGGTAACTACGTAATCAACAGGCCTGGAGCCTAATTCTCGGGCCGACCGAGATTTTCAATGTCCCTTAAATACACATTGGCATTGCACAACCCCGCACTTTTTCTACGTTTTCCGTATATCGTAGCTGTCGAGGCTTCTACGATGAGGTCGTCGATGAATAACTCAAGGAAATCATCCATTCTTTCTTCGAAAAGAAGCAATATAATAAAATTGCAAAATGATCCGAGATGAGCCGAGAATTAGGCTCCTGGTAACTATTATCCAATAAACAAGTCTTATCACAGGCCTAACAGCTCAAGTGGTTGCACGAAAGGAGACTCTTTGAGAAGCAGTTGAAATCTTACTGGATTATTTTGAAAGTATTAGTAAAAATTGCATCTAATGTGACTAAAGATTTTGTAGGTTTGTGGGGATTTTAACTTATGGAAAACATTTTTAATTAACCCAGAAATGTTAATGTAAATGTTTTGGACGCTTATTGGGGTTTTATGAATAGTAATCCAATGCTTTCAAAGAGTAAATAAAAACATTGTTCGGTCACCTATTCTCCTAGCAAGTATAGTAACTGCGGCAAACCCCACCAAAAGGTATGAGGAAGTCTTACGTCCAGCAGTGGACATTCACATAATAAATAAATAAATAATTGACCGCGCTAGCGAGCGAGGTGGTGAAGTTAGCTTTCCTCAGTCAGTTTGTTGTACTACTTGTCTACTCATATTTTACAGAGGAAACTAGGTCATCTAGTGCGCCTCAAAGTGGCTCCTTTCGTGCAAAACAAACGAAACTTGGTGTACAGGTTAGGCGACTTTTTGTTAGTTTTTAGGGTTCCGTAGCCAAATGGCAAAAACGGAACCCTTATAGATTCGTCATGTCTGTCTCTCAAAAAAAAAAAAAAAAAGCAAACTTCCAACGATATTTGGTTTGAACGAGATCTAGTAAGTATTTTTTTTTTTATACGTCGTAAATCGTAAACCGCAATTTACCATGCGACGAACTACAAGAACTTTTATATTATGTTACTTGTTGCTACGGAACCCTTCATGGGCGAGTCTGACTCGCACTTGGCCGCTTTTTTTTTTAGTAACTTTAAGTAGGTCTCGCGAAGTCTAAGTGACGTAATGTGTTGTGTGTCGCAGGTCGGGCGACACATACGCGGCGGTGCGCGACTGCTACCGCGCTATCCGACTGGACTCCACGCACGTCAAGTCCCACTTCCGCCTCGCCAAGGGACTCATGGAGCTCAAGCGGCCGCGCGAGGCGCACGAGTGCTTGCTCTACTTCAAGGTACCTAGCGCCGTCGCCGTCCGGGTTACCTTTTACCTTCGAGCACACCTCGGACCATTGCCGGATTAGCCACGTAGCAAGAGTAGCAAATGCTACAGGCCCCGCGAGTTTGGGGTCCCTGCGCTCCAACGCCTGAAAAATAAAAGATAAGAGAGTAAAATATCTTGCATGCCTTAAACGCAAAGCGCTTAGGCTATGCTTCACTGCCACTTGAAAATTTAAAACTTAATGCTAAACATTTACCTTTAACATAACGTAAAAAACTTCTTTAGGCACTTTAGATGGGAGCCAATTTTGAGAAAAGTTGTTCCGAACACATTGCTTGCATTGCATTGGACATCGCTTCGAATACTGTTTTCGTGCGTGACGT
Organism: Thera britannica; assembly: GCA_939531255.2. Lineage (NCBI taxonomy): Eukaryota > Metazoa > Arthropoda > Insecta > Lepidoptera > Geometridae > Thera > Thera britannica. The sequence continues at coordinate 15,472,592 of OW618034.2, read as the reverse complement.
AGCGCTGTGTGCAACTCACGTGTGCACTCAATGTTTTATTTAATACCCTAAACTTGAGAATCTAAATCAAACCAAGGGCCCCTTGACATAATTTTCTACAGGCCCCGCGCTGGCTTAATCCGGACACTCTACTTAATCACATACAAAAGCCGCGGTCTACCTAATTACTCAGGCATACGTAAATGTATGATGATTTGTACACGTGCGACTGTGTGCGTTTCGTACACAGACACCACACTAATGCGTGTGTCAAATCAGATTAACGTGAAAATTTGAAACGGCGGTGAGGTGCGGAGGCCACGATTGATGGGGGGGAGACCAGTGTCCGTTCTACATACTTTTTAGGAAGGAGTGAGTACTGAGATGGCGAGTGATAGGGGAGAAAAGGAAAGAAAAAGACATGTTGTGCCGACTCCACTTAGTGAGATAAGGGCAGGAAGAAAAAGTTCTGTGCCCCAAGCCTGCATTCCTATCGCAAAGTTTTGGTGAATTTCGCCGAGCACCTCGTGATTTCAACCAATCGACTGCAAGCCTATAATAAGGACTTATCTATGCTCGTTGAAGTTCACCAAAACTTTTGGTGAACTGCAGCATTTTTTATTTGTAAATTGTGATATTGTATTGACAGCGAGTAAACATCTGTGTACACCACACAATTAAGTGTTCTCGGTGAGGATCGAACCCGCGCTCTCCAGCGCAGAAAGCAGAGCTACTGCCAACTGAGTTTTGAAGACTGGCTGTAGGTAATGTATAGTTTGTTTATTGTTTCAGGACAAATTCCCCCGGCACGCGTCCAGTCACGCCGTGTTCCTGCTGCAAAAGGATATCGACTCGACTCTCGTCAAAACAGAGACGCACGCTGATGAAGGTACACAGCACATTTAATTTTATAAACTAGTGTTAGCCGGTTTTGAGGGTTCGGATGAGAGAAGAGTGCACGCTGCTGAAATGCTAATGTTGCGATGGATGTGTGGAGTGACAAGGATGGATTAAATAAGGAATGACTATATTCGAGGAAGTCAGAAAGTGGTGCCGGTTACGTACCTATTACAAGATGAGGAGTAATAGGTTAGCATGGTATGGGCATGTGTCATGCGGAGGGATGAGGGTCTTATTATGTTGGGAGGTGATAATGTACACACTGTTATTTCGATGCCAGTAAAGCCATATGTACACTGTAGCAATCCCAACATAAATTTTTACTTTTTTGTTCTGGTACTAGATACTTAAACTTGTCCTTGATACTTTATAGCGCGGACCCGACTAAGATTGGTTAAGTTATGTTAGAACATAAAAATTACGCACAAGGCGAGCGAGCAGAGCGAGGGCGAGAGTGTCGCGGCAGCGGCCATCGTAAAATGTTATTTTTTTTCAATGAAATCAAAGGCGTTATCCTCTTTTGAGCAATTATTTATCGCTAGATAAACAAATCTGCTCCAGTGCACACGGACCTTAACGATTTCCCGGTGGAAAAAAGTGGCATCGTTTTAACAGTGTATACATTAACTGGCCGCACATTAACCCGACCCATTGTGTTGCAGTGAGCAGCAGTAACAGCGGCGAGGGTGACCAGGGCCCGCCCACCAGCACGCTGGAGAAGCAGCTGCGCTCCACGGCGCTCGACTACGGACAACGCTTCCTCGGACACTGCAACACCACCACCGACATTAAGGAGGCCAACTTCCTCGGACCCAATGGGGAATATATCGCCGCTGGGTTAGTGGAATGACTCATAATAATATACAGGGTTATTCATTATTAGCTACACAAACTGACAGGACCTAATTTTTGGGTCGTGAATATTTGTTTGGCCGAATCAATTTAATTCCTAAACTGATTTAAGTATCAAAATTTAATTTTTACGAAATGTTGCTTAATGATTGCCACGGAGAACAAGACGATGACCCCACCCAGGCGGTGATTAAACGCAGTGTCGCTCGCGGCGCAAAAAAAATCATTTCATAAATATTTTTGACGTGACAACGTCTTATAATTCGATGGAGCCGGCTGCACGCACGAAAAAACATGACTCATGCGGTGTTACCTCGCTCTGAGGCGTTCCATTTAAGGCTTGAAGTGCAAGCGAGAGCGCGGAACGACCGACAAAAAGGCACAATCGGCCTCCGCGTTCGGCAGCGTTCGACATCGGTCTCTCTCCTACTTGAGTGATCGATGTGTCCGTGTGGACAGCTGTATGACGTTGTCACGTTCAACTATCGTCAGTAAACCGACTTTACGAACATTCCTGAGTATTTGTAGCTAATAATGAATAACCCTGTATAAGAGGTTAAAGTGGTACTGGTATAAAAAGAAAAAAGAAAAGAAAATACATTTATTTGACATAATAGGTAGGTACATAGGTGTAGACGTTCACAACATATAACAATAAAGAACTATGCCAAATAGGCCCCGACTCAGCTTTTTGCTGCCTGACAAGGTATCATCTACCATGCCAAGCAGCGCTGGTTTTCAGGCGGAGCCCTTTGCGTAGAGGTGACGTCACATGAAAAATAAAAATAAAATAAAAAGGGAAGACTGTCAAAGGATAATATATAAATGAACTGTATGGTATGTCATGCGAAGGGAGGAATGTCATGTAACAAGAAGAGTGCTAGTTATGAATGTGGATGGGTATAGAAGTAGAGGTAGGCCACAGAAAAGATGGATGGATTGTATGAAGGATGACATTGGTTAGAAAGGAGTGACTGCTGAAATGATTCTCCTCTCCTTGCCCCACTTTATGTGGGGTCGGCACAACAGGTTTTCGTTCTCCACTCTCCTCTATTAGCCGTTATTTCAACAGTCACTCCTTTATTACCCATGTCATCCTGAACAACATGTCAATATTATGATTGACTTTTTAAAAGTAAAACATCAAAACATGTTTTCATTATAATCTGCCGTCATTTTTACCAGACTAGCGATGTATTCCGATCTCGGCAGCAGGTAGCTGTGCAGCATCACTGCTGCGTGCTGCCGAGATCGGAATAGAATCATAATAGAGAGCGTTATGTCCTCAATAAGTAAGTGTGTAGTTCAGATGACGGTAGCCTGTTCATCTGGTGCCGCCAGTCCGGCAACATAGTGCAGTGCCTGCGCGGCGACGACTCCATCGTGAACTGCGTGCAAGCGCACCCCTCCACCTTCCTGCTGGCCACCAGCGGCATCGAGGCCGTCGTAAGGCTCTGGACTCCGCAACCAGAGGTACTGGCGTTACATACACGGGCAACATTAGACGCTCACTAAGCACTATTTTAGTCGAAGTGGAAAAGCATAGAAGCCAATTTACACCGCCGCAGAATGGAACGGAATAGAAGTGTCAATTTCGCCTCATGACGCAGAAATTCACCGCACCAGGCACCAGAGAATCCTCGAGAATGCGCGATGATTCCGCGGAAGACGCGCGCGAAGTGAATTATGCTTATACCATTCCTCGCTTCCGTTCCATTCCACGGCGGTGTATATTGACCCTAAGAGATATTGCTCATAGCGTAATCTGTTGTCCAGGAGGGCGGCGACGAGAGCCGCGTGATAGCGGACGCGGGCCAGGCCGCCACCGCCAACCAGCAGCGCATGCGCAGCGACCCCTTCGAGGCCATGCTCCTCAACATCAGCCTCGCGGGCGTGCCCGACGTCGACCTGCAGCCGCCGCCGTGCCGCCCCTCCTAGCTGTGAGTATAGCGGCCGAGGCATGTGCCGCCCCTCCTAGCTGTGGCATGTGCCGCCCCTCCTAGCTGTGAGTATAGCGGCCGAGGCATGTGCCGCCCCTCCTAGCTGTGGCATGTGCCGCCCCTCCTAGCTGTGAGTATAGCGGCCGAGGCATGTGCCGCCCCTCCTAGCTGTGGCATGTGCCGCCCCTCCTAGCTGTGAGTATAGCGGCCGAGGCATGTGCCGCCCCTCCTAGCTGTGGCATGTGCCGCCCCTCCTAGCTGTGAGTATAGCGGCCGAGGCATGTGCCGCCCCTCCTAGCTGTGGCATGTGCCGCCCCTCCTAGCTGTGAGTATAGCGGCCGAGGCATGTGCCGCCCCTCCTAGCTGCGAGTAACGCGGCCGAGGCATGTGCTCCTCAACATCAACCTACCAACTACTCAACTGCCGCCTTTATACATTTCTAGAAAGAACTATTATCGCGCCGTCAGTTTAGCCCTGCAAAGCCAACGTTTTGATGCTACTCACTTATCAAAGAGAGCCTCGGAAGTAATGATAATTTTTCTCTTTGCAGGTAATTCACATAGATGATGATCACCAATTATATTTAATAATATATAATGTCGGGTAGATAAAAGGTGCGATTAAATTAAGTTTTGTAAATATTAAAATTGTAAACAGTCACTATTTTAATTTTCTATTTATCGCCAAGGTTAAGACGCGAATGAACATACTCAGTTCAATAAAATTATGACAATGTAAATGAATAGGCATCATGCACGGTACGCTAAACCTAATTAGATATGTGCGCAATCCACACACCACTCTGAAGATTACTCCAGTATCTCAGTTAATAGGTAACTATTCTGGTAAATGAAAATAAATTATATAAAAAAATGCGGACTAAATTACAAAATATATATCAAGAGATGATCTCGATAAAAAGTGTATCTATGTTACAGTTGTTGAACGGAGAAAGACTGATTAAAGATTATAGTAGATTGGTTCTGGATTTTACCTATATTATATTTATGCTTAACTGGCTGTAAATAATAGCTTCCCGGTTACAATTTGGATTGGGTATCCCGTGCCTCACGCATTGCTATAGTCGGATTTTTAATTAGACGATACCGACTGACAGTAGCAAATGTCACTTTGTAAAATAATGTTGCCATATTTAAAGTAATAGTGCTGCGTTCAGTTCTCGTTCAATCAGATGAATGAACGATGAGTGAATAGTTAATCATTTCAAACTATGAAATAATATTGAAATTTGTATAAAAAAATGTATAAAAGTGCTCTGATATAAGTTACTTGTAGTATGTAACTACAATCAGTTTTTTGACGGTTTATTACGAAGCGCGGCGTGGCGAATAGTGATGATTCCACGCGTTCTTGTTCGTAATTCGGCTTCTAACCTCTGGTCTGATAGCACGAATGTTTTTCTGCGCTTACGCTGTTTAGTTATTGTTTTTGTAAAGTGTTTCGTTACGTTGTGTTTGTGGTAATTGTTGTGTATTTTGTTGCTATATTGTTTCGCGCGAACGATATGGATCCTCAACCAAGCACGTCAAGTCAAGTTCGGAACACTAACTATTCACTAGAAAAACGAGGCAATTTCATTCATTCAGGAGTTTTTTCAATCATTCACTTTGTCACAACACTATTTTTATTTCATCAAAAACTGACAACACAGTAAACGTCAGCTAGCTTCGTCTAATTAAAAATCCGAGTAATAGTAGACAATAGACAAGTCACATATAAGCTACACAGGTGGCATCCTCAGCAAATGATTTCGTTTCTTTTCATAAATGGTGCCAATCTACTATTGTTCTTATTACTCTTGGTAATATCTTGTTTATAATAATGTTGATTTCATGTCATGTTAATAAAATTGGTAAACATGTAAGCAGTGTTTTTTTTTCAATTAAATTCCTGGCTTAGATTATTGTTCCTAATAAAAATTACGGACCAACTATGATAAATGAAACAATATAAATATTTTAAATCATTTATTTTGCAAACTATGCAGTGGAGTATCTATGAAAGATTACTTACCCAGAAGGCTATTTTCGTGATCATAGTGATCACTCTGAGCTGGTCACCCATCCATGGTCCATCTGTGCTGTTGCTGTTGTAACCACTCTACCTAGTTACTAGAGATATTAATACAGAGAATTTCGAGCAATTATATTACCAAGTAACATAATTTTTTCAAAGTAAGTAATACTAAGATTGGAAAAGCAATCGTTCAAATCTGGAACAATATTCGAAAAATACGATGGTTTACCTAATGCCGGTATGTTGATACAACATACCGGCATTAGGTAAACGGCACTTGGCCGCTTTTTTAATAAAAAAGCGGCCAAGTGGGACCAACTTTTTACCACTTTGGAAGTGTCTCTCGCGCAAACTATTCAGTTTAGAAAAAAACTATATTAGAAACTTCAACATCATTTTTGAAGACCTATTCATAGATACCCCACACGTAAAGGTTTGATGAAAAAAAAAATGAGTTTCAGTTTCAAGTATGGGGACCCCCCAAATTTTTCTTTTTTTTTCTTTTATGTAAAAATTTTAATGCGGTTCACAGAATACATCTACTCGCCAAGTTTCATCCGTCTAGCTCTTATAGTTTCGGAGAAAAATGGCTATGACATACGGACGGACAGACAGACAGACATGACGAATCTATAACTTATAAGGGTTCCGTTTTTGCCATTTGGCTACGGAACCCTAAAAATGCACATTAGTCTATTGTCTGACCTAAAAGACTGAAATCAATGAAAGCCTTACCTTTGGACTCTCTTTCTAGAGAAAAAAACTGATATGCATATTAAAGTAACTTATCTAAAATACCTGAAAAACACTTACCAAACCCTGAATCTGAAAGGATACTGGGAATCTGAAACCAGGGTGGGAACTCTCGACATAGCGAGCGTACGTTAACGCACGCTACGTCGAGCCTACCAGGGTAGGAATGAAACTATCAAGTACTCGGACACTGTGTCAAGATTTATTAAATCCGTCATACACAGCAGTCGCGAGCGGTCGCTTAGCCTAACTTATAGTGTTGGATCTATTTGTCGTCGTCCTTGAAGACCATGGTGCTGTGGCACTTGCCGCAGTAATGGCGGTCCTCCATGACGGCCATGAAGACGCCCGCGCCGCAGTTCTCGCCGGTGCACTCGCGACGCAGCCGGTGGATCTTGCCGTTCTCATCAACCTGCACACAACAACAACAACAACATATTACACGAAAAGTAGAAACAGTACCCAACCCGTCGTAGCTGTTTTCGTTTTTCTTTTTCGGTATTCCGTATTGTTAATTTTGTAAGCAGATGCGAGAGTTTTCAGCGCGTACGATAGGGGCGTTTATTCTATACAAAAGCCGCCCAATAAACGGAGAACGAAAACAAGATAATGGTAACCAACCACACTGGGACTTGGGATAGGTTTTGTAAGAATGGTTTTGTAGATGATAAAAAGTAAAATATGGCCAATAGAATTAAACAGCACAAATAATGGTGGGAAACACAAAATCGTTCATTCAAAATCTTTACGGAGACTTTATTCAGCAGTGGACTTCTTCAGGATGATAATCCCGCTTTATCGAATCGACTACAACTGCATCATCAAAATAAATGGCACAAAAAGAACAAATTATTGAGCAACAAACCCCTGGTGGGTTATCTAAACATCTGTGTGAGTCAGCATATTCAAGTCCATACAGGCCCCTCACATACAATAAAATACTGAGTCACACCTTGTGTTCCTTTTTTAAATGAGTTCACATAAAATTGCTAATGTTTTCTACACGAAGCATGCATGGACATGTTGGCTGGAGTATTGGATTCTTCCGTTCATTTTCGAAATACTTTCCATAAGATGAAAATCAATGAGGAATTAATTATGGAAAGTGGACACTCACCTTGTAGTACCTAAGTACGGCTAGTTTGACCTTCTTCTTCTTGTGCTTGATCTTCTTGGGGGTGGAGTAATTCTTCTTCTTGCGTTTCTTGGCTCCTCCCCGTAGGCGGAGCACCAGGTGCAGGGTGGATTCCTTCTGGATGTTGTAGTCTGAAAGCGTTCGTCCATCTTCCAGCTGCTTACCGGCAAAGATCAATCTGGAAATTGGAAGTAAGAGAAGTGTCACACAGAAAATCTACCATGTTAAGTTGGGGTATGCATTGCAGAAAATATTGGAATCATCTTATGGCTGAACACCTAGAAGTGTGATTGAGAGCAATGGTGGCCTAGTGGTAGTGGCCCCGCTCTCAATCACACTCTCTCTCTGATCCTGATGTTGTGGGTTCAAATCCTGTCATGCACCAATGAGTATTTTTGCCCAAAGATCCATGTAGGTACATTGTGAGGAAACCGGCATGTCGTAGAACCTAAAAAGTTCGAAAAAGATGCGTCAAGCGTCAGGTCAAGAGCCTGCGACCTACTTGGGGAAACCACTCCGCTCACCAAGAACGGAATTTAGAGGTTTATTGAAAAAAACAAACATGGCTAAATCTTACACTGTCCTCTTCGTATGTTACGTAATCTACCAAAATTACTTTTTAAATGTGCTATATTTACCTCTGCTGATCTGGGGGGATTCCTTCCTTATCCTGGATCTTAGCTTTCACATTTTCGATAGTATCCTGGGGTTCAACCTCAAGGGTGATGGTTTTACCCGTGAGGGTCTTCACAAAAATCTGCATATTGATGACCTGAGGGACAGAATTGGTTGGTTATCGTCTTGAAACATTGTCCATTTTTTTTTCCTCTGTACCTGCCTACGACCATAAACAGATTCTTTATTCTAACAAACTGACAATAGACATAGCAGCCTATTGTGATATTGGTGAAACTGCAGGCAACACTGTAAAGGCATACCTACAAATAAGAATTAAACAGCTGGTTAAAGACTTATTGACTATAGAGTTATAGATTGATTATAGAGTTATAGACTGGGTATTATTTGTCTTGGTGCCTATGGGTGTACCAAGAAATTATTATAATTAAATCAAAGAGCGCAGCCTACTACTAAATATAATCATAATAATATGTAATAAATAAAACCCTTGGAATAAAGATTCATTTGATTTAAATGTGTTGTCAGGTTTCTAACAGAGCTTATTTATACTATTACACAGGTATTTATCGCATATATTACCTTATTTTATTTATTTCCCCGACGTTTCGGCTATGTTTCAATAACCGTGGTCACGGGCAGACTGGAGTATTGACATGAGTGCTACCGTCAATGAGTAATACCCGTGTAATAGTACAAATATGTTTTATGATCGCGAAAGCTTAAAAAGTTCTAACAGAGCTGATAAATACCACCTGGGTTACCCCTACCTGTTGTATTCTATCTCCTAATAATTATGGGTTATAAGATTCATTAGTTAGTGGAAATGTTATTTCAATAAAAGAGGTTTATTAATTTTACAGTTTATTTGCCAATCAAATCCATAGGTACATAAATCAAACCAAAAGTACAGCATTAATACAACCATCATTCTCAGGGTTATTAGTGACCTGGGCATATTTACCCCAAACCACTTTACCAGCCTGTGTGACCAGACCCAACTCTGAGATGTTCACTTCAAGAACAGTACCCTTAGTGATAACTCCTAAACTGGTGTACATTTGAGAACTGGGGTTCTTCTTCACTCCAATGATGGGCAAGCAGAATGTTGCTTTCAGTTCTGGATGAGTAACATGTGCCTTCTTGAAACGCAAGGCCATAGGCCTGATGAACCTCTCAAACTTTGGCGGTTTACGCGTGAAGTTTTCACCAACATAAGTGACTTTGGTGACCATTCGCTTCCAAGCTTTCCTTTTAGTTTTACCAGATTTGAGCACTTTGAAAACTTCCGCATCAGCCTGTGCTCTCACTTTTGGTATAGGAACATCCCATTTACCAGCCTTCTCCTTACGTTTCTGTTTGATCATGTTGGACAAAACTTTAGCCCGGGATTGGACATCTCTGTCAAGAAGGTAGACGGGCAGGGCCCCTTCAGCAACCTTTTCTGTGTTCTGTTTGACATTTTTCTCCTCGTGAGCTTTGATCTTCTTTTTCATCTGAATCTTCTCATTGCGACGCTCTTTGTTGTAGATCTTGGCTTTGATACCGCGCAGCTTGTGCGCTTTGTCGGCGCGTCTGTGCGGCTCACGCGCTTCACGTTTGCGCTTTCTTTCTTCATAGTCGAGCCTCCTACCGTAAAGCTTACGATGACGCTCAATGTATTCGTTCTGCGGCATTGTGGTTGCTTATTTCGGCAACTACAACAAAAGTTTTAAACAAATTGATGTGATGTTTGACACCTAACCTCAAAGCGCTAAACAGCTAGTTTCTTCGTAATTTTTACAGGAAAATTTATACAGGTTACGGAAAAGCAGCTGTCTTACTGTAGAAAGTGCGTAGCATTGCTCTTTTCAAGATTCTTCAATACACTATCGATAATAATCAGACATCCACGTGTTCAGCGTTTGGTTTGGCACTAATATCATCACTCCATCGATTGAAAGAATTCAATTGATCAACAAAACGTAAGAATACGAACCGCAACTATTTAAAGGCATTATAATCACAAATTGTAACGTAAAACGAATATAATTTCACGAAAATTAAACTCACCTTACGCCGTCACCATGCCACTTTGTTAAAGAAAGAAAAAAAGAAATAAGATAGGAATAGGGATGTTACATTTTTTTTTTTTGTAAGTCACGTCAATGGCTGAAAGTGAATCGATTATATGCATGCATCGATTATGTGTAGGTTCTGTATTATTTATTGTGGGATAAGTAGATTGTGTAAGCATAAAATGGAACTACGACCGAAATAAATCTTATTTCATAGCCATGACGACGTAGATGTACGTAATTTATATAACCTACTAAGGCCGGCAATACACGTCCGATTTTTATAAAAATCGGACGTAAATATCGATTGAAAATATCCCATATTTTCAAGTTATTTGGCGCCTCCGCTATACGCTGGTCTAAAAACAAAACACGACCGGAAAGTTGGAAAAATTTAAAATAAAGATGGCGTTGCCTGACCTGAGCTGTGAATTCATGTATTTGATACCAACTATTACTTATTCTGTGCTTGGGTCTGACATTTGTCACGACATTACAATGTGTTGACTAGAATACGCTTCGTTAGACAAAAACACAGACAGATATTCAGTAAATAAATATAACCCAATTGTTATGTTAGCTGATTCCCGTCGCAGAGTTTCCATTGCATATTTTTCATCCAGGATTGGTGATAACAATGGCAAGCTGTGCGGTATTTTTTAAACTACCACGAACGCTACATTTTAAATCTAACTTATATAGTAGTGTAGTAGTAGTAGTCTAATTTATATAGTATAACAAGCAAATAGCCCCAGATTTAATAAAAGAAACCTTCCACCAAGAGAGATTTTCCTCATATTATGCAAAACCAGAGTGAGTTGCAAGTTCATAAATGTCGGTAGTCGGTGAATGAACACTTGTATTTTTTAAAGGTAAAAAACGGAACCCTTATAAATTCGTCATGTCTGTCTGTCTGTCCATCCGTATGTCACAGTCACTTTTTTTCAAAAAAATGAAATGAAATGAAAAGAAATAATTTATTTGCTTGAAGTATGGTACTTACAAAACTGTAAAAGCTATATGTACTGATGAAACTTGGTAAATAGATGTATTCTGTAAACCGCATTATGATTTTTATACTTAGAACTGACACTCAAAAAATATTTTTTCATAAAACTTATGAGTTTTCTTAACATTAAGTAAAAGATTATTAAACCAGTTAAGTATTTACGACAGAGATGCGTTAACGTCATCGTAATTAGCCTTCTATCTATCGACTTTAAAAATTAATGAGGTATCGTCAGCAAATAGTACTGTTTCACATAGTTTTTTAACCAAAAAAGGAAGGTCATTTACGTACACTAGAAACAAGAAAGGACCTAATATCGAACCTTGTGGCACCCCTATGTCAATAACTGACCCAAAAGATCTCTCACCGCCCACATCAACTTTAAGGATTCTATCAGTCAAGTACGATTGTAATAAGTCAATGGAGCGATTTAGAATACCGTAATGTTTAAGTTTAGATATTAAGAGGGTGACGGACGCAGCTCGCAACTTCAATTCGAGGCGCGGGCAAAAATTGCTCCGAATATACTGCCGTCATACCAAGAAAGGTCTTAACTTACAGTTTTGTCAAAAATGAGTTAGACACAGATTTGGAATCAGCAAACAAAATGCTACCTTATGGGTTCACTTATTAAGCTGTAGCTCTAATGAATCCAAAGATACTATATAGATATTCGTCGTAATTACGTCAAAATTTGAGTCTTTTTTGTCTGAAAAGGCTTAATTTCAAAATTACGGCCTTTTGTTTAAGTATTCTCATCTTGCTTGTCTGTAAGGCCGTTATTCCCTGATTTACGGCCTTTTAGATTGACACAACTTAAAATCACTTTATGTTCGCTAACATGAAAAGCCTTAATTACCAAGATACCTCCAGTATCAGAATTCAAAAATCCACCCCACGAGCTTATTTTTACGTGATTATGTATGTCTGAGATACGCTTTGAAAAAAGTATAGGCTCTTCAATGTTTTACAAAAACGAGTTCAATAGCCCAGATTATATACAGCTAGAATGCATGAAATAAACCATCGAAAAGAAGGGTTTTTCTGCTCACGTACAAAAAAACAAAACCAAAAGGAATAACGAGTGAGCGCAAAAATAATATCCTGCAAAAATTAGGCCAATTGATGCCAGCAAACCGAAAATTATTTTGGGAAAATTTGCATACAAACAATGCTGCTGCAAACCTGCTGGTAGATAATGAAGACTGATCACCAAATAATAATTAAATGTTAGAAAAATATATTTTTGTTACATTAGAATTGTTTTTGTTTCATAATTTAGGTCAAATGTATATAGTTGTCGCATTTGCGGGTAGAACCTTTCTTGTGTAGCGGGAGTATAATTGATTCTGTCCAGTCTCTGGGCCAGTCGCTATGCTTCCAGATGTGATTACAGATCGTGTGTATGGTGTCGTGTATGGTATCGTGGTCGTGGATTGGGGTCCCATTCGTATCAACGTAAAATTCGTATCAACTAGCGTCTTATTTTCTTTACCTATGACTATAGAAATCTAGAATGCTTGATTGCTTGTCTCTGATTTCATACCTGATGTGATGATCATATAATTTTATACCTACTTAATCAAAGGCTTGGTTCTTCATTTTCAGTGATTTCAATTTAAAATACCAGCCTTAAAAACTTTGTTTAGGTTAGTTTCCTGGCGAGAAAAGTCATAACTGAACAATTACGGCTTTACATGCATGCCGTAATTACATTCTATGAAATTAGGCCTTTTAAGTGAAGTATTGCTTATTAAATATGATTTTTGTGCTTAATTAAAAAAGAAAAAATAAGATAAGGAAGTGAACGAAACTAAAAATCAAAACGAAATAGGACTCAAAACAAGGACATTTTTTTTTTACGTACTATAAAATAAATTTCAATAACAAAAAACGTTTAGTAAATCGCCGGCCGTCATTTTGGACAAAACTTCGATTATCTCGAAATCAACTTTGGCCAAGTTACGGCCTTTCTTAATATGACGGCAGTATAGCTATCTCTATTCATTTGATGCGGGCGCCACGGAATATATAATAGTAGTATACACACACAGGCGCTCGTGTGACGCGCTACTTCTATACGTGAATCCAACCATAGTGCCGCGCTTGTGCGTGTGCGTCAGCCACTGATAACGATTTTTATGCATTGCCTAATTTCGTCAACGTTACTAACACCCGTTTTCACTAAACCTAGGCGACGCCTAAATCGGATGCCTAAATATTAACGGGCCGACGTACACAGCTCGCAACTTCAATTCGAGGCGTGAGCGAAAACTGCTCCGAATATAGCTATCTCTATTCATTTGATGCGGGCGCCACGGAATATATAATAGTAGTATACACACACAGGCGCTCGTGTGACGCGCTACTTCTATACGTGAATCCAACCATAGTGCCGCGCTTGTGCGTGTGCGTCAGCCACTGCTAACGATTTTTATGCATTGCCTAATTTCGTCAACGTTACTAAGCGTCAGATAGGCTAGTGGCTAGGGCGTGCGGATTCACACTGAGAGGACGAGGTGGGCGGGAGTTCAAATCTGGTCAAAGAGAGTTGATTTTTGCACCCTACAATTTTATGTTTATATTTTTTGTGGCTGCATTACCTGACTAACCCTCTAAGCTTATTGCTTGCTTGTTTCGCTTTTCTAGTATTCAATAAGCAAGGATTGGTCATGCTCTGAATGCAAGAATAAAGTGAAAAAAAAAACAACATTCCTGAACCGATAAAGAACCTTCAGAGTAGCTATTTACGCACTTAGAAAAGACACCAGGAAATTCTCTAACATGATACGAGTGAGTTTATTCATCAGGTAGGGTTTGTGCGGGTTCTGGACCAAATTGAAGAAGAGTAAAGAGAACCATTGACTCCGAGTTGAGTTGAGAGAGCCATTGACCCCGGCGCGGAGCGATGGAGTTGTGGTTGATGACATTCCAGTAGAGGATGATGGGTGGGAGTCCGCTCAACATCAGGTGTGGTGTGGTTTGCTTGACCTCATTGGCCTAGTGGTTGGAGGGTGCGGGTTCAAAATCAGTGATAACGTTACAGTAATAGATGATGGGTGGGTATCCGCTCTACGTCAGGTGGGGTGTGGTTCGCCAGACCTCATCGGCCTAGCGGTTGGGGGGCGTGGGTTCAAAACCAGTCATGACGTTACAGTTGAAGATCATGGGTGGAGGTCCGCTCAACATCAGGTGGGGTGTGGTTCGCCAGACCTCATCGATCACACACACACAGCAATAAAAAACACGCAAAGCGGCTCACTTACCAAAGTACAGAAAGTCTAATAATGTGACTGCATTTAAAAATATACTTTATTCGTTGAGCAATTAGGTTGCTTTTATTCTGCTTATTTACATTCGCAAAACCAACGATTGCGAACATCGACCTACAATTACATGGACCTCGGCTTTCGCACAAAACTCGCGAAAAAAGTGTACCAAGCTAACCTACTATAGGTGGATACTTATACAGGGTGTCCCATAAGTCAACGTCCAGCCGAAAACGGGTGATGCGCCAAGTCATGACAGTTATCAGAAAAATATAAAAAAAAATATTTCTTACGTAACTTTCGAGTTATGAGTATTTAAAAAAAACAGAAAAAACTGACACCCTGTGATGATCTTTTAAGTCCTGTGACTACAAATATTAACTTTTCATGAAACTTTTTTCTGCAACGTAAGCATGAATAACCCTTCTGTAAATTACAATTCAAAATTAAGCCATAACTGCCTCAGTTTTCAATGAAATCGTGGAGTTTTGGCCAAGGTTTATTTCAGATAATTACATCACCCAACTTTAACCGTCTGTACCGCAAAAAAAATGTACTACACTATCATGGCATGTAACTTTAAAAATTGGCGCATTTATCCAGGATTCCAAAATGGTATAATACTTGCTAGAGTACTTCTTAGTTTTGGAAATAAAAAATGTTTTTTCAACTAAACCGGATTTCCAATCAACTTTATTTCATGAGATAAAATGTTTGTACCCTTTAAATTAT
Source organism: Thera britannica (assembly GCA_939531255.2). Lineage (NCBI taxonomy): Eukaryota > Metazoa > Arthropoda > Insecta > Lepidoptera > Geometridae > Thera > Thera britannica. Next base: position 15,457,293 of record OW618034.2, on the reverse strand, counting down.
GGACTTAAAATGCCTATACTGTGTTTTTAAGTGACTCACAATTTACAGGTTTACTTGCATTGTAAATACCATTTCGACAATGCAAGTAAACAGATAGAGCCACCATCTTGTCGAAAGAGTAATAACCATGGGTGTTCAAGTAATTTGTTAGTTTTAGGTGAAAGTTTGAAATAAAATTCAATCATAGGATTTCTTCAATCGTGATTTTAATTTAACTACATCAAGGATTTACAGCAAATGTTCAAACTGTTAGCCTTCAGCAGTAATGCAAGCTCTACATTTCCTTAAAAAAAATCAGCTGTCTGTAAAGTCAGTTAACTGACGACAGTTGAACGTGACAACGTCATACAGCTGTCCACGCGGACGCATCGCTCACTCAAGTAGGAGAGAGACCGTTGTCGAACGCTGCCCAACGCGGAGGCTGATTGTGCCTCTTTGCTCTCACTTGCACTTCAAGTATTAAATGGAACGCCTCAGAGCGAAGTAACGCCGCATGAGTCATGTTTTTTCGTACGAGCAGCCGGCTCCATCGAATTATAAGACGTTATCACGTCAAAAACCATGTAATAAGACCGGCGACGGGCGAAGGCAAACTTTAGATTAAAACCACGGTTGAACTAATCCTATGATTGAATTTTATTTCAAACTTTTACCTAAAACTATCAAATTACTTGAAAACCCATGGTTATTACTCTTTCGACAAGATGGTGGATCTATCTGTTTACTTGCATTGTCGAAATGGTATTACTTGTACCTGTGAATTGTGAGTCACTTAAAAACACAGCGTAGGCATTTTAAGTCCATCATTTAAAGGGTACAAACATTTTATCTATTGAAATAAAATTGATTGGAAATCCGGTTTAGTTGAAAAAACATTTTTTATTTCCAAAACTAAGAAGTACTCTAGCAAGTTTTATACCATTTTGGAATTCTGGATAAATGCGCCAATTTTTAAAGTTACATGCCATGATAGTGTAGTACATTTTTTTTGCGGTACAGACGGTTAAAGTTGGGTGATGTAATTATCTGAAATAAACCTTGGCCAAAACTCCACGATTTTATTGAAAACTGAGGCAGTTATGGCTTAATTTTGAATTGTAATTTACAGAAGGGTTATTCATGCTTACGTTGCAGAAAAAAGTTTCATGAAAAGTTAATATTTGTAGTCACAGGACTTAAAAGATCATCACAGGGTGTCAGTTTTTTCTGTTTTTTTTAAATCCTCATAACTCGAAAGTTACGTAATAAATATTTTTTTTATATTTTTCTGATAACTGTCATGACTTGGCGCATCACCCGTTTTCGGTTGGACGTTGACTTATGGGACACCCTGTATAATGATTATAAACAAACTGAAAAAAAAATTATTTATGTCTTATCACAATTACTATAAAGAACTCAATTTTGATTGCATGAAGCAACTTCTAGTGAACGTTACAGAAATTTTTCCAAGTCTTTTTATCAATATTTCCACCAGACGTTGAGCAGTACTCTGTTTATTGAGCTCCAGTTATATAAAGAAAAACTATTTTGTTAAAGTATTTCTCAGTCTTTTTATCAATATTTCCACCGGACGTTGAGTGGTAGCAGTTTTTTGAGCTCAAAATAAATAAAGTTTTTTTTTTAATTTCTTAGTCGTTTTATCAATATTTCCACCTGACGTTGAGCTGTAGTTTATTTCTTGAGCTCCAGAAAAGTAAAACAGAAACATGTTGTTCAAATTTTTACAAGTCTTTTTATCAATATTTCTACCTGACGTTGAGTGGTATCAGTTTTTTTAAGCCCCAGATAAATAAAGAATAAAAATATTTTGTAGCCATTTTTCTTAGTCCTTTTTTCAATATTATAACCTGACGTTGAGCGGTAGTCGGTTGTTTGAGATTCAGATAAATAAAGAAAAAAAATATTTTGCTGAAATTTTTCCAAGTCTTTTTATCAATATTTCCACCTGACGTTGAGTGGTAGCAGTTTTTTTAAGCCCCAGATAAATAAAGACTAAAAATATTTTGTGCCAATTTTTCTTAGTCCTTTCATCAATCTTTCCACCTGACGTTGAGCGGTAGTCGGTTTTTTGAGATCCAGATAAATAAAGAAAAAAAATATTTGCTGAAATTTTTCCAAGTCTTTTTATCAATATTTCCACCAGACGTTGAGTGGTACTCTGTTTATTGAGCTCCAGTTATATAAAAAAAAAACTATTTTGTTCAAGTATTTCTCAGTCCTTTTATCAATATTTCCACCGGACGTTGAGTGGTAGCAGTTTTTAGGGTTCCGTAGCCAAATGGCAAAAACGGAACCCTTATAGATTCGTCATGTCTGTCTGTCTGTCTGTCTGTCTGTCTGTCTGTCTGTCTGTCCGGCCGTGTCACAGCCATTTTTCTTCGAAACCATAAAAGCTAGACTGATGAAACTTGGTGAGTAGATGTATTCTGTGAACCGCATTAAGGTTTTTACACAAAAATAGAAAAAAATCTATAAATTTTGGGGGTCCCCATACTTGAAACTGAAACTCAAAAAAATTTTTTTCATCAAACCCATATGTGTGGGGTATCTATGGATAGGTCTTTAAAAATTATGTTGAGGTTTCTAATATCGTTTTTTTCTAAAACTATAAATTTAGGGGTCCCCATACTTGAAACTGAAACTCAAAATTTTTTTTTTCATCAAACCCATACGTGTGGGGTATCTATGGATAGGTCTTCAAAAATGATGTTGAGGTTTCTAATATCGTTTTTTTCTAAACTGAATAGTTTGCGCGAGAGACACTTCCAAAGTAGAAAAAAGTTGGTCCCCCCCCCTCTAACTTCTAAAATAAGAGAATGATAAATCCAAAAAAAATATATGTTGTACATTACTATGTAAACTTCCAACGATATTTAGTTTGAACGAGATCAAGTCAGTAGTTTTTTTTTATACGTCATAAATCGTAAACCGCAATTTACCTTTCGACGAACTACAAAAACCTTTATATTATGTTAATTGATGCTACGGAACCCTTCATGGGCGAGTCCGACTCGCACTTGGCTGCTTTGTTTGAACTACAAATAAATAAAGAAAAAAAATAATTTGTTGTAATTTTTCTTAGACCTTTTATCAATACTTCATATACAGGGTGGAATTTTGTAATGCCACCTGGAGGGAAAGTACTCTTAATACTCCAGATAGAAAATTTTACTCACAGGAAACATTCCTTTATTTTTGAATAGAAAGCAAACTGCATTCAAAGTTTTTCGAAAATTCTCTCACACCCGGGAATTGAACCGGCTAAAATCAGAAAAATTATACCTTGTACTTTTATTGCATCGATCGTTAGTCAATTATAAGGATGAAATCTCTCTAACAAACATGATAAATTAAATGAAAGAAAAACCAGGAAATCTTAAATTAATTTAATTATTTACAAAAAATGGATAACTAACTAGTTACTTGAAATTAGTTGCTTGAAATGGGCTCCATTCTCTTGGATACACAAATTTATTCTTTTAACGAATTCATTTCTTTAAAAGAATAAATTTATTCCTTTCAAAAAAAAAAATTAATTTAAAAATTATTTTATTTTTAATTTTAGAAATTGCTTTCTATCCAAAAATAAAGGAATGTTTCCTTTGAGTAAAATTTTCTATCTGCAGTATTAAGAGTACTTTCCCTCCAGGTGGCATTACAAAATTCCACCCTGTATAGAAATTAATGGTTCATAATTTGTTTTAGTCGAAATGTTGGCTTTTTTCGAAATTTCGGCAGACTTTTTGACCTAGTGCTGCACCTTAATTTCGTTTACCCAACCTACAACCTACCTAGGTACTTAGTATTTCCCATCTTCACTTAGTACCCTTCCTAAACTAACAATTATCAAATATCTAAGCATTATGTTTTATGCCAGTGTAGGTATTTAACTAGTCCGAAGTCCGAGCGATTCACACACACAACCGAAGTGTCCCGTGTGCTTCAAGCGTTTCCTCCCCCTGCACCCCGCCACCCGCACCGTGCGTGCGCGATAGCAATAGTAGCCGTTCGAAAATGCCATGAATTTGATCGTGTTCCGTAATACCAAAAATGATGACTGAAAACTTTTTGTATTCTTTACATAGTATTGTTATTCTGTAACTAGACAATATAAACTAGGTTCCTTAACAAAAAACACGTAAGATATTGTTGTTTTTAGTACGAAACCAATAGGTAGAAAACTTGATAAGCTTAGCATAAAAATGTGCAAAATGCGATTGGTGTTTATTTCATTTTAGGTAAGTAATTTGAAATAAAAACTGTTGAGGAACCTAGATAAATACTATGCAAATACAATTATTACAATAATTTAGTGTAAATCTGTCTAAATTAGAAATCATTTTGGTATTCCGTTTGTATGAAAATTTTCCATACGTCAGCCCCTTAACTAGTTTTTTCGTGTGCGCGAGCTGCATGCAGCTCGCGTGTCGGTGTGCTACTCCCAGTTTTACATTACACTTGCACTTGTAAAACCCCAAAAAGTAGTAAAGAAAGTCCTAAGTAACCCTAAAAGTCGATCAGTGAATCAAGTTCCTCAGTGTAGTAAAACCCCAATCAAAGTCCTAAAGAACCCTAAAATTGTTTACATAATCAAGGTCCTAAGTGAAGTAAAATTCCAATTAAAGGCCTAAGGAACCCTAAAAGTTGTTTATTTTATCAAGTTCCTCAATGTAGTAAAACCCCAATCAAAGTCCTAAGGAACCCTAAAAATGTTAACATTATCAAGCTCCTAAGTGTAGTTGAAACTCCAATCAAAGTCCTAAGGAACCCTAAAAGTCGAACACATAATCAAATTGCTCAATGTAGTAAAACCCCAATCAAAACCTTATACGGAACCCTAAATTGTACGTCAAGCCAAAACCCTTAACGGGTCGAAACCGCTGGAAGGAACCCAAACGTTGACTACCGGGTCGCGTGCATCGCGAGCTGCAAGCAGCTCGCGTCCTCAATGCGTTCCCACAGGGGCGGAACCCTAAACCAAGTGAAGATCCAATCAAACACCTTAAAAAACCTAAAATTCAATCTCCAATCATAGTCCTCAGTCGAATGAACCGTTTGAACGACCTTAATCGGACGATTTTTGCAAAACCGGAAGTGGCACAGCCGCCATTTTGAATTTTGAACTCAGTCTAGTGAACATTTTTTCACACCCCTAAGACACCCTAAATTTCAGTAGGAGGGGGTTCTAAATTTCAGTAGGGTGGGCGTGGTCGCGTGGCGGCTCGCTTCGCTCGCCGCAACGTTCCCCCCGGGTTCAGGAGGAGGGGGTTCTGGGGGCTTGAGGGGGGGGTCACAGCACGGCTCGCTTCGCTCGCCGCGACGCTCCCCCCGGGTTCAGGAGGAGGGGGTTCTGGGGGGCTTAGGGGGGGGGGGGTCACAGCACGGCTCGCTTTGCTCGCCGCACTGTTCCCCATTCGCTCGCCGCAATGCTCCACTCGAAAAAAAGGGTCAAAAATAATAAAGGGGTCTAGAGGGGGGAGGGGGGCAAAATTTATTTTGCTTTCAAAATAATCTCACCTTCCCTACATGACCCAAAAAAAAAGTCTTGCAAGTCACTCCGCTTGGAAGATACGAAAGGGGGGGGTGAAAAAAGGGGCAAGAGGGGGGTGTTTTTTTTGTTTTTTCAATTCAGGAAGAAACCCTCTATACGAAACCCTAATCGAAAACCCCCTATCTCGACGGCATCCGGTAGCACTCACAAAAGGGGGGGTCCTGGGGGGCAAGGGGGGCAATTTTTTTTGTACAATAATATTCTTATCTTTTTTCTTCTCTTTCGTCTTCTCCCTTTTAATCTTTTTTTTTCTGAAAAGTAATATTTCATCAAAATCGGCTAAGCCGTTTTGTTTTATTGTTTGTTACTGCATACCTTCGTCATTTAATTTTATGATCCAATTTAGTAAATTTTTCTTTTATCTAAAAGGTTATACTTCCAGATCTGTATGTAAATCTAGTAAGTATAACTTAGTGCATAGAATTCATGCCTATGGAAATAAATAATAATAATAATAATAATAATGCTGGACAATTCACACAACATTATCTAGCCCCAAGCTAAGCAAAGCTTGTGTTATGGGTGCTAGATAACTGATATACATAATACAATACATTACATGCATAGATAATTTTCATTTCAATTCATAAATGAATTGAAATGGAAATTATTTATGGGTGGAAATTATTTAAAGTTCCAGAATTCGGGACATTACAGGCACCTCCAGATTTAAAAGACGGCAATCAAAAATACTCAAAACCCATGATATTATTGTTATGACTGGGCTCTCAGCTCATTTATTAGTAGCTCTGCCTTCTGCGCCATAGGTCGTGGGTTCGATCCCCACCGAGAACAAATATTTGTGTGGTGATCATAGATATTTGTTCTCCATCTGGATGTTATATTGTTTTCCAAGTACCTATGTATTTACAAACAAAATGTATTTAAGTATTACATCAGCTATCTGGTTCCCATAATACTAACTCTGCTTAGTTTAGGGCTAGATAGTGTAGTGTAGATTGTCCATAATATATATATATATACTTCCTTTTCATTGTAATGGGCTCCCAAACTCTTTGCAAAATCGACACTATTTTTATAAAGGCCTAAAATCGGCTACTAGTTTTTGAGTCTTCTTCTTGTCATGTCAATAGAAAATTAAAGCTGGTGTGGTGGATTATGAATGTGCCTCAAAAGTTTTGCTACTTCACGTTGGTTTCATTTATTGTTTTCCTTCACCGTTAGAGTGTACTGACATAGTGCACATAGGTTTTTTGGCAGATAAACTAATTTGTGCATGACGGGGTTTGAACACACGCCTTTAGAATCAAAAAGCGGGTCGCTACGACAATATAACCGGTGCTAAGCAACCAGAGCGCCCCTCCACCTAATGGACCGATGACATTCTAAAGATCGTGGGAAATCGGCAAATTGTTTTTTCATGGAAATGTATAAAGGAGGTCTATATCTAGCAGTGGACTTCTACTTACTGATGATGATGACGGAAAGCACTGGGTAGATAGGAAGATAGCTACTTATGCAACTACAAAAATGGAGGTATTTAACAAAAGCATTGCGCTTCGCTGGTCACGCACGATAGGAACGTGCCCTAGAATGTACTTGATAAGTTATATGCTACATAAAATATATACTTCTACAGGCTGATGATGATGTGAATACAGGTTATCGATCATAATGTACGATGAAGATGGTTTTATGTCATTTCGTTATACTGTGACAGTTTGTTTTATGTTACACTGTGGCAAATTTATAGTACCAGTAGTAGCTATGATTTAATCTAGGGTATATTTTACGTAGTCAGAGATGAAATGTCATGTCACGAAATTTGACATAGGTCCAACCTTCTTGGCCGCTCGGGCTGTACTGAGAAGTAAGTACAGAAACCTATCTATTTATATTTTTGAAAATTTTATTTTTTTATAAAAACTACGGCAACTAAGAAAAATGCAATACCATCAGGTTTTTACGTATTTATTAAGGTAAACGGGAACAAAACTTTCATTGCAATGGCTCTAACAGCAACGGAAAAAAACCATTTCAAATCCAAAAAAAATTGAGAGTTTTTGGCAAACTTTGCGTTCAATTTTATCGAACCCTGTGAGTTGAGGAGAATTTCTAGCCTAATCATAATTTTTTTACACCATTTAATTGTAATATTTTACAAAAAAAATAAATGGATTCGTCCATACAACGAAAAAAAATGCTACTTTACATTTTCGGTTTCACCTCATGTAGGCCCTTAAGGATACTTTTTAGCATTTTCCCTGGCCAAGCACTTTGTCAAAATCCCAGTAATTATCTTTAAAAACATTATTGGAATAAAAGATACAAATATATGGCACGAAATCACACATGTCGTGCAGTGCTGGCCTTAGTGCCTGAGTGTGACTGACCATGTTGATGATGAGAGAGTAAGTAGGTACTCTGAGGGAGGCCCATACTAAGCCCACGTAGACGCGTATTGACTGTCCCATACATTTACCTCACTCAGCTTCCACGGCAATATGCAAGGACATGAGGAACGCATCACATTAACGTTCGCGTTGCCTGTGAAGGACTGGCAGGTTTTGACGTGGGCTGGGGATAATTCTTAATAGTTCGTCCAAGCTAAGCATTTAAGTTTGTCAAAAAACAGTGGAATTCAAAAAATTACATTTGGAAACACCACATTTGATTCCAGCTTCAAAAGCGTTTTCACCGAAGTATCAAACCCTACTTTGATTGATACTTTGGGTTTAGAAAGTTATTGTGCCTAAAATCTGATGCTTTCTTGAGAAATAATGGTTACATTTTCATGATGCAGTGAGGACTTGGTACAGAACTACCAGATGGCCCACCAGTAAAATAAATTAAATAAGTATTGTAGCTTGTGAAATGGCCCTTAGTCCACAGCTTCCACATGGTGTAGGTTCCCTGTACGGTTTCTGAACGAATCATAGTACAACATAGGTTTGCCACCTTTCCTCAGCAGAGGGCGCTAGTTGCTTTTTCAAATAGTTCAAAGAGAGTTGAGTTTCCGTGCCGGGGTTCCCAGATTGTTATCTGCCGCTATTAATAGATTCTACAGTAAATATAAAAATATGATTGTATTTTTAACTTGGAGTTAAAGATTTCATAGAGTACAAAAAAAAAAATCTTTTCGTAATAGCCCAACTGAGCTGCCAGCCGCGAAAGTATTTATTTCACTGACCTTAAAAAAACAGTATTGCTTTACTAATATACTAATCTTGCTTACTAAATATTAATAAGCAAAACTTTGTTCTAATATGACTCCAGTGGGCGTGGCGGTACATAAGTTGGGTTGTCTCTGAACAAAAGCCTCCTCCAGGATTTGCCATTTGGTGTGGTCCAGACATGGTCTGCGCCACTTCTTAGAGAGCTCATCTTCCCATCGCTTTAGCTGCCACTCTTTTTGCGTTTTTCTTCTTGTGGGTACCAAACTGTACAGGTGTACAGTCATAAGCCCATTTACTTCTTCAGGATATCATCAAGTGACCTGTTCAGCGCCACTTCAGCCTTCGGATTTTGGTATCGCCAATAAAAACCACTAAATAACTTATTGGGCAAAAATCAACAAAATCACACATGACTAATATAAATATCAGAATCATTTAATCTACTCACTCGTGAACTCGATTCAACTCTTGAATTCTTGTAAACACTGTCGGCTTTGTTTCAGTACATCCTTGTTATGTTCCTTGATATCCTTATATAAAGCATATTATATAATAGAACCCACATTCACCTTTTATTGGTTTATCCATCTTCTATTTGAATATTTTTAGAAAAATATCTACGGCGCAATTAATCTGACAGCTTATAATTATAACCATCTTAACGACTGATCAAAAATAATACCATGTACAAATGTTTTTGGTATTCCCAGTAAATTAATTTGCAGAGTTAGCTTGGACGAACTATATGAACACACACTGCCAGTGCCAGCAACGCTCGTGTTTAAATATTCCCGGAGACGTTTCCATCCATGCGAGTAGCAGCTGCAACGATAGACGAGGGAAATCCAAACCGTGTCATCTGCTGTAGTGTAATCGCTTGTATACAATCGACACGAAATCGATAACACACATGATGAACATCCCTAGTAAAATATTAAAATTACCAGTGCTGCATTCCATTCTTGAGTTATTATTATGGCAACATTTAAGTCCACGCACGCTGGAATTTTAACCCAGCCCGTCTTGTTGTGTTGGTTTTCGGTGACGCCTTGACGCTTTATGATTCGAACGCATTGTGATTGGCTTAAAAAAATCATTGAGTAACAAAATTTGAAATGCTCTCATACCAGTGGACGATATAATTTAATTTAATCTCTATCATTGGTGGTCAATTTTATTTCTGAAATTTGAAGTTTAAATCAATCCATGTCGTCATTTTGAATTATTTTCCTTCCTTGCTTTCCACAAAATACGAGTTTGGACTTGAATTTTGTTTTAGTTACAGTAAAACTTAGGTTAGCGAGTCTAGTCATTAAGTTCGACTCGACGAAGTAATAACATGAATACAACGGCAACCTACTCCTCAGCAGGTGAGCTGTTGTGGTGAATTTTGTGTCTCCTTTATTGTGTTGTGAAAAGTGCAGCTGGTTACAAGAAATTGATAGCTTTGATTTATAGTTTCTTGACATTTGTTGCGCTTTAGATTATCGCGTAATGGAAGCGTTTATAGACCAGCTAGCGTTTAATTCGAAGGTTCTAAGGTAGGTTATCGACAAACTTAGTGAAGTGATGACAACCTTGAAAAGATACCACCAATATCATACAGTGTTGATATTTTGTTGCTATCTATCTGAAAGTCTGTTCTAGGAATGGAAGTCTGGAACTGATAGTGATGCCCGACACTGGTCAATGGAATCTTACATAGCTACTTTTTTTGCACCGAAAAGTTTGTTTACATTATTATGCGCGGGAACTTTCGAATTTTGCGTGCTATAATTACATGTTGTACTTGTACAGATTTATTTAGAAGAGAATTATGCACAAACCGCCTAACCTATAAAAGTACAAATAATTTCCTGTTTCGACTTTATAAGAGTGTTATTTACAGAACATTCATGGAGCAGGCGCTGTTCAACTGAGACCATATTCAGCATACAAGGGAAAGAAACTGGTAAGTCGTTATAAAATAAGTCTTGCATATTCTATTTACATGTTTTTATGGTGCTATATGTAGAAAAAGTTTGCCTGGAAGAGATCGCTCTCAGCGATAAGGTTTCCCATTGATTAGCCTAATTGTTGACTGTTATGCAGTATCTATAAAATATAATAAGCTGCCTCCGTAGCTTATTTGTTGACCTGATGCATAAGTGGCATGACAAATTTTTACAATTACCTATAACAATAAAATAAAAAAATAAAACTCATGCCACTGCAACATGCATTTAGAATAATAATTTTAATTTATATTGTACTGTACATTGTCTTATCAGGATCTGAAATGTCGCAGTAAAAATATTTTTCAATAATCACCGAATTAAATATGATAAAGACATGAATAATTTAACTAATAACCAACCAAGTTTTTGGGTTACACTCCAAAATATATGCAGGTCTATACTAATTTACTTTTAGAACTTGGTCTCAAATCAAATTCAGGAATTTTAATGTTGTGTTATGTTTTCTTGGGTGCATGAATATAACTTTTTTTCTTGCTTTTTATTGCCTGTGCATTTTTGATGTTGTATTATCCAATATCTATTTATAATTCTAACGTAAAAACAAATCTGTCTCATGTTTCTCTTTAGTCAAATTATTTTATCAGGTACTTACAGTCACATGTAAATTTACCAGCAATTAATACATTTTAGTAATGATATATTAATGAATATTAAACTAAAAGCATAATTTTGAAAATTATAAAATGCAACCATAATATTATTGACTAGCGGCCTGTCCCGGCTTTGCACGGGTGGACATCTATTTTTTAAACACATAAATAATATAGCCTATGTTACTCAAGGTGAATGTAGCTTTCCAATGGTGAAAGAATTTTTGAAATTGGCACAGTTGTTTTTGAGTTTATTCATTACAAACATACACACTAAAATATTAATCTTTCGTTTATAATTTTAGTATAGACTGGTACAACTTAACATTTTACCTACCCATTCCATACATATATTTATGATAATCTGGTTGTGTATCTTGTATGTATGGTCTGACTAAGCAGAATTTACTAGAATTCCTGCGTGAAATAATGATTTGCATACCACATTCAGTGTCATTCACTCTGACTCACAACTACTTGAAGTCACAAAGTGCATTGGTCAGGACTTGTTTGGACTTGTCTTCAGTATTTAACAAAGTACCTACTTGTAATGTTTCGTTTTTTTTAAGCTGTTATCAAATAAGATTACACTGAAGTGTTTTATTAATGGACAGGCTAATGTCTTATTATACCTATTAAAAAAAACTTGGTATCAAACTGTTCCACAATAAATAATATTTTTAGTACTAAGTATATATTGTATGTACGCATTTTGGTATGTATTGCTTCATTTTATTATGTTTAAATATTTTATCATCAGAAGTCCACTGCTGGATATAGACCTTCACTATACATTTCCAGGAAGAATGATTCTGATCTCTGTCTATCCACCAACTTAAATATTTAAGACTGTTATGCCATGTATAAAACTAATATCTGTTATTTATATGTATATTTTATAACGTAAAGAAGGTATGTTGTATCTTTGCTTTGTCACATATTATATGCTGGTATACATATTATGCTAGTTTCTGTTTATATTTTGACACAATAGGTATTGTTGTGGTAATACTTGTTAATTTTGGTGTGGCTATGCAGTGGAAACTTGATCCGGGTATTCCCCTGTTTAAATCAATGGAAGAAGTCATAAGTAGGTATGTATAACATTGAGGATGTTGATAAGATTATTTATTGTCAAAACTTATTGTCGGAAATAAGGTTAGTAGTAACTTCCTTATAACTAACTGATAATGTGAATTGATTGGACCTCAATAAAAGAAAACCAATTTATTTATCTACATAATTATACCTCAGTTTTTTATAGGGCCATAATTTAAAGTTGTATTTTGTTATATTGCAAATATGGGTGGTAAATACAGTAACTATACATAGTAACATAGCTTGCAAGTTAACTATCAATCTTGCGTGTTTATGAATCATTCTGTGAGGCATCCGATGACGTTACAACTTTCGAAAATGAAATTAGAATCGACTTGTTGGAACATGCCTGTTTATTCTTGGTTAAATGGTTGTTTAAACTTGTTTTACCTAAAAGCAAGCTGCAAACGCTGAGTGGGGTTCAAGCCATAACTTGTGCCGTTCACAATAACTTTGTACACAATGTGCACACCACACTTATAATTATCTTGTTTAATAATTAATTACTATACTTAAAAGTATAATAAATAAATATTGTTAACAATCCACACAACACTATCTAGCCCCAAATTAAGCAGAGCTTGTACTATGGGAACTAGGTAGCTGATATGATAACTTATATTTTTTTACATTATTAGTTTTTTTTTCGTTTGCATACGAAGCAGTTGGAAAATAGGTACTGAGCTAAAAATAATTATTAAAATACTAGCCTTAATGATAATCTTTGAGAAAAGATCACAATGAGATGTTTCTCTATGAACTCAATCAGCCGTCACTGCTGATCGGATAGGGATGAAATGCAATGTTATAAGTACATAATATAATTATGTAGGCATTCATTTGAAAAACATATCAAAAGTTTTTCAAATTCAAAAAATGTCTTTATTCTGTTGTATCTCAAGGATTACTGTGAAACATCTTAAAGCTGGATGAGTCTAGATGGCACAGGTTTACAGAAAACAGTTGAACGAGAGGTATCAAATACTGGAATACTACAAAATATTATGTTTTGATAAAGTATTCGAAGCTGCCTATAAAAATTGTTATTATTACAACTTACTATTCTACTTACCTATTTGTTTCTATTTCTTCTGGTGGTAAACTATGTCAGGCTCTTAGTAAATACAATTTTCACGAAAATATTAATATTTTCTTGATGGTATTGTCAGATGCCACGGTGCCCTGATGGTCCGCCGGCCAGGTCACTGCCAAAGCACAGGACTCGAGGACATGAAGATATTGCTCGCTCATACAACATTACCATAGATAGCTAGATGTAGTTTAGCGTTTTATATTTTTGGTGCTGACATCCTGACTGGAAACAAAATGGAATGGATTTTGTCTGTCTCATTTATTTGTCAAATTATTTTCGTGTTCCAGAGTAACTAAAACTGAACAAGTAACACTAAAATTCTAAATGGATCTCGACGGTAGGATATTGGCACCAAAAATTTTAGTGTATGTATTTTTAGTTGTGAAGTGTTTTTACCTAAAATTTTAATTTGATAAGAGTTGCAATAAGTTTGATATTCAACAGGCTAGATGATATTCGACCTTCACTTCATTTCTTAATATTTGGAGTTGGTTAGATTACATCATTGCCTCGACCTCAAGATTCAAGTGATAGAAGAGTCAAATTGAGTCAATATTTGCTCAATTGAAACCCTGTTTTGATGACTAAATAACATACGAACGTTTTTGGTGATGTGCATTTATTTACTCACAATGCTTTTTGATTATTTAATTTACAAAGCGATTAACATCAGACTTAATAGACTTACTATTATTTCGGTCGGTGGGTTTGCAAAGGTTATGAGATATCATGTTTGTATATTTCGTCTCAAAACAAACCTTGTGTTGGCGGCCATTTTGCTTGTAATTAAGCTTTCTTAACACAATACATGCTCTTTATTGCAGCCCTAATCAAAGGTTATGTTGTTGTCCTTGTTAAATTAATTTTGCATTGTTATATTTGTGATAAATTGTTGTGAATTTCATATAATTCTAATCTTATCACAATTCATACAACTTATTACAGATTATAAACGCATGATTTTGTGTATTAATTTATGGATTTTGTTTGATTATTTGAAAAAAAAAAAGAATGATAAAATATGTGATAAAACAGCAATTTTAATGACAAAAAGACTTTAAAAAGCAAATCGAAAACACAAAACGAAAAGAATGCAAATCACAAAGCCTAAAATAATACAAGAATAAAAAAAAACTTTTATACCATGGCAAAAAAAGCTAGATACTGCTGTGAAAAAATACATGAAAATGATGAAAGCGAAATAAAAAAAAATACTTCTACTACATCACATCAGGGGTTGGGCATCAGGGTAGCGCACTCGGACCGTTGTTGTTACTTGTCGTGTGTTGTAGATATTGCGCGGGACACCAGCGACACAGAAGCGCTCGACTCAGATACTTTGGAATACGAGCCCGTCACGGAATCCGAGGAGGACGGACCCGTGGACGCCGGCAGCTCAGGGTGCAGCGATGTAAGTGTTCATTCTACTACTGCCCGCCATTATACTCGGAAGTGTTGATTTCTTGATCCATTTAATATTTTTACACAAACTTGACTGGCGTTCTCCCAAGCCATTTGTCGTGAGATTCAACTTATTATTTACTGTATGTATAGAATTTAATATTAGTGTAGATATAAATTCCCTTTGGTCACAATGAATTGATACCCCAACGCAACGCCGTCATTGGCTCTTTTTTAACCGGCTTCAAATAAAAAAGGAAGAAGTTCTTAATTCAATTTTTGTTCGCATCTATGAGTCGATTTGAAAAAATTGGCTCCATAAAAATTCCGTCCAAAACCGGGTCAGACGTTTGGTCATGAAGTTGGTTTCTCAAGTTTTTTAAACTTATTTCCGTCAACTTTTCTATGGGCTATGATTTTTTTTTTTTTTTTTTTCTAAGTCTTATCTGCGATCAGTTTTTGCAACTATGAGCAAATTTTTTGTTTGTTTTATGACGGGCAGAGTACACTCCTGCATGTCTCCTCAGAAGGTCCCTTTATTGCTGGTCACACAGAAGCATGACATCTTTCCGTTTGAGCCTCCTCATGTATGAAGGCTCGGTTAGTTGCTGTGCTAGCTGGTTTGGGTGTTTTTTTAGCTTTTCTTGGTAGCCTTGAGCAGTGCTTTTTATTTCTTTCGAAACTGTTTGGACTTTAAGGATGTCATGCAATTCTGTTGTTGTGATAAACCAAGGTGCGTTCGAGATATTTTTCAAGACGCCATTCTGAAAGCGTTGTATGAAGTTGATGTTTGAAACACAAGCAGTACCCCACAGTTGGATGCCATAGGTCCAAATCGGCTTCAGCACAGTTTTGTAGATTAGTAGCTTGTTATCCACAGATAGTTTTGAGTTACGCCCAAGTAGCCAGTGGAGTCCTCGGTATTTTAGCCCTAATTGGTCTCTTTTTGCTTGTAGGTGCCTCTTCCAGGTCATGCGGCGATCTAGGTGCATGCCCAGGTACTTCACTGTGTCGCTGTGTGGGAGCGGGTGGTTTCCCAGGCTCACAGGTGGGCAATTACCCCTTCGTAGAGTGAATGTTATGTGGACAGACTTGGAGGCGCTTGCCTTGATCCTCCACCGTTTCAACCAGTCGTCAACCCTGTCAAGACTGCGCTGAAGCATCTCTGATGCCCTATTAGGGTCCTTACTTCTCGCAAGTATCGCTGTGTCGTCAGCATAGGTGGCTATCGTTACATCTTGTTCTTTAGGAAGGTCAGCTGTAAAGATAGTATAAAGAACGGGCCCCAAGACCGAGCCTTGCGGGACGCCTGCAGTTATATCGTAGAAGCCAGATGTTTCCTCACCATCTTTGATTTGGAAGATACGATCCTTTAAGTAAGAGTTGAGAAGGTTGTAAAAAGTGTGAGGTAGACATGTTTTAATTTTGCAGAGTAGGCCCTCATGCCATACTTTGTCGAAAGCTTGCTGGATATCTAGGAAGGCTGAAGAGCAGTATTCTTTGCACTCCAGAGAACTTCTTATGGTGTCATAAACTCTGTGAACTTGCTCTGTGTTCCCATGTCCTTGTCGAAATCCAAACTGATGTTCAGGGATGACCATTCTATCAGCCAAGGCTGGAGACATTCTTTTCAGTAGAACTCTTTCAAACAGTTTTGAAATCACATCATCAATAGAAAATCAATCAGTAGAAAATCATTTTTTTCAGATTGTTTTATGAGTAGGTCTTGCAGGACTTGGGTTGGTTCCACTCCTTGCGGTGGTGGTGGTTGTGTAGGTGTGGCTGTGGTTGTTTTGGTGGCTTCAGAGTAAGAAACTTTGTGGGTTGGTTGTACCTCTTTCCGAGGTAACATAGAATTTTTTGCATGTTGGGGCTGCTCATCCGAATGTGCATGGCCACATGGTTCCGATCCCAATAGGTTGTTTCCTGGGTTCGTTTTTTGCTTTTGCTGCACTATGGCTTGTGGTGGTTCTGGCATTTGAGCCTGGGGTTTTTGCTGATGGTGTTGGGGTAGTTTAGGGTACTCTGGTTTCTCAACTTGTGCATCATTTGTGTTTTGAGGTAATGGTTGATTCAGGAGCTTTATACGTTGAGGTTTCTTCCTGTTCAGGATTTCTTTGTACACCTCGCAACCTTTATAGTTAGCGGGGTGGCTGCCAGTACAAAGAGCACAAGTTGCAGGGGTACTACGGTCCGGTTTTGGGCATTCTGAAGTTTTATGTGCCTCTGCACATTTCACACAACGGTATGGTCTCAAACAGTTGTTTTTGGTATGGCCATACTGTGCACTGTATCTGATGCACTGTACAATATTGGTGCGCTTTCTTGGCTCTTCAATAATGACCGCAGTGTTGTAGATGTATTGTAAATTCTTTACCTCTTTGTTTTGTGGCCCTGGTTCTAAATTGGCGAAGAATGTAGACGAGGGCCTTTTCTCAGGGCCTACTCTGGCATTAATGATTTGACCTCTGACCTTATTTCTAGTTTTTTCAATATCTTGAACAATTTCACTGATCGGTGTTGAGTGGTGGAGATTCCTAATCACAATTCTAACAGATTTTTCTTCTTTCAAAGTAAATGTGTGACCAATCAGCTGTTTTTCTCTTACTAGAGACATGAGTTTTTTGTAGGCTTCGGCGGATACACAGCTTACTCTCAGCTGATCCTTGGTCATGATTTTGATAGTGTAATCATTCTTGTTTAGTGTGGTTTCTATTGCTTGTTGCAGCTTACTGATGTCTTGAATCCCATAGAGGATCAGTGGCGGGGGTTTGCTGGTTTTTCGCGTTTTTTCGTCATCCCCAGTGACGTCGACCGGGAGCTGGGCGAAGCTGTTGTCGGTTGGTGTATGTGGCGGTGAGGGCGAGTCTGGGTTGCGCTTGCGTTTTTTATTACCCATTGTGGGGGCCTTTTGCCATTCAGGTGGTTGCGAGTTGGCTACTTCGGAATTACCAGATGTTCCAGGAATTACAGTTGGGGGTCCAACAGAATTGCTTCTATGAAATAAAGCGGGATGGAAAACTTGTTGCGTCAGTTTTTTTTGGGCTCCCTTCGGGGTGTTTTGGCTAGTAGAAGCTCGAACGGGGGCTTGGGGGGCCTCCTCCGGCATGTCTTCTTCATTTGATGAAATGAAGGAAATGTTTTTGTACGGGATTTCGATTTAGAGTGAAAACAAAGTTTGTAGGTTAGCTTGCTTTGTTGTTTCGATATTTCACGTAAGTTGTAAACTTTAGCTGGAGATAACGTTTACACAGTCTCACAACACACTAAACTACAGTTTTATCTAGTTTTCTTGCACTAAAACAAAGATTTTGCACAGTTTTACAGATTTTCTTCAAGAGCGCGATACCTTTTTTGGGGCTATGAATGAGAGAGTAAAGTGTCACACAATTAATTCCAGAACGACATAATAGAAACGAAAGTGATCGAGGTGTGCGTCCGCCAAGGCGACGTGGACGTGGTGTCCGCGGACTCGGAGCCCACGGACTCGCAGGGCTCCGACAGCGAGATGGACTTCCACGACTATTGGCATTGCGCGCAGTGCCGCGCCGCCAACAACAACCCGCTCTACCGATACTGCCAGAAGTGCTACACGGTACATATCTAACATTCCTTTATTTATTGGTTTTTAATTTACATTTTGGAGCTATTCATGAAAAATACAGACACGTTAAACTAAGTAAAACCATATATGTATAGATGGCACATCTCTAACTGACATAGTCGAACACAGCGAGTAAGCCGGCCAGCATACTATCACTGACACGAAGAACATAACCTACAAGTAATGTAGAGCTGCGTGTTGGAATCGTTTGATTATATGATACAGTTAGTGTAAGCGCTTATTGCGTTACCAGCGAACCTGAGTAAAACGAAAGCACCTGCTTATATTTGGCTTGGTGAGACGATCTAACTACGTTAAGCGCTATAGCAAAGTTATAACTTGTTAAAAATGAATAAGACTTGTTCCGAATAGCTTCTCGGTAACTCGTACACAGATTAAAACAAAACCATCCCTATATTAGTATTACTATCTAATACTATTAGCCCCAATCATCACTGTTGGGGTGGAAGACATTTATCTCAGACATAAAAACAAAGACTTCATCCACAACCTTTTCTTATTCCAGGTTCGCAAAAACTTCTTCCCACCGCGACCTAGACGCAAGCCAAAGCAGGAGCACATAGGCGGCAGCATCTCAGGATCCCAGCCGCAGTCCCAGGACTCCGGCGTCGACTTCTCCCACAGCCAGGAGATCCCCCAGGATACTCTGGACCCCCCAGGCACCTCACACAGTAAGACACAAACAGTTATAAAAAAGACTAAAAAACGCAGGTCGTCTTCGGCTGATAGGGTCTCAAAACGCGCTAAATACTCGGAGTCAAGCGATTCAGAAACGGAAAACACGAAGGTACTACCTCTAGCGAAAACTGTCAGTGACCCCGCGATCACCATAGAAGAAACCGCGCTCACTAAAAAGGTTTTAGCTAATAGTCTGAAAGGAATCCGTGAGGATGTGAAGGAGTTATGTGTGATTTGTATAACTGAGCCTAAGTCGGGTGTGTTCGTCCACGGTAGGATAGCACATATTTGCTGCTGTTATGCGTGTGCGAAGAAAGTGTGGGCTAAGGCTAAGAGGTGTCCTGTTTGCAACTGTAAAATCAGTAACGTTCTCAAAGCTGTGGTTATGTGAACAAAAGGGATAAAAATGGCTACTAATGTCTACCGTGGGTGTATTCAATGTCTAAAGGGTTTTAAATTCAGTAAAATCACTTTGAAACTTTTCAGGGTTACAGTCCCACTGATGGTAGACATTCTCAAACGAGACATGCCATCATTGCAGTTAGTATTCGATACGTTCCAACGCCATCACGGCTTAGTCAACTACGCATTATATTGATCATGTCATTCTTGTGGATTAGGCTATGACGATGCTTTAAGACTTGGGATAGCTAACTCAATTTAACTAACTCATTCTGCCACAGGTACAAAAGCGTTACATATAAAATGGCACATAAAAAAGGTAGATGAGTCCTTTAAAAAACAATAGAAAATCTATTGACTGGAAACTCGACATTGTAAATAAAGTTTGAAAGCGCGTGTTGTATGAGACATGATACCTTTCGGAATGAATGTGTGTGTGTGTTACAGTGACGAGCTTTAGGCTACGATTCGGAGACGACACTTAGCCACCTTATGGCCGAATGCAGAAACAGTGAGTCTGAGTCGAGAGTCTAGCATAGACTTTCTTCATTGAAAATTAACAAAAATCTATGCTTGAGACTCGACACAAACTCAATCATTGTTTCTACATACGGCCTTAGGACTCCGTTTAGGTTTTATCATCTTTGTGTAACGCTAGATAAAACGTATAGCGTATACAAGGTGGTCAAATCTGCCCTTCTGTAACAAAGTATACGTAGCGGCACATAACTTAAGCGCTGTCCGTTATGGCGCAGAAGTCAAAAATAAGGTACCTGAGGGGGGCTTGCGGTATGAAGGGCGGGCGTGCGTAGCGCTGATTGGCTCTCCAGTCGCACTCCGCTCTCTGTACTATTATAGGACCAGGAGTGCTGCACACATCCACACATCCAGTGTGCGTGACATGCGCACACTACGACGCATGCGCACCTATCCCCTCCGCGTATCGCTCAGCGCTAAAGTTATGTGCCGCTAGTTATACTTGTGTGTTATTAAGAAGTCTGTTCGTAACATGAGTGGTTTTGCGTGAATAAATGATAGGGTTTAAATATAGTTCACCTAATTCGCGGCCGGGAAATAAGTTTAATTTCTTATTTATTTGTAATGTAGCATTATGTTCGAACATGTGATAGTCGTTTAGTCTTGCAAGGTTAGAGTAAGCCTGCCAGCAGTGGATGTTAAACGATGAATATAAAAGAAAAAATATCGTAAAAATTGTAAATAAAGCTGTGAAAATGACGTTTTCCACCGAACAGAGCTTAAATAATATATATTTTATACAAATTAGATTAGTTTAGTTTCGAAAAACGCTACTCCATCTTTCTTTTAAGTTAGTTTGGTTCATCAATGCCAAAATCATTAAAAGTAGAATAGGTTTAAGTATGGTAGTCGCGGTTGTATGCCCCCTTGCAACAAATATGCCACATTGGCAGTTCTTGACGAGTAGGAATGAGACAGATGCAAAGAAATAATAATATTATGTCCTTCTTTATTCCTGTCGATTGCTACCTCAAGGGGCATTGACGCGGTGAGTTATATCGGACTAGGTTTAGGTGTTCTAGGTTATGTTGAGATCAGAACATTCAATAGCTTACACTAATACCCAGCTTTCACACCTGTTATGTTTAAGAGTCATCCTAAATACTATCACAATAAGTAGTTAATTATTACCCTTTAAAATAAAATCATTGATTAAAAAACATAAAAGTTCTCTGTAAAATAGTATTTGTTTAAGTCATTTCTTATGTACTGTAGTTATTTAATATATTAATACTTCAAGTAATTGATACGAACCCACCACTCTGCCTACCGCTAGAGATCTATCTTTGTTTCTTGTTATATTAGAGTTTTTTATCGGAAAAATATTTTTATTAACTATAATTTAGTAGATATTTGCGTAAAAACCACTAAGATCTCTGTATTGTATTTTCTAACTTCGATTATACAAAAAACTTGTTTTCCCATTGTAATACATTAAGCATTTAAAAAAAAACATATGAACAAGAGAAAAAGAATCGAAAAAGATTACTCGATAAAAAAATATTAATAATAAACTTTTTCTTTTCAGCATACTCGTTCTTTTATTTTACATTATAACTCCATTAATTTTAAAAACAGATGTAAGATAGGTCCGAATTATCAGATCAGATAATCAAATCATTTTTTTTTTTAATCTTGAATTTAAAGTATTTGCGTCAATATGTTTGTGCAACAGATACGCAGAATCGCACTTAAAACGCTCTTGGGGCTTATATTTATTGGTTCTCTAGCACTCTGATAGCTTAGCAGGTTGCAAAGTCTGTTGCCATCTCTACTTCTTAACATAAAATCATGACAAATACTTGGCATACAGTGACAATACAGTGGCAAATACTTTGCGAGTGCTACTACTCTCGCTAAAAAGTGACAAGGAATATCTTTAAAAGGCCCCAAAAGGGGGATAACATTAAGTCAGGGCGGCTTAGGAGCCTTCTGCTGTTGAGTAAATTGGTGTGTAAATTGCTGTTGAGTATTGTTGGTGCATTTTATGGTGACATCGGACAACGTCTCAATCTTCAACAAAAAAAGATAAGTAACCTAGTATAAGTTTGTTTAGCCTAAGCAGTAAGCTTCATTATCATCTAAGCCCGGTATCACCTACTGGTGGATATAGGCCTTCATCCTGCCAGCCTCCTCTGTCCTGCGCGTCTCTTGGCCAGGTGGTTCCTGTGACCTTCCGATGACGTCGACCCATCGCGCTTTGGGGCCACCATTCTGTCAAGGCTTTACTCCACAACGTCTGGCAAGGTGTCATGTCCAACTCCACTTGAGATTTGCCCTGTTTCCGACGTCGTAACCTTTGGTACGACGACGGATATACTTATGTTGCGTACTTTAAAAGTGGTATGCCGATCATGACTCGCTCCATGGCCCGTTGTGCAATTCGTACTCGGTGTACAATTTCCATATTGAATAATGAGCGTTTATAATGCCTCGACACCGTAAGTCATAGTTGGCAGTAGAGGTACACATTAAATAGACCGAAAGATATCCTCTTCAAGGTAAGCTTAGCATAGCTAAAAGTCTGTTTTATAAAATGCTTGTCGTTGAAACACCCATCTTTAGGAATGCGTCGTCGCCAAGTCTTCTTCAAAATGTTAAAGAATCGTGCATGACGCGTGAACGAGTCCTAAGATGCGATCCATCCTGAATTCCTCAGCAGATAATGGTAATCTTCGAATGCGATAGATATTATCTCAATTTGTTTTTCTTGTAATCTTGCAAGGTTGTGAAAGGTAGGTATAGTCGGTCACCTGCATTAAGATAAGATGTCACTTCTCTAGGTATTTCATCCGGCAGCTATCTTGTTTGTCTGAAGTCCACCAAATAAATAAATATTTTTAAACATTCCCATCACCTCCCGCGGATTTCATAGGATGCCTGCAACGCAACTACAGGAGTATACGCAGCCAGTGATGACAACGACAAATCCTCCAAAAACGAGAAAGGCCTATGTCCAATCTTACCTAATCTTATCCAGGCTAATGAACCTCCGACTTGCCGTGATCCTAAGGCTTCGTTCACACGGCATTGTCCTGCACGTTTTTTTGCAGTATACGTCTAAACGTATAAATAGTGACCATACAACGTACATATATCCATTCACACGTCGATTGTACTGCAAAAAAACGTGTACCGCTTATACGTTTAAACGCATACTCAACGGACTTGTCAAGCAAATCGAATGAACTTTGACGTATTCGGTTCGCAGTGGCACATAATATAGCTCTGTCTCGTTCACACGGCACGATGTTCACACGTTTTTTATCGAATATCAACCGAAGAAGCGTTTTACAGCGTTTAGTACCTGAGCGTCTTTTGGATGGGTGGCACGTATTTTATGTTTGATTTGGTTTGATATTCAAAATGGTTGAGGAATCTTCTATAGACAACGAACTGTTTTGTCGGCGGCGAGACCGTTGGCGCCTACGATACCAATATAAAAGTACAACCACGCGTGGATCCATCATAGTGACGTCTACTCGCTGTGACAACTGTGTGAAGACTGCGGCTATTCGTCTTTTACACGAATGATAATTTACCGTGTGAAGACCCGGATGATTGTACGTTAAAAAAACGCATACGAAAAAAACGTGCAGGACAATGCCGTGTGAACGAAGCCTAACAATGTCATCATAGGTGGTTTGAAATCAGCTGTTAGGCAGCCGGACAAACCAGTCTGCATCCGAAGGGCGACAAGGGGTAAAGCATAAAACAATAAAAACTGCGTAAGTTAAACAATAAGCAAATATCTATATTCAATGTAAAATCGCACTTGTACCGGTCCCCTCGCTTGCCGCCGTGATGGATGATTGATGATTCATGGGCTCAGCGGTGTGGTACTGCAGCACATAGCAATTTTGAGAATCAGATGTTTTTTGTGGGGATTATCTTTATCATATAAACAATATTTGTGTGAATACTATGTACTTACCTACATTCATTACATTTTTACCAAAACCTACTGAAGGTCAATTCGGACTTTTATGTTTACGGTGACTGGGTGACTAAAATTTTGGATGAGAGCCCTTAAACATTTGTTTTATTTTATAATTTTAAGTTAATATATTATATTAACCTAATTAATATACCTACTGTGAATATTTCAAGCGTCTACCTGTTTGCCGTTATCAATATCGAACAAAAACGAGCAAAAAATCACTTCTGTTGCATTACTTCTCTTACATATTTATTTGATTCTGTTTTTTAGTATTTGCTATAGTGGCAACAGAAATACATCTTCTGTTACAACTGTCTGAACAGCGGAGTCTTAGTAATAGGGCCCCGTATTACCCTTTGGATACGAAACTAATAAAGGACGATGAACTCCTACTTGGCCCTTTTATATTACCGGCGATATTCACACAAAGCCTCTGAGTAAGTAGTATTTAGTTGATGAAATAGTCATAAGTGACATCAGCAATGCGCAGTTTTCTTTTCTTTTGTTTTGAATCCGCCGATAGCGTATGAATCATCTGAAGCAAGTCTCGGTTGATTAATATTCCGCTGCCGTGCCTCACGGGGAGTATCCACCCCTGCTCGCCCGCACCTCCTACCACGGACAGTCGACTCGAGTCGGCTGTCGACCGCCAGCTCAGCTCAGTCGCATCTGGACTACGCCGCCGAGTGCACGACAGAACCTTTCCTCTTACCTCAAAAATTACTTTGGTAAGTCTTTTTAATATTTTTCTTTTCGGTTTTCATTCGTTAGACAAGTTCACCATTGAACAATAGTGGTGAGAAAATTGTACTTTTTGGGATAATTTAACACCCACACGTGTTAAATTAACAGGCGAGTCTCGGGAATCGGCATCGTTCGTATGCAATGTCTGCCTGCATTGTGGATTCATTGATCGGGAATGCATGTGGGGATAACGTTAAATTTTCGTGGGTACGATTTAAGTTTCAAGTTGTGTTTATTTAGGGCGCGGCTGTCGCTATCAATTGAGCATTCTGACTCATCACTTCGGTTTTGTTCTTCGCAGACAAAAAAACTTGGATGAATGGTGTTTTTCGCTTTGTGTACTTACTTACATTACCGGTGGGTCGGATGTTGATGTCCATCCGCTATGGTAAACCAATCGTGCATTCGGAATACGTATGACTGCAGCCATATTGTGATACATTAGCAGACGTGATTGAAATATATTTTTTGCTTTATCCTCTATACCGGTCAATAACTGTTTAGAATTAGGGAAATATGAATAGGGATTAATTTATAATTGTCCTTGTAGCGGCTATTATAATGTTTCTGAATTAATCAGGACAAGTCTTTTAAAAGAATAAGCATTTACTAATCAATAATCATACAGAGTACCGTACCTACGTTAGAAACTAATAAAATTACGCGTGGCTCAGTGGTAACTTCTTCAACGGCGCAACCACGGTCGTTCCGTCTTCAGGAAGTCAATTCAGTCACGTTTTCATTCGGGCGTGTTCAGCAATTTCTAAAACTTACCAATCTAGGCAAAAAGCGAAATAACCGTTCTGCCATGGTTCGTTAATCGCCGTGCGATATTATTATGTTAATAAATACAATTACTTGATTCCTAACGACGCGGTTCGTTCAACTTAAAGCTTTTGACTAGACGAAAATCTACATTCCGAATAACTTACTTAACTGTATCTTCGGTACAGTAGATATAACGAAGATGGACTTTGTTATCGCTTACTACCCTATCTTTTCCTTTTTAGTATAGATCATTTATAACTATTATCTGATTAAATACCTAGTCTACCTATTAGTATTTTAGCTACAGTAATAAAAGTTTAAGATGCATGAAGCATGCAAGCATAACGGGGCGCGGCGTGGTTAGCCATTTATATTTTTCCAATATAACATTTTAATGCTGTTTTCTCTCCGAGGTAGATTAACGGTTTGTGCATTTTTGCCAGTCTGTAGTCTGTCAGTATTGGTATACCTATACCTACTACACTGCAATTGCCTACCTACATAGGTGCTACCTCTTTGGCAACTTCGGCAATTCTAGTGCTCTGTTTTGTTTATACGATGTATTACAAATTCTAGAATCAAGGCTTTCTTTTGCGTACAGCTTAGATAAATGGGCCTTCTTGATTTAAACAAAAACACCTTCCTATACATATTACTTACTCAGTACATTTTATTGTCATCACATTGGTAAACATACCTAGAGGTGCTAATACTAGTAGGTACTTAGATGGCAAAATATATAAATGTAGGTAAAACAGAAAAATAAATTGAGGAAATAGATATAAAATCTGAAAAGTTCCTATATCCAACTAATGAGGTTCTCAGTTGATGAGTTTTTAATAAGCCCTTGAAAGGCAGTCGGGGGCGCCGATGTGGTTAACGAACCCAAAGCACAAAGTGTTGTATCAGTTGCGACTATAAATAGAAATGTGACTAACACATGTCGCGGCCATAAACACTCGTTGTTTGGAATAATAAAGTCTTATGACTGTTGAGAGCTTATGAAGAGTCCTAAAGACATTAGCCTGTCTGTCTTTTACTACATTGAAAATACATATCAATGTAATGCTACTCTTAATTTGAATCAGTTTAGTTTAGACTTGAGTGTCAATCTTTCTTCAAGGCGTAGGTAAATCGCTAAATGAATATTTCGGATGCGTGATGAAGATTTTATAACAGCCACAGCAGAATGGTTTATCATCATCTTCCTGTTTATCTTCAGGTTCAGGAGTGTTCACATGTTCTCTTCTTCCATTCTCCCTTACCTATAATCCATCATCTCAAACTCACTCTTTCATCTTTGATTATCCAACTTTCACTGTTCTTACCATCGATCGACTTATCTCTATAGTTCTTTAGACTTATTTTGTGAAAACTGCGTAGTCTACTTAGAAACATCGTAAACTTGTGGTTTGTAATGAAATGATTGGTATAGAGTACAACAAAAGAGTTGTAAGTTAACCGGTTCAGATTGTCACGGATAACTTTCGCCGCTTTCACGCATCATAGCGTCCGCAGCCGCACCGCAGCAATCATTCACCAAATCTATAATTAGCAGCACTCATCAATTAGCCGTGTACCCACTTATACATGGTTACATTGCATTGTCTAGATAGAAACAAGATAATTTTATTGCTTTCAATCACGTTTTTATTTCTAAATGTCGAAAGCTATCGGTTCCACATGATTCTTTTTTAATTAGTTACGTGGCTTTCTTCCGTCAATGTGTAGTGGGTATCTATTTTCCTGTTGACGTGGTTTGCACTAATGGGTCATTAATACTGTTAGCAGCCATTTAATTTTCCTTACTTTGTTTTGACACTATTATTATTAAAAACTTTGCAAGCAGACATGTTAAATTTGTATTGTTGATGCGCAAGCAAAGGCACGGTACACCATAATTATTTTGTTTTAAAATCTCTTTGTAAATATAATCTCTTTCTAAACTTATCTACCAGACAAAACCAAAGCACTTCTCTTGTTTCTATAGCGGTAAATATACGTATGTTGTAAAATCTGTTCAGACCGACCATTTCAGTTCCTGTAGGTACCTATCAGAGAGAGATAGATAGTGCCAGACTGTGCCGCGGGAAAGGGAGGATACAACATCCCGAATCCCTGAATCGATTGCCTTCGACCAGCCGACGCACCCCTAATACCTAACTACCGTAGGGCTGTCTGCGAGGGAATTAATGGAATTAATACCCCATTGCGAGGGTGACCCTGTGGGGTGTCCGGTTCTAATAAGAGGAACAGATTGATACTGCAACATCAAATAACATTCAAACTAATCCGCAGAAAGATCAAAGACTGATTCAAAGTAATGGCTGTCTCACTCTCAATGTTAACTCAAAGGAATAGGAAGACGAAACGGCTAAATATTAGGTAGGTAGATACAGATACTAAATGTTAGTTATTTAAATTTGTAAAACTTGCAAGATTTTCTGTAGTGTAGAATGAATATTTTTTAATTCGTGGGATAATTAAAACCATGAGCGAGTTAAAAATTGAACAAAAGCATTTCAAGTTTGTGAGAAAAAAACTAAAACTTAGTTTGGGAGAATTATTCTAGAAAAGTGTAAAGTAAACCTTTGTTTTTATTAAAACTAAAGTGGTGAACTATTACGCACGTTTACGTGGCTACAAATGTCATTTGCGAAACCCTAGGAACCCTATGTAGCAGAAGCAGATCGATAGGGCGGCGAGGGGAGCCACCCAACATTTGGGGCTGCAGTAATAATAAAATAAAAAGTTGTAGACGACCCAGACGCGGGGGCAGAATATTCACATGCTAATGTTTTATTATGTCGTTATTCGTATTTTCTTATGAACAATAAACATCAGAATGTAATAGGTACCTACTTAAAACATAGAAAAGCGTTGCCAAGATTGCTTTAAATACCATTTCGGATTGATTATTTTCTAGATTTATTATGATGAACAGCGATAAATTTTGAAATAAAATTGTATTGCATAATGAAAATGCTTACTGTTGGCGGTAGGTAAGCTGATCTCATTCATCCATGAGACGCTTCACCTTAAAATGTCTTAATTGCACCAACTTGCTGCTCCAAATGTAAGACTTATCTTTTTCATGTTACATTCCATGTTCTATCGTCGGCTGCTTAGAGTTCGTTGACTTTACAAACTCTAGCTTTGTTCAGAATGGTATAAATTTTGTATTTTTTTCTGCCAGCTAATTAAACAACGCCTCTATTATGGATGACTCTATTTTTCACACAGACAGACGCATTAATTTCATTCCAAGAAATTAAATAATTCTTCATTATATTATACCTAATCCATTTTCCTGCCTAAACCAGCCACTGATGATGTTGTATTGAAATAGGCCAATTATATCAAGTACTACCTACTGATGGACCTCCCTTAAACTATTCAGTGCCTGCCTACCATTTATGCTGATCGCTTTTAGTTACTTTACCATTGAATATAATGTGATAGGTAAGAATACTATCAAACCTAGACATAGATTTCAAAGACGAAATCTAACCATAACTATCGTTCATCCTGCTATCTTGAATTTAAAATATAAGTCTTCAAATAACCCCTCGTCACGTACCATTTTGCATTTTCATCACGGTAGATTATTCCGTTTTCGAACAAGAGATCTTCATCTAAATGTAACTTAATACTTACAAAGTTGTACCTAACGTACAAATCCAAAGTGGTAATGCGAGGGTGGCACTGGCACTCCACCCCTGTGCCCTTGCGGCAAAGGAAATGGGGTGCGAGGAAAAGGGATGAATGAGGGCTTGTTTGTAGATACAGAGCACGAGTTGAGGGTAGTCATAGAATTACTTTTATGAAGTGCCATATTTGCAGTTAATTAGTTATTATAGCAATGTGTTTCTCAGTTTACCAAGTATACGAATGATGAGAATATTTAAAGTTAAAACTGTATCTTATTCTTACCATGCCATGTAGAGAAAGATCACCATTACTTTGCAGGCTACGCGGTACCCTAGCTAAATTCTTATCATTTTATAGGCCTCTATTCACGGTTACGATGTTATTGATTTGACCTTGGCATTCACAAGCATTCGGTACCAAGTACATAGGCTCATTACCTACGTTTTACGGTGGTACCTAGGTGTAGGCCTGTGTAGTTGAATAACTTAAACGTCGTCAAGTGCAGCTTTCGCAATAACACCGCGTCGAAAACTGGAAAGTCGGTATCATAAAATGTAGAAACTGTGTGGTTGCGGTTCATTAGAACCAAACAGAGATTATTTACTTTACTTAGCTATTCACTTTAACTTTTATAACTCAACCTTCTAGTAGCCGAGTAGCCTCTGTAGCTTCTATTACTACACATAATATACTACAATCTCGTTGGCCACCCGTTGTCGCCAATAACCTACCTATTTTCTATGCATTTCATCAATTTCATCAATATTGTTTTTTTTTATTTCAATCGTTCACAGAAATGAGATCATAGACATAGGGTACCTAGTAACTAACCTACCATGTACAGCAATTAATAATTTAAATCAAAATTAAAATCTTCGAGCTAGATATTAATGCTCGTAGACCAAAATAGATGAGTTACGTAGTCAGAGAAATAAGCTGAACTTAAAAGGAAGCAATGACAAAACTGGCGAAGGGCACATGCAAAGAAACAGGTCTTACAAAGAACCCGTTGCACTCACTCTGGATATTCTCTGACCACGTAAGAAGTGCACCTTGAGTCGCAGGTACTAAAGAGGACACGTTGAGTCACTGGTAAGTAGGTAGCATTACCAGCTAACAATGGCCTTACGTAGATGTTATGAAAACGGTTTGCAGCCGGTATTCCATTCAAAGTTAGTTTACTTACTCCACGTCCTTTCGCTTAGGTTTATCGTGCAATTCAATAGAACAATAATAATATCATCAATATACGGACTTGTTCCTGATTTATGCTTGACGTAAGCAGGTGGACAAACATTCGCAATAGTCTCACTTGTATGGAACCCAACATTCATAAGTGCTCTTGAAAACAGTGTAGCCCAAGCGTATTTACAATAGGATCAAACGGTAGACCATTTAGTAGTTGACTGTCACCTATTAGTGGTAGGCAAGCTTTTTTCCTACACTGTAAAATGTTAACATTTCAAGGTCAACGAAGGTCAACGTACGGCTTACCGTTATCAAGTAGGTGTTGGTAGATATTGATATACAACATTCAGTTTTCTGCGGAATGAAAATCAGCTAAAATGTTATGCTCTGAATACCAACTAACTCTCTGACGGCATTAGTTGCCTACGTAGATATATCTTAATTAAAGTACCATCTGGGCAAGATTACCTAGGTACTTCCATTTTTGCAATCAAGCCGAAAGTAATTTTTCTTCATTTATTACTCGTAGTAATCTATACTACCATTCCACAGTCCACAGCTTCTAATGACTGTCAGGTAATTTGCGTCGTATGTTCTAGGTGCTGGTCTTTTAGTTTAACGTAGTTTATTAACGTCCTGGAACTGCTCCGTCGTCTGGATGAAGGCCAAATAGTGCAAATGGCAGCCAAATCTAATTCCACTGAAGACCTCAGCTTCGGAGCCAAATCAATTTGGAGCGCTTTTAGTTCCTGGAGGAATATTTCCTGACTGATCATGATTTATGCACTAACGCGTTTAATTTTATTTTTGGAGTACACAAATAATGTGATTTTGTGCTTACTGAGAATGTTATTTATGTCTTTACCAATCCTTTTAAAATAAAATAAACAAATAAAAATGCCAAACATCTAGAGCTTCTGTGACGACGATCATTGTATCGCTGCTGTCATTGTTCGCAGCAGTGTGTGCGGATGTATGCCCTAGGCTGAAACTGATCGCCATCGCAGGTCTCAGCTGATCACCAAGATGTGAGCAAGGCTTAATACATACCCTGGTTCTATAGATTTTAATAGTCGATGAAACTGGGTAAATAATTTGAATGTCAAAGCGTCATTGACTTTCAATGCAGTAGGTCAAATTGCTTTAGATTTGCCTCTCAAATCTATTCCAGTTGTTTCGCATGTCTAACAATATTTCTAGCAGTGCTAACGAACTCAGTCGGCGTTCATTTGATGATGCATAGCGGAAAATAGAATCGTATGCAGTCTTCCAGTTTGTTTCCAGGAATTCTTTGCTACCAAATTAGATTTGCGAACGAATCCCACAAGTCGACCTTTCACAAGTTCAATTACATTTTAAAGAATCTTTCATTCGTTGGAATTTTGTTGCCGTTGCGTCTGGGCAATTTGTTCGGTTTATGCATCTTTTTGCGAAACGTTTAGTTAAATTGACAGATTTAAGGCTTGAAGGGGCAAAGTGAACATAAACAGGACGATGAGTAAGGTTCTTGAACTTCTGATTACTAATCGTCGGCCACACAAGGAAACAAGACAAACTGGACTGTTATTATTGTATTGTATGGCGTCATTAAATGTGATTATTTCGCGATAAACTTCTTTGTCTCATACATTATCGGGCATGTCCGGAGTGCATTAATTGATAACAATGTTTTCTTACAAAACGTACCTACTCGTGCGATTGATTTTATGCGATCGAATATTCATAGGTAGATTTATGATAATATGTTCTACAACTCCAGCACTTCCGAGATAACTAGCGATAGTAGTTTTGTAGTGAGTAAGTGTAACAAATTAGCGGAATTCATGCGTCTAAATTTAATCGGTAGGTAGGTAGGTAGGTATTGCGTTCTACATGGCACCCTTATATTGATGACTTTGTGAAGCTTAGAGCACTTTTACTATCTTAAAAATATTCAATGAATTTGTACTCTCATCATTCGAGAGAAACACCAACTAAAATATAAAAATATTCACTAAACTTGGAGTCACTAATAAGGAGGTGAATCTGCGGCACCGAATGCCTAAACTCAAAACCAATCATGTTTATCCATTGTTTATTATTCTAAATAGTTTTGTTTGGGAATCAAACAATTTATTCGATCCAATTCTTTAGTACCTTAAAAGGTTCAAACCCTGATCCACATGCCGTGCCTTGTATGGACGTCCTAGCAGCAAGGTCATCGTTAGAGTATAGTACAGATGACATGATCCTGTACAATGGAATGCATAGAGCATATAAATAGATGCAAGGCCATGGCCTTACTTCTTGTGGCTACGTTGTCGTGCTTTATCTAAATATACATATTTTATGTTGTCCTTAATTGACGGGGTGTGCTTTTATTTTGATTTAGAGGGGAGTAGCATAGTTTCTTTTTAGCAGAATTGAGGAAAGGATTTGCCAGACATTGAGACACTCTCAATTACGTAACCTGCAAAGAAAGACTTGGTACTTTACTTACCTACTAATAATAAATGTTGAATTTATTATTAGACATGCTTTTGTTATGGAAATATTCCATTTCTTCACAGAAATTCAATACATCGACCGTCGGAAGTAACTTTCCTGTGTTCCTTAACTTTTCTTTGTAAGGTTTCCGTTCTTGGAAAGATTTTAAATGGAATCTTACACAATCTTTTCATACTGTAGCATTTCTGTTGCAATTTCAAAAAATTTGGTTGGTACAATCATTAATCTATGAGCTAACGCGAAGCTGTATTTCTATAATTTTGTAGCAGCCAGCATTTAGGTAGGAAGTTCGTTGTATGTATCTACCGTGTTTGTTTACCCTCCCTCCGCGTCTGCCTGCTCCATATCGATCCTGTCTGATGTGATTGTGTTCATTGAACTTGTTTCGTCTGGGCTATCTTCATCTTGAAGATGGTGCACTAGTCACGCTCATCTCTTTCTTTAGCGTCTCTGTTGTAATTAACTGCCTCATAGCATTAAATAACGACCTCCGAAAAGGTTACATTTGCCTCTGCGATCTTATGAACATCGGTTGTAAATCAGCGAAGGATGTCGAGGCCAGACATATTACGGTGAAATTTTAATAAGTTAAAAAACTTTCTACAGTTTGGTGTTGGATTGCCGTTGGAGTGCCGCGCATCGCATGACTCACTCGGTTCACTGTACGCTCCCCTCCAAATTGACAGCCTTTTCGAGTACCTACTACTACCTACCTATGGTATCGATTGCCGAATATATTTTAGCGAAATTTTATATCTTAATCATGTTTGCACAATGCTACTCAAGTTTATTATCTCCCGGTATAAAAGTAATGTTGTATATCAATAACACGTAATCTTACGTACCAAAATGGTGCTTCTACGCGTCTTGTTAGCATAAGCGTAAAATAATTTAAATTTATATACAATTAATAAGAGTGCATCCCTCAATAAATTAAGCTACCGTTTATGTTGCATTTCGGTAACTAGAATAATTTGGGCGTCATGTGAGTAATGCGCACCATATGGTGGCCATGCGTCAATGCGTCACACTTTTTATGGAGCTGAGAGCAAGAGTTATTATGAGTTGGTTCAAACTCGTTCGGCAGTCTTGCTGGTTCTATACCGTATATGGATTTGGAAAGGCGCCATATCACGCCGTACGTGCACCGTTAAATGCTGGCTTAATTTACAATAGGTCGTTGATTTAATTTAGACTCGACCAGATGGTCATCTACAAGACGTTATAATAAAACGATGCTTGGTTTTTAGTTGCTGCTACAGCTACATGTGAATTTGCTTTATTATTTTCATGTGACACGTCTTTATCTTCTTCAAAGCCCATTGTTTTCTTGTTGAACGTGTTATGTTCATTGATATCAAACTCGCCCATTCTTCGATGTGTTATTATGACTTTCCGACTAGGTATTAATAAAACTTGTCATGCAGATAATTATAAGTAGGGCATCGCTTGGCTTAATTTTGTATTTCTGTTAGGTACCGAACTACCGAATACCTACAATTTCTGTGTACCTGTACCTACGTACCTAATAATACCTACTGACTGTTTGTAGGAAGGTAGGCAATTACCTGTACGTACATAGGTACTTTGTTACTGAACATTATTCAGTTAGCAGTTTCCTTCCTGTAAGCTGTTGTTACTAAATAACTCTATTCGCTTTACTGACGATGGTAGGTAGGAGGTAGGTGACTTGACTACACCTACTAGGAGAACCAAACTCAATGTGCTCATTCGGTTCGGCAGACCACGACGACGGTATCCAATCCAGTACTGTAACTGGATAATCAACTCGCTCCTAACCGCGAGACAAATAATCTAGCTAGGTAGGTAAGTAGGTATCTAAGTACCTACTTAGTAGGTATCTAAGTACCTACTTAGTAGGTCGGTTTGAAATTTCAAGCATCGCGGGTGGATGTTGGGCCATTGTATAATTTTATTAGACCTAAGTATACCTACTTACCTTAAAATTTAAAGTAGGTAGGTAAGATACAAAATTACAAATAGTGTATTTCTGTATTTCATCTCTCAACAAATAATTCTTACTCACTCGACGCACTAACCCCCCACCGGCTACGCCATTCTGACGAGGTCTGTGGTGGGGTAAACTCTGTGGGTAGACTACACAGATTACAGAAAAGGTAGAATCTACCTTAATAATGTAGCTTAGGTACCGTCTCTATGTGCATACTGATTGATGAGTAGGTACCTAGGTACTTCCACAGAAATAAGATTATTCTGATGATAGGTAACTTAACTTTACATTCTTCATGTGGGGGTGGTGTGTACTGTGTATGTGTAGTGCCACTTCACTCGAACAGGTATATGGGTTTAGGTACACCATATTGTACAAATCGAGTCGTTTTTAACAATGTTATGTTTCTATTATTATTCTACTCCACGTCTGCCTGCGGGCGGCGCGCCGGCCGGCGGGCGCGGGGCGGCGAAGCATGCTGGCTGGCTGGCCAATACAATAGCCAATTGGGCTGTATTCTGTGGCTAGAATCGTGTCCCTTGTTTTTGTAGGGAAGGGTAGACCGGCACTTGTCTATGGCGACAGGCTTTGACCAGCGAATGTTGCCAAGTACAACATATTTACCCAGACCTAGGGTAAAATAATTTGGTAGTAAACGTGATAAAATTATAAGCTGCGTTTACATTATATTAAACATAGTTTAAATACATTTCGATAAGTACATGCAAGGTTACATGCATGTTATTATCCTAAAACCAAACTAAGCTGACTGCTAAAACATTGACATACTTTTAAACAAAGCAGATAGCTACTACTGCGCCTCTGATAATGGTGAAGTGGATGCATAATGAAGAACAGTTACAGTACTTCTCCCACACTAATGCTATGTTCTCGAATACACACAACACAACACATTCAGCTATATCAACAACAGTTACTTAGGTAGTTCTTTGTTTGTATGATATCGTCACTGGGGAGTGGCCTGTACGATGTTCACGCTCAATTTACTCGAATCGGTACTAAGTGCCGACGGACGATTACCGACTAGACAATCAATAAAAGTGACTACTTACTACTATTAAAGTTTAGATTGTCATAGGCTCGTGTGGGTGGAGTAAGAGTACCTATTTAATTTCTACTAGGTTTCTTGCAAGTGGGAGGAATGTTTGAAATGACTCGTAGCAAAAACTGTTTACATAATAAAACTATCTTACTTTGACGTTTTATTATGTAAGCCCTTACTAATTCGGAGTCTCATGATTGCCACGTCCATACAAATGAGAAATTAAAATTTTCTTAGATTTAGTCCCAGCCAATGCCATGACGTTCTGATATCTAACTTGACTGCCTCATGATTATTACGAATTTACTCCAAACTCAACAATTTCAACAGAAAAAAATTGTATATTCTTACTAAATTACATGTTAATTGATGAAACAATTATCTAATATTTTCAGATCTTTTAACAATGGCCTGCTCAGTAGACGCCCCATCTCTAAAGGACCTGCCCAAGGTGGCTGTCGATCTGAAAAGCCAACTGGAAGGCTTTAACACGAGCTGCCTTCGTGACGTCGACACAAACGAAAAGATCGTGCTGCCCTCAGCTGCAGGTAAACTATTTGTAGTGCCATTGCCATCTAGCCCCGAACTAAGCAAGGTTTAACAATAATCAAATAAAACTATTTTTTAATTATTACAAAAAGTACAGGAACAAATTAAAAAACAAAGATATATGCATGAGTTAAAAATGAAAAAAAAATTAGGAACTTGATAACTGATAGAATTGACCTATTGAATTTGGTAGGTATAGGTACATGCATATTGCAAGTTTAACTTGCATCTTAATCAATTTAATTAGAAGAAGTTTTGTTGAAAATACTTTTTTTATAAGATTTACCTTTGAAAACTTCCCCTTTGATTCTGAAATATTCTTAAACACACAGTAGTAAGGTAGATACCTATAGTCATCTCGTATTCAGATATTATACAGATATTTTTAATTTAATGACAGATGTAGCGCAAGAAAAACAACACAACGCCATACTACAAGGAGTAGAACAATTTCAGCCTTCCTCTTTAAGGAAAACGGAGACAGTCGAAAAAAATGTACTTCCGAATGCTATAGGTATTGTGTGGGTGAAAATAACACGATCGGACTCTATTTTAGTGTCGCCTATCACCGAACCATTGTAAATCGCCTGAAAGATGTGACTGCTTAGTTCTTCGCAATACACTTCCCAAGACGAGAGAATCAACGGCTCTGTTTCGTCTCCTCATTAAGTTTTCACTAGCGAACTAATAAAATTGTGTCATTTTGATAGCACTAAAATAATAACGAGCATGTTTGTGAAGCCGTCGTCGTTGTTTTAAAAGCGTGTGCCTAGTTTCTAACCCTCATTTCTAACTTTTTTGTTTATCATTTACAGATGTAGCCACTGAAAAAACACAGAAGTCGCTGTTCGACGGCATTGAAAAATTTGATGCTACTCAGCTCAAGCACACGGAAACACAAGAGAAGAACCCGCTTCCTGACAAAGATGGTAACAATGCTGAACATTATCTATTCTATTATAACTAGCACGTGCTTGACAATAATCACACTATACTACATCGCCGCCAACCACAACGCAGTGCAGTAACTTATTGCCTGTAGTAGGTACCTACTTGGAATAATTTGTGACATAGGTAGGTAACTTAACTTGCGCTGAACAATTAAATCTTCTATCTCATGTTCCATTTATTTTAACTGCCTGCCTTCTGCCTATTTAAGGAAGATAAATGCGACCTGCTACTATGACGCTCGTGTTTAGAAAATTTCCGAAACAGCCATACTGGTTCCTTAGACGATTTTACTGTAATGCGGCTTGCATTACCAAAAACGTATGTTACGTACTTAATAAATATTGATGCGTATCCTTCGGTCGTATGCCACAGACTAATCAGTACACCTATACCTATGTGAGATTTATCAACTACATAATTTACTTTCTAAAAAGTCATGCCCAACAACGCCGCATGTAGTTTTGCCTGAGAATATTAAGTAATGTTTAAGTTTATGCGTAAAGCAGCTAAGCCTTTATTTTTGTTTTGCCATGCACGATTTCGCTTTGCACCAGTTGTCGCAGCGGAGAAAGCGCACCAGAACCTGTTGGAAGGAGTGGAGCACTTTGACAAGACACAGATGAAACACGCTACAACAGAAGAAAAGAACTCCTTGCCACCAAAAGAAGGTTTTAAATGCTGCTTTTTATGCCTCAAAACTATTTATGCATGTTTTCGTTAAAATATAATTTATTTTTTAAGTTGTTTGAAACTCATTAGCATCCACTTAACAAGAACATAGATAGAGAGATCGACAAGTCAAATTTTATTTTGAGACAGTTTAAAAAAGTAAACAGGCCTTTGCATCTAATGTAGATGATTTATACAGCATCAGGGGCAACTGCTCCTATTTACAGAACGCTATAGTACCGGGCGGGATTTCAGATGGAGTAGGCTTGTCCAGCTCAGCACCTATACCATCATCTCAGGCTCTCAGCTAGTCAGCCTAATCCGCAGGAAAGACATCGCCAGACTAAGCTGTGGGTTTCCTCACGATGTTTTCCTTCACCGTTTGAGAGCATAGAGTACCTACACCTACCCATTATTTAATAGAAAAATTAAAACATACACGTCTGGATTCGAACCCGCGACCTTAGGATCGGAAGTTACTACCACTAGTGTTCTCGACACAGTAATTGAGATATTATGTAGATAAGGTAAACCTACGTCGAGATAATGTAGATTTGCAAACTTTATTAGACACGAGCTATAATGTAACTTTTAACTTCAGAGTTAGTTTTAATGGTTTATTATTACTTACCCAAGTCTTATAGTATGAAGTTGCTGCATACTGCATATAAAAGGCTAATACGACGGCTAGACCTATTTAAAATATGTGATTAATATATGTTTATTATCCTTAGCTATTGAAGCTGAGAAAGAGAAGAATAACTTCCTCAACGGCATTGAGAACTTCGACTCCACCAAACTGAAGCACACAGAAACTTGCGAGAAGAATCCTCTGCCCACTAAAGATGTCATCGAAGCGGAGAAAACTGCATAAACCCTTTCCTATCTATACCCCGCAACTATATTATTATCTCGCTAAGTATCGTCGTATTTTAATCTCGATGTAAGTTACTTATAGGCCGATCGATACACGCTGTCCGTTTGAAAAATTATTTTATTATTCTAACCAATGTCTCTTACGATTAGAAGGCTAGAATGGACATAAACTTGTCTTTATCATTAGTATTTTAGAAACGAATTTTGCTATGTCACTTTTAAACCGTATGATGTATAAGTATTAAGAATATTTTATGAGCATTTTTAATTTAATTTATATTGAGGTAAATAATTAGGTATTTAAGTTCGTACTGATTTTAATTTATTTTGGGAACACAATGCAACAACACCATATTGCATGTGTCTCCTTTTGGAAAAATAGGTACATGATAGAGATAGCTTCAATGTCTAATCTGGTCAATACTGTAGTTATAAGAGTGTAGATGTTGAGTCTACTTGCAGTTATTCTTTTTTCAAATATTGTTTTGTTCTGTTCACTTATTATAACTGACCAACACTACCAACAATATAAAAAAATACTGTAACTATAAGTTTTAGAAATTGCTCAACCAAAAATGGTTTAGGTCTAATATTTAAAGCAATACCTAATTGTATTATTTTTGTAACTTGGTTAACGTTATCTATACCGTTTAAACAATTGGTAGGACTATGCTCTACTGCCTACAAAATTATTTACAATAATATTAATCCTACATTTTCCACTTTTATAATAACGCTGTTGATGCGATGCCAATAAACCATTTTCGAAATTTTTGTAAGTTTTACAGACGGTGCTTTTTATAAATACATATAAAAGTAAAAAAAAATGTTTAATTTATTGTAATCACCTATGTACTTAAGAATCTAATTTAACTAAGTTAGTCAAGGAGTTTAAAACTTTACAGGTTAGGTATTTAAAGAGAACTGTTTATCATAAAGTGGGTCGTCTGATGGTTACGTAATTCGTTGGATAGTACTATTGAAAAATATGGAATCAAAACACTGACTTAGCCGTAAATAAACCAGACTCGAACACCTTGATTGATAGATTTTGGAGTCAGTAGAACAAATTAGGAATTGTGCGAATTATAGTAGGATCTACAAAACCTGCAAGTTGCGTGGAAAATTCGCAATCAGTTGTTGGCAACACAAATTATAGTTCCTGGTAGTTTTTTTTTTTTTTTTTTTTTTTTATTTATTTAAAGGGCTTTGTCGCAATGCGACCACACTGCCCTATATTAACACAACAAATAAAACTTAACTTAATCTAAATTTATACAAACTTATTATTGTCTAGCTAAACCAATTCCTGGTAGTTCTAGCAGCTACATACGCTATGATGAGAGAGAACGTAATTATTGTCTATGATCATCGATATAAATAAGCTCTGTGGTGCCTTTTTTTAAACAAGGTCATTGGTTTGATTATTGGCGAACCGTGTGTGTTTTCGGCGCGTTAGAAGTATATCGGTCCCATACATTTTGTATTCTAGAGGTGATCAGCTGATCAGTGATGATCACACTATTGCAGATCCAGACCGCGTTGGTCTACGCATTATGTTCCCATCTCTGTCTGCCCTATACTGAATGAGAGGGACAGTCGATATCACAAGCACGGTTCTGCTGTAATTTTTTGACCTCATAACCCAGGTGTGGCCAGGAAAGCTGGAGACTGGCTGGTATGCCAATATTTAGTGAAGAATTAGTAACGCAGATTGTTGGTAAAGGTTTCAGAATTTGTGACAGTCTATTTTTTGAGAAATCCAAGAAAATAATTATTTTGAGGATACCAGATCTGCCGCGGACGTAACCTTGAGCGTTCGGACGTCCGACAGAAATCTGGCAAGCCGTCCCGTTCGACTGTGCAGTGTGCACACTATCAGTCGCGGCTGTAAGCCGCGTCCACTAATTTGTTCCCAGCTTTATGATTATATTCTTCGGCAGTGCATTATAATCTGGGAGTCAAATAGACTCCAAGCCAAACCGCGAACTTGGAGGAATTCCAAGGACGCGAAGCGAACACACTTACAAACGAGAATCGACTTCGAATAATAATTTATTTACATAGATTTATCATGCAATATTTTTTTGGAGGTGGCAGCACTGCCATAGACTAAGGAAAACAAGGGTGTTCCCGCCGCGTCCGCCCCGCTGCCGCTGGTTCTTGTGTTTTGCATAAAAGAGGTGGCGAAAAGCGGTATTTTAGTATCACTGTGACTGTTTCCGTTTCAAAAAAAAATCTAAGTGACAATCACTGTGACTTTGTCACATCGATCTCAAGATGCCACGAGAAACGAGATGTGCATAGTACCTCTGCTATTGGTTTACATAATCTCAATAAAAATCTGTTATTTCAGATCATCTAAAAACATGCTCAGGACCAGTTTGCACAAAACTTATGCTACTGTTTCCCTAGCATTAAGATTATTACGCTGTATAACAACACATTATAACTACTTATTATTTTTTTAAACTTAGTAATAAATTATGGTAACATTTATACATTATGCTGAGAGTATACAGATATTCTAGTCTGGCTCGTAGTGCATCACCACAATAAAATCTAGGTGCATTACTCTAAGATATTGTTAATAATAATAATAAGTAACCGTGCTGATCATACCTGTAATGTACCTACCTACTTCTTTTGTGTCAATAAATAAAAAATATTTCATTTCAATTCAGTATAGGCAAATGGCCCACCTGATGTTAAGTGATAATCATCACACTTATTAACAAAGCATTGCCTCGTAAGTCACGCACAATAGGAACTTGCCTTAAGACGCACTACCCTGTGTCCATCAACTTGTGGCATACAGAATAATACAGATGTTAAACCTCTATATGCATGGTGACGAAGACGAACACACGCCGAGGACGTGCGAATCAAACCGAAATTACGACGAACGCTTGCTTCACTGCTGCTTTTCCCGTGCATTTAGAGCAGGAACAGTAATATTATCTTGAAACTCGGCGTGATTTGAGCAGAAGAAGGAGTGACATAATTAAGTAACATTGTTTCTTTGCAACCAGTCACGGTGATAAAAAATGACTTCAGATTATGTACTGTTACTTTTTCACCGGGACGTTATTTAACAAACAACCACCCTAATCTTGCTTGACTGACGTGACGGTTTGGTTTGCTTTTCGCACGCGCCGGCACGTGCAAATTTCATTAATTTTCTGAAAAACAACTTTGAATCTCTGCACTGCACACTATAGTTCAAATACTGATGCTGGCTGATAAAAGGATTCATTTCGGTAAGTTTTGAATGTGATCGTGTTATCTAAACATTTGCACGTGTTGTATGTAATCGTAGTCAGCAAAACAACCATTTGCATTTAACTCATTTTAGCTACGATATGGTTTTTTATAATTTGTCGTCGCTATTTATTACACAGCATCCTTTTTTCCGTGTGAGTGCAAGCGCTTGGGCCTTCCCTATTGGAGCGTCATTTGTTTTTGTTTACCTGCAGATTGTAAGCTGCATAGCTATGTCATCTTCACCGATTCGCTGTCGCGGGCCCTGGAAAATACACAAGCGTACTTCGGAACCCGACCGATGGCTCGATGAAATGGGTTTTTTCCGAAAACATACCGCTAGGGATGCGAGCTGCCTCTTCAGGGCTGTGTCTGAAAACATTTTTAATACTCAAAGATACTACCTTAAAGTGCGCTATGATTGCATTCACTTTATGGCTTCAAATAGGCATCTATTCGAAGGGGTAGGATAATATATTTCCTCATTTGTTAATATTGTCTAACTTGTTCAAATATTAACCAAATGTTTTATGTTTATAGTCCATGAGTTGTGCATTGGACAATCATATAAAAGAGATGTCTAATTCATCTGAATGGGGTGGTCTAGTAGAAATATCTGCTTTGAGCCACATGTATCGGTGAGACACTTTATAGCATTCAAATCTTTTTATTTTAATTTCTCTTGAAACATACAGTGACTAATTGTGATATAGTGACTTAGTGTACTTCAAGAATATTCAAGAATATTTTAATAATACATTACAGACGTGATTTCATAATATTTGAAGCTAACAAAGGCCCGCAGACAAAGATATGCAATGGTTATGGGAATCCAATTTATTTGTTTTATTCGTCTGACACAAAGCATTTTGATGTAGTGTACACCAAAGATTTCATAAATGCATCATCCTATTGCCAGTGTAAGTTACCTAACTCATTATCAACCTTTTACATAATACCTATATGTAGCACCTCTATTCATTTTAATTTTTTTGTTTTCATGTTTGAAATATTTAAAAGACAGACAAGCTAATATACATTTTGCTGGATTTATGAGGATTAGGTTAGCGGATTATGGCTGGCCGCACTTTGGATGCGTTTTTGTATTGTATGTTATTGGACCTCTTCTATAAAAAGCTGAACAAGTTGTAATTGAATTCGTACGTCGGAATTATACGCGCAAGACTAGCAAAGATAGGTAGAGTGGGCTTGGCACTGTTAGTACTCGGGTGAGTCAGGATTGTTCTTGGGTATTTGTACGAGTAGAATTTGAAAAACGCATTTAAAGTGCAGCTGGCCTAATACTATTGCATGTTTGTCTTATATATTTCATATTTAACATCAGGTGGGCCAAGGTTGGGCCATAAGCTTGTTCCATCAGCTAGTTACATAAAAAAAAATTACAATGAACTTCTGCAAACTCATGCCTTAATAAATGAACTTGTTATTAAATGATTATGACCTTATTGTAGCACTTGTCTACGAAATACTGTATGATGGTGTCTACCAACTGAAAGAATTGCCTTATGCAATTGATAAAATGCTCCATGACAAACTACCATCCAACCACATTGAATATTTCATGACTGAGAATGTAGAACGCCGCAAGAAACAAAAGGAGAGGGCTAAGATCTTCATTGAGACTATTGACGATGACAAGGACAAGAACAACAATGCTGTTGCACTGAAATGCAAGCATCATACTGAAGATGTAGAACGAGCGAGCTTGCTTAAAGAGTCCTTGAGCATATTTGTATTCAATCGCAGTCTCATTCAGCTAGAAAACGTTTGCATGAACTGTCTGAATGTAAACAGTGCTAAAGATCTGCTCGATAATGGAATAACTCCATTCCCATACAAGGTAGCCAAGGCTCTGGACCCTGATATTTACAGAAATATAGAATTTGACGTTTGGAGCGAAATGAGGAAAGGTAACAGCGTTTCCATTTGTTTTCT
The DNA here is from genome assembly GCA_939531255.2 of Thera britannica. NCBI lineage: Eukaryota > Metazoa > Arthropoda > Insecta > Lepidoptera > Geometridae > Thera > Thera britannica. The sequence goes on along the minus strand of OW618034.2, from coordinate 15,413,085 downwards.
CAGTCCAAATTGGTTTTTATTAACAGTTGTATGGTATTGCAGAATTACGATATGGGGCTAGGTATTCGGATGGGACGACATTGCAAGTGGGTGTGAAGTGCTTGTGCAATTTGGGATCGGAGCAGGGTGGTCCGTACCACTGCCACATCCAGGAGATGCGCCCGGACGGCGGGCCGTGCCTGGTGTTTGTGGAGGAGCTGGGAGAGAAGCGCGTGGTGGAATACTCTCAGCTGGAGCCGCTGCCGTCCAGCGAGGCGCGGCCCTGGGCGCCGCCATACAGATACTCCCGCACACACTCGCAGATACTCACTCTCAGCCAAATGTTGCAGCAAATAGGTGCTTCCCATTCGCATTTAGTAGGGCGTAGTAGGGCAGCCAGCCAGCTTATTACATTAATTGATGGTTTCACATAATGCAATGCTGGCTTAGCGAAATATCTATTACCCAAATTTGCGTTTACATAAACTTTATCCTTGTCTGCATCTAACCACTTCCGTCGACGTCCAGGCAACATCACTAAGAAGCAGTCTCTGAAATCGCGCAAGGGGAAAGGCGGGATCGAGTCGTCCGAAAAATTTCAAAAACAAGCCGCGAAGATCGCCTGGAACGACTTGATCGAGAGTGATGCCAAGGAGCTGGCGTATCCCAACCTGGATTATGTTGAATTTGACCCGGTGCCTGTCAGTAGTTCTGTAGTCGGAGTTAGCGGGTTCTCTTTATAAGCATTACAATTGTGGTTTTTTTTTACTAAAATAAAGATCACAGAACGTACCTGATTATCATTGATAGCTATTTTCCTGTAAGTCATCTCTTAACTTATTAACATTCCTATTTATTCAACTCCCATAGTCATGAAAAAGTTCGCGCGTACCTGACCCTTCAAAAAGCTTCTTTCAATATATTGCGCTGCATTTGTTGCCTGACCTTTATCCCACAATTGACATGGTTATAAATGAAAAGGACCCTTTTTACCATATCGTAGCTACTGTAGAGTTAGTACCAGTACATTTGTAGTTCAGTTGTCTTGTAGATAAGTGCGTTCGTTGGCTTGGTATTTTAACGTGGTTAGTAATTTGAATTTGTACCGAATAGTTTTGAAGTTGCGATAAGTAAAAGTGACTGACAGGATAAGCGCTGAGCATAGCATGTCTAATGAGCTCCAGGTAAATGCGTTTATTTGAAGTCAATTTATCAGTTGATTGGCCTCTCTAAGTAGTAGTAGCTCTGCTTCTGCACCGTAGCTCGTGGGTTCGATCCGCACTGAGAACAAATATTTGTGCAGTGAACATGATGTTTGTTCTCTGTCTGGGTGTAATATTGTATTTACTTATTCCAAGTATTTATTCAAAAAATATCTATACCTATCTGGTTCCCATAGTACAAGCTCTGCTGAATTTGGGGCTAGATAGTGTTGAGTCTAAAATATTTATCAATCTAATTAATATTTATCTAAATAAATTATAGTTTATAAAACTAAAAAAATAACGCTTTTATAACTAATTGAACTAAAAAATTAAAAATAAAACTGTAATAATCAATTGAAAAATTTATATTATTGTACAAAAAAGCGTGGGGTGCTATTGATAAAATATTTACAACAGTCAAAATCAAGCACCCCACGCTTTTTTTGTACAATAATATAATTTTTTCAATTGATTATTACAGTTTTATTTTTAATTTTTTAGTTCAATAAGTTATAAAAGCGTTATTTTTTTAGTTTTTTAAACTATAATTTATTTTTAACTTTTTAGTTTTTTTTTTAATTTTTTTTTTCATATTATTGCATTGTCATCGACCTTTGACAGGTGTGCAAAGTTTGGATCAAATCTGATCGTTCAAAGTAGGACAAAATCGAGCTCAAAGAGGTCGGTTACATACATACATACATACATACATACATACATACATACATACATACATACATACAGGGGGCTAATTCTCGGGCCGATCTCGATCATTTTGAAATTTCGTTTTGTTGCTTCTTTTCACAACCCCGCACTTTTTGTACGTTTTCCGTATATCGTAGCTGTCGAGGCTTTTACGAAGAGGTCGTTGATGAATTACTCAAGGAAATTATCCATTCCCCCTTCGAAAACAAGCAATAAAATAAAATTTCAAAATGATCGAGATTGGCCCGAGAATTAGCCCCCAGGTGAAGCTAATAAAAGCGTTATAAAAAGAAAAGTCGCGGTCTCCCTACGATCATTTCTGTATTTAAGTATAGCTGCAAATACCAATATCTAATATCGAAGTGTCTATTTTCAATTACTTAAACAAACGTAAATTAATTTATTATTTTGTTCATCTTTAAATCATAAATGGTATACTTATTCTCTATGCCAATGAAAAAAAAACTGTCTTTTCCAAGGGTGCATAAATAATTGGAGACTAGACAGCTGATACCAAAGACCTTGTGAACCCGTTAACGAGGTCCTTTGCAAAGGACTCAAACCTTGGTCGCTGCTAGTTGAGATTTTCAAAACATTATTCGCTCACCTTGCAGAATGGTGACAAATACAGCATCATTTTTATCTGAAATCGTATTTTACCACCGTCGTCGATGTAGTTTTTGCTCGCACATTTTGACCCTTTGTGAAAGATATAACTGAACTTATTATTGAAAATCACGAGCAATTCATGTGCAATCTGATATCACACAACGTGCCTAGCTGTTCACTATTGTCGAGGTCAAAGTGTGCGAGCCAGAAGTTGTTGCACGGAGTTCAGCGTCCTAACCCGAAAACTAATTTATTGCAAGAAACTTGCTTTTGCTTAGTGTGTTTAGTTAAGTTTGGCGCCCCCAAAACGCTGTAAGGGGTTTACTCGTCCAGTAAATAAATAAATGTCTATGTCCATCCAAAGTACTGCCATTAGTCTGGACTGGACTAGCTCTCTTATTTCTAGGTCAAAGGTTCCACCCACTTTACATGGTTTGAACTAGCTGTCGCTTGCCTTTACTGAAATGGCCTATCAATTTGTCAGTCTCAAAAGCCCTGCCGGTCCGGTCGGTAAAATGCGGATATTATCGGTTATAGATCTGAAAAAATCAAATTATCTTATTTATTGGGTATCTATCTACTTAAAATTGATTACATACATGTTATCGAAATAGTGATGCGGTTTCGCGGTAAAATTCAGTAGGAGAGTGGATAACAGTGAATCACTTTACTACAGCCTAATCAAATCTTAAATACAAGTTATCGACTTATTAAATATTTTATATTATAAAGGCTATAAGTTTTATGCAGATCGTAACGAGATTCGAAAGTTATGGCCCGGCAAACATACTGACATACCCACAAAAATCGCAAAAAAATTGAGATCTTAATCTTCAATTAATTAAATACTAAATTTTAATTTCATATGAAACTACTTTCTGAAAGAAAAATAAATGCTTTTTTTATTATTATTATAACAAAATATAAAAAATAAATAAAATAAAAAACATATATTTAACAATTTTATGCATTTAGGCATTTTACGTGTGTGCAATTTACTGTAAACTTTGAGCCACTGTTACTCATTTTGCCCTAATGATAACCCTTGCTTTGCTTGCTTAATAATAACTCTTTTATTTTTCGTAAATTCAATAGCTAACTTGGCCCCGGGTGCCCTAGAAAGCAGGTCCAAATTGTATGTAACAAAGAGGTCAGTTGCGTAATAGTGTGGATCAATACTGCAATGAGGTCGGATGGGGTTGGGGCCTGTTGCACGGATCACGGCGCATGTACTAAATACATCTCGCCGATCTAGGTCATCGAGGTGCTGAAACATATCAGTTGGGATCGGTCATTCACCTGTAATAACTAATAACTTACACCGTGTCCCGATCGGAACCGAACGTATTGGGATAGTTCAACTTGTAGAAATACGTCATTATTAGGTTGCGGGTAGTTTGTTTATATTCGTATGTAGAACAAAAGTAATTATTATTGTAGTTTTGTGAGTTATAGGGGAAATTGTTTTTTTTTAATCGAAGTCCTAATGCGTTGATCTACTAATCTCCGCGTAGGACACGGGGCGGCAGCAAAATAGTCAGGTAGGATCAGACTAATCTTACGTTCAGTTGCAATTCGGGAGCATTTTGGTACCATTCGCTTCTTTTGCTCATCAACGCATGGTAGAACTGCGTAGGAATAGTGTAGATCAGGGGTGCTCAACCCGATCGCGATCGACCAGTCGATCGCGAAAGCTTTGCGAGTCGATCGCCAGCAATATGCTTAATATAGGCACCCAGTAGAATTTCTGCAAATACGCGGATAATAATGTGATGGCATGCATGATCATCTGGTAGATATAGCTCAACTGATCCAAATCAGTGCCAGACGGAAGCGTTCCCAAGACGCTGGCGGCATTGCCACGCAAAATAGCATTGCTGATGACCTACCTACGTTTAGTCGATCCCTTGCTTTCAAAATAGTATCTGGTCGATCGCCGTCACTGTACTGTAAGTGTGAGCACCCCTGGTGTAGATGATTAGTTAGTTTGACAGTAGTGGCGACATCGATTGTTCTCTTGAATGAGCGTGATGCGTTCGGTTCCAGATTGAAGTAGACCCGCTGCTAGTGATGGTGGACTGTCGGCCCGCGTCGGCCGCCGCGCCGCATGACGCGTCCAACGGCGCCTCGCCCTCTGACCCTCACCCGCACCAGCACAACCAGGTGACACCATCCACTGAATACAGAATAGAGTAGCAGTAAGCAACAAATATTGTACATCGGCTTATTTCGGCTTCATAAAGCGTGGTGTACGACAAAAAGAGATATAGCTCTACGAAGCCGAAAAGCCTGCATTATTATTTATTCTGGCGATAGATTTCTGACCATCTGTGACTCCACCATTCTACTCGCCAGACAGATTCACTTGTTCAAAACCGACCAGCTCGATACGGATTCGGGAACTGTCACCATGTTGTAGTTATCCTGGTGTTTCGAGAATCATTTTAATTAGGAGTATTTTTTTTTGGTTTAATTACTTTTTCCCGCTGCGCGCGTGAGCGACACAGACCGATAGTATAGGGGTCTGGCGACAGTTATACTGCGGCCTAGCCTGTTCGCCAGTTGCTTTTATACAACTAGCCTTTTGTATAAAAGCAACTGGCTAGCCATTGCCTATAACAAGGCATTGCCTCGTAGGTCACGCCCTACGATGCACTGCCCTGCGTCCATCAACTTGGGGATTACAGGTGTTCAGCCTCACGTGCCAGTAAATTCACCCCTTAGTATAACTAGCGGCACATAACTTTAACGCTGAGCGATACGCGGAGGGGATAGCTGCGCATGCGTCGTAGTGTGCCATGTTGCCCACACTGGATATGTGCAGAGTGTCCTATTGGTACAGAGAGCGGAGTGCGACTGGAGAGCCAAATAAGCGCTACGCACGCCCGCCCTTCATACCGCTAGCCCCCCTCACGTACCTTATTTTTGACTTCTGCGCAATAACGGTCAGCGCTAAAGTTATGCGCCGCTACCTATATTTAGTATTGAGTTACGATATTTAACAATGTGATTGTAATAATTCCAGCAGCAGGGTAGCGGCGAGGGTGTGCGCGCGGTGACGTCACCGGGCGCGCGGGCCTCCACCCCCGCGAGCGCGCCCCCGCCCGCGCCGCCCCCGCCCGCCATGCATCACTACGCGCCCCCCTACCAGAGTGCGTTCACATACTCTATTATTACTTGCAGTTGCGAGGATCTTTGGGATCATCGTGCATCGACCAATCTTGTAGTCAAAAAATCGGTTGTCTGTAAAGTCGGTTTACTGACGATAGTTGAACGTGACAACGTCATACAGTTGTCCACGCGGACGCATTGCTCACTCAAGTAGGAGAGAGACGCGGAGGCCGTGCGTGCCTCTTTGTCGCTTGTTCCGCGTTCTCGCTTGCGCTTCAAGCCTTAAATGGAACGGCTCAGAGCGAGGTAACGCCGCATGACGCCATGTTTTTTCGTGCGTGCAGCCGGCTCCATCGAATTATAAGACGTTGTCACGTCAAAGCAGTTCTTCATTTATGTCTTCTGTGCCCTGTGTCTCTTGTCCAGCAGGTGCCTTCCCCTAATTTACCTTCCACGACTGGATTTTAACCCACGACCTAAGGATCAGAAGGCGGGGCCGCTAGCATTGCTCTTACTTGAACTGGACTTCCGATGTTGTAATTCCAGGTCCCGGCTTGCCCCCTGTCCCGCTGGGCATGCCCGTGACTCCGTACGTGAGCTACGTGTGCGGCGCGGGGGGCGCCCCCGGGGGCAAGGGGCTGGTGTGGGTGCCCCCGCCGCCGCCCCCGCCGCCGCATCATGTCAACCCACATGCGCTTAAAAGCATGCAGGCGAACGGCTCGGATCTGCCGTTAAACGGTGAGATATCGCATTTTCAGGGGCCCATTCTATAGTTTTTATAATATAGTTTTTATTTAGAAAATTTCCGTGAATAATTATCTAACTAATATGTTGTGCGGCGTAGGTGTAGCAAAATATCATAAAATCTAGTTTTAGCGTTCGTTTTCTCCGAGCAAAGGTTCAGTGGCGCAGATAGATAATTATGTAGATAGATAGAAAATAAATATGTACTTTATTGCACACTACATAAAAATAACAAAGGAAAACAGAAAAAACATTAAAGTTTAATACAATGGGAGGTCTTATCACTAAACTACGCGTTAACACTAAGGCGTAGCTAGGTAACCAAGGTCTTGGGGGCGAAAAATAAACTAGCTCTGCCCTGCGGCAAGCGCAGGCGTGCGTTTCTCGACGGCGCGACTGTGAAAACAGCCTTAGAATACAGGGGAATTCTTCGCTAGTTTCCAACAAAGATGTTCGAGACATGTTGGGAAACCCCGGTATTTTTTCAAATAAGTTGCCATTATTAAAGTCGCGTTTATTTATATTCCGAAAAAAACATTTTCACAAGTTCAATTTATAGTTTGTAAGTCGAGGGCCCCCCGAGCTTGGGGCCCCCTTGGGCACTGCCCCGTCTAGCCCTCCGGTAATACGCCACTGCAAAGGCGAACGCTGCACTGTTGCCTAATAATTGGTACCCTTTGTCTCACTCCCTCTTGCAAGTGCTGGTATATTCCAAACTAAAGCGACAAGCAGCCAGTAACAAAAATTATGTAGTACTAGCCGTGGTAGGTATTCCAGAATGTTAAAGAACATTCTGGAACGTTTATGAACATTCTATTCTGGAACACTTTGGCAAAATGGTAATGAAAAGGATGGACACAGAATACCCTACCTGTTAGAAAAGGATAGACATAGATTTTTGCATCATTTTGAATTGTGTTGTTCATCCATCATCATCATGCTGTTCCTATTAGTCGTAGCGTGATGTTATATGGCCTATAGCCTTCCTCGATAAATGGACTATCCAACACAAAGATATTTTTTCAATTCGGACTAGCAGTTCCCGAGATTAGCGCGTTCAACCAAACAAACTCTTCAGCGTTATATTATTAGAATTAGAATAGATTTATGTAACTATATTAGTCTGACTTTTTCCGCTTCCGCTAGTAAATAATTGCTAAAATAACAACAGAATCAGAATGGTGCCCCAACAACGGTAGACGCGCAGACTTAGACTCAGATGGCGGTACGATCTTCAATCGTCTATGGAAGACTGGGCATCCACAACACAGGACTGGGAAGAATGGATAGGGGTTAGGGAGGTCTTTGCCCTGCAGTGGGATGATGCAGGCTAAAAATAAATACTTTTACATAGTTATAATCAATCAATTATTTAAAAGTAGAGGTAGGCCTAAGAAAAGATGGATTGTGTGAGAAATGATAATTATGTCCAAGAAAGGAATGAGTACTAAGATGGCGAGTGATAGGGGAGAATGGAAGTAAAAGACATGTCGTGCCGACCCCACCTGGGATAAGGGCAGGAAGAAAAAAAAAGAGAATCAATCAATTATTTAAGTTTTATAAATAAGCCGTGCGAAACCGAGGTGGGTCGCTAGTAAAAAAATCCTAATGCTATGTTGCTCAGGGCAGCTTTCTAATGGTGAAATATTTTTTGAAATCGGTTTTGAGTTTTTTATTTTCATACAAAACTTTTTCCTGCCTAAGCGCATTCAAATTAAAATAATAGTGGCACGTTTACCAAGTTTAAGTCTAGTATAGTACCTTTATTTTATAACTCCCTATAGTGTAGATAATAATATAAGCTGGTATATGAAAGAAAGAAACAAGAAAAAAAAAAGTTATCTGCGAAGCAAAACTCACGCTAACAATTCAACAACATAACCTTAATTACAGAGGTGAGCTTTGTGCGTCGCAAAACGAACTCTGGCTCAGCATGATATGTTGTTTGGCTAGCAACCAACGCTGGTCTTCCGACAGAGCTGGCGCAGCGATGTTACGGACTATGTATCTACGTTGTTTAATAGTGTTGGTATGTTGTTGTAGACATGGCGACCCTGCGGCACTACTACAACCTGGGCGTGGAGTGCATGTGGGCGGCGTACGGCGCGCCCCCCCCGCTCGCCCCCGCGCCCCCCGCCCCCGCCCCCGCCGCGCCCCCGCACACCGCGCCCCCGCCGCACCACCACCCGCACCATCCGCCCCGCCACTACTCGCCCCGCGACATCGCACAGGTACCCAGTTTTGCTACCACATTTCGTCTACCAAATGTTGTTTTCGTGTGAGCACGTGTCTCTCTCTTTTGTATGGATAATTGGTGAGACAACAACACAGAAACGATGCTTTAGTCCATTGATTCCCAACGTGGTCCAGGTGGACCCCCAGGGGTCTACGGGAAGCCCAACGGGGATCTACGATGGCGTGACAAAAAAATTAGGGTTCACAATTCGTGATCGTAACCACGTGACCACGAAAATTTATCTGGTTTCGATAGTGAAGAACTAAAATGTTGGGTTCACCTATCAATTAATTCATTCTCACTTTTTTCGTGGTTTAATTGGTGGTAGGAACTCAGCCGCAACGCAAATGTCCAAAGGCAGATCTAATCTCCATATTTTTATGTCGACTGGGAATATTGTAAAAATGTAACTGCAGGGCAGGTGTTCACCGGAACCAGCAAAATGTTGAAAGTGGTCTATGGGAAAATCAAGGTTGGGAACCTCTGCTTTAGCCTCACGCAGAAGCGTTTTGACTATTCTTCATGAAACGTGTCAAATAGATTTTTTGAAACTTTTCGTGATCAGCCATTTGAGCGAAGTTTCAACAACAAAGCTCGTCTGGAGCTTTTGTGCTTGGAGGAGTTTTAACTGACACAAATTTGAAATGTACCCATGTGTAAGAAATAAAAAGCAGATGGTTTTTAATTAAAAGCCTAGAAATATATGAATTATTAATCCTAGCTACAAGATAATTCGAAATCGATCAAAACCGTGCAATAGACGAAAAAATTTAAAGACTTGCCCAGCAGCGGCACAATCAGTTTAAAAAAAAAAACAAATCAAATTATTCAAGTAAAACTTTGACAATTAATTCAAATGTAATGATCTATTTTGCAGGATATGCAGCAGATGTCGATTCAAGAGCGCGGCAACAACCACGCGCAAGACATACCGCACAAGCACAAGGGCGCGCCCAACGACAAGCCCATGCAGACCAACGGGAAGGGCAACGGACAACGCGCCCTAGTCGGACCACGGTCACTATCTATTCAGCACTAAGCCCCCCCTACCCCCTTCGTAGGCAACGCTACATAAAATAGTCGATAGCCGGTAGATGAAATGTGTCTACTAGGGCAAGCAGTATCGGAACCATTCTCAGAACCGGGAATTTTCGCCCGATACTGGGCTCGGAACCGGGAAATCCCGAGAATTTCGATACTGACTTAATTTTTTTAATAAAACTGCCCGTATAGATATACAAAGAAAGAAAATCTACTGAAAAAAACATTTTTATTATTGAGATAATTTTTTTATTCAGAACCGTAAATTAACCCACACACAGCCACAAAATACACGAAATATTTTCATTTATTTCGCGTATTTCTTCATTATTATTATACTAAAACTCTCTGTGCGTAAACGCAACAATCAGCTAGGTTATATCAAAGTTAAATCGAATATTCATCAAATAAACCTGATATTATCTGAATTATGTAAATTATAGGTTCGTATTTTGTCAAAATATCTAGCAACGTATACAGAAAAGTGAAACTGAACACATGTTTTTTATCGACATTTATTTATATCGTACTAGAAAACACCAATAATTGATCATTGTCATCAGTATCGAAAGTATCGGGAATTCCTTCGTGGAGAACCGGTACTGGAAAAGTTCAAAATCAGATACAGAGATAATTCCCGGTACTTTCGATACTGATACTTCCCCGGAGCATGCCCTAGTGCCTACCTAATGTTGTTTTCGCGTGAGCACGAGTCTCTCTCTTTTGTATGGATAATTATTGATAATTAACTCAGTCGCAACACTAATGTTAGTTAGATCTAATCTCCATATTTTTTGCCAACTGGGAGTATAGTAAGAATGTTGCTGTAAGGCAGGGGGTCCTCTCCTCCCGAACCAGCAACATTTTGAAAGTGGTCTATGAGAAAAAAAAGGTTGGGAACCTCTGGTCTATACTATACGTTTAATTATTAATTACATATTAAACAAATTGATGTTTTAATTTTTTTGTTGAACAGATTCAAGAGAAATAATGGCCAAGATAACAAGAATCATAACAATAACAACCACATGAACAACAAGGGCCCCAACAATCGGTGAGTCAACACTAATTCATGTACGAAGTGTTCTTATAACAAAAAATACGCTGCGTATTGACAACCTCTGCCAGCCTCTTGAACAAGTTTGCGAATATCGTACAGTAGTAATCAATGCAATGTTTTTTTGTTAGGAAACTGGCATTTGGCAGCAATGTTGCCTCTAATGTTAGGTCTAAACTTAGAATAGAAATAGAATAGAAAATTCTTTATTGCACACCTTAAAACTAACAATGGTAAAACAAGTAACAATAATTTAAAACATACTAATGTACAATCGGCGGTCACTTATTTTTAACTACTACTTTTTTTTTTTTTTGGTGGGTTACTTATTTTTGGTGCAATAAAGAATTAAATAATAAATAATGTAATGTTTGTTGCGCATCGACGGGCTCATTATTTAAAAATAAGCAGTAGCGATAGCAGTAAAGGCAGTTGTAGTAAGATATGCGATGGTAGACGCAGAGCGATCGGTGGCCTGACGACGAAATAAAATTATAATTTGAAGTTCTGTCTACAGAGCGATAGCATCGAGATTTATTGACAACAAGCAACAACTCATTCTTCATCTCAAACAAATATTTTCGGACATTCCACACAACACTATCTAGCCCCAAACTAAGTAGAGCTTATATGATGGGAACCAGGTAGTTTATATAATACTCGTAACTTTTTTTTATAATACGTACCCAAACAGAGAACAAACATTTGTGTTCACCTCGCAGATATTGTTTTATGCAAATTATAGTCAAATGGGCTTACGGCCCACCTGATGGTGAGTGGTCACCGTCGCCCATAGACACCAACAACACCAGGGGTACTGTCGTTGCGTTGCCTACCTTGAATGAACTTATTTCGGTTTTCTTGAGTTTATTCCACAATTTAAGGGTTATGGGGGAGAAACGATCTCGAGAGCTAGCCGTGCGTTAAACCCTGGGATCGATGATGTATGGATTTGTTCTCTTGATTCTTTCTCTCTTCTGGATTGAACTCACGTCCCCCAGCGCAGAAGGCGAACTCACCAACTAAGTTGTGAGGGTATTACGAGTGCATCCTAAGAAGTGTCCTACTAAGAGTCCAGTGAGAGTGTATGAGCAGTACGTATTACAGCCGCAACAGCGAGCCGCGCCACAACCCCGGCTACCCCGAGGGCGAGCCACTCCCCGAGGCGCCCATGCTGACGCTACCCTACATCCCCTACCCGCCGCCCGTCTACCCCGTGCAGTACTACCCCGTCGACGCCAACGACCCAGGTAAACTACCCTCCGAACACATCACACTCATCTATTTTGTTATTAAAGAAAACTTACACGCCTAATCCTGTCTATATACCAATATTATGATTTGTATTTCTGTAGGCCTTTGCAAACGAGCTAGAGCTAGGTGGAGTGTTCCAAGTGGTTGATGAAGGTGATGAGAGGCGATAATTTACATCATGTTATTGTACACACTGTTATTACGATGCCAGTTAAGCCTCATGCACACTGGAGCAATTCAAACATGATCATTTGCTTTTTTGTTCTGGCACTGGATACTAATACCTTGTCCTTGATACTTTATAGGGCGGATCCGACTTGGGTAGGTTAGGTTATGTAAGAACATAAAAATTACGCACAAGGCGAGCGAGTAGAGCGAGCGTGCCGCGGTAGCGGCCGCCCCGCAGTGCCAGAAAATTATTTTTGCCAATAAAAGGGGCAGTCCCGTGTACAATTATAATTAAATCCGATAGAAGATTTAATTATAATTGAAGAGATTTAATCCGTGTATAATTATCCATCAATAGATAAAAAAAATAATCGAAATATTCATCTGCGACAGTGTACATGGGTCTTTACATTTTCCCAGTGGAAAAAAGTGGAATCGTTTTAACAGTGTGTACATTAACCGGAGCCAAGGTCATGCGAGGTGATGTGATGTGATGTGATGTTCCAGCAATGATGGGCATGATGTCGGGCATGCAGTACTGCGGCGTGGGCTACGAGGAGGCGCTGGACTACCCGCACTACTACCCGCCGCCCTTCCCCGCGCCGCCCGCCCTCCATCTGCCGCCGCAGCACGAACACAAGTAGACTACCTCTACTACCCTCCCTCCTAATACCCAACTGCATACTCTACTACTGATTTCTCTAATAAGATCCTCCTCAAAGTGACTGTTCTAAACTGATATAAGAACCTACAAATATTTTTTTTTCTATAAAATCATAAGGATTAATGGCCTTACTTATAAAAATATGTCAAAAGATAAACGGTGCTTAAACTATTGCTATCTCTTACCACTGAGCAATGACAAACAGTGATAGGGCTAACTTTAAGCAATGTTTAAATTTAAATTGCGTTTATAAGTATGGCTGTTATATTATAAAATCTTAGTTGCAAACTGATTGTACACTAAACTACAATTAAAAAGATTTAAGTATATCTACCGTGCTTGGAAACTAGTCGTGAAACGTATTTCTATAACCAAAAGCTATATAATAGGAAAAATGCATTGAATTTCGAAAAGTGGATTTACCATTGTTTTTTCTATAACCATAAATTTCATGGATTTATTTTAGCAACAAAAGTTTATTCTCACTATTTTTATTCATATTTTTATTTGAACAGTTATGAACAGTCACTTCAATGTCAATAAAGGCCCAACTAAGCGTGGCTTGCGTTGCGTAATATGAAATGATTTCTTCTAAGCGGTTGCATTACGTAAAATCAAAAAGCCTTGGCGTATGCCGCGTAAGACATGCTCAGTGTGTGAGGTCTTAACAATAATCTGGAACTGCTGTTCTTAGTACCAACGTATGTAAAAGTAGTATTACTTACCGAACAGTCAAAAGTTTTAGATTAGAGTATAATTATCTTGGAGAAGAAATAGAGGGTTATGAGGCGATCAACGGCAATAAGACAATGTAGCGAGTCAAAAAAAACATTAAATATTTGGAATGTCAACTTTTTCGGAAAAGTCATATTTAAACCTTATTTTTAATGTGAGTTGAACATGCACATATCTTCTACATTTTTTCAAAATACAAATGGAATTTGGATGAGTTTTTTAACCAGAATGACTCGCTGCATGAGACGGTATTGGCATTAAAACGGACACCGATTACAGCTACATATCCACCTAGCGTGAGTACCGCTAGTCTGCATTACGTTAAACGAAGGTTGTTATTTAGTTTATGGTTTAGTATTTACACATATCGGTCCAAATGCTAGGTGGTATGTAACTCTTTGAATTGGAATAACTTGAGTCTGATTAACGAACGCAACGTGTTACAAGTCTCATTAAACTTACATATTTTAAGCGCTTGCACACTGCGTTTTTAAGCAATGATGTGAACAACCAGTGTGTCACTGCTCGTAACGGCAGGGATTCGCGACTTTTAGGTCTAAACGATTCTTAACTGTCTCTTATTTTAAGATCAAATCTAAAACAGTCTGCTAATGTTAATAATGTAAGAACCCACATTTTTAACTAAAAAAAAAAATTATATGAAAATAAATGTGTAAAGTCTTCATAACCGAGAATAGTTGAAAAATAATTGCTGGATAGAGTCACAGAACAGCTCATATCAAATACACTCCAAGCATTGGGAATACAGGTAATACTCCTGATATTCCGCAGAGACAAGACATGCTCAACTTGGTAACATATCTATCCATTTCTGGTTATATCGACTGGATCTTGTTCCTTAAAAATCAGTTATTAACGAAAGACTTGTAACCGTGACAATGACTATGCATATCCAAAATGGTATACGATATAATCTTTTGATGCGGTACTGGTGTCCCACATTTGATTTAGTTTTGTAACCCCGCATTGTATAAAAGTGTGCTTTGATTCTGTCAGATAGTACAATTCATTTGGTACACAAATGTGTTCGGGGTTTCAGAAGTCAGGTAGTGTTTATAACCGTGCTGCGTGTGGGCTTACACTCAAGTCTATTATATTAACGATTATTTACAATATATTATAATATATGTAACATTTTAAATGATTAGTTTAAGCATCTTTGTGATTAATTCACTGCAGTTCCTGTGAGGATTCTTATGTAGTATTGTTTGGGACCAGGCAGTTCAACATATCTCATTTATTTAATATAATGCTCCCACACTCAGCATGGTGCATCGTTATTTATTTAAGCATATTGATAATACGTAATTAAGCGACAATATTATTGTTGCCTTTGTAAATTTTACTTCGTGCGTACATGTACTTAAACCCTTACTAATAAGATTTTAGGAAGAATGACATTGTTGATATATGTATGGAAGTGTTAGCCATTTTTCGAACGTTTTTGGACATAACAATTCGAATTTGTATTGCTCAACATAGTACTTTCGACTGATGTAAAAAAATAAAACAAGATTTTTTCGAAATTTTTAACTACTGTAAGTGTTCACTAGAGCTGGCAATGTGTGGAGCGAATGGAACGGCATTAGTAGGCGGAGGTGCGAAGCATTCCTTATGTGTAAGGCGAACATGTCAATTGTAAGAAAATGTAAGAAATTAGCTATTACGACAAAACTTAATTGCATTTAGGTACCTTGACGGCCGTTGGTTACAACATTCGAGAAGACGGAAGATGCTCGATCAAACAGTTCTTTACAGTACCTACTTCGAAGTCAAACGGTCTTTCTAAAAGCAATGTTGCAACCATTCGGCGGTCGGCTTAATTTTAGTTTAGCTTTAAGTTATGATTCCACTCGAATAAACTCGCTATAAATAGATTAACTCGCTATCTGCAGATCTCAGGTTTCGGTGCGAATCTCTTTTTACAACGGCGAGCATTTACCGCTAAAGTATTCAAGCAACACAAGTTTCCAACTTTGATCTCAGCTGTGAAATATTCATTTAGATTTAATCCGGTGCTTGGGTAGTCTCATAATTTGTACTTTAAAGCTGAAAGGTTGATTTATAGTTAACGCTTTGTTTAGTTGTGTAGAGTAGAAGACTAGCCTGCATTTAATACAGAAAGATGCATTTACCCGCATTCAGATCAGACGCTGGAAACTAATAATAGACGAACTAGACTTCATTTTTCTCATTCTAAAAAACTTTACTTAATTTTAAACTAATGCCACGCACACACGTGGCTCAAAATTGAAATATGAAACGTATTTTTGGGATGTGTAGAAAAGGATTTGGCTGTGATTCGGGTGTAATGTCGGAATAGGAAGTAAGGGCTGGGTAAGGGCTGCTGGCACGATGTCACGTGTTGATGCAGGGGATAGAGGATAAGGGCCGGACACACATTAGCAAGCAGATTAGAACAGTACTCTCTATTAGATTTTTTTCATAAATGTCTATCTATGTCTAATTCCGCCCACGATATTTTGATCCTCATTTATATTTCCTAATATTACATACTATATGTATAATTATATGTATATTCAAAAATAAGAAGCCTGTTCTTCAGTAAAAAACAGTAAAATAAAAAATAAAAATAAGTTTTTTTATAGTAGTAAGTATTAGGCGTTTCAGTATTAGTTTTAAATCACTAGGAGTTCGATTTTATGTTATGTAGTATCTAATTTTTTTACGTAAATTTAGGTTATTTTTAAGAAAACCCGGTTACTGTATCTCGTCAGAAGAACGCAATATGCGTAATTTTATATTTTTGTTTTCTTATATAATATGTAGTCTTGTAGTAAATTAATGTGCCAACGTGTAATTTAAATGTTGAATTTGAGAATAGTGACGATTAGCGTCACTACCAAAGAACAAACTTGGTTGTATTATGTAGTGGCTAGGACCAGAATACCGATGGCTTGACTATTCAAAATATATAGAAATCGTGTTCAATAAAATGTCTGCTTAGGCGCTCTTTGACTAGACAACGTGTGAGGTTCGCGCCATTACATATCTACATAATAAAACAATAAGATTTAAAAGTGTTGTGACTTGTGATATTTTTTTTGTCTGTAAATGTACGTGCAAGTAGCAAGTTGGAATACAGTTTGGGATGTCAGTGTATTTTTTTCCAAATTCAACAAATAAAAGTAAACTGATTTTGTCTAAGTGTGTTTTAATACGGTCTGGGGACGCAGGTCTTTATGTCAAATTACCGACCTGCACTTACGACTTTATGTTAAAATAGCAACATACCATATCATCTGAAAGTCAAAATGCCTTAGGCCCCAAAATGCCTGAAATTTATTATGCCTGAATGTTTATAAGACTGATTAAAAAAATTGCCAAGTGCGAGTCGGACTCGCCCATGAAGGGTTCCGTACAAGAACCTTTATATTATGTTACTTGATGTAACATAATAAGGTTCTTGTAGTTCGTCGAAAGGTAAATTGCGGTTTACGGTTTATGACGTATAAAAAAAAAACTACTGACTAGATCTCGTTCAAACCAAAAATCGTTGGAAGTTTACATAGTAATGTACAACATATATTTTTTTTTGTATTATCATTTTCTTACTTTAGAAGTTAGAGGGGGGGGGACCAACTTTTTTCCACTTTGGAAGTGTCTCTCGCGCAAACTATTCAGTTTAGAAAAAAACTATATTAGAAACCTCAGCATCATTTTTGAAGACCTATTCATAGATACCCCACACGTATGGGTTCGATGAAAAAAAAATTTTTGAGTTTCAGTTTCAAGTATGGGGACCCCCGAAATTTATAGTTTTATTTTTATTTTTATGTTAAAATCTTAATGCGGTTCACAGAATACATCTACTCGCCAAGTTTCATCAGTCTAGCTCTTACGGTTTCGGAGAAAAATGGCTGTGACATACGGACGGACAGACAGACAGACAGACAGACAGACAGACAGACAGACAGACAGACATGACGAATCTATAAGGGTTCCGTTTTTGCCATTTGGCTACGGAACCCTAAAAATGAACGTCAATGTACAGTCGTGCAAAAAAAAACTTTATTTTCTTATTTAATAATAATTATATTTTTTTTATCTGTATCGTTTTCTTAGTGATATAACATTTTCCAAAAATGAAATTGGTGTAATGTTTTCCTCTCTTAGCTCCCTCAATTGTTTTTTATAATTGTAGGTAAAGCTTATTTCATTTCGCTTACGACGGGCACCTGAAAATAACGCATTTCTTACACGGGTGTCTTGGTATTTCGCCTCTCTCTTCAAGATATAGACAAAACGAATGAGTGTAGGCTTGTGTGGCATTCTAACATTCAGCCGCCTAGGCGGCTGAATGTTAGAAGAAAGTTTTCAGTAATTCTTCAGGTAATCTCATGTTCAGAGTTCATTAATGTGGAAAAGTTTCGGGAGTATTGTTCCAAGACTGCTCAAAAATATGGTATCCCTGGTATTATATGCCATCAAGTGTTAATAAATCACTTATGCATGGAGCAGACATTGTTGAACATAATTAATAACTTCATACCCATTGGAAAACTGTCTGAGAAGACTTCAGAGGCTCGAAACAAAGATTTTAAATATTTTCGCTGTTTTCATTCCCGGAAAATTAGTAGGATTGCTACAAATGAGGATGTGATCCATAACTTGATGATTTCATCTGATCAATATTTGTCAAGTTTTAGAAGTTAAGTCAACATTCTCATATTCCTTTGGCAGAAGAAGCAAAAGAATTAATTGCATTCAAGTCAAGGTCGAAGGTCATATAGGATCACTATAGCCCCAGTAACAATACACAAAAAGTTTTGGCTCTGCAGCTTCTAACAGTAATGAGATATTTTGAAAGACATTTTCACTTTCATACCTTGAAAATGTTCAAGTTCACTTTTTATGGTTTTTTTAGCAGGAAACGAATCAATTATTTGGTTTTATATCAATTTAAATCATATTTGACCCATTACTGAATCAAAACAAATAATTAAACTCGTAAAATATTGCCGTTTTTACAAACCGTATATCTCTTGCAGAGGGACGCGCGGGGTCAAGGTCAAAGGTCATATAGGATCACTATAGCCCCAGTAACAATACCCAATAAGTTTTAGCTCTACACCTCTTAAGACTAATGAGATATTTTGAAAGACATTTTCGTTTTCATACATTGAAAATGTTCAAGTTCACTTTTTATGGTTTTTGTTCAGTAGAATAGGTTAAAACTATTAAATTGTCCGGCTTTGTGTCAATTTCAATCATATTTGACCCATAAATTAAGCAAAAGAGAACATTTAAAAAAATAAAATCCTATGAAAGGGAAGCTCTGAAACCGAACCACAGTGCGCCTGTTCCACCCTTACAAAGCATTATTGCTGCGGCGAAGCTTATCGTTTCCACAGCTGATGATTGCGGAGTCCATATTCATCCATTGTCTTTTAAAATATTTTTTAAATTTATTCATTTCCGAGTTTTTCTTCATTTTTTCAACTATCTTCAACCAACTGGTATATACAGGGTTATTCATTATTAGCTGCAAATACTCAGGAATTAGGTAAAATAAAAAATATTTATGAAATGATTTTTTTTAAGTTTTGTTATGAAAATCCCGAGAAAATCGATAAAGGAATCATTGGCGCCTGACCGACTGAATAGCGACACTCTGCGTTCAGTCACCCCCTGGGTGGGTCATTGTCCTATTCTACAAGGCAATCATTATGCAATAGCCGTAAAGAAATTAATAAAAATAAAATTTTGATACAAAAACTTAAATCAAAATTAAAAAAAAAACATTTCATAAATATTTTTTATTTTATTTGTTGATCCTAATTCCTGAGTATTTGCAGCTAATAATGAATAAACCTGTACATGTTGTTCAGGCAACAACGGGAGACTTGCACATAAACGAGTAATATGGCGTCCAGCTTTGTTTTCGCATATTCGTAAACTTTTAGCCTTTTTCCATACCGCCCTGTTGTAATGAAAATAACAGCCATTTAGATTTACGTCAGGAAAAGTTGTCTTTACAGCGTTGATCTGTGCTTTTTCAAAATCACATTTAAAAATATTAATATTAGATTTACGTCAGGAAAAGGCATGACCTAACCAACCTATTAGGCATGACCAAGAAATATCTATTATGAAATCTATTTTTGCATACATACGTACGTCACATCAATCGTCGATATAACGGCTATTGTCAAGACATCGACACTCTGTAAAAAGTTTGAATAAATTAAGAAAAAAAAAAAAGATTTTTCTTGTCGATTGTATGAAACACCACAGGTATATAGTAATTCAGTCATTATATAAAAGAGCCGATTTGAATTTCAGGCATTTTGGGGCCTAAGGCATTTTGACTTTCAGATGATAATGGTATGTTGCTATTTTAACATAAAGTCGTAAGTGCAGGTCGGTAATTTGACATAAAGACCTGCGTCCCCGGACCGTTTTAATATGATTAGAACAAATAATATCAATCATAATATGTTTATATTCTCAGTTACATAGGGACAACAATTTTAGGTTGGATAAATATCAAACCCATTTTCCAAGTCATACATTCACAATTTAAAGTTTACATTGGGGTGCCCTTTCACCCCCAACCCGGTGACCATGTAAGTAGACCCACACGGGGGCGGTTGTTCCCCATCGATGTTCATGCAAGCTGTGGTCACGAAGAGGATATCGTAGTTTGGTCCTCCGAAGGCCACCGAAGTGACTTGGGAAGCCGGGATGGGTATTTTCTCGAGGAGTTTCCCGGTGCGAGGGTCGAGTTTTATGACGCAGGAGCCAGAGAAGATGGCCACCCAGAGATTGCCGTCAGTGTCAATAGTCGAGCCGTCAGGGAAGCCCTCCATATTGTTCGAGCGAAGGTCGAAGATGTAAGTTTGGTTGGCTGAAAACATGAGTTGCGTAGGTAAACAATATTTCACAAGAAAATACCAGATGCTCTATTGCAGTATTATTTTTATCATGCTAGCTACATTAGGCTCCAATTTTTCTGGCCACATGGTAAGAGGTTAATACGGTGTCCTTTTTGGAAGACTGTCGAGGTACAATTAATTGTTAGCGACCTCTTAAACATTTTTTCTATAAAAAATACAGGGTTATTCATTATTAGCTGCAAATACTCAGGAATTAGGTTCAACAAATAAAATAAAAAATATTTAAGAAATGATTTTTTAACGTTTTTTTATGAAAATCCCGAGAAAATCGATAAAGAATATCCTTTGGAATCATTGGCGCCTAACCTATTTTGACCTTTGATCCGCGCCCGCGCGCCGTGAGCGACACTACGTTCAGTCACCGTTAATAAAAATAAACTTTTGATACAAAAACTTCAATCAGTTTAGAAATTAAATTGATTCGGCCAAACCAAACCAATATTCACGACCCAAAAATTAGGCCCTGTCAGTTTGTGTAGCTAATAATGAATAACCCCATAAAGGAAACTTACAAATCTCCCCAGTCTCCACATCATAGTCGTATCTCCTGATCTTAGCCTCGGGGGAGTCCGTGTAGTAGAAGGCCTTCTGCTTGAGATCCCAAGCGAGGCCGTTGGAAATGCCAACATGTTCCACGATGCGCTCCGGCTTGCCTCCCCTAGCAGAGTCCACGCGGTACAGGGAACCTTTCTCAGGATCTATCACGCCTGGTGGATTTTCGAAGCCCATGGTCCCTGGAAAATTGAAAAAGATTGTAAAATTACATTATGAAGCTCTTAGAATTAGCAAGTTGGAGTGGCAATGGGCAGGTTATTTAACTCGAAGAACCGACAACCGTTGGGGAATAAAGGTTCTCGAATGGCGACCACGAACCGGAAGACGTTACGTAGGGCGCCCACTCACCAGATGGACCGACGACATTGTTAAGATCGCGGGAAGTCGGTGGATGGAAAGAGCTCAGAATCGTTCATCCTGGAAATGTGTAGAGGAGGCCTATGTCAGCAGTGGACTTCTTCAGGCTGATGATGATGATGAGTTTAAGGTTACATTATTTTCTAGCCACTTACCAGCGAATAGCCTTCCCCTAGGATCGCACTTGCCATCATTGAGTCTGTTCTTCTTCTCATGCTGATCTACTTCGCCTAGCACTCTGATGAGCTTGGCTGCGCTGCCGTCCTGGCCGTCCCACTGGATGACCTGGAACTTGAGCTCGACCCCGACTACGAAGCGGTCGGTGGTGCCTTCTACCGGGATTATGAAACCAGGTCGGCCATCTTGGAAACAAAAATGGAGCGTGCTGTAGGTATATCACAGGGAATAATTCAATTCTTTTCTAGTGAGTTAGTGGTAGCTAGTAGGTATAGATAGATAGTTGGTAATATGTGTACCTACCACATTTTATAGCTAGCTCCATCAATAGTTTACACAGCAAAAGGAAAAACATCGTAGCGCTCGGAGAATGCCGTCAGAAGTGAAAACTCAGCAGCAACAACAGCGTAACGATGAAGAGATTATTGTTTTTTTTTCCTTCTCTAAAGGCCTGCGCACACCTAGGCCGCTGGCGAACGCGATCAGTGAAATACTGTCAAATTTGACAGCGATATTTGACAGCGTTTCATTGATCGCGGCCGCCAGCGGCCTAGGTGTGCTCAGGCCTTAAAATGCCCAAGAAGAAATGCTATAGAAGTTTTCACTTCAAAAAAACATGTTTTTGCTCCATTTGCAAAGTCACGTTGTATTTATTTAGATTAGAAAGTTCACTATGTACCTGTTCTCAAATGTAACGACCCCGCCTTCCGATCCGAAGGTCGTTGGTTCAAATCCACTCGTGTACCAATGAGTTTTTCTGTCGAAAAATGTATGTGCACTATGCCAGTACTCTCAAAACGGTGAAGGAAAACATCGTGAGGAAACTGGCGTGTTGTAGAACCTAAAAAAGTTCGAGCAACACGTGTCAAGGGTCACGCAAAAAGGGCCCACCAGCGGCCTACTTGCGGAAAAACCTGCCCGCACTTAAGGGCCTACATCAGGTGAAACCGAAAATGTAAAGTAGCATTTTTTTTCGTTGTATGGACGAATCCATTTAATTTTTTTGTAAAATATAACAATTAAATGGTGTAAAAAAATTATGTTCCGGCTAGAAATTCTCTTAAACTCACTGGGTTCGATAAAATTGAACGCAAAGTTTGCCAAAAACTCTCAATTTTTTTTAGATTTGAAATGGTTTTTTTCCGTTGCTGTTAGAGCCATTGCAATGAAAGTTTTGTTCCCGTATACCTAAATAAATACGTAAAAACCTGATGTTATTGCACTTTTCTTAGTTGCCGTAGTTTTTATAAAAAAATAAAATTTTCAAAAATATATATAGGTAGGATTTCCTAGCTACTTCTCTCAGTACAGCCCGCGCGGCCGACGAGGTGAGGTCTATGTCAAATTTCGCGACATGACATTTCATCTCTGACTACGTAAAATATACCCTAGATTAAATCATAGCTACTACTGGTAGTACTATAAATTTGCCACAGTGTAACATAAAACAAATTGTCACAGTATAACGAAATGACATAATACCATCTTCATCATACATTATGATCGATAACCTGTATTCACATCATCATCAGCCTGTAGAAGTATATATTTTATGTAGCATATAACTTATCTAGTACATTCTAGGGCACGTTCCTATCGTGCGTGACCAGCGAAGCGCAATGCTTTTGTTAAATACCTCCATTTTTGTAGTTGCATAAGTAGCTATCTTCCTATCTACCCAGTGCTTTCCGTCATCATCATCAGTAAGTAGAAGTCCACTGCTAGATATAGACCTCCTTTATACATTTCCATGAAAAAACAATTTGCCGATTTCCCACGATCTTTAGAATGTCATCGGTCCATTAGGTGGAGGGGCGCTCTGGTTGCTTAGCACCGGTTAAATTGTCGTAGCGACCCGCTTTTTGATTCTAAAGGCGTGTGTTCAAACCCCGTCATACACAAATTAGTTTATCTGCCAAAAAACCTATGTGCACTATGTCAGTACACTCTAACGGTGAAGGAAAACAATAAATGAAACCAACGTGAAGTAGCAAAACTTTTGAGGCACATTCATAATCCACCACACCAGCTTTAATTTTCTATTGACATGAAAAGAAGAAGACTCAAAAACTATGTAGCCGATTTTAGGCCTTTATAAAAATAGTGTCGATTTTGCAAAGAGTTTGGGAGCCCATTACAATGAAAAGGAAGTATATATATATATATATTATGGACAATCTACACTACACTATCTAGCCCTAAACTAAGCAGAGTTAGTATTATGGGAACCAGATAGCTGATGTAATACTTAAATACATTTTGTTTGTAAATACATAGGTACTTGGAAAACAATATAACATCCAGATGGAGAACAAATATCTATGATCACCACACAAATATTTGTTCTCGGTGGGGATCGAACCCACGACCTATGGCGCAGAAGGCAGAGCTACTAATAAATGAGCTGAGAGCCCAGTCATAACAATAATATCATGGGTTTAGAGTATTTTTGATTGCCGTCTTTTAAATCTGGAGGTGTCTGTAATGTCCCGAATTCTGGAACTTTCTGTCAAAGGCTTCATGCACGGTGCGCTCAAATACCCAAATACCAAAATACATGTGCCTATTTCTATACACGCAGCAAGGAGTTTCCCAAGATTTTGCGTTTGACAGAACTTTGAAGAGTCAGTTGGGGTTGTCGAAACTCTTTGGTATACCTAATATTTTTAAATGCCGATAAAATACAATAATATAAGTCGAATAGACAGTGTTATTTCACAATGCTTCACTGATCTCCACCGCAATGAGCACCGAAGGCCTAAATGAGTGCAAAGCTTAAAGCCACCCATAAATAATTTCCATTTCAATTCATTTATGAATTGAAATGAAAATTATCTATGCATGTAATGTATTGTATTATGTATATCAGTTATCTAGCACCCATAACACAAGCTTTGCTTAGCTTGGGGCTAGATCATGTTGTGTGAATTGTCCAGTTTATTATTATTATTATTATTTATTTCCATAGGCATGAATTCTATGCACTAAGTTATACTTACTAGATTTACATACAGATCTGGAAGTATAACCTTTTAGATAAAAGAAAAAATTACTAAATTGGATCATAAAATTAAATGACGAAGGTATGCAGTAACAAACAATAAAACAAAACGGCTAAGCCGATTTTGATGAAATATTACTTTTCAGAAAAAAAAAGATTAAAAGGGAGAAGACGAAAGAGAAGAAAAAAGATAAGAATGTTATTGTACAAAAAAATTGCCCCCCTTGCCCCCCAGGACCCCCCCTTTTGTGAGTGCTACCGGATGCCGTCGAGATAGGGGGTTTTCTATTGGGGTTTCGTATAGAGGGTTTCTTCCTGAATTGAAAAAACAAAAAAAACACCCCCCTCTTGCCCCTTTTTTCACCCCCCCCTTTCGTATCTTCCAAGCGGAGTGACTTGCAAGACTTTTTTTTTGGGTCATGTAGGGAAGGTGAGATTATTTTGAAAGCAAAATAAATTTTGCCCCCCTCCCCCCTCTAGACCCCTTTATTATTTTTGACCCTTTTTTTCGAGTGGAGCATTGCGGCGAGCGAATGGGGAACAGTGCGGCGAGCAAAGCGAGCCGTGCTGTGACCCACCCCCCCCCCCCTAAGCCCCCCAGAACCCGGGGGGAGCGTCGCGGCGAGCGAAGCGAGCCGTGCTGTGACCCCCCCCTCAAGCCCCCAGAACCCCCTCCTCCTGAACCCGGGGGGAACGTCGCCACGCGACCACGCCCACCCTACTGAAATTTAGAACCCCCTCCTACTGAAATTTAGGGTGTCTTAGGGGTGTGAAAAAATGTTCACTAGACTGAGTTCAAAATTCAAAATGGCGGCTGTGCCACTTCCGGTTTTGCAAAAATCGTCCGATTAAGGTCGTTCAAACGGTTCATTCGACTGAGGACTATGATTGGAGATTGAATTTTAGGTTTTTTAAGGTGTTTGATTGGATCTTCACTTGGTTTAGGGTTCCGCCCCTGTGGGAACGCATTGAGGACGCGAGCTGCTTGCAGCTCGCGATGCACGCGACCCGGTAGTCAACGTTTGGGTTCCTTCCAGCGGTTTCGACCCGTTAAGGGTTTTGGCTTGACGTACAATTTAGGGTTCCGTATAAGGTTTTGATTGGGGTTTTACTACATTGAGCAATTTGATTAAGTGTTCGACTTTTAGGGTTCCTTAGGACTTTGATTGGAGTTTCAACTACACTTAGGAGCTTGATAATGTTAACATTTTTAGGGTTCCTTAGGACTTTGATTGGGGTTTTACTACATTGAGGAACTTGATAAAATAAACAACTTTTAGGGTTCCTTAGGCCTTTAATTGGAATTTTACTTCACTTAGGACCTTGATTATGTAAACAATTTTAGGGTTCTTTAGGACTTTGATTGGGGTTTTACTACACTGAGGAACTTGATTCACTGATCGACTTTTAGGGTTACTTAGGACTTTCTTTACTACTTTTTGGGGTTTTACAAGTGCAAGTGTAATGTAAAACTGGGAGTAGCACACCGACACGCGAGCTGCTTGCAGCTCGCGCACACGAAAAAACTAGTTAAGGGGCTGACGTATGGAAAATTTTCATACAAACGGAATACCAAAATGATTTCTAATTTAGACAGATTTACACTATATTATTGTAATAATTGTATTTGCATAGTATTTATCTAGGTTCCTCAACAGTTTTTATTTCAAATTACTTACCTAAAATGAAATAAACACCAATCGCATTTTGCACATTTTTATGCTAAACTTATCAAGTTTTCTACCTATTGGTTTCGTACTAAAAACAACAATATCTTACGTGTTTTTTGTTAAGGAACCTAGTTTATATTGTCTAGTTACAGAATAACAATACTATGTAAAGAATACAAAAAGTTTTCAGTCATCATTTTTGGTATTACGGAACACGATCAAATTCATGGCATTTTCGAACGGCTACTATTGCTATCGCGCACGCACGGTGCGGGTGGCGGGGTGCAGGGGGAGGAAACGCTTGAAGCACACGGGACACTTCGGTTGTGTGTGTGAATCGCTCGGACTTCGGACTAGTTAAATACCTACACTGGCATAAAACATAATGCTTAGATATTTGATAATTGTTAGTTTAGGAAGGGTACTAAGTGAAGATGGGAAATACTAAGTACCTAGGTAGGTTGTAGGTTGGGTAAACGAAATCAAGGTGCAGCACTAGGTCAAAAAGTCTGCCGAAATTTCGAAAAAAGCCAACATTTCGACTAAATCAAATTATGAACCATTAATTTCTATACAGGGTGGAATTTTGTAATGCCACCTGGAGGGAAAGTACTCTTAATACTGCAGATAGAAAATTTTACTCAAAGGAAACATTCCTTTATTTTTGGATAGAAAGCAATTTCTAAAATTAAAAATAAAATAATTTTTAAATTATTTTTTTTTTTTGAAAGGAATAAATTTATTCTTTTAAAGAAATGAATTCGTTAAAAGAATAAATTTGTGTATCCAAGAGAATGGAGCCCATTTCAAGCAACTAATTTCAAGTAACTAGTTAGTTATCCATTTTTTGTAAATAATTAAATTAATTTAAGATTTCCTGGTTTTTCTTTCATTTAATTTATCATGTTTGTTAGAGAGATTTCATCCTTATAATTGACTAACGATCGATGCAATAAAAGTACAAGGTATAATTTTTCTGATTTTAGCCGGTTCAATTCCCGGGTGTGAGAGAATTTTCGAAAAACTTTGAATGCAGTTTGCTTTCTATTCAAAAATAAAGGAATGTTTCCTGTGAGTAAAATTTTCTATCTGGAGTATTAAGAGTACTTTCCCTCCAGGTGGCATTACAAAATTCCACCCTGTATATGAAGTATTGATAAAAGGTCTAAGAAAAATTACAACAAATTATTTTTTTTCTTTATTTATTTGTAGTTCAAAAAACTGCTACCACTCAACGTCCGGTGGAAATATTGATAATACTTGAAAAAAATATTTTTTTTTTATATAACTGGAGCTCAATAAACAGAGTACCGCTCAACGTCTGGTGGAAATATTGATAAAAAGACTTGGAAAAATTTCAGCAAAATATTTTTTTTCTTTATTTATCTGGATCTCAAAAAATCGGTTGTCTGTAAAGTCGGTTTACTGACGATAGTTGAACGTGATAACGTCATAAGAAAATACTGATGGAATGGTTGCATTTTTCAAAAGAAAATTTTAGTTTTACTGAATTGAATTGAATGTGAATGAAACTGAATGAAACTGAATGAAACTGAATGAAACTGAATGGAACTGAATGAAACTGAATGAAAATCCGGACCCGGACCCGGACCCAGACTGAGCCCTTACCCTTACCCTCATTTACCCTTACCCTCATTTACCCTTACCCATTACCCGACCCGGGCTCGGGCTCAGGTAAATGGAACGACGAAACGACGTAACGACGCATGAGTCATGTTTTTTCGTGCGTGCAGCCGGCTCCATCGATTTATAAGACGTTATCACGTCAAAAACCGACTACCGCTCAACGTCAGGTTATAATATTGAAAAAAGGACTAAGAAAAATGGCTACAAAATATTTTTATTCTTTATTTATCTGGGGCTTAAAAAAACTGATACCACTCAACGTCAGGTAGAAATATTGATAAAAAGACTTGTAAAAATTTGAACAACATATTTCTGTTTTATTTTTCTGGAGCTCAAGAAATAAACTACAGCTCAACGTCAGGTGGAAATATTGATAAAACGACTAAGAAATTAAAAAAAAAACTTTATTTATTTGGAGCTCAAAAAACTGCTACCACTCAACGTCCGGTGGAAATATTGATAAAAAGACTGAGAAATACTTTAACAAAATAGTTTTTCTTTATATAACTGGAGCTCAATAAACAGAGTACTGCTCAACGTCTGGTGGAAATATTGATAAAAAGACTTGGAAAAATTTCTGTAACGTTCACTAGAAGTTGCTTCATGCAATCAAAATTGAGTTCTATATAGTAATTGTGATAAGACATAAATAATTTTTTTTTCAGTTTGTTTATAATCATTATATAAGTATCCACCTATAGTAGGTTAGCTTGGTACACTTTTTTCGCGAGTTTTGTGCGAAAGCCGAGGTCCATGTAATTGTAGGTCGATGTTCGCAATCGTTGGTTTTGCGAATGTAAATAAGCAGAATAAAAGCAACCTAATTGCTCAACGAATAAAGTGTATTTTTAAATGCAGTCACATTATTAGACTTTCTGTACTTTGGTAAGTGAGCCGCTTTGCGTGTTTTTTATTGCTGTGTGTGTGTGATCGATGAGGTCTGGCGAACCACACCCCACCTGACGTAGAGCGGACCCCACCCATCATCTATTACTGTAACGTTATCACTGATTTTGAACCCGCACCCTCCAACCACTAGGCCAATGAGGTCAAGCAAACCACACCACACCTGATGTTGAGCGGACTCCCACCCATCATCCTCTACTGGAACGTCATCAACCACAACTCCATCGCTCCGCGCCGGGGTCAATGGCTCTCTCAACTCAACTCGGAGTCAATGGTTCTCTTTACTCTTCTTCAATTTGGTCCAGAACCCGCACAAACCCTACCTGATGAATAAACTCACTCGTATCATGTTAGAGAATTTCCTGGTGTCTTTTCTAAGTGCGTAAATAGCTACTCTGAAGGTTCTTTATCGGTTCAGGAATGTTGTTTTTTTTTTCACTTTATTCTTGCATTCAGAGCATGACCAATCCTTGCTTATTGAATACTAGAAAAGCGAAACAAGCAAGCAATAAGCTTAGAGGGTTAGTCAGGTAATGCAGCCACAAAAAATAAAAACATAAAATTGTAGGGTGCAAAAAGTCAACTCTCTTTGACCAGATTTGAACTCCCGCCCACCTCGTCCTCTCAGTGTGAATCCGCACGCCCTAGCCACTTGCCTATCTGACGCTTAGTAACGTTGACGAAATTAGGCAATGCATAAAAATCGTTAGCAGTGGCTGACGCACACGCACAAGCGCGGCACTATGGTTGGATTCACGTATAGAAGTAGCGCGTCACACGAGCGCCTGTGTGTGTATACTACTATTATATATTCCGTGGCGCCCGCATCAAATGAATAGAGATAGCTATATTCGGAGCAGTTTTTGCTCACGCCTCGAATTGAAGTTGCGAGCTGTGTACGTCGGCCCGTTAATATTTAGTCATCTGATTTAGGCGTCGCCTAGGTTTAGTGAAAACGGGTGTTAGTAACGTTGACGAAATTAGGCAATGCATAAAAATCGTTATCAGTGGCTGACGCACACGCACAAGCGCGGCACTATGGTTGGATTCACGTATAGAAGTAGCGCGTCACACGAGCGCCTGTGTGTGTATACTACTATTATATATTCCGTGGCGCCCGCATCAAATGAATAGAGATAGCTATATTCGGAGCAATTTTTGCCCGCGCCTCGAATTGAAGTTGCGAGCTGCGTCCGTCACCCTCTTAATATCTAAACTTAAACATTACGGTATTCTAAATCGCTCCATTGACTTATTACAATCGTACTTGACTGATAGAATCCTTAAAGTTGATGTGGGCGGTGAGAGATCTTTTGGGTCAGTTATTGACATAGGGGTGCCACAAGGTTCGATATTAGGTCCTTTCTTGTTTCTAGTGTACGTAAATGACCTTCCTTTTTTGGTTAAAAAACTATGTGAAACAGTACTATTTGCTGACGATACCTCATTAATTTTTAAAGTCGATAGATAGAAGGCTAATTACGATGACGTTAACGCATCTCTGTCGTAAATACTTAACTGGTTTAATAATCTTTTACTTAATGTTAAGAAAACTCATAAGTTTTATGAAAAAATATTTTTTGAGTGTCAGTTCTAAGTATAAAAATCATAATGCGGTTTACAGAATACATCTATTTACCAAGTTTCATCAGTACATATAGCTTTTACAGTTTTGTAAGTACCATACTTCAAGCAAATAAATTATTTCTTTTCATTTCATTTCATTTTTTTGAAAAAAAGTGACTGTGACATACGGATGGACAGACAGACAGACATGACGAATTTATAAGGGTTCCGTTTTTTACCTTTAAAAAATACAAGTGTTCATTCACCGACTACCGACATTTATGAACTTGCAACTCACTCTGGTAGTGCATAATATGAGGAAAATCTCTCTTGGTGGAAGGTTTCTTTTATTAAATCTGGGGCTATTTGCTTGTTATACTATATAAATTAGACTACTACTACTACACTACTATATAAGTTAGATTTAAAATGTAGCGTTCGTGGTAGTTTAAAAAATACCGCACAGCTTGCCATTGTTATCACCAATCCTGGATGAAAAATATGCAATGGAAACTCTGCGACGGGAATCAGCTAACATAACAATTGGGTTATATTTATTTACTGAATATCTGTCTGTGTTTTTGTCTAACGAAGCGTATTCTAGTCAACACATTGTAATGTCGTGACAAATGTCAGACCCAAGCACAGAATAAGTAATAGTTGGTATCAAATACATGAATTCACAGCTCAGGTCAGGCAACGCCATCTTTATTTTAAATTTTTCCAACTTTCCGGTCGTGTTTTGTTTTTAGACCAGCGTATAGCGGAGGCTTAAGTGCGCATGATTTTGCCGAAATTTTTATTTATGTTCTCACCCAGCGTAGTTTTGGTATGGTCACCCGTAGCCGGCACGTACTTGTGGATGGTCTTCTCGTGGATGCTGACGAAGAAGAGAGCTTGCTGCGCCTCGTCCCAGTGCGGACCCTCGCCCAGCACCAGCTCGCTGGTGATCTTCTGCACTTTGTACGACATCTGACGATACCTATTGCTTAGTTAGAAGGCTCTGTCGTAGTGTGTGTAGTTTCTGTATTATCGTTCCTGCCTAAATAAGCAATTTATTTTCGCAAGAAACTGTAGGTAGGTTACGCTACATGTAAGTAAGTCTAAGTGCCTACTCAAAATGTAAAGGAGTGTATAACCAGGGGCTTAATTCTCGGGCTGACCGAGTTTTTCTACGCGATTATTTTATTTTTGGCATTGCACAAAATGCACAAACCCGCACTTTTTCTAGTTTTCCGTATATCGTAGCTGTCGAGGCTTCTACGATGAGGTCGTCGATGAATTACTCAAGGAAATCACCATTCTCTCTTCGAAAACAAGCAATAAAATAAAATTGCAAAATGATCGAGATCGGCCCGAGAATTAGGCCCCAGCAAAAGATAACAATATGCCTACTGTTTTACACACGAATAAAAGCAGATAACTACTTAATTTAAAATCAGGCATTTATAATTAAAAATACCTGATAGGAAGGTAAGTGTTCATTCAAGCGTTAAATGATTGATGAAGTCGTTTTGTGTACCGACACACACATTTTAAGCTATTATCTTCGACAATGGGAAGCCCATGCAGGCACTTTAAATGCAAAATATGCAAGGGCTTCTTAGCAAAGCATTAGAATTAAAACTATTTTTGAATTGTTTCATTGTAGATATCATGTGTATTACTAGAACTGGAGTTGCTCCCTTTTTGTGACACAAACATAGTACCTATTGCAAGCTCTTTTAAACGATCGCTAAGCGTGGTGGTTATTCAATTGAAATGAAAGGAGCATATAAATAATATTTATTCAGTTGTATATTAACGCGACTAAGCAAAGAAGAAGCAACAAATTGCGGCTAGGTTCCTACCGCTTTTTTGGTTGATCCTTTTACAAAACAAAAATATGAACATTGAATTTCCAGTGTGGTGGCACTTTAACTGGAACATGGGCATTACAAAAGCAAAAACTTCAAAGCCAGTACACGCTAATACGCTTCTCGCTACGTACGTTACTTCTACGCTTTATTTATTTATTTATTTTATTCATTTATAACCATTGCACTATCTTTACAGTTTTACCCTAATACGGTAGCGTAGCCTTCTATCATCAGAATTTAAGGTTTTATAATTATTCATCACCACCAATTAATAAATAATAATAATAATATACACACCGTCTTCTTTTCTGAAAGTTTAGTTTCGAGTTACCGGTACATGTACCGGTTAACATGTAATACATGTATAACCTACTGCGTAAAACTTTAATTGTAAATAAATAGTAATAATCTGTAGAGATATTAAATATATTATTATGTAGATGTCCCGGTTCACTCTCTTTTGTTTTATAAAAGATTTATAAAACAAACATGCACAATTACAATTTACACAGATAACGATCATAAAAATAAAAAGCTGAATTACCACGACTGACGTGTCCCGCAAATAACTTCACAATGGAAGCAATACTGTGACACAGCACTCCAAAGTCTCCAAGTGACTCCGCTCCGCTCCTTGTTTTATAGACTTGCCGGCACAAAGATGTATAATTAGTTGTGGTTCAACGTTGGCCGGCGACAAACACAGCATTGATGGCTCGATAACTTTACTTGTTGTATCAAGGTCGATTAACCTAACCTCGTCCGAATGCGATTATTGTACGAGCCTGACGAACAAAACAATTCAGATTGAAGGGCCTCTTGCAATTGTGAATGAATGAACTTGTCTCGGCAGATGTACTTCATAGATGCATGTCATAGGATAAGCTACTTACCTAACGTTGGCTAGTACTTACGGTCACGCTGCAACATACCTACCACGAATGCATTGGGTACTTTTGCCTCGACTCCTAAATTTTTTTCCAAGCAATGCACACCACAGTGTTTGCTATTAAATTAAATGTTGTAATTTCAGCCGACTTCGAACATGTGGAGTAATAACTTACTTGCTTAGAATGATACATATGTGCAGTATTAATTGTGTACGGTCACCAGTGTCTATACCAAAATTAAAATAGCTAGACTACACTCCGCAAACTCCAAGTGACAAGCGAATATGTGACAGACCAAGCAGATGTGGGCTCAGAAAAGGGTGATGATTGACTTCTTAACCATGTGGCAAGACGATTTAGAGCCTGGCTGCTATGCCAATATCTTAGAGATGAATTTGTGAAGCAGATTGGTATTGGTTTTAGAATTTTTTTACGATCTGGGTATGTCTCGAGTTTTTGGGCAAAACATCTGTACCACCACCGTTCAGTAATCAGGACTTTTGTTGGATTACTTTGTATCTAATACATCATAAGGAATGTAGAATGGTTAATGCTTTTTATTTGCATCACAGCGCACGTCCATCAAGGGCTTATCCTATGTGGCATTGCGTTGTATTTTGAGGCGTAAAGTTGTATACTCCCTGCAAACGTCACATTAAAACACTATTTTATTTCAATAATTTAATCAAGCTTAACACTAACATTCTTCCGTCCCTTCACGCCTAGTCCGGTGACTTTAAAGACGGCTCCACACGGCGGCTTCTGCTCCTCCCCGCGGTTCATACAGGCAGAGGTCACGTAGAGGGTATCTAACGCTAGATCGCCGAACGTGACAGAGGTAACTTGCAGGGCGGGGATGGGAACCTTTTGAAGCAACTTGCCGGAACGGGGATCGATTTTCAAGACCTGAAAGGAAGATATTTATTTCAAATTCTTGTATAATATTGGGAAGTAAGTTAGTATGAGCTATGCGTCACAGTCAAAATTAGTTTTTCAGTGGTTCACATTTCGTCTACGAAATTTTGTTTTCGTTTCGCCTATTTGTATCTCTCTATTGTATGGAGAAAAGATGAGACAGCAATACATGATGTAAAAACGATCGAAACTAGGTTTTGTCTCATAAATTTTCCCTACAAAAGAAAGAGACACGTGCTCACACGAAAACAACATTTGGTAGACGAAATGTGGTAGCAAAACTGGGACTCGGGGTACTGTTGTGTGTAATTAGATTGCTATTACGTTGAAGTACGCACATGGTTGCCGTCAAAGTTGGCGACCCACAGGTTCCCGTCCGTGTCGATAGTCATGCCGTCCACTATGCCGGGGATGTCGTGATCTGCGTACTTGAACACCAGCCGAGGATTCGCTGCAAATATTACACGGTGTAAATAGAGGAAACACTGAAGGCATGACAATCCCAACATGTCAAGAAAATGTCCGTATTAACAGTACAGGTATTTCTAGTATCGTATAGAGGTAAAAAGGGGTATAAATGTTGACCCTAGATCAGTACAGGTTCAACTGAAAAGTCGATATTTTCCTTAAGAAACTAGGATTCTCTTTTTAGGGTTCCGTAGCCAAATGGCAAAAACGGAACCCTTATAGATTCGTCATGTCTGTCTGTCTGTCTGTCTGTCCGTCCGTATGTCACAGCCATTTTTCTCCAAAACCGTAAGAGCTAGACTGATGAAACTTGGCGAGTAGATGTATTCTGTGAACCGCATTAAGATTTTTACTTAAAAATAAAAAAAAAACTATAAATTTCGGGGGTCCCCATACTTGAAACTGAAACTCAAAAATTATTTTTTCATCGAACCCATACGTGTGGGGTATCTATGAATAGGTCTTCAAAAATGATGTTGAGGTTTCTGATATCGTTTTTTTCTAAACTGAATAGTTTGCTCGAGAGACACTTCCAAAGTGGAAAAAAGTTGGTCCCCCCCCCTCTAACTTCTAAAGTAAGAGAATGATAATACTAAAAAAAATATATGTTGTACATTACTATGTAAACTTCCAACGATATTTGGTTTGAACGAGATCTAGTCAGTAGTTTTTTTTTATACGTCATAAACCGTAAACCGCAATTTACCTTTCGACGAACTACAAGAACCTTATTATAAAGGTTCTTGTAGTTCGTCGTGCTACGGAACCCTTCATGGGCGAGTCCGACTCGCACTTGGCTGCTTTTTTTATTTAACCTACACTGTCCCACGGCTGGGCAAGAATTCTCTTAAATGTCAATTTATTTTATAGAAATCTAAACTAGTAGCTTTTCATATTCCGTCGTAAGCTAGAATCAGGTCTGAAGGTGAAGCTGGGCTAAGATATCGGAAGTCGTTTTTGTACACTGTGTCAATTACCTGCAGGTATTATTTTGGTCATTCAAATATGTTTTCTAATTATATTATTATGTGATGTGTGTATTAGTGTGTGTCATTATATACTAAACCTGCTTACAATCTGCGTGATTATAATTATATCGGCCCGCTTCTACTGTATTGCAACACCCTTACAGGGTAAATTATGTATTGATTCAAAAGCTAGTTCTAAAATCTGAAACTGTTAAATTGACATACTATGGCAATAAATATACTGAATACTGAAATTATAATTGAAGATTTTCGACTTTTCTAAGTGCATTGTATGGAAGGAAATAAATGAATTGAAAATGAGCCGTATGTAATTCCA
Organism: Thera britannica; assembly: GCA_939531255.2. Taxonomy (NCBI): domain Eukaryota; kingdom Metazoa; phylum Arthropoda; class Insecta; order Lepidoptera; family Geometridae; genus Thera; species Thera britannica. Next base: position 15,377,320 of record OW618034.2, on the reverse strand, counting down.
TTGTCCATTAACAATAAAAATTATTATTGTATTTTTTTTATTTTTTTTTTACTAAATTGCAAGCTCTGTTTATTTTAGGGCTAGACAGTGCTGTGTGAATTGTCTACAATATCTATTTATTTATTACTCTCAAATTCCGATGTGCCGTTAGCCTCTTCCATATAAAATGAGCATTTGACTTACAAATATTACCGGTACTGACATCATAGTCGTATCTCCGAATGGCGTACTCAAAGGAGTCTGCGTAGTAGAACGCCTTCTCCGCGACATCCCAGCACAGGCCGTTGGAGATATCGATATCCTGAGCCAATCTCGCGGCCTCACCGGACGGCGAGATGCGGTACAGAGACCCCTTCTTCATCGCGAACTTGCCAGGCTCGTATTCGTTGCCCATTGTACCTGGAATAAGGAATGGTACATATATCGTGGACAATAGGCATGAAGACAGTAATCAAGTATCGCCAAAATATTTATCTGATCTAATGAAAAAGGATTCAAAGATTTTGATATATGTATTTATTCTCTTATTAATGTCGAGATTAATAAGTTATTTGTTAAAATAAATCTACAAAATACAACAATCCGCCATGATGGCTCAAACACCGGTCAGAGCGAATTACGTCACGTTCTCGTAAACGTCATTCCGATTTAGTACAAAAGCACCAATGTTTACTGTTGATATACTATAACCGTGACGCAATAACAGACGCCATAACACCAGCGAGCGTTTTGGCGTGAATTTGAAAATTTAAATTTAAATGTACTTTTATTGCACAAAAACCTTAATTTTCTACAGAAATATGATATATTTTAGACATAATAGATACTTCTGAATATGATAGAAGAGATTTTGAAAATTAGTCGTCAGGCCTATTCATACAACACTAATGATGAATCAGAAAGATAATAAATAAATATTGTAGACAATCCACACAACACTATCTAGCCCCAAATTAAGCCGAGCTTGTACTATGGGAACCAGGTAGCTGATATAATACTTAAATTTTTTTTTTTTTGTAAATACATACTTAGAAAACAATATAACACCCAGACAGAGAACAAACATCTGTGTTCACCACACAAACACTTGTTCTCGGTGGGGATCGAACCCACGACCTACGGCGCAGAAGGCAGAGCTACTACCAACTGAGCTAGAGGCCAGTCAAATGATATTATAGTAACTACATCATATACTTCATTCACTTGCATAACATTCTTCTTACATGCTCGTATACAGTTTAGGGTACTCCAACCTGTCTTTTTTCTAAAACGTCTGCTATCTGATCGAGATACATGCGCCGAGGTCTTCCCCTTCCAGCAGTTCCATTCACACTCGTCTGCTGATGTTTTTTTGAACAAAACGGGTGTTTTGTTAATCTCCTTTCGATTCTCTCTCATGCCCAAATCCTCTTAGCACACCTTTCTCTACTCTCATCATGAATGAAGCGAAAGTGGAAATCCGTGATCTCTGCCTACCCCCATGGGAAAGAGGCGTGATTTTATGTATGTATTATTATATACTTTGTTTTTGTAAATACAGACACAAAATATTACACCCAGATAAAGAATAAACCTTACGTTCACCACACAAATATTTGTTCTCGGGGTACGAACCCACGCCCTCCTGCGCAGAAGGCCGAGCTACTATCAACTGAGCTGTGAGGGCTGTCGCTAATTACAGCGTGTGATTACCGTAGCGGCGATAAATTGTACCTTGGAAAAGAACGGCGACAAAAGCAGATTAAGGGGCAGATTACCGTCTATTTACCTACTCAATTCTAGCTCAAATGATCAAAATAAGCAAACCGAAAATGTTAATTACATTTGTCACATGACCATGATTGTCCTTATAATAAAGAACAGCACTATAAACCTTTTATCGTGGTCTAAATCGCGTTAGTTTTAAAATATCAGAAATCTTTTTTTACGTATTCACAAAAATGATAAGATCAGATAAGTAAACTGCTTCGTAGTTTTTTTATGATTTCGCTATCTCAAAAGCAAAACATATTGTAGTAGTTTATCGTTAGCGCTAAGATAAATTTATCTATTGGAAATGTTGACAGTCAGTGATTATTTAACCCCTGTGTGGAGATTATTAAAAATTTTGACAGTTGATAAGAAATTCTGTGGTTGATTTTATATTTTTATTCCTCGGGAGATAATATTGAACCAAACAAGAAATGTACTAAGATAGTGTCTTATGTAAATCTCTCAAACAATATTATACTTATTGTATTTGTAAGATTCAGATATAATATGTATAAAAAAAATATATATTCAGTCTTATCCGTCCCAAGGTTGCCTGATAGAGATCGCTGTTAGAAAGAAGACCGGTACTTTTTTTGTCGTGGTATAAAGAGTTACCTATCGATTTAATAATATGAGCGGGCCCTTTACACAGTGGCATCTAGCCCCCAATATCTGGTTTGGTTCTCATATAAGCTTTGCTTAGCTTGGGGCTAGATGACGCTGCGTGAAATATTCACCAAAATGTATTTATTTATTTATTTAAGTCAATAGCCGCGTACTGACCAAGCGAAGCAGCCTCGCGAGGCAAATCCTCGGTCGGTCAAGACGTGCCTCGCCCGAGGCAAACGCACGCGCTGCCTCGCCCGAGCGTGCCTCGGCCCGAGCCGATCGTTGTCGGTTTTTGTCGATGCTCAAAGGCGCCTCAGCACGTTTGCCGCGCTCACTCAAGACGGTAGTGGTTTGCCTCGCTTATTCGTTGCGTGTTAGTTGTGAACTGAGCGTCGATGCTCACGGTGGCTCGGCCTTGCCGCGCGAGGCAGCCTCGGATTAGAAAACTCACAGACCGAGGCCGCCTCGCGCGGCATACGTACCGCGGCAAATGTCCGAGGCTGCCTCGTGAGGCTGCTCGCTTGGTCAGTACGCGGCTAATACCTTTAAGTCTATTCTATTTTATTCAATAGCAAAAATATTATGTTGCCATGACTCTTGCGTAGATTCGCCCTAAAATAAACGTCCAATACTCGACGTCGATAAAGATAAACGATATTATAAGGCGATAGATTCTGGTTTGAGAGAACCACGACAAATACATTTTCCGGTACATACTAAAAAAGCAGCCAAGTGCGAGTCGGACTCGCCCATGAAGGGTTCCGTAGCACGACGAACTACAAGAACCTGTATATTATGTTACTTGATGTAACATAATAAGGTTCTTGTAGTTCGTCGAAAGGTAAATTGCGGTTTACGGTTTATGACGTATAAAAAAAAAACTACTGACTAGATCTCGTTCAAACCAAAAATCGTTGGAAGTTTACATAGTAATGTACAACATATATTTTTTTTAGTATTATCATTCTCTTACTTTAGAAGTTAGAGGGGGGGGGACCAACTTTTTTCCACTTTGGAAGTGTCTCTCGCGCAAACTATTCAGTTTAGAAAAAAACAATATTAGAAACCTCAACATCATTTTTGAAGACCTATCCATAGATACCCCACACGTATGGGTTTGATGAAAAAAAAATTTTTGAGTTTCAGTTTCAAGTATGGGGACCCCCGAAATTTATTGTTTTTTTTTTATTTTTATGTAAAAATCTTAATGCGGTTCACAGAATACATCTACTCGCCAAGTTTCATCAGTCTAGCTCTTACGGTTTCAGAGAAAAATGGCTGTGACATACGGACGGACGGACAGACAGACAGACAGACAGACATGACGAATCTATAAGGGTTCCGTTTTTGCCATTTGGCTACGGAACCCTAAAAACGATCTTGATATCTTTTAGTTCCAAGTTCACAACTAGGTGGCGTTGCTAAAATTGTCCCATTTCTAGATCGCGCTATCGTTGCGTATTGGGTGGACAGATAAATTTACCTGTCTATCACTGAGTCATTTAACTTATCAATGCAAAACACTTGTGTTGTATAAAACCGTAGAAAACACTAATCAAGTTTTTAGAGGCATTTCGATCGCGACGGAATGTTGAATAATTAAAAGATATATTATATTTATGTAAGAAAGTAGGTATGCATAATTGCATAGACCAGCGGTACTCAAAGTGTGTTCCGCGGAACCCTAGGGTTCCGCGCTACCCCTGTAGGGGTAGAATTTAGAAAAAAAATTAGAATTCCACAAGAATTTAGAAAAAAAAAACAAAATACCTCTCTTTGGCACTGGTCGAACGTTTTGACTCCGCCCGCCGCGCGTATACTTGTGAGCGCGCAGTCCCTTTGATAAAAGCTGCCTCTGAATTAGACACTATAGTCGTGAACCGACTTTCGGCTCTTCAAAAAAATAAAGTCGAGATTGTTTACAACGCATTTTTTTGTATTTCTATTTTTATTTCCGCTTTTTGTTTATCAAAGGCGCCGACTCAATTATTTTTGAGAATGTCCGGGTTCCGTCAAGTATTTTGCTTGTCAAAAAGGTTCCGTGACCAAAAAAGTTTGAGAGCCGCTGGCATAGACAAATAAAATATTTATTTTTAAATGAATTCTAAATTAAACTAAGAATAAATTATACATAATTAATATATTGTACTTATATAAATCACAAGGCTAAGTGTAAGATAGTGTACGTACTTAGTGACTCTTTTAAAAATATTCCAATAATAACAGTTGCCTGTTGTGAGACTCACCAGCAAACAGTCTGCCCCTAGGATCGGCCTTGGCGTCATTGAACCTGTTATCAGGGTTCTCATGGTCCACCTCAGCCACCGTCCGGATCACTTTCACGGAGTCCGGAGTGCCGTCCCACTCTATCTCGACCACAGCGCGGTTCAAGCCGATCACGAAGCGGTTCTTCTTACCTTCTACTGGGATTATGAAGGTGGGCATACCATCTACAAATACAAGAGACATTAAAGTTATCCATAAACAAGGTTATTTTACAGTTAAAAGCGTTTAAATACGCAAGAGGACTCTTACTCTCTTTAATACACGTTTTTACAGCTTAGCAGAATAGATCGAGATTCTTACTGTAAAAACTATAAATTACTTTCTCAAGCATAACGTATTGATCTACCAGATAAAATGCAGAACGAATTAACGGTGGGCCTAGCAGGAGTTGATTGTATATTTTTTTGACAGCGTCTGATTTTTAAATAGAAACAATAAAGTGTCAATTTTTTTTTTTTGTCGGGGCGCTTTTAGTTTGTCCAAAAAAAGAGGTGCAAGACGTGGCAACCGACAGGCGTTAGACAAAACTCTAGTTAGCTAGGCCTATTACGGTCGCGGTAACTCACCCACTTTAGCGCTGGTGACGCCAGAGCTTGGATTGTACTTGTATATGCTCTTGTCGAAGATGCTGACGTAATACAGCACCTGCTCGCGAGAGTCCCAATGTGGGCCTTCGCCGAGCCACACCGGTGACGTCACAGCTTCTACCACTGGCGCCATCTACGAACATACAACATAACTATAGAAAGTGAAATAAAATGGGTTATATTTTAGTCTTGTCCCTCCACATCTGTGTCACCCTCCGGTTCACTAGAATATTGCTGCCACCAACCCAAAGTCCTACTCCGTTATTTTAAGGAGTTGGGCTGGCTGGGGTGAGTTTTGGCAGGGGGACAATGCACAATACTCTCGCTGTAAAATGATATGCGGCTAGCAGCGTTTTTTGTAAAAAGTTCAATACCTACATAGGTGCATTAAGTTGATCAAATAAGGCTCTAAAATACCTATTTCGGCCATGTATTGGTTTAATTGCGCGCAGAACTATGTGATCTGAATTTTAATTAGGTTAGGGAGACTAGATATTATTATGGTTTAATACGGCTGGGTTTCAATAGCAAACGGCTTTTGCAAGCTCATCTGTTATATCCTAGATAGCAATAGACTAGACGTCCTTCAATTTAATCGTTTTATGAGCCGGTTGGGTCACTCACACACACCGATCTCTCGATCAAATGATGAATGAACTCATAAAACTACGATTGCAACGTCCCACATGTGCGTAAGTTAGAAACATGATCAATAATTTTTTATATACCAAGGTGAACATTGATCAAATCAAAAGTTGTTTATTTTACGTCACACAAGAATAGTATAAACACATAAATGTTAACAATAAAAAGGAAGAATAGGCTGCCTCAGCATACATTCTATAATAGTAGCATGTGTTACTATAGTGTTGGCCTTCCGTGACACCATTCGACTTGATCATGTTAAAATTAAAATAATGCAATAGTTTTGTTGCACATATGCCCATGCATACGTCTAACTCGGCCAGTTAATATCTCTCCAGGCAGGCAGGGCCAAGAAGTCACAAGACGCACTGATGAGAACGCCTGGAGAAGCTATTGGTCGTTGAAAGAGCTTATGAATGCTGCTGCTGCTTCCAATGGTACTTAAACGCAATCTAATGTGCATCGCTGCACACTTGGTCCTCGACAAATGTCCAGAAGTCTAAACTCAAAGTTTGTCAGCGGGCGATGGAGCGCAGTTTTTTGGAGTAAAGTAAACTGACCGCATTCGTAATACCCCACGGCTTTCCAAGAACAACCGCTGACGTGGGGGAAAAAGCCGCTAGGCTGAAGTGGTACAGGGCCGGCCACGTTTGTTGCATGCCTGACGCGATGTGGACCAAAATTTACACATTGTGGAGCCCTGAAACAGCGAGGCGGCACGGCATCGCGGTAAGCACGCAGGCAATGACGGGACGAGCTAGACGCCTTTGAGAGGGGCTGGCGACTGGTGGCACAAGATCGTGAAGAGTGGCGGGTTTTGGGGGGGCCTTTGCCCAACAATGGGATGATTGGGGCTAATAGAAATAGTTTTATTTATTAACTACAAAAAATCTTCAGAGTTAAGCCTTAAATTTGCGTAAAACTTTGCATTATTTTGTAATCATGCACTTTTCGGTTTACAAATAAAGTTACCTTTCTCGCAAACCCCTTTATGTTGAGAAATGGGAAATACTCCAATAAGAACCAAAAACACATGTTTAAAACGTAAAAAAACTATGATTTACAAAGTTAGACGGTGTTTATTCTCGTGTGATCGAACAGAAACTGACATAACCAAAAGCACCAAGGTCGAACCTATTATGATGACATACTGTTCGGACACTTGCCAGTCATTATGTTCTCCGTTTTGGCGATTATAAATGCTAAATAAAATCTGTGAGTCCTCATATTATTAGTATTTTAATCTTGCGGAAAATATATGTTTTGTTAGAATATTCTGGTTCTTAGTAATTTTACAGGGATTTTCCCTAAGCTTCGTCTCATTGGAACATTATAGGTATCAGCGTTCTGAATAATGTTCTTTTTTCATTATTCTTAACTCAACTTAGAATATAGTTATAAGTCCTACCCAAACTAGCATTATAAGACTTCATTTGAAATGAAATAGTTTTTTTTTCATTTCATTTAATGTTTAAGATATTTCTATAACACAACTTATTATTACTTCTTTAACCCTCTCGTTGGAGTCTAGCTGCTAGAGTGGCGACCTGTGATAGCGTATAGATAGATAAATAGGGCAAGAGTTATATTTTTTTCTAAATACTCACTTTAACAAACAAAAGGAAGAAATAATAGTAACACAATTCAGAATTAGCACTGACTAACAACTTCTGTATTAGCTCAAATTGTTATATAGTTTCGCTGGCAGTGGCAGGTATCTAATCTAATCGCAGCATGACGTACCTATATCTCGATTCTGATGGATACGTTATGAGATATTGAGATTTGAGTTCCAACCAACAGCACCCATCACCACCTATTAGGTATTCTTCCATTGTTGCGCTCAAAATTAAATAGCCTCCATATAATATCCCAATATTTTAATATTGCCTTTTCTTTTCTACAGTTAATATGGTTTAGTTTGGTGAAAGATTCCATGGCATTTGTAATGCCTAACAACGTTATACAGAGGTTATAAGGCTTCATTCCGTTATTTGACGGTTTCAAGGCTTCTTTACAAAACTATACTAAAGACAAACAGAACATCATGCATTTAGAGACATAAGTGTTGTGTGAGATTGTGGGTTCGGCAACAAACAAGAGACGATAAAAATGATGACACTTTAAAGCTGGAGATAAAATAAATACCTATGCTTGTAAAGTTATGACTTTATGAGTTTTGGCTGCCAGTTTTGACATCATCATGCCTACTATCATAAAAGTTTCAAAACATGTTGACTTTGCATATTATAGAGCACCACAGTATGTATGATGGTGATGAATGATTAATATGTCAAAAAGAATATTTTTTTAAAATAATTACCAAATACATTTTCAGCCTTTCATCCATGGTTCGTTGTAGGTAATGCCCATTCTTCATTCGTCTTGTATTACGTCAAAGAAGTCGGTATATTGAAAACTTCAATCCCCTTTCCGAAAACGCATACTGACACAGACGAGCTGAAATAAGTTTACCATTAATATTTCGTCAGGGTCTGATGCAAATCTGATCAAATCTGTAAAAAAAAAACTGGAAGAAAATATATTATTAAAGTTGGTTGGTTTTGGAAAAAATAATGACCGATTGCATTACGTGCATTATTTTGAAGACCAAACGAGACAGATTTGTTTTTTCCAAACATTAAATATTTTTTCTATTAGAATCTAAGATGTTTTATGACGGCTGGCAGAGGGGAACGGAGGAGGAATACATGTTGTGTGCGACCCCACATCTAGTAGGATGAGGGAAGGAAGAAGAAGAGGAATCTGAGACGTTTTAGGCTAGCTGATAAGAGGATACAGTCATACAAATGTCAGCACATACTGGAGGTAAATTTCTCACTCTTGCAATAGAGCACCAGTCTTTTTGAAATATTTTAAAAGCACTGATTTTCCTAGTTGTGAGAGCGACGATCCCAACTTCCGATTTCAAGGTTACGGGTTCAAACGCAACCAGTGATTTTCTATTTAGGAGATTACATGCCGAATGCGGACTAATGACCTCAGTATTTTATTAGTTGTATAACCTACAATCATGAAAAACACAAGTAGGTATTTTATAACTTACGTATTTTGAGTGATAACATCCATTCCTTTGATATCAGCGACATCGCTGAACGTCTGATAAACGAAATCACACTCGATTCTTTCCGTCACTTTCAAACGATACAACGTTATTCTCTGATCAATAGAGGTAGATAACACGAAGTTATCGACCAAGCACAGACCAGTGATCGCAGAGCTGTGGTGCTTATCTAAAACTTGAGAGTATAGGACTTGCATAGAGGTCAAGTCAAGGCAGTCAGGGACGGTCAGAACGTTTATGTGGAGGGCATTATCGTCGCCTCCACTGGCTATGAGTATCTTATTGTCCGGTAAATTCGTAGAGACGAAACTGTTGATACCAGATTTATTGGTTCTTGTCACAAAAAACGGCTCAAAAATGCCTCCCTTATCTACATCTGAAGCATCCCAAAATGCCACATCGCCTCTTGTAGAACATGTTATCAATATATCGCGCTGCATAAAGTTTATGCAAGTGGTTTTCAGTATGCAAGTTTCGAGATGTTTAGATTCGTTTATCAATGTGAACGTTTTGTCCGCTCTGTACACAAACACCCTGACGCGAGCGTCTGAGCAGCCGGCGAATATTGACAAACTGTCCCCATTCTTAATGTAATCGACGTCCATTATCCGTGTTTCTGGCTCCAAGTCTTTGGATAGGCTCTTCCAGTTATAGTCCTTCTTTCTTTCCTTATCAGTCCCTTTCAACATGTAATCTACTAACTCACAGGTGTCCACTTCAACCTTACCATTTACTTTGATGAATTTGAACAACTTGATGCAAATCTGAGCTCTGCCACCCGCTGTTATCACGAGATTTTCGTCTCCTTGAGTACATATTTTCAATGTTCTAACACTGGAAAGGTGTTTAAAGATAACTAAATCTTCAAAATGCATTTCCTCGTCTAAAGATGAGATTCGTACTGTTGTGTCCTCTCCTCCAGAAAGGAACATAGTCCTTCCATCAATGAGATGTGTCTTCAAACAATTGATTTCTTTAGAATGAGATCCTTTCACTACAGAAACAGGTGGGTTAAATATAATTGATTCTAAATTAATTCTAGAATTTTTTAAGTAAACAAATTTGAGATCCATTTGCGGGATAGCCTCATCATGGCGGTAGAGTACATCCCACGAACGATGTCCACCTCCACATGCTACTTCTAACACTTTTTCATTTGCGCTCAAGTCGAACACCATCCACTTTTTATCGTTAAAACCGCAAACGATTTTATCATCCACATCCAAAAATCTCTCCACCCAGTGGAAGGACAGTTCCTTAGTTCTAGTGTGCGTTAGTACGTCACCATTTAAACTGAAATATTTGATAGTTCTGTCTCTCCCTGTGGTGATCACTATATTACTCTTGATTGTTATCGAAGTGGGCCCGTATCTCCCGTGAAGTTTACTAAATGACTTCAGAGGATGTTTCGATCCTGTTTTATACAGATGTAAGGCACCACATCTATCTCCAAAGATGAATACTTGTCCGTTCTCTTCCATAGCAGCACATGTTAGCCATCTTTCTTTGCAATTCGGTAGCTCAAAGTTGGCGTATAGATTGGCGTATTTCAAATAAACATTGAATACTATTATAGAACCACCATCAGTGCACGCAACAATATGGTCATTCCCAGCCCAGTTTATGGAAAGTATTGTTTGTTTCTCTGACAGATTTACTGTAAAGAACTCTACAGTGAATTGGTTACTATAACTACTCTTAACTTCAAGAGCAAATTGTATGCCAGTTTTCATTCCCGCCACCGCGCATATCTTTCTGTTAGGAGACACGCTTAGAGCATGGTATGTTTTATTGGAATCAAAACTCGTTGTAGCATCAGACTCAGCCCTTTCTTTGGTATAGTAATAAATAAATCTGTTGTCCTCAGTAAGGATAAACAGGTTATGTGCTGCAGAGAATGAAATGTGCTTTGGTCTACAAGTACTAATGTTCAAAACTTCAGTTCGACAATCATTATTTGGTGCAGAATGGGATTGTACAGTGACTCCCCCGTCTCCTCCACCCGTTACAAGGTAAGGAGCCCGGGTATCTATTGACCAGATACCAGAATTCTGATGTCTGTTTACTTTCTTATCTAAAACTCCATCATGGGACCAAAAGCATAACCTGGAGTCTTCCCCTGCAGATATGATATACCTATTTGTGATGGTGCTCCTCATGACCCTGGCGTGGTGGCCGTACAGCTCGTGTTTGCAAACAATCTCAGCTTTCCAGTATTCTATAGAGTTCCATGGAGCTACGGGTGTGCAGTTAGGTCCCCAAATTCTGAGAGATCTGTCATCTGATGTAGTTACTATTATATTTTTTTTTGGGTTGCATGATATTGAAAAGATGACTCCCTGAAAAAAATGGATTATGATTCTCATTAAAAAAAGCGTTGTTTGGAGCTAGAGTCTCTAGCTCAATGCTCCTACAGTTAGATTGCAAGAAACATAGATTAAAAAAAAAATTGCTATTGAGCAAAACAGGTTAGCTCTAAATTAAAGGTTGAACAGGAATGTGTGTCAAACTAACCTTGTGCCCTTTCAAGCGATGTAGAGGCTCGTCTTGTCCACAAACATGCAGGATTATCTCCGAGTAGACCGTGCCAGCCATCACCAGCAGAGCCCTCTCTATCCCCAAGAGGAGACCGCTGTATAGAATGGAGTTGTCTTTACTGCTGTACTGGGATACTAATGCAAGAGTGGTGGTGTTATATGTCTGTAACATATTATGTTGATTAGGCTGTATCCTTCTGTAGTTAATTTCTTGTAGTTGTATTAATTTCATTGAATAAATAAAGACTGGCTAACTCTTTGTAAATTTTTGGTCTCAGTAATCTATGTTAGAATGGTCCTAGCAAAAAGCTATGAACTGAACATGACAGTAATAATTAGTAATATTGATAATAACATAAATAATTTTACCTGAACAACATTATGAGCCGTCAACACGGACATTGTGTTCTTATCTCCAGGAGTCCACAAAACTGAGTGCAGCCAGTCATCACACACCACAGGCTCAAATAGTCTTGTAAATACATTGGGGCAATCAAGCCTGAGGTCTGGACCAAGAATTATGGTGAACTGCTTACCACCAAACACAATCAAATAGCGTTCGTCGATGTGCTGGCGCTTGAAACCGTAAATTTTCTGCCCGTTGAGGCATACTAATCTTTGTAAAGATTTCATGCTATTTGGCATGTATACATACACAGAGCTTCCAATACCTGAAATTCAGCATGAATCAGTACCTACAGTAGCAAATGAAATTCACAAGCACAAAAGCACTTAACCTAAAATCTACCTGCTAACACCAAATTGTCGTACACCGTAACTGCAGTCACGTCCGTACGGATGTAAGTTGAGTCGAGAGACATTTTCTTATTTAATTCGTAGATTTAGCAACGACTGAAATTGCAGGGAATTACTAACCAAACAATTCGCAAATCAAAGCACAAAGTTTTGTTTTGATTTTTTATGTACCTACGAAGTCAAGTCAAGTTAGTTGGTTGTCAGCTGTCATTGTCAATGTCATCACGACATCAATTCTCGTGCTTGAAATTTATGGGCCAATCCAAGAGATGAGCGAGGCCAATACGTGGCTAGGAACTAGAACTAGACCTACCGGGAACTACCGTTAGCATCATAAAGATCCTAGTAGCTAGTGTTAGTGGGAAGGGAACTACATTAGAGGACCAATCATCAATGAGTAACAGAAGATTGTAGTAAAATAAAAACATTTTATTCAAAATAAATTAACAATAACTCATAAGATCTAGTCACTTTGGTATTTATTCAATGGATAGTGCTCTGGATATTTCTTCAGGTGCTCCTCCATTTGTTGCATTTGTTTTCTGCAATTCAAAAATTAACATACTACATGCATATGCTATAGCTACTTACCTAAAAACTATAGAACTAATTATACAACGGGTACCTATGTAACAGACAGGTCCTACCTACTAGATATTAGGGCATCATGGGTATGAGACTTCCTTACCCACTATTTACCTAGGTAGGACGGTTGATAGGGCAATTAGGAACGTAGTGCTTACTGAATTCTTGGAGGCATGTCGTAATACACGTCTTCCAACATCTCTTTCCAATGCGGCATCTTCTTCTTCTCTGCTTCTTGCATCGTCTTCACGACGGTATAACGCGCCTCTTTCTGCCAAGCCTTGTCAGAATCAGCGTCCCAAAAGCCTATGAAACAGAAAAATAAGTTTCGGTATACATATAAAGGAGGTTAGTTATGGAATTAGCAAAATACATATTTGCACCCTGTACCTACCACGTAGTTGCTCGAGTCAAGCCAACTTCTTTCGTTTATTGCCTTCTAGAGAAGTCACAGACTTTATTAATAACAAAAGGTAGGTATATAAGCTGAGAGAGATTGATTTTTGTTTATCAGAACCAAGCCTTCTACATAATAGGAAAAAGTACCTTTATTTTCTAAATATAGCTTGAATTTTTGAAGGGGACTCTCATCATTGGTCCATTTCTGAATTTCTTCCAGTGACCTGTAAGCCGTGCTGTCATCTGATGTGGAGTGATGACCTACCCTGCAATTGTTCATAAAATGTCAAACGTATAGGGCCAAATATGGTCATGTTTTGGTATTTTCCAAAGGTTTTTTTTTGGGTAGGGTATTGCCCAAGCAACAAACTAATAAGTAGGAAGTTAAATTATTTTTTGTGAAATGATAAAGGACTGTCCTACCGCATTCTTCTTGATATTGTTAAGTAGGTAGGTTGAATTAAGCATTATTTTTTTCTCACCTTTTTTCATAGGTATATACACAAGGATACGCATCAGACTATACACTGCTAGCTCGTATTTGCAGTAAGCGTAATTTTTCTTTGTTTTTAGGTAACTTGAGCTGTATTCTACTGTATAGTGCATTATGTATAGATCACCTGTAAGACATGGCCTCGATGAGCACCGGCTTATTGCCCTCCACCGCGAGTTCCCTCGCCCGTGCGACTGCGTTGTACACGGCCAGGGTATCAGTGCCGTCGACCCGCAGCGTGTGAAGGCCGAGTGCCGGCCCGCGCGCCGCTATGCCGTCTCCGCGGTACTGCTCGTGCGTCGGCGTGGAGATCGCGTACCCATTGTTTCTGCTGTTGGTTTAAAATATGCTTTGATTGCCTGCTCAGAATCGTTCTTCCTAGAAATGTGTAAGAAAACGGTAGGAACCGAGCCGTAGTTTGTTGCCTGTTCTTCTAGGCTTAGTCGCGTGAAACTGGCGCCTAGACTCACCTAGCAGACGTTTCTAAGTGGTTTTGCAATCCAACTGAATAAATACACTTTTGATTTGATTTGATGTAAGTATATGTAGGGGGAGGACAGCATGATGATTCCTGCTGTCCTGAATACGTAAGCGGGATCTATATTCTACCAAAAACAGAGCAGTCTCAGAGTGCTGGAGAACCTGCCTCCCGAAGTGTTTGAGAAGTAGGACCTTCTTTAAGTACCAGAACATGATGACCGGGCAGTCAAGAGTAGCAGCGAAATTGAAAGCGGCATGGGCATCGCCTTCCGAAGCAGCCCCGTCACCAAAGTAGCAGATCACGCAGCGGTCGTTATTCGGGAGCCGTTTATAAGCGTACGCGGCGCCCACAGCTTGCGGCATTTGAGTCGCTGGAACAAATCAAATAGGCTCACCATTACCAGGACTGATCTCAGGCCTCTAGGGCGCAGGGTATTGAAGAGGTGATCAGGAAAACGTGAGATTATTCGTGACGCGGTCATAGGATCTCTTGGGTGACCAATCACCAATTTTCTACCCTCATCATCATCAGCCTGAAGAAGTTTACTGCTGGACTTAAGCCTCTCCTACACATTTTTAGGAAGAACGATTCTGAGCTCTTTCCATTTATCCTTTTGTACCAGTAGGTATCAAGTGCAACCGGTTTATGTGATGCTTTGAGAATTGGGCGAAAGATGAAAATACTTCTCCTTGATAGAACTCACATAATGGACTGGAGATTGTAACCAAATTGTGCTGCTTGCTCCCATAGTGTACTGGCATCTGGCGTCCTTTGCCTGGATCCTCGTGGTTGCCGTAACACTGGTTCAGCAGCTCTGTGACCGTCACGCCGCGGTAGAGGAAGATGCCCACCTCCCGGTACTGCGCGAACACCAGGTCGGATGGAGACAGAGCAGCGGCGCTGCCGATGTGCATGCCTTCTTCGCCGTAGTTGGTCATGTAGAAGGAAATACGACCTTGTCTGAAATCATGACAAAATTCAAACACATCAATCATCATCATCAGCCTGAAGAAGGAACAGAAACATTTCCAGGAAGAACCACCAGAGGTACCTACTAATAGTAAAACAATACGATTCGGTCTGGCTGCTGCGCTTTTAGGTTAGATAGGTAAGTACCTACCTACTTGGTAACCTCCCGAAAGTCACTGGATGGAGAGGGCTCACAAGAATTCTCCCGGGAAAATGTTTAGGGGAGGACATAAAGTCTAGCAGTGGACTTCTAGCTGATGATAATGACGGCCTTCGCATTACAGACGTTATTTTTAGATGGTTAGCCACTTGTAAGATACCGAACGTGCCTGTTGACCGCAGACGCTGTTTAATTCATCTTCTCATAGATGCCTATGCCCAATCAAAATAAATTAGCACTGGACTCAAAAAAAGCGTTTGAGTTTATACCTACCAATATCATTATTAGTTTCGGCACTTGCCTTTGGGACTCGTACAGAACTTTGTCCATTTGGCTGAGCTGGACCATAGTTTTGTACATGTAAACCAGCTTCTCTCTAGCGATGGAGGGCTCCTCCCTAGTTTTGATAACCTCCCCATTGCTGTCCAACACTCGGTAGATAGGGATGGGATCGTAGCTGTTCTCGTTCAAAAACTTAATTTCGTTGGTATAGGGTGCTTTTGCACCGGGGAACTCTGCAATTTTACCGGCATCCTGCGTCACTTCCGGTTTCTTATGGGTAGATAAGAGCTAAAAAGTAAAATAAACAATAGGTTTTTTTATTAGATAGACACTACTATCAGAATAAAACAGCACGAGTCCATGTTAACAAAATATGTAAGTAAATCAAAGTTTATCTTAATTTCAAAAATCACAATAGAGTTATTTCTATACTTTTATATTAGTTCCTAGCTAATAAAGATTAAAGTCTAATTTGCTTTGCTACGCAACGAAAACATGTCGACTTACCTTATCATTTTCAAAACAACAAGCACTGAGTCGTTTTTCTAATTCATTTGTTTATGTGCTATTTTAATGCAGTAACTAACTTGAATAGTTGTAAAAAATTTTGATTTTAGCAAAGCAATAGCTGATAAAATCTTATGATATTTTATTTTAACTTACTCGTACCGCCCGTCTTAAGCTATGAAGTCGCACAGAACTAGCTCCAGTCTTGAGCGCCATTTTGTTACTGAATAAACTATCAGTGAACTGAATAGTGGCGACACGCGACGACGTGACGTATATAATTATTCTAAACGATAATTTAATCATCGACTCAACTTACTATCATAGTATGTATGTACCAGTAGGTATAGGTACCTACCTACCAACTACAGTAGTACAGTAAGTATTAACATAGAGTAGTAAAAGGTGTAAAAAGTCTACTCATGAAAACTGGAGGTCCAGTGACCAACATGGGCACTATGCCATGCCATGCCGCCCCGGGAAAGGTCTGGTTCGGGATTTATTATTGAACACCCTGTTTTGTACTAACAGGAGGTTAGTACTAACAGAGCCTTAACATTGCTGATTTGACATGAAGACATGAAAATTGCCTGCAACCAAAATATTATAGTAGGTACCTATTACTATTATGAAAGCCAATGGTCGTTTTTAAACCTAACCGTGAAAAGTTTTGTCTAAAGTAGGTACCTACGCTATATATTTTTAATTCTGTTCTGTTGTAGGTACCTACCCTACACAATAGTCAATACGGACATCCTCATGGACTTCTACCGTTTAGTGGGTGATCCATTTGGCGAGCTGCGAGCTAAGATCGCTGGGACCAACTTGGAGGACCAAGCCTGCGAACTAAAGGAATAAACCACCAAAGGAGCACCAACAAAAGCGCGGTTTTGTAGGTGGCGTCCCAGCGGTCTTAGCTCGCCAATGGATCACCCCCCTTCGTATCTATACTCTTTGGGATCACCCACTTTAGGTTGTCAACGGTATGTAGAATAGAGAGACGAACGAAAAAAAAACTTTTCATTACTCATACTCTGAAAGTTGGTCTGAAGTTGCCTGAGGGGCCTAATTGAAAGTAAAACTTTCGGCCGATCTTATTTTCACGAAAAAAGAAGAAGCAGATTTCTATGGTTTATGTGTGCGTATACGTATGTATATCTACATTTGTGTGCGTAAATCTTATATTTCAACTGTCAAATCTGACATCTCAACTGTCAAATGTCAAGAGGTCAATGTCATGCTTGCTTCTGCTTGCTACTGTTCTATAATTCTTGCTAGGCTATTTCGAGATGCGAGCTACTATTTACGAAATAAAATCCACCGGAATAATAAATAGGACAGAAATGCGATGGCTGCAACAGCATCGGTAATTAATGATCTGTCTTATTATTATCATCTGAAGAGTATTTACCATTTCCTACAGCACAGACGACTCCAATGCCTCCAGCAGCGTTGGGAACCAACCGCTCCTAAGCAACTCCTACGCAATAGAACTGGGCAGTCATCACTAATGAGAAGAACTTTTAATTCTTCAGGGCTGGACACTTCTGCCACATGCCAGACACCTCGTGGGCTTTAATCTTCAGTGGGCTGAAGATGTGTGTCAAACTTAGCGCTAGAAAGTGGTAGACCAGACTTTAGTGGGTTTGTGATGTGTGTTTAAAACCCTGCCAAAAGTGTGTGAAGTCAGATTGTGAATGAAGTATAATTAGGTAGATGTGCGTGATGAAGTAACTACCTACTAAAGATATCTTCAATGTTGTATCAATGTTTTCATAGCGTTAAAGATTTCATATAAATTATTTTCTATTTTCTTTATGAATTATTATTCTGAATTGATTATTGTTATTATTCTGACACACTGATTCATTTTAATTAAACTTATATTTTCTACTTTTTGTTTGAATTTTGTATATTGTTCTCCGACAAAGTATATGTATACGCTTTTTTACATACCCTATAATCTAATAGTTGTACCATACTTCTTGCAAATAAATATATTTCATTTCCTTTGTCTTGTACCACCCACCAGTCGAACTACTCAGTAGTTACTGAACTGCAAATGCAGAGTTATTGGTGAAAGAGACTCATTTCCTGTAGGTTTCATTTGCTCGAACTAGGTATAATGTAACTATGTTATTCGGGGATAATTCAGCATTATAGTGGCAAAAGAAGTTTATCAGTCCAGTAGTTTTTGAGTTTATTCGTTACAAAAATACAAATCTGTACAATTTATAATAATGATGATGATCCACAGTAGCCCAAACAAGAGATGAATGGAGAGAAGGGAGGGAGGCCTTTGCTCTGCAGTGGGACACAACAGGCTTTTAATAATAATAATAATGATGATGATAAGTTACCTACCTAAGTACCTATAAGTAACCCACCTATTTGCTGAGAAGTCCCATTTTCCCACAGAACGCCTACCTACATATATGATTATAATGATTACCAGCTCCTCTGAATCCACCATCAGGTAAGCTCGTTGGCAGAGAGCACTGGTGGTCTAGACGTAGCGGACCCGCCGTCCGATCCGCATAAGGTCATGGGTTCAAATCCAGTCGTGTACCAAGTAGTTTTTCTGTAGAAAAATGTGTGTGCACTATGCCAGTAAAACATCGTGAGGAAACCGGCGTGACAGTTCGAGCAACACGTTGGTGTCAAGCGCCACGCAAAAAGGGCCAACTAGAAACCTTGCGGAAACCAGCCCTCAGTGCCTTGCCTACCTTATTCATAATACCTAACTAAATGCAGTAGATCTACAAAATCATGCAGGTAAATAAAACAAACATTCCACAGGATGGATGTTAGCAATGACCACTACTAAGCGGGCAAAGCCTGCCGCGGGCGGCCGCTAGTTCATAAAATCTATAATAGGTACATATGTATAGTACAGTCACGAAAAACGCCGGCCGTAAGATGCTTGATACTAACTATTATCTATTCTGTGACGTTACCGTGCCATCATAGTAACTACTAGCGTATCTGTAATTCGAAAATATCATAGAGTCACGAAATCTAACATCATCATCACCCTATCCCTGTCTTAGGAACCACCCATTTTTTATTTTTTTACATAATTGAAGCCAAGGTAGGAGAAGATTTGAGTTCCGTAAAAAAAATGTTTGCTAAATGTTTGCTAGTGTGTATCATCAACTTATTATTATAAAATGATGAAAGCTTTAATTAAAATTCGATGATAGTTAAATGCAGTGAGATTAAACGTAATTAAGCTTACAAAGAAAGAATAAAGAAAGATAGTGGAATATTACAGAAAACTTTAACCCAGAAAGTACAATCAAAAATTAAAAAAAAGTTTTGATAAACATGCCGTGGTGAATATTGCGTAAATATAAGAGCGCCGAAAACTTTCAGCCCTAGGGAGAATCGCTTTCTACTGACAGCTGTCAAATTATAAAAAAAACAAGTTCTATTTTTTTTTTTTTTTTTTTTTTTTGGCGAAAAGTTCTATTTTATTCAACCATGTTCCAACTTTCTAAAGCCTTTCTAACTGCAAGGAGGTCGTTGAACCAAATTCCAACTTTTATTCAGCAAGTAGGTTGGAAACCCATTACAACAGTAAGAAGTTTAAAAAGTCTAATAAGCTAGCGCAATGTAAAATTTAAATTTAAATAACATAAAGATAGTATTAAATAAATAATATATCTTCTAAATTACTTGATTAATATATAGCTTCAACTATTTATTTAAAATAACATAGATTTGACATTTACCATTTTTTAAATTATGAGAATGAAAATAATGGCTGAATAATGCTGGCGAGCCGAAGCCGAAGGCCCGCCAGAGAAAAAGAAAAAAAAAATCCGGGAAGGCGGTAATTCAATCTTCATTTTCACAAATTTTTCTTTCATGTTTTTATTTTTACTTTCCTTGTATTCGTAATGAAAAGCACAGTGTTTACCTCGGGTGAAAGTCTTTTAAGTCCCTCAAGCTCCATTGGCGCCCTCGCTAACGCTCTGTCGCCAAACCCGTCTCGGGACTCAAAAAACGTGACTTTCAACACTCAGGTAACAATGTACTATTTCTCTCTCTACGCAACGGAAGTAAAAACGTTCTATAATCTGAGTAAAAACGTCTGTAAATATCATATCTGTTTTCTTTAAATACAATATTTTTGTTGTCATGTCAATGTCAAGTAAACGGTAAAGTTGTGTGTCACCTCACCTGTGTCGAAGCGAAGCTTTAGGGATAGGGATGTCTATCTCAATGTTCTATCTTTTGATTTTACTCGATCTTTGGTACCGGCTGACCCATCGATAATAGCCCAATAATTATCTTTATTTTATTTATTTAAGTGATCCAACAGAGAAATCAATCATCAAAATATACCGGCCATATTTTTCATAGATAATAATGACGATCTTCAAGACAAGATTGGTGATTTGAACGTAACGCATTGAAAAGAATCGATTAAAATAATCGTTGAAGGGTCTATTTGTATCGGGCATCCACCTCCCTCCCTGTCCCTACCCTAGAGTAGAGTGTTTGTACTTTTGTTGCCGTAGCTTTTGCTTGACATTTGTGAAGAAGGCCGAATGAAGGCCTGTTGACAACATATTTCTAATTATTTGATTCCAAGATGCCTTACTGGTACTACGACAAAAAAGACTTGCAGAATACGCCTTCATTCCGCGATGCGATACCAACGGACACTGAGAACCGCTACCGAAAGGAAGGAGCCAGGTTCATCATTGACACTGGCTCAAAGATGGATTTAGGTTATAACACTGTTGCCACAGGAGTTGTTTATTTTCATCGCTTCTACATGTTCCACTCGTTCAGGACTTTCCCGAGGTACATCACAGCTTGTTGCTGTCTGTTTCTAGCGGGGAAAGTGGAGGAAACACCAAAGAAATGCAAAGATATCATCAAAGTGGCAAAGTCTTTGCTAACAGAGCAAAAGTTTGGAACTTTTGGTGAGGATCCCAAAGAGGAAGTGATGACCCTCGAGAGGATCTTGCTGCAGACCATTAAGTTTGACCTGCAGGTGGAGCATCCATACGGATACTTATTGAAGTATGCCAAATGTCTAAAGGGGGACAAAGCCAAGCTCCAGAAGATGGTGCAAATGGCTTGGACCTTTGTGAATGACAGGTACGTGGGAACAACCGTTACGCTTACATTGTTCAAACAGTGCTAAATGTCAATATACAGGAGACATTATTCATTGTACACTAAAACATGTTTTCTGTAAATGAAACTTCAAAATGAATATGTTTCCTGTACTTATTACTTTATCCTTGACTATTACCAAAATAAAAAATTACATGTCCAACAGTTTATGCACAACACTATGTTTGCAATGGGAGCCGGAAGTGATAGCAGTAGCCCTGATGTTCCTCGCGGGGAAACTCAGCAAATTTGAAGTGGTGGACTGGAATGGACGAGCGGCCAAGCATACGGCATGGTGGGATATGTTTGTGGAGGATATAACTATGGAGCTGCTTGAAGATATTTGCCATCAGGTAACTTTAGTTTAATAAAGATAAATTTTATTTAGCAATAAGCACACTTAAATATTATAATTTTATACATACAACATAACATAAATTAATATGGCTTGTAAGTACCAGATTAAGATTATTCAAGACCCTACACTAAGTCAAGACTTGTGCTTTAGGTATACTACTTTATTTTAATAATGCTGTTTTACACAGATCAATAAATATTGGTAGCAATTTAACACAGCACTATTCATTGCTGAATTGAGCAAAGATTACATTACCAGCTTATTAATTTTTAATAGAAATTCAAACAGACTTTTTATAATTAAGATGGTGTGGGTACTGAAAATAACTGTTTATGTTCATTACTTGGTAAAAAGAAATTAATCCATAACCCCCAGCCCAGAAGCCAGTCAAACTAAATATATTTTCTATCCATAGGTGTTAGACCTCTACTCGCCTCAACCACAGAGCTCCGGAGGGGACTCGCCTCCGCCCAACTCAGCTGCTAAGCTTCCAAAAAACGACAAGAAACCCCTCCTCTCGAATACTCCGCCTGCTTCCGTATCACCTGTCGCCCCCACCGCTAAACCCATCATCACACCCGTCAAGAACGGATCTGATAAACTGGATACTCCAAAATTAGATCCCCCCATAAGGTACAGTTACCCCCCATACCCACAGATGCCGTACCCTGTGTACTCTGGGCCACCGCCGAACCACACCAGCATTCCTCCGCCTCCGAGGTTACCAATGACTGGCCCGCCCCCTCCTCTAGGGGGTGGGATGTACTCCGAGCCCCCGCCCGGCCCGCCCTCTAGGTTCCCCCCTGTTAATGTTCCTCCCCCAAACTACTATCCCCCACCCCCCGGTCCACCGCCCCGACCTTATTATCCGCCCCCTTAGCGGTATATTAAATTTATTAGATAGGCTAATGTGTAATTTTTTACGGAAATATAATTTGATAGACTTTATTTTCCACGTTTTATTTGATGATGATGTATCACTGTTCCTATTCATAAGGATGTATAAAAGAATAAATAAGTTGAATTAGAATTTATTGTCAGTACCTTAGATCACAAATTCAAAAGACACTCAAAAACAAATGGCATAAATAGTAATACTTCACACAAAATCCAAACAATATCAAAATAAAGTACTTGAAAATACTGATTTTTTAACTGAAATGACTGACTTTATAAATGTTAAAAAAATAAAAAACATACTTGAAAATGCGTGTTTGTGCATAATATTAATAAATCATCATAAAAGTTCATAGCTGCTGCTCGACTAGATAGGTACAAAATACGTAACACATGAACACAATGCACCTCAGTCTACTATTTGAAAGTTTCACATCATGTTGTCACTGACAATATCTTAACTTTTTAAGTTACAATATGAGCTTTAGAATTGTATAAAATAATACTTAACTAAGAAGGCACACGATAGGTATATCAGATCGCGAGTAATCTCCGATTTAAGGCACATTATTATCACTTAAACCTATAAAAGTTGAACATACCTTAAAACATTACACAAGACTACATTCAAGGCACATTTCAAAAGTAGATCTTTAAGAAACTGCTAATATAATAATACTCATTTCATGCATTTTTTATAATAATTTCATTCAAAATATTCAGACAAATTATAATACAATTGGAAATAATATAGAATAAATACATAGTTTACAAAATCACTAGACAAGGGTGGAACATCCATTCAGTCAAATAAATCTCAATTTAATTTCATAGATCTATGATACATATTTTTTTTTTATAATACGAGTTAAAGTATTTAATTCATTAGTGTGGTTATGTACGGGCAAATACGTATAAACACGACTTTACCCATTCTAAAACTAGAAACTGCTCTCTGGCTGGGCATGTCTAACTGCCTTATTTTAGATTGGTATAAAATGTTACAGATATAAAACTAGGAGAAGAACGCAATTAAAATCAGATAACTATAAAGACGTATATTTTAAGGCCCGTATTCTGAAACAAGCTAAAGCCAATTGAAGTGTTAAATAATCGATTCAAACTTTGGCATTGCTGTGGAATACGACCCTAAACTGGTTCAGACTGTTATCACACGTACTATGCACGTAGTGAAGCTTGCATCAGCTGTCAAACTAAGATAAGCAACTTCCTGCGTGATCATAATTTCGATAGAAGAATGCTAGTGTAATTTTTATAACACTTCTGTGCTTTGAAAGCAAGTGATGCTGTCGGTATTAACAAACTGTTAAATAGCCTCGTATGAAGCTATAATGGTATATTAAATAAAATAATCAAATAAATATTCTGGACAATCCACACAACACTATCTAGGCCCAAATTAAGCAGAGCTTGTACTATGGGAACCAGATAGCTGTAATAATACTTATTATACTTTTTTTGTAAAAACATACTTAGAATAAAACCCAGACATAGAACAAATATCTGCGTAAACCACACAAATATTTGTTCTCGGTGGGGATCGAACCCACGTCCTCCGGCGCAGAAGGCAGGGTTACTACCAACTGAGCTGAGAGGCCAGTCAAAGTAATGATTGTATGAAGACTAGCTCTTGCAAGCTCAGTTCTAAATGAGTCGCGACTGTTTCAAGTACTGTAGCAACAGTTGATGCAGGAACTTGTATTGGTGAACGTTCTGGATGAGATTCGCGCGCTGCTGGTGGAGGAGGCTGATGGTGCGAGGGATGTCCAGCTCCTGGAACATGAGTGGAAGCATTGTCAAATGTACAAGTCATTATTATAAGTTTCTTATAGTCTTCATAGCGTAGTGAAAGGATTATAATGTGCGCCTCAAAGAGGCTCCTTTCATGCACTCGTCAAACGTTTTTTGATCTTTTTATGGTTCTACGACATACCGGATCAAATGTTTAAACGTGTCGAAGAATCTACGACAAGCCGGTCGGAGTACGAATTCTAGGAAACTCTGCGCACATCCACACATCCAGTGTGCGCGACATGCGCACACTACGACGCATGCGCAGCTATCCCCTCCGCGTATCGCTCAGCGCTAAAGTAATGTGCCGCTAGTTATAGCAAGTGCACAGTAGACAGGGCATGTAGCAAGTTACCTGGTTGTTGTCGAGTATGTCGTGCAAGAGATGCGCCGCCAGCGCCGTGCCGCTGCGCCCCGCGGCGCGCGCGCAGCACAGCGCCACCACGCCGCCCCCCCACCCCGCGCCCATCCCCTCCACACCCTCCGCGCCCTCCGCCGAGCACGACGACCGGAGGCTGTTCAACTCGCACAGGAAACCTGACATCAAACATTCATGTTAATCCACAAAATGATATATAATGCGGACAATCCACACAACATTATCGAGCCCAAAACTAAGCAGAGCTTGTAATACGTGAACCAGATCTTGTAATACGTGAACCAGATAGCCGATATAATACTTATATACAATTATTGACGTGACCACGTCTTATAATTCGATGGAGCCGGTTGTACGCACAAAAAACATGACTCATGCGGCGTTACCTCTGACGTTACTCTACTACTACATTCTGAGGCGTTCCATTTTAAGGCTTGATATGCAAGCGAGAGCGCGGAACGAGTGACAAAGAGGCACAATCGGCCTCCGCGTTCGGCAGCGTTTGGCATCTGTGTTATTTTCTTATGACGTTGTTACGTTCAATTATAGTCAGTAAACCGACTTTACAAACAACGGATTTTTTTGTAAACACTAGAATACAATATATCACCCAGACAGAGAACAAACATTTTCATTCACCACACAAATATTTGTTCTCGGTGGGGATCGAACCCACGGCCTACGGGCCAAAAGGCAGAGCTACTACCAACTGAACGATAGGTTTAAATTTGTTTATAAGAGTGCTTACTAAGGAAGGTATCGACGTCGTCCGGCAGCGTCTGGTTGTTGGGCCACCGCGCGTAGTGCAGGTGCCACAGCGTGCGTCCCCCCCCTCCACCACCCCCCACCCCCGCGCCCGCGCGTCGCACCACCACGCGCGAGCAGCCGCCCCACGCCGCGCGCACGCTGTGAGACGTCGTCACTTGAAACTGTTCACACAATTATTATTATTATTATAAACCTTCTATGTTCCACTGTTAGGCAAAGGCCTCCCCCAATCCCGGAGAGCACTGGTGGTCTAGTGGTAGTGGCTCCGCCTTCCGATCCGAAAGTCGTGGGTTCAAATCCAGTCGTGTACCAATGAGTTTTTCTGTCGAAAAATGTATGAGCACTATGCCAGTACTCTCAAAACGGTGAAGGAAAACATCGTGAGAAAACCAGCGTGTCGTAGAACCTAAAAAAGTTCAAGCAACACGTGTCAAGGGTCACGCAAAAAGGGCCCGCCAGCGGCCCACTTGCGGAAAAATCAGTACAATAATTTATCTCCTTCTTCCACTTCATGTAGTCTCCGCACAACATGTCTTCCTCCTTCATTCCCTTCGGTCAGCCATCACCTCTGCATTAATTCCTCTCATAACCATGTTATCTTTCATTTCATTGTACTAAATAAAATAAAATAAAATACCCTGCCAAAGTCCCGCGTACAACTATCGGGGGGTAGATAGTGTGGTCTGTCGGCTCCCCCCACGGCCGCCAGGAGGCGCGCCCCCACTTGCCACACGCACTCCCACACCCCCGCCCCCGCGCTCAGCCCCGCCCCCGCTCCCACCCCCGGCCCCGGGGGCGCCACGTTGGTGGGGGGAGGCTTGGCCGGGTTGGGAGACCCCATTTTGATGACGACGTAGAAGCGTTGCGTGCTGCCTACTGTCATCTAGAAAATGCACATTTGATTACAAATAAACAGTTTAAGTAGTAGAAGAGCTCTTTGTGTAGGGCTCGTCCAGGGAAATACCGCCATGCCTATTTCTGCCGTGAAGCAGCATCGCTGTGTTTCGGTTTGAAGGGTGTGGGTTTCGGTGATTACTGACACGTGAGGCTGAACATCTGTATGCCTCAAGTTGATGGACGCAGGGCAGTGCATCGTATATAGGGCACATTCATCTACGAAGCAATACTTTGTTATATGCGATGGTTGCCACTTAACATCAGGTGGGCCATATGCTTGTTCAATCAACTAGTTGTATAGCCTCAAAGAGGCTCCTTTCGTGTACTTGACATAATTATATTTTCGAACTTTTTAGGTTCTACGATATGCCGGTTTCCTCACGATGTTTTCCATCACCGTTTGAGAGCACTGGCATAGTGTACATACATTTGTGCCCAGAAAAACTCGCTGGTACACGACTGGATTTGAACCCACGACCTTAGAATCGGACGGCGGGCCGCTACCACTAGGCCACCAGCGAGATAGCAGAGGCAGTAGACATACCGTGATATGAGAGGCGTTGATATATCCGTGCGGGTTGGAGGGTGTGGGGGTGAGTTTGACTCGGTTGTCCTCATAGGGCAGATGGTCGCTGGAGTAGTCGTTGAGGGCTGCATACTGCGGCATCAGCGCCGTACGGAACTCTGCGCCGCTCTCTCGACCCTTGGGGATCTGCTCGAACGCGAACGCTAGGGCTTCGTCGGACATCTTGCGTTCTAGGATTTGGCACTGGGGGGAAATTAGATTAGAGTTACAAATAAAATAGACTAAATAGAGAAAGGCCAGGTTAGGAGTACCCTAAGGGTCCGTTCACACAGACCAGCTAGGAGAGGAGAGCAGATTCTTATCACGTTGAAAACAGACTTTTAAGGCTACATACGCACTATGCGGTTACCCGCAATGCGGCTAGCCGTCCGGCTGACCACAAGCATAATTATGTACGTAAGATTCATTTCTATGCGCACTGCGATGCGGCTACCCGCAGACCTCCGAGCGACCGCTCCGGTCGCTCGGAGGGCTGCGGCCCGAGTGACGGCTACCCGGATGATTGCTATGCACACTGTGCGGCTCAGTCTGCGGCTGCCGCATTGCGGGTAACCGCATAGTGCGTATGTATCCTTAGTATTTGTAGTACGGTTTATTATTGCATCTGCACTGTTTTTGTCATTCAGAATGCTTGAACGCGCTTGGTGTGAAATAATAAGAGGAGCTGACCGGCTCCGATCGCGTACTTTTCTCGTTCGCGCAGCCGTTCGGCTCTGATTGCATGCTCTTTCTTGCTCGCGCAGCTGATCGGCACCGGAAACCGAGGGCTGAAGCTAGTCGTAGGCCTACATTGGTTTGAATCAAAACATGAGTCAAAGGCGAAGCATATCAATTACTTCGATAAAGGTATACACATTGCTCTGTCGATTTATTCTTTGTTATTATAAAATAACGCAAACTATAGATAATGTGATTGAAATATGTTTCGCAATTTATATGGTTTGTTTATCTTTTAAAAGTATCTCAATTGATGTTTCCAAATAAAAGTATAATAAAAGAATCAAACGACATTCTAATTATCGAGTGGACAACAATAATAATTACATAAAAAAAATGGATTTTATTGTGATTAAATATTAAAGCAAATTGTTAGCTCACCATGGTTTCTTTGGTAATACTCGGCGGCAGCGGCTGAGACTTAGGCAGGCCGGTGGACCACCTATGCTTATTGACAGTATTCGCGTTCTGCGTGCCCTTCGCGCGATCGCGTCCCAACGTCGCACTCTTCACGTCGCTAGTCTTAGCCCTCCCCATGAACACGCCCCATCGCCGTCTCTTTTTCTCCTTGCTGCTGATATTCTTCGTTTCATCCGCACTAGTGCTGTAAGTCGAGTTGATCACGCAACTGGATTTAGCACTGTCGATGGTACTCTGCGAGTTGTTGGATACGTTCGAGTTGTCGAGGACGTTATGTCGGATGTCCGGGACGCTTATTGAAGTGATGTTGTCGCTTTTTACAGTGTTGTTGTTGCAAACTTTGTGCGTGGATAGACTCTGGTATGGCGTTTCATCGCAGTCCTCGTGGACGGATAGCCTCTCGACGGATAAGGCTACGTTTTCGAATTCGTCTTTGTTTATCGACCGAGTAGAGATGTTCAGGTCTTTAGGTACGCTAGATTCTCGCACTCCTTTTATAATCTGCGCGTTGACGTAATGGTTGTCGGAGTCAGGTCGGTGGTAACTAGGGACCGCTAAATTCGGCTTGGATAAGTTACTGTAGTTGTTGTTTATGGTGGGATGACTGCCGTTCCGTTCGTTGAGTCTCGCCATTTCGTCTGTGGTGGTGAGACTCTGCGTTCTGTTCCTCATGGTGATCTTGCCGTCGTTCTGCCACGGGAGCGGCACGTTCTCGTAGATAGGTTCCTGCGCATCGTTGATTGTTATCTGAGTCTGCGGCAGCACCAGGTGCCTCTGGTAAGGTATCCTGTGCATCGGCATGGAGTACATGATGTTCCCTCTCTCGTCGTAAACCTTCTGAATGTTGTCCGATATGTGATGAGGATCTATTAGGATGTGTGGCTTAGGATCTAATACCGAGTTGAGGTTGTTGTAAGTGCCGTGGGTTCCGGGCATGACGTTTCTGCCGTAATGGTTCAGGTAGCCTAGATATTGTCTGTTTAGGGCTGTTCTGGTGGACACTAGGTCTGGACTGGACCCTGAAACGTGTGAGTTGATGTAGCCTCGGTGATAGTTCAGCGCTTGGCTCGCCACGGCTAGGTCCGGGGTGGAGTTAGACGCGAGCCCGTTAGAGGGGTAAGGCGGCGGCGGCTTGTATACATTGACGTAGTGTAGTTGGTTCAAGTCCTGCACGTTATGGTTGACCGGGAAGGGGTAGTTAGACATGTAAGTCCGGCCATAAGCGTAGTCGTCGGTAGCGGCTTGTACCGTATGCCTGTAACCAAAACTCATTGTTATACAAGAAAAAAAAAACAAATTTAAACATGTTAACAACTTTAATCCGCTTCCACTCCAAATATTACTATGGGCCTATTATGTATTTACGATTCTTAGCTTTAAGACCTCACCATGTAACATAATAATATGTAGTAGCAATAAATAATAAGAATCCGTCGTATAAAAATATCTCTTTTTTTAGGCTGTCACAAGGTCGTGGGTTCAAAACCAGTCGTGTTTTTCTGTCGAAAAATTTATGTGCACTATTCCAAGTACGCTCAAACAGTCAAGGAAAACATGGTGAGGAAACCGGCGGCATGTCATAGAACCTAAAAAATGTTCGAACAACACGGGTCAAGCGTCACGTAAAAAGAGTCCGCTAGGGTCCTACTTGCGGAAAAATGATGATTTTGCCAATTTAGGCTGTCAAAACCAGGATTGTCATTTTTTATTCAAGGAATAGCGTTACTCCGTAGATGCGTAAATCTACTCTAAATGAGAAAATGATCGTTCACCTGGTGACGTCGGGATAATGCACGCGATGTATATCGGGATGCGAGCTGTGCAGCGCGAGGGGCGCGCGGGGCGCTAGAGACGCGCGGGGGGCGAGGGGCGCGGGCGCAGGCGCGGCGTGCGGGGGGTGCGCGGCGTGCGGGGGGAAGCGCGGCGCCGCCTCGGCTCGCTGCTGGTACTGCTGCGCGATGGCGGTCTCGTAGTCCGGCGCCGGGCGGTACATGGGCGGCAGGCCTCTAAACACAACAAACATATTGAACTGGATGTATAAGATACCCAAGAAAAAGCGTTCGTTGCAGTGAAGAGCCTGAAAGCCTGACTACCCACAACAAACCGACTAATAGTCTGAATACTGATCGCATATTCTGACTTATAGAGCTTGTTTTGTTTCTTTTTGCCTTAGCATAATTAATTAAATAAAAAATAAAATTAATAAATTATAGGTTAAAAAACTAAAAAAAACGCTTTTATAACTAATTGAACTAAAAAGTTAAAAATAAAACTGTAATAATCAATTGAAAATTTATATTATTGTACAAAAAGCGTGGGGTGCTTTTTATAATAACTTCAGATATAATAAAAATAAACTATTGATAAAATATTTACAACAATCAAAATCAAGCCCCCCACGCTTTTTGTACAATAATATAAATTTTCAATTGATTATTACAGTTTTATTTTTAACTTTTTAGTTCAATTAGTTATAAAAGCGTTTTTTTTTAGTTTTTTAAACTATAACTTATTTTTTACTTTTTAGTATTTTTTTTTTCATATTTTTTTTTTCATATTATTGCATTGTCATCGACCTTTGACAGGTGTGCAAAGTTTGAATCAAATCTGATTGTTCAAAGTAGGTTTTTTTTTTTATTTTTTTTATTTCTTTTAATTTTTTTTATTTTTTTTTCATATTATTGCATTGTCATCGACCTTTGACAGGTGTGCAAAGTTTGAATCAAATCTGATCGTTCAAAGTAGGTTTTTTTTTTTATTATTTTTATTTCTTTTCATTTTTTTTATTTTTTTTTTCATATTATTGCATTGTCATTGACCTTTGACAGGTGTGCAAAGTTTGAATCAAATCTGATCGTTCAAAGTAGGTTTTTTTTTTTATTTTTTTTATTTCTTTTCATTTTTTTTTATTTTTTTTTTCATATTATTGCATTGTCATCGACCTTTGACAGGTGTGCAAAGTTTGAATCAAATCTGATCGTTCAAAGTAGGACAGAATCGAGCTCAAAGGGGTCGGTTACATACATACATACATACATACATACATACATACATACAGGTGAAACTAATAAAAGCGTTATAAAAAAATAGCTGGCAGACGAGCAGACGGACTACCTGATAGAGAGCAGTCATTTTAAGCTGAAGTGGAATTGGGCTGGTCATGACTACAGTATGCCAGATGCGTTTGTTCTAGTATGACCCGTAATCCGGCCAGCATGGCATTTGTGATTGAACGATTGCTATAAAGATTTGATGATCATAATTTGCATGGTCAGCAAATCTTGATAGATTTTGGCGACCAAGATTTGATGATCATATTTTACATGGTTACCAAATCTTGATAGATTTGGTGACCATAAGAAATCATCTTACCTGTTACTGGGCACCGGCTGATGCTGCGGTGATTGCAACTCTTCCCTGCAGATGGAGTGAGTGGAGAGAGGTTCACGAGAGATGGTCGACCGCGCTTCTAACTCTTCACGACTGTCCGATAGACCAATTTCCTGGGACCAACAAAGGCTTGTTTTATCGTAGCTATCGTCAGTCAGCAAATGAATGTACACGAACGAATGCAAGCGAAGACATAAAAATTAAATATTATAGACAATCCACACAACACTGTCTAGCCCCAAACTAAGCAGAGCTTGTACTATGGGAACCAGATAGCTGATATAATACTTATATACATTTTTTTGTAAACACATACTTAGAATACAATATTACACCCAGACAGAGAACAAACATCTGTGTTCACCACACTTACATTTGTTCTAGGTGGGGATCGAGCCCACGACCTAAGGCTCAGAAGGCAGAGCTACTACCAACTGAGCTGAGAGGCCAGTCCACACACACACTAGAGACATGCACTGTTTCTGGTTTTTTTATCGTACAGTCGACTACATGTGCACAATTCGTTCAATATGTCTATTGCAATACAATACTTCAATGAAAGTTACCAATGGTATACATAGCGGTGCAGCCGACTGTACGCGTAACGATTTCGTTTCCTTATGCTAGCCTTCGCTCGGTCTATACTAGCATAATAATTACAGGTGAGAGTTAAACTTAATAGTTATTTTAACGACCAATAATAATTAAATCTCACTTCCGCATTCAATTGAGTTCACCGATACATATAACTACGTTTACTGTAATAACACATTTAAAACCAATCACACTTTATTATCACTCGGTAAAAGTCACACACCTTCCTCGATAGATATCGTAATAGAATGTTTTTCAACAATTGGAAATCCGCCGCCCCGTTGTTTGGCGGAACGACTTCCTAACAAGCGATGTGCGTGCGCCGGCGACTGGGGAATGTACATTTGTGCATCGGTCGAGATAACACTTATTGGTACTTGCAATACATGCAATTGGACAGTATTTGCAGTGAGAAGAAAACTTTACCCATCTGCGGGGTGATCACGTATCTTCTGTTGCAATGAAATCCTTGTTTCAATCGTCAGTTTTTACATGTTTTTGAGCTTCGATTGCATTATAAAACGAATATGAATTGCAATCCTTGCTTGTCAGACACAAGGCTTTGTTTGTATTCGTTGTTATTGCAATCGAAGCTCACAATCATGTAAAAACTGAGGATTGCAACAAAGATACGTGATCAACCAACTGGCCCCTGTTTAATAAAGCTGACAATTCGACATATATGTAAAGCGACAAAATTGTAGAATTGTCGCGCTTTTGTGACATATTTGTCACTTTTATTAATAGCCTAAGCGTGACAATTCCACAATTGTCGCTTTTTGACATAATATTATGTCGAATTGTCAGCTTTATTAAAGGGATGGAGCAAATGAGTACCGCTGCGGTTACCACTTCGGATGTAGGTATATGCCGCACGTTACCCCAAAAACCCAACAGCACAGATGCACATAGCGAAACTTTACAGGTCCCGTCAAACTTGAAACCCTAAAAGCATCCGCGTTAAGACACCACCTTCTGATTAAATTATTACAATCATCGATTAATTTCCATACCTACAACTCGGATTAGAACCTAGAATCTTCGAATGACACATCGGGAAGGATTCTAATAGTCCGTAGCTACTCATCACGATATCACTAAATTTGTAGGTAATCTTAATAGATACGCACAAGCGTATGATACTTTTACAGTAGATTGGTTACAGACTACATGATTATTCTCTGTCATCATCATCATCAGACTGAAGAAGTCCACTGCTGGACATAGGCCTCCCCTACACAAATCCAGGAAGAACGATTCTGAGCCCTTTCCATCCACCGACTTCCTGCCATCTTAAGAACGTTCATCCGTAAATTGATGATTTCAGACGGTCAATAAAACAATATGTGTAATTTGCACAGAAGATAATTTGACCTCATATTATTGGGAATGACCAAAACTTAATCATATGGGAAAAACATTTTCAAATGGTTGTATAGTTTTTTCATAAGATTCAACTGTTTTTCCTAAACTTTCGGTTGATGGTCCACGCAGATGCGATTCAATGATAAAACTATAAACGACAAACTTATAAAATTTTCGTATAAAAAAGCTAATAACATTTATTAGTGCTTAGTGGAAGAATAAACACGATTACTGTAAGTTTTCATTCATGAAAAAAATAATCAAAGGAGTAATTTTTAGCCACTTTTGGAGATATTAGACGTGTTAGTTTATGATGAAATCCGAGGTATTTTTGTTATTTTTTTTGCCTAGTAAATGAAGAAGTGTTCGTTTTAAAACATGTTTGATTTTTTTTTTTATAACATGAATATTTATTTTACTATGAATTATTTCGTATTACTATATAATCGGCGCGGAATCAGGTCAACGCTCAGTGCCGGCCGAGGCCTTTCAGAGGTAGGACGTGCGTCGCTCCCGGTCGCTGCAAGCAAGCAGCAAGCCTCAAAAAAATGTATTGTAGCTTCGCGAGTTTATAGCGCTACTGGGACGTTTTGATACTTTTTATTGTATAGCAAAACTTTGGTGAGTTTTTATTTTTATTTTAAAGTAATGGTGTTGCTTTAACTTATTAACTTTAAATACCCCCGGTTTCTGGTACGCAAAAAATAGTAAATTATTTTTAATTTGTATTTCTTTTTAATTCAGGTTTCATTCTTTACTTTTATTTCAGATATGGCTAAAAAAAGGCGCTTACAGGCTACATCACGTAAAAAAGTAACGAGTACGTCACCAATTGCGAAAATTTGGTCAAGGCTAATGAAGCTAAAAGGTATGTTACCCAGGGGTTACTTTTTACAACGTAACATGTTATAGTCAATTCCCATTTTTATTAAACGTACACGGAGATAGAAGTAGTAATAATTTGCATTATGAAAATCATTATTGCTAACTTATCATAAAACATAACACGCTGAAAAAAAGGTCGAAATTAGCGGGTACTTTGAAATAGTCATCCAGTCCGCAAGTCCGCACGATACCAAAGCAAGTTGATGAGCTATCTATGATTGTGAAGTAATCAATTAATTTTGTTCGAAATACGTACATAGTATACCTACCTACTGCATATTTTATTGGGACCTATTGCATGCATTATATTATTTTTTTAATGATTTTATGTAGTTTCTTCTGAGTTCTCATTATGGTTTCGGTTTCTGACCTATTCCTTGTTTATCATTGTTTTCTTTCAATTTATTTTGGTTACAGGTGATTTTCCGGATGGACTAATTGAAGATGATGGTATCACCGAAATAAAATGTCCTAGTTCGGCATTCGGATTAGAGGCAGATATCGCTATTAGCAAAAAAAAAAAATTATTCTGGTAATTAGATGGATCCGTGAATCGACGCCATGACTGGTTTTATCAAATACAGGGGCAGCTGCACGTAACGAATAAAAATAACTGTCTATTTGCTGTGTGGACAGGCAAAAAATTTGAATTAAAGACAGAAAAAATAATTAGGGACGATACATTTTGGAGCGAGAACATGGAGCATCGGCTAGTCAGTTTTTATAATAAATGTCTATTACCCGAAGTTGTTGATCCCTGAAAAGCTAGGTCCATGAAACTTAGAGACGATAAATATTAAAATTGTATTTTACACGAAATTATTTTGATTTATTTTAACCTAACATGCCTGCCCGTTTTTGCGTAAGTAGGTACTCATTCTGCAAAATGTTGTACCTACTTACGAAAAATGAATACATTCCCTACTAAGAGCGGGTAAAGTATCAAGGTGATTAATTCAATGCGGCGCATGATACGCGCTCCAACACAGACGGCTGTGTGCGTGTTAGGTGTAACTGTATAGCTAGGTGAGTAAATTTACCCAAACTTGAGTCACGCAGCTCGGGATAAACGCTCTTAACAATGTCGTCAGTCCATCTGGTGGGTGGGCGCCCTACTTTTGGTTTCCCCAACGGTTGTCAGTTCTTCGAGCTATATGGCCTGCTGACTAATTCCAAGAGCAATGTCGGTGACCTTGGTTCTTCTACGGATATCCTCATTTCTGATTCTATCACTCTATAGGCTCTACTCTTTATTGTCTGTAGGCGAGTACATATTATTAGTTCAGTGACATTATGACCCAGCAATTCCTGCAACCTTTGATTACGTTCTTGTAGCTCAACAATCTTCGTAACAAGAAAGTACATCACATGCCATATACAAAGTACCTCGTAACATTACCAAACGAATAAGCACTGTAGTAATAGCAGGAGAGAGTGCAATCAATGGAGCTAGACAAACCGCACAGCACAAATGATTGGGTTGGCGAATCGTGCCATGCGCTTTCAACATTGTTGTCTAATTGATTTTATCTACGGTGTAACACGTGCCCACTGTTCATTCAATACAAACTTGGATAGTAGCTAATCGAATTTAATGCAGATACGCAGAAAGATATTTGAGTCTACAGCACTTGCTACACGGTTTCAAACCATCGTTTAAAACAGGGGTTAAACCGTGGTTTCAAACCTTTGGCATGACCTGTAGACGGTAGAAAGGCGCGCCTGGCATAGCTTGGGGTTGGTTTTAAACCGTCTAAAGCTTACCAGCTACTAACTACTAACTATTAGTGACTTCTATCTTTATCTTTTTGATTCATATTTTTGTGCGAAACTATCACTTTTGACGCCATATTCAATTTTCTGTCAAGAACTAATTATTTTTTCTTTCAAGACAAGCTCTTGATTTCCTTGGTTTCTTCTTGGCAGGAATCTTTTTACCTTGCTATTTTTTTTATACAGTTGTAGCTGATGGAAAAAGCTTATGACCCGACCTGATGTTAAGTGGTAACCATCGCCTATAACAAAGCATTGCCTCGTAGGTCACGCGCGTCAGGAATGTGCCCTACGATGCGCTGCTCTGCGTCCATCATCTTGAGGCATACAGATGTTCAGCCTCACGTGCCAGTAATTTCCCCACACCCTTCAAACCGAAACACAGCGATGCTGCTTCACGGCAGAAATAGGCATGGTGGTAGTACGCACCCGGACGAGCCCTACACAAAGATCTCTACTACTACAAGTACTAACTAAACAAGGTCTCTGTCTAAATTTTAAGTAAAAAAAAAATTCCATGTATAATAAATTACCTTTACAAGTGACAAAACTGTCTATAACGAATTTAAAAACAAACTTAGAACATTTTTCGAATGTCACCCGTTTTACCATATTTATGAATATTTGAGCTGCTCATTCTCTGATTTGCAAACGTAACGTAATATATATTATGTAAGTGTGTATTGAATATAATATTAAGAATTAATTGTGAAAAATTACATTACCAATGTTATTTTACTGTAACGCAATGTTTCAATAAATAAATATCAAATATCTACTAGCTATGGAGCTAGCTTCACTGTGCCTAAAGGCTTACCTGGAAGTTAGGTGCAGGCTGTGTGTGCAGCGCGTTCTGATGCTTCATGTAGAAGGTATGCTGCAGTACGCATTGCCGCCACACGTACTTGCCGTCCTCAGGACTCGCCAGGATGAACTCGCAGGACTCCTGGGGAGAGTGGCACTCGATGCTGAACGTACGCTTGTGGTTTATCACGTTCGTTATATCCATCCACCTGGAAATAAAAAAGATGGTGAAAATAAGCTATTTCATATTTTTTATATTTATCTGCAAAGATTGATCCTTAACAGCAACCGAATCCATTGGTTCAATAATACAGGATGTATTTATTTTTTATTTTCGAATGATTATTAAAAAAAAAAAACCATTTCAATTCAATTGTTCCATTGATTTTGCGTCCATTTCCGCCAGAAGTAAAAGTTTTTGAAAAAATAAATATGTAGTTATTGTTTTCTAATAAATTGAGGGCTTGGCTCTTTTTACGATTAACTCTACGAACTCTCGTGGTTTCGGATTTGGCCGTCAGCACTTTTCTCAAAATCCACCCTGTAAAAGTCGTATTAGTTTCACCATTTATAACTTAAGAACAGCTGAGCCGATTTGGCTGAAAATTGGTGGGGAGGTAGCTTAGAGCCAGGAGACGGACATTATACTAAAATTCGGCAAATTTTTATCATTCGCACTTGATGTGCGGGCTGGTTTTTCCGCAAGTAGGCCGCTGGCGGGCTCTTTTTGCGTGAACCTTGACACGTGTTGCTCGAACTTTATAGGTTCTACGACACATCGGTTTCCTCATGATGTTTTCCTTCACTGTTTTGAGAGTACTGGCATAGTGCACATACATTTTTCGACAGAAAAACTCATTGGTACACGACTTGAATCCACGAACTTAGAATCGGAAGACGGGGCCGCTACCACTAGACCACCAGGGCTCTCCGGATTTGTTACCTATAGAAATGTGGCGTATCACTGGTCTCTGTGAGCAGTCGGATCCCTGTGAGCGAGATGGCGATAGTGACCTCGCTCTGGTTGGCCTGCTCGCGCGCGGAGTACATCTCCTGGCCGTACCCTCGCAGCTGCTGGCATGTTGTGATGAAGCCTTCTTCTGCTTGGGCCTGGAAGTTTACTATCTTGTCACATGCTGGTGGTTATCTTCAAACCACAATCACATGGAGCATTCTAAAGTGGGTGATCCATTGGCGAGCTAAAACCGACAAGCCTGCGAGCCAATGCTATAAAACGCCAATGGAGCACCTACATGACCGCGGTTTTGTAGGTGCTATCAACGCCACGGGCAATGCAGTAGAGGTGGCAAAATGAATTGTCTAGTGTTCCATTGACACGATAGAAGGAAGTAGCTGATAAAATAATTATAAGCCAATTTTAAAGACCAGAAAGAAAAGTTACTCATGTTATCATGTAGGTATGTCATGAACTGCTTAATTGGCGAGAGGATTAACTTAAGCTTACCAATGGTGGGTTAATAAAGGTCACTATAGCTAGATCTCAGGTCAAGGTGGGGATTACTTTTCATAGGTGACTTTTCAAATGTGTATGTTGAACTTGAATTTATATTTTTTCTATGGTTTCCTGTTTCACTAATGGTTCATCAGTAGTTTTGCTGGCACATTATGTCAATGTGTTGTAGCTATGGTATGCACTTCTTTTATTTATTCTAAGGTAATAGGGTGTGCCAAATAAGTGTTGATTATAATAAGTACCTACATGAGACTTTAAGCCTATATTTGTCAAAGATAATGAGACAGTATTTTAAAGGTGTGCTGAGTGCCGGTTTACATAGCTTATCAGCTGATTGTGTTGAAACAGGTAAATAATGTGCTGTTTTACACAATTTACAGCTTCAGAAAAAATGATTCCATTATAATGATGTTAAATTCTGACATCATACTGTTGTGACAAGAATTCTAATAAGTATTTTATTCGTTTCTGTGAATTGATGACTCCTTCACTTTTAAACATGTCCTAAACTTAAATAATAAGTTATGAAAACGGAATAATTTGAACATAATTATTTAGCTCTCTAAACTATGTCCTAAATAAGTCAGTTTAAAGAATTAAGAGGAGAGTTTTGTTAGCGATAATATAATCCATTAAATACTACTAATTATATCTGTTATATTACTGACTGATTTATTCAAAGCCAATTTACTTTTACTTCTTGAATGGCTAATAGAAGCACAGTAAGCAAATCAGTTATGTCATTTGTATGCATACTTCATATGTAGGTATATGCAAATTATGTGACTCAGTCTATCAATATAGATATATTTCAATGTCAATGTACCTACTTACTACCAACCACTAATTTGCCCCTCATTGGAATGTCTAATATTGCATGTTCCGTGCAATTATGTATGAAACATAATGAAGAACAATAGGTGTTTGGAAGGTAAATTAAAACACTGTTATGTTTTTGTATGCTGTAGCAATGCTGTAGTGAGTTCATGCACTAGTTCATAATATATTGAACATAACAACATAATTAGATCTATCTATTTAGCCGGTATGCACCCACTGCTGGGTATAGGCCTCCTCCCTAATACGCCAATCGATTTAGTCCTGTGCCCGAGATGCACAGAGACCATGGGGCAGACCACCTGCACCTTGGTCGGATGATATTGTCAGAGTAGTTGGTCAGCAATAGTGGAGATCATTAAAGCATTCACTAATTATCTGACTTCACCTATTAGATTGTCTGATAAGAGTTTTTTATTGAGATCTATAAGTAATAATTCAGGATGTTTAAGTATACTAACTTGAGACATGTTGTGTAGGGCCATATGGTGCTGAATCACATTTTCTGTCAGCCATTCCAGCCTCCCCGTCTCTGCCAGGGTACTGGCATCAATGATCTGTCCACCATCCAACATCTGCTTGGGGAATGTCAACAAGTTCTTCAGATACTCCACCGTATGCCTTTCCCTGTCATGATTTCCGTATTCAGCTTGGCGACTGTAGGACGCCAACACTACAGCTTGTTGGAAATCACAGATAATGCGACCTTCGATTAGATCATTCTTCAGCTGTAGGAAATAGTGGTAGCGGGTGACTTCATCAGTGATTAGATTCGTCCCCGATATAATATAGTACATCACACGTAAGTACAGTTGGTGGGAGGATGCATGTTTGTCCAATTGTCGCTTCAGGGGGCGGTCGAGCTGTACCCATCGCGGCTGCTGGCTTCTGTTGATGTATCGGAGTCCGAAGAACTCCGGCTGGTTAATTGCCTGCCTCTGGCAGACGTTGTCGAGGCATTCCTGGCCGGAGCTATCCACCGAGAGCGTGCAGTCCGCGCCGCCGCCGTCCAGCAGCTCTACGCTGATCACGAACAAACTCTTCGATGCGACATTATACTGCCGCGTCTTCTTTAGCTTCAACTTGAAAGGCATCGCACTAGCATCGCCAGTGGATAGGCGCTACGTTACATTTATGGCGAAGGAATGTAGGAAATGAAGCCTCCGTTACGCGCGCCACATATTTATTGCACTTCGCTACACAAATCCACATTTAAAACGCTCCCGTTGCCAAATGTAATATTAGGAACGCGATGACGAACAAGTTTCTGTGGAAAGCAATAAATATCGTCATGTAAACAGACGTGTTTTACAAAATAAAATGGCCGATCTTATTTTCACGAAAAAAGAAGAAGCAGATTTCTATGGTTTATGTGTGCGTATACGTATGTATATCTACATTTGTGTGCGTAAATCTTATATTTCAACTGTCAAATCTGACATCTCAACTGTCAAATGTCAAGAGGTCAATGTCATGCTTGCTTCTGCTTGCTACTGTTCTATAGTTCTTGCTAGGCTATTTCGAGATGCGAGCTACTATTTACGAAATAAAATCCACCGGAATAATAAATAGGACAGAAATGCGATGGCTGCAACAGCATCGGTAATTAATGATCTGTCTTATTATTATCATCTGAAGAGTATTTACCATTTCCTACAGCACAGACGACTCCAATGCCTCCAGCACCGTTGGGAACCAACCGCTCATAAGCAACTCCTACGCAATAGAACTGGGCAGTCATCACTAATGAGAAGAACTTTTAATTCTTCAGGGCTGGACACTTCTGCCACATGCCAGACACCTCGTGGGCTTTAATCTTCAGTGGGCTGAAGATGTGTGTCAAACTTAGCGCTAGAAAGTGGTAGACCAGACTTTAGTGGGTTTGTGATGTGTGTTTAAAACCCTGCCAAAAGTGTGTGAAGTCAGATTGTGAATGAAGTATAATTAGGTAGATGTGCGTGATGAAGTAACTACCTACTAAAGATATCTTCAATGTTGTATCAATGTTTTCATAGCGTTAAAGATTTCATATAAATTATTTTCTATTTTCTTTATGAATTATTATTCTGAATTGATTATTGTTATTATTCTGACACACTGATTCATTTTAATTAAACTTATATTTTCTACTTTTTGTTTGAATTTTGTATATTGTTCTCCGACAAAGTATATGTATACGCTTTTTTACATACCCTATAATCTAATAGTTGTACCATACTTCTTGCAAATAAATATATTTCATTTCCTTTGTCTTGTACCACCCACCAGTCGAACTACTCAGTAGTTACTGAACTGCAAATGCAGAGTTATTGGTGAAAGAGACTCATTTCCTGTAGGTTTCATTTGCTCGAACTAGGTATAATGTAACTATGTTATTCGGGGATAATTCAGCATTATAGTGGCAAAAGAAGTTTATCAGTCCAGTAGTTTTTGAGTTTATTCGTTACAAAAATACAAATCTGTACAATTTATAATAATGATGATGATCCACAGTAGCCCAAACAAGAGATGAATGGAGAGAAGGGAGGGAGGCCTTTGCTCTGCAGTGGGACACAACAGGCTTTTAATAATAATAATAATGATGATGATAAGTTACCTACCTAAGTACCTATAAGTAACCCACCTATTTGCTGAGAAGTCCCATTTTCCCACAGAACGCCTACCTACATATATGATTATAATGATTACCAGCTCCTCTGAATCCACCATCAGGTAAGCTCGTTGGCAGAGAGCACTGGTGGTCTAGACGTAGCGGACCCGCCGTCCGATCCGCATAAGGTCATGGGTTCAAATCCAGTCGTGTACCAAGTAGTTTTTCTGTAGAAAAATGTGTGTGCACTATGCCAGTAAAACATCGTGAGGAAACCGGCGTGACAGTTCGAGCAACACGTTGGTGTCAAGCGCCACGCAAAAAGGGCCAACTAGAAACCTTGCGGAAACCAGCCCTCAGTGCCTTGCCTACCTTATTCATAATACCTAACTAAATGCAGTAGATCTACAAAATCATGCAGGTAAATAAAACAAACATTCCACAGGATGGATGTTAGCAATGACCACTACTAAGCGGGCAAAGCCTGCCGCGGGCGGCCGCTAGTTCATAAAATCTATAATAGGTACATATGTATAGTACAGTCACGAAAAACGCCGGCCGTAAGATGCTTGATACTAACTATTATCTATTCTGTGACGTTACCGTGCCATCATAGTAACTACTAGCGTATCTGTAATAGGCTTGTTGAAAAAATATCGATACATCGATATATCGATATTATTTTTGACGTGATAACGTCTTATAAATCGATGGAGCCGGCTGCACGCACGAAAAAACATGACTCATGCGTCGTTACGTCGTTTCGTCGTTCCATTTACCTGAGCCCGAGCCCGGGTCGGGTAATGGGTAAGGGTAAATGAGGGTAAGGGTAAATGAGAGTAAGGGTAAGGGTTCGGTCGGGTTCCGGGTCCGGGTCCGAGAGTTCGAGTCCGAGTCCGAGTCCGCGAGTATTTTCTTATGACGTTATCACGTTCAACTATCGTCAGTAAACCGACTTTACAGACAACCGATTTTTTTCTATAT
The DNA here is from genome assembly GCA_939531255.2 of Thera britannica. NCBI lineage: Eukaryota > Metazoa > Arthropoda > Insecta > Lepidoptera > Geometridae > Thera > Thera britannica. Next base: position 15,334,524 of record OW618034.2, on the reverse strand, counting down.
ATCGATATTTTTGAGCGATATTTAATAGTTCGATATATCGATGTATCGATATAAAATTCTAAGTATCGAAAAGGTATAAAAACCGATATTTTTTTTCAGACCAATAAACATTTATAAGTTTTAAGATTAAAAAATCCCAAAAAGAAAATACTTTTTTTATACTAACATCTTGTAACAAATTATATTATAAGTATTTTTTGTTTTTGGTCGACTTGATTTGCTGTTTTATAGTTTGGTTTTTAAGTTGGCAACTCTGTTAGTCAATTTCAATTTCAACAGCACGAATATTCTCTGTCAAGTCAAATCATACCGATATATCGATATATCGATATTTTTTAATAAAAATATCAATATCGATATCGATATTTTCAAAAAACATCGATACGATATATATCGATACTTTATTGCATTTCCGACATCCCTAATCTGTAATTCGAAAATATCTTAGAGTCACGAAATCTAACATCATCATCACCCTATCCCTGTCGTAAGAACCACCCATTTTTTATTTTTTTACATAATTGAAGCCAAGGTAGGAGAAGATTTGAGTTCCGTAAAAAAAATGTTTGCTAAATGTTTGCTAGTGTGTATCATCAACTTATTATTATAAAATGATGAAAGCTGTAATTAAAATTCGATGATAGATAAATGCAGTGAGATTAAACGTAATTAAGCTTACAAAGAAAGAATAAAGAAAGATAGTGGAATATTACAGAAAACTTTAACCCAGAAAGTACAATCAAAAATTAAAAAAAAGTTTTGATAAACATGCCGTGGTGAATATTGCGTAAATATAAGAGCGCCGAAATAAAATAAGAATTCACGTTCACAACATTGCGTGCGGCCATGGCGAAAGTGAAGTGAGTGACATTCATGACAGACAATGGATATAGATGACATTGACAGTTTCAAGTTCATTCAGTGTTGCAATTTTCTCCCAAGGATCCTCCTACCACTGTCCTCAGTCAGCCTCACAAATAACAGCAGTCAGGAAAAAGCAGGTCTTCAGAAGTGGTAGTAAATAGTGGTATAATATGAACTCTCGATTTTAAAGTTCCTCGGTCAACTAGCAAACCTTAGTTTTAGGCGAGAAACCCTTTGGCTAAAGCAATTAAATATGTGTGGAATCTAGGTACCTAGTTTAAAATAAACACAAAATAAAACATGTAAAAATAAATTTAATACATGAATAATTTAACAAAAATTATAGTATGTATACGATCTCTACACTTATAACGCCACCATTACTAAAACTCAAAATATTCAACGCTTATGCTGTAGCGCGCTGTGTTTTTGCATTTTCTATATTTAACCAGTCTTGAGGTTCTCGGAGTACTTTCATCAGCTTTGCTTCTTCAGAATCATCCTTGGGCACGTTCATGTACTCCCATTTCTGAACAAAGGAAAACATGTACCATAAATGACTTGGCCACATACGTCCGAACTTAGTTTCTCTGTTGTACAATAACTGGTTGTCAAACAGCAGGAATATTCCAACCAGCACACTATGCTTTTAATAGTCAATGTACCTTACTCCAGGGGAATAAGGGTTGTCGAATGGCAACCACGAATCGGAAGACGAAACGTAGGACGTGCACCCACCCGATGGACATTAATAGATAACCTACATTCGCGGAAAGTTGGTGTCGGACGGCTCAGAATCGGCTTGAGAATACGACAAACTTCCTAAGATATGCGGGAAGCCTATTTGCTTGTACACAAGGATACACTGCTAGGTCTTATGCGCTTCGCAGTAAGCGTCATTTTTCTTTGTTTTAAGGTAACTTGAGCTGTATCCTACTGTACCATCGTAGCCAATGAGAAGCACGCCGAGTGCCGAAACAAGAAGTGCCGCAGTGGTGTTCTTCAGGCTGATGATGATGATGAATGTAACTTACAGCGTTCAAAGGCAGAGACATGAGGATAGACTCGAAGCGCGCTTCAGGCGTGCTGAGTCCGAACTTGGTTCCCCGGTCGTACATCAGGTTGAACTCCACGTAGCGGCCGCGCCGGACCAGTTGCCATTGCCTCTCGTGGTAGCCGTATGCTGAGTCTTTGTGCTTTTGAACTGGAACATAGCGTACAATAACAATTACTTGTAAAAATAATAAAACAAAAATTTTAAATTTTGTGTATTCCTAAACAGCAAGATCTCTTGCGTGGTGATTGCTAAAATTAAATTATAAGGCGTTTCCCCGTTCATTTTATTCCTGTTCCAGCAATTTTTTTAGGATTAAATGTAGCTAATCCAAGTTAATGCTTGTGTTTGTTTTAAATTTCATGCAAATCGTCTAGCAGTTGGGGCGTGATAGAGCCACAAGTAACCAAACTTTTGCATTTTTAATGTTAGTAAAATTATAAAACTTAACATCTTAGGTAAGCCTATATCATTAGCCTGAATAATTAAGCTTCTGGAGCCACTGGAACCGTTGGGGAATAAAGGTTCTCGAATGGCGACCACGAACTGGAAGACGAAACGTCGGGCAACCACCCACCAGATGGACCGACGACATTGTTAAGATCGCGGGAAGTCGATGGATGGAAAGGGCTCAGAATCGTTCTTCCTGGAAATGTGTAGGGGAGGCCTATGTCCAGCAGTGGACTTCTTCAGTCTGATGATGATGATGATGAGCCACTGGAAAGAGGCCTCCTCAATTTTAAATCATGACCCTACCAACACCACAATAAGTATAAACTGACCAAGTGGAATGTAGCTGGGTATGACGGCCTCTGCGCAAGAGGTGACGAAGTTGAAAGCAGACTGTTGGTCGGGCGAGTCGACGTCGTCAAAGAATATCCCGCCGATGCCTCGCCGCTCGCCGCGGTGCGGGATCGAGAAGTAATCGTCGCACCATTTCTTGAACCTGATGACCAGAATGGCTTAGAATCGTGGTAGATGGCATACACTAAGGGAGGTCTATCATAATATACACAGCAGTAGCTGAAGTCGGGCCGGGAACTAAATGAACTAAAAAGTTAAAAATAAAACTGTAATAATCAATTGAAAAATTTATATTATTGTACAAAAAGCGTGGGGGGCTTGATTTTGATTGTTGTAAATATTTTATCAATAGTTTATTATATCTGAAGTTATTATAAAAAGCACCCCACGCTTTTTTGTACAATAATATAAAATTTTCAATTGATTATTACAGTTTTATTTTTAACTTTTTAGTTCAATTAGTTATAAAAGCGTTTTTTTTAGTTTTTTAACCTATAATTTATTTAATTATTAACAATACCATCGTATATATTTGGCATAGCAAACAACAAAACAAAAGCTAGTATCATACTTAGCATAATATGATGTGTCATGGGAGTCGCAGGCATGCTTCAGCGTCAGGTGGAAATGAACTGCATCCGCCTCATTTAGGTAGTACGGCGTCAAGTCAGTGCCGCCGCCAAACCACCACTTTACACCTAGAAATATAACATTCCTTAACATTCAGCTCCTAGTAGAACTCAGTATTCAGTATGTTTATTGACTTATTATGCGTGTAAATTTAACAGAGTCAGATCTTAGAACTCGTTTTGAATCAATACATAATTTACCCTGTAAGGGTGTTGCAATATACAGGGTTATTCATTATTAGCTACACAAACTGACAGGGCCTAATTTTTGGGTGGTGAATATTTGTTTTTGATCAGTAACGTGCAGACTGAAATAAGGGATAAGCTCACACAGGGCAGTATTTAGAATTGATGGGGACCAATACGCACGCTACTAGGTACGCGGTTTTTAGGGTTCCGTAGCCAAATGGCAAAAACGGAACCCTTATAGCTTCGTCATGTCTGTCTGTCCGTCCGTCCGTATGTCACAGCCATTTTTCTCAGAAACTATAAGAGCTAGACTGATGAAACTTGGCGAGTAGATGTATTTTGTGAACCGGAATACACAAAAGTAGAAAAAAAACAATAAACTTGGTGGGTCCCCATACTTGAAATAGAATTATTTTTTTTATCAAACCCATACGTGTGCACAGACCTCAATACGATCCCTATGCGTAGACAATGGGCGAGCGTCCACGATAAACACTCACCGTCTTTATCCGTGACCTCGAAGTACCGGTAGTTGAAGTGTATGGTGGGCACCATGGGATTCCTCGGGTGGATGACAGCAGACACTCCCGCCGCGAAGAACGGCAGAGTAGAGTTCTCCAACACCTTCCCTCTGAAAACTATACCTATTGAGATAGCGCAATAACAACAACAAATACCACCCATTCGTACCAAACGTTTTGGCTCAACTTTTATCAAGCGAACATCCAAAGAGTGGAACTCACTGCCGTCGTCTGTTTTTCCTGACAAATACAATCTGGGCCTCTTAAAGGCTAGAGTGAATTGGTGTCTTCTAGACTGTCCTGCTACATCGTCGCTTACCATCAGGTGAGATCGTGGCCAAAGGATAGTCTATTAATTATAAAAAATAATTCTTGCAAGACGACACAAATGTGACAATTCAAACATGATTCGCACTTGGCTTAGGCCCGTGAGCTTCATTATCACCAAAATATTTATATTTTGAGAAAAAGAAAAACTATAAAAATAATAATAATGCAGGGACGTGAACGTGGACAAAAATTCAATTTAGTTGCATCACAAGGATCATTTAGAGAAGTTTAGTTTTAAAGCTAGGTGAGTCTAAGTGCCAGTTTCACGAGACCAAGCCCCACAATAACAAGTTATAATTAGCGGAACATGAGAGTTTGACTTTTTATTAACTCGATTCGTTTAAAATAGGTTAATTTTAACATATTGTGTATTTATTTATAACAATTACAATATGATTGTATACTTACAGGAAGGAAGGAATACCAAATACTCACGGTATGTGGTAAATAATTATCGAATTATGTACATAACCAAAATAACAACACATCACATAAGGTTATATGATGACTACCAACAACAAACCTGCTTAAAGTCTGAAGACTATTCGCAGGTAAGAATAGAACAGTAGGTCTACCATGAGCTCCGTCTGGCTCTGTCTCTGGGTCTGGTTTTGAGTCTGTGTGAGTGTTGACTAAATAAATCCTACGTCAAAACGTCACACACAGTATAATGCACTGGTGAGCATTCACACAGACTCAAAACCAGAGCCAGACAGAGCTTATGGTAGCCCAACAGAAGAGAAAAAAGTTTATTGGATATGCTAGGCTAGATCTGCACAAAATACCAAGGTACGGTTGTAGGCAATAAATATTGCACGAGCGCTATTCCTTTCTGACGCACACTATGCACTTGTTGCCTACTGTAGGTACCTAGCTATAACTAGCGGCACAAAACTTTAGCGCTGAGCGATATGCGGAAGGGATAGCTGCGCATGCGTCGTAGTGTGCCATGTCGCGCACACTGGATGTGTGGATGTGTGCAGAGTGTCCTATTGGTACACAGAGCGGAGTGCGACTGGAGAGCCAATCAGCGCTACGCACGCCCGCCCTTCATCCCGCGAGCCCCCTCAGTTACCTTATTTTGAACTTCTGCGCAATAACGGTCAGCGCTAAAGTTATGTGCCGCTACCTATACCCACCAATGGCTAGATCGGTAGACATACCTAGTCCTCATCTGCTGCACGGCCGCCGGCGGTAGCTTCCCGGACACCACCGAGATGTTGACGCCCGCCTTCTCGAAGACGCGGCCGTCTTGCAGCACGCACGTGATGCCGCCGCCGCCTTCCTTGCGGAGCCACCGGTCCACCTTGAACTTTGCGTCCTGGAACATTCGAGAACAAGTTCAGCTTATGAACCTATGTATATGCTACACCAGCCTACTACTATTGCTATATAGCGTCACGGTAAGTCGCAAGGAAACGCCGAGCTAGAAATAGTGGGTACACAACAAAAAATATCCCTCCTAAATTTAGGTTTGCGCATTCAAGGTCACATAATAGGTAAGCCTAAAGCCTAAAAGCTTTTTGGGATAATGAATGATAATTCAAAGTTAATAAAGCTTTCTATTCTATCAAAAGGATATGGATTATCTTATAAAGTACCTAGGAGAATCAAATTTCAATAGAACATTTTTAAATGTAAAAAAATTAAGTTAACGAGATTAAAAAAAAAAATTAAGAAGACCTCTAGATTAGATAATGTGACTTTGTAACCTATACTTTTTTATTTCAATACTTTCTGATGAAATGTTTAGGCACATACAATTTATGATAGAAATGTAATGACTGATAATTACGAAAATGCTATTCACAGCCAAATAAATTGTGTTTTAAAAGACTAGGTTGAAAACACTTTGGTTAAGAGGTGCGGGCACAAAATGATTGATGAAAGTTCAATACAAAAGTCTTCATACCGGCCATTTTATAAAAATATCATTGTCAAAGTCGAAATCCTCCACAGTTTTCTCATCCTCCCAGGCCTACAACAAAATATTTATATAAAACACTGTCTACAGAATGTGGTGTGTATCTATCACCTTCATAACAAGTTCTAGATACTAAATATTTAATTAGGATTTAATTATTTGTCCCCATAACAATCCTTTTCATCAAAATTAATGTATTTAAGAGTTGTTTAACTTCATTAACCTGTATAGCAAATTAGTTTTGATCTGGATCACCCTGTTTTCCAGTTTGGAACAACCAGGGTCTACTCTTGAACGCAATTCCGATCCCAATTTTAAGTTTTGATGGAATTCTGACAGAAACCCATAGGGTTTCTGTCAAGATTCCTTTAAAACTTAAGATTGGGGGTGGTATCGAGTTCAAGAGTACACCGGCAGGTCGGAATTCAAAATGTAATAAGATTGGGGGTGGTATCGAGTTCAAGAGTACACCGGCAGGTCGGAATTCAAAATGTAAGAGTTTACCTCATCTTCCTCTTGCTCCAGTGCCCGGCAGAACTCGGCCTGTATCCTCATGATCATCATCTCCATCTGCACCTTCATATCGTCTTGGTTCTGTTGCAGTTCTGACAACGGTGTGATAGGCTCCGCCATGTAGTTCTTCAGCTGGAGTATCTCTTTCATCTCCGCTTTGTTCTGTTTGAGCTGGCTGTAAGCTGTGTAGCCGGCACCGAGGATTGCTGCCACATATAGTCTGGGAGAGGGAGATATTATAGGTTACTATTATTATTTTATTTCAAATCTTTATTTTAGACACAGCATTGGTTGAAAATTCATATACCTACTGTTTGTTAAGATATTCCAAATTCCAAGTGCCAGAGTTATTTGTCTCTAATGTAGGCAATCTTCAAATCTAACAACTCATTTCATTACGTTAGATATTATAATTAGCAGTGGGTATTAAGCATACCATTCGCAACAAAAAACGATCTACAAGTTTTTGATAGTTAAGTGTGTGTGTTAAAGTAGGGCAAGTTTTTGATAGGTACTTTAGTGTGTGTTCAAGTAGGGAATGTGTATAATATATTTTGATCATAAACATGTTATTTTGGTTACACAATAATAATTGTAAGACACGGTTATCTGACTGTTGGATGTTCCTGGCAGCTATATCTTTATCTGTTGAGTTTTAAGTTATCAGTTATTTTTTTTTAGCTAGGTACGTGGAACACGATAGCCCTTGAGTTAGGTAGGTAGGTAGGTACCTACGGAAATCCAGTCAGTAAATAATCGTAAATTATTTAGAAAAGAGCTACAAACACGTCTGGTGGTGGTCAGGTGTACATGTACATGTCGTAGGTACCTAAATGGCTCATAATAATTCAATGATCGGTATTTGTTATTATGTTAACTTTTCCAGACATGAAAAACCGAGATAATTACTTACTTGATAGGTCTGTCTCTCATTTTTTTATAGCTTCCAACATAACTAAGTGTCTTGAAACTTCGTATGATTATTTTAAATGACATTTTAGTGTTTATTTCTGTAAATAAATTACACGCTGCCTCTTCTCAAGACGAAACGTGATGCGTACGTGATTCGCGAACGCCGAACTCGCGAACATGACAGAAAATACAGAAATCGTAAAAATCAGCTGATTGACATTGACAATACTGACAGCTGTTAAATGTCAAATTGACACGAAATTGCGCTACCTCCCGGCAGAATGCGAAACTAATCAGTTATCAGCTGTGAAATTTTCTTCCGCAAGAACATGCTATCATGCGCAATAAGCGTTCGTCTCTTTCCTGAACATGGTTTGGCTCATTGATCGGCTGCGTCGCACTCTTTCCGGCCAGTGTGCGGCAGGCCCGCTGACAGCCCGACGCTTTACGCGACGCCAGTGCGCCTGTGCTTCACGCGGCATCAGCTATTGATCCCCGTTGGAGCCGCATTGCCGTACATTCCGGAGGCGGTGCCTCGCCTTGTTTTCGTCGATCGTCAGCGTGGCGGGCGCGTGTCGGCGTCGGCGGCGTGACCCGGGCGGCCCTGCGCAGTAGCGACTCTCGTAGCGCGGGAGAGACCGACCTTCCTTCCGCCAAAACCGGCTCGCTGTCCGCCGCGGACGGCTGTAATGTAGCCGCGGCCGGCGCGAGCGGCCCTCGGACAAAGGACCCGCGACTTGCTCTATCGCGATCACTATGAAGAAGTTCACTTTCAAGGGGGTGCTGGACGGGTTCCGCAGCTCGGTGCAGGCGGCGCCGCGAGGGACCGAGCAGGAGATCCAAGAGACGCTGCGCTCCGATCACTTCCAGATTAAAAAGGTAAGTTTGGAACTGTTGTAGAGTGCGGCGCGGCGCGGCCAAGGTCCCGCTGATAATGGCAAGCTGCGCTACGACCGAGGTGGCTCACGCAAGCAGCATGCTACCGACGAGGAGTGGGGCACCGTTACTGTCGTATTTAAAAAGTCACCACACTTGATTTGCTCGCTAGCAGCCTGTGTTGTGTAAACTAACGGTGACACGGCCTTCGAGGGCATACCAAAACAACGTCATCAAAACATTGGAGACCTACTTAGAAGGCAGAAGGCTGCCAAATTTCTAGCATTATGCACAATTTAATGTTTAGCAAGTTATGGGGTTGGAACGGGATTTCTTTGCTGTAGCGGGTTTTTCGTGTTTGCCGTTGCTGGCATATCAGTAATGCAACCTTGACCGTCTAATCTGTTTGTACCATTACATGGAGTGTAATCTGCTTCGTGTGCTGCCCACGTCGGCGTCGCATCGGCCTCGCCGCAGTCGGACGACTATTCGCCTATTTGGTGCATTATCTGCATGTTGTTTGGCGTAATATTACATTACTAACGCGCAGTACTTTAGCGTTTTGTATACGTGGAAGAACCACATAATAACTCGGCACCTGGCTGTAGCCTGTTTCGATCATAATATTGAACTGATAACAGATAAGATAAAAGCTGCACTCAACTAACTCACTAACTCACTAAATTTAACGGACAGTCGTACGAATATTTATTTGTGGTCTTCCATGCCGCCTGGTTCTGTTGATTCACGTTGAAGTCTGGATGTCAGCTTGTATTATGTAATGAACACATGAACTACCTACACCTGTTTTAAAGTAGCATGGTATGGAGTAGCTGGTGGAGGTTATGAGCGCCCTAAAATTTTAACCATTGCTAGACCACACAGATCATACTAGGTCTTTTTCGGCTTTTTCTGCCTTTAATTTGCGAGGCAGGCAGGAAGCATAAGTAGTTAAGTTTGTCGTAAGAAAAGTAAAAGCAAACATTCGTTAGCTTTCATGTCAAGGCCCTAACTTAGCTGTAACAATCGATGGAGGAACTCGAACTTTTAATGATTGCAGCAAAACTTTCCAAAGACACGCGTAAACATTTCTACAGAGCTCCCAAAAGAATTCTCCGAATTGAACCCTGCTGGTCGTAATCGTTCTCTCATTTTCTTCGTTTTTCCAGTTTGAGTTGTCGGAAAATTCTGTAACTGAAGATATCATAACGCTAAAATATTCTGCTGCGTGTCTTATTATGCTCTTTTTGCGTCGTAATGAAATTCAGAACGGAGTACTGTTATGGAGATTCCACTGAATTATGATCTTCATTATGCTGAGCGTCAGCTGCGTAATTTTACAACTTACTTTACTCTTTCGTTCTTGGTCACTTCCAGTTAAGTTCCTACTTTGTTCAGGAAACACAGTCTCATAAGTCTAGAATAAAGATAAACATCGACCCAATTTTTCAAAGGATCTAGTATTCTGGACGTCAAATTGTTCAAACCAGTCACCAGCCAAAAAATTGAGCATAAAATAAAAAAAAAGTACAAAATTAAATAAGAAAACTTTTGGTTTCTAACAAGGGAAAGCTTTTAGAACTTTTCTGATTCAATCTTCATTTTATAAATTAGGTGAAGGAACTAATTGCGACACAGAGGAAACAATTTATTATTACTTCGGTTGGCTTAACAAAATGTGCGACCCCTTTTTGCGTTATAGGTTCAATTGAAATCGGCGGTGCCGAGGCTTATTCGTATAACCACAGAACGTTTCTATTTTTACGACTCATTCCTGTCTAATGAAAAACAAACTGTTTCTACGCCGAAATGAAAGCCATGACCTGACGCATTCCGAAAAACTGATTAGGTCTAGGTCGATACTCAAGCTAAATATTTTAAGCATTTCTATCACTTTAAAACACTGCTAATTATAACAGAACTCAACTCTTTCATTATCTATTATATTTTGTCTGTTGATGACTAGGTAAAGTTATAAGGAGTATTTTCAGTCAGAAGGTCAGAAGTCAGGAGATTCATTCAGTCGATTTACTTTGAAAGCTGAGCAATTTAGTGTGAGATCGACGATGCGGCGAATCCTAGAGTGCTTAGAAGCATTAGCAGTAAAAACACGAGGCATTTCAGAGAAAAAGAACATCTGAAAAATTCTTACATCACATAACTTGGTTTACACGCTCGTGTTTTCATGTTTAGCACCATCGATAAAAGGAAAACAATGTTCAGCGCCGGGACACAATATTTATTTTAATGCGCCGTGATGTCATGCCTGTTTTTATATCCATAAAAGTAGAATCCTGATTTACCTTCCTATCCGCTAAAGTCTGTATTAATACACTTATTCTGTAACAAAGCAGAATTCTAATTAAGTTTATACAACCTCACGTCTATTCCTGGAGGATGGGGTCTATAGGTATAGATAGATACCCTTGGGCTTACATTCATCCAGAAGTCCTCATTCTTGTAGTTTTGTCAAACCTCATCCAAATCTATATACATTTTGCTAGAAATATCATCAATAAATATATTTTGCTTCTCCCCGTTTCATTCGTATACTTTCCTATCCATAAATTATGACGGTATAAACATGTTTTAACATGTACATGTATATTTAACATGTTTTAATTAAAGGCATTCACCTTTATATGGTGGCACAGTGACGAAACCAGCAAATGGCCATTTGATGTCAGCTTGAGCGGTTACCTCTGCTTTTAACAATAGCATTATCTCACTGAGCTCATCCACCGAGAACATTCTCATTGCAGTGTGTCCATCACCTTGATATATAAAGGTGAATGCCTTTAATTACCCCGAAACAGCAATGTGAATATCACTACTTTGTGGTAGAAAAAGAACGGCTGTGGTAGGTACTTCTCCGGATTAGCAAATGCACTATTTACTTTAACATCAGTCAACCTTTTTCCTTAAGTTGCTAAATAACAAATAGGCAAATTATCTAAAAAAAGCATTACCTTCCTATTTATCGTGGAACCTTCATGTTTAGCTCACTAATTCTATTTCCTTTATGCTAAGCTATTAGCTTGCTACATTCCCAAAATGCGCAAATTTAATCTGTACCGCAAATAGCCCTAAACTGTGTGACTATAAAGCTGTTTCTATTTATGTAGGTACTTTATATTGGTTGAAAATGTTCAGTCCACAGTTGGTACAACCACCGTCATTTCATATCTAATTCTGCGTAGTTAGGTAACTTATATTTTCTTCCTATTCGTAATGAATTATCATTCTTTAATCATAGGATACCCCGTTACAACATATTACGTGAGTAGGGTAGACATTATCCAATTCTCTATCTTCCGTTTTCATAAAAACGCTTATAGTTTATGTGCTTACCTACCTACATCTTCCCGCACTATCGTATAATTCTCTTGTTTAGTTTCCCTGTTTTCATTAGGTACTAAGGAAGGATTCCATGCTTTCTGCTGACCGCTGTATCAAATCTCTGTTTCTTTTCATGCACTATCAGTTACATGAATCCACACTTTCTTCTTATAATTTCTATAGCAAGCATGCCAGATCTTTCTCTTTCTATAAAACTATGTCTACAATGTTCGACATTTGCCGTACATAGTATAGTTAGATAAAGGAATAAAGATCTTACGTTTATTCATTTAATAATGTAATTAAAAGACAAAACTGTAAAGTATAATCGTATCTCGTCAACGTGGCGTGGTATGTGGCACGCGCACATGAATGAACTCCATTATCTTACACATGGAATAATATAATAGGTACTCCGTCTCAGACCACAGATTAGGCAACAGTTAATAAGCGAAACCCACAGAATAAGCAGTAGCTGGTATACGTGTCGCCGAGATAGTAATTACTCAGGGAATTGGATTTGTCCATTGTTATCTCGCACGCCGCTGATTCACTTAATTAAACAAAGAGATGTTCCTGATTATTGTTATTATGTTGTCTTCTGGTATTTCATACTTTATCTACCGTCTTTCATATATATTTTCCCTTTTTACTGTTATCATTTCTAATTTTAGAAATACATGTATCAAATCCCATCTTCTTCTCCCATGCTCTCTAATTAGACGACAAATTTTTGGGCAGAGTTTTTTTTACCTATCAACGTCTTGTTTTTCTGCATGATTATGAGTCGAAACAATATTTTTAGCAAAATAATCATAAAATGCAGCTCAGCTAGGAGCCTTGTGCAACTCGTAAAAGCTGTACGAGCTGTAGAATACCTAAGCGTGGCTAAGATCTTTGAACTCAACATTATCTTGTAAGACTTCAAACGGAATTTATTCTGAAGCTTGGATTCCCAAGAGATACAAGAAAGTTGTATAAAAAAATGGCTGATGAAGAAAGCAGCTAAGTGCATGCAAGAGCAAAATACTTTACTATCTTTGAAGATTATTATGAAACTATAACTTTTACCCGCACCTGCTCTTGTATGGTAGTTAGTCCATACTGTTTACCATTATTGTCATGAACAACAATACCCATAGCTTTTATAAAAAAACCTATTAGAAAAGTACGCAGACTGGATTAGAGGTGCATAACCTCTAAGCCCGTCTGCAAAATGATGGAAGAAATTAGAGTAGGTACATTAGTACATACATTGTACTTATAGGTAAATCTCGGTGTATAATTATAGGAAAAAGTCAAAGCAGAAGAGTCCCTCTAATATATGTACTAATTTGTTGTTCGGGCGCTGGACCCTGGGACGCCTTTGTCTGTTGGTATCCGAGTACCTTGTATTTTAACAGTGTTTGTGTTCAACATTTACACCGTTCTAATTATTTAAATAAATAGCTTTTTTACTGCAAGTCTTGCGCAAAATACATATTTTTTCGTCAGAGTTATTATATCAGTTGTTCGCTATTAAACTTATATATGCAGTGATAAGGCTATCTTGGATATTGATTAGCCATATCATACTCTTTCTCTTCCGTAAAAACCAGTAGGGTCTCCCAGATTAGAACGATAAAGTACCTAAACTTTTTTATTCAGATTTGGGCTTTGAAGGAATCAAATTCTTTCATCATCGATCATAACATTCTGGACTTGGCTCGGTGAAAGATGCAACGCCAATTTGCCTAAGGTATTTTTAGTGGCGCAGATAAAAACAAGAATAAAAAACAATAAAAGATTGTCTATGAAACTAGGTCTAAGTGTTGTTGTAAATTGGTTGTAGCATAGACTAAGGAAAACAAGTTTTCCTTAGTCTATGGTTGTAGTAACTAGAAAATGTTGGTCGCACTAGTTTAAAGACTACACAATAAAGACTAATAAGTAAACATTTGTACAGGAAAAATAAAACATTGAATTAAAATAACTTATGACAAACCAGATAAAAATAAAAATAAACAACAAAGATCATAAATTATTACAATACCGCCTACAATAGGCCGTACCTTAACAGCTGGAATGATTTGGATGAAACTTCGAATATCTACATATCGTATCGCTTACAATCTGGAAAAGCATAAAAAAGAACCACCTATAGGTACCACGTAAGCAAAGCCGTGGGCGGATAATATCATCTCTCCCAAGGGCAGTAGGTATAGTTATATTCAGGTGACTTACCACAATATCAGCCTCATTTGCGATTCTGTCAGACGTGAGCAACCACGCTCCACTTCCACGTAGCAATCTAGCAAAGTTTACTCTGAAATTAAAGTAGTCCAGTAGTAGTAATCCATTAAGGGGGTACGATTTCCATACAAACTTAATTTACACAACTATGGGCGAATAAAGTATTAATGTACACTGAAATAGCTGTAATAGGCTTTTACAGTGGTCCTTATTACCGGCCAGTTATATAAAGTTGGAGTGTCAGCCGTTGGTCGTGACAGTCGGTGCTTCAGAAAAAAAACTAACAGACTTTTACGACTATTTTGAGACATATGTTTTAAGCTCATTCACGTATTCAATGCCGAGTACCCGTTAGAAAGAATGACGAAAAAATTACTTTTTTGGTTTTTATTAATATTTCTGTTATCCTACAGTTTTCTCCAACTTTATATAACTGGCCGGCAATAAAGACCACTGTAAAATTCTATTACAGCTATTTCAGTGTTCATTTATACTTTGTTTGCCCATAGTTGTGTAAATTCAGTTTGTATCGGAATCGAACAACCTTAACACGATTGTACGAGCCAAGGTGGTGTCAAGGCTGTTCGCTGAATTCATCCTGATTTATTTACACTTCCTATAAATACAAAAGAAACATCATAATAATTAAAAGAGACATTGCTATCCTTAGCTTGCAAGTGCCTAGTAAATTTTTATGTTTACTGGCTTAGCCTAATCCATAAAATATAACCTAAACCGTTGTATGAATATTGTAAGCATGAATGTTTATCTTATTCTGGGCATTCACCGAGGCATCTATCCAAGTTAAGTTTTTAGGTTAACTACTAATTTTAGTATCAGCAACGCAGATAGTCCTACTTTTTAAACTCTGAAAATGTAAATCAAAATTGGTTGACGGCAATATTGTAAACTCAATTAACGCTAATGAAACATGATTTGTACTGGTGGTGGTATTAAGTTTCAAATCGCGGCCATGTCACGAATTATGGTACATGACGTCACATCTGACTCATGTGTTTGGTTCAGTCAGGCTCGGCGTGTGCCTGTGCTGTTTAGTATTCTGTCTATTTTTCATGCTACACAGCGATAAGACCGTTATCATAGTTCAAAGTTTTTACTATACTTCTGTGCTGACTTGTTTATGGTTTAAGCCTTGTATATTACAGTAACCTAAAGCAGATACCTTTTTGCTGTAATATTTATTCCGTTATTGGAGTGCTACAATCGGAGCAAAGGCATGTATCGATCGAGGTGACCACGATCATTCTATCGATAGTGAAGAAAATTTTTCATTCAATTTAGAGCTGGTGGAAGGTGAAAGCTTCATTTGAAAAATGTTGTAGATGCTTTGAATCTACGTATGTCGAACAGGCATAAAAACCTTACCTATAATAGGTACAGTTTTGGTAATATAACTTTTTTAAATACGATTATTATAGGTATACAGAAGATTTACAACTTTTTTCAGGACGAATTCTATATATTAAGATTCAAAATGTTATCTTGAAACTGTGAAGCTCATCAGCTCTTGTTGTCTTCAATCCATTAATATTGATGTCGAAAAACATCTGTTTTGGCAAAGTTAACAAAAGTTATGATTGATGAGCGCAATATTGATAAATCATTACAATTTTGTGCCAATATGTAACAAACTGTCTAATCAGGGTGTTTTGTTAAACCAATTTTCCCTGTAATTTGAAGCTTTCAGTTTGATGTTAGTAAAACACAAATCTGCCTTGCATGAGCGAAGAAGAATCTCGGTCACGGCCTACGCCTTTTAATTTGGTGATAAAGTACTATTCGTATTATGCAATTTGTAGTTTTGTACTAGGTAGTACATCAGTAAAACAAATCTAGCATCTTAAACTAAGTACATGAAAGAAGGCAAAACAGAAGAACATAGTCCGGAGATAAGTACCTACCTGATCGGTAACTTACCTTGTTTATCGAAGGAGATACAAAAGTTAGCTAGTTTATCCTATTATAGTGGAAAATGTTGACCAGCTTAGACATAAGCTAAAAACTTGGGAACTCAGCTGCGATACTTTGCTTCTCTACAGCTTTTTCTTTTGCAATCTTTTTGATACGTTTAGGTACCGAACCAATACCGAACCGACAACTCGCCTTTTTATGAGCAGTCGCCTATGTCAGTAAGCTGTTGGTATTAGGTATGGCACTTTTAAAAAGACTTGGTGCCTTATTGGTTTCACATTTTATTAGGCAACGTGTTCAACCCTTGTTGCAATTTACATTATCCTGGTTTCAGTGTTTCCAGCTAAAAAAATACGATGAATAAATATTTACGGCTGTTTTTACGACCCAGATGCGAGGGTAAATCTGAAATGGATCATGGAAAATTCATGTTTTGGAATATTGGATGGTTAAGTTTGAAGAAACCTGAATTAAATAATTTACCTATTTCTATAAATCTGTTTATTTCAATAACATATGCTTCTATCGATCGGTATGACTTAAAAGGTTTAAATGGCAATTTTAGATGGCGCAAATCCAATTCGTTTTGCAATCGTGGTTTTTCCATAATATGTTTTGTGGTGCTATAGATACCTATATTAAATACACTAGCAGTTGGTAACCGAGCTTCGCTCGGAATTTTTTTCGTTAATATATTTATAAAATTATATTTATACATATTATTATCTTTGCTGGTTTATTCTTACTGAAACACGCTATCTGCTGGACATGGCAGTTAGAAAGACTTTAGAAAGTTGGAACATGGTTGAATAAAATAGAACTTGTTTTTTTTATAATTTGACAGCTGTCAGTAGAAAGCGATTCTCCCTAGGGCTGAAAGTTTTACTTTCAATAGACCTACTTTCAGAGTATGAGTAATGAAATAGTTTTTTTTTAACGAACAGACTCATTTTCTGAAAATGAACCCTAGCTAGATCGTTTTATCGTCTCCGAAAACCCCTGTATACTTAATTTCATGAAAATCGTTGGCTCAGTTTCCGATCCTAAATATATATATATATATTTAGGATCTAAACGAGAAAATCTTGTTAGTATATATATATATATATTATACTTACAAGATTTTCTCGTTTAAAGGTATAAGATAAAGTAGGTACATGTGTATGTTGGTAGGTACTATAAACATATTGTTCACACAAATTCAATTAAACACACACGTTAGGTATGTGCGTTATGCATCAAAAATAGCATTTATTTATTGTGCTACCTATCTGAGAACGGTTTGGTAAGGATAAACTATTAAAATATTATGTAAATACAGCATAACATGAAATATAAGCGATGACACTACAACTCTTAGGTATATGGCGAAGAGATGAGTCACATAAACATTATAACTAACATTATGACCGACTGACTATCGTATAAGCATCTTGATTACGTCATCATCTTAACTACTGATGTATATTTGTTAATTCATTGAGTTTTGCCATTCGACACGTTTGACTTGGCTTGGGACTGATCCAAATGTGATATAGGCTTTACTAGACTGACTGTCTAGTCACTAGCTAGGCCTAGTGCCTAATTCCATGGGATTGGGCATAATACCTGCTTTTTAGCTAGATTACCTATAAGTAGCTTTTTTTTAGCTAGGTGTTTTGTAGGGACAAAAAATATGTATATTTTATATTGGGATTTCCACAATATTATGTACTTGTATTGTAATTTGACTTCATCTCGTCAATGTTCTCTTTCTCAGTAAGTACCTATAAAAAAATAATAATTGATTTTGAAGGACACTCAGTTGCCGACCTTACGTCTAATAAAAAAGTATTAAAAGTTCTATGACGTCACAGTCCTATAGAACAAATGGGAGTTACCGAGAATCGCAATAACCTTGTGTTGACGTTCAGAAACCAGACATTTTCAATACCTGTCTGTGCCCACAGAGAGTGCTTAAGTACACAATATTATAGTGGTACTAGTTACCTAATCGAGCCAAAGCCAACTTATACATTGAGATCGAAATGTCTACTTGTAGTCAACATTATGAAAGTACTATCAAAAGTCGTGCTTGACGGTTATAGCTAATGAAAAAATGAAAAATGAAAAATGAAAAAATGTTTATTTGCAGCAATATCAAATTTACAGAGGTGTACTATTTTACAACTATTAAAACTAGCCGACATACTCATGAATTAACATACCTACTCACAGTTTAAATTTAATAACCTACCTACTTACATTTTTAATAATAATACTATTGTTTTTTCGCCAGTATAAAATCATTCTTATATTCTTTTGTTGAAACGTTTGCATTCACATCTTATTCACAGTAAATTACTAAAGCCATATCGTCGTTCCGACTGGCAAAGAGGAAACTGAAATATTTGGGAGAAGTATCTAAGATTTTTATCCTGACTGAATAAAGATGGTTCTCTTTCTGAGTTATGTGGTTATTCCGAAGTACCCCTCAAGCACCGGATACATCCTCATTGTCTGAATCGGTCTTTATCTCCACATTCATCGCCGCAGGATCCGCAAACGTCTGAAAAGAATTCCGCAAATACAATCGACTTGTGTGCGGAATCGCGACCTATATTATTGCCATCAAATGAGCTGGAATGAGACGAGGGGCCAAAGCTGACTCTTTTACCTACTCTTAGTTCGGCTAAATACGGCTCGGCTTTTTACCTAGGACCTATTTTCCTCCTACTTATCATTAAGGGGGTACGATTTCCATACAAACTTAATTTACACAACTATGGGCGAATAAAGTATTAATGTACTCTGAAATAGCTGTAATAGGCTTTTACAGTGGTCCTTATTACCGGCCAGTTATATAAAGTTGGAGTGGTAGCCGTTGGTCGTGGCAGTCAGGGCTTCAGAAAAAGAACTAACAGACTTTTACGACTATTTTGGGACATATGTTTTAAGCTCATTCACGTATTCAATGTCGAATACCCGTTAGAAAGAATGACGAAAAAATTACTTTTTTGGTTTTTTATTAATATTTCTGTTATCCTATAGTTTTCTCCAACTTTATATAACTGGCCGGCAATAAAGACCACTGTAAAATTCTATTACAGCTATTTCAGTGTACATTTATACTTTGTTTGCCCATAGTTGTGTAAATTCAGTTTGTATCGGAATCGAACAACCTTAATGCCGAAATTAACAAACGACGCGGAGAGCCAATTCCACTTTCCTAATCTTGAAAAGTACTTTTTTTTAAATCTGTAAGCTGCGGTTGCCACATACCCATTAGGTTGCTAATGTATTATTTTACTACATTTTTTGGGCTCGGAGGATTAAACATTTTGTGGAGAAATGAGGTCTGTTATCAAAGAGGCACTTAGAGTGTTCCCGGTTTAAATAAGCGAGTCTTTTTGATAAAAATTATGAGCTCCAGACATTTTTAATTTTTGTCGAAATTGGCGTGGATCGCTCAAACTTCATTGAAGATTTTTTTTGCAACCATCTGTGTTTTATTTCTAAACCTTCTAAAGTAGAGTAAGGTTGTTAATACATGTTTTTAAAATTGCTTTTAATATCTATCTACCATTTTATAATGCCACATTTATTCGGAAAACGGCTCAATAAATGTTATTTATACATGATATTGTTTTGTTGGCTAACCTTATATACCTACTAGCGGCCTGTCCCGGCTTTGCACGGGTGGACATTTATTTTTTAAACACAAATATTTAGTCGTATTTTTTTTTCATCATCAAACGATGATAGGTACATAGGTCTATAGGTCATAGGTACATAGCCTTTGCTACATATTACAAAACGATTGTTCAACCACGCCAATACTACATGGGTGTTTCAGGTGACTCGTAGGCTTCATACGATCAAAACTACTAGACTTTAGCTAGCACACACAAATTTACGCTAGCTTTGAAGCGGCTTGATTTGGACCAGGGGTTACCAAATTGTGGGGTGCACCTCCTTGGGGGGGCGTAAAGACTCGTCAAAATGTATAGCAGCGGGCGCAGATTTTAATTTTACTCAAACATTAATTTTAGGCCCCCCTTATGTGCAACAGAAATAAAATTGGTAGCCCCGGATTCAGGCGCTTAGGCCTTGTATTCAGTCAGTGTTGCCAGCTTTCGAGGCGTTTGACCGTTTAGGCTTGGCTCGCGTGCCTGAACGCATTGCCCTACTTTATGTAGATTTGCTAGCTGGAACATAGATAAAATGGCGTTGCATCGGCTATTTAATGTTAAAGTATAATGCTAAAGCTTCTGAAAATATGTTCGTTCTGCTAAAGTACGTTTTAGCTGTGAGCTTATAGGGGCTAAATTCATATGTTTTGTGATATAAACAGTCAGATTTTTTCCTCGTTGCAAATAATGTTGGCATCTCATTCGAGCATGAGTTGGTTCTTCTAAGCTTGATTGGGTTGGGACTGGCACATATAATATTCACCGGGCTTATAAAACTCCTTGTGATTGAATTGCATAAAGACAATTATGCTTTGTCTAACTAGACAGAAATGGTTGATTATCTTTATTCAATGGTAGACCACTTTTCTATTTAACCCGATTTCAACCTTACCGAATATCCTTGTTTATGAAATAAGACGTAATAAACTAATAAATCGAGTCGGGTGGGTAATAAATAACAAATAAGTTAGTTACGCCCTGTAATCACCGAAGAAATGCTAGGTAATAACAGGGGGTTGTCACCACGCGGCCTGATTACGGAGCAGGGAGCAGGGGTCGGCACCTACTTCTTACTTTACGAACGTTTTACACCAGACCTGGCCACCATTCCACTCGGTCCACAATACAATCACAATGTATAGTGGCAGAATGAAAATGTTCGTCGATTTTCAACTTGATTTGTTCAACGTATCACGATTACATTCTACCTTTTGAAACTGAATAACAGAATACACCGATAAGTTAACGTCACAAATTATGTCAAAATGTGTTCATGATCAAGGCTCTGGTGCAGGCGAAAACCGACTCTAAGGTGACGAACATTTTCATACCGCGACTGTACATAATATGCTCTTTCTTGCGAGGAACTTGGACCTAGATTCGCGCAGTTTATAAGACTGCAAGTTTAACTGTAGGTTTACTGAATATATAGGACTAGCGGCCGCCCGCGGCTTCGCTCGCCGCGTTCTCGTTACGCCCTGTTCCCATTACAATATCTTTACAAATTGTAGCCTATGTGTTATTTTGATGTATAAGCTATATCATTGTAAAGTTTCATTAAAATCCGTTCAGTAGTTTTTACATGAAAGAGTAACGAACATCCATCCATCCATCCATACTTAATCCAAACTTTCGCAAATATTAGATACATACTGTACGGTTTTGACTGAAATTCTTAGATTAACTTTGATAAACGTGTTGGCTTTCTCGTCAACTTAGGTTAATAGTTCATATCTACCGTACGGAGACCAAAGTATTTTCTGTTTTTTTTTTTCAAATTGTTTATTCCGAAGCAATTTGGTCCAGCTTAGAAGCAAATTGGTTCGAATATCCGATTCCCTTTGCGCACACACGAGCAGAGAGCAGAACTGATGGTCCGTACCGTGGCCGCCGGCCAAAATGAACTTTACAGCTGAAATTAAAGCAGTAGGGAAATTGAAAAAAGTTTTTTTGACGAATTGCTAAATTCAGTTTTTTTTTTAAATAAAATAAAATAAATATTATGGACAATCCACACAGCATTACCTGGCCCCAAACTAAGCAGAGCTTGTACTATGGGAACCAGGTAGCTGATATAATACTTATTTATATATATATATTTTTTATACATTCTTAAAATACAATTTAACACCGTGAATGCATCTCACTGCATCTTACGCACTGTGTTGTCACTCGCCGACCCGCCCTTGACCCGCACAGCTTTGGGCATAACTCCATTACACGGACGTTTACAACTCGCTATGGATAACTGCATTTTGCGTATTACCTTGCTTACCATTTGTACCGGATTTTACTATCGAACTACAAAATTATAATTTACGAGCGTGCTCAACTTTGCCTTTGTTACGTGCAGTTTTATCAAAGCGTTTCTAAGCTATTTTTAACGCTTGATTAAAACTTGGAGAAACCAGATTTCCATTTTTGCCTTTCCGCCTTCTAGATATCCGAACTTGATTTGTGGTCGCGTATATTCAAAGCGGAAGCATGAATTTCATGCTAATTTTGACACCAAAATTGATATCGTGTATAATTGTTAATTTGAAATTAATTTTACTGGTTGGCATAAACCTCTAAGTCTACATTTTAATTTGCATATAACTACGTTTGTGTCTTACATAATAATACGCATGGTTCGAAGCCTTATTTCGCTGAAACCAGGGGACTTTACACTATAGCTTATGACAAATTTTGCTTTGATTTCGAGGTTCGGGTAGGTAAAAGAGAAGTCAATGTCAGTGTCCATTACATATGTAGAATTGGGGGTCACCAAACAACTTCATTGTAATATTTAGCCTTATTCTGCAGGAAGTGGCCGAGTTTGGGTCAAGAATAAGATGAGTGGAAGGAACGGGGGAGGCCTTTGCCCAGCAGTCGGGAAGACTGGGCTGAAGAAATACAAAATGGTTGTTTTTTGTTGTTGGTTGTTGTTTGGATTCATTCATAAGATTTGTTGTTGGTTTTTTTTAACCACTTATACTTATCTGTGTTTTAGCAGACTTCGGAGCCAGGTGGGCCGCTGCAGGCATAATTTAGTAAAATGGTACCCCCATTTTACTAAATTATGCCTGCAGCGGCCCAGCTCCAACCACGCGGACTGCAACTGCGGAGCCCCACAGTCTATGCCTCGTTTGCTGTCTTGCCCAGAGTGCCCTAACACCTGAACGCTGAAAGACTTGACAGACGCCACGAAAAGCGCAATTAATGTGGCCCACTTCTGGGCAAAACACATATAGGGACAAAATATCACGGGAACCTTCGACACGACGAAGAAGAAGCAGACAACTTAGGAGAATAATTAGATAGGAGTACTGTAGTCATCAGTATTCAGTGATGGTAGATGGTCACGGCAGGAGCGCGGAGGTGGCGCATCGTCGATCGATACCACCGCAGTACCACCTCGCTGTTCCTTTAGAGTAGTTGGTTCTGCTTCTTAATAATTTACCTTTAAGTTACTCTGACAGTGCTATTATGAGTAAACAACAGATCTTTTGTATCTAACTTAAGTGGTTTATGCAGCGTCACAGGGGCTCAATTCTAGACCAGCGACTTTTTTGTCACGGTAGATAAATATCACAAGAACTGTCAAATTCACTAAAGAAACTGACAGTTCTTGTGATATATATCTACCGTGACAAAAAAGTCACTGATCTAGAATTGAGCCCCAGGTACTTATTACCATCTCCATCTCATCAAAATTAAATTTATGTCACTAAGGGCGGTTTTTTTTATATTTTTTTTCAAAGTTTTGTAACTCACATTTTTGCTAGACATTGCTTTATTATTGTTTATTTTTTGACCACAGCTTTGACAGTTTTTTTCTATGTTGTCGACCAGCTTATGCTGTCAAATTTCCGTACACTGTTGGTTATTAGTCCATCCAAGATGCCGAAGTACTTATTTACACTCGAACCTTTAATAGCCGTCTCGCGTTCTCCATCGCCTGAAGGAGTCTACTTAATGACGTCACCATAGTGCTTTACCTACTTGAGCAGCCATCGCTGGCGACAGTGACATCAGCGTTCTAATAATGACGTCACGATGGCAAATGTTCCCTCTTGGATTGGATCCACAAGCCCATTATTTATCCGCGTGGATCTTGGAGTAAATATTAATGTTGGTAAATTGAATTTGGACAATCATCGCAACCACAGATAGATACAAACCCTATCTTAATTTTGAAAATGTTGATCTTTGAAATCTGCTTAGCTTAACATCAATGTGAAATTAAATTCTAAAATATAGAAACGTGATGATATCCCCTCTAACTTAGGGTTAACCCATATTGTTGTTGTATGGGTTGATCCATCAACCCATACAACAATAATAGGGGTACATACAACATATCCCATACAAACTAACAAATTCAATATATTAGATTATTGTGACCTGATGCTTATGAGCTTATGACAAATATGTTTTCTTTCTTTTTAAATAAATTTTATGCCTAAATCAAAACGAAGGAGCCTAATTCTCGGGCCGACCGAGATCATTTAGCAATTTTATTTTATTGCTTCTTTTCGAATAAGATAAAATTGCAAAATTATCGAGATCGGCCCGAGAATTAGGCCCCAGGTTCGAAATATGTAGTTTAAAAAAATAGTAGGTAGGTACCTAACTACTAAGCTTTGATTAAATTAGAGTAGGTATGTATGTACCTCATAACAAATCCGATAAAACTATTATCACAATGTTGTTTTTATGTCACGAAATCAGTTAGTTACTGAAATACGATTTAACTAATGAGTGTTTTCATTACTGCGTCGTTATTTGATAGTGAAATTAATGAAGTAGGTACTTAAAGTTAATGATACTCGTATGTTTGAATTTAATATTGATTGAATCTGGGTGAGAGAGACAAAGGCCTTCAACTAAATATCTATCATTTAATCGAGGACTAGCTTACATAAAGACTTCTACGTCCCGTAAATAGGGGCAAACAGTTATCCCTGACGCTGTAAATCCTCTACACTAGATGCATCGGCTAACTTAAAGAGAGATTAGTTCAGATTTCAAAGTTATTTTAGCAAATATAAATATAACTTAACTATTACTTCACACTAAAAAATGTATTTATAAGTACTACCCTATTTATAGTTGCTAAAATAACTTTGAAATCTGAACTAATCTCTCTTTCTCCCAAATTCCCCCCATTCAAGTTACGAGTAACATTTTAATTCCAAAGATAATCTTGAATAAAACATGTTTTAATATCATGCTGAAATTCCTGCCGCATGATATTAAAGAAACTTCTAGACCAAGAAACATGCCTTGTAAAGTTCGCTGACCTCAGGCCTTGGGTTTGGCAATTCATGATGCTTACCTACCCAGCAGCGATGAAGATAGTTTGGAGGGGTGCCAGTTTGGTCAAGGACATGTCATGTTATTGGTGTAAAAGTCAACCCTTACTATAGAATTTGGCATAAATTTTGAACTGGGAAAGGAGTTGGAAAAGCAAATACGTTTCCTATGAATATGTGGTAGAAAACCATGATTTTGAGCCTGTGTTCAGTCTGAGTTCTGTCCTGGAATACGAGCCCTAGTTACTAAGTCGTTAATATTTTACGTTGTTGATAAAAATAACTGCTCCCTATAATTTTCATAGATATGCACATACATTAAACTAATTCTAACTTTGCGCGTGGTTTAGCGTTGTCCTAAATAAATGACTTTCTAAACCAAACAATGAAATTGGAGAAGAATTTAGGTTCAAAGAATGGTGGAATAACATACTCCTACTGACATTCGGTATAATCACGCTAGAAATAGAACCAAAACAAAGCTGTGAACTATAGACCAGAGACACAACACACATGAGAATTGGGATGATCCACTTCGTAGGTTTACTAATCTTGTAGGTAACGGCATCGATAAGAGGTAATATTTTGCAGATAAGCTCAACAAGGTTGGAGATATCCAACACCATAACTTATATTTATTGACCTTCATTGTTCCATAAAGTGTCTCCAGATGCGACACCATTGAACTGGAGATGTGCCAATGGAGCCAGGGAGTTGGGGTCAGGGTCATGGTTCAATGGTGTTGCGTGTTAAGCTCGTCGCAAGCTTAAGCATTGATTTGTCAATATTGGACACGCACAAATACTTTAACCGAGCTGGGTGTTAGTACCTACTTCGTGCAAGTCATAAGCCTTAGAAGCAATGTATGGCGTAGCCTGATTCATTAACTAGAAACAATGTTTTTTTATACTACTAGCTGATGGAACTAGCGTATGGCCTACCAGATGTTAAGTGGTAACCATCACCTATAACAAAGCATTGCCTCGTAGGTGCAGGAACGTGCTCTACGATGCACTGCCCTGCGTCCATCAACTTTCAGCATACAGATGTTCAGCCTCACGTAGTAATTTCACCGATACCTACACCCTTCAAACCGAAACCCACGCAATGCTGCTTCACGGCAGAAATAGGTATGGTGGTAGTACACACCTGGACGAGCCCTTCACAGAGAGTTCTACTACTACTAACTAGGTTCTGTATGGTCACTGCTTAGATGGGTATTCAGTGGAATTTTGAGCTGAGTGCTTTCATGCTTCAGATGGACTTACAGCCCCGAATGAAGGCTTTATGGCAGTCGTTAAGTTTGGCCATGACGGAAACCTTACTGTAATTAAAAACCTTCGTTGTTCAATTTGCTCATCGACATGACTTGGCTAGTGCACCAGTTTAGGGATTCCCTGCAAGCTTTTGCTACAATTTGCTTTGTGAAAACGTTACTCAAAAATGTGCCGCACAGGACTCTCCACATTCTGTATGAGTGGGTAATTTGTAGCACTTCACGCTCGTGTGAAGAGAGGTAGGTAATGAGGATTTTATGGGCTGAATATCTCATGTGCACGGCATCACTGCAGACTTGTGACTTAATATACCCACACTAGCGGCCGCCCGCAGTTTCGCTCGCCCCGTTCTCCGTTACAATATCTTTATAAATTGTAGCCTATGTGTTATTCTGATGCATAAGCTATATTATTGTAAAGTTTTATTAAAATCCATTTAGTAGTTTTTACGTGAAAGAGTTACAAACATCCATCCATCCCTTCACCCATACTTACAAACTTTCTCGTTTATAATACTAGTAGGATACATCTAGATATAATTGTCGGTTATGGTCTTTATTCCCTATATTTCCCTATATTTTTCTGCTTGTTGGGGTTCGAGCTAGTTTTTGGGCCGCAATTTTCTCTTTGGAGTTTTACCTGGAACTTATAAAGTTTCTTTTCATCTATTTGATGAAATCACAACGATCGCTTTTGTGCTATTCAAGGGCTAATCCTCGAATATAGGGTACGATATAACTTGTGCCGTAATTTACGAGAATTTGATATTAACGAGCAAATCAAAGGAATTACTCGCATTAGTCTCGAAAGTTTGGATTTAAATCCGATGTCGAATCCCGAGTCCTTTGCCGAATTAATCATAACGACTCAGGATCGGAATAATTTATGTAGTTACTAAGCTAGTTATTTAATTCGAGTTAAATTATTTTAAGCAAACGATCAATCGACTCCGAAGTTATTTGCTGACGCTGCGGGATTTCAGTCGAAATGTTGTGTCCGATATTGGATTTCAATTATTGTACACAGCTGAGGAGAAACCAGTAGGCCTACCACAAGCACTGTCTAGCTCAGTCTCTGGCCCTGTTTTTGAGTCTGTGAATGCTCACCAGTGTGTACTGTGTTTGTGACATTTTGACGTAGGATTTATCTAGTCACTCACACAGACTCAAAACTAGAGCCAGAGACAGAGCCAGACAGAGCTTGTAGTAATCCTATAGCTGTTTTGATACATGTATAACGTCAACTATAATCGTGTTAGTTTTGATCCATAGTGCCGAAACGAAATCTATGGTCGATATCTCTATGGCGATATCATAAAACGCATGAAGAGATGGGCAGCAGGATCTCCTAAGTATTGAACTTGCGGTCACCAATCTGCATGCCAAGCATGGTGACTACGACAAACCATCCCACTCACAACTACCTTCAAGCTGATAAATGTATTGAACGGTAGCAACCATTGCTGGCGACTGTGACTCAATTAAGTTGTCTGTTTGTATATTCTGTGTCCGGGTAACGAATTTATCCGGGATTAATCAGGAAGGTTTAGCTTCTTCTTCTCAGTCGCTTCACTCTTGTCAGAGCGGTCGTGGTCATCATGAATATATGATTATTTGTTTTTATCAGGGGCTGTGGCACGCCTCACGATATCTCGCCACTTCTCCCTACATGTCATCCGGGAGCACTCTTGTAGGGTTCCACCCACTGCTGTTTTGACCTGATCAGTCCAGCGCATGGGAGATCTTCCACGTGGTCTTGTACCCTCTACTTGTCCCTGAACCACGAGGCGCTCAATCGAGTCAGTGTCCCGCCGCGAGACGTGTCCGAAGTACTTTAGAATGCGGCACTGTACTAAGTTGGACAGACGCTGTTTGATGTTTAGTTCTTGGAGTATCGAAACATTAGTGCGAAATTCAGTCCACGATACTCCAAGCAGTCGTCTCCAGCACCACATTTCCAAAGCATCAATCTTCTTTTTCTAAGGTTTAGCTAACTGTCTGTAATTTGTTCCAGGTAAGGATCCGCTGTAATTCCTGGATGATTTATGGTGAGCTTTCGGTTATCGTTAAGCTTCAACGTTCCCAAATGGATATTTAAAAGCTTTGAAGTT
Organism: Thera britannica; assembly: GCA_939531255.2. Lineage (NCBI taxonomy): Eukaryota > Metazoa > Arthropoda > Insecta > Lepidoptera > Geometridae > Thera > Thera britannica. The sequence continues at coordinate 15,306,050 of OW618034.2, read as the reverse complement.
TCATGATTGAAAATGTTTTGCAAATGTGTTGTTGGAAATTGAGTTGCTACACATTAAATAATCCGGTATTTATATTAAAAGTTGGGTGAGAGCTTAAGTTGGTACTCTCTAACAGTGAAGGAAAACACTGAACGGACTAAGAGATGTATATAGAACCGTATCAAACATTGAAGGAAGCTCAATGATTGGGAACTAGTCACACTTGGGAACCAGGAATTCATATGCTGATGATAATGATGAATCTCTCGACACTGGCAAGATTATCAAGAAAATTGAATAAATACATTTTTAAAATGGTAGATTAGAGTGACATGGACTGGTGTATTGTCGAAATTATTAATTTTATTTTATTTAGACAAAATGCTATTTGGGCTCACAGCTCATGCCAAAGCGTCCAAATACTAGAAACATTTCTTTCATAATATAACTTACATTAATTATAAATAAATAAATATTTTGGACAATCCACGCAACACTATCTAGTCCCAAACTTTTACAAAAAAAAAGTATTTACATAAAATACTTTTTTTTGTAAATACATACTTAGAATACAATATAACACCCAGACAGAGAACCAATTATTTGTTCTCGGTGGGGATCGAACCCACGACCTACGGCGCAGAAGGCAGAGGTACTAGCAACTGAGCTGAGAGGCCAGTCCAAGAGTCATTATATAGCTGTGAATATTCCAAATTACAGTCAAATTAAAAAATACAATGAAATAAATAATTAATAATTCTGTTTGAAGTCACCATTCGAGGTTCTTCATTCTCCAGTCAGTAGTTTAGTTAGCATAGTACGTATTTTAAGTTTAGGTACCACATTCGGTTTATCACGTTCACGTAGTTTATTACCACCAACCTAATCTACTATTCATAACGTCTAACTAACAATTACCTGTATGCAAATTGTTATTGGGCACTTTACTTCTCTACCAAATTATTATTGTACAAATATTCAAATGCCTCGACGCACTACGTAATAATAACTATTACTCGTATGTGTTATTTATAGTGAGTGGAATTATAATAAGCGACTACCCAATCTTGCTAGAACTGACGACCTACCAAATTCTATGCATATCGGGTCAACGGCTCGACTAGATACATAGATAACGTTTTACTGTACACTACAAGAATAGGACATTACACACCTAAAACTATAGCGAAGTACAATAGGCGGTCTTATCGCTATAAGCTATTGGATGGACAGGATTTTTTTGAATTACGAAAAGGCGATACCATAAGGGCTTTTACACTATAATTATCTATTATGAGAATTTTGACTATTTATTTAAACTAAATTAGCATGTAATTTATTTAAATCGGAACTATAGAAACATAAAACATAAAACATGTACCCATAGATACATAATTACATAGACATACATATACCTATAGTTTATAAACATGAACACATATAGAGCAATAATTATACGTAGGTACATAATTAAACTGATAACAGACAGTTAATTATGCTTAGACAATGTTGATTCGTTTAATCTGTTAGAAATGTTCGCTTCCCTGATCAATGAAGTAGAGTGTCGTTTGAAAGGGCTTTGTTTATGTTCTTACAGATTGGAATCTCCAAAAATATACGTTGATAAAATCGATCTAAAAAGGTACTAAATTTTTATTTAGGTGATAGATCCCTTACCATTTCAGATGGTCATTTCATTAACAAAGTCGTAAAATGAGAAACGTAGCGGCTTCGTTTAAATGTAAGTAATTGGTTAATATTCTTGCGGAGCTAGTTAAAAGTTGAACGCTTTAATTTGGTTAACAGCATCCCGGGCCTAAGTAATTGAATGATTGATCTCATTACTACTGAGGATGCTCGGGGTTTTACGGTCGCTAGCACTTTTATGTAAAACGAAAGAAATATTAGCTATATTGTAACTGTAATATAAAGACTGGCTTAGCTCGTGAGACAGGAGACACTTTGAACAACCCCTTCATAACGTAATACACACACAAACAATCGCGTTAACTATATAAAAATTACACTTTATTTATAAAAAAACTTATAAATTTAAAAAAATAACTCAAGATACAAATTAGCTATCTGTAGATCGGTACCCGATCTAGTTAGTACGTTACTACGTACTTGACCCAAATCAGTACTAAACTGAAGCGCCTCCAAAAATATCACATACAGAGTATAAAAATATATGAAATGCCTGATGTAATTAAGACTTTTGTGTATAAGAAACTAAGATTTTTTAATCTAGTTGGACTAGCTCTAAAATATTGACCCAGGATAAGGACCTCTGGCAGATGCGTATTTTCCAACTAAAGAGGTACCGTAAAACGATTTGATTATTCTTACGTTAAGTTAAGTTACTGTCATGTAATATTGTCTGAAATAAAGATTTTGTATTTGTATTTTGTATTACACAAACAATAACAATTGACTCGGATGAGATGCGGTGAGGAACTCGATTAAGTTTATACATTGTCGATGCACTCAGGATATCCGAGAGGTACCTAACTTACAACTAGAGCAGACTCCATTTACATGCAAGTCTAGTGCTTCTTGCTATCCTAGGGCTGCTTTTGGAATAACAATGTTTTTATATTCGGTCTTCAAAAAAAGCTAAAGAAAAAGGCTAAAATATTGTTGTTTTATTTTTTGTAATCTTTCACTCTGCTGTACAAAAAGTTATATTCCATTTTATTCTTCTTTGTTTGTGTCCAAAAGTTTGTTTTGTTTTGTTTATCTAGAAAGTTGCGTTTCGTGCACGTCAAGTAATATATTCATTTAGCGTGCTATTCATTCGCTAGGTTTGAATTTCGGTGGTGGTGGTGTTGCATAATGTCAGATTACAATACGAGTTTTGTTATGCTACAATACGAAAGTGACAGTTAAAGTCTAGGCTAGGTTCCAAATGTCAAAAATGAAGCCGATGTCGATTACGAGTTGACTGAAGGCCTGCGCACACCTAGATCGCTGGCGATGGCGGCCAATGAAACGCTGTTAAATATCGCTGTCAAATTTGACAGCGTTTCACTGATCGCTGCCGACGCGACACGCCAGGGATATAGGTGTGCGCAGGCGCAGGCCTTTAAGGCCCCTGGCCAAAATAACGCTTTCTACAAACTGAGAGGATGTCTCTGTGTACGGACTCAGTCGTGAGGCTATTTCATTTATTTTGGCTGTTTCTATGATCGTTTTCCAATTCGGTCGTTATTTTTAGTTTCGTCGCATAAGACCGCTTCTTCATAGTTGGTTCGCAATAAAATCGTTTTGCGCCAGCCTTGCCAGCGGGAAAGTAATTGTTTTGCACGCGTCTTCGTCTGAATACAAAGTGGATATTGATCCAATAACGTTGTGTTGTCTTGCAGACATGGAGGTTTGATCACACTCTGCTTGGATATTGCTTCAAATCATAGAATTTAATGAACGAAGACTGTCTTCAAGTTCAAGAGTTCAATAAATTTAAACTTGCTTTAAACCAATCGCATTTATTTGTATGATTGAAAAATAACGTAATTAATTAACTTTATTATAAGGAAAGTTTATTTGGTGATAAGAAAGCTAGGTCAATGATCGGACTAGGTAAATAGTTTTTTTACAATAACAAAAAACAGGGACATCATTGGAATACAGTGGGCAGACTTATTACTTTGAGCGATTTTTGTCAGACAACCGTTAGCGACTGGAGAAATAGCTATTCTAAAAAGGTCTGCGTGCCCAAAGTCAAAAACACCCGGAAAAGTAATGTTTCACTTAAAAACTTATTCGTTGGTAAGAAACTGCATTAAATGTAATCAAAGTCGTTTCGTAGAAGTTTCAATATAGAAAGCAATAAAGGGTCATAAAAACCAGGGTCACGGAAACTCATGGAAACCAATCGTACCCCGTTATTATTACAGAAGGTAGGCGTACCTACATCAAACACAAGCAAAAGGTTACATCATAGCAGAGATTTTGACGTGACAACGTCTTATAATTTAATGGCTGGCACGAAAAAACATGACTCATGCGGCGTTACCTCGCTCTGAGGTGTTCCATTTAAGGCTTGAAGTGCAAGCGAGAGCGCGGAACGAGCGACAATGGCACAACCGGCCTCCGCTTTCGGCAGCGTTCGACATCTGTCTCTCTTCTACTTGAGTGAGCGATGCGTCCGCGTGGACAGCTGTATGACGTCACGTTCAACTATCGTCAGTAAACCGACTTTACAAACAACCGATTTTTTATATAGATATTATAACCACCTTCCAAGTCTCTGTAAACCTTCGAAGCTGTAAGCAAACATTTACTTTACGACCTATCTGCTTGTGACTATAAGCGTAGGAATCCATTGACACCCACACATTGTCATCCACAGGGTAAGCGAAGTACCCACACATGCTGATGCGAGGTTAGTAGGCCATGGAGACAGATTTATGTCCGGGGGGAATTTCATATCATGGGGTGCATGGGAATGGCAGATGAGATGAGTTCAATGAATTTTTATCATGGAATTAAGATGGAAACCGTTTGAGGCTTCAGTGAAGTATGAAGATTGGACGATGGAATGCATAATTTAGTGTTTTCTTTTGCTTTTATTCTTATTATTCCGGAAATCCGGAATCTTTACCTCATACATTGTTTTGTGTAGTGTTTCAAAGCGCTCGTGGCAAAGATAGCTTGGCCATTCCTAATCGATCAACAAGTTGCTCTGTGCGGTCACCGTTGGCCGCTAAGTGGCATTCACATCTGAAGCCAAGGAGGCCGTCGAGCAGCCTGAAAACGCCATAACATGTTCGGACTAATTTCGGCAATTTTTCATTATCTGCACTTGATGTGCGGGCTGGTTTTTCTTTTTGCGAGACCCTTGACACGTGTTGCTCGAACTTTTTTAGGTTCTACGACACGTCGGTTTCCTCACGATGTTTTCCTTCACCGTTTGAGAGTACTGGAATAGTGCACATAAATTTTTCGACAGAAAAACTCATTGGTACACGACTGGATTTGAACCCACGACCTTCGGATCGGAAGGCGGGGCCGCTACCACTAGACCACCAGTGCTCTCCTGCTGATCGGACTACTAGCCGGTTCTAAATAAAAAATCATAAGTTGAATCCATTAATAAATAAATTTTCTTTCCTTTCATTCTTTCATTTAAAATAATTAATTAGTTCAGGCAATAGTTTCATTGGCAGTGAAATTTCCAAACGAGTGACTACATAAAGCATGAATGTGGATGATCTCAAGCGGAAATAATTCTATCTGAAGCTCTAGTTCACAAGAGTATGCACTGAAAAACCATTTCAAATGGGTTTATATTCGTTCGGATGCTCTTGGCGAAACTGCAAATACAATTAAAAATACTTTTTATTAATAACTATATTTAGTGAGCTGATAATATGTACGGAACAGATCAACTACGAGTAGTTTTATCAAATTTGATTGAAGCCTATTATCTAAATGCCTGTCCCAGGCACTACTGCGTCCTGCAAGTACGGCTTGAGTACAGTTTATTAAAAGAAAAGCGGTTTCTCATTTGACTTTGCAGCTGTTGTGCCTTTCCTATAGATTATTGTAGTTACTTCAAATGTAATTTTAAAACTAAATATTTGATCTAATCGCTGTTAATATAATATCCGCTATAATATAAACTTTCTCAATAGCTTGTGCGGTTCCGTAAACATTGGAAAACTTTTCGTACGGAAAGTTAATTCCGTAGCACGAATATTAGTAATCTAGAGTTTTGTTTTATATTTACCTATACTTATTAGTTTTAAAGTTTCTAGAAGCAGATAATTAAAGTTTTTTCAGAGAAGTTAGGTAGGGTAGATCATTTATTACATGGCTTATCTTACCGTTAAACCTATAACAAGTTTCATGAGACCGGATCACTAGTACCCTTACCAATGCCTGATTCACTTCGTCATCTTTCTAAAGGTACGGCCACATCTAGGCGATAAGTAGTAAGTCAAAAACAAAAGTGTATTTATTCAGTAGGATTACAAGAATCACTTTGAAACGTCTTAAATCTAGATGAGTCTAGGTGCCAGTTCCACGCGACCAACAGCAATGAGTGTTGCTTTTGTCGCATATAAAATATTTATTTATTGACTCAAAAATTGTTATAATGTCCCAAAGTTAAGGGCCAAGCGGGATTTGAACCCGCGACCTCTTCTTTTACACAGGCCTCAACTCTACTATAAAATAGTCTTGTTTGAATACAAACTTAAATGTAAATCTCTGGGTTTAGTCTCGTATAGTCCCAAAGAAAGATTTATAAAATTTTATTTTAAAGTACACTAAGTCGTGCTCTTGCACTTGTCTTCTATAAAAGATTTGAGAAAGCAGACAAGCTCTTAGTTCCTCTCTACTCAGTACTATACTATTCAGTAGTAGAGTGGTGTACTTAAACCTCTCCGCATCGCTGGTATAAGTATCTACCAAGATCTCAGATTACATCATGGATTGGTACACTGTAAAGGTTTGTTGACTCGTGTGAGAAAATAAATTGGAACCATATTCCACATACAGGGTGTTACAAAACTACCCGTAAAGCTATAATGAGGTTAAATGGGGCCTTAAAACGATTTCTTTCACAATATTTAAGAACCGTAGTAACACTGTATAACATACCCCAAAAAAAATAAAAAATATTATTATTTTAACATTTATGACTGAAAAATAGAAAAACTACTAAAATAGACAATTATTAGGTAAAATAGGTGCGTAGGTCTTTCTGTTAAATAATCTGGTTAAATAGTAGGATTGACAATTTGTCAATTATATTTATTTTTTTACAGGATATTTTATAACACGTTGTATAACCAAGAATTTAAATCCTCGGCTTTTCATCGTGCACGCTGTGATGCCTGCGACAGGATTTAAGATAAGTATAGGCATAGCAGATACCTACCATTTACCAGATTACACACTCAGCGTACTCCGCGTAATCCACAAGAAAAACTGGTTAATATGTGCGAAGCTGACTAAGCCGCGAGTTTCGGCACGATGTTTTTCTTTACCTTTTCTAAGGCATACATTTTGTTATAAGTTGATTCTTCTTGATAAATTTTGGTTTCAACTGTATTTCTACAGGTCATATTGTGATATCCGGTTTCTCTATAAAAGTCTTACGAGTGTCGCCTAGTTATTTCCTCAGACTGTTTACAGCGGCACTGTAATTCCCCAGCCCCCAGCCCCCCAGCCGGCACACAGAACAATGCCGGAGGTTACAGCGATGCGATAAGCGAATAACCAACTATAATGGAAAGAAAAACGCAACGTATAGCAGCTATTGTGTTTTATATTCTATGGAAATGATTGCATTATTGCTTAAGAGCGCTGTCCTAAATGCTTTTCTATGTGTTAATAGTATTTCTAGTGAGTTGAGGCAAAAGAGATACTTAAAGCTTAAATCCTGCCGCAATGCTGTTTCTTCTAGACGAGGTCACGAGACGTGTTTCGTGAAAAAAGCAGATAGCACACCGCATAATAAAATGGTGTTAGTTGTTACTTTCTTGTTTACAAATTTCGTCTCGTCACATATTTCTCGAATATTTTCTTTGTAAATCTCTTTCTTTACGCAATCAACGTAAGGAGTTTGTTTATTGTGCTACTTTAAGCCTCACGTAAAAATATGCGAGTACGTTCTCATTCCTTTCATCGCGAAATAGAAACTTCCAGCCTATAAATATGCTGTTACTGCTAAACTTGTATTTATTTGCGAAACCTGATGCTTAGGACCCTAAAATATCTAGACTGTCTTTAGTATCATGAGTTTGTGAGCTGTTATTTCAGCTATGTTTTGAGGGGTAAGTTCATAACTTGATGTAGGTACTCACGTTACTCTTGTCGTGAGCCTTATTTAGGTATTTTTTCATGTTTGCTTTGATATGTTGTGCTAGATTTGTAACCTGTTATTTTAGAAGTAGGAAGGAAAGGCACTGTAACTTAAATTGCACACTGAAAAGTTGGTAGAGCGTGAACATAAAAATGGCCTCTAGTGGACCATGTACCAATTAAACTATTACTATTACTAGTACGTTGCTTGTGGTTTAATTGGTACATGGTTCGAGGTAAGAATATTGTATTGTGCTGGCTATCTAACAGGGCCTAGTATGAGCACATACCTGGGTATTTGTACATAGTACACAAAGAAAACTTTTATCTTCGGAACACGTTTCTAGAACAGCTGTAGTCAGACTTTTTATGTTCTGAAATAAAACCCAAATTCGTAGATAAGTACTCGTAGGGGAGTGGTTGGTCTACCTCCAGTTGGTAAGTTGTGACTAAGATAAGGTCTTTAGTTGTTGGAATTGGTCCCGAGGGGATCTTCAAACACGATTTGTGCGTTGATGATATCTCTTTGTATTCAACTTATGTCATTGAATTCTACAGTGCCCTCTATGGTATTGTTTGTAATAAGATACTATACAGGGTGTACTGTAAGTGGTATCTCTTCTGTAAATGGATGTAAAGTACTATACAGGGTTTTCTATTATTTCTTATTTGACTTTGGATTTAAATTACAATGTGATATAAAAACATCATCAAAAAGTTGGCTTCAAAACGATCAAGATACGCGAAATAATTTTTGACAGACGTCATTCATTATTATAATATTTATAGTATAGTATCAGCAGTAAATTATACTGCTAGCCATGGGTACTTTAAAATGTGTAATACTGAAAAGATTTTATTCATACAACACGCTGTTGAAGGAACAACGATATATTGGGTAAGATTGCGGTCAAACGCAAGCTTATAAATTGTAAAAAAAGCCCACACGATGTTAATTAGTAACCATCGCCTATAACACAGCATTGGTTCGCACAATCTTTAGAAACGTGTCCAAATTACTATTTGAACAGTCTACTAGAAGTCTCAGATTAGATTAATTTGTAGTTTCTAAATTTGAATATTCAAACGACGATTAATTGTCTCCCAAACAAATAATGAACCATCATAATAAAATTAACTTGAACAGTCAATTTTCGTTCATTAAATGGCTGAATATTATCACCCTTTATGTCTTCCCTCATATAATTTGACCTAGTTTCGTGGGTTCACCCCATAGGTATAATTAGGTAGTGTAGTTAGGAGGGACGTTGTGGCGACTGGGGATTTCTTCGTGGACTACATACGAGGCATGGATGTGGTATCAATAGGGTAACAAACTCTATGCTTCTTACACTCAACCGAGCACGCCAGTTAAAGGGACCTTTTATACGAAACAAGACGTGGCATGATATTTCTGGTTTCAAATCTTTTATAATTCTTGGTTTTTGTAATAAGTGTGCTAAAAGCTAAAAAAAATAGGCACTAAAGAACCATGAGGATTGAAATCTAATTCTGTTTGGTTTTTGAACTAAACATTCGTATATAGTAGTTGCGATTATACGCATAATTTAGGAACACGCACTGCGCTCATTTAGCACTTCCTTTACAACAGAATTCGTTTCAAGTTCCGGGTACAAACTAGCTTCATGACCCGAGTCCGCTCGTTTATGACCCCCAACAACATGACATCGTAGTTTTAGCCAAAAGTAATATAAAAGGATAAGTGCGCGTATAACGCCCTCTGGCGGACGATTAGCGATGTTTGTAGATATTTGACCGTAACGTTTTGGCATAAAAAACAATTACCACTGTTCGTAAGGGATATTAGGTGTTATGACAAAGGTTTGATAATGGTTATGAGGTCAATAGTGACCAACTAGTTTGGATTACGGTTTCTAGTTTAGATGTTTACTTAGGGCAAGCAACCCATATAGGACCCTCCATAGGTTTTTCTATTGTGTGAAATATCCACAAATGTTTATTACTATTATAAATGTAACGTAAAACATTATCCATTCAGTTCAAGCTTTATTTGAGCTTTGGCGGACTCATTAGTTCAGTCCGACCTTTATAGGAGTTGTTAAAAAACATGATACCATTTTAATATTCGTAGAAATTAACATATTTTATATTACATTTGCAGTGGCGTATTGTCGGTGCAAAATATTGTTTCCCTTTGTCGTTTGCAAGTATAATAATAAATAAGCAGTCTTTTGTAAAAAAACAAGGATTCATTCATATTTAAAGTTGGACAATAAGGAAATTGGAATGTTCATAACACAAAGAAGAATATCGTAATAAAGAGAGCGACGGGCGAACACTGCGGGCGCGGCCAGACATGTAGCGAATTATATCAAACTAAAAAAAATAACTTGAAGTAAAGTAGTAAAGTAAAATAATTGAAAAGCAATGTTAACTTCATCAAATATATACTTCGCTTATGGTCATCTTCACTGCCCAGTGGTGAGCTCGTCACCAAGCAATGGTTTAGGGTCAAGTTAATATGCTAAACAATTTTCAAATTCTAAAAAAATCTTCAATATCACGTACTTTTACGTCGTAAAATATAGAGTTATGGGTACATAAAGGCTTGCGGACATCGAAGCGTTTTACGGTGGCGATCAGTGAAACGCTGTCTAATATGTAGAACGCTTAGATGTGCGGACTATTTCTTTTTTCTTATTTCGAAGAAAGCTCACCAGAACTTGACCGGAAACGTGCAGATAAATAATCGCTTCAAGTCCGACCACACGGACGCATACGGCCAATTAGATTCGGCTCTGAACGGAACTTCAGATGATACAGCCGGAAGTAGGGGGCAATTACTGCTAACCACTGCTACCTACCCTTAGCTTGGGGCATGTTTATTGTTACCCTTATTCTTCTATTTATCAGTATTGTTTTGCATTGGGGAATTCAGATTTCGGTTTTCTGCATTGTTCTGGTATTTACTGTGTTGTTTATGGTTTGTATTGAGAAAAATGTTCAAGGGCAAATAAATTTGCGTTTGCGTTCCGCATTGGAATACCATACAAGATCGAAAATAACAAAAAGACACTCAACGTTTCAAGAGAAATTCAAAGTCCTTGAAGTTGTTAGACATGGTGTGCCTTATTCAGAGTATTTCCAACATGTTGCTTCTGAAAAAAAAGACCTGACCTGCATTAAGAAGATCGCAAGGAAGTTGGTGGATGGAGAACACTCAAAACTTATGGAAAATTATCATGTCCAGCAGCAGATTTGTGTCTGCTAATGATGATCATTAATGAGTATCTAGGCAGTAGGAAGTACACAAGTTCTCGGTGCGTCGCTAAGGCTTCGCGAAGGCCGGGGCCGCTCCGCGTAATCCCACTCAATGTAAGCAGTTTAAGATAAATGCTCAGTCTGTCTGTTACTTGATATTTATGCTGAAGTCCTACACTACCACCGTTTATTCTTTATTCCAGTATTTATTTCATTGTTTTATAGGTACAAAACACAAATAGTTTATTTCAGTAAAATTAATCTAAGGTACATTTCATGGGTTTGAGACTCTCTTTTAAGTATGGAAATACCTGTGTTAGAGAGTCTCACTCTTCCGTAGTACATTTTATTATGACTAAGATACTAAGTTTGAAACGAATCTTAAAAATTAAAGCTATATAAAAGTTAAGTTAGAGACATAAGTATGATTAAATTATGATAAGTGTGAGTTAAAAAGCAAAGATGTGGGTGAAGGTGTGTGCGGAAGTGTGTTAGTGTGTGTGAGCGTGTCATGTAGACCTCCATGATTCCCCCAGTCTCTTGAGAGTCTGGTTAGCACAGTAGGAGAACAAAAGAATAGAAGATTCACGATATAAAAACCTTGCTAGTCTCAAAGATAAAAATACGGTGTTTAGTGTTTCATACTCGTAAAAGTATCGAAATAATAACACTAAAGAAATGCTACAGAATCAATGTAATATCGCAAAAAGGCACTACAGCCTAAATCTCCCCTAAAACCTTGAACTACCCGCAACAAAAAACTTTAGCACATTACGTTTTGATGTCCCAACAAAAAATTCTTATCACCTCCATTAAATGAGGAGGCTTTCATAAAACTTTTATTCTTATCTCGAAAAGAGGTTAGCGCCGCTGAGGCTAAGGTAAACATGGCCGAGGCTTATCTGATGTGTTTCCCGTTGTTCCAGGTACCTAGTCCTTCCTGTTTGAAATGTTATCAGCTGGGCATCCTAAGATGCGGGTAAGTGTAACCTAGATTCTGTTTTGCGAAACGGATTTTGAATTAAAACGTGTGCGGGACATTCAATGACTTTTGTCGGAAGAATCTGTTTCGAATGTGCACCAAACGGGTATCATTGTTTAGTAAATGACTTCAAAGATTTTATTTTATGACAAGTCTGAAACCTTTTGGTACCCAGGCAATTTTGTGTTTGCTACTTTGATTACGTCTGAATTAGTTTTCACTCGAATAATAATATCACGTATCAAATTTTATATCGATACAACAAAATTAGAGCGTGTAAAGATGGCGTAGACCCTCTACGGCGTAGCTATAAGCGTAGCAAAGAGGCTTGTATGCTTGCACTCCGTTGGTGCTAATCAGTACGGATGCAGCTTATACTTACGGTCAAACTTCACTTAAGGTAAGTTTGTTTAACCTTAAATTATTATTCCATGCGTGATTTTATTACAAAATATATAATTGCGATGACATAATGGAATCGAAAATAAGGGTACAAGATATACAAGTCCATATTTTCTCATTAAGGTTTTACTACTGAATCGAGAAACAATATTAAAGCTTTAATTCATCCTACCCTGGAAGATAATAAGAAAAATGTTCCTTATTATCCTGTCGAGTGAACGACGGCAAATTGAACATGGGGCCCAATTTGTAACTACTAGTAATACGTCCCAGGGGACCGAGTATTGTCGTTTTGAAATGAATCATTAGGGCATTGTATATACTAGCTGCGTGGAAATATAATATGTCGTAACTGGTGAGTTAGTTTTAAGGAAATTCACGAGGAAATTAAGGTTTGAAAGTTATCCTTGTGATTATATTAAATAACCTTTGATACGGAAAACCCGCTTTATTTTAGCATTATTCAAACACTAAACGTCCCAACTTTTAACAATCTAACGTCCAACAAAACGACCCAAATTTTTATCTATCAATGTTACAAAAACATCCCATAAATTGACTGTTCAGTTTTACTGGATCTAAATTGCAGTCCATTTGTTCAATGGACAGCGATAAATATAAAATTCGGTTCGATGATCATTCACATTTGCTCTAGGATATACGGACAGTCAGCGACAAAAATCCTGAGCACTGACTAGAATGGCCGCTGCTAGTTTACGAAACTTGTGATTTTATATAATGCAGATAATCCTGCCTTTGGCTTTTTTTCAATCATTGCCTGAGTGAACTAGTTTAACCCCTCTTTCCAAAAGATCTATGTCCATGTTACCATACGAAAACACTAAAAAGTAAGCAAAGTCACAAAAAAGCTTTTGAAAGCTTTTGATTTTCAATGTGCATAAGTTGACATTATTCAGAAGTTTAGCTATAAGCTGAAAATCACTTAAAATTCCACCTGTTAGCGGATTTGTTTTCGCGAAAACTTGTGAAATATAAATGAACGTCATTAGGCATGCCCCATTTACTCTCCCCCATTTTATGTTTCGCGTCAATCGGCTTATTGATGTGGTATTGTTTAATCGGTGATGTTCATCATCAATCGCGTGATGCGCCTCGGCCGTGATTGAGCAGTCGTGTGGAAGACGAATAACCAGGTTCGGCTATTCATTTATCATTTATGGAATTTGATGATATAGAATTAATGATATTTTGTCGATCGGTAGAAGTCACGAGCCGATTTGAAAACGCATCTGTCAAAACAATTTCAATCTTCCTACTAATCAAATGTTTACTAGATTGTAAGTTTGCTAGATGTTTGGATGATTGTGATACAATCTCGTTGAAATGTCTGAATCTAAATCAGACTATTAAGTTTGGAATGTTTTCTCTTCTCTGTTGCATGGAATGGTTGAGGAAAAAGCGTCAGTTGTACGCAAAAAAGACAGTTATGGCTTTTTGTTACTTTATAAATCAGTGCTTATCAATAGATAAGCGAAGGCAAGATTTAGTCATATTCCTCTACATCCACATCTGTGTCACCATCCGGTCCACTGGACCCAAGGCCCTATTCCGCTATTTTGCAGATTTGGGCTAGCTGGGGTGAGGTTAGCAGGGGGACAATGCACAATAGACCCCACCTCGGGACGTCAGTACAGACCTTATTCCCCAAATTCAAAACAGACAAAAGCTTTAACTGAATTACTACGATGTAAACAAACTGTTGCTTTCAAAAGCATTCATTTGAATTTATTTACAAATGCCACAAATGGCTCGACACAGCGCCGCGACGCCCGACTGTCAGCACCACTTGACACTTGACTGACAAGTGACAGCACGGGGAATGATAGCGCTTTTCTGCTTGTAAATTCATCTAATAATGGGCTTTTACAGTCGTGTATCTGTGTATCTTACCACAATTCTTCTTTGAAACTTGATATACAAGCTTATTTTCTACAAACGTATTTTCTTATCACCCACGCTTAAACGGTGTGTTATAAATGAAAATGGCATTTCCCCCTATTTTTTAACCCAAACGATTAAGTAAAACGTGTGTTCTTTCTACGAATGTGCGAATTCATCGCATATATCGACGTCGTCACAAATCAACGAAAAATGATATAACCTATTTCTTGCCAAGACGCTATGTCTAGCATTATATCGACCAAATCAACAAGACCCTTTTGCTGTACGAATTTATATCTTATTCCAATAACACAGTGTGTTCTTATCACTGTAGCCAAGGCGTCGAGTTTACTAGTCGAAAAATCTTTATCGGTTGTCAATCGCTCAATGACAATACCTGTTGACGATGATGTTATTAGTGGACTGTATTTTTAGTTAGGATGGTAATTAAAGAAAACGACTGGTTACAAGTAGAAATGCACACAGTTCGGGAAGGCCGAGGAGGGGTGACGGGGGTTGAATCGGGCAGCGTCTTTGACTCAGAGAGAACTCTGCTCGAAACAATGCCCTGATGGCCGCGAGTTGAGACCGACCACTCCGTACGGCTCGTGAAGACAGACTGCCATCTCTACCCGATTCCAAACCTTTCATTACGCCCCCAGACCGTTCGTTCCCACAGCTTTCTCATTTATTTATTCCTCGAACAGATTTTAGGGCCAACGCTGACGGCGTGGTGCAATAAACATTAAGCAAAATAGTATTTCTAAATACACGCTAAACAATTGCCTACTAAAATCTTTTCTATTGGTCCTGGCCATAAAACTTTATTTCCTTAAGTTTACTAGGATACAGCTAAAACACAAACAAAGCGTTATTGTTTGCACGTAGCAATTTCTTAAAACATTGTACTTTCTAAATCTTAAAGGCGGCTCAGTTCCCGTTGCTAACAATAACTATTATCCTATTGTTTGTGCGTTCTCTCCTAAACCTTTGAGAATCGGCCGACATCTTAATAATAACAAGTTACCTAAATCGATACATATTTATCAATTAAACTTATAACCTATTCTTAGTGTCTCTAAAAGTGTCGTGCACATTCTCCCGCCGATCGCTTCACGATGCTCTAACAGGTAGCACGACGATCTTCCGTGTTGGGCGTCGCAGGACGTGACCAGCGCTGGTAGTGACGTCCACCACCCGGACCACGCCGTCTCGTCCTGGGTGCAGTGCCGTGATTCTTCCTCTCGGCCATGTGTTGCGGGGTAGGTTTTCGTCGCAGATGACGACAAGATCGCCAACCTCTGGCGGCTCGCCGGTTGTGTGGGGCTCCCGCCGGTGCTGCAGTGCGGGTAAGTATTCGCGCAGCCACCGGCGCCAGAACTCATCGGCCAGGCGTTGAGCACGCCTCCAATGTTGTCGCGCATGGTCATCATCTTCGGAGAACACCCCTGGGGCTGGGATGTGGCTGTTGGGCCCCAACAACAAGTGGTTAGGTGTCAGGGCCTCTAGGTCATCGGGGTTCACGGCCACGTGAGTGAGTGGCCGTGAGTTGACCGTAGCTTCCACCTCAGTCAGCAGGGTGACTAAGGTCTCTTCCTTCGGGCTCTTCTCGTGAAGTGTGGTAGTGAGCGCTTCTTTGACTGAGCGTACCATGCGCTCCCAAGCGCCTCCCATGAATGGCGCTGCTGGTGGGATGTATCGCCATGTGATGTGGCGACTGTTGACCTCCTCTTCTACGGCCTCAAGCAGGGCCGCCCGCAACTCTCGGTCGGCGGCCTTGAAGCACGTAGCGTTGTCACTCATCATCTCCCGTGGGCAACCGCGCCGCGCTATGAAGCGGCGTAGTGCGCAGATGGCGGAGTCAGCGCTGAGGGACCCGACGACTTCCAAGTGGATGGCTCTGGTGGTCATACATGTAAAAAGAGCTACATACCTCTTCTCCGTGTGACGCGTGACCGTTACTTGTAGCGGTCCAAAATAATCGAGGCCGGTGTAGGTGAACGCCCTCATGTGATGTGCGAGGCGCGCTTCCGGTAGGTCTCCGGTTGCCGGCCTACCCGGTTTCGCCTTCTTTATGCGACAGTAGAGACACCCTTTGATGACGTCCTTCACTGTGGGTCGGATTTTCACTATCCACGTCCGCTGTCGTAGTTCGTTGACAACCGCTTCAACGCCTCCGTGGTGTAGCTTCTTGTGGACGTGTTGTATGTAAAGCTTCGTATACTTATGTTTGCCGTCGAGTATAGCTGGGCTTGCGGTCTCTTCCGCCAGCTCCGGCGTCCGGCTGATGCGCCCGCGCAAACGTAGTGTGCCGTCCGTTCCCATGGCAACGCTTAACGCGGCAAGCCGACCGCTGCTTGACGGTGCCTTCTGCTGCTTTACCCTTTCGAAGTCTTCACCGAAGCTTTCTCTCTGACTGGTCAGTACCCAAAGCTGCTCAGCCCGGATGAGAAAATGAGCTTCGAGTCCAATAAACTTTACCTTTCGTTTTTGTGAAGTCTTGATAGGCATTGTTCTAGGCCTTTTATTGACGCGCGTTGTTTTCCAATCGCCGTCACTTTCTTTGTTTTTCAATGTGCGTTTTCGTAGGGCGGCTACCGTCTCTGCCTTCTTCTTGCGGCATAGCGCGATAAACTGAAGTACCCTTGCAGTAACTCGGATGAGTCGTACCCACTTGGAAAATCTTTCTATATCAGGCATGTGACCTCTGGGTACTTTGACCCTTACCGTTATGGTTGTCAGGCACTTTTCTTCGCCGGTTACTTCAGGTGACGTCGGCGTCTCTGCCGGCCATGTCGCCTCGTCCTGGTGTAAAAAGTCGGGCCCCGTGAACCATCTGTGCTGCGCGTCGAATTCTTCTGGAGTAGCTCGTGTAGCGTCATCCGCAACGTTATCTTTGGAAGGTACCCACCGCCATTCAGTTTTCTTTGTCGTTTCCTCGATCTCGGCCAGTCGATGCGCTACGAACGTCTTAAAGGCACGCGGTTCAGCCCTTATCCACGCTAGGGCTGTCCGTGAGTCACTCCAATAAATCTTTTTGGTTACCTCAAAGTCGTGTTCTCGTATGACAGTGTCGGCTAGGCGCGTTCCTAGTAGCGCCGCTTGCAGTTCGAGCCTCGGGATCGAAATTGGCTTCAGCGGTGTTACTCTGCTCTTAGCAGCTGCGAGCGCGATGTGTACGCTGCCGTCAGCGTGTGTTGTCCGCCAGTACACGGCTGTAGCGTAGGCCTCCTCACTGGCGTCTACAAAGGTGTGTAACTGTCGCGTAGACGCGGGCTCGTAGTCGTAGCACCTTGGTACTCTAAGTTCGTTCAACTTCCTTAAGGTGGAATACCAGCTCTGCCATCTTACCGCTAGCTCATCTGGCAGCTGGTCGTCCCAGCCGATCCCGTGGCGCCATGTATCTTGCATCAGTCTCTTGGCCGGTGTCGTGACGGGTGATATGAGGCCGAGCGGGTCAAAGAGCGACATGATAATGCTCAGCGCTTCTCGCTTCGTGGGTGGTCTGCCGCTTTCGCTCAATGTTGCTGGAGTTTGGGCTGTGTTTACCTTAAAACCAATGTAATCCTCAGTCACGTTCCAGAGCAGACCAAGCGCCTTCTCGATGTCGCTCCCGCCGATGGAGACTGTTGGGTCCTTAGAGTGAGCCGTGAGTGCACTGATCGTCCGCCGCTCGTTTGAGGCCCAACCTCGCAGCTCAAAGCAGGCTTGCCGGTGTATGAAGTCTACCTCTTTATTGACTCTCTCAGCATCTTCAATGGATTGGAAGCTGATTAAGTAATCATCCATGTAATGATTCTTCTCAATGGCGGTTGCCGCGTCAGGGTACTCCTGTGCAAAGTCTCGTGCATTTCGGTTTTTAATAAAGAGGGCCGTACAAGGCGATGACGAAGCCCCAAAAATGACGGACGTCATTCTGAATTCCTCCGGAGCTTCTTCGCCCCTCTTGTCACCCCGCCATAGGAACCTTAGTGCGTCCCTGTCTTGGGGCGAAATTCGTACCTGCATAAACATTTCCTTGATATCCGCTGAGACTGCGTAGGGGTACTGCCGAAATCGCATAACTACGCCCGGCAGTGACTGTAGAAGATCCGGTCCAGTCAACAGCATATCGTTCAGATTCTTACCGGCTGACTTTGCCGCTGCGTCGTGTACCATCCTAATCTTTGGTTTGGCGGGGTTCACTACTGCAAAATGTGGCAAGTACCACGTCTTTCCTTCAGTGGGTGGTGTCTCCGCGCGTTCCGCGTATCCTGACACAAGCAGGTTATTGACCCTTTCGCTATACTTTGTTTTCAGATCTTCATCCTTATCTAACTTGCGTTCTAGGTTCAACAACCTTTTCCATGCTGACTCGTAGTTGTTGCGGAGAACCACATTGTCGTCACGCCACAGGAGTCCGGTCTCAAATCGTCCGTCAGGCAACCACCGGCTCTTTTCCTCTAGAAGGCGGACGGCCCTTTGTTCGGGGTCACTTACCGGTTTCCTCTCCTGTATTCCTAGTGACTCTAGCTTGAAGAAATCCTTCATTTTTTCTTCAAATTCTTCAAGTTGTCGCGGCGCTGTAGACACGTATCCACAGAAATTTCCATTCTCAGATACCTCGTCAGAATACCGGCAGCCGTGAAGCACCCATCCTAGATGAGTGAGCGAGGCGACGGGTTGATCGTCCCGTCCCTTTCTTACCTCGTTCGATATTATCAGTTCCCAGTTGTTTTGGCCAATGATAACTTTGGGGCGAGCGTTATTGTAAACCAGGTTGTCCTTTATTGAAGTCAAGTGGTAGCAGTCTTCCAAGTCCTTTGAGGAGACAGTCTGTGTGACGAAGTTGAGCTTTTTCACCGTCTGAGCCTCGCGCAGCACGTGTTTGCGTTCTCCGTGCTTGCCGCGTATCTGGATATTTACCCTCTTACTATTTTTGTGCTCAACCTCGCCACCGTTGGCATCCTTGATCCAGAGCGTGTTTGTCGGTCCGTCAACGCCCAATAGCTCAGCGATAGAGCTCTCTATGAACGTGCACGTACTGCCATCGTCTAGGAGCGCGTAGGTACTTATCTTGGCGCTTGGACTTACTAGTTCAATTGGTACAACTTTGAGGTACGCATGTCGCTGGCGACCACGATGCTGTGGCTCGTCTGGCCCGGTAGTACACGCTGCAACCTCTTTGTAGGGCTTTCCGGGCTCTGGTTGCGGTGCCGCGTGTAGTACTGGATGATGGCTCTTGCCGCATTCGCACGCGTTTGCCTTGCACTTAAAGCGGCGATGCTTTTCTTTCAGGCACAGAAAACAAATGCGGTACTTCCTCGCCATAGCCCATTTGGAACTCACGTCCGCACTGGTAAAGTCAGGACAGTCTATAAGCTTATGTACCTTATTACAGTCAGGGCAGTTATCGCTGGTTGACTGGACGGCAGCGTAGGCTCCTTCTACCTTTTTCTTGGACTTTTGACCTCCGGAATGGTCCTCGGAAGTCACCTCCGGCAGCGCAAACTCCCCGCATTTGTCCGCTTCTTCGTTCAAAAAGGCGGAGATCATCTTCAGCATTGGGGGGGGGGTGTTGTCTCGCTTGATAGCAGCGTAGTCATACCATTTGCTCAGCAGTATGGGCGTCAGTTTGTCTAATATACTTCTTACCATTTCGGGACTGTGCAAGTACGCCTCTCGACCCAGACCTTGTACGGTAGCCACCGCGTTGGCTATCCGTCCAGCGAAGATGCATACTTCTCGCGCCCCATCACTTACTTTGGGCAGATGGCGTAACTTCTCCATCTCTACCAACACCAACGCCTCTGGCCGCCCGAAACGCCTCTCTAAAGCCTCAATAATGGCTCCTGGATCGGGCTGGCCTATCATCAGGCTACTCACAGCCTCGTATGCAATACCTTTCAAGCTCTTGCGCATGCGCGCTACATTTTCAACCTTTGAGAACGCTGACTCACTGTCTCTAAATGCTGCTTTGAATGCCAACCACCCACTTACCTGGCCATTGTAGACGGGTAGCTCGTGTAGGTGTAGGTACCTGGGTGATTCCCTGTTTGACAGCGCCACCTCCAAGCCGTTGGTCCTCTGCACGGGGTCCAGTTCAGTCACCCGACCGGGCTGTCTCTCAGTCCGGTGCTCTCGTGCTCCATGGTCCTTCTCGGCGCGCGCCTCTCCAGGGATCTCCTCCAAGTTGTTGACAGGTAGCGACGGCCCTTCGTCTGGCCGTTGCTGCAGCCACTTTGAGATTCGGACAGAAGCAAGATCTGATTGCTCTCTGTCCTCTTCGTCGCTTGAGTTTTCCCCAGCCTGCTGTCTCTGTAGTGCCAACTCCGCAAGTTCAGCCTCTGACTCGGCCTTTGCCAAGCGCAGTGCAATCTTGGCCTTGGCCAAGCGTTCACGGGCCGCCCACCAATCGCTCTTCTTGGATGACCTCCGAGAACTTGGCTGGGAGGGCCTATGTACGGCCCGCACAGTCTCCTCGATGGTTACCTGGCTTGTGGTGGTCTGTGAGCGTGTCTCATCCCTCGCTGTGGAAGACGTGTCCGTTGCACTTTCCTCTGTTGGTGCTTCGACGCGTCCCTGCATACTCCTCGTAACAGGCATCTTCTTTCTGGTTCAGTGATCCGGCTTCGTAAGGACCAATGTTGACGATGATGTTATTAGTGGACTGTATTTTTAGTTAGGATGGTAATTAAAGAAAACGACTGGTTACAAGTAGAAATGCACACAGTTCGGGAAGGCCGAGGAGGGGTGACGGGGGTTGAATCGGGCAGCGTCTTTGACTCAGAGAGAACTCTGCTCGAAACAATGCCCTGATGGCCGCGAGTTGAGACCGACCACTCCGTACGGCTCGTGAAGACAGACTGCCATCTCTACCCGATTCCAAACCTTTCATTACGCCCCCAGACCGTTCGTTCCCACAGCTTTCTCATTTATTTATTCCTCGAACAGATTTTAGGGCCAACGCTGACGGCGTGGTGCAATAAACATTAAGCAAAATAGTATTTCTAAATACACGCTAAACAATTGCCTACTAAAATCTTTTCTATTGGTCCTGGCCATAAAACTTTATTTCCTTAAGTTTACTAGGATACAGCTAAAACACAAACAAAGCGTTATTGTTTGCACGTAGCAATTTCTTAAAACATTGTACTTTCTAAATCTTAAAGGCGGCTCAGTTCCCGTTGCTAACAATAACTATTATCCTATTGTTTGTGCGTTCTCTCCTAAACCTTTGAGAATCGGCCGACATCTTAATAATAACAAGTTACCTAAATCGATACATATTTATCAATTAAACTTATAACCTATTCTTAGTGTCTCTAAAAGTGTCGTGCACAATACCATTTGTCAAGAATTTCTTTTTGTGTATTTTTTTATGAAGGGAATGTAAATGGTGTCACTGACAGTATTTACTCAGTCTGTTTACATTGGAAGCTAAGTATTTCGGTATTTATATTACTGTCTCTGTTTGCAGTCATGATATTGGTTTATTCTTTCATTTTATTGGACATCCAAGGACGAGCTTTGTCATTCTTTTTTTGTTGGTTTCTAATCAATTAGACAAAAATATAGTATTTTGGATTAAAAACTATAGGTAAAAAAAGATGTGGGTACAAAGTATATTGCAAATCACAATTGTTATGTGAATTTCCAGTATGAAGTTAAGAGAGCTTTATATCAATGTAAACTCAACTTTACATCCCTAACTTTCAGTAAAGTGATTATTTACAAAACATTGATTTTATCGGCAGCAGTTTTAAACTGCACCTGTTTGTAAAGTCGCGGCAACTGTAACAATAAACAAACTAACTCTAAAAGCGCAACTTGCCGTCCTCACAAAAGCACAGAATAACTTATAGTACTACGACAAAGTTCAATATGAACGAGCTGCTGGTTTTACAATAACCAATACTTCGGCGTTATGAGAAAAAGTTTACGGTTATTGCATTATCAAATACTGCAGAACATTTCACACAAAACTATCTAGCCCCAAACTTAGCAAGACCCAGCTTATGTTGATTGATTCGATTCTCTTACAAGGAGTGTTCGTTCCGCATAAAAATATGAATTACTTCTTAAAACGTTTGCCAATATCATTCTGTTTCTGACAAATTTTAATCTTCCCTCTCTTAGTCATTCGTCATTTCGATGCTTATCTCTTACTCATCATCATCTTTTACGCCACTCTCTCTATCTCATCTTCTATATCTTTTCTTAAACAATATTTATCTAACGTCTTGTAATATAACTAGGAGTAGGTATATAAAATAATCGATTATAACCCTTGTTATTTAATTAAGTCATTACAGTAAGATGCCTGCGGACTGTCTTTGGGCTGTATCTAAAAAGTAGACAAAGTGATTAACATTTTTGTCATCAGTTAGGGGGAGAATTTAAATTATCTTTTACTAAGAAAAGAGTAGTTTCAGTCGCAATAAAGCTTTTTGCTGGAAACCAATTACCTCGGCCACAAAGGAAGATAAATAAGAACGCGGCCCTGGAGATTGTACTGCCTTCCTTGTATAACTTACTGACTATTGGGAATTACAACTACGGATATTATTTACTATGGTTTTCTTGACATGAAATGAAATTGTACGGGGATGTGCCATCGCACATGATGATGATACGATAGTACCGGGTACAGGTAAGGAAAACGTAACGACTGCTCGCCGCCGATGACTAACTGTTAATTAAATAAAATTAAAGTGCTAACTATGACAAATGTATAAACAAAACTGCACATTCATCATAATGTGCAGTTTTGGCCCGTACATTATTTATTCTTGTGTCATAAATATTTCATTTAAATATAAAATAAAATAAAATAAATATTGTGGACAATTCACACAACACTACCCAGCCCCAAACTAAGCAGAGCTTGTAATATGGGAACCAGATAGCTGATATAATACTTGAATACATTTTTTTTTTTTTGTAAATACATACTTAGAATACAATATAACACCCAGACAGAGAACAAACATTTATGTTCACCACACAAATATTTGTTCTCGGTGGGGATCGAACCCACGACCTACGGCGCAGAAGGCAGAGCTACTACCAACTGAGCTAGAGGCCAGTCAATATGTATATGTGTAGTTATACCTAAATACTATTTACCTAATTAACTACAAATAATGTAATCTGCTTCATTATTGCTTTCATAATTCCCGATTTAATATTTAATACTTTTTCTTTCTTTTCTTTGAGAAAAAAAAGTAAAATTTAAACCTAATGTGAATTTAATAAAAGTGAGTCTATTTAATGTAATCGGCGGGCACGTTATAACAGATATAGTGAATCAAGTATACGCTGCCGTCAGTACCCGCCGTACTCACGGCTAAGAGCCGGCACAAAGCAAGGGCTTGTTCCTGAACGCTTCAACGACCACCTTTTCATCAGGGGCGAGATTAGGACCGTATATTAGAGGCTTTGACGAGCGGAGATATTCACTCAAGATTCCTCCGCCGTAATAAACCTATATTAAAACCATTTCAAAGTAAGATGAGGATTTTCAACGTTATTGCAAAACTCTGTACATCATACTTTATTTTTTACCAACTAAGATTTTATCAAATCCCAAATTATGGTTGAGTGGGATTGGAATAAAAGCCTCTCTTTCTGATACGGGGATTCCAACGTACCAAATAACAAACGTGACTCTTTAGACATTGTTTCAACTTTTTCTATTCTTATACTAAAAGATAAACAGTATGGGTGTTATTAATAATCCTGGCGTAGCGTTGGACTAGTTAATCCGTGTTTTGTCTCTTGCATTGTCATGCAATTGTCAACTCGAGCAAATGTGACAAAACACGGATTAACTAGTCCAACGCTACGCCAGGATTATTAATAAGACCCTATATGTTAGTATTACATTGATTCCTCTTAGTACTAAATTGTTTGTATTAATTTCACTAAAACTAAAAAAAAGAAAAAAGTAATTGTTTTGAAACTATGGTGCTTTAAATCTACACACAAACCTTGAAAATATATATTTGTTAGTAATCTTATGCAAAATCACTGTATTTACAAGATTATTTACCCTAGTGTAAGCAGGCACTTGTAGTGGTTAGCGAAATAGGATTATTCTCAATCCAAGCTAAATTAATCCAATAGACACACATATGTATAACTCCATAGAGTCGGGTAAATGAGGTCTAAAGCAACACACACAGGGATAGGCACCCTATGTAGGGATTAGTGTAAGCCCTCAGCCGCGCTGAAACCATTCCCTGATTACGTATCTCGCGACACATCTCAGACAAGCGTTAATTGTGCAATCTTTGCTATCAAATGCCTTCTTCTTCTTATCTTGTCACTGGTTCTTTCGTACCAAGTTAGGTGAAAGGATTTTAAGTGAGCTTAAAAAATGATTTAAAAATCATGCGGTTTAGACTGATTGGGCCAGATGAAGCTCTTTTATTTTGTAGTCAGATCTCAGTTGTCAATTTTTATTGCCAATACACGAACTTAAAAAATAACTCATTAAAAAACCATGTGCAAAACGAGCTTAATCCAGAAAACCTTTCAGGCTAGTATTAAGTAATCTTGAGAGCAGTCCTGTTTCACCACTGGTGTTGCCTTTAAAAGCTTGACAACAATGTATACAGAATTTCCACTAGTCGCAAGCCGGTCGCGTGGTACGTAATCAAAGAGACCAAGTAGGTCAAACTGTCTGTCTGTCATAACAGATTTATGTCGCAGTCACACCGCAGCTGACGGCGTCCCTCGTAAATTTGTTTACAATGTCGCCCACACCCGGGGGAGAGCGGTGTACTTGAAGCCTGTTTCATACTATACCTACCCCCAGGGTTGGGGGCTGACGAAGCGTGAAAGCTTTTAATTTTCAGTAACTATATTTATGGTTACCTGCAAACGTGTTAAAGATACCTTCGCTTGACTGACGGATGGTATGCGCTAGACAAGATTATTAATTCTGTACCTATTTGTTTAGATTAAAACGAGGCTTACATTTTATAATCATAATCAAAATATATAAAACGCTTACGTTATTGACTGACTGACTGACAATCAACATTCAACCTTAACCGTAAATCCTAGAGGCATGAAACTTAAAGGGTATGTTCCTTTTATAGCATAGAGGTGCACTAAGAAAGAAAATTGGAAAATTATTTCCCTAGGTGGAGAAAAAGAGGAAAAACTTTCAGAATAAAAAATCAACGGGGCGCAACGGCAACTGGGCGAACGAAGCCGCGGGCGACCGTTAGTATTTTATATAATAAATCACAAGGATCACTGATGTGTACCTAGGTTGACCAGGTCCACGCGATCAAGCTTAGAAGAAGGTAAATTAAAGGTTGCCTCCTAAAAACGGGAAAAAAAGAATAGTGAATGTAGACTCTTATCTATATGGGCAATACAACCAGTCAGGTCTTCATTAAAATGTGTGTGTACACAAGATATACACATAGGTACTATATAAATATATAGGCTACCAGTGTTCACAAGATAACATTGCTAATATAGTCCCGAAGGGATGGACGATGTATGAGGGTACTAGCATTGACTGATCGGTTACATCCCCTCTCCTGTGCACACATGCTAAGTGATTGTGCTGAGAGTAAGGGATGGAATTTAATAAACAAACAAAATCATCTCCAAAGATAATAAATCTATAATCATTATAAAGTTATATCTACGAGTAAACTAGCAATAAATAAAATAACATCATGCGTCACAGTTATTTGGTTTTGATCTTGCCATCAAACATTATACCCTAAAGTTGAACTGTTCCTTTTAAGTGCTTCATCTACACCACCTATTCCCATTTCAATTTCAAATTTATAGATCATCAAGTATATAACATGTGGAGGAAATCCATCCATGCAAAGGGTCAGAAAGATGATTTTATCGCTCGTAAAGTTCTGTATTGATCGCGCCATAAACGAGCCTTTATGTCCTTCACAAAGTATCTTTAATTTACCACCCGTGAAAATTATTGCCAGAAAATAAGTCCGGAAACCCAGGAAAGTCCCGACAAGCCCGACGTTTGGACACGGCAAAAACGTTGAGCTAGCGCAAATTGGGCGAAAAAGTGCTAGTTTCGAAATGTCCATCGTAAATCCACTGGACTGGACTTAGTGTTAATCCACCTACACAGAGACACCTATACGCACGCGATCTTTGGCAGTGTTAGTGTTTATTCCCTATGTATGGTGCTCGGGAGATAATCCCGGCTGCCTGTAGTTTTTTCATACCTTTTAGTTAAAACCTCACGGATGTACTGGGAAATACGTTTTCACTCACTAAACGGAAGTGACTGGCAAAAGTTGAAAATGTACCTCCATTTTTAAATATTGCAAAGTTTACTAGAACTTATTTATTTTTGAATATTTACAGTACAAATTATTATAGTCCCACAGGTTGTCCAATCTTTTCGGCATGAAAATATTGGACGTACTTTTACTTCTATCTATCTATCTATTCAGCCTGTATGCACCCACTGCCTTCTAGCTCAGTTGGTAGTAGCTCTGCCTTCTGCGCCATAGGTCGTGGGTTCGATCCCCACCGAGGACAAATATTTGTGTGGTGAACACAAATGTTTGTTCTCTGTCTGGGTGTTATATTGTATTCTAAGTAGTATTTACAAAAAAATAAATGTATTCAAGTATTATATCAGCTATCTGGTTCCCATATTACAAGCTCTGCTTAGTTTGGGGGTGGGGTAGTGTGGTGTGAATTGTCCAGAATATTTAAATTTTAATATTTACTGCTGGGTATAAGCCTCCTCCCTAATACCTCACTCTCTTCGGTCCTGTGCCAGTCTCCGCCATTGCTGGCCAACTACTCCGAAAATGTCATCTGACTTTTGCTTAGCAGCAGTGGGACAGTATTAGGTTAAGAAAAAACCGATGGTGAGTAAACCGGTGTGGTTCAGAGTACAAAGAGAAGGCATTTCACAGTTTACCTTTTCGTCAAAATAGATTTTTCATGAACTAGAAGCTTAAATTACTTTGACATCAAACGCTATTCATTATTAAATAGTTTTCTCCTTGACCTTAATGTGAAAAAAATGGTAGACAAATAAAATGACTCTTTAAATAAAGTAGTATTTATATGAGCGCAGCGGATTGCAATCTCTTAAGTCGACGTCTCAGGCCAAACAAAGCAAAACACAAACTACAGTAAAACGTTCGCGTGTCGACCCGAATCTAGTTACTGCATAGTTATCTAGATAGTAGGAATGCTGGCGTATTATTTTCTCGTTCTTTACATAATAACTAATCCTTCCGATCCGAGGCACGAATTCCGTACTTATATACGTTTAAAAATATAAGCATGGGTACTGTTAACCGGTGAAGGAAAAGAGCGTGAGAAAATGTGTAAAAATGTGAAAAGAACTAAATATAAACTCAAATAATCTTCTCATCAAATAAATGGCTGTGACATACGGACGGACAGACAGACATTAAACTAATAAAATACAAAAGCACTATTTAATGATGGATGATATCATGCATCATCGGGGTAAAATTTCGTAAACCATAATAAGTATAGCTATATACTGATATTTTTAGGTAGAACTAAATTTTTTGATAGCCACTTCAATGAAAAATGCCGTTGTAACTCGTAAGAAGTTACATAGACTCGACTCTACAAGTACAGACAGACCAAGATGCAACTGCCACAGAATCAGACATGAATGCTTCATAGTAAGTAGAAGGAAGTCCTTTCAAGGAGATAGTTTGAATTCGGAGACCACACACAAAACTTTCCAACTGCAACTTGTAAGATCTCGGGGTACATGCAATGTGGGGCTTGGTCACACTGAGAGCGGGGCGTGAGACCGATAATAGGCAAAAGTTGTGATATTTAAATAGTAAATCGAATCGAATAAACAAAATACTCTACACAGCACTATATTAATGTCCAAGTTTTAAAATTGGGACACTCGATTATTATATCGAGTGTTATAGTCAAAAATGTTAATAAGCATTCTGGCAGTTATTGGTTCTTGATCTAGATAGTGCTGTGTAGTGTATTTTGTCCTCCATTATTCAAATATTTTTGTTACGAATTTTAGCAGATCCTTTAATTCCGAAGTAAGAAAACAATCGTTTAAAATTTTTTGAGAGGTGATCAATCAGCTTGATAAATCGACCCCTTAGACATCTTTAGTATAACTCTGATTAAGTCACGTTCAACCTAGATTTATGATTCAACTGGCGAGTCATCGTTAGTCATAAATCAAACTGATTTATACGATTTTAATCCAGTGAAGGAAAACATACGAGTAACGAGATATCCAGGTTGTATTATAGACAATATTTTTTTAAATACTTCTACGGGAAAATGTGGGCACGTTTCTCTGACTACCCCGTCAGGCAACTGCCGTAATCTTGGGTAAAAAAAGATTTAAGAGAATGCCATCATAATCATATTTGTTTTTCCTGACAAACGCTTCCGCTACATGGCCTGCTTCTCGCTGACATTAGCACGCTACCTCAAAAAGAGCCAAGCCAGGAGTTGAGGAAAAGTTGTCAGATAGCACAGTGTACCGCGCTCAGTTAATGTTAGTAAAGTGATACTCAAACTGTTCTACTGAGCGTCTTTTTACGACAAGTCCATTTTAATTGATTAACGGCGGTTCTGTTTATGGACATTTTATTTGTTGTTTTTATTGGGGCTTCTAAATAATAAATGAATTGCTTGAGTTATTGGGGTATTCCTAAAATGTTTTGTGTTTAAGTATCATTTCCAAATCATTGCCAAATAGTTAGTAACGTCTGAAAGTACTCAATACTGAGTTTATTCAGAGACTAACCCCCGAATACTGAAACGCAACTCAGATTTAAGCACGTCTCAAGCGACGAATATTTGACAGTTTTCAATGAAAATCTGTCAAATATTCGTCGCTTGAGACGTGCTTAAATCTGAGTTGCGTTTCAGTATTCGGGGGTAACTAAAACAAAAAATAATAAAAGTGCCTAAAATAAATGTGTTAGCAATAACCACGACCACGCAAGTGAAGTTGCCAGCTTATAATGAAAATTATAAAGAAAAAACAAGTAATTCAAGTAATCTTAGAAGATCTTTTAAACCTACGTTCCAACTTATTTGTATTTTTTTTTTAAAAAGCAAGCTCAAATGACTGCAAAACTTACAGTATCGAGCACTAGACCGAACTAATAAAAAAGACATGTCGTAAAGTCGTTGAAGACTCGAGGTCGCTGCGGAACGGATTATAAAATCTATTGCAAGTATTTACGACTTTGTTCAACTTTAGTAGCATAAAACTGTTTTAAAATGAACATATTTTTATCTTGTCTATTAATATTAAATTATAAATACAGAAATACATAAAATGCCTGCAGATATAGCGCTACTGTTTCATATTAACTTGTTCTGTCTTACTGCTGGGCAAAGGTCTCCCTCTTTTCTTTCCAACTTTTACAGAAAATTACATTGTATTGTCTTTCTACAGAAATGTATTATGTATTTCTTAAAAAAAATAAACATAAAAACCGTCATTACACCCTGTATAAAAAGATTCGTCGCCGGCCCAATTGGGGTCAAATGGAGTTGACCTCATAAACTCATTCAATCAGTCTTGAAGAAAGTTCTAGATAAAAATGTTGTCTTAGTCTGGTGAGTAAAGCAATGTTGTTTTAGGAACGACAATAGAGGTCAATATTGTTTGCGATTTTATTAATTAAAAAATGTAGAATAAACAAAATATTGTGTCTATTCTTCTCGGTTAATCTCTGCAGAAGCAAAACGGGAATTGAACCCGCAGTCCTGCAGAGGCCATCACAATGACTGCACTAATTAGCACTTCTATAAATGCCATCCACGAAATGCGGCGGCACTTAACTGTAAATCCGGAATAGCGTATAACTCTACCAAATCACCTACTTTACGTTCTAATTAAAGTAAACCAACAAATTAAGAGCATCCCCCGGTCCACAAAAACGGCTCATTCAACCAGCTTAGGGGTAGTTCTGCCCTAGGCTCGCTTAAGTTCTAACTTAACGACCACTTGGGCGGAGCCGAGAGGTCACATCTTCATTGCGAAGTGAGGGTAGTAATCACCATATTTTCGGGTTTAAGTTCCAGTTTAGAGGGATATAGGATTCTAAGGTTAGAAGTTTGCCGTGTTTGTACTTAATGGCTTTACGCAGTTTGCTAAACCCACATCAACTGTTTCCCGAATTCTTTATCTAACATATTTGGTTACCCAATGCCATGCAAATTCAGCAGTTAAACTATTTTATAAAAATAAAAATATTTGCTCAACCTAAAAATAAAATTGAGGCTCAAATTGGTTTCATAAAACACTTTCAGCACTAATATTTGAGTAAAACCATCGCAATCAAACAGCTCTGTTTCAGCAAAGGCTGCATTTCAATACCTCGTTATGGTCCATTCACAGTTTCTATCGAGATTCATTACCGAAGCCTCCGTTTTCCCGCCAAAAAACATTGAACGATACTTTTAAAATCGTCGGCAAAGCGGGATCAGCTCGAAAGCCTCGACGGACTAAAAGTTGAATCTGCATACCACATATAGATCCACATCTATTATATCTACGAGTATTAAGCTTTTCTATAGCCAGATGATTTAACTTTTAACCGGCGTATTTTCACTCACATGAATAAAAAACACGCTGGGTCAAGTACAGTAATTCATTAGCATTACACTTGAGGTCTCAGACCCGATTAAATCAAGATTGATGTCTTAACCCTTTGTTGAGTATTTCAGGAAACGAAGATCGTAATATGACAGCCGTAAACGAGGATGCCTATCCTATTCACACACCGTTAAGTTCTTACTCGAATTATTCATAGTTTTTCATATTACCAAAATACTATTATTATTGTTAGATTGTCAAACTACCAGAAGACGAATTCACGAGTCCTTACTCGAATTTTTGATAGTTGTCATACTCCGTGTACCAGAAGACGAATTCTCGCAATGAAATAGTCAAATTCAACTATAGATTTGCATATATCTTTGTCATAATAGTACCATGGTGTTCTCTTATCATTTTTACTATCATAAGAAGGTTGAAATTGGCATGAGTAAATTTAATTAACTTCAAATAAACTGTGTGATAAATACTTGAATAATAATAATAGTCCTCTCTCCTAGGTTTTTTTTTAATGTAAAAGTTACTTCACTTTAACTCTTCACTTTAACATATGTTTATGCAAATAAATAATCTTTATCTTTTATTTTTAGACAAATGACCTTACGGCCCACCTGATGGTAAGCGGTCACCGTCGCCCATAGACACCAACAACACCAAGGGTGCTGTCGTTGTTGGTGAAAACTCGCATCACTTTAAAATTACAGTCATTGACGGTCGCCGTTTTATTGGAAACTTAGCCTTGATGGATTGAGATAATTTAGGTGCTAGCTTTTAATCGGATCTAGTTCATCAACGTCTGTGCTGTGATAGAGCCTGATGCTCCACTTCCACTTCC
This sequence comes from Thera britannica, assembly GCA_939531255.2. Taxonomy (NCBI): domain Eukaryota; kingdom Metazoa; phylum Arthropoda; class Insecta; order Lepidoptera; family Geometridae; genus Thera; species Thera britannica. Next base: position 15,274,292 of record OW618034.2, on the reverse strand, counting down.
AAGAATCATTGCTATTATCTGCTTCATCGCTTTCAAAACGATTGAATACAAACTTCTGCACCATTAGATAGATAGATTGATACCTTATTGTACACAAAAGAATACATTTAAAAGAAACATTATAAATAAAGGTTAAGGTTAGGCGGCCTCATCGCTTTTTAGGGTTCCGTAGCCAAAAGGCAAAAACGGAACCCTTATAGATTCTTTTAGTTTGGAAGTCTATATTGAATGTGGTCCTTGTGACGTTTATTAAATTAAACTCATATCGAATTAAGTTTTATCTAAACTTACCTAAACTTTTATCAGCTTAAATTATGACCACTTACAAACCATACCGAATAGTGGTATTTTAGTCATACCGTGTAAAAAACATTCGGATGGGCCATGTTTCTTTTACTGTGAAAAGTGTCACGTGTATTATCTGTGTACAAAATCCGGAATCCAGCCGATAATCCTGTGATGGAGAGAGGCTGCGTCAGGTGACGTCATTCTACCAATACTCGCTCTACACTACACACATTTATGGTTTCCGAATGAATGGTTCGGTTTAGCGTTACGGTCGCGAAGCTCGTGGCTAAGCCCTTAGTTCAAAAGGCGCTTAGGCTTCACAGATAGACTAAATTATTGATTATTTATATAGTTGATACCTAGTAACGTTTTATCTGAGCGATTCTTTGTTTTGAAGGGCGCCTGCAGATGTTTCATATTTTTTGGTCTTTTCAGAGACAATATTCATGAAACATACTTTAAGCCAAAAAGTAGAACTTTTGCACAACGCGACACTAACCATAATGATAAAAAATCCTCTTTCCATATTAAAATAAAACTAAGCCCGCGACATGCAAACAACAAGTTAGCAAAACATTATGAAACTGCGAGCATTTAATGCAGAACCCATTCACGAGCAACTGTAAAAACATTACCCTCTCTAGGCAGTCGGGGAAAAGTGGGATGGCCGCAGCTGCCTCGTGTTTGCGGCTACACCTAGCAATTACGCGGTTATTCCAACACTAGGTATCTTTAAATAGGCTTTCACATCTATTCTAGATTTATACAGCGTCAGGGGCACTACTCGTGCCTTGCCTGAGCAATCTATCTAAACTAATGTACCTATGATAATATTATAAAGAGGAAAGATTTGTATTTTTGTATGTTTGAAAACTACTGTGCCGATTTCTAAAATTATTTCACCATTAGATATCTACATTCACCCTGAGCAACAGACTATATTTATGTGTTCAAAATATAAATGTCCACCCGTGCGAAGCAGGGACAGGCCGCTAGTATGTAATAATTATAATAAAGAGTTTGATATCAATTCAGAAAAAGCCTTTGGTAGAGTCTTCTAAGAGTTGGAATTGCAGGTTTACACAGACTAGTCTTAGAAAATGTTTTGTATTTATAAGCTTACACTGTTTAATCTTAGTGCAGCTGTCTAAAAAACTAAGAATAGTCGTCCATTGTCTCTGTATAACAATTCTGTTGAAACACTAGTTGCGGTACACCAAAGGATAATGACAAAAACTTTAAAAACACAAAAGAAAAATGTTGGGAATGCTCCTCCGTGAACAAAACAAATTAGTAAGCATTTGTTTTGTTTTAGTTCAGTTTTTACATAAGTTTGTTCCAGACAAGAAAATAAAACAGTAATAAGTTTATTAAAGAGACATGAAAAAAGATAAAGCTGCGGCCAAAGCCGGGCGCCAACTTCATTATAATGTACCTATTTAAGTATGCTCTCTCATTGTCTACCCATACGTTTGGTTTTACCTAACATTAATACGCGATGGGGAAAATAGTAGACGGGTCGGGTGGCACGAAATGAGCTTCTTAAATCCTTTTACCACACTCGTTTGAAAGAACCAGTGACATTAATGACTAGTAGATCATAATGAAATCCATTACAATATGAATGCCCTGCTACACTTTTTATTGACCCTAGCTTACAATAGATTATTACATGTAGGTCTACTTAAAAATTAACATAAAATAAAAATGAAGTAAAGAAGACGATTTAAAATGTATATGTTTAAATTCAATAAGAAAGACTGATGGAATTGTAGCTGGAAGTTGCAATAACGGGCACGTGCGACGTAACACTTTAGCGTCTCGAGTGAAAGACCCAGTGCAATGTCTGGACATGAGGGCACGTTTTCAATTCTCGTGCTCTGTAAGATGATGCAATTGTTTAAGGTCGAGCTTTCACAAAACTTGTCTCGTTTTTCAAAGCGGTTTATGTAAAACAATGTAAATGGCGATGAGTGAAACGCTGTCAAGTATGACAGCGATATTTGACAGCGTTTCTTTGATGCTACCGCAGAACGCTTAAATGTGTGCAAGGCTACCGTGGTCCGTGTGTTTCATAAAAATATTGCTCGTATATATATATATATTTTATGAAAGAAGTTTTATAGGGCTTAGGCTACGAGCCGACCGCGCAATTACGCGTTAATTCGCTGAGTGCGCTCTTAATGGACCGCCGGCCGCCACCGCCGGGTGTGTAACTAGTCTGTTTTGTTTCCATTACCTTGCTTTAATAGCTGCTAGGTATAGCCTAATAACCTGAAAAAAAGAAGATTTTTTTCTGGCGTTATTGTCGTACTACGAATTTTTTCATAGATTCCAGGACGATTAAATTTCATCAATAATGTCATCAATTTATCCAATGACGATACCGAACCGGGAGAATAAGGAAAGACAGAAATAAACTTATTTATTTATGACGGCATGGTACCTATATAACAAAGACACAAACATGTATTTAATATAAACAATAATGGCCTTATTTATAAAATATGTCAAAAGATAAACAGTGCTTAAACTATTGCCATGTCTTGACAAACAGTGACAGGGCTAGCTTTGAGCAATGAGTACATTTAAATAACGTTTTCATTGCTCATACTCTGAAAGTAGGTTTGAAGTTGCCTGAGGGGCCTAATTGAAAGTAATACTTTCAGCCCTAGGGAGAATCGCTTTCTACTGACAGCTGTCAAATTATAAAAAAAAACAAGTTCTATTTTATTCAACCATGTTCCAACTTTCTAAACTGCAAGGAGGTTGAACCAAATTCCAACTTTTTATTCAGCAAGTAGGTTGGAAACCCATTACAACGGTAAGAAATTTAAAAACTCTAATTTGAGCGCAATGTAAAATTTAAATAACATAAAGATAGTATTAAATAAATAATATATCTTCTAAATTACTTGATTAATAAATAACTTCAACTATTTATTTAAAATAACATAGATTTGAGCAAACAATTTACCATTTTTTAAATTATGAAAATGAAAATAATGGCTGAATAATGCTGGCGAGCCGTAGCCGAAGGCCCGCCAGAGAAAAAGAAAAAAAAACCGGGAAGGCGGCAATTCAATCTTCATTTTCACAAATTTTTCATTCATGTTTTTATTTTTACTTTCCTTGTATTCGTAATGAAAAGCACAGTGTTTACCTCGGGTGAAAGTCTTTTAAGTCCCTCAAGCTCCATTGGCGCCCTCGCTTACGCTCTGGCGCCAAACCCGTCTCGGGACTCAAAAAACGTGACTTTCAACACTCGGGTAACAATGTACTATTTCATTACTCATACTCTGAAAGTAGGTTTGAAGTTGCCTGAGGGGCCTAATTGAAAGTAAAACTTTCAGCCCTAGGGAGAATCGCTTTCTACTGACAGCTGTCAAATTATAAAAAAAACAAGTTCTATTTTATTCAACCATGTTCCAACTTTCTTAAGTCTTTCTAACTGCAAGGAGGTCGTTGAACCAAATTCCAACTTTTTATTCAGCAAGTAGGTTGGAAACCCATTACAACGGTAAGAAGTTTAAAAAGTCTAATTAGAGCGCAATGTAAAATTTAAATTTAAATAACATAAAGATAGTATTAAATAAATAATATATCTTCTAAATTACTTGATTAATTTTATTCATCTATTTATTTAAAATAACATAGATTTGAGCAAGCAATTTACCATTTTTTAAATTATGAGACTGAAAATAATGGCTGAATAATGCTGGCGAGCCGAATAATGCTGGCGAGCCGAAGCCGAAAGCCCGCCAGAGAAAAAGAAAAAAAAAAAACCGGGAAGGCGGCAATTCAATCTTCATTTTCGCTAATTTTTCTTTCATGTTTTTATTTTTACTTTCCTTGTATTCGTAATGAAAAGCACAGTGTTTACCTCGGGTGAAAGTCTTTTAAGTCCCTCAAGCTCCATTGGCGCCCTCGCTACGCTCTGGCGCCAAACCCGTCTCGGGACTCAAAAAACGTGACTTTCAACACTCAGGTAACAATGTACTATCGTAAGTATGGTTATAAAATGAAATGAAATGAAATTTTATTTCGTCTTCCGGTTCATGGTCTTCATTCAAGAACCTAGCGATTTTCGGTTCTCCGGTCTTTTCGTTCCCATTTCTACTAGCAAATTCTTTGAAGTTCAAACAACTTAGTCAAACTTGCATTTAATCTTAGCCAGTGTACCCAGCATCAACATTTAACATTCCACCCCTAGAGATTAGCTTTATTATTCTTGTTCGAAAGAGCAAAGTCTTTCAGTTCAAAAGTAATCCGTCTGAAGCTGTTAATATTATAGTGCGGTTTATTACATACCCACCGTTGCAAGACAAAAGTTCATATTTACATTTTGAGTTAGACTGCGCGTCAACTTTGTAACCGTACTGCAGTGGAGTTTCGCTACGATGCATGCCGCGCAGTGTAACGCAAAATATAAATACGAACTCGTCCTTTTGCGAAGAAGATCCCTTGAATAATTTGTAACAGGGATCATAATACTGGGGTAGTGGACGAAGGTTGTGAATATTTTTCTCGTATTATGAATATTTTGTGCTCTTCCAGAAACCAGGAAACCTGACATTACTATTCATTATGTACAAAGCTCATTGAAGCGAGTAACTTTCTATTTTACAGATGAATTAACACAGAGACACTCGGCTTCAAAATTTATAGGTACCGTTTTTAACAAATCAATAAGTAAATGTCAGTATTTTGGAGTGCAAGCTAGTCTCATAGCAAAAAGTTATAAATAAACAGAAGGCAGAATCGAGTATTTTTTATTGTAACTACTAAAAAGTTACCGGTGTGTATGTATGCAAAGACTTTGATAAATATATTTTAGCTATGAATATTTTCAAGCCAAAGTTTGCTTAGCCTGACGAATCTCCACATTTAAGAAAACTAATGTTGTACTAAAAACCTGGCAGGTGCTGGCAAAGCGTTCGCAAACATCTCCAGCGTCGCATCTGTCAAGCAAAGTGTTCTAATTTGTTACACGACATATCTAGAATGTTACTGACATATCTCGTATACTCTCGTAATTTGTCACTGCACGTTGCAGAACTAAGAAAAACTCCCGGGGAATAGGGAGATGATGGATTTTCCCGCCTGGAGTTGCCAACTCTCGTCCATCTGCTTGCATCTTTTTACATGCAGTTTCTTGCAGTTTGTTAGATTTCCTCCTCTGATGCGGGAATTTATGACGGAAGTTTTTAGTTTGACGTTTGAAGGCTACTTTTTGAATAATTTCAGTAATGGTTGCGTGTTGCTGCATTTGTTTATGGATATGTATGTTTATGATTTCAATTCTATTTCAATTTATTCACTTAAAAATAATATTACAGATATTTAATCTAATGCGTTCTAATGCGTTTGTATTATTTAATAAAAAAATATGGTTTTTAATACACTTGTTCATAGAACAATCAGGTGGTCCACCGGATGTTAAGCGGTAACCATCAACACACATCTATTAAGTTATAACATAAAACCTCAAGTTTTTTTAGTGTCGTGCATTCGTACTAAAAATCCCTGGTCTGGTGTGTCCCCCAGAGCCACAAAGTGGCTATCTATTTTTGTGTCGTGAATAATGATTTTCCATTTCAAGATAGATAGAAGAGATTCAAAACAAAATGAGTAATGGACACTCAGCCTCGGTCGGAGTTCACTCTCGATAAATCCGCAAAATCTATAGATGGAAAGATTTTTACTGTGAATCTGACTTTCATGAGCTGCTGGGGAATCTATTCTTCAATGCCATTTAGATACCCTACTAAATATTATGAAATGTAGATCTTTGAATGAATGAATACTTTTAAAAAATTAGCTAGTTACCTACTCTCCCACCTTTGAATAAAATCTATATAATTTTATTTTTAAGCTAGAGTTCTTATTTCTCAATCATATCCTTAAAAATATTTTTATAGAAAAAACTACTTTTTAAGAATTGGGTCCATTTTTTTCACCATTTTTGTCACCATTTTTTTGAATATTGATTATTATACCAGGCAAAGTCACAGGAAAATGCGACCGTTCATGTAACTGTATCCAAACACACTAGGTATGTAACTAACCCTCAATTGAAGCGCTGCAGATCAAACTAAGCTCAAACTATCATATCTCTGTTAGTTTACGCTTCAAACTAACCAAACTGTAGTTTGTACTAGCATGTTCAGGAACTACACCGCAGTAACTAAACACATATTACAACAACAGTACTTCATCTCAACTCAACACAACTAAACTAATGTTCCAAATGGTTTTTGATTTTAATCAGCCGCTTTTTACGTAACTTGCGATACGTCCCCGAAAAGTGTAGAGGTAATTTTTGATTACAAAGGTTACTTTTTTAGTTGAAAGTAAAACAAATATTTTGAACAACTTTCCTGTAATAAACACACCACACACCAAACTTTGTACACACACACCAAACTGAACAAAATGTCAGGTACACTTCAAAAATATGAACTGCACAATACCCGGTCTTATTGCTTATGCTTTAAGGCAATCTTTCCAATATAGAAGAGGAATTGAAATGAAATAATTTATTTGCTTGAAGCATGGTTACTCTTAGGTCTTAGAGCGAGTAAAGGAGAAGAGAGTTATACTTGAGACGATACAAAATTGAAGAGGAAAAATGTTTGGACATCTTCTACGACATGACATCTACTTAAAGAACATCATTGAAGGAAAGGTTGAAGGAAAACGGGGAAGAGGAAGGCCAAGAATAAGTTACGTGAGACCCCTCCACTGAAAAGCCATACATAAAAGAAGAAGAAGAAGTTACATGAGCCCGATAAAAGAAAAAGTCGCTGTCATGTCGTTTAAGGAAGTCAAGGAGGCCGCATTCGAAAGACTTAATTGGAGAAAACTGCATCAAAACCCCGACAAGAGCTAAGCTCTTAAATTTAAGAAGAAGAAGAAGCATGGTACAGTTTAGAACTTAAGATTTACACACTTGCCAGACAACCCAGCATGCAAACACGATAAAGAAAACAGAACTTATGGTAACTGAGCTAAAGCTACATAATTAGTCGAGCAGGCAACGCTACCAGAGCTTCCAAATTAATTAGTTTGTTTCCTTATTTCTTCATTAGTTTCAATATAAACCACTCATAGCTTCAAGAAGTTTGAAAGCTTTTTGCTCAGTTTACGAACTCTCCACTTATTTCTGAACAATTTCATTTATCTCCGATATTTCTCTTTCTGGTGCCGTTGAAATCTTTATCCGAGCAGCGGAACAGTCAGATTAAAACCCCGAGTGCTTACTTATCGGTTTTGTAAAGTTAGGGACAGTCATTAAACGTCCGTAATTCCACAGTCTCCCATTAAAATACCCACCACCGCGCCACGTAGCATGTCGTTCGGACACCGCTTATTCGGAAACCTTACACCTACATAGTAAAAATGTTGTTACGACTCGTCTCCTAATGAAACCGTTTTATCTGGATAGTTTTGTGATGTGTTTTCCTCGTTCTTTATATCCGGAGACAGCAGGATCACTAGAGGATAAGAAACTTTGAAATTGCTTCGCTTTTTATGTTAGTTTCAGATGTTTTCTCGAAATGTTAGAATGAGTGGAGTTGAAAATTCCGCCCTCAGTTTTGTTCTTGTATAAAAAAGCAGACTGTATGTTAACAAACAAGAATTTTGTCCGAACATTTCAACTCATCTTCTGTACATCTGACGGTATTTATCTGAGTGAATAATAGTGTCCAGTGTCGTTGGCAATGCTAGTGCTGTTCTGATTTATAGCTCAACTTGGTCAAGGCACTGCACTGAGCTGGTACTGGTGAGTTCTGGATCCATTTGTTATACGTGTTCCTCTAGAGTTTTGTGAAATATCTAAAAATAAAATAAACCGTTACGGTTCTGACTCCTGATTCGTAGTCAGCGGTTTAACAGACCCTCGAAATTCATAATTCATTTTATTGGCTACGAATTTACTCAGCTTGTGCCACTCGACCGTTGCCCCATCTTAGAATTAATGCATACCCTTTGGAAGAAGTAAAGGTGCATTAAGTTATCTGTATATCCAACCTCAAAGCAGTGCCTTACTTTGTAAGAAAATCACAGAACCAAATGTTGTCTTCAGCATTCCTCTAGCACAGAATATTGCTGCTTTTGCAATTTAACTTTGATGCACATTTCAGTACGTTCTTCAAGGTTCCATTCTGGAAGTACTCCATTCTGGAGCTCGTTTATGAGATGAATGTTGGCGCTCGCGTGCTGTTCTTGCACTCGTGTGTGTTGTGTTTCTTCTACGTTGTGAAGGTTATTTTTTAGTTTCTTTAAATTTTAAATTTACCGATGTTTTGTTGAGTGGTTGTCTTTTATCCCGTCGCTATAGTCAAAGTATAAATATTTTCAGAATCACAAGTACAACGGTTGGTAAGGGTAAACATTTCGATATCCACTGTAATTCTGCCCTATAAGAGCATGCACAATTTTGATTTACAAATTCACTAAGTTAATCACATTTATTGTTTAGTACGTAAAAACTGCTAGTTTTGTGGCAGTTTACGTATTATTTCCATAAGTGAGACAGCCACACGATCTCAACTATAGATTTTTTAAATAACTAGCGGCCGCCCGCGGCTTCGCTCGCCCCGCAGCCGTTACGCCCCGTTGATTTCTCTTTTAAAAGCTTTTCCTCTTTTTCTCCGCTTAGGGAAATAATTTTCCAATTTCCTTTCTTAGTGCACCCCTATGCTATAAAACGAACATACCCTCCAAGTTTCATGCTTCTAGGACTTACGGTTTAGGCTGTGCGTTGATTGTCAGTCAGTCAGTCAGTAACGTAAGAGTTTTATATATTTAGATTAATTCATAAGCTTCATTGTAGAGAGATGAAATGAAAAATACTTCTTCATAAAGAAAGCTGAATTATTTTTTTAATAAACCCGTTGGTTCTTCCAATATTTATTCGCCCATTCAAATGAAAATGAGTAGCTATTTGAAACAATATATTTCAAAGCTAGTTCGTGATAAAATTGACAGCATCTGTTGCAAACTTGGCACTGAATTTCTTTGCTTCGAAATTCATGTCCAAATGGAATTTATATTTTCTCACTCAAATATTTCTACTTATCTCATTTGAGTAACGACATTTTTAATTTACTGAGAAATATTATGCGCATGAATTCAAGAAAAGTAAAGTTTGAAAAAATTGAGTAACTGACATCGTGGCTAATCTGCAGAAATGATTTTAATAAAATTTCTGCGGAAAAGAAATTAACAAAAAAAAAGAAGTTTTCAAATCGGGTCAATAAAGACGCTCTTTGATTTGAGCTGTATTGTATTTATTTAGGCACCAGGGGCAGTAGCAATCTATTGAAATCGCTGATACAAAACTCATTTAACTAGAAGTGGCGCAATTTTACCTCTCCAGCTTCTCAAGCGCTTGACAACTTCCGCTGAAAAGTCGGGCGCTCTGTATTGTCCTGGCTCTCCAACTTTACTATGACGATCTAAAGTTGCATTCATTTCTATCGCGTTTAAAACAAACTTGCCAAAACTGCAACGGATAAACGCCGTCACTTTCAGAGTAAAACTAAAAATCAATAATATATCTAGTTCCTAGGTGGTTATAAAAGTTTTGGTATAGTTTATGGTTGCTCATGAACAAACGATTAAACTGATACTTACAGTTTGAAATGTAAACTACGAGTATATCCGTCTCCGAAATATAAGCTCTTGGTCAAATTTAATATCGATCGGTTCAGTAGATAACCTTGAAATCGTTATTTTTAAATTGTCACGCACTGACACGCATTATGTCTCATTTACTAGTTCCAAATATTTTAATTTATTTAAGTTTTTCTCTAGTTGTTCAAAACCAGTGCTAAGGGTGCTCGTAGAAGTTTAATATAGTCTTTGCACGTTTGCAAGTTCGTTAACAAGAACTAAGTAGCTGTTCTCATCGTGCTTCCGTTTGCATCATTCGAGATCTGATTGTACCGTCTTTTACAGAATGAATATTGCTTTCTTGCTCAGATATTGCTTTTCAAATTGCGAATCTTAAACTTAATTTACTAAGAACTTCTTTAGTAGCTGTCTTCTTGTGAAGAGTTATATTCATGATATTCGAGCCTGTCATGTTTGGCCCATTGATGGGCCATTAGTAATGGGAAACTCCGGCTGAGACTCAAGTGGTGCAGGATTTCTACAGAAATACAATGTCTATAATGATCTGCAATTTTTGTAATATCTCAAAGGATCAAAGGATAAATAATAATGTTACACTGGCATATACAGTTATTTTTATGACAACGCAAACTGTAAATTGGATGTCTTTTCGCTCGCACTGCAGTTTGGATCGCACCCTATTATTATACCAAGAATATGGTGAAGCTTTGGTCTGCGAAAAAGCGGTGACCGCTGTATGATGAACGTGAAACATAAAAAACGACAAAACCGGGATGTAAAATTGATGGTTTGTGAGTTTGATTCTCAATGACATTTTGGCAGAGTTGCAGGCGCCATCATCGGTTGATGACGTCGCACTGACGTCTAATAGCCCCTTCCCACTGGTGCGTGATATCGCGCACCAGCCCGCACCAGCTCGCACGACACACCATGGTAACGGTCTCGTGCGCCGAGGTGCGCGGTAGCACAGGAGCATTTTCTGCGTACGTTGCCGTGCGTCGTCGTGCGCGGTACGGGCTGGTGCGTGATATCACGCACCGTAGGAAGGCGGCATAAGAGAGTAGGTATGATTAGAAATCAAAGGCACAGCTAACGACCTAAATGTTATTTTATTTAATTGGGATAAATTTGAAAGCAGCAAAGGTTCTTTGAAAGCACAGTTCTACCTAACAACATTCAGGCAAATCGACACGAACTCGATCAGGATAATGCAAATTCGGCCGCCGAACGGCAGGCGACCTGATAGAGTCATAAGTTTCGAATTGGCATCTCATAAGAGCTTTACACGAAACCTATTTACTGGAATTGCTCTGAATCGGTTCCGGTGCCATGTCTGTCTCTAGAGATCTGCGTTTGTAGAGCGGTTAGTTTGGAGCACGCTTCTTTGTTCGCGCTAGTATGCGTGCCCCACAAAACAAAGAAGCGTGCTAGAACCTTATGCTGCCTTCCTACGGTGCGTGGTTCTGCAGATCATCACGCACAGCCGACGACGACGCACGGCAACGTATACACAGACAGGGCTCCTGTGCTACCGCGCACCTCAGCGCACAGGACCGTTCCCATGGTGTCGTGCGAGCTGATCCGCCTCCGTGTGCGATATCACAGACCGTGGGAAGGCGCTATTACTAACTATAGGCCATCAAAGTCACTCATCAAGCTGTTTTTGTAAGTTTTTAAAAGACTTAACTTTAGGCTACATATTATGTGTATGAAGGTGTCAGGTAGTGAAATTTTAAATGATTAAATCAGGTTCAAAGTGAACGCCCCTTGTACGTGCGCGTGGTCAATGCTCTTGTATTTAATTTAGGGGATTCCTCGGGGAACGGGTTCGAGGTACCCTCGCTGTTTAACTTGGAAAGTTTAATTAACTTGATGCACTTACACCGTTCTACTTTTACTTTCATAATGGTTTGTGAGCACATTATACTTAATAGTGGATCTATTACTTAATCGGTTTAAAATGAAAGTAAAATCAAGTGTCTCAACCTATATAAATAGCATAGCCTAATTTTATTAATTTTGTTGAATTTTTATGTAATCTATATTAATTTCCAAGTTGTTTCATGTTTTTAACGCGCATTTTTCTGATTTCTAGTCTGAAATAAATGATTTTCACTAGAAATATATATTTAACACAAAGCAAACTATATTATTACGAAGTTATTTTGAGAGGCAGCTCTATGCGTGGTGTCGTTTGACTGGTTTCGTTTTAGCAAACACATTACATAACATATGGTGAGAAAATAAGTACTTATGACAGAGTCAGATCGACCTTGCAGATCGATCCTTCTATGTTTGTTTTCATTTTATTTAGGTCTCTGTATTGTAGATTACCTAAACAAACAATGCGGCAGGCTATAAAAACATCGCGTTTCCTCAGAAGAGTGCGGCAACTTCAGGAAGCATATTAAAAACTTTTTTACATAATTATGTGGCTCATTCATCGTTAAACAAACAAAAATGACTGGTAGTTTTTATTTCATTATTTTATGGCAGCATAAAATAAATAATCTTTTGCAAGAACTTTCTTTTAGAGTCAAAAAAATGGTAAATGAATGAAACATACCTACTTCATTGTACCTACATACACCAGACAGAAAGTCATAGAATATAATTTTCCAGGTTGCGTGGCGTGGAACTGGCTTAGATCAATCTAATATTTAAGAGAATGCAGAACCGCAAGGATTAGTTTTTATTTTTGATTTTGTTATAGTTATGATTAAAATAACATCTCAAGTAAATTTATCGTGACCAAAAAAAAATAAGACAAAAGCTAAATATGCTATTGTTATTTTACGAAAATGTCCAGAATAAGCGAAATTCCGTACTCATTTGGAAAAAAATATGTCTATTTTCGAACAAGCGGAAAAGGGCAACGTTGATGATCTCTTGTTCTAGAAAATATAAAACGAAGCAAAAAATATAAAACGTTTCGAGTTACTTCGGACAATTGAAATGACAACAAGAAAAAACGTTTGTTCGCAACCTTATTTGCTAGCTTTATTTGACGTTCTTCGTATTTTTTGTCTGATAGTTAATTATGAGGAATGAAATATACAATAATGGATACCTCCCGTGCCCTGGGGATTATCGTCAAAAACCTATTTCATTTTTATGATACAATATTGCTGGAAACGTTCACAACACATTAACGGATGTTTAAACTAACCTAAAACTAAAGCAATCTTTTTAACGGATATATTATGGAATATTAATGGAAAGTGGAATAATTCTTAACCAAAATGCTAAGTGGAAGCTTCCGTGATTCAGATGGTACACAAGGATACGCATCAAACTACACACTGCTAGCTCTTATGTCCTTGTAGTAAGCGTCATTTTTTAGGGTTCCGTATAGCCAAATGGCAAAAACGGAACCCTTATAGATTCGTCATGTCTGTCTGTCTGTCTGTCTGTCTGTCTGTCTGTCTGTCTGTCTGTCCGGCCGTGTCACAGCCATTTTTCTCCGAAACCATAAAAGCTAGACTGATGAAACTTGGTGAGTAGATGTATTCTGTAAACCGCATTAAGGTTTTTACACAAAAATAGAAAAAAATCTATAAATTTTGGGGGTCCCCATACTTGAAACTGAAACTCAAAAAATTTTTTTTCTTCGAACCCATACGTGTGGGGGGGTATCTATGGATAGGTCTTCAAAAATTATGTTGAGGTTTCTAATATCGTTTTTTTCTAAAACTATAAATTTGGGGGTCCCCATACTTGAAACTGAAACTCAAATTTTTTTTTTTCATCAAACCCATACGTGTGGGATATCTATGGATAGGTCTTCAAAAATGATGCTGAGGTTTCTAATATCGTTTTTTTCTAAACTGAATAGTTTGCGCGAGAGACACTTCCAAAGTAGAAAAAAGTTGGTCCCCCCCCCTCTAACTTCTAAAATAAGAGAATGATAAATCCAAAAAAAATATATGTTGTACATTACTATGTAAACTTCCAACGATTTTTGGTTTGAACGAGATCTAGTCAGTAGTTTTTTTTTTATGCGTCATAAATCGTAAACCGCAATTTACCTTTTGACGAACTACAAAAACCTTTATATTATGTTAATTGATGCTACGGAACCCTTCATGGGCGAGTCCGACTCGCACTTGGCTGCTTTTCTTTGGTTTTAGATAACTTGAGCTGTATCCTACTGTACCTTGACGGATGCCATACATAAGGTGGCCTTAACCCGCCAACGGTGACGTCAATTTGACTTACATTTTCGGTGACCCCGGTCCCACGCACCGGGTTTTTCAATGTAAGATTTCTCAGAATCTTTTATTAATTTACCATTTTTTTTATGAATTATAAATTATTTGACAATAAAACAATGATACTTCATGAACAGCCTCGTTTATTTAATTTTTCTTATGATTAGACAACTTCACATAGAACCTATAAAATTTGTTCGTTTTTACACATTATAGCTTTTTAAACATTTAAAACACAACAATCAACACATTTATGTTTTTTTTTCAGTTTTTTCAGTTTCTAGACTCTCCGAACTTACTTATAATAAACAAAAAATGACATGCTACCAACAAAAAAAAAAATTTGAAAATCACGTTTCTCCAGTCAACACTGCAATACTGCAATAAGGCCCTACATGCTCAAAACACAAATGTTTCTTGCAGTTGTGGCAAGTGTATACTTTGTTCCTTCTGATGATCGTCTGTCGGCATCAAGCAGTTCATAGAGAAGTGGTTCTAGACGATGCTATTCGCTTTTGTACGACAAGCTGTAGCAAAGTTTATATTTAAATCAAGATGAAGAATAATTTCGTGTTATTACGATAAAATTTAAGAAATGGTGCAATAAACTTACTGATTATAAAATAATACAATAACACACTAGCAAAAGTAAGTAAAAAATGTACACAAACCTGTCAAAAAACGAATTATCAATAATTCAACTCTGCCTAATTTACTTACATATTCGGTGACCCCGGTCTACCGCACCGGGTTTGCACCAAAACTCAAAAACTTGCGCCAACTCCAACGTCGCGGGTTGAAATTACGGTGTGGGAGGGGAAATCAGGCAGCTACTCGAAATCGCGATGAAAATCGCCGGCGAGGGAAAAAGTTATTCGAATTTTTCAAGTCACCCGGTCTCACAGACATATAGGACACCGTTCCCGGGTTAAAAAACTTCAACACCGAAGCTAGTTTTTATAACATAACGTCTTCAAACCCGATGATGTCGTTACCTACTGTTTAAAACACAATATCTTTAAAGTTTTTTTAAGATCTCTGAAGACAAGAGCTAGCTTTTTCCAGGGAACAGAAACTGTCTCCCGCTTAATCTGTTCACGTACCTGGCGATACGGCAAGTACTCTCGATCACTGTCACCCTCCCGCTATTTGTTTTTATTTTTTGCGCTGCCGGCATTATTCTCCGTTTCGCATTGCGGTCTTTCGGCAACGGACAAGTGACTGTTTAAACGTAGCGTTTGTGAGAAAGATTTAAAGAAATTCTTCGTGGCTTAGACGAAGATATTTGTTCGTCTTTATAGTAGGAGTGAATATGGAAAATTATGGTACAAAAGATAGCAACTCACGGCCAAGCTAAATGAAATGGTAACAGTATCCTCATTCGTCAAATAAACATACTCATAGGTTATATCTACGTACGGTAAGTTGAGTAGCGCTGAAGTAGCTTTCGGTATGTTGCCTTTTGCTATGAAGAGCTCAACTACCCTTCCGTAGGGCTCAAGCTTTTACGAGCATTCATAGTAGTAAATGCTAAGAGGGAAAGGGTTGCAGAGATGCACGTAATTTCATAAGTTGGGTAACTTTTAAACAAAACTTTGAATTTCTAATGCGTGTGCTAATTATCACCTGCATGTTTATTATTCCATTCAAAATCTGATTTTGAATAAATAAATTTCATCCTCAGACAATTAATTCAATGCTATTGGCAGACATTGTTCCAAAAATATTTCGTCTTTTCGAAATTCAATATCTTGATTCCGTTCGTCAGGTAGACGGTTAGACACCGCTGCTGCAGTAAATACGAGTTTAATAAACTAATAACAAGTTAGTAAGTTTTTATGTAGTAAGCTTTTAATTTTTAAAAAGATTAGAGTTTGGAAGTCTACTGAAAGTTCTGTGCGATCTGTAGGTTAACAATAAAGAAGGGACATTATCAGTGGTGGTCGTGCGCAGCGGCCAAATGAGATTAGTTCGCAATGAGTTCCGAGCTTTTAGCTTTTATTGCACTTTTAAATGGCGTACTTTCGCGATGGACTTGTAACTTAAAGGAGATTCGATTATCTCATTAATTGCTGCGGATTTCACAAAGCTTTACAAAATACAACAACTTACATTGAACTAAATGGAAACGTCGAAAGCTTTGTGCCTTGGAAACTAACGTGGGGCAATGATGCAAAAGTCTTTAGAAAACCTTTAGTTTGTAATATTGTGATATCTTTCGCTGCCTTTTTTTTCTAATCCTTAATTTAATAGTGTGTATTATGTGTGCTGAGGCAGCAAATAAATGCATGTCTATGTACACTTTTGTTCTCAAAAAGATGTTGTTTTTATCCCTTTTTCTATAGTTTGGGAAATACTCGTAGTTACGCTTTGAAAAAAAGTCGTAACATATCAAAGCCCACTTGAGCAGCCATTGCTTTACACGGGGGAGCACTGGTATATCTGAAATATTCCCTAGAATATACCCGATGGTGCAAGGGGCAGGCACTAACCACAACAAACTCCAATTAGCTCGAGACAGCAAGAGCTAACGAGGGCAACTATTCAAATGTAGACAAGGCGATGTTTAACGAGCAGTAACCGGTTACCAAGGTACTAAATTGCATCAGAGTGCACCACGTCCCGCGATTAATTACTTATCTTGGGCCGGCCACAGAGCCTTGCTTAAGAAGATAGAATTTCCTTTGAGAGGATTTCACTTCACTATAATATAATATTATCAAAATCATGTGTCAAGTGCACGAGGTTCTCCTTGAATCGCACCTAAAATGATTTCACCAAACTCTTTCGAAAGAACTATTGACACGACAAGAAGACTATGATAAGTTATGCATTTAATTAATTCATTAGACAGATTCAGATAATTAAATATGACTGATACTAATAGTAATATGAAACAAAAAGCAAAAATTGTATAATTACCTACAATCTATATATATATAACTCAAAGGTGACTGACTGACTGACTGACTGACATAGTGATCTATCAACGCACAGCCCAAACCACTGGACGGATCGGGCTAAAATTTGGCATGCAGGTAGATGTTATGACGTAGGCATCCGTTAAGAAAGGAAAATGGGAAATTATTTTCCAAAGAGGAGAAAAAGGGGAAAAATGGTTATAAGAAAAATCAACGCACAGCCTAAACCGTTAGCCCTAGAAGCATGAAACTTAGAAGATGTATTCCTCTAATAGAGCAGAGGTGCACTAAGAAAGAAAATAGGAAAATTCTTTCCCTAAAAGAAGAAAAAACGGAAAATGATTTTAAGAAAAATCGCAAAAAATAGCTTTACAAAATACGCAAAAAAAAACATTAAAAATTTTCAGCTACCGCAGCATCTGGCACCAGGTCCGATTACACACAAAGGTTCACAAACAAACCGATGATAACCACTACGACAAAATCGCGGAAAATATCTATCATACTTAAACTAAACACTGTTGAAAAAAATCGGCTCCAACAGCACTCACCTTAAAATTGAAATACACTCTAAAGTACAAGCTCAAATCTATGGTAACTAGCAGTTGGTCATGTCAAATAAAAAAAATCTGATACGATTATACACCAACACGCATACAAAACCCCAAATTAGCCACTAATATAACATAAAATCACAAAAAATAGCTTTACAAAATACGGAAAAAAAAACATTAAAAAATTTTCAGCTACCGCAGCATTTGTCACCAGGTTTTAATACACACAAATGTTTACAAAAAAACCGATGATAACCACTAAGACAAAATCACGGGAAACATCTATCATACTTAAACTAAACACTGCTGAAAAAAATCAGCTCCAACAGCACTCGCCTTCAAATTCAAATACACTCTAAAGTACAAGCTCAAAACTATAGTAAACAGCAGTTGGTCATGTCAAATTAAAAATCTGATTCGATTATACACCAACACCCATACGACACCCCAAATTAGCCACTAATATAACATAAAATCACAAAAAATAGCTTAACAAAATACGAAAAAAAAACATTAAAAAAATTTCAGCTACCGCAGCGTTTGTCACCAGGTTTTAATACACACAAATTGTTAGCAACGTCACCTAGAATAAGATTAGATTTACTATTTTGATAAAGAAAAACGATTTGCTTTTGCTAGAGAAAACGCTAGAAAATTCCTATTGTAATTGTTCTAGAATAAGTTGTTTACTTTTAACCTCGGGCCGCGCACAGAGCGAGATAGATATACTAATTAGACAAAGACGGCTAGCTAAGAATATTCGAGAAAATTTTAGATTGTTCCATAGACAAGGACAGACATATACGATAGAAAGAGATGGATAGCTAGTCAGACAAAGATAGAGCGATATTGTAAGAGTAGGACAGATAGAGAGGTATTAGTATATAAGAAGCGCAGATAGCCCGCGATAGTTAAGTTTTAAAGTTTGAAAGTTTAACAGTTTGACGGTTTTAAGTCTAAAGTTTTGAACAAGCCTGAAGAAATAAAAGTTCAGAAGAAAAGTTTCGGTTCAAGAAAAGTATTGTATCAGTTGTTTACTTAGAAGAAATAATAAAGAAGATTTTTGGAAGACTGGTGTTTCAATTGGACCCTCGCAAGCTTCGCCGAAAACCAGCGCATAGAACATACTACAGTCCACAGAACCACCACATTTTTTGGTCCTTCGAGCCGGATAGAAGAAAGAAGAGGCCGATCGTCCGTTCACGTTCGCCAGTCGCCAAGTCCAGATCGGACAAGGAAGATTCTGCTGGAGCGTTGACCACTGACTGGTCGATGGAGATTTTGGCAACAACTGATACTGGAACCACGGAGGCTTCCGCCGGGACAACCACGTCGCGCCGCACCGTAGCTGCCACTAGCGCAGCATTGGAGCCCGCCGCTTCGTGCATAGGGAGGAGGACTCGCGCCGCGTTGGCGGCAGCTACCGTAGTTGCCGCCCCTCCCCCGCGCCCCGACGGCGCCGCCGCGAAAGAACCGAAGGCCGCTCAGACCCGAACGTCTAAGCAGGCATTGGCCACGCCCGCGAGCGTGAGTCTCGCGTCCGCGTCCGCGCATGCTACCGAGCTCGGCCGCTCTGAGCCCGTGTTTGCACGCCCCGCGTCGGTATCCGCGAAGCTCACCCCCACGAGGGTGACCGCGCCCGCAGCCGAATCGGCGGCCACGCAACGAACGAAACTGAAGAACATTGGAGGGAGACCTACCGCCCTACCGTGCGCGTCTTCAGAAACCGTCATCCAGAGGAAACCGGAGAGATCTACGAAATCAAGTAGAAGAACTGAACTGGAAGCTCTCCGAGAACTACAGCAGAAGCAATTGGAAGCTGCACAGGCTGCCGCTGCGCTAGCCCAGACAAATCTGGAGTTAGCAGAATACGCTTCTGAAGAAGAATTGGATGAAGAATATGAAGTTGAACGATCGACCCACGTCGAACAATGGGTACAACAGACGAACTATTTCGAGAACCCAGAACCAATCGAGAACGAGCCAACTCAGAAGAGTGAAATTAAGGAACTTGCCGAAGCTATCATGAACGCCACCAGATCGGTACGACCAAGCATGACCGTGTCACCGAAGATTTGGGACCTGCCAGAATTCAGTGGGTCTCATGAAGAATGGCTGCCATTCAAAAGGGCATATGAAGATAGCGCGGCGATGTGTACGACCGTACACAATATGGCTCGCCTCAGGAAGGCAGTGAAAGGAGCTGCCAAAGAAGCCATCAGAGGATTACTGTTCGTGACTTCAGACCCCCAGGAAATCATCGCTGCACTAGAACGACGCTTCGGGAGACCTGAACAACTGGTGCTGGCTGAGCTACAGAAGATAAAGGAACTACCACGCATCGGAGACACCCCGCGAGAGATCTGCATCTTCGCCAGTCGCGTGGGAAATGCGGTTACGACGATAACCGCCTTGAAGAAGCCGCACTACCTGTACTCACCAGAAATCAGCCGAAGCATCACAGAAAAGCTCTCGCCAATACTCCGGTACCGATGGCTGGACTACAGTGCACGCATAGGCGATGAAGAGCCAGAACTATTGAAAATGAAGAAGTTCCTAGAAGTGGAAGCAGACCTGTGCGGAAAGATCGCGCCACCGGAACTGGTCATTAAGAAACGATATCCGGTGCACGCCACCTACGAAGAAGAAGACTCCGAGTCAAGCACAGTTGCTGCGACCTCCAAAGGATTTAAGAAGTTCTGTGCTCACTGCGAAGGCGAACATTGGATCACCGAGTGCAAGAAATTCAGGGACACATCGCACAACGAGCGCTGGGAAATTGCTGTAAAGAAGAAACTGTGCTTCAAGTGTCTACGCAAGCGACATGCAAGACAGAACTGCCGAAGCCAACCCTGCAGGAAGTGCAAGAGGCCGCACCACATCATGCTGCACACAGAACAGACTTATAGAGCTTCAACCGCTCAACCGCCTGCAGCAGCGCCTCAACCAGTAAGAGAAGAAAGCGTAGTGAAGCCAGTGTTTACAGCAACCGATGGAAGAAAAACATACTTGAAGATGGTCCCAGTGGATATATACGGCCCGAAAGGATCGACTCGCATCTTGGCACTGCTCGATGAAGGTTCAACAGTGTCACTGATAGACAAGAGCGTGGTCGATCGCATCGGAGCCACCGGAAAAAGAAAAGCACTCACCCTTGAAACTGTTGGCGGAAGAATAATAGAAAAGAAAGACTCCCAGGAAATGGATTTGAAAATAAAGGGAGCAAAACGAAGAGATCGAAGAACACTCCAAGGAGTACGAACAATTGAAGATTTGAAGCTTTCGCCTCAGACCGTCAGCAAGAGCACCATTGAAGGGTGCAGCCATCTGAAAGAAATGATGGACGAACTGATCTACGAAAATGAACGCCCGACCCTACTGATCGGTCAAGACAATTGGGATCTGATCGTATCCCGGAAGATCTTGAAAGGGAAAAAGAACGAGCCCGTCGCGTCACTCACCAGCCTGGGATGGGTGCTTCATGGAAGCAGCACCGGATCTGCCGCTGCACCAGTTAAATACATGAACCACTGCCGCCAGGCAGAAAATGAAGAAGCGATCGAAGAATTGATAAAACGACACTTTGACTTGGATTCGATCGGCGTGCAGCAGCGGCACCCAAGTAACGACGCTGACGGAAGAGCTCTTGAACTATTGGAGAAGACAACCAAACAGCTACCCGATGGGAGGTACGAATCTGGACTGCTGTGGAAGAAGGAAGATGAGGTGCTGCCGAACAACTACGCGCAGGCCTTCAATCGTCTGCTGGGCGTAGAGAAGAGATTAGATAAAGATGCAGCTCTTAAAGAAGAATACGGCAAACAACTGCAGAAGCTCTTTGACAGTGGATATGCCGAGGAAGCCCCAGCAGATTCTACTCCAGATCGAACGTTCTACCTACCACACTTCTCCGTAGTGCATCCCGTCAAGAAAAAGATCCGCATCGTGTTCGACGCTGCCGCAAAATATCAAGGAAAAAGCCTTAATGACGCTCTGCTTCCAGGACCCGACCTGCTCCAGTCTTTATTCGGAGTACTCCTCAGATTCAGAGAAGGGCCTGTGGCAGTCGTCGCCGATATAAAAGAGATGTTTCTTCAGATCAGAATCAGGCAAGAAGATCGCGACAGCCTGAGGTTCCTTTGGCGAAGAGAAGACCGAAGATCAAGACCCAAAGAGTTCCGGATGAAATCAGTGATCTTCGGTGCAGCTTCATCACCAGCTACAGCTATCTTCGTCAAGAACACCAACGCCAAGAATCACGAGAAGGAACATCCAGCAGCAGCCAAGGCTATAATACGCAACCACTACATGGACGATTATCTGCAAAGCTTCAGAACGACCGAAGAGGCAGCAAAGGTGGCAGAAGAAGTGAACAAGGTGCACAAAGCAGCGAACTTTGAACTCCGACAGTGGGCGAGCAACAAGAAAGAGATCCTAGAGGAACTGAAAAATGAAGAACCACCTCCGACAGAAAAAAGACTCGGAAATGAAGAAAAGACGCTCGGAATGAGGTGGCTAGTTGATGAAGATGCATTAGCCTTCAATATTGGACTAAGAAACACTCCAGAAGAAGTGTTGAAAGGAAACAGACTTCCGACAAAAAGAGAAGTCACGAGCGCTGTAATGTCGACCTTCGATCCCATGGGTCTCGTCGCTCCTGTATTGATCAAAGGAAAGAGACTAATTCAAGATATATGGCGAATCGGAACGACATGGGACGAGACTATCAGCGAGAACCAGAAACGATTATGGCTAGAATACATGGAAGAAATAAGAGCCATACGAAATTTGAAGATTCCCCGATGCTTGGCGCCATTCAATAGTACAGGAGAACTCCACACCTTCGTAGACGCCAGCGAGACAGCATACGCCGCAGCAGCGTACTGGAGAACGAACGACACATCCGGAGAAGTACACGTCGCACTAATAGCGGGAAAAGCGAGAGTCGCGCCCGTCAAGAGCACTTCGATCCCACGCTTGGAATTGCAAGCCGCGTTACTGGGAGGCAGACTAGCCGCAACCATTGCCGAAGAGATGGACCTGACCATCACGAAGAAAACTTATTGGTCCGATTCCAGCACTGTACTCCAATGGATGAAGTCAGACCCGCGACGATTCAAGACGTTCGTCGCTCATCGCCTCGCTGAGCTGGAAGACCTCACAAAACCTCGAGACTGGAGATGGGTTCCAACTAAGGAAAACCCAGCTGACGACGCAACGCGAGACACACCGAAAGACTTCAACGAAACGGCAAGATGGTTCGTTGGTCCCGCGTTTCTCCGCAAACCAGAGGCAGAATGGCCCAACAGAAGATTTGAAGGAAGCATCATCACAGGGGAAGAGAAGAAAAACTCAGAAGCTGTTACAACGACCAGAATCCAAGAATCAATGATACCGGACCCGAACAGATTTTCAAGCTGGACGCGCCTACTCCGTGCGACAGCGAGAGTCTTCATGTTCTTGGATTTGTGTCGAAGAAAGAAGGCCAGCGCGAATGCCGCCAGAGAAAAGAACTGGAAGCCATATGAGAAGAAACAGAAGATCAGCAAACCGCATGCTCGAACACAGAACCTGGCAACTAGAAAATGGCTACCAGTAGAACCTGAACACATAAGGAAAGCAGAAAAAGCTCTCATCAAACAGACTCAAAGAAGATCGTTCCAGAAAGAAATAGAGAACCTCAAGAGTAGCAAGCCGCTTGATAACAACAGCCGTCTGAAGAAAATCGACGTGATGCTAGATGAAGATGAAATACTTAGACTCAACAGCAGAGCGATGAACATCAGGAACTTTGGATCACAGAACTTGAGATTGCCTATCATAGACGGGAAGGATCGTGTGCCACAACTGCTGATAGAACATTATCATCGCCATTTACATCACGGCAACCATGCAACGGTCATCAACGAAATACGGCAGAAGTTCTGGATCCTGTCGCTACGGAACGCTGTAAAGAAAGTATCGCATCAGTGTCAGTGGTGCCGAGTGAGAAAATCAAGACCGGAAGTACCACCGCTGGGAAACTTACCTCAAGAACGTTTGGCGCACCACCAACCTCCGTTCACCTGCACTGGAGTTGACTACTTTGGCCCGATGCACGTGACGATAGGGAGAAGAAAGGAAAAACGCTGGGGTGCGCTCTTCACCTGCTTAACCACGAGGGCGATACATCTAGAACTGGCGGCATCACTCGACACGAGCTCCATGATAATGGCGCTACGAAGAATGGCGGCTCGAAGAGGAACCCCCCGAACGATTTACAGCGACAACGGAACGAACTTCGTCGGAGCGGACAACGAACTGAAAAGAGAGCTCGCGAACATGCCTCAAGAAATCGTCGAGGCAGCAAGACGAGAAGGAATAAATTGGAAATTCATTCCACCTGGAGCACCCAATATGGGAGGTGCCTGGGAACGAATGGTGAGGTCAGTAAAGACAGCACTCGCAGCCGTACTTGGAGAGAAGAGTCCACCAGAAGAGGTCTTACACACCCTTTTAACGGAAGTTGAACACACGGTGAACTCTCGGCCGCTGACGCACCTCGTGGCGGATCCGACAGAAGGAGAAGAAAGTCTGACTCCAAACCATTTCTTGATCGGAAGATCCTGCGGAATGACTGTCTTGGGAAACTTCGACGACACTGACCTCATCGGGAAGCCGAACTGGAAGACTGCGCAAAGACTTGCAGACCACTTTTGGAACAGGTGGTTGAGAGAATACCTGCCGACCCTCATGCCAAGGAAGATGAATGGGCAGGAGCGCATTGCTTTCGAAAAAGGCGATGTAGTAATCATCGCGGACCAAACCTTCCCGCGCAACACATGGCCGCGCGGGGTGATTGAAGAAACGTTCCCGGGACCAGACAAGAGAACACGCATCGTCAGCGTGAGGACCAAAGGAGGACTACTGAAGAGACCGACCTCGCGACTCATCCTCCTAGCATCAGGGAAGACGTTGCAGCCGAAAGATGGAGTGCCCAACGACACGTCGCGCACTGGCGGGGAAAACTTTTAGCAACGTCACCTAGAATAAGATTAGATTTACTATTTTGATAAAGAAAAACGATTTGCTTTTGCTAGAGAAAACGCTAGAAAATTCCTATTGTAATTGTTCTAGAATAAGTTGTTTACTTTTAACCTCGGGCCGCGCACAGAGCGAGATAGATATACTAATTAGACAAAGACGGCTAGCTAAGAATATTCGAGAAAATTTTAGATTGTTCCATAGACAAGGACAGACATATACGATAGAAAGAGATGGATAGCTAGTCAGACAAAGATAGAGCGATATTGTAAGAGTAGGACAGATAGAGAGGTATTAGTATATAAGAAGCGCAGATAGCCCGCGATAGTTAAGTTTTAAAGTTTGAAAGTTTAACAGTTTGACGGTTTTAAGTCTAAAGTTTTGAACAAGCCTGAAGAAATAAAAGTTCAGAAGAAAAGTTTCGGTTCAAGAAAAGTATTGTATCAGTTGTTTACTTAGAAGAAATAATAAAGAAGATTTTTGGAAGACTGGTGTTTCAATTGGACCCTCGCAAGCTTCGCCGAAAACCAGCGCATAGAACATACTACAGTCCACAGAACCACCACACAAATGTTTACAAAAAAACCGATGATAACCACTAAGACAAAATCACGGAAAACATCTATCATACTTAAACTAAACACTGCTGAAAAAAATCGGCTCCAACAGCACTCGCCTTCAAATTCAAATACACTCTAAAGTACAAGCTCAAAACTATAGTACCCAGCTTGGTCATTTTAAATAAAAAAAATCTGATTCGATTATACACCAACACGCATACGAAACCCCAAATTAGCCACTAATATAACATAAAATCACAAAAAATAGCTTTACAAAATACAAAAAAAAACACTAAAAAATTTTCAGCTACCGCAGCATTTGTCACCAGGTTTTAATACACACAAATGTTTACAAAAAAACCAATGATAACCACTAAGACAAAATCGCGGAAAACATCTATCATACTTAAACTAAACACTGCTGAAAAAAATCGGCTCCAACAGCACTCGCCTTCAAATTCAAATACACTCTAAAGTACAAGCTCAAAACTATAGTAACCAGCAATTGGTCATGTCAAATAAAAAAAATCTGATTCGATTATACACCAACACGCATACGAAACCCCAAATTAGCCACTAATATAACATAAAATCACAAAAAAAAGCTTTACAAAATACAAAAAAAAACATTAAAATATTTTCAGCTACCGCAGCATTTGTCACCAGGTTTTAATACACACAAATGTTTACAAAAAAACCAATGATAACCACTAAGACAAAATCGCGGAAAACATCTATCATACTTAAACTAAACATTGCTGAAAAAAATCGGCTCCAACAGCACTCGCCTTCAAATTCAAATACACTCTAAAGTACAAGCTCAAAACTATAGTAACCAGCTTGGTCATGTCAAATAAAAAAAATCTGATTCGATTATACACCAACACGCAT
The DNA here is from genome assembly GCA_939531255.2 of Thera britannica. Lineage (NCBI taxonomy): Eukaryota > Metazoa > Arthropoda > Insecta > Lepidoptera > Geometridae > Thera > Thera britannica. Next base: position 15,248,202 of record OW618034.2, on the reverse strand, counting down.
ACGAAACCCCAAATTAGCCACTAATATAACATAAAATCACAAAAAATAGCTTTACAAAATACGCAAAAAAAAACATTTAAAAAAATTCAGCTACCGCAGCATCTGGCACCAGGTTCGATTACACACAAAAGTTCACAAACAAACCGATGATAACCACTACGACAAAATTGCGGGAAACATCTATCATACTTAAACTAAACACTGCTGAAGTCATGTCAATACGATAGCCCAAATTAGCCACTTCAACAAAATCACGAAAAAGAGCTTTACAAAATACCCAAAAAAAACATTAAAAAAATTTCAACTACCGCAGCATCTGGCACCAGGTTCGATTACACACAAATGTTTACAAAAAAAACGATGATAACCACTAAGACAAAATCGTGGGAAACATCTATAATACTTAAACTAAACACTGCTGAAAAAAATCGGCTACAACAGCACTCACTTTCAAATTCAAATACACTGTAAATTACAAGCTCAAAACAATGGTAACTAGCAGTTGGTCATATCAAACTAAAAAAAACGAGCTCAAATATCCACGCGGACGAAGTCGCGGGTATCAGCTAGTACATAATAATATCACATTTTTTGTCTTTTTAGTTTGATTTTACCCAACACTTGATGGAAAAACGGTTAACTTATAAAAAATAATATTCGCACTAAGAACGCTCGCTTTTTTCCAATAAACAATTCCCCCGATGTTCCTACCAACAAAGCGTAGGTATCTATAAAATATTTATGAAGGCGCTATTATATACCCTGTGAAATATTAGTTAATATGTATTCATTTTCACTTGTTTGAATACATGGTTTATGGCCTTTTGTAATGGTGAGCAGTAGTTTAGTAGCCGTGGGCGGCTCGCTTCGCTTGATGGTTAATTCGGCTCACTGGGCTCACAGGGATGGTATATACGCACAGTTAGTTATTTAATGGGCTTTGGCGTAAGGAATTATGGAGAGATTTTACATTTTACCACGGGTCATTTGCAGTAGAGAGCACTTTTAAAATGTTTTCATTGCTCATACTCTGAAAGTAGGTCTGAAGTTGCCTGAGGGGCCTAATTGAAAGTAATACTTTCAGCCCTAGGGAGAATCGCTTTCTACTGACAGCTGTCAAATTATAAAAAAAAACAAGTTCTATTTTATTCAACCATGTTCCAACTTTCTAAACTGCAAGGAGGTTGAACCAAATTCCAACTTTTTATTCAGCAAGTAGGTTGGAAACCCATTACAACGGTAAGAAGTTTAAAAACTCTAATTTGAGCGCAATGTAAATTTTAAATAACATAAAGATAGTATTAAATAAATAATATATCTTCTAAATTACTTGATTAATATATAACTTCAACTATTTATTTAAAATAACATAGATTTGAGCAAACAATTTACCATTTTTTAAATTATGAAAATGAAAATAATGGCTGAATAATGCTGGCGAGCCGTAGCCGAAGGCCCGCCAGAGAAAAAGAAAAAAAAAACCGGGAAGGCGGCAATTCAATCTTCATTTTCACAAATTTTTCATTCATGTTTTTATTTTTACTTTCCTTGTATTCGTAATGAAAAGCACAGTGTTTACCTCGGGTGAAAGTCTTTTAAGTCCCTCAAGCTCCATTGGCGCCCTCGCTAACGCTCTGGCGCCAAACCCGTCTCGGGACTCAAAAAACGTGACTTTCAACACTCGGGTAACAATGTACTAATAAAAGAATGATTTGCTCTAGCTCAAATGACTGAACGAATATATAAAACTATCGCGGGCTTTAATGGTGTTATTGTCTAGATGCATCTAGCTTTGAGATGATCCAAAGTGATTCTTGTGACTGACTGATCTTCAGACACAGAATTAAAATTTATGTTTTAATGATTGTACTGACTGGGAATTGAACCTACAAGCACAAAAGGCAGATCCACTACCAACTGTCCTCCGAAATCTGTATAGTATCGCGTAGAAAGTTTTATTATGCCACGAGTGGAGACAACGCCATACTAAAACGTTTGAAAGCTCAGCATTTCAGCTAAATTGCTAGGTATTCAGCAAAACTCTGTTGATGGCACACTCCAGCAGGTGCAACCCGTGAGTGTTAGCACAAAGCGAACAGGTGCTGTGCAGTGCCACAGTGATATAGTACACTACTTGTATATTTATGTTCCTACCTACGAATACAAGCTTTAAGAGGATAGGTGTGCAATTTCAAATTACACGTGTAATTTCGCTGAATTAATGTCTCCGTCATGTCGCTTACGACCATGTGCTAAAGGTAAAGAGGGAAGAGCAAATTGTTTTGGTGATTTCACCCCAGTTATTCCGGTGTAGCTAAATAATTTCCACGCAGGGAAATGTTTTTGCTTACAAGAAGTTAAAACTCAATCTGGCAATAATTTATCATAAATAATTGTTAAGTGAAAGCATTGGCATTGGTCTGAACTAGTCCGTTACCGAAGCCTCAAAATATTTTAAGTAGAATATCTAAGAGAGGTAGACAGCAGCACGTCTAAACTACATTGACAAAAGTCCAAATTTTGCAGTGGTTACCACGCTACAAATATTTTTACTGTCTCTCGAAGGGTGCAGGCGTTTGAGCCTTTCATCATAGAAAAGTAAAGTGGGTAAATACAGTTTCTTATTCCTTGTACCACACTCGGCTAGTTTTGTTTTATTTAGTGCAGGTTCCAAGTTTTTGTTTGTATACGCGGCGCGGCGTGGGCGGCCAACGGGACCTAATATTGCGAGCCCGTTCAGACCTGCGCACACCTAGGTCTCTGGCGATGGCGATCAATGAAACGCTGTCAAATATCGCTGTCAAATTTGACAGTGTTTCACTGATCGCTATCACCAGCAACCTAGGTGTGTGCAGGCCTTTCGGAAAACAACGCTTGATATGTCCTACTTCATGATATACTTTGTATGGAACACAAGTTACTAAATCGCTTTTTGTTTCTTCTTTAGATAGAGTCGCGTAGTTTATTGATTAGACAGAGGCTTCTGTCTCAACGTACGGTGTGTGATGGGGCGCTGTTATTCTGACAAAACTTTCAGAATATAGACCCTGACCCTATTTAATATTTTAATATTTTAATCTTCTAGTTAACAGAACAGAAGAAGTTAATTTATTTATTTTGACAGAAGCGACTCCCTTGTTCGATAAACTGGACAGCGGTCACAGTTGCCTGATTTTTTTTGTTTTTTTTTTGTTTGAGGTGACAGTATTAGTGTTACCCCGCCGCGCACAGAATTTGTTCATAAAAATCTGTGGCAACAGTGTCGCACGGCAGCGGAGATAGAAATACAACCTTTAAAAAACCCAGACCTCTCGTTATCTGAAAAAAGTCTGTTGCTATAACTAAATACTATAAGAAAATTCTCATAACAGAACTTTTTTAGGGTTAAGCTCGCCTTAGTACACGTCTTAATTTTAAGTTTTATACATGTATAAAACTTAAAATTAAGACGTACAACTAACTAAGTGTACAATAATGAATAAAAGAAAGAATAAAGAAAGAAAAAGCTATAAATTAACCAATGTATCGGCTATGCAATTACGTCTTCCGGCTTGTTATCCTAGTACATTGATTAAAAAAAAGGTCTGCCTGAACTACGGTCCTTATTCCTCGTGGTCCCATCTCCTGGCTCCTCGTTGCTAATCGGATTACGCTAGGTTGGCTCGAGACAAGCAGCTTACTTCCACCTGCCACTCTATTAATATTGCACTGAAGCCCGCACACAGTGACGTCACATCACGTGTTACTTAAGTACCTTATTTTGTATGAGCATCTGGCTAAGTGCAGGTACTAGTGCTTGGTGGGTTTTTGTCCCGAAGGCGTTTGATAGAATAATTAGACAACTTTCAAGCGATCAAAAAAGAAACACCCCTTCTCTTGATGTTTTTGGTGTTTATGGGCAACGATGACCGCTTAGCATACGGTGGGCCGTAAGCCCGTTTGTCTAAAATCAAATCAAAAGTGTATTTATTGTCCAATTCCAAGAATCATCTATCATTTGCATAAAAAAAAGAAATTATTGTATTGGGATCTGATCTTGAGCTCAAATGCCAGAAACCCGCTTATGCAATAAATTTTTAAAAAGGATAATAATTTAACGTCTTTGTTACCTTTGGTAAATAAACATTTAACTGTCAACAGTAGATTTATATGTTTCAATGTAATCAAGCACTCCTAGTGCGGCTGTAAGCGGATTAGTGGAATATTAATGAACACTGGTTTAATTGGGTTGCAAGATAATTAATTTTGCACTTATTCTGTTAGAGAGTTCAGAGAAACCAATTATATCGGTAAACATGTTTTACAATGACATCTCTCATTTCCAAACTAAGCAAAACTTGTACTATGTGAACGCCATAGTTTTTTTTTATAAAACTCTCACAAACTGCACATTTATAAGTTTATTAAACAGCGCAAAAGAGTTTTTACCGTAAGAGCTGTGATGTTAAAACACTTGCTTACCCACATATACCACATATAATCCCATTTTACAGTACATACATATAAGTACATATATATATTTGGATCAAAATGATATTTTTGCTGAACCTTTGTAATGTTGTTCTCAGCAATTTACCGATTGCGATTTTTCTGTATTCAGCTATTTTATATTTCCATTTTTTTCAATCTCCGAACGAGAAAGCCTCGGTCTGATGTCACCCCTAAAACGTACAGACACTTCATTTTCCCGCTGGCATTAATATAATGATGGCTTAGTTCCATCGTGAGCGAAAAACATCTCAAGATTACGTTTCTTAGATTGTTTGAGCTCAGACAAGCTTGACTTTTCTTCTAATATGAGATCATTAGGCTCCCATAGAACTGTCTAACACAAAATATTGCGATCATAAAAGCACTTATCTTAATCCCTCCATACTCCACACTAAGAGAGTTAGAGGAGAACTACTGGAAGCTTTAGAAATGTGGTGCTGGCGGAGAATGGAGAAAATTAGTTGGAAAAAGTTACGAACAAGGAGGTCTTAGAGCGAGTAAAGGAGAAGAGAGTAATACTTGAGACGATATAAAATCGAAGAGGAAAAATGTTTAGACATCTTCTACGACATGACAGCTACATAAAGAACACCATTGAAGGAAAGGTTGAAGGAAAACGGGGAAGAGGAAGGCCAAGAATAAGTTACATGAGACCCCTCCACTGAAAAGCCATGCATAAAAGAAGAAGAAGAAGTTACATGAGCCCGATAAAAGAAAAAGTCGCTGTCATGTCGTTTAAGGAAGTCAAGGAGGCCGCATTCGAAAGACTTAATTGGAGAAAATTGCATCAAAACCCCGACAAGAGCTAAGCTCTTCTATTTAAGAAGAAAACACTCCACACATTCCACATATCATCTACAAACAATACCTACTTATCTTATTTCTCTCTTTATCCCGCAGCAAGGGATGACTATCTCTTTCGCACTAAGCTAAGCTGTTTTCCACTATTTCTTCAGAATGAAAATCTGGATTGAGAGAGCGTTGTGACGATTATTTTTAATTTCCGTTTAACTTGGTGAAAGTTTTTTTTTATTTTTTTGTAAAAGATAGACAAACGAACTTACGGCCCACCTGATGGTAAGCGGTCACCGTCGCCCATAGATACCAACAACACCAAGGGTGCTGTCGTTGCGTTGCCTACCCTGAAGGAATTTTTTAACGTAACTACTTTTTTTTTTTTGAAAGTACTAGTTTTATACGATTATTTTCATAAAAGTTTTTATTTAAATATTTATAAATATTTTATTGCTTGCAGAAACAGACTTTGCACTGAAACGATTGACATAAATATCATACATAAATAATAAATACAGACATAAAAAAAATTGTTGTGTGGACATACGCAAAAACATATTGCTCTAACCCCAAAGGTTAGTATAAATGCTGTAAAATACCACTGTCATATTTGACAGCGTTTCAGCTGATCGCCATCACTCAGGTGTGCGCAGGCCCTAAAGAGCTCTGGTTCGTTTTAATCATTCGTGAGCTGAAAATCACTACAAAGTAACTAAATAAGGTGAAAGGCCTTTGTCCGTAGTTCGCCCGAGGACTGCTATCTCATTAAAATAGCCATTGTAGTTTTAAATACCTGTCAAAACTAATTCTCGGTTCCACCTTTGTTCTTTGAGAACATAAGTAGTTTACGTTTATGTTTTAGTTCAGTTGTCTGAAACAACTAAATGACCAGAGTAAATAAATTGCTTAAATTTGTGTGACGACCACGTTTTCAATTTTTTTTTTTTATTTTTACAATTGATAGGCTAACGCTTGACCGCAATCTCACCTGATGTTAAGTGATGATGCGATCGACGAAAAATCAGATTTAAAATTCAGATTTAATTATACTAATTACCTGTAAGTATGCTAATCACCATTTACTTTATCATGTTAATTACACATAATTACACCCGCCTTGACAGGGAACTGACATTTGACAAAATAATGACGCAGCGTTTTATCATTTATACTAGTAACTTGTAATTTTTGGAAGCAAAATATTTAATTTTGTTGGTGTTGTAATCAATATTACTTGTGGTTTAGGAACAAGAGAAATAAAAGTAGAATAAACGTGATACGTATCCTTATTAGTAGGAAAGGCTTTCAACTGGCTGTGGTTTGTTTTTATTTTACTTTAATTTCAAATAAATATTTCGTCATCGCAGATCGTCTAGATGTACGCAAGGCTTAACTAACTTCACATTGACATTTGGATATTCGACAAAAAAAAAAATAATAACATTGTGGACAATCCACACAACACTATCTAGCCCCAAATTAAGCAGAGCTTGTACTATGGGAACCAACAATCTATCAACAACAACAACAATATATTTTGGACAAACCACACAACACTGCCCCAAATTAAGCATAGCCATTATAGTTATTAGTTAGTATATAATTCGTATATAAAAGAAGAAGAATAAAGTTTCACGTCACACGCTAAGGAGGACATGTTGTGCTGCATATAAAGTTATATGCATAAATAAATAAGTTATCTGCACTGTAATTAAGAAAAGTTTCCATCGGAGATGCTCTTGTATAATATAGCACACGAAAGTCGAAAGTTTTAATAAACTTTAGCTTGGAGTATACAAACCAAGTTGATTAAATTGAATACTCAAATGGGTGTGCCAGTTATGGAAACTGTTGGAAGAGGCGTATCGCGCCGGGGGCTCATAAATAGTTCATTTAATTTAATTTTAACTATTTACTTTTAAAACATCTAACAACGCTATTGTGCTATCTATATACCTAACCACTTACTGTCTATATACTTCGGCCTACCACCATGTTGCCTATACCCTTTACAGGATCCATGTGATTCTAACTTACATCTAACAACTATGTATATACATTAACTAAACCATGTGTATGCAATAAATACATATATTGAGTACTATAACTAATAAATGTATAGCATATACATTTCTTCTTTTTCTCTCTTTTCCTATCTTTTAAATCTTTACCTGTCATCTTGCTAAAGATCTAAGATGGCAGGACAATATTGTCCTGCCATGTAGACGTTTATTATCATAGTAGAACCGGTTTTTATTCCAACAACCGTGTTTGTATAACGAAGTGTTGGAACCAATACCGAACATGTACTATTGAGATGGCAGTCACGTTGGGCGAGTCATTCCCATGGCTGACAGCAGCGTTCCCTGAATTGTAATTTCCGTGACCGCTGGCTTCGGAATACCATTTATCTAGAGCGCCTCAAGTCACAGATTGTTACTCATATTTGGGTTATTTCATTCTGTTTTCCATTGGTTTTTGAATAGGGTGCTAAGAACTCTCGTGACTCCGTTCAAAAACCGGACTATCATAGTTGTTTGGTGAACGTGGATGTAGGATGTCTGGACGGTCAATAATCTGAGTGAAAAAAAAGTATGTCAGTAATCTATCATCTGGCCTTGTGTGTTCTGTGTACAGGATTCATTTAAAGATTCCTCAGATTATATCAATAAGTAAATAAACAATTAACGCAACGCTATCTAGCCCCAAAAAAAGTAGAGCTTACGTACGATAGGAACCATGCAGACAGCTGGTATAATATTTCTATAATTTGTTTTGTAAATACATACGTAGAATGCATTATAACACCCAGACAAAGAACAAACACCTGAGTTCACCACACAAACATTGTTCTCGGTGGGGATCGAACCCACGACCTACAACGCAAATGGCAGAGCTACTACCAATTGAGCTGAGAGGCCAGTCATCTTTGATACATAATAAAAAAATAACATTAAAATAGTTATTTACGAGTTGAAATTAAGTTTTGTGTAGTTAAGCGGCGAAATAAACTTTTTATTAACTTTTTATTTTCCCTTTGCAGGTAATTAATGAGCCACAAGGCAGCTTCATCACGTCTTCACAACTATAACGACCTAAGTTGCCGCTGGTAATCAAAGTGATTTCAACTTTACCACGTGAGTGTAAAGTTTATTCCTGCACAAGGCTATGCCTGTCAGTCTGTCAGTTTATTAGTAGTGATTATAGTGAACGTTTTAAGAGGTTGTTACTAGTTGGGAGAGTCTGTTTAAAAGCTGCTGGATAGTAATTAACTTAAAAAGTTTGAGGCTTTTAGACAAGTTTAGATGAAGAGCTTAGTTAGTTCGAAACTTGTTATAACAATGGCTTATTAGTTTGTTTTGAAGCACTTTATTACACTTCGAGGTATCTGGGCCAGTTTATTAGAGATAGATTTAAATGTCTACGTCCATCTTTCCGAGGCCACGGTATGATGTCAGTCCTACCAGCCATGATGAAAGCCTTTAAGTGGTCTCTAAACACCATGTCGTTACCAGAGTTGGGGTGTTAGCTCAGACGAACATTAGTCCATGCCAGCTTTTTATTCCATTAAAGAAAATGAAAACATAGTGAGTAGAAAAGTGAGTAGAAGTAAATATCTCTCGCCAGTAAACCTCATATCTCAAATACTTCAAACATAAGTTTGAAAATCTGGAAGTGCTGTTGAAAAATCCCGCATATTTTTCATTTCCATTTCCCGACAGGAAAGTAATAGGTTCCGTTATCAAACACTGCTGGGAAACTAATGTATTTGAACTTGCAACTAAGCAATGAAGCCGCGCTCTTGCTGAATCGGTTCACCCCTTTTTAATCCTTACTTGAAGCACTAGGGGCTCCGCGCGTTCAAGCTTTTATTAGTAGTTACGAATATAATTTTTCAGCCGATAAAATTATTGTGTTTGCGATTTTATCCGCATTTATTACAAAACGGAAGAAGCACTACGGTAGAAGGAGCGCTCTATGGACCGACTACATTATAAAGATCTCGAGTCAGTGTCAGATCTTTTTCAGATTTTTTGCTGGAAATATATAAGGGAAGCCTATGTATGTAATTGGATTTCTTCAGGTTGGCAATGATGGTGGGTGGAGCGAATGACTACCAATGTTTCATTTCTGTAGATCAAAAAACTAAACCACCTCAAGACTTTATCTCCTCCCAGGCACGTTAGATGTTACCTTTCCTTAAGCTAAACTCTCCAAAGCCCTATATCGAAGAGGGTTACCCCCTCCCCTTCCACCCTGAAGATATAAAGCCCGAGCTATAAATCTGTGGATTTTGGCGTCGACTGTGGATTTCGGTCAGTATTGAGTGTGCGTCAGTGGACACTGAGATAAGGGTGCGCTTATTGCCATTACCGGCCTTTCATGACATCGGTCTTTGTTCCAAATCACGAACATTGAACGTGATTTATCTTCTTTTGTTCGCCAGATTTTATTTATTTTGTTTTGAGCCGTGAAAACTGTTTTCATTTTTTGTTTTCATGTGCTCCATTGGTCTAAATAAAAGAAAATTAAAATGAAAACAATTTTTTTAGGTTTCAATAATAAAAAAGGATTTCATTTAAATCAACACCAAGGTATAGAAGTAGTAACACTAACAGCTAAAAGCTTTTAACTGTGATTTTAAAAGCATAAAAGATTATTTTGGACCAAATTTAAAAGCCTGTATTTTTAATAATGTCAATGTTACAGTTAAATATCGTATTTGATTTCAATATTGATAACTGGTGATATGTTGAAAACCGATAGTTTTAAACATAATGGTGACGTTTCATATTGAACGTGCTTTATAATGTTTTGCAATTGGCTCGCATCCAACTCAGTGAGCGAGCGATGCAAAACATAAAATAAACAGGGTTTTTATAGAGAAACAAGATTAAGGTTTTTTGATATGAGCTGAGTTTCTTGTAAAGGCATGTGTCAAAACTATGTTAATAATCGCAATTACATAGCTACTTCAACTAATATTTTTTTTTTGAAAAAATTATTCATTTTTCATAACCCGCTCGGTTTTTCACTTTCATCGCTATAAAATCAATAAAAAATATATTTTTGTTGTAACATCAGGTCAATAAGTAATGGGGTTGCCCTGAATAGCAATTTCAATTTCCTGTAGCCGTAAGAAAACAACGTTTTACTGCTACTTTACCTTTACCTACTCATCTAACAAGAGTACCCCAATCACTTACACGGTGAAATGAAATTTTCGATACCCACTTAGAGCAATTTCCCCATTATCCCATCGACAAGTCCAGATAAACATCGTAGATAGGACCATTATTTGCGAGCATGAAGGTCTTGCACGTTTTTGTTGGAAGCCCTGACTTACATTGGGGTCGAAGGTGTGTTTATTGCTTTGTAAAACAAAACTAACGCGGACGCAGCTATTTTCTCATAAAGAGATATTACTTCATCAAACTTAATTATAGAATATTCCACGTTCACAAAATCATTTTTTTGGAGAGTTTTATAACTTTTTCACAGTTCAGGCTTTAGCAAGATCTACTTTGAATTTATCTCTGGCTGTAGTGTGTTGTTCGTATACGCAAAAACGCAAATATTTCATCATCATCATCATCATCATTTCAGCCCGGTATCACCCACTGCTGGGTGATACCTCCTTCATATTTTGCCAGCCTCCCTTTGCCAGCCCAGCTTGTCCTGTCTTCACTAATATTTACTGAAGAAATATAATGCTGACGGTACAACAGACGACTAACTCCAGTCGTACAAGTTACCAGCTCAGATTGTCTGGTGCCGCCGCCGTGCCAGTTTAATTACAATGTCACATGAAGATGGGCGATAGCTCCCGAATGGGGAAATTACCCGATGCCTTGCGGCCGGAGACGTGTATACGAGCTTTATCTTAGCTTACCGAGCTATTGTGAACCAAGCCGTAAGTTACTTGTCTGCTCCTCTAGGTCGTATGGGACTGGTGTCTAAATTCACCTAGATTTAAGACATTGCAATGTGATCCGTATTGTCTGATACCTAGACTGTGGCTGAAGAATATATTGTTCTAGAAAAACAGTGATTTAACACCGTGTATAAAAGTGCCTACGTGTAATTTTTACAGTAAACAATGGTGTATTAATATTGGTGTTGTATGCACATTTAAATTGGCTTTCGCTTTGTTCCAATTTTGCTCAGAGTTAATTAGCAAAATAATTCAGCGCTCACCTTTTGTTCCTTGTAGGAAGGAGAACGCAGCATCTCTTTGCTCCGGAATACTAATTAAACGATATTCAGACGGCAAGGTTTCTGTGCCTTCAAATATCGTATGTTGAATCTCTGCCATTATTTATTTATTATTCATTCAATAATACGCACAAACCGAGGGTTCGTAGCGTAAATTGCTACGTTCCGTCACAGAACAACTTATCGAATCGGCAGTTAACGTATTCATTTGGATGTGCCTTCGGCTATCCTTTAAAATATTCAAAGCCTCTTGAGTTGTTTGGTTAGTATACTAAGAAATATACTGTCTGGTCGTAAGCTTTTTTCCCTATTTTAACAGACTTCAGAGAAAAATTTATATCCTATTATATTTTTTGAATTTTCAAAAGCATCTGTCTCCCCTCATCTTTACTTCTATATTCATTCAACTGAACTCATTAAACTTTATCGCCTAAAAAATATAAGGGAATTATTCAAACCTTATTTTGGAATGGGCGTTCTCCTTTGAATATTCATTAGCTAGTCCGCTGCGTACATTGCTTAGTCCGCGTGTAATATGCGCCGCTAATGTTTGGCCGGTGCCTGCTAATTCGGCCGTTTCCACAGGTTTGCGCTGCTTGATCACTTTCCAAACAAAAGCGAGCTTGTTTTTAAATGGTGCCAGCGAGCTTGTTTTCGAGACAACAGACGGGTTTTTACGGCTGTTTTTTTTGTTATAAGGGTGTTATAAGTTTCAGAAACGTTCATGAGGAGTTTTTAGGCATAATAAGTTAAAGCCTTATAAAAAACTCTAATTTAGAAAATCTGAAGATAGCCTAACGTTTAACGTTGTGTTTGATCAATGAAGAGTATTCAGAGGTATTTTTTTTTATTTAACCAACTTTAAGTTATTATGCTATCTTCAGTAAAGATCAAAAATGATGCACGTGCGTAAGAAAACGCAATTGTTATGTTGTCGCACAACATCAAGTGCTACTTATTGTTCCTTGACATTATAAATCTCTGTATCTTTGGGTGTCAACCTCTAAAAACTTTTTTTATTCTATAAAATCACAAGGATCGATTTGTAATGTCTTATAAATCTAAAAAAGATCTAGAAAAATCTAAGCCAATTTATAATAATAGCTACATTTTGTCAAAAATGCAAGAAACAGCGGTTTATTCAGATCGTGGTTATGCCTTGCAATATCGAGATTGCAATCTGGGCATGTGCCGAACATTTGCATACATCAAATCAAGCTACTGATCCAATAGAGTAGAGCGATAACTTCGTAGCTCGTGTCTACGAACGTCTACGCCGTAGGTGATCGCTACGGGCGTAGCACCTGCTAGAATTTGCTTAGTTCTGTGTTTGCGTGCTAACATAGCAATATTATTTGCATGTAGTTTTGAAGGCTCTTTTTCGAAACCTAAATTTTGCCATTGCTAGAAAAAAAACAGCTAAAGTTTATGTTTAAAAACACTGAAATAAAAATTATAATTTGATTATCGATCGACACAATTAAATAATTCCTATAAAAATGTGATAAAATTTCAATATAAAACCCGTGTTTCTAATTATTGTAACAAAACAATGTTTATCGTCATCACATTGCCATCGATTTTTTCCTTATAATTAATATTATAGATTGTCCTTATCAATAGTTATTATTAGTACACTATCCTTATCTGGTGTTCATGAGTACTCTACTTTAGTACAGTCAACATCAAACGTAGTCGCACATTTTTTTATTTTTTTCACAATTATAGGCTAACGCTTGACATAAATCTCACCTGATGCTAAGTGATCATGCCATCGACAGTGTAGCGCTCACCTAGAAGATACCTATCCACTCTTTGTTTGAAAATGTCCAAATTATAAGTATATTACTTACTTTTATTTTAATGGTTCATTCCGGTTGTATGACAGTGTTTGATGATATAATTTTTACTGTTATTATAATAAAAGTATTATTATATAGCCTCTATCTATATTAAATAACTCAACTCTTTATTGATTAACAAAAGAGTGCAATGCATCTCTTTTTTCGTGCGCTATAATTTCTTTCACTGCCGGTCAAGGGCCTCACCTCTTTCATTTCACTCACAATCCTTTTTTACATTAAAAAAACAAATAAATATGAATAAAAATTAATTCATCGTTTGCAAATTATCATTTTGATGCTGACTGTACTAGTTACTATAAATAAAACTACACACCAGATTTTTATAACCATTAACTCTTCGGCACACGCTCTAACATTACATTTGATAAACATTCGTCTCAGATCAATATTTTAAATATTTCATAAGTATTTGAAATAACCTAACATGCCTGCTAAGTCTAGAAGACCTAAACGGTGTCCAGAAGAATCAAGAAGACCCAGAAGGTACTTAGAAGCGGTTAACAAGTTCTTATCAAACGTGTCCATGCCTCGTTGGACGAAGAAACCTAACCTCTTCAAAGTTCAATTGATGAAGCACGTTTTTACAAACTTTTGGTAAGTGCTTTCAAACTTTTACTTCATGAAATTTGGCTTAAAAACATACTTTATTTTTATTTTCTTTATGCACATATACTTTTCGTTGTAAAATTCTCATGTATATTTTGTTAGGACGAAATATATCCATTGAATACAGCCAGAACCGAATTTACAATTTGTATAGCAACAATATTACTAGGACGTCATTTTGGAAATTATGACGCTTTCTAGGCTAGTTCTGCCGCCTGGTTTCAGTTTGAGTATCACCAAGGTCTTGGTCACAAGGAGATATCCTTGTCCTTGTATGCCATGACTGTGTCTGCTTGAGCTTGTTATGGGATTCAACGGTGTCTGCTTAAAGTGAGCCCCCTTTTCTAAAAGTGAAGTTAGCAAGTAGGTAGTCTGTGCCATGACAAGTTTTTCCCGCTGCTTTTTACTAAAATAGGTTTCTTGAAAAGTTATTTAATATTAATTAAAGCAATTAGCGGCAGCTCGTCTGATTCATTTATGTAGTTTGTGTGCCTGATGAGTTTGATTGTTTCCGTTCCCAGATTGTTAACTGAGCTAATTAATGTTTGATTTTGTAACACAATTGTATACGCTATAGTATAGTATAGATGTATAGCATGTGTGCTAAGATCGTTACACTTCATAATTTTCTAAATAGTATTGTATGTTACTCTAAGATTCTAAAAAAACGCGTCTTGTACATTCTATTAATTATTTTGCAAACCTTTCATAAAATATCGAGTTAAATATTCAGATCGTTTCGTATTTCCCAGCCGGGACGTTACCAAAATTATTCCCCCATCGGATTATCTTACAAAAGCTGAGTCTGGATTTAATCAGATTTTCCAAGATAAAAATCCCTTAATTAAGTTACAGGCTGGCGTCTACAAGTTACAAAAGTAAACATCGGTGTCCTTAAAAAACTCATTTAAGGTAATAGGATGGAAATTGAAATTATTTACAACAAAAACATTTCTCCGGGACACGAAAGGTCTTAGTTGTAACTGTAAGTCTTACAACTAGCCGTCATTTATCTGACTTTCTTGCACGAATTTTGGGTCAAAAATCTATTACTTTTCTTTAAGATGGTGATGTATCGACGCTGTGTATACGTATATTATAAACTAGCAGAAGAGACGTCTGGTGTCGCGACTTACAAAAAATACAAGTCAGCCAGCCAGCCGTCACAGGTACGACAAAGTCAGCTACTTAGCTACCCACGATGTCCCTTTGTATAAATTTAGGCCATCGGGTGAACTAATGAATGTATCGGGTTGCCTGTCAGTCAGGTCAAGCTGCGAATAGATAGAATAGACGCAAAGTGATGGGTGTCGTCGCTACGGGATGCAAGCGTTGGCGCCCTAATTCAATAATGTTCAAGCCGAGGTTGCTTGGTTTTGCTATCGTTGACTAAATTCAAACTAAACGCTTGAAACATGAGTACCTACCATGGGATAAGAGCACGTTAACGCAATAAAGAATAATGGTATTACTTGCAAAAATCTTCGCTTATCGTTAGCATCGTTTACATAATGACTCTACCTATTATTCAAATAAATTTAAAACAAATACAAACTTGAATCCGAACCAAAACCATATTAATTTCAATAAACTGTTTTTGAAAAACGAATTCCACCTGAACGAGAGGCATTTCAATTAAATATTGCATATTATGAGTGTGGAGTACTATCATCCAGCATTTTGCGGTGGGCGATTGCACTTCTTTAAAGTTGATTCCAATTAAACTGAACAGACAGTTAAACTGATTTTGAAATTAAACGATTGGGAAGTATATCGATGTCAGTTGTGGAATTAAATTGAAATAATAAAACCATGATGAAAGTGTAACCAACAACTTTCTCTGAACACCTTTTGGACCATTGCGTTATTGTAACTTTGAACCGTTGTGCTTCTATTTCGGCAGTATTGCGGCCATATTTCAATATTTTAAAAAGCAAAAAAACACAGTCAGGTGAAAAATAATTTAATCTGCATTTTTATAATTAGTTATTCCGGAATAAATAAGTTGAAGCGAACTTTGCGTCCTTAAAATTAATTAATACACTTTTTGAATACGTGATTAGCAAGTTTTTCGTTCTGTTTTTTTGTGAAGCCTTTATTCATAATTGATCGTTTTCCTATGCTATAATTATTATTACTGTTACTACTAGCCCGTAGTTTCCCACTGTTGGGCAAAGCTCGCTGAGGGCTCCATTAGCGAAAATAATCGATAAGTATGGTGCCATCTCTTTTCTTTGACATGAAAGTGACAGTGACAAAGACATTCCATAGAACCGCTATACAATGGCAGAGAGTAATAAGGGCCGTTGTCTTTAACATTTCAAAATACACTAAATCCCAAGATATTCTGTATCACAGAAGTAGGTACTTTACATTAAACCTGAGCTTAAACTCAAATGTGTCTCACGAGGACAATGGAACCCTCAACCCTTCCACCAATCACGTAATCCCGATCGCGATATTGGTTAGCACATAAATTACAAGGGATTTATATGGTTTCCATAATCAAGGTAGGGGTATGTTTTTAAGACGCTGAACTCCGGGAAACAACTTCCCACTCGCAAACTTGATCTTTTGAAAGAGTTAAATCACTGAACTTATTTATCGAATATCGCGAGTAACTATTCGTTAAATAAGTTCAGGGATTTGTTATCTTTCAATATGTTAAAGTGTGTGAGAGAGAAGTTGTTTCGCGGCATTCAGCGTCTTAACCGAACTCGACATCAGATCTTATGAATATTTTAGCTTACGGTAAAGCTTCGTCTTCTTATTTCCATGGTTGTGATTTCCATAATTTTATTTTTTTAAGGACTGTCAACTAAGTGCTAGCTGTTACTGAGTGTTCTCTATTACTTAATTTAGAACGACCCCTTAAATCTTGGGTTCAGTCTGTTGTTTCTTTGTGATAATAAGGGTTGACCCATATAGCCAGCAAAATGCTGAAATCCAGCATGTTTGTGTGTTTTTACACATCTGTGCGTTGTTCCACAGCTGGGCCACTCGGGACCGTTGTAATGTGCCAATTAAACTCGCGCTTGACAGTTTTATGGTGTTTGCTGTTATGTTTCAATTTTTGCTCCAGCAGCGCCACCATATCTCGACCTCTCTGCATTTCCAAATAACACCAAATATTGGTGCTCGTATGAGATCCACGTATACTGGTATGTGATGTCGATGTTTAGCCAATATTTTCATATTTTTTTCAATTAGTCAAAATTAAGATACATTTGCCCATTGAATTGAATTGAATGATATCACATTTCAATTTTTCATTGATCTTATTGTTTTTGGTGAAGTGATATATATTTCTTGAGTATTTGTACTTGTAATGGAGGACTCATTTGTTTTTTAAAATCCCGTAGCAGTGAGTGGGAAAAAAGTGTGGCATTAGTAAGAGTAACCCTACTTTTTGGCGTTTAAATAATATGAATAAATAAAAATCTTATATTTTATCGTCTTCTTCTTATCGTGTCACTGTTTCTTTCGAACCAAGTGTGGTGAAAGGATTTTAAGTGCGCCTCTACGAGGCTCCTTTCATGCACTTGACACATATTTTCGAACTTTTGTTAGGTTCTACCTTATGCCAGTTTCACTATGTTTTCTTGATATTTTATCGAAACCTGATTTTTGTTCCGCAAAACAAATTATATTTTTAAACACCTACAGAAAAACTTCGAAACAAATTCTCAGCAATGAAACCGCATACGATCCACTTTATAGCTTGTTGTATACCTCAGCAATAGCAACAGGAATGGCTGGAACGATACAGCATGGCAGCAATTGGCGCGCTG
The DNA here is from genome assembly GCA_939531255.2 of Thera britannica. NCBI lineage: Eukaryota > Metazoa > Arthropoda > Insecta > Lepidoptera > Geometridae > Thera > Thera britannica. The sequence continues at coordinate 15,230,438 of OW618034.2, read as the reverse complement.
CCAGCCAACAAGTGCTGCAATAAAACCATACATAAAAAAATGCTGTACGATTTAACATGCTACTTGTCGGAAGCCTTTGACACTAATACATCTTTAGAGTGCTGTACCTCAAACAAGAAGCGGAACCCGTATTGTATGGTTAGTTAGTTCGAAGGCCGTTTATAAAGAGCTGTTTTTCAGAATCAACTCTTACCTATTACCACGGTAAATAAATTAGCTTGCTTCTATAACTGCTTAGAAGTTTTAGCAGTCACAACATTTTTCCGATTTATTTTATAAAATTCAACGGTCACCTAGTGGTTCATGTTTCATGGAATTACACAATGGTATCCTAATGCCTTTATATGCAATGATGATGATGTGTATGAGGTATACAATGATGATGATGATGAAGTAGACAAGAATATTTATATTTGATTTGCAAATAAATATCCTGATTTCAAAATAAAAAATAAGGGTAATATCTCTTTTAGTATTATAACTAGGAAAAACGGGCCTGAGGGATATGTAACAATTTGTATCTGCTAATAAAAATAACAAAGAAAAAGTTTTAGATATTTTCTTGGTCTGGTTGGTTGCCTTGTGATTATTGAATAATTTATACCCATAGTTGTAACGTGTTGTGTAGGTTGTAGCTCAAAAGCCGTAATTTAAATTTAGTTAGTAATTATAACCTTTGACAGTACGTAACGTTGAATATAGCTACTTAACTGGCATTTACTAGAAACTAATGATAGCCCGCCACCATGATACTTAATTTGTTATTCATGTTATGTTTCTATCAAAATTATGTTTTGACTCATAATGTTAATTATGTAAAGCCCTTGGGTAACGGGTCAAAGTTAAGGACAAAAAGGTTTTATTCAATACTAGCTGTGCCCGCGACTTCGTCCGCGTGGAATAGTGTCTATGGGTAGCATTTTAAAAATGCAGTGAAAAAAAAACAGTAGATACTTATTCGCGTGCACGTGGCACAGTTATCTGCCCTCTTACTACACTTGGGCATATTTCCCCACCTACACAACTCCCCCCTCCTCTCCCTCTGTTAATGTACATTTTTCCATGCAAACTTTCATTACCTATTGTTATTTTACACCCTTGGTAATAGAATAATTAAGTGGGAGGCGTGAGGTTGAGGAGAAAAAATAGAAACAAAATAGTTTTCCAAAGTAACAATAATGTCTATTTAATAATTTTGGTGTGTCGGCCAAGATTGATTTACTAATAAGGAGTCCGGAGGCTTTGTTTGACTGCGAGTATATCAAAAGCATTTCAAAACATCGGGTCGGTTCGATGTATCCCATCCCTAAGCGGCGGTCGGCTGTCAGTCAGTCACTGATACGTAAACAAACAGAAAATCCTAGCGTGGAATTTCTCCAAAAAAAGCGCAATTCTCATGAAAAATGGTGTTTACAAAAAGTGTTTTGCATTAACAATGCATAAATGACCTTTCTAATGCCTTTGCCTATCTGTGTACCAAATTTCGGTGATCGGCATGTAATCGGCGAAGTGGTTTAGTATTAGAGTGAGACAGAAACATCAAAGAATTGCTCTTTAGAACGTGTTTATATACGATAGTTTGCACACTTCAGTGTACATTCATTATCTAGATATCTATCAGTCGCGGCTGTCAGCCGCGTCCGCCTAATATGTTCCCAGCTTAAATATCGATCTTTTCAATCCATCGACGCTTATGACTATCTGCCACTGGCAACACTGGTCGGCAATCAGTCAGTCATAAGGACTTGGTGAAAAGACTTTGCATCCCCGCCAGCACAAAAAAAAAGTCAGTCAGTCACTTACACAAACAGAAATTTCTCGATCGAAAGCCGTCGCAATTGTACAAAAAAGTGTAATTTTCATGAAAAATTGTGTTTTCAATAAGTGTTTTGCAATAATAAGTTGCGCAAATGTTCTTTCTTATGATTTAACCTATCTGTGTACCAAATTTCATTGCAATTGGTGATTGGTGATCGTCGGAGTGTTTTGGTGTCAGAGTGAGACAGAAACATCAATGTGATGCTCTTTATAACGTTTTAAAAGGTTTGTAAAACCTTTTTCACAATAAAAAGTAGCCTATGTCCTTCCTCAGGCCCTGAACTATCTGTGTACCAAATTTCATTTCAATAGGTTTAGTAGTTTTGGCGTGAAAGCCAGACAGGAAGACAGACAGACAGACAGAGTTACAAACGCATTTATAATATTAGTATGGATAATTGCAAGGATCACTTTGTCTTAGCTCGGGGAGTCTAGTTGCTATTTCCACGGCTACGCTACTTCGGTCCACAGCTAGCTAGTTAGCCTAGCTAACCTAGCTATTTCATATATCTACTCGTATGTTGGAATCGTAATAAGTTGACAGATGAATGGAGTGTTTAAGACTTCATATAGTAGAGTGCGTGAACTCACACCTCAACATAAAGAGAGGCATTACGATCGATCACTCATATGCTCAATCACTCGATAAAGTACGCTATAATGTGCTTACGCACCGAGCTGTACTGTTTATTTTATTAAAACTTAGTATTTTTTATTTAATTTACTCAAGGTCATCAAACAGTTCCAGACGTTTCGCGTAAAGATAGGCTCAAGTATTTAAAATCGCAACCAATAAAATAACACTATTTAAAGTCGTATAGTTCTGATCGCTCAACACCTCCATGTGCCAATGTAATGGTCCAAAGAATGGTGTTGTGAGCGATATTTCAAAAATGATCAAAGATACAGCTGCTATTTTCAGAAACGACTGTTGTGCAGTTTTTTGCAACTTTCAAATCGACAACATTAATTTCTTTGTTTATTCGTTCCTGGCTTCACCATAAAGGCCGGTTTCGATGTAATAGTCTAGTGTGCGCCGCAACAGTAAGCTTACAGCGAGCTCACCGCACACGGTACGATGGTTGTGATCTCCATTCGACACGATACACCCACAAAGGCTCACACGGCTGCAATCGATCACTATGACACATGTCAGCCAATAATCGCGCCGCGTTACATTCTCCAGTGCGAATATCTACTGTACACGCAAATTTACATTCCAATATGTTTCGGATTATCGTTTGATGTCGGGCTTTGGTGGTTAATCCATTCGAGTAGTATTGCCAATTAGTGGTTTAGCTAGTGGTACTATGTTCAATAGCAGTACATAAACATTATTAATATTTTTGAATTAATTATACAAGGGAAACACAATCCCTTTACTTTACATGCAAGGGAAAAATGCCATAAAAATATATGTACTAGCCAATTTTTGCAATTGAGTGGGGTGCCCCATTAAAGCTATAAATCTGGATTAAGCAACTCCGTGTTTCATAATCTCTTAGGGTCTTATTAATAATCCTGGCGTAGCGTTGGACTAGTTAATCCGTGTTTTGTCTCTTGTATTGACATGCAATTGTCCACTCGAGCAAATGTGACAAAACACGGATTAACTAGTCCAACGCTACGCCAGGATTATTAATAAGACCCTAAGGTATAGGTACTCTAAAAGCTGGCAAAAATAATACTTTTCGAACAGTTTACAGGGTATAGGTTTGCTTTGTATCGTTTCTCACAGTGCTGGTGCCCGGGGGGTGGAAACCAGGTGATGGATAACTCCCGTTATACTCGTACGGTACAAGCCACGCTGCTTGATGGATCGAGTTGGCTTTTTGAAGTTCTTGATTCAGGGAATTCAATTATTTCTAAATAAGTAGCACATAAAGATTTTTACAGTTATATTTTTTACCAGTATATTCCTACATTAGAAAAACATCTTAGTTATATGATAAAACAATGCTATGCTTGATTTTTCCACTTCTCACAAAACTATACTTAATTTTTTCTAAAAAAAGAATAAAGGGCACTTCCAACCTTTGAATAAACTACGAAAAAAATAACTTTTTGTGACAAAACTATTATTCGCCGGCTATTAAAATGGACATGCAAGTCCGCGTCGTTGTTCCAGTCCGTGTAACAAGGGTGATACAACATTCAAGAGACGGAGAGTTAGGAACTTGTTGACGTAACAAATTGGACCCTTCAGTTAAGTCGCGTTTAGCCCTCGGAGTTGTTTGGCTGGAGCGCCTGTGTACGTCAGTAAACACTCTTTTATGGACTTCAACTGTAAGCACTTATTTAAATCCTGACGCAGCTGAGAGGACCTTATCCTTTTTGTGTAGCTCCGAGATAAGTACACTTGCGGAGTGGAGAAATTGTGGGAGAAATAATAAATTTCATATTACTTTCATCGTTTCAATTTGAGTCTCTTTTTTTCTTACTAAAAAATATTGAATTGAAAAGGGCTTCTAAAAAGCGTGGTAATACTACGAGTAATTGGTCCTGCTTTTTGCAGATCAGAACCATTTTAAACCCAAAAATAATTAAGCAGGCCTTTGCATCTATTGTAGATGATTTGCATAGCGTCTGGGACTGCTGTTTTTCATGCCCCTATTTACGGGACGCTGGGATTTTTAGATGGAGTAGGCTTGTCCAGCACCTATTCTAACAGCTAAGTCGGTCTAATCCACAGGAAAGACACTCATGTTAAATACCTGCAGAGCTGACTAAGCCGCAGGTTTTTCTTCGCCGTTTGAGAGCACTTGTATACTACTACTATTGTATGGTTTGCTTTCTGTTAATGCTGGCTTAATTACATTTAGAAGACCTTTAAAAGAGCCGAAGCTACTCAGTCACATAACAATTTCATTATATTCAGTTTAGCCTAGTCAGCTTTCCACAAGAATTCAAGAGAACAGTGCAAGATATTTCACAAAGACAAGTTGCGACACCGAAACATGTGACGTGAAAGGAAAACCTAACCACGACACGCTTCTCGGCACATTCCGAGCGAGTCTAGCGTTGCTTCGGACATTCCCCCCTTTCTCCCCCTTTTAAGGGGCTGTGGGAGTCACTTCCGGTCGGAAACGGACGTGAGTGTTTCCTCCGGGCCCGCCGACTTGCTTAAAGGCTTATTATGTATGCTTTTAATTTTATATCGTGCAGATGTTTTATTTTTAGTTTGGGTAATGGAGCGGGGAACCCAAGAGACTTGCCTAAAACTCGTATGGAACGTTACATACTCAAGTAGACTCAAGTATGCGTTACAATCTTTTTTTACCGGTGTCTTCTTGGCTAACGGATAAAGCAATAAAAGTGGGCGTAGACATTTTACTGATATAATTAGATTTTTTTACCGTATAACTGTTTTATAGTTAGCAATGTAGGACAACGGCGTAGTACTATAGAGTAAGTATGTATGTACAGTACAGTTAGCACGTCGCAGGCCACCACCGGTCGGATTATCGGCCATTCGGTCAAAAGCCGCAACACATAAATCATACGGAAAATTATACAGCGCAAAAGAGTAGGGTTGCCAGTGTGAGAACTAACTCAAAACTAGTGTAGTTTCTTGAAACAGATGTTTATCTTTTGAAACGTATGGACGTGGTTTTAATCCTAGCTTGAGTTTTCTAGGCTAACTTTGAACTTAAAAGTTATTTCCCGAACTCAAAATATATGTCATTTTTTTTCAATATTTGATTATTTTTGCTTCGAGGCATGTTAAACTGTAATGTGTACATTAAGTGTATATTAAGTTTAAAGCACATCTTATGGATGTGCCACGCTTCCAATCAAAACATAATACTTGTGGGTATTTCGATAGTTTTTAGTGTCTGTTCACTTTTATTCCAACAAAATATTGAAGAGTGTCAACCCTACGGTAGTCTCGCGCTCAATAAACCCGTAATGGCAATAATACTTCATATTTTGATGCAGCTCAAATAGTTTAACCTACAGTTAGGAGTTAATGGCCGATCAAGAATAAAGGAGTTTTGTTGCGGACAGCCAAGGAGTGGAATTCCTTGCCGGCGTCTGTTTTTCCGGACACTTATAACTTGGATGTTTTTAAGAGTAGAGTGAACAGGTATCTTCTAGGTAAGCGTGCTACACCGTCGACCGCATCATCACTTAACAGCAGGTGAGATTGCGGTCAAACGCAAGCCTATAATATGTAAAAAAAAAAAAAAAAAAAAGTAATATCTACATTCCCGAATTTTCATGAAATATGAGTTTACAATAATATGAACTATTTTTGAAAACTTTATAGAGCAAAATAACTAATTGTAGCAAATGTTACAGAGTCAGGTATAGTAGATATTTAAAGTACGGTGCACCAAAATCAATAATTTTATACAAAGTTCTCTAACTTGAAAAAAAAAAAATTTAAAGGAACACATTATTTTGGGCTTTTAGAGATCTTAGGGGATATCGACCGTGTAGTCATAGTCATAGTCATATTATTTATTCACCATTTGGAACACTAGGAACACTTGGTTTTATATTTATATAAAACCAAGTGTTCCTAGTGTAGTAGTGTAGTAGTAGTTCCTAGTGTAGTAGTAGTATACATATAATTAAATTGTACTTTAGCGGCTGTACATAGGCCTTGTCAGAATAGTAGGCAAGTTAAGTAAAAAGTAAATAATCAGAGATTTATAAAAAAATTAGCGGCTGTAAAGAGGCCTTGAGGCGTGCCCTGGTCATTGAAGCCACGAGGCTATATTTTTTTCTGAAGCCAAAGCGCACAAATTCTTATAATTAGTACTTCAAGTATCCCAATATAATTAGACTCAATTTATTAAATAATTATGTAAAACATGTATACCAACGTTATGAAGTCTACTGCCTGAAAAAATATTGTTGTCAGTTCCAGTGTTGACCCAACCCGCGGTGTTTTAAAAATAACATCCCATATTTCTTTTTTGAAATAACTGTTGTTGTATTTGGAGAGGTTCCATCGCCAGCGGCTCTCGAGCCAAGGGCACTTGATGTTGATAGGTGCCTTTAGAGGTTCACAAGCGATGGCTCATGGTTATCGAAACTTTGTTTGCAGTTCACCTATTGAGTTGGGTAAAGGTAAAGTGATGGTATGTTTTAGATGTGAAGGACTACATGACTATAATCTTCAAGCACGGTAAATATAATTTGTAGGCTTAGTACTAAAATTGATAACAAAGCCTTTTGTTTGTTAAATATAAAACAGATAAAACGTACGATTTGAAATAGAATTTATTAGATATCATGTATCATTCTCCATTTTTAAAACCAAAAACCAACAACAACTTCGAACAATAAGCAATGATAATAAAATTCAGTTTGTTGCTTTACAACCCCACAGATAGCCGTGCGAGCCGAGCTTGCGTCATAAAGCACAATGTACCGATAAGGCCAGATGTACGCAGGTTTGGTTCCTGGCCGCGTGCCAGGACACATCACTATGTACTGTGCATTCTGTGGCTGTGCTGCGGTTGGCACGCACTCGCAGTTCAACAACATTTTCTAGAATCTTCCCGAATAGTTGTAATCAAACGATTTCACATGGTGAGAACATGGTTTTTTTTATGCAAATGATAGACAAACGGGCTTACGGCCCACCTGATGGTAAGTGTTGGTGCTGTATAGTTGCGTTGCCTAACTCTGAAGGAACTTGTTACCATTTTTCTTGAACCTATTCATGTTATAGCTGAGGAGAAAGACTTCTGGAGGTAGCTCATTCCACAATATATGTTGTGCCGATCTCACATAAAGTGTGATAAGGCCAGGAAGAAGAAGAAAATGTCGTTCCATGGTGTCATTTCACGCTATTTAACTGTTAACTTTTTATTTAATAAAATAAATAGCCATTTATTAAATCGAATAAAACACTTGAAGAAACATCTAAAGCCTCGTAAAAGCAATATGCTGATTGTTATAATAGGATTGATTACTTCCGCTGAAGTGCAATCCCTTTGACGGCGGCGAACCTCGTGTAAGCAGATTCTATGCATCACTTGTTTCTGAAACGGACCCTGGGGAAATTAAAATCAGAGTTATCGCTTTGCAATAAAGAACAATTTGCCTTGAAAACCTCACTCACATGGATCACATGTTCCGAAATCTGTATAAGACGAATGTTTTGCGTCTGAGATGAAAAATGCTTTGAAAAAAATCTAACGCCTGTTCCAATCTGAATTAAATCATGCGTGTGGTTCTTTAAGGTCCAAATTTGTTTAACGTATCTAAGGCTTAGTTCCTGAAGCATTTGCCTTAAGCTGGGTAAATAGGATTATACGGTGGAAGCTAAAGGCGTGAATTGACTGTGAACTGAAATCTTTTGAAGTTGCTCTGTAATCTGAAAATGTTTATGTTTATGGGCAAAGCTATGTAGGTTTGACATTCTCAGTATCTACCCTTATTCTGAGTTTTTCTCGATCAGTTTGAACAATTCATTTCGCCTACGTGTCTCGCTTTTTTAAACCGACCTCAAATAAAAAAGAGGAGGTTCTCAAATCGGTTGTACTTTTGTATGTTTGTCGCATAATTTCGTCATTTGTGAATCGATTTGTAAAATTATTTTTGTATCTGAAAGGTAAATACTTCCAGATTGGTCCCATAGATTTAGATAAATTTATCAAAATCAAATGTTTTAAACTTCAGTTGTGTTTGGAAAAATCGATGAGACAACAACAATACGTTTCATAGAAATTATCGAAACGAGTTGATGTCACATAATTTATCTATACAAAGGAGAGAGATATGTAGGCGAAACGATTTTTTCTGACAGATCGTGTAAAATTCAGAACAAGGATACAGGTGCTACAGACCTGGACATTCTAGTCTTCGTATCGTGTCAACGGAAATGATTTTCTGCAGTATTTGCTAGTATTTCACAGTCACCCGTTAAGATGTCAACATATTTATCCCTGTATGTTCCAATCAAGACAACACAACGTGCACTACGCGTCTATACGCACCTACAGCCTTAATTAAGGCCCACACGTGTGATAACAGGGTCAGTTTGTGTTTCATTAGGTCTGGACAATGGCCGGCTGGTATTGTTTGAGGCTACTGTTTGCCGAATAGTGTGCGGTTACCGTAACTATCGGAGATGGAAGGGGTGAGCTCAATGTTCACCAAATGACGAGCGGATATCCTAACCGTAGGTTATGATTTGACAGCTTGTGGCATTTGAGTAGTTTGTATCTAATTTAATGAAGAATAAAAATATCAGCCTAACCAAAAGTCAAGATCAAATTCAAATTATGTCTAAAATCAAGCTCTTATACATATATTTGCAATTAAAAAATTAAACAGTTTTGCAATTATACCCACTTTGGGAATCAAACCAGCACGCGCACAAGCAGCTTGACATATTTGTTTAAAACTCAGCCAACAGCAGTAAATAAGATTTAAGACCCCTTGCACAAAACGTTACTCACAACCTCCCAAACAAACAAAAAACATCAAAGGGTAATTAAATCTGGTCAGGATTACGTACAAACAAACCTACGTACTTACAAATGCGTATTAACATACATAATTAGGGATTTCACCTGCAAGGCAGCCCACATACGGACGGGGATTTTTTATTTGTCCCAGACAAACAGGGTAATTCTCCCGGCTTTTCGTCCCCTGTAATCCTACAGGGTGGGAATTATTTATTAATATGAGACAAGGGTAATTATGCTGAGGGTAAAAACTTTGGAGCTTTAACGTAATACGTATACCAATGCTTAGGTTGTATTTTTGAACTTTTGCAAAGTGCTAACAATTACGACTATCTTAAATTAATCGGCTGAAAAGTGGCAAAAACTTTACTTCAGACAAACTATATTCATTCCGAACAGCATGTTTGAACCAAATTTGACTAACTGTTGCCTTAACTTACCTATTTCTGCATTGCCTAGCCTCACTTGAGAAATGTCTTGGATCTTTATTAAAATATAGATCGAGAAAATAAGGAGAATCACGACATTGCGCGATCTATATTCTTATTCTATCCTAATGTAGTAACCAAGCAACCGAGCAATAAGAATTCCATTCATAATGTCTTGCTTGATGCGACAAAGGAAGATAAGAAACAGAAAAAAATAAAGGAAATGTCCAAATAATTGGAAAATCAAAGGAACAGTCACAAAATGTACAAAAAGTGGAACTTACAAACCGCAAAGAAACTTATGACTTTATTCATAATATCGGACACTTTAGCGGCTCGCTATAAGTCTTTTGCCTCTGTCACTCTCATGTCAACAAATAGAGATGGCAACAAATCGGTCTGCTAAACTCAATGATGTACGAACCTCGAAGATATTTTCGGTCAATAAATGAAGCTAGAGAAGAAATAAAGCTATATTCAAACGAAATTTAATTCTTAAGCTTCCAATAAACGTGCAATGATAACGGTCGGATCGCCTTCAAAGCAATGTTATTGCTAACTCATCTAAACTTTAAACAGCGATTCCGACTGAACCTTAATGGCAGGTCTTTAAGGTTGAAACTCCTTCGAACGTAATATGAAATATCTCGCTTAGATATTGCGTAGGTAAGATTGTAATTTGTGTTAAGGGATTATGGCGATTAACCCGCTGTTATTAATTACTGTTATTGGTAAACTTGGCTCCGATTTCTGAGAAAGTTGATATTTACCTACTCACAAGGCAGGAGTTTATTAGAATGATCCTTACGCTAAATATTATATTGATCCATAGAAGTTTAGGTGTTTGTGGCTAAGTCCTGCCACAGCGGCTAGAAGGTACATTGATTTTAACTAAACTTGGAAAAAGCATAGTTCATGATCTGGAATATTGAATTAGTTAATTTGCAATACGAGCAAAGATATACGCGTAACCTAGTTTTAATAAGAACCGTGGAAGTTTTCAACGAACATCCAAGTCTTAAAGCACAAGTTTGTTAGTTTCTTATTTATATTTATTTTAATATTTTAAGGCACTTTAGAATCAAACATATGTACATACATTAAACTCTACAAAACATTAATAAAAGCTACGTTTTCAAATGTTCGCGTCATAACCTAGCTGCACACTAACACCCTCAAACCTTTGACAGAGATTCTTCTTTATAATAAATTATAGTTTAAAAAACTAAAAAAAACGCTTTTATAACTAATTGAACTAAAAAGTTAAAAATAAAACTGTAATAATCAATTGAAAATTTATATTATTGTATAAAAAGCGTGGGGAGCTTTTTATAATAACTTCAGATAATATAATAAACTATTGATAAAATATTTACAACAATCAAAATCAAGCCCCCCACGCTTTTTGTAAAATAATATAAATTTTCAATTGATTATTACAGTTTTATTTTTAACTTTTTAGTTCAATTAGTTATAAAAGCGTTTTTTTTAGTTTTTTAAACTATAATTTATTTTTTACTTTTTAGTTTTTTTTTTTTCATATATTTTTTTTCATATTATTGCATTGTCATCGACCTTTGACAGGTGTGCAAAGTTTGAATCAAATCTGATAGTTCAAAGTAGGTTTTTTTTTTTTTTTCATATTATTGCATCGTCATCGACCTTTGACAGGTGTGCAAAGTTTGAATCAAATTTGATCGTTCAAAGTAGGTTTTTTTTATTTTTTTTTTATTTCTTTTCATTTTTTTTTATTTTTTTTTCATATTATTGCATTGTCTTCGACCTTTGACAGGTGTGCAAAGTTTGAATCAAATCTGATCGTTCAAAGTAGGACAAAATCGAGCTCAAAGGGGTCGGTTACATACATACATACATACAGGTGAAGCTAATAAAAGCGTTATAAAAAGCAGCCAAGTGCGAGTCGGACTCGCCCATGAAGGGGAACCCTTCATGGGCGAGTCCGAGTTTGATTGTTTCCGTTCCTAGATTGTTAACTGAGCTAATTAATGTTTGATTTTGTAACACAATTGTGTACCCTATAGTATAGTATAGATGTTTAACATGTGTGCTAAGATCGTTACACTTCATAGTTTTCTAAATTGTATTGTACGTTACTCTAAGATTCGTTCTTGTAGTTCGTCGAAAGGTAAATTGCGGTTTACGATTTATGACGTTAAAAAAAAAACTACTGACTAGATCTCGTTCAAACCAAATATCGTTGAAAGTTTGCATAGTAATGTACAGTATATATATTTTTTAGTTTTATCATTCTCTTATTTTAGAAGTTAGAGGGGGGGGACCAACTTTTTTCCACTTTGGAAGTGTCTCTCGCGCAAACTATTAAGTTTAGAAAAAAACTATATTAGAAATCTCAACATCATTTTTGAAGACCTATTCATAGATACCCCACACGTATAGGCTCGATGAAAAAAAAATTTTTGAGTTTCAGTTTCAAGTATGGGGATCCCCAAAATTTATAGTTTTTTTTCTATTTTTGTGTAAAAATCTTAATTCGGTTCACAGAATACATCTACTCGCCAAGTTTCATCAGTCTAGCTCTTACGGTTTCGGAGAAAAATGGCTGTGACATACGGATGGACAGACAGACAGACAGACAGACATGAAGAATCTATAAGGGTTCTGTTTTTGCCATTTGGCGACGGAACCCTAAAAATAGAGGTTCAGAGGCACATTCATTTGGCGCATGTCCACTTGAAGCAGTATCGGCAATGTTATTTAAAAAAAAGTCCAGTCGTGTAAGTACCAATGAGTTTTTCTATGGAAAAAAATATGTATAGAATGCTAGTGCTCTCAAACGGTGAAGGAAAACATCGTGAGGAAACCCGCGGCTTAGTCAGCTCCGCACGTATTGACCTTGTCTTTCCTGTGCAACGTAATTATCTATGATCATTCCAAATATCCAATTAGTTTCGCTAATCCATGGTCAAACATATAACTGCCTATGGATGAGATAGCTCTAGTTATAGGCCGAGATAATCTAATTACTGATTATTATCTTTGGTTAATGTGTCATTGGATCGGTATTATTCACATTTAACGACTACACCTTTGAGCTGGAATTGGCGCCCAAATTCACCAAGTTATCATGACGTTTTTCTATACTAATCTATATCTATACTAAAATTATAAACAGGAAAGATTTGTATTTTTGTATGTTTGTAATAAACTCAAAAACTACTGTGCCGATTTCAATAATTCTTTCACCATTGGAAAGCTACATTAACCCTGAATAACAGAGGCTTTATTTATGTTTTTAAAAAATAAAATTACACCCATGCGAAGCCGGGACAGGCCGCTAGTAGTTGAATAAAACAAAGGTATTTTTGACTTATGGAAAAAAGTCAAAATTGTAAACATGTTTTAGTTATTAAACTTGATGATAAGCTCCTTGCAGACTTCTCAGACTTGAAAGTTTTAAAGTGACGAACAAAGATCTTTCAAAAAGAACCAGACCATTTTTACAACCGCTTGAGTTAAAAGTTGCTCTGCAGCATGCATTTCGCCTCGCAGACTGCACTCGACAATTCCATTACAAGTTTTGTGTATTATAAAAAAACTATGACCATATTATCTACTTTTTCTCGGAAAAATAACAAAACGTCGGGCTCCAAGAAGGAATTACGAGGGTTGAATATTTATAAGTATTCTTGTTGTTTTAACTTAACTTAACTTAACCGAGACTTCTAAATACTGAAAGCTTGATGTTAAGTGATTATGTAAATATACGGTGTTGGTGCCATTTGGCGTAATGCTAAGCGCTTTCAGTGCTTGCTCAGCCTTTTAGCTTATAACGAGTTTAACTAAAATGTATATTTCGTAGCTCTTAGAAAAAATATTGTTTTGATACCTTTTTGAGGTGGTTAAAAGGGTCTATGCAGGTACACAGACGTATCTACGTCCAAATGTAAATGTTAATAGAACTTGTTTTTTTTTATAATTTGACAGCTGTCAGTAGAAAGCGATTCTCCTTAGGGCTGAAAGTATTTCTTTCAATTAGGCCCCTCAGGCAACTTCAGACCTACTTTCCGAGTATGAGCAATGAAAATGTTTTTTACTAATATTGGAGAATCAAACCATGTACTTGCTTCTTTTTCTTGTTGTGTCACTGGTTTTATCGAACCAAATGTGGGTGAAAGGAAAAAAAATACTTGCTAAAATAATCAACATCAAGAATTGGTTTCCATCCGTACAAAACTAACCTAACTCACACAGGGATCCTTTGTAAATCAAGAAACCACCACCGGCTGTGCGAGTTCCTTCACGAGGCAGAAAGGCTCACTTCCGGTGTGTACCCAGCCCTCACCGGATGTTGAACAACCGTGCCGGGCCACACCACAACGAGGACCGGTTATTGGGCCAGTCAGACTACATATTTTTATATTAAATTTTCACCCGAAAGCATCTCGGATTCAAGAGATTATAAATGCACAGTGAACATTTTTTCAGATGTTTTGGTAGGGACTCAAGGTTCTTGCATAACTAAATATGGTGGACGAACTACCCTCCGCATCTTAGCTAAATACCGAGCCATTTTGTGCTACAAAATTCATTTTATTATATTACCGCGTCGTGTACCATTTGCACATTGCAAATTAAGACGCCAGAAGGCCTTAAGACGCATTCGGATGGGTGACCGCTAGTGGTATTTATACCATTAGTGGTGTGGTGGCTGGTATCGGTCCCGGTTCTATTAGTCGGAGGTTGGACACACCCTCTTCCTATCGTGTCACTCGTTCTTTCGAACCAAGTGTGGTGAAAGGATTTTAAGTGCTCCTCAAACGAGGCTCCTTGCGTGCACTTAGCACATGTTTTCTAACTTTTTGAAGGTTCTATTTTTAACCTAGCTTCATGTGGCTCACGTACAGGGGCGTAGCTACCGCCGTATCTGCCGTATCAATTATACGGGGCCCCCGGCCTACGAAGCCCCCGAACGTTCGTAAGCAAAATTAAAAAAATCCCAATTTCTTAAAACTTTAAAACAAATACCTAAGAGCTTAGATGGCGCATGAACGCCTAACAGATCTGTCACTATTGTCCATAGAGGCAGAAATTTAGAAAAACTAAAGTCTTTTGATAAATTAAATAATGTAATAAATCAGTTTGCCGAAACAGAGGCAAGGAGAGTGTATATTCAATTTGAATTGTTTGTAAACTTTTTGAAAAAGTGACATAGATTAATAAATATTTCTTATAATTTTATGCAAGTTTTTTTTTTCTTTTGTGAGACAATTCTTTACCCTTCATAAGAGCCCCCAAAAAAATTTTATACGGGGCCCCGCCAAGGCACGCTACGCCACTGCTCACGTAATGCTGGTCACGCAAAGAATATCACAAACGAGTAGTGCCATTTACCAGCCCCTTAAAGTCGACACTTTAGTGTAGGGGCGCTGTGCGTGATCGGCTCCTCTATGTGACCTCTCCACTTTATTTATATATAGGCCCTGCCGTATATTTTTAATATCGGGGACCGAGTGAGACCGTGACCAGAATGTGAAGGTTGTGCCCAAAAGGGGTGTTAGTGCGAAAAGTAACGATGATTTTCTTACAAGAGAGTACTGATATACTTATCATCATCATTATCATCATTCGCAGCCCGACTTAACCCACTGGGAAGGTCGCGGGTTCAAATCCCGCTCGGCTCTTAACTTTTGGGACATTATAAAAATCTTTGTGATTTCCTTAAGTGTAGTAAACACTATAAAATCAATAAAGAATTATTAAAAGATATATATTTCATAAGATATTATGACTTCATAAGATTATGACACAAACATTATAAACCCATTTAACCTTAGCATAAGACTCCATTCAAATTACGCAGGCCTCAGTGAAAGACCAGGTTTTCATATATGGTAGCATAAGCTGAACTGTAGACCTTTTTACCCCCACTTTTAGCGTGCGATTTTTATTTTTTATTGTTTTTATCTACAGTGTATGTTAAGTTTTCTGTTTTATTTTTTAAGGTGCAGGTTGAATAAATGTTTTTTTTTTTTCAAACTACGCCATTTTTCAAGTCTCTTGCGAGTCTCAGAATAATTCACAAAACTCCAACTAGCACCGAACCAGAAACAACTACTCTTTCACAACGAATCAAAAACTCTTTGTTCAATCAGCCTTCTAGCATCGCAATGAGATGCTAAAGTTACAGTTGTCTCCGACTCTATTCGTCGTGAATTGGAATAGAAACGTGTCAAGCCACAGTCCAACTACTCCCAACTTATTCAAGCCCCGTGATCCTTTCCGGACGGGACGTAGATTAGTGTAGATACAGTTAAACCACGTCTCTATTACATTATAAGTTGACTTTACACGCAAAAGATAAGAAAAAAAATATTATCACAGCAATAACTATCAAAGTGCATCTACAACTAACGATTTAGATTCATCTAACTTTGAGATGCCTATTTGTGATTCTTGAGATTAAGTTTTTTCCTGTACTGGTCTTTCTGTTTTCTTTAAAAATGTTACGACAAGCGGGTAGAACGGTCATACAGGGTTATTCATTATTAGCTGCAAATACTCAGGAATTAGGTTCAACAAATAAAATAAAAAATATTTATGAAATGATTTTTTTAAAGTTTTGTTATGAAAATCCCGAGAAAATCGATAAAGGAATCATTGGCGCCTGACCTATTTTGACCTTTGATCCGCGCCCGCGCGCCGTGAGCGACACTCTGCGTTCAGTCACCGCCTGGGTGGGTCATCGTCCTGTTCTCCATGGCAATCATTATGCAATAGCCGTAAAGAAATTAATAAAAATAAAATTTTGATACAAAAACTTAAAAAAAAAATTGATCAAAATTTAAAAAAATTATTTCATAAATATTTTTTATTTTATTTGTTGAACCTAATTCCTGAGTATTTGCAGCTAATAATGAATAACCCTGTATATTTACTTTAAAAAAATACATGTTTTATAAAATCATTGGCTTTAAATCTTCATTGTTTAATTTTGCCGAAAAAATCATTTTCAGTTTCAATTACTTAAATTAGTGCTAAAAAGTGATGAGCCTATCTCTAGAGCATAAACTTCAGTGAAGTAATCCTTGTTTTGAGAAAATTACTTCTCTCAATAAATAATTCAGTCTTGGGATTTTACACGTATAAGATATCAAAATAGAATAATAATAGAGTTTTAAAACAAGCCACTGAAGATTGTTCAGTTGGAACCAATACCAGGCAGCAGTTCAATTTACCATTCGAATGATTCGACTGTTCGTATTGCATTCGCAAGTGGGTCAGCGGCGCTGGCCACTCGCTGCTCAGCGGACCGGCCATTGATGTTCAATGGTGCTTCATCAGCTAGCTTCATTGCAGTTTACTATTAACTTGGGACTTGCTGCGACTTCTCTTTGATCTTTAACAATATCGATGACAACTATACACAAAGTAGCTCGTCGAACCGACTACCGCTTGACAATAAGGGTTGATAGCAATCACGAACCTGAAAACTAAGCATAAGACTCTTCTCCCCTGATGGGCTGTCGTCGATCTGAAGATTTCGTGATATCGGTTGATAAATAAAATAATAATTCTTGATAGAAATATAAAGGGCAGACCAGTGGTCTTCTTCAGTTAATTTTAAGAAGTTATTTTGCCCACTTGCTTATGAAACAAGCAGATGGTTCGTCCATATATACAATATTTTTTTTTTTAAATCACTAGGATCAATTTAAGCAACGACATTCTATCAGAAAAATATTTCATCACAAAATCTCATCGATAAAAGCTATTTCACGTCCTAAAAACCCTATTCAATGTGTTTATCTGTATAGTATAATGTATGTATTCATCAAACACCTAAATCTTTTCACTTCACTGACCATTGGCCATCTTTCAGGATCTGTCCCTTTATCCCTAACAATATGCGGTGTCCAGACATCGCGCTACATCACAAAATAGGGTTATAACTCACAACCCCTCCGGGATGTGCTTGCCTCAATATAAATACAGATAAGTATATGTAAGGGCTCCAAAGTTATGTTTCTTAACCTTTTCTATTGTTAGATAAGCTAAGCCATGACTAGTTACATTTTAAAGAAAGCGGGAAGTCGGTGGCTAAGATGGCTTAAAGCTGTTCTTTCCCACATTTGGGTCAAACATACAAACTTTTTTATTTTAATAAAACTGTGGGTGCTTCCAAAAATTCTTTCAAGGATCTGTCATCGTCATTTCCATCTAAAGATTGTTTTTTGACTAGGTTGCGTTTATGTTTGACGCACGTATTATTTATTTTTACTTGACGGAACCCTAAAACACGGTCAATTTCATAGAAACCGTTTTTCTGAATCGAGTCTCATTTACCGTTATGAATATTTAGGGCTGATTCGATTTGGAGCGAATAAAGTATGAGATAAGCCTCGGAGACATTTCCGTGATACATTGAGATTACGGAGAAGGCTCGACGTTACGGGAATTAGAATTTCTGATCGGAAATATGTAATTTTACTAAACATTGCTGTTATTTTTGTTCTATGTTTCAACAAGTTCAGTACTTTTAAATCAGCTGAAATAAATTATAATACTAATTGGATAATTTGGCTAACAGATTGGTTTCCTGACCCAAATTCGTAGTTGTAAATTTTATCAATAATGAATTTAAAAACTTGCAGCTTGGTTCTCAGCATTTTTGTATGAAAAATGAATATATTGTACTTGAAGATCCAGTGTGGTGCTGTATGGTTTTTGTCAATATGTTGTGACATGCCCAGAATATGCAAATTCAGAAGGCACTAAACTGTCAAGTTATTCCGCGCAGCACCGAGGCTACTGCCAAAGTGGTTTGGCTCCTCAATCTCCTCAATTCCCCATTCTCATGCTAATATCAAAGCCTCCATATTGACGTACATCCTCTTTGTTGCAGGTAAGCGCCCGGCTTTGCTCGCCCTACACGTCAGCTACTGGCAGTTGAAGACTGGATATGTGCCTGACAAATTACATAGTGAGAGGATATCACAATTCGAGCAAACGATATGAAAACTATGTCATCATGTATCACCCTCTCAATATGATGAGATTTGTAGAAAGCTTAAATACAGACGTGTGACGAGTGACGTCATACATAAAAGTAAGTATTCTATAGTCTAAGAGACTTTCTTGTTTTGGAAGGAAGAAACACGAAGACAAAGTGTCTTCAAAAATGTATAAAAATGGGCGCAATCTAGTCCAAAACACCGAATTGCTTTTACAAACTAATGACAAAACTCATCAATTATACTGAATTAGTAGAAGTCATATTCTTTTATAGGTATACATATATTACATATTATACTAGTTAAGGTGCACTCACAACATTTTAGATGTCACGGTTTTATTTTAAAGCCAGCGATGATATAGAGCTCCGTTCTGACTACAAGCCAGCTCGTACGCTTATTGAAATATGGAAAGTATGCAATTTCGTCCACGTTGTATTATTTAACTAATAGAATTTTATATGTAGGTACTTCGTAGCAGTTTATAGTTTTGTAGCACGTAGTGACGTAGAAGCGTAGCACGTCACGTAGCACTTCGTAGCAACGGCTACGAGAAAATCTAATAGTGGAAAATAAATGAATCATGCTCAAGACTTGTTCGGGAGTCGTGATGTAAACACCATATTACAGATGTTTACTTATTATAGACTGTAAGTGTTATTCAAATTAAGTTGAACCCGCGGTGCTGAGCCCTGGTAGTAGGTGGTATTTACCTACTTTGTGATGAGAAAATAAACAGTTACTTATTATAAATTAATTACTTATAACTTTTACAGAAGTTAAAACTCCTGGACTGGACTTTACATATTGAAAACACCGTAATAAATTAACAAAATTAATAGAAATTCGTATAGAAATTCGTTACAAATTCATAGATAACTAGACAAACGAGAGTTGTTTATCAATTCAATAAGTTGTATTCCATTTTAATGCGTATAAGTACGGAAAATTCACATTTAGCAAATCAACCCAATATGAAATCAAAAATCATTACAAATAAGGTAAGTACATAATGTAAGAGACAGAAAGTTATTTTTCATTGCTCATACTCTGAAAGTAGGTCTGAAGTTGCCTGAGGGGCCTAATTGAAAGTAAAACTTTCAGCCCTAGGGAGAATCGCTTTCTACTGACAGCTGTCAAATTATAAAAAAAAACAAGTTCTATTTTAATCAACCATGTTCCAACTTTCTAAAGTCTTTCTAACTGCAAGGAGGTTGTTCAACCAAATTCCAACTTTTTATTCAGCAAGTAGGTTGGAAACCCATTACAACGGTATGAAGTTTAAAAAGTCTAATTAGAGCGCAATGTAAAATTTAAATTTAAATAACATAAAGATAGTATTAAATAAATAATATATCTTCTAAATTACTTTATTAATATATATCCATGTCATCAATATTTATAAAAAATATGATAAAAATTAGCACTGCCTACTATCCTCGTGTGTTGATTTCTTATACGGCTTAATTATTATATTCGTACTCGTACGTTCAACTATTTCTTTAAAATAACATAGATTTGAGCAAACAATTTACCATTTTTTAAATTATGAAAATGTAAATTTTGGCTGAATAATGCTGGCGAACCGAAGCCGAAGGCCCGCCAGAGAAAAATAAAAAAAAAACCGGGAAGGCGGCAGTTCAATCTTCATTTTCACAAATTTTTCTTTCATGTTTTTATTTTTACTTTCCTTGTATTCGTAATGAAAAGCACAGTGTTTACCTCGGATGAAAGTCTTTTAAGTCCCTCAAGCTCCATTGGCGCCCTCGCTACGCTCTGGCGCCAAACCCGTCTCGGGACTCAAAAAACGTGACTTTCAACACTCGGGTAACAATGTACTATTATATGCTAAGTAACATACATGTTACGTATGTACATAATGTACTCAGTTGGGTAAAACACGTGACAACCCCAGTAAAGCCTATCATACATCATACTTACAGCTTCATCATAAGTATTATCCAGCCGCAGGTGCCTTCTATCCAAGTTTGGTACGTGATCGTCATTCAAACTGACATTTTGTCATTAAACACACCTCATTTGAAACCGTTAGGTTAAGTTGAACCGCCTATTTCAAAATTAAAAGCCCCATTAAAATTTTACCTCTGAGTAAAATTTTCTGCCAGAGAAATTATTTGCATCTATGTTCAAGACTAAAGTATAGGGACGAGAATATTTTTATCTCACGGAGGGAAATTAAAATTAAAATAACCCTGTTTTAAGTGTCTTCGGGCAGGTCGCACAGCTTGAATGATTGTAAGTATGCGGTTGTGACTTAAATTCTCATCAAAATCCAGGTCAAAGTTAAAAGACTTGTGGGTAGGATACCACTAGTAATATAATTAATAAATTTCCACCGAAATGTAAATCCAATTCAGGCATAGGCTGGATAAGTATGTGATAAGGACAAACATTTGTGAGCATAGTACACAAACTTACCGAAAGTAGCATCGTTCAACAGATTGGTCTCAATAACCGCGCCAAGGACGTCCCATTCATAAAAAGGTAGCATTATTCGCAATCACGTCCGTTCGTCGGCGACGTCGCCGTTCTGCAAATCGCTGCGATCACGAGGTAGATAAAACAATTTGCGCGCCGCCGCCGCAGGAATCCAATAATGTGATGTTATTACGTCGCTTCCTGAAATGTGCCGGCTGACTTTACATTTTCATATCGCGCATGAAGTGCTGCCGAGGAACAGTTAAAGGCAGTGGAATCGCTTCCCATTTATCTACATTCTTTTTATTCAGAAAACAGATTAAAGTAATATAAAATAATATCTTGACCTTATCCTGACGCATTTATTAAGGAACACCGAGTGGTGCCGAATGGTACACTTATAGTAATCATCATCATCATTATCAGCCTGAAGAAATTCACTGCTGGACACAGGCCATATGAAATATGTGAATCTTTCTTTCTGGAAATGTGTCCCTATTTCCCTCCAGATTCTGAACCCTTTTCCATCCAACGACTTCCCGCGATGTTAACAATGTCGTCGGTCCGTCTGGTGGGTGGGCGCCCTACGTTTCGTCTTCCCGTTCGTGATCGCCATTCCAGAACCTTTATTCCCCAACGGTTGTCGGTAACGGTTAACGGTTGTACTTATAGTAATGTAATGGTCAAATCTGATTGATTACACATCAATACATCTGAAGCTTCTTAGGCCGACGCTTGGCCATAGCCAGGAATTGTCTTCTGGAGCAAAGCAGCGCTCAAATGAACATTATACACAGCTAGCGGTCACCCATCCAAATAGTTATTGGTCGGGAATGAGGCTCTACAATCTCATTATCTCGACGACTAGTATTAAGGTTGATAGGGAACTTTATAGGAGAACGCGCTCGGAAACAAAACCACTTTTGGAGTTTTGGGTTTATAGCTGAAGTTGGCACATAAAATGCACTTTAAAGACGGATAAAGTTTAATCATAGTCCTTAGGTAGGACGCCCTTAATTTAGATATTCATTTAATGAATTGTGTAATATTATGAGTCTAACGTGAAAAATATAAGCAAACTACATTCAATATGAGTGGCAAATCATTATTTATTGATATAAAAGTAAGAGAAAGACGGCATTTAGTTATTTAAAGTTTATCAGCGAAATGGATCGGAAAGGTTCATAAATAATAAATGTCCTTAAACAATGATCCACCGTATCCGGAATCCTTCGGTAATCCTTTTGCAAGGTACCCTCTGCGGTGATGTTATGAGAGAAAGAAAGAAAATAAATAATTATTTATATAGTTTATATTTTAATAATTGAAATTGAATGCCAAACAGAGGCAAATCTATATTATTTCTGCCTTCCTGGAGAGCTGGTGGCGTTTCGTATTATAGTAAACACTTTTCATTTCAGTTATTTTTAATGTAATTAATCTACGAGTTTTTAGACATTTCAGTGTTTCAGAACGCGAGTCCGACTCTCAATCATGAGCTACGAAAAAATATGGAAACTACTAAAGATTCCTATTAACAATAAAAGTAGGGTTTTGCGCAATTTTAAAGTTTTACTTTTTTATACATTCATTACCTGTAGACACGTCATGCTTAGGCTGCCTTATCCTGCACAAAATTGTGAATTGAAAATTATTTAGCCAGCAAAACAGTCAATCGGAACGCGGAGTTGATTAAATTAGCTTCCCGTAGATTCCACAAGCGAGTCCTCGAAAGATTTCGTTCGGACGCGACTTTGAATGCTAATCTCGGATAACGTCTTTTTATAGTTTTTCTTGCGAGTAGTTTTTGCGAACCCAGTTTATGTTGGAAAGGGTTGATCTTTTATAGGCTTCCTTTTTGTTACAATTCTTTCAGTCGATTGTTTATTGTATCCGAGGGAGTCTTTATTTAGTTGTAAGGTCGGGAAATTATAAACTTGGCTTTGGGTCAAGTAGTACTGCGGTTATTTTGGCCCCTGAATTATTTTACGATGGAAGGTTGTCTATATTTCTCGGACTATATTAGAAAAGGAAAGTATTCGATAAAATCCAAATGCCCACTTTCACCTTCAAGTCTTTACTTTTTTTAGTACTCTAGTTTCATGGTAGATTTAATAATAATCCAGTTCTTTTTATAAAATTCGTTGCAATGTTCTGTTTCATTTAATTATTTAAGAGGCAAACTTATTTCTAAATAAAATGGCCAACCATTATATCGAGGAAAGCCTGAGCGTGGTATAGCGCAGGCTAAAGGTCTAATATGCAATAAATAAGTGTGGTTCGACGTGTGAGGTCGGCGAGACCGGGTCGCCATCTATCGCGGTTAATATCCAACTGACTTCATTTTACGTAAATTGTGAACGAGTTTCACAAAAAGCTCGTCATGAACTTTCTCTTAATAGAAATATCTGTTTGATGTGTTTGCCAGCCTAGTCCATGCGTTGCGCCAATAGCCAGAAGACTGCTTGCTTATTTTAAAATTATTAGGTAATGTAGTAGGTTAGGTAAGGTAATGTAAAAGTGACAGGATAATATTTATTATTTAATTATGCATTTATTTGATCTTTTTAAATACTTTCCTGATAGCGTGCCTGCTTGGTAGATTATCTTTTAACGCTGTCTAAATCTAACGTATGCGCACGATTGATGAGATCTTGACCTTTCAAGAAAAAAGGTTCATGCCATTATTTTAAATTATTTTACCTCTCAAAACTGTTCTCCGCTCTCCATGGCAACCAGCATTACTAATGCCTACAAGTAATGACAGCATTTCTCGTTGTGAAAAAATAAGAACTTGAAATAAACTCCCGGTAAAGTAGGGGTTGAAGAGGCCTATTGGAGTACTCCAATGTACAATTTATGAGAAGTACACTCCACGCCACGCGAGCAGCCTCGAGTGCCCAAAACTGAACGACTTTTGTAAAATTACCTATAGTGTAACTTGCGCTGAGAGCTTACTTGTATATAACTGTTGTATTTAATGGCCTCTCAGCTCAGTTGGTGGCTCTGCCTTCTGCGCCGTTGGTCGTGGGTTCTATCCCAACTGAGAATAAATATTTGTGTGGTGAACACAGATGTTTGTTGTCCGTCTGGGAAATTTGTATTTAAAGGTGTAATCTTTACTTGTGTGTTAATAAGGATTTGTGTTCCTTGTATTTACACAACAGGTGTTTATATTATTACAAAGTTGTGTACAATAAATTGTATCCAAATTCTAACTAAATACGTTTTACTCTAATACACGAAAAATACCAAGAGTCTGTGTATTTTCTCAAAACATAAAGTAAGTATGTAACCTCAAAGCACACAAATAAATGCCCCCACCTGAAGTGACCAGGAGCCTAACTCTCGGGCCGAGCGAGATTTTTAATGTCCCTTAAATACACATTGGCATTGCCTAACCCCGCACTTTTTCTACGTTTTCCGATTCTACGGTCGTCGATGAATTACTCAAGGAAATCATCCATTCTCTCTTCTAAAACAAGCAATAACATAAAATTGCAGAATGATCTCGGTCGGCCCGAGAATTAGGCTCCATACGTCTTCATAAAATAAAATGTAGGTATCTGATATTAGTGGAGTGAACGTCAATAAATCGCAAGGTTAGGTGCGCGGCCGGCCGGAAAACAAGAGCAAATAGATAACCGGGGGAATTCCCATGCCAATATTAGCCGGGAAATATCAACCAGGGCTACCACCACCATAAGAATATCAAAACACGATGTGAATGAATGTTTGAGGCGAAATTCCTACTTTCTGAACGAAAACTTCATTTTAATAACCAAATGTATTTTTAATGATTATTTAGCAGTGAACAGTATTTTAATCTAGCTTCCAAATACGAAAAACACGGTCTATATTATATTACAATAACCTAGACTTGCATCTTTAAATAGTTTTTCGTTCATGTTCTTTCACCGTTGTTATATTCAGCAATTAAAAAAATTTGTGAAATGTTGTTAGCCCTGGAATAAGGGAAGAATGAACTCCCAATCAGATCAGAGTGCACCAGCGGAATGCCAGTAATCAGATCAGCTGGAACAGGTTTAAGATATCTACTGCCATCGCCGACCGCGGTATAACTTTATTAGAGGGCAATTTAGAGCCACTGCAGTCTCAAATAGTGCTGAAATTCAGAACTAACTGGAATAAGACTAAAATACTGGAAGTGCAGTATTTTATTTTGTACCATTTGACACTGGAGATCTAGTGATACGTTTTAAGACGATCCAAATAAATAAATAAATAAATATTGTAGACAATCCAAACAACACTATCTAGCCCCAAACTAAGCAGAGCTTGTGGGAACCAGATAGCTGTTATAATACCTATACATTTTTTTTGTAAATAGGTTATTAGTTGTTGTAATCCGACTTATCGGATTTTACAAGTGATAATGATGTTTGTTTCTCATAGAACCGTTGAGCAAGCTGATAGCCCGCCAGTTCCATTTATACATTGGTTGCAATTATTTATAAACGGTATATAATTGATTAAATTCTACAATTTACTAATCGTATTTAATCAGCGTTTGTATTCGTTCCGAAACGGGTTTGAAATGTAAAGTCACGTTTTAGAAAATATAAAGCCAAAATCTAAAATTCAATGTGGCGAACTAAACTTTGGCATGCAGGTTTCGATATCGGTTGGGTACACTCAGAAAAAAATATTGTTGGTTCCAACAATAAAACTTTAACAGGGGAGAGCCCACCATGGTGTATAGTCCGTGCGTCAATGTTTTTATTGTCATGGATCAAGTTGTCATTGCAACAATGTTTATATTTTATCAATAAGGCGTGTTTTGATACTACAGCAATGTATCTTTTGTCAGTGGAACTAATTTCGAAAACGAAGGACTAAAAATGTACAACTAGTAGGTACGAAAGACCCCAAGTGTGAGGAGTAAAAAAAGAAGATTTGATAAGACCGAAGTTAATCCGATGCATTCATCGGATCAACTCCAGTCATATCAAACCGTCAACGGATTCATTTATCCGTTGAATACAATTTCATAAAACCACTTCTACAATATAAGGAAATGCCGTGCGTTTTCGTCAGCGCGTTCTAGGATCGTTACAATTTTAGTCACGCCATCTAGTTCTAAATTTAGTAAGCAGCTTTTTTGTTAGTTTTCTTTACTAACAATGTTCACATTGACACACTTGCAACGTTCCATTTTCACCTCAGCAGCATACTTATTGTATGACAAAAAGTACTCAAATGCCACAACTATAGTTACTTTGCTACGTTTTTTAACAATGTTCACATTGACACGCTAGCAACGTTCCATTTTCACTACAGCAACGTATCTATTGCATGTCAAATGGTAGTTAAATGCAACGACTATAGTTACTTTGTTAGATTTATTAACAATGTTCACATTGACACACCTATAACGTTTTATTGTTATATAATCAATTTTTTTATTAACTTTGATGTAAGGACAAAGCTAAATTGTTCCTTGCACATTAAATGAAGGAAAATCAGCGGACAATAAAAACGTTGCTGAACTCAACAAAGCTCTTTCTGCTAAAGTAACAGAGTATTTAGTTGCTCCAACAGGAAATTTCTGACAATGCATTTATTGTGACTTTGTTGACCCATTTTTTTCTAGTTACAAAGTTATTTGAGATATTCTCGATATGCAGGCACTTGGGACTCTTCACTTGGAAAACTTTGTATCTAAGCCGCGAGCTATATCTGCAGTCTCTTATGATATTATAGAGGGAAGATGTTTTAATTTCATACTTTCGGCTAAGAAAATTGTTCTCGTTTTGTTTTTAGCTGTTTTTGTTTAAAAATAACGGGAGAGTTAAAACTCAAAAATGTTAAGTGCCGAGCGGGATTTGAACCAGCGATCTTCCCCTTGGTACAGGGCTGCGCTGACCACTGAGCTATCGTCATCATCATGACTGTAACTTCAAACCTGTACATGGAGCCACGGTCGCGTTAGTGCCGAACAGTCTAAGAGTTATTCGTCGAGTGTGATTAGGATCCGATGGCGCAGTGGTCAGCGCAGTCCCGTATTACCAAGGTGAAGGTCGCTGGTTCAAATCCCGCTCGGCCCTTAACTTTTGGGACATTATAAAAATCTTTGTGATTTCCCTAAGTGTAGTAAACACTAAGAAAACAATAAAAAAAACAAAAATGTTAGTATTTAGTCAGAATGTCATTCGAGAAGCACACTCAATCGGCATAACACGTTAACAAGACAAGAACTAACAGTATCTTTATTACACAAATGTCTCATAAAGTAAGGGGCTTAAATACTGGAAAATATTAGGCATTTTTCATCATTGACATGTTATGTTGGTATGTTAAATCTATATGTTAATCGACGTTTAGCTCGACATTGATGCGCGAGCGATTCAACTTGAGTGAAGTGGAACCCTCTAGACCTCCTTATGCTCGAGTTGGTGCCTCGCGCGGCCTCGTGCTCGGCTTCAATAACTATTTCAAAAGGGTTGAAACTTGAATCCACCCCTCACTTCTGTTGACGTGAACTTTTAGTTACAAATACTGTAATTTATTTTTATTGCTTTACTCTTTTAATTTATGTAGAGTGTAAAAATACTATACTCTTGAAAATGAAAACGGGGATTCAGATCATGCTTTTTTTTTTTTTTTTTCTAACCTATATCGTCCCACTGCTGGGCAAAGGTCTCCCCCAAATCCTTCCAACTCTCTCTATCCATTGCAATATCCCACCATCCTCGCTCGAAAGCGTCGAGATCGTCCCTCCAACGCTTTCTTGGCCGACCCCGACCTCTCCTTCCCTCTGGTTGCCACGGTGTTATCTGGTTCGTCCATTTATCGGGATGCATTCTACTGACATGTCAGTACCAGCTCAAGCCAAGCCCAGCTCAAGTGGGACTGGGCGGGCCATGGCCCGCCCAGTCCCACTTGAGCTGGGCCGTTTTTCTTCCGACGTCGGCAATTCCAGTAGTTGAACGTAGCATGCTGTTACGCACTCGGTCTGTGCGTCTAAACCCGAGGATGCTACGTTCCATTGCCCTCTGGCAAATCTTGAGTCTGGACTTCTGTTGTTCAGTCAATGACCATGTCTGAGCACCGTAGGTTAGGACGGGCAGGATACACATGTCGATGAGTTTGCGTTTTAGTGACAGAGGAAGGTCTCCCTTCATGTACGCCTTCATGGACCAGAAGCTCTTCCAGGCATTATCGATACGGCGACCGATCTCCTTATCTTGCCTGTTTTCGAAGCTAGCTATCTGGCCCAAGTAAATATATTCATCGACATATAGTATTACCTGCCCATCTACCTCGACCCTACGTTTCGTGCTGTTCGTCATTACTTGTGTTTTCAACCAGTCATAATAGTCATAATAGTCATAATAGTCATTTATTGATAATGTTCATTATAAGTCAATTTGGTAGGTACATAAGATTATTGTACGACATAACAATAAGAAGAAAATAAAAGTGTAAAAATAAAAAAAATAAAATCCGATTCACATTGTGAAAATTCAAAAATAACATGTCATCATAATATAAAAATAAATAATACAGTAATCAGCCTGGCGATAGTCATGATTTATTAGCTATGAATTCATCATAGCTATAAAAAGTGTGCTCGATAAGCCAGCGTTTTAATTTTGTTTTAAATGAGAACATACTCGAAGCTTCTGTAACAGTGTCAGGAAGTTTGTTGTAGACTGTCGGTCCCATGACATGTGTCAGTTTGGAGGACTTCGTAAGTGAGCGTGATACCAGTGCTAACTTGTGGCGGCTCCGGGTGCTGTAGGTGTGGACATCGCTGCGCTTTGTGTATATATCTTGATTGATTCTCACGTATATTGCCACCTGATAAATTAGTAGGCATGGCAACGTGAGAATTCCTAGTGTTTTAAAATGCGGTCTCGCTGAGACGTCACTTGGGATCCGCACCATGGCTCGTATGGCCCTTTTTTGCATTCGGAACGCGCGCTCCCAGTCGGCAGCGCGCGCCCACAGCTCGGTGCCATACTGCAAGAGGGACTGGATCGTGGCGAAATAGCAAGCACGGACAACATCTGCGGACACCACCAGAGCAACACGGCTCAGCGCGTAGCATGCACTACCCAGCCTTCCACAAAGCTTGTCGATGTGGCTCGTCCACTGCAGTCCCTTATCGATTTGGAAGCCTAGGAAATTGGTGTTCTGCACCTGATCGATGGCATTACCATTGACCATTACCGTTAGTGATCGCGGCGGGAGGCCTGACAGACGGAAATGGATGAAATGGGTTTTACTCAAATTGAGAGCGAGTCCATTCATCCTGAACCATTCCGCCAGTAGAGCCGCCGTGTCATTAAGTTTGACCTCTAACTGATCAACAGTGGGGGCAGTAACTATAGCAGCTACATCGTCAGCGTACATGTAACTCTCTGCTGTTGTGATGAACTCAGGCAAATCGTTCAGCAGCAGGGAAAATAATATATTGGAGACCGACGAACCTTGGGCAACGCCCATCTTCGTCGTCAATGGGTCTGACACTGCTTCTCCGCCACCGCCCACGACTACCTGAGATCGATCTCGCAGCAGGTCGTTCAGTAGTGAGTATGCCTGTGCATCCACACCATAGTGGCGTAGCTTGACCGCTAAGATGTTATGGTCGGCTACATCAAAGGCCTTTGAAAGGTCACAGCAAATGACTGCAACCTGTTGTTTTTTCTCACGGGCCCCCACGACACGAGCGATTACCTCGCGGGCTAGTGACGTGGTCGATCGCCCTTCCCGATATGCATATTGTCTCTCAGACAGAGCGTTCGTCGATGACAGAAAATTAATGAGGCGGGAGCTCAGGCCATTCTCAAATATCTTTGCTATGGCTGGGATAATCGATACTGGTCGATAGCCATCCATGCTGTTACGTTTTCCTTTGCCTTTGAATAGTGGAGATACTTTACTTATTTTAAAGGGGCTGGGGTAAGTGCCGTGACCAATACAACAATTGTAGGCGTGGGCCAGTACTGGAGCAAGCGGAAGGATAGCAGACTGAATTAATTTAACGGATATACCGTATACGTCTTTGGATACTTTGGGAGGTATCCGTGTTTTTACAATCCGATACACTTCATCAGCAGTAAAAAATTTCATGTGAAGTCCTCCCTCAAGACTTGCCGTACTTAGTTCCTGAAGCATACTCTGCAGTTCGTGTGCTGTTGAGGCAAACAAAACAATATCGTCTGCAAAACGCAAGTTGGTTAGGCGCTTGCCCGCGACATCAATGCCTTTTGTTGCCCATGAAACCGCTAGCGTTTTGAAGATTTCTTGGAGAGTCGCTGTGAAAAGTATCGGAGACAATGGATCGCCCTGCTTAACTCCTTTCTGAATATGAAATTTAGGTCCTGTGGTATTTAGTTTGATGTCTGCTGTACTGTTTTTATAAATTAACTTGAGAAGTTTTATGTAAGTTTGATCTATTTGATGATTTTCTAGAGCCTTAAATATTGCAGCATGTTTTACGCTGTCAAAAGCCTTTGTATAATCTACAAACGCAATATAAAGAGGTTTATGGAATTCAGAATATTTTTCAATGATCTGGTTTAGAGTGTGTAGGTGATCTGTTGTGGAGAAGCATGGGCGAAAGCCGGCTTGTTCAGGAGGTTGATGTTGATCTAGAGTCCCCGCTATACGATTTAAATGATAATGCTTTTACCGAAAAATAATACAAAGCTAGAATAATTATGTTTAAAAAAACATCAGACTTCTTTGAATAGAAATAAGTACTTCTTAGGCCTTCATTAACGAAGTTACAGTTTTTATCTCTTCTAATATTTACTGCGATTTCATACGACATATATTTTGTTTATTCTTGAGATTAACCTATGGTTTAATTTTGATTACTAGTTTATACGTATTACCAAATAAATGTTTATTTTTACGAAACCACCAATCGTGAAGAAGACCAGAACAGAAGATGGAAGACGAAGAACAGAAGAGTAGGGCGTTGGGAGAGCCTTGCGTGTGCTCTTATTGGTAGTGTGGCTGATAATCTATCATAAGACACACGCGGCTCTTCCAGCCCCGCTGGCGACGGTGCAAGCAAGAACACGCAGAACATTCTGATGCCGCTGAACTGTGCCGGCTGACAAACTCAAACTCAATAAAATTTTATTAATTTCAATCCCAAGAATCACTTTGAAACGTCTTAAAGCTAGGTGAGTCTAGGTGCCAGTTCCACGCGACCAAGCCTAAAAGATTAGGCAACAAACTACGGCTCGGTTCCTACAGTTTTTTATATGATCCTTTTACAAATCAAAAATAATCCAAAATAATAGCAGTGAAGTTCCATTGTGGTGCCACTTCACTTAGACAGACGTATGCAATGCAATAATACAAAAGCAAAAGTTTCAAAGACAGCACACGCTACGCTTCAAAGTTATAATAAAGTATCTAAACAGCATATAAAAATAAGATACGAAAATAGTAGGTACAGACATTGCAAATTGACATGTTAGCTTCCTATGGGTAGAGTGGCCGGGACATCGGGCCACGCAGTTTTATCATTCATATAGCTATCTAGAGTATAGTACGCTTTATTTATTAGATTATTCTTAACGTATAGGCTTTAAACTTCCGAATAGGAAGCTTAAAGAGCTGTGTAGATGATGATTGCTTACTAAGTTTAACGAGTGTGGATAAAATCAGGGAGAAATTCTCCTAATGTTAAATAATACCCATTACGCGGAACATGGCCTAACAAAACGAATATACAAAATACAGGCAGCAAAATATAGAAAATTCGGTATACAACGTTGAATATTCGCAACAAACCTGATTATATCATATTCTATAGGTAGGAGTAGTCCTGTACGCTTAGCACTCGTTTTGGCAACAAAGGTAGAGAAGGTACTATGTCATCGTTAATGAAATTTGACCGTCTTACATTCCTGTTTCTTGTCTGTTCTTCTAGGCTTAGTCACGTAGACCTACCGCCAAGATTCGCTGACATTAAAAGTCATTTTTCATTACTCATACTCTGAAAGTAGGTCTGAAGTTGCCTGAGGGGCCTAATTGAAAGTAAAACTTTCAGCCCTAGGGAGAATCGCTTTCTACTGACAGCTGTCAAATTATAAAAAAAACAAGTTCTATTTTATTCAACTATGTTCCAACTTTCTAAAGTCTTTCTAACTGCAAGGAGGTCGTTGAACCAAATTCCAACTTTTTATTCAGCAAGTAGGTTGAAAACCCATTACAACAGTAACAAGTTGAAAAAGTCTAATAAGATAGCGCAATGTAAAATTTAAATTTAAATAACATAAAGATAGTATTAAATAAATAATATATCTTCTAAATTACTTGATTAATATATAGCTTCAACTATTTATTTAAAATAACATAGATTTGACATTTACCATTTTTTAAATTATGAGAATGAAAATAATGACTGAATAATGCTGGCGAGCCGAAGCCGAAGGCCCGCCAGAGAAAAAGAAAAAAACCGGGAAGGCGGCAATTCAATCTTCATTTTCACAAATTTTTCTTTCATGTTTTTATTTTTACTTTCCTTGTATTCGTAATGAAAAGCACAGTGTTTACCTCGGGTGAAAGTCTTTAAAGTCCCTCAAGCTCCATTGGCGCCCTACCTACCCCCTCGCTAACGCTCTGGCGCCAAACCCGTCTCGGGACTCAAACGTGACTTTCAACACTCAGGTAACAATGTACTATTAAAATTTATTTTATTGAATTCTAGTGGAATCCCGCGCCAGATCGTGCGCGTTAATATTTTTCAACCCTTAAAGGGGTGGAATTTTCATAAATACTTTCTTAGTGTAACTTCATTTTTCATAAAGAAAACCCCCCATTAAATTCTAGTCTAATTTATTAAGTTACGGCTATCTCTATAGCGCGAAAATATTACAAAATGGTGCTAGAGACACTGTTATGTTATTAATTAAATTCCTGGGTTCTCGTATTAACGATATTCAATACTGATTGGGTTGAAGGGTAGAGAGGGCGGAGGGATGAATATTTTGAATATGTTGTTTCAAATTATTGCTTTGCTTGTACTATACATATCAACTATGTGGCTCTCAACATAATAGTACATTATGATATAAGTGCGGTAAGTTGAAAATTACAGCCGAGGCGTTATTGCAAGCCCGAGCCGTAGGCGAGGGCTACAAGAAAGCAGAGGCTGTAATTATCAAAGCGCACGTATGTCATACGACGTTTTATAACACATTTGCGAGGAAACAAATAATACTCGGACTTTCGGACGAACTTACTTACTTGTAGTACCTAATTACTTACTTGTTAAAACAGTTGGAAAAATTTGAACAATTTGTAAAGTTGATTATTACGTTGCCACCACAATGAGCTTGACTTATATTTTTGAGAAAGTTCCATGAAATAGGCTAAAAACACACTTTCTGTGAAAACGAATTGGCATCTTTGCTTGTTTTCCATAAGATGAAGTTTTGATACGCTTGTAAGTATCTATCGTTCAATTTTTCAGGCAAGAGGCTTAAAGTTGCCTTTTTCACTGCCTCTGAGAATTTTGGCGGTTCGAATTAATAAATTCATCATTACTTGACGACATTTTCAAACAAAAATAATACAGCGAAAATAAAAAGCGCGCGGAATAATTTTTTACTTTTTCACAAATTAGCAAATTTTTTTTTTTAAGGCAAAGGCACAAAAACAGCCAGTATTACTAATAGAGTAAATTAATATTTTTTTGATTTTGTTACAAATAAATGGTAATAATTTATTGTTAAAATTAATTAAATTAAAGAATAAATGTGTATTTTCTATATTTTATCTCCCAGAGTTAATTTTATTCATAAAATGTTTACCACAAAAAAATCTTAGCAAAGAGTTTTTATGTCAGTTATCTGACATAAAAACTCTTTGCTAAGATTTAAAAAGGTACCGTTCGTGGATTGATAACCGTGCTTTTTACATTACGATAACGCACAAGTACGTAAAAACATACATAACGATATTGAAATCGGTGAAGTAGGAGACCCTTTATGAGCAAATGTGTTATAAACCCTTTTATGTATATGAAAGGTCAAATTGTGAACGTTCTTAAATCTTTTACTTAAGCTTGTTTAGGTCGTAACTGCTTTTTAATCAAACAAAAACATGACTTGCCATGGTTTAATCTGCAGGCAAGCACCTTTTGCAACTAAATATTATCATTTAAATACATTCAATAACCATATTTATTTACGGAAACTGTAATGAAAGTTTACATTTAGGCATGATTGCTTTCCATTTTGTATCCCCAATTCGAGCACTTAAACAGACTTCATCCGTAAACCACAACCACATTTTGACCCAAAATTGTGTGCAAATAGAACACGACCGCAGCCAGTTCTTCAACGGCGGGTTACTCACCGATTAGCGGATTTATTAATTGCCCATTTCGAGCTTGTTAGCCCGGGATATCACCCATTTGTACCAAAATAAAGAAAACCCAATTTGAAGCTTAGCTTTAAGGAATAAGAACGAAAATCCTGCAAGTCCAGAATATCGTCTGCCTCGAAATGAAAGGTGTCGTCTCCAAGTAATTGAAGAAGCATGGTTTGATTAATCTGATTTAGAAAGTGTTGATTAAAATATTTCAATTTTGATTGAATTTTGTGCTTAGTGTTGGCTGAAGAAGCGTATTAGAATAATGAATTACCCAATACGATGTATTTATTTATATTGGGTAAAACTATGCAAAACCCCACTTAATTTTTTCAATTTATCCCCCGAGTTGGCCACTTAGGTACGAAATTGATTTTTTTAACCTTTTAATATAAGCAAAAGTCTTGTAATATATGCTCACTGTTTCAAAGCTGTACTGCTTTTTGCAACTTTATAAGCGCTAAATGCTAAATATCACCATTAGCTCTGCAGTCTGGGAATTTGAATGCCTGAAATGTCAGTGTCATTTTGTTATATTCCCAGCGAGCGCGGATTCAAGCACAAAGTCAATACTCCACAAACAGGCGTTTTGTACGTAAACGATGCTATTTGTATGCAGAGTACTGTAGATTTGCGTCACTAGGTACTCGGCTTGTTAGAATCAACGAATGTGCATTAATTCCTCTTCATAATAGGCCAGGGTACTGAAAATAGGACAAGCTTTTGATGCAAGTTTTTTTTTTAGATTAGTGTTTAGTATTATCGCTGTTCCAGCATTGTTTTATATTATTAACTAGTGAATCCTGCTTGACTTCCTTCGCTTTTCTTTCTTCTCTCTTTTCTCGCTCCTCTTTTCTTTTCTTAACTTTGTCCATAGAAA
The DNA here is from genome assembly GCA_939531255.2 of Thera britannica. NCBI lineage: Eukaryota > Metazoa > Arthropoda > Insecta > Lepidoptera > Geometridae > Thera > Thera britannica. The sequence goes on along the minus strand of OW618034.2, from coordinate 15,195,085 downwards.
CCTCAACCTCCACTGCACCCCTTCAAATGTTGAATTTCCAAAAATCATTGTTAGTGTATTTACACTTGTCATAAAGAACACACCCTCCAAATTTCAAGTCGCTACGAAAAACTTAAAATGAATATACTGAACAAAATAACGGGAACAGGGCGGGCAAAGCCGCGAGTTGCATCTAGCAAACTATAAGCAAACGGGTGATGCTTAATAAAGTAATGAATAAAGACCGATTTTATTTAAGTGTAGTAGAGTCTGTCATGTAATGGCGATGGCGCATCAGGCAATAAACTAGTTTCCTAATGAACGTTAACTACCTCGCTTTAAAAATGTATGTACTTTACTAAGAAAAGATAAACTGTTTGTTTAGTTTTAAGAGTATATTCATAATAATTATACTGTTTCAGTTTCGATAATATCATCAAGATTTATTCTTTATCGCACGAGTATTTGTTAATTCTTCATAGCAGTAGAACTCCATAGTACAAGCATTACCTGATTGTGGTTTAGGAACGAACAAAAATAATAAAGCAATTGAAGTTGCCGGTTGGAAGCTCAAAACTCATTTCGCGTTTCCGATTGACTTGGACCTTCGTATATTTTTGTTATTCAAAATATAAATTCCTGTTATGGAAAATATCCTTAAGAACTGCACGGTGCAGTGTCAAAGGTTGCTTTTGCTCCAGTATTTTCAATTTCCGCCATTTTATGACGAAGGAAATCCAAGTTTCCGTCTTTGATGTAGAAGCTATTTACTTTTGGTGTTTATTTCTGTTTCCCAATTCATATCAATTAATTTACTTGTTTAATAAACTCCGGTAAACTTGATATTGGTATCGCAAAAGTTGGCAAGTCAATTTGACGGCCTTATTCCATACATTAAAGCAATTAACTTGTTCTATTTAGTCAGGAAGTAGAACCCGTGTCCTTCTGATGACAGGTTCGAGCTGATTTTCTTGAAAATAGCAAATTGCATTAATTCTTAATTTGCGTAGTCAGCTTTTAGGATCCACCCCTAACAGTAGGGGTGGGTTTTTTCTAGTGAATCGATTCGATGTCGTCGCCTAATTGTAATTAGAGATTGTTTTATCCAAATTCAGCGGGATTGAATTTAATTGAACGAGCTATTTTAATTAAAGTTTTGGAAACTGCATATCACACTTATTCATTCTATTAAATTTTATTTAAGTATTCATTTATTTCTTGAGGTTTAGATTTTTTTACTTTTGTGAAATGTAAAAAAATACTTTTTATTGTTCTTACAATTAATATAATAAATCGGGTTACGATCTCTTCAGTTAAGTTATAATAACCTGTGTTTAAAGAGTACCCTCTATTCTGTGGTGCCCTATATTTAAACAGCACTGTCGGAAAATGTATTTCTATCCCATTAGTAAATAAATTTTTCAGGAAGAAAATTATATTTGGTAAGGCTTGAGGGTGTTTCATTATCGGGCGCGTTGTTCCACGAATCGGGCGGTTTTACAAAACTGTGCGGTTCTTGATGCTGGGTGGTGGAGTTTCGCAGAATTGGTAAATTGCATTCGATATCCGAACATCGTGATTTCCGCTTGAATAAACATATTTACTTAATGTTTGTGTACATTTCTGTTTGTGCAGAGAAGGTAAATAAGCAGAGAGCTGGTTGATTGGAAAAGCTTTAAGGTTTTGCGCTTAAATAATTGCAGATTTAAACAGAAAAAAGTTAATATTATACTCTAGTCAAATGTATAATAAAATACTTCATTGCGTAAAAAATATTGTTTAAAAAATTACAAAACCAATGACTTACCTGATCTCGTCTTTCTGCAGCCACCTACCGTAAGCTGTTGTATAAAAGTACTAGCAACAAATAGTCGTTTCGCGTGCAGTGATAAGTGTATGTCGCGAGGACCGCCTGCTGTGTGTGTTAATTACAAATTACACGCTGGATGTACCGCGGTTTAAATGGTAAAAAACACGAGTGTAATCTTATGGAATTTTCAAGTAAATTCCACTTCTATCTTTATTCAAATCAGCATCAACTCTTTGAACTGGGTGGATTTAAGTAAGTTCCACCTAAACAGACAGATTTTTATTACTATAAAAATACGCAGTTTTGTTGAATATTAATTCAGCTTTATTAAGCTTCGCATTGAGTGACAAGGGCTGGCTATTGGTCATGACGTCACATAATTACTTTGTATTGTTGCTCAGTGACGTCACTTTATATAACGTGATTTATTCCGATAAATGCTGGTCATTGTTTCAGTAATGACAGGGAGAAAGCTGGCGCCACTGGAAAGCCTCTAGCAAATGCTGACTTAAAATAAGTAATTTCTATTGTACTCGTAGGTTGTACTTTATGACCTCACCATGTAACATAATAATTGCAATCAATAATATGAGTATGAGTAGTTTAAATTAAACAAATGCCGTTGATACATGAAAAAAAACATGTTTGATTACAATGAAGACATCAAGTCCAGGGTCACGATGGCAACGATCAATTCAGTTCACACACGCGATGTATCTTCATTAAACTAGACCCCGGAAACTAAAACTAATTAGTTCCGCACAAACTAAATTAAGTTTCCGAGAGTGGGTAACAAAAATAACATCAAATTCAACAGCTTTAGCTTAACACAAAACGTCAAACAATTAATGTCATGGTTCTCGAGCCCTTCCAATTATGGCGGAGGGTCGAACCCGCGCCATTGTGGCGCTTCTCCTTTGTCGCGCGAATTAGGCGGCAGAGCGGGTTGTAACTCGATTTATCTCGCTTTGTTTCGAGGCTCATCCTTTTCGGCTCAGCCGGCTTATCTACTGCGAGAGGAGAGATGTATACAGCTAGCTAGTTTACACAGAATATACTTGAGTGTGATTACAAGAACATTGTGTTTATACCTGCTTTGAGAGAGGCGCAGCATCTCAAAACGATTATTGTGATTTAAGAGACTGAATGCCGTTGATGACCTTATACCTCGCACACTTTGACCTTTTGAAAGATACAAAATCACTAAACTTATAAACATTTTGCATAGAAAAGCTAAATATTTTTTATGCTTTGTTCTGGCATTCTGTAATTTGTGTTATTATTTGTTAAACTCTTAAGGCCTGCGCACATCTAGGCGATGGCGATGCTGATCAGTGAAACGCTGTCAAATATCGCTGACATATTATCTAACAGCGTTTCACTGATCGCCATCGCAGATCGCTTAGATGTGCGCAAGGCTTTAACAAAATATAAAAGTGAAAAACGACTGGACTGTAATATTCGTCGACACCTCTCAGATCCTTTGACGCTTAATTAGTAGTGATTACCTAGGTCCTAGAAGATATCAAAGGGGTACAAGGGTATTTCCTTAGACAGAACAATAAACACGTGGGCGTGTGTTAAAAATAATATCTTGGATAAAGTAAGTTTTAAAACGGAATAGTAAATATCGCTATCTGTATTTGTTTGTATGTGCCGCACAAAAAGTATTCAAAACTGACAGCCAACATGCATTGAGCGTCACGAATCAGTTGCACTGTGCCACCATGTCGACACAAAAACATAACAAATATTATACAACACACATCTGAAACAGAACTCTAGATTTATTGAAATAGAATATGAAATTGCACAAGCGACGCGCTTTGAATTGAAAACGGAATATTTTGTACAATTGCATTTTGTACGAGCATGGAATTTCATAAATGTGTTGACGTATTCTTTCAGTAGCTGGCTATATTTAAATTCAGTTGTTCAAATCAAAATGAAAAAATATAACTGTTTCTCTTTTCGGGTCGACATTTCATGATATTTTCAGATCTTCTTTATAATGAGGGCTTGTATGTATAGAGGTGGCACTTACTACCCCAACAAGACATTCTTTAAGATCATGAATAGGGCGCCGAGTAGGCTACCTAGAGAGTTAGGAGGGTGTGTACCGCTATTCACGGTTGTCATATATTTTTACTCTTTTTTTTAATATAGATAGTTTAACATTTGGCATTTGGCTGCCATCACACTTAATGGAAAGTGAGGATGAAGCCTAAGATGGAATCCGCTTAGCCATAATTCACCTTTTCACTCTTGTCTTAAAAATTCGTAAATTATAAAGTTCCTTTTTGGTTAATTGCCGGAGGGTATTTGCCGGAAGCGAAAATATAATCGTTTACTGTGCATCAGAAAGCCACAATAGTGATATTTCTTGCAGCAAATTGTCGCTCGAGAGTATTAAGTTGTGAGTTTAGTGCAAAAGCCTCGTCGCCCAACTTACTCGTGTACTTTATGCCCGCGGAGAAGTTTTCTTTGACAAGAATGTATGCGGCGTGCTTTTGGAAATGTAATCTGTTAGAACAATAAGAGCTTATAGTGCTTCTTAGTCTTAATAAAAAAAATGGATTGTAAATTCTAACTGTAAAGTTCAGACTAGTTCGATGGTTCGAACTCAAAAGTCAATAAGTATTAGTCTAAATCTTTTTGGAAAACAATAATAATGCCTAACGAAGCACAGTGGACTTAAAATAATATTGATGTGATGATGATGCAATAATGTTATGATGTAAGCTTATGAATAGATAATGATAAAAATTTCAACTCCGTTGCAATAAAGTAACATGTAGCTAAATATTAATGAAAGAGATAGCGCCGAGTGCTTTATTAAATTTAAATATGATCTCATTTAGTGTGAGTGATTACAGCGGCATTCATTACTGCATGAGGCCATCCCCCACCGCACACATTTGGGATAAATCTAGGGCTGCCACTACACTCTGTACTGTTAATTTATTTCTCTTAAGGCCTGCGCACACCTAGGCCGCTGGCGTCGGCGATCAGTGAAAAGCTGTCAAATTTGACTGCGATATTTGACAGCCTTTCACTGATCGCTACCGCCAGCCAGCAAACGAGGTGTGCGCAGGCCTTAACTTAGAACTTTTCTTTTAAAAAAATTAACAAAGATAAAAATTTGAGAATGAATGGATGGAAGCAGAAAAGTACATCATAGGGCACATGCAGGTGATGATTACTTAAAATGAAGGGGTCCATATACTTTTATAAGCAGGGGGGGCAAAGTATTAAGAGATTTGAGAGAATGGCTAGGGTACCTGAGTACAGACTCTTTCGTTTTCTTTCATTTAACATTTGGACGGGATTTCGGGTTTTATCTTTATTTTGCTGAATTGTCCAGTGTTTTTATGTAGCAGCCCTAAAATCACCCGAGGCGCCACTGCACAGTTACATGTTTCTGTGTGTGAGCTCAAAGCTCTGTAACAGAACAAGCCTTTGTGTGTGTTCCCCTTATCTCGAATTATGTTTTTGGTGAGCTTCATTTATGTTCTTGCGTTTATTTGGTAATGCCTTTGTTGTTTGAGCCGACGACCGCGACATGGAAACTGCAATCTTTTATGAAAAGTGTCTTTGTTTGTGTCGACTCGAGCACATATTTGTATCTCTTAAAATAGTACTCTCTTTGAGTCTATGATGTTAAAGTGTATTTCATGTCTAAAACACAACAAAGGTAAATGTGAAAAGTATCGGGTTCTTAATATAAGCATTCACATCCTTCAACTATTAAAAATGCTTTACCTTTTAGTTTAACCTTTCTTGATTATTTCTAAAAGCGTACAAACTAGAGTGCTTCTTCGAATAAATCTGGCGCAAGATTTTCTATTGCAAATCTTTCGCCATATGGAATTACTTAGAACGACATTTAGGAATATTATATCGAAAAAATACTAAGTTTTGTTTCAGCTGCTACGCCGTTATTTTATATTAAACTTTAATCTTTCAAACAAAAGTGTTCAATACCTAAATAAACGTGTTCTTAGTATAAGACTTTATTATTTTATCACACAAAGTAAGTGAAAATAATCTGCGAGAGAGTGATTAATTTGAATTGGTTGCTTACTCCCGCTATTAATTTAAATTTTCACCCCGAAAACACCTTTTGCTTATTTGTGAAATTAATTAACGAGCAAGGGTTGAATCTTCTCGTTACTGATACCCGACCCACGTTTAATTGTATCGAGGTGGTGGTGTCGAGTGCGCCGACCACTACTTACTCATGATGACCACTAATGAAGCCACCTCATTTACCTATCGTTTCTGTTTCTCTAATTACGTAGGTAGTTCGTGGGTTCGATCCCCACCGGGAACAAATATTTGTGTGGTGAATGTAGATGTTTGTTCTCTGTCTGTATTCTATGTATGTTTTTACAAAAAAAAAGTACAGAAGTATTATATCAGCTATCTGGTTCCCATAGTTCAAGCTCTGCTTAGTTTGGGGCTAGATAGTATTGTGTGGATTGTCCGCATTATTTATTTATAATTACGCTTATCATTTTATGGAGAAATAGAATGCCTTCGATTTCGTTTGTAGTGTGATATGTTCAACATTTAACTGTGTTTGTTGAATTTTTGCTATAATATATTTTTTTATTTAACATACTCTACAAAATAATACCTTCCTTGCTTCTAGGATCTTTGATTTTTATGTGCTTTTCAGGTGCTTTTAGTCAGATGCTGGACATTGACACGCATGTATCCTATATCTAAGAACAATGGTTATGAGTGATATCTATGTACTGTCCGCCCGATATATATTATGATTTTCGCTTTTTTAGTAGGTACAGATAAAAATTCGTAACATTTAATTTACAACCAAAAATGTGAACAAATTTCAGTTAAATTTGGTACACCAGATTCGTGTTAATCAGTGATCGAATATCGCGGTCCAGCGGAGCGCGGCGTTGTCATGGCAACGGACAGCTCACAGAATACACTGCAGTGTGTACCGAGGGGTCCCAATTAGTAGAGGCACCGGCGCGTGAATGGTACCCTCACTGTAGAGATTCCAATCGCATACAGTGACTTCATTCTAAACTTGAGAAGAGATTAGGGCCCGGATGTCTTTCAGATATTGTTACAACTACAATTAGCAAATTTTTTATCGAGAACAAATAATGTTGAGGTAAAACAGATTTTTGTTCTGTGTATTTTAATTTAATACATGAAATTGAGATTTCCTTGCCTTGAAATTTTCATAGGCTATTGCATAAGAATGCATTTCCTAATGTATTTCATAATTTCAATGAACACAAACAAATTAATGACAACTTAAATAACTTATCGAGTCGTTCTCGCGCCCAAACGCCGGACGAACTGCCATATCCGGTTTCCGGATACAAACCGGATGCAATGCGAGTAACATTCATTTGTTCCGCAAATTAAGCTCCAAGCTCTGTTGATATTTTAATTGAGTTTTAACAACTGTTCGTGACAGAGATGGTCATGTTTATGAATAATGAATCGTGAGAATATTCAAATATGTGGAATATTTTTAAAAAGCTGCATATTTAACGAATATAAATTACGAATTCGTATTCGTTTAATATTTTATTCACGTAGTCTAAAAAAATATATATTAATCATGGGCGATAGAATTTAAATGAAAAGGTGTATTTTGTTACTATTTCAGCAGAGCACTGGTGGTCTAGTGGTAGTGGCCCCGCCTTCCGATCCGAAGGTCGTGGGTTCAAATCCACTCGTGTACCAATGAGTTTTTCTGTCGAAAAATTTATGTGCACTATGCCAGTACTCTCAAAAACGGTGAAGGAAAACATCGTGAGGAAACCGGCGTGTTGTAGAACCTAAAAAAGTTCGAGCAACACGTGTCAAGGGTCACGCAAAAAGGGCCCACCAGCGGCCTACTTGCGGAAAAACCTGCCCGCACTTCAAGTGCGCATGATAAAACTTACCGAAACTTACTTACTTACTATTTCAGCAATGTTTTAACTATACGTTACAAAGTAATATTTAGCATAACTTCAAGGAATTTCAGCTTGGATTGCAAGATCATTACATTACCATAATACAGGGAGTGCTTTGTGTTAGCCTTTGTGTTAACTTACAAACATACCTCATTTACCTACAACGAAAACTTTAAATTTGAATACAAGTTTTGCATAGTTTGGAGCTAGGCCAATATTTAATTTGGGTAAACTTACACACAGAGACAGTTTTACCCTAGGTATCTGTGCCATCCAATTTATATGAAAATATTTCCGTTAAATAACGATATCAGATCGCAAATAATTATAAGTCAGAGTGAAATATTCGCAACATCCGATATTTTCCGAAAACCGATAAAAATAGAAGCACTACCTGTCTGTTTGTGTTCGACTGTTTGTGGAAATCCTTTGACAAGTTCCAGCTGCAGTTTTGAAATGGATATTTTTTTGTTTTGTATGTTTAGCTTTGTTAATAACGATATACGAGCTTATGTGCTGATACCGGACAACAAGTATTTATACACATCTCGTTTTGGATCAGCTTAAAACCGGTACCTACGTGATTTGTTAGTAAAAATCATCGGTTTGGTTATGAAAAGTATTTTGTACAAAATCGTTCACATGAAAATGATGAAAAGTTAGTAAACACATTTGATATAGTCCGCTTCAGTCCACCGAAAGATCCAGGACGGCAAATCATAAAAAGTGAGGTCACTGAATCCGCATCGGTGAGCTATATGTTTTAGAACATTTTGTAGTACAATGTTATTATGTTGCACATTCCACGCAAGCCTCTACATCTACATAGCTGTAGATCTTCGTAGGTGTCTCTACAAACTGGCTTCTCGTAGCCACGTAGCTCTGCATCGTAGCATTTCTGCGTAAATTTGCTATGAATTAACCTCTACGTTCGTAGTCGTGAATCGTAGAGGCCGCTACGAGACTGCTACGAGCTACGAAATAGACGGTTGCTAGTTTTCTATCACAACGATAAATGAACCTCTACCTGACTATATAGTTAGATAAAGACTATATCAAACAGTCTTTGCAATTAAAGGAAGTGCTTTTTCAGCATAAGTGCCTAAGTGATACCTGAACAACAAGTAGCCTAGATTTTGTTCCAGATCACTATAGTGATCTGGAACAAAATCTAGGCTATTTTTATGAAACAACGGGATATTTACCATGATTAAATTTTGATGAGTTGATCCGATATTTCGGCACAGTTGCATGCACCATGATCACGGTTGAACTGAAGTCCACGAGTAAAAGAAATGTTATTGGCAGATAAATCGATCTACCCTCTTTCGCACTCTTTTATTGGTTTCGAGACTACTATTGGTTCCATTCTCACTATTTTGTCGATTTCGACACACAACACTGACGGTATCGGGACGCGTAGTGGATGACACACTTTTTGACACACTTGGTTTGCACATTCGTACCACCGGGTTCCAGACTCCAGATAACTGGAAACCATCTTCACGGTTGAAGTTCTTGTGTTTGGTGATTTCAATTGCCTCTTGAACCAATCTCGGTATGTAGTGGCGCTCGGTTGAAATCACCTGCGGGTTGTGTAGCTCGATCCAATGGTTTGATCCGGAGTCCAATAGATGTTCTGCAATGGCAGACTTATGTGTCTCAATGTTTTTAACTGCCCTAATGTGTTCTTTTATACGACAGGCAATGGTGCGTTTTGTTTGGCCAATATATGACATAAACATTGAGACACATAAGTCTGCCATTGCAGAACATCTATTGGACTCCGGATCAAACCATTGGATCGAGCTACACAACCCGCAGGTGATTTCAACCGAGCGCCACTACATACCGAGATTGGTTCAAGAGGCAATTGAAATCACCAAACACAAGAACTTCAACCGTGAAGATGGTTTCCAGTTATCTGGAGTCTGGAACCCGGTGGTACGAATGTGCAAACCAAGTGTGTCAAAAAGTGTGTCATCCACTACGCGTCCCGATACCGTCAGTGTTGTGTGTCGAAATCGACAAAATAGTGAGAATGGAACCAATAGTAGTCTCGAAACCAATAAAAGAGTGCGAAAGAGGGTAGATCGATTTATCTGCCAATAACATTTCTTTTACTCGTGGACTTCAGTTCAACCGTGATCATGGTGCATGCAACTGTGCCGAAATATCGGATCAACTCATCAAAATTTAATCATGGTAAATATCCCGTTGTTTCATAAAAATAGTGTTAAAAACCATGATAGTTTCAAAAGTTAAAATCTAGGCTACTTGTTGTTATTATAATACAATTTAGGTATTCTAGTAAATTGGTCGTTGTGATTGAAACAATCATTTGGACATCAGAACATTATCAACTATTATTATTTTTAGATTTTCTTAAGGCAGAAAGTAGGTAAGCTAGGATTCTGAAGCTGAATACTAAAAGAACATGACGATACTTTATTTACTATTTCTGTGTACTTCCTCGTTACACTATGAAGCTCATTTCAGGGGCGTAATGTCGAAAGCCTTCCTTCGTTTCGGCGAGTCCTTCGGGAAATCACTTGCCGACATTCACTTATTTCACGATATCTATACTGAGTGATTTATATCCATCACTCCATCACTACTAAACAATTTGATTAGATTGTTAATTGACAGAAATCTTCCAATCTCTAAACTCTCTCAATTTCTCATATCTCACCAAGCTTCAAAATAAAATAAATATAGGACAAAAATCAAGAAAGAATTTACCCAGTTGTATCACAAGGATCACTTTGAAGCGTCTTAAAGCTAGGGGAGTCTAGGTTCCAGTTCCTTACCAAGCCTAGAGGAACAGGAAACAAACTACGGATTGGTTCCTACAGTTTTTTTGCATGATCTTTTTACTAAACAGAAATACAAATAGCTGTGAAGTTTCAGTTCCAACAACATAAAAGTATATATATATATATTTTTTTTTTATGTATATATATATATACTTTTATAACCAAATGAGGCAAGCGGCTGTGGGTGCAAAGCCTAAGTGGCGTTTTCATATTTGGCACTCGCTATATAACCTGAAACTGAAACTAACTGCCCTTAAATAACATCATTCAACTTTTTCCGTATATTCTTTTGGCAATACCCCGTGCAATACAGCGGACTGATCTTGGTGGCGAGCCAAGTGTGTGCATTCTTTTCGCTTGTGTACAGTCGTGAATGGTGCTGTTTCCAGGCCGGGAATACCTATAGGGGACATGAGAATGGAACTGGAAGAGAGGAATCTAATCTTGTTTTTAGGGTTCCGTAGCGTAGCGTGAGGTTTTTAATATAGTTTTTTTCTAAACTGAATAGTTTGCGCGAGAGACATTTCGCACAATGTTAAAATGTGTGTGTAAATTATAAAATAAGAGAATGATAAAACTAAAAAAATATATTATAATATACATTACTATGCAAACTTCCACCGAAATTTTGGTTTGAACGAGATCTACCTTTCGACGAACTACAAGAACTTTTATATTATGTTACTTGTTGCTACGGAAGCCTTCATGGGCGAGTCCGACTCGCACTTGGCTGCTTTTTTTTACTGTTGGCACAAGGTCGTGGATAGTGTCAGGACTAGAGGAAGCCTTTGCCCAACAATGGGAAGATGTGGGTTGATATTAAAAGTAATAATGTGCTAAAGATAAGTGGGCGCTCTGCCATAACTTTGTATTGTGTGGCAAATTAAGCGCTATGCACACGGGGTGATGACGGGACTTGGATAATGAACAAGACAGAGGCACAGACCATGATCCTTTAAGTGCTTGCAGCTTGTATGTTAGAACGTAGGTCTACACGATTTTTTTTTTTATTTTACTCAAAAACACACAAAGGTACAGTACAACTTATTAAGAAAACAAAGCAACAGAAAAAATAGAACAACGAATACAAGTACGGATACACAAAAAATCAAAAAACACATAAAGAAATACAGACACGAGAACCATACAATCTTGTGTTCTAAAAGGGTGCCGACAGTAACCAATTATGCTTATTATGTACCTATCTTTGAGCCAAAATGGTCTTCACTCAGCTTAATGCTGCTAAGCCTCCACCAAGGGGAACGAGGCAGCGCTGGTTTTCATTGAGGACCAACAAAGGGGTACAATACATTTTCTGTTATGTCTAGAGTGGGCTAGAAACACAATATTCACCTAGCTTTTAGACGTTTCACTGACCCTTGTACTTTAATCGAAATAAATACCTTTTTCATTACTCATACTCTGAAAATAGGTCTGAAGTTGCCTGAGGGGCCTAATTGAAAGTAAAACTTTCAGCCCTAGCTATCGCTTTCTACTGACAGCTGTCAAATTATAAAAAAAACAAGTTCGTTTTTATTCAACCATGTTCCAACTTTCTAAAGTCTTTCTAACTGCAAGGAGGTCGTTGAAATTCCAACTTTTTATTCAGCAAGTAGGTTGGAAACCCATTACAACGGTAAGAAGTTTTTATAAAGTCTAATTAAAGCGCAATGTAAAATTTTAATAACATAAAGATAGTATTAAATAAATAATATATCTTCTAAATTACTTGATTAATATAATAGCTTCAACTATTTATTTAAAATAACATAGATTTGAGCAAACAATTTACAACTTTTTAAATTATGAGAATGAAAATAATGGCTGAATAATGCTGGCGAGCCGAAGCCGAAGGCCCGCCAGAGAAAAAGAAAAAAAAAACCGGGAAGGCGGCAATTCAATCTTCATTTTCACTAATTTTTCTTTCATGTTTTTATTTTTACTTTCTTTGTATTCGTAATGAAAAGCACAGTGTTTACCTCGGGTGAAAGTCTTTTAAGTCCCTCAAGCTCCATTGGCGCCCTCGCTATCGCTCTGGCGCCAAACCCGTCTCGGGACTCAAAAAATGTGACTTTCAACACTCGGGTAACAATGTACTATTAAGTTTGACCGTCAGCGCCTTATCCTTGTCCGTCACCGTGACCGTCGCCCCTGTGTGCAGCGTGCCTTACGGAGTAAGTGCGGGCTCCGTCTATTTGTGTGGTGACGAGGGTGCTGATGGGAATCGGAGACGTGTGCCGACGGCTCAGAAATTAGTTCACGACCGACGGAGCTCAACTGGAATTAAGTGGTTTATTTTTAGACATGCTTTTTAAAAGGGATAGGCATAATATGATTAATTATTTATTTAAGAGTTTTCAAAGTGATTCTTGTGATGTAATAAAGACATTTACTGATGATTTTTCTTTTGCTAAACTGGAACAGATCTTTAGCAAACTTCTTTTGTTTCAAAGCATCGCCATCATCAATCTACGAGTATATCAGGCTACTTCTATATCGCCTCTTTGCGGCGCACTTAAAATCCTTTCACCACACGGGTTCGAAAGAGCCAGTAACACTATAAGAAGAAGAAAAAGTCCACTGCTGGTCGTAGGTCTCTCCCAAGATGCGTCACTGAACCCGGCCTGCGGCTCTTCTCCAGAGCTTCAAAGTATCTTCTTCTGAGTCGTTACACTCTTGAAAGGGTGGTCGTGGTCGTCATGACGGGACAATGGCTCGCCTCACAATGTTCCGGCACTCATCCTGCACCGCTGCTCTTCTGGTGCATTCGTTGAGAGGGGCGTCTATGGCTGATTTGATATGGTCCGTCCATCTCATGGGTGACCTGCCGCGAGCTCTTTTGCCCTCAAACTTCCCCTGCACCAAAGCTGCCCCCAAGGCCTGCTGCTTCAAAGTATAATTAATGCATATTATGATATGTTGAAGGGCGCGCGTCTGTCGCCAATGAGTTGGCGTCGTTGATCGCCGTCCGAATGTGCCGCCATTACGCTATTATCGCCACCCAATAAATCTCTTTTATTCGCTTTTAGCATTAACAAGGCCGCGGACGAGGATCCATGGCGACGATCTTGTAAAGTAGCGATTACTGTAATGACGTGGCTTTTCCACACAGAAAACATGTTATTACCAATTAATTACACGTTAATGGATCAGTTGAGTTATCTTCAGATCGTTTGTAAAAGTCGCATATAGCTAAACTGTTTCTTATATATTTTGTATTAAAAGTGTAGTGAAAGACGGGTCACATGCCTTTTAACTTGTGCCCACTATTTTACATTAATTGTTATTTACTCAAAACGTACGACTACAACAAAAGAATAAGGTTTTGAAAGTGGATGGTAATTAAAAGGGATGAGAATTCATCCCTTTTAATTACCATCTTCATTACCCTTTTAATTACCCTTTTAAATACCTTTTAAATACCAACTATATTAAAAAAGAATATTGATTTATTAGCAGAACCACTATCAGCTTTCTTTAATAATTGTCTTACGTTAAGCATTTTCCCGGACCAACTAAAAATTGCTCGAGTGCTTCCAATATTTAAGAAAGGAAAAAAAAACGACCCTTAAAATTATAGGCCTATTTCGTTGCTACCTATTGTTTCTAAAGTTTTTGAAAAACTTATCAGAGATAGGTTAGTATCACATTTAAAAATTAACAAAACTTTAAATGAACGACAGTTTGGCTACCAGGTGAATGTAGGTACGGTAGATGCTATAGACTATTTGGTGAAAGATGTTGTTACAAATCTTAATAAAAAAATGAAAGTAGCAGGCTTGTTTTTAGATCTTTCTTCTGCTTTCGATACTATTAATCATAAATTACTGATTGCTAAGCTAGAACACTACGGTATCAGAGGTGACGTACTTAATCTGTTTAAGTCTTACCTTACGAATAGAAAACAATTCGTAGAGATAAGAAGCATTTTTGGTAAACAAGAAGTTGTTACAAAATCCAGGGCAGTTACTATAGAAAGAGGAGTTCCGCAAGGTTCAGTGCTGGGACCGTTATTTTTTGTCATGTTCCTTAATGATCTTATAGATTTCGTAAACAGTACCATTCCTGACATTGGATTGGTAGTTTATGCAGACGACACAAACGCTATAATTCCAGCAAAGTGTTTGAAAGAACTTGAAACCAAGATCGATAATGCTCTTGTGGCTTTTAACAAATGGTTTGAATGTAATAAACTAAATCTTAACATTAAGAAGACTAATGCAATTTTGTTTAAAACAACCTCTCATATGCATGATACAGTAAACGTTCTCTGTTAAGGAACAAAAGTAGGGTTTTCCAGAAGCGTTAAGTTCTTGGGCGTACAAATTGACGAATTTCTAAACTGGAAGACGGAACTGGAGGCAATAGAAAACTCCTTAAGTTCCGCTTGTTATGCGTTGAGAAGTCTTCGAGAGGAGGTAACAGTGGAACAACTTAAAACTGTATATTATGCTCTCATAGAGTCAAAATTAAGATGAGTTCTGGGGAGGCAGTTACATTTATAATATAAATAAGGCTTTTATAATGCAAAAACGAGCTATACGCACCATGCTAAGAATACCACAATGGGAATCGTGTAAAGAGCATTTTATTAAATTAAATATACTGACAGTCCCCAGCCTTTACATTTTGGTGACTTTAGTAGACATCGTCAAGCATCGTACCGCTATGAAACGGCGGAACAAAATACTATTCGGCGCACCACAAGAAGGAAAAATATTGAAATGCCTTTCTGTCCAAAGCTCAATATCGCAAAGCATTGCTGTAGATATCAGGCCATTAAATTATACAATTCTTTACCAATTGACATTAAAATAATAGACAGTCTACATTTATTCAAAACTAAACTAAAACAGCTTTTGTTGAAAGGGTTTTTTTATTCTACTGATGATTGCATAAATATGTAGTGACATTGCTAGTATTATTTAATTTATGTTATGACTTATATTATTTTTGCTTATTATGTACTATTTTTCAGACACAAATGTATAATTGTTAATGAAATAAATGAAATGAAATGAAATGAAATCTCAAACAAAACACATCTAATTTAAGGGATGACGTGTGTGATTGCATACAAACGCGTGCAGAGTAGTGTAAGGCTAACGCATTGTGCACGCCTCGCATTGTGTCCGCTACCGCCTGCGTCCCGCTTCCAATGTATTGTACAACTTGTTGACTTGTCTAACTTTGTACGCTCTGTTACACTGACAATGTATCCATTGTTGTTACTCCATGACGGCTTTATCGTCTTCGGTGCCGCATACAAGACAGGGCTGCCAGAAAGTTATGCTTATCCTGAGCTATTTGTGTTGTCAAACTTCAATGAATAGAATTATTCTTGTAGTTGCGCTAAGTAAGGCAGTCTTGGCAAAGTCACATTAAATTATTTCAAAAAGCAACTCACTTACCACTTTCCATCGCATATTTATTCATATTTATCGCCGCCCCGTATCTCTGAAGAGCGCAACTTGCAAAGTTTCATCAAAAAGCTTTGCAATCTTGGGAAGGGGAGAAGCCGAGAATCAACAAAAGCACGTTTGTGCGATTGAAAGTATTTACGTCCTTAATCCTTTTGTAACTTTAACTTGAACAACTCAAAGTCCCAACTCCGAAGTTGTACAAAGTCAGGCAACTGTTTGAATAGAAGGTGGTTCGTTTTGTGGTCAATGAATGGCTTCATTTAACTTTTCGATGTAGGCCGGTCTGATATTTTGTGCGGTTACTTTGTAACTTCCCGCGCCTGTGACGCCAAACGTAACGCTTCTTCGCATTATATTATTTGGCGTCTCGTCTTTTGCTACTTCGTAACTATAATTTATTTTGTTGTAACAATTTTATTTATTTATTGTTTCAGGTAATTTCGCTGATCCTGTGTTAACTTCTTACTTAGAACTATTCAGTGATGCGTAAGTTTTTTTTCTACAGAAAAATAGTAAAAGTGTATTTTAAGAGTTCTTAGAAATAAAATACTTTAAAATATTAATATTTTACTGACTTATTAAGATATTAAATGGATCACAATGTAAAGTTGGTTTTTAATCTTCTGTACCATGGTTTTAATATTTTTTTTATGAAGTTGCACTAAGAACAAAGCACTCCTGAGAGAAAATTATCATAAAATACGAGCTTAATTTATAATAGAGCCATACATCAAGAAAATTAGCAACAATGGAGGCTTCTCGTTACTGAAAACATAATATTTCATCTCTCGAAGACTACATTTTACACCCTGCGTACATCCCCTATGTAAATTAATCTCGACAGGGTAATGATTACTTTATCTCTTTCGTATAAAATATAAATATTTTACAAAGAATATTCATGTTTACCTGAACACGAACTCATTTAAAGACGAATAAAGTTTTAAATAACTACAGAGTTTATTTCATATTTTTCCTCTACAAATGTATTTTTATTTCAAACTTAATAATTCACAACATAAATATTTTTTCACCCTTTTGTGACAGTTTATATCGAGTGATTGTTCTATGTAGAAGAACTATGAAACCTACAACCTGCAGCACAAAAGGAAAATAAACAATGAAGTAGACTAACCTAATACTACGTGTCTGTCAATAGGTTCCAAGATCTTTAGAATATTTAAGTAGTCAGAGGGTATGTTCAGTATTACTGACAGTTCAAAACACATACTTTGCAAACGGTTGCAAGCTTCCAGTGCCTACATACGTATTGTAGGTGACTGTGTGTGATTACCATAATGTATGCACTCGAAGCTAGTGAGAGTCCGGTGGCAGCCACCGCCACCGCCACCGAAGCCAGGATCAAACACTCTGCGCCTCTGAATAATAGACCACGCCACAAATACGTGCCCGCTTTTTGAACTGTGTTTTAATGTGAAAGGAGAATGGATTGAAGGAGAATCATTATGTGGTCAAGATATATGACACTAAATTATGTAGCATATATTAGGTAAAATATAAAAAAACCAACGAGTCACAAACATCCCTTTAGAGATCTTAAGGGATGTCTGTGACTCGTTAGTGCTAAGTAAGAAGACACAGATTTTGACTTCAGTTGAGACTTCAGATTGAGACTTTGAGTCTCAGGGGTGAGATAGTTAGCGGTAGGTAATTATTTAAACATAATTATTCTAACCTATCACATTGCTATGTCAGTACGAACGTATTCTATTTTTACTTTACAAAAGCGGTTGCCATAATTCAATAATTCCTTCAACATGCCTGAATAACCCATCAAAGCGTAAAGTTATTAGGTGTGCGTGCGTGATTGGAGTCTCTCAGACCTTCTGGAGATTATACACGCAATATCATTTACTGTGAATGCTTCAGTATTTCTGTCTTAATCTGTGCTTTGAATATTCTGAAAGGATTTAATTAAATACTCACTTAATTATAGTAAAGTAAGTCAGACTACTTATTTAGTCTATTGACTCGGTATCCTGGGCGTTCCTAATTACAGGATAAGGTGCAAACAAAATAATTAATAAACTCTTATACAAGCAAGTTAGTGATTTTTTGTGTCGTTATCCTTTATTGGTCTACTGAGAGCGCTGGTGGTCTAGTGGTAGCGGCCCCGCCTTCCGATCCTAAGGTCGTGGGTTCAAATGCAATCGTGTATCCATGAGTTTTTCTACCTACAAATTTATGTACAATAAGCCAGTGCTCTCAAACGGTGAAGGAAAACATCGTGAGGAAACCGGCATATCGTAGAACCTAAAAAGTTCGAAAATATGAGTCAAGCGTACGAAAGGAGCCTCTTTGAGGCGCACTTAAAATCGTTTCACCACACTTAGTTGGAAAGAGTCAGTGACACCATAAGAAGAAGACTGGTCCACTGCTGGGCAAAGGTCCAATATTTGTTGACTTTCCTCGATCCTCCGCCACAGCGGACTTCTTTTTTCTTTGCTAAAGTTGATGATTGTGTATGCACCAATTCGACTTTAAGTTAATCTATTGATTCTGCGATGCCCAGCGATATTTGAAATCGTTACACCGATCGCCATCGCCATCGCCTAGATGTGCCTCGAAGTGCCAACGTGGGCGGATGTGTCAAAGTACATTTAAATACTGAAGCATTTTCCATTCCCGTGACGCGTGTAAAGGGTGATTTAAATAAAATCCAGCTCAGAATATAAATACCGCAAGCTAGCGTCAATGCGAACGGAAATGAGACGCTCAACATGTCGGCGACGTTCATTTAAAATGTAGGATTCCACCCCAGCTCTTGGATATTATAATTCAGAGTAGGATGTGTGGGTTAACCCACGCCACCTGGATAACTACTAGCTTTTAATTAAAATTAAGTTGTGCGCAATTCATCACAAAGTACACTGGTTCATAAATATTTATGGCTGTATTTGTAACACCGGGATTCTAGACAGAATAGATTTTCTTTTGTGCCTGATTCACCACATAATCTCAAAAACCTTCATCAGCAGAGATGGCTCATAGGTCATACGAATTTATTTTAGTCACTAATTTGATTACTTGCGAAGCACTGAAGTGATTTTTTTCAGTGTTTCTGCGAGTCACGAATAAAAAACTAAACCACCACTACTATATTACAAGCTGCCTGTATGTAGGCACCTATTGGCTAAGTGTCTTTAATGAATGTAATATCAACACGAAAGAAGAAGAAAAAGGTGCCTACATCAGTTTAGCAAATGTTTCAACATTCGTAGAACATACAACCCCGGCCGGGAACCAAATCTGAGTCGCACAATCTCCTCTCAGAGGTCACATTTTTCATCAAAAATCTTATTCCACCTTGAAACTTGCTTTGAGAGCATTAAAATTCTCCAATAGGCAGGTATTCTCTGCGGAAAGATTTGCATAAAAATAAGCACTTGAATTTTTCGCCTGCTGTATTATAAGTTATTGCCTGAAGATAAGGGACCCTAGGCCCCTAGGGCTCCAAGGAGGCGTGCGGAGCCATTAAAATGATAACATGTAATGTATTCCAGTGGATAAGATATGTGTCATCTAAATATGAAGATGCAAGATTGCAGCGTTCAAAGTTTTGTAAGAGACCCGTCTCTCTGGTGGCAGTTTTTGTATCTTTTTACCCTACTGTAAGCGTTGGTGGGCTATTGGTAGTGGCCCCGCCTTCCAACTCTAAGGTCGTGGGCCAATGAGTTTTTTCTATCAAAAACGTATGTACTCTCAAACTCTCAAACGGTGAAGGAAAACATCGCCAGGAAACCAGAGCATGTCGTAGAACTTAAAAAGTTCGAAACTATGTGTCAAGTGCACGAAAAGAGCCTCTTTGAGAATCCTTTCACCACACTTTTTTTGGTTTGAAAAAAACCAGTGACACGGTAAGAAGGAGACCCGACTGAATGGTAGATATAATATAATATAAGCCCAGGGGTCATAATATAAGGGGTGGTCTTGGCTAGTTTAAGGCAAAGCCGTTTTTAACAATGTTAAAACGAAATAAAAAGTCTATCGATTCACTTCAATGAAATTCAAGTTTAACGAGCAATAATCCCTCAATATATTTTACTTTACTGGCAGTGAAACTACTATCGTTAACCTCTTTAGTTATCTGCATTTTGCATATTTCCAACATTACATCTGAGTTGTACTTCAAGAGTTTCTTGAAATATATTCTTGATTACGGCCGTAATATAACGGTCCACTCCACCGTGACAGAGGTACAAAATGTTTGAGTCCTCCTAGACTTCTCAGATAGCTTGTCTTCTACTTGGTCTTCTATTACCTACGCCAAATTAGCTAAGCAGTAATTGACAAAATCAAAAAGATTTATTTAATAAAATTGCGCAAGGAGCACTCTGTAAGTTTTTAAAGCTAAGGAAGTCTGGCCAGCTGTATTGGTGTATTGGAAGTGCCAGTTCCATGAGACGAAGCTTAAAAGAACAGGCAAACAGTGTATTCATTTTTTAAGATGCCAGAAGTTATGAAATAAAAGGATAACACCGCTATATTCAGACGTTGGTGGTTTATTAGTAACCATGCCTGTAGGCCTACCATGAGCTCTGTCTGGTTCTGTCTCTGGTTCTGGTTTTGAGCCTGTGTGAGTGCTCACCAGTGCATTATACTGTGCTTTTGACGTAGGCTTTATTTAGTCAACACTCACACAGACTCAAAACCAGAACCAGAGACAGAGCCAGACAGAGCTCATGGTAGGCCTGCTGTAATACCCAAGCATAATATGTACTTTGTAACTTTTCTCGTTACTTCTCCGATGAATTTTAATGTAAAAACGCAGAGTTTCAATAAATTATGCGATCATGAATGAGTAGATTCATTTTGCGCTGAATCTTGTTATTTAGTGGCCATTTATTATATATTGCTAACCTTTTTATTATTAGGGTTAACAGACAACTTAATCCCGTGACTACTGGCTATAACTCATCCAGTTTTTATAAAGTATAATTAAAGAATTGCTGTTAGACTTATTAAGAGTCCAGCCCATCTGAAGCGTATATCATCATCATCATCAACAGCCTGAAGAAGTCCACTGCTGGACATAGGCCTCCCCTACACATTTCCAGGAAGAACGATTCAGAGCTCTTTCCATCCACCTGCTTCCCGCGATCTTAACAATGTCGTCGGTCCATCTGGTGGGTGGGCGCCCTACTTTTGGTCGTCTGGTTCGTGGTCGCCATTCAAGAACCTTTATTCCCCAACGGTTGTCGGTTCTTCGAGCTATATGACCTGCCCATTGCCACTTCATCTAAGTATAGTAATTCTAAGAGCTAGTATGTCGGTGACTTTGGTTCTTCTACGGATATCCTCATTGCTGATTCTATCACGTAGCAAGTGTATATGATAGTATTTATATGTATACATTTGTAAGTCGATTTCTCTCGGTCACTTATTTGTGCTCGTAGCGTCAGAGGCCACCGCAGCCACCGCTGATAAATGCCTCGTAAGCGGCGCCCTTTGTCCCCCGCTGTAGCTAACCGACTGTGGAATAAGCGGGGACAAGCTAGGTCACGGTGACAAGGCGACGGGTACTTGATCACATGTTAGTGTTTCAAAGTTAATGAACGGACTAAATAATATGTTCGCAGTGTGAATTGTGTCAAAGTAAAATGGTTGTTTTTTTTTTCAATAAAGTCGGTGGCATCACTTTGAAAAGTCATAAAAACAATCATGGTTTTTATGTGTTTAGGTAAATAAATAAATAATGTGGACAATCCTCACAACACTCCCAAGTCCCAAACTAAGCAGAGCTTGTACTATGGGAATCCGATAGCTGATAATATAATACTTAAATACTGTTTTTTTTTGTAAATACATTCATAGAATACAATATAACACCCAGACAGAGAACAAACACCTGTGTTCACTACACAAATATTTGTTCTCGGTGGGGATCAAACCCACGACCTACGGTGCAGAAGGAGGAGCTACTGCCAACTGAGCTGAGAGGCCAGATGGTAGGTGACCAAATCAAGAAGAACAAGCAAGAGACTTATTATGTTGTTTGATATATTTTTTATTTTGCATACAAAGGAGATAATCTATCACTCTCTTAATCTGTGAGTTTATTGTTGAACAAGTCCCATTAATTTTCCAAATTACGAACAAACCCGATAATCTACTATTCAAAAGGAATAAAAACCCTTTTATTGTAACAAACGGTACGTTTGTAGATAAAGCTATTTTATAACACATTTGCTCATAAAGGGTCTACTACTTCACCGATTTCAATATCGTTATGTATGTTTTTACGTACTTGTGCGTTATCGTAATGTAAAACGCACGGTTATCAATCCACGAACGGTACCTTTTTAAATCTTAGCAAAGAGTTTTTATGTCAGAAAACTGACATAAAAACTCTTTGCTAAGATTTTTTTGTGGTAAACATTTTATGAATAAAATTAACTCTGGGAGATAAAATATAGTAAATACACATTTATTCTTTAATTTAATTAATTTTAACAATAAATTAATACCATTTATTTGTAACAAAAACAAAAAAATATTAATTTACTCTATTAGTAATACTGACTGTTTTTGTGCCTTTGCCTTAAAAAAAATAAATTAGCTAATTTGTGAAAAAGTAAAAAGTTATTCCGCGCGCTTTTTCTTTTCGCTGTATTATTTTTGTTTGAAAATGTCATCAAGTAATGATGAATTTATTAATTCGAACCGCCAAAATTCTCAGAGGCAGTGAAAAAGGCTACTTTAAGCCTCTTGCCTGAAAAATCGAACGATAGATACTTACAAGCGTATCAAAACTTCATCTTAGTGGAAAACAAGCAAAGATGCCAATTCATTTTCACAGAAAGTGTGTTTTTAGCCTATTTCATGGAACTTTCTTAAAAATATAAGTCAAGCTCATTGTGGTGGCAACGTAATAATCAACTTTACAAATTGTTAAAATTTTTCCAACTGTTTTAACAAGCAAGTAATTTCTACAAGTAAGTAAGTTCGTCCGACAGTCCGAGTATTATTTGTTTCCTCGCAAATGTGTTATAAAACGTCGTATGAAATACGTGCGCTTTGATAATTACAGCCTCTGCTTTCTTGTAGCCCTCGCCTACGGCTCGGGCTTGCAATAACGCCTCGGCTGTAATTTTCAACTTACCGCACTTATATCATAATGTACTATTACGGCTCAAAGATGTACCTACAGATTTAAGGTTCTTCGCTTTCCATGCAAACTGATTTATTGATAACTACATAATGATTGATTATGAGTGATCCGAGTTTAATTGTACACTGAAATAGCTGGTGGTTAGCTTTTATATTATTCTTAGTTATGGAAAACTAACTGTCCAAGTTCTGAGTGACATCATAATGTGCATCACATAAGCCATCATCACTTGCACACAGTGTTTAATCACATTTGACAGTATACCACTTCATAACCTTTGTTTTGACTGTTTACACTTTGGTATTTGATCTCAACCCGACATGCGTAAGAAAGACCTCAAATAAAAATAAAACAGTTTTCAAGACTTACCTTTTCTTTACCTTAATTTTAGACAATAGAAGCCCAAAATTAATTACGAAACTCAGAAAGTAACTTTGCATTAATAATCCCATTCGTAATATCTATCTGCAGACTTCAGAAGGCATTAAATTAACCGTTAACTTCCCACTTTGTTAGAACAACAATAATTTCTCTCACAATCGTTTGCTAAGCTTCCCAAACTTCCACAATTGTTTGTTCGACGATTCTGCCACACTCTCTTCACACCTGAACTGAACCTTATCTTCATAGTAATAGGCATAGTTTTAGATTGTGTCAGTGTTGCGAATGAATGGGTATGTTTGCTCAATGGCGCTTGCTATACGACGGATTTGGACTTACCCTTGTGAGAAACGTTCAATGGTATTTATAAGTTTGCGGAGTCGTCTTTCGACTTTGAAATATTATCACGGTAAAGTCGTGACTTACTCAGTTTGTCGCTACAGCTTTTTCAGTTTCAGCAGAAAATTATGTCTTGAATATAAAAAAAATGTTTATTTTGTGAGTCTATTCGGTAAGTCTTTAACTCAAACGTACGGTTATACACTGCGCCTTTTAGCAGCAATGTATAATAAATAAATATTGTGGACAATACTCACAACTCTATCAAACCCTAAATTAAGCAGAGCTTGTATTATGGGAATCAGATAGCCAATATAATACTTACATTTTTTTTTAGTAAATACACTCTTAGAATATAGTATAACGCCCAGACAGAGAATAAATATTTGTTCTCGGTGGAGATCGAACCCACAATCTACGGCGCAAAAGGCAGAGCTACTACCAACTGAGCTGAAAGGCCAATCAAAATGCATGTTATATAGATCATTCATCAAAACATTCATCTAACAAACAAAAGAAAATATAAAAATAGCTCAACAAAGCAAAACAAGCGCGGACCCATTATTGTAGCAACAAATGAAACGAGAGAATTGAAACTGATGGTGTCCATTCACAACAAGTGGAGCAGATGAATGCACCGTCCGTCGGCCGGACTGTCCGGACTGTCCGGACTGTCCAGCCTTCAGAAATAGGCCAGTGTATTATTTTCACGGCTTGATAGTGTGCTGAGAATACCGCTTCTTGGATGACTAGACCGCTCATTTACAAATGGAGATAAAATAAACTAGGAACAGTCTTTTATTAAATTACAATCAACAATGTCGTCTTAGTACACGGAAGTCATTTTGGAGGTTGAAGGAGAACGTTGAAAATCGGATTTGTGGGACTAGGTGAATTTTAAGGCATCACTGGAGCCATCAAGACTAGTCGACATAAGATATTCGACGTTGTCTTTCAAGAAGGAGTTCGAAAAACTGGAGCAAATTCCCTAACAAATAGTGGCACGGCTGAGTGGTCATATGGATGCAACAGTTGTTCGCGCGCCTTTCGGCAAACACTGGATCGTTGCAATTCATTCACAGACAAGTTTAACAGTCGATAGGTAGCTTAGTATGTCAGGTAAAGCACTATCATCTAAACGTGTCTACAAACTAATATAATAATCCAATTTTGATAGTCGTTTTCATCTTTAGTAGTGAGTAGATCAAGGCGAGCAGTACGAGACCATCAATCAGGTATGTGCATGGAGGTTAGTTTGTCTCCATTAGACTACGACGTGCACTGTGCATACCATCCAGGATTCAGAGTCTTACGCCAAAATCGGGTTCTAGCGTTGAGTGAGAAAAATGAGCCTTTTCCTGGTGCTAATGTCGTTGTGTCCCGCTGTTCTCGCGCTGTGACAAAAATGATGGATGAACCCGTGGAGAAGCTGCCTCGCTTGCTACAAACGTCGCTACTTTGCTTTTATGGTGATAATACGTTTCTAGCGTGGCTACGTGCTTATAATGTGTTGTTATTCTTTAGAACCGAACCTAGACCTGACAAACCACTCCGCACACTACCGGCGACCTAAAACTGGCATCTAGGTTAAGAAATTCAGAGTGATCCTTGTAGTTTTAGATTAGATAAAAGATAAGTTAAAGTTTTATTGAATAATATCTAATAATAAATATTCTTCTCCTACCTAGCTTCTTCTATCTAACTCCAAAGGTTATATTTAAATAAATAAACATTGACTTTAAGAGTCTTCTCAGTGTTATCCGTTTCCTCAAATTCAGCGAGCCAGTTTATTGCAGTATCTATGATCGCCGTCTGATCTGTCGCTGTCTGCCGGCAGACATCGCCAATCAATTCCTTATCCGGCAGACGAGCACTGCGATAAGCATCCCGACAAATTACATGGCAGCACAGCGCGGGGGTATCGTCGGTGGAACTAACTAAATTTCACAATATTATTATGTTAGCCAAGACCTTGAAATTATCTATTGTGAAGTGTAGGATGAAAACATATTAATATGGTTGTTAAGTACCATACTTTAGCTAGCTAGATAAGGCCTTTTGTTTTTCTTTTGTCAAAAACCACACCCATTTAAATCGATGGGCACGACAAATTCAGAAAATTCGGAAAACCCTTCAGACTATTGTTATTTTGTTTTGTAAATTTTCCTAAATTTAACATTTGATTTGTTTTTAGGGTTCCGTAGCCAAATGGCAAAAACGGAACCCTTATAGATTCGTCATGTCTGTCTGTCTGTCTGTCTGTCTGTCTGTCTGTCCGGCCGAGTCACAGCCATTTTTCTCCGAAACCATAAGAGCTAGACTGATGAAACTTGGTGAGTAGATGTATTCGGTGAACCGCATTTAGGTTTTTACACAAAAATAGAAAAAAAACTATAAATTTTGGGGGTCCCCATACTTGAAACTGAAACTCAAAAATGTTTTTTTCATCAAACCCATACGTGTGGGGTATCTATGGATAGGTCTTTAAAAGTTATGTTGAGGTTTCTAATATCGTTTTTTTCTAAAACTATAAATTTTGGGGGTCCCCATACTTGAACCTGAAACTCAAAAATTTTTTTTTCATCGAACCCATACGTGTGGGGTATTTATGGATAGGTCTTCAAAAATGATGTTGAGGTTTCTAATATAGTTTTTTTCTAAACTGAATAGTTTGCGCGAGAGACACTTCCAAAGTGGAAAAAAGTTGGTCCCCCCCCCCTCTAACTTCTAAAATAAGAGAATGATAAATCCAAAAAAAATATATGTTGTACATTACTATGCAAACTTCCAACGATATTTGGTTTGAACGAGATCTACTCAGTAGTTTTTTTTTTATACGTCATAAATCGTAAACCGCAATTTACCTTTCGACGAACTACAAAAACCTTTATATTATGTTAATTGATGCTACGGAACCCTTCATGGGCGAGTCCGACTCGCACTTGGCTGCTTTTTTGTGATTTATGATTCGGTATTGCGGAAATTACCGCAAGCGTTTTTTGTGTGTGTATTTAATAGCCAGTTCATCCTTTTGACTACCCAGTTTTGGGGTGCCACCCTAAAACTGTTGTCAGAAGGATGACCGGATATTGAATTAGACAGATATTAGTAGCCTTACTCCCTCTCTATTTGCCCTGCGTTTGATTGAATATTTGCGCAAGACTAATGGGTCAATCGAAGCGGGAAAGCTTCGACTGATTTCCCAACGTTTCTACCCCCGGAATCGGCCCTCGCTTGTGCACATAACTCCTAGTTGGGTCCAATATCTGGTTTGATCCAATATTAGCTTCAGATTGGCGTTGTAGATAGGCTATACATTTTGTAAAGATCCTACTAATAAAAAATGTTAATATTTATAACAATTTTTATCCAAATATGACAATAAAAGTAAATAATATTTCATGACCTAAATTATAGGTGATAGGATAGCACTAAAATTTAACAGGCTTTACAAGGTAAAAAACAGTAGGTACAGTAGGTAATTAAAGAGAGTATACTAATGGCACAAAACTATGCACAAAGCTTTGTAACAAAATATCAGCGCTAGTTCAAAGTAAAAAGCACTTAGTTAATTGAAAGCCACATCTCTGGCATCTGTGTTAATTACATTTCCATTTAGCTTCGTTCGTAATACTCGTGCTAACACAACAGCACAGTTACACAAAGGGTGGTTTCATTATCATTTATCATTTTAATAGTTTACATCAGCAACAGTATCCGACCTTATGAAACGTGTCCAACGCTCATATTTCTACACTGTCACGGATAGAGTAACCTACTTTACTACTTTATAGAGCATAAACTCTAATTACTAAGAAGAAAATAATTTGATGTTGTTTCATTTTAGAACCGACCACTAAGATTTAAAATGATCCTCTACTTATCCTATACTTATCTTACCCCCGAATACTGAAACGCAACTCAGATTTAAGCACATCTCAAGCGACGAATATTTCTAAGCAAAAGTTTGTTCTAATATGACATCGGCGTAGATTGGGTTGTCTTTGGACAAAGGCGTCCTCCAGGGTTTGCCATTTGGTGCGTTCCAGACCATCTGCGCCACTCTTTATGGAGCTAATCTTCCCATCGCTTTAGCTGCTGCCCTCTGTTGCGTTTTCCTTCTCGTGGGTACCAAACTGTACAGTCATAAATCCATTGACTCCTTTGTGAAAGATCTCCGTAGTATTAGTTAGTTAGTAACTAACAATTTTGTACATAATGGCTCTCGGCACCACTGAAAACCAGCGCCGTATAAGCCCTTTCGCTTTTATGGCAAATGCTGAGTGGAAGCCTTTTTTTCGTCACCAATTGCTTGTTGTATATTTTTTGTGTGTACCATGTTTTGTGACGTAAAATAAACATTTTCTATTTTTTTTTCTATTGTTGAATAATCATCACCGTCGTAGAACTCTTTAAATTAGATTTTCTTTACCAGTTTTCATTGTCTCTGCGAATGTTATTAAAGTAAAAAGTTCAGGCTCCATTACTGCTCTGAAAGGAGCCTCTTTGAGGTGCAATTGAAATCCTTTCACCACACTTGGATCGAAAAAACCAGTGACATGATAAGAAGAAGACCGTATCTTGCTCATTTTCAGTTTTCGTAATGATGCTGTGTTAATTTCGTAAATAAACAGCTCGAGCGGCCAGATAGCGTATAAAGTAGCAATACCTGACAAGGGGTGGGGACCACCCTTATCTACAGGTCTCTTAAGCACAATGCCAAGGGGCGGCTCTCTTGAAGTTATTGCGACAGTATCACAGAGGGTCGTAATTGTGTTTCGCGTGAAGACATCGTGTCTGGGGAACAATACTTGGGAGGTACTTGTTTGTAGTGTATAAGTTTTGTAATAATCGTAGTCATATTATGTATATTTGTGCTTGAGGATTCTTCCAAGAGTTTGGTAATTACTACTAAGAAACTAGGTTTAGTTCTTCAGTAAATACCATAAAAAGTAATTAGAAAACTTTATACTGTTTCTTTTTGCTTTTTAGTGAGCCCAACTAGGGTTGCAAACCGTACTTTATAACAAAGTATTGTACTCTGTTTTGACCAATCGTATTTAATATTTTATGGGGGCAGTAAAGCACATGAAAATACATAATTGTTTTAATTGAAGAATTTTTTTAATGGTCTGCTATTTTATACCTACATGTAACGGAACGGACAAGGAATATAATACTCTCTACGAAAGGGAACGGACTGCTTTGGAACGTAACCTAAGACGTCAATGTCAATATCGTGTCATGTCAACTTGTCATTTTTGCCGCTGTTGTTCACTGTGGACAAATTAATATTTGTTGAATGTTGCTAGAAGCAACAAAAAATACCTATGGAAGAGAAATAGTGTGGTAAATAAATAGTACTTTATTTTCAGATGTTGTACTCTTTTTGTAGCTTAAAAAATTAAATATACTCCATTTGCTTAATAAGGTGGCAAAAAGTCCAACCTATTTCAACTTAATTAGGTAATAACACTCTGGATTTACTTATTTATCTAATTACTTAAGATAAATAAGTAAATCTAGACTTTAAATAATAAATAATAAATAATAAAATTAGTTTATTGCAGGTACAATAACTAAAAACAAACACACGCATACCACACAAAAAAAATCCTAGACTACCTAGATCTACCTAGTTTTATAAATAAGCGTCGTAAAAAAATACCAGAGCTTTTGCCAATTTATTAAAAAAAATAAGGAGCTAGACCGTTGCCGAGAAAAACTACTTACGAAGCGTCTTACAAACTTGTCTCTGAATTGATTTCGCTAAAGAAGCCCCTAAAGACTTGGAGTAAGTACCTTCTTAAGTAGTGTATTCTATGATGCTTCACGGAAGAGGAATGGAGCTCAGCTCTCAAAGGGAGACTTTTCGGTATCAGTTTACAAAGAACCTTGTCGCTTTATTTAGACGTGATATTTCGCTTGGACGCGGACGCGCGTTACAATATACAAGTTAAGAGAGTCGTTTGTTTCTGAGAAACTTCATTCAAGGGAACAACTAATCGTTTTTTCTACAGGAAAATATTATCTCTGCAATATTCGGTAAAATATTTTATTTCCTAAACGAATTGATCATGACAAGGCTGCTCACACGGAGTGGCACTATAAATTGCATTGCAAATGTAACTATAGAATGTTCTGAAATGGGGTTGATTCACACAAACGATTAAGCTCTGCAAATCCTTGATGTTTGCGACCGGCTTAGCGCCACCGGCTTCACGTCGCATCGCTCTATTATCTAATGCTGTGTGAATGTAGACACAGCTTTTCTTATTAACCGACTTCCATGCCTCCGTCATTTATGAACCGATTTAGAAAATTATTTTTTTATTTGGAAGGTTATTCTTACGTCCAGATTGTCCCAAACAAATTTCATTAAAATCGGTTTAGCCGTTTGGCAATGAAGTCGGTTTCTCTAGTTTTTTAAACTTATAATTATTTTAAGACTGTAAGTCAAAAGCCCTGATCCTTATCGTACAACCTTACATTCTTTTAACTTGGACTTCGTTTAATCCAGGTTAAACGTAGCTTCGTCTATCGTTTACATTAGAGTGCCCATGTGTGTATTTTAATTAATACGAAAATGAATGTTTTTAAAAAGCGTTAAGTTTCTATCATTCTATTTTTTTCAGGTTGAGTCAATGGAACGTGCTCAAATAAAAACTAGACAATTCAATTAGCAATCGCTGGCATTCAGCAGATAGGATTGGCATTTTGATCAAGTTTCAGCATCGTATATGAGCGGATTATTTCGAACATTGTTTCATCCGGGGCGCGCCTCGCATTGATAATACCGGGTTTGTAGATCAATGCCGGGGAAGGTATTTTCGTACTTTTTTACTTTGTTGCAATCGCAATACGACTGTAAATGAATTCCTACAAAAGATATGCAGTGCATTTTACCAATGTTATTCGTTCGTGATAACAGTTTAGTTATTATCCTACTAGTAAATGTTTTTAAAGTGTCAATCACGTCGTAACCTGGACCTAATTTAGATGAAACTTTGAAGAGATTTGATTAGACCTAAAATAACACAATAATACTTAGCACGTGAGCGAATCCGAGGGCGGAACCAGGAGAAAAAAAACACGAACGCAGGCACATTTATCGTCTTAGTAGACCGATAAAAAACAACTATTTGTAATACTACAATTAAATATGCAAAAGCTAGGGACCTTGGCATAAAAGTTAGTATTTGTCCATTCATTTTAATAATGGACAAACAGAAATATGAGAGAACATTTGAAAAGGGACCGGGCTCACCGGCGCGGCGCAGCGTCGGTCACTTTGTTTGTTTAGGGCTCAAACGTCTAGCTGTTAGAGTCGCTTTAGACGGATTCCTAAAAAACGACGGTGATTAAACTTGTATACTATTTCATGGCTTTTCGTATTTACAAAGATTTACGAAGGTTTTCTGTAATTTTATAGAAGAAACTTTTGCAAGAAGTCAAGGAAAATTAACTTTTTAAACGAATGTGACGAAAACATTTAGTTTGTAACCTATAGTACTCTACCTACATACTGATATTAATGTTCGCCTGTTTTGGGGTGCGGTAATAAAAGAAGTAGTTTAATTCTTGCTTGTATTGTTTCAATGTCTCAACTTAAATAAATATGTAGAACATTATTAATTTACAAACGCATCATGTTGTCGACGCTCATCAGCATGACATCCCGGTAGGACCTCTTCCTGAGCAGGTCGGTGTCGAGACACGTCAGGTCATCAACCTTCATCACCATGTCGGAGGTGTCAATGTCCTTGATGCTGTTGCTCTGCATAGACATGTCCTTCCTGTACACAAACACATCGGCGAACTTCATGTTGCTGGTGAAGAAGTTGGTCAACTTGATGTTGCGATCGAAGGGGAAGCCCAGAGGCATGGTGTCGATACAAGACGTCCAGCGACAAGCGTGGCGCTGCTTCATGGTGTCCAAGTTGATGTACGGGAGAAGGAGGCCGGTGCGCACCGGAGTCACCATCACGAACATCTGCAGAGGGAGACCGCCGCGAGTACCCAGAGGCAGAAGCAGTCTGTGGGGGAATCCGAGGCGAGTCTTGTACCACCAATTCTCAATGGTCTTCATTCCGGAGCCGGTCGTGTCCATATCGCGGTTCAAGATGCTGCGAGTCCAAGGCCTCTGTTCAATGACACCGTGCATCTCCAAAGAGTTGCGGACGATAGTGTTCTTTCCGGTCTCGAGTTTATAGAGGAAGCTGTCGATTTCTACCATGTCCATGCGCATGTCGTTGACGGTGATCAGACGGCCGAGGCAGTCGTATTTAGGACCGAGGAAGATGCGAACGACTGCATCGACGGCCTTGTCAGAGACGACATCAACGTTCACCTTGAAATTGTGATGGTTCAGACGACGCATGCGAGCAACCATGATGCTGTCTGAGCGCTTCTTTTGTAACTCAGCCTTGTCGAGGTAAACTGCGTTGGTTATGTCAATATCATATTCATCCATGAAGGTAACCAGCTTATCAGTGGTAAGGTGCTCGATCTTGACGCCTTGGAAGCCAAACTCTTCACGAGTGTAGTAGGGCAGGGTCTTCTTGAAAAGGTTGCCGGTGTCGACGATGCGCTTCATGATCATCCAGAAGACTGGGTCACGGAGACAGGTGGAGTACATATCCAGAGCGGTGGGCACGTAGGTGTACCTAAAAAAGAACAATTTCATCAGTGACAGATCTCATAGTTTCAATAAAACAGAAGAATTTACAATACATCTTCAAGAAATGGATTTGCATGAAGAAATCCGTGTCTCATACTTACTTTTCCCTGTTGTAAACTCCATAGCCGAGGATTTTCCTGAGCAGGTTGGTGACGAGCATGACCTTAGCGTCGTCTCTGATGAGGCTGATACCGCCCAAAAGCAGACGTGCCAAGCTCTCAATGTCTTCAGGTTTCTTCAGGTTGATGATGGTTCCATCACGCTGTAAATTAAAAAGTAATGTGTGTTATTATTTAATAGGCAATTAAGTTATCAAACTTAAAGATTTGAGAAAGGGGAGAACTTACGAGCTCAACTTTGCCGGTCAGGATACCATCACGAATGAATCGCTCGACGTCTTCCAATTGGCGTTTGTACTTGATGTTGTCGTGGGTAACGATGATCTTGTTGTTCTGACGTACGGGCATCTCGTCTCCGGTGTGCAGGCGGATCTTGGGCCAGT
Organism: Thera britannica; assembly: GCA_939531255.2. Lineage (NCBI taxonomy): Eukaryota > Metazoa > Arthropoda > Insecta > Lepidoptera > Geometridae > Thera > Thera britannica. The sequence goes on along the minus strand of OW618034.2, from coordinate 15,162,078 downwards.
AGCCAACCTTCAGGGGCTCGTTCAGCATCAATGGCTTGATGTCGCACATGCCATGAGCCAAACGCTCTAGCCTGTATCTAGCCAGCAGCTGCATGTTTGCGTACATGAGAATCTCTCCGCGACGTTCCTTGTTTAGATTGTACACGTCGTCTGTCATCCAGAATGGGTAGTTCATGTGCAAGTAGTACATGTACGTGTTAAGGTCTACATCTTCGGTGAAGTAGTTTATCTTGTCGAACTCGGTCAAGGAGTGACGGACTCCTTTGCGCCAGTCGATGACGACAAGGTTCTTGTCGGTAACCCTGATGCCGTAGTAGTCAAACAGGACGGGGTCTGTGACGGCCTTAGTCATCTTCATCATGAAAGCCTTGTTGATTACGTGGCTGTCGACGAAGAAGTATGGATAGATTTCGTAGGGGGCCGGGATAGTGATGCCAACACAGTCAGGTCTGTGGAAGCAGGCGCAAGTCAGGGCATAGACAAACATGCCTCCGTTGATGCGTTCACGCAACCAGCATGCAGTCCTGATGAAGGTGTCGAAGTCCTTGGCAAAGTACAGGATCTTGAAGACCTTGATGGCCTGGTCGAGGTGCAGTTCGTTGGTGTGGACAAAGACTTCACCGCGGGGAAGCATACCGTATTTGAAGGTATCGATGAAGTCCTTGACGACGTCGACTTTCTGTAACGAGTCAAAACACATTTTGATTAGTTGAAAAAAAAATTGGGGTTGCACTAATCTAACAGTTGGATAGTATCTAAGTATCTAACGTAAAGTAAGACTAGCTGAGAGTATTTTCTGAGACAGATGAAATAGAAGAAGACTCAGCAGAAAGACGAGAGTTAGTGGTTTACCAGGTATTTGTCAACGTTGTCCTCGAGTGCGTACTCGCGCGCCACCTCGCGGATGTCGTCGTACATGGTCGGCTGGAGGATGTGGTTTAGCAGCTTCATGATGCACAGCTCCTTCATTTTCACGTCCACGTTCACTGTTGAAACGTACTTTGTTAGATTCAATAAGAAGCTTTTTCAGAGATCTCAGAAATTTTATGTAATGATTTTTTTTGAGATTGTGTCTAAGACGATATTGTTGCTCTTCAAATTGCGATTAGAAATCGGTTATATGTATACGTATTATTCAAAATGTTCCTATAGCAGTCAGCAATAGTAGCAGCCTATAGTAGCAGCTTAGCAGACCTATAAGTCGGTTGCCATCTCTATTTGTTGACATGAAAGTGAGTGTCCGGCATTATGAATTAAGAGGTTCCAAATTTTTCCAAAACGCTATTGTTTAAGCGTATAAAGAATATGAGTAAAAAATTGGATTATTAGAAGTCAGTGGATGCAAAAGGATCTAAAAGAATCTAAATCGCTCTTCATGGGAATTAATGGAGTCGGATGTCCGGCACTAGGCTTTTTCGGCCAAGTTAAAATTGTGATCTAGTTTAGATAAAGTTAATTAAAATTATGAAAACAGAAGAAATTTTATGACTTGTATGACTTTAAATGCTTACCCAAACTCTCCTTGCCGATGACAACGTTCATGAAGTCGGTATCCTTGAGGACGGTGGCCGAAGCCGCAGCCAGGAAGGCCGCTACCAATAGCAACTTCATGATGACCAGTTCACCGGTGACGCTGGACTGTGCCTTCCACTGCTCTCGTCGGGGCTTTTATACGCCCCTGGACCACAGATAGTGACATAGTTCTCTTGACGACAATACAATTATCGCCTCCGTAGGACCACAGCCGAGGTCAATAATTTGTGAAGAAAACAACAGATTAATCGAATCCCTAGACCACAGATTATTGAATAGTCGTTAAGAAGACGGTAGCTATCAGGTGAGCGGTCAGAGACGATAACCTGCGGCATAATACTTCGAACCACGTCCTTCTGGAAAGATTTGAACTTAGTGCATAGTATTAATGGCTCTGTAAACGGAAACTTAGTGCAGCCATTATCGGAACTTAAAAGCTCCTACTAAGTTCGATTTTTATTTCTCACTCTACTTTAGACTTGTTAAAAATAAGGATGGGACTATTTTAATCTGACGGATAGCCTGGTAAATCAGCCCTAAAAAGCCTATAACGGACTGAAAGCTGTAATCATGATGCTTATTTGCAAATTGATATTACTTTTTTTAACTTGTATTCAGCAAAAAGCGGCCAAGTGCGAGTCGGACTCGCCCATGAAGGGTTCCGTAGCAACAAATAACATAATATAAAGGTTCTTGTAGTTCGTCAAAAGGTAAATTGCGGTTTACGATTTATGACGTATAAAAAAAAACTACTGACTAGATCTCGTTCAAACCAAATATCGTTGAAAGTTTGCATAGTAATGTACAACATATATATTTTGAGTTTCATCATTCTCTTATTTTAGAAGTTAGAGGGGGGGGACCAACTTTTTTCCACTTTGGAAGTGTCTCTCGCGCAAACTATTCAGTTTAGAAAAAAACGATATTAAAAATCTCAACATCATTTTTGAAGACCTATTCATAGATACCCCACACGTATGGGTCCAATGAAAAAATTTTTTTTGAGTTTCAGTTTCAAGTATGGGGACCCCCAAAATTTATAGTTTTTTTTACTATTTTTGTGTCAAAACTTTAATGCGGTTCACAGAATACATCTACTCGCCAAGTTTCATCAGTCTAGCTCTTACGCTTTCGGAGAAAAATGGCTGTGACATACGGACGGACAGACAGACAGACATGACGAATCTATAAGGGTTCCGTTTTTGCCATTTGGTTACGGAACCCTAAAAAGAGGAACTTAGATATCAAATGCTGTAGGTATTCAAGCGGTATCAGCATGCAACAATGTCGGCTGTTTTGGGTTTTATCTGCGGTTTTATTAACTTTCTTGCAAAATATCAATAATATTTTAATTGACCTTTGTTTAATAACAAGCGTTACGTACCTAGAGGTGTTTCTATGTAACATTATTTACAGTTAGTACATATTACAATGTAAAAATATTTTTGTTTATGTATGTAGCTTGCTACACATCAGAAATTTTAGGCACTTATTTATTTATTCTTTCTTCGCACACAGACCCCTTGTAAATAAATATCTTGAGTCCATTCCATCCAAAGGTTGTCTGGTAGAGATCGCTATTTAGCGATAAGGCCGCCCATTGTATGAGGCAAATAGTTTTAAGTATATTCTTATGTACCTGTACTTTTATAATTTGTTGTGTGCAATAAAATATTTTCTATCTATCTATGTATGTTACCACGGCCACGGCTAGATTCCCTAATCAAGTCGTAGATGTCATCTCTTCATCTAGGCTTGGTCAGGAGAAACTAGCGTGCCTAAAGCATTTTATTCTGAGGATACCAAGTTTGATTACCAGTTATCAATAGATATATGTGATCAGTAGGCCTACCACAAGCTCTGTCTGGCTCTGTCTCTGGGTCTGGTTTTGAGTCTGTGTGAGTGCTCACCCAGTGTAATATACTGTGTGTGTGACGTTTCGACGTAGGATTTATTTAGTCAACACTCACACATACTCAAAACCAGAGCCAGACGGAGCTTGTGGTATTAGGCCTACAGGTCACGGCTTCAATTTTGTCATAATAACGCTAATCAAGTGAATTGAATGCGGTATTTTTTGTTGTTTACGAGAGAAGCTCGATATACTTTTTACATGATTGTTATTACAAAAGTAGTTGCGACTAAGCTGGCTCATACGAATTTGTGTTAGTGAAAAAAAACGGTAGGAACCGAGCCGTAGTTTGTTGCCTGTTCTTCTAGGCTTGGTCGCGTGGAACTGGCATGGCACCTAGACTCACATAGCTTTAAGACGTTTCAAAGTGATTCTTGCAATTGAAATGAATACAGTTTTATTGAGTTTGAGTTTGAAGGACATAAAATTGTTGTACGATTACAAGGTGTTGTTGTATTGTCCGCAGACATTTCGGCACGGCTTCCCATCGTGTCCGACGGCGCTGGCATGGGACCCCATACAGAAGCTGCTGGCTGTGGGAGACAAGGGCGGCAATATCAGAATGTATCCTTTGACAAACCATCATCATCACAAACAAAACAAACCAGAAGGGCAAGTCCCACTTCATTTACAACATTTCGTCTACGAAATGTGGTTTTCGTTTCGCCTATTTGTCTCTCTCTATTTTATGGAGAAAAGATGGGGCAGCAAAAATACGTTACGTAGAAACGATTGGAAGAGTTTTTGTCTCATAAATTTTCCATACAACAGAGAGAGACACGTGCTCACACGAAAAAAACATTTGGTAGACTAAATGTGGTAGCAAAACTCCGACTTCGGGTACAGAACACCTTGTTGTGTCTCAACTAATAGTTGAAACGTTTAAAGCTCTTTCTCAGCTTTATCAGCGCTGTCATGGTAAGTGCTAATTTAAGTAGGTACACTAAAAAACACATTTTTTACCCGTCTGCCAAAGGATGGTAATGTTTTAACCGACTTCAATAAAAAAAGCAGGCAAGTGCGAGTCGGACTCGCCCATGAAGGGTTCCGTAGCACGACGAACTACAAGAACCTTTATATTATGTTACTTGATGTAACATAATATAATCTTGTAGTTCGTCGAAAGGTAAATTGCAGTTTACGGTTTATGACGTATAAAAAAAAACTACTGACTAGATCTCGTTCAAACCAAATATCGTTGGAAGTTTACAAAGTAGTGTACAACATATATTTTTTTTAGTATTATCATTCTCTTACTTTAGAAGTTAGAGGGGGAGGGACCAACTTTTTTCCACTTTGGAAGTGTCTCTCGCGCAAACTATTCAGTTTAGAAAAAAACGATATTAGAAACCTCAACATCATTTTTGAAGACCTATTCATAGATACCCCACACGTATGGGTTCGATGAAAAAATTTTTTTTGAGTTTCAGTTTCAAGTATGGGGACCCCCGAAATTTATAGTTTATTTTTTATTTTTATGTAAAAATCTTAATGCGGTTTACAGAATACATCTACTCGCCAAGTTTCATTAATCTAGCTCTTACGGTTTCGGAGAAAAATGGCTGTGACATACGGACGGACAGACAGACAGACAGACAGACAGACAGACAGACAGACATGACGAATCTATAAGGGTTCCGTTTTTGCCATTTGGCTACGGAACCCTAAAAAGGAGGTTCTCAATTCGGTTTTTTTTTTTAGTTTTTATCGCATAACTTCGTCATCTATGAACCGATTTGTAATATTTTTTTTTATCTGAAAGGTAATACCTACTTCCAGGTGGGTCGATTTTTTTCCAAATCGTTCAGCAATAGCCATGAAGTCAGTTTATGAAGTTTTTTAAACTTTACTTGTTAATTCATGAAAGTCTTGAAGGTTCTCAACAACCAATTATAGAGGGAACATTATGTTAGCTTGGTATTCAATAAATATAGGCTTCTTCAACGGTTTGTACGCTCATATACGGAAACTAATCAAAATTCACAAAGCGCTATAATTTAACTTACATTTTATAATAATGATAATATATCGGTAAATTAATTACTGAGAACTACGAATTGGGTTCATCAAATATTATGATCTAAAGATAGACACAGAAACCTGAGTACCTTCTTGATTAGTTGAGAGAAACTTTGATTAGGAGATCAGGCGAGTTAATTCGAAACGTGATTGGACGGACAACATCTAATGGTATTGAGTTGTTTAGTAGCAGAGCTCAAAATTTTAGTTGGTCATAATAATGTACCGAACACCACGAGAAAAATTGGTTAGTCTATAAAAAAAATCAACAAATTACCCACTTAAAGGCCTCACATCTAGGCAATCGCGATCAGCTGGAACGCTGTCAAATATCGCTGTAATATTTGACAGCGTTTCAGTTGATCGCCATCGCCATCGCTTAGATGTGCGCAGGTCTTTACTTACAAGCGTTAAGGATAATCAGAGCATAAGCTATTGCCATCTTTTATAGCTAGGTATTGACAAACAGTGTCGGGGCTAATTTTCAACAATGTCTCAGCCCTAAGAACCCCTAGTTTTTTTTTAACTGTACTGTTATTTGACGTCTACCTTCCTCATATTTTTACGGCAATACAGTACAACATCATCCATCTTCCGTTTCTTTACGTCCAGTCCTACTCGGGGTTCCATACTACAATTAGGCTGAGCCCATCTCACTTGTCACGTTGTCACTCAGAGCTTATGCCACACTTTCACATTCCTCTAAGAAAATATGATCTAAGATCCCACACGTGGTCACCGGCTGAAGAAAACCGTGACCCCGCCGTCTCACTATTTTTATAGCTGATATAGCTGATGGAACAAGCATATGGCCCACCTGATGTTAAGTGTGGTTACTATCGCCTATAACAAAGCCTTGCCGCGTAGGTCACGCACATCAGGACCGTGCCCTACGATGCAATGCCCTTCTCCCATCAACTTGAGGCATACAAATGTTCAGCCTCACGTGTCTCATTTGCCGCATATCACTTCTTCAGCAATAGAGTGTTCACAATTGGAAGGCGCTATCGGTTGACATCGATCCTGCTGCTTCCGTCAATACATTCAAAAATAAACTCGAAATCTGGCTTCGAACAAATAAATCACTGCTCAAAAAAAATTCCAAACCTAAGAGACACTGTGTGACGTAGACACATTAGCAAAAGATGCTCGTCTATAAATAACTAATAACAATTTGTCTTAGTTATCAGGTTGTAATGATCGGTCATAAATCATCATTAATTTCCCATATTAAAGGTTTTAGGTTTAAATATAATTTGACCCAAGTGACTTGGGTACACACAAAATAATGAAAGTAGCTGTTTTTGGTGGCACTGTGGTTCAGTTGAGTTATCTTTTCCTCCAGCCTCTCGTAACAGATAGTATTTTATGGGCAATAAAAAAGAATTTTAGATATTTGTTTAACCCTAAACACAAATTAAGCGTTTATTATTTATTAAAAAGAAACCCTAAGATTGATACACGCTATTTTAATAGCGTATACCTAAGTTAAACTACACTTGGTGAGTTCTTCTCAAGTTAGTTTTTAGATTTTTCTCTATACATCTATGTAGTCCAAGACGGTATTACTTGTTAAACTTCATAGTTGATGATTCCATTGAGAGTGTCGAAATATGCGTTTCTCGCGGCTTAAACGGCCGTAACTTAATTACAACCCGATTCCTCCACGCGTTCCCGAGATATAGGCCTTGGGCACACTAGACGGAAATTCCGTCGGGTATAGAGTCTTGACAAACCGACAGACGGACAGCAAACTGATCCTATACGGAATCCGTTTTTTCATTATGAGTTATAGAACCCAACAAAACATGTTTACATATAGTTTAAATTACGTGTATCTCTTTAATCAAACGAATAAATTGTAATAAATATTAAATTATCTTATTATTGTAGAGCTCGTATTGTTTACCAACACGGGCAGTGTTGATAGCATTATAATCATAAATCAAAATAATACCTATTAATATTCCACTACAAATAAAGAAATTGAATATAATTTAATATACGTAATTCTGAAATATTATCAAAATAGAAAATTATTTTTAAATATTGTAGCCAGTCATCTAAGTTCAATAAATCATTAGAATTGCATAAAATATTCTTATCTGTTATGCATTGTAGAAAACACAAATAAATTGTTGATATAGATTTTTATACTGGTGGCCTACCATGAGCTCTGTCAGGCTCTGTCTCTGGTTCTGGTTTTGAGTCTGTGTGAGTGTTGACTAAATAAATCCTACGTCAAAGCGGCACACACACAGTATAATGCACTGGTGAGCACTCACACAGACTCAAAACCAGAGCCAGAGACAGAGCCAGACAGAGCTCATGGTAAGCCTACTGTTGTTATGTTGAGTATGTTATCGAACAAAGCATACGATGTGTTCAAAGCAAACGTGAGGAAGAAAGTGTTTATTACACTTTCGATATCCCCTTTCTTCAGACCTCTTGTCTCTGCCTACACCTACAAACTCATTCTTCCATAACTAAACAAGCAATTATGCAACTTCTCACAAAAGCTCAGAACAAACCCTTTTATTTAGTGTTGTTCTGAGTCGTCGAATCACATTATTTTTTTGTCTCAATTCAAAGCTCAGTTTACTTTGCAACGTTGCATTAAGTGGGTAGACGGCAGTGTGGTCAACGTAGGCGATTTATCGCCATTTAGGCTACTCAGGACTAAAATTGGCGACGAAAAAATCATAGAGGCGACTGGTCGCCTGTTAGGCTACTTCAGGGACAAGCCATTTTAATTATCCAAATCGCAAATGAATTGCTTTTAATAAAAATCATAGTCACCCTACAGCCATTCTTGTATGGTTGGTTGTTTAGTTACGGGGCGGGGAATACCCAGAATTTGTCCTAGCAATTATGAAACCAAATTTAGGAGGCAATAAAGTGAAATGTACTTGTATTGCTGTTAGTGACTACCACAATTATTTAGATTATGCTAACTACGTAGTTCAGGAAAATGTTTTGTCACTGTCTTTAGTTTCGTTCGCTTTGGAACTTATCCTGTCCGAGTACAAACTGTGTCCGTGTCCGTGTAAAATATTATTTCCGTGATTTAAACATGGGAAAGCACGGAAAATATGTGAAGCATTATCGCGATGAAGGGCCTTGTCCTCCTGTCGTAAGCAGCACTTCTATGACATTAAAGGATCTCTAGTCAGAGGTTGCGGGTTCGATTCTCGCCTTGGGACAAATGTTTGTACGATTTACAGTTTCGGGTGTTCTGGATGTTTTCTATGAATGATACATTCATAGAAAACACGCTGCTAAAAACGGTGCTTTATCGTTGCTGGCAGACGAACCAGAATCTTTTTAAAGGTTAGTAGGTAGTATAAATAAAGTTAAAGTTCAATTTAAACTACAAATTTATTTTATTTTATATTTTGGCTCCTTTTTAGACGAAAGAATCTAAAATTGGGCTACATTAGGCTACCTGAGCTGTGAAAAATGGCGATATCAGTCCCGGCGTCGTTGGCAACACTTAGACGGTTTGGTTGTAAACAGATTGTTAATGACGTGGCATGCTTCAGGAGCGGTCTCTTCAGCTATTTCAATGTATCTTGGCAATCCCCTTTGGTGTACCACGATTATCTCTAAAAGGTTCACCTTCTGCGTCTCTAAAAGCATGGACGAATTTATATAATTCGTCCATGCTAAAAGGTTACTCCACTGGAACTGCTTTGAAAGGTTTGCCTTGAGGGTTCAGTGTTAGTGTGATTGCAATTCATTTGGGAGTGCTCTATCTCGTTACAAACAGAACTGTAGTGACTTGCTTCATTTAAAATGCATGAGTGTGTTCATGTATTCTGTTTGAACTTAATTCTACATGGGAATGTCATTTTTATCTTGCACGAGTTTACATTTTGTATTTTAGTAATTATTCAATTGTTTTATTTGAATGTATTGTAGGTCTGCCTCATGACATTTTTAGGAAGAACAATGTTGAGCTTTCTCTACGTATAATACAATATCTGTAAAATGTTGTTTCATCGTATAACCAAAGCACCTTTGATATGAAAGTATTGATTAATTAAATTTAATATTGTTGTCTACCCTCGTCGTTAGATCCAAAGTATCTCTCACAGCTCGTGTTCGGGTGGAGATGCCACCGAGTCTCCCGAGGGCCCACCTTTTTAGGACATTAGTATTAGGATCCGGGCCGCAGATAAGCCAACGATATTGTATTGCTTTCCAATAACAATCTGATTGTATGGGCTGCCTAAATTGCGGTCGTCATCGGGTTTCAATATCTCCTTTGTAAACAGTCGATACACAAAAGGGCACACACCGTTATCTTCATTAAAAACGGGTCTGGGACGTTATTATTTTCAATAGCTAGGCTTTTGCAGCAATGCATAACAATAACGTCTGAGCTATATTGTCAACTAGCTGTGCCTCGCGGTGTTACCCGCGATTTAAAAGTATTAACTACATTTTACCGGGACAAAAAGACCCTATGTGTATTCCAGACTATAATCTATTTCTGACCCAAATTTTATCTAGATCTCAGGCATTCTAGCATGATAGAGTAACAAACATCCATCCATCCATCCAAACTTTCACATTTATATTATTGGGATGGGATAACATTTTGCCGGATGCCATGAATTTTGCCGGATGTGAATTACATCTATGCTTAGTTATAACCCGAGTCATCATCATCAATCTGAGAAGTCCCCCATATTTCCAAGAAGAATCTTCACCTTCCAGCGTATAATGTGCGAGTTTTGAACAGGATACCTACCTACTCCTCCTCCAAAGGTCCATCCAAAGGTTGTCTGGAAGAAATCGCTCATAGCGATATAACCGCCCATTGTGCTTCGCTATAGTTTTATTTTTCGCTATGTGTAATGTCCTATTCTAGTGGTGTACAATAAAGTGTTATCTATCTATCTATCTACTCTATGTAATTTTTTGTGTGAATTGTTAAAAAAAAACTCAATATTGAACCAAGCTATATAAATCACTATTGACTAGTTCAATTATCCGTATTTGTAAGGCCCGAGCCGGATATTGAAAAGCTCGTGCTATGTTGTCCGTCCGCGATTCAATTGGGCGCTAAGCGGATTCGCGTTGGTATTTAAGGGCCTACATGAGGTGAAACCGAAAATGTAAAGTAGCATTTTTTTTCGTTGTATGGACGAATCCATTTATTTTTTTTGTAAAATATTACAATTAAATGGTGTAAAAAAATTATGATTAGGCTAGAAATTCTCCTCAACTCACAGGGTTCGATAAAATTGAACGCAAAGTTTGCCAAAAACTCTCAATTTTTTTTGGATTTGAAATGGTTTTTTTCTGTTGCTGTTAGAGCCATTGCAATGAAAGTTTTGTTCCCGTTTACCTTAATAAATACGTAAAAACCTGATGTTATTGCATTTTTCTTAGTTGCCGTAGTTTTTATAAAAAAATAAAATTTTCAAAAATATAAATAGATAGGTTTCTGTACTTACTTCTCAGTACAGCCCGAGCGGCCAAGAAGGTTGGACCTATGTCAAATTTCGTGACATGACATTTCATCTCTGACTACGTAAAATATACCCTAGATTAAATCATAGCTACTACTGGTACTATAAATTTGCCACAGTGTAACATAAAACAAACTGTCACAGTATAACGAAATGACATAAAACCATCTTCATCGTACATTATGATCGATAACCTGTATTCACATCATCATCAGCCTGTAGAAGTATATATTTTATGTAGCATATAACTTATCAAGTACATTCTAGGGCACGTTCCTATCGTGCGTGACCAGCGAAGCGCAATGCTTTTGTTAAATACCTCCATTTTTGTAGTTGCATAAGTAGCTATCTTCCTATCTACCCAGTGCTTTCCGTCATCATCATCAGTAAGTAGAAGTCCACTGCTAGATATAGACCTCCTTTATACATTTCCATGAAAAAACAATTTGCCGATTTCCCACGATCTTTAGAATGTCATCGGTCCATTAGGTGGAGGGGCGCTCTGGTTGCTTAGCACCGGTTATATTGTCGTAGCGACCCGCTTTTTGATTCTAAAGGCGTGTGTTCAAACCCCGTCATGCACAAATTAGTTTATCTGCCAAAAAACCTATGTGCACTATGTCAGTACACTCTAACGGTGAAGGAAAACAATAAATGAAACCAACGTGAAGTAGCAAAACTTTTGAGGCACATTCATAATCCACCACACCAGCTTTAATTTTCTATTGACATGACAAGAAGAAGACTCAAAAACTAGTAGCCGATTTTAGGCCTTTATAAAAATAGTGTCGATTTTGCAAAGAGTTTGGGAGCCCATTACAATGAAAAGGAAGTATATATATATATATATATTATGGACAATCTACACTACACTATCTAGCCCTAAACTAAGCACAGTTAGTATTATGGGAACCAGATAGCTGATGTAATACTTAAATACATTTTGTTTGTAAATACATAGGTACTTGGAAAACAATATAACATCCAGATGGAGAACAAATATCTATGATCACCACACAAATATTTGTTCTCGGTGGGGATCGAACCCACGACCTATGGCGCAGAAGGCAGAGCTACTAATAAATGAGCTGAGAGCCCAGTCATAACAATAATATCATGGGTTTTGAGTATTTTTGATTGCCGTCTTTTAAATCTGGAGGTGCCTGTAATGTCCCGAATTCTGGAACTTTCTGTCAAAGGCTTCATGCACGGTGCGCTCAAATACCCAAATACCAAAATACATGTGCCTATTTCTATACACGCAGCAAGGAGTTTCCCAAGATTTTGCGTTTGACAGAACTTTGAAGAGTCAGTTGGGGTTGTCGAAACTCTTTGGTATACCTAATATTTTTTAATGCCGATAAAATACAATAATATAAGTCGAATAGACAGTGTTATTTCACAATGCTTCACTGATCTCCACCGCAATGAGCACCGAAGGCCTAAATGAGTGCAAAGCTTAAAGCCACCCATAAATAATTTCCATTTCAATTCATTTATGAATTGAAATGAAAATTATCTATGCATGTAATGTATTGTATTATGTATATCAGTTATCTAGCACCCATAACTTTGCTTAGCTTGGGGCTAGATAATGTTGTGTGAATTGTCCAGCATTATTATTATTATTTATTTCCATAGGCATGAATTCTATGCACTAAGTTATACTTACTAGATTTACATACAGATCTGGAAGTATAACCTTTTAGATAAAAGAAAAATTTACTAAATTGGATCATAAAATTAAATGACGAAGGTATGCAGTAACAAACAATAAAACAAAACGGCTTAGCCGATTTTGATGAAATATTACTTTTCAGAAAAAAAAAGATTAAAAGGGAGAAGACGAAAGAGAAGAAAAAAGATAAGAATATTATTGTACAAAAAAAATTGCCCCCCTTGCCCCCCAGGACCCCCCCTTTTGTGAGTGCTACCGGATGCCGTCGAGATAGGGGGTTTTCGATTAGGGTTTCGTATAGAGGGTTTCTTCCTGAATTGAAAAAACAAAAAAAACACCCCCCTCTTGCCCCTTTTTTCACCCCCCCCTTTCGTATCTTCCAAGCGGAGTGACTTGCAAGACTTTTTTTTTGGGTCATGTAGGGAAGGTGAGATTATTTTGAAAGCAAAATAAATTTTGCCCCCCCCCCCCCCCCCCTAAGCCCCCCAGAACCCCCTCCTCCTGAACCCGGGGGGAGCGTCGCGGCGAGCGCAGCGAGCCGTGCTGTGACCCCCCCCTCAAACCCCCAGAACCCCCTCCTCCTGAACCCGGGGGGAACGTTGCGGCGAGCGAAGCGAGCCGCCACGCGACCACGCCCACCCTACTGAAATTTAGAACCCCCTCCTACTGAAATTTAGGGTGTCTTAGGGGTGTGAAAAAATGTTCACTAGACTGAGTTCAAAATTCAAAATGGCGGCTGTGCCACTTCCGGTTTTGCAAAAATCGTCCGATTAAGGTCGTTCAAACGGTTCATTCGACTGAGGACTATGATTGGAGATTGAATTTTAGGTTTTTTAAGGTGTTTGATTGGATCTTCACTTGGTTTAGGGTTCCGCCCCTGTGGGAACGCATTGAGGACGCGAGCTGCTTGCAGCTCGCGATGCACGCGACCCGGTAGTCAACGTTTGGGTTCCTTCCAGCGGTTTCGACCCGTTAAGGGTTTTGGCTTGACGTACAATTTAGGGTTCCGTATAAGGTTTTGATTGGGGTTTTACTACATTGAGCAATTTGATTAAGTGTTCGACTTTTAGGGTTCCTTAGGACTTTGATTGGAGTTTCAGCTACACTTAGGAACTTGATAAAATAAACAACTTTTAGGGTTCCTTAGGCCTTTAATTGGAATTTTACTTCACTTAGGACCTTGATTATGTAAACAATTTTAGGGTTCTTTAGGACTTTGATTGGGGTTTTACTACACTGAGGAACTTGATTCACTGATCGACTTTTAGGGTTACTTAGGACTTTCTTTACTACTTTTTGGGGTTTTACAAGTGCAAGTGTAATGTAAAACTGGGAGTAGCACACCGACACGCGAGCTGCTTGCAGCTCGCGCACACGAAAAAACTAGTTAAGGGGCTGACGTATGGAAAATTTTCATACAAACGGAATACCAAAATGATTTCTAATTTAGACAGATTTACACTATATTATTGTAATAATTGTATTTGCATAGTATTTATCTAGGTTCCTCAACAGTTTTTATTTCAAATTACTTACCTAAAATGAAATAAACACCAATCGCATTTTGCACATTTTTATGCTAAACTTATCAAGTTTTCTACCTATTGGTTTCGTACTAAAAACAACAATATCTTACGTGTTTTTTGTTAAGGAACCTAGTTTATATTGTCTAGTTACAGAATAACAATACTATGTAAAGAATACAAAAAGTTTTCAGTCATCATTTTTGGTATTACGGAACACGATCAAATTCATGGCATTTTCGAACGGCTACTATTGCTATCGCGCACGCACGGTGCGGGTGGCGGGGTGCAGGGGGAGGAAACGCTTGAAGCACACGGGACACTTCGGTTGTGTGTGTGAATCGCTCGGACTTCGGACTAGTTAAATACCTACACTGGCATAAAACATAATGCTTAGATATTTGATAATTGTTAGTTTAGGAAGGGTACTAAGTGAAGATGGGAAATACTAAGTACCTAGGTAGGTTGTAGGTTGGGTAAACGAAATTAAGGTGCAGCACTAGGTCAAAAAGTCTGCCGAAATTTCGAAAAAAGCCAACATTTCGACTAAAACAAATTATGAACCATTAATTTCTATACAGGGTGGAATTTTGTAATGCCACCTGGAGGGAAAGTACTCTTAATACTGCAGATAGAAAATTTTACTCAAAGGAAACATTCCTTTATTTTTGGATAGAAAGCAATTTCTAAAATTAAAAATAAAATAATTTTTAAATTAATTTTTTTTTTTGAAAGGAATAAATTTATTCTTTTAAAGAAATGAATTCGTTAAAAGAATAAATTTGTGTATCCAAGAGAATGGAGCCCATTTCAAGCAACTAATTTCAAGTAACTAGTTAGTTATCCATTTTTTGTAAATAATTAAATTAATTTAAGATTTCCTGGTTTTTCTTTCATTTAATTTATCATGTTTGTTAGAGAGATTTCATCCTTATAATTGACTAACGATCGATGCAATAAAAGTACAAGGTATAATTTTTCTGATTTTAGCCGGTTCAATTCCCGGGTGTGAGAGAATTTTCGAAAAACTTTGAATGCAGTTTGCTTTCTATTCAAAAATAAAGGAATGTTTCCTGTGAGTAAAATTTTCTATCTGGAGTATTAAGAGTACTTTCCCTCCAGGTGGCATTACAAAATTCCACCCTGTCTATGAAGTATTGATAAAAGGTCTAAGAAAAATTACAACAAATTATTTTTTTTCTTTATTTATTTGTAGTTCAAACAAAGCAGCCAAGTGCGAGTCGGACTCGCCCATGAAGGGTTCCGTAGCATCAATTAACATAATATAAAGGTTTTTGTAGTTCGTCGAAAGGTAAATTGCGGTTTACGATTTATGACGTATAAAAAAAAACTACTGACTTGATCTCGTTCAAACTAAATATCGTTGGAAGTTTACATAGTAATGTACAACATATATTTTTTTTGGATTTATCATTCTCTTATTTTAGAAGTTAGAGGGGGGGGGACCAACTTTTTTCTACTTTGGAAGTGTCTCTCGCGCAAACTATTCAGTTTAGAAAAAAACGATATTAGAAACCTCAACACCATTTTTAAAGACCTATCCATAGATACCCCACACATATGGGTTTGATGAAAAAAATTTTTTTGAGTTTCAGTTTCAAGTATGGGGACCCCCAAAATTTATAGATTTTTTTCTATTTTTGTGTAAAAACCTTAATGCGGTTCACAGAATACATCTACTCACCAAGTTTCATCAGTCTAGCTTTTATGGTTTCGAAGAAAAATGGCTGTGACACGGCCGGACAGACAGACAGACAGACAGACAGACAGACAGACATGACGAATCTATAAGGGTTCCGTTTTTGCCATTTGGCTACGGAACCCTAAAAACTGCTACCACTCAACGTCCGGTGGAAATATTGATAAAAGGACTGAGAAATACTTGAACAAAATAGTTTTTTTTTTATATAACTGGAGCTCAATAAACAGAGTACCGCTCAACGTCTGGTGGAAATATTGATAAAAAGACTTGGAAAAATTTCAGCAAAATATTTTTTTTCTTTATTTATCTGGATCTCAAAAAACCGACTACCGCTCAACGTCAGGTGGAAAGATTGATGAAAGGACTAAGAAAAATTGGCACAAAATATTTTTAGTCTTTATTTATCTGGGGCTTAAAAAAACTGCTACCACTCAACGTCAGGTGGAAATATTGATAAAAAGACTTGGAAAAATTTCAGCAAAATATTTTTTTTCTTTATTTATCTGAATCTCAAACAACCGACTACCGCTCAACGTCAGGTTATAATATTGAAAAAAGGACTAAGAAAAATGGCTACAAAATATTTTTATTCTTTATTTATCTGGGGCTTAAAAAAACTGATACCACTCAACGTCAGGTAGAAATATTGATAGAAAGACTTGTAAAAATTTGAACAACATATTTCTGTTTTATTTTTCTGGAGCTCAAGAAATAAACTACAGCTCAACGTCAGGTGGAAATATTGATAAAACGACTAAGAAATTAAAAAAAAAACTTTATTTATTTTGAGCTCAAAAAACTGCTACCACTCAACGTCCGGTGGAAATATTGATAAAAAGACTGAGAAATACTTTAACAAAATAGTTTTTCTTTATATAACTGGAGCTCAATAAACAGAGTACTGCTCAACGTCTGGTGGAAATATTGATAAAAAGACTTGGAAAAATTTCTGTAACGTTCACTAGAAGTTGCTTCATGCAATCAAAATTGAGTTCTATATAGTAATTGTGATAAGACATAAATAATTTTTTTTTCAGTTTGTTTATAATCATTATATAAGTATCCACCTATAGTAGGTTAGCTTGGTACACTTTTTTCGCGAGTTTTGTGCGAAAGCCGAGGTCCATGTAATTGTAGGTCGATGTTCGCAATCGTTGGTTTTGCGAATGTAAATAAGCAGAATAAAAGCAACCTAATTGCTCAACGAATAAAGTATATTTTTAAATGCAGTCACATTATTAGACTTTCTGTACTTTGGTAAGTGAGCCGCTTTGCGTGTTTTTTATTGCTGTGTGTGTGTGATCGATGAGGTCTGGCGAACCACACCCCACCTGATGTTGAGCGGACCTCCACCCATGATCTTCAACTGTAACGTCATGACTGGTTTTGAACCCACGCCCCCCAACCGCTAGGCCGATGAGGTCTGGCGAACCACACCCCACCTGACGTAGAGCGGATACCCACCCATCATCTATTACTGTAACGTTATCACTGATTTTGAACCCGCACCCTCCAACCACTAGGCCAATGAGGTCAAGCAAACCACACCACACCTGATGTTGAGCGGACTCCCACCCATCATCCTCTACTGGAACGTCATCAACCACAACTCCATCGCTCCGCGCCGGGGTCAATGGCTCTCTCAACTCAACTCGGAGTCAATGGTTCTCTTTACTCTTCTTCAATTTGGTCCAGAACCCGCACAAACCCTACCTGATGAATAAACTCACTCGTATCATGTTAGAGAATTTCCTGGTGTCTTTTCTAAGTGCGTAAATAGCTACTCTGAAGGTTCTTTATCGGTTCAGGAATGTTGTTTTTTTTTTCACTTTATTCTTGCATTCAGAGCATGACCAATCCTTGCTTATTGAATACTAGAAAAGCGAAACAAGCAAGCAATAAGCTTAGAGGGTTAGTCAGGTAATGCAGCCACAAAAAATAAAAACATAAAATTGTAGGGTGCAAAAAGTCAACTCTCTTTGACCAGATTTGAACTCCCGCCCACCTCGTCCTCTCAGTGTGAATCCGCACGCCCTAGCCACTAGCCTATCTGACGCTTAGTAACGTTGACGAAATTAGGCAATGCATAAAAATCGTTAGCAGTGGCTGACGCACACGCACAAGCGCGGCACTATGGTTGGATTCACGTATAGAAGTAGCGCGTCACACGAGCGCCTGTGTGTGTATACTACTATTATATATTCCGTGGTGCCCGCATCAAATGAATAGAGATAGCTATATTCGGAGCAATTTTTGCCCGCGCCTCGAATTGAAGTTGCGAGCTGCGTCCGTCACCCTCTTAATATCTAAACTTAAACATTACGGTATTCTAAATCGCTCCATTGACTTATTACAATCGTACTTGACTGATAGAATCCTTAAAGTTGATGTGGGCGGTGAGAGATCTTTTGGGTCAGTTATTGACATAGGGGTGCCACAAGGTTCGATATTAGGTCCTTTCTTGTTTCTAGTGTACGTAAATGACCTTCCTTTTTTGGTTAAAAAACTATGTGAAACAGTACTATTTGCTGACGATACCTCATTAATTTTTAAAGTCGATAGATAGAAGGCTAATTACGATGACGTTAACGCATCTCTGTCGTAAATACTTAACTGGTTTAATAATCTTTTACTTAATGTTAAGAAAACTCATAAGTTTTATGAAAAAATATTTTTTGAGTGTCAGTTCTAAGTATAAAAATCATAATGCGGTTTACAGAATACATCTATTTACCAAGTTTCATCAGTACATATAGCTTTTACAGTTTTGTAAGTACCATACTTCAAGCAAATAAATTATTTCTTTTCATTTCATTTCATTTTTTTGAAAAAAAGTGACTGTGACATACGGATGGACAGACAGACAGACATGACGAATTTATAAGGGTTCCGTTTTTTACCTTTAAAAAATACAAGTGTTCATTCACCGACTACCGACATTTATGAACTTGCAACTCACTCTGGTTTTGCATAATATGAGGAAAATCTCTCTTGGTGGAAGGTTTCTTTTATTAAATCTGGGGCTATTTACTTGTTATACTATATAAATTAGACTACTACTACTACACTACTATATAAGTTAGATTTAAAATGTAGCGTTCGTGGTAGTTTAAAAAATACCGCACAGCTTGCCATTGTTATCACCAATCCTGGATGAAAAATATGCAATGGAAACTCTGCGACGGGAATCAGCTAACATAACAATTGGGTTATATTTATTTACTGAATATCTGTCTGTGTTTTTGTCTAACGAAGCGTATTCTAGTCAACACATTGTAATGTCGTGACAAATGTCAGACCCAAGCACAGAATAAGTAATAGTTGGTATCAAATACATGAATTCACAGCTCAGGTCAGGCAACGCCATCTTTATTTTAAATTTTTCCAACTTTCCGGTCGTGTTTTGTTTTTAGACCAGCGTATAGCGGAGGCTTAATTGTAACCCGGGGCTTTGCAATCTGTGTACTCGTATGTACATAATGGCGGGGTGTACCTACACGACGGTACCGTGCTCATGTATGCCGCTTGTTACTTTTATGAGATTATTTTGGTTACTTTTAAAGCTCAAATTTATTTACCTTGGTTGTTTTAGCTAAACCGATTCAAAATCGAGGTAAATAGTAAAAGGGTTCCAGAGAATACGATGTATTTATGTTCCGAGATCATTTTATTTGCTTATGAAAACCGGTAAAAACTGACTCTCGGGGAAAATTGAAAAACAATAAAAATGTTGCCCTGAGGGTCGAGCTTATGCGCATTAGGTTTTAGGAGATACCTACTGTTTCTACAGTAGTAACAGGAGTTTCTGAAAATAAATTTCGAAAATCCTACAGCTCTCAACAGAATGCGGCAATCCCATACTTTTCAACTTAATTTGTCGCTCGGTATTTGTATAAGTATTGCAAATACCTAGGGTAACTACAGACTGTCTCTGTAAATGAAATAAACAAGCCCATTAGGATCCTCGAAATCATATCGAACGCAAGATCTCAATAACTAACTTATTTGAATGGCATGCCATTCCGCGTTACATCCAATACCGTCCTCATAGTTCGGCAGATGAGAGAGCTTCAAAGCCAATTTGTAAGCAACATCGCGAACGTGGCACATTGTGAGGGGCTCTCGAGCTGAGCATTAGGTAGCTACAAAGCGCAGGTAATGTCAAAGGGACCTGCTACTCGAGCTAATAACGAACTAGACTGATCAATAGCAGAGTATGTTGAAATTTCGGAATCGGAAATAGATGGATATGGTCTGTCTGGGTGTTATATTGTATTTTATGTATGTATTTAAAAAAAAATTAAGTAATATATCAGCTATCTGGTTCCCAAAGTACAAGCTCTGCTTAGTTTGGGGCTAGATAGTGTTGTGTGGATTGTCCGCATTATTTATTTATTTATAGTCATGAACATTACTTTTTTTCTAACCTAAATCGTCCCACTGCTGGGCAAAGGTCTCCCCCAAATCCTTCTAACCGTCTCTATCCATCGCTTCATCCCACCATCCTCGCTCGAAAGCGTCGAGATCGTCCCTCCAACGCTTTCTTGGCCGACCCCGACCTTCCTTCCCTCTGGTTACCACGGTGTTGTCTGGTTCGTCCACTTATGGAAATGCGTTCTACTGACATGAACATTAAATTCACAAAATTTCATGATAATTCGATCAGATCCACCTGTGGTGTGTGGCGCATGCTTTTTATCTCTGTTCGTTGAATTAGCTCGGAGTTCTGAACAAAACTTGACTTTCGATGATACAAGCATCACCAGAAATATCTAGCTCGACTGAACTGTAGTGCTTGAAAAGGTTTGATTAAATAAAATAAAAATTTCAAAGTTTTTCAGCTTCAATTTAAACAATAAACAATATTTTAAATTTATACATTCATTTTTGCGTAGCAATGCTTAGAAAGCTTCCCCGTGCTCATTAATTAGTCTCGTGCTCACGTGGGTGTAAGCCTCACAGTCCGGATACAAACGTAATAACCGGATGTGACTGTTATTCACCAAAGGCTGCCTTCAAAGGAACTACCTTCGAGAGGATTGTGAGCTCGACTATGTACCGAGGTGCCGGGATAATAATTAACTGCCAAGTTTGTTGAGAATTTGCTTGAACTCCGCCAATTTATGTTCGAATTTAATATGTACATGATAATTACTGGTATATTGAAAACGCCTCGTGCGAAAATTTCAGAATATTACCAAATTGGTTCGTATTATGACTAAAGGCTCAAGCAAAATTAATTTGACAACTCAAAAGCTGATTGTAATAAATGTTTTGAGTTTACTCGCTAAAGGTAACATTTCAGTTCATGTAGTACGAGTAGGTACATATATTATATCGTTATTTTTCCTTTTGAAAAAAGAAACAAAAAAGTCGTGAAACACGACAGCTGAACCGACCAGTTTTCAAGTAGTTTTGGCATTCTAAGTACGTAATAAAAGTTGTGATCACAAGTATTTTTTGCAATAATATAAACATCTGCTTTTACTCAACGTGGTTAGAACCATGTGCTTTCTTGTTTTTATGAGTCCGCCACAGTCCATTTGTGGATAAGAGAAAAGTTCCTCTGAGTGCCGAGGGAGCGGGCAGCGGGGAGCGGGGAGCGGGGAGCGGGGGCCGGATATCCGGGTTCAACATTACCCGGGCTTATTAGCCACTCTGTGCCTTTATGCCTTTGGAGCTTTGACTTCAAAACAAATACAAAGCAACATTGTACGGGTTTCTGCGTGAGGTTTTTGCCAATAGCAGTGAACATGGAGAAATTAAACCCTATACTTATTTACACGTAAACGTTTCTTAAATAAAACAATACATAAAACCTTGCCACTGTTTGTGTTTGGGTAATCAATATTTTTTAAATTCTATTATACCTACGAGTATGTCTTAGTAACCAAATATTATGTTATCTTATCACTGGGTGCAATGTCCCACTGAGGTGAAAAAAAAAATACACGAAATAGTTTATTTATGCTACATTGTTGCGTGTGGTGATAGCAACAATGTAGCTTAAATTCATCTTTTTATTTAATTTGAATAATAAGTTGTTTAGCTCCTATGCTAATTCTCTTAAGGTTCTAGATACGTCTAGGATTTTATTTTGTGCATAATGATTTAATTAACAGTATAGTAATCACGTCTCATTATTTATTAAACATCCTGAGGTCCATGAAAATATTCCACGCAGTAACATTACATCAAATATCATTACAATAATATCGTCGCCATCTATTTAATGTGGCACGGGGTCCCGGGACGTTATGGCCCATTTGTACACGTCACTAGATTGGGCCGCTCGCCGGCAAGGTGGCAGGCTGGCAGGCTGGCAGGCTGGCAGGCTGGCACGGGCCCAAGGCTCCGTGGCCGGGCTCGACGCGATTGTGGAGACAAGAGGCAATGCTGACTTATAGGAGCAGGTGGCTGTTCGAACCAAATTGGATAGGTAAACTTGGTTACCTCGAAGATTTGAGGAAGGGTTGCTTACCTGGTGTTCGTTTTCTCGATCTAATGGACTGCTGGTTATTTTTTTGGTCACGTTGTAATGATTTAGAGCAGCGGTGGCCAACCGGTCGATCGCGATCAACCGGTCGATCGCGACGTTATGTCCAGTCGATCGTAGCAAGGCAAAAATTATAAATAAGTGAACGAGGTTGCGCAATTTACTCTGACTTCCATTCCAAAGTATTGAGTAAATTTAAGGAAACAATCTCACATGTGATATGAAAAGCAATTCCTAAGACTGTTGTGTACCTACTGTGTACTAAACACTAAACTATGCTGTTTCATTTAGGAGTCCAAGAATTATGTAAGTGGTAGATTGCATAGAGTTTCGTTAGTAAACAGAAGATCTTATGTCTCATCAAGTTGGCCACCCCTGATTTAGAGAATAACTTTAAAAAAACAGAAAATGTGGCAATATTTTTTTGGATTTTCATCTTTTTTTTCTTAAATAACCAAGCATTTCAAATGTGGTCTAGGGTTTTAGTTAAGCTTGCGTACATCTAGATCGCTTACGATAGCGATCAGTGTATGGCTATCAAATCGTGGCAGCGTGTACGGATGTATGCAAAACCCTAGCTGAAACTTATCGCAGATCGCAGCGGATCGCCTTGTTTTTAGTCTGTACTTTTAAGTTTTCTAGGTAGGTAGCGGCATTACAAATAATAGAAAAATGTTTGTAATGTTTCTTTATGCATTTACCTTCGATAAAGATTTTATCTTTCCATCTATTTTTAACCGACGTCACTGTGAAAACTTGTGACATGTTTTGTTTCGCAAATATTTAAAGGCCAAGCGAAGCGCGAGAGGGACTGAAGAACGTTGAAATATTTAGCAGGCACCAGCTGTTGAGACTGTAGAGCATGAATGTCAGACGCTTTTATATACACCTGCAAGAGAACCATATTTGGTATAGTATTCGTGGCCCTAGTTGGGGAACCGCTGTGCTATATAGAGGCAATAGATGTATCGGTTTTATTTTTAACTTTTTCTCCTCTTATTCTCTCTACTTATTTTGTATAAGTTATTTATCTTTGAAAATTGTGTTGTCATAATTCTGTAGGGGATGCACCTAATACCCGTAACCAAAAGGGTAAAAAATACATCTACGATTGCATAAACCCCAGGCAATGCCATTAGATATCTGGGTAATAACCGGGATATTCTGACGCGTGCCTCAAACGTGTTCAAACATAACATTTGAGTCACGCTCACATAAAATAGACCACTTGAATGTAGTCTTATTAGAAATACACAATTGTACACTCATTTTAAACAAATGCAAACAGTCTCCAAGCAATTACATGGAGTCTCAGCATGATTGCCGTGGACCACGACGGCGACGCTGGCAACACGCCATGTCGGTGGCATTGCAGGCATGAGGTACAACTTACAAGTTGAGCCTGAATAAATACACAATTTAGGGGTTCACGCCGTGCACTTACCTGCTTGTACAACTATGTTAGTAGGTACTGTAGGATTGGAGCAAGGGACTTTTTTATGTTCAACGAAAAAAATATTTTTCTACCTCGTAAATTTAGGCAACATGCCTACCTGCCATCATTATTTCTCATAATAATCTGACCCACATCAATTGGAGCAGACTTAAAAGTAATTGGTTTCTCGTTGAACTTTGTAAGCATGCCCAAACCTTATCCATTGATAAACAATCAATTATATTTGCTTATCAGAGCAAAAACACTGTTAAAAGTTTGCCTTTTCAAAAAGTTGGCGTCGAATTGGCGAACCAATCACGCGCCTCGGAGCGTCCGAACGAACTTTTACAATATTTCTCATTCAATTTTCAAAAATGCCCTTCTGCCTCTTTTTTACAAGACTTTAAGAATTTGTAAGTTAGAAAGTTTGTACTTTTGTTCAGAGAGTAAAGTTTGTAGCTCCATCAGCACTGGTGCTGACTCACTATTGAATATTATGAACAATACCTATATAACATTATAATATAATTCAAAGCTCAAACAATATATTTTCCTAAATGAAATCCTTATTTTCGCCGCGTGTTAAAACTATATTTCATTATTGACTTTTTTTGAGATACGTTATCAGAGGCTCATATCTTTGTGTAATAGTAATTATGCATAGGTATTATGTAACTTCTTGTTAAAGATGGGTTCTTCGTTATTTCAACTTTTGAATGCAGCCTCTTTTCCTTCGATGAATATTCTGAATAGCGAACCGGCAAGTGATCCCGCGTCGGCAGACGTTGTCGGTTACAGAATGAACGAATCACTAACCCATTTGCATATTTTGATTGGCGCTACAGTCTGCTGAAACAAAGAATATGCTTCCAATTTTTTCTTAGTTACATTGCATACTTATTGAACGTCTTCATGGTATCCGAGTAACAAGGTGCTGATACTATTTTGACAAAACCGTAAAACAAAGAAAAAACAACCATATTGCACATATTCGTCATATTATGGCTTTATTGAAGTGCTATCTCCGTATTTGTGCACCGGAATCGATAAAGCATGTTTGTCACATCTTATTTGTTCACCATCTTAATTTTTGCACATGTTTATTCAAATAAATAATCTTTATCATACAAATGAACGCTTATTGCTTTACAGTATAGTGGGTGTTTCAATAGTAGGGCATGTAGTCAGGCGCATGCAACCATTTGGTGAGGAACACGAAATCATCAAACATTAAGTTTTTCAATTTCACCATTTGATTTGTCGACGGTTCGGGAAGCTAAGAACGGTTATGTGAGTAATTCGTCTGACGCTGGGCCTATTGCCCCCGTCCACAGAGTGAGCAGCAGTTACTGGTGCGCTCCTCGCGCGAGTCACGGCTCAACTTCTTGATTTATGGACACAAGCAAATTGCTCGTTTCATAGAGTTTGTTCACGAAATTGTTATTAGAGCCTTCCGTATTCGCCTTAATTTGATTGAAAAGTTTCACTCGATGAGAGCGAGGGACGCAATCATTCATTTTCTTCCCTGGAGATCACGGGTCGGTAAACATCGAAGATGGCGCTCTATTTCGTGCTCAAGCTCTGGTGTATATTTTTTACTAATACTCAAGCTAAAGAACTGCCAATTCCGTTCTTTTAGTTAAATATAACTTTGCTTATATACTTTCCTTCTGTGCTAGAATTTAATATAAACAATTTATTTTTTATAGATTATTGTGCTGGGTCTATATTAGCCTAACGGAAAAAATATAAAAATACCAATTTAATCAGGCAATTAAGGCGGCGGAGCGGTCCCAGTTGTCTTTGTTCTCGATTTTATTGAATAATACCTTTCATTTGAACTTTGATTGAATTAAATTCTGATGTTATTTTATTTATCCAGGAGAACTTGAATCATCTCTCCTCGGTCGCAATAATTAAGAACTAGATAGGTAGCTAGCAGCTAGTTTTGCGCAAGAAATAATTTCATAATTAGGAGTAGTTTCCATTTTAATTGGTACAGTTGGAAGTTTCCTGAATTACTTCTACAAGAATCTAGTTTCTTCTTCATCTAATAGATAAAGTTGGTTAGTTGGGAAAGTTCGGAACTATAGTCACTTTAGGTCACTTTCAGAGAACTTGCTTTGTACTGTACATACATAAACTACTACTTGTTATTACTATCACTGACACCTACTTTAGCTATTACTACTTTATTATACTACTATATATAATATACAGGGTTATTCATAATTAGCTGCAAATACTCAGGAATTAGGTTCAACAAATAAAATAAAACATATTTATGAAATGATTTTTTTTAAGTTTTGTTATGAAAATCCCGAGAAAATCGATAAAGAATATCCTTTTTGGAAAGAATTGGCGCCTGACCTATTTTGACCTTTGATCCGCGCCCGCGCGCCGTGAGCGACACTCTGCGTTCAGTCACCACCTGGGTGGGTCATCGTCTTGTTCTCCATGGCAATCATTATGCAATAGCCGTAAAAAAATTAATAAAAATAAAATTTTGATGCAAAAACTTAAATCAAAATTTAAATAAAATCATTTCATAAATATGTTTTATTTTATTTGTTGAACCTAATTCCTGAGTATTTGCAGCTAATTATGAATAACCCTGTATATTACTACTACTACTATTTTATTATACTACTTTAGCTATTTCACTAGGTAAGTAGGTAGAGGTATATCAACTATGAGTTACATCTAAAATGTTGATCAGAAAGTATTCATTTACCGTTCCAATGATCCCTTCCTTCGACGACACACCCTAGATTTGGAATATTTACATAAGAAAATGAAGGTTTCTATTCAATTTTATTAAATTACCCACCCTCGTAGACCTTTTCTCATTAGGTGTAGGATAGGAAAGCCCGTTTAGTTAAGGGTCTAACTATAATACCTATTCACAATTTGAGAGTAACCTGAATTTGATGACTTAGCATCATCATCCACAGCCCAACTTCACCCACTGCTGGGTACAGGCCTCCCTTAGTTTTTGCCATCTACCTAGATCCTGTGCCAGTCTAAGCCATTACCGTCCCGCGACCCTGACTATGTCGTCCATCCATCTTTCTGCAGGGCGTCCTACGCTTCTGTAGCCGGTTCTTGGCCACTATTCGGTTGTTGTTCTACTCCACCTGTCATCAGCACGCCTAGCAATGTGTCCTGCCCAACTCCATTTGAGCTCCGTAATCCGATCTCCGACGTCTTGGACCTTTGTTCGTCCTCGTGTTTCGGAGTTCGGAACTCGATCTATAAGTTGATGCCGAGCATGGCACGCTCCATGGCTCTCTGTGCAACTCTGCAAGCAAGCATGGTGGGAACGACACATTGATGACTTAGCAAGTAAAAATATTTTGTTTCATCGTTTGGTAATCACTAAAGGGTTAAACATGACAGGTCGTATACTATACTTAACGATAAATTCGACAGTTATTATGGTCACAGTAGGTAACGATGAAAATAATAATGTAATGTCAGTTGATGAATTTTTCTATCGTCAAATTATCTACTTAATAGCTTATATTTTCATATACGATCATCATCGTTCTTTTTATTGAACCTCGAATAATGGGTCTGTCGGTTTTGTTATTTATTAGTTTCACCCGAACTTTCAATTTATACTTTAATAAACTATCTAACCTTTTTGCCCCGAAACCCTTAAAGTTAGGCAGGTTATTTTCACACCTTCTGACCGAAAATAGTCATAAAAATGGGTTGGGTGTTTACTGAGACTCGGCCGGTGCTCGCTTACACTTCACTGGGATGTATAGGCTAATTATTAAAATTAGCTCTTACATTTAGTATTATTTGTTTATTTTAATTCATTTATTGGAGAATCAACAGCTTTTTCTAGCTTAATAATGATAATATTTATGATCTAGAAACTAGTAAGCAAACTATAGGATTTCACGGATACAAAAATATCCAGATTAAGTTACTGTAAACGATTATATTTATAGTATGTTATTAAACTACAAATGACTTACTACAAAAAGCTTTTCCAGTTTAAAATGTGTCGTATTTTGTCCAAATGCCGACAATTCTAAAATGAAAAGCTCTTCTTGCAAATTCCTCAAATATGATGAATGATCTGTCAAAATGTACCTTCTTAAACATCACCAAGACCGTATCCTCTGAAAGTTTCAAACAAAATTACTTGGTAGACTGAAATGACTGAAATAACATCGTTTTAATAAATTACATTAAAATTTCCATGTGTTTAGTTAGCGAGCACCTTTTTAGTAGATCTCCGTCCTCTCGAGGGATTTACCTTTCACATAATAACATTTATTTTGTTCATTAAACCTCGACGTTTCTAGATTAAACCCCGACAGTTGAGAGCATCTCAGAAAACTTCATTGCTGTAAATTCACCTTTGTTTTACTTTTGTCATGTGTGCGAAGCGGTGGAAACAAGCAAACAGACATGCAAGCAAACACGTCGGTCGCCCGAGACATGTGTGTCTTTTGATTCTAATTACTTCTGAATTCAGAACGTAGCGCTTTGAAATGTATATTTGTTGTATCTCTCGTTAGAAACTCAAACACGGCTTTCATCTGTATCAAACATAATAAAGGTCGCAACTGTGCCTCAGTACATTGAGATTCTTTGTCGAGCTTTACAACGAAAAACAAATAGAAGAAAAGTGGCAAGTGCGTGTCAGTGCCCATTTGCGATTCACCAAGGTTTTATAAGATATCTAGGACATTTAAATTCCAGCCTCGCTCTGTCTCTAGTCTAGAGGTATATAACTGAAGAATAATATTTTCCATCGCGTGTCTCTTGGTTGAAAAAATCTAAACTGAGCAACAGTTTGAACGCTATAAAATCGCAATCAAACCAAATAAATTTGCCCATTACATTTGCATCGATTTTACTTTATGATGTATTTAAATTAATATACTCATAATTCTATGAATTTTATAAATACATTTTCAGTTCAGGATAGGTTGGGAAGTACCTTGTATAAACCAATATCATCCTGGATAAATTGATTACGTAGAAAGCATGTCGAAATTGACATTAGCGATGAGTATGCTCGAGATTCAAATGTTCGTCCGATGCTAAATGCTAACGCCTCTGTTCTCTCCGAGTTCTCTTTCAATACGGCTGCGGCCGCGCTGTCTATTCTTCCCGCGGCTCGATGACAGACGGCTCTGGCGGCGTGATAACGATGTAATTTATGCGCTTCTCAAGGAAATATAATTCAATGTCTTTTTCACAGTGGTTTACTTAAAATGCGAAGGTTGGACGATCACAAATATGACTTCAATGTTTTTTTACTTTGATAAATGTGACTTTTGTGACTTTGACTGGCGGAAATGGTGAAGTACTACTTCAACAATGGGGCTGATATTATCTAACTAACCTAAATTATCGTGTATTCATTTATTAACAGCTTTGGCAGCTTTTCATATTAAACTCGGATCTTCAAATGGTGGGTAACTGTTTTCCTATACAATATAATAACCCGTTTAGCCATTATTATATTATTTGACAGACTCATCTTTACGCATGTTATCACAGCTAGTATTTCCCTAATCAAAGCTAATTCGACATCAAGACACCTAATATAATTCGTCAGCTACTAAAATCCAGATAATTAAATGAAATGGCTATCATAAAACTTACCGCTACCTCAGCGGCACGTCTGAGTCTCTCCATTTAGATTATTTAAGCTTGCGGGTGTAAAACCATTACTATCTGGGAACGTGTGGAATACCTCGTTATTCACGAGTATACCTTATACTTGGTGGTACAGTTAAGGGCAGAAGGAGGCACTCCATTCTATCTAGTATGCTTAGAGGCTTTGATATGTTTAGCATAACATGTATTCGCTCTTAATTAATTAGTATTTTTTTTGTCACTAAATTAGTATACCTACCCCTTTAATGCGGTACCCTATTAACATTACAATCTAGCCAAGTAGGCTAATGAGCAATTTTGCTTTCACTTATTTTTATAGAAATAAATATTACTAAGAATGTCCATCAGCACTTTTCTTACAGTCTCTACTTAAGGCGACACTTTGTTCTTGTGTTCATTAAAAATAGCACTATTACTACACAATAACTTTAACACTACACTAACTCAAAAGGTTTGATTCTTTTGAGCCTTCTCACTTTGTCTGTGTAATTAAGTTTATAAAATATTTTTTTGACATTATGCGGCATTTCGACATCGATATGATACACTTCTCGATCGATTGTTACTATAGTATATCGTCGCCGACTGTATCACTTTTGTGTACTCAAACATTTGTGGGTACTTTTGTGTGCTTTGCGGCGTTAGTACTTTATGTGCTCTGAAAAGGGAGGTTGAGGGGAGGGCGGACTAAATGAAATGAAATGAAATATTTATTTATTGACACAAAAGAAGTAGGTACATTACAGGTATCAGCACGGTTACTTAATATTAATAATATCTTAGAGTAATGCACCTAGATTATTAATGTGGTGACGCACTACGAGCCAGACTAGAATATCTGTATCCCGGCTCGTAGCGCCCGCCGTCGGTTAAAGTACGAGTGAAAGTAGTGTGTGTGTGGGTGTATGTAAGTATGTGTGTGTATTTGTGTTTGTGTTTGTTTTGTACATGTATGTGTGAGTGAGTAGATATTGTGTATGGGCTTTCATGATTCTCCCAGTCTCTTGAGAGTCTGGTTATCACAGAGGAAAGCGCACATAACACGCAAGTAATGGGTGTGTGTTTGTGTTATGTGTGGGTGGATAGTGGATACTGATAACGAATGATTGGTTACAAGAAATAGTTTTATAAGTGTGAGTGTTTGAAAAGATATGCGAGGTGATGAAAATGAATTAGATAAGCTAGATTTGAAGTGTGTTGTTATATTACCTATTTAGATATTATAAATAGGTCTTCAGTCTCATCATACGATTTACCCTGCAGCCATTTCTTTACAACCTGTTTACAGTTCACCAAGTTTAATACATTAATTGATAAGGTTTTATTTAATTTATTATATAGATGTATTGATAAAAAATCAAATTGATGTTGCATACATTTTGTTCTGCGAGCTTCATTTAATATGCGATTTCTTCTCTTTTTGCGAGTATGGGAGGGGTGTAGGGGGATTTTAGAATGAACTCTTAAAATAATATTTAGTATATAGAGTTGGCGAACTGTAAGCACCGCACTTGATTTGTATAGTTCTATTGTTGGGTGTCGGTACCGTTTAAAAGTCATTGTTTTTAACACCGAACGTTGTGCTCTCTCCAGTGATATCAAATGGCTTTTGTAGGTACCGCCCCAAGCAGGGATACAGTAAGACAAGACGGACTGACATATTGATATGTAAATTGACGTTATTAGCTTTTGGTTCATTACGTATCTAAGTTTTTTAAAAATCCATACTAGCTTGCGGATCCGGGACGATAGAAGTGTAATATGAGGGAGCCAAGACAGACGTTCGTCTAACATGACTCCCAAATACTTGATGGTGGAAGTATTTTTAAAGCAGGGGCAAATACAAGTTGAATAAGTTTAGGGAGTATACAAGTTGAATAAGTTTAGTGTGACAAGTTGATTTCACGCCCCGATAATAATAGTTTGAATGTGTTTGCGGCAAGGCAAACTTTGTATGGGCTTTTAGGTCACCTAAACTGTTTTAGTTGGTGTTTATTTCTGCCGTTTAGTTAGGATAATATTGGCATCGTCATTAGTAATGCTGACGCCCTGAGCCGTGTTAAAATTCAAATTTAAAACTTCCTAATTCAGTAGTATCACAAGGATCATTTTGAAACGTCTTAAAGTTAGGTGAGTCTAGGTGCCAGTTCCACACTACCAAGCCTAGAAGAACAGGCAACAAACTAAGGCTTTATTCCTAATTTCTGCTGTTTTTTTTTTGTATATTCTCGATTGATCAATCTTAGCGTAGGCAATACTGAAATAGGTCTATAATTATCAGGTTCACTTGCATTTCCAGATTTGAGAGGTACTTGATTGCATCTCAAACCTCTGAACTCTCTAATACTTTTTTTTATATGAAATGTGTAACTGCTTTGTTAGTAGCGGTCCTGCCTTCCGATCCTGTCGTGCACAGTGGTTAAAAATAACTGCGTGTAACCCAAGACCAATAGAAAGACATTTGAAGTATGGCAGACTACTATGACATTTTATGACTGCCTTCACAGCTCAGTTGGTAGTAGCTCTGCCTTCTGCGCTGGCGGGCGTGGGTTCGATCCCCACCGAGAACAAATATTTGTGTGGTTAACGTAGATGTTTGCTCTCTGTCTGGGTGTTATATTGTATTCTATGTATGTATTTACAAAAACAAGTATTTAAGTAATGTATCGGCTATCTGGTTCCCATAATACAAGCTCTGCTTAGTTTGGGGCTAGATAGTGTTGTGTGGATTGTCCGCATTATTTATTTATTTATTTTATTTATTGCAGTGCTCGATAGGGTGCATGTACTTAACCTAAGCTACATACGAGAACGAGAAGTTTTCTAATTTATGAATTAAGAATTTATTTTATTTATAACCACTCTATCCTTACAGTTGGAGGAGGTCTTT
The DNA here is from genome assembly GCA_939531255.2 of Thera britannica. Lineage (NCBI taxonomy): Eukaryota > Metazoa > Arthropoda > Insecta > Lepidoptera > Geometridae > Thera > Thera britannica. The sequence continues at coordinate 15,129,740 of OW618034.2, read as the reverse complement.
GCCAAAAAAGGGCAAACAGATAATAATAGTGTCGATGTCGTAGTGTAAAATATAATTTAGTTTTAGGAATATATCTGCAATTAAGGCTTAAAATAAATAAATATGATCCTTCAAGGTGTACCCTAATACGATAGCGCAGCCTTCATCATCCGAATTTAAGATTTTATGTAAATAATATGAGTGTGTGTCTGTATGTTTGTTCCTTGACTCGTGCTCAGTCTAGGCGGGCCGGGCGTGGACGCGCACGTGCGGCACGAGGCGTGCGAGGCCGTGCTGCACGTCAAGTTCCGCGTCAACGAGGGCGCGCTCGTCAGCGCCACGGCCGACGACCAGCTGCATCTGTGGATCTTCCGCGGGGTCAAGAACCCGCAGCGCCTGCACAGCCTCAAGTTCCAGAGAGAGAGGTTACTTACTGCTTCTTTGTATGTGGTGGACGCTTCTGACGGGACTTTCAGCCGAAACTTTTAGAACGCCACCAGCCACTAATTAGAAACTTAAATATTATGTTTTGGTGGCGAAGCATGTGCATATTTTTATAACGCTTTTATTAGTTTCACCTGTATGTATGTATGTATGTATGTATGTAACCGACCCCTTTGAGCTCGATTTTGTCCTACTTTGAACGATCAGATTTGATTCAAACTTTGCACACCTGTCAAAGGTCGATGACAATGCAATAATATGAAAAAAAAATAAAAAAAAATGTAAAGAAATAAAAAAAAATAAAAAAAAACCTACTTTGAACAATCAGATTTAATTCAAACTTTGCACACCTGTCAAAGGTCGATGACAATGCAATAATATGAAAAAAAAAATAAAAAAAAATGAAAAAAATGAAAAAAAAATAAAAAAAAACCTACTTTGAACTATCAGATTTGATTCAAACTTTGCACACCTGTCAAAGGTCGATGACAATGCAATAATATGAAAAAAAATATATGAAAAAAAAAAAAAAACTAAAAAGTAAAAAATAATTATAGTTTAAAAAACTAAAAAAAAACGCTTTTATAACTAATTGAACTAAAAAGTTAAAAATAAAACTGTAATAATCAATTGAAATTTTATATTATTGTACAAAAAGCGTGGGGGGCTTGATTTTGATTGTTGTAAATATTTTTTACCCCACGCTTTTTGTACAATAATATAAAATTTCAATTGATTATTACAGTTTTATTTTTAACTTTTTAGTTCAATTAGTTATAAAAGCGTTTTTTTTTAGTTTTTTAAACTATAATTATTTATTCTCTTTTAGAGAATAAGGTGGTAGATAGATAAGATTTCCTACAAATTTCCGACGAAACTTATTTATAGGTACCTTCTCCACGACAACTTTCAAGCTTTTCTTCTGTATATTTATTGCAATGGCATTGAGATTCCAAGACAGTCACGTCTCTCTCCCACCCGCGGAGTTTATTCTAATGCGATGCCATTAAGCGTTAGAAACTCAGTTAGACAGTTAGATCATCAGCCTCATGGTAACTTTTGTGATTTTAATCGTCGTTGAATCAATTTGCCATGTTTCATTTAATTCTTTTTTTTATGCTGGCTTGGATTCAAAGTCCTTCCGCCAAGTCCTCTAAGTTTATCAGTTTTTTTTGTCACTTCATTCACTTTCTCCCATGTTTGTGTTTGATTGACACGAACTGAAAATTTTCATTGGTCAGTTTTTGCATGGTTTTTGCAATCACAATTTTGTGTGCAAAGTTGCCAATCTAAGTTTATTTGATTAAATTTGACTAAAGCATCAAAAATAATTAGGAAAGCTTATGTCAAGCAGGTCCGTCAGCCAATCAACGAGGCGCACGTTAGATCTGATGCCAATAACATTCAAACAAATTAAATGGCAATTCCGATTCGTCCGTCGAAGTATCCGTGCTCGCTACCCCGGGGGATCTCCAACCGTTCGTAATCAGCGATTTGTATACAAACACCGGCTCGCGGACTTGCTATGCTAATGATACAACCGACTTGGCTTGCCTGAAGTTTGCAAGGAATTAGAGTTGATAGAAAACATTAGGAGAACTTAAGAAAACAAGAGCTTAGAAGTGTTATTTTGTAGATTGATACAGTTTCTGAAGTTTTACGACGACAGTTGGTTCTTTTTTACAAATGAGAATGCCGTGGCGCACGATCCTTACAAGTCTAACGAATTTTATAACAAATCCGAGCAAACTTTGTTCTTTTTCTCATCCTGCTATATTTTTACTAAATTTATAATTAACAACACCTCGACCGTAATTAATTATACCAATTTTTATACGCAGGGAGATAAAATCCTACCTTTTTGCATAATTTTGACAGCACCCCAGTCACGTGATGTAAACACAGGTACTCCACGCACAATACCGCTCCTAAATCAAACAACAATTTAAATTTATCTCGTCATCACGCTAGCTGGGGTCGCTCGTGGTGAAGTTCTTTCTAAAAGAAAAGTCGTAGCAAAATGTTCATAATTTTGGTATTTTAGTAAATTTCCTGACCGAAACAATTTGGGGGATCTTATTCAGTGCGATTTTTTATTATTCCGAGCACAATGGTTCAAAAATCAAGGAGCAATTGTCGCTCCTTATTGCGAGCTCCATTCAGCACGCCTCGCCCGGCGGGGCGGGGTAGGCAGGCCATTTCCATAATTAATGGCCAGGGCCTTCTTATTCATAATCATTTGCATAATTTTCGCGTTGAATTTTGATATTGCAAATGGTATTATGCAATCAAGTTGATGTACCCACTCATAATTATTAAACGTACCTAATTTAAAAGTTCCAGAAGATGGCGTCCAACATGTCTCGTATTTAATAGCTACTATGACACACGCTCTGCTGGAACTACTGCTGATATAGTGGTATTAGTCTTTGAGAGCCATCGGCTCAAACCAGCTCATCATTTATACATTTTCACCAGACAAGAAAAAAAAACTAAAATGTAAGATGTTTATACCAGACCAAGGACATGTAAGGAGATGCTTAGCTATCTATTATATAAAAAAAAATGTATCTGCTTAAACGAATTTCAGTAATGCTTTCGTTTAATTTTTTATTTTAAAATCTTAATCAAATTACCAACTCTCCTCTCTCTATGTTCTCCAACCTCCGTAAAATAAGAACTCTACATTATTTTTCATTACTCATACTCTGAAAGTAGGTCTGAAGTTGCCTGAGGGGCCTAATTGAAAGTAAAACTTTCAGCCCTAGGGAGAATCGCTTTCTACTGACAGCTGCCAAATTATAAAAAAAAAACAAGTTTATTTTATTCAACCATGTTCCAACTTTCTAAAGTCTTTCTAACTGCAAGGAGGTTGTTCAACCAAATTCCAACTTTTTATTCAGCAAGTAGGTTGGAAACCCATTACAACGGTAAGAAGTTTAAACAGTCTAATTAGAACGCAATGTAATATTTAAAAAATAACATAAAGATAGTATTAAATAAATAATATATCTTCTAAATTACTTGATTAGTGTATAGCTTCAACTATTTATTTAAAATAACATAGATTTAAATTATGAAAATGAAAATAATGGCTGAATAATGCTGGCGAGCCGAAGCCGAAGGCCCGCCAGAGAAAAAGAAAAAAAAAACCGGGAAGGCGGCAATTCAATCTTCATTTTCACTAATTTTTCTTTCATGTTTTTATTTTTACTTTCCTCGTATTCGTAATGAAAAGCACAGTGTTTACCTCGGGTGAAAGTCTTTTGAGTCCCTCAAGCTCCATTGGCGCCCTCGCTAACGCTCTGGCGCCAAACCCGTCTCGGGACTCAAAAAACGTGACTTTCAACACTCAGGTAACAATGTACTATTACGTAAGGGCAATGACATAACAATAAAAATGTTTTCGATCTTTTTGATCATTATAACGCGTCCCTGATTCTTTGTATTACCTATTGGTGTTCCTTTGAAACAGTCCCTCCAAACTTCCACTAAACTTGTATGGGAATTCGTAGAACTTGCTTTCAACATACAATGGCAAAGGCTGATAACGGTTACTATGGCGACGCCTCACATGGCATTCCTCTACAGGAACAGGCTCCTTTGTCCCACGTAGCTGCGATTTATTCGTACGACATTGTGATGGTCGAACGCGAGGTTTTTGTGAAGACACACACAGTTTATTAGTGAAAACGTATCCAATATACCTCAATACATACTATATGGTGCGCAGTATCCCATTTTGGCAATGTTTTTGGCAATAACGTACATAAAAATTGCGATTGGCCTCTGTATCGGTAAAATCAGTCTGTAACCTTCCGCACCCGTGAGCAACAAGGGGGCTTTCGAATACCGAAGCAGATTGCTTTGATACGCAACACGGAGCTCAAACAACGGCGCTCCAGCACTTCAGATACACTCTCTATGAGTGTACAAGGAGTAAGTGCGTTCCTTTGTATACCTGCGCGCTTGTTGTGAGCAACTGAAACGTAATGATAAATCAATATGTAAGGAAGATGTGTAGCGTGTTCCGAAAATTGATTGTATCAGAGTGAATTGATTAGCAATACTTAAATATTTCTACGTAGTTATACGTTTTAGATACGATTATCAAAAAAACTGGCATTAGTGACTAGTTTTTATACGAGCATACTATAATTTGATGTTAAAGAAAACAGGAAAATAACTTCAAAGATATTAAAATCCGTGCTTGGAGAGAATAATTACTATTTAATCCGAGCCCAAGAAATTATTTCTCTTGCCATAAAAGAGCAATTCATTGTCATGATTAATAACGCCTCCGCGATTTACGAGCGCAGGCTAAGTGTAGCTCAGAGCACGAGCTAGGCTCGGGCTCAGCTGCTGTTTTATCTGGCTTCTTGTAAAGGCAGAGCTTCGAACATATGTACCCGCATCCAATCATAAATAATAATAATAAAGTATATAAGTAAATAAAGCTATAAGCTTTAGGGTAGGACGGCCGTTTGTGATCTTAGTCGTTTGAAAAACAATAATAAATCAGGCAACTGGGACTGTATTAGAAGTAGTAGATATATCTGTATTTCGAAGAGGCCCAAGACGCCTGCTTCCTCATCTCATTTTCTGTATATCAATACCATGTAAGGATTCTACTTAGAGTCGCTGCTACGTATATCAACTAATAATTTAATACTTAGTAACTGTCTTCAATGAACATTTTTTTTGTACCTTTAGAGGTTTAACTCCCGCTTATGCCGTTAGACTTTAGTGCTATCTTGGTGTCCTAAAGTAAAATGTTTATAATTAAATCAGTCTCCGCGCGTACGCGTCAGCGAACGGGTGTAGAAATCAAGATGTCTACCGCGACAGTTAAATGTTCTCAGTGCAATATCGTTATCAACGAGTTATTGTGTTTTATTCAAAACAAGATTGATGTTTTGGATGAAGAAAGCATAGTTGGGCTTTGTACAAGTGCTTTCGCTGCCTCAGAAGTTGATATTGCGAAGGATTTGCTATTTGCGTCTATATCAACTACCTTCAGAAACATTGCGCGGCGAAAAAACAAAGAACAAAAGGATTTAGAAGACATAATCTGCGCTTTCAAGAGCACTGATCCTGATAAGACTCCGATTTTTGTAGCTAGAGAACTCCATAAGCTGCCCCCGGTTACATTTAATCACCTAGATACAACTCGACTTCTTAAAGATATTGTGTCCTTACAGTGCGAGATTAAATACATAAAAGAAACGTATGCTACTAATGATCGGCTGTGTCACTTACGGACGGAGTTGAGTAATAATATGAAGTACGCATCATTACTTAATTGTGATACTAATAATGTAAATACAAAGCGGGGCGCTTATAATGTGTTGGATAGCGGACCCACCGGTTTCTTGAACTTCTCATGTACCCCTCCCACCGTTATAAGTACACCAGAACGAGAACCAATCGACCAACGCAAATTGGATGTTCTATGCTCGGTGTCACCGCAGTTATCACAACAAAAAAGTAATGTACAAACTACTAATGTATCATTTGCCCCGGCGGCGGCGGCGGGCACGATTCGTCAAAATCAACAAGAAAGTGCATCAAATGCGCGTACCATGAATGCTACCTCATCAATACCTACTTATCAATCTACTGTGAGTCAGCTGTTCGATGCGGCCGTGGATAACACCGTAACGAACTCGGTCTTGTGTGCTAGCATAAACAATAACAAAACTATGGCGGGAGTAGTCCAGACCGACAGAGAATGGAAACCGGAACATCCGAGTGAGAAGTGGATCGAGGTACAGCGAAAACGACACAGAAATAAGACTGAAGGAATAACTGGAAAAGCTGCAGTAAATCCTGGTGATAAGTTCAAGCCAGCTGATGTGAAAGTTCCGTTATTTATCTCAAATGTCCACAAGGATACCTCGGAAAGTGACATACTAAAATACATCCATTCAAAAACAAGTGAAAATGTATTACTTCAAAGAATTAAAATGAAATCAGAGCGAGACTTTAATGCCTACAAAATGATGGTTGCTGGACATAAATTGGATACATACCTAAATGACGAGATTTGGCCTATTGGCGTAACATGCCGTCGTTTTATGCCCTACATAAATCGGCTGCAAGAAAAAGAAATACCTACATCTAATAATGGATAGTACAACACTGGTAACATATAACTGTAAAAATGTAAAACGCTCGTTGGAAGCTGTGAAGCAATTATGTAGCTATGCAGATATAATAGCACTGCAGGAGACCTGGTTGCTGCCGAACGAGCTGCCTTACCTGGCGGGCATCGACGAGTGCTTCGGGTCCACGGGCACGTCCGCGGTGGATGTCGAGGCCGGGATCCTCAAGGGGAGGCCTCACGGTGGCGTCGCGCTGCTATGGCGAAAATCAGTGTTCCCTTGTGTGTCAGTGGTACCGTGCGCGAATCCGCGTATTACTGCTATTCGTCTTACAACTAATGACCGGCCGGTGCTTGTTATCTGCGTATATATGCCTACAGACTGTGCCGAGAACCTGTCTTTGTTTACGGACTGTCTTAGTGCTATAAGTGCAATAATAGAAGAGAATAGTGTCGAATCTGTTTTTATTCTCGGTGACTATAATGCTCATCCTGGTGCGAGTTTTTACAGTGAGTTAATGGATTTTTCGGCTGAACAAGACTGGACCTGCGCTGATATCAGTAAGCTAACCTTGTCATCTGATACTTACACTTTTATTAGTGAAGCGCACGGGTGCTTGCGGTGGCTGGACCACTGTTTTGTTACGAAAGCTGCATGGCAATGTGTTATAGATAGCTATGTACAGTATGATGTTTTTTGGTCGGACCATTATCCACTAGTTGTTAAGTGTAATTTGGATCTTGTTAGGCAAACAATTAGGTCCACAACACCGAAAAATTGTAGAATTCAGTGGGGGGAGAGGGGTGAAAAACAAATAAATGCGTATGAGTACCTCTGTAATTCTCTTTTGAGGAACGTTGACTTTCCCGCTGAGTTTAGAAGTTGTTGTGGCAAACATTGTAATGATGCAAGTCATAAACATATAATAAATAATTTATATACCAATATAATTAATATTTTGTGTAGTGCGGCTACCTCTACGAGTGATGTTGATGTAAGAAGGAGAAGGAACAGGAAAGTAGTCGCAGGATGGAACCACCATGTGAGCGACTCTCACTCGGATGCCAGGCGGAAATTTGAGTCTTGGGTGTGGTATGGGAAGCCCACATGTGGTCCTATTTTTGAATCAATGGTACAGGCGAGAAAAGTGTTTAAGGGAAAGTTGAAATGGTGTCAAAACCACCAGGACCAGATAAAAATGGACTTGATGGCAAAACACCATTTTAACTCCGATTTCAAAAGCTTTTGGAAATGCACTAATAAACTTAATGTTCGGCCGGGCATCCCAGTGAGTGTTGACGGTACATCTGACCCTAGTGAGATTGCCAATGTTTTTAAACATCACTTTGCGGTACAGTCACTCTTAGGACCGCCATGTCAGAGTGTCAATGCTGAGGCCCAGAATTACGGTGTTTCAACTCTGATTCATGCAAAGGACATACGTGCCGTGATTAATAAAATGACAAGAGGAAAGTCACCGGGTTTCGATGGACTCAGCATTGAACACTTAAAGCATGCTGGCGTCCACCTTCCTCGGGTACTGGCTATGCTGTACAACTTCTGTTTGAGCCACTCATACCTTCCGCCGGACTTGATGCGGACTCTGGTGGTACCTATTGTCAAGAGCAGGACTGGGGATGTGTCTGACAAGAATAATTATCGACCCATTTCTTTGGCCACTATTGTCGCAAAAGTACTTGACAGCGTGCTCAACTCCTGCTTGAATAGGCATATCAAAATTCATGATGCTCAGTTTGGGTTCCGACCCAAATTGTCAACTGAGTCGGCCATTCTAAGTTTGAAGCATGCTGTCAAGTATTATACTGACAGACAGACTCCAGTCTATGCCTGCTTTCTGGACTTATCCAAGGCCTTCGATCTGGTCTCCTATGATGTCTTATGGGATAAACTACAGGAAGCAGGGTTGCCACCGGAGCTAATATCAACCTTTCAGTTTTGGTACCTCAATCAGGAGAACCGAGTGAGGTGGGCGGGCGAGTTGTCGGACGCATACAGGTTGCAATGTGGGGTGCGGCAGGGGGGGTTAAGCTCACCCTCTATTTTCAATCTGTATGTGAACGCACTGATTGAGAGACTCAGTAGCATGCCTGTGGGTTGCCATGTTGGGGGTGTTTGCATGAACAACCTCAGCTATGCGGATGACATGGTGCTGCTGGCTCCCTCAGTTAGTGCGCTCCGGAAGCTGCTTGCCGTCTGCGAGTCCTATGTGGCCTCACATGGCCTTGTATACAATGTTAGAAAGTCAGAGTTTATGGTCTTCAGGGCGGGTACCAAATGTCCCAGTTTTGTACCTCCTATTACCATAAACGGTAGTCCCCTTAAGAGGGTGTTGCAGTTTAAATACCTGGGACATTTGATAACCGACAACCTGCAAGATGATGCTGATATGGAACGGGAACGCAGAGCATTGTCAGTAAGAGCCAATATGCTGGCTCGCAGGTTCGCGAGATGTACGGACGCTGTTAAGATTACACTTTTTAAGGCGTACTGTACATCCATGTACTCTGCGAGCCTGTGGTTTCAGCATACCCAAAAAGCTTACAATGCTCTGCGGGTCCAGTTTAATAATGCTTTTAGGACGCTGTTGCGGCTCCCACGATTCTGTAGTGCCTCAGGCATGTTCGCAGATGCGCGCACGGACTCTTTTGACGCCATCTGGCGGAAAAAAACAGCCTCACTACTGAGCAGAATGCGCGAGAGCAGCAACAGCATCCTAAAAGAAATTTCTTCTAATTATGCCTGTCCTCTGGTGTGGAAGCTCACCCAGAGGACGAAATCTGTTTTAGCTATTAAGTACTAACCCCTAGCCATAAGTTCTACTAACACTATTGGACTAAGTTGTCTTAAATAAAAAACTTTATTATTATTATTATTATTATTAAATCAATAAAAAATCTAATGTTAATAACTCCGTAAAGTGGAAGGATTAGGTGCTAGGACATGTGCGTGCACAGAATTATGTGTTATATTTAAAGACTCGAGAGTGAGCAGAGTGCTTTTATTTTCGAGATGGGATTCCTTGGAATGTGGTTTAGATATAGTAGATTGTGTCATAAGAGACCAAAATAATGTATTTAGGGCGAGAGCAATTTTTGAATCCAAAGTGAAGTGATATTTGCACAGTACACTTGTAGGTACACTTGTATTTACACTTGTAGGTATTCAAGTATCGGGAAATATACAAACTCGCAAATAATGAGGAAAATAATGATCAAACCCACGACAGTTTCCAGTGATAAGTACTAATTGATATTCCAGAGGGTGTTGTTCGTGGAACCTGAAACCTGGTAATTGCTTTAGTAGAGGCACTGGCAATGTAATTATTACTCATCACAATATGTACTTAGGTACTTCATAGAACGCAATCACAGATGGAGTAAACACCTAGAATAAACACTAGGCCTACCACAAGCTCGGTCTGGCTCTGGTTCTGAGCCTGTGTGAGTGCGGACTAAATAAATCCCACGTCGAAACGTCGCACACACAGTATGATACACTGGTGAGCACTCATACAGACTCAAAACCAGAGCCAGAGACAGAGCCAGACAGAGCTTTTGTATAGGCCTACTGTTTGTATAGCGTCTCGACGATTCCTACCTCCTTTGATAGATATTAGTAAGATAATTTTAAGTTTCAGTAAAAAGTTTCTATAATTCGAAATAACATTATAATTATTAATTAGTTTAATTTCTGTACACGGTGACACCGAGATAGGGTTGAAGTGAATGAATACGTAAGCATTCTAATAAGAATAGATCTAGTTCTCTTGTCTAGTGGTCTAGTATATGATCTAGTAAACTACATACGGTTGTAAGCAATAAATATTGCACATCGACTTTTTTGCTTTCGTAGAGCGTTATCTCTTTCTGACGCACACTTCGCTCTATGAAGTCGTAATTAGCCGATGTGCAATATTTGTTGCCACTACTGTACAACTACGTATCTATGGCCAAATTAAACTCGGGATGATGTCAATAATAATGATCTGTAACTATTCCGCACGAGTGGACTGCCGCACGTAGTTAATTAGTCTGTTAGCTCGGTTGATGATTATATGCACGGATGAGCCGATAATCATTGGGAGATTGCATTGTAATTGAGTTCGCATTCATTGAATAAATATTATTATTATCTACGTATTTACATAACTAAAATATACGGACGAGTCATTATTTACTAATAACTCATTTCTAATTGAAAAAATCAGAGTGTTGGAACTTTTCTATTGTCCTAGAATGTCATATCTCGTACCTTACCAACTCAAGACCACTTGACAAAATGTAAAGCAGTTAGATTTGTTAGGATAGCGAGTGGAACAAACGACGCATCGTAAAACTACTTTTCATTACTCATACTCTGAAAGTAGGTCTGAAGTTGCCTGAGGGGCCTAATTGAAAGTAAAACTTTCAGCCCTAGGGAGAATCGCTTTCTACTGACAGCTGTCAAATTATAAAAAAAAAACAAGTTCTATTTTATTCAACCATGTTCCAACTTTCTAAAGTCTTTCTGACTGCAAAGAGGTCGTTGAACCAAATTCCAACTTTTTATTCAGCAAGTAGGTTGGAAACCCATTACAACGGTAAGAAGTTTAAAAAGTCTAATTAGAGCGCAATGTAAAATTTAAATTTAAATAACATAAAGATAGTATTAAATAAATAATATATCTTCTAAATTACTTGATTAATATATAGCTTCAACTATTTATTTAAAATAACATAGATTTGAGCAAACAATTTACCATTTTTTAAATTATGAGAATGAAAACAATGGCTGAATAATGCTGGCGAGCCGTAGCCGAAGGCCCGCCAGAGAAAAAGAAAAAAAAACCGGGAAGGCGGCAATTCAATCTTCATTTTCACAAATTTTTCTTTCATGTTTTTATTTTTACTTTCCTTGTATTCGTAATGAAAAGCACAGTGTTTACCTCGGGTGAAAGTCTTTTAAGTCCCTCAAGCTCCATTGGCGCCCTCGCTTACGCTCTGGCGCCAAACCCGTCTCGGGACTCAAAAAACGTGACTTTCAACACTCAGGTAACAATGTACTATAGTACAATTTGCAAAGTGAGAAGCCAGCTGGAGCGGACTGGTGCCAAGAAACAGCAATCAGCTGTTGGCAGCGGATGTGATCGTAGCCAGTGACGCCACGTCCGAACCCGCGCCCGCGCCCGCCTGTGGCTTACAGCTTGGCAATGAAGCGAATCTGCGAATTGCCCATCTGATTCCCATATTTTGCCGTCGCTTCTGGACACAGATCTCTATAGATTTCAACGAACAATTTTGAATTCATGATATAAAAATGTAGTGAAATATAATCATGAGAAGCACGAGTTCAATCTTCAATCCGCAACCATAAAGGTATTGAGTCAGCAAAATGTGTGCGGCGTAGATAGAAATGGGTAACATCGCGAGGTATATCAGTATTGGAATCGTGGATGTGTCCATTGTGATGGTTTGTGAGGCAACTCCATTGTCGCGGCGCGGCGCCCTTTTGCATTGTCAACTAACAGGGACGACGGCGGCGGCGGCGGGACAAGTGTGCTTATACCCTTATGCCTAACCCCCGAATACTGAAACGCAACTCAGATTTAAGCACGTTATTAGATTTAAGTAAGTTACTTATATTTGAGCAGGGTTTTTGTACATTGATTTTTATGAAATCGAAACGTTTATTGTTATTTGTCATTTGTTTTGTAAGCCAACCTAACATAATTTTAAATTTGTACCTACTTACAACTATGGATCTAGTAATCTGAAATAAAATATTATTTAATTTAATTTGTATGATTTTTGCACTCGTTTCATCTTAATCTAACCAAAGCTATTTGTTAAAGAGTCTTTTTACTTAAAAGATAGGCCAAACGGCTTACATTACAGTCCACCTAGTGGTAACTGGCAGTCTGACGTAAAAAGGAGGCACTAACAACACTGGGTGTGCTTACAACCTGCTTAAGTCGCTACCACCTACAATAGAAAAGGGTGTAGTAGTAGGCAACAAATATAACACATCAGCTAATATTGACTTCATAGAGCGTAGTGTGCGTCAGAAAGAGATACATATAACTTTTAAAACTATCATGGTTTTTAACACTATTTTTATGAAACAACGGGATATTTACCATGATAAAATTTTAATGAGTTGACTTCCGATATTTCGGCACAGTTGCATGCACCATGATCACGGTTGAACACCATGCATGTCATGAATGTCATGGTGCATGCAACTGTGCCGAAATATCGGAAGTCAACTCATCAAAATTTAATCATGGTAAATATCCCGTTGTTTCATAATAAAAGAGATACATAGCTCTCTACGAAAGCAGAAAAGCCGATGTGCAATATTGATTGCCTACAACCGTAGTTACCGTGAAGGATCTAGTTAGCATGGTTGTATAAGTGTCGGTTGGTCCCCCCAGGATCACGTGCCTGCACCTGCCGCTGCAGTCCAAGTGGATCCACGTGGGCACGGAGCGCGGCAACGTGCACGTCGTCAACATAGACACGTTCACGCTCAGCGGGTACGTCATCAACTGGAACAAGGCCATCGAAGTGTGAGTACTACCATATCTATATATAATAATAATAATAAATATTGTGGACAATTCACACAACGCTATCTAGCCCCAAATTAAACAGACAATAGTTCTCATAGCTTGTACTATGAGAACTATAGAATTATATACTTTACTTTACTAGGGAAATCCCGCGCGACTTCGTTCGCGTTAAGCTTTTTCCGAACAAACTTCAACCCCCGCTGCACTCAAATTTCATATTCCTAGGATTTTTAGTTTAGGCTGTGCGTTGATTGTCAGTCAGTCAGTAACGTAAGAGTTTTATATAATATATTTAGATAAAATAAAGTGTAAGTTAGACTATTTATAACTCAAGAACGGCTGAACCGATTTGGCTGAAAATTGTTGGGGACTGTTGAGGTAACTACAAACCAGGAGACGGACAAAGGATACTTTTTATCCCGAAAAAGTAACGGGAACGGGGCGAGTGAAGCCGCGGGCGGCCGCTAGTAGTCAATAAGAACCTCGCTAGGGTTGCTAGAGTGACATTCAGCTATCTACTAACAGAGCTGTAGACTTGCGAAGACTCAATTTAATTTTCAAAGTTTTGGGAAAACTTAAAGCTAGGAATACCTACAATTGTTACAAAATTAAACTTGTAGCGTTGCTACATGTACGCTGATAGCCAATTAAAAGTTTCCACTGAGAAATAAAGATATTTAAATATGAAACAGTAACAGTAGACGACAGAAAATTGTTTAATACGTTGGATCTGGCATTATAGTCCTGACTGAAAAAAAGCAAACCTTAATCATGAAAAAGTAAAAGTTACATCAACAACGTAATAATATGGATCTCTTATAGCTGGAATTTAAAATCCACGCAGTATTTACTGAAATTAAACAGGCTTAAAAAGTGAGTGACGAATGAAAAGACCACATCAATCAATCCGTTTGATGTAGGTACAGCTCCAGCCCGACGGATATCAATTATCCCCGCCCATTGAAATGCTGTAAGAAACACCCATCAAAATGACCACATTCATCACCTCCCAAGATTGATTACTCTAAACATATTCAATTCCGAATAGTTCCACTTAATAGGAACCAATTCATTGCGTACACATTCAATTATAAGGACACAGGCAAGCTCGCCCGACGGACCCCAGGGTAGTTTACTACCCACAATAATTACCGCCACCCCCGGCCTATTAACCACTTACCTACCCCACCAGGTGCGTGACCATTTAACTGTTAAGTTGTTGAAGAAGTAGGGTGACTGGGTTAAGGGTGAATGTCTTGTGCCCCACGATGTCAACGAATAGGGGGACTAGGTTAGGGGTGCAATATCATTATAATATATCGATTGGCTAACTGATTTTAGTAACCATTGCAATATTTTTTGTAAATTGTAACCTCAAAAACAAAAGGTACCTACTTAATTTTTGTGGTGTTTTTATGCGAATATTAGAAACCCACTTGGTTGTTTTTAAGAGCCAAATGAGTTTTCAATTAAAACGTAAATAGGGCAGTATCAACTAACATCCCGCCCTTATTCTGATTACGTGCGAAAACATTTAATATTGTTATGCATAAAAATTTGTATGCAAACACCCCATGTATGAATTTGGCGTCATAAGGAAAACGAGATTTATTTGTAATAAAATAAAATACAATTCAAGCTGATGATGATAGCGGATTTCTCATTTAATATTTTTAATGGTGGCTCTCAAATCATTTCAAATTAATTCCTTCCTTTGATTCCTGAAATGATGCTCGGCAATGTCCCACCATCATTCCAAGTTGTTTCTTATTGTGGACCATTCCACGTTCCCTTCGTCAATGGCTCTCATTACCAGCGGTGAAAGCACAATGCTTTCCTTTTATTAAACAATATTAAAGAAGCTCAACGTTATGAGACAGCTGCCAAGCGACGTTCGTTGAATATTCCGATCATAACAGACATTACAAGCTACATATACATATGTATAGGAAAATGTGTGTGTAGTTATTACCTGTTTATAAATAATGTAAAATGAAATAGGTCGCTTTACCGCGGCATCGCCGTGCAAAGCCTTTGCCTGAAAACTCATAAGGCTTTACGTTCCCAACAGATCCGCTTCGCTCAAAGTTTATCTTTATCTCTTGCTGAATACTGTACATAATTATAACATTCAAATCTTATTCCGACATAAATTATTTTCATTTATTAATGTACATTGTTTTACTAGTCAAGAACTTTCAACGTTTCACTTATAATTAAACATAGCTAAGAAAACTAAGAGTTCGAAAGTCTAAATAAGTCTTTGACCCGAGGCAAACACTTTGCTTTTCTTTTAAAAATATATTCTTTAATGAAACTTAACTTAATGTTATTTCAATTTAACATCGCACTGTAACTGAGTGGTTGTTTAGATAATTAAAACATGGTTCAACAAAAATGTAGAAAAAGAACTAGATTTTTTATACCCAGGGCGGAAAAGTATTACTTTCAATCCACTCCTCAGGCAACTTCGGACATATTTTCCGAGCATGAAAAATAATTAGAACTTTGGTTGACAGCTTGTCATCCAACCGACATCCTTTCAATTCGTTCTGTTGATGTCATCATATTAATCAACTGTCATAACAATCAACCCCATTAATGTTATAGCTCGTAATGACAGTGTTATGATCGAGCGCCTTTACAACGCAGTCGGGGAAATTACCGGCAATGATACTTTGCATACGAATCCGTAAGGGCGAGGGCACATCGCTATGGCTATTGAGCCCGGACTGGCTAATCTAAAATTAGTCGGTGCTTACCAAGACTTTGCAAGTCCCACTTTCCACACGAGAGCCATAACCTCTTTTAGAATGTAATTTTCTGAATATGTTATCTGATAGTTGATAAGACTCGGGTCGGACTCGCTCCATCGCGGAGGACGGTGCCGCACTCACGGGATTATTTTGGGCTTAATAAGGCGATTAAGCCGGTAAGCTCCCAGACTAGTTAGGTCATAAACGGACCGTTTGTATAGATCCTGAATAGAAACTGTTTTTATCTTTTTTTCAAATGTTAGTTGGGTTGATAAATAAGCCAAGCCAGCAAAAAAATATATTTAGGAATACGAGGTATTGATCATAGAGCGGGTATTCATTTAATGTAGCTGACTGTACTTGGGTAGGGTGCGCGCATCATGTCTGAATATAATGTCGGGCATCGATTGCCGGGTTACATCGGTTAGCGTGATTGGATTCCAATTAAGTTGGCAACAAACACGCGACTCAGCTATACATGGGCTCGTTACGTGGAACCCTATATTTAGTTACGTACATACTTTTAAAAGTAATTGAGCTTTTACAAACAAGAAACTCGATAGATATATTCGATTTTTGCCGATTCATTCACAACAAATATCTATCTTTGCTTACTTTTTAACACTTTTTGGACAGCTTTAAAATTAACTAATATTACGTAGTCAACGTTCTGTGCTTTATGGCAAAAGATAGTCAAATTGATTGATTGCATAATATCACATAGTATTCCTACTGATTATAATCTACATTTTTATGATCTTTAATTATATCAAATGGTTCTTAAAACCGTTGTTATTAAAGTAAATAATTAATGATGTATGCTCACTTCATAGCTAATGATCGCGGTGACAGCCGTTTACAGCCGACACTGCGATCGGACTATAGAACCACTGCAAACCGCTCGTGTAAGCTCATACACAGATCTAATAACGCTTCGCTTGCATGCTTCTACAAAACGCTTTTTATTATTTTCCACTGACAGTTGGATTAGCTGCATTAAAACATAGAACATGGTAGAGCTGTAGAGCTGGCAGTGGAGTCCCGTAGAGGTGCTTAGTGGACGTTACACTGGAAGTTGGAACTAATTGTATGCAATCTCGCCGCGCGGCTAACGGCACATCCACGCCGAGCCAAGCCGAGTGCTCTCACTGTACTTATAGCACCAGTTTCTGGCGTGTATTCATCAAACACTATTCCATAAAAAAAAGTATTTATTTGTATAAGTTGAATGGTTCCCATAGTTCAAGTATTGCTCGTTGAAGCGGAAGGCCCGTTGACTGACCTGAAAATACTTTTGCCATAATTTGTCCACAATGTATCACTAAAAGCGTCTGTTTTTTATATTTTTGTCTGTATTTTTAATACTATAGTTATATGATTAGAAACAATTGTGCACATAAATAATATTTATGAAAAATTGAGCACTAGAAACGTCAAGTAAAGACTGGTGCTAAGGGGACCGTGTGCCTACGGAGTGCATTAGTTTCTCTACTTGAAACTTGACTCAGTAGAGAATGTGGGGAACAATTTTAGTGAGAAGTTTCCAGTTCGAGGCTATTTCAAATGCTTGTGGTACGAACATAAATGAGGTTATACCTATCTAACTACCTGATTTTTTAAATTAACTGACTTGTTATAGTCAAAAGTTCACTTTCACGCTCCACTTTACGCAAAGTGAGGAGTTTCACCTCATTATGTGTCGACTTTGTAACGTCTCAAACACGTAATTACAGGATCCGAGTAGATATTTACGCCTTACGTCACATCCTATAAAGCTAAACTTTACTTATTATTTGTTCACGCCGAATAAACTTAATCGCCCACTCGGTGGGTGTTCCCAACTTCCAAAAAGACGTAAACGCGGTAATTTTGATAGACATTTTATGCTATTCGGTTACGCGCCGACATTACGGAAAATATTGAATTTGACATCGGCAGCACTTAAACACGTTACTCGTAAAACTTTATACGGCGCCGTTACAAAAGGCTATTTTGGTCGTTATACCTTGTGTCTGTGCGGACTCTAAATAACATTCGACGTTTTGATGTGCCCAACTTGGAAATGCTAGGGACGTACTTATTGTAAGTCTTCGTTGTATAAATTGTAGAGGTTCGTAGCATGTGTCGTAGCAGTGTCTACGGCTGACGTAGCAATGTGCTACACACTTGTGGCTGATGCAGATTTTTAGAAAATGGATATCTTGTTCCTTTTTAATAATTGTAGGCCATAATAATTAAGTGCTAAAGTATTTTTTAATACCATGGGAATCTTAGTAGATCAAAGGTAACGGTTTTATTTTAGGGCAAGTCAAGAGTCACAGGACAGAAAGAACGTTGTTGGGTAGAGACAAAGAAAATAAAACGTTTTATGAGAATGGTGCATTAGCCTGGCCTGGCTCAGCACTATCCTTATAATGTACGGGTACAGTGTAAGGTGGCACTTACACTTGATCACGTGGTCCGTGGCTCGTCGCGCCACTGTCCCGCTTACGACCTGCAAGCGGGTCACTGCGAAATATTATTGCAATATGTATAAGCACTGATATACAAATCATTCTTAACAAATACTCTGTTGACTGGTTCAGTCAATTCTATTAGTATTTGTATCCGTTATTCTTCCATTGAGCTGAACAGCTCACGCTGAAACAATGGCATTTGGAGCATTTTGTACAGTAATCTGTTATCGTGGATTAATTAACCTATCGTGAAAAGTCCTTTGTTAGGCCGCAGCCGGCCACCGGCGTGGCGGGGTGGAGAGAGGGGAGGGGGTGGACTGTATCGAGATAGGATCTATTGTTTGGGTGTGGGTGCGGGTAGGCCTTTGTTAATGCTATTTTTGCTGGTTCTCTCTCCAGCGTTTTCAATTTGTATTTTATTTGTGGGCGACAGCCGTTTTGCGTAACTGATTTAGTTAAAGCAAAATTCATTTGGGAAAACTAAGGAATAGCCTATTTTTTATTTTTCGTAACATAATAGACGAAATTCCGTTGAAAATATTCAATTTATAATTGACACAGAGCAACTGTCGAAAGCAGAACTCTCCTTTGTGTAGCAACTCTCGATAATAATTAGATTGCCAACTCTGTTCATAAACGCTGGCCGGTCACAGACTACCACACAGTGTTGCCCACTCGTCCTGCTAATGACGTCTCACCTACTGTGTACACAATTATAAACTTTGAAACGAGGTGGTGAAGAGCTATGTTCGATCGTGGAATTTGCAAAATGTTCTAGCTATTTCTTGTAATGAGGTCGGTATCGGCGTTCAAATTGTTTAGAGGTGAACGAGTGTTTTTGATGTTAGGTAGTAATTAAAACATGCTGAAGTTATAATATAAATTAAACTGGGAAAATTGAAAGCTCTGTTGTAGTGTTGAGATATTTATATTGTATTTTGTGTATACAGTACAAGTACAAGAAAGTTTTAAATGGTTGTCATCAAACCTTACCTATAAATTACATTTTGCCCTCGCATATTTTTGCAATACTCGTGAAGCGTAAATAAATCAACAGAATTTGCAATAGTGGTGACGTCACTGGCAGCTGCCATCTTGATTAAACGTTTTGTTAAACGTGATGACGTCAGATTGTATTTCCATTGTGCCGCGCCGTCCGCCTCCGCGACGCCGGATATCAATACACTTTGAATTTATGTTGCAAATTCGTACGTCAATTGTCAAGTATTGTTGCACTCCAACCGTTCGAAAACCCAGTTAACAATCACAAAGGTTTGGTGAAAACCCTATTGCGTTTTTAAATGAACCAAATACAAAATAAAAATATTTCCATACAATTTAAATGTGATTTAGGCCGTCAAAGAGCTTACAAAATGAGGCCTGTGCTAGTGAATACATCCAATCGGTTCCATTTAGTTAGACTATTGGACGAGACTTGTTGATTACACGTTCGATCGAACTCAATTCGAATAAAATTATTTAAAAACAAAGAAAAAAATTGAAAACGTAGAACGCTCATTTGGCTGCTCTTGTATACATAATCTTTGTGCGTTTTCATATACATTCGATTCTAACAATTTTTTGCGAACGAGCTGGATAGCAGTCTAAAGTTTTTGCTTTGTTTTCATAAATGTGATTAGAGTTTTGTTTCTGCTTTCATCCACTAAAAGCAAGTCCGAGAAAAGATTGCACCTATTCTTTGATGTGCTGAATTAACGAACAAAACGATTTCAGATTATGAAATCATTTTGTTCGTTTCGTATCCATCAATTTAGAGGTGATTTTTGTTGAATGGAATTTCGTACATTCGTTATTAATTCACGCCAGAGACTTAATTAAACTAGATACTTTTTAATTTTGTAAACTCAAGCCATTTTTTAAGAGTTTTGTACACGGCTGTACGTACTTATTATAAATTTCAACACAATACAAGTCTCTAAATGTAAACGAGGCATTTCATATTGAATTGCTTCGCATAAATTATACCGTAGGTACCTACTTAAATAATATTTTCCCAAATTACATGATCAAACAAAAATGTAAGCCCCTTCTTTTTCCGATTCGTTAGATCCCGCAATTCAAGGAATATATTAAATAAGCGAACATCTTGTTGAAAACGTCAAGAATACTTATAAAATATTGTGCTCGCCTCAAAGTTTCGCTGCTGAATTATATCTGAATAAATATTTCTCCCAAGTTTATGCTAAAATGTTTATTTATCAAGCTTAGTAGGTCTCGGCATGATCCTAGGGGATACACTTTTAGAATGTATAGGAAACGAGATAAAATTAGTCGTTACAGGAACGAAACGACGAGTATTATTGTTTATTTTATTGTTTTGAAAAAAAAACTGGAGATAAAAATGACTACTCTGATTTTTGATAGATATGATACGACCGATAGATACGACTTATGATAACTGCTAATGTTTAATTGACTTTTCCTGTTTTCCCAAAACATAGAAAATTAATATCGTCAACATTTCACAGCGCACTATCTAAGAAGATCTTTTACTATGGGAAAAAGATGGCTGTTACAATACTTAGGTATATTTTCTTGTAGTTACATATTAAGAATACAACATAACACCCAGACAGAACAAAAACCTGTTTTCACTACACAAATATTTTTTATCTTCTCGGTGGGGATCACGCCCACGCCTTCCAGCGCAGAAGGTACCACCAACTGAGCTGAGAGGGCTGTCAAATAGCTTCGCAACTTTTCACCATCTTCAATTTCAAGCAGTTCACTGCTGGAGATGTCCTGAGTGGATATTTTCATATGCAGAGGTAGCAGTTTAATATCAGGTGTATAATCTGCTCATAACATTTTCTAGTAAAACAACTAGAACGTTAGAAAAATGTGTGGTCTAATCAAATCAGACTTATACGCTCGTGTTATACAGGGTGTCCCATAAGTCAACGTCCAACCGAAAACGGGTGATGCGCCAAGTCATGACAGTTATCAGAAAAATATACATAAAAAAATATTATATGTATATTATATGTATATATATGTATAAAAAAATATTTGTTATGTAACTTTCGAGTTATGAGTATTTAAAAAAATCTGAAAAAACTGACACCCTGTGATGATCTTTTAAGTCCTGTGACTACAAATATCAATTTTTCATGAAACTTTTTTCTGCAACGTAAGCATGAATAACCCTTCTGTAAATTACAATTCAAAATTAAGCCATAACTGCCTCAGTTTTTAATGAAATCGTGGAGTTTTGGCCAACGTTTCATTTCAGATAATTACATCACCCAACTTTAACCGTCTGTACCGCAAAAAAAATGTACTACACTATCATGGCATGTAACTTTAAAAATTGGCGCATTTATCCAGGATTCCAAAATGGTATAATACTTGCTAGAGTACTCCTTAGTTTTGGAAATAAAAAATGTTTTTTCAACTAAACCGGATTTCCAATCAATTTTATTTCAATAGATAAAATGTTTGTACCCTTTAAATGATGGACTTAAAATGCCTACGCTGTGTTTTTAAGTGACTCACAATTCACAGGTACAAGTAAATACCATTTCGACAATGCAAGTAAACAGATAGATCCACCATCTTGTCGAAAGAGTAATAACCCTGGGTTTTCAAGTAATTTGTTAGTTTTAGTTAAAAGTTTGAAATAAAATTCAATCATAGGATTACTTCAATCGTGGTTTTAATCTAAAGTTTGCCTTCGCCCGTCGCCGGTCTTATTACATGGTTTTTGACGTGATAACGTCTTATAATTCGATGGAGCCGGCCGCTCGTACGAAAAAACATGACTCATGCGGCGTTACCTCGCTCTGAGGCGTTCCATTTAATACTTGAAGTGCAAGAGAGAGCGCGGAACGAGCGACAAAGAGGCACAATCGGCCTCCGCGTCCGGCAGCGTTCGACATCGCTCTCCTACTTGAGTGAGCGATGCGTCCGCGTGGACAGCTGTATGACGTTGTCACATTCAACTGTCGTCAGTTAACTGACTTTACAGACAGCTGATTTTTTTTAAGGAAATTTAGAGCTTGCATTACTGCTGAAGGCTAACAGTTTGAACATTTGCTGTAAATCCTTGATGTATGTAAATTAAAACCACGATTGAAGAAATCCTATGATTGAATTAATTTCAAACTTTCACCTAAAACTAACAAATTACTTGAACACCCATGGCTATTACTCTTTCGACAAGATGGTGGCCCTATCTGTTTACTTGCATTGTCAAAATGGTATTTACTTGTACCTGTAAATTGTGAGCGATTTAAAAACGCAGCGTAGGCATTTAAGTCCATAATTTAAAGGGTACAAACATTTTATCTCATGAAATAAATTGATTGGAAATCCGGTTTAGTTGAAAAAACATGTTTTATTTCCAAAGCTAAGGAGTACTCTAGCAAGTATTATACCATTTTGGAATCCTGAATAAATGCGCCAATTTTTAAAGTTACATGCCATGATAGTGTAGTACATTTTTTTTGCGGTACAGACGGTTAAAGTTGGGTGATGTAATTATCTGAAATGAAACGTTGGCCGAAACTCCACGATTTCATTGAAAACTGAGGCAGTTATGGCTTAATTTTGAATTGTAATTTACAGAAGGGTTATTCATGCTTACGTTGCAGAAAAAAGTTTCATGAAAAGTTAATATTTGTAGTCACAGGATTTAAAAGATCATCACAGGGTGTCAGTTTTTTCAGATTTTTTTAAATACTCATAGCTCGAAAGTTACATAACAAATATTTTTTTATATATTTTTCTGATAACTGTCATGACTTGGCGCATCACCCGTTTTCGGTTGGACGTTGACTTATGGGACACCCTGTATAGTTCGGTGCTCGTCCCGGCATCATACGAAGCCCTCTGAGATGAAAGCTGCCTAATAACTTAGTTCCGCTGCCAGGGTCGGTCGGACTCCTCGCTAAATATTGACACGCGTGATTGAGCTCACTCGCTATACGTTTCGTGATATTGTCTGCGAGCAGCGTATTATCGACTGATAGTCTGCGGTAGTCTTTACCAAGGGTCATTTACTATGTATACATGAAAAAAAATGAAAAAATAAAAATATTTTATTTCTGTAGCCAAAATAATGAGCAGAAATTCACAATGTGGAGGCCCTCTATTCAGTAAGAAGATACTTGTGTTAGAGGACCTCGCTCTTCCATATCCATATATGGTTACAAAAAATAAAAAGATACATCAAACTTAAGGATACATAATTGTGTGCCTTTTGCGAGATTTATTTATTGCTTATGTTTTTGTAGTTTTTTTACAAAAGATAAATAAAGGCAACAGTACCTATACTTTTTCGAATAATAAATCTTTTGTAAGAAAACAGAGTCAATTTCTAAGTTCTGTTCTGTGCTCACTCCATTAGTTCTATTCTCTTTGAGCCCTAACTTTGTGAACCAATATTTAATATTCCAAGAACTCGCTTCAAAGATCCAATTAATAAAGTTTGAATATAGTAACGATACTTTGTAAATGACTATACATTGGCGCGTTCACATCTTCGTCGACGTCTGCTTTCAATAATAGCTTTATACGTTGTACGGTGCTTATTCTTCATTACAATGGGTGCCGGGAGATGAGAATTCATAAAATGTAATTAATAAAATCCACGGCACTACCACTAGTACACAGTCAGTGTAATAGCGCTCTGTAATTGTAGCGCCATTTCGTTTATTGTTTGAATCGCTACACCGCAGGTTACGGCTAGGCTAATGCTCCTTCAGTACTATAAACAGTAAGTTTAATTGCCGAAGTTTCCTCCCTCACCCCCCCCCCCCCCCCCCCCCCCCCCTACACGTGGACGTTTAGCACCGGCGCTGGCGGCGGCGACGGCGCCGGTCTAACATTACCCACTGCAAACGTTAAGTTCAAAGACAATAAAGTTCGTTATAACACGCCCTCGGGCGGTGTCAGCCCTGCCGCCTCCCGTCACGTTCTTAATTTCAATAACGCGCTCTCACTGGTGCGTGGTAACGAACTTCCGCCAATGACGTTATCGCAACAATTAAAGAGCCTAGGGATGTCACGCGCCCATTGTTAATCCTGGATTTATTTGAACGACTAAAGTGACGTCAAAGCGTCCGTAGCAGACGTTAAAGATTTGTAAAAAAATTATACAGAAAATCTCGCAGGCACCTCAATGAATGGGCTCGTTTGTTCGTTTAGGTACTTTTATAATGATATAAATTATGGCAAAGGGCTCCGGTGAAGTAGGCTCGGGGGAATATAAAGGATCTCGTAATGCCTCTCGAACCGGAAAATTGCGTAACTGTCTTGTATCTGAATACACTCGCTATCATATTCGCTTTAATACTGAGATTTTAGCTTTTGTGTTACGTTTTTATGTCGTACCTATTGTGGAATATTGCCTGCAATTTCTACTCTCTACCTCATATCAAATTGCTTCAACCTGTGTACGAGTAATATTTTTTAATGTACCTGCGTGCGTAATGCCTATATTAACATGTACCTTGGCTTTTATGGTTTGCAATCTTTTTTGTATTCTACCTTTCATTATGTGTAATGGCTGCAACGCTCGCAAGGCTAGCTCGCGAATCACTTACTAACGGAACATAATGCTGTCTTTAATACTCCACTATTGAATTGATTCCATCGTTCAAACAGTATCAGCATGCATAAGCAAACATTTCCGCGGATCGGAAGCTCCCCGAGGGTGAGTGTCGAACAATTGTCGGCGATAGTGACGTCATGCCGGTACCGGTACCGATGCCGATGCCGATGGGACAAGGCGGGGGCCGGAATCGGGCGTCGCGTCGCCGGAGATCGGCCGCGTGCCGGATGCTTATTGTCCGGTTATCGGCAATGGGGTCTCAGCAACAGGCAGCCGTTTGGTGCATATGTTTAATATTAAACACTGATATAGCTTTATTGTGGAACAGTTTTGATTAACCCCACAGCTCAACACTAACTCTCACTTCTGTAGTTTATGAGTTTGGTTTCCACGTATTGTATGTGACATTTAATCAGTGTCTATTTAAATAGAGTCATAAAATTGCCCTTGATGCTGTATGAATAATCAAAAATTATGCAAATGCCTGTAAAAAAATCGAATACTGGCCAAAGGTATCGAAAAATACTCAATAATGGCTTCAAATCTGAATGCAAGCAGGTGCAAGCTACTGAAAAAATATTCTAAAATGTATGCTCCTGCAATGTGGTATTTTAAAAAAGACTCAAAAGCATAAAGGAAATATTGTATTAACCGGATTTATCCTCAAACCCAGAAGCCTTTTCCAAAGCCTTTGAAATACCAACACTAACCAGATGCGAGTTCAGCACTGAAAACAAAGCTGCTCCGGACTTTCCGGTGAAATTAATGTAATATCCGGGCGGACGGCGAGCGCCGCGTCCGGTTGCTGAATCTTATATTTTTACTTTGCAAGAAGCTTTGAGATTGAATAATACTACTGTCTACGAAAAGAAAAAAAAATCGGTTGTCTGTAAAGTCGGTTTACTGACGATAGTTGAACGTGACAACGCCATACAGCTGTCCACGCGGACGCATCGCTCACTCAAGTAGGTGAGAGACAGATGTCGAACGCTGCCGAACGCGGAGGCCGATTGTGCCTCTTTGTCGCTCGTTCCGCACACTCGCTTGCACTTCAAGCCTTAAGGCCAGGATATTACGCGCCCGGCAGGCCGTGCGCCACTGACCGCGTACGATAACTTAGTGCCACAGTATAGAAAACCAAGCAGTAGTTAGGTATGATATTTACTTACTAACTTCAGTTAGGTAGTATTGTAGATAGTATTGATAACATATTACCAGTATTTTTGTTACATATTGTGTGTAGATATAGGTACAGTCACAAAGCTAAGTAATAAAAAAAATTAGAATTAGTCCAACTAAAAAGTACTTTGGTTTCGTGTGGCACATACAACTATTCGATCCAGCAACGAGAACATAGAGGTAAAAAATACAACTAGTACAAGTAACAATTATATTTATTTTGTAAAACGACACATACTTCTGCCTACAATACGTAAATTTTGAAAATGTTATTTTTATACTGTATTATATAAAAAATATTTTTATTTCGTATGGCACATATCACTTTTTCATTGCACATACTCGGAAAGTAGGTCTGAAGTTGCCTGAGGGGCCTAATTGAAAGTAATACTTTCAGCCCTAGAGAGAATCGCTTTCTACTGACAGCTGTCAAATTATAAAAAAACAAGTTCTATTTTATTCAACCATGTTCCAACTTTCTAAAGCTATTTCTAACTGCAAGGAGGTTATTGAACTAAATTCTAACGTTTTATTCAGCAAGGAGGTTGGAAACCCATTACAACGATTAGAAGTTTAAAAAGTCTAATTAGTCCGCGATGTAAAATTTAAATTTAAATAACATAAAGATAGTGGGTATTAAATAAAGAATATATTTTCTAAATGACTTTATTATTATTTAGCTTCAACTATTTCTTTATTTAAATAACATAGATTTGCGAAAAAAAATAACCATTTTTTTAATTATGAAAATTAAAATAATGGTTGAATAATGCTGGCCAGCGAAGGCCCGCCAGAAGTCTCGGGACTCAAAAATGTGACTTTCTATCCTCAGGTAACAATGTACTATTTTATTCAGCAACGTGAATAATATACAATTTCGTAATCTTTGTGCATCGTTTTGATGAGTTTACGAAATTGTACATTTCTACAATTTGATGAATTTTAGTAGGTAGGTAGGTATACCTACCTACTAAAATTCATCAAATTGTAGCTGCCTAGGTTTGCATGGACCAAACTGACCACGAGGTTGGATTGGACTTTGAATTATATCCAATTGCTTACTTGGACCTGGCTGCATAGGTACGTCATTATTTTCGTCATTTTCTTTTAAAATTATATCACGTATTGGCATACCGCGAATTTGTCGCGGGTCTACAATCTCTGGCAAAAGGCATTTCATGTAAAAATCAATAACTTTTTTTTCTATTTCCACCTTCCAAAATTCGTCATCTCTAGGAATGTATTCGATTATGAGTGGATGATTTTCGCCGGACCAAATTCCAAAAATGCATTGGTTTCTCTCGGTAACATGGAGTTGACCCTGCACTTGGTAATACCAATTGCTTCTTTTACTAATGATTCGCGTACTGTTTTTTTTGTCATATTTATATATATTTGTATTTTGTTTTCTTTTATAGCAGTTTCTATTCCGGTCTTAAATGCCGTTATTGGACACTTTACTTCTATAATTTTATCGTGGTCAACTAAACCGTCGGGTGTAGCCCCAATAAATGGGTATTGTTTATCTATGAAAAGTCCACATGGTTCGATGACAATGTTTTCTTGTCTCTCCATTTGTTGTAGCGCTTGCTTTTCATTTCCTACACCATGAGCTACTGACATAACGTGGCCTGTATTTTTTTTATACAGTAAATTTTTTACTGTATTCGCTGTGCTTTTGGACAATTTCCTTTTACAGATTGCGCCAAAATTTGAGGCCGTTATAAGGCTTTTTCTAATTTCCATCCACTCACTGCAATCCCTTTGTAACACTAATTATCAGTTTTTTCCCTTTGTAACACTAATTCTGGGGGGCGTAGGAAGGTCACAGCACGGCTCGCTTCGCTCGCCGCGCTGTTCCCCGTGGTCGCGTGGCAGCTCGCTTCGTTCGCTGCGACTCTTCCCCCGGGTTCAGGAGGAGGGGGTTCTGGGGGGCTTGGGGGGGGTCACAGCACGGCTCGCTTCGCTCGCCGGCTGTTCCACTCGAAAAAATAGGGTCAAAAAAGGGCATTTTTAGGTTTTTTTAATAATAAAGGGGTCTAAAGGGGGGAGGGGGGCAAAATTTATTTTGCTTTCAAAATAATCTCAACTTCCCTACATGACCCAAAAAAAAAAGTCTTAAAAGTCACTCCGCTTGGAAGATACGAAAGGGGGGGAAAAAAAGGGGTAGGAGGGGGGAAGTTATTTTGTTCTTTCAATTCAGGAAGAAACCCTCTATACGAAACCCCAATCGAAACCCTCCTATCTCGACGGTATCCGGTAGCACTCTCAAAAGGGGGGGTCCTGGGGGGCAAGGGGGGCAAAATTTTTTGTACAATCAAAATCACTTTAGACCCTCTTTACGTTGCCCATTAAAAAATTATGCAGGCCCTCTCCGTTGCAGAGCTCCCCTGAGGGGGGGAGTTCCGGGGGGGCAAATTCCGGAGGGGTTACAGCACGGCTCGCTTCGCTCGCCACGCTGTTCCCCATGGTCGCATGGCGGCTCGCTTCGCTCGCCGCAATGCTCCACACGAAAATAAAAGGTCAAAAATAGGCCATTTTTAGGTTTTTTAAATAATAAAGGGGTCTAAAGGGGGGAGGGGGGCAAAATTTATTTTGCTTTCAAAACAATCTCAACTTCCCTACATGACCCAAAAAAAAAAAGTCTCGCAAGTCACTCCGCTTGGAAGATACGAAAGGGGGGGAAAAAAAAGGGGTAGGAGGGGGGAAGTTTTTTTTGTTCTTTCAATTCAGGAAGAAACCCTCTATACGAAACCCCAATCGAAACCTTCCTATCTCGACGGCATCCGGTAGCACTCTCAAAAGGGGGGGTCCTGGGGGGCAAGAGGGGCAAATTTTTTTGTACAATCAAAATCACTCTAGACCCTCTTTACGTTGCCCATTAAAAAATTATGCAGGACCTCTCCGTTGCAGAGCCACCCTGAGGGGGGGAGTTCCGGGGGGGCAAATTTCGGAGGGTTCACAGCACGGCTCGCTTCGCTCGCCGCGTTGTTCCCCGTGGTCGCATGGCGGCTCGCTTCGCTCGCCGCAATGCTCCACACGAAAATAAAAGGTCAAAAATAGGCCATTTTTAGGTTTTTTAAATAATAAAGGGGTCTAAAGGGGGGAGGGGGGAAAAAAATATTTTGCTTTCAAAATAATCTCACCTTCCCTACATGACCCAAAAAAAAAAAGAAAAATAATAAAATAAATTGTGTTGCTTACTTATATTCCCGTAAAACAAAGTTAATTGTACTTACTGTTACAATTTTATACTGTGACGGCAAACAACAATAATAATTTATCGTATATTTTGCGGGGAACGTAGCGAGCTAGCAACAGCGACACAGGTCCTACCTCAAAGACGCCTGGCCGGCTACTGAAACGAAGCGCGCGGGCCGCATTATTATATAATATCTTGATAAAACAATAAAAAACTGTTTTGAGAAAATTGAACCGTAGAATATTCTTCGTAATTTCATTGCCTATTTTTTGACATGTTTTTCGGGAGTAAACGTTGGGTCTACTTCAAGTACGACTTAAAAAAACGATCAAAAATTCGCGAAATTGGGAGTTTTCGCGATTTTTTTTGATCGAGCAAAGTTGACAATATCGTGTTTTGAACCATAGAATAATCAAGATTATTTATTAAACTACAACATATATTTTTATCAGATCAAAACAAATAATATTTGATTGTTTAATGTTGAATCTAAAATAGGTCGATTCTGAGAGTCTTGGTCTTAAATGGAACGCCTCAGAGCGAGGTAACGCCGAATGACGTCGTGTTTTTTCGTGCGTGCAGCCGGCTCCATCGAATTATAAGACGTTGTCACGTCAAAAACTGCTACAACTGCTGCTACTATATGCTACGCGCGTAGCAACTTGCTACGTCACAGAGGACGGTGAAGACCACCGTCGATGTAATTCTCACTCGCACATTTTGACCCTTTGAAAGATATCAAATCACTGAACTTATTATCAAAAATCGCAAGCAACTATCTTGTGAGCAATCTGATTGTACACAATTTAGCAAGTGTGTCTTCAAAAACCATATTGAAGTCCTTCGAATAATAGTAATTTGAAAAATGATTTGAACGACTGTTGGAGATCAAACAGTATCAGCATGCATAAGCAAACATTTCCACGGATCGGAAGCACCCCGAGGGCGAGTGTCGAACAAACTTTACTACTTTACTTTGGGGATTTCAATTTTCAAAACATTTTATTTTGAGCATGGAATGAGCTTAACTTATAGCAAGCAGTAGCTTGTATTTTTAGTTAAAAATACATTTTACACTATTCTAATCCCCCCTTGGACTACCGATATACCTGATAAAGGGGGACTAATTACTTACCCGGTAAAAGTTATCAAACTAGATCAATAGATGTGGGACCTCATGAAGGCGTTCCAAGTTGTTATTTGATAGAGTGCACTAGTTGAGAAAGTAGCCAGTAAGTGTTGAGTTAACACTGGCCGTGTGGAGGGAACTGGTTCCCAACACGACCGACTAACTGGCGCAATCCAATCAGCCAGGCGGGTACAGTCGCCGACATCAACTGAGGCTGTCATGCCTGCTTTTGTCTGATTTATACAATCAACATAAGAAAGACAAATTTTAGCAACGATAATTGTAAAGACAAGCTCTAATCAATAATATTTAGACTACATCCTATCAATTATAAATTAAGCCAAGTATTGCAAAATTCATCTCATTCAACAGAATACATACATACTTCAATGCTATACTTCATGTGCGATTTCTTCTCTAACGCAATGTAATTGAATCTTTTCATATGTGGTGCCAGAGTGAGTGTACCCATTCATAGTGGTGGCCACAAGACAAGCGGGCCCCCCATCTGGCGGGCGCCGCGAAACCACTCTAATCTCCCCCTCGCATTTAGCGCGGGCGAGAGGGTGGTGGCCTGAGACGGGGGTGGGGGGGAGGGGTCGCAACAAGTGGCGCCGTGGCTCCGACTGCTTGATTGATACCTACCGGGACGGATTCTAATTACGTATGCGTCGCCTAACACCCGCGTGTTTGAAGATGGCTTGCTTTGTTTTTAATAGGAGCACTGAGATTTCTTTGATAAACGGTTTGGATTGAAGATATTATTTTATTACAACAAACCAAGCGAAGCTAAGTTATTAGTAGGTACATATTTTCATAAAGAGTTCTCAAAAGACAAGAGACTTTAATTAGGTGTGGATTTTAAATAATTAAGACAATACGTGATCTGAACACATATCGAAGTGATCCTTGATCCTTGTAAGGCATGGCTTTGCGTGCCTATTTGCAACTACGTTTGTTGCCACGTAGTCTAAACGTTGATAAAATAACAAAGGTGATAATGGCATGTAATATAATAGTGCTCAATTGTATTCCTACGATAAGACAAGCAGCATCTAGATTCTAGATCAAATAGAGTCTACGGTTGGTGAAATTCTTATTCCATTTGAAGCTTCTCAGCCTTGTACCCGTTAATCTTAGCATCAAAGGCGTATTTTCATCGTGAAATGTGTTTCCCCCTTCTCCCTGGCCTCGATATATCGACGTCACGCGTGACGTGACACCCTGACACCTTACAAGTTGTACGTGCCTTCGGGGAAGGAATAAATCGCGGGGAATTGATGGAAATGGATCATTTTACTGGTTGATGTAGACTGACATTATTCCCCGCTACGAGTTACAAGTGCTACGCTGTCGTAGCAGGCACGTAGCGGCGTAGGTTATCCGCTACGAACCTGTAGATGTCTACGAGGAATTATTTTTGACTGTGATGTAATGATTTAATCATAATGTTGGTAATACTTTTTCCAGTGAATCGCTCTAAGTTACTGTGTTATCCTGCCATTTTTCCTGCCTACATAAATGTAATCAGTTCGATAGCAAGTGTAATACATTTGAAAATATTAAACGAAATAAATTGTTATTCTCTTTTTGTTATAGAACGAGACAAAGTCATCCTGGTTCAGTGGTTGAAATTAGTGATAATCCCTTGGACGCCAGCAAGGTGAGCTATGCTATGTAAATTAAATGAGTCCTGTGATAGAAAGGCTCATAAGTGGGTGTGCAGTACGTAAGCAAGGAACCTAAAGCGATGTTTTATGTTAAATGAAAGATCTTAAAATTCACTACAATTTTCATTGAACACGCTTTTTTGGAATTTCTAACGGTGTTCGTGCTTTGCGCTATACACTCTACGTGGAGTATTAGTTGCCCCTGGAACTGTTCACGATGG
Organism: Thera britannica; assembly: GCA_939531255.2. NCBI lineage: Eukaryota > Metazoa > Arthropoda > Insecta > Lepidoptera > Geometridae > Thera > Thera britannica. The sequence goes on along the minus strand of OW618034.2, from coordinate 15,097,455 downwards.
ATGTTGGTTGTAATTGTTTGTATTACAATGGAGATGCATGTGCGGTGCGTTCCAGTTGCTGATAGCGTTCGAGAGCGGGCTGGTGACGGTGTGGGACCTGCGCGTGAAGGCGGCGGAGTGGCGCGGCTCGCTGGGCTCGGGCGGGCCCGCGGACGGCGTGCGCGCGGCCGCCTGGCAGCACGACGGCAAGCTCATGACGGCGCACGTGGACGGCGCGCTCGCCACCTGGAGCACGCGCGCGCCGCGCCCCGCCTCGCTCTCCTACCCGCACGGTCTGTACACATACACATTGACATAGACATAGACATAGACGCAGACGCAGACGCAGACGCAGACGCAGACGCAGACGCAGACGCAGACGCAGACGCAGACGCAGACGCAGACGCAGACGCAGACGCAGACGCAGACGCAGACGCAGACGCAGACGCAGACGCAGACGCAGACGCAGACGCAGACGCAGACGCAGACGCAGACGCAGACGCAGACGCAGACGCAGACGCAGACGCAGACGCAGACGCAGACACAGACACAGACAGACATTTATTTATTAACTACATAAGCACACAAAATCCAGTAAAAAACAAGGGCACTAAATGAAGAAAGATACAAACAATACATCGATAATACTGGAGAAGTGCGTCGTGTTTCTGTGTGCTACAGCAGCAAAAGGACCTTGACTCAGCATATTGCCTAGCTTCTGTGAGGAAGCTATGCGCTGGTATTCTGTCAAGACCGTAAGCCAATAGACCTTGTGAGACACGCACGCACTACCGGTTACAGCGCACTGCCTCTACGGACGGCGACCTCGTGGTTGACTAAGGAAGCGTTGGCGGAACGATCTGGACGCCTTCGAAAGGAAATGGAGGAGGCTAAGAATAGAGGGAACTGGAAGTCTTTAGGGGAGGCCTTTGCCCAGCAGTGGGACAAAGTAGGCTAATAAAAAAAACTGCGATTTAACATGGAGGTAACATGCGAGGGTCAGTAGTAACGTAAAATGTTACAAAAGTAACATTCTGGCAACGTTGAGTCTACGCTCCGAGCGTCGAGTCCCGCCACGCTGTGGCTCTCACGACGAACTTGATACGTAAATGAACGACAGCAGAGCGCTGGACCACTAGAGCGCCACGCTGATGGCACTGCACTTCGCAATCGCACGTGCTGTGAACACTTAATATCAAACTCTACAAAATACACGTGCGGAAGGAATATTAACATCGATAGGAAATAAATTATGTAACACAAAAATAACAAGTAGGTTATAAGTATAACGAATCTTATAGCCGATCTGTTTCTTCTTCCAGCAAAAGCAAACAAAGATGGAAAACTGGAACCTTGCAAAGCTATACTCAGATTGGAATGGAAAACATCAAGAACGGGGTGAGTTTGCATTCGTAGCAATAAAATAAGAACGCTGTGGACATTACCATCTAAACATACAGTAGGACGAACGCCATTATACAGTCTGAAAGAAAATCGCAATAGTTTATTGAAGGAGCGTTCAGTTATAAAAATGTTTGTGTGGCGGCTGGCGCGGTGATTGCAGCCGCTCGTTACGCGTTATCGAATCAACGCGATGGATTGGAACACCGCTCACAATGAACCTTTTATCCCTTAACTACCTATTCTTCTTTGGAATCGTTTTAATTTTAAAAGGTGGTTTCTCATGAGATTTTTGTCGTTTGTTGAAAATAGCATGCGCTATGCACTCATTATCTCGTTGATAAGATCATGAAAAGGTTGACCTTATCGCCGATCAGGAGCCTAATTCTCGGCTCATTTTGCAATTTTATTTTATTGCTTCTTATCGAAGAGAGAATGGATGATTTCCTTGATTAATTCATCGACGACCTCCTCGTAGAAGCCTCGACAGCTACGATATAAGGAGAACGTGGAGAAAGTGCGGGGTTGTGCAATGCTAATGTATATTTAAGGGACATTGAAAATCTCGGTCGGCCCGAGAATTAGGCTCCAGCATAGATGATTACTTAGTGTATTTGTAATAATCCGTGTGTTACTGTTGTTTCCAGCGAAAGCCTGGTGATATTCTCGGGGGGTCTGCCTACAGACAAGGCGGGGCGCACGCACAGCATCACGGTCCTCAGCGGCAAGAGTACCACCGTGCTGGAGATGGAACACAGCGTGGTAGACTTCGTCACGCTCTGTGAATCGCCGCACACCGCAGGTTCTATACATTTCACATTTTATTCGCCTTCAACAGGTGGCTGAAGTTTATCTTTGTCGAACATTTCATATTCCGTTGGGACAGTTGACGTTCTATTTGGGATGCACGTTCCGAAACTAGCATGGGTGTGAATATAGGCATTCATCACACATTATGGTAAATCGCAATTTGTGGGCAAATTTTAAATGTTTCGCCCCATTGTTGTTTATATCGGTCATATTTGTTGTAAACATTGTTTGCTCTACAGTGTATTTGTGTACGACTAACACAAAGGACCAGGGAATCTTTAAAGAAAGTGTCAATGTGTTTTCCAGACTACCAGGAGCCTTACGCGATAGTGGTGCTCCTGCAGAACGACCTGGTGGTGATAGACCTGCAGACGCCCGGCTACCCTTGCTTCGAGAACCCCTACCCCATGGACATACACGAGTCTCCCGTCACATGCTGCTCCTACTTCGCTGACTGCCCTTCTGACTTGGTGAGGGTCCCCTCACTGTTCTTCTCTCGATTTACTCCTCTTAGACGACCGTCTTTCGTTGTGATCTTTATTGTTTTAGCCACAAGAATCACTTTGAAATATTTTAAACTTACGCGAACAAGCCTAGAAACACTGGCAATAAAAGTATGGCTTGTGATTTTTTTAAAGATTATAGTAGCGCCAGCGAAAATTCCATCAATAGGCACCTCGCTAGGGCAGCCCACAATGAGATTTATGCGGTTAATATAACCAGCATGGTAAAAAGTATCCTTTCACCACACTTGGTTTGAAAGAATCAGTGACACGATAAGAATAAGAAGAAGTCAAAATGTATAAGAAATTTATCTACGTCAAGGTTTAAGCCCGAAGATCGCATGCGTGGTTTCCAGATCCCAGCGTTCTACTCAGTGGGGCGGCAAGGCAACAAGAAGACGAGCGGCTTCAGCGAGAAGCTGTGGCCCATCGACGGCGGCGAGTGGGCGCCCGCCTCCTGCTCCTACAGCGAGATTATACTCACAGGGTCAGTCACTTCTATAATATTACTACATTTTTAACGGCTCCAAATATATGCCACCATTTTTTCACGCACGTTTGTCGTGATGTAGGCACGATGCTGTAGCGATATTGTTGAAAGGAAATTAAGAAAGTGCCCTGAATAAGTATCTCGTTTGTGTTCCAGGCATGCAGATGGCAGTGTAAAATTTTGGGATGCAAGTGCAGGGACCTTACAAATTTTATATAAATTAAAATGTTCAAAAGGTAAGCTTCTGTTATAAATCCTTTGTAGATTGTAAGGTTCTGAGTTTAAGTATACTATGTATCTTTATGACTGAAGAATTCGGAGGAAAGAAGCAGAAATAATCAGGATAGCCGCTGCTGATATTCTGCAAAGCATCAGTAATAATATCTCACGTACATATGTATGTGTTGCAGTGTTCGAGCGGCGGCAAGGCAGCAGTGCCGGTGGCGGCAGCGGCTCCTACGAGGAGGACAGTCCGCTGGCCATCCAGCAGCTGGCGCTGTGCGCTGAGTCCCGGCGGCTGGCCGTCGCGCTGCCGCACGGACACGTCGTGCTATTCAAGTTCCGGAAAGCGGAGACACACACGGAAACACAGGTATATCAGCTTAGCGGATACAGATAGAAACAGATACATAATATAAAGCAGATAAACACACACTCACAAGCACGGTTATTGTAAAGCATATGCACGCACAGACAGGTATGTTACAAATGCAAAATCCTATAATTGAGGTGACATTTAGCATACTAGATATTGTATTTAGACCTTAAGATACTGTTGGTGTTCATTTTGTTGGTGCAACTTAATAAATAAAATAAATAAATAAAATCAGATGACTGTGCCAATCACACCGCAATGTCATTAGACTGGCTGGGCTTATGTTAAGATAGTTCCTGACATATATATATAAATATTTTTTTTTAAATTAAGAATGAAGATTAATTTTAGAAACCGTTTTAATAATTCTCTCCAGAGGACAATACGAATTCACACGAATGCCGTTTGGATTACAATATTCATCTAAAAAAAATACGTTGGCGGTTTATATTACGTTCTTTTCTATGTTTTATATTCTGTTAAACAAAAAATTCGTTTCAGGTTTTAGAAATTCCGATGATATCGGATACGTTAGAAGAAGAACCATCGCCCGAAGCGGAAGGAGGGCGGTCCATGTCGTTCAGCAGAGGAGGAGAATCTGTCGAGGGAGAGAGTAGAAAAGTAAGATGTTTTAATATGTGAATTGACTCTCATCATTATTGGTCTGAAACTCATGTGATTGGTAATTGGGACGCTTTCATTCATAATCTAGCTGGATTAGAAAAAATCAAAAAAAGGGGTTTTATTAATTTATTTTTTGATTTGAATTTAAAGTTTCTGTTGCCAGCAGATATTTGCATAAATAACTACAACTAGACCATGTCATTATGACGTATTAAAGTTATTCGACTTTTTGACTTTGGCTTACCTGTTTGTGCACTACGTGTTCCAGTCGGGCGTGTGGATGGGCGGCGCGGGCGCGGAGGGCATGCGGGTGCGAGGCGCGGGGGGCACGGGCGGCGTGCGGCGCGCGCCCGGCTTCCAGCCCACGCTGGTCGCGCTGCAGCAGGGCCTGCCGCATGCCATCACCGCGCTCACCATCAACTCCTCCTACGGCCTGTGAGTACCTACCGTACATTGTACATGCGGGTGCGGGGCGTGGAGGGCTCTTAACCCGTAGTCTGAAAATGTCGATCAAACGACGTATTTGTAAATATACTGAGTGTATAAAATAGGGCCCACGTAGAACCCTGTAGCACTCTATATGAATTTAGATATGTATTGTGATTAATGTTTTCAGTAATTGCCATTTTGTTTTTCAATACACAACGCAAACAACATGATTCATGTGATGACGAGATTAAAAATAAGTTATTAAATAAGGGTCAATTCACACCGAGACGCGACGCGACGCGACGATACTCAAAAGCCTCGAGGCGCAGTGCTGCGTGGTGCAACGTAATCTGAATTCTCACAATGTAATGTGTATCTTTTCGTGTAGTGAATAAAGTATATTCTGAGTCGCTCTCTGAAAAATGTGCGCGCAGCGTCGCGCCGCGTCGCGTCTCGGTGTGAACTGACCCTAAGTTAAATAAGCAATTTATTGTTAAACTTCTGTCTCAAAGGCCTCTTTCAGATCCAAATAAATGAACTCAGAGGAAAAAATTATATATAAATTATCTGAGTATTGAAAATGAATTCGGAGGAGCTAGTTAGTTGCGCCTCATGCGCGTGTGGTGCGCGTGCTATGTACGGGGGAGCGAGTGATGTGGGTAGTAGAGTGATGGTGATGTGATGTGATGTGGTTGCGCAGCATGGCGTGGGGCGGGGAGCGCGGCGTGGTGGTGGTGGACATGTCGGTGCGCGGCGCCGTGTGCGCGCTGCCCGCCGCCGCGCTCTACCACGCCGAGCGCGCCGCGCCGCGCCACGCCGACCGCCAGCGCTCGCCCAGCCTCGATCAGGTGAATATACGCACGCTCACTGACTACCACTACTATATGCACCATGCATAACGACATTGTCATTGTGACAACGGTCCTTTTGTTGACCGACTTTGAAATACACACACATCATAGGTACTTGACATGCATTTCTTGGTCCTAGTATGTAAGCGTTATAAGGTTAAGAATTGTGACACGATGTACCCTGATGGTTAGATTACGACGGAATATTATGTTAGTAGATTACCTTCTAAAGCCTCTTGTGCGTGTGCTGTTGAAACGTCAGCAAAGTTGCTCTCTAGATTCACACATCCTCGTACCGTCAACACTACATCAGCTACCTAGATATTTTTCATCGGTTTAGAACTTTAAAGAGTCAGAAAAACTAATATAATGTAAAGAACGTTAAAGAATTCTTATTTGAATAAAAATTTGATTCTGCAGATCGTATCACGATCTAAGTATCTGCAATGCTATTTATAGTAAAGAAGGTAAGATGAGGAACGAGCTCGTAGAAAACAACCGTCTACTTCACATTACGTTTTGTTGCATTATTATTTATTTTTACTAATGAGTTGCTTCGGCCGGGAGTCTCGTTCGACCCAAAACAATACGACCGGACTTCCGCTTGACCGTATCCTGTCCTGTTACTTTGGTTTTTCTTATTTGAAGTATTTATTAGTTCAATTTAAGTAACTTAGCAGTAGCGCCGACCCCAGCTTCTCCCGTAGCGAACATGGCATGGCATCGTTAGATATTCTTTACTCTAAGCCTGTCTTCCACTCTTGCATAAATGTTGAAGGTTTGCAGAACTGCGACACTGTCCGACGTGCGACCTCACCGTAGTAGGCTAGATGAACGCTCCGATCACAGTCGGTATAGATGTTGTCTCTCACCCCGGTATGCGTAGCGAGTCCATGTCGACGTCACGCACCTCGCCCCAGTCGCACGGTCGCTCGCCCGCGCCGCGTCACAGCGTGCGCCCTTCCCTCACCTATTTATTTTTTCCCCTCCCGTGTCCCCGAAGCTGGACGAGCCGCCGCGGGCCTCCCCCGGTGCCGCCAGCCCCGACCCCCCCGCGCCCGCGCCCTGCCCTCTCGCCGACGAGCCGGCGCCGCCGCCCGTGGCCGAAGACAAGCCCAAGGTGGACGCGAGACGCAAGTCCACCCCCTGGAAGACCTTCAATCTGAAGCGACAGCTCTCCAAAGTCGACCTCAAGTTCAAAGCCGCGTTCACCGTGCCTCCCGACAACCTGGAGGAGGCGACCGAAAAAAGAAACTCCCAGTTCTACTGCGAAACGGGGGAGGAACCCGAGCTGAGCCCGGTGGTGGGCGCGCCCGCGACCGGCTCGCCGGACGGCGCCGGCTCGGAGTGCTCGCCGGCGGAGGCGATCGAGGAGGCGGTCGAGCCCGCGGAGGCGCTCGAGCCGCCGTCGCCGCTGCGGGTGTGCTCGGACGTGTTTGAGCGGATGCACAAGGAGCTGCAGGAGAAGCGCTCCCCGGACGTGTACGAGCGCATGCACCGCGAGCTGCAGGAGCGCTGGCAGGACAAGGAGCGCGGGGAGGGAGAGGAGCGAGCCCCGCGCCCCGACAACCTGCCGCTGTTCGAGGAGGAGGGCCGGCCCGCGCGCCCGCCGCGCCAGAAGGGCAACACTAAGAAGGAGGAGGGCGGGGAGCGGCGCGAGTCGCGGCTGCTGTCGGTGCCCAACATCAAGTACAGCAAGCAGGAGAGCGTGCGCGACCTGCGCCGGCGCGGGACGGGCGCTGGGGGCGCGGGGGGCGCGGTGGGCGTGGGGGGCGCGGCGGGGTCCGCGACCGGCGCCACACCCTCCTTCGCCGGGACGCTCATGCGCCGCTTCAGTAAGTATCCAGCCATCCCGCGACGCATCGCTCACCTCACCCACACATCTGACATCACTAATGCCGGGTCTCACGAGTCTCCGACGCGTAGCACTTAGAACGTTTACTGTTCGCTGACGTAGAGTAGACCTTCGATCGTCTCGGATTGGAATGGTAATGGTTTGGCGATTTTTTATGTCGTTCACTAATAAAGTAGGTAAATTAGCCCTTTTTTATTAACCGGGACTTAGATTTGACGCTCGGTAGAGGTGATGGTAGTTAGTTATCTTACCTGATTCGTGTACAATAAAGCAAACTTTAACATTAACAATAATACATACCTAATGATAATAACGATCCTAACGATTTGTATTTAGTAGATTTAGGTTCGATCGAAGAGATCGCGAGTCGGCGACGACTCTTCGATGTGCTTCATGCTTTTTGTGATATTTGGCTTTTTATTTATTTTCATTTATTTTTATGAGTATCAATGGAAGTATTAAAATGCGTATATTATGTAAGTAATGATATGTACGTTCACTTGTATAAACGCACAGTGTGTACACATGTATAAGTAATGTATAAATAGGTTAAGTAGCTGAGGGTCACTGATGTGTGTATTTTTTTATTCCAAAGGACAAGGACTCGTCCGATGAAGACTCTAACTGCCTTAAATATCTATTCGCTGAGTTTTTCGGTAATTGAACATTGAATGATGATTTGCATCAGACGTAGGTGATCTCTGTGTTGTCGATGTCCTTTTGAGATGATATAGCTATTGAGCCGTAGTGGTAGCTCGCTTGTAGCGTCACCGCGCGAGCGTAGCCAGGTAGCGAGCGCGTCACCGCATCCCGACAACATTCACCCATCCGAGTGTCGCCTGTCCCCAGGGGAGTTAGTAGCGACTGTAGCCAGCCTGTGCAACAGGAGCGATGAACCCGCGCCTCTCGACCAGGCGCTGCCGGCCCCGCGCGCTCTAGGTATGCAACCGAAGCCGCTCGGCACTCACCGACTAACGGGACACGACGCGACTCCATCGCGGAACACGACTAACCGATAACTACCACTATCAACTATGGCACAGAGATCACTGTCCTCTAACTTCGTGTCGCGTCGATGTAGTAACAATCGTAACAGAGAGGGTCTTCCATGTGTCGCGGATCGGTGGTGGTGGTGGGAGCCTCGCCGGCGATACCGACTCCTCGCCAGCTCTCGGCGAACTCGCTAGTCTCGGCTCGAACCGTAACCGTACCGCAAGAGCTTCCATCAGCCGGTTCTGTAGTCGCTTGCGAAGGGGAGGTACTGCCGGCGCGGCGTGGCAAGTGGGAAGGAGGAGGAAGGCAGACGGCGCGGCGGTGGCGGTGGCGGTGGAGGTGCAGCGCGGGCTATGTGTTGTAGATGAACGGGCCGGGCGGCGGCGGCGGCGCGCCCGTACCGGGGGCCAGCACTGGCGGCAGCGCGGCGGCCGGCGCGGGCCCCTCGGGCGGCGGCGCGGCGGGCCCGGGCGGGGCGGCGGGCGGCGCGCGGGTGCGGCGCTCGCGCTCGCAAGGTACCCGCAAGCTGCACAAGTGCCTGTCGACCGCGTCGGACGTGTACGCCGCGCCCCCCGCCCCGCAGCCCTCGCTGCTGACGACGCGACAGTATTGCAGTTTTGGTAGTACAGTCACCTTGTACCGACTCGATCTCCTTCCGATCTGAAGCAGTCGCAATTTCTCTTCTTTTTAGTTTGTTGTCACCGTTTCGTTTGTCCGTTCTGTTGTCTGCCGGCTGCGGCCGGTCGCTTGGCGCCCCGGTCTGTCCCGGGTGCGGTCCGCATCTCACCTATCTTGTTGATGTGATTGGCATCTTGTTCGCCATTTTTGAGCTTAAAAAAAATATGCTTGGCATCATTGAGCGCTGCCATCATCTTATCTGCCGAAACTATGGAACGCCTCAGGCTGCAAAACTATAATATATATGTATGATCTACATATATTATTAATATTGATTGATTATTGTCGAATGTTCTGTTACTAGAAGTACTTCAGTGCCACCAAGCGAGCTCTGAGGTCTGTACTGCTGGTCTTAGCTATTTATTTTGTTTTATGTTATCGTTTCGTTCGTTAATTTCTTTCACACTTACTAAACTATACTTCCTTCCATTACTTACAACATCTAACTTCCTACATTAAGATGCATTTGTGAAATCAGAGATCCAATAACTAATTCATTAGCCTCGCACGCATTCACTGGATGTGGTTTTATGCATTATCAGAATTCTAGGATCTTCTATTTCATAAGTGAATGTTTAGATTTGTTTTTATTCTGATGGTCAACAATGACTCGCCCAATACATCGGTAACAGTAAACAAATTATTATGGACATTATAAATTACATTTAAATAAAGAATTTGCATTACATTTATTAGCCCCTCTCTTGTTTACTCGAAAGCATGTCGTATGTCTTGAGTTGAAATTCGTCATTTATTCATTTGATAAATTTCCAATTTCAGATCGGCCTCATTTGAATGGTAATCATTGAATAATAACTTACACGCCTACTTCTTCATTTTATTTTAATTTACATTTCTAGTTGTGTTATCCAAGTAGATTTATGTTTCGTTGTCATCTTAAATTAAAACATAGAATGATAAATGATATCCTACTCTTTTAAATGGTGTAACATGAATGTCCACTTTGTCTATGTCGCCTGCGAGTCGGCCTTGTGTTACCTAATCCGAGAATATTCCCCGTAAACGGAGGCGCCATTCGGATTTCCAAAGTACATTTAACTTGTTCACGAACTTCATGACTTGGAAGGCACAGGACGTTATATCCGATACATATCATAATTTACATTTGAACAATGGTGTGGTCACACCACACCATAGCAGAGTACAATGTCGAACACTGATATCCGAATGGCGGCATTCCATCCACTGAAGACTGTTCACTTGTTCCGAAGATAATGCTTGTAACAATGATCGTTTTATTTGTCGGTACAGAACCACCTATTCCGCAGACTATCGCATCTATGGAGTACTTACACATAATGCAACCCAATGGTACCCAAAACATTTGCATTGTAATTTTCTTATGTTTTTTCTTTATTTTGATTGTGTGTTTATTTATTTGGCTTAGGCACGGGTTCCGCGCCCTCACTTTCCTGACACTGTAGTTTATATCTAGATTTGAAATTGTGGCTGTGACTGTCTATCTTGTTCTTACACACGACACTTCGATCGCACTGAACTTCAAGTGGCATGACTCTTATAGACGTTATTGAAAAGGTGACTTACTACTCAAAACTATCTCCTCTATATCTATTACATGTTTATTATTTCGATCGAAATCTATTGTATGTTATGTGTGCATAATAAGAGCGGAGCTTTCCATATTGTATCAGACATTATGTGATGTAGGTTTAAATATGTTATATATTAGTTTGTATACTCATGTTTTGTTAAAATGGTCGTTATTACTTAGTTAGTAGGTCCGACACGATCGTCATCACGTTCTTGTTTATTTGCCTCTGCGCGCAACATCGCCGACGCCGCAGATCACTCGCCTCTCGCGCGGCCTTACCTCTCTCTCCATGCAGGCGACGACCTCGTCGCTCTTCGACACATTCTTTTTTTAATAATCTCTACACTGTTGAGTACATGATTATTATTTCTTTTCTAGCCCGTCCACAAAGCAAAAAGTTTATATGGCTCGTTTTTGGCTGCCTCTATATTCGGCTGTCATATTGTCTATGTATGCTTACGGTATTTTCCTAACTATGAGCACTAGTTGCATGCGCCTAACGATCGTCGGTTGTTGTGCACCGTTCCTTGTACACTAATCCTTATGTTTACTTGCATCTGACTTGTCTGTCCGTCCACGCGGCCGCTTTGTATTAGACGCGGACATCTAACTGCAGGCTCTGTGCTAGATATGGGGGCCTTTTACATATTGGTAGTTGTTAGTATTAGAGTAAATACTAACGGGTTTGCGCTTCCTAGAGTGGGGGCACCTAGTGGGGCTAAGGCTGCAGACGGGACCTTCAAGCTTCTGGCTACTGACCTGGTCATCAACCCATGACTCATTCCATCGCGTTATGTTGCTGTTTACATTTAATTTTAAACTTTGGCTCGACGCTTCTCACTCGCTCTATCATCGATTAGAGCTGTCTATTTGATGTGCTAGAAACTATGATTAAATGTTGTTTGTAGATTAAAATGGGGTGATCGGTGTTTTGACTTGTACCATGTCGGGTATTCGGACTAACTTCTGTATCATCAACCAAACATTATAACAACTAACAAACATGGCTCAACCAAAACACTAACCATCAAGACAATAACAAATTAAACAAAAATGATAACATCCAAATAAAAGTATAGTTCCCACTGATGACATTAAAATAATATAGATGACGTTGTGCAAATAAGCTGAGATTGGACGGGCATGCAACGCCACGCCTGCGGGCTCTCTCTAAGCATGATTCTTCTCCTGACTATCTCGATAAGGCACTATTGGAACGATTGCACCGGAATTGTGAATTTCAGCATATTTCACAACAGCACCAAGAACTTAGATTCCGTGGGCTACAGCTAGCTTTAGCTCTGCAACTATACCTATACCTTGTAGATTAGATTCTCCTGTTGGTGATTCAAGTTCGGTTACATTACATTTTGTATCGTACGATTTTTTATGAAATATTATTGGTAATCAGATACTAACCTTCATATTGTTTTTAAACTTTCAACAAAATCAATACGCGTATAGGTAATTAAGCCTACTAACTTAATTCAGAACTGGAATCACCAACGGTGTGCTAAGAATTGTTTACCACGTGAGGAGAGTGGCGCTGGAGCTGGCGGTGGTAAATGGTTCCTAGCGGTGCTGGCGGCGGGGGAATAATCTGTGCTTTTGTTGTGAACGGGCCGCGTAGACAAGCTGGACAGCTCCTTCTCGCGGTCGCGCTCCAGCAGCATGTCCAGCCTCGAGAACATCTCGCAGGAGGGCATCCAGTGCCTCGCCTTCGCCGATAGCTACATCAAGAAGTCTGGTAAGTACATATACCTACTTCGACTGTCTGCGCCTTTTTTGTTTAGCTTGATGTTGTAATTGTGTCCTAACTCGTAGATCCGACGACGCTGCTGCCGACGCTGTGGATCGGCACGACGCTGGGCTCGGTGCTCACCATGATGATCAGCCTCCCAGAGCCCGAGCTCAGGCACACGCAGCCCGTCGTCGTCTCCACCAGCGGTAACACCATCATCCAAAGAAAGCTGGTTATCTTTCCATCTTTGAGGATGTCTACTAATTTCATTTCTTTTTGGAATGGTTGCAGGTGGTCCAATATTTAGGTTAAAAGGTTCGATCCTTACGATGTCATTTCTCGACTGCAACGGTGCTTTAATACCTTACTCATATGAAAGTTGGAGGGACGACAGTAAAGATGTGAGTACTCGTGCTTCATTTGTTTTAACCACATCGAAACCATCGATCGTAAAATAGTTGACTCGAAAAGAAAGAGCTATAATGCTACGGCTACATTATCGGCGACGACGCAAATGTTCGCGTTATCGCGATAGTGTAGCCGTAGTTCATTCTTAAATGAATATTGTGGTGCAGGTAAGAGAAAGGAGGGAGCGCACGCCGACGAAGCAAGGCTCCTCTAGCAGCAGCAGCCGCATGAGCCCGACGCCGGCGGCCGAGGGGGGGGCGGGGGCGGCGCCCGGCGGGGGGGACCGCCAGTTCGTGGTGATCGCCTCCGAGAAGCAGGCGCGCGTGGTGGCGCTGCCGAGCCAGAACTGCGTCTATAGACAGCAGATTGTTGATACAGACTTTGTTGTTAAAGCTGAAATTGTTAGCCTGAAAGGTAAATATACTTACAAGAAATATCGACAAAAGTCTTTGCTCGGTCAAATATGGCTCGGGTAACTAGGTGCGAGCGCATAGTTCGATCCGTCAGATTATGTAGTGTTTTTCCCAGTTGGTTCAAATAATCGAAGCTAATCCGGACATTTTCAGATAGTGTATGCTTAGTGAATTACTTATCGACGGGTCACCTAGTGGCGTACAGCCTGCCGTCGCTGCGGCCTCTGGTGGACGTCGACTTCCTCCCTCTCTCCGAGCTCAGGTGAGTCCACTGGCCCCGCACTATCGGTTGGACCCTACTTTTTCTAAGATTCCATTCAGACTTGATGTGAACACGCTAGCTTTTAAAATAATAAGCCATTTCACAGCCTGACATTTTGGTGCTGTTCAACTAAATTTTATATGACATCATGAGTAATCGATTGAAAATCTATGAGTACTTTATTCTGTTGGATCGATTGTTGAAACACTTGAAGTTGATAAGTGATAACTGATAAGATATTTAGCAAGTGTTTGCATTAAGAATGGATGTAAAGTGAGAGCGCAGGCACACGCTCTGTCCGTAATACGCGTGAGGCTCACGCCACGATAGACTGTCCACTGTCCACTGTCCAGTGACACACAGATCACTAATTAGACAACTTCTGTGCACCAAACGAAGGCACTAAATGATAAACGGCTTCTTTTTATTAGATATTACATTAGCTATAAATAGCTTACGCAATTTTATATCAGTATGAGGATGCAGTTTACGACTTGTCATTATACTTACATCCATTTGATATCATCCACAGGATTTTTACAATCATTCGCTATTTTATCATTTGGGAGCCTATCGACTAAGTTCATAATCGATGTTAGATATGTTGACTTGTTTGGTGCAAGACGACAACTCGATAGAATCGCTCGCCGCGTCTCATCTCGACTCTACTCGAACTATCCCTCGATACTAGATGGGGTTATTATGAGATCAGTTTTGTACCAAACAAGCGACGGTGTTATACTTATGTACCTATTCTAAATTAATTGCCGGCACACGCTACTAAGTACTTAGAGACAATATCTGTGCTATTTCCGAACACAAGTAGTCAAAATTTTGCAAATCTGTCGAGCACCACTGTGCTTACAATATTTGGCACTTTCTATTTGAGTTGAAATTGGAACAATCGGACATTCGCTTCTATATAACACACATCGATACAAAATGTCTACTTTTATTGAACCTACAGCTACACCGTTACCGATACTTTCTAACAAGAGCCTGATATTATCATCGTGCTTACCGATGTATAGACTAGGAGCTGTAAATATAGACACAGTCCTCAACACTTCATCAAGTCGAACTAGCATCTATGAAGAGCTGCCACTCCCCTGAACTGTGCTAACGCTAACCTTGTTATACTCATGTACCTCCCTGCCGATAACATCTGTACCTAACAACTAATACACTTTTAATTTTAACAGTTCTGGTTTTATTTTACATCGACACGTGCTTTCAATTTGAGACATGTTCATAATAACATGCATGCGAGGTTTCATCAAATCCACGACAACTGAATAACACATCCATTCAATGCCTACCTACTGATCATTATAAAAGAAACAACTGAACTTATCCTTGCTTTAACTTATATAAATATATAATAATTGAAAGCTTTCAAGACTTATATAAAATGTGACAACCTACATTCAGAAATGTGATGTGATGAAACTTTGTAATAAAATGAGAGCACGTGTCACGACTAGCAGCGAGCTGACTAGTGCCTGTGTTCCTGGTAGTTTCCAGACACAGTCCAAACAGAGGGGTATCATAGACCCAATGCTCTCCATATGGGGCCAACAGCTAATTGTTAACGAGGACACGGACCAGTAAGTCCCTCCGCCTTGTTCCCTCAGTTCGTGGAGCTCACTCCGGCCTCTGTTGCGTTAGACATGTTACTGTTCGTGTACTCAGCTTCGATACCCATGCCCTGCCCTGCCCATACTCTGTTGTGTTACTAATGATTTCAACGGTTACGGGCAAATCATTCACCATTACCTGTATTACATTAATATTGACCTTAGAAATGATGTGGTCCAATTAACAAAACATGGTAAAACATACAGGTTGAAATGAATATAGATCTTTATTAAAGGTGATATTAAAAGCCAAATATGTAGTTAAAGCAGCCATCTAAGCTGGAATTCATGTTGTGTCATTGAATAGCTTAATATAATAAAATCAAAATGATTTGCCCAGCGCCGCCAGCTGCTTGTGAAACCGCTTGACTGTATGTATACTATGTACAAGTTGTCGAACAGCACACACACGGCCACACTACATCCCGTACCTACTACCGTCGACATGTACCGAACACGCCGTCGCCGCCGCGATACATTCCATGTATATATTCAGTTGCTTCCTCTTTGACGCAGTTTCTTCTTTCCATTCGCTGGGCTGACACTTGATCTTTACAGTACAATGCATCTTCTAGCGAGGCAAAACAGTTTCTTACAATTTACTTGTAACCGTCGGCGTTGGCGTCCAAAGTTACATGAATTTAGCATGTAAGCCGGCGACCATATTATTTGGTCGACCATCAATATTGGAAATACTTTTTTGCCTCACGAAATCGCTTACTCTCTGGACAATACTTCGCAGCATGAGAGCTTTTGGTAAGCTTTCTCGAATACTTTCTGCTTTTCTTTAACACTGCTGTCTCTCTGTGTTCTCGTATGTAGGTAGACGCATTAGATACGTGTTAGCGACGCTTTATGTTAGAAACTAATCAACCCTCTAGACACCGACAATATGGATGTGGATGAATAAGGTGAGATTATCAATTAAAAATAGATACAATATAGTTTCCGAACTGTCCCTTCGTCTTCAATCTTCACTTTTTCAATATGAATTCTCTGCTATCTTTCTTGAATTATCTGCTGCATAACAATTGAATTCTACTTTTTCTCTTTAAAAAGAAAACATCGCGGTTATTTCCCTAAAGTGAAATTATGTTTTCGTTATTCAGTCATATCAAATACAATCAAATTGAATAAAAAAAACTATTCGTTTATCTATGTTTAACGAAATAGTGAGTCTGATTCGAAGCGTAGCATAGATCGCGGATGTTCACCGATCATGTAATGGTGTTCCAGGATAGCGAAGACATTCTGCTTCAGCAATAGAGGACATGGCCTGTATCTGGCATCAGCCTCAGAAATACAAAAGTTCACAATAGACGCAGAGTTCTGGTGAGTTCTAAATCAATTATACTTAGTTACGTATCAAATCGACGGACTATGGAGATCAGAAAATATAATGAGCATCATTTACATATCAGATTGGACCTTAGCTTTCGAGTAGCTTTAAGAAGAGGAGTGTCAATATGTATTGTGTCACATTAAATTACACTTGGGATATAATGAAGGGATAAGAGAACCTTGATTAAAAAGAAGTATTGTGTGTTCCAGCCACAGTTTGTACGAGATGCTGGGCGAGCTGTTCCTGCCGCGAGACATGCCGGAGCCACCCAAGGAGAGCTTCTTCCGAGGCCTGTTCGGCGGCGGCTCGCGCGCGCTCGACAGGGAAGAACTTTGTAAGCACCACCTACCCACTAACTGTCAGTTTAACATCATAGTCTGAGCTTTTCACAGAGAGTGAGCCACTCTTCCAATGCACGAAGGTGTCTAGAAGCAACAGTAATCGGTAATAATCTTTACAGATGGTAGAGTTTGACGGCCCAACTTCGACAGGAGAGAGTGAAAGCATTTTTTTGTTAATGTTGTGCTCGTCTGCGTTTTCTTGCGAGATGTGTCATTCATACAGATTTATTTTATCGTTGATATAGCTCGACTATGATAGTTTTGTTGCGAAACATGAAACCTGGCTAATGATGTAAGCCTATAAAGTTGTCTCATTTCAACTCCCGATCCTGATCAAGATCCTGTAGGTATTCAGCTTGTCTATGAAATGCCACTCATTGAATATCAGTAGCAATATGTACTGAATAGCTAGAATAACACGTCATATCACTAGGATCGGATCACCTCCAGGGGTCCAACGATTTAACCACGTCAATGTTTAAGTATAGTAATAAGAAAACTGTTCTTTGAATATAGCTACAATTCTGGTTTTACTTTATTACGCGGCAAAAAATTACAACTACGCATGGTGACTACGCATCACGACGCCATCTTCTTTTTTTCTACCCTAGGGATGTGTCTTTGCTTGATCCGATTAGAGATGTCCTATTCCCAAAACCGGTTAACAATAGACAGAACGGTAATCGTATGCCAAGTTTTCTAAGTATATGCATAACTCTGGTTCCGTCGTTGGCAATCCGCCGATGTAATGTTATGTTATGTGATGTAATGTGTAAAACCATCCTCGACGGGTTGTAGCACAATTAATACTCTTCGGATAAGTAGAATCATCTTATAATTTTTATAACTTTCACAATAAGCATAGCACGTCACCCAACAACTGTCTGTTTCCCCCCAAAACCGGCCTCACAACTGTCAACTCGTTGACATTATACTGTTCATGACAGATGACATAACGGTAGTAAGGTAATTCCTAAGTGCTAAGTGCTATCCTTAGAGCTCTCTATAGCCACGTTACAAATGTGATGTTGTGTTGCAGTCGGAGAGAGCAGTGGCCTGAAGCCGAACCGGACGGTGGCGAAGCACATCCCGGGCGGCAGCGCGGCGCTGGAGGCGGCGGGCGCGCGCGCGGGCTCGGCCGCCGCGGACGTGTCGCGCGCGCACATGCTGGTGCTGGAGCGCGGGGACAAGCTGTCGCAGCTCGAGGACCGCGCCGAGCGGATGAGCAACCAGGTCACTACACCCACTCACTCACCCACTCACTCACTCACTCACTCACTCACTCACTCACTCACTCTATTACATCGCTATACCATCACACTAACACAACAATATTATTAGCTAAGGCACGTTCCTGACGTGCGTAACCTAGGAGGCATTGCTTTGTTATAGGCGATGGTTACCACTTAACATCAGGTGGCCCATATGCTTGTTCCATCAGCTAGTTATATAAAAAAATATATAAATGCGAAAGTTTGTAAGTATGAATCAGGGATGTAACGGAGGTAGTATATCGGAACCGAAGGCGGAGTCGAAGTTTTTAAATATGCTTGATCGGAGTCGGAACCGGAGTCGGAGTCGGAGTCGGAGGCAGGGTCAGAAGTGGTGGCATGAGAGATAATTTTTATTTAAGGACAAATAAAACATTATTTAGTCATATTTTTCATTTCAATTTTCAATTATAAAATAAAACAAACAAAAAAAAAATTGGCATATTTCCGAATAAACAAGAAATTAAAATAAATGAATTTAAACCCAAAGTACCTAGCATATACATAAGCAAAGTAGCATATTCTTAGGGGCGGCTATCAACAAGTGAAAAATAATTGACGATAGAGTGCATGTTGTGGGAGTCGGGGGGATTCCCCGCGCGACATGTATGAACCTGTTCCTAACAGTCGACACAGGCCGCCGGCTGCCCGCGCCGCCGGTATGTTATGCTTCGACCTCCGATTAACCTTCGATTTAAAAGTGTTGGAGCCGAAGTCGGAACCGAAGGTGTAATAATAATCGGAAGTTCCGACTTATCGGAACCGGAGTCGAAGCTCCGTAACATCCCTGGTATGAATGGATGTTTGTTACTCAATAACTCTCGAACGACTGAACGGATTTGGATGAAATTTGGCACAGATATAGATTATAGACTGGAATAGCACATAGGCTACTATTTATCCCGGTGAAATGTATGGTTCCAGTTAATAACTCAAGACTTTTTGAATAGTTCTTCGAGCCGGATACAGAACCTAGGCGGTAGGCACTGCTCTATTAGGTATGTTTATAGCCTAAACATTAGAAATAGTTTCGAAATGGAATCCATCTTACAAAATAGAGTTTCCTACTTGTAAAGTGTGAATTGTGCGTTCCAGGCGGGTGAGTTTTCATCGTCCGCGCACCAACTGATGCTCAAGTACAAGGACAAGAAGTGGTACCAGCTGTGAACGCACCACGCCACGCCACGCCACGCCACGCCCGGCCTCTCTACTCCGGCGCTTCCTACCTGATGCGGCGCCGTCTGCTGCCTTGCCGTGCACTGTACGACATTTACTACGAGCGGATATCGAACGGAAGTGTATACCGAATAAATAGTTCTGAACTTTGAAGTGCATTCTATTGTCGTTGCAATATTCGCGTTACTCACTGACAGGTAGTGCCATCTATTGGCTTTCATCTTTCACCCCAGTGCATGCTAGTTATAATAATGTATGTAAGCGAGTGTCGTTAAGAGATCGATGCATCTATAAGAGGGGTTAACGATAACTTGATATATTGTCGAATTTTCAGACTACTTAGAAATAGGGCGTTTCGATTGGAAGTTGGCGGTCGGTAGCACCACCAGTTCTAGGTGCTACTATTCGTGTGACTTTTTACCGTAGACCGTCGCCGCCAGAGCTTAGCTACCCACGTAGTGATCTTATGAACTTTATATTTAGACTCTTACTTAGGCGTGACTCGAAAACGAACGCACAAACTTCTCTCATGGATATTCGGTCAGTAGTGTCTCGCTTCCAGCCACACGCTGAATCGTTCAATTATTTCTGTGCCTGTATCTATCAGTAGAGCGGTCAGTCTGTTGCGCGCCGCCATCCGGGGCGGTCGTGCGGCGCCGGCGGAAGTCGGCTAGTGGCGCCCTCGCTCCGCATTCCTTCACGCGTTGTCATTATGTAAATAGACGATAGCATATTAATATAAAGTTATTCTTAAATCTTTTTATACAAAGTATTTTCAAGTAGTGATCGTCGGTCGTCGACTCTTTGCGATTCTCTCGTCTCTCTTCTGTTTGTTACAATATATTTTCAGCATTAGTAGGCTGCATTTATGTTACTTGTACTTATAAATAATTAGGTATAGCGATACTATTATTGTGTTAGTTTGTTTGGTAAGTTGAGATTATATTTTGATCGTTGCTGATTATATTACTATTACTTACATTTACCTACGATACAGGTAGTTGTAAATTAAATAGTTACGATAACGTTACAGAATAAACTCTAACGTAAACGATAGTTTTAGTAGAACTGGGTTGATCTGTAAAATATAAAAAATAAAGTACTTATTAAGTAAATAAAATAATATTTTAAAGATTGGACAATAATTTTGTTACCTTTCTCACTGGCGATTACTTTGACACTCAGGTGTAAGTAGTTCCGTTCCTCCTATTTTATTGATATTTAACTTCTTTCATTGGTGTGGTTAAAATTTGCTTTATAACGTCCTTACATTATCATTTTAATTTCGTCTACAGTGTAGCAGGCAAACCTCGTTTTATATTGTCAAATGAAAATGTGAGATGTCGCTTCATTCTCCAAAGAGATCGGTGATGCATCGCCTTCGAACAAATAGCAATACATTTGCGGGTTGCAAGCCTAAACCAGACCAATCGGTGTCGTGTTGGTGTTGCTAGATATAAAAACTAAATTTTAATAAAGCGATAACTAATATTAAATAAGGGTTAACGCTATTGTGTATATTATCGCTGGTTAATTAAGTGTGCAGAGAGACCTGTCGGCATGCCGTTATGTAGGTACTTGTGTTGTGAGGGAGAGCTTTAGCGGTTCCATAAAGTAGAATACTTTCTGTTCTGTTCATTTCCGTTAATTGGGTGTGTGTTGCGACAGGTTTCGTCTGTTCTGTAAATGTAATAATTGATAACCAGTAGTGGATATCGGTGTATCGCATGGCAATAATTATTTTGTACGTGATTCCCCGCGGCCTACTCGGCTCGACACTCGTGTGCCGTGATCACGAACACATTTTGACATTTGTTGCCGTTAACGATACGGTACGTTAACGTTACCAGTCGAATCATTTCGTGATCTGGCCCCTTATACAGTTCGCTGTTTGCCGACTGGCTTTAGTTATTACTATACTGTGATGTCTTTATGTAACTTTCAGTACTCTTCCTTTTTTATATGTAACGTCCGATGGTATATAGATTCGCCTTACTTAGCTTGCAATATACCTACCTACATGACTCTATAATAGTGCTAAGCTAGTTCAGTTATACTAATACGCAGTCTATACGTAACATGTATAGAATATATTAGTTAGCCGTATGTTATTGGATGCCAAACGTTTGTACTGTTTTGATGCTGTGTTTTATTATAGTTGACGTCTGTTAGTTGAATTGCAACGTTTGCAATGAGTTTATATCGTAGTTTCGTTCGTCTAGTGGGTGTTGGTAGCACCGTGTAGTTGTGTTGTAGTCACCGCAGTACCTATGTACCTTGAAACGGATGCTGTTCACAGATATCAGTACCTGGGAAGCATCTTTTAACCAGATTCATTTTGTTGGAGTTTAATCCGAGAAGACCTATTTTCATATCACAATTTACCATTTTAATGCGAGTTATGAGTCAAACAGTTTTAATCGGATGCCGAATAAAGGTATGTGCGCACCGTGTACCTACCTACTATATCTGAGTGGCATATCATGAGGTATGTACCTACCAGACTGTACCAATACTTATCGCAAGGTACGCTATATCCTAAGAAACAACGTATAGTTTTGAGACGCGGCTTACCACCATTTTCTACCTAATTCTATAATAGGACAGAAAAAGTTTCATTTTCATTTTAACATCACTTAGTAATAAGTCTGAGTAATACCGAAAACCTTCACAATATAATAATGTTAAGAGTTTCATCTGTAGACAAAATGAAGATCGTTACAGTACCTACTACATATTTTATAAATAAAGTATTATTTGAAGAAAATAGGATATGTGTAATAACAAATATATTTTGTATGTTCATAGTTTAGTAGCAGATTATCAGATGTTTATACTTAGTTGAGAGGAATTTATTTGTGTGTAGTTATGTCTGTAAAAGATTCCTAGTCGTGGCGTAGCGCGGCGTAGCGTTGCGCAGCGTGGCGTAGCGTGGCGTGGCGTGGCGCGGCCTCCTCAGTCAGGGTCGCGGCACACGGCACACACGCTGGCGCGCTCGTTACCTCGTGTCGTATATTATACAGTCAGTCACTCATCTCGATCTACGTCTATACTTATTATACTATTTTATAATAACAAGTTAAGTTTTGTGAATTCTATTCATTGTTAGTAGGAGTGGAACGCCATCGCGTTTTGTTCTATTATATTGCAATACTTAAGTATCTTGTAACGCAAGTTCCATCTCAAACGCTAAAGATTCATTTGGAAATTATGGGACTAAATTATAAATATAAGATTTGTAAATAAATAATAAAACAAAAAAACTTGTGGCAAATTATTACCTGTTAATCTGTAATAATTGTAGGATTCCTTTCAACATTATTTTGTATGGATTAGACGACTGTCTCTTTTTCTAAAACGTTGGAAAAAAACGAGGAAATTATAAAGAAATTATAAACTATACATATTGTATATAATGGATGCTGTTGAATTATACTGATTATTTAGTTTGGTAGATGATTATTATAGTCATTATACATAAATAAATTATGAAAACATTAAAATAAAAATATATCAAAGAATACCTACCGTCTTTTTATTTACCCATCAGTGAAACGCTGTCAAATATCGCTGTCATATTATCTGACAGCATGCGATGGCGATGGCGTCACTGATCGCCATCGCCATCGTAATAGACGTGCGCAAGGCTTTACCCAAAATATGGTAATGAGAACAACCTTTAATTCTATATGAGATTAATATCCACATAGATTTGGTATGTAGGTGTACCTCAAATGTATAATGAACTTATAAAAAACATCGTAAGTTGTTAAGACGATTCAAATGTATTGGGAACTTGAATTGAAACGCGAACTGATTGAGCACCTTTTAATAAAACTTGAACTAAGATAGGTATTAATAATAACAAATATACAATCGAATGCTCTTACTAGTAGGTATTTTGCCTCGGCCCGTGTAGGCGGGACCTTCAGACCCCCCCCCCCCCCCCCTGAAGGTGTTATGGAGGAGAGATAGTTATATTAGGGTTTGGAATCGCGCCATAACACTCACACAGAAGGTACAATAATTCTCATTTAGGCAGCCACATCCTATTTCTGCCGCTTGCTATACGGAGAGACCAGACCGCCGCACTATGGGTCAAACGCGTAATTATCGTGCCAAAAATCTGTAACTTTCTCAGTTTTTTAAATATCTTTATGAATCTTTCGCAATTACAATCTTAGATATATATGGACTATAAATGAAATGAAAAAAAAAAAAAAAATTCTGTATTAGACTAAAAAAATTGCCACTAAACTTAAAAAAACAGTATTTTTAGGTTCTCGCGGATTTTAACTAATCCAATGGACATAATTAAAACAAATATCTTCATTGACATAACATAAAATAATACTTGACATTAAAAAAAATATTTTTTATAGAAAAAAACTTACTTTTTTTGAGTAACAAGTAATAAAAATCCCATTACAAATATTACAAAAGATAAATAGGAAACCAATAAAAATTACTATAACAGAAGTAATTTTATATACTTATACATATAATTAAAAAAATATATGTAAAAAAGGACGGTTTTATGGGTTAAAAATCTAAAAGACTTATAGCTTCTTGCCACAGTTCTTTCGGAACAGTTTCGCTTGGTGTCCTATAGGCTAGAGATACATATATGAAATGAATGAAAAACGTCCTCATTTGTAGCTGATCTGGAGCATTTTCTTGAATGGTTTTTTGTAATTCTTATTTCAGGACTCTTCAGCATCTTGAGACAATTATCCAATTCGTAAAACAGCAAAATGTTCGATTTTATTCTCTCCGTGTATTAAGATCTTGTATACAGAAGAGGGCATGTAATACCACCTATATTCATCAACGTATAATTGTGCAGTACTCTGATTGTATTTTCAAAAATTTTGAGGGTTAATTGCATGACCATATGCCAAAGTCTGCAAGATGCATTTTCATAGCGGTTTCTTGCACACGTTCCTCGAAATATTTTCCACTGGAAATTAATAACTTATTTATTTCTTTGTGGTTTCTTTGTTATGATAGTAGTGATAGTTATTAAAAATTAATACAGTTATTCTCTATTTACAGATAAAACAATTATAAAATAGGCACCTTCATTAATTAAGGTAACCATGTTTCCAACGTCAAAAATAATTAAATTTTATTAAAATAAAACAATCAATACTAAAGGTTAGGTCATCAAGTGAATAAAACCCAGGATATTTGCTACTATTTCAAGCAAATTTTCCAAAAAAATGTACTTTCAAGTTTTTTTTTATTTTCCCATAGTACACATTTTTGCCTCTAAGTCAAATTGGGGCAAATTGGGGCAAACAATTATTTTAATTCCTGTTAGTATACAGATCAAGGAACGTTATAGTAGTTAAAACTCCTTGTCGGGAGACAGCGGTAAATACGAAAACTCAATTTGAAGTTTTAAAACTGAAAAAATAAAAGGGCTTTCAAAAATTGACTGTAAAAGCTAACTTTCTTAGTCATATAAGAATATGCTTAAATTACGTGGAAAGTGTTAAGTACCACGCTTTTAATGATGTATAATAAGTAATAGTTTATCAACAAATATTGGTCAAAAAGTCGATCTGAAAGTGTCATATCACAAATTTTACTACATCAATCAATCTACTTCCTTGCATTCAAGTTTAAGTTATCCCTATTAAAATATGTTAATAAGGCATATTTTTTGTGGTATATGATAGTTCAACTATCCTACTTCATATATTCACTGAAAAAATTGTAGAAATCTAACTTTTGTAAAATGATTTTTGGCACGATAATAACGCGTTTGACCCATAGTGCGCCGCTACAGCGAGCGTCTCAAGGTAGGTATACTATCGGGTAAAATCACACTCTTTGTGTATTACTGAACGCGCATATATTACAATAAAACCTTTACAATATCCATGCTTATTTATAAGAGGTGCGGTTATTAAGGTCCCATATAGAAAAACATTATTAAAATTTGTTATACAGTGCTATATACTCGTATACCGAGAGGCTCGTACCACAGGAAGCTGTGTAAAGTGGGTGATCTAGTGGCGAGCTAAAACCGACAAGCCTGCGAGCTAAAGGCCTATTTCATAGCCATTAGCCACCATAATGGATCACCCACTTAACGTTTCAGCCATTATGGTGGCTATGACTACATTGTATCGAGGGAGAAGCATACATACTAACAAGGACGGTCGCACGAAGCTGAACGTACAAATGTAATATATCACAAAATTTCAATTTATAAATCATTGAAGAGAGAAGCTGCAGCGTAACATGATCACAAAATTTCTATCACATTTTTTATAATCAACAGATTTTATACAAATTGCTTCTAATGTTTAGGTTTGGTATTCGCTTAATATCCTAAAAGCCGGTGCGTCCCAATTTGAGGAAATGTACTTGCATGTCGGTAACGTTAATGCACCCATTTTAAACCTGGTTAAATAACTTCATACCGGACATTAAAATACAAGTAGTTTCATTAAAGATATATTTTACATAATAAAACAGAAACTAGATACAATCGTAATCAACAATGCTAAATGCGATTAGGTTTATATGTATAAAATTTGACAACAACACTCAAAGGCAACTAATTGCACTAATACGTCTCACAGCTTCATAGTACCCTTAAATTACAATACTAGCTCCCAGGAAGACGATCCCACGACCCTTCTCCATGTCCGTGAAGCCGAGCGCTCACTAGGCTCGTCTAGAACCGAATCTCCTGCTGATGGAACTACAGGAGCCGTATCATCACGTGCTATTACCAATCAATCAGTTCAACACTTACTATTGTTTCAGTTTGATAGATGAGATGACTTTCATTCCGCCTTGAACGAGCTAGGCGGCGCCGAAGGTCAAGGCACGGAACGGATCATCGATACAGAAAGCCTAATGGACGCTAAGCTTCATAATCTCTATTAATTTCTCCCCAATTTTTATTTAAACGATATTATATTCGTAAATCACAGTATTTAAGTAATAGGTTTTTGGATTTACCTATATTTACAAAAACATCCGTCGTCTCCCTAAAAACTTGCAACATCGGTGATTTGATGCCACACAGTGAAACTAAAATTTATTTGAACAAAAATCGTCATTTAATTCATTTATCTAGTTGCATAATAAGATGAAGTTCAAAGGTTCTGAATCAGCCAATCAGGAGATCAATTATGAAGATTAAATGAGCAAAAATATACGTCATGCAGATGGCCTTTGAAAAACTATTCAACTGAGATCTGATTCATAAAATAATTATTCAGAATACGTGCGAATACATCGCCTACCAAAAGATCGATTTAATAAATCAGAATCCTTGCTTATTCAAAGAATTCATTAAAAGTTGAGTTGGTTCTCTGTACTAATGCTGATTGCTAATGAATAAAACGTTATTTACAAAGAATAAGATCTGCTGATCAATCTGGCGTCATGAAAGTTAGCGAATTACCAATACAATTTTTTTTTTATTAGTTATATCAAATTTACATTTAGCACCTGTCAGCAAAGCCCGATGCGATAATAACATTCAAACAAATCTATACAGGGTGTTGCAGAATACTTCCAAAAACAGAATCAGGTAATACTTTTATTTTTGAAATGTATTAATTATGGCATCAATAAGGTTAACGCAAATACATTTTATTTAAAGCATGGTGCTAATTATGTGTTAGTTAGATATGATAGTGTTTTGCTACATGGAACATAGCTAGCTGCCGACCAATATCAAACGCCTCAGACCGGCGTGTTATCTCCCGGAATCACTTATAGCTATAATTTGATACGGAAACACATTCATCAACATAAACCTCCCTCTTTGGGGAGGCATGCTACATTTTATACTCGGTTCAAGGTACAGTAATATCAAGACGGTCACTGTTCCCAAGACAAATCGTTGGCGACACAAAGATAGCGTGAAACAACATCTGACAACGTCGTCGTTGTGTTTCGTCATTGGGTAGTTGTAATTAGACATTCATTTTTCAGAAGTGTACTTTTCTCACCCTGTATGTTTTTAATTAAGTTAATTAAGAACAAAAAGTTATGCCTAGTTAAACCATCTTGTTCAAATGAATGATGTTTATCACGAAATTTGTACAATCTCAAAACTAAATATACGATATGAATTCAATATGTTTGTAAAATGTGGAGATGTACTAAATGATATTAATAGGTTTCTAATATTCAACAATACAAAATACAAAGGCTAACTTTGTGTAAAATATGCAAAAGTAATAAAGATAAATACGAAAACATAAATAAAAAGGAATTTCATATGCGGAATTCTAAAAGAGATCTTTTACAATATTCATCCCTACCTCATTATATTATGACGAATTTTATAAAAAACTATGACTAAGAAACATAATAAACTACGAATAAACCAAATGAAACAAGTGAAGACACGCGCATTAATACAAAATCAAAAGTCTACAATAGAATCGCCAACAAATATTTAAAGTCACTTCATTCGAATCATAAAAAAATACCTTCACGAATACCAGCTGAATAGTGACGTTCCGATAAGTCGATATGTCGCTACTGATATTGATTATCGATATGGATACAAAAGTGCGCATGTCTCGACATTCATGCTCTATGGATTTTCTACACTACTCTATTAAAATGCGATAATGTTTGAGACATAATGAATAACGCCTTATATTTTACACAAGCTATTATGTACGTGATAAGGCTACACATTTCGATTATTATGTACAACGCAACGATTATGTACAGAGTAGACAACCATACAAATAGATGTCTGAACACAACGAATTTATAATTGGACATTTTAACATCACATCGCTAAAGAGCGTTAGTTTAAATCACTGCTTTATTATTTAATAAGACTTTAGAAACTTTATACAGCTATTTATAATTAATTTAGTGGTGTTGCTTCCGAGGAGTTATCTATGGTTCAATAGTACTAGTAACCTTTGACAAACGCGTGCAAAACAGAGCATTGACATCGATAGTTTTCCCCCTTCTCTAACTGTAGGAGCATTATCGATCGGCATCCATGCCTGCTCCAATATGCTCGCAAGTGCTCCAAACTAAGCTTTCGACCATTTCAATGTATACTTTAGTTCAATAAATACAAATGACAAATCGCACGTGTTTATAAACACCACTACGAATTATGTACAGTTTGGCATCAACTAGGTCGTTCCTCGTATAGTGTGGGCCGAATGTTATGTATGCATGTGAGTATACATAACCTACTTGCATTAGGAAGCTCGACGGTCGCCTGACGGTGACGCTTAATTGATTAATTTATAATTCATCGTTGTACAATTATTGCGTAGGGTTACTAATAACAATTATAAATAACGTATTTAAATAAACATTCCAAACGGTTTGATACCCTGCGGCTTAGTTAGTGGAGTGATTCAGCTTTTGTGGTTCATCATTAGACTATTCCTTATTTATTTATTATTGCTTGTGTATTGTTAACTTTTATAGAGGATTAGGTCCGGTTAAATTAGTAGTTATTGGAGACATTAAAATGAATTTAACCGTGCGATTGGTTTAGCGTTTTATTTACCTAAAAATGTAAAAAAGGGACATTGCATTTCATTTGGACCCCAATGTTCGCGTGCACTCAACTCAAACAGTGTCGTTTGTGCATGACAGATATTATAACTTTAGTATTAGTATATTACAATATTTCTAAGAACATAAGAAAAAATAAAGCTATAATAGTATTGCAAATTATTTAGAATTTATCTAAGTTGTATTATCATGTCCTTATTTTATGAACAGACTGTTAGTTACTGTGAAATGGGAATAATATATATTATGTACAGACAGGTTTGATATAGATATAATGCTCGAGGCCGATGCGCCGCACGGATGATGGACGAGGAGGACCCTATCACTAATCGTAACATATAAAAATATAAAACATTACATTTAACGATCATATCAACTTTCAAATAAAATTTAAATCAATTTTAGAATAACCGTCGTTGAAATTTTAAATCAGGTCGATCAGGAGTAACATACGTTATAAATGCCGTTCTCTTACTAAATAACGTTTGATCACATTGAAACGAAGCGCATTCTATACACCGCTTCAATATATACACTCTACTCTAAATAAACGGAGGTCACGCACCACTTTTGGGCCGGTCTGATTCTTAAGCACATCGCCTAGCTCGCTATACGGTCGCCGGAGAAATGTTGGCGCCTAACAAGAGATCCGAACGATCAGCTAAAACAATATGGCGCCTCGATTAGTCAATCAGAAACGAGACCTTTGCTGGCAGCGTTTACTAAATGTATGGCATATTTTAGCCTTTAATCAGACCGGCCTTAAAGTTCGTCGTGACGTAGTTGAACTAGCTACAGGGCAGTAGTCAGGGCTTGGCGCATCATCTTTCGCTCGCGTCCGTGTCCTGTGCAGGGGAAGCGACCACCTCTATAGCGTTACTATCTATCGCGGCTATCACTGTATCCTGAGGCGACACCTCATTGACCTTACACTCCGTATTACTATCATCGATAATCGGAGAGCTTTTCGATTCCGAGGGAATATCTTCGCTAGGTGACACACAATTTACCTTCACTGCGCTATCAGGTGTACTTTGTACGGGACTGCTATCCGAAGTCTCATTTGCAACTTCAGCTGGTACTGTTACTTCGGTGGGTGAAGTTACTTCAGTGGATAAAGTGACTTTATCAGGTGAGCTGCCTTTAGTGGGTGAACAGACTTCAACAGGTGAACTGACTTCATCGAGGAAAGTGAGTTCAGTAGTAGACGCGCTATCAGCAGTGAAAGGTGCGAGGGCTAAAGGAATGGAAGTGTCAGAGGGGAAGGCAGCCTGCGCGGGGTTGCAGAACTCAGCGGGCGGAGTCACCGGGTTGGGGGTGTTCACCTCAGCCGTGGCTTCGGGCGGGAGGTTCACCTGCAAATCAAAAGGCTTCATTTCATCAATCTTTCATCAAAATAAAAAACTTAATTTTAAGTCATAGATGAAGCACAATAAACATTAAACATAAGCGACGCCGACAATAAACAAGAGCTGAGTATAGTGTGAGTGGTGAATACCTGCGCGGGCTGCAGCGGCAGCGGCTGCAGGTTGGCGTTGACGATGTTGGCGATGGCGTCGGGGGACATGCCGCTCATGGCCGTCAGCAGGTTGTTGGCCAGCTCCGCCGTGCCCGCGCCCAGCCGCAGCGCCGCCAGCCCCGCCTCCAGCGGCCCCGCCCCCGCCTCCCCCCCCGCCTCGCCCTGCCGTCCCCGCGCGGCGCTCTCTCCCTCTGCAACACAACACACGCTTTGCTATGGAGTACTGCCGTCACCTCAGCTGCGAGCAACACATGGCGGAGTCTAAGATCCAGATTCTAGGACACTGCCGTAAAGTTGCTTGCCTATCAATTGTTCTACAGGCTGCATTTGGAAAATGTTCAGGAACATGTTCATGATCACATACCGCCATCTCCTTTCCACCATAGGACTAGCAGACGGCCCATTACAACCCATACCAGGTAAGTATACCATCCATTCGCACCAAGCGTTTTTGGTTCCACTTTTATGATTCGATCATCCAAGGAATTGAATTCACTGTCATCGTCTGTTTTTCCTGACCAATACAATCTGGGCCTCTTAAAAGGCTAGCATGAATAGGTGTCTTCTAAACTGTCCTGCTACATCGTCGCTTACCATCAGGTGAGATCGTGACCAAAGCATAATTTATTATATTAAAAATGTCGTAGAAACTTAAACGTTTCAAAACATGGGTCAAGTGCACGAAAAGAGGCGCTCTTGAAATGCTTTCACTACCCTGATACGAAAGGCGCCGTGAGCCGAGGAGGAGGGGTGAGGGGTACCTGCGTGGTGCGGGTGCGGCGCGCGCGGCCAGTAGGGCTGGAAGGGCTCCCCGGGCCGCGCGGGCTCGGCGAAGGCGTGCGGCGGCGCGGCGAAGGCGTCGAAGTGCGCCCAGCCCTCGCCGCCGGACCCGCTCTCCCACGCTGACAACACACAACAGGCATGAAGACAGTCATCAAGTATCGCCTAAATATTTATCTGATCTAATGCAAAAGGATTCAAAGATTTTGAAAAATGTATTTATTCTCTTATTAAAGTCGAGATTAATAATTTATTTGTTAAAATAAATCTACAAAATACAACAATCCGCCATGATGGCTTAAACACCAGTCAGAGCGAATTACGTCACGGTGTTGTAAACGTCATTCTGATTTAGTACAAAAGCACCAATGTTTACTGTTGATATACTGAAGTTTAGTACTACACCGTGACGTAATAACAGACGCCATGACACCAGCGAGCGTTTTGGCGTGAGTTTAAAAATTTAAATTTGCACAAATAGATATTTCTTACAAATAAATATTTCATTTCATTTCATTTCACAAAAACCTTAATTTTCTACAGAAATATGATATATTTTAGACATAATAGATACTTCTGAATATGATAGAAGAGATTTTGAAAATTAGTCGTCATGCCTATTCATACTACTGTAATCTTATAATGTCCCAAATGTACGGCGTACGCCCCTCCTTGGTACGGGGCTGCACTGACCGCTGCGCCATCGGATCCTAATCACACTCGACGAATAACTCTTTCGGAGTGTTCAGCACTAATGCGACCGTGCCTCCATCGATGAAGTAAGTAGTTGACTGTAACGTCAAACCTGTAGTTGAAGCCACGGTAGCGTTAGTGCCACACATTGGGTACATAGGGCCAGGCCACAACAGTGCGTTGCGGCGTCGCATCGCAAAAACAACATCGCACAGCTTGTTGTTGCTCGTTGTGAACTCATCGTTGATTTTTGCGATGCGACGCCGCAACGCACTGTTGTGTGCTGGCTGGGTACGTACCGGGCGCGGCCCACACCTCGCCGGAGTCGGCGTCGTGTCCGGCGGACGGCGCCGCTGTGGTGAAAGGCTCTCCGTCCGGCGCCTCATCCCACATGCTGGAAACATTATATATATACAGGGTTATTCATTACTAGCTACACAAACTGACAAGTGACAAGACCTAATTTTTGGGTCGTGAATATTTGTTTGGACGAATCAATTAAATTCCTAAACTGATTTAAGTTTTTGTATCAAAATTTATATACTTATTAATTTCTTTACGACATATTGCATAATGATTGCCACGGAGAACAAGACGATGACCCCACCCAGGCGGTGACTGAACGCAGAGCGTCGCTCGCGGCGAGCGGGCGCGGATCAAATGTCAAAAAAGGTCAGGCGGCTCGCCTTTGATTATAAATGGACTGTTAGATGTAACAACGCGCCAATGATTCAAAAAGATAATCTTTATCGATTTTCTCGGGGTTTTCGTAACAAAACTAAAAAAAATCATTTCATATATTTTGTTTGTTGAACCTAATTCCTGAGTATTTGAAGCTAATAATGAATAACCCTGTATACCTCTGTAAGAACATGTAAGTATGTATCCAGTGAGAGTTTATAAACGGGCCTGGTAATGAAGAATCTGAACGAATTGTGAGATTAACCTAAGGAGTCATCAGCAAATAAATATAAAATTTAACCAAAATACTCACTCGTCGTCGAACCTCTGATTCGCTAATTCTAGGAAACTATTCTGTGCTGCTACTCTCTGCAAACAAACAATTATTGATATTAGTATTTATCTCCTCCGAGTGATAAAAATTTGTTGTGATGAATTAATATGAACTGTTAGCAATAATATTACCTTATCCTCGGATTCGAGTCCCAACCCCTCGGCAATGAACTGTGCCGAGTCGACGTGTTCCTCCGCGTTCCTCATCTGCAAGTAAGCACGAGTGTTAGCGAGCTGAAGACCCTCCACGAAGGCGAGGCTGCTGCAGGCGCCATTACCCACCTCGTGGTCGCTGGCCAAGTCATCAGCCAAGTCGTCCATGCTTGCGGTAGCTTCCATGTTGCCAAACTGGGAACAAACGTACAATACCAAATTAAATGGACTCACGAATCTTTGTATCCTACACTAGCCCGCCTACGCCTGTGTATTCCAGAATGTTAAAGAACATCCATTTATGAACGTTTAGGAGCATTCTATTCTAATCAAAATTAAGAATTTTTAGATAGAAATATAATTTCTTTACGTGATAGAAAAGGATTATTCAAATAATTTTTATTTCACAAAAAATAGAGATTAAGTACAAACGAGCTACAAAAACAATATCATACTAAGTATATCTATCCTATTCTAGGGAATTACTAATAGTATTAATAGTATTAATAGTATTAATAGTATTAATACTATTAATACTATTAATACTACTATTAATACTATTAATACTACTATTAGAAAAGGATAGTCGTAGATTTTTGCAACATTTGCATTGATACTGTTTCTATTAGTCTAGCGTGATGTTATATAGCCTATAGCCTTCCTCGATAACTTTTCAACACAATATTTTTTTTTCAATTCGGACCAGCAGTTCTTGATTTCGATTCCTAGACGACTGACCAGATATTTATTTTCAGATTCTTTAATATGAAAAGTAGTAGAATGACTCACATCATAGTTTTCTCCAATCACGTCTGAGATGTTGTCCAGCTGTAAAATCAATTCGATATTAATAAGTAGTGCTTTGATAACAATTAGAATTAAGTATTTCAATTTAATCAAAAAACATAAGTTACCTCTTCAGTCGCCTCGTACAGATTGTCTGAAGGATATGTGCCGCCCTGAAAAAAACATAGTGTTATTATATTGCAATTTATTCTGAATTCCCTACTAACTTTTTTAAGTTAGTATAATGACAGGCTTGGACTTTGAATATGTGTGTGTGATCATAATATGTGTGCGCCCCCCTTCTCCGCCTACCCCCCCCCCCACCGCAGCGCGCGCTCCCCCCCCCCGCCCCCGCCCCCCTGTGTGTGCGTGCGTACCAGCGGCGTGTCGTGCAGCAGCAGCACGGGGCGCAGCGTGTCGTCGCGGAAGGCGTGCCAGCGCCGCAGCACGCGCGCGTCCGCCTCCCCCTCCACGGGCCCCTGCCCCGCCCCCTGCCCCTCCCCCGCCCCCTCGGCCTGCGCGCACAGCCAGCCCAGCAGCTGCACCACGTGTCCCATGTAGCCGGCGCGCGCCGACCCGCCTCTGCGACACACAACACCGACACTCATCATTACCTACTCATTCTACGTGCACGGAACTTCAATGAAATGATGAATGAAATAAAATGGAAATCCAACTTATCCCCTGCACGTCACTGAACTTGGTCGGCTCTTAACTTTTGGGACATTATAAACATCTTTGTGTGGTAAACCCTATAAAATCAATAAAAAGGCATTTACGCTAGCTTTTTTCAACTGACTCCTAATATACGTATTTTCATTATGATTGATGTGTCGGACCATGTTGTGATGGCTCACAATCATTCTTTCTGGAAATGAATATGGTGTTGGTGGACTTCTGCCAACTGATGATGATGTACTGTTACTCACAGTTTGTGTTCGTTGTCTTCGAAGGCGTCCATTAGTCTAGTGAGCAGGTCGCACTCCACGAATAACTGGAATTGAACAACAACTATCCATTTACTCAGTTCCAATTCAACATACTAACATAACAGAACTGACACTAATTAGTAAACAGCCTACGTAAATGTAAGTAGGTAAATCCGGTGTGATTTTTCTTAGTTTAAACAGTTTCTGGCTATAAGAAGGACCTCTTCCGGTGTGGTTTCGGGTATGAATAATGGCAGAAGTGGCAGGTATAGTTACGTGTCGTGCGTAATGCGCGCGGTAGAGCGAGTTGGCGAGCGCGTTCCGGCACAGCGCCACCGCCTGCGCGTGCAGGAAGTTGTTCTCCGGGAACGCGAACAGCAGCTCCACCAGCACGCCCGGCGTGCCTGCAACCAACGCGAGCGCAGCGTCACGCGCCGTCCCCTGCCGTCCCCCTGTCACACCCCGCGGCACTCACCCAGAGCCAGCAGCGTGGTGGCCACCTCCTCCACCTCGGAGAGCGCCAGCTGCGCGCACAGCGCCGCCGTGGCTACGCGCGCCGCGCCCACGCGCCGCCCGAGCGCGCCGCCCTCCCCCCGCGGCGCCCCCGCCCCCGCCTCCTCCTCGCGCGCGTACTGGCTCGGCTCCAGCAGCAGCGCCTGGTGCAGCAGCGGCAGGTGCGGCGCCACCGCCAGCTCCACGCTGCAGCGCTCCTCCTCGCTCTCGCTCCTGCGGAACGCGATAATGTACATCATATTATTGTACACACTGTTATTACGATGCCAGTTAAGCCACATGCACACCGGAGCAGTTCAAACATGATCATTTACTTTTTTGTTCTAGCATTGATTACTTATACCTTGTCCTTGTTACTTTATGGGGCGGATCCGACTTGGTTAGGTTAGGTTAGGTTATGTTAGAACAGCGGTACTCAAAGTGTGTTCCGCGGAACCCTAGAATTCCACGCTACCCCTGTAGGGGTTCCGCAAGAATTTTGAAAGAAAAACAAAATATTTTTGCTATTTGTACTTTTTTGCGACGGCTGACGTCACGCAGCTGTTATTGTGACAAGGTTCCATCGCAATATCAAGTTGCGGGGCTTATTATAGTGCGCGCGATGAGGGTTGTACTCACGTGTGCGCGTGCAGCAGCGTGTGCAGCAGGGTCGCGGCGTGGTGCAGCGCCTGCGCGCGGTGCCGCGGCGCGCTCGTGAACACGTGGCACAGCACGGAGCGCACGCACGCGCAGCTGGAGGCAGAGGCCCTAGGGTGAGGGTTGTACTCACGTGTGCGCGTGCAGCAGCGTGTGCAGCAGGGTCGCGGCGTGGTGCAGCGCCTGCGCGCGGTGCCGCGGCGCGCTCGTGAACACGTGGCACAGCACGGAGCGCACGCACGCGCAGCTGGAGGCAGAGGCCCTAGGGTGAGGGTTGTACTCACGTGTGCGCGTGCAGCAGCGTGTGCAGCAGGGTCGCGGCGTGGTGCAGCGCCTGCGCGCGGTGCCGCGGCGCGCTCGTGAACACGTGGCACAGCACGGAGCGCACGCACGCGCAGCTGGAGGCAGAGGCCCTAGGGTGAGGGTTGTACTCACGTGTGCGCGTGCAGCAGCGTGTGCAGCAGGGTCGCGGCGTGGTGCAGCGCCTGCGCGCGGTGCCGCGGCGCGCTCGTGAACACGTGGCACAGCACGGAGCGCACGCACGCGCAGCTGGAGGCAGAGGCCCTAGGGTGAGGGTTGTACTCACGTGTGCGCGTGCAGCAGCGTGTGCAGCAGGGTCGCGGCGTGGTGCAGCGCCTGCGCGCGGTGCCGCGGCGCGCTCGTGAACACGTGGCACAGCACGGAGCGCACGCACGCGCAGCTGCCCAGCGCGCGCGCCAGCTGCCACGCCGTGCGGGACCTGCGCACCACCCGTCACATCTTAACGTCACCCACTCCACCCACTCACTCACTCACTCACGCCGCCGACCGACGTTATAGCGAGCGTCATGTAGCGAATACACATTATAATAATGTAGAGAGTATGAATGAACGGCGGAATGGCAGAGGATGTATTGTACGGCACCTGGTGGTGCAGGCCTCGCCGGCGCAGCCCGTGGTGACGAGGTCGCAGAGCAGCGCGGCCGCGTTGGCCGCCGCCACGGCCGCCACCCGCTCGGCGCGCGCGGCGACCTCGGCGCGCGACGCTACCGAGCCCGGGGACTCCCCGCCGCCCCGCCCCGCCGCCGGCTCCAACGTGCCTGGACACGAACAACACTTTTCACTATTACACCTAGCTGCCGCCTGCGGCTCAGCTCATGTAGTAAGTAGTGATTGCAAACGTTAACATGTAAACACTATCTCTTCAGGACCTGTTCGTTTTTCTACCTTGTAAGTGCTGCCTCAAATAAAAGTATAAATAATAATTTTGCATCAAATAAAATTAACCTAAACCCAAATCCGGATTGCGAATATTAAGATTTTACGTCCGAATCGCTAGTATTCTATTAGTAGAAGTGTGTGAAATGTGTAACCGTCGTGATTGGTCCGATGGTCTGCGGGCGATAATTCCTTCTCGCTCCGCTCGCGCTGCCCCTTCTCGGGCAGGTCTGCGGGGGCGAACGCGGGGGCGGGCGCGGACGCGGCGGCGGGGGGGAGGGGCGCGTGCTCCGGCGCGTACGAGCCGCAGATTATCTGCACCAAGCTGTCTATGAACTGGTGCTCTTCTAGCCACTGAAACAACACACCCTCTTTATTTTCATGCGCAGATTCTAAGCAGATAAATAATAATCTAAATAATAATAATCTTTATTAGGCTTCACAAAAATGTAACCTTAAAAACAATAACATGTTAATAGGTTACATTCTTGTGAAGCCCAATGAAAACATACAATTTTAAAAGTAGCACTCTGATTAGACATCATTTCTGTCTGGTGTGGAATACATTCCAAACCAGACAGAACAGATTAGACGCAACAAACAGATAACCTATGATAAAACACCCAAACCCCCAACTATGTTAAATTTTTAGCTAGCCAGCTTAAATTGTATAATTTAAGCGGTCTAGCTAAAAAATCAATCAATCAATCAAGCTCTAATATAATAAATTTATCACAAGATGTGAATCTAATAATAATTATAAGTTTAAAAACTTGAGAAACCGACTTCATTTCCAAACGGCTAAATCGATTTTAATGAAATTTGTTTGGGACAATCTGGACGTAAGAATAACCTTCCAAATAAAAAATAATTTTCTAAATCGGTTCATAAATGATGGAGGCATGCAGTTACAAACATCAAAAAAATTATTTAAAAAAAAATGGCAACACCGATTTTAATAAAATTAAAATGGGACCAATCTGGAAGCAGTACCTTTCAGATAAAAAAATATTTTTTCAAATCGGCTCACAAATTACGAAGTTATGTAACAAATGTTTAAAAATAAAAATAAAAAAAATACAACCGTATTGAGAACCTCCTCCTTTTTGATTGGAAGTCGGTTAAAAATAGAATAATAAGTCCAATAATAAAAAAGCAGCCAAGTGCGAGTCGGACTCGCCCATGAAGGGTTCCGTAGCATCAATTAACATATTAATATAAAGGTTTTTGTAGTTCGTCGAAAGGTAAATTGCGGACGTATAAAAAAAAACAACTGACTAGATCTCGTTCGGCAGTGGACTTCTTCAGGCTGCTAATGATGATGATGAAATGATGAGATCTCGTTCAAACCAAATATCGTTGGAAGTTTGCATAGTAATGTACAACATATATTTTGTTTAGTTTTATCATTCTCTTATTTTAGAAGTTAGAGGGGGGGGGACCAACTTTTTTCCACTTTGGAAGTGTCTCTCGCGCAAACTGTTCAGTTTAGAAAAAAACGATATTAGAAACCTCAACATCATTTTTGAAGACCTATCCATAGATACCCCACACGTATGGGTTCGATGAAAAAAAAATATTTGAGTTTTAGTTTCCAGTATGGGGACCCCCAAAATTTATAGTTTTAGAAAAAAACGATATTAGAAACCTCAACATAATTTTTGAAGACCTATCCATAGATACCCCACACGTATGGGTTCGATGAAAAAAAAAATTCTGAGTTTCAGTTTCAAGTATGGGGACCCCCAAAATTTATAGTTTTAGAAAAAAACGATATTAGAAACCTCAACATAATTTTTGAAGACCTATCCATAGATACCCCACACGTATGGGTTCGATGAAAAAAAAAATTCTGAGTTTCAGTTTTAAGTATGGGGACCCCCAAAATTTATAGGTTTTTTTCTATTTTTGTGT
Organism: Thera britannica; assembly: GCA_939531255.2. Taxonomy (NCBI): domain Eukaryota; kingdom Metazoa; phylum Arthropoda; class Insecta; order Lepidoptera; family Geometridae; genus Thera; species Thera britannica. The sequence goes on along the minus strand of OW618034.2, from coordinate 15,058,415 downwards.
AAAAACCTTAATGCGGTTGACAGAATACATCTACTCACCAAGTTTCATCAGTCTAGCTCTTATGGTTTCGGAGAAAAATGGCTGTGACACGGCCGGACAGACAGACAGACAGACAGACATGACGAATCTATAAGGGTTCCGTTTTTGCCATTTGGCTACGGAACCCTAAAAAAGCAGTGGTTATTTTCAAAGAATAAATATTTGCATACGCATGAATCATTATTGAACGGTAAAGTAAGCTTAGCTAGTACCTACAGGTAGAGGAGGAGAAGAGAGAGAGATGTAGGTGTACCTCCATAATAGGTTTGTTGAAGAGGTCGTCGAGGCGGATGAGGTACTTGAAGGTGTCTGCGATGGCGGACGTGGATATGTGCCGCAGCAGGTTGGGCAGGAAGTCGCGCCGGGACTTGAAGAAGTCCAGCACTCGCAGGCACACTATGTGGTACAGATACCAATCCTGCAAGTATATGTATAGCTGTGAGCTATTACAACTATGCTAATTAACTAATGTACACCAGCTCATTAAAACACCAAGTGTTATATTCCAATGTTGAGACTGATCACTATGATAAATAAATAAATAAATATTGTGAACAATTCATACAACACAATCTAGCCCCAAATTAAGCAGAGCTTGTGGTTTGGGAACCAGATAGCTGATTTAATAATTATACATTATATTATACATTCTTTTTTTATATAAATACATACATATTAGAATACAATACAACACCCATAATGATGAGTCAGATATGACAATCGCACGACTTCTTATTTCGGTCGCAATTTGCATATTTTATTAGTTGGTTGATTTTAAAATCTGCATTATGAATAACAGTTATCCATTTAGGAAACAATACCTGTTTAGGACTTCGCTCGAGCAGCATTTCAATAGTTTTACTGAAGTAAGAAGCCAACAAGGGATTCAGTGGTGGATCTTTATTGATAAAGTCACAGAGCCTGTTCATCTGAGTGGTGTCGAGTGTCAGCCGGTCGCTGAGAGTGGACAGGTGACTGGTGAGCACCTCGCAGGCAATGCTGGCTTGCCGGTACTGCTGGGATAGCTCGACACTCTTTGAAGGCTCTTCTGTGATGAGGGTTATCAGCTCACCGAGGATATCGGGCCGTGTGAGGCTGGAATGTTAGAACAATATAATATATTAACAGAAGAGCACTGGTGGTCTAGTGGTAGTGGCCCCGCCTTCCGATCCGAAGGTCGTGGGTTCGAATCCACTCGTGTACCAATGAGTTTTTCTGTCGAAAAATTTATGTGCACTATGCCAGTACTCTCAAAACGGTGAAGGAAAACATCGTGAGGAAACCGGCGTGTTGTAGAACCTAAAAAAGTTCGAGCAACACGGGCCCACCAGCGGCCTACTTGCGGAAAAACCTGCCCGCACATCAAGTGCGCATGATAAAACTTGCCGAAACTTGAAACTATATATTAACAGGATAAGAGTTCTAGTTATACAACTGTTGGATGCAGTTAAACAACTACTGCAGGGAGGTGGAGAAACCAAGGAGATACACACAAACATTTTTTGTTTATATTGCATGTTTTTTTTTTATTATATTGTCAAGCAGCTGTGGCTTGTGTGGCTGTCTCAGTGTTCAAATTGTCTGTTATTACGAGGCAATACCAAAACATAAGTACATTATAATCACACCTGTGGGACCATGGGTCAGTAGCCATATCTGATTTTCACATAAAAGATCCTGGCATTCTTCGTTCCCTTTACTTTCATAACATTGTTCAAACATTTTACACCATGCTACTCTACTAATAAAATAAAATAAAATCAAAAATAAAATAAGCCGTTATTACTGTTTACAATAATGTACTAACTAAGTTAACTATTTCACTGACAATCGTTTTATGAAACAGCTTGTCCTTCGACAAAGGCCTCCCCTAAAGTCCTCCTTCTTTCTCTATCCTTTGCCATTCTTGTCCACTTCTTTTCTTGCTACTCTACTACAAGGATTCAATTGGAATCTATCAATTTGTTTGATCTAATAGTAATACCTGCACAGAATTGTGCGTACATTAAGCCACAACTTAGTGCACTTATTTAAACTAAAATCTTAAATAAAGTTAATTAAAGCTATGTAGTATGTATGCATACTACGCAGGTTTAATCAAGTTTATTTAAGATATATCTACAAATTTTCCGAATTATTTTATTTACACTCGGTGTGCGCGCTGATCTCAGCAAGTAGGCCACAGGTCTTTTTGGGTGACGCTTGACATGTCTTTGAACTTTTTAGGTTTTCCAACATGCCGGTTTCCTCACAATGTTTTCTTTCCTGGTGACTTAAATTTTGGGAAAGAAAAACTCATTGGATTGCATGACCAGAATCAAAACCTCCACCTTGGGATTGAAAGACGGGGCCGCGAACACTAGACCACCAGTGCTTTCTACTACCGGGAATCTTAAACATACTAATTTTGAAATATTACACAACTAACACTGGGTACATACTTACATAGCATACTACGTAATAGCCAACAAATTGCTTTAGGCATAAGTATTATTCCTTTAAGTTATGTTGAACATGTTTGAAATAAAAGTTTGTATATATAGATATGAAATGTTGCTACAAGTTTTGATCAAATCCTTTGTTTTGGTATGTTAAATGACCTTTAATAATTCAATTTAGTTTTAGTGGCCCTATAGAGTAGGTATAAACCTTATTGTTGTACTTACAACTGTATGAGAGCTTTATTATCCGCCTTGCACTCCTGGAGAATGTCATCAGCCTCCAGCACAGTGGCCAGAGTTACATTCTGAAACCAAGTCATCAGCTTATAACCACTTACAACATTGAATCTAATACACTTGTTATGGCGCCTACACAATACCATACTGATCTAATAACTTCAGGCAAACAAGTAAATTAAAACAAATAACAGCCTGCAACCACAAAGTCAGCCCCTCATAACCATGAATATTTGAACTGATACGCACCTCTTCCTTGAGAAGGAAATTGAGCTCCCTCATGACCATAAAATTTCCACTCCAAAACATAATTAAAATTAATAAGTACAACTGGTGTACATAGATAATTATTATAAATTCATAGAAAACTACACTGTATTCTTTTTCAACAGAGTTTTTCGTTTACGATGGTCGAGTGCAACGAACGATCCGTCCGTTTTCTTTTTGACATTTCTATTCTGTTTGACAGCATCGTAACGCGATGTCCAATCAATCAAACTTCAAGTCTGTGTTTGTCATGCATGTCAGTGTTTTTTTTTTTTTGTTTCGTTGGAATCTTGGTTGGATAAAAGATCATCAACCATAGAACACAACCTAACACAACCAAGAACACAACACATACATCAATCATAAGTCGACGAACGTGCTGTACAGCGCTACTGGACAAAATGTGCCGCTTCTTTCCATAGGCCTTCTAGCGCGACGGCGCGATGACGATCAGTGAAACGCCGTCGCAGGCCTATAGAAGCCCGCTCTTTCTAATCTATCTATAGCGCCTTGAACAGCCGCGAATGTGGATGGATTTCGCACCAACTATTCGTGCATCGTGCAGTGAATGACGCTATGACGTTTACCTTTCTTGCGATAAGCATGGCCGCATGGGCCAACCAAGCAGAGCCGGAGCCATGGCCCATGGCTGTGGGGTCTGGTATTGCAGGTAGCCTGCACAGCGGTCCACCCGTCCAATACGGCCCACCTGATGGTAACCGCTTCCCATCAGGTGGTCCGTATGCTATATGAAATTGCCTATCCATGAACGACAGACTGCCGATACGGTTTCCTACAAGGTAGGGTAAGTAATAATTCACTGCCACTGCTAGACAGAGAGAGAAAGGTTTAAAATAACTATGAAAAGGTACGTAGTATATTATTATAAAATAGCACACAAAATATTATCGCTTCCCTAAAAGCTGCATAGCGAGCGCCTCTGCTTCTCGAACCGACAATGAAGCCGAGATGTCCTGGACCTTCTTCATCTTACGCGGCGCTATACTTTCTTGCGGGATCCCTTTGCTTTCAACTAGTTTCCTTTTGCTGGGCCTGTGAACATAATATAATCATAAAATTATTCATCTTTTCCTGTTGATTTTAGAGGTGAGGTACCTACCTACTACCTGAGCTGCGCATTTACAAGCAATGGATGGAAAGATTTTTTAGCCTGTGTGAAAGCACTAGTTGTAGGTACCTCATAGTGGTCCCACCTTTTAATGTAGGCGGCTGTGACCTCACCCCTGGAAGCCTATATTTTGCTGAAAGTTTTCTCAACATACCTATGGAATACCTTCTCTGCTTCAGATTCATTGTCATCATCGTCAGAGTTTCCTGATGCAACCCCAGTACTCTGCTGATCAGAATCACCATCAACACTGGAAACTTTTCCACCATACACTTTGTCAGGATCTGGCAGCCAAGATAGGTCAGGTCCATCTGACTCAGACTGGGAACCAAAGTCATCCTGTTCCTGTTCATTCTCCTTCTTCTTATTTTTGAGTTTGCGTTTCTGTTCTTTATGCTTAGCTTTGACTTTCTCCCTAAATCTGATCTTGTCAAACTTATCTTCTTCCTGCAATACCTCCTTAGCTCTTTCAATATTGATACCACCAACATCTTCATTGATGAACTGCTTGGCTAACTCTGATTTCACATCTTTTTTTTCATCATCAATAGCTTTACCATCTTCAGAAAATTTAACTTTGGTGTTCACTTGAATTTTTTTCTTTAGTATTTTTTTAGCTACTGCTGCTTTAGTTATAGGTTTTGCTTTCTTTTTAGACATAGGCATTTCCTCTTCTGGAGTAATATCATCTATTTCAACATCACCTTTCTTTACTTGGAGGAAATCATCATCACTGCCATCATCTTTGTGGAAATCAAATGATTCATGTTTTTTACTTTTTGGCTTTTTTATTGCCTTTTCCACAGCTGGTTCAAAGTTCTCTACTTCAGCATCAGAGGCATTCTCAGTTTTTGATAATAATTTATCAATAAAAGTATGATTTTCAGATTCATCAGCATTTTCCACTTTTTGTGTATTTTTCTTTTGAAATTTATACATAAATTTAATTGTGGGAGGAATCAGCAACCCTAAAGAGCGAGCAAATGCGTCTGTGTCTAATTCTTGTACATTGAATATGTGTTTGTTCTTCATCATAGACACAGACTTCACATAGCTGACGAATGCCCGCTGCGCTGACTGCTTCAGGTCTGTGTTGTCTGACAATAAGCTCTCAATTTTTCTTTGAGGTGCCTGGACTTTAGCAGGATCAACTGATATTTTATTTATAGGGATCTTTGTTTTTTGCAAATCTTCTACAATTTTTTCTTCACTGGGAACTAGCATGAGCAAACCTTCTCCTTTGCCAAACACTCCTCGGGCAGTTCGACCAGCTCTATGGATGTAGGTCTCCACATCCTCAGGACAATCCATTTGAATCACCCAATTGACTTTAGGAAAGTCAAGACCTCGGGAAGCCAAGTCTGTAGCAAATAACACAACATTTGACTTCCTACAAAACTCATTGTAGATCTTCTCTCTTTTTTCCTGGTGCAGTGTTCCATACAGAGCCAACAAGCTCACTCCTGGCCTCAGTTTACAAAACAACTCATAGATGTATTTGACTTGCTTGCAGGTAGCCATGAACACCAGGACCTTTTGTTTCAAATGGTTTTTGATGAATGACCATAATATGCCAAGTTTCTCATCAATCTCACAAACTATGTAGCTCTGCTGGAGGAATTCTGGGGTAACTGTAGCTGCTTGCTCATGAGGAGCTATGTATGTAGGGAACTTTAAGCTGAGCCTAGCAAGGTCCTTCACAGACTTTGTCTGAGTAGCTGAGAAAAGAAGAGTTTGCCTTTCAGGAGGTAAGTTTTCTATAATAGCATTCATAGTGGTCTCAAAGCCCATATCCAAACATCTGTCCGCTTCATCCAGCACTAACATCAGGAGCTGGCTGCAGTCAAACAAAGGATTCTCATCCATGTGTTGAAGCAAACGGCCTGGAGTACTTATCAAGATGTTCATTTGATCCATCCTTTTTCGCTCAAATTTAAGATTCTGTCCTCCAATGATGAGCCCAGCTGAGAAGTCATGTAGACTACCCACCTTACGCAGCGTCTCGTATATCTGATAGGCAAGTTCACGAGTTGGGGAAATTACAAGTGCTCCTAGGCCATCTAACCTAGTCCATTTCTTACAAAATAAAATCTCCAATATTGGAATTAAAAATGCCAGAGTTTTCCCTGAGCCAGTTTGTGCTGCTCCCAGTATATCTTTGCCTTGTAAGGCGTAACCAATAGATTGTTTTTGAATCTCTGTTGGGCTAGTGTAGTTATTATTCTTTAGCCCTTTTAAAGTTTTTTGGGACAGTGGAAAATCACTAAATGTCTTTATTGCATCAGGCACAATCTGAAAAACATAAAGAAGATTGATTGATAATGTGACTTGGGTACATAATAATAACTTATGTACATAAGTATAAATGGGCAGTATTGGTAGGTTAGGGTTTTATTTACCTTTTCGTACTGAGCTCCTAAATATTGTATAGCAGCATCTTCCTCAACACTCTTTTTCTTTCTGGGTCTGTACAGCTGGACTTTCTTTCGTCCTCCCTGCTTTTTCTGTCCTTTATCATTTTGTTTCATCGTGGTAAATATAGTAGTTTATTAGTTCTAAAGTTTCAGATTGGTTATTATTAGGATTAGTCTTTCTTTTTCTTCTTCTTTAAAATTCGCTTGAATGGCATCTGTCCATTTAGAACAGTTTTGCCAGTGTCAAGTAAGGTTATGATGGTTTTTTTTAGCGTCGCATGTTGATATGCATTTGCCATATATTTGCCTTATACATTTTTTATACTAGTATGGTAAACAAAACATTAGGGAAACAGTAATGGCGGTTTTCTTCAAAACCATCGGAAACATTTCGTTCAAATCAGGAAATCAGTACTTGCCCTTCAGGACAATCTGTTTTAGCAGTCTCACGCCTATTTTTTATTTGGAAGGTTATTCTTACGTCCAGATTGTCCCAAACAAATTTAATTAAAATCGGTTTAGCCGTTTGGCAATGAAGTCGGTTTCTCTAGTTTTTTAATTATTATCTCTAAGCATGCAAACATTATCAAAAACATGAATGAAAAATAAAACCAAATTAAAACTTCAATTTAAATGCATCATGTTTTTACATTTAGGTATAATGTTTCTGTTCTGTAAATAGTATATAATATGTAGGTACTAGGTATTATAATATTTTGGATATGTTCCGGTTATAATCTGCTTTTTGCGTTTGAAAAGTAAGAAAATATAATTTAAAACAAGATTTAAAAAAATTTAAACTTTATATTTATTTTTTTCATTTTAGTTAAATTTTCTACAAAAACTATATTATTTTAATCGAATTATTGCGTTGTCATCGGGGAGTCTCGGTTCGGTTACATACAAACATACCAGTGAAGCTAATTTAAAGCGTGTAATGTAATGAATGAGGTTCAATTTCATCAGCTAATTGAAAAGCACTAAACGAAAAGTGGTTGTCATTATAAGTTTGTTTATTTATGTGCTTAACTAACTAGAAAAGTATGTTTAGTTAAATGCTTATCGCTTATACGCCCATCTCTTTATGATGAATAGACAAAAACAAAACCGCGACTCGACTACCGCGAGCGAGACGACGCACACAGATAAGGCTCGAACACACCTAGTTCGCTGGCGGTAGCGAACAGTGAAACGCTGTCAAATATTTGCTGTCAAATCTCAAATCTGACAGCGATATTTGACACCGTTTCACTGATCGCTACCGCCAGCGAACTAGGTGTGTTCGGGCCAATACACGACGCACGACCGACGAACGCGACGGACGCCCGTGCCCAGCGGAGCCAAACCAAACTAGACAAAAGAATTTTAATCATACGCCAGAAACAATCGAATTGCGACTGTTACTGTACAGTTGTGGTTTTCCTTCCGGACAAAAAAATAATACGAAACAACTAAGCAACTAAGACGCTACGTTAGAAGTGTTTCTAGCAAGGTAAGTTTAGTTTTTGTTATATTTCTTCGATTGCAAAATCATATTTATTGTAATATTTATTTGTATGTAATATACTGATTACTTACGCTGTTATGATTGAAAATTATAGGGCTAAGTGGGAATTTAGGAAACAGCATTTTACCCTAATTTCTTCTGTGGTTTACCCTTTCCTCAGCATCTCGCCTTTGTGTTTTTGTAGCTCATAGGCTCTTATTAGTAACAATACCTACGCTTCACTGCGCAGTACCTTGTAGGTTGGTGTTATGCTAGGTACAAGTAGTAAACGAAAACAAAGACAAAGAACAAGATTATGTACCTACTTATAAAGGTAGATTAAAAGGGCAACCTTGCCTACGTAATCTGCCAAAATGATGATTCAATTGTTGTATCCAGATATCTGGTTGTGGACCATGAATTTATTTATTTATATTATTACTTACTACAGATGTTATCTTAACAGCTAGCCAAAACGATAACACTATCACAAATTTAAAAAAAAAAAAAAAACAATATTTCACTCTGCTACTACACTAACAATAATACTATTACTTACTCAATATACACATTACAAGACAAACTACACTAACATTAGGTACTATTACATAATAAACACACTACAAGACAGTCAGGTTGGTGCCTTTATTTTACCCTACTGAAAACAACAATATTATAGATGAGCCTGAATATGAAGAGTTTAGCAGCCCTTCTGTGCGTGGTGGCGGCGGCTTCGGCCGTGTCTTTCATGGACTTGGTCAAGGAAGAGTGGACTGCTTTTAAGGTCAGTATTTTTAGAGGCTCTGAAGTCTGACATGAAGCATTTTTGTAACAAACTAACTCAAAAACCAAACTGATTTTAATAGTAGACTGTCATGCATAACCAAGGGACCAAAATAATATATTTAGGGCGAGAGCGTTTTTGTCTCCTTTCTTTCTCGCTTGCATCTAGGATTCTACTCTAGAATCCTTCATTTTGCTCTGAATTCAAAGTCCGTTGCTAAAGTTTAAACAATACAGATACTGTGTGGCACACTCTGCTTTTCATACCTCTCTAAGAGAAAATTAATTATGAGATGAAGATGTATATTAATGACTTTGCTTCTTTTTAATTTTTCCATGTACATAATACTTTTTTCATATGCTTTTTTCTAGATATTTTTCTCTGGATTTGTTTGGTAGTAATTACTATTAATTTTACACTTTTGGTGTTCATATATCTCTTTTACTGCTAAAATACTAACTACTTAAATAAAGTTTTCTTAGTTATATTAAAATAGTCTGGAGTACCTACCTATTTTGATAAAAAGTAATATTATTATATTTATATATTTACTTATTAAGTGCGCCGGAATGAGTTATTTTGCGCGCACTTATCGAGGAACAAAGGGCCTCTTTTCGAATAGATGGGATGAAAAAAATCTTTCATCATTAGCCCTGAGTAACACTATATTTATTACTAGCGACTCGCCAGAATGAAATACAGGGTGTCCCATAAGTCAACGTCCAACCGAAAACGGGTGATGCGCCAAGTCATGACAGTTATCAGAAAAATATAAAAAAAAATATTTGTTACGTAACTTTCGAGTTATGAGTATTTAAAAAAAACAGAAAAAACTGACACCCTGTGATGATCTTTTAAGTCCTGTGACTACAAATATTAACTTTTCATGAAACTTTTTTCTGCAACGTAAGCATGAATAACCCTTCTGTAAATTACAATACAAAATTAAGCCATAACTGCCTCAGTTTTCAATGAAATCGTGGAGTTTTGGTCAACGTTTCATTTCAGATAATTACATCACCCAACTTTAACCGTCTGTACCACAAAAAAAATGTACTACACTATCATGGCATGTAACTTTAAAAACTGGCGCATTTATCCAGGATTCCAAAATGGTATAATACTTGCTAGAGTGCTTCTTAGTTTTGGAAATAAAAAATGTTTTTTCAACTAAACCGGATTTCCAATCAATTTTATTTCAATAGATAAAATGTTTGTACCCTTTAAATGATGGACTTAAAATGTCTACGCTCTGTTTTTAAGTGACTCACAATTCACAGGTACAAGTAAATACCATTTCGACAATGCAAGTAAACAGATAGATCCACCATCTTGTCGAAAGAGTAATAACCATGGGTTTTCAAGTAATTTGATAGTTTTAGGTAAAAGTTTGAAATAAAATTTAATCATAGGATTACTTCAATCGTGGTTTTAATCTAAAGTTTGCCTTCGCCCGTCGCCGGTCTTATTACATGGTTTTTGACGTGATAACGTCTTATAATTCGATGGAGCCAGCTGCTCGTACGAAAAAACATGACTCATGCGGCGTTACCTCGCTCTGAGGCGTTCCATTTAATACTTGAAGTGCAAGTGAGAGCGCGGAACGAGCGACAAAGAGGCACAATCGGCCTCCGTGTTCGGCAGCGTTCGACATCGGTCTCTCTCCTACTTGAGTGAGCGATGCGTCCGCGTGGACAGCTGTATGACGTTGTCACGTTCAACTGTCGTCAGTTAACTGACTTTACAGACAGCTGATTTTTTTAAGGAAATGTAGAGCTTGCATTACTGCTGAAGGCTAACAGTTTGAACATTTGCTGTAAATCCTTGATGTAGTTAAATTAAAATCACGATTGAAGAAATCCTATTATTGAATTTTATTTCAAACTTTCACCTAAAACGAACAAATTACTTGAACACCCATGGTTATTACTCTTTCGACAAGATGGTGGCTCTATCTGTTTACTTGCATTGTCGAAATGGTATTTACTTGTACCTGGAAATTGTGAGTCACTTAAAAACACAGCGTAGGTATTTTAAGTCCATAATTTAAAGGGTACAAACATTTTATCTCATGAAATAAAATTGATTGGAAATCCGGTTTAGTTGAAAAAACATTTTTTATTTCCAAAACTAAGGAGTACTCTAGCAAGTATTATACTATTTTGAAATCCTGGATAAATGCGCCAATTTTTAAAATTACATGCCATGATAGTGTAGTACATTTTTTTTGTGGTACAAACGGTTAAAGTTGGGTGATGTAATTATCTGAAATGAAACGTTGACCAAAACTCCACGATTTCATTGAAAACTGAGGCAGTTATGGCTTAATTTTGAATTGTAATTTACAGAAGGGTTATTCATGCTTACGTTGCAGAAAAAAGTTTCATGAAAAGTTAATATTTGTAGTCACAGGACTTAAAAGATCATCGAAGGGTGTCAGTTTTTCCTGTTTTTTTAAAATACTCATAACTCGAAAGGTACTTAGCAAATATTTTTTTATATATGTTTCCGATAACTGTCATGACTTGGCGCATCACCCTTTTTCGGCTGGACGTTGACTTATGGGACACCCTGTATATGTACTTACCTTACATATAGGTAGGTCATAAAGGGGGTTCCTCAAATATTGAGAACATGGTTTTTCTTTGTAGTTGGAACACAAAAAGAACTATGATAGTGAAGTGGAAGACAGATTTCGCATGAAGATCTACGCGGAGAACAAGCACAAGATCGCCAAGCACAACCAGCGCTTCGAACGAGGGCTGGAGTCGTTCCGCCTGAAGCAGAACAAGTACGGAGATATGCTGCCCCATGAGTTCGTGCACACCATGAACGGATTCAACAGGACGTCCAAGTAAGATTTATAGCAGTTCAAGTCCACTTATGTACCAATGAGTTTTTCTGTCAAAAAATTTATGTGCACTATGCCAGTACTCTCAAAACGGTGAAGGAAAACATCGTGAGGAAACCGGCGTGTTGTAGAACCTAAAAAAGTTCGAGCAACACGTGTCAAGGGTCACGCAAAAAGGGCCCGCCAGCGGCCTGCTTGCGGAAAAACCTGCCCGCACATCAAGTGCGCATGATAAACTTGCCAACTAGCAGTTCAAGTAATGCATTTGCATCAAAAGTAGGTCAATTATTTATACAGCGTCAGGGGTACCTAACTGTTATCTGACATGAACCTATTAAAGGCCTGCGCACATCTACCGCGATGGCGATGGCGATCAGTGAAACGCTGTCAAATATCGCTGTCATATTTGACAGGGCTTCACTGCTCGCTATCGCCATCGCGCTAGATGTGCGCAAGGCTACGGGACGTTATAGTGCCGACCTCAGAGCAGCAAACACGCTTTTGCTGTGCCAACAGAAGTTCTAAATTCAAATACAAATTGTTTATTTAGCATAGATGCATCTTAACAGACACTCCAAAACGATACATCTATTACACGTTTACGTAAACGAGAAAATCTTGTATTATACAGGGTGGTTTTTTGAGAAGGGCGGTGATGGCCAAGTCCGTAACCACGAGAGTTAGGGAAATGTCGTGAAAGGAGTCATGCCCTCGATTTATAAGAAAACAATAACTGCATACTTATTTTTTTTTTTTTTATGTTATACTTTTGACAGTATCCATTGGTTCAATATAGGATGTGATTTTTTCAGCATTCTGATGTTAATTTCTTGATGTGGTCATGAAACTAGTGCCAGGTCGAATAAAATGCCATATCTTTTCATTGATGGCGTATCTTTTACCATAAGGTACCTGGTAATAGTATGTTTCTTTAATTAATATTGCTTAAATATTCAATTTGTAAAACACGTGAAGCTCAAAATTTTGCTAGAATAGGTTTGCTCGGCATCAAAACCAACCTCTCAGCTTAGTCGGCCTTATCCACAGGAAATATAATTATCAATACGTGCGAAGCTTACCAAGCCGCGGGTTTCCTAACGATGTTTTCCTACACCGTTCATAACAATAAGTAATAATATTGGCACACCAAGTAGTACTTGTTACGCGATCTTATCGCTAAGCAGCGATCCCTACGAGACAGCCGTTGGATGGAAAGGACTGATGTTACTTACGAAGAGTGATTGTGTGCATGGAAAAATTTAAATAATCACAAAATGTGTTATTCCCAATTCGTATACACTCTATTGTTATGCACGTTTTGAGGATTTTGAAAGTACAGTCGAAGTAAAAAGTCCATAAGTTCATACTGCCCTATTATGATAAAATATCATTTTTTTTTCTCACTCCACTCAGGATTACTCAAGTCAAAAACTAAAACAAAGTACAAAAAGTCATTGGCAATGATAAAAATATGCTTATTAGAGTATCATTCATAATCACAGTGTTTATAAAATAAGTTATTTGTGTAATTAAAAATTACCTAATGTACGTTTTTGACAAATATTATTTCAAAAAAATAAAGTAAGTAGGGTAAACCATACTATTCTTGGCATCCCCCCAATGATTGGCACTCTAGCTTAGAAACCCATGAAATAAGAGTTTCGAGCAATTTTTTTAAGTGATAATAATTTATTTTGGTAGTATATTTAATTTTCTTAAAGGTAACATTCATTTTATGCTTAGAATGTCCGCCATCCAATCTTTTCACCCAATCCTAACTTTTTTTATAACTTTTTACTCGGTTGTCTCATCCTTGCTATAAACATGTTTGGAAACAGCTGTGCAAGGAATATGGCGGACATTCTAAGCATAAAATAAATGTTACCTATATGAAAATTAAATATACTACCAAAATAAATTATTGTCACTTAAAAAAAATTGCTCGAAACTCTTATTTCATGGGTTTTTATGCTAGAGTGCCAATCATTAGGGGGGTGCCAAGAATAGTATGGTTTACCCTATTTGCATACGAGAGCAAGTATTTAGTTACCGGATGCATGCAAAATCAACTCTGTATGAATCAACAACAAAAAAAGCTTATACTTTTTTTTCGTAGCCTATGTCTTCCCCACTGCTGAGCAAAGACCTCCCCCAATACATACCACAATTTTTTTATCAATTACGAACGGTATCTGTTTTAATAATAAATGTATGAAGATATTTAACTAATTTTCACAACAATGGAGTGTATTAATTGGTAATAATCCCTTCGTTGATAACAGTTAATGCAATGAAGCATGGGCATATTGGACATGATTGAATTACATTACTCTTGGATAGCTGATTGAATGTGACACCGTTTGGTTCCGCTGATTGTTAAGCAAAAAGGGGCGTCTGTAACATTTGTAATAGTAGGTACGTCATTATAATTATTACCTATTCCGATAAAACTATAATCTAGACTGCAATTTAATTAAATTAAACCTAATAAACACATAGCTATAGGTACCTATTGACCATGTCTTTCCTGTGGATTAGGCCGACTAAGCTGTCAGGATGGTATAGGTGCTGGGCAAGCCTATTTCATCTAAAATCCTGTCTCAGGCACTATAACGTCCTGCAAGTAGAGCTTGTGTAAGCACCAGTTGCCTCTTACGCTATATAATTCATCTACAATGCATGCAAAGGCCAGTACCCGAAGTCGGAGTTTTGCTACTACATTTCGTCTACCAAAATGTTGTTTTCGTGTCTCTCTTTTGTATTAAAAATTGATGAGACAAAAACTCGTTCGATCGCTTCTACGTCACATATTTTTGCTTCTACGTCACATATTTTTGCACATATGATTACAAAAGAATGGGGAAATGATCACTGGAGAAATTCCCCAACATGTCCAGCGCCCACAACAAACCTGCTTATAGTCAGACGACTGATCGCAGATAAAACTCAGAACAAAAAAAAAAAAAAAAAAACATTTTTGCTGTCTCATCTTTTCTTTATACAATAGAGAGAGACAAATAGGCAAAACGAAAACAACATTTCGTAGACGAAATGTGGTATCAAAACTGGGACTCGGGGTACTGTTTGCTAACTTTTATAGGTACCTTCTAGATTGAACAGAATTGCAGCTATGTGGGATAGAAATCAATTTCACTATGCGTTCTTACTATGCGCACTTAATCGATGCTTCGATAAGCGTCCAGCAATCGGATTAATGATAACCTTTACATTGTCCTGTAGTGAAGACCACTTCAATGTCAATTTACGTAAACAATGCTATGCTGTACTTGCTTGTTCATTGTTCCGCGTTCTCTAGTGACGTGCAAACTAGCGAACTAAACTAAGTAGTGCGCATCTATTAATTGTCGAGCAGTGAAATGATGATCGGACTGCAAACTAGAATATGAAGGTCACTCAATAGGTGTAACATTCGCAGACACAACAAAGGGCTGTACAGCAGCAAGAGTAAGGCGATGCGAGGCGCCACGTTCATCCCGGCCGCGCACGTGACGCTGCCGGAGCAGGTGGACTGGCGCAAGCAGGGCGCCGTCACCGAGGTCAAGGACCAGGGCAAGTGCGGCTCCTGCTGGTCCTTCAGTACTGTAAGTCTACTAGGGTAAACCATACTATTCTTGGCACCCCCCCCAATGATTGGCACTCTAGCATAAAAACCCATGAAATAAGAGTTTCGAGCAATTTTTTTTTAAGTGACAATAATTTATTTTGGTAGTATATTTAATTTTCTTAAAGGTAACATTCATTTTATGCTTAGAATGTCCGCAATCCAAACTTTTCACCCAATCCTAACTTTTTTTATAACTTTTTACTCGGTTGTCTCATCCTTGCAATACACATGTTTGGAAACAGCTGTGAAAGGAATATGGCGGACATTCTAAGCATAAAATGAATGTTACCTTTAAGAAAATTAAATATACTACCAAAATAAATTATTGTCACTTAAAAAAAATTGCAACTCTTATTTCATGGGTTTTTATGCCAGAGTGCCAATCATTGGGGGGGTGCCAAGAATAGTATGGTTTACCCTATATCTGCTTATAGGGATTCGGGGAGCCTAGACTCACTGAATGTGAATGTCGTCCTCGAACACAAAGCGGCGCACTTAAAATTCTTTGAATACACATGGTTCGAAAGAATTAGTGACACGACAGGAAGACTGGAACACAATCCATTCTCTGAGCAGCGTGTCCCCTCGCCCTCGCGCTCAAGTAGGAGTGCCCTTCCGATCGTCAGGGTCCTATTTTTAACCGACTTCCAATCAAAAAGGAGGAGGTTCTCAATTCGGTTGTATTTTCTTTTTTTTATGTGTTTGTTACCGCATAACTTCGTCATTTGTGAGCCGATTTGAAAAATTATTTTTTTATCTGAAAGGTACTGCTTCCAGATTGGTCCCATTTTCATTTTATTAACATCGGTGTTGCCATTTTTTTAGAAGAAGAAGAACTGTATGCCTCCGTAATTTATGAACCGATTTAGAAAAATATTTTTTTTTTGTAAGGTTATTCTTACGTCCAGATTGTCCCAAACAAATTTCATTAAAATCGTTTTAGCCGTTTGGCAATGAAGTCGGTTTCTCTAGTATTTTAAACGTATAAATTATTGTATGTTAATTTCCATAATCTACCGTATGCTGACATGCTGTCTACCGTTTCTTATCTTGTAGTTCTTTTCGTTTTATGAATTAAATAAAACCCACTAAGTGATCGATACTAAAGTTGTATACCTACCACATTTCCGTATCTTTAACATACTTGCTACTTATATTATAAAGCCAGTGTCTGTTGACACACTTCATTAATTTATTGCGTCTATTATTGCGAAGCGCGTGACTCAACTTTCACCCCGAGGTCCTAAGTAGGTCCATTGACGTAGAGTAAATACATCACATCATGACTATCATAATAATAATAAGCTAAAATTACTGACTGTTTTTGAGAGATAAATAATGTTTTAAGTTTGTGTTGTGCCATGTTAAACCAAATAGCAACAAACAACACTCAAAACGGATGAGAATTGCGTCATTAGAACAAACCGGTGTCGAGAAACTACTGCAAACGAACTCTCATAACATTATAGGTCGCGTCGATGAGATACTTGTTTTCCTTGTTCTTTATTCTTTAATTTCTTAGAATCGTTGTGAGCGAGGCTTGTTTCTAAAACTTGTACTCGTACCTAGCTAGACCCGTATGAACTTTGAGCATCATTATAATCAAACAATGGCCGTATTATCACTTAGCTGAGTATAACCCAATTTACCATTTGTACAACTGCTTACGAAATACTTTGTTCTTATTATCCTTTGTCATGCATAACTTTGCCATTGGTTTGGTGTCGAGTCCGTTGGCGTCACATCGGGTCATTATTCACGGATGACTCACCTCGCTTACAGACGCTGGGTTCTGGGTTACTCACTCACCTTCGTGTTTACGTTACGAACAATACCTACCTACGTAACCTACTCAATCTTGCGATTAGATCTTTTATGTTATGTTTGGCATGCATTATACATAGTAGGTACCTTCATAGTCATCAAATCTAACTATTTATACAAATGCTACCAAAGAAAATAACATAACTATTAACCGGTTTTGGAAATAGGACATCCCTAATCGGATCAAGAAACAGGACACATCCCTAGAGTAGAGAAGAATGATAAAATGGCTTCTTGAGTAGTGGTATTGTTCGCTGTAACAGATATGTAGCTATAATCAATGAAGAGTTTTCGCCGTAACACTACCTACCTACCTGCCGATTTACAACATGCATTGAACGTATTGTGTTGAATGGCTCCGAGACGGGCGATATCTGTTGATGATTGTGTTCCCTTAGACCGGAGCCCTGGAAGCGCAACACTTCCGCAAGACTGGTTACCTGGTGTCCCTGTCGGAGCAGAACCTGATCGACTGCTCCAAGTCGTACGGCAACAACGGCTGCAACGGAGGCCTCATGGACAACGCCTTCAAGTACATCAAGGACAACGGCGGCATCGACATGGAGCGGGCATACCCCTATGAAGGCATCGATGACAAGTGCCGGTTCGTTTTACTATAGTATACTATCGTATACGATACTAGTTCTAAAAGTAACATATATTTATAAGAAAATGAATGCCCGAATCGATCTTGCATCAATACAAGTCATAAGTATTATTGGTTATTTTAAAAGGACCAATGACATCCTAACCTAAAAGGTTGTTCCAAAACTCAGGCAAGCATCTTGTATTACCACCATTACCTCCATGTTGCTTTACCCTATACACAGGGTCCATGTGATACTGACTTAAACCTAAGAACTATGTATGTATGTACCGAAACTAAAACATTTGTATGCAATAAATGTATTAAGTATTGATGAAACAAGCACGCCACAGCTCAGCTTATACAAGTAAAGAGATTGCTTCCAGATACAACCCGAAACAGTCTGGCGCGGAAGACACGGGCTTCGTGGACGTGCCTCAGGGCGACGAGGACAAGCTGCTGGCGGCCGTGGCCACCGCGGGGCCCGTGTCCGTGGCCATCGACGCCTCGCAGGAGAGCTTCCAGTTCTACTCCACCGGCGTCTACTACGACGAGAACTGCTCCTCCACCGAGCTCGACCATGGCGTGAGTATCTCTATTCTAACTACTCATTTTACCTACTAATGAAAAATAAATTCAAAAAACCCATAAGTTACAAAGAAAATGCAATAAAATACCTACTCATTTATTTTCTGTTTCTGTCCTGAATAACTTTTTTTGTAAATGAACAGAAATATTTTGAGAAAGATTAGACTTAAAAAAACCCTGATTCAATCTATTCGTGCAAAGAAACGTAAACAGCAGCTTATCAGTTCTTCGTATTAGAAGTTGAACCATTACACACTATTTACAACTTAACAGATAAGTTGGCGGAATTTTAGAGATAACGGTGTCAAATGTTAGTAGGCCACAAGTTGCGACCTACTAACGACCCTAAGTCGAACGTTTACCTCGGTTGTAAGTAGCTATTGCACCCTTTAACTATATTCACAGTTTAAATATAGAATCCAAATAAGATCTTGCTCGCAAAACCTCACTTACTGTTTTGTGTAACAATCTACTATTGTAGCACCTACAGCAGTTGGTCTACTGTAAGTGTTAAAATAGTAGATTGTTGTGCTGTAAGTGTTACAATGTAGTTATTGTGTGTGTGTGTGTGTAGGTGCTAGTGGTGGGATACGGCTCGGACGAGGACGGCGGCGACTACTGGCTGGTGAAGAACTCGTGGGGACGCTCGTGGGGAGACCTCGGCTATATCAAGATGGCGCGCAACAAGAACAACCACTGCGGCATCGCCTCTTCCGCATCCTACCCGCTCGTCTAGAGCGGGAGCGCTCATGTACGAACATGGCGGCTCCGGTTAATGTACGCCCAATTAATGTACACCCTGTTAAAACGATGCCACTTTTTTCCACTGGGAAATTGTAGAAGCCCATGTACACTGTCGCAGATGAATATTTCGATTATTATTATTTTTATTATGCGATGGATAACTGTCGAAACGGGACAGCCCTTTTTGGGAAAAAACATTTTCTGGCACTGCGGCGGCGGCACGCTCGCTCTGCTCGCTCGCCTTGTGCGTAATTTTTATGTTCTAACATAACCTAACCTATCCAAGTCGGAACCGCCCTATAAAGTATCAAGGACAAGGTATAAGTATAATTAAGTATCCAGTGCCAGAACAAAAAATCAAATGCTTCATGTTCGAATTGCTCCAGTGTACAATGTGCATGTGGCTTGACTAGCATCGTAATAACAGTGTGTAAAATAACATGTACAGTACATTATCGCCTCCCAACATGTTTAACCGGGTTCAAGTCACGAACCCGCTATGCTATAAAACTATCAATATTGACACAACCTGCGCCTGTTGTTCTATTGATAGTCTCTAAGTGATAACTATTAAAAATATTTGTAGATAAAGCCTAAAATATTGCCGAGCATTTCATTGCATTGTATGTCACACATTCCATCGTTGATTAAATTAGAATTGAAAGCATTACTAATTTAATTTTGAATTTTATTTAAATGTCTCAGTTAGTAGGTAACTTACTTATTCTAGAGATTATTATGGTTATTTCTAAGTGAAAATAGAGAATTTACAACGTGTTCGTGTGGATTATGAATAAACATGTGATATTATAATTTTACGTGTGTATTGGCTGTAAGTAGGAGATGTTATGATATTAAAAACAATACATTTTATAATTTCTGTAATTTTATTTTCATGACGATACCTACATAGTACTTATGTATTATTCTTTGCTGGGAGTATAGTATAGTGTTACCTATAATCCTAACCCACTCGGCGGTTTAGAGGTCAATGGTGTCTCTCATGTCATAACAATACGGGAAGGAACCTACACTACAGGAGTAACTTAGGTAACTAATCTAATAATATAAAAAGAGGAGAGATTTGTATGTTTGTAATGAATAGGCTCAAAAAGTACTGGGCCGATTTAAAAAATTCTTTCACAAATAGAATGCTACATTCTTCCAATTTGACATAGGCTACATTTTATTTTGAAAAAAAAATAGGGATCCTTGGTAAAATTTGAACAATGTAACCTTTCGTCGAATGCGCTGCCGAAACTATTAGCGATAGAACAAAATAATGTACAAAAATATTGTCTACCCCGTGCGAAGCCGGGACGGGCTGCTAGTATTATAAACTAAAAACTACTCGACCGATTTCGAAAATTCTTTCAATATTACATTATCCCATAGATCCATTAGATTAACATAGGCTATATTTTATTACTAGTAATCTGCCCGGCTTCGCACGAGTTTAATATAGAAAGAAGGAAGTCACTCCTTTGTATTATTCCACCCGTGTGATGTCGCTAGTGTAAGAGAATGACAGTGACTGCGCTAAATTCTACTACCGATGGAATTCGCCCTATACCTACCACTTTCTTGATCACATCCATTTCTGCCTTTGCTTTACCGAATCTACCTCAGCCTTGCGCACATCTAGGCGTTCTGCGGTGGCGATCAGTGAAAGCCTGTCAAACAGTGTCATATTTAGCAAGGATGGTTTAGGTGAATAAGTTAAGTCTTTAGTGAATGGTATTACAAGAATCACTTGTCTAGTAAGTGCTATGCCGACGCAGGAACAAGCTACAAACTACGACACCTACTCTTATAATTTATTTTATGAAGAATGAAACTTGGTTATTGAATACGAATTTGTGAATGAAAATACGTAATCACTGGGTACGCTAAAGCTCTAATCTGCTTTATATCCTAGATGCCACAAGATTAGATATTTTACTACCCACGACAGCATAAGTAACATATAGCAGATAGATAGTCTCAATAATGTGCAGAATCACATAATATGTAGATAGGAAAGTATATACAAAATACGTGCGGTTACGAGAATTGATACGATACGGCTATCAGCACAGCACGTGATGACAGTTCACATTCGCAGGGTCGCTGCGCTGACTGGACACAGTAGGTACCTACGTAGGTGGTTGGCCTAGTGGGCGGGTAGGTTCCTAGGTTAATTACTTTGTTTTCCTGAAGAATCCATAATACCTACTGCAACGAGTAACAAATGAGTACAAGGGAAATTGTTATACACATACGTAGTAGGTATAGCAAGTCTAAATCTGTCGATTTTAATTCAACAACGAAGTGGAAGTAGAATTACGGCAGAGATACTAGTGTTGGACGACAAACCATATTACATTACCTTAAAACTTTGCTTATTGCATACTAACTTATTAAAATAAATTCGAAATCTTTCATATTGGTATTGTACATAATTATCTATCCACTGTAAGCCAATTATCCATGTCTATCCTGACTTATGTAAAATTATTAAGGAAATATAATTAAATACTAATTATCTATACTTCTATACTAATATTACAAAGATGAAAAATTTGTATTTTTGTATGTTTGTAATGAATAAACTCAAAAAAGCAGCCAAGTGCGAGTAGGACTCGCCCATGAAGGGTTCCGTAGCAGTAAGTAATATAACATAGAGTTCTAGAAGTTCTAGTAGTTCGTCGAAAGGTAAATTGCGGTTTACGAATTATGACGTATAAAAAAAAAACTACTGACTAGATCTCGTTCAAACCAAATATCGTTGAAAGTTTCCATAGTGATGTACAACATATATTTTTTTTAGCTTTATCAGTCACTTATTTTAGAAGTTAGAGGGGGGGGGACCAACTTTTTTCCACTTTGGAAGTGTCTCTCGCGCAAACTATTCAGTTTAGAAAAAAACGATGCTAGAAACCTCAACATCATTTTTGAAGACCTATTCATAGATACCCCACACGTATGGGTTAGATGAAAAAAAAAATTTTGAGTTTCAGTTTCAAGTATGGGGACCCCCAAAATTTATAGGTTTTTTTCTATTTTTGTGTTAAAATCTTAATGCGGTTTACAGAATACATCTACTCACCAAGTTTCATCAGTCTAGCTCTTATGGTTTCGGAGAAAAATGGCTGTGACATACGGACGGACGGACAGACAGACAGACAGACAGACAGACAGACAGACAGACAGACAGACAGACATGACGAATCTATAAGGGTTCCGTTTTTGCCATTTGGCTACGGAACCCTAAAAACTACTGTGCTGATTTTAATAGTACATTGTTACCTGAGTGTTGAAAGTCACGTTTTTTGAGTCCCGAGACGGGTTTGGCGCCAGAGCGTTAGCGAGGGCGCCAATGGAGCTTGAGGGACTCAAGACTTTCACCCGAGGTAAACACTGTGCTTTTCATTACGAATACAAGGAAAGTAAAAATAAAAATATGAAAGAAAAATTAGTGAAAATGA
This sequence comes from Thera britannica, assembly GCA_939531255.2. Classification (NCBI taxonomy): domain Eukaryota; kingdom Metazoa; phylum Arthropoda; class Insecta; order Lepidoptera; family Geometridae; genus Thera; species Thera britannica. Next base: position 15,035,933 of record OW618034.2, on the reverse strand, counting down.
AGATTGAATTGCCGCCTTCCCGGTTTTTTTTTTCTTTTTCTCTGGCGGGCCTTCGGCTTCGGCTCGCCAGCATTATTCAGCCATTATTTTCATTTTCATAATTTAAATCTATGTTATTTTAAATAAATAGTTGAAGCTACTAATCAAGTAATTTAGAAGATATATTATTTATTTAGTACTATCTTTATGTAATTTAAATTTAAATATTACATTGCGCTCTAATTAGACTTTTTAAACTTCTTACCGTTGTAATGGGTTTCCAACCTACTTGCTGAATAAAAAGTTGGAATTTGGTTGAACAACCTCCTTGCAGTTAGAAAGACTTTAGAAAGTTGGAACATGGTTGAATAAAATAGAACTTGTTTTTTTTTATAATTTGACAGCTGTCAGTAGAAAGCGATTCTCCCTAGGGCTGAAAGTTTTACTTTCAATTAGGCCCCTCAGGCAACTTCAGACCTACTTTCAGAGTATGAGTAATGAAAAAATTCTTTCACCATTGGAAAGCTACATTCACCCTGAGTAACAAAGGCTATATATCGTCGTTGTGGTGCGAGAAGTAACTAAGTGCAAAAAGCTAGTCTCGAGATAATCGCGTTTTAAAGTTTTTTTGTTCTTAAAATGAGTGTAACTTATCAACACTTATAGTTACAAAAGAGGTTTCTTCATATAAAATATAGATAATTTTATCTTACACACTAACTTTCAACAAATTAATGTAAGTAATTATATGGTTACTGAGATACATAACAAAAAGTAAGTTAATTAATTCTGGCATACACATTAACGTAATACCTTGATTAAATATTACTTAATTATGATCTGTTGATGACTCTTACCGACAACAGAATTTCATTTCATTCAATAGCTTTTTATCTGCAAGAAATCACTAAGTGACTTTAGTGAGCAGTGCAACCCCAAGACTTGAAGAATATTGTAAGTAAAGTGATTGAATTAAACTACTTAAGATCCCTTAGATGATTTTTGTAGACAGATTTTTGCCTCTACAGGTAGTTATGCACTTCTGACATTCTTGTATTATCTATAATTTTAGTAAAATCTACTCTTTTACATTCTGAGAAGGTACATAATGGGTTTCAAAACACTTTGGCGTCAATAACTCATTTTGGCAAAAAATGTCACTTAGTGACTTCTCGCACCACAACGACGATATATTTCTAAGCTTCAAAAGTAAATGTTTACCAGATTATAGTCTGAAATAGCACATAGGCTACTTTTCATCCCGGTAAAATGTATGGTTCCCGTGGGATGATTTGTTATTACCTAATCATAATTATTATGTAGGTATACTTAAGAGAAAGTCGTATATACATTATAACTTAAGAACGGCTGAAAAGATTTGGCTGAAAATTGGTGGAGAGGTAGCTTAAAACCAGGAGACGGACATTGGATACTTTTTATCCCGAAACATTAACGGGAATGGGGCGAGCAAAGCCGCGGGCGGCCTTTTGTATATACATAAAACGTTAGTAGGTTGGCGGCTTACTCATGTGACTGTACGTACATCATTTGATCATCAACCTACATACTGCCATTTAAATAATATGTACTAACTAATGTCCTACAGTAGTTTTTTTATGGGTAGGTAGGTGAATAATGGTACCTACCTGGTAATGGTATTATTCCAATTGCTTTGAATGTATGTGACAGAGGCGGGTCATACGAGTACCTATGTATATTTGCCTACGGCATTATAAGCGTTGTTTAAAGTTTAAACAAATGCAGACAGTTCAAGTACCTACCTACCTTCAGAACAATTCTTAACCATGTGGCCAGACGATTTGAAGCCTGGCTGGTATGCCAATATTTAGTGACTATTCAGACCTATTCGATCTGATTTGATTAGATATGATAGTAAGCCTATTCAGAGTTGCAATGATTGCGGCGACTTGCAGGCTCTAGCTAGACATAAAGTTTATTATGCTTGACTTGCATTACCAATAATGTGTGAATAATGCAATAAATAAGTGATCAATCATCACTCGACGGGTTCAATTGCTTAAAACTCTTCGAAGTCTCCACCCCTGAGCTACCTATAGCAACCCCTAACAGTTTTCTCTCAGCTGAGCTTACTGTTTGGGTTCATTCCCAAACAACAATAAGTATAGGTTGGTAGGTAAGAGGTCGGTACTCTTTGCAAGGTCAATGACTACGTATTTTAAGAATTAAAACTCATTTTTCACATTCTAAGTTTTCACAACACATTTATTGGATTGGCAGAGAAAAATAAATATTTACAAAAATCTTATTTGGCAAAAGACACTTAAAACACCTAATGACTTACCTACTCACAAGGATTACAAATACTAAAGTTAAGTCCACAATCTATGCTATTTATCTATATCTATAACTTACATAAGTATGTACAATAAAGAGACCGTTTAAGTAAATTTATACAGGGTGTATCTGAAGGGGGGCTTCAACGGTGGTAGGGCGATGGGTTACCTTAATGTCTTCCATTAAACCTCCCTGCATGTTCCCCGATATTCCTTCCTTCAAGTTATTCAAGATCTTATAAAATGTTAGTAGTAATCCGATTTCAGGCTTCATGCACAAAGAGTAGCTGCACTTACAAAATTGCAATCGTTAGTGTTTTTGTTTCATAGCTTAGTAGCATACCTTTCGTCCTACAATACCATTTTGAACCGTTAATTGATCAAGTTCCAAATAAACAATTATCTTTATATAATGAAACTTGCAAATATTAAAACCTCGATACACCCTGTGTATGTATAATACATATTATTATATAATAATTATAAAGCCTATTTATATTATTTGATTCTGATAAAATTATGATAAAATATGAATAAATGCGAAATCAATTGAACATAGAAATGGGAGTGGTAGTGCTTGCTAGTAACCCTAAAACTATCGAATGCCCTGAAATAAATATGTAGGTATACTTATTTTATGTAAGTGCGTTTGTCCATTAGATTCTGATACATTTACAAGTTACAAAAAAGACAGCACAAACCGAGGAAATATGGAGTTGGTAACCTGCCCAACATAGTCTGTCCAAATGAATATTTTGGCTAAATTATCATCATCATCAAACTGAGAGGTCCACTGCTTGACATAGGCCTTTTTCCAGGAACAACGATTTCTGAGCTCTTTCCATCCACCGACTTCCTGCGATTATCGGTCCATTATAACCATGATAAACATAACAATGGTTTATGCAAAAAATTCGGAATACCATCTCTACAGTGTAGCCTGAAATTATGTTAAAACATTGACAGCTCGCGTCCATAGACCCAGGGCCAGGCATGGTAGACGGCACGAGACCTAAGCTCCATTGAGGATGTCTACAGGGGATGTCAGAGGCACGTCCAAACATTACATTTGCCGCATGCCCAAATATTGTACATCTTAGTACTTGAATTAAAAGTCACAAAAATTACTAATTATCAATACTGAGTTACACTTTTTGGGACACAAATACCGGTTCGTACATATTTGAATGAAGTGGTTAAAAAATCCTATGCCCCTTATTATGTATCTTACTAAAACAATGCAATCAAGAATGAAGCAAGTTTGTAATATTTTTTTTTTAACATACATTATTAGTATGTATGTATGCATACTTTACCTAGCTTTGCCTTGCTTCAGTATGATTTGACATTATCTATAGTTGTGAGATGCATACATGCAGGGCGCAGAAAGTAGCGACATCCTATTTCTTCTTGGGTTTCTTGGGATTCCGACTGCGCGACTTGGCCTTGCAGAGCGGACAGATGGGCGCGTTGCGGTGGATCTGCTGGTGGCACGACAGGCACGACTTCATCGGCGGCGGCTGCTGTCTGCACAACAAACAACAACACTCACAACATCGATAATGTACTGTCTCATGTTATCCAGGCAACTGGTAGCCTAAGGCCTTTTATGGCAATTTGTAACTTGATGATAGAAACGTAAAACTTGGTAGTATAGTGGCTTGAAATAATAAAAATGGGCAAAATTATATTAAAAGGAGGAGTGAGAAGGACAAGGGTAAGGAAGAGCTTCGACACCCATTTGTACTGCTTTACATGTGGTTATTATCGTAAGTTAGCTGCATCATCTCACTGATTCACCATCTCTCGGTAACGAGAGACCGGTACCGAACCGCAGCACAGTCGGGGTCTCAGCTCAAGGATCAAATAAAAATAACAGGATCGAACCTCAGCGAGACCGTAATGAAATCTTGGTCGAGAGCAGACCTGAACGCGGGCGGCGGCGGCGGCGGCGGCTTGCGCGGCGCCGCCAGGAACGGCAGCGCGCGCGGCGCCGCGGCGGCGCTCGGCAGCGACGGGAACCGACTGCAACACACACACATACATACATACATACATACACACTCTCTGTTATTGCAAAGTGCCACGGCATCAATAACTGCCCATGTGAACAGCATTCAAATACAAATACAAAATACAAAATCTTTATTTCAAACAATATTACATGACAGTAGCTTAGTAAATTCGGTACTCCATTCTTAATGTGGCTTCCTCTATCAATTGGTTTTTCTTAAATCGTCAAAGTAGACCTTTACAAATACAAATAAAAAAGGAATAAGCATATGGTTTTTTTATACAACTAGCTGATGGCAAAAGCATAAAGCCCACCTGATGTTAAGAGGTAACCATCGCCTATAACAAAGCATTGCATCGTAGGTCGTCCATCAACAAAAGTTCAAAAATGTACCATGATCCAAGCAAATTAACATTTGTGAAGGGGTCGTTCGGGGAAGTACTACCACCATGACTATTTCTGCCGTGAAGCAGCATTGCTGTGTTTCGGTTTGAAGGTTGTGGGTGCCGGTGAATTCGAGGCACGTGAGGCTGAATATCTCCAGTTGATGGACGCAGGGCAGTGCATCGTAGGGCACGTTCCTGACGTGCGTAACCTGCGAGGCATTGCTTTGTTATAGGCGTTGGTTACCACTAACAGATGGGTCATATGCTTGTTCCATCAGCTAGCTACATATAATAAAAAAAATAATAATAATATGGTTATGGAATGGATTAATAATGGTGACATGACAGTATTTAGTTGAACTTGCGTGTGTTTGTTATGCTGCCTTCCTACGGTGCGTGGTTCTGCAGATCATCACGCACAGCGCACGACGACGCACGGCAACGCACACAGAAAGGGCTCCTGCAGGCGCGACGCGTTCGACAGCTTGCGAGACATGCTGTTAGTGTGGAGTGGGGTAGTTACTCGGGCGTGATGGGGCTGCCCTCCTCGTGCAGGCGCGACGCGTTCGACAGCTTGCGAGACATGCTTTAGTGTGGTGTGGGGTAGTTACTCGGGAGTGATGGGGCTGCCCTCCTCGTGCAGGCGCGACGCGTTCGACCGCTTGCGAGACATGCTGTTAGTGTGGTGTGGGGTAGTTACTCGGGCGTGATGGGGCTGCCCTCCTCGTGCAGGCGCGACGCGTTCGACAGCTTGCGAGACATGCTGTTAGTGTGGAGTGGGGTAGTTACTCGGGCGTGATGGGGCTGCCCTCCTCGTGCAGGCGCGACGCGTTCGACAGCTTGCGAGACATGCTGTTAGTGTGGAGTGGGGTAGTTACTCGGGCGTGATGGGGCTGCCCTCCTCGTGCAGGCGCGACGCGTTCGACAGCTTGCGAGACATGCTGTTAGTGTGGAGTGGGGTAGTTACTCGGGCGTGATGGGGCTGCCCTCCTCGTGCAGGCGCGACGCGTTCGACAGCTTGCGAGACATGCTGTTAGTGTGGAGTGGGGTAGTTACTCGGGCGTGATGGGGCTGCCCTCCTCGTGCAGGCGCGACGCGTTCGACATCTTGCGAGACATGCTGTTAGTGTGGAGTGGGGTAGTTACTCGGGCGTGATGGGGCTGCCCTCCTCCTCGTGCAGGTCGGGCAGGCGCTCGAGGCCGAGGCACTGCCGCCGCAGCAGGTCCACCTCCGCCTTCAGCGGGCGGTAGTCCTCGTGCAGGCGCGACGCGTTCGACAGCTTGCGAGACATGCTGTCTTCAGTCTGCTTTATCACCGTCTCCATCTGGAATATTTTGGGAGTTCCATTCTAATATCGATCACAATATATTTCTGACATTATGCTGCTGCCCATATTATAATGGAGCGTTTCATTAGTTACCATCTACCGCTGCTTGTCTATGATCAATCAATTAATAAAATCAAACAGTGGATAAAACACCTCAAGCAAACTTGTATGTTGTAGAATCTATAAAGTTTAGATAAGATAAGTGCACAAAACGGCAACTTTGATCCACTGGTTTGAATGAACTAGTAAAATAAATAAACACAGGCCAAAGCTATCTCCGTCCTATTCATTAGTCATTTGAACAATATGGTTTAACAGTAAGCTTGGCATTCCAAACAAGCAACTGGAAATGTTCCAATTGTTTTCGCAATGCCCCTCCACTCTACACAAACAAACACATCCCCAGTAATGTTTGTTATCATGTTTATTGATAACTATTGAAAAATCTATGAATAGATTCCTGACCTATTTTATGCGTGTTTATAGCTTTTAATTTTATCTGTAGAAACTATGACCAAAGCGGCCATAACACTTAGCAGCAGGTACTAAGAGGTATGCGAGATGGCTTTGCCTGACTTGGGAGCATGGTGGTGGGCCGTGGGCCGTGGGCCGTGGGCCGTGGGCCGTGGGCCGTGGGCCGTGGGCCGTGGGCAGTGGGACGCACTCACGGCGTTGATGTCGGCGTGGATCTGGCGCAGCTCCTCGACGTGGCTCATCTTCTCTTGCTGCAGGAGCTCCATCTCGCGCTTGTACTGCGACAGGCAGCGCCCCTCCTGGTCCCCGCTGCGAACCTCGTTCACTATGCTGCGCTTCATGCGCTCCAGTGTAATGGTCTTATTCCTGAACAAAAAACATCCCAAAAATAGATTTTATGAAAGGGCCAATGAGAAATTATTTTTTCAGCTAAATTATAATCGTTTAAGATTTTGCGTCAAAGGTTATTTTTACGCATTTAATAACACGCTGAAATGTACAGAAAATAAAGCTGATTTACGTAAAACCACTATCTATTCAGATTTCGTCTGAAGTGTCTATTGATCCAGTCTACAGGTGCCAAAGCTTGGAGTTATTAGAAAAACAATGCCTCTTTACCTGATTTCTTTCATGGCTTCTAATTTGTGATATATTTCGCGCTCGTTCTCAGCGGTCATAGTTTAATTACAGTGAACAAAACAAAAATTAAGACAATTTTCAAATAAATGCAACAAAATCTCTCCCTCCGTGCGACATGAGAATTGAACCACAGACACAGATATTAAATTATTAAATAAAAAGGAAAAAAGGATAACTCAAACAAACCACAGAGAGCAGAGAACAGAAGACCAATGGGCAGTGTTGCCAGTGGTAGATAGTCAAATATAAAGCCCTCAGTACACAAGAGCCTGCGATGGGCCACGCTTTGCAATGCACAATTGTAGGCCAAGATCACTTGGTGTTCACACAATAGCGCATGGCTCATTGCTGCCGGAAAACCAATTGCGATGGACGTCGAAGTAATTACGGCTGCGGCTATTTATTTGTAGTTATACTGTTTACAAGTATTACAGAAGTGTGCACCGTCACAAAGCTATTTTAGATGGCCGAACGAATGTCTGTTTGAAATTGGCGGTGTCGTTTCGTTTGCTAAAATTTTAAAACATTTGACTGGCCTCTAGCTCAGTTGGTAGTAGCTCTGCCTACTGCGCCGTAGGTCGTGGGTTCGATCCCCACCGAGAACAAATATTTGTGTGGTTAACATAAATGTTTGTTCTCTGTCTGGGTGTTATATTGTATTCTAAGTATATATTTACAAAAAAAAAAATACGGGTTGCACTCCGGGAGTGCCGGCAGAAGTGAAAACTTGATTATTAACGTTGAGCATGTTTGATATTTTGGAATGGTTAGGGGGGGCTTGTTTGTTATTTGGCACGCTGTAACATACACGAACATTCGCGCAAGCGCCCTGCGCTGCCTAAACGAAACAGTAGGCCCAGGCATACATTTTCGCCGCGCCGGCGCCGTAGAGAGGGGATAGCTGTCTACTCTCCATCCGTCTTACGCTTTTTTGATCAGGTCACGTGTCCTGACGCGCTGACGCGAGTTTAAGATTTTATACCCATTACAGAAAAAGTGCTCAACGCCGCTAAAGAAGTTTTCACTTCAAAAAAAAAAATGTATTCAAGTATTATATCAGCTATCTGGTTCCCATATTACAAACTCTGCTTAGTTTGGGGCTGGGTAGTGTTGTGTGAATTGTCCAGAATATTTATTATTATTATTTATTTGTAATTAAATATATCATGTTTCTATTAATTGGAAAATAAAGTAAACTATCTAGTTCTAGCACGCAACACAAAAGTGTATACTATCCCGGTCAGCGGCTGGTGACGAACTAAACAATGGCTGATTGTGTAAACACTACAGGCCACGCTACGCCACGATTCCTTTGAAGTGTGCCCAAAAAACCGACAACTCCCCGATTGCGCGCCACGATTGACAATTGTCCGCCATCATATTATACTTCTTGCGAGCAGTCCACTTGAAGTATTTATTAAAACTATCTTTATGTTTTGACTCTTGTCTTGTCTTGTCTTGAAAAGAGTGCAATTATTGCACTCTTTTCCAGAGAGACAAGACAATTATTGAAACAAAAAGGTCTACTCGAATTTTTAATTAGACGAAGCTAGCTGACGTTTACTGTGTTGTCAGTTTTTGATGAAATAAAAATAGTGTTGTAAAGGCTACTACACACAGTGCCGGCGGCAGGGCCGCCGGGCAAGCCGCCGGCCGAGCCGGCCGTGCACCCGGCGGCATACAACGCCCCGCCGGCTTTGCCGCACAAAGGAGCTTGTATTGCCGGCATAGCCGCTCGGCATGAACCCGGCGGCATTGCCGCCGGCATGTGTGTAGTAGCCTTTACAAAGTGAATGATTGAAAAAACTCCTGAATGAATGAAATTGCCTCGTTTTTCTAGTGAATAGTTAGTGTGCCGAACTTGACTTGAAGTGCGAACTTGACTTGCAGCACTATTACTTTAAATATGGCAACATTATTTTACAAAGTGACATTAGTTAATGTCAGTCGGTATCGTCCTTGGAGGAATTAGAAATGGAGATGTCAATACAGGGCTTTCCCCTCTGCTGGTCATATACCGACCTCGATCATATCCTTTTAATAAAACTGTTTTACTCGCAACTGCAGCCATTGTGTGTCGTTTCATGTCGCGAAGTGGAGCTCCGCGAAAATGGTGAATTGCATGGTAGTTTCTTGTAAAAGACGATCAGAGACATCAAACTTCCGGGAACATGGTATTTCCTACCACAAGGGAGTATTATTTTGTCAATTGTGTTAGTAATTTTGTAGAATTTTAGTTCAAAAGAAATACCGGTTGCGACAGATTAGCGACAGTATTACGACAGTATTGTCAAAGATTATACCTTGGTAGAAGGCATAGTGTTGGGAAAAGTTGAATGAAATTGATGAATGAATGAATGATAAAATAAACGTTAAATTATTATCACATAATGTGTTGTCTAATTACGTATTTGGTGCTTTTTAAACCCCGACGTAAAAACGACGGGATGTTATGAGTTTGCGGTGTCTGTGTGTGTGTCTGTCTGTCCCATCGTAGTTCCCGAACGAATCAACCGATTTTAATTTAGTTTTTTGTTTGTTTGAAAGGTGAATAGTCGGGAGTGTTCTTAGCTATTTTTGATGAAAATCGGTCCGAGATGGCTGCCGCCACGAAATATCGGATTACATTTATTCACAAATCCCACAATATGGTTATCCTAGGTACCAGTCATCAAACCCTCTACTCATCAATGTATAAAATAGGACATGACATCATACTCAAAAATAAAGTCGTGGGCGTAGTGAAAACATTTTTTTTGCCTATTTTATATTTCTTTTACGTCCTGTGCAGGTTTCCAAAAAACCCTGTTGCTTGAAGAGTGGACAAAACTTTTTGGCCAAAAAAATCGGTTGTCTGTAAAGTCGGTTTACTGACGATAGTTGAACGTGATAACGTCATAAGAAAATACTGATGGAATGGTTGCATTTTTCAAAAGAATTTTAATTAATATTTGTGACTCGCGGACTCGTGGACTCGCGGACTCGCGGACTCGCGGACTCGGACTCGAACTCTCGGACCCAGACCCGGAACCCGACCGAACCCTTACCCTTACCCTAATTTACCCTTACCCTCATTTACCCTTACCCTCATTTACCCTTACCCATTACCCGACCCGGGCTCGGGCTCAGGTAAATGGAACGACGAAACGACGTAACGACGCATGAGTCATGTTTTTTCGTGGGTGCAGCCGGCTCCATCGATTTATAAGACGTTATCACGTCAAAAACAACTTGGCATGCAACAAGAACGAGTGTGATTTGCTCGGAACATTTTACAGAAAGTTCTCAAACTTGGGCAAACAAACATCTGCGTTCACAACACAAATATTTGTTCTCGGTGGGAATCGAACCAACGCCTCCGGCGCAGAAGGCAGAACTACAAACTTCGCTGTGGTGTGAAGGCTGACGATGTAATGTGATTTCACTTTATATATATTTTTCAATTATTCTGTAAAAGACTAAACTTATGTGTACTATGCTATAACATGTTAAGAACTATTGATTCAAACTTATAACCATTAATAAAACATAACAACTAAATTCAGTTCTTTTATTTTCTAACTGTTACAAAATGTGAAACCTGTTGTGCATAACTTATTCATAACACTCACTATTACCCGTACCTAAAACCCATTTCATTCATTATTTTATTCATCGTTCAATTTACCGGTCTTACTGAATGCCCATCACTAGAGATTATCCTAATGTGAGTCTTGACACTGCGTAACTACGTTATATTGTTTATCTGTGTGCAAATTTTAAGATCGTGTGCGAGATTGTCAATGGTATCAATTCTGTTGTTTACAATCTGTCTAGCTAAACTAGCCTAAAATTTTCTAATTTAGTTAGGAAAATCTTATAAGCTATTCTGTTATCGCATTTTACTAAATTTAAAAGGTGTCTATGACACCTCTAAACTTGCGCTAAATTAAGTTCACAGATAACATACACATTTGTCATTTCATGCATCTTGGCACTACTCGACACTAGATGGCGCTCTATTTGCACTATTTTTACGGGTTTTTTTGTATCTGTGGGTGCATACAGCGGCTAAACTTCGAACCATCGATCGACAAAGTTATTTAGCATTCACTTATTTCACCTATTACGTAGCGTCCTAATTTAATATTCTGTAAGATAAATAACGATTTGTAAGACTGTGCGGGTCAGTGATAGTAACCACCAGCCCCTCCGCTTCTACTACTTGGATTGTACGTAATCAACTACAAAATGCAGCAGCCTACTGACCGCCCCCGAACCCCCCGATCCCGAAAAAGGACAAATATTAAACAAAAAGAATGGTTGGTGGAACGGCTTTTGGCTAATAAGATGATGGCACGAGGTACGTAGCATTTATATTTTATTGGTTCCGAAATAGGTATAATTAATGATTTATACTTACCTAGCTACACACTTCAGTGATTTGATTGTTGTATGTCCGGTTTTCAGATAACCAAGCTGATACAGCTATAGTAGAATTTTAGGGGATGCTGGCGGGAGAGCTGAATGCTCTTGGCTGTAGCCGAACTGCTGAAGAGTGGCAGCATGTAAGTTACACTATTTCATCTACCTACTAATATTATAAAGAGGAAAGATTTGATTGTTTGTTTTCCGACAGTAAACCTAGCAAGTGATATCCAACAAAACCCATAAACGATTGACGCCTCACGCCCACTGTCCATTGCTCAAAGAGTTTAGTGTGCGTTGAAAACGCTCACTAAACATGTTCTTCGAGCAAGCTTTAAAGTGTAGACGCAGGGTCGAGCATATTTGTAGATAGCCATAGCTCGGATTAAGTATGCTCATAGAGCATGCAACAGTGTGTATACTTGCCTATAGGCTTTAATCTATTAAAAAAATATGAATCCTTGGGGTAAAAAAATATTGTGAGTTTGTGGCGTTGTAGTGTTTATCTCTGGATGTTCTGAACCGATTTTGAAATTTATTTTACCAGTAGAAAGCCACGTTATTTGTGAGTGTTATTGTATTGGCTACCCGTGCGGAGCTGGGGCGAGCCGCCAGTATACAATAAATGTGGATAAAATTAATTTTAAACCAACTTTTTATGCAGTTTTTGTCCTTTTGTTATCCTTCTAATTGAAACTAAAGCAATATTTCTTTCCACAGATTTGGAGTATATGGGTGGCAAAGGTGAAGGGTAAGGCCAGAAAGGTCGGTACCGGCTTCACTGGTACTGGAGGAGGCCCGGCAGGGGCAGACCTCACGGAGGAGGATAATAAAATCCTCGACATAGTGGGGTCTGCTTCTGTATATGGATTTAGCAGACTCGAAGTGGTAATTATTTTATGCTGCAGCTTAGCACATGTTTTTGTATATGCTATACAAGATGAGATTTTATTATAGTTGTTTTATTTTCAGGGAATACCTTCACCTGTGCCACCCCGGAATATGCTGCCCTCAGTGGATCTAGAAGACGAACATGCTCGATCCAGGAGCCCACTTGGGAGGGAGGAAGGAGCCCACGCAATATCCCCTCGCAACCAGTCCACCCAAACCCCTCCTCGTGGCCGACCTGAAGGCTCTGGTCACCGGCGTCGCCGGCGCCAGTTACCTAGGCCTGCGAGGCCTTTGCTTAATGATAATTTGACAGAGGTTTTGAGGGAGAATGGCAGACTAATGGCGGAGAGCATTGTAAGGGGTGCAGAAATAATAGCTGCAGCCATTGCAGCTATTATTTCTGCACCCATTGAAATCCAACATCATGATGACTAATAGTTGCCATGTTGCTATAACTTTAGTGGGTTTTGATTTATCTAGATAGATTTTCTAGAAAAATATAGAGGATCTAGATAAATCAAAACCCACTAAAGTTATAGCACCATGGCAACTATTAGTCATCATGATGTTGGATTTCAATTGCTGCCATTCTCCACCAACACTGCATCATCCAACTATACCAACATCTAAATTATCATTAAGCTCAGCGGCGTTTCATTCTGCCTCCCACCAAAGTCCCACTAAAATTCTATTGTTGCCTCATCAGGGCGGTGATTCACGGTAGTTTTTTTTATACGTCATAAATCATAAACCGCAATGTACCTTGCGACGAACTACTTGAACTTTTATATATTATTATGTTACTTGTTGCTACGGAACCCTTCATGGGCGAGTCCGACTCGCACTTGGCCGCTTTTTTTATTATATAGTTACTATGATTTAATATTTGTAGAGATGTATGACCTATTTGTATACCAGCCTAATGCTCCTTAATGATTAAAAAAATATTTATGGGTGAAAGTGAGAGTTTATTATTCTTTGTCGTATTATACGTGCTTCATGGAGGAAATCTATGTCGTGCTCCTCTCCCTCGACTCCATCATCTTGTTCAAGCACTATGTCTTCATCCCTATCTGCAATCACAGAATACATCTTATTAGAGAAGGAATAGTAGGTAGGTAAAGCATAGTTCTATTTATATTTTGATTCACCTGTTAATTCTTCCATAAACATATTATATAGAGTGCAGCACGAGATAATAATTTTGGCTGCTTTTTCTGGTTTATAATGCAGACAACGATGGCGATGCAGACATCTGAATTTGTTCTTCAGCCGGCCGATTGTCATCTCCACTATGTTTCTTGCTCTTATGTGGCAGGCGTTATAGTTTTCCTCAGCAGGATTTTGTGGACGCATAAGAGGTGTCATGAGCCAGGGCTGAAGAGGGTAGCCTTTGTCACCTGTTCAATATAAAAAATTAAATAAAAAAATCTACAACTACAAAAATAAATAATCTATAAATAATCCTTAACTACCTATAAGCCATTGCTCATTCTGTCCTTGCACAAACTCTCTTTTTAAAAATTTGCACACTGTAGATGCTCCCCAAATGGCTGCATCATGAGTTGAACCAGGAAAATTTGGGTTCAAGGAAATAATTTTTCCTTTGGCACTGCACACCTGTAAATAAATAAAAAACTGATCAGACCCTCCAAAAACAAACATTAATGGATCTGGTATAATGGTATTCCTGTTTTGAAAATTACTCACGATCTGACAGTTGATGCTGTAGTATCTCTTTCTATTGTAAAATAAATTGCCAGGAGCAGTAGGATGTGAAATTGGCGGTTTGAATATGGCCACATGTGTCCCATCCACAGCTCCTAGTGTGTGTGGCATGCCATAAAGCTCCTGGAACCTGGAAAACCAAAGGTTTTGTTAAATGCTTAGGAGTGGTATCTTACCTAGGCAGAATATAGGTATACCTACATGCTTTACCTTATCTTTATTTGATTATTCATACTTAGGTCAGGTTGCCTACCTCTTAGTGCTACTTACTCGGCCATCGCAGACACTTTTTCTGGGGGTGTAGTAGGAAACTTCACATATTGAGGAGCAAGTTTAATAACAATTTCTTCAGCTACAATTGTTAGACACCTGCTAGCAGTAGGCTGGCTTATACCTAAAAAGCTATCCTGTGCGGTTGATGTCTGATAGCTGCCATGACCGAAAAATGTAAGGGCCGCTAAAACCTGAAGAGTAGTAAAGTAAGTTTGTAATTAAAAGGTATGTAGGAGTTGTAATAGCATATAGTTATTGTAGTAGGTGGGCACTCACATACTAGATTATGATATGGGGTAGACCTATGCCAAACAAAATCAGTTGTCTCTTACTGTTTGAACAAGGTATTTCACTTATCCTTTTACTAAATACAACAGTAGGTATCTTAAAAAATATAAAAACCTATATCTTTTTATCTAATAACGGAACCCACCTTTATTGTTTTAGGGATAGATCCGTCCCTGAGACGTGGGCCATCCAGAGTTTCTATTAAACACATTGCGCCTGTTTTAGATAACCTAAATATTTTTTTAAATTTTGTTTCTGCCATGTCGAATGGATTTGAGGCGTCTCTCAGTCTCTCCAGACGGATTCTTTCGCGATAGTTCCTGAAAATAAAATGAGTTGGTTTATAAAACTAGGTTACATACCTATCTGTTTCTAGGATAGATGTAAATAGGTACGTAATATGAAAAAACCCATCAGATCAGATGGTAAGTACAAACCTTGCCGAGGCTTCTATAATTGCAGCCACTACAACAGCTTCCATGATTTTTTGAGTTGATTGCGCTTCGTCCACAAATTCACAACAAATAAACAACACAACTTTAGTCAGCACCTTGTAACGTGTCGCCTAAATTTAGGTTGACGTTTCTAAAATTAAGCGCAAATTACCTAAAATATTGTACAACCGAATAGCAAAATGACGGATTTAAGTGTTTTTTGACTAAATTGAGTAACTATCCTAATTATAGAGCTGTCACTCTAAATTTTAGTTTACGATGCTGCCAACAGAATAGGAATAACAATTTTACGAAATTTTAGCTCGGAATTAGCTAAATTTTAGGATTTCTAAACAACAGAATTGATACCAATGGTATCAATTCTGTTGTTTACAATCTGTCTAGCTAAACTAGCCTAAAATTTTCTAATTTAGTTAGGAAAATCTTTTAAGCTATTCTGTTATCGCATTTTACTAAATTTAAAAGGTGTCTATGACACCTCTAAACTTGTTCTAAATTAAGTTCACAGATAACATAAACATTTGTCATTTCATGCATCTTGGCACTACTCGACGCTAGATGGCGCTCTATTTACACTATTTTTACGGGTTTTTCTATCTGTGGGTGCAAACAGCTAAACTTCAATCATCGACATGTAAATAAATAAATTCAACAACTCAACTTTTCTCAAAAAGAAAAATTACAAAATGCAGCCTACTGACCGCCCCCGATCCCGAAAAAGAACAAATACTAGTCAAAAAGATTGGTCGGTGGAACGGCTTTTGTCTAATAAGTTGATGGCACGAGGTACGTACCATTTATGTTTTATTGGTTTTGAAATAGATACCTAGCTACACACTTCAGTGATTTGATTGTTGTATGTCCGGTTTTCAGGTAACCAAGCTGATAAAGCAATAAATGAATTTTATGGGATGCTGGCGGGGGAGCTGAATGCTCTTGGCTGTAGCCGGACTGCTGAAGAGTGGCAGCATGTAAGTTATTTCATCTACCTACTAATATTATAAAGAGGAAAGATTTGATTGTTTGTTTTCCGATAGTAAATCTAGCAAGTGATATCCAACAAAACCCATAAACGAACTGTGGGGTTACCGCGGTAACCAAAAGTGCCCCTAGCGAATTCTTTGAAAAGCTTGGTTTCTCCATACAAAATTGTGGCATACGATAGGCGTGAGGCGTCAGGCACCTGCACACCGAAACTAGCGGTAACCCCACTGTCCATTGCTCGAAGAGTTTAGGTGTGCGTTTTCAACGCACACCTAAACTCTTCGAGCAAGCTTTAAAGTGTAGACGCAGGGTCGAGCATGTTTGTAGATAGCCATAGCTTGGATTAAGTATGCTCATAGAGCATGTAACAGTGTGTGTACTTGCCTATAGGCTATATTCTATTAAAAAAATATGAATCCTTGGGGTAAAAAAATATTGTGAGTTTGTGGCGTTGTAGTGTTTATCTCTGGATGTTCTGAACCGATTTTGAAAATTCTTTTACCAGTAGAAAGCCACGTTTAAACCAAGCCATTAATTTTAAACCAACTTTTTATGCAGTTTTTGTCCTTTTGTTGTCCTTCTAATTGAAACTAATATTTTTTTCCACAGATTTGGAGTATATGGGTAACAAAAGTGAAGGGTAAGGCCAGGAAGGTCGGTACCGGCTTCAATGGTACTGTAAGAAGCCCGGCAGGGGCAGACCTCGCGGAGGAAGATAAGAAAATCCTCCAGTGGCTACTTGATATAAAATACGGTCCTGTTTTATCTGATTCCACACCGCTGTCTGTCATACTCTATGTATAACGCATGTTGTTTGGTTATATTAGTTACTATGATTTAATATTAGATGTATGACCTATTTGTTTCCACCAGCCTAATGCTCCTGTATTGATTAAAAAATTATGAAAGTGAGAGTTTATTATTCTTTGTCGTATTATACGTGCTTCATGGAGGAAATCTATGTCGTGCTCCTCTTCCTCGACTCCATCATCTTGTTCAAGCACTATGTCTTCATCCCTATCTGCAATCATAGAATACATCTTATTAGAGAAGGAATAGTAGGTAGGTAAAGCATAGTTCTATTTATATTTGATTCACCTGTTAATTCTTCCATAAACATAATTATATAGAGTGCAGCACGAGATAATAATTTTGGCTGCCTTTTCTGGTTAATAATGCAGACAACGATGGCGATGCAGACATTTCTTCTTCAGCCGGCCGATTGTCCACTATGTTTCTTGCTCATACGTGGCAGGCGTTATAGTTACTTAGGTACAAACTATGGCGGGGCTTCTATATTTGCAGCCACTACAACCAGCTTCCATGATTTTTTGAGTTTGATTGCGTTTCGTCCACAAATTCACAACAACCATACAACAAAACTTTAGTCAGCACCTAGTAACATGTCGCCTAAATTTAGATTGACGTTTCTAAAATTAAGCGCAAATTACCTAAAATATTGTACAACCGAATAGCAAAATGACGGATTTACGTGTTTTTTGACTAAATTGAGTAACTATCCTAATTTTAGAACTGTCACTCTAAATTTAAGTTTACGATGCTGCCAACAGAATAGGAATAACAATTTTACGAAATTTTAGCTCGAAATTAGCTAAATTTTAGGATTTCTAAACAACAGAATTGATACCAATGTGTGTGTTTACATGAATAGGATTTTGCTATGCGCGTGTGCCATGCGTGTTTACCTCGTCCCCCGTCAATTTTGGCAGAAAATATTGTTCGTGGATTTAAACGTTGACGCCTCCATTTCTAATTCCTCCAAGGTATCGTCTAAAAATCCGACGTAGAGTATACTGGGCTTATGGGCTTAAAGACTAGTATCTAGCGCCACAACAAAATAAATAAAGAAAGGTAGGAATAGGAAAGAAAGAAAAGAAAATGGCCGACTGATTGGCTATTGAATGAATAGCGGCTTGCTGTCAAACAAAATACCCAATATAAAATAATTACGCGTATGCAAAGTAAAATTGTAATTTACTCTAGCTCAATGCGACGCCAACGCTTCTAATTCTAAATTGGATGAATATATGGAATCATACATGTTGTAAATAAGCAAACACGAAGGTCATTTGCACCTTTGTAGCTTCGTGTCGTGCCCACTGATCTACGAAGGGAATCTTCAGATGCGAGAATGAGTGACGAAGGCGAAGATCCGTCGCCGCGGCCCAAGCGCAAAATCAAGAAAGTGATGGTTCTGTCGTCGGAGTCCAGTTCGGACTCTGATGACAGCGGCCCGACAACTTCGACGCGCAGGAAAAGACTCAGGGTGATCATCAGAGCGTATTATAATCATGTTGATAATGTAGAAATTTAAAACTTAGTGATCGTGTTCGGTGTTCGTATGTCGTAGGTGGTGAGCGAGGATGGCGCCTCAGCTAGCGACAGCAGCAGCGGCAGCTGGGCCGCGGGGGCGCTGCGGCGGCGGCGCGCGCTGCCGGGCCTGCGCGACTCTGACGGATGCAGCGACTCGTCGGGCTGGGCTACCGAGCTCGAGGACGCGCGCCCCGCCTCTAGCGCCCCGTCTACTTCTGCCGCCTCCAGATCACCTTACAATAATGCTGCAAAGCCTGCATCTGGATTTTGTTCAGATAGTTCAGAGGGCAACTCTGAGAAATGCTCCATTTGTCTTATGAAATTCTTGAACCAGGAAGTTGGGATCCCTCAGAACTGTGAGCACATATTCTGCTTGGATTGCATCACAGAATGGTCCAAGAACATGAACACATGCCCTGTGGATCGCCTCTCGTTTGATTCAATAATAGTGCGCGCTCGCGCGGGGGGACGAGTGTTGCGCACCGAGGTGGTGAAGGTGGCAGAACGAAGGCCATCCTTAGAAATGATGATCATCGAGGATCCTACTGTGTGTGAGGTATTATTATTGTTATTTAATCCCACAAGACAGTTCATAATAATTAGACCATATTTATTTATTTAGGCAAGGATACTAATTATATTTAGAATCTCAATTATGGAAATAAAAATTTCCTGATTATGTGTATTAGTGATGATAGTTGTCGCTTAACTGTGTGTTTATTTTTAGTTTAGTATTTACATAAGCCCTCATCTTATATGTGCACTACCCAACCTATCTCCCTATTACCCAAAGGTTAGCTGGTAGATAATGCTATCTAGCATTAAGTTCGCCTGTGTACAGTAATTTTTAATTTTGTGCAATAAAGAATTTTCTATCTATCTATCTATCTATAAATCACTTTCAACTCCTCAATTTAAAATGAGTGTTTCTAACTAAAATGTATCATTCTCTTTTTGTGCAGGTCTGTCATAATGCTGACCGTGAGGAGTCCATGCTGCTGTGTGATGGTTGCGACCATGGCTTCCACATGCAATGTCTCACCCCTCCACTCACTCGGGTAACTCATCCTCTGCTATTTACATCAAAACGTGCATGGTGGAGGAGGTTGGTCGTTACATTTCATCATAACCACTATTTCAGATTCCTGAAGATCAATGGCTATGCTCGTACTGCGCCGGCGTGTGGAGGGTGGCGGCGCTCGACGACCACGAGGGGTCGCACCGGGCGGGCCGCGGGGAAGCGGGGGGGCCCGCCACGTCGTCAGGCCGCAGCCGCGCCGCCCCGGCCGCCCCGCGCGCCGCCCCGCGCGCCGCCCGCCCCGCGCCTTCCTCGTCCCGCGCCGCGCGCCCGCTTGCCACCACCACCCCGCGCACCAGGAAACGGAAATATAAAAGAAGGACCAGAACCTTCGTCATCCAGTACGAGGTGGAGCGCGATGGAAAATTCCCCATCACCAAGACCAGGAGGGTCAAGACGAGACTCAAAAAGAGAAAGGTGGGGGCGAGTCGCGAAGGTTCTAACTTCTGCATCCTCGCATATCGGAGAAGATGCTTCGCTCGATGCTTGTAGGGTACCTGAGGGTGAGTATGAGTGTGAGTGTTATGTGTCGATTGTCGTGTTGCAGATGAAGAGGCGTGCGCCCCGCACGGCGGCGCGGCGCACGCACGTGCTGGCCAGCGTGCGCGCCAAGCTGGCGTCCGCGCGGCACGACGCGCCCGCCTCCGCCGCCGCCGCCTCCTGCGCCTCCGCCTCGCTGGCGGCGCGCCGCGGGGGCGCCGGCATCCCCGCGCTGAGCCTGTTCGGTGGCGACCACCAGCTCGACTACTTCGCGGAGGAGGAGCAGCCGGCGCTGGGCTCGGCGCGCGCCAGCACGGCCGTCGCCACGCGCCCCACGCCCACCATGTTCAGCGCATACAGACAGGTGCGAAGCCTATTATAAAAGTCTCTGTTGCTAAACCTCATCCAGAAAAATAAGAAGTAAAAAAATATTTTCTGTGACATTGTATAAAGGTAAACATTTCATTAAATTAAATTTTAACCCTTCAGGTTTGGTAAAGTTAAGAAACACTGCGAAAGTTTAAAAAGTTTTTGGCTGAAAAGAGACTACTGTTATTCATCTTGTCACACAAGAGTCTGGTTGGTAAGGAAAGGTAACATGCTGTCGAAAAAAGTGGCCACTTGTTGACTGCATGTTAGACAGAAGAAATCACAACACAGTAGGCTTAAAAATTCTTGTCCGATCCATTCACCAGCTATATCATGTTCTCATTCAACACTAGTTACAAACAAGGAAACTTAATTTCATAAAAAAATTACAGCAAACGTCAAATTGACAGCACTGAGCCTTCACTGAGAAATTATACAAAATTATATATTATAATATTATACAGGGTGTCCCATAAGTCAACGTCCAGCCGAAAACGGACGATAGGCCAAGTCATGACAGCTATCAAAAAAATATAAAAAAAAAATATTTGTCATGTAATTTTCGAGTAATGAGTATTTTAAAAAAACAAGAAAAACTGACACCCTGTGGTGATCTTTTAAGTCCTGTGACTACAAATATTAACTTTTCGTGAAACTTTTTTTTGCAACGTAAGCATGAATAACCCTTCTGTAAATTACAATTCAAAATTAAGCCATAACTGCCTCAGTTTTCAATGAAATCGTGGAGTTTTGACCAACATTTCATTTCAGATAATTACATCACCCAACTTTAACCGTCTGTACCGCAAAAAAAATTTACTACACTATCATGGCAAGTAACTTTAAAAAATGGCGCGTGAATCCAGGATTCTAAAATGGTATAATACTTGCTAGTATATTCCTTAGTTTTGGAAATAAAAAATGTTTTTTCAACTAAACCGGATTTCCAATCAATTTTATTTCATTAGATAAAATGTTTGTACCCTTTAAATCATGGGTTTAAAATGCCTACGCTGCGTTTTTAAGTGACTCACAATTCACAGGTACAAGTAAATACCATTTCAACGATGTAAATAAACAGTAAGAGCCACCATCTTGTCGAAAGAGTAATAACCATGGGTTTTCAAGTAATTTGTTAGTTTTAGGTAAAAGTTTGAAATAAAATTAAATCATAGGATCACTTCAATCGTGATTTTAATCTAAAGTTTGCCTGCGCCTGTCGCCGGTCTTATTACATGGTTATTGACGTGACAACACCTTATAATTCGATGGAGCCGGCTGCACGCACGAAAAACATGACTCATGTTGCGTTACCTCGCTCTGAGACGTTCCATTTAATACTTGAAGTGAAGTCCTACATGAATCTAATAATCCTATTGAATTTTATTTCAAACTTTCACCTAAAACTAACAAATTACTTGAACACCCATTGTTATTACTCTTTCGACAAGATGGTGGCTCTATCTGTTTACTTGCATTGTCGAAATGGTATTTACTTGTACCTGTTAATTGTGAGTGACTTAAAAACGCAGCGTAGGCATTTTAAGTCCATAATTTAAAGGGTACAAACAATTTATCTCATGAAATAAATTTGATTGAAAATCCGGTTTAGTTGAAGAAACATTTTTTATTTCCAAAACTAAGGAATACTCTAGCAAGTATTATACCATTTTGGAATCCTGGATAAATGCGCCATTTTTTACAGTTACTTGCCATGATAATGTAGTACATTTTATTTGCGGTACAGACGGTTAAAGTTGGGTGATGTAATTATCTGAAATGAAATGTTGGACAAAACTCCACGATTTCATTAAAAATTGAGGCATTTATGGCTTAATTTTGAATTGTAATTTACAGAAGGGTTATTCATGCTTTCGTTGCAGAAAAAAGTTTCATGAAAAGTTAATATTTGTAGTCACAGGACTTAAAAGATCATCACAGGGTGTCAGTTTTTCCTGTTTTTTTAAAATACTCATAACTCGAAAGTTACATAACAAATATTTTTTTTTATATTTTTTTGATAACTGTCATGACTTGGCGCATCACCCGTTTTCGGGTGGACGTTGACTTATGGGACACCCTGTATATATAATTATATAAAATCAAATTTTGAATAAAAACAATCTAATTGTAATAATCGGTTCAATCGGCCACGGTACCGCAGGCTCGAAGAAAGATGATAACGATTCCGTCTCCTAACGAGGCGAGCTCCGCGGCCGACCTGCTGTCCGACATCCTGGAGAGCCAGGCGCGCCTGCACTCCAAGCACTCCGTGGTGTCCGTCAGCGGGGACGGCGCCGTCGCCATCGAGCTGCCGGCGCAAGGGCCCCGCCGGGGGGAGCCGGCGCAAGGGCCCCGCCCGGGGGCCCCGGAGCGCCGGGAGGAGCCGCCGCTGGCGCCCCGGCAGGAGGTGGACCTGCGGCAGACGGCACGCGCGCGGCAGACGCCCGCGTACCCGGGACAAGGCCGCGGCTGGGGCGGCGGCTACCGGTACCCGCGCGAACAGAACCACCATCAGAACCAGCCTGCAAACCAAGGTATATTATACTAAATCTTTTCCATTCTACTTCTTATTTTTCACCTCTTTTTACTAAATTACACCGTGCGAAGCCGGGCCTAGAATACAGTTACTCAGGAATAATTCAGATTTTTTTTTTTCGTGTTTTTTCATTACAAACATACTTATGAAATACCTAAAAATACAAATATTGCCTCTTTATAATGTATAGAATAGAATAGATAGCATGATAAGCTCACGTCGGGCCCACAAATCTGTTGCATTAGTAAAATGCGCTTTTATGGTGGGTTGTCGTCCCTACCGAGAATTTGTGTGGTGTTTGTTCATGCAGATGTTTGTTCTCCGTCTGGGTGTTATATTGTATTCTAAGTATGTATTTACAAAGAATGTATTCACAAAGAATGTATCTAAGTACTATAATCAGCTATCTGATTCCCATAGTACAAGCTCTGCTTAGTTAGGGCTAGATAGTGTTGTGTGGATTGACCATATTATTTATATTTATATTTGAATTAGCGTACGGGCGCGGCGGTGACAGGGGCGGCGGCGGAGGGTACGACAACGGGTTCGGCGGGGCCCCCCGCGGGGCCCCGGGGCCCTTCCACCGCGGGGAGGACAACAACGGACAGTTCAACGACTACGACAACCGCAGACCGCACCACTATGCCAATGATGACGAGCCCTGGCATGATAGAAATAGGTAACATTTACTTTTGAGACAAAATTATTATGCTTGACCTACTGTGTACTGTTTCCATACCTTTTTACTCTTTGGTTATGGAAAAAATACTCTGCCTGTCCCGGTTTTTTTTCTTCATTGTGTGGATTTGGATGCTGTTACGTACAGCGCATATAATTTTACTTAATTTAATTATTAAACCGCCCTTGCTTATTTCAAAGGAGGCAACCTGACCAGAACCGAGGTCCGAACAACCAGCGGATCGAGGAACGGCGCTTCAGCGGCGGCGGACCAGCGTGGCGCCCCAACCGGCCCCCTGGGCCCCCCGGGCCGCCGGGGCCCCCGCACCGGCACTCTTTCGGGGGCTTCGAGAACCCCCTGGACATGCGCGTGGCACACGAGTCCGCCCCCCCCGGCGCCGGCTTCTCGCGCGCGCCCGCCTTCCTCCCGGAGCCGCCGGCGGACAAGCCACAGCCCTACCGGCCGCTGCCTCTCCCGCCGAGCTTCGAGTTGCTAGGCGCACCGCCCCTCGCGCCGGAACCCGATGAGGACGAGAGGAGCGACGAGGGATTGATCATCGACACTGAGAAGTACGACCCGACCGAGCCGACCCACGACGACGACAGCGCCGAGGAGGACGCGGCCGCCGCCCCCTCGCCCCCCGTGGAGGAGGAGGAGGAGGAGCGCGCGCCCTCCCCGCCGCGAGTGGCGCCGCTGCCGCCGCCGCCGCTGCCGCTGGACGCGTCCTCGGTGGAGAGCATCCTGGCGGGCTTCAGCTCGAGCGGGCTGCACGTGCCGGCCGACGTGCTGGACTCGGCGGTGCGGCAGGCGCTGGAGGAGCACCGCGCGCTGCTGGCCCCCGCGGCGCGCCGCCTCGCCGAGGAAGGGGACTGCCCCAACTTCTCCATCTACTCGGCGACCAGCGTGCACATCGCGTCCGACGCCGGCCGCAGCCCGCGCGCGCCCCTGCAGGAGCGCCGGAACAGCCTGGAGGACCTCGTGCAGGAGGACGGCGACCTCACCCCGCCCCCGGCCCCGCTCGCAGCGCCCCTGCCCGACGACACTCCCTCCCCCTCGCCCTCGCCCTCGCCCGCGGCCGCCGCCGATAGGACGCTGCAGGAGTACAAGGCGAAGGTGTCGAAGCGCTGTCCCATCACGATAAACACGCGCAACCCCATCAAGATCCGCCTGCACCCGCCCGCGCTCATCAAGCGACACCTGCCGCTGTACGACGACGAGGACCTGGAGCCCCCGCTGGAGCCTGAGCTCGAGTCGTCGGAGCTGCCGCAGGGCCGCCCCGAGCCCGAGCTCGAGCCTGGCCGAACCGAGCCGGAACCCGAGCTCGCTGCGGACGACCTGATGGACGAGGAAAAGGTTTCGAGCGATCCGGAGCCGGAGCTCGAAGGCTTGCGGACGCCGGACGGCAGAAGCGAGGGCGCCGCTGAACGGCAGGACGCCGAGCCGGAGGGAAGGGCGAGCACCCCGCGCGTGACGGACGAGGAGGCCACGCCCGAGAGGACGCGCCCGCCCCAACACCGGGAAGGGGACGACGAAGACGACGATCGGACCGACGCCGAGCTGGAGGCCGACGACGACGACGAGGACAAGGACAAGAGCAAGTCCGACTCGGAGGAGTCTTCTTCGAGCGCGAGGTCGGAGCGCGTGCCCTCCCCCTCCCGCGGCCACGCCGCCGGCGCCGGCGCCAAGATGACCGAGTCCATCAGCGAGACGGAGGACGAGCGCTCGTACACGCCGTGCCTCGACGAGCACAAGCCGGCGCCCGCGCCCGCGCCCGCGCCCGCGGACATAGCGGAGCTCGGCACTGAGCTCATCTCCGACGAGGAGGCGCAGGACATGTTCTCGGAGGGGTCCCCCGCGCCCGCACCCCTCGCGCCGGCTCCCGAGGACGGGGAGATCCTCGAGCGACGGCCCAAGGACGATTCCAAGAAGAAGCGTCGCAAGGACGCCAAGAAGGAAGCGCGCGCCAAGGGTCGCAAGCGCACCGAGCTCGCCTTCAAGAAGATCGGCAAGGGCAAGGAGCGCAACTACCGCGAGCGCGACAAGGACAAGGACAAGGAGAAGGCGAAGCGGCGCTCGGCCAGCTCGTCCGGGTCGCGCGACCGGCGGCGCCGCAAGGACAAGCGCAAGGACCTGGCGCGCTACGACGTGCGCGTGCTGGTGTCGGAGCGCCGGCGCCGCGCCAAGGACGCCTTCGGGCGCGACGTGTCGCCCGGCCACAGCGAGCCCGAGCGCCGCTCCGCCGAGCCGCTAGCGTCCCCGCGCCGCGCCCGGCTAGCGTCCAGCTCACCCCGCCGCGCCCGACTGACATCCCTGTCTCCCCGTCGCGCCCGCCTGACATCAGTATCCCCCCGCCGCGCCCGGCTAACATCGATATCCCCCCGCCGCGCCAGACTAACTTCCGGGTCCCCACGCCGCGTGCGTCTAGCTTCCGGATCTCCCCACCGAGCCCGGCTCACCTCTGGATCCCCCCGCCGCGCCCGGCTCACCTCTGGGTCCCCCCGCCGCGCCCGGCTCAACTCTGGATCCCCCCGTCGCGCCCGGCTAACATCTGGGTCCCCCCGTCGCGCCCGGCTAACCTCCGGGTCCCCGCGTCGCGGCCGCTTAGCCTCGGCATCTCCCCGTCGAGCGCCGTCGACTGCGTCGGTGCGCCGGTCGCCGTCACCGGCCAAGCGGCGCCGCAAACGGTCCGGCTCGCGAGTCAAGGCGTCGCGGCGCCGACGGTCCACGTCCAAGGTCCGCAAGCGACGGCGTCCCTCCGCCTCGCCCGCGACCAGTCCGAAGCCGACTAAGAAAAAGAAGAAGCGTGGTCGCTCGTCCCGCGCGGGCTCGCCGGTGGCGGCGGCGCGACGCCGCTCCCCGCGACGCAAGCGCGCGCGGCGCCGCGCCTCGCCCCCCGCGCCCGCGCCCGCCCCCGCGCCCGCCTGGTCCCCGCCGCGCGCGCTGTCCCCGCGCACGCCGCCCCCCGCCGCGCCCCTCTCGCTAGAGGAGCGCCGCCGCCGCCGCGACATGGAGCGCGCGCACCGACGCCTCAGGGACGCAACCGGACCATCCAAGGAGGTCGGTCCACTGACTCACTTCAACGACTACCAACATCGAACCGAAAGCTTTCATTTAAAATACATCGATTTTCCGAAAAGCGGTCGGAAGGACGACTTATTTTACTAGGACCGTTGCAGCTATCGGTGGCGCTCGTTTCTATTTATTTTATTTATTAAGTTTTAGGAAGACGAACGGAAGGTTAATCGTAGGTTACTGGTAGAAATATACGTAAACACTCTGTCCGCGATACGGATGAAAAATTTAAGGTCCACTCAATACTTTCTCAGAGAACATCAAGGGATAGTAAAACGTGTCTGCGAGCAAGGTTTGATAGGGTATGTATGGTCCGCAGGTGTTCACGTCCGGAGACAACATCCTGGTGAGCGTGAGCTTCAAGGATCAGGAGCGCGCGGAGGGCGGCGCGGGCGCGGGTGGGGGCGGCGGCGGGGGCGCGGGGCTCGGGGGGCGGCGCGCGCGGCGCATGTCGCGGCGGCGCGCGCGGGCCGCGGCGCCGGACGCGGGCGCCAAGCCCGTCGCCATCATCGACCTGGAGCGCTCGCCCTTCCGCGAGCTCACGCCCTCTCCCAAGCACGTGATCGTGCTCTCCGACGACGAGGCGGAGGGCGCGCCGCCCCCCGCGCCCGCCGCCGCCGCGCCCCCCGCCGCCGCCGTGTCCGCGCCCCCGCCCGCCGCCGCCGCCGCCCCGGGTGGGCCCAAGACGCCGCCGGACCCCGCCGAGCCGGCGCCCACCACCCAGCCCTCGCCGCCGAACCCAACGCCCGACGGTATGTTCCGCATTTATATTGTTTACGATTAACGACAGAATTTCTTTATGCATGCATTATGTGTTCACTCGCCTTAGAAGACCGTCCAGCCAATTAAGTTTTCGATGTTTGGATGCGATGAAATCCTATGGTAGGAGCTGGTTGAAGTCTGTCGGCAACCCTAATGCTTTTAAACGGCAGTTGAAGAAGCTTTTGTTGGAGAAATGTTTCTACTCTATCGAAGAGTTTTATGATAGTAAACTCCACAATCACCAATCGGCCTGACATTTTTTTTTTTTTTTTTTCATTATTATTATTTTTGAGTGTCTAAGTATGTAAATTTGAATTAATTTGTGTTTGTTATCATATTGTGTTTGTTATGTTATTATTTGTCAGTGTATTTTTAAGTAGATTATAAGACATTCGAATACGATAAATTATTGTTCTTGAATAAATAAATTGAAATTGAATTGTTTACGATCCTTTCAATAAAGTTTATTCTCCTTGAGTTACGAACTTACCTCACAAAAGTTTTTAAATCCGAACTATGAATGAATGACAATGTGTGTGTCCGCAGGGGCGGAAGGGCGCGGTCCGCTGACGCCGCCGGAGCCGCCGGACTCTCCGGACGCGTACGACCCGTACGAGCCGACCCGGTCCGCGTCCGGCTCGCCCGCCCCCGCTGCCCCCGCCCCCGCTGCCGCCCCCGCCGCGCCCCCGGACCGCGTCTCCATGACGCTGGAGGCCGCGCAGAAGACTAACCTCTCCGCCGATGAAGTATTAGACCGGAGGCCGCTCTCGCCCATCGAAAAGGTACATTAGGATTCAGTATATTTATTACTAGCAGCCCGTCCCGGCTTCGCACGGGGTAGACAATATTGTTGTACATTATTTTGTTTTATCGCTAATAGTTTCGGCAGCGCATTCGACGAAAGACATTTTAAGACTCATTTTTCTACACCTTCGGTTACATTCGGAGACATTGTATGATGTGAGCTTTAATAAAGAAAAACATTACAGTATGGGAGCCATTTCGTTTTGTGGCGTTAAGGTAAACACCTGGCCTGGACTTGGAAATCGAAACCTACTTGGGCATGTTGATAAGTTGTTTTTAATACAGTTGCTCAAAAAGTGGCGTATTGCAGGGACGTATAGCGTTCGGGATGTGGGCTATTACACACGCGTGCTTTTTTTTTACCTTTACCGCACTAGTGCTTTTTCTTTCCCAACTGTCAAAATAATGTCTAAAAAGAAAAACCAACCATGAAGTTTTTACTAAAAAAATTCATCGAAGATTTTATGATTCATGCAAATACGTATTATTTCTAAAAAGAAGCTACTAATTTGTTTTATTAACAGATTTAATGATTTGATTGAGTGAATTATGTTAGGTTTCATTTCATTTCATCTCATTAAATTTCATTTTCAATTCATATCAATAAAAAAAATCTACTGAAGACTTGGCTGTATGGGTATAGTTCCTTTGCCATCCAGAATGGGTGAAGAAAAAAAAAATCTCTGCTTATATTCTACGGTTGGCTCAATTATTGATATAAATTTCACTAGAGAAAAATTACGAAAGACGTAAATTTTAAAAAACCCAACTCAAGGGAAAAAACAAAACGTAAGACTAGGCGGTATGGTCTTGGTACTATAGCCTGCTTCGAAAGGAGCGCAAAGAAAAAAAAAATTCTACGGTTGGCGCCATTTTTCAGAAATTTTCTTTGCGAGTTGATTTGTTTGTTGCACAAAATGAGTAATTTCAACCTTAGTTTTTTTGAATGAACACCACCGGAACTCAGTATAATTGCACAAAATGCTTCGGAGAACATTTTACCGGAAAAGTCAAAAAGTCGCTACATGCATACATACGACGAACTTATTGCGTGGAGAGAAGAGAAAAAAGCAAATAGTTTTTTTATTATTTTATTAAATTGTTTCATTTTTTCGCAACTGTATTAAAAATAGTCGTTCAGTACACGTGCGGAACCGTCATTGCAACTTGTTACGACTGTCAACCTCGGCTCGGGTAGACATTTGTCGGAACTCTTTGCAATGACAGCTTTTCCGCACTTGTAATGAAATATACTATTCCCCAACTCTTTCCCTGGAATAGCAATACATTATCATCAGCAAAAGCTAAAGGTTTGCAGATAAAGATTCTAAGTTCACAATTCATGTACGTTAAGAAACGTTTTGGACCGAGGATAGAGCCCTGAGGGATGCCACATGGGACGGCTAGTTCTCAACCTAAGCGTTTTCTTATTCTAACAGCCTGTTCTCTCACTAAAGCTTTGGTCTCACGATCGTAACGCACAACGCTGCGGTATACGGCTTGACGCAGCGTCACACGATTGCACTTCGCCGCTGACGCAAACTGCGACGGAACAAGAGACCATTCTAGACGTTTTTCATAAGATTATGTGTGCCGGGAGCCTGTCAATTTAACTGTGCCAGATTTTAGGACTATTTTTTGAATCAATGCCTAATTTATTCTTTATGACACACCCCAGAATGAGCATTTAGCAAGTAGTATAGCTGCAATGTTACGTGTGTTGTGCAGGTGCTGGCGCTGCTGCAGTCGACGCGCGACGAGTCCCCCGAGGCAGTGGTGGCGCGCGCCCCCGGGCCCCCCGGCGCCCCCGGGCCCCCCTCGCCCCCCGCGCCCCCCGCCGCGCTGGCGGCCGCGCCCCCAGCCGCGCCCGCGCCGCCGCCGCGCCCGCTGCTGCCGAGCGACCGCCTGCCGCCCAAGCTGTTCCTCGCCAAGCCGTCGCCGATCAAGTCGGATCCCATCAAGCCGATGCCGGTGAGCAGCCTTACGAACCATTACATTGCCTTACACACATTTTTTTTTGTACTACAAGCTGATGAAACAAGCATAAATCTGGCTCACCCGATGTTAAGTGGTAACCATCGCCTATAATAAAGCATTGCCTCGTAGGTCACGCACGTTAGGAACGTGCCCTATGATACACTGCCCTGCGTCCCTTACAGATGTTTCGCCTCACGTGTCTCTAATTTCACCGGCACCCACACCCTTCAACCCGAAACACAGCGATGCTGCTTCACGGCAGAAATAGGCATGGTGGTAGGACGCACCAGGACGAGCCCTTCACAAGGAGCTCTACTCCTACTTCACACCACATGTACTTCGATAGCTAACATTATGTGCTTATACAGCAAGCGACGAAGTTGTCCCGGCTGCCCCTGCCGATGGTGGTGACGGGGGTGCGGCGGCGCTCCGTGTCTCCGGGGGGCGCGGGCGGGGGGGCGTCCCCCTACTCGCCGGGCTCCAGCGACTTCGGAGACCTGTTCGAGCCGCCCGCGCCGCTGCATGCCTACAAGCGGCACCGCCGGAACGGGAAACCCAAGCGGGGGTACAAAGGTCACTATCGCATGCCGCCTTTTATTTTTGATCAATAATCATCGTTGCGTATAATCGTCGTATAATGATAATGCAGCAGGCGCCCGTCAATGGCAAAATGAAACTACAATTTGTAGTTCCTGTTGTAAAAGCACGCGTAGCCCCGAACAACTACAATTGAGACTGCCCCGGTTGAATAATACCTCGTTAGAAACGAAGCATGGATAAAGGAATTGGTACTTGTAACATTTGCAGGCAAGACGACAGTGGACGTGAAGCTGGATGACGACAACCTGAAGATCCTGGACGAGCTGCCGAGCTCCGCCGTCGAGATGCAGGTCAAGAGCAAGGTGAGCCCCACGTCCCGTGCCCCATGCCCCGTGCCCCATGCCCCACGCCCCGTGCCTCACGCCCCGTGCCCCACGCCCCGTGCCCCACGCCCCGTGCCCCGTGCCCCACGCCCGGGCCCCATGCCCCACGCCCCGTGCCCCACGCCCCATGCCCCACGCCCCATGCCCCATGCCCCGTGCCCCACGCCCCATGCCCCGTGCCCCGTGCCCCGTGCCCCGTGCCCCATGCCCCGTGCCCCACGCCCCTTGCCCCACGCCCCATGCCTTGCAGCGCAACCCTCCCGGGCCAACACGCAGCCAGCTCGCCCATACATCTTTCCTAAAGATCTTTTGTGCTTTGAAGATAAGAAGCTAGTCCATCCAAATCTAGTTGTTAAGAGTTCATTTAGACTTGCTTTTTACATATTAGATGTCAATAAAATAACTAGCCCAACCTACAACCATGATCGGCGTGATTGCGTCGCTCCTTAGTAAATGAAGTGATCGGATGTACAATGCATGTGTGGTGTGTCGGCAGTTCCTGAAGAAGCTGAACCGTCAGGAGCGCGTGGTGGAGGAGGTGAAGCTGGTGCTGAAGCCGCACTACAACAAGAAGCACGTCTCCAAGGACGAGTACAAGCACATCCTGCGCCGCGCCGTGCCCAAGGTACACTCACACTTACACCTCACTACACTACACTACACTACACTACTCTACACTACACTACAACAAGAAGCACGTCTCCAAGGACGAGTACAAGCACATCCTGCGCCGCGCCGTGCCCAAGGTACACTCGCACTTACACCTCACTACACTACACTACACTACACTACACTACAACAAGAAGCACGTCTCCAAGCACGAGTACAAGCACATCCTGCGCCGCGCCGTGCCCAAGGTACACTCACACTTACACCTCACTACACTACACTACACTACAACAAGAAGCACGTCTCCAAGGACGAGTACAAGCACATCCTGCGCCGCGCCGTGCCCAAGGTACACTCACACTTACACCTCACTACACTACACTACACTACACTACACTACAACAAGAAGCACGTCTCCAAGGACGAGTACAAGCACATCCTGCGCCGCGCCGTGCCCAAGGTACACTCACACTTACACCTCACTACACTACACTACACTACAACAAGAAGCACGTCTCCAAGGACGAGTACAAGCACATCCTGCGCCGCGCCGTGCCCAAGGTACACTCACACTTACACCTCACTACACTACACTACACTACACTACACTACACTACAACAAGAAGCACGTCTCCAAGGACGAGTACAAGCACATCCTGCGCCGCGCCGTGCCCAAGGTACACTCACACTTACACCTCACTACACTACACTACACTACACTACACTACAACAAGAAGCACGTCTCCAAGGACGAGTACAAGCACATCCTGCGCCGCGCCGTGCCCAAGGTACACTCACACTTACACCTCACTACACTACACTACTCCTCTCTACACCTCAGTCTTGTTTACAAGAGCATTATGACAGTGGGTTTCGCAAGATGCGATGTGCCCTGTGCGTCGATTCCAGCAACACATCTCGATTGAGTGATCGCTGAATCCGCGTGTGCGATGTGAGGTGTAAATTTTTGTTTGAAAAATTGGAAAATGGAACGCGGATTCAGCGATCACTCAATAGAGCCGCGTTGCTGGTATCGACGCCTTGTATGAGATTTATGCGTTTTAGCTGATGTAAGAATTGGAATTATTGTTTCAGATCTGCCATAATAAAACCGGGGAGATAAATCCTATGAAAATACAATCATTAGTAGAGGCGTACGTCAAAAAGTTCAGAAAAAAACGCAAGCTCGGACAATAGTGAATGTAGATTAGCAAATTTAGGTATACAGTGTAGCATATAGCAATGAGATGACGACAGGTGCCGACCGACTATCAGATGTTCTATCAGATTATGTAATTATAATTTATGATCTTAAATGTATTTTACTTGAACACTTTATTATTTAAATAAAATAGTATTTAATTTTTAAGCCAATTGTTTTATTTCGTTGGCAGCAGGCGTCTTTTTTTTAATTACACATTTTATTATTTAGCAATAAGCACACATAAATTATAACGATCAAATATAGTTGGTCCAAGCTAAGTTTGCATTTTTCAAAATAGTGTATTTTTTTCAGTATTCAGTATATTTATTGCCTTATTATTATGCATGTAAATTTAACAGTGTCAGATCTTAAAACTAGTTTTCACACCACCTGCTCGACAATGTCAAATTAAATGTCATGCAAAACTAACCTAAAGTGAGTCATTAGAGACTAAAGGTCTAGCAGGGCTTTAATATTGTACTGAATTTCATTAGGTCACTATGTTGATCACGCACTAGTCAATAATGTGATTTGAATTTGGAATATATGAACATTTAATAAAGGTACTAGACTAGTATTATCTTATCTGTGCTCTAAGTAACATACTAATTGTTCGAAAATCAAACTAGCCACTACGAGAGTAGAATATAAATTTAAAAAAACGCAAATTTAAAAAAAGGCGCGAATCGAATACTGTTTTTTTTTGGTTTTTTATAAATAACTTTCTTAACCAAATTATTGGCATTTTAAAGCTCCTGACCACAGCTTTCTTGCCCCAAAAGTAAGTACCTACCTACTCATAGATTAAAATTAAATATTTAGTAACTAAAATAGCTACATGCTTACAATAGGTAGTAGTAAGTAGGTAGGATATTATACTGATGTGATGTTCTGAGCTTATGTTAAATACTCGTAATAGTTATTATTGTAAACCTAAAACGTAAGGTTCATGATTGCTTTGTAAATAAAAATAATAAACTTTTTATATTTTAACTGAAACACACATGACTGTATCAGTCAAATCTAAGAAAGTTTATAACATGTAATAGGTAATACATACATACTTATTAGTTCCATGGGAACTACATAAAAAACGATATTTTACGTAAGATACCTTCCTACTTAAATACTTATCTAGCTACCTATTTTTGTTACAGGTAGCACTGATTTTTGGAGTGAACGGTGTTTGTCGTGGAAATGAACTCATAGACATTAAAATCCAAGATATTGAAAAACATTCAAATTTGTTGCTTTACACAACAGTAATAGGTACTCAAATAAATTTTATAAATGTACCGAATAAAAACATACTTAACTTTGTCTTTCCACAACTGGTCTAATGTATCAAACATTATCTTTAACTTTTAATGGTTTTGAATAAGTCTAATAACTGTTAATGTAATTTTAATAAATTCTTTGATTCTAGTACTATTGCATTTTGTTGTCTCGTAGATGGTGTGAAAAGTAGAGTATTCACCTCGGGGATAAAGGTGCCTTCGTCTTGGGCGACCTTGAATCCCTCGCTGTACTCAGGATTCTATCTTAACTCCCTCGCTTTGCTCGGGAGTTAACTCTAAACTCCCTCGCTCTGCTCGGGAGTTAACGCTAGAATCCTTCGTTTCGCTCAGGATTCAATACGGCGCCCGCTACACAAGACACTACTTTATCCCCTTGGTGCATAATCTACTATTTTGAATCAATACATCATTTACCCAGTAAGGGTGTTGCAATACTGTAGAAGCGGGCCGATATCTTATACCTTTAAACGAGAAAATCTTGTATATATAAATATATATTTATATATATTTAGGATCTCCGAAACTGAGCCAACGATTTTCATGAAATTAAGTATACAGGGGTTTTCGGGGACGATAAAACGATCTAGCTAGGATTCATTTTTAGAAAATGTCCCCCTAATCGTAAAGTCAATAATCAACTTTATCATAAAATCATAACTCCTAGCGCCATCTGTTGATTAAGTCATGAGTTAGTGGGACAGAGAACGCCATCTATTGACGAGTAGTGGAGTTTATTATTATGTCGGTAAGATCAAAATATATTTAATCAGTATGTAAGTAATTCGTATTTAAATATAATTCACAACAACAGTTAACAAAAAAAAATACCGAGCGAAGCTCGGGCACCAACTGCTAGTGATTATAATCACGCAATGTCTTTACACAAATCACACAACATGTTAGGGTGAAGGTAGCGTTTCCAGTTCAAACCCAGTGTCAAACCCTTCACTGCATCATGAAAATGTAACCATTCTATTGATTCTGATGCTTTCTTGAGAAAGCGTCATAATTTTGGTACAACAACTTTTCAAAACAACAGTGTGACAAGTAATCTTTTGAAGCTGGAAACACACATGCGGTGTTTCCAAATACAAATTTTCGAATTCCAAAATTTTTCAAAATATGCAAACTTAGTTTGGACGAACTTTAGGACCAGATCACTTTAGGTAATCATAATTTCATATGGCTTGTAAGTAAATACGTACTGATGATTATTCAAGACCCTACACTAAGTCCATGCAGACTTGTGTTGTCTAAGTCCCTTGCAGATGATGAGACCAAGAAATACAGCTATCACTTCAATAACGAAGAAAATATGGCAGCTGGTAAACCAGTTGAATAGTATTTTTATCTTTATCATTTTTTTTTTCAAATATACACACTCGAGTTGGTAAAACCGCCCTAAATACGATAAATAAAACAACGTCATTTTACAAAATGCATTTATTTTATCAAGAAGTAACTATTTTACAATAAAAGATACATAAGTTTATACATAATATACTTATGTATCTTTATACATAAGATAGTACATACACAATAAAAGATACATAAGATAGTACATAAGTAATATTTTGTCATGGTGCTTGAGAACATACATTTTGACTAAAAATATTAGAAAGGCACAAAAAACGTCGAGATGTAGGCCTAAGATGACCGCCACGAGAGTCGATATAACTCGTCAAAAGTAGAGATACGTCTATATCTCTACACGAGCTAAGATGACTGCCTAAATATGTCGTCATCATCTGTCAAATGAAGACTTCTTCGGAATTCGAATTTTGATTTTTGAATTTTGTCGTCAAATGGTAAGATGACCGCCATATTTTCTCGTCTTTCGACGTTTCTGCGCGGGAAATTTTCTCGTCGACAGTTTTTGAAAACGAGATATGTCTTCCGCTTGTCTTTTAGATTTTGTTTTGCTAACTTTTCAAAGGATGGCTATAACTTACTATAATCATCTTATTGCGATGTACGCCGATAAGCAAAACAGAAAGATGCAACGGAAAATAATCAGAGACGTATGTGGTATGTGATCCTTTTGACGTTGTTCAGGTAGAGTTTCAGTGCCTCTGGAGATTATCAAAACCCTGGGAATTCTACCTCATCAAACGTCTAAAACCCGATTTAGAGCCTAAAACTAGTACGGGCCTATCTTGCTGCGGGCGGTGCATTCGAAGGTGAGTACCTAGTTCATTTGAGGTTAACTACCCATAGATTTCTATGTGTTATCCTGCTTAAAATGTTATTGTAAAGGTCTAAAATTAATAATAACAAATTAGGTTAGTGTGAGTCAACACTTCTCATACATTTACCCGATTCACTCAATGTTTCAATAGTGAAGACGTGTCATTGGATCTCAGTTTACCAACTACGAACTACTACACTACGAATTTATGCAAAGTAAAAACTGAGTATAGTTACCTACCTATCTAATACTTTAGTAAAAATATTTTAATAACAGGGTGACATTGGACGAAGATGCACGAGTCGAAAACGAAGAAGTTATCAACGGAGATTTGGCTGCAGAGGACCCATCACCTGCGGGTCTGCTTCGGCAAGGCCAAAGACGCGCAGAACTTCTACGTTATGTTAATGAATAGAATATTACAAAAGCCTTAAAAATATTTATACCTTATCAACCATAAGCACCTACAAAGAAAGCCCTCTTCATTAGTTCAACATTATTTAGGTAAAAAGACAGTTTTCTGTGTGTAAATAAATTTATTTGTCATAAATTAAAATAGGTATATTATTTACAAGTTATGCAAATACCTATGTAAGGTGGAATGTTTGGTTTGTGGATGGCCCATGGAATCTGAAAAGAAACAAATACATTAATATACGGACATGCTCATAGAGGTATTTCTGTATTCTCTATCCGGCATCCTGCAATCATTCCTTTAGTGCAAACTGCTTAGTCTACGCACATAAATACATTATGTAGTTCTATGAGTTAATTTAGTTAGATACGGCTCAATGGACACTGAAAACAAAACTTGGTAGTTATGTACTACGGAGTAGGTATATTAAAGTAACTAATACTCACATATCGAGGGTTTTAACACTGCACCCTCGATATATAATTTTTGTTACCTATTTTAAAAATCTTCATTGATAAATAGCAACAGGTCAAAACAGGTATGGTTGCTATCAAAACGTACAATTTTCCACTGTCCACCGTCCTACCAAGGCTCAACTCGTCGGTCTTGAGGCGGTTCCACCCCTGCTGTTATTTGTTGGACACTTTGCAGCGAGCTTTAATCACCTGCCGCAAATTCATAGTGCTCGGACATATCATACCGGCAAAGAAACTCTATTTGGATTCTGTTACTTCTAACCCTGAAATATTAATACAAACAATAAGTATAGCTAGCAGCATAGGTATGTACCGATTTTGAGAATACAATGAATCTATTTTGCTAGTGCTATCGGTTTTTAACAATAAATAGGGGTACCTACCATAGGTATTTACTTACATTTTCATTCCGTTTGCTTCCCTATTATTTTATTTTAGTTTTGGCGGGGTTTTTTTTTCAGTCACAGGTATCAAATTGAATGAACGAAACCATTAAAAAATAAAAATACAATGGTAGATTATGGTAGAATATGGAAGAAATGATCACTGGTTTGTCTTCACGACATAGGCGAGTCGTCGACGACAGCTGTCTCTCTCGTGATGCTCATCTTACCATAATCGACAAACGAATCGATGTCGACAAAATTTTCTCTTCTCGCGAAGACATATGTCACGTCGGTCATCTTAGGCCTACTAGTCTTATAAAGTGAGTATCTAAATATGACACTGGAACATTCTACTCTAAACGATTTGGATATACGAGGGGAGGCTGATAAGTTCGCGGCCTAAGGTACTTAAATATTACCTATCGTCTTATTATCGAAATCACTTATTGCGTGGTTCAATGGTATTTGAAACAACCATCTAATTAATTTTTAAAGTCATAACTCAATATTTTGTGGAACATCAAACAACATCATGTCAGCCGAATTTACGAATTCTCGCAATTTGGAACACCGTGCCGTAATAAAGTACCTTGTAAAAAAGGGGAAATCGTCAAAAAACATTTTTGAAGACATGTCATCTATTCTTCAGGATTCTGGGCCTTCATACACGATGGTTAAAAGATGGGTACGTTTATTTCAACAAGGACGAGAAAGCTGCGAAGATGACCCCCGCCCGGGACGTCCAATAACGGTAGTGACCGAAGAAAATGTTAAAAAAGTCGAAAAATTGGTACTGGCCGATCAAAGAGTTCAATTGTGGCAGATAGCAGAAGAGTTGCAGATCAGCAAAGAATGGTTTGAAGAAATTTTACATCAACATTTGAGCATGAAAAAAAATTGTGCGCGTTGGGTACCAAAAATGCTTAGGCGCACAACAAAGAGCGACGTCTCCAGGCTTTCATGGATTTTTTGGAGTTAGACGGCGAAAATTTGGACGCAATTTGCGATCGTATCGTGACCGTTGATGCAACATGGGTTTGCCAGTATGATCTGGAGTCCAAAAAAGAATCCATGCAATGGATGAAAAAAGGAGAAAGGGCGCCGAAGAAATTTAAGGTGGAAAAGTCAGCGTCAAAGCTTTTTCTGGGATAGCGAAAGCA
Source organism: Thera britannica (assembly GCA_939531255.2). Lineage (NCBI taxonomy): Eukaryota > Metazoa > Arthropoda > Insecta > Lepidoptera > Geometridae > Thera > Thera britannica. The sequence continues at coordinate 14,997,020 of OW618034.2, read as the reverse complement.
TTTTGCTAATTAATTACCTACCTAAGAGAACTACAATGAATGGTCAGTATTATGCAAATTTATTGGCTCAGGTCCGTCAGGCCATTGTTCAGAAGAGACGCTGGAAGTTAGCGCGTGGAGTGCTCGTTTTGCAAGACAACGCGCCCGTTCATAAGGCGCGCATTGCGAGGCGGGCCCTACAAGACACCGGCTTTTCTGAAATAGACCATCCTCCCTACAGTTTAGACCTAGCTCCTAGCGACTTTTTCCTTTTTTCCAATTTGAAAAAGAACTTAAGGGGCCGGAGATTTTCAGATGACAATGAAATGATAGCCGCCGAAAATACACATTTTGAAGGCATAGGCAAGGAATATTTTTTTGGTGGTTTAAAGGCGTTATACGCCAGATGTAAGAAGTGCATATGCCTTGAGGGAGATTATATTGAGAAATAAAAAATATAAAACTTGACTTTTCGTTCTTTAAGTACCTTAGGCCGCGGACTTATCAGCCTGCCCTCGTAATTTGGTATGAGAACGTTCTAACATAAAAGAGGAACAAACAAACTAAATTAAAATCCTTTAAAAAACAAACGGCCTCGGACCGTCACTAACACTAGGTATAATAATATCAAATTAACGGATTGCATCAACATCGCATCCGTGTTTACTTCTAGAAATAACCAATCCTGATAACGGTATCCGTGCCGGTATCAAGTAGAGATTGCTAGGAGAGGAGAGGGTACTACTTGGCGGGCGCGAAGCCGATGCGCTTGTTGGCGACGTCGAACTCGGTGTAGTAGCGGCCGATGAACACGTCTCCCAGGATCCACAGCGGCCCCATGGGCGCCGGCACGTCCAGCCCCATGAAGCCCGACAGGCACACCGTCTTGCCGAACTGAGATATCTGCACACAACATAACAACTTTGTAAGACGGGATTTAGGTTGTAGTAATCGGGACAAACAAACGAAAACTGTATTGGTGAGTCGCGGGGTCTCAGAGTCAAAGCAGGCTGCAGGCCAGCATGTACTCACCCGGAGCACGTAGTCAGCGGGCTGCAGCGTGAAGGTGGTGCCGCCGAGGGAGAAGGCGACGGCCGGCAGGCGCGCCAGCAGGCTGCAGGCCAGCATGTACTCACCCGGAGCACGTAGTCAGCGGGCTGCAGCGTGAAGGTGGTGCCGCCGAGGGAGAAGGCGACGGCCGGCAGGCGCGCCAGCAGGCTGCAGGCCAGCATGTACTCACCCGGAGCACGTAGTCAGCGGGCTGCAGCGTGAAGGTGGTGCCGCCGAGGGAGAAGGCGACGGCCGGCAGGCGCGCCAGCAGGCTGCAGGCCAGCATGTACTCACCCGGAGCACGTAGTCAGCGGGCTGCAGCGTGAAGGTGGTGCCGCCGAGGGAGAAGGCGACGGCCGGCAGGCGCGCCAGCAGGCTGCAGTCCAGCATGTACTGCCCGCCGACGAGCGGCGTGGCGCCGAGCGCCTGGTTGAGCGCCGTGACCTCGGCCGTGGGCCCGCCGATCAGCGACGTGCCCGTGTCCGCGATAGCCTTGCAGCCCTGCAAGTGCACAACCACCCCAACCTCGTTATAGCTCCTTCATGTTATCTCTACGCTTTTAAGTAATCTCCCTGTCTGCAGACTCTGCAGAGTGTGGCCAATGCGAAGGTTACATTTTTTTCTTAAACATGCGCGGAAATATTGTCATTACTTTTGAATATAGAACACGCGAAGTATCATATTTACGTAGACTGAAAAACCAAAATCACTTCCCGGCGCGTTCTTTGAATTTGGAACGAAAAGAGCTCCGGCAATATTGTATGAAACGGTGTGCTGTTTGAATTCAGAGCTCTTTCATCTATCGCTATCGTACACATTTCTTTCTCGTGGCTGTATAGCCACAGATGCGTTTACCTTTCGGCACAAATTAAATTTATTATGTAAAAGACCCTTTTTTATTTCCTTGCATTTTTTTAAGAAAAGCACTTTATATATGCCTCGGCCGAAATGGCAATTGCCTATTTCGCTGCCTTTGCAATAATGTACTATTACTCAAAAAAGTCTGTAATGTGCTCATTATTTTAACAACCTTCTTCGAGAAAATTCGCTCTTGCAGGTGCTACTCGAAAAGGCGCCAGCAAAACTGTATGAAGATTCATTACTGTCGTGTTATGCCACCAGCAAATTCCTTTGTAAATCCATTACAGTCGCCTATGATCTCAGAAAAAAGTCGGATGCGAAAAGGTTTCACTAAGAATTCGAAATTCTTTTTTCAAAAATAGTCAATTCAAAAAAGTTTATAATCATAATTTAGCTGTATACCTAGATAGGCAAAACGTTAGCTTCGTTGCCAAATAAAAAAAAGCGGCCAAGTGCGAGTCGGACTCGCCCATGAAGGGTTCCGTAGCAACAAGTAACATAATAGAAAAGTTCTTGTAGTTCGTCGAAAGGTAAATTGCGGTTTGCGATTTATGACGTATAAAAAAAAAACTGCTCACTAGATCTCGTTCAAACCAAATATCGTTGAAAGTTTGCCTATTAATGTACTACATATATTTTTTTTAGATTTATCATTCTCTTATTTTAGAAGTTAGAGGGGGGGGGACCAACTTTTTTCCACTTTGGGAGTGTCTCTCGCGCAAACTATTCAGTTTAGAAAAAAATGGTATTAGAAACCTCAATATCATTTTTGAAGACCTATTCATAGATTACATACCCCACACGTATGGGTTTGATGAAAAAAAAAAAATTGAGTTTCAGTTTCAAGTATGGGGACCCCCTAATTTTTTTGTTTTTTTTCTACTTTTGTGTAAAAATATTGATGCGGTTCACAGAATACATCTACTCGCCAAGTTTCATCAGTCTAGCTTTTATAGTTTCGGAGAAAAATGGCTGTGATATACGGACGGACAGACAGACAGACAGACAGTCAGACAGACAGACATGACGAATCTATAAGGGTTCCGTTTTTGCCATTTGGCTACGGAACCCTAAAAAAGAGCACGACGCGGTAAAAGCTAGTTTTTGTATTTTTTTATGGTTTTCCCAATTAGTTTTCAAAATGACATACTATCTGAGCGACAGTATGGTTTTAGGTCAAAATCGAATACGCTTTCAGCTACAGTTGATCTGATAACAAAACTAAAAACTAACATTGATAAAAAGCATATTGCTGTCGGTGTCTTTATAGATCTAAAAAAAGCTTTTGATACTGTAAGCCATGACATTCTACTTAAAAAGCTATCTGCGCTTGGCATCACAGGACCAGCGATCCAAATTTTAAAATCATACCTCTCAAATCGTTTCCAGGTAGTTAAAATGGGTAATAATGTTAGCAGCCCTAAACCTGTTCTGTGTGGAGTTCCACAAGGTTCTATATTGGGCCCCTTGTTGTTTTTAATATATATTAACAATATACACAACATTGGCCTGAAAGGCCATGTCACTGTTTATGCAGATGACACCTGCCTATTTTACTTTGGTCAAACCATAAAAGAAGCCATTACTGAAGCCCAAAATGATCTGAGCTTACTCCAGACGTGGTTTTCATGCAACTTACTTACCATCAATACATCAAAAACAAATTACATAATATTTGCCGCCAAAAATAAAAAACTCTCGGATTTCGAACCTCTCACTATAAACGGTGCTGTTATCAATAAAGTTGATAGAGAAAAATATCTCGGACTTCTATTGGATGGTAAATTATCATGGAAGCCACACCTGGAAAAAGTCTTAAAAAAACTCTCTTCTCTTCTGGGGTGCCTGCGAGGTATATCAAGATGTCTACCACTAAACGTAAGGTACACTATTTATAACTCCCTTGTAAAGCCTCATCTCGATTACTTAATTGAAGTATGGGGTACAGCAGCTAAGACAAACCTCCAGAGACTGCAAACAACCCAAAATAAATTAGTTAAAGTACTATTCCACTATAATTACCTCACTCCGACAAAGACGATCTATAGAGATACTAGAATCATGAAAATATCACAAATTTATCACTATACCACTTGTATACTAATACGAAAAATTTTAAATAGCAACATACAAACGCAAATAACTTTTAAAATAAACAAAAACGTACACAAGCGTAACCTGAGACGTGCCCAAAATATTCATCTACAAAAAGCTAGAACTAATTATGGCAAGAAGAATGTTATGTTTGAGGGGGCACAGTTGTATAACGCTTTACCTAAAATCATTAAGGAATCAAAAACATTACCCCACTTTAAATTACTACTTAAACGCCACATTTTAAAAGACTGTACCGATGAGTGATACTTTTTTGTCGAAATTAGAGTAACAAAATCACCTAGTGTGAACCGGCCCCATTTAAACATTATTTTCGTCCCCACAATATTTTTTCAAATCTACCCACATCTGTTTTGTTTAGCCCGAATCGAACACCCATTTGTATAACATTGTTTTAGTTCTCGTAAGCGATTTTTAATCTTAAGAGAATTAATAATAAAGATCTTAAACCTAAAAAAAGTTTTCCATAAATTTGCGTGATATTGAAAGTAAAATCAGTTTAAAATAAGTTTGACACACGGATACTCAAAATGAAGCTAAATTAGTTTATTGAATTTGAATTGCCACTGAAGGTAACGGAACCTTGTCTACGAAATGTAAGCTAATTTTATTTAAATTACTCTCATTTTTAGGGTTCCGTAGCCAAATGGCAAAAACGGAACCCTTATAGATTCGTCATGTCTGTCTGTCTGTCTGTCTGTCTGTCTGTCGTTCTGTCCGTCCGTATGTCCAGCCATTTTTCTCCGAAACCGTAAGAGCTAGACTGATGAAATTTGGCGAGTAGATGTATTTTGTGAACCGCATTAAGATTTTGACACAAAAATAGAAAAAAAACTATAAATTTTGGGGGTCCCCTACTTGAAACTGAAACTCAAAAAAAAATTTTTCATCGGACCCATACGTGTGGGGTATCTATAAATAAGTCTTCAAAAATGATGTTGAGGCTTCTAATATCGTTTTTTTTTCTAAACTGAATAGTTTGCGCGAGAGACACTTCCAAAGTGGAAAAAAGTTGGTCCCCCCCCCTCTAACTTCTAAAATAAGCGAATGATAAAACTAAAAAAAATATATGTTGTACATTACTATGCAAACTTCCAACGATATTTGGTTTGAACGAGATCAAGTCAGTAGTTTTTTTTTTATTCGTCATAAATCGTAAACCGGAATTTACCTTTCGACGAACTACAAGAACCTTTATATTATGTTACCATCAAGTACGGAACTTTTCATGGGCGAGTCCGACTCGCACTTGGCTGCTTTTTTGAGTAAAGCACTATACAAGCCTTGCTCTGCAATTGCGTGTGCTGCTGGCTACGCTATAGTGGCCTCGAGCTCAGCTTCACTAAGTTCTCGGCCTTCAAGCTTGCTCATCATGGAGCCTATATACGCTGTATTTCAGCTTGTCCATGCATGGCGGGGCATGATGCCCGCGCTGTGCCGGCTGGAGCTGCGTTGCTCTGCGCTCACCCCCACCACCAGGCAGCAGGCAGCAGGCAGCAGCCAGCAACACACTAATTACAGTGCGCGGCTGTAATGTACTAGTACTAATGCATGTTATGAGAGTGAAGCGAGCGTGAGCGTGAGCGTGAGGGGGTACCTTAGCGCAGAACGTTTTCCCGGCGACTTGCACGCCGTCCATGTGGAACTGCCAGTAGGTGGGCGTGGTGACGGGCACGTACGTGAAGGGCGGCGTGTAGTGCGCGGGGTCGGACCCGCCGAGGATTATTTCTCCGCCGCTAGACGCCGCCGGGTCTCTGCGCACACACACACTCACACATCACTATACTATACTTACGACATCAAGCCACGCTCATCCTTCTATACAGGGTTATTGGTAATTAACCAAAAAATGAAACCAGTTAGGGCGCTTGTACACGCTAAGGAAATTTGCCGTTCCTGCGGCAGACAAGACAAATTCTTCGTGTAGACGACAAGAATTTTGTCTTTTCCACACACGAAAACGCAACAACGTTCGCCGCGTCGTGTCTTGCGCAGATAAGATTTTTTTCGTGCACCGCTGCGAGCTGTGTACACAGTTATTTTCTAGTTACGACACGAATTATTGGGTAGACCCGGCGTTTTTTCTTAGCGTGTACAAGCGCCCTAAAGGGCTCCTTTTTCATTGAGATTGCCACCACGCCGCCGCGTCACGGGGCATGGAGTTATAATTATTTAGAGTAACAAGTTTGTTATTTTTAGTTTTGCATGAAAAAAAATAATCATGAATTATTGAAAGTCGTAAAATGTACAGAAGGAGCTCTGAACTGGTTTCCTATATAATTACCGACGGATATGCCACATGGAGGGAGAGTACCTTGAATATAATATTGTACATGGAATATTTTAATGAAAAAAAACATTATTTGAATTATATAAACTGGATTCACAAATATTTAAATAATATCTACAATATATAAGGTGGCCTGGAAAGAATCGATTGCAGCGATAAGGCCGCCCATTGTACTTTATTTTATACCGCTGTTGTTACTGTAATGTTCTCTTGTGTATAATAAATCTAGGTACTTTCCCTCCGTGTGGCATATACGTGGGACGCCTTGTATAAAAACAGCTGAATCCAGGGAGGTCGTATGTTTAGTTTTGAAGCACTTTATGCTGCACATTTCTACAAATCACCGAATTGACAACGTTTCGACGAGTCGACAATCACCCTCTCGAGAGAGCATCCCGTCTCTGGGACACCTGTGTAAGCATCTAAGCATGTACAGAGTCCACGTAATGCGGGTGGGGGTGGGTGCCGGTGCCTTCACACGCAGGCAGTATGTATGTAATAGAGCGGGTGGTGTGTGTGTGTGTGTGGGTTACCTGTTGAGATAGAAGGAGAAGACGGGCGGCAGGCCTTGTGCCACCATGTTGTCGAACACCGGCGTCACGCCGTCCACGGAGATACTGCCGACACCACACACATTAGTGGATCAATGCCATTAACGCTCTGAGCTCCGTGAAACGACTTCTCGCTCGCACACTTTGACCTCTACAGTTCGGCCAGCGTAACTTGGCGGGTCTGAAGCTAGCCGTTTAATCTTCCATCAGTCATTGGCCATTTACGATCAAACAGCTTTGTAGAGGATATCAAAACACTGAACTCTGATGGTATTGACAATCGCGAGCAACTAACTTGTGTTGCTAAACTGTGTGCAAATATCTTTCAAAGGGTCAAAAAGTGCGAGCCAGAAGTACATCGACGGTGTTTTCGCAGTTACTTTCGGTTATTCATAACTTTAGTGGCATGTTTCAGCCACAGATATTCGAATACGATTTTGAATAATTTTTGTAATTAATAAATAAACTGAAACAGAATATGCGCATTGCATAACAGGGCAAACATTGCGAGATCATGACAGTTCATAAAAAAATCACTGGCACTAGTGACTATAGTAGACCACGAAGGCGAGCCCGGGCTCCGCCAGCGCCTCCGCGAACGATGTGGGTGGGAGGGGTGTGTGTTACCTCTTGAAGGCCATGCCGAGGATGCCGTCGAACTTGGCGGCCACGAAGGCGAGCCCGGGCTCCGCCAGCGCCTCCGGGAACGATGTGGGTGGGAGGGGTGTGTGTTACCTCTTGAAGGCCATGCCGAGGATGCCGTCGAACTTGGCGGCCACGAAGGCGAGCCCGGGCTCCGCCAGCGCCTCCGCGAACGATGTGGGTGGGAGGGGTGTGTGTTACCTCTTGAAGGCCATGCCGAGGATGCCGTCGAACTTGGCGGCCACGAAGGCGAGCCCGGGCTCCGCCAGCGCCTCCGCGAACGATGTGGGTGGGAGGGGTGTGTGTTACCTCTTGAAGGCCATGCCGAGGATGCCGTCGAACTTGGCGGCCACGAAGGCGAGCCCGGGCTCCGCCAGCGCCTCCGCGAACGATGTGGGTGGGAGGGGTGTGTGTTACCTCTTGAAGGCCATGCCGAGGATGCCGTCGAACTTGGCGGCCACGAAGGCGAGCCCGGGCTCCGCCAGCGCCTCCGCGAACGATGTGGGTGGGAGGGGTGTGTGTTACCTCTTGAAGGCCATGCCGAGGATGCCGTCGAACTTGGCGGCCACGAAGGCGAGCCCGGGCTCCGCCAGCGCCTCCGCGAACGTCTGACCACGCACGCTGACGCCGCCCACCTGCACACGCATGCAATCACTGTACAACACAACTACACTACCCATAGATAGAAAGATAACTCTTTATTGATTACTATGACACATATAGGATAGGAATACGGTATTTAGCTTAAAAATAAAATTATCAGTAAAACAATGGGCGGCCTTATCGCTTACAGCGATCTCTACCAAGCAACCTTGGGATGGACAGAATCGAACAATAACATGAGAGTTTGATTTGATGTAATGTAGTAAATATTACTCAGATACTCTATTTTCAATACCCCAGGATAACGATACCCCAAGACTACATGCATTAATATTGCTAAGATAGATTAAGATCTTGCTAAGATAGCCTGTAAGTTTTACTAACACAAATGGACCACAAAGTTGTCTGATAAATAAATAATAATAATTACATATACAACACTACAAATTTTACAAGCTGATAACCTTGTCTGCTTTAAGGCCTGCGCACACCTCGTTCGCTGGCGGTAGCGATCAGTGAAACGCTGTCAAATATCGCTGTCAGATTTGAAATTTGACAGCGATATTTGACAGCGTTTCACTGATCGCTACCGCCAGCGAACTAGGTGTGTTCGAGCCTTTAGTCTGTCACTAATTCTTTCAAACCAGAATGCGGTTCAAGAATTCACGTCTTACAGAATTGTTGTGTAATGTGGCGTTCCTCTTTACCTACATTTCGAGATTCATACATAATGTTATAGTAAGTGAGCAATATTCATATTTGATTGTCCATAGTTGAGTGATGGTCGGCGGGGCGCGGGGCTTGGGGCGCGGGGCTTGGGGCGCGGGGCACGCGCTAGGTACGTACGGTGACGTCATCCGTGGAGAGGAAGCCCGACAGACTGCCGGAGCCGTACTGGATGGCGAAGGCGGTCCCGTTGGCGCGGTACGACGACGACTTGCTGCTGTCGTACTTGTTGTGCAACACTGCGCAACACAACACAACATAACGCAACACAACACAACATAACATACCCTATAGTCGTAGGCAACTAATATTGCACATCGGCATCGGTTCATTTCGGCTTCGTAGAGCGTAGTGTGCGTCAGAAAGAGATAGCGCTCTACGAAAGCAGAAAAGCCGATGTGCAATATTTATTGCCTACAACCGTACATGCATCCTGTTGTAGTAAATCATATACATAGATAGGTAAATAACAACTATTCCATTCAAAGAGTGGCATTTGAGTGGCCAGCAGCAAAAATACACGATGAGGCAAGTAACAGCGGCGCGGCGCACTGAGCGACTCTAACTAAGTCATCAGTTATTCAGTTCAGTTGCATCACATGGACCATTTAGAAAGTCATCCAACTAGGTGAGTCTAGGAGCGACTCCACGCGGCCGAGCCTAGGCACTAGGCACTCGTCGGTCGGTAGTACTAATAGGAAGCTGTTTTTCTCTTTTCTGAAAAAGTTTAATACAATATTGGCTGTAAGTTAAAAGAGATTCATATTGTGCACCTTAAGAGTTGTATATTTTGTAAATAAACAAAATTAGACCAGAGACGCGGCTCGATTCCTAGCGTTTGTATAATCCTGTCACAAAATAAAAATGTCTGTTCAGAAAGAGAGCCGTCGTGGCCAAATTGTGAACTAGCGTTTTGATTTTTATATGGCAGCTCATCCCTTTCTTTCTGTCAGCATTTTGAATCGTAAAATTAAATAAAGGAATAAGTACACTAGTTGTGATAGGATCAAAACGCAACAGACGCGCTATTGTATTGCCCTCTAAACAAAAAAGGTAGTTAAGCACAGCAGCGCCCTCATATCCCACAACGGTTCTCTTTCTGAACAGACTCAAGTGAAGTGACAGTGTGTTGACCCCTGTCTCAGTGAGATGTAGGCAACACATAAGGCAAGCTGAAGAGGAGAGCGGAGGGGAGAGGAGGGTAGCGAGGTTGAGGGGAGCACTCACGGCAAGCGATGTTGGTGTAGTGGCACTTCTTGGAGGGCACCCACAGATTGGAGGAGCCCGTGTCGAACACCACCTTGAACGACTGCGGCGGGCGGCCGATGGAGATGGCGCCGTAGTACTGAGCCTGGAACACACCCATTACATATACCTTACTACATAACTCATTGACATTAAGCCAAGCCTATCTGTATATCTGTGCCCCAACAACTATTATGACACTAATAGCTGCACTCGAGGACAGACCATATTAGATGGATCCCCATAACAACTATGTGTTACCTGTGTTCTATTTTCTCTTTGCAAATTTTGTACCTTCCTACCTACATAGTTTTATCTAGCCAGTACCCACTTATACTTAGTACATAGGTCGCTTACAAAATCAATTACCTATTGATTTTGATTAAAACTGTGAATTGAGGAATAAATAAATACTTAATCATAAACAAGATTGCATTTTTAAAAAGCACATCAAATCAATGTACGCTATTTTGCTGTTACTAAAGTAGGTACTTACATAATCGAATGAATATTTGTTATTAAAGGAACAGTTGAATAACAAAAGGTTTCTGTGATATTCAATGTTGGAACCAGATAAGGGCATAATATTTTCTAGATGAATGTAAACAAAACAGCTCTTGTAGATAACATGAATGCAGGGGAAAAGGTTATCTGCTCTGGTCTGGCAGTTTGTCTTGCAAACAGTTTATCTTACCCGTGCAAAAGCTAACATAAAAATCATGCCTCATTCCCATGGGGGTAGGCAGAGATCACAGATTTCCACTTGCTACGATCCTGACACACCTCTTTCGCATCATTCACTCGCATAACATTCTTCATACATGCTCGTGGGTTTAGGGTACTCCTAACTTTTCCTTTCTCTAAAATGTCTGCGATCCAGTCGGTCCATTCACACTTGTTTTGTTAATATCCTTTCATTCTCTCTACATGCCCGAACCATCTTAGCATACCCTTCTCTACTCTCACCGCTAAGACTTCTTTCCCACCCCATTTCTCTCATATTTTTGCACAACAGATGAAAATAGGAACTATGGCTTATGTTAATATAAATGTACTGGGTATTTACTACTCAATACTCAATAGATTTATTGTAAACACATTGTAAGTGAGGTGTTAATTTTACAAACAGTTACTACACGAAGTACATTAACATAATCATAAAACATAACTAAATATGGATATTTGATGTGTTTTAAAAACCAACTTACAACATAATTTTCCAGCAATTATGTATCTCAGGCCCGTATTGAGAAAATGCTTGAGTCTGAGTCGAGCCTCAACCACAGACTTTTGTCCTTTTAGCAATGGAGAACAGTAGAAAAATCTATGTTTGACTATGTCTAACATAGATTTTTTCTTCTATGTCTCAACGCAGACTCAAGCAGTTTCTGCATACAGGTCTTGAGCACTTAAGCCCCAATTTAATCAAGTTCAGATGTTAATGCTCACATTATTTTGTTGGAATGATTGTGTTGTGTGAATATATAATTATAATAAAACAAGTGAGGAGGCTTCACTACATACATCGAGGTAGTTGGAGAGGGGCTCGGGGGAAGGCCCCCGGACCGCATACTTCACTCGCAGGATGTTCAGCTCCGTGTCCACTTCATGGAAGTGCTGGCGCACACTCTTCATACGGTACAAAGGCACCCTGTACAAAATACAAACATAATTAAATAATATAAGATAAAAAAAAAATAACAATGATGTTGGTTACAAGTATAGGTACTAATAAGTAGTAGGTACCTAAGTACTTGAAAACAGGATAAATTTGTATAAGCCTAGGAATGGTTTAACATGTGCTTTTGGTATTGGTAGAGTGTTAAGGAATGACACAAGTACATTATATGATATTGAAACGTTAAATTGTTGAAATTCTTACCTTTCTATGCCAGTCACGCAGGAGGCGGCTAGTGCCAGAAAAAGCAGAAGCAATCTTTCCATCATTACCAACTGCAAGTCACGCTCTCGCACCGACTCTGACGAGTGAAATAAACTTAAATAATTATCATAGGTGAGAAAGAGAGCAACCTACACAATTTAATTACAATAATTTAATCACCTAAAAAATAACATTTATAGATATTTAATCCAAAGACATAAGTAACGCATTAGATTAGACCTAAGTCTTTGGAAATTAAAAACGAATAAATATCTATAAACTAAAAATATCTTACAAGCTGTATTATCTAAATAGACAATGGCACGGATTGAATAAGTGGCCGCTGACAAAAAGGCTTTTTCAAGTTTTCGCTAGCGCTCAAAAATACTTACGTTACACAGCAATGAGTATTTAGCTTTCCGTATGTACTAAAGTACTCTGTGTATTTAGCGCTGACCTGCGCTGACTGAATGACTTGACTTGACTGTGAAAGTGTGATGTGAATTGTGACTTTAATGCGGCTTCCAGACTCCCGCGAGATTCACGGCGTGAAGTCGCGCCGTGAATCGTGCGCGAAATCTCGCGCGTACGACGTCGGCTACACATTCACGCTAGGTTCACAGTATAGTTCGCGCACTCGACCACGATGTACCCCGAAATTGCTGCTGCGGGACTTCTTTGCGCATTAGCGATTTATAACTACGCTTCTGTCAAGCACAAGCTTGTTAAAAAGAAGCGCAGAAGAAGAAGATGGTGGATGTTAACTATCCACCTATATTCTTTCAGTTTTACGTTCCAAAGGACAGGCTCTGCTTGATAATATTCTCTACACTGCAGTTCTTTTTCGTTGTTCCAAACAGCCATTTTTCTCTTTTAGCCTCGAAACACAACTTCACCAACACTACCGCTCTCGACACTCGACGACGCACGGCTGAGCGGCCTGCGAATATGTAGCCAAGACAAGTTCGCGGCCCGCGAGCCCTTTGTCGCGGGACAAAATACCGACAATTTTCGGGGAACGAGCCGCGAAGCCGCGAAGAATATGCGAATCGGATCCACACTCATGCTTCGCGGAAGTTTCGCGCCTTCGCGCGAGTGTGGATAGGGCTTAATAGAATGAATGAAGTCTAAGGAATGAAGTGAGAAGTGAGTGACTGACTGACACAGAGTCGAGTAACACCGGGTCCGGTTAATGTACGGCCAGTTAATGTACACCCAGTTAAAACTAATCCACCTTTTTTCAACTGTGAAATGAAAAAGGCCCATTTCTGTCGCAGATGAATATTTCGTTTTTTTTTGACGTGATAACGTCTTATAAATCGATGGAGCCGGCTGCACGCACGAAAAAACATGACTCATGCGTCGTTACGTCGTTTCGTCGTTCCATTTTACCTGAGCCCGAGCCCGGGTCGGGTAATGGGTAAGGGTAAATGAGGGTAAGGGTAAATGAGGGTAAGGGTAAATGAGGGTAAGGGTAAGGGTTCGGTCGGGTTCCGGGTCCGGGTCCGAGAGTTCGAGTCCGAGTCCGAGTCCGAGTCCGCGAGTCCGCGAGTATTTTCTTATGACGTTATCACGTTCAACTATCGTCAGTAAACCGACTTTACAGACAACCGATTTTTTTAATCTAGCGATGGATAATTGTACTAAACGGGACAGCTCTTTTGAGGGTATTGGGAAAAAACATTTTCATCCCACCAGCTTGAAAAGTGTGTTTTTGCTGTTTTGCTGAATTTAGAATATCGTGTTCACTAATTTTGTGAATACACAACCTATTTATACTTCTACCTCCATGGTGCTGAATTTATCATACAACCTTTTTTAATTTGGTAAAAACTCTATACTCGGAACCTTCTTGGTGTGTTTTAGTCGCGCCATATTCTTTTTTGCATTTGGTCATTTCCTCGCTGAGGTGGGATGAAAAGTTACGTGTTGCACTCGAGTGCAAAGATTTTTCACCTTGTGCTCTTTTGATTTCTTCGCCAACGCTTAGGATTCTAACTTTTAAACCACTCGCTACGCTCGTGGTTAAATATTAGAATCCTTCGCTTGCTCGGTCATCAAAATTGAGCACGCGGTTTAAAAAGTAGCTTTGCACTCTTGTATAACAAATAACTATTTCTGGCACTGCGGCGGCGGCTGCTACCGCGTCACGCTCGCTTGCCCTATGTGTAATTTTTATGTTCTAACATAACCTAACCTATCCAAGTTCAGATCCGCCCTTTAAAGTATGTGTGTTAGATACCTAGCTACTCTCATTTCATTTTCTACAGCCTATGAGTATGTACGTACGCTACGCATCTTACTACAAGGACACTGAATGAACCTGATGGCTGAACCTCCCGAGCGTAGAACACATTGCTTTAGGCTGGAAGGCTTGAACAGCTGATATTACGAATGAGCCCGAGAGAAGGCAGGAAAACAAACAGGGCAAATCATACTAACTCGTCAATTTATTTCAAAAAATATTGTGTAAATTTTCATTTTCAAGTTTAATAATTATTTGATGACAACTCATTCTTCATTGTTATAAAAATTGTGTTTCCAAATTCTAACAAACTTTGCCAATCACTGTAGTAACCACGTTAATGCATGAGTGAGAGAGAGAGAAGAGATCATCCGTCTTATTCATATTGGTCGCTGAGGGCTCCGATAGCTTGAAATGGCCGCTAGGTCTGTTGCCAATGTTGCCATCTCTTTTAGTTCACATGAAAGTCATCAGGAATATTTTATAGAGCCGTTACAGTGTCAGGGAATATATGAATAAGAGGGTTCATCTTTACAATGTCCATATTATCTTACTTATGACTTATTGTTTTATGGTGGACATAATATGGGGTCATCTGCACAGACTTCTTACTGTTACCACAGAATAAATGCATTTACTCCCTCAGACAATGCACGGAAAGAAAATAGTTGAAATTCTATTGAAATGCAGGAATGTTTACGGTACCTTTATATTAGTGCAACATGAAGCGAGCAAGAGGCCGACGCCAACACATTTTTACAATCATCGACAACATGTTTAGTAGTTAATTATAAAAATTTATTATGTAGATACAATTATTATACCTACTTACTCTAGTCAAATTCGATGAAAAATAAATAAAAAGTACATTTTTGACGTGGTTTGTTGACAAACATTTCGCATCTAATTTGGATAGATATCGTTTTAGGTCTTACTCTGAAATGTGTTATCAAATTATCAGTTTTTCTAAGTAGGTATAGTAGTAGGAAACAAATATTGCACATCGGCTAATTACCGCTTCATAGAGCGTAGTGTGCGTCAGAAAGAGATAGCACTCTACGAAAGCAGAAATGTATACTAAATTATTAAATTTTCGAAATAAATTAAAAAGGACGGTAATTTTATATTGTATGCATACCTACTTAAAGACATAAGTCTATTTGGCCAATCTTTTTGGAAATAAAAATGTAACAGAGCGAAGTTCAACTGTGCTCTATATAAATATTAACCTTCCTTAGCTTAAACCCCCCCACCCCTAGCTCTACACATGTCATAGATATTAATTCGTCTGCTTACTTATTACAAATTGTAAATAAATACTTAAAGTATTCTTGATTGTCGGCCACGCCAGTGCAGCGGATGCCAGCTCCACTGCACTGAGTGCGGGGGGGGGGGCGTCCTGATGACGTCACAACACGAGCTGCAGCGCAGGGACTACCCTACCCTCTAAAAATGTCTGTGAATGTGATAACTCCTTACCTGATCGGTCAACAAAATCAAGCTAAACTATTGGAGGTCAAAACTAAATCGTAATTTGACAGAAGGGTTATGATTAGGGTTACCCGTTGTGTTGAGTTTCGTTATATTGAATTCTGTAAGATTTTAAACATTCGGCAATATAGACAGTATTCCCTCATTATAAAAAAATATCCTTATTATATTAATAAAATCTATGAAAAAACAATTTTGTACACTATTTACAAATAAGTTTTCGATAAACTTAATTTTTATATTTACAAATACATTAATGCAAAATATTTGTCATTCAACATAATCCTATACTGATTCAAAATTGTACAAATATTGTACATAATTATTTACAATAAAACAATAACAATAACTGTCTCGAGTGACTGATATATCCTCGCCTGACTGATGCTGCATCGACTTGAATCCAATGAAGCTGCGCGTTTGTTGTACAATTCTTAATTTTATCAGTGTTTAACACATCATTTCGTATTTCTTAATGTTTTAAGAAATAAAAATCCGTTTAAAAAAAAAAAACGGTAAGGGTTTACAAACAAATAGTTTGATACTTACATCAAACCTGCCTCTAACAGAGCGTGCAAGGGGATGCCTTACTTTACGACTAAAACCATCCAATTAATGTTATCGCTTACATTACGAAACTTCATTTGCATTATAATTAATCAGAAGGTCGGATTTTCAGTGGCGAGAAAATATAATGTAACTAAAAACAAGCAGGAACTTGCATAACTTATAATGTCTTTTAGGTTAGACCTCATCTCATATAGATGACGTTAGTCGGCGCGCGTCGTGCTGTCCGCGCCAGCCTCGTCCGGCACATAACACTTCAGTCGGATAGCATAGCCGCCGCGTGTCCCGTGTCCCGTGTCGTATGTATTCCCAGCGTGAGCGAGGGGGGTGCGCTCAGGGCTCGGGCAAGGAGGGCGGCGAGGGGGGCTGGTCGGCGGGGGAGGCGGCGCGCGGGGGGCGCGGCGGGCGCGGGGAGCGTCGCTTCTCCCCCGTCATCAGCAGGTAGTCCTCGTCGTCGTCCCGCACGGCGCGCGCCTCCGTCAGCACGCGCACGCTGAACGCCCCCAGCGCCAGCGCCTCGCCCCCCACTATCTCCACCTCGCCTTCGCATGCCTGCAACAACAAAGCACAACGTCATGTACGTCACGTGCCAGCTCCGCCGGGTGCAGCCGGTACTCGTGGTGGAGTGGAGTGGAGTGGAGTGGTGGTCGGTTACCTTCTTGAGTATGTCGTAGAGGATGAGCGAGGTGGAGCGCATGCGCCCGGCGGCGGCGGCGAGCGAGCGCCACGACACGCTGTCCGCCACGGCCGGCAGCACGCTGCGCACGTCGCGCGCCAGCTCCGCCGGGTTCAGCCGCCGCTCCGCCGGAGCCGCGCTCGGCTGCGCCATCTGCATTCATACACAATACTATATTACACCTATGTTACAATTGCAAATGTTCCCCCTCTATTTACTGAATGCTAAACAATAGCGCTATCGTTAAGGACACGACTCGTCTTTTAAGTTAGGGCCACTAGCATCGACCAGCGCGACCGTCTCTGTGAAATCTTAACTTTAACACACATAAACAATAAAACCAGCAATTTTACTCTACCAATGCTCTGTTTTATTAAAATTTAGCGAGCAGCTCAATTGTATCCTGGGTGAGGACCCCGTTCTCTTCGATCAATGAAGAGGTGAAAGTTTGAATGAGTTATCCTTTATTTATCAAGTTCGGGGGTTAATAATGATTTGTTATACTTCTGACTTGTGTTATAAAATAGTTGAGTGTGTTGGATGAAGTGAGTGATACCTGTTCCGGCGGCGGGGTGCCGGGGGGCGGGGTGCCGGGGGGCGAGGTGCCGGGGGGCGGGGGCGTGCCGGGCGGGGACGCGGTG
The DNA here is from genome assembly GCA_939531255.2 of Thera britannica. Classification (NCBI taxonomy): domain Eukaryota; kingdom Metazoa; phylum Arthropoda; class Insecta; order Lepidoptera; family Geometridae; genus Thera; species Thera britannica. Next base: position 14,979,456 of record OW618034.2, on the reverse strand, counting down.
CGCTGCAGCGCGGCAAGGGAGTGCGCCCCCCGCTGCGCCGCGCGCGCCGCCTCCCGCGCTTCGCTCGCCTCCCAGCCGGCCCAGCCTGCAACACATATTACACATTGGACCCTTATGCATATCACCCTATTCTATTTAAATACTTCTATCTCAGTTTTCACCCTCCGAATACTTCGCCATAACATTAAGGTATTCGATAGATCCGATTTCGATGATTCTTTTTTTATTTGGAAGGTAGTAAACAAGTGATCCATAAATTCTGCGCTTTTAGAGCTGCGGGTCAGCTCTGGCTCGAAGCTGAAATTGCGCCAATGTATTATAATCAAGTTTTTTGATTGAGTTACCCACGGCTATAATAAACACCACTATTTTGTAACTACTAAAAATAATAATAATAGGGTAATGTAGTTGGGGTAGAACATAATGAATGTGCAATCAGAATGGCGTCGCGGCGGTGGCGCACCACGCGCCGGATCCAGCGCTCGTCCACTGAGAACTCCGACTGGCGACACAGCAACCCCCGTATAGTAGTGGATAGTGTAGTTGTGTGGTTACCTAGCGGGTTGTGTGTGGGCTCGGCTTGGCGGCGCGCGCGGAGGATGGCGTCGCGGCGGTGGCGCACCACGCGCCGGATCCAGCGCTCGTCCACTGAGAACTCCGACTGGCGACACAGCAACCCCCGTATGCCTGCGCACAAATTAATACTTATCACATCTTTAACATACCTACATTGTTTGCACTATTATATGGAACAAAAACGGATAATTATCACGACTATTTTTATTATTTCTCGACATTTCGACGAATCTGCCCGTAACCACGGCTGTTGTAACACGGTCGAAACATCGGGAAATAATAATTTTTTCACATAATTATCCATTGTTTGATTCACCCCTCGAATTGAGATTTTGAGATGTCAAAAAAAAAATTGCCTTCAACTGAACTCTCAGAATACTTTCAGCTGATTCGTCGAAACATCCTTGCGTTCGAGGTGATGTGGAGAGTGAGTAACATTTTTTTTTCAACCTTATTGAGTGTTACCCTGTGGATGTGATCGTTTTGTGCGTTCTTGGCAAAAAGTACAGCAACTCGAGCGCACCGAAGGTATTGCTGACGTTAACAAGAGAGCATCAACCTGTTCCATCGTTCCCACGTCCATAGCATGTACCTGGTGCTGCTGTACTCACTGTCGTCGATGTGCAAGCTGAGCGAGCCGGGCAGCATGTCCTCGAGGCGGCCCGCGCTGCGGCGCTTGCGGCTCAACGCGGCCGGCGCCGGCATGGGGGGCGTGGGGGGCGTGGCGGCCGGCGGGGAGGGGGCCGGCGAGGGGGGCGAGGGGGCAGGCGACGGCGAGGGGGGCGGCGCGCGCGGGGGGGACGCGGCGCCGCGCGCGCACGCCGCCTGCAGCTCGAGCAGGGACATGCCGCGCGCCGCCCCGCCCCCATCCCCCTCCACACACCCGTCCGCGTCCGCGCCGCTATCCAACTCCTCCATCAGGAAGCCATTCTGCAGAAGGGAGGACACTTTACTAGCGAACACCAGCATTTAAACTTATGCTCTCTTACAAGCGGCACTCCTGTACGGGAATGTACGCGGGTGCAGAGTGTGGGGATGCTGAGATATACGCTGATTGAAGATAAAAGAGTTTATTCTGGAACTACGCTAAAATGATAATAATTATACGCTAATGAGTGCAGACCGATCGCCGTCCAAAAATGCACTGATTTAGGTAAACCGCCCGGGCACTACCTCGTGTGACCTACTTAGGCCAAAACTGCTTAGCTATAGTGTTCAATATGTATTGAACAACTCCATTCAGTAGCACAGGTGGATTAAAAGTAGGACATTCTGCATCAGCCCAAAAAACCATGACTTCCGAATTTTTCTCATCATAACTGAGCCCGTGAGCGGTCACAAGCGACTCACACCCAGCGATGAGCTTTCGAAGCGCACCGATCGATGGAGGTTACGTGCAAAAAGTATATTGGAGGATCGAGTTCAGATCCAGGTTTTGGGCAAGTTGTGTAAAACATGGGAATGACTCACGTGGAGCCGCCTCGCGAGCAGGAAGTCGTCGACGGCGCCGATGTTGTCGAGCTCGTCGGCGTCGTACTCGTAGAGGGCGCGGCCGGGGCGCGTCCTCTGCGGCCGCAGCTCGGCGTACCCGCGCGGCAGCGTCGGCGGCGGCAGGCCGGGCGGCCCGTCGCGCCGCGCGCCCGCGCTCGCCGACAGCGCGATGCACGCGAACGGCAGCGCCTCCCCCGCGCCCCCTCCCGCGCCCTGCGACGCGGTGCGCGCGCGCCCCGCCGCCGCCGGCGCGCCGCGTGCGCTCGCCTCGCACGCGTCGTCCAGCGTTGTGGACCTGCAGACCGCAATGATAAGCAACACGCCCTATGACGTGGAGTGGAGTGGTAAGGGTGTAGGGTATGGTTCTCGCTCACATGTCGTGCGTGAGCTGGTGGTTGAAGTCGATGACGAGGCGGCTGAGCGCGTCCACCTTGCGTCCGTAGTTGCGGCTGCAGCTCTGGATGACGAGCGCCAGCTCCTGGTAGTTGGGCGCGCGCGGCTCGCCCGCCTCCGCCGCCGCCAGCGCGCGCAGCCCCGCCGCCGTCAGGTACTCCTCCAGCAGCTAAACACACACACACACACATACATCATGCTGTCTAATTTATATTATATAAATCTTTCGTGTCACAATTTGGAACGCGATAAACTCCGAAACTACTGACGGATTTTGATAAAATTTTGCAACTGCCTATAATATGGTCGGACTTAAAAGATAGGATAGTTTATATTCAATATTTAGGTGTTATTAATTTATAAGGCAAAAGTTTCAAAATCTATGTCTATCCCTTTCTATCACGGGACTTATATAAAATGTTATCCCTTTCTATCGCTTAGGGATTTTTCAGAAAATTCTCGACGATAGAACGCTCTAGAATGTCTTTAGAGGTTCTGGAATTATCAAATTTAATTTGAAGACTGAAATTATTCGGTTAGCATCCGGAATGCATCCAAACGTACGTAATCCAGAATTATCTAGAATACTCAAATACAACATGTCCCAAAATTCAACGATAAGCCGGCACCAGAGGATGGACCTACGAATTACTATTCGAGAAAAAAAAAGAAGAAAAAAATACCTCTACTTTTTTTTAAATTACCTACTTAAAAAAAATGGAAATTCTTCGAAAATGTATACCCCTTATGACACTTTTAACTACCATGACCACAATTTTTCAAATATTTCAGTTTTTTTGTTTGTATCGGCAACCTAAGTAGTACTACTATTCACCATAATCTTTGAAAATTACAGAATTTTCGTAGTTTTATATAAAAAAAACAACCAAAAAAAATTATTTCCCTAAAATTTTGAAAGGTTTTAACGTTCAGTAAACTTTAACTCATCGTAGTGTAAAAAAAAATATGGACACTACTATGGCAAGTTTTTTAAAAAATTAGCGCAACTAACCTAGATTTTAAAATGGTATAATACTTTAGGAAAACTAGCCACAAACAAAAAAATTATGACACTTTTTCTAATCAAGAACCAAATTTTATAAGTTGTTGTTTATAGTAATCACTTCTACTATGTGCCCAAAATTGATTTTTGTTGTTGGAAAATGTTGAATGAATGAAACAAATGGTGTCAATAAATGTAAATTTATTGCATTATTAATAATATCTTATACCTTTAAACGAGAAAATCTTGTATATATATACTCGTATATATATATATATATACCGACTGGCCTCTAGCTCAGTTGGTAGTAGCTCTGCCGTCTGCGCCGTAGGTCGTGGGTTCGATCCCCACCGAGAACAAATATTTGTGTGGTGAACATAAATGTTTGTTCTCTGTCTGGGTGTTATATTGTATTATAAGTATGTATTTACAAAAAAAAAATGTATTCAAGTATTATATCAGCTATCCGGTTCCCATATTACAAGCTCTGCTTAGTTTGGGGCTGGGTAGTGTTGTGTGAATGGTCCACAATATTTATTATAGTCCACAATATGAAATGTAAATGTATAGAAAATGTCCCCTTAATCGTACAGTAAATAATCAACTTTATCGTAATATCATAACTCCTAGCGCCATCTGTTGATTAAGTCATGAGTTAGTGGGACAGAGAACGCCATCTATTGACGAGTAGTGGAGTTTATTATTATGTCGGTGAGATCGAAAAATTTTATATAATCAGTTTGTAAGTACATAATTCGTATTTAAATATAATTCACAACAACAGTTTATTTACCAAAAAAAAATACCGAGCGAAGCTCGGGCACCAACTGCTAGTTATAATAAATGTTCGAACTGTTTACCACCGGCATTAATACAGGCACGACATCGCCTTAAAAAAGATCGTTCTATTCGTCGTGCATATCTTCTACTATTGATATGATCCGCAGCCTGAGTGATTTTTTGGCGAAGGTCGTTCAGTGTTGCAATGGGTTTCGAGTAGACTCTGTCTTTGAGACAACCCCAATAGAAGAAGTCCAGGGGGTTTAGATCGGGTGAACAGGGTGGCCATAAAATAGGACCAAGTCGCCCTATCCAACGCCCTGGATACTCTTGGTTTAAGTATTCTCGCACAGGACGGGCATAGTGAGCTGGGCAACCATCATTTTGAAACCATTTGTTTTGTGGATCACTAATGGGCATGTCTTCTAATAATACTGGCAAGTCATTTTGTAAAAAGTTCAAATAACTATTATTATCACTATCTATCTCTCTCTAACGTATACTCTTTCTGACTTCTGAACTTCACTGACTACGCACATGTCCCTTCCAAATTCTAAGAATTTGCGAAAGAAATCTATTTTGGGCACATAGTAGAAGTGATTACTATTAACAACAACTTATGAAATTTGGTTCTTGATTAGAAAAAGTGTCATAATTTTTTTTTTGTGGCTAGTTTTCCTAAAGTATTATACCATTTTAAAATCTAGGTTAGTTGCGCTAATTTTTTAAAAAACTTGCCATAGTAGTGTCCATATTTTTTTTTTTACACTACGATGAGTTAAAGTTTACTGAACGTTAAAACCTTTCAAAATTTTAGGGAAATAATTTTTTTTGGTTGTTTTTTGTATAAAACTACGAAAATTCTTTAATTTTCAAAGATTATGGTGAATAGTAGTACTACTTAGGTTGCCGATACAAACAAAAAAACTGAAATATTTGAAAAATTGTGGTCATGGTAGTTAAAAGTGTCATAGGGGGTATACATTTTCGAAGAATTTCCATTTTTTTTAAGTAATTTTAAAAAAAGTAGAGGTATTTTTTTTCTTTTTTTTTCTCGAGTAGTCATTAGTAGGTCCATCCTCTGGTGCCGGCTTATCGTTGAATTTTGGGACATGTTGTATACCCATGCAAACGGTTCTGAATTCTAGATTTGGACAAAATGTTCTAGAAAATAGTGCTCCTAAACGTTATAGAATGTTCTTTCATCATCATCATCAATTGATATCAGTCCACTGCTGGACGTAGGTTCACCTTGAGTAACATAAAAAATAAATGTCCACCAGTGCGAAGCCGGGACAGGCAGCTAGTACTATTATGAAATGCTGCTCCTAAAATGAAAGTAAATTAGCGGCCGCCCTCGGCTTGATTCGCCCAATTCCCGTTACACCCTGTTTCCGTTACTTAAATCCGTTCGCGATTACAATATCTTTATAAATCGAAGCCTATGTGTTATTCTGATGTATAATCTATATTATTGTAAAATTTCATTAAAATCCATTCAGTCGTTTTTAGAAAGAAAGAAAGATTTTTTGTATCCTACTTTTAGTTGTAAGTTTTCCTAAAAAAATAAACATAAAATAAAATCTTTGATAAGTTACCTTCTTGGTTGCCATGTTTAGAAGTAAAAGATCATTCCATCTTGAAATTACATGACAGATTGAGTTTAAATCCCTCTTCCTAGGAGTTAACTAATGTAATTTGATTTCATATAATATGGATTTTCATATAACTTTTGCCAACCGAAAATATCTTTTGAGTTTTTGAGAAGATCCTTCAAGGTTTTTTTAGTAGCAAATTAGAAACTCATCATTTGTTGAGGATGTCCAACCAACCAAATATTATTGGCACCCATATTTGCAGTACTTTGGATAACAATTAAAGCCGATGAACTCACTGATACCATATTAACTGTTTAGTTAACTAGAATCGGGTACAAAAAGGTAGTTTCCACATATACAACATAAGAAATCAAATATACTAAAAACTAGCTGATACCCGCGACTTCGTCCGCGTGGATATTTGAGTTCGTTTTTTTAGTTTGATATGACCAACTGCTAGTTACCATTGTTTTGAGCTTGTAATTTAGAGTGTATTTGAATTTGAAGGTGAGTGCTGTTGTAGCCGATTTTTTTCAGCAGTGTTTAGTTTAAGTATTATAGATGTTTCCCGCGATTTTGTCTTATTGGTTATCATCAGTTTTTTTGTGAACCTTTGTGTGTAATCGAACCTGGTGCCAGATGCTGCGGTAGTTGAATTTTTTTTAATGTTTTTTTTTGCTTATTTTGTAAAGCTCTTTTTCGTGATTTTGTTGAAGTGGCTAATTTGGGCTATCGTATTCGTCGTTGGTGTATAATCGAATCTGTTTTTTTTATTTGACATGACTTCAGCAGTGTTTAGTTTAAGTATGATAGATGTTTTCCGCGATTTTGTCTAAGTGGTTATCACCGGTTTTTTTGTTAACATTTGTGTGTATTAAAACCTGATGACAAATGCTGCGGTAGCTGAAATTTTTTTAATGTTTTTTTTTCGTTTTTTGTAAAGCCATTTTTTGTGATTTTATGTTATATTAGTGGCTAATTTGGGGTTTCGTATGGGTTTTGGTGTATAATCGAATCAGATTTTTAATTTGACATGACCAACTGCTGTTTACTATAGTTTTGAGCTTGTACTTTAGAGTGTATTTGAATTTGAAGGCGGGTGCTGTTGGAGCCGATTTTTTTCAGCAGTGTTTAGTTTAAGTATGATAGATGTTTCCCGCGATTTTGTCTTAGTGGTTATCATCGGTTTTTTTGTAAACATTTGTGTGTATGAAAACCTGGTAACAAATGCTGCGGTAGCTGAAATTTTTTTAATGTTTTTTTTTCGTATTTTGTAAAGCTATTTTTTGTGATTTTATGTTATATTAGTGGCTAATTTGGGGTTTCGTATGCGTGTTGGTGTATAATCGAATCAGATTTTTTTATTTGACATGACCAATTGCTGGTTACTATAGTTTTGAGCTTGTACTTTAGAGTGTATTTGAATTTAAAGGCGAGTGCTGTTGGAGCCGATTTTTTTCAGCAGCGTTTAGTTTAAGTATGATAGATGTTTCCCGCGATTTTGTCTTAGTGGTTATCATTGGTTTTTTTTGTAAACATTTGTGTGTATTAAAACCTGGTGACAAATGCTGCGGTAGCTGAAATTTTTTTAATGTTTTTTTTTTTTCGTATTTTGTAAAGCTATTTTTTGTGATTTTATGTTATATTAGTGGCTAATTTGGGGTTTCGTATGCGTGTTGGTGTATAATCGAATCAGATTTTTTTATTTGACATGACCAACTGCTGTTTACTATAGTTTTGAACTTGTACTTTAGAGTGTATTTAAATTTGAAGGCGAGTGCTGTTGGAGCCGATTTTTTTCAGCAGCGTTTAGTTTAAGTATGATAGATGTTTCCCGCGATTTTGTCTTAGTGGTTATCATTGGTTTTTTTGTAAACATTTGTGTGTATTAAAACCTGGTGACAAATGCTGCGGTCGCTGAAAATTTTTTAATGTTTTTTTTTCGTATTTTGTAAAGCTATTTTTTGTGATTTTTCTTAAAATCATTTTCCGTTTTTTCTTCTTTTAGGGAAAGAATTTTCCTATTTTCTTTCTTAGTGCACCTCTGTTCTATTAGAGGAACACACCTTCTAAGTTTCATGCTTCTGGGGCTAACGGTTTAGGCTGTGCGTTGATTTTTCTTTAAACCATTTTTCCCCTTTTTCTCCTCTTTGGAAAATAACTTTCCATTTTCTTTTCTTAGCGGATGCCTACGTCATAACATCTACCTGCATGCCAAATTTCAGCCCGATCCGTCCAGTGGTTTGGGCTGTGCGTTGATAGATCACTATGTCAGTCACCTTTGAGTTATATATATTTAGAAGATTTGTGAACCTTTTTGTGTAATTGAACCTGGTGCCAGATGCTGCAGTAGCTGAAAATGTTTAATGTTATTTTTTGCGTATTTTGTAAAGCTATTTTTTGTGATATTTCTTAAAATCATTTTCCGTTTTTTCTTCTTTTAGGGAAAGAATTTTCCTATTTTCTTTCTTAGTGCACCTCTGTTCTATTAGAGGAACACACCTTCTAAGTTTCATGCTTCTGGGGCTAACGGTTTAGGCTGTGCGTTGATTTTTCTTTAAACCATTTTTCCCTTTTTTCTCCTCTTTGGAAAATAGTTTTCCATTTTCCTTTCTTAGCGGATGCCTACGTCATAACATCTACCTGCATGCCAAATTTCAGCCCGATCCGTCCAGTGGTTTGGGCTGTGCGTTGATAGATCACTATGTCAGTCAGTCAGTCACCTTTGAGTTATATATATTTAGATATTTCTTAAAATCATTTTCCGTTTTTTCTTCTTTTAGGGAAAGAATTTTCCTATTTTCTTTCTTAGTGCACCTCTGTTCTATTAGAGGAACACACCTTCTAAGTTTCATGCTTCTGGGGCTAACGGTTTAGGCTGTGCGTTGATTTTTCTTTAAACCATTTTTCCCTTTTTTCTCCTCTTTGGAAAATAGTTTTCCATTTTCCTTTCTTAGCGGATGCCTACGTCATAACATCTACCTGCATGCCAAATTTCAGCCCGATCCGTCCAGTGGTTTGGGCTGTGCGTTGATAGATCACTATGTCAGTCAGTCAGTCACCTTTGAGTTATATATATTTAGATGCCTATTGTAAGTATAAACAATATTAAAATCAAAAGAGAAAGATTATTTGATAAACCATATAAATCAATAAACTAACCAAATATACTTTATCCTGAATAATTAGTTCATAATCTTTCGCTAAAAACATGTGTAAATTTGCTAAGAACTTCAGAATTGCTTTCATGGGTAAAAAATCTATTTATTGGAATTGTAAAAAAAAGGCGGGAGGGGATTTCGGGAGAGGTAAGGCCGCGCTTTCCAGTTGAACTCACCCCCGAGTCATCGCGGTCGAAGCTTTGGCGGCAGTTGCTGAGGGGCTTCATCAACTCCGCCACTATCCGCTCCAACGTCTGCGAACACATACTCCACCGATGTTCTCGTGGGGATAAAGTAGATTCCCTGAAAACAGCGTTCTCCCATTGATAACATAACTGCAAGTCTGCAAGCGGCGGCACACGGGCACGGCAGCGCAGCGCAGGCAGACCGTACACAGTTCATTATAGCAGTGGCGCGAAACTTTCTGTCAAAGCCGCTGTTTTGATTTGGAACAAGCGGGAAAAGTTGTTTTGTAATATACTTTGGAGAACTAGTAAATTATTCAACAAGGAATACCTCCGTCTTCTAGATTTAGCGTCCATTTTATAAACATCTGTATGGTGCGTGTTTTACGGAAGAACGTCGTAACAACGGTGTCCATTTATTTATGTTTTTGTGGGAGACATTTTCTGCCGCTTGTTTCGCTGTCAAATGATCGGTTCAATGTTTGCTTGTTTTGTTCTCATTCTCGTCAGTGTAAATGGTCTAATGATAATGACGTTTGACATTTCACAAATAAGTTCTTGGTGAAAACGCAAAGAGCCACAGGCGGAGACGACGCGACGCGCCGCGCCGCCGCCGCCGCCCGTCACCGCACCTCTGTTTGTTTTGTTGTTTGTTTGAGCTTTTTAATTTTAATTGGTTTTCTGGTTTTATTTTGAGTTTTGTTGTGTAATTTCAGTGGTGTTTTAACCAATATTACTTGAGGTCGTAGCTCAAAGTATTAGCAGTTGGAATGAAAGTGTAAGTGATATTCTGATTGGATCGAAAATATTTCTGATGGTTTTGAAAACAAACGACCACCATTTTGTTTTCAAAGCCAAGTAGGGCCGACTTTTCTATGACTGACTGACTTGACGAAAAAGTATTAACGTTTATCCTACCCAACTCAATGGAAAAAAAAACGTAAGACTAACGGTATGGTCTTGGTACTACAGCCTGCTCTGAAAGAAGCGCAAAAAAAAAAAAAAAACGTGTATGAGCTGTGGTTGTCTCTTGAGTTTATGTGTTCTGTGGGTTGTGTTTGTGTTGGTTGTAGTGAGTGAGTGAGCGAGTGCAGTTCAGTTGTATGTTGTTAGTTGTATTGTAATTGTATTGTAAATAGTGTGTAATCTAAATTACTCTACGCCAGCTAATTAGTATATCTTTAATGTTATATTATGTTGTGCATAAAACATAGTTTGATTAGTGATCTTGCTTGCGAAATTTGACTTGACTTGAAGCGTAGAGAGTAATAATATTTCTTGACTTGAAGTCGCGAATGGTGACTGGTGATACGGTACTCGTTTTCAATTTCATTGATAAATAACCACCCCAGCGCCGTTATGGGAATGTCGCGATGTTACTCGCTCATGAAATCTTTGCTGATAATTTTCAACATAATATTTTTGGTAAGGATTACGGTTGTTTTGGCTACAATAAAACACAGCAAACACATTTGAAATGCATGTATCGCGTACCTTCAGCATCAGAATGAAGCGGCGACAGCTTTAGCGGTAGCTAGGACCAAGTCCTAATTAAAGCCAGAGGCTCGCTTTTTACGGAGCTGAGGATGGAGCAATGGTCCGGTCCATAAAGGAAAGTTTATGGTACTTGGCCTAATAATATTTGGCCAAGTATATCAGTCAGGTACCTGAATAAACATATTATAGGCTAGTGTACCAATACGAACACTAACTTAGTGCAACTCACAAAGGCAGTACTCATTCACTCACATGGCTTTGTACAATATACACATCTTCATCATAACAGTTTACGCAACGCACCCTCTGAATACCACCCCAAGAGTCCACTTAACATGGCAACCCTCCCACATTTCCTTGTGTCAAATTTTAAATAATTCTACCTACTATGTTTTAAATTGGATGTCACCTGCCCAGAAGAGGGTGTTACTGGCTGCGACACAGTTTTATACTTCTGTAATCAGTATCAGTCCTAGACTAGAAACTAGACTACATGCAGTACAGGATGGAATTGTTTGTTGTCAGGGAGCGGCTTGCGGCGCGGGGGGGTTCGCGGCCTGGGCGCTGTACGAGGGGCGCGCGGGGGAGAGTGCGGCCGCGCGGGCGGGGCTGTGCGCGCTGGCGGGCTGGGCCGCCGTGCTGGCCGGCGCCGCGCTGGCCGCGCTGGCGGGCGCCGTGCGCCACTCCGCCGCGCTCCTGGCCGCCGCCTTTGCGCTGCTAGCGCTCAGGTATCTCTGTCCTGCTTGTAATAGTGTAGTGTAGAGAGAGAGAGAGGTAGTTGGGGCGCGCTGCTGTAGTATAGCTGGCGCGCGCGCGTGTTGTTGCAGCGGCGTGGCGGAGGGCGCGGCGGCGTGGTGGGGCGCGGCGCATGTCCCGCAGCTGCGCGCGGCGCTCCGGGACTCGCTGACGCACACGGTGCGCCTTGACTACGGACAGCTGCCCTCGCGCACGCAGCTCATCGACTCCATCCAGCACGGGGTGAGTGTCCACCATCTTTACTCGGAATTTTATGAGTCACTTAGGGCCGGACACTTTTGTTTTGTGATAACACAAGTATTCTGTCAGTGGATAAATATCGAGTCACGAAGCTTCACGAGCCTGTTCAGTATTTAGGGCTGCCAGGTGCCAGGTTGATTGTTTAGTTATCGAGAGAAAGGGAGAGTGTGTAGTGATGGTTGTCGGGTTGTTTCCAGTTGCAGTGCTGCGGGTCGGAGGGGGCGCGCGACTGGCAGCAGTCGGCGTGGGCGCGCGGCGGGGGCGCGGCGGGGGGCGTGGGGGGCACGGGGGGGGCGCTCGACCTCTCCGTGTCGGCGCCGCCCGCCTACTACGAGGTGCCCGCCTCCTGCTGCGAGGTGAGCGCCACTCCTCATCTTACCCTATCCCACTCCCACTGCACTCTCATCTAACAGAAGAAGAGCACTCACAATTAATTGTTCTTCCTGTAAATGTATATAAGGGAGGCCCATGTCCAGAGAGGACTTCTCAGACTTTTCATGTAGTATAATGTTATGAACCAAGTGATTAATGCGGGCATTATTAATAACTAGCAGTTGGTGATCGAGCTTCGCTCGGTATTTTTTATTGTTAATTTGTATTTTTAAGAAATCTTAAGGGTCATAGTATTATCTTTATTGTCTTATTCTAACTGAACAACGCCATCTGCTGGATATGCTTGCAGTTAGTTGCTCACAATCGTCAATAGATGGCAGGAGCAGTTACATATTCTGTTTATGTTTAATTATTGAATTCGGTATGAAATAATCATTTTATCTCCCCCGAAAACCCCTGTATACTAAATTTCGTGAAAATCGTTGGCGCAGTTTCCGAGATCTTAAATATATATTATACAAGATTTTCTCGTTTAAAGGAATAAGATACATGAGCATTATGCACAATGCATAATGTCTAGCCCATTCTTCACTATTTATCACATTGCACGGTCTTTATTATATTGCTACATGACAATTAGGCAACTTGAAAATAAACACTTTAAAGTCGCTTAAAAGACGTAGAAAGCCTCTCCTTTTGACAGCAACAGTAGGGAAGCTTCTCCATTTCCCAAGGGCAGAAATGATTGGACATTATGTATTTATGTACGCCATGCGTGTTGCAGAGCGCCGACAGCGCGGAGTGCGGCGCGGCGCGGCGCGTGGTGGCGGGCACGGGTGCGGGGGGTGCGACGGGCGGGGTGTGGGGGGAGGGGTGCGCGGGCGCGGTGACGCGCGCGCTGGGCGCGGCGGTGCGCGGGCCGCTGGCGGCGGGCGCGGCGCTGCTGGCCGCGCAGGCGCTGGCGCTGCTGCTGACGCTGGCGCTGTGCCTGCGCGCGCCGCCGCCGCCGCGCTACAAGGCCTAGGCCGCCGCGCCCGCGCCGCCGCCCAACACGCAAGAGTACCGGATATAGCAACGGCACCGGCGCGGGGCGGCAGGGGGGGGGCACCCTATTATACTATCTGTGCAGTTATAGGATTACTAAAGAAATGTCAGGCACAAACTTATTCACATTTACATAATACAGGCATTTATTTGCTGTTTCTGCACACTCGATCCAAGTTATTAGGTACTTAAAAAAGCAAAGACCTCTAAAAAAAACTAAATAGATATACAGGGTAATTCATTATTAGCTGCAAATACTCAGGTATTAGGTTCAACAAATAAAATAAAAAATATTTATGAAATGATTTTTTTTCAGCTAATTATAAATAACCCTGTATTACTGAAAAAATTAAATTTAAAAGGTAGTTCCTTGGTGTTCTCAACCCCTAAAAAGTTGTAGCGGGGGTTGGAGTTTGCAGGATCGTGGCGCAGGATTGCCACTAGTCGGTTAAAATATAATCAAATCAATTAGAATTTACATAGCAGATCCACTCCTATTGTCGTCTTAAGTAATTTAGATTCGTACAATTACATTCGAGAGTATAATATAAATTATATTATAACATTCCCGCCTCCACTGTGGAGGCTAAACACTATATTGAGACTGACATTCGCCCAAACTCATTCATTTCACCATCATCATGACAGAATTGCTTTAAAAACCTTTTATTAAATGATTGTTTGTTGCGTGTCTACAGCTAAATGTAAGTTAGTCATTGTTAGTATGAACGGTAGCGATCGATGGAGGGAAATGTCGAATTATATTAACTAATCTGATACTAACAGAGTAGCAAGTAAGTAAGATAATACCAAATGTGTACCTACTTATGTTAGTTCTATATGTAGTTCATTGTAAGCTGGAACTGTTGTATGTACCTACCTACCTACCTACCTACCTACCGCGTGCTCTTCCAACTAGCATATATATTTACAGATATGATTATTAGTAAGGTATATGCGGACTTGGAACGTCAATTATGAACGTTAAGGGTCCATTGTGCGTTTTGATAAATATACCTGCAGGGCGTCCCACGGTATCCACTTGGAGGGAAACTACCTTGGATATTCATGGTCTTTTTTTTATTCTGACACTATGTTATTTAGCAAAAATAATCCTTATGATTAAGCCTTTCGATAGATAATATGATAAAGCTACAGGTGATTATTTTTCTCCTGTAACGGGTTCGATTCCCGGTTCAATCATGTAATTATTTAAATATCTATGAATGCAGTTTAAATTGTTTTTTTTATTTAAATAATGTCTTAATTCAGTAAAATGTTCCATCTACAATATTCAAGGTAGGTACCTTCCATGTGGCATATCCGTGGGACTCCCTGTATGTGCTAGTCAAAAGAACATCATTACAATATAATAATGTTTTAGAGAAAATTGTCTCTGTATGTACTCTCCCCAATCGTTCTAATAAGTTTTTATTGATTTTATAGTGTTTACTACACTCAGAGTTAAGAGCCGAGCGCCTCAGAGTTATTCGTCGAGTGTGGTTAGGATCCGATGGCGCAGCGGTCAGCGCAGCTTCGTATTAAGGGGAAGGTCGCAGGTTCAAGTCCCGCTCGGCTCTTAACTTTTGGGACATTATAAAAATGTTTGTTCTAATAAGTTTGTATTGTATGTAGTGCTATACCAAAAAGTTGATTGGTACGTACCTGCTTGCCATGGGGCCCATGCCTACATTATACCTGTGACGCTAGCCTATAAACCTTTGGCATATCTAGGTACATAATTATACCGTAACACAGACTAACTACGCACCTATAAAACCTGTACCAATCTGTGTGACCAAGCTATCACTACGATTATATTGTCATACCAGCCGGCCTGGCTCCTAGACGTCCTCCTAGGAGCCTGGAGCCTGGAGCCTGGAGCCTGGCCACGTGACCTAGAGCTCGATGTGGACGAGGCAATGAGGCATCCATCCATCATAGAAGCAGTCATGGCTGATCCTTCGGAGGTCGCGTTACGGTAACGTTGTATAGTGGTGTTGCGCGGCATCGCAACACAACACGCGACGGAACGGGACGCCTCGACACTGCCATTACATTAGTAACAGGATGCTTTAAGTTAAGACTGATTTTATTTACTTTACACAATTTAAGTTGTAACCGAGTACAAATTTTTAATCATAAGTTATTTCTTCTTGATATTTTTATTGTTGCTGTTTTCTAGACTGACTTTAGTTTAATTTAGTTACCTATGTTTATTTTTAAATAGGGACGGCGCACATGATATTCGCGTTGGATCCGAATCGCTCTCTTTATTCATAATATGTTTGTGACTGTTTTCTACCGCGACACATATTGATATGAGTAGGTACTAATGAGTTTTGGAAACCACAAGGGTACAAATTATAAAACGATTGTGAATGTGCCGTGAAAGTACTATTACGTAGGTAGGTACCTACCTACCTGTTGTAATTAGGTGAATAGTTGTAATATGTGTTGTCGAGTAGTACTTAGTTTTGATTAGATTAGGCAGTCGGCGCGGAGCACAGCGCCGGCGCCGGTACTCTACCGCACCTCTACTCTACTGTATGCAGTGCAGAGGTACTCTGTGTTTGTGTGTGTGTGTGATGTGTGCTACTGTACTGTACTATGCATTCTATCTGTGTGCTTGTGTGTTACTGAGTTCTTATTAGTTATGTAAGGCAAGCCGCGGGGCAGACCAACATTATTGAAGTTAAAACTTCCATAGGCGACCTTGAGCACTTTCGATGTGGGGAAACGATTTTTTGTCAATGAATTTATAATTATAGTCTAAGTGTAGTGCACAGTACAAAGAACCCTGCGCTAATGGTTCGCTTCATTCCAAATTAAGTTGTTTTTTACTTTTTTTATTGATTTCTATTATATTTACATAACTAATAATAATGTAACCTACGACAGTGTAGCTGCCGGAACAAAACCTATTCTAGTAAATAATATATCTATACTGCTGCTATGTACCTTCCTAATGTACTATTCCATTACTTTTACATTATTGTAAAATGTCAACGAATGGATAGTTTGAACACATCTGTTTATGTATGATAGATATGTAATCATTTTATTATTGAACATTCAATTGCAAACCCCCGTCTAAAGGGGAGAGATAGTGTTTGGTTCGAATCCCACTCGGTCGATAGTGGCGCCGCCCCGCGTTGCCGTGAGGTGCCATCTAGTGTTAATAAGTGTTCTCTCACCTTTTACAATATCATATTATATTATTAAACACTAATACATGCGTTCGTAACATTGCTTGAGTTGTTATTGTGACGGTTCCTTCGGAGATCGTCTGCACCCTTCCCTTGTAATTGTTAGTGCGAGCCAGAGCCACCTACCGGCCGGCCTATTTAATTATATAGGCCATCCGAATCGAGCTCGTTACTGACTATTATAGCTAAATGGGCTACACTCGTACGACTGAGATTGCTTTAACTGTTGTCCTCTCTCCTCTCTCCTTTCCCCGTCGCTTCAGCTCGCGGAGTTATGACGTCACACGACACGAGGAAACGACGCTCACAGATGCAAGTTAATTAAGAACGTATGTTGAAGGAATGAATACATTAAGTTCGCATTATCATCGACATTGCATTGCATTACATATAGTTTAGTTGCACACAAGGCGGATAAACATAGTAACACCTGTTGCCTAAGTAAAGATACCGTTGGTTAGTTTTCTGAAATTGTTGTCGGTCAATTGTCATTATGCGTGGCTGTCTTTGACATCTTTGCATTTGCTTTTGTATTAATGCCTACGTCGCACTGGGTGGCACCACACTGAAACTTTACTGCTATTTATATTTTTGTTTTGTAAAACTATCATACAAAAAAACGTAGGTAGGAACCAAGCCGTAGTTTTTGCTTGTCCCTCTATGCTTGGTCGCGTGGAACAGGCACCTAGCTCTGAGACGTTTCAAAGTGATTCTTGTGATACTCAGGTGATTCTACTGAACAAATTATATGTAGGTAAGTAGGTATACCAATTCGACTTTGACGTTAACTACAAAATTATGTTAAGCCAAAATGAGCCTACTTGCACAGTGGTCGCGAAATCTCATTGTCCGCTTGACTCCACTCGCATAATAATATGCGGCGTGAAATTTTGTCAAACAGTGTGATTGGCCAATTCATTAAAACCCAGCTCCGCGACAGGCGACAGCACGGAACATTACGGAAGATCCCCGTTGGTACATCAAAGGTCGATAAAGATGGTTTTACTCTGGTGGAGAAAAGACCAAAACCGTCACGTAATAAACGTGGTACCACCGCCAGCGTCATAGCATCAGAAGTCACCCTGCGTGCTGTGGACCCGACCATCCTCCTTTTCAGGTGATGAGGTCTTTCGATATGTAAAGGAGAGGATACGTTTCTGGATTAAGGACCCGCCACCAATACAGTTACATCTGCAGCGGCTAGAGCCATCGGGAATGAGAGACACGGCCTTCAAATCGTACGTGCTCCAGGTGCCTGCGAAGCATGGGGACATGTTTCTCAATTCGGATTTCTGGCCGCCAGGAGTCGTCTATCGTCGCTTTAGGGGTGCGCTAACGAAAAAAGCCCCTTGTTAGTCTCTAAGGTATTTATTAACTATGGACCCAAGCTGTTTCATTTTTGTAATGTACATTTTATAGTTGTCTGAAATAAAATATATTATTATTATTATTATGGGCGACAGTGGAAACCACCTTGTACCCTGTCTACCAACCAATAAGACTGCAGCCCCTTCGGCGTAGTAGGTACCTACCTAACTTGGCCAATTTCGCACAAAACCGTGTTATTTTTGTGCGAAAGTGTGTAACTTTGCGCTGACACGCTGACCCGTCGCCGAACTGTTTATTAATGATCTATGATTCTATGAGATTGAATTACAATCTGGCCCTATGCTCCTCCCCCTCCCCCTATGCCCTTATGCTATGTTTACACTTTTACTTTAAACATCGGCTTTGAAGTTTGGTTCAGTCAATAACAGTTCCCTGAGTTAGTAGTCAAGTTAGAGTCTGCGCGTGTCAGATGGCGGAAAACATGATTAAATGGTCTGAAATTACAGTAGGTAACTGCAATGCGTTTTATAGCAAAGTTACCTTGCGTGGACTCAGTTTAGTGAAGTCAGTTCGTCACTAGCTTATTGGCAGTGAGTGGCAGCTGGCAGAGGCGCAAGTTCAGTTCGTTCATTCAGTCAGGTCAGTGCCTTACGAGGCGTGACTCGCAGCGGTCGTCCGTGCCCCTCTGTGCGCCGCCTCGCCCGCGCTGTGTGCGCCGCGCGTGCCATGTGCTGAGCGCGCCGCTCGTGCCCTGTGCCCCGTGCCCCGTGCCCTGTGCCCGTGCCCTGTGCCCCGTGCCCTGTGCCCGTGCCCTGTGCCCCGTACCCGTGCCCTAGCTCTGCCGCGAGCGCCGCCGCCATGGGCTGCAGCGCCCGCCTCTGCACCGCAGAGAAGATCTTCCTCTTCATCAACATTGCATTCGCGGTGCGTACCTACCTACCACTACTTTACTTACCCCTTTAATGTAGCTTCTAGTGAACATCGATCCTTCATTCTTGATTTAGGAAGCACCCGAAACTACCTACCGACACAAAACCTGACCTGTAATATCGATATCGCACTCTCAGGGCAAAATCTAAACGGCATTACCTAGGTAAGGTATTATACATAATATTTTAAAAAGATTGATAGGTATGTACACGGGCTCAATTTTAAAATTAATGATAAAATAAAATAGGTAATAATAAAATCTTTGAAAAAAAATATTTTATTCGAGGGATTAGAATTTAATGAAAAGGTTTATTTAGTATTTTGTTTCTAGATCTAATATCAACTACAACAAACAACTAATTGTAAAGTAATTCATCATCAACCTAGATCAGTCCACTGCTGGACGTAGCGTAGGTACCTAGGTCTCTCTCTCAAGATGCGCTACTGATTAGTGATTAGGTCCTATTTGTCTAATTTTGTTGGAACGCTTTTAATTTTTTTAATAAATAATGTAAAGATTCAGAAAGCAGTAGGTAGGTACTAGGTAGGTACTATGACATTCCTTAGAGTTCAAATATCCAACAAAATGGTAGGTAGGCAGGTATGTTTCCATGAGATAGACTCAAGACTCAACTAGCTAACCGAACACTGGTGGTTTCGTGGTAGTGGCCCCGCCTTCCGATCCTAGTGGGTTCAAATCCAGTCGAGTACCTACCAATGAGTTTTTACAACAGAAACGACAACAATAGACCCAAACTTACTTACCTACCTACCTAGTTACTTCACAGAACTTGTTTGTTAACAATACAAGTACATACAGTAACGAAAAAAAATACTTATTTTATTAAATCGTATTTGGAAAATAAATGATTTTTCCGAGTTTTTTAAATGCAGTTGTTATTTTTACTCGACTTCAGCGAAGCAAAAAAGGATGTTGACCGTAATGTAGGTACGTACCTACTTATTTATGTTTATTTGTTCCTCTTTATTTGTAAACACTACTGTTAGAAGAATTTTTTAATTTAAGGAAACAACCACGTAGCAGTGTCCGTTGTGAGTAATATTGTAGGCACCTAGGTAGGTACCTACGAAGTCAAAGGACAAAGGATCGCGTTATTGCACCGCGTCATGGCGCATGTCGTGCAGGCGTGACGTCACGCGGTGCCTCACAGGACTGGTTTGGTTGAGTTGAGTTGTGTTGGCAGTGGAGCCGGTCCCGAGCCCGAGCCCGAGCCCGAGCCAGTGCCGCCTGCAGCTGCACTTATTGTTATTGCCTCACCTCACCTCACATGGTACTGTAGTGCCGGCCGGTCCGGTCTCGTGTCGGGGGCATCGTCCCGTACCCTAAGTCCCAGTGCATTTACAACATTTCCAAATTACCAAATGTTGTTTTCGTTTCGCCTACGTATCTCTCTCTTTTGCCTGGAAAAATTATGAAACAGCAACTCTAACTACGTAACGTATTTTTGCTGTCTCATCTTTTCTTCATACAAAAGACAGAGACACGTAGGCGAAACGAAAACAACATTTGGTAACGAAATGTGGTAGCAAAACTCGGACTTCGGGTACTGCAGAGCTTTCCGACTAAAGCTCTACCTGCGCTCCCCACACCACGCCACGCGCCGCGCGCGCCGCCTCCCATTACCAACAGCATTCCTCGCCTATACCGGGGGATAAGGAATGTGTGTGCAGTGCCTACACGTGGCTGCTATACGACACATCCATCCGACTCCGTCGTGACGACCACCTTCTGAGAAGGCATGCTATTCAATTTCCGCCGCGTTTACATACCTACCTACATCGCTCCCTTGCAACTACATACAAGTACATAAGCTACCTTACCAATAAGTACTTCATGTCCACATAATGCTTGATGACCGCCACCGCCAGCGCCAGCGCCGCCGCAGTCCTCGTTGTCGCGTCGGTCTCCGGTCTGGAGGCCTACCATGAGCTCTGTCTGGCTCTGTCTTTGGTTCTGGTTTTGAGTCTGTGTGAGTGTGGACTAAATAAATCCTACGTCAAAACGTCACATAGTTTATTGTACACACAGTATAATAGTTTTGAACTAATGCGATTTACAGTAATTCGGTTCACTTGTAGTTTGCTCTCTGCACTGTTTTTATATTCTTTAAGTTTTATCCTACACTGCCTATGACATTCCAACATTCCACACAACACTATCTATAATATAGCCTCGAACTAAGCAAAGCGGATATATTATACCTATTGTGGGAACCAGATAGCTTTAATAGGTACTTATAACTTAGGTTTGAATAATCACACTAATATCATAAATGCGAAAGTTTCTAACTATGGAACTATGGATGGATGTTACTTTACTCAATAACTCTAACGACTGAACGGATTTGGATGAAGTTTGGCACAGATATAGATTTTGGTCTGGAATAGCACATTGGCTACCTTTTATTCCGGTAAAATGTATGGTTCCCGTGGGATGGATTTGTTTTGCACGATATGTATATGTATGAAAGTCGTGTTTATATTATAACTAAAGAACGGTTGAACATAATTAGACTGAAAATAAGTGGAGAGGTAGCTTAAAAAACCAGGAGACGGACATTGGATACTTTTTATCCCGAAACATTAACGGGAACGGGGCGAGCGAAACCGCGGGCGGTCGCTTGTATTTTATATTTCTGACTTCGGAACACATATCAGTCAGAGAACAAACATCTATATTCATCATAAACATGTTTATTATTATTATTTATTTATTATTAGATTATTACTTACTACAGTAGGTACAGATGTTATCTTGTTCATTTCATTTCATTTATTCAATAACAATCCTTTTATAAATCGTGTCTGAATGTCTACTATAAACTAACATGCTACAAAATAATAAAAAAAAAAACAATAAAACATTTAAATACACAGTTATCAAATAATATAAGTAGGTACACAAACATACAAAAACAAATGTCAGAATAAATTACAATTGTTCCGGATGGGGATCGAACCCACGGCCTACAGCGCAAAATCAGAAATACTAAACTGAGCTATGGGGGGTTTATCCGATTCAACTCTAATATACCTATTGTACCTGTTTAGAAATTCCTTGACTTTACGAGTCAATTTCTCATCGACCATTCAACCTACCAAATGTAATAATAATGAACGGTTGGAACTTGGACCCGGGCCGGCAAACTTAATAACAATGCCGAATCTCTCAAGGCCGACTAATACTCAGTGGACCCGAAACAAATAAATGCAGAAAGCAAATTTCCAGCGAGTCATCTCAACAAAAAGCAGCCAAGTGCGAGTCGGACTCGCCCATGAAGGGTTCCGTAGCATCAAGTAACATAATAATAATATAAAGGTTCTTGTAGTTCGTCGAAAGGTTAATTGCAGTTTACGATTTATGACGTATAAAAAAAACTACTGACTATATCTCGTTCAAACCAAATATCGTTGAAAGTTTGCATAGTAATGTACAACATATATTTTTTTTAGTTTTATCATTCTCTTATTTTAGAAGTTAGAGCGGGGGACCAACTTTTTTCCACTTTGGAAGTGTCTCTCGCGCAAACTTTTCAGTTTAGAAAAAAACGATATTAGAAACCTCAACATCATTTTTGAAGACCTATTCATAGAAACCCCACACGTATGGGTTCGATGAAAAAAAATTTTTAGAGTTTCAGTTTCAAGTATGGGGACCCCCAAAATTTATGGGTTTTTTTTCTATTTTTGTGTAAAAATCTTAATGCGGTTCACAGAATACATCTACTCGCCAAGCTTCATCAGTCTAGCTCTTACGGTTTCGGAGAAAAATGGCTGTGACATACGGACGGACAGACAGACAGACAGACAGACAGACATGACGAATCTATAAGGGTTCCGTTTTTGCCATTTGGCTACGGAACCCTAAAAATGGTCCCAAGTGTACAGTCGAGGGGAACCAATGCAATGCTTCAAGCTGTAGGTACATAATAGAGACGGTGTCATTAGGCTTGATAATATCGACATCGATGACGATAATAACAAATATAAAAATAAGTAACAATTCCGTAAAGTTCCATCGTAAGTAATCGATGACGGCATGCGTAATCACTAATCAGACACAATCACCCGCCACGGTCAGGGTCGCTCAGTAGGTAAGCCTACCACAAGCTCTATCTGGCTCTGGCTCTGGTTTTGAGTCTGTGTGAGTGCACACCAGTGTTTGACGTTTCGACGTAGGATTTATCAAAATAAATCCTCACACAGACTCAAAACCAGAGCCAGAGCCAGAGCCAGACAGAGCTTATGGTAGAGCTACAAGTCGATGCCGGCGACGTCTGACGTGCTCACCTCTCGGGCTCTCGGTAATATCTAATCTACCTATTGATACATCTACCTACGTCTACAACACAACCTACATCATAATACCTACTACATGGTAGAAACTTCAGTCAGTCAGTCTGTGTGTGTGAGTGTCCTCACCGAGGGAGGTGGTCGCGTCAGTCTGTGTGTGTGAGTGTCCTCACCGAGGGAGGTGGTCGCGTCAGTCTGTGTGTGTGAGTGTCCTCACCGAGGGAGGTGGTCGCGTCAGTCTGTGTGTGTGAGTGTCCTCACCGAGGGAGGTGGTCGCGTCAGTCTGTGTGTGTGAGTGTCCTCACCGAGGGAGGTGGTCGCGTCAGTCTGTGTTCGTGCTGTGTGTGTGTGAGTATCCTCACCGAGGGAGGTGGTCGCGTCAGTCTGTGTGTGTGAGTGTCCTCACTCCTCACCGAGGGAGGTGGTCGCGTCAGTCTGTGTGTGTGAGTGTCCTCACCGAGGGAGGTGGTCGCGTCAGTCTGTGTTCGTGCTGTGTGTGTGTGAGTATCCTCACCGAGGGAGGTGGTCGCGTCAGTCTGTGCTCGTGCTGTGTGTGTGTGAGTATCCTCACCGAGGGAGGTGGTCGCGTCAGTCTGTGTGTGTGAGTGTCCTCACTCCTCACCGAGGGAGGTGGTCGCGTCAGTCTGTGTTCGTGCTGTGTGTGTGTGAGTATCCTCACCGAGGGAGGTGGTCGCGTCAGTCTGTGCTCGTGCTGTGTGTGTGTGTGCCGAACTAAATTATATTTTCATTGCTCATTTATATACTCTGAAAGTAGGTCTGAAGTTGCCTGAGGGGCCTAATTAAAAGTAATACTTTCAGCCCTAGGGAGAATCGCTTTCTATTGACAGCTGTCAAATTATAAAAAAAAAACAAGTTATATTTTATTCAACCATGTTCCAACTTTCTAAAGTCTTTCTAACTGCAAGGAGGTTGTTGAACCAAATTCCAACTTTTTATTCAGCAAGTAGGTTGGAAACCCATTACAACGGTAAGAAGTTTAAAAAGTCTAATTAGAGCGCAATGTTAAATTTAAATTAAAATAACATAAAGATAGTATTAAATAAATAATATATCTTCTAAATTACTTGATTAATATTATAGTTTCAACTATTTGTTTAAAATAACATAGATTTGAGCAAACAATTTACCATTTTTTAAATTATGAAAATGAAAATAATGGCTGAATAATGCTGGCGAGCCGAAGCCGAAGGCCCGCCAGAGAAAAAGAAAAAAAAAACCGGGAAGGCGGCAATTCAATCTTCATTTTCACTAATTTTTCTTTCATGTTTTTATTTTTACTTTCCTTGTATTCGTAATGAAAAGCACAGTGTTTACCTCGGGTGAAAGTCCCTCAAGCTCCATTGGTGCCCTCGCTACGCTCTGGCGCCAAACCCGTCTCGGGACTCAAAAAACGTGACTTTCAACACTCAGGTAACAATGTACTATTAAAACAATTGCGCTTTTATTAAGCTTTCAGTAATATTATTTATAAGCTATTATAGGTGCTACCTAGTACTACTAGATAATTGACTCTGTGTTCTACGTTGTAATGTTATCAAGTTAACAAAGCGAACAGCAGACGGATGGATGATCGTTGTCGGAATAGCAAAGGCCACGGGGCGGCGCCGGTTTTTGCCTATTATCGGCGAACGAGACGCGGCGGACGGAAAACCAAATGAAGGAGAAATCATTTCGTACCTACTTTAATAATTGAACCTTCGGACTCAAGCCACACACATGACTAATTTCAGTTGTTTTTGCAAGCAAACAATATTTTCCATGCCTAAGTAGCTATATCGATCATAATAATTGAGTCATATGCAACGAGCGCCGGACGAATGAAGAAGCGATAACATTTCTACTTCATGAACAATGAGATCGGTAGATGATGTATGTTTTCAAGTAGTGAAGTGATGACGTAAAGCGGCGATGGCGATGGAACGATGGTATCGTCACGCGGCCGACATCGATCCAAAGAGTAGCGGCTAGCTAGCGGCCCGTCACCTGTCGACTGTACCGCTACCGACATGCGACATGCATGCCGCGCGCCGAGAGCCGAGAGTCGAGAGCCCAGAGCCGACCAACAAGTCTGCTCTACATAACCCGTGCATCTACATATTATCGACCCGTTTCAAATATAATTGAGAGTTATTCGAGGCGCGTGCCGATCTAGTGAGGCGCATCGCATCTTCACTATATTTATATTATTACAAGCTGTGCCCGCGACTTCGTCCGCTCCGCATGGAATAGTGTCTATGGGTAGCATTTTTAATTTGCAGCGGAAGTAAACAGTAAATAAATAACAACGTCATTAAGCGTGCACGTGACACAGTCGTCTGCCCTCTTGCTAAACTTAGACATATTTCCCCACCTACACAGCGTCGTACTACGCCACACTTTCTTCCCCCCGCATTCCTCTCCGAACTCCCCCCACACTCCCCCCACTCTCCTCAACACCTCCCCACATTCCCCCCATACTCCCCTCCCCAATCCCCCTGTACTCCCCCTTTGCACTCCCCGACTCCTCCCGCACTCCTCTCCACACTCCCCCATCGCACTCCCCCCACATCCCCTCTCGCACCTCCCCTCCACACTCCCCCCGCACCTCCCCTCCACACTCCCCCCTGTACTCCCCTCCCCAGACTCCCCTCCACAATCCCCCTGTACTCCCCCTTTGCACTCCCCGACTCCTCCCGCACTCCTCTCCACACTCCCCCATCGCATGCCCCTGCACACTCCCTCATCGCACTCCCCCCCGCACCTCCCCTCCACACTCCCCCCGCATCACCCCGCGCACCTCCCCTCCACTATCCCCCTGTACTCCCCTCCACACTTCCGCCCCACACTCTCGCACCCCCCCACTCCACACTCCCTGTGTACCCTCCTCCCTCTACCCCCCCAGCAAAAACTTTGAATGTCAGTAGTTTTGGCGTGAAAGCTGGACAGACAGACAGACAGACAGAGTTACAAACGCATTTATAATATTAATAAGGATTATCGCAGCGCAACCGACGACACAAAGCGATCAGACACGAGGTGGAGAGAAGGAGATTCCCTCACTGCACTGCATTGGAGTGGAGTGGAGTGGAGTGGAGGTATGAATGGACCGGCATCGGCAGCACCGGACGACGCCGACGCCGACGGCCCTCTTGATTGATCTCTATTGTCCATTACAACGAGTGGTCCAAGTCAAGTGACGCACGCACGAGGCTGGTAGCAGTGAACTTTAATTCCAGCTTGGTTTGCGTTATGTTCCTCCCTAGACTTACCCTGACGTTTACTTACAAGCTTCAAAGGAATTCTGGCTGAAAAAGAAGGGAGACGATAATGTACCTACATCACGTTCTTGTACACCGTTATTACGATACTATTGAGCCTGATGTACACTGTAGTCATTCAATTTATTGCTATATATCTGCTTTTTTGTTCTGGCACAGGACTTGCACGTGCAGTGTGCAGTAGGCCTACCATTAGCTCTGTCTGGCTCTGTCTCTGGCTCATGTTTATGTTTATCTCAACAATTTGACAGTGGAGAAAAGTGGATTCGTTTTAACGGGGTGTAATGTACACCCCGTTACATTGACCGGACCCCAATAGTTTATTGATTCAGTTGTATCTTTAGGATCACTTTGAAACGTCTCATTGGGTTTATTATCCACTATTAGATAACTTTTGTGAACCTTTAAGCAGGTGCATAATATCTTATCAAGATATTGTCAGCTCTTTTGGGGAAGATACATTTATGAATTAAATATCGAGGTGACTGCACTCTGCGTCACTAGAGGGCATCATGGGTCAAATCAATTGAAATAGCCATCAATTGAACAAATTACTACTTTCAGTAAGTACCCATTGAATAAATTACGATCAAGTAGCTAAGTAAAGTACTGGCGGCTACCTTACCTTATTAGGTACCTCCTACTCTTATTATAACGCTTTTATTAGCTTCACTATATGTATGTATGTATGTATGTAACCGACCCTTTTGAGCTCGATTTTGTCCTACTTTGAACGATCAGATTTGATTCAAACTTTGCACACCTGTCAAAGGTCGATGACAATGCAATAATATGAAAAAAAAAATAAAAAAAAATGAAAAGAAATAAAAAAAAATAAAAAAAAACCACACTTTGAACGATCAAATTTGATTCAAACTTTGCACACCTGTCAAAGGTCGTTGACAATGCAATAATATGAAAAAAAAAATAAAAAAATGAAAAGAAATAAAAAAAAATAAAAAAAAAACCTACTTTGAACAATCAGATTTGATTCAAACTTTGCACACCTGTCAAAGGTCGATGACAATGCAATAATATGAAAAAAAAAAAAAAAACTAAAAAGTAAAAAATAAATTATAGTTTAAAAAACTAAAAAAAAAACGCTTTTATAACAAATTGAACTAAAAAGTTAAAAATAAAACTGTAATAATCAATTGAAAATTTATATTATTGTACAAAAAGCGTGGGGGGCTTGATTTTGATTTTATCAATAGTTTATTATATTTGAAGTTATTATAAAAAGCACCCCACGCTTTTTGTCCAATAATATAAATTTTCAATTGATTATTACAGTTTTATTTTTAACTTTTTAGTTCAATTTGTTATAAAAGCGTTTTTTTTTAGTTTTTTAAACTATAATTTATTTATATTTTGAGAATATAGGTAAAGCTACGTACTAGTTAGTACCTAACGTGCGAGGGCGACTCATTGGTTTTGTAATTTGTAGATACTTTAAAGGTAGATAAGTTTTAAAAAGGTAATAGTACATTATGATATAAGTGCGGTAAGTTGAAAATTACAGCCGAGGCGTTATTGCAAGCCCGAGCCGTAGGCGAGGGCTACAAGAAAGCAGAGGCTGTAATTATCAAAGCGCACGTATGTCATACGACGTTTTATAACATATTTGCGAGGAAACAAATAATACTCGGACTTTCGGACGAACTTACTTACTTGTAGTAATTACTTACTTGTTAAAACAGTTGGAAAAATTTGAACAATTTGTAAAGTTGATTATTTCGTTGCCACCACATGCAATGAGCTTGACTTATATTTTTGAGAAAGTTCCATGAAATAGGCTAAAAACACACTTTTTGTGAAAATGAATTAGCATCTTTGCTTGTTTTCTATAAGATGAAGTTTTGATACGCTTGTAAGTATCTATCGTTCGATTTTTCAGGCAAGAGGCTTAAAGTAGCCTTTTTCACTGCCTCTGAAAATTTTGGCGGTTCAAATTAATAAATTCATCATTACTTGACGACATTTTCAAACAAAAATAATACAGCGAAAAGAAAAAGCGCGCGGAATAATTTTTTACTTTTTCACAAATTAGATAATTTTTTTTTTAAGGCAAAGGCACAAAAACAGCCAGTATTACTAATAGAGTAAATTAATATTTTTTTGTTTTTGTTACAAATAAATGGTATTAATTTATTGTTAAAATTAATTAAATTAAAGAATAAATGTGTATTTTCTATATTTTATCTCCCAGAGTTAATTTTATTCATAAAATGTTTACCACAAAAAAATCTTAGCAAAGAGTTTTTATGTCAGTTTTCTGACATAAAAACTCTTTGCTAAGATTTAAAAAGGTACCGTTCGTGGATTGATAACCGTGCGTTTTACATTACGATAACGCACAAGTACGTAAAAACATACATAACGATATTGAAATCGGTGAAGTAGGAGACCCTTTATGAGCAAATGTGTTATAAAATATTTTACTAAGAATGACTTACCGCTGTCATCAATAAGCAAATAAGTACATACCTACTACCTACGGACGTATCTGTCAGTTCAATGGCAAGTCAATAAGATGACTGTGTATGTGTAGGTAGGTACTTGTGTAGTGAAGGTGTAGTGTATTGTATGTAGGAACACGTAAGCTTACTCACCTCGGCAAGGTGAGGTACTAAACTCCTATTTATGTACATAACAATGGTAACCAATTAAATTCCAAATAATTATACTGATTTCCAAAAGAATCCATGAAACTGTTGACAGAAACTACGAAATCCAACAACTTCATTAGACATATTTTCATATTTCCATATTTTCAAAATTGTAATATTTTAGTTTTTAGCTCTTTTGTGGTTGTTATATTTTTTGTGCGTTTAATAAATAAAAATAAAATAAAATCCAGCCTACACTTGACAGATGTCTCACTGGCCCGAAACACTAAAGAAACGTTTACAAATGAGATAATCATCGTTATCCAACAATAACGAAAGGCGCAGTATAGGTAATAGCCAAATAGGTACGTAGCCGTAGGTATTTATTCAATGGCACAAGGTCTAGCTAGGTGCCAGACGCCGCGCGATTCAAGATAGGCAACAAACTACGGCATGGTTCTTTCTTATCGTTTATTTTGTATGATCTTTTTACAAAACAATAATAATAATAGCAGTGAAGTTCCAGTGTGGAGTGTGGTCCATTTCATTTCATAATATAGTATATTTCATTACAAGTGCGGGAAGGCTGTCATTGCAAAGAGTTCCGACAAATGTCTACCCGAGCCGAAGGCGAGGGTTGACAGTCGGAACAAGTTATAATACAGTTGCGAAAAAATTAAGCAATTTAATAAAATAATAAAAATACCATTTGCTTTTTAGGGTTCCGTAGCCAAATGGCAAAAACGGAACCCTTATAGATTCGTCATGTCTGTCTGTCTGTCTGTCTGTCCGGCCGTTTCACAGCCATTTTTCTCCGAAACCATAAGAGCTAGACTGATGAAATTTGGTGAGTAGATGTATTCTGTGAACCGCATTAAGGTTTTTACATAAAAATAGAAAAAAAACTATAAATTTTGGGGGTCCCCATACTTGAAACTGAAACTCAAAATTTTTTTTTTCATCTAACCCATACGTGTGGGGGGGGTATCTATGGATAGGTCTTCAAAAATTATGTTGAGGTTTCTAACATAGTTTTTTTCTAAAACTATAAATTTTGGGGGTCCCCATACTTGAAACTGAAACTCAAAAATTTTTTTTTCATCGAACCCATACGTGTGGGGTATCTATGGATAGGTCTTAAAAAATGATGTTGAGGTTTGTAACATCGTTTTTTTCTAAACTGAATAGTTTGCGCGAGAGACTCTTCCAAAGTGGAAAAAAGTTGGTCCCCCCCCCTCTAACTTCTAAAATAAGAGAATGATAAAACTAAAAAAAATATATGTTGTACATTACTATGCAAACTTTCAACGATATTTGGTTTGAACGAGATCTAGTCCGTAGTTTTTTTTTTATACGTTATAAATCGTAAACCGCAATTTACCTTTCGACGAACTACAAAAACCTTTATATTATGTTAATTGATGCTACGGAACCCTTCATGGGCGAGTCCGACTCGCACTTGGCTGCTTTTTTTCTCTTCTCTCCACGCAATAAGTTCGTCGTATGTATGCATGTAGCGACTTTTTGACTTTTCCGGTAAAATGTTCTCCGAAGCATTTTGTGCAATTATACTGAGTTCCGGTGGTGTTCATTCAAAAAAACTAGGGTCGAAATTACTCATTTTGTGCAACAAACAAATAAACTCGCAAAGAAAGTTTCTGAAAAATGGCGCCAAGCGCCAACCGTAAAATATAAGCAGAGATTTTGTTTTTTTCTTCACCCATTCTGGAAGGCAAAGGGAACTATACCCATACAGCCAAGTCTTCAGTAGACTTTTTTTATTGATATGAATTGAAAATGAAATTTAATGAGATGAAATGAAATGAAACCTAACATAACTCATTCAATCAAATCATTAAATCTGTTAATGAAACAAATTAGTAGCTTCTTTTTAGAAATAATACGTATTTGCATAAATCATAAAAACTTCGATGAATTTTTTTAGT
Organism: Thera britannica; assembly: GCA_939531255.2. Taxonomy (NCBI): domain Eukaryota; kingdom Metazoa; phylum Arthropoda; class Insecta; order Lepidoptera; family Geometridae; genus Thera; species Thera britannica. Next base: position 14,948,784 of record OW618034.2, on the reverse strand, counting down.
AAAAACTTCATGGTTGGTTTTTCTTTTTAGACATTATTTTGACAGTTGGGAAAGAAAAAGCACTAGTGCGGGAATGGTAAAAAAAAAGCACGCGTGTGTAATATCCCTCCATAACTATACTCTTTGGTGTAATAGCCCACATCCCGAACGCTATACGTCCCTGCAATACGCCACTTTTTGAGCAACTGTATTAAAAAATATATTATTTATGTTATTCTACTAGCTGATGGAACAAACATATGGCTCACCTGATGTTAAGTGGTAACCATCCCTTAGTTATATCAAAGCATTGGCTCGTAGGCCACGCACGCCAGGAACGTGCCCTACTATACACTGCCATGCGTCCATCAACTTGAGGCATACAGATGTTCAGCCTCACGTGCCAGTAATGTGACCGGCACCCATACCCTTCAGACCGAAACAGCAATGCTGCTTCACGGCTGAAATAGGCATGGTGCTAGTAGTTCTCCGGACGAGCCACATACAAAGAGATCTACAAATCCTATACACCTTAGGGGCCAGCCTTGCCTTGCCGTTGTTTAAACTTTGAAGCACCTTCGATTCCATAAAAATGTAAACAAGAAGGTGTCAAAATGTTGCTTCAGGTACTAATAAAACTCGCGTTCACTGATTTTGCAAGTTTTACAAAGTGTGAAAAAGTGAACTAAACACTGAAAGATTCAGGTAGGTAGTTATATTATGAAGGTGAGATGTAGATTGGGTGCGATGCAGTACTTGGTGGGTACTAGCTACCTACCTCGGCCTCTCGAGCGCAGCTATAGAGAGAGCCTCCACGGGCGAGGCCGCGGCATCGGCACCGCGACTCCTTACGCCGCGCCGGCCGGACCAGACTAATGTTTAGTAAACTGACGACAAGGAGGTTGGTAACTCGACAACGTCCGCGCGGTGCGGTGCGGTGCGTGCGGCCTGCATGCCGCTCGGACCGGCATGCGGCAGGCTGGCTGGCTGGCTGGCTGGCTAGGGTATCTAACCGGTCTAGGTAGGTCATACGAGCGATAGAGATTTATCTCTGGCGATTTGAAATCTTTAGCCGGATGCCTAGGTCGTTGGTTTACGTCTCGTCGTTTTACAATTTATGACGTATTCAAAAAAACTATTATCTAGATCTTGTTCAAACCAATTTTCGTTGGGAGTTTGCATGGTAATGAGCATCATATTTTTTTTTGTTTTATTAATCTGTTATTTTGTTGTTGCCCAACTTTACTAGTTCTAATAATAAAATCATAAGAAGCGGAGGTTCACCGGCACCGGTGCCAAATAACGTCGTTACATATGATTGACAAAGCAAATGATTATGATTGCTAGTCGTTATTTGTTCCATGCAGTGGGCAGTGCAGTGCGAGAGTGCGACAGGCGATCAGCTCGCTCGCTCTCTCTTGGAATTTGGATGAAGAAGGTTGTGTGTGAGTCGTGAAACGGGAGCTATGCGAGTTTGTTTACTAAGTAAAGGAGTCAAGTGCGAGCTGTGCCTCGCATATGAATGTTCTTGTAACCGTTCTTATTGAAAGCGCTAAAGGTGGAAGTAAGCTTGTTGAACTGTTTCTCAGTACTAGTACGAGCTCCCATTTGTAGGAATTTCAATCTCGGTAAGGTTCATGTTAGGTACAGGTATCTCGAATTTAGATATTTATTGTAGGAGTTGCATTACTTACTAGTTTGCATTATTATGGTCTTCCGTTCGTGTAATCCAACGAGCGCTACGTCGAAGCCGTTCCAAAATATAACGAACCAGCCGTTCCAAAAAATAATGTACCTACATACCTTCCTACCTACTGTAATGTGTTCGTGACCTAGTTCCGCGATTGTCCAATTGTCGTGTCGTGACGCGAGTATCGAAAGCATCACTATACATGTACACCTACCTAACTATACCTACAACTCAGTGTCCCGATCATTGACAAGTGACATGCGGCTATTCCAGCGAAATATGATTCAGGGCATTAGTTGAACCACTGCTGGCTGCGGAGATACAGTTACAGTTGTTATCTAAACTAATGATATTATTAGGAGGAAAGATTTAATTAGTTGTTTGTTCGCATTGAATAGGCGCCGAAACTACGAGACTGATTTAAAATAGTTATTTTGATCCCCCCATCTCGGAAAGTGTATTTTTGCTCTTCGATAAAACAAAACCGTTGTATATGCCAGTTTTATCCGCTAGAGAATAAAGTAAAAAACAATTTTAATCATCGTGTGCACTATATGAGATGTGAATTCAAAACATCAACCTACATGGTGCCGAATTTATCATACAACCTTTTTTAAAAGCCTTTTTCGAACCACTCACTACGCTCGTGATTCAATTTTACAATCCTTCGCTTGCTCGGTCATCAAAATTGAGCACGCGGTTAAAAGTTATATAATTATGTAGCTTTGTCGTTGAAAATATAATGTGCGTTAGTTGTGAAGAGAGGTAGAGAGGGGCTTTGTGTGTTGTGAACAATGGCTCCTTGTCGAGGGGTCGCGGCGGCGGCCACGTATCCGCAAGTACAGAGTACGAGCACTGTACTGAGCCCGCTCTGTGTCAGCCGCTCTGTTCACTGTCCTTTCTTAGTCGTTACCTTACATACATTTTGTCTCTATAGGTGGGCTTGTTCAAAACCGATCGGTAGGTAGGTACCTTAAGTACAGTGCTTCAATGTATTACCATCTGCCCGATAAGACGCCTATGGATGGGAACGGTCGATGAAACGGTGTAATTATATATTGCGGTCATCGAATAAGGCACGTATTATTCGGTGATCAATTCATCTCGCGATTCAGGTTATTTTGTCTCTTGTATTTTAGTAGCTGTCGCCTGCGCCTTCGCTCGCATGTCGTGGTAATGTGGATTGCTAACATAAATATTTAAGGAGGTACCTACTCATTATTTAGACGGCATCCGACGATTATTGAGGATTCGTTGTACCGAGTAAAGAGAAGCGAGATGGTGATCAGTGTATCGCTGGCAAATATCGCTCTGCTGGTGTATGCCGAAACTGATCGCCATCGTAGATCACAGCTATACATATACGAGAACCAGCATGTCCTTTCGGAATGGCGGCCCGTGTGGAGTGGGCCAGTACTTGGAGCTCGGTTGTTGTGATCGAGGAGGTAGGGTAGGTGAGACGGCGCCGGCGTGGAGGAGTGACGTTGTGCTTGTGTGGTGCGCAGATGTACAGCGGCGCGCTGCTGGCGACGGCGGCGCGGCTGGCGTGGGACCCCTCCACGTACACGTGGTTCCGGTTCCTGTGCGCGGCGCAGTACCGCGCCTCCGCCGCCTACGTGGCTGCCGCGGGCGTGGCGCTGGCCGCGCTCGTCTACCTGGCCGCCGCGGCCGCCACCGCCGCCACCGCCGCCTGTCTGCACATCGTCAGTATACACTACACTACACTATCTATATCATTCACTGTGTTTGGATCGGATGTTTGTGGTTCGACCGCGCTGGATCGATTTGGATGTAGCTTTTAGAACATTTTTAATTTCTATTCCGGAGAATTGACAGGAAGGAGTGGAGTGGAGTGGTGATTTTATATCCCGGAGAATTGACAGGAAGGGAGTAAAACAGCTATCGCGCGGGCTAAGTCGTGAGCATCCACTAGTAAATATTTAAAAGCGAGCCGAAGGCGAATGGCTCACGGAATAACGACGTGGTTGTTCGAGCCTTCGAGCGATGTTTCGTGAGGCATTCATAATAATTGCTGAGGTCGTCGGCGGTCGAACCTTTATTGATAGTTGATTAAAATTGATGAGTGTCTCGTGGATCAATTGATGGTGCCGAGCGAGTGGTGATGCGTGACTGTTGATGCGTGGCTAGTCAAAAATCAAATCAAAATCAAAATATATTTATTTAAAATCAAGGTACAAGGTTATACAAAAACAAGTGTAAACGATACTGACTGCAGAAGTATAAACTGTGTCGCAGCCAGTAACGCCCTCCTTTGGGCAGGTGACATCCAATTTACAACAAAGTAGGTAGAAATATTTAAAATGAACACAAGTAAAATTAAATAAGAACATACGTATAATATAATAGAATATGCAAACATTTTTGCAAAAGGGAACGGTGTGTTTAGGTGTGTATGTGTAGTGGATGTGTAAATGTGGTGCATTGCATGTATGAATGAGGAGTGTGGTGAGGTTGTGAGTGTGGTTGTAGGTAAACCAAGCGTGTGTGTAGTTGTGGTTTGGGGTGTGTGAGTGAGAGTGTGAGGGGTGAGTGTGTATGATTGAATGTACAGATCTCCTGAGGTGGTGAGGTAGGATGTGTTGTGTTGTGTGTGCAGTACTGCTTGGGCGTGGCGCTGCTGGCGCTGAGCGAGGTGGGGTACGCGGCGTGGATGGGCTGGTCGCTGGCGGCGTGGTGGCGCGCGGCCCCCGAGGCGGCGCTGGCGCGGCGCGCCATGGACCTGCTGCACGACCTCAAGCCCGCGCTGCTCGCCATGCACAACTACCGGGACGTGGTGCGCCCCATCTACGACATGATCGAGGTACCCGCACCCATCCACCAGCCACCATCCACCATCCACCAGCCACCATCCACCATCCACCAGCCACCATCCACCACTACTACTATACTCTACATTACACTCACACTATTTTCTTTAGAATCTGAATCGAATTGATCGTCTGGTAGCTAACCATCCTAATCATAAATTGATGCACGATTATTTAAATTCCAGGAAGTAGAGCACGAAGCACCCAACAACGTGTTCGTTATCATCGTTTTTGGAATATTGGGGATGATCCTGCAGGTGAGTGCCCGGCGTTACCTTTTAGTTCAATTTGCTGTGTTTAGGGTGTTGGTGTTTTTCTTTCTTATCTTAATTTCAATTTAGCAGAAGAGATGAAGCGCCGTTATCAGATCGGAACAACATAAACAACACTATATTACTATTGTTTGACATCCAGATAGCCGCATTCGTGATGGCGCGTCGTTTGGCTCGTCGCGTCGCCACCCAGCAGCTGCAGCCGCTGCCGGACAAGGAGCCCCCGCGCGGAGGCAAGGGGGGCGCGGGCGGGGGCGGGGGCGGGGGCTACGGGGGCTCAGGGGACGACGACAGCGACGCCGCCGAGGGCGACGCCTGCGCGCACCCCCCCGGCTGGCGCAAGAAGGCCAACCTGCGCATGTACACCATCCTCGACAAGATTTTCTAGCAGGTGAGAGACCGCGGTCCACGTGCTTATCCCGCGAGGGGAGATCCATGTAACCGACGGCACCTCTACCTGTTCCAGGACGAGAGAGGCGGGGCGAGCGCGCCGCCGCCGCCGCCGCCAGCGCTGCGGCGCAAGGCCAGCGCGGGTGCGGGCGCGGGGGCCCAGCCGCGCCTGCTGACGGCTCCCCGGCGCCGCGGGCGAGGGGCCCCGCGGCGCGCGCTGGGGGCGCCGCGCTCGGCCGCCTGGGACGCGGTGCAGACGCAGCTCCGCGCGCGCGCCCCCTCGGCGCCCCCCGCGCCCCCCGCACCCCCCGCCGCCACGCACGCGCTGCTCATCCTGCACGCCGGCCTCTAGCCCGCGCCCCGTGCCCCGTGCCCCGCGCCCCTCGCCCCTCGCCCGCCGTGGACGGCGCGGGGGCGCAGTTGGTTGAGTTCCGGCGGCCTGCAGTGCTAGTAGTCGGCCCGTAGGGAGGGATGCTGATTTGGGAACTTGTTTTCGGGTTTCCGACGCGGACGACGCTGCCTCTGAATGCCCCAGCTCTGTATTACCTATCTATATAGTACTTGTATGCACGCTCGTTAAGGCGGAGTATTTTCGGACGCACTCTGAGGGCGAGCTCATAGCGGCTATCTGACTGCAGCCGCTGCCCTCACAATGCGATGGATTAGACTCACCCTGTATATTTGTGCGTTGAGGACAGTTGAGCTCTTATACTATAAACTGTACGGTTTGGAGGGGTCATTGTGCGGGGTCCGGTTAATATCCACATTTGTCAACAGTCAAATCGTTGAGCCTCATTTAGATTAGTTTTATGAAATTCTGATAAGTCAAATAGCTCTTATTTTAATTGATTTTAGGTTTTCGGTAGTATTTAAACCAAAATTACTTGAGGACTTAGCTCAAAGTATGAGCAGCTGAAATGAAAGTGTATTATTTGATATCCTGATTTCAACGAAAATGTTCCCCATGGTTTCCGAGAAAAACCACCATTTTCTTCAAAGCCAACGACGGACTTGTCTATTGAGTTGACTGACTTGATTAAAAACTATTTTATTTTTAAATCAGTTAGGCCCGTCGATATGAGAGAGATACATTACATACGGTCAAACACTACTTATTCTATTCCTACTTATAATAAAAGCAGAGCAAGAACTAAGTATCGGTTATTCCATAATGTTCAGAAGCGAAGATAGCTGTTATTTATGAAACATTATTTGATGTCAAGACATATAGAACATGGGGTTTCCTTCATTACGGCAAGGCGGAATTTTTTACCTTCGATTTAAAAAAAAAATGTTATGTTAAATAATACTCAAAAATAACATCATCACCTACTAAAAGATACATGTATTAGTAAGTAAGTAAGTAAATAGAGGTTCGTTGGATGCGGACACGAAAGCAGACTGCCATATTGTTTAGCGGATCATAGTATAACTATACTATGTAGGTACCTACGTTTGTAAGAATTTAGTAAGTGATATCTTTAGCATTTAAGTTAACATAATACTACTTTATAATGTTGGAAGCAAGTCCATATCAGCGTTGTAATATGTATACTTTATCATTATTATTCCTACATTACCCTAGTGTACTGTAGAGCGAGTGATAGAAAGTATAATATACTTGAGTGTGTGTCATACACACGTGGATGCACATTTTTACAGTGCCCATTCACTTTGATATTGTTTTTGAGTAAAAAGTTTTAATGGAAGTTATATTATTGTTGTAGGTATGTATGTTACTATTGCCTGATCGAACATCTTGCCTATACCGAAGTAGTGGGGGAGGGGGGCATAGCATAGCGCAACCAAACAAACAGAAATGCCATCATAATTCTTCCATAGATATCGACAAGAGACGGTCATTGGGTCGGAGGTTCGACTATCGAGTGCCAAATAGAGAATAATGAATTAGCCTGTAATGTATCATGTTTGTCGCCGTAGGTATCTGTTCCGAGGTAGCAAGTTCTAAAGTGACCTCTTTTTATGCGACAATTTAATAATTATAAAGTTATTTTTGCCTAGTGTATTTTATTATTGTCGCTGAAAGATGGATTTTACTTTTATAAGTGATAGGAATTGTTCACTCGTTAATATTAGACAATAAAATTAAATATAATGCAGCGATACGCACAGACGCTAGGCGGCCGTTGCACGGACGCACAGTGAGCCGCCGGTACGCCGTGCTACGCCACGCTACGCCGCGCTACGCCGCGCTACGGGGCGCACTGTTGCGTAACCGCTAGTACCGCTACGTTGCGCTTCGTAGCACACTGTAGAGTAGTCGCCACGTAGCTACAGTGGCGTAGTTCGTGACGACACCGCGCGCGCGCACTATAAAATTATCTAGTTAGATTATAAGTAACTGATTTAGCACTTAAAAAATTAAAGAAATAAAGTGATATTTTTCTAGAAATATTTTGTTTAAGTACGTTTTTGTAATCCCCGACGCAAAAACGGGTTAGTCCCATGAACACCACGTCCATACATTATGAAAAATTAAAATGTTCATACATTGATTCCCAGCATTGTCCGACCGCTGCTATAAGTTTGACGTGCCTGAGGGTGTGTGTGGGTGTGTGTGTGTGTGTGTGTGCTGAGGCATCGTACGTAGCTCCGAAACGGATAAACTGATTTTGAATTTGTTCTTTGTTTGAAAGAGATTGTGTTCTTCGAGACCGCGCAAGAGAATTCTGCGTGGCTGATGGCGTAAAACGTAAAAAAACCTGGCTGGATCTCTTATAGGCGGAAAACATATTATTTAATTACTCCGTAATAAAATACTGTGAATAAAGTAAGTAAAAAATAAGCGTAAATTAAGTACGTAAAATGTTTTAGTATCCGTGAAAGTACCTACGGGTACCTACGGGGTGCAAAAAAATCTGCGTGATAGTTTGACGAGATTTCTCCCTTCACTGTGTATAACTTTCCTCATGTTATTCTGTTTTGAACACAGCTCAACAATTAGCATTCCAGCGATGCGTCGAGTTAATGTGACCGCGTTGTAAGTATAAATGCACTAAGTGAAATGAGTGAGTAGGACGTACATCTACATTCAGGTAGGTACGCTGCTTATCTAGATAGATAAGTAGTTCCTCATGTTGTGAGTCGGGCCGCATTACGCGCATTGCATTGCAAACTCTTAGCATCGACTATTCGGCAAATAGCTGTATAGTGTATAGGTACCTAGGTGTACCTATAAAGGTGCTTACTCGTATGGTAAGTACTTACTAATACTGGGAGTGGGTAAGATTCGTACAGTGATGTAGCTTCGATTACTATCGACACATTTGAATGAATGTCATTGGTACCCATTGAGGACTATCTATCGGAGTGTGAAATAGTTGGCGATCGTGACGTTCCACTGAGCGTCGTATCAAGCTGTAAGGCCTACCACAAGCTCTGTCTCTGGCTCTGGTTTAGAGTCTGTGTGAGTGTTTACTAAATAAATCCTACGTCGAAACGTCACACAAATACAGTGGTGAGCACTCACACAGACTCAAAACCAGAGGCAGGGACAGATCCAAACAGAGTTGTACTGAGATTGATATGTCGTTGTTATTAAAGCATTAGTAGTGATCGCTTGAGTCATGCCGTTATCAGTGATAATGATAAGATAGCGCGGTAAGCTGGTCGCCGCCCGCGTCACTCCCGCTCGAGCGCGCCGGAGGAGTGCGTGTGTCCCCCCCCCCTCCCCCTCCCCCCGTGCGACATGGCGTGCTGGCCGCGGCTGGCGCCCGCGCTGCTGATCCACGTGAACCTGCTGCTGTGCGTGAGTGCCTCCACTCTCCTCCATTGTTTATGAATTAGTATTGATATAATAAAGTTGATATAGTATTAGTAGTTATCGTAGGTATATCGCGTATCGTGTACCTTAAATTGCTAAGCGTCTGCAAATAAACATGTCATGATTTCTTTTATATTTTCAAAGAATGAGCTGTAGTGACACCATTAAAGTCAAAGTCAAAGTCAATAATTTTGTATTCATTACGATGCAAGAATCACTTTGAAACGTCTTAAAGCTAGGTGAGTCTAGGTGCCAGTTCCACGCGACCAAGCCTAGAAGAACAGGCAACAAACTACGTCTCGGTTCCTACCGTTTTTTAGGGTTCCGTAGCCAAATGGCAAAAACGGAACCCTTATAGATTCGTCATGTCTGTCTGTCTGTCTGTCTGTCTGTCTGTCTGTCTGTCTGTCTGTCTGTCTGTCCGGCCGTGTCACAGCCATTTTTCTCCGAAACCATAAAAGCTAGACTGATGAAACTTGGTGAGTAGATGTATTCTGTGAACCGCATTAAGGTTTTTACACAAAAATAGAAAAAATACTATATATTTTGGGGGTCCCCATACTTGAAACTGAAACTCAAAAATTTTTTTTTCATCGAACCCATACCTGTGGGGTATCTATGGATAGGTCTTCAAAAATGATGTTGAGGTTTCTAATATCGTTTTTTTCTAAACTGAATAGTTTGCGCGAGAGACACTTCCAAAGTGGAATAAAGTTGGTCCCCCCCCCCTCTAACTTCTAAAATAAGAGAATGATAAATCCAAAAAAAATATATGTTGTACATTACTATGCAAACTTCCAACGATATTTGGTTTGAACGAGATCTAGTCAGTAGTTTTTTTTTTATACGTCATAAATCGTAAACCTCAATTTACCTTTCGACGAACTACAAAAACCTTTATATTATGTTAATTGATGCTACGGAACCCTTCATGGGCGAGGCCGACTCGCACTTGGCTGCTTTTTTTTTATATGATCCTTTTACAAATCAAAAATAGTCTAAAATAATACCAGTGAAGTTCCAGTGTGGTGCCACTTCACTTAGTCAGACGTATGCAATGCAATAATACAAAAGCAAAAGTTTCAAAGACAGCACACGCTACGCTTCAAAGTTATACTATAGTATCTACACAGCTTATATAAAAATAAGATACGAAATAGTAGGTACAGACATTGCAAATTGACATGTTAACTTCCTATGGGTAGAGTGACACGCAGTTTTATCATTCATATTTATTAACTTGGTATTTTCATATCCAGCACTAAAATGTATAGTTGATTGTTTTTTGTTATCGTCGCCAACATCATTATCTTCCAACCGAGGACTCACCGATCGACGCAAGCGATTTATTTTAGACATCAGCAAAGCAATGGCTACAGACAGCGGTCAAATAGATCTGTTTATCGAACAAGAGACGAGTCGTTTCCGGCAGGTGTATAATTGCAGATACCATAACCGCTACCGGGGCGGCTAGAGTAGCCCCTCGGGTGCGGTTCAGCGATGTAACGGTGAGGGGTCTGCAGATGCTGGTCGGCGCTGGGCTGAGCACGGCGGCGCGGCTCGCGTGGGACCCCTCCACGTACGTGGCGGCGCGCGCGCTGCTGCCGGACGAGTACCGCGTCGCCGCCGTCGCGCTGCCCGCCGCCAGCGCCGCGCTGCTGGCGCTGGCGCACCTCGCCGCCGCGGCGCTGGCCGTGCGCGCCGCGTACCCCGCGCTCGCGAGGGGCCTGCTCATCGCGGTGCGTACCCACCTCCCGCTCGCTCATCCCATCCCACAGTAGTAGGGTCAGTACCAGCAGAGGTTGTGTGCGTGTGGTTCCAGTACGCGGCGTGCATGGCGGGGCTGGCGGGCGGCGCGGGCGGCTGGGCGGCGTGGACGGGCTGGCGGCTGGCGCGCTGGCTGCGCTCGGAGCGCGCGGCGCGGCTGCTGCCGCTGCTGGAGCTGCGCGCCTCGCTGCGGCCGCTGCTCGCCCTCCTCGCGCGGTACCACCCGCTGCCGGACCATCTCAACGAGCTCATCGAGGTACTCGCGCATGGCGGCCCGTGTCCCCCTGTGTCCCCCTGTGTCCCCCTGTACTGTGCCGGCCGACCGGCTGTGCTGTAGCGTGCGCGTGTGTGTGTGCAGGAGACGAGTGCGGACGCGCCGCGCAACCTGTACGTGTGCTGGGCGGCGCTGCTGCTGGCGGCGCTGCTGCTGCCGGCCGCGGCGCTGCTGGCGCTGCTGTGCGCGTGCTCCACCCCCCGCGACCCCCGCGACCCCCACCGTGCCTCGCGACACTCCGCAGACCATCACTCTATCAGGTATTATGATAAGCCAAAAGAATTCATGATTTAATTCTGCGAATCTGTTGTAATCTCATAATTATCTGGATGATTTAGCTCGCTCATTGAAAATGAATAAATTCCAGTTTAATCTCACTAGCAGTTATTGACCGAGCTTTGCTCGGTAATTTTTAAATTACGTACTGATGAATGATGAAATAATAATGTTCGCTCTTACTACATAATAATAAAAAAATAAGAACTGGTTATTTAAAACAAAGATCACGACTTTGTGTATCGAGTGTTTACGTAGTAGTTAAGTTCAAAAGCTCGTCAATAGATGGCGTTCAAACATACCCTTGAGTTCTCACAGAGCTTAGTTTTTGCTTCTGAGCAACAGATGGCGCTAGTTATGATATTATGATAAAGTTGTTTGTTCAAAGCTGAGCTATGCCGATATTTTCTAGAAATTAATCCTAGCTAGATCGATTTATCGTCCCCGAAAACCCCTGTATACTAAATTTCATGAAAATCGTTGGCGCACTTTCCGAGATCCTAAATATATATATATATACAGTGGTGGTCATATAATTAAGAACGCTGATATAAAGGGAAGATTTTTTCCAACTAAGATGCAAAACTAATTGTATGCATTTGTTTTTATTTCTCTCGGTATCGTAAAACATTTCCATATTACCACTGTATTCATTGATACACATGATTGGCTAAAAATCAATAAGCAAACATTTTACAATACTTTTAAACAAAGTATTCCTTATTACTGGCTGGTCACGTAATTAAGAACGCTAAGTAGTTTATACCTTTATTCAAATTTAAATAAACACTCAGTCGATTTGTTACTGTTTGTATAATTTTGGCGCCATTACGTGCTGTAAAAGATTAAAGATGGCTTCTTTAGAAAAAACAATGGGAAAAAATAAAAGTTGTGATAAATCTACAAGGGAAGTAATAATAAAACTTCGCCGGAAGAATTGGTCTTATAAAAAGATAGCCGACCATCTGCAATGTTCAAAAACGATGGTTTTCCACGCTGTAAAGCATTTTGCTACGTATCAAACTACTTCGAATGTTCCACGTGTACCTAAACAGAGAAAAACAACTCCTCGAAATGACCGAAACATCGTTCGTATGGCAAAACAAAATCCTTTTTCATTACTCATACTCTGAAAGTAGGTCTGAAGTTGCCTGAGGGGCCTAATTGAAAGTAAAACTTTCAGCCCTAGGGAGAATCGCTTTCTACTGACAGCTGTCAAATTATAAAAAAAACAAGTTCTATTTTATTCAACCATGTTCGTACTTTCTAAAGTCTTTCTAACTACAAGGAGGTTGTTCAACCAAATTCCAACTTTTTATTCAGCAAGTAGGTTGGAAACCCATTACAACGGTAAGAAGTTTAAAAAGTCTAATTAGAGCGCAATGTAATATTTAAATTTAAATAACATAAAGATAGTATTAAATAAATAATATATCTTCTAAATTACTTGATTAGTGTATAGCTTCAACTATTTATTTAAAATAACATAGATTTAAATTATGAAAATGAAAATAATGGCTGAATAATGCTGGCGAGCCGAAGCCAAAGGCCCGCCAGAGAAAAAGAAAAAAAAAAACCGGGAAGGCGGCAAATCAATCTTCATTTTCACAAATTTTTCTTTCATGTTTTTATTTTTACTTTCCTTGTATTCGTAATGAAAAGCACAGTGTTTACCTCGGGTGAAAGTCTTTTGAGTCCCTCAAGCTCCATTGGCGCCCTCGCTAACGCTCTGGCGCCAAACCCGTCTCGGGACTCAAAAAACGTGACTTTCAACACTCAGGTAACAATGTACTATTAAAGGGTCCAATGAGCTTAGAAAATAATATTTTGGTGAAAACAACCCTTCAGCAATCTCAGCACGCACTATTCGAAGACGTTTGGTAGAAGAAAAATTGCACGGTAGGATAGCAAGAAAGGTACCCATGTTAAAACTTTGCCACAGGCAAGCCCGGCTTGCATTTGCGAGAAAGTATGAAAACTGGACTGTGCAACAGTGGAAAAATGTATTTTTTTCTGACGAGACGAAAATAAACAGAGTATGTTCTGATGGAAAACGATATGTACGACGTCTCCCGAATACAACATTCGACCCAAAGTATACGAAAGTTACATTAAAGCACGGTGGTGGAAATGTGAAAATTTGGGGTTGCTTTTCTGGAAATGGTGTAGGACCTGTAAAGTTGATAGAAGGTAACATGGATCAGTTCCAATTCCAATACAAAAATATGCTGGAAGAAACAATGTTACCATACGCTGAAGACGTTCTACCGGTCATTTGGACATTCCAGCATGACAATGATCCAAAGCACACTGCACGCACCGTAAAGGAATTTCTTACAGCGCAATTAGTTTCTGTCTATTTCCACACTTTGTATTTGAAACCTTTTTCTTTACTTCAAACCACAGATTCTCTATTGGGTTTAGATCTGGACTGTTAGCTTAGACTGGCCTGCTAACAGTCCAGATCTAAACCCAATAGAGAATCTGTGGTTTGAAGTAAAGAAAAAGGTTTCAAATACAAAGTGTGGAAATTTAAGAGAGCTGTATGACGTTTTTAGGGTTCCGTAGCCAAATGGCAAAAACGGAACCCTTATAGATTCGTCATGTCTGTCTGTCTGTCTGTCTGTCTGTCTGTCTGTCTGTCTGTCCGACCGTGTCACAGCCATTTTTCTCCGAAACCATAAGAGCTACACTGATGAAACTTGGTGAGTAGATGTATTCTGTAAACCGCATTAAGATTTTTACACAAAAATAGAAAAAAAACTATAAATTTTGGGGGTCCCCATACTTCAAACTGCAACTCAAAAAAAAATTTTTCGTCGAACCCATACGTGTGGGGTATCTATGAATAGGTCTTCAAAAATGATGTTGAGGTTTCTAATATCGTTTTTTTCTAAACTGAACAGTTTGCGCGAGAGACACTTCCAAAGTTGAAAAAAGTTGGTCCCCCCCCCTCTAACTTCTAAAATAAGGGAATGATAAAACTAAAAAAAATATATGTTGTACATTACTATGCGAACTTTCAACGATATTTGGTTTGAACGAGATCTAGCAAGTAGTTTTTTTTTTATACGTCATAAATCGTAAACCGCAATTTACCTATCGACGAACTACAAGAACCTGTTTATTGTTTATTTTCTGTATATTATGTTACTTGATGCTACGGAACCCTTCATGGGCGAGTCCGATTCGCACTTGGCTGCTTTTTTTAGAAGAATGGAACTCTATTTCTCTTGCGAAATGTCAAAAATTAATAGAGTCAATGCCTCGCCGGTGTAAAGCTGTAATTAGAAGCCGTAGATATGCTATTAACTATTAATTTTAGTTAAATATTCATTAAATTTCTTTTTATGTTTCGTGTGCTACATAATATTGTGATTTTTGAAATCTAAGTGTCATACAAAACAATTCCCGAGCAGTTAAATAAATCGTTCTTAATTATTTGTCCACTTTTAGTACTATTTGAATGTGTTACTTTGATAAAATCAATAAAATGTGCAAAAAATAGTTAGCGATTTCATACTTTATTCTTAAATCAGGTTGCTCTATTAATGTGACTATTATATAACATAACTAGTTGCTTCTCAGAAGGTACACATCTCTGTGTATGATACTGTTACGGAAGTGGGTACAGGGATTGGAAGGAAACGTCTGATTTCACCGAAAGTAGCGATTTATTCGCACTACGAACACGTAACACTGCACTGAACGCGTAGCACTGCACGAAACGCGTAGCACTGTCCAACACTGTCCCCGCGCACTATGCGTTACACGGACCAACGCTGTGCTCCGAACACTAACAGTCCACTGGGAGCACTTCACCACTTTGCACTTCACTTCACTTTTCACTGTTCACTGTTCACTTTTCACTTTCACTGTTCACTTTTTCCACTTTTCCACTTTTTCTTCTTGTTCCTTTCTTCAGGTCACTTTCCACTGAACTGCCCGTAGACGCGCTTGCAGCTCCTTATATACCCGGAATTTCGTTTGTCATTTGTTGGATTTCGATCGTCATTTATTGAATTTCGTTAGTCTTTTCGTTTTCTTCTGTTGGATTCCGATCGTCTTTTCCTTCTTGCATCATTTCTTGTTTTAGTCCAGAACTTTCGGTTTTTTATTTGAATTCCTTAAAGAAGGCACTCGCCGCTACTAGAATTTTCTGGTAACATTAAAATGTCGAACAAAAATCTTCATAGCTGGACCGGGCTCGAACTCGCGTACGTCTGCTTTGCAGTCGTAGCTCTGACAGCCCGGCCGTTGTGACAATGACGATGTTTGCCAAAAACTTCACTGCCTTGCACGCTTACGTAGTTACGTCAGCACGGCGTCACACTACCCCCTCCTTAGACGTGCTCGTCCCGAGCATCGTTAGAGCCGTAGTACCGTGCCAATCTGTCCACATGAACCACTTTCGCTGGACTTTTTGGCGTTTTCCGAATTCTATATGTGACATCATTGATCCTCGTAATTACTTGAAAAGGGCCTTCCCAACTCGGTTGTAGTTTTGGAGATTTTCCTTTCCTTCGAACGGGGTTGTGAAGCCAAACAGCAGAACCTTCTTCAAAGGACTTGGAGTTAACGCTTCTGTCGTATCGCGTTTTCATTCGCTCACTAGCACGCAGATTCTCTTCCCTCATATGCCCGTGAACTTCCTCCATTTTCCTTCTCAAATCTTCCGCGTATTCCGAAATACAGCTAGGCGCATCTGGAGGACAACCCGCGAGAAGATCCGCTGGAAGGCGAAGCTCTCTACCAAAGTTCGCTCGGGCCGGAGTAGTAGAGGTACTCTCATGAACTGCCGTTCTATACGACAGAAGGAACAGAGAAATGTACTCATCCCAATTGTTCTGATGACTTTCAACAACCTTTGCCAGATGCCGCTCTAGGGTTTGGTTAAACCTCTCTACCATTCCATCAGATTGCGGATGATACGGCGTTGTCCGAGTTTTGTGTATCCCCATAATTTTACATGTTTCTTGAAAGACTTGCGACTCGAAATTCCTGCCTTGGTCACTATGGATTTCAAGAGGTAGTCCGAATCGGCAGAAAACTTCATTCACCAGTTTGTTAGCCACAGTGACAGCTTCTTGATTTGGTAATGCGAACGCTTCTGGCCACTTTGTGAAGTAATCCATTATTACCAAAATGTAACGATTTCCACTATTCGTCATTGGAAACGGCCCAGCCACATCCAAAGCTATTCGTTCCCAAGGAGCACCCACGTTGTATAGCTTCAACGCTCCTCGACTTCTTGTTTGTGGTCCTTTGACAGAGGAACAACTCGTACATTTCTTGCACCAGTCTTCAACATCTTCCTTGCAGTGCAACCAGTAAAAACGTTGACGAATTTTCACCAAAGTTCTCTTCACACCGAGATGACCGCCTGATGTTCCGTCGTGATACGCTCGCAGTATATCAGAAATCTTTGACTTTGGCACAACTGTCTGAAGATGATTGTCTTGTCCTGATGCACTCTCCCATTTTCGACATAAAAGACCATTGTGTAAGAGCAGGCTATTCCATTGTGCCCAATAGCTCTTCGTCACTGCACTCATTCCAGCAACTTCACTCCATCCTGGGCGTGCGGATCCATCTCTCACCCAATTGAGTATTGGTCTAAGGTCTTCATCTTCTTCTTGTAGTTTACGCATGGCATCGCTGCTCCAATCATCATTTACTGTATCAGTTCTTATAACTCGGACCATAGATTTTTCTTTAACTTCCTGTTTCACACAATGCTTGCAGTCTTCAGAACACGGCCGTCTTGACAAAGCATCAGCATTCCCATGAGACTTCCCACTGCGATGCTCTACTACAAAGTCATACTCCTGTAGTTGTTCAATCCATCGCGCAACTTGTCCTTCAGGATTCTTGAACTGCAGTAGCCACTTCAAGGCTGCATGATCTGTTCTGACTAGAAATTTCCGACCCAACAGATACTTCTTAAAATGCTGAAGCGTTTTGACAACTGCTAGTAGCTCTCTTCGGGTGACACAATAATTCCGCTCTGGTTTTGACAGGGACTTACTGTAATAAGCTATCACAACTTCTTGATCCTCTTTCCTCTGTGAGAGTGTTCCTCCTATCCCTGTATTACTTGCATCTGTGTCAACTACAAATTCATTGCACTGATCTGGATATCCGAGTACTGGTGTTTCACATAACCGGCTTTTCAGTTCCTCGAAAGCCGCCTGGCATTGTTGGTCCCAAACGAAAGGTCGTTTTTCTTCTGTGAGTCTATGCAATGGCTTCGCTATATCCGAAAAACTCTTGACAAAACGACGGTAATAGGAGCAAAGTCCCATAAATGCTCGTACTTGTGTTTTGTCAGCAGGCACAGGCCAATCTTTAACTGCCGAAATTTTCGATGGATCCGTTTCGACGCCGCTTTCCGAAATAACGTGTCCCAAGTAATTCACCTGGCGTTTAAAGAATGAGCACTTCTTCTGGCTTAGTTTCAGATTTGCACTTCTCAACTTGTTGAATACGGATTCCAGCTTCTTCAAATGGTCATCAAATTCTCGCCCCACTATTATAATGTCATCGAGATACACCAAGCAGGTTTCTCCCAGCAACCCAGCAAGGACACGTTCCATTAACCTCTCAAAAGTAGCCGGGGCGTTGCACAGCCCAAACGGCATCACTCTGAACTGCCAGAGGCCCTTTCCTGTGGAGAACGCGGTCTTCTCCTTATCCTTAGGATCCAACTCCACTTGCCAATATCCACTTTTAAGGTCCAGCGTAGAAAACCATTTCATGCCGTCGAGAGTATTCAAAGTGTCGTCTATCCTTGGTAATGGATAACTGTCCTTCTTGGTCACGTCGTTTAGTCGGCGATAGTCAATACAAAACCTCGTTGACCCATCCTTCTTCTTTACCAAAACCACCGGTGAGCACCACGGACTAGACGATGGTTCGATTACTTCATTTTCCTTCATGTCTTGAATCATGTCGTCCACCTCTTTTTCTCTGGCAAAAGGAATTCGGCGAGGTCGTTGTCGTATAGGTTGTTCATTTCCAGTATTGATTTTATGCTGTACCATACTCGTCCTTCCGATATCACCATCATTCTTTGAAAATATATCAGAGAACCGACGTAGCAAACTCTTCGCCTTAAGCAATTCAATAGTTGTCAAATCCTGCTTACATTCTTCCAGTATACTGTCAACGTTGGTTGAACTTCCATCCATCCTTTTAGTTTCTTGACAACTCCGCAGCCACACGATTTCTTCGCTCTGTCCTATTAGGGTACCCTTCTTTAACACCTGTTCTTCATTGCTCAAATTCAACACAGGTACCACTGCTTCCACAGATGAATTGACGACTGTACGTGCCGGCAGCCATGATGACTCGTTATCCACTTTTTCCAGTATTGTCCAACGTCGCTGTTTCAAACTTTTATCTCCGGGAAAAATTACTGGAACTAGCGTTTGTGATCTTGGCAACAGTTTAGTGTTCTTAATGCAGTACACCTTGCCTTCGCCACCACCCCTCATTGGTATTTCGTCTTCTCCACACTTAAGGACACCGGAATGAATGTCAAGCTTGCACCGATGATCCTTCAAGAAATCAAGGCCAATAATGCAGTCATCCACAATGTCAGCTATTACCGCTTGTTGCCAGTACAGCTTGTCACCAATCTTGATAGCCACTTTCTGTTCACCTGATACTGGTATATACTGACCGGTAGCCGTAGTTAGCTGATAAGCTCCCTTCCGGACGTTGATCTTTCCGTTTCTTCTTATCAGCTGTGTCCCAATTACCGTACGTGACGCTCCAGTATCTAAAGTCAACGAGCACGGACTTCCATTTACTGATCCATTTACAGTCAAGCTGTTGCCATCTGTACTCTGACAAATCTTGATTTTCGGGGCTTCATGTCTACCGGCCAGCGCCCACCCTTCAGCCCTGGCTGGAATTGGTTTCCCTGATTCCTCAACGCTTGTGTACCAGCATCGGTCCTTCGTCTCTCCAAAGTTGCAGCTTCTAGGGACGAGAGCTCTGCGTTGGTTTACCCGCGCCACTTCCGTTGAATTTATTTCCCTCAGACGTCCACTCCTCGGGTCTCTTCGAACGGCTTCCACCTCAAGCGCATGCGCAACGGCTTCCTTGATGTGACCGTGATGACCCAAGCGCACGGCAGCTCTTACTTCCGCGTCAAAAATACCGTCGACAAACGAATGCAAAAGCATGCTGTCAATGACCGATGCCGGCGATGTTTGGTACGCCTTCCGGACCAATTTTTCTACCTCCAGGGACCACTGTTGCAATGACTCATTTGCTCGTTGGCATCGATCACGGAGTTGAGCGCGGAAAACATGCTCCAGGTGCGAATCCCCGTAGCGCAATTCCAAGGCTTCTAGCAACTGCTCGTAGGTAGCATCACTCCCCACGGCCTCCAGTACGGTCAAGGCCTTGTCACGTAGTCCCAAAGTGAGTACGGTTTTAGCCTGGCTCTTGGTCCACCCATTAAGGTTCATTACAGCCTCAAATTGTAGCTTGTGGGCCGCCCAGGAAGTGGTTCCATCGAAAGGCGGGACTTCGAAGTTTCCGCCTGCACTCACTATGGTCGCTGAGGCCGGAGTTCCCTCTGTTTTGAGCTTCTTAACGTCTTCTTCAATAGAGGAGAGGCGGTTTTGATGTCGCCGTAAAGCTTCCTCTACCGCTTCCACCCTCCGCATGCTCTCGGTGATAGCGGCCAAAAGATTTTCCTGCAAGGCGCACAACTGTTCCTCCCGCCGGCGGGCTTGCTCTTCTTGGATGGCACGCAGCTGCTCCTCCCGCCGGCGGCCTTGCTCCTCCTGCCGGCGAGCCTGCTCCTCCTGGATGGCACGCAGCTGCTCCACCCACCGGTGGGCTTGCTCCTCCTGCCGGCGAGCCTGCTCCTCCTGCTGGCGGGCGTCCTCTTCTTGGTGACGAGCCCGCTCTTCCTCCCGGCGAGCCTGATCCGCTTGCATGGCGCGCAGTTGCTTCAACAAGGCGCCAAGGTCCGGTCCAACCTGGGTCCTCATCGACGAACTTTCCGAGGTTGCTCCACCGGAGTTGTCTCGGCGCCCAGGGGTTTCTTCCTCAGGAGCCCCGGCGCCGGAGCCACCTGCTTGCTGCGAGGCAGTCTTAGCGCGAGTACTCATGCCTTCTCTCGGCATGACAGGCATTTTACCTTCCAATCCCACTTCTGACACCAAATGTTACGGAAGTGGGTACAGGGATTGGAAGGAAACGTCTGATTTCACCGAAAGTAGCGATTTATTCGCACTACGAACACGTAACACTGCACTGAACGCGTAGCACTGCACGAAACGCGTAGCACTGTCCAACACTGTCCCCGCGCACTATGCGTTACACGGACCAACGCTGTGCTCCGAACACTAACAGTCCACTGGGAGCACTTCACCACTTTGCACTTCACTTCACTTTTCACTGTTCACTGTTCACTTTTCACTTTCACTGTTCACTTTTTCCACTTTTCCACTTTTTCTTCTTGTTCCTTTCTTCAGGTCACTTTCCACTGAACTGCCCGTAGACGCGCTTGCAGCTCCTTATATACCCGGAATTTCGTTTGTCATTTGTTGGATTTCGATCGTCATTTATTGAATTTCGTTAGTCTTTTCGTTTTCTTCTGTTGGATTCCGATCGTCTTTTCCTTCTTGCATCATTTCTTGTTTTAGTCCAGAACTTTCGGTTTTTTATTTGAATTCCTTAAAGAAGGCACTCGCCGCTACTAGAATTTTCTGGTAACATTAAAATGTCGAACAAAAATCTTCATAGCTGGACCGGGCTCGAACTCGCGTACGTCTGCTTTGCAGTCGTAGCTCTGACAGCCCGGCCGTTGTGACAATGACGATGTTTGCCAAAAACTTCACTGCCTTGCACGCTTACGTAGTTACGTCAGCACGGCGTCACAATACGATTTAAATAAAGAACTTCTAGAACTTCAAATCGTTCTTAATTATATGACCACAACTGTATATATATACAGGGTGGAATTTTGTAATGCCACCTGGAGGGAAAGTACTCTTAATACTGCAAATAGAAAATTTTACTCAAAGGAAACCTTCCTTTATTTTTGAATAGAAAGCAAACTGCATTCAAAGATTTTCGAAAATTCTCTTCTCCCACACCCGGGAATTGAACCGGCTAAAATTTGAAAAAAATATACCCTGCACTTTTATTGCATCGATCGTTAGGTTCAATTATAATGATAAAATCTCTCTAACAAACATGATAAATTAAATAAAAGAAAAACCAGGAAATCTGTAGTTACAAATTCAATGAGTCAAGTTAAAGCTCTTTAATCTCTCTTTCGTTTTTCTTTAATTTCTTGTATATATATACAAGATTTTCTCGTTTAAAGGTATAAGATAGGTTCTGACTCAAGCAGTGTTCTACGGTAGCAATGCAAATAATTATGACAGCGATATTTGAGTGCTTAAGTGTAGGTAAGGCTTTATAATGTCATGTCAAAGTTCAAATGTGTAAAGAGGTGTGGTGCAGTTCCAGCATCAACAGCACGGAGAACGAGAAGGCGCCTCTACGGACCGCCTACAGGCGCGGCCGCCTCGTCATCGTGTGAGGGGGCCGCCTACAGGCGCGGCCGCCTCGTCATCGTGTGAGGGGGCCGCCTCGTCATCGTGTGAGGGGACCGCCTCGTCATCGTGTGAGGGGGCTGCCTACAGGCGCGGCCGCCTCGTCATTGTGTGAGGGGACCGCCTCGTCATCGTGTGAGGGGGCCGCCTACAGGCGCGGCCGCCTCGTCATCGTGTGAGGGGGCTGCCTACAGGCGCGGCCGCCTCGTCATCGTGTGAGGGGGCTGCCTACAGGCGCGGCCGCCTCGTCATCGTGTGAGGGGACCGCCTCGTCATCGCTTGAGGGGGCCGCCTACAGGCGCGGCCGCCTCGTCATCGTGTGAAGGGGCTGCAAGCAGCTCTTAATCAATGAACCAGGTGCATGATTCCGAAAACGGGGGATCGAGGGGAACAAGAAACAACCGGAACAAGAGCGCGGGTGCGGGTGCGGGTGCGGTACATGCGCACTCATAAAACATTGTGCGGCTATTCAATGACATTATTATCATATACACACATACGACATAAATAGAAACTGGTAGTAGGTACGTGAGTAGCATTCAAGTATAAAAAATGTAAAATAATGTATTAATATGTATTAATTATTCCTAGACATGATTTTATTAGATGTAAGTTCAATGGGTGTTTTTTTAATTTCAGTAGACATGTACCTAGTTACCTAGTGTACGGGGAGGCAATAATGTACGACCCGTTATTGCACAGCAGGATAATGTACACACCGTTATTACGATGCCAGGGTTCGGATTAACGGGGCGTACAATAAAAGGTCGCGAAATAACATGCTGTACAATGTCGTCACGTGTTGTTATTGTACGCCCCGTTATTACGATGCCAGTTAAGCCTCGTGCACACTGTAGCAATTCAATATTGATTTTTGCTGTTTTGTTCTGGCAGCGGATACTTGTACTTGTTCTTGAGACTTTATAGGGCGGATCCGACTCGGATAGGTTAGGTTATGTTAGAACATATAAATAACGCACAAGGCGAGCGAGCAAAGCGAACGTGCCGCGGCAGCGGCCGCCGCAGTGCCAGAAAATGTTTGTTTACATTTACCCCAAAGGATTATTCTCTTAAGGAGCAGTATCCTTTACCTACAAAAAATAAGAAATAATTGAATTGCCTCAGTGTGCACGGGCCCTAATGTCATCCAATTAACATGCTGTACAATAACATCACGTGACAATTTTGTGCACCCAGTTACCTAATTCGCAGCCAGTTATTGTACGGCAGGTTAAAACGAATCCAAAAAACGAAAAAAGGTTTCGTTTTAACATGGTGTTCAATAACATGCTGTACAATAACTGGACGTACATTAACCGGACCCAGTGTACGTAGTCAAGGCGATGCACTAGTGAGTGTACGGCCCGGATTAATTCCCAGAGTTATTTCCTTTTTATTAATTGCACAGAAATATACACAAATAATCAGCAAAAAAGGAGGGCTTAATGTTTTTCTACCAGCCAACCTAAGCGGTTGCATAAAAAAGAATAGGTAGGTATAGTCACTGAAGAGATAGGTAATATAGTTCGGCCGTTCAGAGAATGCGTTTGACAGTTTGATCAGTTATTCACAGTTAGTCACATAGTTAGTACAGCACTACAAATATAAAGCGCTGACATAACCTTGTAATAGCGCAGTATAGATTTAGAAAAATATTGTATAACAAGTTATTTGACACTCAGTTTGGCACAAAATTATAAAATTCATTGTTTATTGATATAATAATGTTGTTTTAATGCTCATCAATTGTTAAAACGGTAAAAAAACCAGCAAAAATATTTTTATCGTAACGCAACGCTATTACAAAGTTACGTCGTCAGTTCAATCGCGACGTGTCAGGAACGCATTCTCTGAACGGCCGAACTATAGTAGTACCTAGCCAACAAACAAAAACGTCATATAAGTCTTGACTTATACGACATAAAGTTGGATAGAAGTCTTATAATGATAGTGAGATGACTACTAGGTCCTTTAGACGTCTTTAATTTAACTTATTAGTCGTGCGACGAATATGTCATAATAAGCTGGTCTTTGCAACGTTGGTAAGACTAAACTAAACGACGTTATATTACAGTCTTAGCTAAAACGTTTGTACGACAACGCAATAGTCATAATAACGTTAGAGTCCATTAAACGTTTTGAACTGACCAAATTAGGTCTTTGAAAAACCTTTATATGACATTTATATAACGTAGCAGTTGTATAGACGTTTTCACGGTGACGATTATATAACGATCACTATCCTGCTTTACAGCGGTCAATTGGAGACTCTTAAATGACTTGGTTGTTTATTTAATACTCAAATATAACCTATATTATTATATTACATGAGTCCGTTTAATGTCATGCCCTGACTTTAATCAAACTTTTAGGCGCATTTAAGTCAGGTTTTGACTTTAAAACGTCTAGGCCGCCATATTTACGAAACGTTTGGTTAAATTTACTACGAAGAATGGAAGCAAAAAATGTGTGAAGAAGACTTAAACGTAGTGGACTTTCAAAACGAAAGTAAATCGAGATTTCCTTTTATTAAAAAGTACAACGCTAACAACTGTGGCATTAATAACAAATGTTGAAGAAGAAAAGTGTACAACACACGAACAACAAAAAGGTTCAGTATCAATATTTATTATATTTCTATAAAAATATTGTGTGTGATTTCTTATTTCATTCTTATTTCTTCATATTTTCAGATAAAATTTACTGGAATGTTAAAATGTTTTGAAATCTGCACTGCACTTTTACTGTGACCTGCAATATGAAAAGAGTTTTAAATTTATGAGGAACCCTAATAGCTAGCTGATGTCATGGCGTATTGCATGGTCTTGAAATAACCTTAATACGACTTAATGTCTTTACAACGTCGTAAAGAGATAAGTGTGTGACAAAAGCAACATGTCCTACATTTTTAGAAATAAACATATTTTTATTAATAAAAATATAATCATTTAAACACAAAATTGCAAGGGGGCATGAAAATCTGAAATAAATACACATAGGTATATTATCATAAAACTTTAATACCCAGCCGAACTAAACGACATGAGAGACAAATACAGTTATTAGCGAGATTATAAATATAAGTTAAATAACACTCACCTTTTAGTTCCTTGTAATTATTTATTTTGCACTCAAATCTCGAAACAAAACCAGCACAAACGCTGTCAACAAAAAAATGTACTAAGTCTTACAGGTGTTGTTCCTTAACTCAAATAAAACGTTTTAGTCATTCAAAAACACCTGCATGACGACAATACAACAAGCGAGTCGTTGTAAAGATATGATGCGACTTCTGCGCGACGAAATTAGTAATTCCATAACGTTCATACTACTTTTGAATGACGTTAACGAAGTCAGCTTGTGACTTTTGTATGTCCACTATGACGACAATGTTGGTTGTATAACTGGGGCCATTTTCGCGTTTAGTAAACGTTATTATAACGTTAGTGCGACTTAGGACGTTAATGCAATCATGATAACGTTTACAAAACTTTTGAACGACGTTAAATTGTTAGTTGCAGTGCCTATGTATAGTTAAATGTGCGCTCCCTTCGCAGGCTACCTCCGACCTCAAGCATGGGAGGCCTATCGGACACTTTACAAAATATTATGAAGATAATCTAATTACTTACACACACACACACAATACAACATAATGCCCAGGATTAGGAAATGCTTGATTGGGATCCAGGAGAGCAGCGAAGCTAGCTTAATAAATAAAGAAAAAAAGTAAAAACCCAGATTGAATACAGTTCAACATTTATTAATTATACATTCGAAATTGTAATATATATAGAGATATAGTAAGTATAGGTCGAGGGTGACGGCCTCTCGAGAGAGAACCCCGCCCTCGATAACAGTTAGGTACCTGTGACGTCATCGACAGCGCCCCGAGACACACACTCTCTCTCTCTCTCTCTCCCTCCTCGTGTGCCCGGTGCCTCTCGCTCACTCTCGCCGACAATATCTTTACATTACAACAATTACATGTAGATTGTAGACTTACTAACTATACAACACATACTTACAGCTATGACGATGGAACATATACTTGTGTTAACAGGTCCTATTGTATGGGTGTGTGTGTAGTATGTATGTACGAGTGCGCTGCAGGAGGACTCGACGCTTAGGCCCGTATTCTGAAACAGTGCTTATGTCTGAGTCGAGCCTCAAGCACAGATTTTTGACACTTTTCAATGGAGAACTGTCATAAAATCTATGCTTGAGGCTCGACTCAGACTCAAGCGTGGTTTCGGAATACGAGCCTTAGACTCGACGAGATGGCAGCTCACACACACACTCGCACACACACACAGTAAGCTACGTTCCTTAGCGCGGACTGGAGCATTCACTTATAAATTATTTTGCTAATATCGCCTATATTTGCCTACCTAACTGAATATGTCATTGTGTTTACTGAACTGAATATAATGTGCCTACCTAATTGAATATTTTATATTACCATCTAACGTTTACAATAATATAACATGGAACGAAGGAAGAGACACGAGTGGCCGTGGCCTCTACAGTTAGGTAAAAGTACCCATCATAAATAGTTTACCTACTCATCACACCATGATATGACAACGCGCTTGTACATTCATACATAAATAATATACTCTCATTATTACATACATTTATAGCAGGACATATACATACAACTATTTTATATAAACTCACAAAGTGCCGTGATAAAGTTCAGTTCACCGGCACGAATGAATGAATGAATGATCTTCACGCCGCGAGCGACGGCCGGGAGCCCCCGGGAGCCCCCGGGAGCCCCCGGGAGCCTTGGGCGAGGTCGCGGGGCGCGCACTCGGCGTGCTAGGAGCCAGCCTGGCTTGTGGCAGCTCGCCCGCGGCCGCGCCCGTTAGCTTCTTACCTATGCTTTACTTGACCTAAAGCTAAAGCATTCTTGTAGCAGGTGATGCTGGAAATACTTAAAGGTATAGCTTTTAGCTTAAATTATGTTTATACTATAGCTTAGTCTCGAAAATAAATTGTCACGAAAAAGTGGGATCTCCTTATACAGGTATTTACACAATAACATCTGTCAAGAACTGGACATTTTTTCAACATCAGTCTCGTCGATAAAGAGAATACCCGCAGGCAACACCTAAATTTTTCATCCGTTTTTTTTTTTTATTAACTTTATGTTTTAGTATCCTTTTCTCTTTTGATTTTGTATGTATTTATTTAACAAATCTATTGTTTTTTTTTTATTTTATTTAGTTTTTACTCAACTTATACAGGGTTATTCATTATTAACTGCAAATACTCAGGAATTAGGTTCATTAAATAGAATAAAAAATATTTATGAAATTATTTTTTTTTAATTTGATCAAAAATTTTTTCAAGTTTTTGTATCAAAATTTTATTTTTATTAATTTCTTTACGGCTATTGCATAATGATTGCCACGGAGAACAGGACGATGACCCACCCAGGCGGTGACTGAACGCAGAGTGTCACTCACGGCGCGCGGGCGCGGATCAAAGGTCAAAATAGGTCAGGCGCCAATGATTCCTTTATCGATTTTCTCGGGATTTTCATAACAAAACTTTAAAAAAATCATTTTATAAATATTTTTTATTTTATTTGTTGAACCTAATTCCTGAGTATTTGCAGCTAATAATGAATAACCCTGTATAATTATTTACTAGACTAAATTATGTAATTTCTATTGTATAAATAGTTCTAGTGTAGCAGGTATATAATTCATTTTATACATGTTATTAAAAAAAAAAATTGTTAGCTTGAAAGGAGATCTCACAGAATGTTATGTTAGAAAGTTACTACAGACTAAGTTACTGAATAAACATTTGATTTGTTTGACTGTTTGTTTGTTGTTTGATAATTGGCTGGTACCTGTTGATGCGGTGTCCAACAGGAAGTCATTAACGAACGAGCTCAAAATATCAAATGATCTTGCCAAGTTCGCACTATTGTTCTAAAATGAATGAATGTGAATACTTAGCAGTTCCTTAGCTTGGCTACGTCACTGCCCTTTGAACACCCTGCATATTAATATATTTATTTGCGCTCCAAGTAGGTGTACATGTACACCCATTATATATGTATATTACACCCATCCTAACAACGTATCAGTTATGCACGCGTACCTACCCGCTAATAATGATGTAGGTACTCGCATACCTATAGAGGCAGGGGATAAATCGAAAAATACTAATTACGAGGTACGAGTAGGTACGTATTATGCTCATATTTTAACATCGAAAAAAATCTGCTAGTTGTATAAAAAAAAAAGTGATGAGTTGTGAAAACGAAAAGATCCTTATGCATAATTATATGGAAAAAACGGGTGTTTATCGCGATTACCTTTATTATTTCCCGACGTTTAAAGGAGTTCATTGGAGTTACTGTCGAGAAGCGGAGGCAGTCGCAGTTGCAACTACCCTCACTTGGACTTCAGAATTAGAATTAAAAAGAATAAAGGTCATCGCGATAAACACCCGTTTTTATAACGCTTTTATTAGCTTCACCTGTATGTAAGTTTGTAATGTAACCGACCCCTTTGAGCCGACCAGCGTATTGTAGTATCTAAGTAGGTACAGGACGCGCATGAGATGTCAGACTTGAGGCATCATGCGACAGACGTAGCAATACATGCCATTGAACCACACCCATTATGAAATAATATTACTGGAGATGAACGTATGCCAGGGTCTCAGAGTCGAGTCGTGCTGGAGAAGGAGGGGCTTGCTGCGTCGGGCGCAGTGGAGGGGGGGGGGGATGGCGGCATCTACCTATAGCTGGTACCGCCGCCGCCGCCGCCGCCGCCGCCAGCCTGCTCCGAGAGGAAGGGGTTCGCGGGGCGCGGGGCTGCCCCCGGCCCCTGCCCCGGCACCCCCAGGCTCTCTGCGCCGGAGTAGCTCTGCAACCGCATAAACATTACATGAAGAGCCGTGCTCGACCAGCTCTACAAGCAAGGCAAGCATGGAGGTCGGGAGGTGTGGGTGTGGGTGTGGGGTGGGTAGGGTACCTGCGTGGCGCCGTACTGGTCGTGGTGGTGAGGGTCGTGCAGGCGCGTGGAGGAGAGCGCGCGCGGCAGGGGGTTGGAGGGCACGCCGTGCGGCGCCAGCACGCCCGCCTCGGCCACGGCGCGCGCCTCCGCGTCGGCCGCGCCCCCGCCCGAGCCCGCGCCCGCGCCGCCGTCGCGGAAGTTGATGAACGCGAAGGCGACGAGCACCACGCCGCACAGCAGGCCGTAGCCGGCGAAGGTGCGCGTGGTGCCCCAGCGCGCCACCGCCAGCCCGCCCAGCACGGCGCCGCAGCCGCGCCCCAGCCCGTGGTGCAGCCCCTGCAGCACGCCCTGCGCCGACGAGCGCAGCCCCGGCGGCGCGCCGTGCGCTATGTACGAGCAGCACGCGGCCCACACGGCGGCGTGCGTCACGCCCTGCACGAACTCGAACGGCAGCACCCACCACGGCGTCGACAGCCACGAGATGTACAGGAAGCGCAGCACGTTGCCGGCCAGGCCTAGGCACAGCACCTGCGCACACGAAGACCCTCCGTCAACTCCGACCCGACTCGAGCCGACCGCTGACCGCTCCGCCTGACAGGGATGCCGGTCGTCGTTCATACCTTCACGTGTCCCATCTGCGTGATGAGCTTGAAGCTGAAGAAGTAAGCGAAGATCTCGGAGATGTGGTTGATGACGGACGCCACGCCGAACAGCGTCGGGGAACCCCCGATGTCCTGCAACCGAGCGCCGTCGCTTTACGTTCGCGCATTACAAAGAGCCGCATGCACCTAAACATGGCTCTAGCGGGGAACCG
The DNA here is from genome assembly GCA_939531255.2 of Thera britannica. Lineage (NCBI taxonomy): Eukaryota > Metazoa > Arthropoda > Insecta > Lepidoptera > Geometridae > Thera > Thera britannica. The sequence goes on along the minus strand of OW618034.2, from coordinate 14,919,141 downwards.
AACCTGCAGATGCCAGAAGAGAAAGGTGAAGATGAGTCCGATGCCGAAGCCCATGAACCACGCCACGAAGAGGAAGGAGGCCGCCTTCACGTTCTGGAACTGTCGCAGCACGGTCACCCACTCCGGCATCTCCCGCGTCGTCTGCGCGAACACCTGCGACCGACGGAGCCGGCGTTAGCAGCCATCGCGAGCCAGAGGGAGGGGGGAGGGGGCTCGTGGGGCACCTTGGCGTGCTCGAGCGGCGGCTGCGCGGCCGGCAGCGGCGCGCTGGTGTCGAGGCTGGGCAGCTGCAGCTGCTCCGCCAGCTGCTGCTGCATGCGCTCCTCGTGCGTCGGCTCCGCGGCCGGGCCCGCCGCGCCCGCGCCCTCGCCCTCAACCGGCATGAACTCGTATTTGAACCGGATCTGCACAACAACAACAACTCCAGGTTAGGAAACCCGTGTGGTGTCGTGGACGCGCGCCTCAGGCGCCGGGCGCCGGGCGCCGGGACGGACCTGCGTGGCGGTGAGCAGCGCGGCGCCCATCAGCACGGAGAAGGTAGCGAAGCAGATGGTGTAGTTCTTCTCGTACCGCTGCGGGCCGCCGCACGGGTGCGTGCTGAACGCCGTGCTGTGATCCAGTGCTATGCCCACGAAGAACATGGCGAGTCCCCAGCCCAGCGAGCCGAACATGCGCTGGTGACCGTACCTGCGGGCGGAGGCGGGCGTCAGTGCGTGGCCAAGCGGGCCGGAGCGGGTGGGAGCGGGCGCTCACCTGTCGGCATCCTCGCCCAGCAGCGTGATGACGGCGGAGTCGGCGAGCGTGATGGCGGGCGCGCTGAAGAACTCGCCGATGACGACCAGCAGCAGCAGCAGGAAGAAGGTCTTCTGGATGTCGGGCGTGCGGTAGACGATGGAGGAGTGCAGCGGCGACACCCAGTCCGCGTTGGCGACCGGCTCGTAGTTGAGCGCGTCCTCCACCGACAGCGGCGAGCCGGCGCCGGCGCGCGCGCGGGGCCCCCCCACGCCCCCCGCGCCGCCCCCGCCGCGCCCCGTGCTCTGCCACTCGTCGTCGTAGCGCGGCTCCGTGAGCGCGTAGGCGGTGCCGTTCCTCGGCGACACGCACGCCACGGCGCCCGGCTGCACCCAGCTCAGCGGCAGCGTGAACACGATCCACGCGCCCAGCGACGCCAGCAGCAGCGTGCGCCCCTGCAACAGAGCTCACGTTCACCTCTACCCTGGAGCTCCCGCGCCGTCCCTTGCCGGGCCACGTACCTTCTGCCAGCGGTCGGCGAGCCCGCCCCAGAAGGGCGCCGACAGGAACTCGACGAAGGGCCTCGTGCCGATGAGCAGGCCGCACTGGCCCGCGTTCATGCCCATCTGCTTGAAGTAGACGCCCATCAGCGGGAACAGCGAGCCGAACGCCGAGTAGAAGAAAAAGTAGAACGTCTTCACGGTGAGCAGCTCGGGGTCCACGGCGCCCGCGCCCCCCGCCGCGCCGCACACCAGCTCCAGCACGTCGCTGCGGCCGCGCACCTTGTGCGTCGCCTCCTTGGGCGCCGGGTACCTACAACCAACTCGCTTTATTAATTTTATTAAAAACAATGTTTCGAACACTCTGCCGTTTACATCATCGGTTACTTACAATACGTCGATTGAGTGAGGAGCATAGAAAATAAACTTGCCAAAGTGTTGCTCGAAACTAAATAGAATATCAACTAAAAAAGTTTCAGTTTTTCTGAAACAGTGTGTATATTTTTTTTATGGCGTCGCATGTTGTGTCTAACAATTTGTTATCGTTTCCGGCATTCCCGGCTGAGTCTACGAAACCTAGTAGCGGGCTTGCTCCTACGAGCTACGACCAGTGCTACGTGCTTTGTTGATGTAGCATACTTAGCACCTCACGTAGCACCTCGCGTAGCGCCGCGCCCGCCCGCTCGCGCTGTAGCTTGCACATTCGTAGCTGCACGTAGCAGCGCCTACACTCTGTAGCGTAGCGTCGTAGCTACATCGTATCGTAGTATCAAAACATCACGGCGCGGCGCGGCGGGGCGGGCGGCACTCTGTTCGTATTTCCTAGGGCTTTTTAACTTGTTAGTTGTTTGAGAGGCATGCACAGCAGTTTACGGTGCAATCAAGTTCACAAATTGTAATATTTTTGTTTTTAGTTCGTTTGTAATAATATGTTTTGTGCATTTTAAATACAATAAAATTAAAATAACCGGGCAGAGACGGATGGATATTCCTAGCTTCATTAGTTATCGGTCGAGTGGGTGAAGCGAACGAAGATCTTACAATCAACTTGGGCGATTTAGCATTGTACGTGGTGTAGGTAGTAATGTATTATATCGCTATCGCTACACTGGAATGCCAATAATGTGATTGACAAACAATTCTTAGAATTTGTCGTCATAATCGAAGGAGAGCTGGTACCGGACATGCGCGCTCCCCGCGCGTGGCCCCGGCGAGGGTCCGGCGCGGGTCCGGCGCGGCGCGACCAGCCGCCGCCGTCGCCGCGACACATCGATCAGATGAGTCGGTATACGTCGCGTCGGTTAGGCAATCGATCTCTCTGAGAAACCATATCTAGGTCACGGCATTACACCCGCAGAACCTGGCTCAAGCCCCGACCATCCTATCTGAACGCGAGGCATGCAAATGGGGTATTTGTGATGAATGGCACTCGATCCCTCGAGCCCCCCGATGCTGCCAGGATACGTAAGATTGATTCCTCAACGTGCGATGAGAAGGGATCGATAGCGGCGTGACGCGGGGGTGGATGCGGGTGCGGGGGGTGGGGGATGGCGCGAGCACGCACCTGGACGTGTCCACCTCGCCGTGCTCGTCGGGGCGCACGAGGGGGCGCGCGGCGGACGCGGCGGGCGCGGCGGGCGTGGCGCCGCCGGACGCGTGCTCTCGCTCCGGCTGCATGCTGGTGACTGGCGGCGCGCGCTGGCCGCCGGGGAGGTGCGCGCGCACCCCCCGGCACCCCCCTCCCCCGCCCGCGACTCTTTAATATCAAGTGCCGAGTTCCCTACGAGCAAGTCAGACCGAACACGAACCGGGGCGGCTCAAGTGGCTCGGACGGCGAGGAGTGAGGAAACATGGATTTGTTTCCGACTTTACGGAAACAAATCCATGGAACTCCTTTCCTTTGGTGCTGTTGTGCGTTACTTCTACTCGTAGTCCGGATCATTCCCTCAACCCACCACGGATAGCTGGTGGTGGTCCCGCCCTCCGATCTTTAAGTCATGGGTTCAAGTTATGAGTTTTTCTGTCCAAAAAATTATGCCAGTACCTACTCTTAACGGCGAAGGAAAACGTCGGGAGGTGATACCGGCATGATCAATGTGTCAAGTCCACGATGCAAGCTAGCTCTTAACATTTTGAAGTGAAAACTTTTTCAGTATTCAGCATATTTATTGCCTTCTTCTAGGCTTGGTCGCGTGGATCTGGCACCTAGCTACCTAGCTTTAAGACGTTTCAAAGTGATTCTTGTAATTGAACTGAATAAAGACTATTTTGATTTGATTTGATTTATAGCCTTATTTGCCACTTGAGCCACTGACACGAGCAAAGTCCTTGAAGTACCTTGGTGTTCATATTGACGAGAATCTATCATTTGTCGCTCATATTGATACTCTATCGGAATTAGAAAGGTAATTAGTATAATGCGCAACCTGAGGTATATTGCAAGCACAGACACACTAAAATCAGTGTATTATGCACTGTGTCAATCTCTCATTGGATACTGTATAACATGCTGGGGCAGTGCTGCTAAAACTCTTATAATACAGGCTGAAAGAGCACAACGCTCAGTGTTAAGGGTAATGCTTTGTAAGCCCTACAGCTACCCGACGACAACTCTCTATGAAGACGCTGGTGTACTCAGTGTCCGCCAACTATTTGTACTAAATACATCACTTTTCGGTCCACAAATCGGTTATTTCCTCCCCTGATTATGATATAATGCTAAAGCGCAGATTATTCAAATTAACCACCCCCTCTGTTAATACCAGGTTTGCTCAGCGTGTTGGTACCTTCATGAGAGCCCATATTTATAATAAAGTTGTTTCTGGTTGTGACATTATGTTGTGTCAATAAGTAGGTTAAAATGTTTTTTGTAGCTATTATAAACAGGTGACCGAAGGTAGGTAGGCCAGTCGCAAATAAACTTCACAAAGTGTGCACGTAACAGTGGTTTTCTTCACCACTCCCATCGCGGGACGTCAGTGCAGATCTTATTCCCCCAACACAATTAATTAGAATTAATGGTTTTCTTCAAAATAATATCCCGCAAGCTAAACTGAACCTTAGGCACATCAACATATGGTCGCAATCGAGCCGGATAACTATCGTGCTACGGAGGTTCGGCCGGCCTACGAGAACAATAGACGTCGCATTCCTGAGCAGCGATAAGGATTTTGCATTTATATTCGCACCAAGATGACTTCTACGCAAGAATTGATCAATCTATTGGAAGATACGGCGGCTCTTTTACAAAAAACACAAGTTAATCTGAAGAAATGTCCTAAATCAAGATTGACAAAAGGTTATGTAGAAACAAGAATCAAATGCAAGAGAATTGCGGAGGCTAAGCATTTATTGATAAAACGGCTGGCAAGTCTAACCTATGTAGAGACAGAAATAGTAGATTGTGTCATAAGGGGCCAAAATAAAGTATTTAGGGCGAGAGCGATTTTTTGAATCCTGAGTGAAGTGAAGGATTCTAGAGTAGGATCCCGAGTGAAACGAGGGGTCCTAGAGTAGAATCCTGAACGTAACGAAGGATTCAAAGTACGTCGCTCAAGGTTAAATAATTTTGGTACCGTGTGGCACACTTTGCTTTTCATCCCCCTCTATGATAAAATTAAATAAGAGAAGCTTTTAGTAGAGAATCATTTATATTTACATAACTAAATTACAAATTTATATTAATATTAGATACATTTCCGCAATTTTTGAAGTTTATTGTAACTGTTTTGTTGGGAACAGAAAATGTAGTTGACTTATTTATCACTTGGGTATTCGTAATAACTTCAGACTCTAGTTGATGGTTGATGGTTTTGTAATATATCACTTTCACTGCTAGAACTCATATTTAATTGTTTTTTTTGTGTATTATATTTAAATTGCTTGTAGTAGTTTGTTAGAAAGTAATAAAAATACAATAAGAAGTTCCCGCGTATTTTTTTTTTTATTAACCAATACCGCGGCTACAGGCTCGCTTTTTCATACTACCACTACCAGCCAGTATTTTATCGTAGCGAATTGCGTTCAAACTTTTCAATTTAATAGTATTCCAAATTTAAAAGTCATACCCCCGAATACTGAAACGCAACTCAGATTTAAGCACGCCTCAAGCGACGAATATTTGACAGATTTTCATTGAAAACTGTCAAATATTCGTCGCTTGAGACGTGCTTAAATCTGAGTTGCGTTTCAGTATTCGGGGGATTGTGTCACCAATAGTGCGCCTAAAGTAGTTACTTTACCCCCGAATACTGAAACGCAACTCAGATTTAAGCACGTCTCAAGCGAGGAATATTTGACAGATTTTCATTGAAAACTGTCAAATATTCGTCGCTTGAGACGTGCTTAAATCTGAGTTGCGTTTCAGTATTCGGGGGTTAGGCGCACTATTTAGGGAACCAATCGCCTCGTTTTGAATAGATGGGATGAAAACATTATTAATGTTGCACGCTAGTGTTTATTTTTTATAAATCAATTTATTTTTATTATCAGTTTTAAGAATTTAAGTTCTAAGATTTTAAGAAATAGTATACCTACTTCTGTATTTTAATATTTTATATCTTTATTTCTTTTACTATTGTATTTAATTGTTATAAATTTTACACAATTTCACACAAAGAAGCTAGTTCGATTCCGATACAAACTGAATTTACACAACTATGGGCAAACAAAGTATAAATGTACACTGAATAGCTGTAATAGAATTTTACAGTGGTCTTTATTGCCGGCCAGTTATATAAAGAAAACTGTAGGATAACAGAAATATTAATAAAAAACCAAAAAAGTAATTTGTTCGTCATTCTTTATTAGAGTAAGACTCTATGCTTTTAGCATAGAGTCAATTTTGTACATCACTGTTTCAAAATAGACGTAAAAGTCTGTTAGTTCTTTTTCTGAAGCCCCGACTGCCACGACCAATGGCTGACACTCCAACTTTATATAACTGGCCGGTAATAAGGACCACTGTAAAAGCCTATTACAGCTATTTCAGTGTACCTACATTATTTTTTTTATTTTTTTTACTTTATTCGCCCATAGTTGTGTAAATTAAGATTGTATGGAAATCGTACCCCCCGCTAAATCGTTTAAAATATGTATTGTAAAGACCTGAGCAATCAATTTTAAAACATGTCGAAACAATAGTCTCCTCGATACAGGCTTAGCAGTGAGGGAACTAAGAGATATTCTGTAGATTATTTTAAATTTGTCTGAGAAAATTATATGATTATGTCTACATATTTTTATATTCCTAGTTGTTACTATTACTGTTTTTGATATTACCTTGTGTAGATGTAGTTTGTGTTTTCTCTGTAATAAACATTTTTTTTTTTTTTTATATTTGCTCCTCTCGGGGCTGAGACTCTGTGACTGCGGGGATCCGAGGCAAGGCAGGTCTCAACATGTTGTCTATGTGACTGATCATTGCGACGCGTGACCCGCGGGCTGGTGGGTTCCGGTGCGTTCAGCGTGGCAATGCCGCCAGCGTCTTGGGGATCCTTCCGCCTGGCACTGATTTAGATCAGTTGACTTATCTATAGATGGTTTGTAACATACTGCAGATAGCTCACCTATTTTTTGCGTATTCTGTACATTTTTTAAATACTTACTTGTATTATTTGTAAGTTTCTGTAGTTACTAAACTGTGCGAATGATTGGCCATTTTGAGTGACTGATGGCCACAAAGGATAGAGCAGGGGGATTTTCGCTAAATAGTTGTTTTAGTTTCGCTTTGAAGGTGCCTGTCCAGTGACTGGACAGGCACCTTCAAAGCGGTTCGTCAGTGGAACAGTTTGTTAGTGGACCGTCCACTAACAAACTGTTCCACTGACGAACCGCTTTGACAGTAAAGGACTTCACTTACAGTAGAAGGAACTGCTAAGGAACTATTAAAACTATATTATTTATTATTTTATTTTATTTGGGAAACAAACAATACAATAATGAATAAAGCTATTAAATTAAAACTAATACACTAACCAGTAAAGTTTCCTTAACTAAATAATTTTTAAAAAGCTTGTAAACAAACAGACAACTCGATGAAAGACTAAACAAGTCTAATTATATGAAATTCTAAATAAACAAAAAACACGAAGCCACTGAAGAAATAAGAAACAAATTAATACGCATGAAAAATCTAAATGAATGAATGGTTAAGTATACCTTCTATCCACAACTCTTCTATTTCTAGGATTGATCTTTAATGTTATACCTCGCAAACTAAGTATTCTTGTTGTATTTCGTGCTAGAAGTAGGCGTCCAAAATTATTATCCTAATAATAATACTCTCCTAAATAATCATCATCATCAAGCACTTTAAGTGGCATTCTATCAAACTGTTTATTAATTAATTTATATTTCTTAAATATACGAAACTAAATGCGTAGACTAAGCTAGCTTGCACATGATTAAACATGCGTCAAGTGCACGAAAGAAGCCATGAGAGAAATCATGAATACATTTCTAATACTATGTGAAGCTTGTGTATCACAAAAATGAACTCTGACATAAGTATAAGTATACCCATGTCGTCATGTGTGAGTCTCATATCATATGTGTAAAAGTAAAAGTGCATCGCGTGTTCGCGTGCGACTCAACGAAAACGCTGCGAGCGCAATGGAAATGTAGCGGCATCGGCGGCATTAGTGTCCTGTCGGTGCGGGCGCGGAGCGAGTCAGCGGCGCAGCGAGCGCTGGCGCGGCGTGCCTGAGGGCGGGTGAGGGTGCGGGTGCGGGTGAGGGTGAGGTGTGCCGGACTCTCTCCTGGCGTCCGCCGCCTGCGTGTGTCGCGCGAGGCGCAGGCTGGCGCGGTGCATGGAGGAGCGGCGCCGCGCGTGCGGGGGGGGCGTCGACCGCAACCGCACCGCCTCCTCACCCCCCTCACCCTCACCCTCCACCTCCTCCTCCACGTGCTCGCCCCTCGTCTCGGCTGCGGGCGACGAGCTGCTCGACGACGAGCTCAGCGAGCCCTGACAAATAAACGGACGCATCAGTTGCGCATATACCTAGGTACAAGTACCTCACGTACATTAGATAGGCGTGGATGGGGAGGGAGGTGGGGTCTGTCTACTCTATGAGGTGAGGTAAGGGTGCGCGTGAGGAGTAGCATCGGCTCACATGCAGCGGCTTGATGGACTGCTCGAAGCGGAAAGCGAAGCGCAGCTCGGCGGCGAAGCGTCGCCAGAAGGGCTCACGCTGGGCGCGCGCGCGGCGCAGCGTGCTGGCGGCCAGGTCTAGCACGGACAGCAGCACGCCCAGCGCGCACCCCACCGCCAGCACCAGGAACAAGCCGCGGAAGTTTGGCATCTCCAGCTCGCTGCTGGCGAACTCGTCGGTTGCCTGAAAATAAAGTAGGTATGCGTCTTAGTGGAAATGCCGTGCACTCATTATCTTCCTGGGTGTAGACTGCATGTGGTGGATGGTGGTACCTTGCATGCGCCGCCGCCGTGCTTCTCCTTCCACCAGGTGTTCTTCATCTCGCGCAGCACGCCCGCCTCCTGCAGGTTCAGCAGCGCCAGGTTCAGCGCCTGACGGAACTCCGAGTCTGCGGACAGAGCGGCGCGTCAGCACTCACTCGCACCTCTCACCTCTCGCTCACTCCGCGGCACTCTCGCTCACCCTTCCGCATGGCGATCCCGTAGCCCTTGCTGTCGAGCAGCGGCCCCACCTGCGGACAAGGCGCCGTCTCATCACTCGCGCGTGCACCCCGCCCTACAGGCGCGCGGCACGGGCACGCGGCACTGGCACGCGGCACTGGCACTCACCTTGGTGAGCTGACAGTTCCGCTCCACCTCGTACTCGATGGTGGTGGACTCGCTCAGGAACGCGTACAGAGTGTCGTTCGACAGCACTCTGCAACAAGCAGCGCTGCCTTACTGACGTCGTCGCGTCCTGCTAACTACCACTATACGAGTACCTCTCACCTGTATATCTATACTGATTTGAGGGATACGACTCGCGAATATAAAACTCAAGAATTTAACTTCAAAGATTCTTTTTAAATTAACTTGATGACTACCTATCTTATGCCATTGAGTTAAAACACTGAAAACCGTGAAGAGCTCCTCACTCGCACACTCGCGCACCTACAAGTAAGTAGCGGATTGCACACAGGACAGTTGCTCACGGTTTTCGCTATATAACTTCAGTGATGTATATCTTATAGCTTTAAACGAGAAAATCTTGTATATATACAAGGTGTATCTAAATATGTGTACTATGCGAAGGTGGGGGGTTTCAGGCCACAATGGTGATCAGTTGTGGGGGGGAGAAAATTAAAATTTCCTATTTTCAGTTTCCCATACAAAAATATTTAATTTCATAATGCCTAAATAAATTGACAACCCTATCCTTGTAACCCCTTGACCCCTTGACCTACTACCTCTGTAGGTCTACTTCTACTACCTACTACCTCTGTAGCTGAGTTTAGGGTTGTCACTTTGTATAAAGTCAGCTGTTCATGTTGAAACTTCGTTGCAGTTTTTTTCAGAGATACCAATCGAAGTTCGAAAAGTCGTTGAACAAAAGTTGTTCCCCGGGGGGTGGAAATTCACCCCCCTTCGGGATAGTACACATATTTTGATACACGTTGTATATATATATATATATATTTAGGATCTCGGAAACTGAGCCAACGATTTTCATGAAATTAAGTATGCGGGGGTTTTCGGGGACGATAAAACGATTTAGCTAGGATTCATTTTTAGAAAATGTCCCCTTAATTGTAAAGTAAATAATCAACTTTATCATAAAATCATAACTCTTAGCGCCATCTGTTGATTAAGTCATGAGTTAGTGGAACAGAGAACGCCATCTATTGACGAGTAGTGGAGTTTATTATTATGTCGGTAAGATCGAAAAATATTAATATTTAATCAGTATGTAAGTATTTCGTATTTAAATATAATTCACAACAACAGTTTAGCAAAAAAAAATACCGAGCGAAGCTCGGGCACCAACTGCTAGTTAATCATAATGTGAGAGAGTAACACAGAAGTAAGTACATCGACGGTTGTCTTCGCCTTAAGTAAAAACATGCCTTTGCATCTATTATAGATGATTTATATAAATGTCAGGGGCAGCTGATGTTTACTTCTGCCCCTACTTACGGGACGCTTATTCTGCAAACTAATCGGCGCTAACGACTACGCTTACAACGATAAATCATTTTGCGTTAAGCTAACCACAAAAAGATATTAAAACTCAGAACGAGCCTTGTGATCTTGTGATCATTCATTCATTCACTGAGAGAGTCTAGCACGACATGCATTAACGATGTGTATTGAGACGCAGTACATAGGTGTATATACCTACAGGTACAAATGAAGTAGGTATATACTCACTTCTGAATGCCGTCGTCGTTCTCCTTGGGCATTTGCCTGTTCTTCATGTGCTCAAACATTTTCTTGTAGAGAGGATTCTGTGAAGACTGAAGGGAAAGGCATTAGTACTCGTAACTCGTGCAGTGGACTAGGTAGTAGTGGCTCGGCGAGCTGGATGCTGCAGGGGACGCGCTCGTCTTATTGATCTCCACATGCTATGCTTCTCCACGAGCTGTTCCTTAATTGTATGTCGTACTAAGTATTTGGATCGGAAGGCGGGGCCGCTACCACTAGACCACCAGTGCTCGTGGGTTCAAACCCAGTCGTGTACCAATGAGTTTTTCTGTCGAAAAATTTAAGTACACAATGCTAGTGCTCTCAAACGGTGAAGGAAAACATCGTGAGGAAACCCGTGGCTTAGTCAGCTCCGCACGTATTGACCATGTCTTTCCTGTGGATGAGGCCGACTAAGCTGTCAGGATGGTATAGGTGCTGGGCAAGCCTATCCCATCTAAAATCCTGTCCCAGGCACTATAGCGTCCCGTAAGTAGGGGCATGAGTAATCACCAGTTGCCCCTGACGCTATATAAATCATCTACAATAGATGCAAAGGCCTGTTTACTTTTAAGTATTTGACAAAATGGGTTCAAATAACACTACTTATAATCTCCTCAAATGAATTGAGGCGAGTACTATCCAAGCCTTGCCACAACTAAAAAAAAAAAAAAAAAACTGGACGGCATCGCATCGATGGACTTACCGCAAACCATTATGGTTTAAGATTATTTATTTCTCATAAAATTTTACAAATTACTTACTGAGAAACCTATTTACTAATACTACACAAGTATTTATGAATATATAAATGCAGTGAGCTTAGCAGGCCTGTTAAATTGAATTCATGCTAACACAATAATAGTAACATAACAATAATAGCACTGTTAAAACAAACGAACTCGAGTAACGAAACACAAAATCGGGGGGTACATTTGAAATATACAGCGAAAGCAAATAGAACCAGACACATTAACAAACACTTAACATCATACAAGAAAGAAAAAATTATACAAAACTAGTGGGTACATTTGAAAAAGATCGAACGCAAATATTATTTAGGCTGTGGTGGTGTGTGTAGTTTGGTTCGGTGCCACTATCTATGAGCTTATGTTAACCAGACGTTATGCTATCGAATAGAAACTTCTAATTTTGTTGTAAAGTTGTGCTAAAACTTAGGTACCATACGTATTGCATGTATTGTATTAATATTGAATACTGTATTTACTTTTTTTTATAGATAATAACAAAATAAAATGAAAATGTGATTTTTATTAAATTTTTGCATAAGTGCTAATTGTATATTATTCTGTGTATTCTGTAATATTTTTTTTATTTTTTATATTAGATTCACCTGTACGTGCCCTTATAATTTTTTTTTTTTTTTTTTTTTTTTTTATTTGCTAGCATGGCATTGGATGTGTTAATTATTTATAAATTAATAATGAAATTAAATTAGTATCGTATTTGTTATTTATTATTACTAATGAGTTAAATTGTATGCCAACTTTATAACATTTGCAGGTATGGATTGGTTTGAATATATTTTTTAAGAGCTTTTTTAAATAGAACTATTGTTTTAATTTCTTTGATATCCTTAGGTAGTTTATTATACAGTTTAGCGCCTTCATACATAATGTTATTTTTACCGTAGTTTGTTCTAGGTGTGCGCAGTATTATGTTGTTAGCTTGTCTTGTTTGTTTTTTCTGTACTTGTGCTCTTTTTGTGAATGTTATGTGGCTGTGGATATCTTTGTTTATTATTTTTCTTATTAAGATGCATGTATTATAAATGTAGTTTTGTTTAATATTCAGTATTTTTGTCTCCTCAAAAACAAGTTTCGTTCGTGTGAAAAACTTGTAGTTGAACAATAGCTTTAGTAGGTTATGTAGGAACCAGTTATGTAAAATATTTATATCGGTTTGAGCTTGTTGGGTTATTATGTTCATGGTTGGGCCAAAGTAAAATAGGCAGGTGTCATCGGCATATAGTGTTATGTGACCCTGTAGGCCCAATTCATAGATGTTATTAATGTAGATCAAAAACAGAAGTGGCCCTAGTATCGAACCCTGAGGGACACCACAAAGTACGGGATTATTGCTGCTAGTATGATGCCCAATCTTCACAACTTGAGCTCGGTTTGTTAAGTAGGACCGAAATATTTCAAGGGCGGGTCCTGCGAGACCGACCGTGTCTTTAAGTTTCATAATCAGTAGCTTGTGACTCACCGTGTCAAATGCTTTTTTTAAATCTATAAATATCCCTAGTGCTAGCTGTTTAGTATCGATGCTGTTCCTTATTTTCGTAACAAGATCGACGGAAGCACATAAAGTGTTGGATTTTGATCGAAAGCCATATTGCCCCCTAAAGAGGAAATTAGTTGATTCTAAATGTTCTGTGAGTCTCATGTGTAGAACCCTTTCAAATATTTTGGACAGGACTGGAAGGACTGAAATGGGGCGATAATTACCAGGATCACATTTATCTCCAGATTTAAAAATAGGACTTACTTTAGCGATTTTTAATGAGTCGGGGAATACACCCTGTATTAGACAATTGTTTATACAGTTACTTAGGTCTTCACATAAAATGCTTTTAACACATTTTATGGTTTTAGTATTTATGCCGTCGATTCCTGCACTAGTATTCGATTTGAGATGACATATAATTTTATCTATTTCATTGGCAGTAGTTGGTCTGAAGGAAGATAATATCGTATTAGATGACTTTTTAGTTTGTGTTGTATTATCTACATGTTTGTGATATTCTGCAGGAATTTTATTTGCTAGCACAGATCCAATCGTTGAGAAGAAGTTATTGAAGTGTTCACAGACTTTGCGTTGGTCTGTTATAAGTTCTGATTCGATTTTTAGTTTAATTGATTCGTGTTTATTTCGAATATTATTACTAGATAGTTCGTTAATCAATTTCCACATCTTCAAAGGTTTACCTTTGCATTCCCCAAACGATTTATGGTAATACTGGCTTTTTGCAGATTGTATGGCTTCGGAAGTCTTTCTTCTATCTTCAAGAAATTTTTCTTTAAGTTTGAGATCACTTGGATTATTCAATGACTTATTCCATGTTTCGTTTCTTTCTTCTATAGCTGCGATTACACTTTTATTAATCCAGTCCTTTTTTGGGGGGTTAAGAACTTTTATCTTTGTTTCCTTATTTTTAAGAATAGCATTTAACAAAAGTTCTTCCAATTTTTGGTAATCGTGATTTTGGTTGTGTTGGGTCGATGTAGCAACGTGCTTATAGAAATTTTCATAATTTATTTGCTCATATTCAGTTTTTCGTATCGGGATCGGTTGACATCTTTGTATCTCGAAATAAATCTGTTTATGGTCAGACATTGCAGAGTCTATTATGGCAAGATGAAAAGGATGTTCTTTTATGTTGGTGCTGACGTGGTCTAGTATGGATTTTTTGTTATCTCTGTTTCGCGTGCAGTAGGTTCCGTCTATTTTGTTTAGGATAGCAAATCCATTTACACGTAATGCCGTTTTATAGTTTCTGACATCTCCTGTCCTTTCAAGTAAGTTGTAGTTAAAATCACCAACTATAATCGCTCTCTTTCTATGTTGTAGCTGTTCCGAGAGTTCATTCAGGAAGTTCTCTGAATTTGTGCGTCCAGGCTTGTAGACAACTCCAATATCTAAACTGAATTTTTCTACGTGAACCCATAGGAAGTGGTTATCTTCATAATACTTCGCCTCTATGAGATTGTTCTTAAGATCATTATGAATAAAGAAAGATACTCCACCGCCTCGGGTATCCGTTCGGAAGTTATAGTAGTGGGTGTAATTTGATAATGTACACGATTGAGCTTCTGACTCTGATTTGATCCAAGTCTCGGTTATAGCAATGATATGAACTTTTTGCATCGCTTGCAATATACATTTTAGTTCATCTAGTTTACCTGGTTTAACAATGCTGCGTGCGTTCAGGTATAGTAGTTTTAGTGATTTCTTGTCAGTTTTTATGTTGCCGTAGGTGTTAACGACTTGATAAGATATATTTTGTTTTGATTGTAAGCAATATTTTTCTGATGCAAGAGGAGTGACTAGTTTTTTTGAAGCATGGGGATGATCTTGGGCACCCCTCTGATGTATTTTATGCCAATGTTATTTTCTCCTTGACTTTGGCGGGTTTTTAGTTCGTCTTTCAAAATATTAATATATTTTTGCTGTTGTGGGGTTCTGTCCGAAAATATTTGTATATTGTCCAGGTCCACTTCAATTTTGTTTCGCAGGATGCTCTTGGCTGATTCTGCAGCTTCAAACGTCACTTTAATGGGCCTAGACTGGTCTGCTTTATACTTGCCCAAGCGTACACAGTTTAGAGGGCTGGGGCTATCACGTGCCACTTTTTTCGCAATTTCGGTGACTTTTTTCATGTCGTGGGCTAATCTTTCATTGGAGTCTCCAGAGTTTAATTCTTCTACTCCTATCACAATTAAGTTTTTTTCTCGTAGGGTACGCTCACGTATTTCATAGATTAGGTCTTCGTTGTCGTATGAAGACTTTGGGTAATTATTTGAAGCGAACTGATTCGTTGATGCTTTCAGAGCTTCTATATCCGTTTTCATTGTTGCAATCTTACGCTCTGTTTCATTGTAGCATTTTTTTATATCGGACATTTCCAGTTTGCACTTGTTTTGTTCCAAGATTATGTTATCAGTCTTGTGTTCTATGCTTTCCATTTGCTCTTTAATTGTAGTTATGTCAGCCGACATTTTTTGTAGATTTTTATTTTGCACGCTTGAGAATTCTTTAAGAATTGATAATATGTCGGCTCGGAAGTCAGCAAGTTCTCTTTTGATGGAATGGTCAATATTATCTGGTATCTTTCGTTTTCTCAGTGATACCTGTTGCACACCAATTTCAGAAGGGTAGTCAGGCTGTGTCTTAGGATCTTCATTTCCACTAGGGGTATTAGGTGGGCTACCTTGAAAATTCATCATCTGTATTCTTAACCTTCGGTTAACGATTCCGGTGGAACTGGACTCACTCTTTGTTTGTTTGTGTTGGTGCTAATTAGTTCGCGCTGGTGTTTTACTATAAGAACGTCTTGGGATTCACTTTGTACACAGATAAAAAAACTGACTTAAATGCTTTGGCTTAGGGTTGGATTTCAAATCTCACTTAAAATTTGAATTTAAAATATAATTTTGCACACGTCTGCTCAGTTCGCTCACTGCTGAGCACACCTGAGCATTGAAAAATATAACGAATACAGGATGCCATATTTACCTTGCGTTCATAGATTACAACAAGGCCTTTGACTCTCTGAAACATGCAGAGATATGGAAAGCGTTACAAAACCAAGGAGTACACAAGAAGTACATACATTCGTATAATAAAAAATATATACCATGGTATGACAGCAAAAATAAAAACAGAGCGTCTAGGAGAAAAAAATTACATAAGAAAAGGAGTGAGACAGGGAGATCCTATGTCTCCGAAGCTTTTTTCTGCTACTTTGGAAGGTATTTTTAGAAAACTGAGTTAGGACAAATTTGGTCTACAAATAAATGGAGTACCGTTAAATCACCTACACTTCGCCGATGATCTCATACTCATATCTGACAATTAAAACCATCTAAGAGTTATGTTGGAACAACTTGTTGAAGAAAGCTCAAAAGTAGGTCTGCAAATGAATGCACTTAAAACAAAATTGATGACCAATCATACAAAAATACCCATTGAAATTAACAACAACAGTATAGAATACGTAGAAGAATATATTTACCTCGGCCAAGTTATTTCCCCCTCACAACTGAACAGAAAAGAAATAGATAACAGAGTCAACTCAGCATGGAAAAGATATTGGTCTTTAAAAGAAATTACTAAAAACCCGGCAGTGCCACTCAAACTTAAGAAAATTATCTTTAACTCCTGCATTCTTCCATGTATGACCTATGGCTGTCAGACTTGGTCCCTAACAAAAGATAATGTCGAATGTAGAAACTTGCCAACATAATATACAAAGAAGTATGTTAAATTTAAGGAGGAGAGACAAGATAAATCTGAAAACTATTAGAAGAAAAACAAACATTGATGACGTAACATACACAATTAAATCACTGAAATGGAAATGGGCAGGTCATACTCTCAGAAGCAAAACGGACAAGTGGGCCAAAGATATTATAGAGTGGTACCCGAGAGCTGGAAAGAGAACCAGAGGCAGACCCTTTCGAAGATGGGAGGACGATCTACGAGGTACAGCAGGTGCATTGTGGTTGAGGAAAGCCCGTGACCGTGAACTTTGGAAGAGCCTGGGGGAGGCCTATGCTGAAAAGCAAAACGACCCTTAAAAATAATTACTGATGCCCAAGCTATACTTCAAATAATAATTATTAATTTTATAAAATTAAAACTAGTTTAGTTAAGTAAATTGTAAGATTTTTTTATTAAGTATAGTCTAAAATGTCATAGTTTATAAGGTTGTTAATAAAGGCTAATTGAAATTGAAATTGAAGCTAAGTAGAGCGTAAGTAGTGTAATACCTCGAAGAAGGTGTAAGTGGAGCCGTGTTCCTTGCAGCCGTAGTCGATGTTGAGCGGGCTGTTGACGAGGCCATCCACGTCGCGGAAGAGGTCCGCCGTGCCCTTCTTGGCGAGCAGCGTGGCCAGGTTGGCGGTGTACGAGCTGGAGATCACGAGCGCGAACACCCACCACGCGCTCGCCACCGCGCGCGTGCCGTACGCCCTGCAACAGCCACGCGCCACGCGTGAGCAACGTCACACTCCCACCTCCCACCTGTACCTTACCACCCGCAGCACCACTCACGCGGGTGCTATCTCCGAGCCCTGCATCAGCACGGCGCCCAGGTTGAACCACAGCGCGTTGCCGAGCGTGAACTGGTTCTCCAGCGCGGCCGGCTCCTCGATGCACGGGTACGGGTTCTGCCACTCCTCGTGGCACAGCCGGCCCACCACGTACAGCAGCAGCGACGAGCCCAGGTACGCCAGCCCCAGGCACAGCCACACCTGCGGGCGAGCGAGCAGCGGTCAGCCAGCGCTCGCACTGCGCCCGTCGCAAGCCGGAGCGCACCGCACCTACCCCGTTCGAGAAGGGCAGCAGGAACGCGAACAGCTGCGGCGGCGGCGTCTCCGGCTTGCGGAACAGGATGCTGATGCCGAGGTTCATGAAGGGTGTCGTGAAGTCCACCGCCTGCTCGCGGTCCGCCGTGATCGTCAGGTCGGTGATCGCAAACTCCACATTCTGCAACGACACCGCACCATCAGCATGTAAGAGTTGTATTGACCTACAGCGTTGCACGTCCGTCCGTGCGACAGCTTACCTTATCGCTGCGGAGGCGGCCGATCAGACCGTCCCATTCGCCGTTCTTCTGCTTGTTGCCGTAGCTGCCGCTCTGCTCGATGAACGTGTAGTTGAAGTGCAGGATTTTGGCCAGTCGCTCGATCAGCTCGATGCAGAACCCTGGAAACGGAAGGCACGGTTCGTGAGACGCTGGCCCGCCAGCCGGCTCGGTCGCGTGGCTCGCCGCTCGCTCACCCTCGTATCGCTGGTTGCCCGAGAGGCGCACGGGCGACTCGCTCCGCATCACGTACGGCTTGTTCTGAAACATATGTTTGTGTAAGGGTGGTCCACAGAGGGCATGCTGGTGGAGATGTACATGGAGGCAGTAGGGGGTACGTACGCGCGCGATGAGGATGTTGAAGGTGCGGTTGGCCATGGAGTCACGCGGCAACAGCGGCTGCGGCGCGGCGCGGCGCTCCCACCGCACGCCGGCGCGCGCGCCCCACACGCCCGCGTGCTGCAGCCGCCCGCCGCGCGCCAGCTCCACCACCTGCACGCACACACACACACACACACCATCACCGCGCCCATGCAGCGCTAGTTAGAGCGTTCCGAATGAGAATGTATTCAATAGATCGATGTAATAACCTCGAGACGCACGTCCCGCCGGCTGCCGTCCGCCTCCCACGACATGGGGCCGCTCGTCTCGTCTTCGTTCCAATCCTCCTGCAAAACCACAATGCTGTCCATATATTTATTTTATAACTTTACTTATATTAAAAATATGACTTACCATAGAAGTACTAATCCTGTGAAAAAAACATCTATGTAATACACCCCCTAACGACTTTTCAAATCGATCGACACTTTGATCCGGACCTACCAAAAGTTTTGCTACCACATTTCATCTACCAAAATGTTGTTTTCGTGTGAGCACGTGTCTCTCTCTTTCGTATGAAAAACTTATGAGACAACAACTCGTTTCGATCGTTTCTACGTAACGTAATTTTGCTGCATCTTTTCTTCATACAATAGAGAAAGGACATTTGGTACACAAAATGTTGTAAATGAAGTGCGAGTGAACTCTGGTTTCCGTCCGTTCGGCTGGAGGGAGAATAGGACTCACGGATCGCAGGTAGTTGAGCAGCGTGTCGGCGTGGAAGGCCGCCTGTCCCTTGGCGCAGTCGGCGTTCGGCATCGCGGGCAGCGCCAGGTGCGCGCTGGCCCTCGCCGCCAGCACGGTGACGTCACGCGCCAGCAGCACCGCGGTGGGCGGCTCCAGCTCCGCGGCCTGCAGCTCCTCGTCGGAGGCGGCGGCGCGGCGCGCGGCGGCGGCCCGCCAGGCGCGCATGTAGCGCGGCAGGCCGGCGGCACGCGGGTCGAACAGGCGCACGGCGGTCACGTTGGCGCCGCCGTGGCTGTAGCGCTGCAGGTCGGCGGCGCGCAGCCCCTCGCCCGCCACCAGGAACGAGTGCCGCGCGCTCGCCAGCCCCGCGCGCTGCGCCGCCTCCAGCACGCGCACCACGCACGCCGCACCGCACCACACTATGAACTTGTCCGCCGACGCCTTCTTCAGCACGAGCATGAGGTTCCTGCGGGCGGGACGCGACCGACTCACTCTCGACGGCATCGCCATCGGCATGCCACCCTCGTGCAGGAGCACCGCGCTCGACTCACCTGAGCACGGAGGGGTCGGCGCCGGGCGGCGGCAGCTGGCGCGCCAGCAGCGCGAGTGGGCGCGCGTCGGGCGCCAGGCGCGCGGCGTGCGCGGCGCTGCCCTCGTGCAGGAGCACCGCGCTGGACCAGCCCTTCTCGCGACACAGCGCCTCGCTCGCCTGACGACACGCGACCGGTACATTACTCATTCTACGCAAAATCATAGCAAAGATCGAGCGGGGATGGGTGGCCCACCTGCGCGATGACGTCAGGATGCGGGTAGAGCTGCAGCGCCTCCCACGCGGCGGAGGCGCCGGGCGGCGCCGGGTCTACCAGCAGCAGCGGCAGGCCAGCGCGCGCCGCCGCCTCGTGCGCCAGCGCCAGCGCGCGCACGCCGCCGCCCGCCAGCGCGGCCGCCAGCCCTCGCTCCGCCTGCGCGCACACGTGGCGCGCGCCCCCCGCGCCCCCGCCGCCCGCCGGCAGTGGCGCCACGGCCGCGGCCCCCGCGCCCCCCGCGCGCTGCAGCGCCGCCTCCACGGCCGCCGCCAGCGCCTGCGCGCGCCCCGTGTCCTCCACCACGCCTGAGTGCACCGCATACTTTATACTACACTAGTTGGTAACCGAGCTTCGCTCGGAATTTTTTTCGTTAATTTGTATTTGTATGACATCATAAGAGTCATACTATTATCTTTACTGGTTTATTCTTACTGAACGACGCCATCTGCTGGACTTGCTTGCAGTTAGTTGCTCACAATCGTCAATAGATGGCAGGAGCAGTCACATATTCAGTTTATGTTTTTAGTTTCTTTTTAACGAACAGACTCATTTTCTGAAAATGAATTCTAGCTAGATCGATTTATCGCCCCCGAAACCCTCTGTATACATAATTTCATGAAAATGGTTGGCGCAGTTTCCGAGATCCTAAATATATATTATATAGTAGCTGCCTGTCCCGGCTTCGCACGGGTGGACTTTTTTTTTAAACACTTTTTTTTTAATACTTATAGCCTATGTTATTACTCAAGGTGAATAAAGCTTTTCAATAGTACATGTCATGTACTAAGCCATTTTTTTCCAAAGACAATTTTCGTTACATAGTTATATTTATTCATAGTTTTTGTACACATACCTATTACTATTATTATTATTTTATTGGTATAATGTCTTGGGACGCCCACTTGAGGGCAAAGGCTATCCCTCTCCAATTTTTCCTATTTTGAGCTAGCCGTCCAAGTTGCACCCGTTATTCCCATTATGTCGTCCCGCCATCGCATCGGTCGGAAAACACTGCACTTTGATTCTCTCTCCGATCTTTGTTCTATGGATACCAGAATGGAAATGACGCTATTCACCGAGTTCCTGCTTTTATACCTACAACAATCGAACTTTCCAGTACTTACTGCCGGCAATCGAAAATTCTTGAATATAATGTATACCAGTATACCTACCAAATTCTGCGGAAGTGTTGAAATCAAAAGCAACCGTTGCTACAACAAAATAAAGCACAATTCCGCTCGCACCTACCTGTAATAAAACTACATCACGCTTCTCTTTCTAACACGCAACTCTGTTGCACTTGTAACGCTAGGGTTGTCAACACGTGTTTTCGAACTGCTTATTCATGACGTGAGTATGTGATGTAATACTCACTTACCAGGTAGGGTAGGTAAGCATTGTAGGTATCAACCATGCTAATGTTATTTTTAGAAATGGTTGTAAATCAACTAATTAGTCCGGGAGTCATCACCCGATTTCTTAAGTGTGTTCCACATTTTCTTTTAGCGAGTAAGTCAGTCTTCTTCTTCTTCTTATCGTGTCACTGATTCTTTCGAACCAAGTGTGGTGAAAGGATTTTAAGTGCGCCTCAAAGAGGCTCCTTTCGTGCACTTGACACATATTTTCGAACTTTTTAGGTTCTACGATATGCCGGTTTCCTCACGATGTTTTCCTTCACCGTTTGAGAGCACTGGCATAGTGTACATAAATTTTTGGGCAGAAAAACTCATTGGTACACGACTGGATTCGAACCCACGACCTTAGGATCGGAAGGCGGGGCCGCTACCACTGGTAAGTCAGTGATGAATCAGGTTGTTTAGAAGTCATTGATCGTTGAAAAAATATATTAATTATTTCGCGCGACCCGGCGCGGCTAACCGGCGAGACGTGTTGTGACAGCCCTGGGCGTCGATTCCAGCAACACAAATCACTCAAGCGATGGCGTAAATCGATGTGAGTTGTCAATTTTTGTTTGAAAAATTTGAAAATGGACCGCGGTT
Organism: Thera britannica; assembly: GCA_939531255.2. Classification (NCBI taxonomy): domain Eukaryota; kingdom Metazoa; phylum Arthropoda; class Insecta; order Lepidoptera; family Geometridae; genus Thera; species Thera britannica. Next base: position 14,897,335 of record OW618034.2, on the reverse strand, counting down.
TCAGCAATCACTCGACAATCACTCAATCGAGCCGTGTTGCTGGAATCGACGCCCTGTGCGTTTCCTACATAATAATAAGAGCGCGCCGTCCGAATGTTCCCGAACCGCGGAGTGATTTTCTAGAAAGAAGTAATAAGTTCGGGAAAACCAAGAAACGAAAATCGAACCGTTTGCATGGGTACCTTGGTATATTTGAGTATAGGTATTCTAGATGATTCTGGATTACTAACTTTTGGATGCATTCCGGATGCTAGCCGAATAATTTCAGTCTTCGAATTAAATTTGATCATTCCAGAACCTCAAAGACATTCTAGAGCGTTCTTTCCTCGTCAAAGTCGAGAATTTTCTGAAAAATCCCTAAGCGATAGAAAGGGATAGACATATATAAGTCCCTACGTGATAGAAAGGGATAGGCATAGATTTCGAAACTTTTGCCCCGTATAAATTAATAACACCTAAATATTGAATATAAACTATCCTATATTTTAAGTCCGACCATATTTTAGGCAGTTGCAAAATTTTATCGAAATCCGTTCAGTAGTTTCGGAGTTTATCGCGTTCCAAATTGTGACACGAAAGATTTATCTAGATAGACTAGCTGCCTGTCCCGGCTTCGCACGGGTGGACATTATCACATAAATATAGCCTATGTTACTCAAGGTGAACCTACGTCCAGCAATGGACTGATATCAATTGATGATGATGATTAAAGAACATTCTATAACGTTTAGGAGCACTATTTTCTAGAACATTTTGTCCAAATCTAGAATTCAGAACCGTTTGCATGGGTATATTTGAGTATTCTAGATAATTCTGGATTACTAACGTTTGGGTGCATTCCGGATGCTAACCGACTTTAAATTTGATTATTCCAGATCATTCTAGAGCGTCTATGTGCATTCTGTTCTCGTCAAAGTCGAGAATTTTCTGAAAAATCCCTAAGCGATAGAAAGGGATAGACATATATAAGTCCCTACGTGATAGAAAGGGATAGACATAGATTTCGAAACTTTTGCCCCTTATAAATTAATAACACCTAAATATTGAATATAAACTATCCTATATTTTAAGTCCGACCATATTTTAGGCAGTTGCAAAATTTTATCGAAATCCGTTCAGTAGTTTCGGAGTTTATCGCGTTCCAAATTGTGACACGAAAGATTTATATATATAGATAGATATATATATAAGATTTTCTCGTTTAAAGGTATAAGATAGCTGCAGCGCCCAGCAAGAGGCATTGATGGACGAACGTGTAAATGTGACACATACGTAAGTCCATCGATACCTATAGTTATGCCTAGTGTAGATAGTAGGTAAGTATAGGTACATGTTTGCATGCTGTGTCCTCGTCTCACACACCTATGTATTTTCTAGCCACGTATCATCCCACTGACACTGATATTTTTCGCGTTGAAGTATTCACTTGTTGTTTTTTCAAGCATTTACAATTGCAAGCTTGGAGGAATTAGAAGTTCTAAATTTAAATAAAACCTGTGATAAGTTACCTCCTTTGTTGTCATGTTTTGGAGTATAAGATCGTTCCATTTTTAAATAACATGGCAATGGCACAAACTTAATAAAGGATAAGACAATAGATAAGTATACCTTCTTCTTCTTCTTATCGTGTCACTGGTTCTTTCGAACTAAGTGTGGTGAAAGGATTTTAAGTGCGCCTCAAAGAGGCTCCTTTTAGGTGTTATGTACTTATGAGATAAGCTAGTGAATTGGTACTTAGACATCTGGGCTAGACTCCCTTAGCTTTAAGACGTTTGAAAGTGATCCTTGTGGTACATACATACAAGTACCTACACAACTGCATAAATACATTTGGAACGTGAATTGGATCCCCCTGTCCCATCTCTAGTCTAGATAAAACTATTCAATGGTACAGCAATGATTCTTTTGACAATCGTTTTAATTTTTAAATTGAAACCTACCCAAACTTTTTTTTGATGGTAGGTTCACAAGCCATGAACAGGATTTCATTGTGTACCTATTATCTAAAACGTAATTGGCTGTAGGTACGGCCTTTTAGATACGAACACAGCATGCTTAGAGAACGTTCACATTGTACAAGTATTACTATCCTATGGAATAACAACAACAAAGAAAATTGTGGGTGATTATTTAAGGTTAGAAAATTATAGTTTTTCTCACTTTTTATAGGCAAAAAGCAAATTATAACGCAAACTTTATGTCACTTGTGTCATTACTATGGTGTATCTAAATTGTCATCGTTTCATTTGGATTGTTCATAGTATTTTCAAACTTTCAGATTGTGCAACCAGGATGGTGCTTATGCTGATGAAATAGGGTTCAACTTCATCTGATAGAGAAAAGCTCTAAATGAAAAGTGCTTCATTAAATGCTTGTTGTTAAACGCACATCTTTACTCATGGACTTGTATTTCATGAATGTTGTCAACTAGTGCCTGGGGCCTCATTCTCGGGCCGATCTCGATCATTTTGCAATTTTATCTTATTGCTTCTTTTCGAAGAGAGAATGGATGATTTCCTTGAGTAATACATCAACGACCTCATCGTAGAAGCCTCGACAGCTATGATATACGGAAAAAGTAGAAAAAGTGCGGGGTTGTCAAAAGAAGCAATAAAATTAATGATCGAGATCGGCCCGAGAATCAGGCCCCTGTACACTGGCAAGATGAGACTCTCTACCGGGCTCCAGCTGAGTAGGGAGGTAGTTGGCTTACCTATCTGTAAGTGTTGACAATGTACGAGTGCCCCGAGTGCCAGCAACAGTGCCAGTGCCAGTGCCAGCGGCGGTAGCGTCCCCATCACGGCGCCGGCGCCGCACTCACTGCGCGCCGCCGGCGCCGCATGCGTGCGCGACGCGCGGCGACCTCCTTCCAGAGTTATTTCCGTAGACCGGCATGCGTCACGCGCGGGGCGCGGGCGACGCGACGCGACGCGACCACTAACGGAATGTGCACTACATATTTTTGTGAAAACTAAAATTTTAGACTAGCGACTCGCCTCGGCTTCGCACGGGTGGAAAAATTCAAATGCAGTGACTTCACATTTTTCACCTCCTTTTTTAGGGTTCTGTAGCCAAATGGCAAAAACGGAACCCTTTTATATATTCGTCATGTCTGTCTGTCCGTCCGTATATCTTATATTATATATTTCTCCGAAACTATAAGAGCTACACAAATGAAACTTGGTAAGTAGATGTATTTTATAAACCGCTTTAAGATTTTTTTAAAAATATAGAAAAAAAACAATAAATCTTGGGGGTCCCCATACTTAGAACTGAAATTCAAAAAACTTTTTTTCATCAAACCCATACGTGTGGGGTATCTATGAATAGGTCTTCAAAATGATGTTGAGGTTTCTAATATAGTTTTTTCATTGCTCATACTCTGAAAGTAGGTCTGAAGTTGCCTGAGGGGCCTAATTGAAAGTAAAACTTTCAGCCCTAGGGAGAATCGCTTTCTACTGACAGCTGTCAAATTATAAAAAAAAACAAGATCTATTTTATTCAACCATGTTCCAACTTTCTAAAGTCTTTCTAACTACAAGGAGGTTGTTTAACCAAATTCCAACTTTTTATTCAGCAAGTAGGTTGGAAACCCATTACAACGGTATGAAGTTTAAAAAGTCTAATTAGAGCGCAATGTAAAATTTAAATTTAAATAACATAAAGATAGTATTAAATAAATAATATATCTTCTAAATTACTTTATTAATATATCATCCATGTCAACAATATTTATAAAAAATATGATAAAAATTAGAACTGCCTACTATCCTCGTGTGTTGATCCCTTAAACGGCTTAATTATTATATTCGTACTCGTACGTTCAACTATTTCTTTAAAATAACATAGATTTGAGCAAACAATTTACCATTTTTTAAATTATGAAAATGAAAATTTTGGCTGAATAATGCTGGCGAACCGAAGCCGAAGGCCCGCCAGAGAAAAATAAAAAAAAAACCGGGAAGGCGGCAATTCAATCTTCATTTTCACAAATTTTTCTTTCATGTTTTTATTTTTACTTTCCTTGTATTCGTAATGAAAAGCACAGTGTTTACCTCGGATGAAAGTCTTTTAAGTCCCTCAAGCTCCATTGGCGCCCTCGCTACGCTCTGGCGCCAAACCCGTCTCGGGACTCAAAAAACGTGACTTTCAACACTCGGGTAACAATGTACTATTTTCTAAACTGAATAGTTTGCGCGAGAGACACTTCCAAAGTGGAAAAAAGTTGTTCCCCCCCTTCTAACTTCTAAAATAAGAGAATTATAAAACTAAAAAAAATATATGTTGCACATTACTATGCAAACTTTCAACGATATTTGGTTTGAACGAGATCTAGTCAGTAGTTTTTTTTTAACGTCAAAAATCGTAAGCCGCAATTTACCTTTTGACGAACTACAAGAACCTTTATATTATGTTACTTGATGCTACGGAACCCTTCATGGGCGAGTCCGACTCGCACTTGGCTGCTTTTTTTAAACTATATTTTTTTTTTCATATTATTGCAATGTCATCGACCTTTGACAGGTGTGCAAAGTTTGAATCAAATCTGATCGTTCAAAGTATAGTAGGACAAAATCGAGCTCAAAGGGGTCGGTAAGACAAGCAAACAAGCAAACAAACTTACATACAGGTGAAGGTAATTGTACGGGACATCAAGAATAGAAGTAGTTTAATTTGACACACGTTTATTTATTGCTTTACAAAAGGTGTTGATGAGTCGCGGGTTGTTCAAAGACTGACCGCGCCCGCTTGGTTTCCACGCATTTGCATAAAAAATGCAGTGTAAGCAAAACTGTACGGTATGTGGACCGTACATGTTCCGGGGGGCGCGAGAGAATGAGTATGAAGTGAGATGGTTTGGTTAGTATGCGATTATGGTATCATGATACAATTGGATGAAACAATATTATGTTAGTAAACGCAGCATGATACCGACATTAATCGCGATCACTTATAAACCTTATTTTACTGAAAGTCGGCGATGTAGCCGAGTCCTTGGTGGACCTTTCGCACTTCACACTGTAAGATTGTACATTGCACGCACTTTCACTTTCATCACACACAACACTATTGCCGACTACCGATGAGACCGCCGCACGATGCGAGGGTATGGGCTGCGTGGCCACGGGGCGCGGCGGCACGGGCGGAGCGCACGCCCTGGACGTGGCCCGCACCGTGCTGCTGGCCGGAGTGGCGGGGCCGGGGGCACCGCGCGCTCGCCACCAGACGATTGCGGCGCACACCAGCGCTGCTGCTGCCACTGCGTAGATAGCGACGTATTGATGAACGTCGTGAGGGGACATCCCGTCGTTTTGTTCAAAGTGATCTGCTGCTTCTTTGATCTCGGCGATTTGTTTGTTGATACTCTCGATCGAGCCTTTAATGTCACTGTTGCTCTCATTAAAGTGGGTGATCGGTATCGTAATATTTATGATGTTGTTGACGGGTGCAATCTCTATAGAAAGAATGTCTGGCTCTGTCCTCAAAGTGCTAGCGTGTTATAGTGAATGGTATGTAGGTATCCTTTTCAATGTTGATTGCTAAAAACGTTGCAATCGGTGTTATGCTTACGATGGCGTTTTGTGTTCGCTGAGGGACTGGATACGTTTTATACAATTCGTAATTATCCCTATTGACTAAAGGAATCTGTATTTCAAAGATAAAGTATTGCGAAGACATTCTGGCTCTAACCTTCAGAACTTTGTAGATCTTTGCTAGATCTGTCTGGATGTTATTTATAGGCAACGATAAGTCCTTAGATAATTGTCCAGAAATGTTGTTGAGTTCGACACGAAGCTGCATTGGTGTAAGTAGATGGACGTTGAACTCTTTATAGTTCGTGATGGTCTCTAACAAAGTGTTTTGAATGTTTTTGAGGCTGTTTAGTATGTTATTGGCGATCATACTAGACATTATGAACTCGTTGATGTTGTCTATCTTGACAATGGCATCGTTCAGCTTGACTGTTGTCTGCTCCAATTCATTCAAGTGCTTGCTAAATACCTTATGCTGTTCTTCCATTGATGCTTCAACTCTTTTAAGTAGATTATTCTCCGCTTCAATTACCGAGGTCTGATTTTTCCACAACGTTACTAGATGTTTCTGGTCTTGCCTAACTTTGGTAATATCGGCCTCGTATTGCTCCGCAAAGCGGCTGTCTAAAACACCGAACAGACTGTTAGCAATATTTCCCACGCCGTCTATAATTCCTCGTCTCTTTCGCGCGTGCTTATTGCTTTGCTGTAGTATATCGTTATAGTACTGTAGTTCTGAGAATCCGTGACGTAATTGCAGTAGCATGATGTCGCAGTGGGATTCCCTTCCTTCGAACTTTGAGCACAATCCTTCTAAGTGCTTTTTGTATGCAGTTAGTAAATTAGTGCCTTTCCAGTATGGTTTCATGTTATAGTAGACGACGAGTTTCTAGTTGTCTTGAATTATTCGCATGTCTGAAACCTTGTCAAAGTAAATGCTGTTGTTACTTTGCATTGCTGTGATGTTGTATGTGCTTTGGACTGCAGTAGTAGAACATAACATTATCAACATGAAGATCATAGTCATTAAATTGACGCATGACGAAGTGACTGTATTCTTCTTACGTGTTTGCTCTGCTGAGCTGCTCACTTCCTTTGGATGCGTTATTGCTCGCATAATCCAGGCAAGGACGCGCGTCACTCGTATCAAACTGCTGTGCTTGCTTAGCAAACATTCAACTATACTTAGATTAGTACTTATGTGTGTACTTTCAACTTGTGCTGTGTTGACTGATTGTTTTGATGTCTTTATTTCTAAGTCAGTATCGATTTTTACGCTTTCATCATCTTTTTTGAATGACTTTAACCAGGTAGGTCGATGCATTTTGCATATGTATGAGACAACATCTTCCTTAGCTTTCCAGAGGAGTCCCAATGTTGTAGTAGACTCTCGATGACGAAAATCGAAGGTGTCGTGAGGTTTTGAGACTGCGTTATCATTGCTTATCAAAGATAGCTCGTTGGAGCACCATTTGCGTAAATTGAATCCACCTAGCTTTAAAAGTGCAGTAAGTTGAAACTTCAGTTCCTGTGCTGATTGAATTTGGTGGCTTCCACTGATCAGGTCGTCCATGTAGAACTGCTCCTCCAGGACTCTTGCTGCTGCAGGGAATTTATGACCCTCGTCGCTTGCTAGCTGCTTAAGAGTCATCATGGCTAGAAAAGGAGCTGCCTTTGTACCATATGTTACGGTTTGAAGACAAAAATCCTGAACTGCTTGGCTTTCAGAGTCACGCCAAACCACCTTCTGGTATCGCTGGTGGTCCTTGTGAACCTGAATTTGGCGAAACATTTTTTCAATGTCTGCAACGTATGCATATTTGTACTGTCTCCATTTGATTACCAAAGAAAGTAGGTCCTTCTGCAAGTTCGGGCCCCTGTACATAACATCATTCAAACTGTACCCACGTGACGTCATTCCTGATGCATTAAATACAACTCTCAACGCAGTTGTAGTCGAGTCAGCGCGGTGCACACTATGATGCGGCATGTTGTTACCGGGTGTTTTGTTACCGTCACCTGTTGATGTGTGCATGTGACCTAATTCTTGGTATTCATGCATGAATGATTTATATGCATTTGAAACGATTTCGCAATTTTTAATTTTTTGTTCTATTTGATAGAACTGTGCCAATGCTTTTGGCCTTGATTTTTCTAACTTGTCATCTGCGTCGGAATGTAATGGTAGTTGAACGATGTATCTACCATCTGCTTCTCGCTCTGTTGTCTGTTTGTATAGCTGTAAGCATTCCAAGTCTTCTGTAGACATTTTGGTTTGATCGGCAATATCTTCGATTGACCAAAATCTGTGTAGGTCATTTTCCTCGGTCAAAACCACGTTGCAGTGATACGATTTTGTGACGTTAGCACTGCCGCATAAGATCCAGCCAAAACGCGTCTGTTGAGCTATTTGGCATGGATGGATTTTGTCTGATGACGCCACCTAAAATTATTTCCGCGTAGACGTCTGCACCTAGTAGAAGGTCTACGGATCGACTTCTGAAGAACCTCGGGATCTGCTAACTGAATATTCTCCAAATGAGGCCATGTTGGTTGTGCGAATGAAATGAAATGAAATTTATTTTGCCACACGTCAGTTACATAGTATTTATGAGTGAATTTCATCTATGCTTTTGGTAACTATAATAATACCTAGTAGATATACTTAATTGGTAGCATTATACTAGATAGGTAGCTAAAATAGGTGTAGGTAAGAGTTGACATGTACTTGATTTGGTGGCATCAAAAACCACGCTAGGTTGAAAAACCTGTGTTGTGGTTTTCGATCCTTCCTTCGGTTAATAAAATATGTAAACATGTACTGTGACGTAATTGTCATTGGACGGGTAGGAGTCGGGTAGGCTAGTATTAGGTAGGAGTTTATATTGATTTTGATTTCGATTTAATCTAAATAGGTAGAAAACCCAGGTAGGCTACGCAGGTTCTTACATAATCAAAAGAAAAACTTATACTATAAAGGTACTTATACTATATTATACTATAAAGGTACATAACTATATCGAGAGGACATCCAGTAGGTAAGTAGGTAAGCGAAACCAATAATTAAGTCCTGGCTAGAATGTTTGATTAGGTAAATTGTTGACTATGTTTCATGACAAATACCTCGGTGTTGATTTGGTAATCATTGTATAGCGATGATAGAGAAATCCCAATGATCCCTTTGCAGATCATTTCTTTGGCTCCTACTCCAAATATTATTCCTCGGCATCTTTTGCGTTTCATTCCTAAAATTTGTGCTGCATTTTCGGTGATCAAGGATGTTTGTGATCCTTGATCGATCAACGCTCGTAACGTAAGATGGGTGCTGTCAGCCTTGGTCACGTTCACCAACGCTGTTGCTAGAAGGATTTCCCCTGCCTCTCCCTGTAAAACATGGGCATTACCCCTCTGCTGACTTTGCTGGGAATTGTCGGCTTCATAATGTGTTCGCGATGAAATTTGAACTCTGTTTGTTTATGCGTTGTGCAATAGAGTATTGTGTTCTCCTTCGCACTCTTGGCATCTTTTTTTAGAGAAACATTTCTTATTGCTATGTGACATAAGGCAGTTTTTGCAAAGGGATAATTTTTCGACAGTCTTCTGTCTCATGTAGGGCGGCATTTCAAGGAATGTTTCGCAATGATATAGCCTGTTATGATCGTTCAAGTTACAAACTGCGCATTTCGTAACTTTATTCTGGAATTTATCGTTTGAGTTTTGATAACCTTGATCTTGATTGAATTTATGACTGGTAAAAGATTTGAAAAAATGAGTGTTCTTGTTTGTTGACAGCTCTTGCTGCTGAGTTTTTGCTTCGGGCTTGCGCCTAGAAGTTTCTAGAGAAGAAAATTTAAGTTCAAGAAAATCTAGTAGATCTGAAAGAGTAGGTAGCTCTTTTGGATTTTTTAATGACTCGACGTAATCTATATGCGTGTCCGCATCCAATTTGTTGGAAATGATGTATACGACGATTGGGTCCCAGGTACTTGTGTCGATTCCTAGGGCCTTTATTGCGTTAAGGCACTCGTTAGTGGTATCATAAACATTCTTAATGGCTGCTGCCGATTGCTGCTGCAATGTAGGTAAGTTAGTTAAGGTATTCATATGGCTGTTGAATATTAACTTTAAATTATTGTAGCGACGTAGGAGTATATTCCAACTCACTTCATAGTTATCAGAGGTAATTAGTAAATGCTGTACCAATTTTTCTGCTTCGCCCTTGAGCTTGCTCTTGAGGAACTGCATTTTTTGGGCGTTCGATAGAGACATATTATTGTGCACCGCCTCTACGAATAAATCCTTGAAGGACACCCACTGTTGATAGTTTCCGCTGAAGGTAGGTATATCCATCTGTGGCGTTGATGTTTCTCTATGATGCTGAGACCACATTTTTTCATTGAGCGACTTTTTGATGTTATTAAACTGTCGTTCATACCTATTATAGGTTTGCTCATACTCGAAATCATCCTCGTAGAGCTCTCCATCAATTTCCCAATGCAGGGAGTCAATAACTGACCAACGGTTCTGTACTGACTGTAATGTATCCTCGAACTCCCATTTGCTAGAGAGGTTTTCGATGTTTACTGAATGTAACGTCCTGATGAATGCCTTGAAGTTACTTTGCTGCTTCCTTAGCATTTCATCTAGCTTGCTGCTAGTTCCTTGCCCACTGCTGCTGCGTGGAACTTGGAAACCGGACTCTTGTTGATGCGGTTGCTGCCTTGTATCTTGCGTCTCGGCTCTCGTTTGCCCTCCTGTTGCTAGAGGTGTAGCCGGACGCCGGCGCCGGAATGTTCCTTGCCCGCTGCTGCTGCGTGGCATTTGGAAGCTGGACTCCGGAAGCTGTTGCCTTGCTTCTGGTGTCTCAGCCCTGGTTTGCCCTCCTGTTGCTAGATGTGTGGCCGGACGCTGGGACGTTCCTTGCCCGCTGCTGCTGCGTGGCATTTGGAAGCTGGACTCCGGAGGCTGTTGCCTTGCTTCTGGTGTCTCGGCCCTGGATTGCCCTCCTGTTGCTAGAGGGGTAGCCGGACGCTGAAGCGTTCCCTGCCTGCTGCTGCTGCGTGGCATTTGGAAACTGGACTCCAGAGGCTGCTGCCTTGCTTCTGGTGTCTCGGCCCTGGATTGCCCTCCTGTTGCTAGAGGTGTAGCCGGACGCAGAAGGTGTTTATCGTCTGCTTTTGCGTCAGATGACAAATACTTTTGTAAATATGAACGTGTATCAACGTAAAAGTCTGAAGTACGCTTATATGCGTCAGTTACAAAGTAATCTCCAGTTTTATCATCAAATTCGCACAATTTGCTGTGATTGCACTGAAATTCTTGCCAATAAGTTTCTAAAGAGCTCAGCTTTCTATTTATGTTCGCTGAGGTCCTGCGCTCAGGACCGTCCTTTTTAAAGTTTGTCAGGACCTGTTCCATTCCTGCCATGACTTGCTGTTGATTTGCTATGAGATCATCCATCTTGTAGCGATGGTATTGATAGCTTGTAGAGAGTAGCGAAATACTAACTCACCGAAGACTGCTTTCTCACCTACAGAGCAATGCTATGTCCTGTGGTAATCCAGACTGGGCACATAAAACACAAAATGCTTTTCACGTTTTTTGGACCCGCCTTCGGAGGCTCGAAGGACCATTGATGTACGGGGCATCAAGTTTAATTTGACACACGTTTATTTATTGCTTTACAAAAGGTGTTGATGAGTCGCGGGTTGTTGAAAGACTGACCGCGCCCGCTCGGTTTCCACGCGTTTGCATGAAAATGCAGTGTTAGCAAAACTGTACGGTATGTGGACCGTACAACAATACTGTCCAGACAGAATAGGTACTAAGATAACAGGAATTGTGTATGTTTAAATCTATTTCAGCAGATTTTTTTGCGAATTAATAAAAAAATAAAAAAGTAGAACAGTATGCAAATACAGGGTGTACCTTCATTATTTAGGAAGAAATAAAACCATCGAGTGACACTTCAATATCGGGTTTATTGCAATTAATAGGTGTTCCTTGTTACGTCACAGCGCGAGTGTGGAGGGCCCTTGCTCTAGCTCGTCGAGGTCGATCACCGCGTGACGTCACAGCGCGAGTGTGGGGGGCGGGGGCTCCTGCTCCAGCTCGTCGAGGTCGAGCGCGGCGTGACGTCACAGCGCGAGTGTGGGGGGCGGGGGCCTCTGCTCCGGCTCGTCGAGGTCGAGCGCGGCGTGACGTCACAGCGCGAGTGTGGGGGGCGGGGGCCCCTGCTCCGGCTCGTCGAGGTCGAGCGCGGCGTGACGACACAGCGCGAGTGTGGAGGGCGGGGGCCCCTGCTCCGGCTCGTCGAGGTCGAGCGCGGCGTGACGTCACAGCGCGAGTGTGGGGGGCGGGGGCCCCTGCTCCGGCTCGTCGAGGTCGAGCGCGGCGTCGATCATGGTGGTGTCGTGCAGCAGGCGCAGGCGCGACGCACTCAGCGCGCCCGCACTCACGCCGCGTGACGTCACACCACCCACCACCACCTCTGCAATACCACAAAATAAACAAATAATACAGACAATCCACACAACACTATCTAGCCCTAAACTAAGCAGATATTGTACTATGGGAACCAAATAGCACATATTATAATACTTGTATACATTTTTTTTGTAAATCTTTCCTTTAAACAGATATACAGTTGTGGTCATATAATTAAGAACGATTTGAAGTTCTAGAAGTTTTTTATTTAAATCGTATCATACACAGAGATGTGTACCTTCTGAGAAGCAACTAGTTATGTTATATAATAGTCACATTAATAGAGCAACCTGACTTAAGAATAAAGTATGAAATCACTAACTATTTTTTGTACATTTTATTGATTTTATCAAAGTAACACATTCAAATAGTACTGAAACTGGACAAATAATTAAGAACGATTTATTTAACTGCTCGGGAATTGTTTTGTATGACACTTAGATTTCAAAAATCACAATATTATGTAGCACAGGAAACCTAAAAAGAAATTTAATAAATATTTAACTAAAATTAATAGTTAATAGCATATCCACGGCTTTTAATTACAGCTTTACACCGGCGAGGCATTGACTCTATTAATTTTTGACATTTCGCAAGAGAAATAGTGTTCCATTCTTCTAAAAAAACGTCATACAGCTCTCTTAAACTTCCACACTTTGTATTTGAAACCTTTTTCTTTACTTCAAACCACAGATTCTCTATTGGGTTTAGATCTGGACTGTTAGCAGGCCAGTCTAAGACAGAAACTAATTGCGCTGTAAGAAATTCCTTTACGGTGCGTGCAGTGTGCTTTGGATCATTGTCATGCTGGAATGTCCAAATGACCGGTAGGAACGTCTTCAGCGTATGGTAACATTGTTTCTTCCAGTATATTTTTGTATTGGAACTGATCCATGTTACCTTCTATCAACTTTACAGGTCCTACACCATGTCTAGAAAAGCAACCCCAAATTTTCACATTTCCACCACCGTGCTTTAATGTAACTTTCGTGTACTTTGGGTTGAATGCTGTATTCGGGGGACGTCGTACATATCGTTTTCCATCAGAACATACTCTATTTATTTTCGTCTCGTCAGAAAAAAGTACATTTTTCCACTGTTGCACAGTCCAGTTTTCATACTTTCTCGCAAATGCAGGCCGGGCTTGCCTGTGGCAAAGTTTTAACATGGGTACCTTTCTTGCTATCCTACCGTGCAATTTTTCTTCTACCAAACGTCTTCGAATAGTGCGTGCTGAGATTGCTGAAGGGTTGTTTTCACCAAAATATTATTTTCTAAGCTCATTGGACCCTTTAAAACGATTTTGTTTTGCCATACGAACGATGTTTCGGTCATCTCGAGGAGTTGTTTTTCTCTGTTTAGGTACACGTGGAACATTCGAAGTAGTTTCATATGTAGCAAAATGCTTTACAGCGTGGAAAACCATTGATTTTGAACATTGCAGATGGTCGGCTATCTTTTTATAAGACCAATTCTTCCGGCGAAGTTTTATTATTACTTCCCTTGTAGATTTATCACAACTTTTATTGTTTCCCATTGTTTTTTCTAAAGAAGCCTTTAATCTTTAATCTTTTATAGCACGTAATGGCGCCAAAATTATACAAACAGTAACAAATCGACTGAGTGTTGATTTAAATTTGAATAAAGGTATAAACTACTTAGCGTTCTTAATTACGTGACCAGCCAGTAATAAGGAATACTTTGTTTAAAAGTAGTGTAAAATGTTTGCCTATTGATTTTTAGCCAATCATGTGTATCAATGAATACAGTGGTAATATGGAAATGTTTTACGATATACCGAGAGAAATAAAAACAAATGCATACAATTAGTTTTGCATCTTAGTTGGAAAAAACCTTCCCTTTATATCAGCGTTCTTAATTATATGACCACCACTGTATATCTATATATTCTGAATCTCGGAAACGGCTCTAACGATTTTCATGAAATTTAGTGTACAGTGGTTTTTGGGGACGATAAATCGATCTAGGTAGGATTCATTTTAAGAAAGTGAAAATTGATCAGTTATTCCTCTTTCGCTAAAAAGTTATTTAAGATAATATGATTTAACTTTAGTTTTCACCTTGCAGCGGCACCGGATCTAGATCTAACGAACGATTCATGTACGCGTGCCGCGTCTCACTCTCGAACAGATTGCTGTAGCTACCGGCGAGCGGCGGGGGGGGCACCAGCACCGGCGGGGGCGGGGGCACCGGGGGCGGGGGGAGCGGCGCCTCCTCGGGGGGCAGCGCGCCGCGCCGGTCGATGAGGCTGGGCGCGAGCGGGCCGCATAGCACGTGCCAGCAGTTGGCGCACGCGTTGCCGCGTGAGTACGGGTTGGGGTGGGCGAGGCCGCCGCGCCGCATGGAGAAGGCGCCCTTGATGTCCTCGTTGGTGGTCTGGTCGGTGGAGGCGAGGTACGTGTGGAAGCCGGCCAGCCCCAGCACCGACCACACGGACAGGAAGCACACGGCGGCCGTGAGCGCGGACGCGGGCGTGGCGCGCAGGGCCGCCGCCAGCCCCGCCGCGCCTGCCCCGGCCGCCCCGCCCGCCGCCAGCGCCAGGTGCGCCACCGCGCACGCGAACACCCACACCGCCAGGAACGACAGCGACACCACGAACGCGTAGAAGTAGCGGTAGTTGCGCCGCCCCACGCAGTTGCCCACCCACGGGCAGTGGTGGTCGAACCGGTCCACGCAGTTGTCGCACAGCGAGCAGTGCGAGGCACGCGGCGGCCGGAACATGCGGCACGTGAAGCAGTACTTGAGCTTGACGGCGCGGCCGCGCACCAGGACCTCGCGCGCGCGCGGCGGCGGCCGGGCCGTGGGGGCGCACGCGGGGGACGCCGGCTCGGCCGCGTCCGCCGCCTCGGGCGCGGAGGCACGCGGGATGATGCCGGGGTCGGAGAGCGCCGTGCGCAGCAGGGCCGCCAGCGTGAAGGCGCAGAGCGCGGCGCCCACGCACGGCACGGCGGGCGACACGCGCGCCGCCAGGAAGGGGCAGTCGAAGGCGAAGTGCAGCGCGCACGTGCCCGCGATGAGCGCCAGCGTGAGCGCGAACACGCCGGGGTGCGGCGCCGTCATCAGCCGCCCGTCGCACCAGAACCGGTTGCGGCCCGCGAACACCTCCCACTTGCGCGTCACGCGCCGCCCGGCCATCGCACCATCCCCTCCCCCGCCTCCCTCCGCACCCACGCCCTGAAACCACCCTTATTGTTTACTACAAAACCAAATACCTAGCCTACAGTCTCCTGAAACGCCATGGAGATTAGGGCTTTCATGCACAAAAGTCACAACCCTGAGCAGTAAAGATTACCATGACACACGTGGAACTGGCACCTAGACTCACCTAACATTAAGACATTTTAAAATGATCTGAATAAATAGGTAATGCAACTGAATAAATAAATTTGAATTAATTTATAATTTAGACCAGTAGGTATACAAATTTGATTACTAACAATCTTTTTCAATTATTATCTTATCAATTTTTTTCCAATTTCAAATAAAAAGTTGAATTATGTTGATAGTCTATATTAACTATGTAAGTACCTGCTTAATATATTTCATCATCATCATCATTATCATCAAACATTTTGTAACACCCTCTTTGAAAAAACCTGACTATTACTGAATGGTAGGTAATGTTTTTCACATAATTTATTGTGTATGACCCTACAGATACCTGTTTTTATGCACAGATACTTGCAGATAATAGTTATTTGTTATACAAGAGTGCAAAGCTGCTTTTTAACCGCATGCTCAATTTTAATGACCGAGCAAGCGAAGGATTCAAATATTTAACCACAAGAGAGTGGTTTAAAAGTTAGAATTCTAATCGTTGGCGAAGGAATCAAAAGAGCACAAGGTGAAAAATCTTTGCACTCGAGTGCAACACGTAACTAACTTTTCATAATGCAAAAAAAAAACATGGCGCGACTAAAAGTAACACACCAAGAAGGTTCCGAGTATGAGTTTTTAACAAATTTAAAAAGGTTGCATGATAAATTCGGCACCATGCAGGTTGAAGTAAATAAGCTTTCATCCCACCAGCTCTGAAAGTGTAAAAACGGCTTTTGCAGTCAGCAATATCTGACAGCAAAAACACACTTTTCGAGCTGGTGGGATGAAAAATATTATATCGACGGGTTCCGGGCCGATTGTATTTAGCGACACTCTGGGCGATATAGACTTTTATACATATTTGGAATCAGCAAATTTTTCTGCGTCGTTTGAGCTGGGTTTGGTGACGATCGGAGCACTTTTGTGTCGCTTAATACAACCGCATTTTTGGGGCCCATTTTGGACTGCAATGTATGAAGCAACACAAAATATTGACAAATTTAGGAATTGTGTACTTAAGCTCACTACCAAATACCAGACAGTCGTTTAAACTTTTTTTCCTGGAGCAACAGTTCACAGGTAACGTAGGTTAAAGCATTTAGCCTGACCTTATAAATACATATATAGAAATGTTGCTTCATATAATTAGCCTCTTTGTTAAATTCTTATCCAGTGTCGCTTAATACAATTAGCTTTGTCTTATAAATATACAAGAATGTTGTTTAATACAGTTAGCCTCTTTGTCAGATTCATACTCAGTGTCGGTCCATACATTTAGCTCTGAAGTCTCTTTAGCAAATGAAGGAGCATTTGGTAGAGAAAGATGCCTCAAAGAAAAGGTTCGAATGTCAAGGAGAACTTCCAAAAAAGAATAGATCCATTATTTGTACCTCGTTCAACCTTCAAAAGGTATTGAATACCCCGTAAGGAAGCGGCACGACACTCTTTTGGAACAAGAAATCATAAACCTAGGCGGTTAAATCATTTAGCCAGGAATAAGAAACAATAATCATAAGCGGTTAATTCATTTAGCCTGGAACAAAAAAAAGTAAAATATGGGTCATTTTGTATTAAGCGTCATAAAACTTTGTTAAAAATAGGAATATAAGAAAAAAACATGAATCCGATTATGGGGAATATGTTATAAAAACAATAAAATTCTTCTTTTTTTAAAAATAATGACGATTTGCTTAAGTTATATTTTTTTTTCTAAAAATCTACACTTTAAACTGACTGCTCTCCTGTAAAGTTCAAAAACTGTCACTTAATACAAATAGCCCGGAACCCATTGATATTATGTGCCCTGTGCGGGCTTAATAAGCTTTGCTGACGGATATTCTAACTGTAGCTGAATACCACACCTTGTAGGTTGATTATGCCACTGGCGCATGGCGTGGCCCCAAGAGTGGAGTTAGACACTAACTCTTTATGCCCTAAGGCATGTATATTTAACAATGTAGAGGTTAGATCGAAAAGTTAAACAAAACTTATATAGATACCAAGCACTTGCTTGGGTATCCCTTGGGTATTTATGTGGTAACCTACATAAATAAATAGTTTTAAGAGAATATTCCTATTTTAGTGTGTACAAGTGTTACAAGAAGCTTCCAGGAATGAAACCTAAAACAGAGCCTTAGCTAGCACAATAAGTATAAGTATTATAATATGTATGTATGTACGTAACACAAGAGGATGCAGCAGCACTTGTTAGAGGAGCCTCCTCACAGGGCACACTCAACTTAACATTATGTAAATAGTGTAAAGCTTACCCAAATAAACTTCGTATGGCAATAACTAATTTGGTTTCTGAGGAACACCAGGTAAATTAAAGGTAAAAACTCAAAAAAAGTTATCTTAAAACTTTGTCCAACTTTGATTGGTACAGGATTTGAGTTATTGAGTACCGTCGGAGAATTCAGTTCAATCTATCTAAAATATATTTCCTTGATTTTCGTTAAGCAACGCTTTATCTTCAATAGCACAAACAATAGGTATTGTAAATTTAGATATTTGAAAAAATATTTTTTGCAAATGTAGATAAATACTGACTGTGTTGATCAGATCAGGCAGGCAGTGTTGCCATGCCAGTGCCAGATTGCCAGCCAGTTTAACAAATTTAACATGAAACAAACGGAAACGTAACATTTTCACGAGAAAAGTAACATTACCATATTAAGTAGAAAAACAAAAACAAAGCTTCCTGTTCAATTTATAAAACACTTACCCCCGAATACTGAAACGCAACTCAGATTTAAGCACGTCTCGAGCGACGAATATTTGACAGATTTTCATTGAAAACTGTCAAATATTCGTCGCTTGAGACGTGCTTAAATCTGAGTTGCTTTTCAGTATTCGGGGGTTACAGCCATACTTATAAACGCAATTTAAATTTAATCATTGCTTAAAGTTAGTCCTGTCACTGTTTGTCAATACCCAGTGGTAAGAGATGGCAATAATAAGCACTGTTTATCTTTTGACATATTTTTATAAGTATGGCCATTAATCTTGCTGGAAAATATTTTTATTGAGTCGTGTATTAGGGAGGTAACATGAGAAGGTCAAAAGTAACGTAAAATGTTACAAAAGTAACATTCTGTTCTGGCAACGCTGTGATCAGGAAAGAAGAAGGAACGTGGAAGGAAAGCGGTGCTGTGGTGTTGGTGTTGATTGACTTGTGACAATTTGTGACTTGTATGACTGAGCTGGACTGTTTTTTTTTATTTTGGTTTGGCACTGGAGACAACGTTTTATGCCAATGGGGGTGCTTTTCTTTAAAACCATCGAATATAATTTTCATCCAAATCAGGCTATCACATAATACACTTTCTTTGCAACTGCTCGCACTTTCTTTAATTCTTTAATTCTTTAATGCACACAGAAATATTTACAAAAAAAAGTAATAACAAAGGACATGTACATAGGCGAGCTTAACCCTAAAAGAGTTTTCTTCCAGCAAACCTTTGGTGCTAAGAGAAAGCTAATAGTAAAGAGGTAACAATGTGTACATATATAAAGATTATATTTGACTGAAATATGAAAAACTCATCTACTAATAAACAAACTACTTACACATACATACAGGGTGTCCCATAAGTCAACGTCCAGCCGAAAACGGGTGATGCGCCAAGTCATGACAGTTATCAGAAAAATATTTGCTAAGTAACTTTCGAGTTATGAGTATTTTAAAAAAACAGGAAAAACTGACACCCTGTGATGATCTTTTAAGTCCTGTGACTACAAATATTAACTTTTCATGAAACTTTTTTTTGCAACGTAAGCATGAATAACCCTTCTGTAAATTACAATTCAAAAGTAAGCCATAACTGCCTCAGTTTTCAATGAAATCGTGGAGTTTTGGCCAACGTTTCATTTCAGATAATTACATCACCCAACTTTAATCGTCTGTACCGCAAAAAAAATGTACTACACTATCATGGTATGTAACTTAAAAAATTGGCGCATTTATCCAGGATTCCAAAATGGTATAATACTTGCTAGAGTACTCTTTAGTTTTGGAAATAATAAATGTTTTTTCAATTAAACCGGATTTCCAATCAATTTTATTTCAATAGATAAAGTGTTTGTACCCTTTAAATCAGGGGTTCCCAAACTATTTTGGACAAGTGACCCCTTTTCCAAAATGAAACGTTACCTCAGACCCCCATGGCCAAATTACCTACTTTTAAGATCAACCCCCTTATTCATAATGGTCCGCTAACTTAAAACAGCTGCTACAGTGTTATTAACCGACTTCCAATCAAAAAGGAGGAGGTTGGTTCTCAATTTGGTTGTATTTTTTTTTTATTTTTCTTTTAATGTTTGTTACCGCATAACTTCGTCATTTAATGTTTGTAACTGCATGCCTAGAAATTTTTTTTTATATCTGAAAGGCACTGCTTCCAGATTGGTTTCATTTTAATTTAAGTAAAATCGGTGTTGCCATTTTTTTTTAAATATTTTTTTTAATGTTTGTAACTGCATGCCTCCGTCATTTATGAACCGATTTAGAAAATTATTTTTTTATTTGGAAGGCTATTCTTACGTCCAGATTGTCCCAAACGAATTTCATTAAAATCGGTTTAGCCGTTGGCAATGAAGTCGGTTTCTCTAGTTTTTTACACTTATAATTATTTTTCATTCTGAATTAGGTCAATAGAAGAAGACAGAGTGAGAATTAGCAATGCTTTAAGTTAGCAGACTATTATAAATAAGGGGCCTATCTTTAGTTTTCTTTCTATTGATACAAAATACCTAGGTGCTAAGGTACAAATTGGAAAACTTTGCACTTGGTTAAGTGATTCGTAAACTCTGTTTCAGCCACTTTACTTCACTTAATTAAGCTATTTTATAACTTTGTGATCTCCTGAAATAAATGAGTACTTATATGAGTTATTATTGTTCAAGCTCCAACGAATTTCAAAACGCATATGAACTTTCAACCTAAGTGCAAGCTCGTTAAATAGTAAAATATCAGGAACATGTTTGAATTTGCAACTTGATCATGAATTCGTTTGTGTTAAATCACGTATGCGTCAAATAGAGAGCAAGTCAAAACGCGCCTGAAAGATGTACGCTCGAACTCATTCATCTTGCACAAACTTGTCCACACTGGCATGCCTAGTTTTTCATCTTGTACGAACTTTATTTCCTACAAAAATATTAATTATTCTTAGTACACGTAACACAACATAAACAATACAGTACCTACCTACCTAAAGTTTTAAATAAGAACGTGTGGTAATTTAATAGGGGGTCGATTTTTAGACCTCGTCGACCCCCAATATCAGTTTTCGTTTATATCGACCCCTAGGAAACCAATATCGACCCCAAGGGGTCGATATCGACCACTTTGGGAATCCCTGCTTTAAATGATGGACTTAATAATGTCAATGTAAAGTTAGCTGCATAGTTGTGTTTCTCTAGTTAAGAACAAAACAGTTGTTCTTGGTGGGCGGCATGTTTAAGTCCGTTCATTATAAAAATAACATAGCAATAGTTTTCAATGTAAATCGTAATTAGTACCGGCTTCAGAACTAGATGTCGCTGCTAAATTTGTAACAGTCCTAGAACGCGCTATCGTTGCGTTCTGGGCAATATGGTATGAAGCAGCTATTACATTGTGACAGGCTCTCTTGTTTACTATCATTATAGCACCTTTGAAGTTTACTCGATTTGTCATTTCTCATTTGAGACCTACTTGGGAACGCGACCCCTTTGGACAGTTAGTCTTAACTATTATAAGGATATAAATATTATAACACATGATTATTATGCCAATCGATGATTAATTGATTGTTGTTATGAATTTTTATATTATAAAAAAAATTATACTACTTAGTAGAGAACCATTGTAATTATTTATTATTATGATGTTGCTACGGAACCCTTCATGGGCGAGTCCAACTCGCACTTGGCCGCTTTTTATAACTTTGTTTGATTATTATGGTTTTTAGTAATAAATACTTTCTTACACCTTCAAAATATGATTTCGTGACAGAGGGTAAAGCTCCTGTCAGAATCGTCAGACAATTCTACAAATATGATAATATTTCGCGACAATTTTATGTTTTTTAGAGAAGATTTGACATGTTTTCAACGACAAATTGTCACCAGTCACCTGTCGTTTAAAAAAAAAAATTAAACAGAAAAAGGCCGAATTGTCGTGACAATCTGACATATTTGTAAATTTACTACCAGCAAAATGTTGTCGCCTGTCGGTTTTATTGAACAGAATAATTGTCGAATGGTCACATTTTGACATTATGTCGGACTTGTCGAATTGTCAGCTTTAATAAACAGGGCCCCTTGAGGTCTTAGCTCAAAGTGTTAGCAGTTGGAATAAAAGTGTATTCTAATTTGATCGAAAAGGTTTCTGATGGTTTTGAAAACAAAAGACCATAATTTTGTTTTCAAAGCCAAGTAGGGCCGACTCGACTTTGACTGACTCGACTTGACGGAAAAGTATTCTAACTATGTAATGCTTGGAGGAATTAGATATTCCTCCAAGATCATTAAACTACTCGACACTGGCAAAATTGATCCAAAATGGACAGATGCCATTCATCATTAAGAAGAAAAAAAAGAAAAAGAGTACAATCCTAGTATTCTCAAAAGAATAAAAAAGAAGTTCTCTGTATTTATTTCACAGACAGGACAGCAGACCGACTACATACAGCTAGACTCAGCTTGCTTGCTCGTATTGCAATTACTTACAAGGTCAAGGCGAAAAAGTGACGCTGATGCATGTGACGAAACATTGTTACGAAGTCGTCTATCGAGGTCGTCGCCGGAAGACATGCCGCCTCAGGGGGCGTCGCTGCCGTGACGTCAGCGCCACGCCGCCGCTGCCATGGAGGAGTCCCGGCGCGAGACGCTGGTGGTGGGCGCGCTGTGCGCCGCCTGGTACTGCACCAGCTCGGCCTCCAACGTGGTGGGCAAGCTGGTGCTGACGCAGTTCCCGTTCCCCATGAGCGTGGCGATGGTGCAGCTGGCGGGCACGGTGCTGCTGTCCCCGCTGGCGCTGCGCGCGGGCGCGGTGCGGCGCGCGCCCGCCCTGCCGCGCCGCTACTGGGCGCGCGCGCTGCTGCCGCTCGCCTTCGCCAAGTTCCTCACGAGCGTGTGCTCGCAGGTCTCCATCTGGCGCGTGCCCGTCTCCTACGCACACACGGGTACCTATCACCTACCACCTACCACCTACCACCGCCCTACGCTCATTATTTATCTAACTTTGCTTCACATGAACCTGATACCTTGAATCTTAATAAAACTCTAGCAGTTCTGGAACTGGAACCCATGTGATGATCCCATGTAAGACTGAGAAGTTGACCGTCTAGTTTACAATATTTTATGAACAAAATAGGAATATTGTTTCTTCTCGGCATGTCACTAGTTCTTTCAACCAAGGATTTGAAGTGGATTTCAAATAGGCTTTTTTTGTGAACTTGATGAATATTTTTAGGAACAACATGGGATCTTCGCAATGTTTTCCTTAAGTTTTTAAAAGTATTGGCATATGGTACATTAATATTATTATTTGGGCTGAAAAACTCATCGGGGCACGTCTGGATTTGAACTCACGACCTTAGCGGTTACAAGTACATGCAAGTACATCGCCGTTGGTGGAATACTAATGGGTCACCTGTCGTCCTACAGTTTCTCCTTGGTTTTGTTTAGGAGGATCATAAGTTTGGGACGGATGATTAGTAAGGTGTGGTGGTAACAGTATAACAGAATGTGATGGGTAACTGTCGGCAGTGAAGGCGAGCACGCCGCTGTGGACGGCCGCGCTGGCGTACGTGCTGTTCGGCGAGCGCGTGGGCGCGCGCGTGCGGGCGGCGCTGGTGCTGATCGCGGCGGGCGTGGGCGTGGCCTCGCTCACGGAGCAGGGCTTCGACCCGGCCGGGCTGGGCGCCGCGCTGGCGGCCGCCGCGCTGCTGTCGCTGCAGCACCTGTACAGCAAGCGCGCGCTGCAGCACTCGGGCCTGCACCCCCTGCGCCTGCTGCTGCTGCTGTCGCAGCTGGCGCTCGCCATGTTCCTGCCGGCGTGGGCGTGGGCGGACCTGCCGGCGCTGCTGGCGGCGCGCGGGGAGGCGTGGCCGCGCGGCGTGCTGCCGCTGCTGGCGGCGGACGGCGCGCTGGCCTGGCTGCAGGCGGTGCTGGCCTTCAGCGTGCTGTCGCGCGTGTCGCCGCTGGGGTACGCGGTGGCGTCGGCCGCCAAGCGCGTGGCGGTGGTGGCCGCGTCGCTGCTGGTGCTGCGCAACCCCGCCTCGCCGCTCAACCTGGCGGGCATGGCGCTGGCGGCGGCCGGCGTGCTGGCCTACAACCGCGCCAAGCTGAGGGACAAGGCCGCGCCCGCGCCCGCGCCGCTGCTGCCCGTCTGACCATCGCCGTCGCCACGCACCGAGTCCGCGCCCTGCCCGCCCTGGCTGCCCTGATCGGGACCAGTCAACATCGCGTGTTTGTTTTTATAGAAATATATTTTATAC
Source organism: Thera britannica (assembly GCA_939531255.2). NCBI lineage: Eukaryota > Metazoa > Arthropoda > Insecta > Lepidoptera > Geometridae > Thera > Thera britannica. The sequence continues at coordinate 14,873,490 of OW618034.2, read as the reverse complement.
GCCCGTTTGTGTTCGTTTTGTTTATGCTATAATCATCTTTCGCACTTGCCCACCTCCTCACGCCGACGTAAGGAATGAAGACGAGCTTCGAGATGTTACTTGCAGCTGAGCGAAAAATATTATAAGGATTGATATGGGATTGACCAAATTATGGTCAAAATTAGTTGCGATAACGTAAAGCGCTAGCCGTTTAGTTCGCCACCTCCGTGACGCTAGGAATCTACATCCACAGAGCTGAGAACGAGAATATTGACGCGCTCATTTGGCATAGGTACTAGCCAGGCCTAGCCAGGCTCAAATTCTAAAAGCCTTGCTATAAGGTTTAATTAAAGCAACAGTTTCATTGTCCTCTTGACTGTGGACCTTCTGTGGACAAGCGATATAAGGCCTTTGAATTTACTAACAAAAAAAATAAGTATATTTATCTGATCTATTACTATCTGGTTCCCATAATATAAGTTCTGCTCAGTTTGGGGCTACATAATGCGGGTGGATCGTCTACAATATTTATATAAGCATTCTCAAGAAGACAGAGAAGGTAATAATGTCGTTGAAATCCAGTAAGTACATTTATTAAATTTATATGACTTTCGAACGAGTCGCTCCATCCACCACCGCTTCCATCCTTAATCTTTAACTTCTTCAAATGCACACAACAAAAAGTGCATTACAAACTCCAAAGTTTTGAAATTTTCATAATGGGAGGTATCTGGTATAGCGTCTTGGTAATAGTGGTTTAGACTGTGCACTGTGCGTACTTGCGTAGTGTGCGTTAGTTGTCAGTCAGTCAGTAAGTAACGTAATAGTACGTTTACACGCGCGCGTTCAACTCGACATTCAACGTGCACATTCACATTCACGCGCGTGTAAACGGTACGCCCAAGCCTGTAAACGCGCCTGTGAACGTGAATGCCGCGAACCGGGCGAGTGTCAGCGTGCGTGGGAAGTGAACAGCTTGAATTTCCGCGACAGTGCCGCGCAGCCCGCCGGGCTGCACGGCGTGCATGTAAACACAGCAGAGTTTTATTTGCCTGACAACTGACTGACAATTATCGAACCTACCTCCGGCACCAGTCTCTCACGAAGTAATCCTACTGTATCGGTATTTGTTTGCTATAATTACTGTACCTACCTATATGTACTTTGTGAGAGAAAATAAATAAACTTTATTATTATTATTATTTATTTAGATACTAGTTGCTATGTTCACATGCCCGCCGTGCAGCCCGTCCCAGGCCGGCGAAAATTCAAGCTGTTGCCATTCGACCATGTTGTAATCTCCGATCGCAGCGACGTTTTTTAGCAACGTTGAAGATCCACTCGTCACGAAAGCGCGAGAGAGACTGACTGCACGCGCGCGTGCGCGTGTAGGCGCCCGCACATACATCCTTTGAACTTTGCCAAAAAACCGACACTTGCCCGGTTCGCGGCATTCACGTTCACTGGCGCGTTTACGGGCTCGGGCGTACCGTTTATACGCGCGTGAATGTGAATGTGCACGTTGAATGTCGAGTTGAACTCGCGCGTGTGAACGTAGCATTAGCCTGAAGGCCTGCGCACACCTACTTCTTCTTAATGAATGGCATCTGTCCATTTCAGATAAAATTTGCCAGTGTCGAGCATGAATCTACATACTTCGTAAACTGGATAACGCAGTGTTTCCTAAAAACGAGCCCGGTGAGAGCACCAAAGTCGTAACGCATCTCTTTCTAAGTAGGATGTCCACACATCTGTACTTTTTATAAAATCGAAAGAAACTGCTTGATATAAAATGTACTGATTTGTTAATTACTGACTTTTGTTTCCCCGTACAGAGCGAAGGCCTCCCTTCCCTCTATTATTATAGGTAACAACATAGCACTTCATGAATATTTCTTGTGATATTTTTTTTTTACCTGATTCTTAAAGCACTCTAGGTGTATCTTGTACAATACAATACAATCATTTATTTGCGAAACACAGGTTATAATTACAGGATGGTACAAATTAAGAAGTTCAGCCATGTTCTGCTTTAATATGTTATGTTTTATGTTGTTTATTAGAATAAATTACTACCTATCCTAAACTAGCAATATTTGTTTATTTATTTGTACAAACTGATTTGTATTCACGTTCTTGAAACGGCTGTAATGATTTCGATGAAATTTGCAGTATGGCGGTTTACGGGGGTGAATAATCGAGCTAGCTAGGGCTTATTTCTGCGAATATTCTTATTTCTGAGAAAAATAGCTTTATTGATTTTCACACGAACCCAGATACGCAATTAAGTATAAAAACTAGGTACTTACTAGGCATAATAATTATGTTTTCTAAAAAATAAAACAAGTAAATGTTAAGGTACAATCTTTTATATTCCAACTTGTATTATAATTGATCGAGTGAGCGAAGCGAACGAAGATCTTATAAACAACTTGGGCAATTTGGCATTTTATGTGCGTATGTATGTGTTTTTGTATTTGTGTATTGGCGTATTAGTATTTAAGTTCGATTGGGTTGATTTTTCGGATTCTTCCCTCCTAGCTTTTTTCTCAGGTGGTCCTGACGAGCATGGGGCTTCTGATACTTTGTGGCACTTCTTTCTTTTCTGGGCTTTTTAATGTTATAACATTAAAACATTGAGCAGTATACTGCTCAATTTATAAATCACTGCTGTAGGTCTAATCTGTAAATAAACAAAATATATTATCTTTGATACAACACAATTAAGTAATTATAACTTTTATATTACTTCTAACTTATATTACTTCTTGTAATTATAACTTTTATGACCACCTATAAAAGTATGACTTTCCATTTTAAAGATTGAAGGTACTGTATTCGGTTTCAATTTTTTTCGTGACTCATTAACATAGTCGTCATGCTTGTGTAATAGTATGCAATACCTCTACAAAAATTAAACCATAATAATTGTACCTACCTACTTATTACAATCTTTGTTCCTAGGCCCTCTGATATTCATGGACACCCTATAACACCACTTACATAAAAACATTTAAAATAGCTCACCTGTGAAATGTTAAGCCGCAACCGGGATACCATTCCTTTTTGCAACAATTTACGCAGCAAAAATGAACCATTTTGACGAATAATATCAATTCCTTTAGCTAAAAATCACAAAAACCACACCAATAATTTTAGATCAACAAACCACGTCACATCGCCATTTTTAGTTATAGCCAGTATTGCCGCTTGCAGCTGACGAAATATTACTAATATGACTTCTTATAAATAGCATTTACAACTTGTACCTACTTGCAATATTATCGTAAAAAATATCAAACACGCAAAATAAAAAAATATTAAGTTAGAAGAATTCAAATGACCTATTTTTAATTAAATTTATTGAAATGAGAGAAATCTTCTAAATCTACCAAATACTTTTTGTTTTGCAATGGCAACTTGCTAGACAAGGACAAACTACTATTTTTGAGTCTCTCATGTAGTTCGTTTTTCTATTCTGAGTTGAGACAGAAAAAAATAAACTTTATAGTATAGTAGTTACAGCTTAAGTTTGTGTGAATGAAATATTGATTTTTAATCTTCGTGCGTTATCCAGATAGTATATAAAATCCTTGGTGTCGAGTAGTTTAGTAAGGAGTTAAAGCCTAATAGTTCGGACTAAAGTTTTCTTGGTGTGTTACTTTTAGTCGCCATGTTTTTTTTTGCATTTAGACATTTCCTCGCTGAGGTGGGATGAAAAGTTACGTGTTGCACTCGAGTACAAAGATTTTTCACCTCGTGCTCTTTTGATTCCTTCGCAACTTTTAAACCACTCGCCTCGCTCGTGGTTAAACTTTAGAATCCTTCGCTTGCTCGGTCATCAAAATTGAGCACGCGGTTAAAAAGCAGCTTTGCGCTCAAGTAAAACTATTTAATTTGTACTATCTTTGTCAATAAATTATCGATTCTACGGGGCATTGCCTTCTTCACGGTCCGCAGCTAGATCGATCGGACAACTCTAGTAGATGTACATCTAACACGTCGCGCCATCTTAGAGAGTTCAAAATAATGCAAAACTAATTATTTATAATAATTTATTTACAGCCTAAGGTACACCACTATTCAAAACTGAAATATAAAACATCCATCATCACGCACTCTCAGGGGGATCTTTGTTTCCACGCTCGTGTTAGGCGCGTGGCGTGGGGTGGTGGGGGGAGGGGATGCCTACAGCTCGTCGCGCTCGGCGCTCGGCTCGGCCAGCACGTCCCCCTCCTCCTCCCCCTCCCCCTCCGCCTGCTCCTCCTCCGCGTCCGCCTCGTCCTCGTCGTCCTCGTCCAGGTCCTCGGGCACTGCGTCGGGCGACAGGCCCATGGACACCTGCAGCATGCGCTCCACCGCCTCCGCGAACTCCACCGCCTGCCCCTCCTGCAGCATGTAGCCCGACCTGCGACACACATACATACATACATACACCACCCGCTATCCATCACTCCAGCACTAGTAGTGCAGGGTAGGGTAGGGTACCTGAGGGCGGCGGTGCGGTAGAGCGTGAGCGCGGCCTGGAGCGTGTCCGGCGCGTCCGGCGCGTCCTGCACGCGCTGCAGCAGCGCCGCCACGATGGGGTGCCGCGGGTTGATCTCCAGCATCTTCTTCTGCGTCAGCTGGTGCCGGCGCTGCGCGTCGTCAGCCTGCCGACAGACGGATGGCGCACGTGAGTGTACCGGAGAGAGGGGATAGGGAACAGGGGGACAGGAGGCACGGCTCACTCACCTTCTGGTGCGCGTTGGACATGGCGAGGCGCTCCATGTTGCCGGTCCAGCCGAAGGCGGTGGCGGCGAGCGCGGCGGGCGAGCGCGCGAGGCGGCGCGACACGGCGGCGCGCGTGATCCAGGCGCCCAGCTTGTCCCCCAGCCAGCGCGTCAGCGGCTCGTACGCGCGCCGGTGCGCCTCCAGCCGCTCCGTGGCGGCCGCGCCTGCACACACACCCGCACACATCAGCACCCGCGCCACACCACACACACCCCCCGCACAGATGGACACTCACTCTCGTCCAGGTCGAAGATCTCCTTGGCGATGTTCTGGAACTTGTGTCCGTCGTACTCCGGCAGCGAGGACAGGCAGTACTCGTCCACGGCCTCCGTCAGGTACAGCACCTCGTAGCCGCGACTCACGAGCCGCTCCGCGAACGGAGACTTCTCCACCTTATCATCGCAACATAATAACTCGCATTCACATTCATTATATATTATACTAGCTGCCTGTCCCGGCTTCGCACGGGTGGACATTTACTTTTTAAACACACAAATATAGCCTTTGTTACTCAAGGTGAACCTACGTCCAGCAGTGGACTGATATCAATTGATGATGATGATGAAAGAACATTCTATAACGTTTAGGGGCACTATTTTCTAGAACATTTTGTCCAAATCTAGAATTCATAATAATTATAAGTTTAAAAAACTTGAGAAACCGACTTCATTGTCAAACGGCTAAACCGATTTTAATCAAATTTGTTTGGGACAATCTGAACGTAAGAATAACCTTCCAAATAAAAAAATAATTTTCTAAATCGGTTCATAAATGACGGAGGCCTGAAGTTACAAACATTAAAAGAATTATTTAAAAAAAAATGGCAAAACCGATTTTAATAAAAATTTAAATGGGACCAATCTGGAAGCAGTACCTTTCAGATAAATTTTTTTTTTTCAAATCGGCTCACAAATGACGAAGTTATGCGGTAACAAACATTAAAAATAAAAATAAAAAAAAATACAACCGAATTGAGAACCACCTCCTTTTTGATTGGAAGTCGGTTAAAAACCGTTTGCATGGGTATATTTGAGTATTCTAGATAATTCTGGATTACCAACGTTTGGATGCATTCCGGATGCTAGCCGAATAATTTCAGTCTTCGAATTAAATTTGACCATTCCAGAACCTCAAAGACATTCTAGAGCGTTCTTTCCTCGTCAAAGTCGAAAATTTTCTGAAAATTCCCTAAGCGATAGAAAGGGATAGACATATATAAGTCCCTACGTGATAGAAAGGGATAGACATAGATTTCGAAACTTTTGCCCCTTATAAATTAATAACACCTAAATATTGAATATAAACTATCCTATCTTTTAAGTCCGACCATATTTTAGGCAGTTGCAAAATTTTATCGAAATCCGTTCGGTAGTTTCGGAGTTTATCGCGTTCCAAATTGTGACACGAAAGATTTATATATATTAGACTAGCTGCCTGTCCCGGCTTCGCACGGGTGGACATTTATTTTTTAAACACATAAATATAGCCTATGTTACTCAAGGTGAACCTACGTCCAGCAGTGGACTGATATCAATTGATGATGATGATGAAAGAACATTCTATAACGTTTAGGAGCACTATTTTCTAGAACATTTTGTCCAAATCTAGAATTCAGAACCGTTTGCATGGGTATATTTGAGTATTCTAGATAATTCTGGATTACTAAGGTTTGGGTGGGAGCATTCCGGATGCTAACCGACTTTAAATTTGATTATTCCAGATCATTCTAGAGCGTCTATGTGCATTCTGTTCTCGTCAAAGTCGTGAATTTTCTGAAAAATCCCTAAGCGATAGAAAGGGATAGACATTTATAAGTCCCTACGTGATAGAAAGGGATAGACATAGATTTCGAAACTTTTGCCCCTTATAAATGAATAACACTTAAATATTGAATATAAACTATCCTATCTTTTAAGTTGGATCATATTATAGACGGTTACAAAATTTTATCAAAATCCGTTCAGTAGATTCGGAGTTTATCGCGTTCCAAATTAGGACAGGAATTTTTTATAGATATAGATTAGCGAAAAACTCACATTCATATTAGAAAAAGGAATATTAGCTCAAGTTGAACTGCAACCTAGCGCTACCGGGCGTAGGTACATCGAGATATTCCTGCTTCCTTACCGAGCCTCGACCCTCACCCTTTGAATCTTTTCATAAATTGTAACCAATCTTCACTCACGCATTCAAATTCATTATACCTATAATCTACAAAGCAGGATATAGAGACTAATAATAACTCAAAGCCAATATCAATACCACCAGCATTCACTTTGAGTCGTTTCAGTAGAGTACTTGGAGTCAAACAACCCGCTTGCATTACATTAATTCAACTTTCATTCAAGAAAATCAACTAACAATGCAGGCCATATACTTTTAGTTATAATTACGATCAATCGTTAGAAGCCTTGATGAATGTACAGTCCGCACACCGTGGCTAGTTAAATCTTAACTGATATATTAAGAAACTTTAAGAAAGCAAATTAAGGAGTTCACTGTATCATGCTCGTACGATTAAAGAAAAAAATGTCTGACCATATTCATCGACTAAACGAAGGCATTTGGTAGTCTTAAGCCTTCTATTTACTTTTAAACTTGAAAGGACTAGTCTGATTATTTTGAAACTATATGCGTGAGGGAATCCGTTACGGTTAAAATCAATGAATAGCTCAGAGTCGAACTCTGCGTAACGTAAACCGCGGAGTCGTACAGGGAAGCATCCTCCGGCCAACGCTGTTCCTCGTCTACATCAATGATCCCTGTAGGGTGTGTGTGTGGGTGCGGGTGTGTGGGTGTGTGTGGTGGTGTTACCTCGGCGCGGCTGGAGCCGGCGATGTAGTAGATGTGCTTCTGGTTGGGCTTCATGCGCGCCACGTAGTCGTCGAGCGCGACCATGGCGTTGGCGTTGGCGTTGTCGTGCGGCGCGTGCGAGGACTGGAAGCGCAGCAGCTTGGCGAGGCGCGCGCGGTTGCTGGGGTCTTCCATCACGCCGAGCTTCACGTTGGTGCTGTACTCTGCCCAGAAGCGCGCGTACTCGTCCGCCGGGATGCGGCGCAGCATGTCCAGCACCTGCCGACACCGCATCACATCACTTCTGCACTCGCATCCCCATCTCCATCCCCAGCACCACCCTCCTTACCTTGCGCACGAGCTTCTTCTTGATGATCTTGATGAGTTTGTGCTGCTGCAGCGTCTCGCGCGACACGTTGAGCGGCAGGTCGTCGCTGTCGACGATGCCCTGCACGAAGGCGAGGTAGTTGGGCATGAGGTCGTTGAACTCGTCCGTGATGAAGACGCGCCGCACGTACAGCTTGATGTGGTCCGTCTTGGTGCCGTAGCGGTTGAAGGAGTCGGCGGGCTGCACGCGCGGCACGAACAGCAGCGCGCGGAACGTCACCTCGCCCTCCGCCACGAAGTGCGCCCTGCAACCGAACAGTAGCGCCTCTGTCACTCCCTGTGCCGCGTGCCCTGTGCAGTGCCGCGTGCCCGCAGCAGTAGGACAGCACTCACCTGGCGAGCGGCGGCTCCTTGTCCTTGGTGAGCGTCTTGTAGAAGTGCGTGTAGTCGGCGTCGGGCACGTCGGCCGGCTTGCGCGTCCAGATGGGCTTGTTGTCGTTCATCAGCTCCCAGTCCCACACCGTCTTCTCGGTGCGCTTGCTCTCCTTGGCCTCATCACCCGCCTCGGAGACCTGCGCGTCTTCGTCGTCGTCGGCGGGCGCGTCCTCCGGCTCGTCCACGGTCTCGGTGCGCGACGCCCACAGGTAGATGGGGAAGTTGATGAACTGCGAGTACTTCTTGACGAGCGCGCGGATGGTGTCCGGCTGCAGGTAGTCGGACGCCTCCTCCTTCATGTGCAGCCTGCCGGATAACGGACCACAGCGTCAGCACCGACACATCTACCCGACCGGCACTCACCGAGCCGGAGCGAGGCGTCCCTCCTCGCGACGGTCATTTTAAACAACTAACTGATCTTGATGAAACTCGGGACATGGATTCTATTTTTGGTGGTGTTCCATCAAGAGAACGAAACATCACGTGCAACAACACGTGCTGTTAGAGTACATACGTGATGTGCGTGCCGCGCTTGAGCGTGTCCCCGCGCGCGTCCTGCGCCACGGTGAAGGCGCTGGCGTCGCTGTCCCACACGTGCTGTTAGAGTACATACGTGATGTGCGTGCCGCGCTTGAGCGTGTCCCCGCGCGCGTCCTGCGCCACGGTGAAGGCGCTGGCGTCGCTGTCCCACACGTGCTGTTAGAGTACATACGTGATGTGCGTGCCGCGCTTGAGCGTGTCCCCGCGCGGGTCCTGCGCCACGGTGAAGGCGCTGGCGTCGCTGTCCCACACGTGCTGTTAGAGTACATACGTGATGTGCGTGCCGCGCTTGAGCGTGTCCCCGCGCGCGTCCTGCGCCACGGTGAAGGCGCTGGCGTCGCTGTCCCACACGTGCTGTTAGAGTACATACGTGATGTGCGTGCCGCGCTTGAGCGTGTCCCCGCGCGGGTCCTGCGCCACGGTGAAGGCGCTGGCGTCGCTGTCCCACACGTGCTGTTAGAGTACATACGTGATGTGCGTGCCGCGCTTGAGCGTGTCCCCGCGCGCGTCCTGCGCCACGGTGAAGGCGCTGGCGTCGCTGTCCCACACGTGCTGTTAGAGTACATACGTGATGTGCGTGCCGCGCTTGAGCGTGTCCCCGCGCGGGTCCTGCGCCACGGTGAAGGCGCTGGCGTCGCTGTCCCACACGTGCTGTTAGAGTACATACGTGATGTGCGTGCCGCGCTTGAGCGTGTCCCCGCGCGGGTCCTGCGCCACGGTGAAGGCGCTGGCGTCGCTGTCCCACACGTGCTGTTAGAGTACATACGTGATGTGCGTGCCGCGCTTGAGCGTGTCCCCGCGCGGGTCCTGCGCCACGGTGAAGGCGCTGGCGTCGCTGTCCCACACGTGCTGTTAGAGTACATACGTGATGTGCGTGCCGCGCTTGAGCGTGTCCCCGCGCGGGTCCTGCGCCACGGTGAAGGCGCTGGCGTCGCTGTCCCACACGTGCTGTTAGAGTACATACGTGATGTGCGTGCCGCGCTTGAGCGTGTCCCCGCGCGGGTCCTGCGCCACGGTGAAGGCGCTGGCGTCGCTGTCCCACACGTGCTGTTAGAGTACATACGTGATGTGCGTGCCGCGCTTGAGCGTGTCCCCGCGCGGGTCCTGCGCCACGGTGAAGGCGCTGGCGTCGCTGTCCCACACGTGCTGTTAGAGTACATACGTGATGTGCGTGCCGCGCTTGAGCGTGTCCCCGCGCGGGTCCTGCGCCACGGTGAAGGCGCTGGCGTCGCTGTCCCACACGTGCTGTTAGAGTACATACGTGATGTGCGTGCCGCGCTTGAGCGTGTCCCCGCGCGGGTCCTGCGCCACGGTGAAGGCGCTGGCGTCGCTGTCCCACACGTGCTGTTAGAGTACATACGTGATGTGCGTGCCGCGCTTGAGCGTGTCCCCGCGCGGGTCCTGCGCCACGGTGAAGGCGCTGGCGTCGCTGTCCCACACGTGCTGCGCGTCCGCGTTGTGCTTGGAAACGACGGTGACGCGGTCCGCCACCAGGAACGCCGAGTAGAAGCCCACGCCGAACTGGCCGATCATGTCGTTCATCTCCTGCGCCTCGCTCTGCAACAAGGACGAGGGGTGGGGTTGGAGTGGAGTGCACACGCACACACGCACACACGTGCACAGGCGCGGGCACACACTCACCTGGTCCGGGTCCTGCATCTTGGAGAGGAAGTCGGCGGTGCCGGACTTGGCGATGGTGCCGAGGTTGTTGACGAGGTCGTGGCGCGTCATGCCGAGCCCGGAGTCGGAGATGTGCAGGAGCCTGGCGGCCGGGTCTGCCTTGATGCGGATGGAGAGGTCGGGGTTCGCGTCCAGCACGCCGCGCTCCGTCAGCGACAGCAGACGGATCTTGTCGAGCGCGTCCGACCCGTTCGAAATCAACTCGCGCAGGAATATCTGACAACATCAATCCATCCCTCTCATCACACCCGATCGCTGTCCAACTGTGACTAAGTGGCTCTTCAAGGGCGCAGGGCCCGCTCGACCGATAGACTTGATGAGCCTATGGGGCTAGCAGCCAGAGAAATAGTGCTTCATTTAGGGGTCGTAAAATTAAATTACCTCTAAGTATTGCTTTTTCACTTTTTTATTTATTGATATCTTTTTGTAAAATGATTTTGGATCCGCTCTGTAATTAGACCACACTTTACTCAAATCAAGAGCTAAATAGAGAATATATTGTTAGAAGATACTAATTTGATAAAAACAAGAGCTGTATTCTACTAAAGAACTAGTATGGGCTTAACACTGTTAAATAATTTAAAAGATCCGAGAAATCCGACAGAAATTAAGTAATGAACGAAGATACAACCATCGCCAAATTGGGCAAGTTGCCACCCAGATGTTAGTTATCTCGTTCAGCCCCGCAAAGAGGCAGATGGGATAGGTTCAAGGTGAGTCACCTCCTTGTTCCGGTAGAGCGAGTTGATAATGAGCTTCATCATCCGGTTGACCTCCGTCTGGAAGGTGTAGTTGTGCGCGTGGTCCCGCATCTCCCGCAGCTGCGCCACGCTCAGCGCGTCCGGGTCGATGGCCTCGTCCTCGCGCAGCCGCGCCTCCGCGTCTGCAACCGACATAACACGTTGCCTAGCGCCCGCACTACGCACGCCCCACACCCGCACTACGCACTAGCGCCATGGCGGAGGCAGGCGGGTCGGCGGCGGCGGCGGCGGGCGCGGCGGCCGAGGGCGCGGTGCTGCACGCGCGCTCCTTCAAGCTGCGCTTCGCGGCGCAGCGCGAGCTCGGCCGCTCCTACGTGTCGCTCGTCAAGCCGAGAGCTCTACGTGGGTACCGCCCCCTCCGCATCCTGTGGACGACCCTAATCCCGATGATCGCAGGGGACGGGATCACTACGCCCGGCGAGTGAGAACCTGACGTAAGATGCATGTGTTCGCAGCGGCGACGGTGACGGGCAAGTTCTACACGCGTCTCGGCGAGCGCGGCGGCTCGGCCGAGCGGCGCGCCGAGGCCCGCGTCCGCGACATGTTCGCACTCGGGCCGCGCGACACGCTGCCCGCTCCACTCACGGAGTCCCACAGGTACTACTAGTGCGGCTCCACGGAATCGACTACACATTACCTATCATTATAGAAATACAGATATCAGATATAGATATAGAGTTCATGACTTTGGCAGCTGTGGTTTATGTGGCATCACCAAAGTAGCGGCAGAGTAACAATGTTCGCCCAGAATGAAGTAGCACATGCTTGTGTATTGTGTTGACCTGTATATCCTCTATAGGTACGGGTGGTGGGGGGCGCCGGCGCGCGTGCCCGCCCCCGCCTGCCTGCAGCACCACCTGCGCGACTCGGCGTGGCTGAAGGGCCGCCTGCTCGTGCTGGCCGCCGACGACCGACTCAAGCGGAACTAGTTCTCACTCTAACCATCCCCCCCCCCACTCCCCCTTCCACATTCTGCCTCATAATTATATAAACATGCACTAATAAAGAAGCTGATCAAAAACAACGGCGCTAATCATTGTCCGTCTGAAGGTATGTATATAAACCGAGACTACAGTAGTTCAACACAAGCACACCGTCGTACGAGACGGTAGAAGAAGCACACCTATCTACGCCTTCTTTGTCGATTTATAATTTTTCGAACTAGTGGCGTATGACAGGGTGTGCCAGAACATGCACACTGTACAGTGATACCGATCGTCCCCGTGAAATCGTATTTACTCCTCGAGTATCGGCATGGCAACCACAATAGAAAGAAGGGTGATGATGGCCAAGTCCAAAACCACGACAGTTAGGGAAAAGTCGTAAAAGGAGTCATGCCTTCGATTGTATAAGAAAACAATAACTGCATATTTATCTTTTTCAAATTTTTCACAATATCAACCAAAAAGTTAAAATAGGAGGCGATTTTTTTTACATTTAAATATAAATGATGATCAGACATTACTTAGAGTTGTGAAAATATTAAAAATAAGCGTTGTACCTACTGTTTTTAGGGTTCCGTAGCCAGATGGCAAAAAAAAAAACAGAACCCTTATACATATATTCGTCATGATTGTGTGTCTGTCTGTCCGTCTGTATATCACAGCCACTTTTTTCCGAAACTATAAGAGCTAGACTGATGATACTTGGCGAGTAGATGTATTCTGAGAACCGCATTAAGATTTTTACAAAAAAATAACACTTCCAAAGTGGTAAAATGTTGATCAAAACTAACTTCTAAAATAAGAGAATGATAAAAAGTTTTTTTTATGCGTCATAAATCGTAAACCGCAATTTACCTTTCGACGAACAACAAGAACTTTTATATTATGTTATGGCGGCTCCACATTAGTGCCGTGAATTCACGACACAAGTCGTGCCCTCCACATTCACGGGATGCTCTCAATCGTTCCTGAAACCTGCCGCGAAATGGACGTAGAAGCTGCTGCTGCAATAACTTTGTTTGCTGTGGCAACATTAACTATTTATATCATTTATTTCTTTGATATCAATATTATCCATTTGACTACTAATCCGCTTTTAGGCATCATGATTTTTGTTTTTATCCTTATAATGCAGGTTTTTTGCATCCCACAGTATATTTTCCGAATGGTAATGCTCTAAAAAGAGCATTTCCGTATCATTGTTCCAAAAGTTTGCGCGCCACTCAATTTCGCGCAGCGACTGCATACGTCCGTTCGCCTGTGTAGACCGGAGTAAAGTGGCACGGGGCCGTGAATGTGGATGTGTACGCGTGAGCGCCGCGCCAAGGGGGCGCGAACCCTTTGTCGCGGGACAAAATACCGACACTGATCGGGGAACAGAACAGCGTGAATGCGCGTGAACCCCGCGAAAACCCACATTCACGTTCACGCCTGTTCACGGGGCTTCACGGCACTAATGTGGAGCCGCCATTACTTGTTGCTGCGGAACCCTTCATGGGCGAGTCCGACTGGCACTTGGCCGCTTTTTTCTAAACTGAATAGTTTGCGCGTGAGACACATAAGCATAAGAAATACTTAAGTAAAATGTGTCCCCCCCTATAACTTCTAAAATATGAGAATGATAAAACTAAAAAAAATATATGATGAATGATACATTACTATGCAAACTTCCACCGAAAATTGGTTTGAACGAGATCTAGTGAGTAGTTTTTATTTTATACGTCATAAATCGTAGACCGCAAGTTGGGGATCGCCACATTTTTTTTTTTTTTTTTATACTTTTGTGTAAAACTCTATAATGTGGTACATCTACTTGCCAAGTTTCATCAGTCTAGCTCTTATAGTTTCGGAGACAAATGGCTGTGACATACGGACGGACCAACAGACAGACATGATGAATCTATAAGGGTTCCGTTTTAGCCATTTGGCCATGGAACCCTAAAAACCACCCTGTAGCTTATGGCTCACTCGCCTCAGATGGGAGCTTTACCACTAGACCACCAGTGTAGTTAGGTCTCTGCAAGCCCCCATCGGCAGAAATAAGGAATAGACTGAAGATGTACTCCCACAAGGAGCATCAAAAGCAATGGGAGCGCAGATCAGACTGCAAACACACAAAAACGATGCTGCCAGCGATGGATAAGCACATCACAACAAGCCTACTCAAGATGAAAAGAGAAGACTTAAAACTGATGGTAGGAATCATCACAGGCCATTGCGACCTCAACTACCACCTCATGAAGACTGGAGCTACAGACAGCGACCTGTGTCGGGGCTGCCTACAGGACAAGGAAACAGTGGAGCATGTGGTACTGCACTGCTCCGCAACAGAAGAGGCGAGGTCCAAGACAGGGCTCAGGGATCTTATTGAGTCTTGTCCCTCCACATCCACATCCGTGTCACCATCAGGTTCACTGGAGCACTGCTGCCACCAACCCAAAGTCCTTCTCGGTTATTTTAAGGAGTTGGGCTGGCTGGGGTGAGTTTTGGCAGGGGGACAATGCACAATACACCCCATCGCGGGACGTAAGTGCAGATCGTATTCCCCCGAATCAATTAGAATTAGACCACCAGTGCTCTCAATGAACGGGAGGTAAGCTGTATAATAGTGATATCATTGAAATAGAGAAACTGAACATAATGTGACATAACCGAGCCAGGTCCACCCCAAGTGGTAATAGTACTCACCTGTGCGGGATCCCTCGCGGGAAGCTCCGAGGTCGGCATCGACAGTGACTGTCTCCACAGAACCCGCCACATCATCTTGTGCCAACGAACATCCTGCAAACATGACAATACGGTTTAAAAGATATTTTATTTCTCAAAGACAATACATACATTAATTATACAACTACTTGATGAAACAAGAATAGATAAAGCCCACATGATGTGAAGTGGTAACCATCGCCTTATTGGCCTTATTTAATCATTAATAATAATCTTTGTTAGCAAGTAACTAACAAACACATAAATGATTAAATAAGCCCATGCAGACCACCCACTACTACTATAGAGTAGCTCTCTATTTCCATACATACCTACCTAACTACATCTTAGTTTTTAAAGCTAAGTAAATCAGCGTGTTTAGGGGCGTAGCAACCACTGATCTGCCGTATCAATTATACAGGGCCCTGACGTGCATGACCAAAAATAAAAAAACTTCCCAATTTTTTTCAGACTTAAAAAAGCATGTCAAAACTTCGATGGGGCATGAACGTCTGTCAGACCTAGCGCTATTGTCCATAGCGGCAGAAACTTTAGAAAAACTTAAGTCACCCTCAGCTATAAATTGTTTAATAAATCAGTTTGCCGAAAAAAAGGCTAATAAATATTTCTTAACATTTTTTGCAAACGTTTTTTTATCTTTAGTGAGAAATGCTTACCCTGCCTAAGGGCCCCCAATTGGTTTTGTACGGGGCCCCGCCAAGGCGCGCTACGCCACTGACGTGTTTAGTACATTTGAGTTAGATTGCCTGGACATGGACAGGCCGGCCGGCCGAAAGAACTGAAGCCAAGGCGCAGCCCAAACAAGAAACAACAGTCATAAAAATGTGTGAATTTTGATCTAAGATATCTAGGTGAGTACTCACGATTCGACGAGAAGTTTCTCTCAAAATCTGTATCTAGGAAGATCTGATGAACTAAAGTAATTTGCAACGTCGGCAAAAGGTAACAATCATGCGTTAACTTACCTGCAAGAAACAGGGCGCCGATCCCTATCAAAAAGTATCTCATGACTAGACAATAGAGTTATCAAATAGACAAACTCTTAAAATGACTTGGTAGTACTGCGTGGTGGTGTACGAAGTGCACTGCGCTGGTACGCTATATTTTAACCATCACGCTTCCAATACAAGAAAGAACGGATTACTGGCTCTAGCTAAATGCCGAACGCTAGGTAAGTGAATTTTTCAGCTTGACATAACATCACTGACAGCCTGCATTGAATTGAAGTGCATTGACCTGATCCTGATTGGTGAAATGCCATATATATTACGTCGACGAATCACACGAAACCACGACAAATATTTTAGCAAATTGCAGAAAACTTAGTACAAATGTCCGTTTTTGATTGGGCACTGGGCAGCATCTTTTTTCCAACCTTAGTGACAGTTGAAAAGTTTTGACAGATGACAGGATTCGCTTTCTGTCATTTTGGAAAGTCACATAACTTTTCCATTTGAATTGTTATAGATGTTATTTTGAGTTCTGTTGAGTTTTGAGTGTGTAATTTCGGTAGTATTTTAAACAACATTATTTGAGGTCCTAGCTCTTAGTTGCAATTAAAGTGTATTATATGATATTCTGATATGATCGAAAATTATTTTGATGGTTTTGAAAACAAACACAGCCCTAATTGGCTTTGAAAACAAAATGATGGTCATTTTGTTTTCAAAGCCAATTAGTGCTGACTTGTGTATTGACTGAAAACTATTTTATTATTTTAACTATGTAAAATGTCATCACTAACCTAATAAAAAAAGACGGGTTGCACTCCGGGAGTGCCGGCAGAAGTGAAAACTTGATTATTAAGTTCGAGCAAAAAGGGCCCACTAGAGGCCTTGCGGAAACCAGCCCGCACATCAAGTGTGGATGGTGAATTTGCCGAAGCTCGTCGTTGGCATCAGTGCCTTGCCTACCTTATTCATAATACCTAAATAAATACAGTAGATCTATAAAATCATGTACCAATGACCACTACTACCTGCCGCGGGCGGCCGCTAGTTCATAAAATCTATAATAGGTATGTACCTATACCTACTACAGTCACGAAAAACGCCTTGGTATGCTTGCTACTAACTATTATTTATTCTGGCGAGCGAAGCGGCAACGTCGCACACCGGGTACGGCGCGGTCAGTCGAGCGGAACGGCAACGTCCTCTCCATCCGTCTTATGCTTTTTCGATCAGGTCACGTGATCCTGACGCGAGTTTAAGATTTTATACCCATTACAGAAAGTGCTCAACGCCGCTAAAGAAGTTTTCACTTCAAAAAAATAAAAAAAATCACTCGACACTGGCAAATTGATTCGAAATGAACAGATGCCATAACTAAGAAGAAGAAGACTGTGTATGTGAATGCTGCCAGAATGTTACTTTTGTTTGTAACATTTTACGTTACTTTTGACCCTGCCATGTTACCTCCATGCTACACCTTTATTAGAAATTAACTTAAAAAAAAAACCAACAAACAACAACAAAATATCGTGAATCCAAGAATGTTTTTGTTTTTCGGTAATATACGAATGTATCGTTTGCCACATAATTTATGGTAAGGAAGTGACTATTTGTACGGGTGCTGGATGAATAAATTATATTTATTCATACATTTATTCAATTTTATAATGAGTATATTCATACGGATATTATTCAAACTCGGGGCACCCCCGCCCGACTTAAGTCACAAAAGTAACAGTAGGTTGTTTGTTTTTTTTTTTTTTATATATACCTACGAATGGCCTTACTTATAAAAATATGTCAAAAGATAAACATTGCTTAAACTATTGCCATCTCTTACCACTGGGTAATGGCAAACAGTGACAGGGCTAAAGTTAAGCATTGATTAAATTTAAATTGCGTTTCTAAGTATGGCTGTTAATTTCAAGAATGGTGCATGTCAGTGCAGAGAGGACCCCTCCCCCGTCCCTCCTCCTCCCTAACAATACTAAAGCCAACCCAAATTTTAACTTTACCTTGAGCTCTCCCATTCCATGTCATATTTGACTATCTGCCACTGGCAACACTTGACTTGTCACAACACAACAGCTGTCAGCTGTGACACTTGTGACAGCTGCATGTTTATAGAATTATATCGGCGCTCTTATATTTACGCAATATTCACCACGGCATGTTTATCAAAACTTTTTTTTAATTTTAATTTGAGCTTTCTGGGTTAAAGTTTTCTGTAATATTCCACTATCTTTCTTCATCTTCTTTCTTTATTCTTTCTCTGTAAGATTATTTAAGTTAAATCTTACTGCATTCATCTATCATCGATTTTTAATTAAAGCTTTCATCATTTTTTAATAATAAGTTGATGATACACACTAGCAAACATTTAGCAAAAATTTTTTTTAAGGAAGTCAAATCTTCTCCTGCCTTGGCTTTTACCGAATGCAACTAGAATGTAAAAAAAAAGCGGTGTTTCTCACGACATGGAATAAAGGATAGTTAGTATGGGATAAGGTTCGGGATAGGGTGATGATGATGTTAGATTTCGTGAATCTAAGATATTTCCGAATTACAGATACGCTAGTAGTTACTATGACACGGGGTGCTTGCTACTAACTATTATCTATTCTGTGCTTGGAGTCCAAGATTCTGTGACGGTTCACAGAATAGATAATAGTTAGTAGCAAGCATCCCAAGGCGTTTTTCGTGACTGTAGATTTTATGAACTAGCGGCCGCCCGCGGCAGGCTTTGCCCGCGTAGTAGGTCATTGCTAACATCCATCCTGTGTAATGTTTGTTTTATTTACCTACATGATTTTATAGATCTACTGCATTTAGTTAGGTATTATGAGTAAGGTGGGCACTGATGCCAACGAGCTTACCTGATGGTGGATTCAGAAGCTGAATACCTATGTATGTTTAAAATGATTACCAGCTCTTAGGTAGGTAGGAGTTCTGTGTGTAAAATGGGACTTCTCAGCAAATAGGTAGATAGACTTGTCTACCTACATAGAGGTACCTTTTCATCATCATCATCATTAGGCCTACCTTATTTAGGTACCTACCTATTATGAATAAGGTAGACAAGGCACTGATGCCAACGAGCTCCGGCAAATTCATCATCCACACTTGATGTGCGGGCTGGTTTCCGCAAGGCCTCTAGTGGGCCCTTATTGCGTGGCGCTTGACACGAACGAGTTGCTCGAACTTTTGTAGGTTCTACAACACGCCGGTTTCCTCACGATGTTTTACTGGCATAGTGCACATACATTTTTCTACAGAAAAACTCATTGGTACACGACTGGATTTGAACCCACGACTAAGGATCGGAAGGCGGGTCCGCTACCACTAGACCACCAGTGCTCTCTGCCAACGAGCATACCTGATGGTGGATTCAGAGGAGCGTGTAATCATAATACTTAATCATATTATGTATGTATAGGTAGGCGTTCTGTGTGATAATGGGACTTCTCAGCAAATAGGTAGGTATGTACTTATAGGTACTTAGGTAGGTAACATTGTCATCATCATTATTATACAGATTTGTATTTTGTAACGAATAAACTCAAAAACTACTGGACTGATAAATTTCTTTCGCCTCTTTAATGCTGAATTATCCCCGAATAACATAGTTACATTATACCTAGTTCGAGCAAATGAAACCTACAGGAAATGAGTCTCTTTCACCAATAACTCTGCATCTGTAGTTTAGTAACTACTGAGTAGTTCGACAGTTGGTACAAATAAAATGAAATGAAATATATTTATTTGCAAGAAGTATGGTACAATTATAAGATCATAGGGTATGTAAAAAAATGGCTCACATACTTCATCGGCGACCAATACACAAAATTCAAACAAAAAGTAGAAAATATAAGTTAAATTAAAATAAATCAGTGTGAGAATAATAACAATAATCAATTCAGAATAATAATTCTTAAAGAAAATATAAAATAATTTAAATGAAATCTTTAACGCTATAAAAACATTTATACAACATTGTAGATATCTTTAGTAGGTAGTTACTCCATCACACACATATAGCAAGTTTCTTCATTCACAATCTGACCTATCACACTTTTGGCAGGGTTATAAACACACATCACACACCCACTAAAGTCGGGTCTACCACCTTCTAGCGCTAAGTTTGACACACATCTTCAGCCCACTGAAGATGAAAGCCCACGAGGTGTCTGGCATGCGCCAGAGGTGTCCAGCCCTGAAGAATTAAATGTTCTTCTCATTATTGATGACTGCCCAGTTGTAAGTAACTATGCGTAGGAGTCGACTATGAGCGGTTGGTTCCCAACGCTGCTGGAGGTATTGGAGTCGTCTGTGCTGTAGGAAATGGTAAATACTCTTCAGATGATAATAATAAGACAGATGATTAATTACCGATGCTGTTGCAGCCATCGCATTTCTGTCTTATTTAATATTCCGGTGGATTTTATTTCGTAAATATTAGCTCGTATCTCGAAATAGCCTAGCAAGAAATATAGAACAGTAGCAAGCAGAAGCAAGCATGACATTGACCTCTTGATATTTGACAGTTTGAGATGTCAGTTTTGACAGTTGAAATATAAGATTTACGCACACAAATGTAGATATACATACGTATACGCACACATACACCATAGAAATCTGCTTCTTCTTTTTTCGTGAAAATAAGATCGGCCGAATTATATTGCAGATTTGCAGCAAGCAGAAATAACAGATTATCAACCAAATGGTACACTGTATTATGTCATAGAGGATAACGTGTGGAACTTCATCTGACCGTACTTCTCAAATCTTCCTTCCTCACTATCACGGCGACGACCCGAGCCACCACAGACACAGAATGGATCTCGTGGCGAAGAGAGACCGACCTCGGACGGTGACTTCTCGAAAGAGCATAAAATACCGGAGGAGCGAATGGCGCGTGGAAGAGCTGGAGCTGTGCAGCGGCGAGGTGGTGTGTCGCGCGAGCGCGCTGCACATGCCGGGCGCGCTGCTGCTGTGGGTGGGCGGCGGGGCGGCGCCGCGCCTGGCGGGGCTGGCGCTCGGCGTGCCGGCGCCCGCGCGCGAGGGTGGCGCGCGCGCGGCGGCGCTGCTGGGCGCGGACGCGGCGGGGGAGCCGACGGGGCTGGCGCGGCGGCTGGCGCGCGCGCTGGCGCGGCCCGTGCACGCGGCCGCGGGCGCCGGCTGGGACCCCGCGCTCGAGCGCGCGCTGCTGCGCCACCTGCTCCCCCCCTCCCCCTCCTCCCGGCCCGCGCCCCGCATCGCACATGAAGGAGACCCATCCCCTATTGATGGTTGTGTTCAATGACTGAGGTCCATGTTGCCCTTGGAAACTTTGCCCTAGTGATGTAAGCTGATAGTGATGCCTGATTGAAATACCTTTCGGGGGAGCAACTATTATGCCATGATTTTTGTTTATCGGTTTGTATTTTGGTGTAAACAAAAGAATAATAAAGTGGCTTCTCACGCTGAAGACTCACCTAGCTTTAAGACGTTTCAAATGTGTTCCTTGTGATACCATGGATTAAACAACTATGCATTTGATTTTGATTTTATTTGTGCTATATTAGAACAGAAAACTTAACAGCTTTTGCAAGAAACACTTCCAAAGTGGTAAAATGTTGGTCCACCCCTCTAACTTCGAGAATCATCATCATCATCATCATCATCAGCCTGAAGAAGTCCACTGCTGGACATAGGCCTCCCCTACACATTTCCAGGAAGAATGATTCTGAGCCCTTTCCATCCATCGACTTCCCGCGATCTTAACAATGTCGTCGGTCCATCTGGTGGGTGGGCGCCCTACGCTTCGTCTTCTGGTTCGTGGTCGCCATTCGAGAACCTTTATTCCCCAACGGTTGTCGGTCCTTCGAGCTATATGGCCTGCCCATTGCCACTTCAACTTACTAACTCTACGAGCTATGTCGGTGACCTTGGTTCTTCTACGGATATCCTCATTCCTGATTCTATCACTTCGAGAATGATAAAACTAAATAAATTATAGTTTAAAAAACTAAAAAAAAACGCTTTTCTAACTAATTGAACTAAAAAGTTAAAAATAATCAATTGAAATTTTTTTATTATTATATACAAAAAAGCTTGTGTTGGGTGCTTTTTATAATAACTTCAGATACTTATAATAAACTATTGATAAAATATTTACAATAGTCGTTTTTTTTTAGTTTTATAAACTATAATTTATTTTTTACTTTTTAATTTTTTTTTCATATTATTGCATTGTCATCGACCTTTGACAGGTGCGTGCAAAGTTTGAATCAAATCGGATTGTTCAAAGTAGGTTTTTTTTTTTCTTCATATTACTTCGTCACCTACCTTTGCATCATTCCTGGTACGTACACGTTTGTATAGACATATTTTTTTATGTTATAACGCTGTGTCTTTGTATGAGGCATTGTCATCGACCTTTGACAGGTGTGCAAAGTTTGAATCAAATCTGATCGTTCAAAGTTAAGTTCAAAGTAGGACAAAATCGAGCTCAAAGGGGTCGGTTACCTACATACAAACTTACAAACTTACATAGGTAGGTAGGTACAGGTGAAGCTAATAAAAGCGTTATAAAAATATATACCTATGATGTACCTACATTACTATGTAAACTTTCAACCATAGGTATTTGGTTTGAACAAGATCTACTTAGTTACTAGTAGTTTTTTTTAATACGTCATTAATCGTAAACCTCAATGTACCTTTCGACGAACTACTAAGTAGAACTTCTAAGTTTTTTTTTTTTTTTTTTTTTTTTTTTTTCATTAAATTAGTATACCCCTTTGATGCGGTACCCTAATAACATTACAATCTAGCCAAGTAGGCTAATGAGCAATTTTGCTTTAACTTATTTTGATAGAAAATAATATAACTAAGAATGTGTCCATTGGCACTTTTCTTACAGTCTCTACACTTTGTGGTGACACTTTGTTCTTGTGTTCATTAAAAGTAGCACTATTATTACTCCACAATAACTATAACATTACACTAACTCAAAAAAAATCTTCGTTCAAAATCAAATAGCGGGGAGGGACCGACGACAAAAACCAACAGTTACTGCTGATTTCGACTCGGGCGCCCCACTTCGCACGTATGGTATATTTAATAAAAGACACAGCGTTATAACATAAAAAAATATGTCTATACAAACGTGTACGTACCAGGAAGCACATGCATAGTATAAGAACATAAGTCATATTAAATTATAAGTTTATTTTCATCTCCTCGCTCTCTAACACAACTCTTCTCATCAGCAACATGTACCTACGCGCGAACGCGAGACGCTACTGTTCTCAGCGGAGATCGAACAGCCACTAATTACTTATGCTACGGAACCCTTCATGGGCGAGTCCGACTCGCACTTAGCCGCTTTTTTTTATTGTGATCAACTAACTGCTATAGCGACACAACAACACTAAAGCTATTCCAGCAGATGGCGTTTTAACATTAAGCCAGTAAAAATATGACTCTTCCTGACATAATTTACTTACAAAAAAAACGTCGGTAGGTAGGTAGGTTAGGTAGGTATACCTACGTCCACACCGATTTGAGGTGATTTTAATAATGAATTAAAACAGACACGGCGGGTGCAGCCATGCAGAGGATTTCAGACGGTTGCATCGCCAAAATATAGGTAGGTACCTACTAAGTAAGTACTTAGGTAATTATGTAAGTAAGTTAAGTATACTTAGTAAGAAATGAATTGGATTGCTTATCTAGGTCCTAAGCTAAGGCCTAAGGCAGAGCCTCTTCCTTAGCTTAGGGCCTAGATTAGTCACCCCTCTGCGGAAAATGAGTATTCGCATGCGTGTCGTGTGGCTGATAGAAAATAGATGTGACTAATCTGTACGACATAAATGTATTATGCATTAAATAAATCAACTTTTAAATTGAAACAAATTGCAGCAATCACATTATTCGCATTAAAAAAAAAAAAATCGTATTCGAGTTTTTTTTTAGATTTTTTGCATTTTCTGAGAAGGTTTACTATAGAAACACGTATTTTTTTTTTCACAATCGGAAAGTAGAGATTTCAACGACCAGAAAACATACCAACTTTTTTTAAAAAAGCTGATATTTTGACGGGTGTGTTTTCGATTGAAAATTTGGGTGTTTTTCGATATTAATTCAAAATAAGGTGAAAAAAGAAAATTTTTTAATTAAATAAATTACAGCGTATTTGGGACATAAAAAGGCAAGTTTTCACCAAATTTCGTTTAGAAAAAACAATTTTTTTAAAAGATGCAAATAAAAAACTAAAAACTAGATTTTTTGAATATTTCACATAAATTTTGAGGTTACGTGAAAAATGTGTCTACACAAAAGTTTTAGATCTTTTTATTACTTACAACTTTGGGATTTGACTTTTTTCGAAAGGACTTTTAGTTTTGCCGGAAATCGAGAAAAACCGTTTTTTACCCTTAAAAACTCACCCCCACCCATCCCTTTCCCGACCTCAGATCGCCCGTAAATTATTTTTCCTCTCATTTTTATAATATTCCTCTCTTTTTCTAATGGGTTTCATCCTACTATTATTTTTTTTCACTTTGTATTATTTTTAAAGGCTTCTACTATAATACCGCGCCACAAGACTATAAGTGGCGCTGGTTGTCAGCCAGAGAAGGGGACGTCGAATTTCATCTTTAAAGATGTAAGTAATTACGGAATTACGACTCGAGCTTGACATTTTTCTCTAGGTTGCCAGTACCTAGGTAGCTTTTAAATGCAAGATGCCGTAAAGATCACTTACCAGCATCTGTAGGTATATACCTAGGTAGTAGGTAGGTAACCCCTTAACATCAGGTGGGTCAACAGACTTAACGGCAGATCTCATCGGACCTTAACTAATAAGTAACCTAAGTGTTATATTAAGTAGGTATATATTAGGTACCATGTTGTTAATATTAATATCTTAGCTTTCCTTTTTATAACGCTTTTATTAGCTTCACCTGTATGTATGTATGTATGTATGTAACCGACCCCTTTGAGCTCGATTTTGACCTACTTTGAACGATCAGATTTGATTCAAACTTTGCACACCTGTCAAAGGTCAATGACAATGCAATAATATGAAAAAAAAATAAAAAAAAATGAAAAGAAATAAAAAAATAAAAAAAAAACCTACTTTGAACGATCAGATTTGATTCAAACTTTGCACAGCTGTCAAAGGTCGATGGCAATGCAATAATATGAAAAAAAAAAAATGAAAAGAAATAAAAAAAAAAAACCTACTTTGAACGATCAGATTTGATTCAAACTTTGCAGGCACCTGTCAAAGGTCAATGACAATGCAATAATATGAAAAAAAAAATGAAAAAAAAAAACTAAAAAGTGAAAAATAAATTATAGTTTATAAAACTAAAAAAAACGCTTTTATAAGTAATTGAACTAAAAAGTAAAAATAAAACTGTAATAATCAATTGAAAAATTTATATTATTGTACAAAAAGCGTGGGGGGCTTGATTTTGATTGTTGTAAATATTTTATCAATTGTCTATTATATCTGAAGTTATTATAAAAAGCACCCCACGCTTTTTTGTACAATAATATAAATTTTTCAATTGATTATTACAGTTTTATTTTTAACTTTTTAGTTCAATTACTTATAAAAGCGTTTTTTTTAGTTTTTTAAACTATAATTTATTATAACGCTTTTATTAGTTTCACCTGTATGTATGTATGTATGTAACCGACCCCTTTGAGCTCGATTTTGTCCTACTTTGAACGATCAGATTTGATTCAAACTTTGCACTCCTGTCAAAGGTCGATGACAATGCAATAATATGAAAAAAAAATAAAAAAAAATGAAAAAAATTAAAAAAAAACCTACTTTGAACGATCAGATTTGGACAATGTAATAATATGAAAAAAAAATAAAAAAAAATGAACAGAAATAACAAAAATAAAAAAAAAACCTACTTTGAACGATCAGATTTGATTCAAACTTTGCACACCTGTCAAAGGTCGATGACAATGCAATAATATTAAAAAAAAATATACATGAAAAAAAAAAACTAAAAAGTAAAAAATAAATTATAGTTTAAAAAACTAAAAAAAAAACGCTTTTATAACTAATTGAACTAAAAAGTTAAAAATAAAACTGTAATAATCAATTGAAAATTTATATTATTGTACAAAAAGCGTGGGGGGCTTGATTTTGATTGTTGTAAATATTTTATCAATAGTTTATTATATCTGAAGTTATTATAAAAAGCACCTCACGCTTTTTGTACAATAATATACATTTTCAATTGATTATTACAGTTTTATTTTTAACTTTTTAGTTCAATTAGTTATAAAAGCGTTTTTTTTTTAGTTTTATAAACTATAATTTATTTATGTAAGCACGCCAACGCAATTCCTATATACCTACCTAATATAAGGTTGGCAGGTAGAAAATGCTTAAAACATTAAGCCCACCTTTTGTACATAAATTTAAGTTTTTTGTGCAATAAAGAGTTAAATAAGTAAATAAATCCCAAGGTTGCCTGGTAGAGATCGCTGTTAGCGATAAGGCCGCCCATTGTTTTACTGTGAATTTTTATTTTTAAGCAAAATACTGTATTCCTATATTATATAATTATGTGTCATAGTAATCAATAAAGAGTTATCTATCTATGTAGGTATCTATAAATAAACGGGTCAACTACCTATCGATGTAGATCGCCCACCTGATGCTGACCGGTTACTCTCAAGCTAGGTATTTTTATACTTAATAGGCACAGATAAGATAATACTATACTTAGGTAATGTTACCAAGGTCACAACTTAGGTATAATAACCCAACCTAATACTTATAGATACGTAGGGTACTGTACGAAGGTTTGGGTTCATTAATGGGGATGGTAACAATACACACAGAGACATAATGTGAGCGTATTACAGTGTTCCGTGCATGAGTGTGTGTGAGTCACCTATACTGGGTTATCTATGTAGGTATACTAAGAGGAAGACGCGGGATCTAGTGGTGTATTCCTAACGTACGACATGATCTAAGGTTCTATACATGGGCGGCAGGAGGCAGGAGGCAGGAGGTTCAGCAAACGAGCGCACGGCGCGCGGTGTGGGTCGGTGCCGCATGCCGGTCTGCCGGTGCATCGCGCGCTAGCTATCTCTGTTGGCAATGGGAGTAGTAGGAAGGAGGCCGCCCTCGCGCCTCGGCGGCTCACTGGCTGCAGCTGCGGGGAGGGCGTGTCGCGGGGCGCGGCGCGGGGCGCGGCGCGGGGGGCGGGGCGCGGGGAGCGGGCGCGGCCCTCCCGCCGCCGCCGCCGCCGCAGTGTCGCGCGGCGCGCCGCCTCACACGTACCCGCAGCGCCGCGCACGTCGCTCGATGCGTCACCCCTCACCTCGCACTCGCACTCGCACTCGCTCCCGACCGCGGAGAGCCATCCATTACTGATCCCTCGCTATTACGATAATATAATTATGTGCTGTGTATGTGTATCTAATACCTATCCTGTGAAGTGAATTACTTGCTGTCAGCATACCTAGGTGCCTAGTGTGATTGTCTCGGTTCATACCTAACCGAGAAGGTATCCTACTCAAGGATTTAAGTTCAATACTATATCGGATTGTTTGGATACCTACCCCAACGCCTGACAGGTGATGGTGACTTTTTAATACAAGTAAGTACCTACCTACCTACTTAGGTACTAAGTACACTTATTTACTACGTTACCTTACTATCTACCTACCTAATTAATAATTATTAAAGTGCACGAGAAATGTTACTTACCTACCCAGGTAAATAGATGTGGTATGATGGTAGGTAACAAGTGTAAGTAGGTATAGGTGGTATGTACCTACCTACCTACTGAGTGGCTAACCCTAGATAAATAACCTACGTTAAATCGACGTAAACGTCGGCCCACAGATCCACAGAGTTTGCTTGCAGGATGGCCTGTATAGGTAGGTAGATACACATTCAACACGTTCGTCCATCAATGCCTCTTGCTGGGCGCTGCAGTAGGTAATGTACTAAGTACGAGTAGGTATAAGTAAGTACTAAAGTGGGTATTTTATGAAGAAATAGTTTTTCCTCAAATCCTTTAAGTCATGAGGTTGCTAATAGCTAATAAGTAATAGTTATTTTCATCCCCCCACCTCGGAAAGTTTATTTTTGCTCTTCGATAGGTATCTGAATGCAAAAGCCGTTAATCCGCTAGAGGATAAAGTAAAATTAGTAAGTAGATTGATGAGCTTTATTATTTAAGAGCTTTTCCCAATAAATAATTAAAATAAAATTAAAATATCAAGCCTTTATTCTACTGCTGATACACTTAAACATATGAAAAACTTACTTAGGTACTTTCAATCTAAAAACTATTTATATATAGGTACCTACTAAATAGTCCAGTAGCCAGAAGAATATGCCCTTCGATAATTCTAAAGTTTTTTATTTTCTCTGGGTGGATAACTTTAGTGAATTCATTGCTACCTATGTACAAAAATGCTAACAGTTTAGAGCTATGCAATAGGTATTAAGTAGGTATTTCCTATTATTTCATATTACAACAATAATATCAAATTTTAAATTAAATGATTTACTGTTTCTTTATTAATACCATCTAAACTATATATTCGTGGAAATACTAACAGACAGGTACTGTGGAACAATGGAAAACTGAAAATGTCCCGTAACTCATTCAATAAAAAAAAGTAGTTTTTCAAATAATTTCCTATACGTTTATAGGTATTAGTTTGAGAGCACTGGTGGTCTAGTGGTAGTGGCCCCGCCTTCCGATCCGAAGGTCGTGGGTTCAAATCCACTCGTGTACCAATGAGTTTTTCTGTCGAAAAATGTATGTGCACTATGCCAGTACCTACTCTCAAAAACGGTGAAGGAAAACATCGTGAAGAAACCGGCGTGTTGTAGAACCTAACAAAGTTCAAGCAACACGTGTCAAGGGTCACGCAAAAAGGGCCCAACAGCGGCCTACTTGCGGAAAAAACCTGCCCGCACATCAAGTGCGCATGATAAACTATAAACTTAGGTATTAGTTACACCTTACAACAAAAGTTCTAAATAATTTATACAACAAAATTTATGAATATGTAGGCACAAAATTATAAATTTAAATTCAATATTTCGCTTATCGCAAAGTAAAAATACAATTACTTGTGCAGCATATTACTCAGTTGTTAGAACTTTTGTTGTATGGTGTAACCAATACCTATCAGCGTATAGGAAATTATTTGAAAAACAATTTTTTTTTATTTAATGAGTTACGGGACATTTTCAGTTTTCCATTGTTCCACAGTACCTATCTGTTAGCATTTCCACGAATATATAGTTTAGATGGTATTAATAAAGAAACAGTAAATCATTTAAATTAAAATTTTATATTATTGTTGTAATATGAAATAATAGGAAATACCTACTTAATACCTATTGCATAGCTCTAAACTGTTAGCATTTTTGTACATAGCAATGAATTCACTAAAGTTATCCACCCAGAGAAAATAAAAAACTTTAGAATTATCGAAGGTTATGTGGAAAAAATATTATATCTCTACTGGACTAAAATTGCTCAGTTGATTATATCTAGCAACTCCGCAGCAGTCGCCTCTACGGCGTAGGCCTCCCCTAAATCTCTCCATTCGTCCCTCTCTCTTGCTTTTCTCATCCATTCGGTCCGTGTCGCTGAGTGAAGATATCCCTCCATCTCTTTTTTGGCCTCCCCTGTTTTCCAGTGGGATACATTCCGTCACCCGTTTTGTCCACCTATTGTTTTTTAATCTGCAGATATGACCTGCCCACTTCCATTTAAGCTGTCTTACTCTTTTCTTTAAATCTATTACTTTTGTTTTTTTCCTTATATCTATATTCCTAATTTGGTCGGATATTCTGAGTCCTAACATGCTTCTCTCTATTTTCCTTTGACACATGGCTAGTTTTTCTTCATCTTCTTTCCTTAGAGCCCAGCTTTGGCACCCGTACCTACCTACGTCAAACATGGAAGTATTGCAATATCAAACACCTTTTTCTTTACTTTTATTTGAATATCTTTACTCTTCATTATTTCCTTCAGACTCCAGTACTTCTTCCACGCCAGGGCAATTCGTCGTTGTATGTCTTTTTCTGTAGAGCTTTTGAAAGACACTAGTTGTCCGAGGTATACATACTCCTCAGCATACTCTATTTTTCACCCTCCACAATTACATCTTCGATATCTCCGTTTGTTATTATTTTTGTCTTAGATCCATTCAATGCCAACCCAACTTTTTTACTCTCTTCCGCAAGTTCGTTGACCATCTTGTCTAGATCTGGAGCGCTCTCGGCAAAGACCACAATGTCGTCTGCGAAACGAAGGTGGCTTAGCATCTCGCCATCTATTCTTATTCCCTTCCTCTCCCATTTAAGTTCCCTAAAGACAGATTCGAGTACTGCTGAGAATATTTTCGGAGACAGCGGGTCCCCTTGCCGAACGCCTCTTTGCACTGGGAACTCGATGCCCTCGCGTTCTAGTCGCACTTTAGCCTGGCATCTCGAATAAATGCTTTTAAGGTTGTTCGATTCCGATACAAACTGAATTTACACAACTATGGGCAAACAAAGTATAAATGTACACTGAAATAGCTGTAATAGAATTTTACAGTGGTCTTTATTGCCGGCCAGTTATATAAAGTTGAAGAAAACTGTAGCATAACAGAAATATTTATAAAAAACCAAAAAAGTAATTTTTTCGTAATTCTTTCTAACGGGTACTCGGCATTGAATACGTGAATGAGCTTAAAACATATGTCTCAAAATAGTCGTAAAAAAAGTAAAAGTAAGTCTGTTAGTTCTTTTTCTGAAGCCCCGACTGCCACGACCAACGGCTACCACTCCAACTTTATATAACTGGCCGGTAATAAGGACCACTGTAAAAGCCTATTACAGCTATTTCAGTGTACATTAATACTTTATTCGCCCATAGTTGTGTAAATTAAGTTTGTATGGAAATCGTACACCCTTAACCAGTCTGATGTACTTTTGATTGATACCTTGGTCGCACTTCGTGTGCGATGTTATCGTTTCCTGGGGTCTTATCATTCTTTTGTGTCCTTATAGCAAATTCGATTTGTGAAGTTAGTATTCCTTGTGGCTCTATTTCCGTGGTAGAGTCCGATATGTTCGTATAAAGTTTAGCCAAATCTTGTTGCCTTACGTCTACGTTTGCAGAGTAGAGCTCCTTGTAGAAATGTGTTGCCCCTCTTATTATATCTGGGCGTTTAAATAGTACTCTACCTCGTTTGTTTTTCGGATTCGCTGCCCATTCAGACTTATCGTTAAGGATTTTGTAAGCTTTTTGTAGAGCTCCTGTCTTATTTATAAATTTTTCGAACGTTTATTGTCTTTTCCTTTTTTTTCCATATTTTAATTTCCTATTTATCTGTTTACTCATTTCTTTTATTTGTATATCTTATGTTCTTTTTTTCTGTGTACAATATTTTTCTTTCTTGTAAAAGCTCTCTCCCAATAAATAAATAAAATGTTTTTTTATCTATTTGCTTATATTAGATGTGTTGACGAGGCTGTTTTTCATGATTTCATGAAACCCATTAAACTCATTCCTTCGTTCAAATTTGGAAATGCAAGTAACCTTGCTAATTAGACATAGGTACATATGTATTTCAGTTATTGCCTACGCCTAGCAAAATGCTTGAGAAAGTTGTTTTTGGATACTTACCTACCTTCTACTTCATAGCCATCAGTTTGTATTTACGAAAGGTCGATCAACGACTGAGGCGGTGCCTACTCAGCACATGATAAGACGCCTGGGAATAGCTACTCACAAGACGCGATCGCGGTAGGTATTCTGCGATCTGTCTAAAGCATTGTATCTAAACTCATACATAACGGCGTTCTAAATCGCTCTGTAATTGACCTTATACAATGACACTTCACTGATAGAGTCCATGAAGTTGATGTGGGCGGTGAGAGATCTTATAGTGTAGTGGTCAGGTGGCAGTCATTGAGATAATGGTGCTACAAGGTTCGTTATTAGCATCCTTCTTGTTTCTAGTGTACGTAATAATAGTTATTTGTTATACAAGAGTGCAAAGCTGCTTTTTAACCGCGTGCTCAATTTTGATGACTGAGCAAGCGCAGGATTCTAAAGTTTAACCAATCTTTGCACTCGAGTGCAACACGTAACTTTTCATCCCACCTCAGCGAGGAAATGACTAAATACAAAAAAGAACATGGCGCGACTAAAAGTAACACACCAAGAAGGTTCCGAGTATGAGTTATTAACAAATTTAAAAAGGTTGTATGATAAATTCGGCACCATGCAGGCAGAAGTAAGTAGGTTTAATGGTGTTTTGAATTCACAAATACACCAAGAAGGTTACGAGTGCGAGTTTTTAACAAAATAAAAAAGGTTGTACGATAAGTTCGGCACCATGGAGGTAGAAGTAAATAGGTTGTGTATTCACAAACTTATTGAACACGATATTCTAAATTCAAATTTACTTTATCCTCTAGCGGATAAAAACGGCTTTTCCAGTCAGAAATTAAACAGCAAAAACACACTTTCAGAGCTGGTGGGATGAAAAAAATATATCTATGCTAATATTATAAAGCAAGTGTGAAATAGTAGATACTATTTGCTGATTGGTACCTAGGTAGGTAATTAATTATAAAAGTTGATGGATTGACCGTAAGCGATTTATGAACTAGGTACCGTGACGCTAACGCATCTCTGCTGGTTTAACGTCAATAATATAATCTCTTACTTGATGCATAAACAAAACTAAGCGTATTATGTAAATTTACCTACTTTACTAAATGTGACTAAGCGGTCAACTAATATTATACCTCTACTTATTCAATGGAGAACCTTGTAGAATCTACTATCTTCTTAGGTAATATTGACACAAAAATGCAGTGGGGACCGCAATTTAAAGCACTTGCTGCTAGGCTGAGTTCAGCTGCATATAATTATGCAGTTTGGCCTTTTACTGATTACCTCAGCTACAGCTAGGCTAGTTTACTTCAGCTACTTCTATGACTATAATAATGGGTCAAAGTCTAATCTGTTTGTTTTGCAAAAAAGAGCCGCAGGTAGGTACTTGTCGTCTAAAAATGAAATAGAAGTGCGATTTATGGAAATTAATATCCCACCAAAAACATTACATGTAAAATTGGCAGCCAATGAACTCACTCCACAAGCTTGTAACGCTTTTGCTGTGAACAGGTTATCAGATCCCAGGAAAAGCCAAGCCCTTAGCCCCTGGCTTTACTTACCTTGTACCTTGGTTCTTGGTTAGAAAAGTATGAAATCAGAAATATTTATTGCACTGAACTGTTATGGCTCGGTGGTTTATTTTATATGCTGTGTAGGTACTTTATTATTACTGCTATTTTTATTTATGTTTTTATAAATGATCATACAAAAAAACGGTGGAATCAAGCCGTAGTTTATTCCCTGTTCTTCTAAATTTGTTTGTTGGCCGCTTGGAACTGGCACGTTCGACGTTTCAAAGTGATCCTTGTGATACAATTAAATAAATGTGTGTTTTGAATGTGAAATTTGGATTGGAACCACAATAACAAATGGGTTGCCCTGAACTGATATCTCGTGATTTTTGATCTTGACTCAAGCTCATTATTTTATTTATTTTTATTTTCTTAGCAAAACTTACATGAAAAGAGGGGCTAATTAAAAATGTTCACTTATAGTTACTTGATTGACTGAAACAATGAAGTAGACGGAAAACGTTACACAACGGTTAGAAATATTGAATTTGAAAATTAGAAAACAACATGCAACTTTCACAGGAAAAAATCATTAAGTATGTTATTGTATAGATAACCTATGAAATTAACCAACTAAAGTATTGTTGAAAAAAAAGAGTCGCAAACGAAGCGCTTCATACGCTTAGCACCGGTATTGAAGATGTCAATCTCCATTTCGATACTGCACTACTGTGGCAGCATTAAAACATCTGCTTGCTCTGTTGACAAAGAAGTTTTTTCTATAATTAGTGTTAGCCAATCAATGGTTCCTGTTCCTGTAACAGTTTAGGCCTACGTAGGTAATGCCGCATTGTTCGTGCGCAAACCAATCTGTTCCAGAATTAATGGCTGGGCTTTCCTTTGACTACCCCTAACAGCTTAGTAATGGCTTATTTTATTGAACTAGCTTAGACTTTTTTGTGACTACCTACTTTGTTTTTTTAACAACCTTATGACTTGGTGGGGATTGTAGTAAAAACAATTCCTAAAATCCCCTTTGCTACAACGTTTATAAGGCATGTTGGAGTGTGTGGGAAGATGTTCAGAGTTCAGTGTGTGTCAGGGCGTAGCGCGATGGCGGCGGCGGCGGCGGCGGCGGCGGCGGCGCTGGCGGCGGCGGCATGGCGGCGCTGAGCTCGCCCGAGGTGATGTACGGCGCCTACTACCCCTACCTGTACGGGCGCGGCGCCGCACGATCCTTCCACCACGCACCACACTTCCAGTACGACCGGGTGAGTACCTACCTACCGCACCTATGCCTCGCTATACGCTCATATATCTAACTAACTACCTGATGCTGTTACTGGTTAGGTAGTGTAGGTTGGTATATACCTACTACTGTATGGCTCTGTGAGCTGTAGACCTCGCGAGTACACTAAGAGTAAGCGCTATACTGCTAGTCAGCTCATCAAAGACTCTCATCACAACTTCACCAAACTTTTAAGAGACCAATTATAAATAGGTAATCCCTTCGAGCACTGGTGATCTAGTGGTAGCGGCCCCGCTTTCCGATCCGGTCGTGGGTTCAAATCCAGTCGTGCGACCAATGAGATTTTCTGTCTAAAAATTAATGTGCACTATGCCAGTACTCTCAAACGGTAAAGGAAAACATCGTGAGGAAACCGACGCTTCGTAGAACCTAAAAAAGTTCTAGCAACTCGTGTCAAAAAGGGCTTGCCAGTGGCCTATATACTTGCGGAAAAACCAGCCCGCACATCAAGGGCGGATAACCCCTTTTTACCCCATTTTGGAGGAAGTGTCCCTCTGATTTAATATCCCCGTCGACAAAAAAAATCTTCAAAGCTTTGTAACTATCTTGTGTTCCTAGTTTCGTCCAGGTCGTTTGAGTAATACGACGTAGGTTAGGTATCTAGGTATAATGAACCGAGAACGTCAATAATTTACAATAATTGACGTGCTCGGTTCATTATTGATTGTTGTTTAAATGGTTATTGTTGCAATACTGTGACACTGTGACTGTTACAAATTGTGTATTCAAATATCTAAACTTAAACATTACGGCATTCATACTTACTTGACTGATAGAGTCTATAAATCTATAAAACTTGAGAAAGCGACTTCATGGCCAAACTAGTAAACGAATTTTTATGAAATTTAAATGGGACCAACAACGTGCGTGACCTACGAGGCAATACTTTGTTAAAGGCGATAGTTACCACTTAACATAAGGTGGACCATATGCTTGTTCCATCAGCGAGTTGTAAAAAAAACAATCTGGAAGTATCTTATACCTTTAAACGAGAAAATCTTGTATATATATATTTAGGATCTCGGAAATGGCAACAACGATTTTCATGAAATTTAGTATACAGGGGTTTTCGGGGACGATAAATCGATCTAGCTAGGATTCATTTTTAGAAAATATCAGCGTTCGGAGTTAAGAACAAACAACTTTTTCATAATATCATTCCTAGCGCCATCTGTTGATTAAGTCATGAGTTAGTCGGACAGAGAACGCCATCTATTGACGAGTAGTGGAGTTTATTATTATGTCGTTAAGATTGAAAAATATTAATATTTAATCAGCATGTAAGTATTTAAATATAATTCACAACAACAGTTTACCAAAACAAAAATACCGAGCGAAGCTCGGGCACCAACTGCTAGTTATACCAATAAGATAAAATGAATTGGCTAAATCGGTACATACATGACAGAGGTATGCACATGTAATGGCGGCTCCTCACTTGGCTTAGCGTATTCGTGACTCAATATTGTTGTGTTTGCCTCAAATAATCAAATATTTCAAATACCGTCAAACACGTCATCCACACATGGACTTGTACGGGCAAATCACTCAAATATTCCACAATAAGTATTTGCTTAATCACAAAGCAATTTGAACGCACAGTGATGGTCGTGTCCAACGCCTGTTGTATCTACAGAAGTACAAAATTAAAACTATACGATTGCTGACAAGGCGTTGGTGGATGTTGACAATTCACAAATAACGAACAACCAACTACTGAACGAACCAATGTGATGATGATGCCCTTTGATGAGTAATCAAAAACCGACGAGTTGACGGAAACGCATATTCGCTATTTGCGTTGTTTGCCATATTCGTGCAAATAAAGCAAATACAATAAAATAGACCGTCTACACATAGCTGTATTTGGACAAATAATGCAAATACACGCCAAGTGAGGAGCCGCCATGACAAACATTCAAACAAAACGGCTGAAACCATTTTGATGAAAATTATATCGGACCTATCTGAAAATATGAGTTTTCAAAAATAAAAGATTTCTTCAAATCGGCTGAAAAATTACGAAATTATGCGATAACAAACATTAAAAAACACAATTAAAATAAAACATGTTATAGATTTTGATAAATTTAAATAGACATAGACAGACACTCACTTAATTGCTTCTTAGCACACAACATACAATACACAAATAGATGAAAAAAAATAAGTCTATATAAGCAATCATGTTATGATAAAAAGTAAAGAGCAGAAATTAAAAAAACTAACAGAACATGGATTTAAGAGTTATGAGAGAGCTAAGACAGTTACATTTAAAAAGAATACCTACATTGGACAATTATAAATTTACAAATACAACGAATACATGCTTAAATTAAATTTACAAATACAATATGCCGTGTTATGTGATGAGTACCTATGCCATAGAAGCAAATGGGTCTTTAGCTCAGCATATTGTCCACTATTCAGCAGACGCTGTTATTGTGCTAAGACCCTTAGCTGCCACAAGACCTTGTGAGAACGTGTTCTTAGTAGAATATAATACAATTAATGAAACAGCAGTGTGGTAAGTTAAATGGGACCAATACCTTCCAAAAAAAAATCGGCCTAATAAGGCCGCTTCGATTCTGTTCGAACTAAGTATAACAACATGGCTTACTGATGGAGTTACAGCTAGGCTAGTTTACTTCAGCTATACTTCCATAGTGTTATGTTTAAAGGTATCCTCTTCTGGGAGAAAGCGGCTTATATTCACCACCACAAATATAAGTAGTTACCTATATTTTGTTTTACAAAAATCTATAAAATGAAATCAAGAAACTCATTAAGGGAGCGATAATAAGGAAATTAATATCCTCACAGTAATTTCACAGTAAGTATATAAGCTTATTGTACACTCACAAACACATCTGTAGCTTTAAGAAAAATTGTGATTCACATAATATTGACACTAGAAATAAAAATAAACTTTATAGGGGAGAGGTGGCATGAAAGGGACATTTTTGATCTTGAGGCCCTAGTAAGTGATTGAGAAAATATTTGAAACAGGTTGGAGTCGCTTATGAAGCGTTTAATATTAAACTATTGAAATAAAACACAATAATTGCCATTAATCAATTCTTAGTTGTTTATTTTCGCATTTTTAAAAAATGTGTATTTTGTCCCTTTCATAAATGGACGGTATTGAAAGGGACGCAGTAATTTATGAAAGGGACAGTACCTAATTTCGAGGAAATATGGATACAAAACAACTTAAGTATGTTAAAAATCAAATTTACAGGAATTATAATAAAAGCTACAGGAATTATTATCATTATTAAGTCTTATCGTTTTCATCTTAAATATTAATGTAACGAAGCACTTTTACATAACCTAAACAGAAATCAACAATATTATAATGTTTTTCGCAGATATAATGAACTTAAAAATTATTACTAGCTTTTCTTAAGACACTTATAATCATCAGTCTCCTTATTTCTAAATATTTATAATCATCAGTCTCCTTATTTCCTTATTTCTAATAAAATTAAAGACAAATCAACAATTTTATACATCTTTTTTAAACTAACACTTGAAAAATAATTATTGCTTTTTTTAATAGAATTTTAATCAACAGCCTCCATTTACAGTCTTATAAAAGATAACTTAGATACTAATCATTGTGGTTTTTAGTGACATAGTGAGCAAAAAAAATTAAAAACACCTTTAACGCCACAGGTTTCGTGTGCCCATTTCGTGCAAATTTTACATTGAAACCAATCTTCAGTGCTTTCTGGATATTTTTTCTTACAAACATTACATTGGTCATCATCTCCTGTTTTATCTTTTGTAATGCTGCGATTTCTTAATCTTGGAGTGACTTCTTCATTTTCAGAAATATCATTTATTGAGTCAGAATCTTTATCTACATTTGACAACGTATCGCTGCTGCTACTACTGCTTGCTATTTTTTGTGCAACCTTCTTCTTCTTCTGACTAGCTTTAGCATTTTTCTTAGTATCAGTTTTCTTCTTTTTAGCCTTCTCGTTATTTTTGGTTTTGTTTGATTCCTGATCTGTTAAATTACATTTGAAAATTTGTTTCACATGTTTTAAGTTTCTTTTCTCAGTCTTGGGTGTTTTCTTTTTTAAGATATCCATCATATTTTCTAAAAGCAATCTATCCTTTTCAGGGGTTTCAGTTATAATTGTGGTTTTACCTTTGCGTTGCTTCCCAGTAGGTTTTCGAGGTAAAGCTTTAGGAAATGGTCGAACGGCTTCCGGAGTTATTAGAGGGTAAGCAGAATTTGAAGCTTCAGTATTGGAATATCCAGCTTGTGACTCATATAAAGTAGAGGGTCCAGGTTGTGGCTTATTCGAAGTAGAAGATCCAGGTCGTGTCTCTTTTGTGGTAGATGTTCCAGGTTGTGGCTCATTCGAAGTAGAGGGACCAAATTGGAACTCATTCGAAGTAGATGTCCCAGGTTGTGGCTCATGCGAAGTAGAGGGACCAAATTGGAACTCATTTGAAGTAGATGTTCCAGGTTGTGGCTCGTTCAAAGTAGAGGGACCAAATTGAAACTCATTTGAGGTAGATGTTCCAGGTTGTGGCTCGTGTGAAGTAGAGGGCCCTGCTTGTGGCTGACTCAAAATGGAAGGTGAAACGGTTCGTGAATTTGGTTCAAGTTCAGGACCAATAAGGTAAGAAGATCTATGGGGCAGTTCTTCTTCATTGGAGAAAGATTCGTCAGAGTTTTCAGCTGAACCAGTGGGGGTCATAAGAGACTGTGGTCGGTCTGTCACGAAAGCAGGTAAAAAATCTTCATCTGAGAAAATATTTTTATTAAGTGGCCATATCCCGGTGTTCTTGAATCCAGAAGTTATATTATTCATATTAAAAGCAGCATAGAAAGCGTCTTTAGCAAATTGAGCCACATTATAAATAGTGACAGTTTTGCCAGGGTTCGAAGTCATCCAGTCATTCATGCTAGCTCTATACCGAGCTTTGAAAGGTCCAAATACGGTCACATCGAGGGGTTGCAGACGATGACTGCAGTGAGGTGGAAAGGTTAGTATCATTATGTTATTTGCTCGGGCATACAGCACTACGTTAATTGTTATATGGGTCTTATGGTTGTCGAGGACTATTAAAGCAGGTGATTCATCACTAGGCTTGACGAACTGAACAAAATGTTTTAAAGCTTCTAAAAAACAATCTTCGGTTATCCAACCGGACGCATTTGCGAGGCCTAAAGCACCCGTAGGACCATTTTCAAGCATATGTTCCTTAAAATGAACACGCGGAAATATAAAAGCAGGAGGAATACTTCCACCAGCAGCATTTGCGAAACCCAGCATAGTTACAAGCGAGCCACGTTCTGTTGAGCTGATTTGACCAACTCTCTTAACACCTGCTTGGGCTACTATCTTGGGTGCATTAGTGACCGTCGTGCACCCAGTTTCATCTAAGTTCCATATCATATTTGGAGGGAAATTATGCTTTATGTAACATTTCTCTAAGTTACCGAAAAAGTTTTCAACGTTGTGTCTATTAAAGCTCGTAGTTCTTGCAAGTGAAGTATTCTCAGGTTTCCTTATGCTCAGCGAATCATGCCTTTTTAAAAAGCCCTTAAGCCAATCTAGACTAGCTGTATTATTTTCTTCCCAATAAGATGGAATAGCAATATTTAAACGAACAGCATACTGATATGCTAGTTCTCTGACTTGTTTAGTTGTCAAGCCATGGCACATTTTTGCGGAGGTCTTTAAGTAATCTGCCAGAGAACATTCTTGGTCTACCGTGAAAACTTTTTTATTGCCAATGTTTGGTTCATAAATAAATGAAGTACATCCAGAAGCTTTAGCTTTTGCGACCAATCTGTGCAAATGTGATTTGCTTACATTATATATCTTCGCAGCCGATCTCACAGAAATGTCTTTTTGTAATACTTCATTCACTGCCTCTTCAATTTTGTGTGCATTGACACGCGTTCTCTTCTTAGGTGGCATTTTTTATCTGAAAAAGAAGTAAAAAAATTAGTAGAAACCTAGTGAAAAATAGCAGTCTTGAAAGGGACAGTTATGAAAGGGACGTCCCATTCATAACCGTTTGTTGTGTCCCTTTCATAAATATCATACCAAATTTTAAAAAATAACCACAAAATCTACAATTTCAAATTAAAGTTCACTGACCTTATGTTCTCGTGTCTGTAGATGTCCAGCCTATCTTAAACTGTGATTCACACATAAATAATTAACTCGCAACACTCGATAAAACGTTTCACAATATTAACGGAAAAAATACAATTCAATCACATTATCAACACTCACACGAATCCGCCATGTTTGAAATGACAGGAGAATGAAGTTAGCCGCGAACGAACTCGTGTCAAGGTTGCCATACGACAAAAATAGTGTTGTCTCGAAATTGTTTTTATTTTACCGGTTATTTGCATTGTCCCTTTCAATACGTGTCCCTTTCATGCCACCTCTCCCCTATTCCCAAATTTCGTCTGCAGAAGGTAAATGGGGAACCTATATTAAGAATAATCTAATAAAGAAAGTGTACTATTCTTTAGATACCTATTTATCTAGATATACTTTTTTAATATTATGAAGAGTTTGATTGTTTGTTTGGTTGAACGCGCTAATTTTGAGAACTACTGGTCCAAATTGAAAAATATTTTGTGTTGGATGGAACATCACGCTATATTCCATCGCGTGCGCTGCGTAAACAGAAAAATTACGTATAACAGGATTGTTCTTCTTTAAAAGTTCTTAAAAAAAGTAAGCGGCAATCAATCAATCAATCAAAATTTTCTTTATTCAGTTCAATTACAAGAATCACTTTGAAACGTCTTAAAGCTTAGGTGAGTCTAGGTGCCAGTTCCACGCGACCAAGCCGACGGCGACGCAAGAACAGGCAGCAAACTATATACGGCTTGGTTCCTATATACCTTTTACCGCATTAGAGTATGTAACTCACTATAACCTCTTTTCTTAAGGCTGATGATGATGATGATAACCACTACGTGTTACTTAAATGTGTGAAATAATACATATAATATAATATATATTTTAGTTTTAAGGTATTTATACTATGGGCCCTGTATTTTCGTACTTACTATGTTGCCTGAAATAAATAAATTTATTATTTATTATTATTATTATAACCTCTTTTATGGTAATCAAATTCATTATGAAATAAAGCATTATTTGCGAAGTTATTTTTATGAACATGATAATAATGTATTAATCCTTATCCAAATAAACACGTTGTTCAACACAACAAGTATTTAATTTTCACAAAATTGCTTTTAAAATAGTTCGATTTCAATAAACATCTAATGGGATAATGGGTACCTGAATGGGTACCCGATGATGTATTTTTTTTCCTTATTTTTATTTAATTAATTTAATATTATTATTGTATGATTGAATTGAACTATGACTATTTGTATTATAACTATTATTATTATTATTTTTTGTTTGTTACTAGGTATATAATGTGTATTAGGCAATACCTATACCAAATTCTTTCTGACTTGTAATATGCTTACCAAATAAATGATTATTGATTATTATTATTATTATTGGGATATCAGTTGGTATTTTTTAAATTATTATGTTGGTAAGGTTAGGGACTGTTCGGCACTATCCCCAAGAGTCTCCAATAAAAACCCCATCTTCCGTCGAGTCGAGTGTGATTAGGATGCGATGGCGCATCATGGCGCAGCGGTCCGCGCAGCCCCGTGCCAAGGGGAAAGTCCGGCTCGGCTCTTCTTTTGGGACATTATAAATATATTATTCATATTTCATCAGTAATTCGTATTTAAATATAATTTCTACAAAATACAATTCACATACTAAAAAAAATAGCGAGTTATTTACACATCTTATAAATGATAATAGTGATTATGCTAACAGTTGTCTAGTGGCGAGGAGCGCGCGTTTATGTCTTTTGTACGAGTTCCTGAAGCTATGGCGAGCAGCACCGCGGCACGGCACTCGCCCCCGCAGCGCGCGCCATTGCACACATTATGTGCAACCCTTACCAAGGATACCTACAGAAATAACAAATTATAAAAAAGATCAGAGCCCGCCTCAGCTTGAATTAATTCAAACAGAAACACGTCTAAAGTTAAAAGCAAAATAGCAAAAAGTGAGTCAGGACTCAGGATAATTCATTGAATTAGCCACCACCATAGCTCGTTCTCCTTGTTGATCATGGGGAGGTTTGTTTTACTTGGCTAGTTAGCTCAAAGAAATGCCGGCCCATTGCACTTCATAAGGTTACATACATACCTACATTTATAATAAAGTTTTATCTGTCGTTGTTTGTATACAATTAGGTATGTCAGCGAGTACTGAGACAGTGTTTCTCGGCCACCCTGCACCGGCATAGTAGGTTCGGTACTAGAGATCGGGACAGGTACTTGCAACAAGCGAGCAGTATGTAATGTATGTATGTATGTATGTATGCTCTGACCTTCCTCTCGTCGGCTCATTAGCGGCTCGTCGGAGAATTCATTACAGTGTT
This sequence comes from Thera britannica, assembly GCA_939531255.2. Classification (NCBI taxonomy): domain Eukaryota; kingdom Metazoa; phylum Arthropoda; class Insecta; order Lepidoptera; family Geometridae; genus Thera; species Thera britannica. The sequence goes on along the minus strand of OW618034.2, from coordinate 14,830,612 downwards.
TACGGCAAAAAACTCAATCACATATCTACCTACTACCTACGTCTGTACTGTACTGACTGCATGAAGTAGATACTAAGTAGGTTCTGTACCTTGATCCGTCCTGTTAGTGGTTCTTGACGACAACATTTCAATAAAACATAATATTGATATGAGCTGAGCACAGCGCAGGCGCAGTCAGCGCTCGCTGGTTAGTTCACAATTCACATGACAGTATGACGCACTTATTAGATCAGGGTAACTTTATATTAAAAAGGAAATATAGAATAGTAAGTAAATGGTTTAATTACATCAATGTCTTTACAATTTACACTTTATTTAACTAAATTATAGCTTTAGACACGTTATTCAACACAAAACTACCTTACAGTAAAAATATATCAACTACAAAGAGAACTAGGTACTTATCTTAACAATCAAGGGGTGTACTCAGAGCCGAATCACATCGACAGTACACAGAACGAAACGATAACCTTCTCCTTCGAGTCCCAAGCCCAGAATAATCCACCGTCCCGCCTAGCCTCAGTCAGGCGACCCACATGACAGTTGATAGACAGCGCCCCCTATCGGCAATATCGTTATCCGTTCTGCGTAGCTTCTGACTACCAATAACAATTTATTGATATAATAAATTGTTATTAATTTCGAACAAATAATAATAAAATATAATATTATTTATCAAATGGTTTTAAACCAACTATACAATGTTCTTAAATTAAATAAAGTAAAATAGCTTTTTATTTAAAACATTAAAGACTATCCTATCCTTCTTTCATACTTCAATAATCATTATTATTTTAATACAGATTTCTAAAAGCATTTAAATATCAAATTGAATAAATTTTAGCCCCTATTATCTACTAGATACGACACACTCATTTTATCGACATACAAAAGCGAATAAATTTCGAAATATTACAATATTATAATGTAAAAATTACTATGAATTGTACACAAGTCTAGATTACTAGTTTTGCCCGTGACTTCTTCCGCGTAAAATAGTGTCTTTCGGTAAAATTTTTAATTAAATTAATATCGCTCTGTCTGTACCACGCCGCGCTCTATCTAATACAACATCCACATGAACCTTAAATATTTCTAAACGAATTATCATTCCCATAAAACTTTTAAAATCTTTGAATGTCATATTTATCGTATCAACAGCCTTAAAAGGAGTTTCAAGTTTCTTGCTCTAAAAAGAGACGGTACTTGCATACAAACTTTCATCCCTCCGTTTCAATCTATAACAAAAAAAAAACAAAAACAAAATCAAAATCAAAATGTGTTTATTCGGAACAAAAAACAAGGGTTCTTAAATAAATGAAAACGTTGACACTGCAAAAGTTAAAAACTGAGTAGCAGTGCCAGCGCCCTCCTCCGTAACAAAACAAGCATAAATGTTCCACAATCTAAATACAATCTAAATAGTTAAATGAAATACAAAGAAACAAAATAAAAAATAATAACCTAGAAGTAATAAAAAATATACATAGTAGGTACTTATGATAGGTAACAATACGTAATTGAACGTTTATAATTTTGAAAGGGAGAGTGTCTATGAAAGTGTGTGTAGACAACACGCGATAGTTATGCATAATGATATGGAACAAACGGGTATTTTTAATACAGTTGCTCCAAAAGTGGCGTATTGCAGGGACGTATAGCGTTCGGGATGTGAACCGCACACACGCGTGCTTTTTTTAGGGTTCCGTAGCCAAATGGCAAAAACGGAACCCTTATAGATTCGTCATGTCTGTCTGTCTGTCTGTCTGTCTGTCCGTCCGTATGTCACAGCCATTTTTCTCCGAAACCGTAAGAGCTAGACTGATGAAACTTGGCGAGTAGATGTATTCTGTGAACCGCATTAAGTTTTTTACATAAAAATAAAAAAAAAACTATAAATTTCGGGGGTCCCCATACTTGAAACTGAAACTCAAAAATTTTTTTTTCATTGAACCCATACGTGTGGGGTATCTATGAATAGGTCTTCAAAAATGATGTTGAGGTTTCAAATATCGTTTTTTTCTAAACTGAATAGTTTGCGCGAGAGACACTTCCAAAGTGGAAAAAAGTTGGTCCCCCCCCCTCTAACTTCTAAAGTAAGAAAATGATAAAACTAAAAAAAATATATGTTGTACATTACTATGCAAACTTCCAACGATATTTGGTTTGAACGAAATCTAGTCAGTAGTTTTTTTTTTATACGTCATAAACCTTAAACCGCAATTTACCTTTCGACGAACTACAAGAACCTTATTATGTTACATCAAGTAACATAATATAAAGGTTCTTGTAGTTCGTCGTGCTACGGAACCCTTCATGGGCGAGTCCGACTCGCACTTGGCTGCTTTTTTTTTACCTTTCCCGCACTAGTGCTTTTATTTTCCCAACTGTCAAAATAATGTCTAAAAAGAAAAACCAACCATGAAGTTATTACTAAAAAAATTCATCGAAGATTTTATGTTTTTTTTTATTATTATTTTTTTTATTGTGGACAATTCACACAACACTACCCAGCCCCAAACTAAGCAGAGCTTGTAATATGGGAACCGGATAGCTGATATAATACTTGAATACATTTTTTTTTGTAAATACATACTTAGAATACAATATAACACCCAGACAGAGAACAAACATTTATGTTCACCACACAAATATTTGTTCTCGGTGGGGATCGAACCCACGACCTACGGCGCTGATGGCAGAGCTACTACCAACTGAGCTAGAGGCCAGTCAAATACGTATTATTTCTAAAAAGAAGCTACTCAGATTTAATGATTTGATTGAATGAATTATGTTAGATTTCATTTCATTTCATCTCATTAAATTTCATTTTCAATTCATATCAATAAAAAAATCTACTGAAGACTTGGCTGTATGGGTATAGTTCCCTTTGCCTTCCAGAATGGGTGAAGAAAAAAAATATCTCTGCTTATATTCTACGGTTGGCTCAATTATTGATATAAATTTCACCTAAAGAAAAATTACGAAAGACGTAAATTTTAAAAAACCCAACTCAAGGGAAAAAACAAAACGTAAGACTAGGCGGTATGGTCTTGGTACTATAGCCTGCTTCGAAAGGAGCGAAAAGAAAAAAAAAAATTCTACGGTTGGCGCCATTTTTCAGAAATTTTCTTTGCGAGTTTATTTGTTTGTTGCACAAAATGAGTAATTTCGACCCTAGTTGTTTTGAATGAACACCACCGGAACTCAGTAAATTATACTGAGTTCCGGTGGTGTTCGGTGGCACAAAATGCTTCGGAGAACATTTTACCGGAAAAGTCAAAAAGTCGCTACATGCATACATACGACGAACTTATTGCGTGGAGAGAAGAGAAAAAAGCAAATGGTATTTTATTATTTTATTAAATAGCTTCATTTTTTCGCAACTGTATTAAAAATAGTCGTTCAGTTCACGTGCGGAACCGTGTGGAACTTGTTCCGACTGTCAACCCTCGCCTTCGGCTCGGGTAGACATTTGTCGGCCGTATTAGCCAGTTTGCCACACACACACACACACAGGCTGAAATGGACCAGTGCACTCTAAACTCTGTTCACTTTAAAGGAGGAAGCTTGTATATTACTCGTACACGAGTATTCTATTGTATATTAATTGTATGTGCTATGACCATCGATGCGTATTTATACTTCTCGATGGAGGAAGCTTACAGACACTATAATATATACATAGGAATAGGTTTGTAGGTAGTGTATATCTATAGGTAAGGTATCAGTGAAGTAAGAGGTCAGAGTCGTTCCGCATTCCACTCCACGCACTCCACGCACTTGCACATCCTCATTGAAACACTACTCACCACTTGTATTACTTAGACATCAATAAGTATTCTTTTTTTAAGGTCAATAAAATGTTTTTCTTTCTTTCTTTCTTTCTTTCTTTAAGTATACTTAAAGTCAATCAATAAGTAAGTATAGCTTAGTAGGTAGGTATATAGGTACTTGGATTTTGTGTAGAGATTGGTTTGAATAAGATGGCGTTGAAAATGAGTTCTGATTTTGGCGTATTAGGTACTTAACTTACTGTTTGGGAAATATTTGCGGTGCCCAACAGGGTGCATGTGTTGACCTAAGCTACATATGTACTTTCTACAACTAAGCTATTTATGGATATACATATGTTAGTAATGAATAAATGAATGATTAAAATGAGTGTGGGTAAGGTCAGGCTGCAGGCTGTTCACTTGTAGCTCCATAGTTGATCCTGGTGGCCTGGCCTGGTGATGTTATGGAGTCCTGCATTGCGGAGCAGCAAGGTGATGCATGTCGAGCCCGCGCCCGCGCCCGCGCCTGCTCCTCCTGCCCATGCCTACCTCTTCTACCACCTTGTTATTGATTCCAGAGCTGAATCGCGGCTTGATCGAGCGCTCGGTCAACGTGATGTCTGTGTTGCAGTTGAACGTCCAGAGCGGCGCGGGCGCGGCCAATGCGGGGGGCGAGCCCTATGGCGGCGGTGGAGGGGGGGCAGGAGGGGCAGGGGGGGGCGCCGGCGCCGCGCTCAGCTCGGGCTCCGCGTCGTCGGGCGCGCACTCCCCGGGCGGGGGCTCGCCGCCGCACGCGCGCCTCTTCCACCACGCACGCCTGCGCGCCAAGGAGGAGGACCTCTCCGCGCACTCCAGGCACAGCGCCGACGGTAACCTCTCCCTCCACCCGCCCTATCCACCTCACATCCAGGGTCGAACATGTAGGATTGAATGGTGTCCCACAGGTGGCGGCTCGTCGGAGTCGGAAGGCGAGTGCGGCGGTGGCGGCGGCGGCGGGGGCGCGGCGTGCGGGGGCGCGGGGCGCGCCCGGGCGCAGTACGTCAGCGCCAACTGCGTCGTGTTCACGCACTACTCGGGCGACGTGGCCGCCGTCGTCGACGAACACTTCGCACGGGCGCTCTCCATCGACAAACCCAAAGGTGAGCCCTCGAGCGCGGCTCCAGGTTACAGAACCGAAAGCGTCGAAATTTTGCATGCAACGGATGATACCCGCCGGCAGCTAACATTCTTAGAGCAGCCCGAGCATGGGTAATAAAGCGCGGTCTTCAGTTCCTCCGCATAAATGAATAGGATTAGTGAGCGCGCTCCCCGGTGCGGGCGCGGGCCGGATGGACGATGCTGCGCCGCGTAAGGCATGGTAAGGTAAGGTTCGCTGCTACTCCATTAAAATGCATGAACCGGTCAGGTGCAGTGTCGCGTCGTGAGCAAAAAGTGTGCATTCGTTGTGAGCGCGGACAACGCACCGCGCTCGCTTCCTCTACTAGCGCAGGCTGCTGACGTCACTCAGCGGAGAGCCACGGAGCCTTCATCAAGCCCCGCGTCACAGTACAAACTAGAGGTCCCCACCACCCTGCGGGCGTCCTGCCACCATTCCCATCGAGTTTCCTCAGTCCGCCTCGCCTCCGTCTCACTCCTAGACGGACTTCATTAGTTATAGCGGAGGAGCCGGTCATATGCAGGGTTGGGTTACTAGTTTAACTAGTACTTAACCCTACATGCAATGAAGTGTTCCTGCGCGCTCTAAATTAGCCTTCTTTTAATGCATTCTTGCGTCGTTCGTTTATATTTGTTGAAGCGTTCGTGGCTTGTTTATCTCGCTCCGTAATTCGCCAACAGAACTTGACTCGGATCGAGTAGCGGTCGAGAGTCGCGTAGTGACGTCATGGCTCTGACGCAGCGCGACCGGTTTCTGCTTTGGCCCAGAACTAGTTTTGACTAAAAAGTGTGTCGCTGCGAGACGAGACCGGCCTCGCCCTCGCCTCGAGACTGAGGTACGCGGTTGCGATTAGATCACAAAAACGAGGGCCATTACTTAAAGGATTCTCGAAAAGAGCCGCTTCCACAAAAACAATGCCATATTCGCGGTGGAGCTTAGTGCTTCGTCTGGCGCACATTCCACACGCCGCGTCCTCGCATGTGCCCTTGCCTTGCCTTCCGTGCCTTGCCGTCCCTTGCATCCCACCAGCTAGGCGCTCGCAAATACAATACACTACACTACACACACTAGCACAATCTGCATCCAGTACCTATAGCTCACTGTACCTATTACTCGGGTATTTGCTTATTTAGTTTTACTCCATCCCATTCGTGTCAATTTACCGGGATAAAATGAAGCCTAAGTAGATACTTATTGTGTTAATCCAGGTTCAAACTATTTTGTATTCTGTAGGCAAATATTCCATTCAAATCCTTCTCGTGTTTGAGCTACAACTAGCTAAACGTATTGCATACTTACTAACTACTTCTACTACCTATTACTTCTACTAATTTGTGGTTTTGAAATCGCAAATCTTAGTTTCTATGTCATAAATGGAATCGGACGCCTCGCTCGTGGTAATGTCGCGGGTCGTGCCGGATGGTAGTCCCCTGCACCCCCCCCTGCACCCCTGCACCCCTGCACCCCTGCACCTCTGCACCCCTGCACCCCTGAGAGTGCTGGACGTAACAGTGGATAGACTCAGTTTCAGTTCAGTTTCAGTTTATTTATTCATTAAACAATTAAAAATCGTATTCGAATATGACTTAAAACTAAATATAATAATAACAATGACACAAATAAATTTAAAACTATAGGTAATGGCTATCCAGCGGAGAGCTATCTTAACAAAAATATCTCAATAAACCTGAAATTGGGGTTGGAATTTGAAAACCCTTAATTCCGTAAGAAAAGAAAATACATGGTTCAACATTTTGCAAAATCATCCTTGCGGGAGCAGGAAACCAAAGAGACTGGTAATTTTGCTGTACGAGTATTAGTATATCCGTAACTTCCGTAAGTGAGCGTGTGTTGCCGGTGCCGATGCCGGTGCCGGTGGACGCGGCTGAAGGGGCGCGGAAGGGGTGACGGGGAGGGGACGCGGCTGAGAGGAAAAAGCGTCGTTCAACTGGATTCCGAGGATAGTTCGCGTCGCCAACTCCACTGGAATCAGTGCTGCAGATACATACAGATACTAACATGCTGCTTCATAACTTGTTTATTCATGCATTACTTTTATTTAAATTCATCAACCAGCTAAATTGGGCAGTGGCATATGAAACTAGTTATTTCGAGCTGTTTTGCGAGAAGACTTGATGAGTTTCAAACACTGGAACATGCTGTGTTTCTATGAGGACTGACACAATAGACCACATTCACACAGTGCGGCAGATCATGCAAAAATCTGAAGAATATAATTAACGTTTGCACTTAGCGTTTGTGGGCTATGACAAAGCCTTTGCTTCTGTTGAAACCTGGGCTCAGCAATGTCATGTTGACGGGCGATTTATAGAAGTGTTGAGATCTCTATACGAGTTCAATGAGACCACCATATCTGTTCAAGTCCAGAACCAGAAACGAATCCTGTTGCGCCGCGGCGTGGGACAAGGGGATGTTTTATTAAACAAACTGTTCACAAGCGCGCTGGAGTAGGTATTTGCTTAGGACGCTGAGAGTTGCATCAACATCTCACACTTGATTTGCTGATGTCATCGTCATATTAGCGTCATATACCAAAATCGCATTACCCAGCAGCTCGTCGCCCATCCCTCAACGTCTATAAGCGAAAGTTTGCAACCAGTGCGTTCACTCACTTATAGGTAAATGACCTATGCTGCAGAAACGTGGACACTAACGATTTAGGGCGTAGCTAGAAAGCACTGGAAAAGAGCCGAAGTCTGGGCTCAGTTAACGCATCTTAAGGAGAGACCTACGTCCAGCAGTGGACTGATAGGTACAGGTTGTGGAATGATGATTATATGACTCTCCCGAGCTGAGATTTCGATGAAAGATGGGAGCCAATTTCTCTGTTATCATTGTATGTATATCAAAAATCATAGGATTAAACTAATAACCGGTATTCAGTATATTTATTGCCTTATAATGTATGTTATTTTAAAATTGGTTTGGAATACATGAAGACCATGTACATGACATCTCACTTGATATGGTCATAGGCTCAATTACGATTCCCAGGATCGCTGGATGTGGTGGATGCCATGCAGGGTGTGAGCGAGTAGCGGATGGTAATAGTGTGTTCCGTTGTGCAGAGAGTGTGCCGATGGGGTCTCGCAACCTGCCCGCGTCGTTCTTCAACGCGGCGGCGCCGGCGGGCGTGGGGGGCGTGGGGGGCGCGTGCGGCGGCGGCGTCGACATCTACGAGTACGACCCGTGGCACGGCGGGTACGGCGGCTACGGGCACGCGGCGCACCGGCACGCCGCCGAGTACCACGCCGCCGCGGCCGCCGCCACGCACCACAACATGGCGGCGGCGGGCTACGGCGGCCTGCTGCTGCCGCGCGCCATGCACCACCAGTACAAGCCGGTGGAGTGGACGCCGCACCACGCGCACGCGCCCCTCGACCCCGCCGCCTGCGCCTCCTACTCCTACCCGCCCGTGCACGGTATGTACACACACACCACACACACACACACACACACACACACCCCACCTCATCCGAACACACTAACCCAAACTAAAACGGCTATAACGAGCTTGATGAAATGCTATTTTATCTGTATAAATTCCCTTAACTTACTATTTTTTTGCTAGCTAGGTATTCCTTGGGTGTGCTTCAAAAGAATTAATATTTAACTTACATAATTAGAGTTGAGAGAGACAATAAATAACCCCAGAGCCATCCGCGATGTTTGAAGCGTGCGCGAGCGAGGCGAGGCGGCCCGACGTATGTAACTATTCAGCTATTTAAATTTTCAAAGAAATTCCCGTTCGTTTCTGGCGCAAATATTTTAATTGTGATGATTTAAACGTTTTATCCTAGTGACAAAACAAAGCATTCCCGCTTTGAGGGCATTTCCGCAGCTCCCCTCCCTTCCGCTATAAGTCAGCTGCAGCCGCCCACTATAAGTCGACTGCATGCTATTCTTGAGAAAGTGTTAACGCGTTCTGAATTGAATAGCCTCTAGTCTCGCCGCCGCCGGTTGACTATTTATTATGAAATCCAAACTGATCCTTTGAACTTGCCTACTTATTCGTCAAAGTCTAATAGTAGATTGTTATACAAGGGCAGTAAGTGAGCTTTTGCAGAACAAGATCCTTTTTGGCGCCCGTGCGAGCGCAGCTCGCAAAGGGCGCTAATGGATCGAGTGTACCCGAGATATTTAGATGCCCGAGCGAGCAAAGCGAGCGAGGGCAAATATAGTTCGAGGGTGCAATAGCTACTTATGACCGAGGTAAGCATTCTACTTTACATCATTCATGCGAGGTAAATTTTTAACTAGCTGATGGAACAAACATTATGGCCCACCTGATGTTAAGTGGTAACCATTGCCAATGGTTACCACTTAACATCAGGTCAACCACTCAACTTTGCTATAGCAAAGCATTGCCTCGTAGGTCAAGCACGTCAGGAACGTGCCCTACAATGCACTGCCCTACGACCATCAACTTGAGGCATACGGATGTTCAGCCTCACGTGTCAGTGATTTCACCGGCACCCATACCCTTCAACTCGAAACACAGCAATGCTGCTTTTCGGCAGAAATAGGCTTACAATACAACAATAACACAACATTTATACGGGTATGACAAAATGTAATTTTAATTTGAGAAAAATAAACTTACAATAATATTATTAATTTTATTAAAATTAATAGTAAAATATTTGTACCGGTAGGTACCTATCTGCTAAAACAGTCGTAGACGCACACTTATGCACACATCTGTGAGCTACTATATCTTTTCAGTAAAAAGTTTTCATATAATTTTGTAAGAAAAGAGATTGTTTCACCAAGGAGGTTTGCATAGCTCTTGAACTGTAATGAACCATCACCAAGGAGGTTTGCATAGCTCTTGAACTTTAATGAACCATTACGTATCAAGCATAGTGTGACGGTAAATGTGATTTGAAAATGGAACGCATTTACAATGCACTGGGCTGCACACACACACGCCTACTTACACAGCCTCTTTACTGAGCATGTATGATGTAAACAAAATTTAAGTCATTTAGTTCTTTCGAACCAGTATGATGAAAAGATTATTGAGGCTTCTTTACCTAAAGTGAGTGACGCGGGCGGCTTGACAGCCTTGGTCGAATGGAACTGGCACCAGACTCACCTAGCTTTAAGTCTTTTCAAAGTGATCCTTGTGATGCAACTAAATGAATAAATGTTATGTTGACCGCGTGCTGTGCTAGGCACTCGGCGCGGGGGCGTAGGGGGCGCGGGGGGCGCTCGGCTCGCGGGGCTCTAATGACGGCGATTAAAATTAATTTGCGCACCCCCCTCTCTCCCCTCTTGTCCCTCGCAAATTAAATTCTTGGTCCCCCCCCCTGCCCCTCCGCCCCTCCGCCGTGCATCGCGCTCCCTTTGTCTCTGTGATCGCTGCCATCCACTTGATTGATAACATTTTCCGGGAACTTAATGTTGGGGGAACCCTCTCGACTTCATCCGAGCGTGCAGTACGTACCTACTATACTACCCACAGCACAGACAATTACAATAAACAAAACTTGTAAAACTACTTGTAAAATAAAAGTATTGCAAGTCAGTTCTACCGTAAAAATCCATGTAATACCGAATCGTCATCGCATGAATACACAATGTATCTCACAAGTAATACTTACTGTGAAATCAAGAGAAAAAATAGTGTTGTTCGTTATTTGAGTCGTAATAAATATAATATAATTATAAGTTTAAAAAACTTGAGAAACCGACTTCACTGCCACACGGCTAAACCGATTTTAATGAAATTTGTTTGGGACAGTCTGGACGTAAAAATAACCTTCGAAATAAAAAAAATATTTTCTAAATCGGTTCATAAATGACGAAGTTATGCGGTAACAAACATAAAAATAAAAAAAAATACAACGAGAACCTCCTCCTTTTTGATTGGAAGTCGGTTAAAAAGGGGCCTTGCGCACATCTAAGCGATCTGCGATGGCGATTAGTTAAACGTTGTCAGATACGATCAGCGATATTTGACAGCGTTTCAGTGATCGCCATTGCCTAGGTGTGCAGGCCTTAGCAACTGTAATGACCTTCTCGCTCGGATATTCCAACATTTAAGTAATAAGTACTCTGAACATATTATATTATAATCGCAGCAACAAAGTGATGTGCAATCTATTTTTTAACCGACTTTCAATCAAAAAGGAGGAGGTTCTCAATTCGGTTGTTTATTTGGAATGTTATTCTAACGTTCAGATTGTCCCAAACAAATTTAATTAAAATCGGTTTAGCCGGCTGGCAATGAAGTCGGTTTCTCTAGTTTTTTAAACTTCTATTTATTGTATAACCTTGACCTTGTTTCCAAATAAATATATTTATAAATATACCTTTCAGGTATAGGTCTATAGTAACTCATAAAAATTTGGCGAAGCTCTGATGAGGATCTTCGGCGTGATGAGACGAATAGCTTCTCAGAATGCCAATATGTATAGTAAATATAGTTAAATATAATTAAGTAAATAGTAGTTGACTTGTAGTGTGCTCGTGAGGTGTACGTAATATGTGCATCTGAGCGAGTGACAGCACACCCGCAGTCCACTAGGGATCCAATGCGTACATAAGTATACATATATCTACCCATGGGCTTACCCTATCTATTGGGGTGTACGCGATAGTTGCTGTTGGTTGTCGTTGCGATCACGAGTGTACGTCCCCGTCCGCATTCTTGCGGGGTGCGGGGCGCGGGGCGCGGGGCGCGGGGTACCGGCAAGGGTCGCGCGATATTGACAAATAGTATAATATCACGCATCACGTGACGCACCCCATTGTGGTCGACACGCACACACACACACACACACACACACGCGCGCGCTGAGCCGCCGTGGCCGCGGCCGCTGCTGTGCTCTAAACTACAAAAAAATACAATACAAAAATAATTATTCGAGAAAATAGTTTTACAAAAATCCAGATATACAATACACCCCGCGCTAGGACTAGCCTACTGTATGTATCGCGGTAGACCTAAAAGAGTTTATAAAATGGGTTAAGTAATTCATGTCTAAAAGTCTTATATCTCTCGTCGTAGCTCAGTTCTCATAGCTCAAGCTCTGTCTAGTTGTAAGAGTCTCGTATTATTTATTTATTTTAAAATGTTTATTCAGTTATATCACAAGGATCACATTAAAATATTTTTCTTAAACATGGGCGGAAATATTGTCATTACTTTTGAATATAGAACACGCGAAGTATCATATTTACGTAGACTGAAAAACCAAAATCACTTCCCGGCGCGTTCTCGCTCCGGCAATGTTGTATGAAACGGTGTGCTGTTTGAATTTAGAACTCTTTCATCTATCGTACACATTGCGTTCTCGTGGCTGTATAGCCACAGAAACGTTTACCTTTCGGAACAAACGGTAAAAAAAAAAAATGGCGGTAAAGCGGAGTTCGTTGTTATTTGGTTAATAAAAAATAAATTTATTATGTAAATTTATTTTTTATTTCCTTGCATTTTTTTAAGAAAAGCACTATACATATGCCTCGGCCGAAATGGCAATTGCCTGTCTCGTATCATTGAAGTCCTCGCCTGCGGCTCGGCCTTCAAACTCATACTCGACCTGCAATTGCCTATTTCGCTGCCTTTGCAATAATGTACTATTACAGCTAAGTGAGTGTAGGAGCCTACTACCACGACGCTATCTCACATTTACTAAATTTTTTTTTTGTTTGGTGTCGCATGGTTTTATGCATTTGCCTTTTCCTCAATAGTATGTAGGTATGTATTAGTCGGTATAGCTCACACTTTCGTAAGTTGACAATTGGCCTTGGCCACTATACGCATGTCACATCATATTAAAGTAAAGAGCCTGCGCACATCTAGGCGATGGCGATGGCGATCACCCGGAACGCTGTCACATATGACATCGATATTTGGTTGCGTTTCAGCTGATAGCCTTATTGCGTATGTGCGCAAGCCTTAAAGGTTTTACTCAATGAATTTCAGTTACCTAAAGAGGTACCTGACTTTTTGACGTAAGTTGCTTGTCTAGTTCTAGCTAGAGAGGTAAGAAGTTATCGAGCAGAACAACGGTTGGCATACCGTAGACTAGAGTAGAGTAGAAGAATAGAGGTCAGGGGCAGGGCACGGATACGATAGCATCGATGGTAGAGCGTGCGCGAGTGAGGAATGTCGGCGCGGAACAATAGGTGATTAGGAGACATATTGTCGGAGGACTGTCTTTGTTTGGATCCAATCGAGCGCGAACTCATTTATTTAGGAACCTTTATCGCAGCGATCGCGATCTGCTCATTCTGTAAGTCGGGCCGCGTCGCATCGCCCTCGGTCGGCCCGATTCGCTCTTGGGAACTTAATAGCCTTGCGCACATCTTGATCGCCTGCGATCACGATCTCGCAACTTTGACATTACGATATTTGACAGCGATTGTCAAATATTGCACTGCCATAGCGGTAGGGTATGCATAGATGTATGCAAAACCCTAACTGAAAGTGATCGCCATCGCAGATTCGCCTCGATATGCGCAAGGTTATGTATATCTTCAGTACTAGCACCAGTTACTAGGCTAGGCAGGTACTCGCGTGTTATTAATCTATTTAGTAAGCATACACACATTACAAGTTTACCAAGCATGATTTATTTAATCTCCTTTATTCTCTCTGAAATAAATCAGCGGACAGGGTAGGGTCCGGCCGAGTGAGGGGGAGGGGGCAGGCAGGGAGGGAGGGAGGGGTCACTGGGCGTTAGTTGTGGGGCTCGGCGGTCGCCAATGGCAGCGCGGCCGGCGGCGGCGGCGGGCGCTGGCCGAGCGATCGATCCCGCCGCCGCTATGAGGGCGCTTGTACACGCTAAGAAAAAACGCCGGGCCTACCCAAGAATTCGTGTCGTAACAAGAAAATTACTGTGTACACTGCTCGCAGCGGTGCACGAAAAAAATCTTATCTGCGCAAGACAGAATTTTGTCTTTTCCACACACGAAAACGCAACAACGTTCGCCGCGTCGTGTCTTGCGCAGATAAGATTTTTTTCGTGCACCGCTGCGAGCAGTGTACACAGTTATTTTCTTGTTACGACACGAATTCTTGGGTAGACCCGGCGTTTTTTCTTAGCGTGTACAAGCGCCCTGAGGCTGCGGCCCTCGCCCGCGCGGCGAGACACTCTATTACCCACCGCGAACCCTTCGAGACTCTCCACCCCCCCCCACCTCCGCCCCCTCCGGCTGATGATGCGACGCGATTAACTAACAATGATTATGTAGGTCGGCTCTGTTGATCAACCAATTATCTTGGAAATGGGGAAGGTAGACTTGGCTACCCTCCCCAGTTCCCCTCCTTGAAAGAGTGATGAGTGCTGAGAGTGGCCGCATTAAATTCGGCGATTTTAATAGTTTTCAAGAAACCGGATATATTAACTTGTATTCTACTCCCTATGCAATACAGTAAACTTGCTGTTGTGTTTGCAGTCTAGAGACAACGATGCAACTAGAGAATAGGTTTTCAATTGTAAACGTCTAAGCTCGATGAAAGCTTGCGGAGTGGCTCGTCTCATCACACGCGCCGCCGCCGGGGAATCATTCTGTAGGCTCATGCACCCTCTACTTCTGATTATATACATACATAAATATTATCATGTATAGGTATATATGTACCATAAAGTTTAGTTAATTTGGGGGTTAATTGAGGTGCAGTTGTCGATATAGGCTAGTAGTGGTGGGGTAGTGGTGAGGGGGGGGGGGAGGCACGGACTAACTGAACCGGTACAATACACGTACAATGGAACTGTTACGCACAATAGGACAATGATACTCTCGGCACAATAGATATCGCTCCCTGAACTCATTTCATTGTTCGAATACAACCCATCTAATAGGTGTCATTAACTTAAAATTATGAGAGATTTAGTAGCAGTCGCGAGGCGGATGTCGCCCGTGCCTGCCGCACTGTCTGCATACATCCACATGCCAACGCAACGCTGACTCTCTGTAACACACCTCAACTCTAACACTTGAATTTATTATAATTATTATACTAAGAACTCTGTTTGCAATATAAACCTCATAACTTTTGAAACTATATCGGTATAGTCAACTCAAAAAATATCCCGTTGTTTCATAAAAATAGAATATAAATCTTATTAAGAAATAAACTCAAGTGGTAGAGTTGAGGTGTGGTAGATAGAGTCGGCGTTGGTTAACCCATAAGCCGCTGTTGATGTAACGACACTGACAGTCAACTCTGATGAAGAGTGGGATTTGCTTCAGGGAGCAAACCTACGAGCAATCATAATAATATGTCCCCTATCGCCAGCCAGTGCTCCACGGTGTGTGCCATGTGCCATGTGCGTGGTATGTATATGCAGGAGCGGTCCGCAGTTGATGAGTGTTGTTCCCGGCAGGTCTGGAGGCGCAGGTGCAGGACACGTCCAAGGACCTGTACTGGTTCTGAGCGCGGCCCCGTGTCGGTGTCGGTGTCGGTGTCGGTGTCGGTGTCGGCCCCGTGTCGGTGTCGGCAGGCAGTGGCAGTGCAGTGAGTGAAGTGACGCAGTGAGCACCGCGCCGCGCGCCGGGTGGAACTAAGTGTTGTACATCTTCATAGTTACGTATTAGTTCAATAATGTAGCCGTTATTAGATTGTATCGAATGGAGTAGGGCAGCGTGCCCTACGGCGGGGGGGCACGTGACGTCACCGCGCGCACGCCTGCTCCCTTCACCTTGGTTTTTGATGAATATCCGTCTGTTGGTTGAACTGATGTCTCCGAATGTACCGACTACTGAGTGAATACCTTCATGAATTGCCAGCTGGTTGTAGATAGCTATAGTAAGCTTAGGGCACGTTGGGTCTGCGCCTCTGCCGGCCAGCAGGCGTGATGTCAGTGGAACGCGAATTGTGATGAATATTCACAAACTATAGGATTCTTCGAATACAGCTGGACCGGTTCGCGATTTATGTTAGTTTGTTTTGACTTGAAGAGCTAATGTATTGCAAAAAAAGTAGTCGACTAAACAAGTCGGTTTATCGATGGGTGTCGATCGGCCGCGCCAGATAAACTTGTAATGCTAATGTGCGCTGCACGCCGCGCCCCACGGACGCGACCAGAGCGACCAGCGCGACCGAACGAATAAAAAAAAATTATGGTAGGATAAAATAGTCTACATTTTTAAGAGCTTATGCTGGATTCGCTCTACATAGTGTACCTATGTAATAATGTACTACTGATAGCAAGACTCTTCGTTTGAACTTTTGACGTTCTTACGCGGTATCGATTAATGAGACGGTTTTCCTAGTTATACATCCTACTTGCCTACTAATTATACCTATCTTTCACTACAAAAGAAGAGGAAAACATTTTATTTGTCATACAAGAACACCGAACGGATACACAAAGACAGTAAATAGATAGAGCTGATAAAAACTTTTATTATGTACAATAAAGTTAAGTAATAAAATTATGTTTTAATGTTGACTTTAAAATATTTTTTGTTGTTATGCCGGCGAGTAAGTATAGTATATAGGTACCTTGCCGGCTCCTCTTCTTGTACAATCGGTTCAATATGATCCATGTTAGATCTCATGAAACGCTTCATTAGTACGTACGTACTGGTATCGTGCGGGTGCGCTCGCTACGCGCACTGTCGCGGCAGTAAGTAGTGCTAACTTGTAAATACACTCGCCCATTAACTATACATAGATTATATTATATTGTATTTTATTGTATGTATAGCATAGCATAGCATAGCCGTAGTGTAAGTGTACATAATGATGTAGTTAGATTAATACAATGCAACGCGACACGCATTGTAGACGAGTCGGCGAGTCGCGGTCGCGGTCGCGTCGCGTCCGCCGCCAGCACCGCGCCCTCCACCGACCGCTTAGTTACACCACCGTTCAGCATTTGTCTGAGAGTATTGCTATTCACGATGGGTAGAGCAGCACTGCGCAGCACCCGCGGAATGTGAACCATCAAGCGAGGGCGGCGCCGCAGCACTGTACTGTACTACCGGTGCTGTGCTGTGCTGTGCTGTGCTGTGCTGTGCTGGAGGCGATAAGACGATGTTTAAAGCGCTTCCCGCAGACGATCGCATTCCGCGACAGGAATAGTCGCGCGCTCGCCGACTCACGGCGGATACAGTCCGCGCGACGAACACCGCACATTTGCGTTCACTGTGACACTTATTTTTACATTCTATTGTGAAATCAGTACATTGTTGCGGTAAAATAGCTAATTTATCAAGCGAGCGCGCCGTTACACGCTTCGTAAATGATGATATGAGACAAATATTTGAGATATTCCGAATTTAGCATAACGACATGAGCGCATCTGGCGAGGAATGTGGTCGGTGGAGCGACGAGTGCGCGTCACGTCACGCGGGTCGGTGACGCGGCGGTGTCGCGGCGGTGTCACGGCGGTGTCGCGGCGGTGTCGCGGCGCGTTGTTAATGTAATATAGTTGCGAGGAGGTTGGAGCCGAGCCGCGCCTGCGAGCCACGTGTCGGCTCGCGCTGGATCGAACATTAAATATAAATTCCACTATCTACTGTGATTGTTTCAAACTTGTCGTTTTATTTACCTACTTCCTCCTCCTTCACTAGTTATAGAACCCGGTTCTGTTTCAAGTATCATCACCCTACACCTGATGCAGTGAAGGACCCTACTCGTAGGAACAGTGCGTTAGTTCTCATCTCAATAGAACAAGCACACGTATACGAGCGAGACTCGCGCCCATCAGAGGGTTCCGAATTTAGTTAAATTTTGTATCATCCAAATAATATTGAACTAAACCCTCTGCACTAGGGACGCTCGACTTCGAAAGGAGATGATGGAACTGGAAGGAGGCACAGAGTAGACAGAACTGCAATTGCAATCTATTAGCACAATGTATTATAGTACAGTCGCGGTATGAAAATGTTCGTCACCTTAGAGTCGGTTTTCGCTTGCACCAGTGCTTTGATCATGAACACATTTTGACAAAATTTAAGACGTTAACTTATCGGTGTATTCTGTCTATTCAGTTTCAAAAGGTAATAATGTGCTCGCGATACGTTGAACGAATCAAGTTGAAAACTGACGAACATTTTCATACCGCCACTGTACATACCTACTGTGCACTAGTACAATCTAATAAACCGAGTGGAGTAGTGCTTGTAGAAAGCATATGAAATAAATAAGTGCGATACGAGTAGGTACGAGATAGTTTGAACATTAGGTAAATTGCAATTTGAATAATAACAATGGAACAATAATTATGTACTTATAAAAAATAAGTCAACATAGTTGCTACTTTCCTGTAGTCATAGTGTTTTTTTCATTTATTTATTATAATTAAAACTAAAAAATGATCAATTGCACCGACCACAAAACTGGCCCTGTTATTCCGAACTTAGAAGTTTATCTTTATTTCCGTTTGTATGAAGTCTGCATAATTTTACGTTCAAAGGGTTTTGTATGTGACAGAATCGATCTCGTCTAACTAACCATCAGTCTGTCCACGGTGTCCACGGTGTCCACGGTGTCCACGGTGTCCAGCCCTGTTGGACGATTAATAGATTATATTTTTGGAAAATTTAGGTGTCAAATTGTATGTCGTAGCACCGCCGTAGCTCTACGGCGTAGAGGCTGCGCGTAGACCTAGCGTGGTAATGCGTGTGTAGATATAATACTAGGCGTAGTCCTTGTACGCATCACTTGAACTTGAGTTTAGACTTCGAGTGATCATTTGAATGGTGGCATCGAGCCCGCACGAGAGCCGCGGGGGGATCTACTGCGCTGCGGCCCATTGGAGCAGTAACCGCACTTTATAGGGCGGCATGGACCATGAGCCAAATGAAGTGCGTCGCCGACATGCCGTCAGTCATACACAGATACCGCTACACCTTTTTTCTTATACTACTAGCTGATGGAACAAGCATGTGGCCCACCTGATGTTAAGCAGTAACCATCGCCTATAGCAAAGCATTGCCTCGTAGGTCACGCACATCAGGAACGTGCCCTACGATGCCCTGTATCCATCTACTTGAGGCTTACAGATGTTTCGCCTCACGTGCCTGTAATTACACCGGCACCTACTTACACCCTTCAAACCAAAACACAGTAATGCTGCTTCACGTCAGAACTAGGCATGGTGGTAGTAGGTACTTCCCCGGACGAGCCCTTCACAAGGGGCTCTACTACTACTGTATCGCTATTGCATCGATTATAATAACAAAAATGTGGCCAGACGTGATCTTGATCATAATGCTGTTTACCTTTTTGTAAAGTACCGACCTACAACCTTCTGCTACAAGATTTGCATCACTCATCGTCATAGGTGAGCGTAGGTAAGTATGGTGCGAGAGATTGGGATGAGGCACATTTCTTACGACGTCCTGCTATTGTTTAAAAATTCAGAAAACATTTTAGTATGTTCTCTAGAGTACAGTTAGGTACTGTTAGTCTGTTGTAAAGAATGTTAGAAAGCAATCAATCGGTAAGTGGTCTCGGCCGCGGCCGCCGCTTCTCTCAAATAATACAAATGCTGAACAATAGAAACCACGTGTCGAGACACAAGCTATTATATATTCACGAGGAATACGTTAATAAATCGTCCTTCGTAATAGCTGTGAGGCTGTGAGGCGTTTAACGCAGTATCTTTTATTACTACTTTACAAATAATTTACTAATTTTATAGTGACGCGGGAATGCAGCATTCCGCTCGGAGTGTTATGAGTACAGTCAGCGCTCCGTACCGTACTATTGCAGGACAGTCGGCGGCACTCATGGTACGTATATTAATTAACTCGCGCAAGATTTGGTGCGAATAGGGACACACAGAACGAAAGAATATTTATTAAATACAATACAATACATTTATTTGCCATACATACATACTCGTATAGGTACAGAGCTCGGCTACTATAGATAGATAGATAGATTACATAGTAGGTATAGGTATATAAGGAGTGCTTTGTTTTATCGGGGATTTTTTTCTTATTTAAATTGTTTTATGTAAGACATCAATTTATCTGGTAATGTTTGTATTTTTTTTCAAGATATTCGAAGTCTTTTTAAAAATGATGGTACATAATTTACAGAATTCTGAATCTCATGGTTAATTAGTTTAGCAGCTGCGCTATGGTATGGAACCAACTGAAAGCTGTGCTGGTAAGTACCTCTATACCTACTTACTTACCTATACTTTGTATTATGGTAGGGAAAGTGTGCTTTAAACAGATTACAAAACAAAGCTTTTATTAACGAAGCTATAAATCACCGTGCGCTGTGGGAAGGTACCTACTTAATAGGCAAGAAAAGCTCTAAGACAAAAATAAGTGTCCGCTGCAAGAATGGGGAGAGAGTGCTATTATCTGGAGAAGAATGGAGCGGTGTTCTCGCGCCGAGAATAGCTCCATTAGCCGGCGGTGTTTGTAAACATCGCCGCCTCGGCCGCTGTCTCTTCGGCCAGGATCAGCCGGAAATAGACGCATTGTCTCCGTCGCCACCGTCCGCGGTAATAGAGCCACTCTTTAGGACACATTCCTCGGTATCCACGCGCCGCCGCCGCCGCCGCCGCTTCTATAAACAAACCGAAATGCGACGCCGATCACATTTGTCGTGACGCTTAATTTATGCTAATGGAGCGTTAACAGCTTCGACATTATAATTAGTATCGGTTACGGTGTCCTCTGTCGCGTCGCCCCGTTACTCGCACTCGGTAGGAGCTGTTTATCTGTTCATGGAGGAGACGACAGGACTCCGTGCGAAATGTCCCGCCGCGCGCCGTAAGCAGGAAGCGGCGCTCCCGCGGGACGGATCGAGTCCTCTCCCCCGCGGGCACTAAGTGCGGCTACCTCGGCGACAGCTCATCCCCGGGGAGGCATTAGGTATGCACAGCGGAGCTCGCGGCTCCGGACCGACCTATTGAGCGATAAACAACCGATCGGGACGCAAACGAGCACCGGATCGAACGCCTCACTATTCAGCTTGCGACGCGTCGCTCGCTCGCTGGAAGGGAGCCGAGTGGATTCAACGCGATTAACGAAGAGAATTGCTGATGAGCCGGTCGATAATGCCTCATAAATATCAGTTATGAGAATGTATCGCTAAATAATGAGCTCGGCGCGGAACAAAGCCGCGCGTAAAAACAACAGAACACAGGTAGGGCTGCCTACACATTTTCGAAATAACATAATATTTTTCAAAATAAGCTGTGTGCAAAATAACACTTTAAAAAAAAAAAATAGCATATAATTGTATGGAAAATGCAAGAGATCATATTTTTACGTAAGTATATAGGTACGAAGTGCGAAGTGCGAAGCTGGGGCGGATCGCTAAGTACTTAGCGATCCGCCCCAGCTTCGCACCGGTAACTTAAATAACTAATAATTTTTATAAATATTAATATTTTTTTTTCTAAATGACACTCGTGTGAAACCGGGGCGGGTGCTATAAAAAAGCCGTTATACTTAGGGATAATGTAGCTTTCTATAAGGTTGTGTCCCGATCTCGGCAACACGGAGCGTCGCGTTGAGTTTTGTTTATGTTATTTTAATTTATTTATATTATTGTAGATCCTTATCTACGCTACATTGGGAGATCTTGGAAAGTCATAATCACGACGCCCTGTCAGTGCTGGGGATAAAGGCCCCGACCTAACGTTTCTGGTTGAGCATGACTGCATGAGCACCTTCTGCGCTCGCCATTGTCCGGTAGCGCTGTAAGAATCATCAGACAATCACCAGCATTTAGATAAACCGACAAAAAAAGTTTGTGTTTTGCGTACTATGTATATATTTCTTCAACAGTACGCATACTCGAAGTATAGTACAATATCTACTATTATATTATAGTACGGTTGGCAGCCCTAAACACAGGTGAGGGGTGCGGGGCGCGGGTGTGAAGGGGAGGGGGGGGGGACTGACGGCTAATTGAGCACTAGAATGCGAGCATGTGGTACATTATATGCATTGTATGTATCCGAGGTAATTCCTGAGGCGTTCACAAAAAGCTGAGAGATTTCCTTTGATCGCGGCAGAAAACGACCGCATTGAAATAGTTGGCCGGTTTCATTGCACAAAGACGCGCCGACAATTTCGTAGTAAAACTTCAAACTAATGGGATGAGTTCTTGAAGTGCAACAATTATGTAGTAGCGCTTACACACGCGATACCTATGTAACGAGCTCCATTCATCGGGAGCAGCGGGGGGGAGGGGGGGGAGAGGAGGGGGGGGGGGGGAGCGCGGGGCTGCACTTGCACTGTGCAACGTATCTCTATAAGCGTTGCCAGAATGTTACTTGTGTAACATTTTACGATACTTTTGACTCTATCATGTCACATCCATGTTACCTCCTCAAATTCAAATTCCAAATTCAAATTCAGTTTATTGTAATCATTAGAACACATTACAGAATAATATCCAATGCGCTATACTACGTTCTATAAATTCAATAAACATCTACTTCTGTTTTTTAACTGATCCCTAAATGAAAAGAAGAGATAACTTAGTTTAGAAGAGTTTAGAAGTGACTTGTTTTCGCCTGCAGTAATTAGTTCTGACAGCTGAATAATGGCAATAATGTGGTTCCGAGTGTCGGCCTCCATGCCCCATGCGTCTCCACGCAGCTGATCATGCTAATGAGTCCTTCGATAATGAGCCGAGTCCCACGAGGACGCACAGTGCGGGACGGGACAGGACGGGACGGGACGGGACGGGACGGGATGGGACGGGCGCGGCGGCAACATGTGCGCTAGCGGTGGGTAACGGTGGGTTGGTCTGCTTCCGCGCCGCCGAAACTCATTACGCACTTTTTGTGCAGCGTCGGAGTAGCGCGCTCACGTTACAGACGCGCCGCTGATGGTAATTGGCTGTTCTCCTCTCCACCGGCTCCACCCGGCGCGGCTCCCGCACGAGGTAATCACCCGCGGCTCGTTAGGGACGCTGATCGCTGATGGTGTCGAACGGTGTCCGGTGTCCTGAAGACGTGCCGCTAAATGATAATGCAGAGCCGCTTACTCTAACTAATGGTTTTATGTTCCACGCAAATTCATATTTTAAATTATTATGTTACAAACTGTTAACTTTGATGCAACTTAATTGTACACAAGAAAGAAAAGTATACGCAAGAAAGTTAATCATGGATGGCCATCATCTCAAAAGATTATTTTGGAGCTCGTTTTACAGCATCCACTACTTTCCCGCAATATTTACTATCGGGTTTCGTCGTCGTGTCGTTTCTACGAGCAATATGGGCCGCGCCGCCCATGCCACTTCAAATTGATAATAATACTGACTGTGACTATTCATCCAGCCATCTATAACAGATAAGAAAATATGTATCCACGCGGCATCTAAAGACTTTCGCACATCTAAGCATTCTACGATGGTGATCAGTGAAACGCTGTCAAACATGACAGTGTTTCAGTGATCACCACAGCAAATCGCTTAATATGTGCGCAAGGTTGAAGAGTGTCACGTTGGAGTCTTAGCCCCTGCGAAGGTCCAAGCAGGATCGCATCAGGCTCGGCACTCGGCACTCGGCACTCGGTACTCGGCACTCGGCACTCTGGCTCATTTATATTGTGTGTCGGAGATGTTATCTAGGTCCGCCGACACCGAGACCCGTACCAACTGTAATGTAATCTGCGTCTCGCGGAATTAACACGTCGCGAGCTCTTTTGTTCCGTATCGGGCGCTATCGCCGATCGCGCGCATCCACTCGCTTTGTCTGCCTGCCTCGCCCTTATTTATACCTACAGCTAAGTACATTCGGGTAATTGGTCACCACGGCCAGACACTCTGCAGCATGCCGCATGCCGCACGACACCCGTCACATTCACACGTCACCGATATTATCTATAGTGAAGCGAGAACTATGAAAATTACCTGCATTGTCGCGTCGTCGTGTCGCCCAGCTGGCAGCTAGTGGTGGGCGACATACGTCACATGAGGCCTCGTACCTATAAACACGATCGATACATAATTTAGTTATTTATGCTGATAGCTATTGCCTATAATTACCTGAGCCATAAACCATTAATGCACATTCCTACTGCTCTAGCGCAGGTCCCTTGCATAATGAATTGGATTCAACCTGTCACATTCTTGCTAACCAGTGATTACTCACAACACAACCTGCACTGGGCATGATAAATACCTATATAGATAGCTATATGGCATGCAACCAACTAAGTAACTAACAACAAAAACAGAAGCTGACCTTTGTTAGCGACTGCATTAGCCTTCCGCTATAACAAGATAATAATATGTAAGCGAGTCGGTTGAGTACCAACAGTGTGCCTAATATAGTGTGTGCTGTGCTGGCGCTGGCGTACCTAGCTATAGCAGCAGGTATAGGTACAGTGCAGTGCAGTGTGGTAGCGCGGTGCGGTGAGTATGTGGAGGCAGCCGGTACCCGCAGTAGAGTACATGCGCGGGGGAAGGGGGGGGGGGGGCAGCCACTAGAGGTGGAGGCTGCGTCTCGGAGTTGTAGGTAGGTAGGTACCTCAATTAAAATGTAGTTTAAAAGTTTGATTGTACTCGTAACTGCGACGGGAAATCGAGTAGCGTTATCCTTAAAAATAAATTATAGTTTAAAAAACTAAAAAAAACACGCTTTTATAACTAATTTAACTAAAAAGTTAGAAATAAAACTGTAATAATCAATTGAAAAATTTATATTATTGTACAAAAAAGCGTGGGGTGCTTTTTATAATAACTTAAAACATAATAAACTCAAGAACGGATCCAAGGGGGGGGGGGGTCATGGGGGTCATGACCCCCCCCTGAGCTGGTTCCAAGACTTAGTGGACCACTAATTGTACATAATGATTTTGTATTATATATTTTGTCACCATACAGATTTTATGTAACTACATACCTTCAATATTTAATTATTTTAATCTAAATATATGAAACTCTTACGCTACTGACTGACTGACTGACAATCAACGCACAGCCTATAGGCCGTTTTTGTACAATAATATACATTTAATTGATAACAAGCATCAATGAAGCAGGTACGTAATAGGTACTAAACATAATGGGTAGTACAATAATATTAAGGAATAAGTACAAAGTACTTAGTGGTCCATCGCTCGCTAAGTAGCCGTGTTCCCTCGTCTGTCCGTGCGTGGTAGCGAGTCGCGAACTCGCGATACAAAACGAGGAGCATTCCGCAGCGTGTCCCTCCTTGTCTTATACAGTACATGCAAACAT
This sequence comes from Thera britannica, assembly GCA_939531255.2. Lineage (NCBI taxonomy): Eukaryota > Metazoa > Arthropoda > Insecta > Lepidoptera > Geometridae > Thera > Thera britannica. Next base: position 14,805,525 of record OW618034.2, on the reverse strand, counting down.
TCAAGGCACGCCACGCCGCCTGCGGAACGGAACAAGTCCTCCGTAAGAACGAATACTTACATTAAATAATGCGATATTGATATTCTACAAAAACTCCACTAACAATGATGTCTGAGCGTTGCTATCGCTAGCGACAAATGGCGCACCACGTATGGCGGCACTTTAAAGCCTTGTACATATCTAAGCGTTCTGCGGTGGTGATCAGGGAAATGCATTTGACAGCATTTATCTGATCGCCACCGCTTAGATGTGCGCAAGGCTTCGATGCATCTTTAGCGATCATAAAACCATGCAGCTATCAGTCTGCCACAATGTCGTTCTCAGGATGCTGTGCTTATATAATCTCTGATCAGATTTCTGTGATCCATTCCACAGCGAGAAGCGTAAGTAGATAGATAGATAGATAGAAAATGCTTTATTGCACACAGCAAATTTTAAAAGTACAGGTACATAAAAATACTTAAAACTATTTGCCTCATACAATGGGCGGTCTTATCGCTAAACGAGCGATCTCTACCAGACATAAGTAGGTACATGGATAGTGACATCATCGAGGAATGGTCGCGGCTACGGCTGGACAGGTCGATTATGAGACGCTCGAGTGGATGCGGTCGCGGTATGCGCTGCCGAGAACATCGGCGGCGGCGGCGGCGCGGGCGCGGCACTACGAGCGCGATCAATGCCATGCGCCGGCCTGCGCCGTGTTGGCAGCGGCTCTGCCGCGCGCCTGCCATACCGCCAAATAAAGCGCACGCGTGGAGTGACATCCGCGCGCTTATCACTCACAGAAGTCTCTGGCTGACAGACAGACTGGCTGCTCCATGTGTTACTTCATATCAAGCTTGAAAAACGACCCAAGTTCTTTTCATGATGATTATAGGAGATGGGGTATATTAAGTAATTACAATTAGTTCTAGTCTAGTGCTACGTTCAAAGGTCGCAGGGTGTGAAGCTGTCCTCTTATAAAACACGGAATCTTTCATCTCACATAAAAACACTTGATTTAATAAAATTTTCATCAAATAAATCAAACACTAGACGTAACAATTACTTCACGGATCAAATTGACACGGCAATTTGGCTATGAAGCAAGATCGGCGCGCGGATGGAATTGCAATTTTCATGGTTAATGAAACTGAACCCTCCGGAGCACATACCTCCCTTCCGTCGGGGTGACATCTGCCTCCCTCGGAACGAGAAGTGATGCCTCCCTTCCTACCCTCCCCCCACCCCTCCCCTTGCCCGCCGCTGGGGTCCTTCCTCGCGCTCTCTTCATTTCGCGAATAAATTCATCACACCGCGCCTCCACCATCCACCATGTACAGCCGAAGTGTGCTCAGCACACCGGCACACCGGCAGGCACAGGCACCGAGCCACCACCGAGCCACGCACCCGACTCCTCTCGTCTCGCGGAAGTAGATATTTTCGACATGCGGATTGTTTGGCGAACGAGTGCAAACAATGGGTAATAGCTATTATAAGACATTATATACCTAAATATCCCCATTAAATCGGTTAAATATATGCCTTTGCATCATTTTCATATTTTAACCGATCGATAATTCGGTTAAATATTAGATAATGAAACAAAAATTCGCTGTCAATATAAAAATATAATGTCATCCCAAATCGATACATGTCATAAATTGTAATGTGTCTGTTACAACAACAGATAGAGTAGGTAGAGAAGTAGTCCCCCCCTCCCTTCCTTGCAATCTTATCCACATGTTTGTAGTTAATTGTTAAGAAAGCTTAGTGCGGCCGATTGTAAACAGCTTGGGCCGAATGTTTGTATTTCGTCATTGACTCGGGCGAACTCCGGCACCCTTGTTGACTTCCGATCGTAGCGTGAACTGCACTAATAGTCCGTAATCCCCTGTCTTCACCCCGGCAGCCCCGGCACAGCTCGGCTAGCAGTCGGCGCGGCAGAGGCTGATGGGATTAACCCTGGCTTAGCGGACTTAGCGGCCACTACCGGAGTCAGGAGCTTTCGAGATTAACACGCGCTAAGCCGACGCTGCAGTTCGTGCCCTTTTGCTTGTCTTCGCTATCACACGCTATTTATTTAGGAAAGCATCTGCTGAGGTAGGTACGTTTACCTACATTGTCGGATTAGGAAGCATGCGCACACAGTGGATACTTGAGGGGGTTATTATCGTCATATGAAATGCCCACATTAATCTCGTACATTTGACACTACTGCAAGGGGCTCTTCTAATTGATCATAGTGAATTATAATATAATCTCATAATGTTCTGTTTAAACTGATTTTACGTGCTGCCTAAAACTAAATAAATAATGAAATGGGCAAATGAAGTGGATTACCACTTCATAGCGCTAATACCACATTCTGCATGAACACGGTTTCACATGTGTTGGACCGTCGGGAAAGCAAAATAGCGCTAGTGGGGGACCACGAGCGCTATTTAGTCGTGAGCTAATATGCTAATATTATTTTATTCTTGAATATAATGTGTTACGCCGATATATTTATTGGTAATAGCTATGCTATTTATAGATGTTTGAGTGAACGTGGAAGATCTGTGGTTAATAATGGGCCCACGTTCGATCAGTCAGGCCGTTAATCCAAACGTGCTACTATTTCTGGGACAATTATATAAAAGTAATTTGTTACAAAGTAAAACATTGACAGACGCGACAATCGGCCGTGATTTACAGCGGGCGGTGCCAGGGCGACGCATTAGTCGTTCGACGTAGATGCGCGGCTAAGAATACTCTGCAACACATTTACCTTTGTCTTTTAATTCCGGAGTAAATCGGTCTTCATCCCCCCCCCCTCCCTCCCTCCCTCCCCCTCCCCCGCTCCTCCTCCGTCCATTCTCGCCACGCAACAAATACCGCGTGATAAATCCTGCCGAAGAATGCACTTTTGTGATCGTTCGGTCGCGGCAGACGGAACCGGGCGCGCGGCGCGAGTCGCGCTGATCCGCCGCTGCCGGATTGTCATTTATCGCATCGGCTTCTAATTGTGGCCACAAATAGAGGTCAATAGCTTGTCGCAGCGATTCAATAAGAATTTCCTCGTAGCTGAGTCCACGACGCGCCACGCGACATCGTCGATGGAGCGCGTGACTCGCCCTCTAACCGACCAACAGATAGTCCTCCGGATTCCTCTCATTACTCTATTTTATAATGGTCGTACGTCATGCAGCTCCGAGCAACAATGCACAAGGTATGTTCGAGACGAGACGAAATGTGTTATGCCATTATGCGTCAGTATTATTATGATGTGTGGCAAGCAAGATAAGTAAGTATGATCCGAGTGTACATTAATGGCGAGCAACCTGTTCATTTGTTTGAGCGTGCGGTGTTGTTGCTGCGCAGACGCATGCAGAGGGATGATCGATGGAACAGCTCATCCCTCTGTGTCCATCGATGCTGAGAGCATGGATGTAAGTTCCTCCGCTGATGGCAGCGTGGCGGCGGCCGCAGCCGGCGGCGACGCGGGCGGACCGACGCCGATACATCTCCGCTGACATGTTTACGAGCCGCCCGCCCTCTGCGCCGCCGCCCGCCTTCGCTTGCGTCTTGTTGCATTGCGCTCGCGCACACCAAATAAATTAATTTAAATGGAGGAAACGTCGCGCGAACACCACTGTGCGTCTTGTGTTGTGTTGCGCCGCTGATATGTTTATTGTATTATAACGGGCGCGCGGGCACTTCTAACCGAACTATGGATTTATGGACGCCGCGGGCAATCGCGCCGCTAATCCCCGCGAGCGACCTGTCGCGTCGCGTTGCGTCGCGTCGCCAAGTCGCGCGACACGAGCCACTCGCGCGCATCCACGCTGCATGTTATGTTGGCATCTATTAGGCCATTACACATGTAATTACAGAGCTTAGCACTGTTGCTTTGACGTTATGAAATATGAACGGTATTTTGATCCTTACAGGCATGTGCGAGTAGTAGGTAGGTGTGGCGCGGGTGCATTCCCAAAATCCTTCGTTTATTTTGTTTAGGTGATGGTGGTATTCTATTCTGTAAGTTCTGTCGCACATACCTACTGACCTATCGTCTATTAAATATACTATTCACTAAGTGGTTCGCCCCGAACTAAGATCTCGTGATGTTCCTTTACCTCTAAGCCAAACACTAAGTTTGAACTCACCTCTGACTATCCCTGACTAACATGATAAGTTAATCAAGTTTCAACTTATGTTGAAGAGTTCAAATTATTAAATATAGGATCACACTGAAGCGTTTTAGAGCAGATGATGATGTGATGGTTGGTTCCGTTGAACAATTAAGTCTTCCATCATCAACTAGTTCGCTGTCACCATTTTTAAACGGTTTTATTTAGCTTCCATATATTTTTTTATTTGTTTGGGTCAAATCTTGCAAGCAGAATTACTTAGATCCACTTCCACCTACCTTACGGAGATGTATTTTTGCTTGTTGATTCAGTTTCAATGACAATGCATTTTTATGGTAAACATGACCTGAATGAACATCCAATGTTGGCTCCAGATAAAGGAACTCTTCAACGGTCCACAGCACACGCATGAAGTTTAGTGTACTTATATTATTAGGAAAGCCGGTATATGAACTTGGTAAAGACAAATACAATAAAACACACAGAACGGATAACTGAAGGTAGGCTACCTAAGAAGGTAATAATACAAACAGAACTGGGCACAGAACACATTATACTCAAGAAAACTGGGTCCCAACCAGTCCCGTCCCGTGCTGAATGGTTAAAAAGATTATTATGCCAAATAGGCCCTGACTCAGCTCTTTGCAGCTTGATATGGTAGTAGCTATAGCTACCATGTCAAGCAACGTTGCTTTTTCAGGCAGGGGCACATGGTGTGTTACATGACAGAACCTTCATTTTAACGATCATGTTGAAACCATCGTTTCAAAAGCATCCAAAGCCCGGGGCTTTTTCATGAGGAGTGCACCTAACTTGTAATTGTTAACTGACCTTCGTAAGAAGCATCTATGAATAGGTATGCGTTGCAAATCTGGAATCCTTGGTATGACTAATACCTACATAGATAGAATCGAGCGCATCCAAATTAGATTGATTAAATATCTTTGTTTTTGCTTCAGCATTCCGGTAGTTCTGATTATCTTTACTTGTGAAGATCATTTCATTTACTGCCTTTAGTTTAGCAACGTTTTCATCTTCTTCAATATTATACCGACTTACGCAGTGTATTATAGAGTATGTACTTCTTGAATGTCTTGAATCCGTGGAACCCTATATTTGGCTCTCTCGCTTTTAGACCATAAATGTTACTTAGTTATTATAAGCTTTTGGTTTTCCAGTAAATAATGTAATATTTGTATAATAAAAAGGAAGCATGATATATAATGGTTTCTAATCTTTACCATGACATGGCCCCAAACTAAAACTTGAAAAACTATGTTTTTATGAGTGAGGTGTTGGGAATGCATTGAGTGAGTTAGTTGTATTTTCGTTTTGTGTTTGAGTAGGCGCGGTACACACGTGTACTTGGAGCGATATATCACTTGCAGTCGCGCCGCGCGCCGCTCTATGCATAGTGCAGGAGCAGAGCGCAGGAGCCGGCGGCAGGCATGCTACTATACTACCTGAGGCATTTCCTTATGAAACAAATAAATCTATTCAACAAAAACTATTTTACCTATTTTAATGATAAATCATATCCCTAGCTATTATAAATAAAAAGCAGCCAAGTGCTAGTCGGACTCGCCCATGAAAGGTTCCGTAGCATCAAATAACATAATATAAAGGTTTTTGTAGTTCGTCGAAAGGTAAATTGCGGTTTACGATTTACGACGTATAAAAAAAAAACTACTGACTAGATCTCGTTCAAACCAAATATCGTTGGAAGTTTGCATAGTACAACATATATTTTTTTTAGTTTTATCATTCTCTTATTTTAGAAGTTAGAGGGGGGGGGGACCAACTTTTTTCCACTTTGGAAGTGGCTCTCGCGCAAACTATTCAGTTTAGAAAAAAACGATAAAAAAAACCTCAACATAATTTTTGAAGACCTATCCATATATATCCTATCCACACGTATGGGGTCGATGAAAAAAAAATTTTTGAGTTTCAGTTTCAAGTATGGGGACCCCCAAAATTTATAGTTTTTTTTCTATTTTTGTGTAAAAACCTTAATGCGGTTCACAGAATACATCTACTCACCAAGTTTCATCAGTCTAGCTTTTATGGTTTCGGAGAAAAATTCGGCTGTGACACGGCCGGACAGACAGACAGACAGACAGACAGACATGACGAATCTATAAGGGTTCCGTTTTTGCCATTTGGCTACGGAACCCTAAAAATCGTTTGTGTGTGCTGTCTTCTGGAGGAGTTTCTTTTACCAGCAGCGGCCGCTTCGCTGCCAATCCCCTGCCCGCCTGGCCGAACACCTGCCAAGGACACCCTGGATCTGCGCTGATCGACCTTCTCGTCTCCTCACGTCGCGCTAATACCAGGGGAGTGCCGTACTACCCAAACTAAGGTTAAGCGGGCCATAGAATCCACGACCTTGAGTTTTTAAATAAATAATTTTACTGTGTTGACACTTGTTTACATTCATAAACCCGTAGATACGTCACAACCTGGAGCCAATCCTGGATGACTATTCAGGTTATGCTTTGCTATAAAATGCATTGACACAAAACTGAACCACCAATGTGTGTAGGTATACAGGGTGTCCCATAAGTCAACGTCCAACCGAAAACGGGTGATGCACCAAGTCATGACAGTTATCAGAAAAATATAAAAAAAAATATTTGTTATGTAACTTTCGAGTTATGAGTATTTTCAAAAAACAGGAAAAACTGACACCCTGTGATGATCTTTTAAGTCCTGTGACTACAAATATTAACTTTTCATGAAACTTTTTTCTGCAACGTAAGCATGAATAACCCGTCTGTAAATAACAATTCAAAATTAAGCCATAACTGCCTCAGTTTTTAATGAAATCGTGGAGTTTTGGCCAACATTTCATTTCAGATAATTACATCACCCAACTTTAACCGCCTGTATCGCAAAAAAAATGAACTACACTATCATGGCAAGTAACTTTAAAAAATGACGCATTTATCCAGGATTCCAAAATGGTATAATACTTGCTAGAGTACTCCTTAGTTTTGGAAATAAAAAATGTTTTTTCAACTAATCCGGATTTCCAATCAATTTTATTTCATGAGATAAAATGTTTGTACCCTTTAAATCATGGGTTTAAAATGCCTACGCTGCGTTTTTAAGTGACTCACAATTCACAGGTACAAGTAAATACCATTTCGACGATGTAAATAAACAGTTAGAGCCATCATCTTGTCGAAAGAGTAATAACCATGGGTTTTCAAGTAATTTGTTAGTTTTAGGTGAAAGTTTGAAATAAAATTCAATCATAGGATTACTTCAATCGTGATTTTAATCTAAAGTTTGCCTTCGCCCGTCGCTGGTCTTATTACATGGTTATTGACGTGACAACGTCTTATAATACGATGGAGCCGGCTGCACGCACGAAAAAAAGATGACTCATGTGGCGTTACCTCGCTCTGAAGCGTTCCATTTAATACTTGAAGTGCAGTCCTACATGGATCTAATAATTCAATTGAATTTTATTTCAAACTTTCACCTAAAACTAACAAATTACTTGAACACCCATGGTTATTACTCTTTCGACAAGATGGTGCCTCTAACTGTTTATTTACATCGTCGAAATGGTATTTACTTGTACCTGTGAATTGTGAGTCACTTAAAAACGCAGCGTAGGCATTTTAAACCCATGATTTAAAGGGTACAAACATTTTATCTCATGAAATAAAATTGATTGGAAATCCGGTTTAGTTGAAAAAACATTTTTTATTTCCAAAACTAAGGAGTACTCTAGCAAGTATTATACCATTTTGGAATCCTGAATAAATGCGCCTTTTTTTAAAGTTACTTGCCATGATGGTGTAGTTCATTTTTTTTGCGATACAGGCGGATAAAGTTGGGTGATGTAATTATCTGAAATGAAATGTTGGCCAAAGCTCCACGATTTCATTAAAAACTGAGGCAGTTATGGCTTAATTTTGAATTGTTATTTACAGACGGGTTATTCATGCTTATGTTGCAGAAAAAAGTTTCATGAAAAGTTAATATTTGTAGTCACAGGACTTAAAAGATCATCACAGGGTGTCAGTTTTTCCTGTTTTTTGAAAATACTCATAACTCGAAAATTACATAACAATTTTTTTTTTTTATATTTTTCTGATAACTGTCATGACTTGGCGCATCACCCGTTTTCGGTTGGACGTTGACTTATGGGACACCCTGTATACAACTCCATAGGAAAAATTAAGGGAAGTGGTTTTAATTCAGCTCGCAAGATTTGACCCAAACAGACAGTAACTTATCTGTCTGGGTCAAATCTTGCGAGCATCAACAACAACATCAACGAACAGAGCAAACGTTTTATATCGATGATGAAAATTAAATGTTTGATCTGTAGCGAGTTGCCTGTACTCTGTTCGGACGACGACGACGGGCGATGCCGTGCGGCGTGCGGCGTTTGGACACATCTGCCGGCCGCCCCCCGCGCCCCGCACCGCTCGATCACTCGGCCTCGTCATAGCCTCTAACACTGATTGCTGACTCAGTTTCCTCTGCTCTACCAAAACCTCGATACTCAACTATAAGCTATTTCAACGTTCTAAATATTTATTTACATAATAACTTACTAAGGTTGTCTGGAAGAGATCGCTCATAGCGATAAGACCGCCCATTGTACTTCGCTATAGTTTTAGTTCTTCGCTATGTGTAATGTCCTATTCTTGTGGTGTACAATTAAGTGTTATCTATCTATCTATCTATCTACTAAACTATGATTTTCAATATATTTATTTAGTTTCCCACTAAACTTGGAACTCAAATACCATTTCGTTTATTTTACGTAGGTATGGCATCCATCAAAAGAATAATACGTTTTACGTAGAGAATGTAAGGCAACACGACAGTCCGTCCGCCTGCCTACCCCCTCGCGGCGGCTGCCGGCGCCACTTTGTTTGACATCTTTTTAAGTTGTCTCATTATTCAGTGTCATAACTCTTCCCGACGGAACAGCGAGCGATCAATAAATAACAGTTGCGTTCGCCTCCAGTGCGGTGCGGCGCGGTGCGGTGCGGTGCGGTGCGGTGCGGTGGCGGGAGCTGTTTGACGGAGAGCACCATATTAATTTTCAGGGGAAGATTTAGATGTTCGTTCAAGTTTGTTTGAAACTTTAATTTAATAAAGCAATAAACGCAGGAATTTGATGGTTTTCCTTCATATAGTTCTCCCCGAACAGTATATTTGATAGTTCTGTTAAGGATACAAAAAATAGAATGATTAAAATGTAACGAGTGCAGGCTCAGTTCGTATAAGGTTTACTTTCCACGCTTCAGGATTAACAGCCACACTTGTAAACGTTACTTAAATTTAATGATTGCTTTATATGTATTATTAGCCATGTCACAGTTTGTCATTCATTAGTCATGGGAATGCAGTGTTTATGTTTTGACAGATTTTTATAAGTACCTACTAATTATGAGTATACCTATAGAGATCGTAGATGTTTTCCGATAGTTATAAAAAAAAGTACTTACTGGCTCGGTTTCTGACAAATGCCTTGTATATTCTGAGACGGCGCAGTAGCGTTCATTCAGCCGTAAGCCGATCTATTTACAAAAAAGTGAAAAGATAATTTAATATTGGTAACTGTCGGCTTATTACTACGCGCGGAAGTACAAATACAAATCATGCAGTTGTCTGAAAATATTCACCAACTGCAGCCACCAGTGCTGTTGTTACTGTCAGGAATAGGTACTTGAGGCCACCGCTAGATGTGCGTAGGCCTCGTGAAACGTTGTCAAATATCACTGTTATATTTTACAGCGTTTCACTGATGGCCATCGCTTTGGAAGCACGGACCTTGTGTCAGCAACATAAAGCAACTCCATGCGTTAGCACAGCGCCTAAAGCTCCCCTTGCAACAAACTTTTAAGGATAATTAAGACGAAATTCCTGTCGGTATTTGTTCTCCTTCCTGTAGGTTTGCTTCTCGGAACTTACAGAGGTTTCCATTTGTGGACTAGTATTGAATATGCTAACAAAAATATAACCGATGCCTCAAAAACATTTAACTTCCTATGAATGCTGAAATCTTAAGATTGAGAGCCTACAAAACGAGTTTGTTATGGTATGTACAAAGAAAATAATAATGAAAAAAAAAATCCGTTTATTTCAGCAGTTGCCGAGGAAGTAGCAGCAAATAACTCGATAGAATATGCTTAGGTATCGCTGCACAAGCTGCTCTCTGTTATCAACTCTTCTGAACTGTCGTTTTGTTATTATATGCTTATTATATAATTTGTGAGGAATTTATTTCATTTTATTTGTTTATCACACTCGTAGATCCACCAACCCGCAGGCCTACCGGGAGCTCCTTATGGCTATGGCCATGGCTGTCATAACTGACACCATGGACATTTAAACTAAGAGGAAATGAATGCGTGGGTTAACTCTGTACAAAATTTGACTGAATATAATAACTTATGGGAGCTTCATATAATTATACTTGATTTGGCATATCAGCAATGAGCAAGGCAATAGCAATAAGGCAAGGTATAGGGTGTACTCGTACCTGCCGCCCAGCAACATTGCTGTGTGTGCGTGTCGGTGAAATTACACGCACATGAGGCTTTTCTTCAGAATGCATACACACAGACTATCATTTATGTTGATGGCCTCAAAGGCAGTATACTGAGGTGGCAGTACGAGATGTGCTGGTGGCGCCACCGCAGTGCTGTGCTGCGGAGTGGAGTGGACTCAGTCGCCGCGCCGTGAACGAACAACTGATAATAACCGAGCCAATTAGAGACTATCGCTCGGTGTGGAGAAACACCGCACACATGTATTTGCATCGCTAATCCTCGCTCAATTAGCAACGACTGGTTCTGAAACGAGCCTCTGCTCGTTCGGCTTGCTTATGTCCTGTTTTTCACTGTATTTTTATTATAAATTTTAAATTTGCATTCTTAGTAAGAATATTTTTACTAACACACTTTATTATTACATATAAATTAAAAAAACTTAAAAAAACCGAATTTAAAGTATGAGGTTGGTCAAAATGTTATTTGTTCTATGTCTTGCATTAATTATGAACATCTCTAATATTTTTAAATTAATTTATGGAACTATAAGTACTTACTTAACTAAATAATTATCCAGAAACTAACACGTTACGGAAGCATCACGTTTCTATTCAAACATACAAATAGCCATAAAAAACTACGAGCACCCATTAAATATTTAATGTTTATTAAAGTAGCCCTAATGTGTCTCGTAAAAACAAATGGAGTCTGTAACTATGTACCTACGTTCATAGCTAAGAAATCTACTTTTAAATTAATCGGGTTAATGTTCTTCTGTTAAATAATTATTGTTGTAGTGAGTGCTATCTGTTCGCTCATATTTTTTATTTAATTTTAGTCAAATTCGTTCTGCACATAAATCAGGACACCAAAGATTTGAATAATTTGAATAAGAACTATACTGTTCAAACTTGGTAAGTAGAAATATTATGTTTTGTTACTTACTGCTACGGAACCCTTCATGGGTGAGTCTGACTCGCGCTTGGCCGCTTTTAATTTTGTATGGTTGATGGAGAGAGCTCTAAATCATTCCTCCTGGAAATGTATCAGGGTGGCAATGTCCATCTGTGGAGTTCTTCATGTTGATGATGATATTTGTCAGTCGGCTACCGCCAGCTACCGGCCAGTTGAGGCTGAGCTCAAATACTTAGAGGCTGTAGGAACCTCCAAATTACTGTAATACCTACTTTTGACACAATATTATAATGGGTTCTTTATTCTGAGCTCACTAATTGATGTACTGGTAGTTGCGTGTACCTAGCGTGTACGTAGCGCTCCACTTAGCATGAAGAGGGCCATATCTCTGGATTGTCAATCTGCTCGAATATGAATTAGCTGATTTTGCATATCTCGAGCGCATTTAGCAATCTACCCGCATCATTTCAAGTACTGCACTAGGTAATGTAATGACGCAGCAACACAAATAAAATTCGACTCTCAAAGAGGGAAATACAGAATAAATGGAAATAGTATGCAGTGGAGTCCACGGAATTATACTAATGAGGGTGATTTAGTTAAGTAGATATACTTACATACAGTGTTATGTGTACATGTACAGTTTCATTTGTACGTACCGACATAGGTGCAGTCAGCATCAAATGAACTTTATTTGAAATTCTGCTTGGAGCCACAATTATTTGTAAGCCGAAGTTGCCACAGTTTTGTCAAATCCAGAGAATTTACTAAAATAAATTGCCAATCTACTTTTGATGCTGACTATACCAGCAAGTAGCATGTACTTTTCTATACTATAATAAAAGCTACACTTATATGTACATACACCTGGTGACATAGGCTCTATTTTATTTTCAAAAATTTAAAGGTTCTTTAATAAAACTTCCTCTGAATTGCTCCCTTGAATTTTATACTAAAAATTCAAAAATGTAAGTCGCAGTTTAAATAATTTAAGTTTAAAAAACTTGAGAAACCGACTTCATTGTCAAACGGCTAAACCGATTTTAATCAAATTTGTTTGGGACAATCTGGACGTAAAAATAACCTTCCAAATAAAAAAATAGTTTTCTAAATCGGTTCATAAATGACGGAGGCATGCAGTTACAAACATTAAAAAAATTATTTAAAAAAAATGGCAACACCGATTTTAATAAAATTAAAATGGGACCAATCTGGAAGCAGTACCTTTCAGATAAAAAAATAATTTTTCAAATCGGCTCACAAATGACGAAGTTATGCGGTAACAAACATTAAAAAAAAAAAAAAAAAAAAAAAAAAAAAAAAAAAAAAAAAAACATACAACCCAATTTAGAACCTCCTCCTTTTTGATTGGAAGTCGGTTAAAAAAGTAGTGAGTAGGTACGGAAAAAATCATTGTTGTACAATATTCAAGAAATCATAATAAATACTTAACTAAAAAAATCTAAGCGAAACCATTATAATGTCCAACTTTTGTAGTTATGACACTACGTATAACTTCTTGTTTTACTTTTTTACATTTTAAAAGTTAGTAGGAATGCTGACCATTCGGTCATTCGGAATCAGACAAATTCAGATTATGAAATGATATTAACTTTTTGAATGATTGAAATCCTATTCAAAAGATATACGTAATAAAAAAACACTAATTGTAAAGTAAATGACACAGTGTCGGGCACCGGCCACGGTGAGTGAACATCTATTAAACTAGTGACTCGCCCCGGCTTCGCATGGGTGGAACAATCCAAGGGCAGTGCTTTTACATTTTTCACCTTTTTTTTCTAAATGACACCCGGGCGAAACCGGGGCGATTTGTTAGTACTACATAACGAGATAGATCGCCTGTAATTCCTTACCTTCAATAATTGAAGGTAAGGAATTACAAGCGATCAACATCGAACATTGTAATTATTACAATGTTCTCTACGAATTTCGTAGAGGCTCTACGATGTGCTACGGACGTAGCACCAAAAAACTGTCGTGTGTTATGCATTTATGATAAGTGGCGTCGCGTCTCTCCTCGAGTGAACGGAAGGCTTATTCTGTGTTTTCAACATCATTTGTCGTTAGCTTAACGCAAAATGACTTATCGTTAGCGGAGTCGTTAGCACCGATTTTTTACGGAGAAACGATTAGCACCCCTCTGGCGGGATAGCGAGAATTAATGTCATACTGGCGAACGCTACGAATAAATATTGGTTCTTGCAATCCCTGATGTTAAAGACTCCGAATGAGCCCTCTGCTTATTTGCATACGCTCAGTGACACACACATGCGTGCGGCGTGTGTGTGTGTAGTGGGCGGCGCCCGGCGTGGCCACGCCCACCGAGTACTGTCGGTGCCGGTACTCGGGTACTCGTGTTAAGCCACCGCCCGCGCCGCTGGGAACACATCGCCGAAGCACAATGGAACATTTTCTTGAATCTCGTTGAAACTATTTACCTGTACGCCTATTGTTACATACAATGTATAATGATGGTTTATGTGAAATGCAAAAGAATAGTCTTCTCATTCGTTCTCTAATTAGAAGCAGCAATTTGATGATTTCACTTTACAGGAGATTATTTAAAGTATGTTATAGTTATGATCCGGGGAATAGATAATGAGGAGGCGAGCTCGCGCCGCACAAGGACCTCTCGATGGAGTTTCGGAATGCACTCGTTTAGTCTGTAGCGCTACAATCAGGCGCGCTAATCACTGCAACTTTGTTGACAAATTACCTACTTATTTGATAAAAAGCAACGGTTCCAATTCGGAAAATAAATTCCGAGATCTAATCAAAATCTGTTTCAAGTGTTCTGGAATTAAAAGTCCATCTATAGGAGATCGCTTACAACATTCATCGCACGATTATTACATGTTCGGTGAATGTAGCTCTGGTCGAACGGCTGCGGGTTGTGTCCCGTGTCCTAGGGCACGCTTGGCCAGGGGCGAGGGTCGCGGGGCGGGGGGAGGGAGGTGCCGGGGGGGAATGCGCCGCCTGCCGGGGCCGGGTTCCAGGAACGCGCGCCGCCGCCGCCGCCGCCGGTTCCACGAACCCATCGACAAGACAATTTACTTCATCGTCGTCATCGATGCCATCCGATTTACAAGCTCGCCCCATTACAGCACTAATACCTACCTCCTGTCTTACACAACACAGGCGAGCTGTCAGTGCGCTGAGACGCGACGTCCAGCGCTTCTACGAATCTCATCCGGACAATATTTTAATTTGTGTGTGAACAATAGCTAAATCAAAACTATAAAATGAACCTCTCAAAGTGAAAATGGTCGATATGCAGAATGGTGATTCGAGCGCGTGAGCATCCGTGCGGGTATGGCGAGGCTGCTATGAAGGTAGCCGACCGTCATTCCGATGAGCCGGCAGCGCACTACTTGCAAATATCTGAATAGTCTACCCCGCGGGCTCCTGCATTGTAGAGTCGCCTTGGCAGGGTTGCGATAGGGACGAGATTCCCGTGCAGCAGGCAGCGGGCGGCGTGCGGCGGCATTCCTGAGCGGACACCTCGCGACAGCACCGTCGCTATCACTCGGGACTGCCCTGCACTGCATCTATCGTCAAGCCAATTCTGTAAAATATGATTGATGTTTAGAGCACAGATCAATTTCGCTTACTAAATGTGCAGTCATTATTCAATCACTACAAAAAAAAAACAATAATGAATATGTTTTGATTTAGATCTCTAAAACTTCGCAACGGATGTTGATGCGTTTTTTTACTAGATTATTATTATTTTTTACTATATTTTTATGACTAGATTGCAATAAATAAGTAGGTAATAGTACATGATTGTATTACAAATTATTATAAATAGATATAAAATTCTTTATTGCACTAAAACAAAAATTGCATCATACATAGGCGAACTTATTGCTAGAGAGCATTCTCTTCCAGTTTACTCTACGATAAAATATATTTTTTTCTTTTATAAAAATATATAAAATATTTTTCTTTCATACATATAGATATAGAATACCTATAATTTTTCAAATCTAGTCGTGTACCAATGAGTTTTTCTATCGAAAAATTTATGTACACAATGCTAGTGCTCTCAAACGGTGAAGGAAAACATCGTGAGGAAACCCGCGGCTTAGTCAGCTCCGCACGTATTGACCATGTCTTTCCTGTGGATTAGGCCGACTAAGCTGTCAGGATGGTATAGGTGCTGGGCAAGCCTATTCCATCTAAAATCCTGTCCCAGGCACTATAGCGTCCCGTAAGTAGGGCTTGAGTAATCACCAGTTGCCCCTGACGCTATATAAATCATCTACAATAGATGCAAAGGCCTGTTTACTTTACTTTACTTATAATTTTTTAGTTTGGCATCTTTTAATGCTTAACCATTACATGGGACTAAAAATCATGAATCCTGAGGATCCTGGTAGAGATAATGGGACAAACTAAAGAAATTATTTCATTATCATCGGTCCTTGATAAGTGTGCAAAGTTTTCAATCAATCCGTCGTTCATTCAAAGATTCCGTTACAAAGATACATACCAAGTTAGGTAAAGCGTGTTAAAAGCCTCTTTTGAGGGTTCCGTTCCGTACCCAACAGGAACCCAATACTAAGACTCCGCTGTCCGTCTGTTGGCCTGTTTGTTTGTCTGTCTGTCTGTACGTCAGTCACCAGGATCATGATAGACAGTGGAAATTTTGAAAGAAAGAAAGAAAGAAAGAAACTTATTTATTTATGACACATGATTTAACAAAGCGACACACATAATTAATTGGACGTTGGTTAAGGATTTTCACAGATTGTTGTTGCCGCTATAACAACAAATACCTACTAAAATACAGAATAAAATAAATAAAATAATAAAGGCAACTAACGGCAACGGTTGACGCTGTTATACTTACAGAATGTTTAGTTTTAGTTGCACTTTAAAAATAAATAACAAAAACAGACATTTAAAGGGAGCTCACATACAACAAACGTGTTTTTTTGCCGTTTTTATGATATACAGGGTGGTTTTTTGAGAAGGGCGGTAACTGCCAAGTCCGAAACCACGAGAGTTAGGGAAAAGTTGTGAAAGAAGTCATGCCGTCGATTCATTAGAAAACAATGGTAACTGCATATTTATTTTTTCAAAAATCTTATACTTTTGACGAAAATGGACCCGAATGATTTTTCAAAAAAAATTATGCTCTGTATTATTGAACCAATGAATTCAGTTGCTGATAAGGATCAATCTTTGTAAATAAATATTGTACTAAAAATGAATGGAAATAGCCAATATTCACTATTTACTTTTAATATCTCAATTTTACCTAAGTAACTAATAATAGCTGCTCAAAATGGTTCCCATTGACTTCAATGCATTAGGTTATACATCTCTCTAGAGACTGCATTTGATACCATTTGACCTTTTTAATGCCATAAACCAACACAAACAGGTCAATTTGAAACAAAACAATTATTCGAAAAAACATGAACTTTTTTTTTTTTCAACATATTATCCCTCTGATAAGACAAATAAGTTTCACACCAATGACCAAAAGGTTTGAATAGGAGATGAGTTTTCTTCCGTGTAAAAATATTAAATATGTAGTCAAAATTTGCTATTTCCATTCATTTTTAGTAAAACCTTTAGTTTCAAACATTAATCCATATCAGCAACATCAATCCATATCCAATCATTGGTTCTATAATACAGGATGTAATTTTTTTTAATAATCATAAAAATTACACCTGTATTTCATCATGATGTATATACAACCAGTAAAATAATTATTGTGATATGAGATGAGCTAGTAGCTCACTCTGGCACTGACAAACGTTTTTAGGGCTCCCTCAGGCTTTTGTATCGTTTTCAATACAAATAAAAATTGATTTTAAACATTCATGGGCGATGGGAGTGTAAGCTTACTCTGAACTGAAATAAGTGTGGTTGGCTTTTATATCGGTCTTTATTACACTAAACTATAGAAAAAAACTTAGTTCTTTTAGTTTTGATTTAGTTTTATTTTTAATTTTATGAACTATGTAAAAAGGCCGGTTTTTATTTCAAAAGGAACATCCTCATTTGAACTAGGAGCGATGTAAGTACGCGCTGTACTTATAGACGTGGTAGGTTCACTTTCCGAATGAGTATTGAGTGCGAGTGTGAAGATAGGTACTTATTGCAAGTTATTCTCGATGCCCGTGAGGAGGCATGGGTCGGCGACGTGACTCGGCCCGTGGCGTCACGTCGGATATGCAGGCTCATTATTGTCGGCGCTATAATCATCATGAACCTGAGCGTTATTGAACCATCATCCAATCATCATCCAGCTCTACACTTCCATACGCTTGATGCTTGACATTGTAACACTCGGAGCGTTCATTTCTCGTAAATAGCGAGCGATCCCTCGCTTGACATAATCATTGCCTTAAAAGGTTAAATTGGAAACGTGTGACATTGGTCGGACTGTTTGTATTAAGGAAGTATTGCTCAGAAAATGTCACATGTGTCGCATGCTATCATTGTTCAATGCGTAGAACAAGGTAACATGGATCGATCTTAGATGTGGTACCTTCAGGGTGTATCCGAGCTGCTTTAAGTTCGGTCAAATGGTCAGAAGGAGGCGTAGGGCGGCGCGGGCTATGCTATACTGCGGTAGGGGCTGTGGGGAGGGGGGAGGGGGGAGGGGCAAGGGGAGGGGAGGTATCTAATTGCGGCGGCTGTTTTTGCGGGTCGCGCTGCAATCTGTATGCGGGCCGCGGCCCGCGGCGGTGCGGCGGCTTCCACGAAAGCAATTACGGCATCCGCAGCGGCCATCTTGCCGTCCGAGGGCGCGGTGACTTATGCGCCGGCGATCAATTACTAGCAATTAACATAAATCGCAGCAACGACGGATGGCCGCCGAGGACTGACACGGCACCCGACGCGCGACGGCAATGCACGCTCACACAGCCCTCTCCAACTACGCCAACGGACACGCTACACACACATTGCACTTAAAAGTGCACTTCAAATCCTTTCATTACACTGGTTCAAAAGACCCGGTGACACGATAAGAAGAAGTAGAATGAGTTGCTTGTACCTATTATCTCCGAATTCTCCCTCCTTAGTCATTAGCAAGCAACAGCACAAGCCGAGGTTCGCAGCTAAGTGGTGCCCCTTTGATCGTAGGCTTAAAACCCTTTTGTATGGCAGAGAGTCCTCTGCGCGTCAGTAGCCCGGACACCAGCACCGGTCCGCCATCGCCATACTATTGTTATTCTATCATTTTAGTTCAGCGTCAGCAAAGCTTGCATTATAAGAATCATCAGTTCGTCGTACCCCGATAGGGGGTACATTTGGAATCGTCTAACGCGCGAGATAATTCTACCGTGTTTTTTATGTTCGAGATGTAGATCTATGGTAGGCATGTCAGGCAGACCTGGAGTAATTTCGCAGTAAACGTTCTCATGGTGTGGGAGAGATTAAATTGGTTGAATGCAACGTGGGAACAAAGCCTTAGGCTGAGGAGGCGTCGGCGGCATCTCAACGAGCCGCCTAATTAGTTTCCCTCGTCACTACACCGTCACCACCGCGCTACTCGCTAATAGCCGAGCTGGCTCCCGAACACACGCCATTGTTTACATGAAGTGCTCACTCACTTATCTGAAGCGCAGATAATCACCGCATCCCACTTTGAACCTTAGGGGATAATCCATAGAGGTGGGAGAGAGAGTTAGAAGTGGAGCAGGTATCGGTCGATGGTCGTGTAGGAGTGGGTTTTAATGTCGCTGATAAGATAAGGGCTGAGGTGGCACTCATTATACACGCTGTGTCCGGTAGCCGCGCCCCCCCGCGCCCCGCCCGCGCCCCGCCCGCGTCCAGACACTCGGGGGACCAACACATCACCGCCGCCGCCGCCGCCGCGCCGATGGGACTACTCCTCGCCTCTAGCAGCGGCGCAACACACCGACAAACGAACGCAGCTAATCGTGAATGAATATGCATGTACCGAACACAAAGCGAGCCGCCGATGCCGATACCTTCGATCAGATAGTGGTGAGTTTATGTAATTGCGAGCGTCGGTCGTGGGATCGGTTCCCGGAACAGACAGCGCGGCTGCGGCGCATGCGCGGGACGCACCGGTAACCGATCCCGCACCCTCGCGCGCCGAGCCCGAGACTCGTTCCAACGAACGCATTACACCCAAATGACTCCTAACGACTTTTCACTTCATTAAAGTCCGGAGATGGAGCGCACTGATATCGAACTATGACGGTAGCTAGATACTTATGTTTATTGTTCACAGGATGAATGGAATGAATAGAGTAGATCTACTTACTTCATCGGGTACCCAATCTAGATGCAGAGATTCGGTGGCACAGTACCTTCTGCATGCATGATCCGGCCTCTCGACTTTACGGAATGTTTTTGATTTAGTAAAGTGAATACAGAACATGGATTCCAGATTAGTGAGCAAGATGAGCGAGCAGCGCTCGGTAAATACCTGAGTGGACATGCGGTCGGTTCCCACGGTCCCAATGCTGGTCTCCCGCGCCGCCGCGCTGCGCTCGGCTCTCAGGCACCGCCGCGCGCCGCGTCACTCTCTGCGCCCGCCATTTGTTTGGGACCTAATTCGCTTTATAATGAGTCACATAAATTAGCGTTAATTAAAGCCGTGAGTTATGGCCTCTTCACGAGAGGGTCACTCTACCCTCTGGCCTGTGCAAGTGTGCAGTGCATGTCGTGGACAAACGAAGTAAAACACAAACAAGAATAATGTTAACGAATTGGTAAATTGAATCTACCAGATGCCTCCCATAGTACAAGCTTTGGTTTGTTCAAGAAATATGAAATGAAATATACCACAAAATGCACTATTTGTACGTTTCCACGCGTAGAACACGGTCTGCATGGCGATGGCGGGGCAAAACGCAGCAATGCAACAGAACTGTGACCTAACTTTAAAACTTGAAAAACATGATTGATTTAATTGACTTTTTGGTTTTTACTGATCTAATGCAAATAATGCTGAAGATTCTAAAAATGCAATAAAAATAAGACGCAACAGTAGCAATTGCTTCCACGAAGTACTAAAATATCTAAACCCCATATAAGAAACAAGAAGCTAATCTAAACAGAAACAGTTAACATAATTAGGTGAGGTACGATTAAGTTAGGGCGACACTACGAGTACAATCTAGATAACGATGACGACCTTGAAATGAAGCATATTCCTAAGGACTCCGCGTCGGAGCTGGCTGATAAGATACGCCGGGTTAACTGCCGCCTTTATAGCCAGCCGGTAGATAACGATTGCAGTTATAGCGCAAAAAATATCCAACCACTTACCGCCAAGCAGTTAAAGCTTATCGATGCATTGGAATCTACATCATAAAAATACAAAGAAACATGAAAAATTATATACGATAAGTAAGTCTTTCCTTTCTGTCCCAGGCTTTCACTAATTACCTACCCTATAAGATAGAGCTTTCATATTTTTCAACTTCGTATGCAGTACATAGGATTACAAGCGGCAACAGTTACCAACATTCAGTAAGGTCACAAGGATCATTAAAACGTTTCATAGAAGAGCTCCGCTTCCGCGTGACCCTATAGATTCTAAAATAACAGACAGAAAAACAAAAGGTTCACATTTGGTAAACAAAAGAATCGCCAGAGTAGGTTTGTAAGTAACTTGCATTAATTTAATCGTTCAAGTAGACAATAATTTTCCAAAATGAAATGAGGAGCCGTAACTCATGTTTATCTGATGTAAAGAGACACATAATTCCATCGTTCCAATGTTATAATTCAAACCCTTTGATGACACAAATAGCATTTATCCCCTTATTAGATGACTATTAGTAATTGATTCCTGCCTACCGAGCGGGCGAGGTCTCTCGGAGGCTCTATCAGAGCCACATCGACAGTTGTAAATCAATAGAAGGGACCCAATATACAATAGCTGAATCTACTCTAAAGAAACCACTGTATATGCATACCTGCAATACATTGCTCCTGACCTCTTGATACTTATCATAAAAGTTTTTTTACGATTTCTTATTTTGGTAACCTTTTTTAAATTTAATTTAGTTTTTTTATCTTTCTTTTGAGAATTCACGGTGTTAGTTATTACTTGTAGTTTAGGTATTCGTATTTAACATTAACTCATAGATTTGTTCCTATGGGGCTATGGAATGAGCTTCCACACCAGAGGACATCACAGTTTTTTTTACTGAATAATAGAGCATTTTCATAATATAATTATTATGCAGAATAATAATTAGGATTAAAATCCAACAGAGATTTTCAGATAAGTGAATTTGAATCTTGAATTCGGGATATGGATAGGTAGGTATTACATAATTGCAGGCAAAATCCATGATTTAAAATTGGTTTTCCTAATATCTAGTGACCTTATTCAGGTATGGTCAGGATAAAAAAAATTGCAGCACTCTGGGAATGCCAATTGAGCAAGAATATTCAAAAACAAGCATCAAATTAGTAGGTCAGCGTACAGCGGGCGGCGGCGGCGGGGCGGCGCGCGGACAGATCAGTGCGCGCTGATACCATCGGCATCGCGTCCACATCGGTATCATTCGACGATGCCGAGATGTCTCGATACTGTCCGCCCCCTCTATACACAGCACGGACTCCTCGCCCAGCCTTTTATTCCTAAGTCTTACTTAGCCTACTTTTACATATACCTAGATTATAGGTAGAACGAATGCACTTGGTTTGATTTCTAGCAGGTATATTTTTATTGAACGCCTATAGGCTCGCTCTTTATTAACTTACCAAGTCATGAACTTTCGCAAGTCTCGGCAGGAATCATTGCGATCCCGTGGCGCGCCGGCCGACAGTGGCCGCTGCATAAAGGTGCTCGGTGACCCGAATTTTTTGCGTCCTGCAGGAGGTCCCGAGTCATTTAAATTAATTAGCGCGTCATGTGCAAGGCTTGTCCTGTCGGCCGCCGGAGGAATGCCGATAGCATCACGGGCCGGGCTGGGCCCCGGGTCGGGAGTTCGGTTCCTTCGTTATTAATCAATTATTAAACGTCATTATTTATCAAGAGGCTCCCGGGTCCCGCGGTGCCAGGCGCCACCCCGGGAACATACACCTTTATATTTGGAAATAGATGACAAAACGATCGGGTACGTTTGTTTGTCCTCACGCTCCTGCGCTTTTTTATTCTGCTCTCCAAGTCAAATAAAAATTTAAAAATTAGTCCAAAACTCCAAATTCACCAAAATTTGCATCATTTATCTTCTAAATATTTTTGTGTCTGATTTAGATAGGGCCTCGAACACTGAACGAATATGGTACTAGACCCGAAGCTCAAGTAAAGCCATGTGCATTGCTCAGTGCGTCGGCGAGGGTCACAGCACAGCACAGCACAGAACAACGCCATAAATCGTCCCTCTGTCCGCGCACACCGCTGCCGCCGCCGCCGCTACTGATCTCGATAAACTATAATTTACTTCCGATGCAAGGAATGCGTCTGTCCGTCTGTCTGTCCTAACCCTAACTACCTACATATTGTCATGTGAACAGTTTTTATTAATTAAAAGGTAATCGATGCCTTTCATGTCTCTCGGTGGAATACAAAAACAGATGCCGAACATTCCTCGGACATTCTCTTACTCTCGGCTTGTTCAATCATTTAGAGAAGCGTCACGAACAAACTGTAGAGTAGGCAGAGAACGTGCGGGATGGAACAGGATTCATTATCACTTGAAACTCTACCACATGAAAAGCTACTCTACTAATTTATTGAGTGAAATCTCAGCAAATGTAGTTAGTTCTTCAACTCGCCTTAACATCCTTCCTTTGTTGTTGCACCAAACGACTAAAAATTTACCCGGATCCGGTGGAACCTAACGAATTGATAGCGAAGAATCGATAGTACCCATTGGCTTGCCATGACCCATGGCTTCATAGGATCTATGGGTTCGGAATAAGTCCCAATATGTTAAGAAAAAATGTCAGCTTATCGATGAAGAACCATTTTCTCTGACGGCTGAGACATGCTGCCAAATGTTCAATAGCCTAAAGCCGATACCAAAATAAATTGGCCATGATCTGCTACACTTTTTGGTGATTGAGCGTCGTCCGATGCTTAGCTCGCGGCTCACGATCGACCTGAATAACATTCCCGAGTCAAAGCCGCCGCCGCCGCTTCGTAGAAACAAAACGAACGGACAAATAAAATGAAAGTTATCGCGACGAATGCGAGAAATGGGGAAGCGCTGCCGTCTGCGAGCCGCGGGTCGCGGGTTCGAGGCGCATGTGCCAGCACCCGCGGCGCGTCATCAACATATCTCCCACGTAACGAGCCGTGACACATTACAAAGGTGACGCTTTATGAAGTAGACACTTCATGGGACATGTCACACAAAGTGAATAAGAAGCATTGTCCTGACAGACAACAGAAAACACAATTTACCATCGAGTGGATAACAAAATTATGCCACAAGGTAAAGTAATAAATTGTGTTAATCTAGACCGAAATGAGCTACGATTACGGTCGATAGCGCTTGCGCGATGACATTCTTGACTTAGGAATTGCGCACGTACCTACCTAATATCTACTTTGCTGTGACTGAGGACATTTTTTTCCATCTACGGAACAACGCCAGTCGTCGAATAAAAAATGTCAGTCCTTGTGTTGGACAAGCCTAAAAAAGAGATAAATATATTTTTATTTAACGGATAATTTGGATGTAGGATGATAAATTAGCCCCTAAATGTTCTAGAAGGCTGCGGAATACAACGCATTCCGGCTTCGACAGGTGATTGTTACTGATGGTAGTATAATAACACAGTTGTCTCCTAGCAGTCTGGAGACGGTAGATAGATGATCGTGACCTGTGTCGCCCGGGACGGGGCAGGGGTAGGAGCTCCCGCGGAGCCCCCGCGGAGCCCCCGGGGGGGCGATGCACCGATACCACTTCTAATGGATGATGACGTCCCGGCGGATACTGGGTCAACTCAATTACACAAAAACATGGTTAATGATTATGAGCACCGCACGGTGTTGTCGCAGGCTTAGGGGACTGTCTGCTAACTCCGTAGATTTTATAAACGTTTGCCTCTTAATTTAAAAATAGGATAAACGTCTTAGGAGATAATTACCATCGGCATTAAATCGGTGACAAAGAACCGCCCGCTCTAAATGTAGGAAACATTAAAGCACTTAACTCGGCCGACTGGCATGCAGTCGAGCTAAACTGAGCTCGCAAAAAGTTCTTTGTTGATAGAACAAGCACGCCGCGCTCGCTGCAGAGAGGAGGGCGCGGTGGAGCGGCCGAGGACTCCGGTCAGGTCGGAGCGGTCACCGGGCGGCGGCGGCGGCGCAGCGGCGGAGGGACCGCGCTTTATGTTGCACTTTTTGCTTTAGCCTCGTCTTTGATGCGGCGGCGACGTCTTTGTGCCGATTGAACCCACCGCCTCCCACTTAATTAATACGAGTAGGTAAAACTCTCAGGGGTTAACAAATTTGCGTGTCCCCCCGCGCCCGCCCCGCTCCCGGGCCCTTCTCGCCGACGACGACCGCGTGAGACCGAACGAGACATTTAATTAAATTTATTGAGCTCAGTTTATCGGTCGCCATCTCGCGGCCGATGCGATGGGAATCGAATGCGAAGCGCAGGGAGATGCCTCGCATATCGCGCTCGGCACTGGCACGCCGCCGCCCCGCGCTGCGATCGCTACGATTAAATAACGCGGAAAGCAAGCTCCAAATGAAGCGGTCGCGAGAGGGGAGACAGGTGAACAATTGCCCAAATTGCAACAAAAACGAGACGAGTTCAAAGCTGTTTCAATTTGGCGTCGGAGCGAACTCGCCGTCGATTGTTCCTTTCTCCTCGATTTATGCACCGCGGAGTGCAGTGCCGCGCCGCAGACACGATGTAAGCGGCCGATACACATCGCAACACAATGCCTCACTCCACTCCACTACACTCCACTCTCGGACTCCTTCCACGTCCAACGAGATAGCTAGCTAGTTCTGCTAAATGGTACAAGCCAAGCCATAGTATTTTTTAGCTTTGGGACGATGCAACATAATAATATGTATAACTCTACAACGTCGCCATAACTATAGGATGAAACATTGAACACCTGAGTGATGGTGTGTCTCGACTCTCGAGCGGCTTGCGATGATGAAGCAAAATCATGTATCTGACGTTTCGTGTTGTTGTTATTCAAATCATTATTTAAAGTCCACGTGACAAATGATCAGGCTCTCGTCCACAGTAGATGTAGCAGTGCGTGTGCGCCGCGAGTGGTAGATTGATGTCGCTAAGATACTGATCTTGTATCGGCGGAGTCGGAGTGGTACATACTACTCGTAGTTCCCGGCGCTGCGTCCGCGCCCGCGCCCGCGCCGCCAGCCAGCGCCAGCGCCAGGACGCCCCGTCGCGCGACATCCGTCTTGTGACTGTCACCACGTCCACAGCACGTCACTCGATCCGATATAAAACCACAAAAACCCTCTTTTTATATTAAAACAATCCGACAAAAAGCGATGAAGTTACCTTTAAAATGTAATAAGGCTTCGATCGACGCTACTTGATTTATGTGGCGAAGGTGATTCTCGTAACTTCAACTTGTAGATTTAATCTGAGGTCTGTAAGGACCCTGATGGAACTTGGTTCAGACCACCTCAGTAGTAAACCTTTTTACCCTATCGATAAATAAATGAGTTTAGTTTTAACTAAACGTTTTACTTGAGTTTAATGCAGTAATATTTATAAGGGCTGGTTTTACGAATCGCTAATCGGATTTTTGTTTGAAAATTTTGTCAATCATCATCACTCGATGATCACTGCAGCTGTCCTCTCCCATTGATGCCACCCACCATCCTCTCTGTACTCTACGATGTACCACACCTAGCTGGACAGTTTCAAAGTACATTCAAGTCAACTTTTTTTTTTTTTTTTTTTTATACAACTAAGTTGACAAACAAGCATACGGCCCACCTGATGGGAAGCGGTTACCGTAGCCTATGGACACCTGCAATACCAGAGGCATCACAAGCGCGTTGCCGACCCTTTAAAACTTTTAAAACGCCCTTTTTGAAGAACCCCATGCTATGGTCCTTAGGGAAAACCTCAGCAGGGAGATCATTCCACAGCCTGAGTGTTCGCGGGAGGAAGTTCCTCTGAAACCGAACGGTGCGCGACCACCCAGGCTCTAGGGTGTGAGGATGAACTCTCTGCCTATGGCGAGCAGTGCGATGGTAGAATGTAGCTGTTGGCATGATGTCAAACAGTTCTTCAGAGCATACCCCATTATACAAGCGGTAGAACACGCACAATGAGGAGAAGTCTCTCCTCAGACTTAAGGGCTCAATACCGCTTGTGAGCTTGGGATCGTCAACAATTCTCACAGCACGTCTTTGGATTGAATCAAGAGGTCCAAGCTGGTATCCAGGTGCTCCTGCCCAGAGGTGACAGCAATACTCCATGTGAGGCCGGACTTGCGACTTATAAAGAAGGAGTCGCTGGCCTGCACTGAAGTATGACTTCGCTCTGTTCAGCACACCGAGCTTTTTGGATGCCAGCTTGGCCTTATCTTCCAGGTGACGACGGAACTGGACGTCACTGGAGATGTCGATACCCAGGATCCCAATGCTCTTGGAAGTTGTGAGGGGCATGTCTTGAAACTGCGGAGCTATAGCAAATGGGGTTTTTTTAGCGGTGAACGCGCAAACTTGTGTCTTGGTAGGGTTAAACTGAACCAGGTTTTGCTCTCCCCAATTGGAGACTCTGGTTAATATGCCCTCTATATCAGACACAAGTTTACTCCGACTTTCCTCCACTACGGCACGAGGGATGTTAGCACGACCCGTGTATAAAGTGTCCCCGGTGCTGTCATCTGCATAGCAATGGATATTGTCGATTGACAACATATCATTGATATGCAGCAGGAACAGTGTTGGGGACAAAACGGAGCCTTGCGGGACGCCAGCGTTGATGTCCATGCAATCAGAGCTACCGCCGTCTACAACGGCTCGTATGCTTCTGCCAGACAAAAAGCTAGCGACCCATTTGCACAAACCCTCGGGCAGTCCGTACGATGGCAACTTCGATAGAAGACCCCGGTGCCAGACCCGATCAAAAGCCTTCGCTATGTCTAAGCTGACTGCTAATGCCTCGCCTTGACTTTCAATGGCCTGAGCCCAACGATGTGTGAGATACACTAGAAGGTCACCAGTCGAGCGGCCATGGCGGAAGCCGTACTGATGGTCGCTGATCAAATCGTGCCTTTCTAGGTATCTCAGAAGCTGTTGGTTTATAACACGCTCCATGACCTTAGAGAGAAGGGAGGTTATAGCGATTGGCCTATAGTTTGATGGGTCTGATCTATCGCCCTTTTTGGGCACCGGATGAACATGTGCAGTCTTCCACGAAGAAGGAAACTGCCTAGTGGAGTACGAGAGCTCGAAGAGGCGCGTTAGAACCGGACACAGTTCTGGAGCACACCGCTTTAGCACCACTGCCGGTATACCGTCTGGCCCGCTCGACTTATGAACATCCAGAGAAAGCAACTCCCGCCGGACCTCCCGTTGTGATATGGTGATTTCCGGCATAGTAATACCACACCATGGAATGGGAGTTGGTACGGCTTCTCCGTCATTCAAAGTCGAGTTAGAGGCAAAGAGATTTCCCAGAAGGTCGGCTTTCTCTTTAGCACTATGGGCCAGATTACCGTCGGTATATCGAAGCGGTGGCAAAGACGACTGACAAAAATTTCGTTCGGCAGCTTTAGCAAGCGACCAGAAAGCACGAGTCCCAGATGGGTATCGTGCCAGCCGCTCACCAATTCTGCCAACGAAATCGAATTTGGCCCTGGCAGTCATCCTCTTATTGAACCTCGAAGCAGCATTCAATTTACGTTTCACGTCGGAGATGTTAGGGTCCTTTTTAGTGCGAGCCGTGGTCCAGGCCTCATAAGCAGTTTGCTTGAGCGATCTAGCTTCTCTGCATAGCCGATTGAACCACGGTCGTCGTTTCATTCCTATAGCTACGGATGGATTTGGAATGAAACACTCCATTCCTGCCATGATTGTCTCAGTGACAGCAGTAGCACAGGTATCAGGACTTTCCGACGTGAAACAGAGCTGCTTCCACGGGTACGACGCGTAAAATTCACGCAGTCCATCCCAATCTGCTGAATTGTAATGCCACATATGACGCCATTGTGCTGGCCGAGGTGGAGCAGACCGAGCAGAAGGCACCTTCGTCCGAACGAGACAGTGGTCTGATGAACCAAGAGGTGCATCCACTGCAGTAGAGTATCCGTCCGGACGCGTGGTCAGCAGAAGGTCCAATAAGGAACTTGCATGGCTTTCAATATCCGGGATTCTCGTTGGAGAATTAACCAGCTGCGAAAAGCCATATGCCAGGGCAAATTCATAATCAGATCTCCCCGCGAAGTCAGTGGACTGAGAACCAAGCCACTCAACGTGGTGGGCATTAAAGTCTCCTAGAATCACTAACTCCGCAGAGGGATACTGCTCAATGACTTTGTCAGTCGTCAGTTGCAGGTGCTCGATGAGTCGCTTAGTCTCCGGATCACCGCTGTGAGACCTGTAAAGGCACGCGTAAATGCGGGTATGGCCACCGTGGTCTAAACGCACCCACAAGATTGACAGGTCTCTGTCTTCAAGGCCGAATATCCTCCCGGACATACAAGCAGACCCCGGCCCGAGGCACAAATTTGTGCTCCAATCGATATCCAGGGTAATGCAGGTACGATGTATCGGCCGGGCTAGATATCTGCGTCTCCGTCAGGAAAAAAAGGGTCGGCTGCGCAGTTTCAAGGTGTTGGTGAACTGCGTTGAGGTTAGCATGAAGTCCTCTTATGTTGCAGAAGTCCATATTCGTTGTGGACGAGGATGCCGCTGAAAAACTTTTTTTCTTTTTGTTTCTAGCCATATTTTTTAAAGGGGGGTTTTTAAAGTTATAGAGAGTCACTGTGTTGACAGCACATTGGACAAAGGGTGCAGTGACATTTCACCAAGGGTTGATGTTGGTTTTGCAGTTTGCTAGCACGACGGGCGGAAGGGCCCCCGGTCCCCCCCTGGAGTAATGGTCGGGTCCACTCCGGTCTCCTTCTCCGGCACGACCACCACTCCAAGGACTTTACACAAACTGGCAATTCAGCCTCCCAGGGCGGAGATTAAAATAATCCCTGGGTTCGGGAACCCGTTCAGTCTGCGGGCGGCCAGCGGACAGCCGTTTCACCGGGTCTCCCTGACCGCCGTGCTAGCATGCCGCGCCTGCACACAACCATTAGTGATCTGCTCACTGCTGGTCCCCCCAGCTGTCAACACAGCGCCTCCCCAAAAGAGCTCTGGCGACCTTACTCACTGCAGGAACACAACACTAAGAACTAGTGTTATTTGGCTGCAGTTTTCTGTAAGGCGGAGGTACTTCCCCAGGCGGGCAGCTCAGATTTGAACGAGAAAGACCCGTTATGCCCTACCTCCTACAAAACTCGTCAACTGTCTTGTAACGGCTGTTTAGGGTGCTCAAGACGACCGCCAGCTTTTGATCAAGTTACCCTGTGAGCCGCGTGACCCTAGCTTACTTGAAGCAAAAGGTTAATTGTAGTAAGCGAGGCTCAAAGTTACCATGACTCCGGCGGCGCGCGGCGGCGGCCCCTTGGAGCGTGGCTCTTGTTTCATTACATATCTAACCCTTCTAAAGTATTACCTATCAGTGCTGCATTTAATTTGGCGGATCGCGAGATGGTGATCGTACTTGACGTGAGCAGAGTTACTCATTATCTACAGATCGGTACATCCTCTTCATAAAGTCCAAGTCAATAGTTTATTATTCAGTACGATGCAAGAATCACTTTGAAACGTCTTAAATATCGCAGATTTACCTACTTATGAGGAAGGTACCGTCTTGATTTAAATTATTACTGATTAATCTTGCTTTACACCACTAAGATCTTCCAAAAATAGCAATCCGCTCACCATCACTTCAATGAAGTTTTTTTTAATTGATTTTAATATAATACAACATGATTCTCGCCGACCCGGATCGAGTATTTTGCGCCCGCCAAAATGTAAAAAAAATATACATAGGTACTTAACACTTTCATTATTACGAAAAAACTTAATAGGTACTGTTGAAGCAAATCAAATGAACAAGGAAATGAAGTTATCACCTTAGATCGGTCCATAATGAATCTCTAAGGATAATGTAAATGAAGTGAAGGTTCCTCGTGAAGCTGAGAGCAGCGAGCAGTGAGCAGTGAGCAGCGAAGTGGAAGCCGCGATGTCACGCAGCGCGCGTCCTGAGACGCTTTTCATTACGCAATCCGCGCGCCACTTCGCGCCTCTCCAGCCTCCAGTCTACCGCCGCCGCCGCCGTCACGGAGCTGAGAGCATTCGTCTGACTCGAACAGTACTTAGATTAGATATAATTCACGTGACCTCCTTGAAAAGTAACGATCTGTGTTCTTGCTGTTATTTTTTATTCCATGAAAGACTCCATACCGCTTCTTAATTGTTAGGAAAGGAAAATAAAGCTCACATTTCAGTTAACTTTGAAGGGTTACATAATGTCTACAAAGGATTTGTAGGCAATTTATTCCAAACTATCTACATGCCGATTAGAGCTGATATCGCCCTTTCGTTTGCCTCATCCATCCGATGCAATGAAAGCTAATAAAAGCTCATAGTCTCGAAGCACGTGTGGCAGCATCCCGAATCAATTGCACGTCCCCCCCCCCCCTCCCGCCGTCAGCGCGAACACAATGGCACCAGCAGACAAGTGTTCTAATAAAAAGATTAATAGGTCGTCCGTGCCATTTGACAAATAGTCCGCGCGAGGCGAGGGCTCCGGCGACCCAGGGACAATATTAATTCGGTTTTATGACATGCGAAATTGCTCTCAATAAATTGTGCATTGAGAGAGATAGCAGGTCGAGCGGCCCCGCAGCCACACGTGCGCGCGTTATTAAACTTTTCATTACTCGTCCGGACAATGCCTGACCCTACACCGTACGAGTACCTACTCCCTCGACTGCGACTGCGAGGGGGAGAGGTTTTCATTAAATAAAGGCCTGCGCTCGCTCGGCGGGTCCTTTGGGCCTCCGTCCGCTTCACTCTCAGGTGGACGGCTTTCAATTACCTTACACACTTACCTGCTGGTTGGTACTTATGTGAACCCTTTCATTGCAAGACCGTTACGGAGACAGACAACGTTATTTTATTACTATGTTGGGCTGCACAAGCTTTGTGAAGCTTCGGATCCTTCAGTAACGTTAATTTTTAGGTTCCAATGATGAAATAAATAAATCTGTGTAAGTACATAATTATAATCTACATTATTAAAAAAAGCAGCCAAGTGCGAGTCGGACTCGCCCATGAAGGGTTCCGTAGCATCAAGTAACATAATTATACAGATTCTTGTAGTTCGTCTAAAGGTAAATTGCGGTTTACGGTGTATGACGTATAAAAAAACTACTGACTAGATCTCGTTCAAACCAAATATCGTTGAAAGTTTGCATAGTAATGTACAACATATATTTTTTTTAGTTTTATCATTCTCTTATTTTAGAAGTTAGAGGGGGGGGACCAACTTTTTTTCACTTTGGAAGTGTCTCTCGCGCAAACTATTCAGTTTAGAAAAAAACTATATTAGAAACCTCAACATCATTTTTGAAGACCTATTCACAGATACCCAACAAGTATGGGTTCATGAAAAAAAAATTTTTGAGTTTCAGTTTCAAGTATGGGGTCCCCCAAAATTTATAGTTTTTTTTCTATTTTTATGTATAAATCTTAATGCGGTTCACAGAATACATCTACTCGCCAAGTTTCATCAGTCTAGCTCTTACGGTTTTGGAAAAAAATGGCTCACATACGGACGGACAGACAGACAGACAGACAGACAGACATGACGAATCTATAAGGGTTCCGTTTTTGCCATTTGGCTACGGAACCCTAAAAACGGGATTGATCTAGTCTTTAAAACGTTTCAAATTGATTTATTTTATTTTTGAGATTGATTTTAATTTTACCATGAAAATGATTTTTCTTTTCCTAAAAATGAAAGCAAGAACTCCAAGCTCCCCACTTCATAACAAGTGGTGCAAGTGCATAACAAATGATTAGCAACACAATGATCCTTATTGCAGCTGTCCGGATCAATTTCTCGCCACTGCGATGAACACAAAGCGCGACCCTATGCCGCGCGCCACGCCACGCCACGCCGCGCCACGTCGCGTCGCGTCGCCGCTCAGTAATTTGCTATACCTACACACAACACAGCATTATTTGATTTAGAATTGGGCGCGGAATGCGCTTATTGACTCGATCCGACCCTCATCCCCTTCGATTCGAGCGCGCATCAAATTATTTGTGCTATTAATTTTAAGGCTATTAAAATGAATAGACGATTTATTTTTCTCCGTATTCGAACTACAGCATGCTGTTATTCATAACGCATCCAGAGGAAAAAAAGTTATTATGTTAGTTATGGACTGCCACTTTCCGAAGGTGGCACTGGTGGACTGGTTATACTTATAATAGGCTCCTACTTATATAATATGTTTTAGAGCAGCTCCTCTTTTTTATAGTAGTTTGTTAGAAAAGTACTAACCTAATCCAAGTAAAGTACTACCTAACTTGGATTTAATAACAAATGAAAAGAATGTATTCCTGGAGAGAGCAGTGATCTGAATAACGTCTTGAGTAGAGGAACAGCGGAGACAGATGGCAGCCTCGCCTCGCCTCGCCTTGTGCAAGGGTCGCTCGTGGGTCGTGGGGCCTGAGAGCGATATATTCGCGCGTGTAATATTGCCTTTTATTAGTTTTTCCGCGGCGACGGCGACAGCGCGACGCGCCGCATATTTGCTTTGATGATGCGCCCTCCCTCTGCCCTCCGCCCTTCACGTTCTTTACGACAATCACGCACGCGCCGCCCCATTGCCTTCGTTTCCGCTTCACTACACTACTTTTCTATCCTTTTCTTTACAGATTAAAATATAAATGTGCTGATATAATATATAAAAAAAGCGAAATATCACCCGTGGTGTACCACGCGAAGAGGAACGCACCGACAACTCTCTCAATTATCGTCGTTATGCTCATGTTTGGAATTGTTTTTATGTTTCAGAATTTCAAACGTTTACTGTGTGATGAGTACCCACGACGCGCACCAAGCGGGTCACAGCTGGCAGGTATCCAACCCTGAACATCCACCACCAGCGCAAAGGAGCCGCCACGATAGTTGCGTCCGTTAATGACGAGCTGCACAATGTAGCGGTGGCGGGAACGCGTAGGAACCTTCTCATAGTCGGCTGCGGGTCGGTGGCTTGGCTAGCCTGATGCGAGTCAAACGACACGAAGCTGCTTCTGAGAAGCGCTCCGGGCACACTATCTCAGCGATCACCCTCCATTACAAAACTCCAAATCTCCTAGAACTCCTAAAACCGCAAGTCGTCGTCGGTCGGCTGCTCCTGCCTAAACTAAGCGCTTCGCTTCCGCGAACGAGATAAAGACTATCGCGTGTATTATATTATGTACAGCTAGCAGTTAATATCAGTTAGCTAGCCGTCTATAAATCTGTCACGAGTTCTGTCCGTCGAGGTTCGATATCCCGACACAAAGCGAGCTAGATGCGGTCGGCTCGTCGACCGTTAGCTACGAGTAGGTATTCAATCTTATTTCAAAGGTCATTCTGGGAAAAGTTGCCAAATGAATCAGGAGAGTACGCTGCTCGATTCGCAACGGCTCTATCCTATAAATAATAGCCATTCGTTAATGTAATGAAGTGCGCGATTCATCAATATGTCAGCCGCAGCGGAGTGCTTGTCGTTCACACGTGATGCTTGCCAACGAGCTTGCCTTGCATGTTCCACTCCACAACATTATCTGCCTATAGGCACCTCTGCTTGCATCAGGCGGTGGCGACGTGGCGTGGCGGCGGCGCGGCGTGGCGGCGGCGCGGCGCGGGCGGCGTCAGGCGCGGAGATGCACAGCTCACTCGGTTCCACTCCAGTGAATGGGCCTCGCTACATAACCGATGCAGCTAATTTTAACTGTTTTGCGCCGACCAGATAAAGTGTATTTATTGCTACAAGCGGAACACGACAGTACATTATCTTGAACGCACGCGCATTAACAAGTGCCGGTCTTATCGCTTTGTTGTTAATGATTGTAAGTAGCATGTTACATGATGCATGTACTTACTTACCTACCCATTATGCACTGAGTGCCAAGTTAATAAACCTATTACTAATCGATAATTTTAGTTATCAAATTGTTCAGTTTCAGAAGAGGTCTAACATGTTCGAGATTACACTTTAAACCACTCAATAAGAAATCATACTGCATATTATTTCCTTGGGATACTGACTTTTGAACGGTTTAGGTAAATGTAAACACATTGCCGCAAGTGTGGCACACGCTTCTTTTCGGAGTTGGCTGCCAATATTGGAAATTGTATAAGAGGTCAATAAATACGAAGACCGTGACATTAGCTGTCGGAGCATCAACAGAGAAGTTTATGTTTGTGTCTGTGGCTGGTGCTGGTGCTGGTGCTGGTGCTGGTGCTGGTGGATGTGAGCATCAGTCAGGGTGTTGTATGGGCGGTATGCAGCTGCTTGCGCCGCGCAGAGGATGCAAGACATGGCATCGGCAGAATGCACTAGAATCCCAGTGCCGTCGCCGCTGTGCGTGTGATGTCCTCTGCCGTCCATTGAGGAGCGCGCAGGTAATAATAGAGCGGTTGTCACGTGACGCGGGACCGCCCTAACGATTGATTTACGACACGCGCGAGTAATTTATGCGTGTTTAATTAAAGTACCAGAAGCCGGAAGAACACCGCAGCGTTAGAACAAACAACTGTTTGATGATTCACTCTGACAGGCAACACCGGCCTGGAGGTGGATGGCATGCCACTAAAACGACCAACTTTTATGCAGGAGCTTTCGATAAGACGGACGGCTAGTGTGGATTTGTAATTATAGCTTCAAAAGATGTCTAACGCTATCCAGTAGAGAAAAACCAGTACTTACCTAACTCATAACTCCTCATGTCTCAAGTCCAAGCCATCTCGAGCCGATCATTGCATTCACCTTTCAAACCCTTGCGTACATCAAAGCATTATGTGCGCAAGGCCATTACTTAGGCCTCGGGGTACCTAACGAAAAGCGACGCCAACGCTGCAATATCTAATTGACATAGCTCTTTCAATAAAATGAACGACCCTCTCGACTAAATTTGCAAAAATAAGAGTTTTATTAATAACGAAGCGGATAATGGAAACATTGAGCGAACTCTTATTTAACATCATTCCGCGTATCCTGGAAAATTGTTCGATAACTGTGAAAAATTGAGGCGGCTTTGCTTCGATAACGGCGCAAATTGAGTGAAGTTACCGCGAACCTGCCTGTGGGGGGTGGATACCGCCGAGGGGTTGTGGGGGCGAGCGGCGGGTGGGGGGTGGGGGGGGGGGAATGCCACGGGGCCCACTGCTGCTGATCGTTATGCGTATTATATTCTGGCTTAGATTCTAAGCCCGGCCTACTTCCGATTAATGAGGTGTACGTTAATGAGGAAGTTAAATTGATAGAATACAGAAAAAATAGGAGAGGAATATGCGACGTTTGTATGGAACTACTGCAGTCGCTAGTTTTACATTGTACTGAAGCGGAGATAATGCTTTTAGCGCGATTAATCAATAGTTTCACAATCATGAAAATGATGTTATGTAATTTTGTTATTCAGCGTGGCATTGCCCCCAGCGTCTTGGGGACGCTTCCGCCTGGTACCGATTTGGAATAGATGAGCTATCTCTGGATCGTTTGTAACGGCCTGCAGATAGCTCAACTGGTTCTTGTGTATTTTGTATATATTTTTATAATTGTAAGTTTCTTTGTGTTAAATAAATGTAAAAAAGTAACATTATAATAAAGTCAAGTTCAATTAATTTAAAAAAACACGTTTTATTTTTGGCTGGCCTTTAAATCCTCCAAAACCTTTCCTACTGCAAGAAGGTAAATAATATTATAATATGTTTGGGTTAGGTAGGTAGGCAGGCTGTGCACTACATAGTGACATTGTTTAGTACGGGGTACGGGCGAGGCGAGTCACGGTAAATTCATTAGTTTGATTTGTGTGCGTCGAGCTCGGTGATTAGGTTTATTTATTACATGCTTACCTAATAAATAACATTAGTTTGAGAGGTGAACAATGTCGTAGGAATGCTCGCGTCGGCGTCGGCGTCGGCTCGATGGCTACCTACTCGTGATTACTCTGTTAATAAATACCACCTCGATAGTGCTGTCAATATCAGTTTGTGTTGTAGGTAAGGCCACGCTGGCTTCTCATGAGGGTAGTGAGGTAGTGGGTAGTTCGAGCTATGCATCACAGTACAACCTATTCCTTTCTTCACCTTTATTCATAGTACTAGGCTGCCGCTAAGCAGTGACGATGATGACACATGACGTAGACTTTCTACTGTAAGCAAAAATGTGAAAAGTGTTTTTTTATTCAGCTAGCTGATAGAACAAGCTTATGGCCCACCTGATGTTAAGTGGTAACCATCGCCTATAACAAAGCATTGCCTTCGTAGCTCACGCACGTCAGGAATGCGCCCTACAAGTACTACCCTGCGTCCATCAACTTGAGGCATACAGATTTTCAGCCTCACGTACCAGTAACTTCACCGGTACTCCCAGTTCACACCCTTCAAACCGAAACACAGCGTCCCGAAAGAGAAGTAGGTGTCGAGCCTGCGCCTCAAGTAGCCGTTTGGCTTCCGCATCGCCGATTAGCGTACCTAATTCACAGGAATTATAAAAATAAAAGCTTTTTCGTAAAAAAAAGGAGGATTCTGAAGAGAAGAAACCTTTTTAATTGACTCTACAAATACTCCTGGTATCAAGAAACTGAATACTAAACGAATCCCATCTCTATCTGGTGGTATTTCCGTGTGTTACCAGTAACGGCATGAGAGTGGGACAATGGTCATCTTCTTATCGTGTCACTAGCTCTTTCTAACCAGAGCGTGGCGAAACGATTTTAAGTGCGCCTCAAAGAGGCTTTTATCATGCACTTGCCACTCATGTTTTAGAACTTTTTAGGTTCTTATGACAAGCCCGGTTTCCTCACAATGATTCCTTCCCCGTTTGTGAGGCTGGCATAGTGCAGTAAGTGTACATACATTTTTGGACAGAAAACTCAACGGTACACGACTGGAATCGAGTGCAAGACATTAGGATCGGTTGGCACTAGGCCGCCAGAGGCATGGCACAGCGGTGGAGAGTGGCGAGGCGATGGTATCGGCGGCGCTGGCCAGCTGTCCGCCATTGTATGCTAATGCGGCCGGACCTCACTCCACATTCGACACCAGCAAAAACTGCGCACCATATCCGCAATAATAATACTGACAGATATTACTTATACGCTGATTAATACGCAGGTGATACTTTTACCTTATACAATGCTATTACGTATATGTGTGTAAAAGTGATTTAGGCAAGTACGAAAGAAAAGTTTGCTCTACCACTTCGGTCAAACGATATTGTTTTAGGAATTCTCTTTAATATTAATTGGGTAAAGTTTGCATATCAAGACTAAGTAATGGTGTGCTTGTTGTCCCGCCTGCGCCTCCACTCAGCTGGTCTGCATTGCCGGACGCCGGACGGCAATGCAGGCGGCGCGGGCGCAGACCACGCGGCGCCGGAACCGGAACTCTATTGTTTTTAAATGTCGGGACCCTCGTGCGCACAAACAGGGAGCCGAGCTGCTACACATCGATCAATTACAATATTCATAATAGATATATATGGTAAACAAGTATATTCGAGTACCACCCTAGCCATACGAGTATGGCTTTAATTTTTTTACACCATACATGCTCAGTAAATAGGATTTACTTTAACGCAAAGAGGCTGTGTAAGTAGGCGTGTGCAGCCCAGTGCATTGTAAATGCGTTCCATTTTCAAATCAGTTCACCGTCACACTATGCTTGATACGTAATGGTTCATTACAGTTCAAGAGCTATGCAAACCTCCTTGGTGAGGGTTCATTACAGTTCAAGAGGTATGCAAACCTCCTTGGTGAAACAATCTCTTTTCTTACAAATGATATGAAAACTTTTTACTGAAAAGATATAGTAGCTCACAGATGTGTACATAAGTGTGCGTCTACGACTGTTTTAGCAGATACCTACC
Source organism: Thera britannica (assembly GCA_939531255.2). Classification (NCBI taxonomy): domain Eukaryota; kingdom Metazoa; phylum Arthropoda; class Insecta; order Lepidoptera; family Geometridae; genus Thera; species Thera britannica. Next base: position 14,766,821 of record OW618034.2, on the reverse strand, counting down.
GGTACAAATATTTTACTATTAATTTTAATAAATTAATAGTTTAATTATAATAATACTTATATTATTATTGTAATTTTATTTTTCTCAAATTAAAATTACATTTTGTCAAACCCGTATAAGTGTTGTGTTATTGTTGTATTGTAAGCCTATTTCTGCCGAAAAACAGTATTGCTGTGTTTCGAGTTGAAGGGTATGGGTGCCGGTGATATCACTGACACGTGAGGCTGAACATCCGTATGCCTCAAGTTGATGGTCGTAGGGCAGTGCATTGTAGGGCACGTTCTTGACGTGCTTGACCTACGAGGCAATGCTTTGCTATAGGCAATGGTTACCACTTAACATCAGGTGGGCCATATGTTTGTTCCATCAGCTAGTTAAAAATTTACCTCACATGAATGATGTAAAGTAGAATGCTTACCTCGGTCATAAGTAGCTATTGCACCCTCGAACTATATTTGCCCTCGCTCGCTTTGCTCGCTCGGGCATCTAAATATCTCGGGTACACTCGATCCATTAGCGCCCTTTGCGAGCTGCGCTCGCACGGGCGCCAAAAAGGATCTTGTTCTGCAAAAGCTCACTTACTGCCCTTGTATAACAATCTACTATTATTGAAAGGTTCACAAACCAGCCATTACAACAGGATTTCATTCTATTCTAAAATCTAAAACTTAATTGGCTGTACGGCCTTCTAGATGCGAACACAGCAAATTTCATATATTTATACAAAAACCGCGATATCATGCAATAACTTCTAGAAAATAAGTAAAATCACCAACCAATAAATGAACTCAAGAGTTGATACTTTCCTACCTCTACCTGTCAGCCATAGATAGGTCACCTAGCAATAGGTACGAGTACATGAATGGTGCGGGTGCTAAATTATAAAAGGAAAAGATAAAACAGCTTTTTCCGTGTTCATAATCTAGAACATGTAGGACCTAGTGCTGTGGGTACTCATTTATTCCCTCCTAAGTGTTGATATGCGCATTCAATTTAAATGACAAAAATACTTGGCAAAACTCACGGTTCACCTACTCAGCTAAATAAAATGATGATAAATAAATACACTTGGTTTTACCGTGTCGGAGTTACGCTAAGAATATTATTGCGTCTTAATTTTTTTAACGAAGATTAGTTAGTTTTTTGAAGTTTGAAGTGGAACTGGGAACTGGTTTTTTTCTGACGGATGGTGTTATTTTGAGATGTTGGTCAAATCCACACTATTCATACAAATAACTATGGTTCTTATAGGCCTGCGCACACCTAGGTCGCTGGCGTCGGCGATCAGTGAAACGCTGTCAAAGACAGCGATATTTGACAGGGTTTCACTGATCGCTATCGCCAGCGACCTAGGTGTGCGCAGGCCTTGAAATAAATAAATAAAAAGTACTTAGTCATTATTTTTATCGATATGGTAGTTAGTAATTACTTACAGCATTTGTTTGTCAGCAACGCCCTCGATTAGCAATGTCACCACTAGACAGGAGACAGTAGGCACCGTGCTCTATCTGAACACAATGAGCTGTATGCAAATATTAGCACAAGCCGGTGTCCGGCCGGCCACCTGCCGATACCGCTCAGCACATCGGACGCGCATCATGCACATGCGACCGGTGACCGGTGCTCGGTGCCCGGTGCTCGGTGCTGGCAGGACGTTCGTCAAAATGTATCAATATTTAGGGCCCGACGACGTTTTTGCGCCACTCTTTGTGTCAAATCACCTGGAGAAATGTCCGTGAAAGTTAATTCCGTGCCATTATTGTGCGCGCCTCCTGCTTCAGATTGTGACATGAAGCATTGCATTACGATTTGGGAACTTTTTTGCTGCCGTGTCCTTGTTTTATGTTGATTGAATATTGTCAAAATTGAGGAATCCAACAGTCATTTTAGGGTTTCGTACGCAAAAGGTAAAACGGGGTCCTAATACTAATAGTCTCCGCTGCCCGTCCGTCTGTCTCTGTCTGTCTGTCTGTCACCAGGCTGAATTTCATGGACCGTGATAGTCAGACAGTTGAAGTTTTCACAGATGATGTATTTCTGCTGCAGCTATAACAGCAAATACTAAAAAAAAAAATATCCATTATTCTAATGGCTCCCATGCAACAAAAGTGCTTACTCGATATTGATAACTACAACACGCTTGAAATATTCATAGAACATTTAATTACATAAATTTATATTCACTGTAAAAATTAATAATTAAATAAAACTAAACAATTATTTAAGGGGGGGTTCCCTTAAGGGACGACAAAATATCATGTCTACAGATCTATCATGTCTACGTGTTTAACAGACATGATATTTTATCATTTTTATAGATATTCTTATAGATTCGTCATGTCTGTCTGTCTGTCTGTCTGTCTGTCCGGCCGTGTCACAGCCATTTTTCTCCGAAACCATAAAAGCTAGACTGATGAAAGTTGGTGAGTAGATGTATTCTGTGAACCGCATTAAGGTTTTTACACAAAAATAGAAAAAAAACTATAAATTTTGGGGGTCCCCATACTTGAAACTGAAACTCAAAAAATTTTTTTTCATCGAACCCATACGTGTGGGGTATCTATGAATAGGTCTTCAAAAATGATGTTGAGGTTTCTAATATAGTTTTTTTCTAAACTAAATAGTTTGCGCGAGATACAGTTCCAAAGTGGAAAAAAGTTGGTCCCCCCCCTCTAACTTCTAAAGTAAGAGAATGATAATGCTAAAAAAAAATATATGTTGTACATTACTATGTAAACTTTCAACGATATTTGGTTTGAACGAGATCTAGTCAGTAGTTTTTTTTTATACGTCATAAACCGTAAACCGCAATTTACCTTTCAACGAACTACAGGAACCTTATTATGTTACATCAAGTAACATATATAAAGGTTCTTGTAGTTCGTCGTGCTACGGAACCCTTCATGGGCGAGTCCGACTCGCACTTGGCTGCTTTTTTTTTATTAGTCCTTCAGTCTGTATTATATTATTTAATCAATTAGTGCCAGACTTTTATAGTCCTTCCTATAGCATACCATTCATATTGGCAACAATGTGAATTGAAATTCATCCGTTATACTACACAATCCAAGACAGTAGGCCTAGCACAAGCTCTGTCTGGCTCTGTCTCTGGTTCTGATTTTGAGTCTGTTTGAGTGCTCACCAGTGTATTATAATGATTGTGTGTGTGATGTTTCGACGTAGGATTTATTTAGTCAACATTTACACATGCAGACTTAAAACCAGAGCTAGTGAGCGGAACAGTTGTTGCTCTAAGCACTATGAGCTAATACAGAACTTGATTCTCAGCGTCAGAGTTTCTTGAACTTGATCTACAGAATTTGATTCTCAGCGTCTTTGGCATAAGCAATATTCATTTATGTACACGTACCTACATACTAGGTATGTTAGATACTTACCGAGGTAACAAAATAAAAAAGTTATGACTGGCTCAAATACTTATGTTCCTCGTGTTGAGTTTCATTACCCCTCCCCCTCCCCCCACCCCTCCGCGTGCGTTCATTTCCTCTCGCGTCATCAACTCTCGAGATTGTCTAATGGAGCGTGGCGCCATCTCTTCAACTATATCCCTATTGAGAAAATACCACTGTTGGGAATTTCATCTTTTTTTATTAGGGTTCCGTAGCCAAATGGCAAAAACGGAACCCTTATAGATTCGTCATGTCTGTCTGTCTGTCTGTCCGACCGTGTCACAGCCATGTTTCTCCGAAACCATAAGAGCTACACTGATGAAACTTGGCGAGTAGATGTATTCTGTAAACCGCATTAAGATTTTTACACAAAAATAGAAAAAAAACTATAAATTTTGGGGGTCCCCATACTTCAAACTGAAACTCAAAAAAAATTTTTTCATCAAACTCATACGTGTGGGGTATCTATGAATAGGTCTTCAAAAATGATGTTGAGGTTTCTAATATCGTTTTTTTCTAAACTGAATAGTTTGCGCGAGAGACACTTCCAAAGTTGAAAAAAGTTGGTCCCCCCCCTCTAACTTCTAAAATAAAGGAATGATAAAACTAAAAAAAATATATGTTGTACATTATTATGCAAACTTTCAACGATATTTGGATTGAACGAGATCTAGTCAGTAGTTTTTTTTTATACGTCATAAATCGTAAACCGCAATTTACCATTCGACGAACTACAAGAACCTTTATATTATGTTACTTGATGCTACGGAACCCTTCAAGGGCGAGTCCGACTCGCACTTGGCTGCTTTTTTATAAAATCCCACGTAGCATGCTACGACGTAGCCAGCGGGAATTTCGTAATTCCTGAAATCCCCACCAATCCTCAGCAAGCCAAAAGGTTGCTAATAAATCACTTTTTAGCTTTTTTATTAACCTAAAGTTTAAGCTAAATTAAGTGATTCTGTACACAAACACTCTCTTATAATGCTTTTGCCTGCCTATAAGGAGATTTTAGGAATATACCCCGCGGCAGTCTGCTCGGCTCCGTTTCCAGGCAGTAGGCGAGGTACCTGCGCTGTGGCAGTACCTCGCGAGAGGCAACTCAAGTACTCACAGATCATGTTTCCAGTAACTCCTACTGCTCGCTAATTACACGTTCAGCCGAAGCTTGCTTTAAACAGAACTTAAGGTGGAGTCGCAACAAAAATTTATAGTATTTTTCATTGCTCATACTCTGAAAGTAGGTCTGAAGTTGCCTGAGGGGCCTAATTGAAAGTAAAACTTTCAGCCCTAGGGAGAATCGCTTTCTACTGACAGCTGTCAAATTATAAAAAAAAACAAGTTCTATTTTATTCAACCATGTTCCAACTTTCTAAAGTCTTTCTAACTACAAGGAGGTTGTTCAACCAAATTCCAACTTTTTATTCAGCAAGTAGGTTGGAAACCCATTACAACGGTATGAAGTTTAAAAAGTCTAATTAGAGCGCAATGTAAAATTTAAATTAAAAAATAACATAAAGATAGTATTAAATAAATAATATATCTTCTAAATTACTTTATTAATATATCATCCATGTCAACAATATTTATAAAAAATATGATAAAAATTAGAACTGCCTACTATCCTCGTGTGTTGATCCCTTAAACGGCTTAATTATTATATTCGTACTCGTACGTTCAACTATTTCTTTAAAATAACATAGATTTGAGCAAACAATTTACCATTTTTTAAATTATGAAAATGAAAATTTTGGCTGAATAATGCTGGCGAACCGAAGCCGAAGGCCCGCCAGAGAAAAATAAAAAAAAAACCGGGAAGGCGGCAATTCAATCTTCATTTTCACAAATTTTTCTTTCATGTTTTTATTTTTACTTTCCTTGTATTCGTAATGAAAAGCACAGTGTTTACCTCGGATGAAAGTCTTTTAAGTCCCTCAAGCTCCATTGGCGCCCTCGCTACGCTCTGGCGCCAAACCCGTCTCGGGACTCAAAAAACGTGACTTTCAACACTCGGGTAACAATGTACTATTAAATCAACTGTTAGACTGCTTGACTCCACTATGAGCACTAAACATAGTTCACAACGTTTTACTGATCGCCATCGCAGATCACTTGGATGTGCGCAAGGCTTAAAAGCGTAATTATGGGATATACTTTTATTGTTAAGAATTTGAACCATTGCGTTATATGATCAATATCCTAGACCTAGACTGATGAGGAGAGAGTTGATGAATGGTATCTAAGAACTACCTAGTTATTAAGATTTTTATAATGTCCCAAAAGTTAAGAGCCGAGCGGGATTTGAACCCGCGACCTTCCCCTCGGTACGGTCGGTAGTGGTCAGCGCAGCCCCGTACCGAGGGGAAGGTCGCGGGTTCAAATCCCGCTCGGCTCTTAACTTTTGGGACATTATAAAATACTTTGTGATTTCCTCAAGTGTAGTAAACACTATAAAATCAATAAACAATTACCTAGTTATTGTTGAGCTTTTAGTCCACTAAATACTTTTTTACCGATATTATTTTCAAGTTTTTAATTTTGAGCCATGTTATGGAAATCTTATCACTGGCTAGCATTATAATAAAGCACACGCACAACATTTCGTGCCCGATGCTGCTGACCGTTGAAGAGTACCTTTATCTGGAGCCGATCCATGCAAAAAAAACTTAAATTAACATATTACACGACTAAAACATCATTTTCTTTCTTGTCCTTATCCCTTATAACTAAGCTGAAACACCATCCGTTAAAATACAACTCCGTATACATAGGATTGGGGTATTAAGTGATTCTAATTCAGTTCGCAAGATTTCTAATTAGAAAGCCTAACGTCCGGTTTGCACTCTGCACTTAGACAAGGTCATCGGCGATAACCAATACGTTCATAATGAGTCAATTTATTATTATTCAGTCGCGAGTCTTACTCAACAGAGAAAGATTAAGATTTCTTATAAGATTGTTGTTTTTTAATAGGTAATCATGCGCTGTGCTCGCCGCCAAACTTGCCGCACCTTAAATAAGCATTCTCATGCAGGGTGTGTTATAGGTAGGTACCTCACCTACCTACATGAAGTAGTCCGTACTGAGATATAAGACGGAGTGAGGGGGAAGTTTGCAAATTAAGAGCGATGATTATGAGGAAATGAAGGTAATCGATGACTCCAACTTTTGGAGTTGGGAAGTTGCTTCTGTCTACTAAGTTTGTGAACACGATGCAGTGAGAAGTATCAGATCAATGAACAGTAGTGCTTGCTTCATCTAGTTTAATTAAGCGGAGTATATAGATGTTGGGCGCCGAGCGGCTAGGCTAGGGCGGGCGGCGATGGCGGCCGCGGCCCGTGAGAGGCCTCGCATTGGGCGCATGCCTGCCTGCCGGGAACTATGCGCTAATAAACGTAAACTGCCACTTAACATACCAAAACTATATTAATTACAATATGTTGATGTGTCCGTGAGTAATGACCACTTTATCATGGACTTATTAACATTTTTGTAAGTTTTATCTCAATCTCGTTCTACTAGTGCGATTATAAATTGTATTTTGATTAGGTAGACCATTATTAAATAAACATAAAGGAACAATTAAATACATTGCCATTGTTAACGTTTTGAAATCGTTCCAGTGAATAAATTACTAGGATTTTTATATAATTGGGCGCAATCGTCGACGCGCCGGTACACTACACTACACATATTATATACACATGCATAGGTCTACACCTAAACTATAAATAAGTAAAATAAATACCTACCCATTTCTATAATTTGTACAGAGCTCTAATAAAGATTTTATATAACTTTCTCTGCTAAGTATTTGAAACAACGAAATAATCATGTCTAATCGCAAATCATAGCCGCAGAATGTCCCCCCCCCCCGTGTCTCCGCGGGGAATGACTCCACACAAAGCTTACATTGTTATTGCTTCACAAACAACTTATTGTGTGAGGGGCTTCCTCCTCCCCATCCCTCCCCCCTCCCCTCCCCATCCCCCTCGACACACCCTCTCGATAGCCCTCGTCCTCAGAGGCTGGTTTAACTGAATCTCTCGTCTATTTAAATTGTTTGAACAATAACAAACTTCGGTAAACAGTTGCTAAACAATTATTAACCTCGTTTCATGCAGATCATACGAACCAATAATTAAATATGAATGTTTAAGCTTTCTCCTTATATGTAATTGTTTTCAGATAAATCACTCTACTCAGGTACATTATCGATCGATTAGCTAGCACAGTAAAAGCAATCAGTAAATTTGCCACAGTTTGACTGATTGCCACCACATAACGCTTAGATGTGCGCAAGGCTTTACTTATGTAGGTACTTTCTGTGACTGAGATAACTTGCATTCTGAAGATAGACATTATTTTTTATCTTCGAATAAGGATGGCTTTGACTAACACTAAGTATACGAGGTTACAAAAGGTGTTACATGGATATTTACTGATTTTTGTCAATCTCAAGAAATTAAGAAATATTTTTAACTACCGGATATTGTTTATATAGGTTGTATTATAGGTATAGATTTAGATGAACGAGGAAAGAAGTCAGGTTGAATACTTAGACCATTTAGAAAGCTTAAAACCACCCTAGGGTGAACCCTAGGGTGTCTAGAGTTCACCCTAAGGCGTAACTAGAGGTGCACTAGTGCACCTCTAGTTATTTACACCTTCATTAGAATAATGCTCCAACTTGAATGCGTTTTTTTTGTAGTTCAGAGATGGTTCCTGACATTTTTGGTAGAAATCCATGTCGCCTTTTCTATATTCAAAGCCATGCACCCCCCACTGAGGTAATTAATTACCTCTGTCGGGGGTTCTTAAATTTTCGTGAAATGAACCTGTTACAATGCGCAGTCTCGGAGTGGAGACACAACAACTGCTAGTCTATAAGAATAATGGCCAGCAGGCGATGATCAGCTACTCAGACATTCAGGACTCTGGCTGCTGTGCCTCGGTTTGCATACAAAACCAATTAATACAATTCTCTGTTCCGGTATGTTCACGCTTTGTCACTTCAACGAGATCTAGAGCAACAACTGCTCATTAAAACGCTAATTGAATTAATTAATTACAAAAATAACTTTTTGGTACTTAGCAGCACCGGTAAGTCGTCGAAACTGGTCTGAATGTGTTGCAGTCGCGAGAGCCAAGGAAGGCATCGAATATTAGTTTTAGTTGGTAGGATGCTGAATAGGACTGGTCCGAAGTCCGTTCCAATTTTCACTTTTCCATCCCATATTTCAGTTGGGGGTTGAAAACCTCACCGAAAGATGTTGAGGCATAGTTTTTACCCACCGTGGCTAGCATAATTATCTAGGTTCATTGTTATCGAGACTAAAACATTAAAGAGCTCTTATAAAAGGAAGGCAGAGTACTCAACTCAAACATTTCAATAAAAATAAATTGCTATAATTATTATACGCTCTTTATACGCTTTTAATACGCCCCATAAAAGCGATGTAGAGCTCCTCGAAACGGCTGCCAAATTGCTGGATGAGGCAAAAAGTAAATGTTTATCTGTTGTTGGACAATGGCGACCATATTGTCCGTTGGGCGTGTCTGCCAGGCCGCCAGTCCGCCGGCGGCGAGATGAAAGCCGTCGGCCGCGGCCGCCCCGCGTCCCTGCGCGTGCACAGCAATGCGAGCCGACAAAGCAGCTCCATGCATTATCATCAGCCCTCAGCTGAGATCCATGGACCATGGCCTGCCGCCGCTCGTCGCCGATTCATAACATAACCTTTATAATATTGGGGATGATTGGAATCAAACAAACGTTTGACAAAGTACCTAATAAATATTCGACCAATTCTCAAATTAAATGGAAATGGAAGCATAAATTAATGATATTATACAGGGTGGAATTTTGTAATGCCACCTGGAGGGAAAGTACTCTTAATACTGCAGATAGAAGTTTTACTCAAAGGAAACATTCCTTTATTTTTGAATACATAGCAAACTGCATTCAAAGATTTTCGAAAATTCTCTTCTCCCACACCCGGGAATCGAACCGGCTATAATCTGAAAAAATTATACCCTGTACTTTTATTGCATCGATCATTAGTGTCAATTATAAGGATGAAATCTCTCTAACAAACATGGTAAATTAAATAAAAGAAAAACCAGGAAATCTTAAATTAATTTAAAAAAATATTTACAAAAAATGGTAAACTAACTAATTAGTTGCTAGAAATGGACTCCATTCTCTTGGATACACAAATTTATTCTTTTAACGAATTCATTAAATGACTCATTGAATTTGTAACTTCAGATTTCCTGGTTTTTTTTCATTTAATTTTTCCACATTTTGACTACCAAGAATAAAATAAGGGCTGTTTCAGCAATGTTTTTTATCCACAAAGTTTTCGAGGTTTGTTTTTAGCCAAACTTTTTTTTATGCAACTAATTGATGGTGGTAACAAGCTTATGGCCCACCTGATGTTAAGTGGTAACCATCGCCTATAGCAAAGCATTGCCTCGTAGATCATGCACGCCAAGAACGTATCCACTGCCCTGCGTCCATCATTTTGAGGCATACAGATGTTCACAAAGAGCTCTACTACTAACTTGGGACCAATTTCATAGTCGCAGTAGATGTGTAGTTACGTACTATTAAATATAAGCCTACTCGATAACTGTTACTGTGTGGTACTTTAGTTAAATAATATAAAGGTCTGACTGCTCTCGTATCATTATCTTCGGCTAAAACAGTCCATATATGTTTTAGTTAGTAACAAAATAATATGCATTTAGGTAGAGCCGATAAAAATATAAAAGTAAAATATCTTAGCATTAAAATACAATGTAACAAAAAATGTGACATCTTATTATTGGGGTTGCTTTCCTACAGAAATATAATAATAACTTAAGCACTTCCCACTCAGAAGACGTAGGGGATGAAAAGCATATGTTGAGGACAGGTGGTGGAATGGAGACATTAGGCACATTCCTACACCGCCAGGGAGCTTCATTCTCTAGATGTTGGTGACGATAAAAAATGCAATAAAAATAATTGTATGCACCCCATTGTCTCATACAATTAGAAATGAATAAATAGTTGGTACCTACTTATCCATAGATATACTAATCTATTAAAAACCATTACAACGATCATCATAATGATCATCATCATTTATTCATCACGTCATATAGCTGTAGGTCTACCACAAGCTCTGTCTAACTCTGTTTTTGGATCTGATTTTGAGTCTGTGTGAGTGCTCACCAGTGTATTATACTCGTACTGTGTGTGTGACGTTTCGACGTTGGATTTATTTAGTCAACACTCACACAGACTCAAAACCAGAGCCAGAGACAGAGCCAGACAGAGCTTGCTTGGCCCACTGTTTGTTAAGTCTTAGGCCTCCTAGGGATAGTGATACTCTTCTTCAGAAGTCTTCATAATGGTGAGGAGCAATGAGGCCCTTATTTGCTTTGCCCTGCAGTGAGACTATGCATATGCACGTTGAACCTTAATAGTAAGTAAGTAGAGTAGGTGATACGTAGATGATAGCTTTGATGCAATATTGTCTAATAGTATTGGTTCGATTATTCTGAGCTTATTATTATAGTATAGGAACTAATCTACGTATCTGAAAATTACTGATGACAAAAACTTTGTAATGTTTTTGTGTAGGGCTTTTCTTTGTGTCCAAACCTATTTCCTCCTATTTTTTAATCTACCTAATTAAACAATGTTTTTCTTTCAGTAAAGTGTGTAAGTAAGCCGCCTATTTTTTTATTTACCTTACCTATTATTACAACTGGTCGCTAATTTCATTTTATAAAAAATAAGCAAAGTATTATAATTTACAGATCAAAAATATTTTTTTCAAATCATATCATAAATGCCCAAGTTATGCCATAACAAACATTAAAAAAACATTAAAAACTAAACGCTAACGGACTGCTATATGACCAGTAGGTATATTGATATTGGTGATATTAGCAGCCAGTCTGAAATCCGTAGAAGAACCATGGTCCTCGACATAGCTCGTAGAATGAGTAACAAGAAGTGGCATGGGCAGGTCACGGTCATATAGCTCAAAGAACCGACAACCGTTGGTATTGAATAAAGGTTTGCGAATGGTGCCCACGAACCGGAAGACGAAACTTAGGACGCCCACTCAACCGATGGAACGACAACATTATTAAGTCTGCGGGAAGACGGTGGTATCATTTTTCAGTAAAGTAGAGTAGACGGAGGTAGGATTTTATTTTATATGTTAGAGTATAGGTAAGTAAAATGCATCGCATGAAACTAGGGCGAGGGCATGCAATGCGAGCTCGGCACTGCCACATTATCGGGTGCAATTTGAGTGCCCGTAATGACTGCATGCGTAGATAGCGGAGTGCGATCGATCACGTGGATGCGACGTGAGCGCTCCGTAAATACCGGCCCGACAGCGACAGCGCTCAGTCTGTAAGTGGAGGAGTGTAGCGCTGCTCTTATCTATAGATAAGGTGATATAGTCACCGTCGCATCGTGTCGGCGGCGCATCGTTAGCGCCTCTACACTCATTTGCTCATAATTTATGGTCAAACACATAAAACTTATGTCTGTTATTCAGTAAATAGTATAGGATCCCGCTATAGAAGGACCTTCACCGAGCTGGTTATTTAATGAAACGTATTTTATATTTAATTAAACATGCCAATAAATATATTCTATATGGGTTGCTTATCAAATTTCAGTCCAGGATATGATTAATTAATAATTAAAAAACTAAATTGTTTTTTTAACTTTCCACCGGTTTGTTTATTATACAAATTCTATACCAATCGAAAGTATAGACCCCAAATATGCAAACGTTAGGTTGCCTATTTTTTTCCGGTCACAACACAACTCTCGGGTAGCCAGGTATAAACAGGTAAATCGATACTAGCATTTTGCACCGGTATGTTTATTGAATAAAAATACTGGGGTCTATACTTTCGATTGGTATAGAATTTGTTTAATAAACAAACCAGTGGAAAGTTTTTTTTTTTTTTTTTATTAATAATTAATCATTAATTATTCCGGACTGATGCTGGGGATTGGAGCTACTCACGTCCGTAGGTGAGAACCTTTTAAAACCCTACACGTGATCCCTGGGTGGTGCCAAACGAGTAGCAACGCCGAGTCACAGGCGGCGGTTAATTAAACTGTTCCCAAACTTTTGGGGCGGTTATGGGGACCGTGAGGATCGAAATAACCTCAAAACAACCCAGCGTAGAAGGCAATGGGAAACCACTATGACTACTCTCCCAAGAGAACTCTTAACCATGAAAGTCAATATATGCGATAAAACGTTGTCGGACGAACCGGCTGACGCCCGGCGCTCAGTGATGGCCGGGTCACTGTGTGTGAAATATGCTACCGAAGTTTTTCAAGCAAAGCAGAAGAAGAATAACGATGGAACGGTGAGAGCAACACAGGACAAGGGTAAGTTATCGATGCGCCCTTTACATAGGATCGGAACGTGGAATATTCGAGGGCTCCTCAAACCGGGGAAGCTAGCCACAGTAGAAAAAGAGATGAAAGAGTACAAGGTATCGATCCTGGGTCTCTGTGAAACCCACATGAAAGGAGCTGGTCATTTCAAGACCAATACCGGTAATATGATGTATTTCTCAGGTCACCAGGATGAGAGCCGAAACGGTGTAGGTATAATCGTTCCTACACATCGATGGCTCCTAAGTAAACTATCGTATGTTCAAATACCGTACTTTACAGGAGAGCCATTTAAACACATTTTCCTTCACTCTTCCGATGTTTTTAAAGATTTTGATTTGATTTTTTTGCCATAGTAAGACTATGTTGGGTTTCTTTTTATGGCATTACATTATATAGTGAATTATTTATACTTTTAGAGATACTGTTGTTACGATGTTTTACGGTGGAAATACGTACCGTGAAAAAATCGTATGTGATTCTTACGATACTTTACGTCGTATCTATATCGTCTCAAAATATCGTATGTTTTACTTACGGTGATATACATGGATATTACAGAAGGAAATTTTCACATATGTGGTACATACTACGTTTTACTTCGTATATCATGTGAGATTATCTATTGTATATTAAGTTATAAACGTTAAAAGTGGGTTGTAATTGGGATAATAAGTAAAACAAATTACCATTTTAATCAAATTATGGTATTACTTATTTGGTCATGCAGTAATAACTGTTGACTTGTAGGTTACACGCAACTGAAATAATATAACTTGCTTTGACTTTTACACAAAACCTATAAATAAAAATCTTAAAAACAAATCAAGATTAAAACTTATAAATTAAAAGCAATACCAAATAATACCTAACATAAAACTAATATCTTTCTTTTTTGTATTATTCATAATTTAAAACACAAATAAATCAACTGGCATTCAACTTAGCCGAAGAAAAAAACTTAAAAATGCAAAATATAATTGATATAATTTTTGCCTAGCAAAAAAAAATCAAGGTAACAATAAATTATTCCAAATAAATGCTTTTCTTGTTGCTCGGAAAACAAATCAAATTAACTAAGAGATCCATCATTCTTAAAATGCCTCCATTTGGCCTAGTATTCATAATTACCTAGTCTTTCAGCCTTTATAATGTGTCTTTATTGCTTTCAATATAATTGTAGTTAGTTTTTACTATTTAACAAAACACATAACTGAGAGATCCATCATTGTTAAAATGCCTCAATTTGGCCGATACTCATGTACTTAAATATAAAATCTAAATATAATCAGCCTATAATTATCTGTACTGCTTAGTATATAATTATTATTTCAGGATGTTATTACTATTCGTACCTATTTGTTATCATGCGAAGGCAAGCTACAATTCAAGCTACAAGTGCGAAGCTTAAAAAATAGTAAAGTGATCTTCAAGAAACAACAAAACATGATAATAAGTATATTATTATAAAATAAGCAACTATTTAGGTACTCAGTATTGGTCCTCTGTCGAATGACCAAATTCAGCTTGGTTGGGCAGCATTTGGGAAACTTCGTCAGGTCTTCTCGTCGCCCATCCCACAGTGCTTGAAAACCAAAGTCTTTAATCAGTGCGTCCTACCAGTTATGACATACGGAGCCGAAACGTGGACACTCACGGCAGGACGGGTCCATAGGTTAAAAGTCGCTCAGCGAGCTATGGAGAGGGCTATGCTCGGAGTATCTCTTAGAGACAGGATCCGGAACGAGGAAAAGACTCTACGATAAGGTTTTTGTAGAAGTTGTGATGAACTACCTAATGATTCTACTATTACATAGGCTTAGCAAATCATCTTTTTTTGCTCTGGGTATGGTGATGAATTGCGATAAAGTGGACATGCATCATAATTAACTTGTTATCGTTGTCTCGTCGTGATTTAAAATAAAAAAAAAAATGGATTTTAAATCGACAAAAAGGTGAGACTTCGTGCTTCAACAAAAACTCTCCTCTTAAGATTTTGGGTAACTAAATTGGATACGTAAGCCCATTGCATTCAATGATCTCCTAGCTTCCAGAAAGCTTTAAAAATCTTCTTTCTCTGATTATTCGAGATTTTCTCAAAACATTTCATACGACATTTGGAGATTTTATAGTTTTCTTCGGCTTACTTTTACGTTTTTGACCAACGTTAGCCTAGCCACGAGTTTTCAGGGCTTTTCTTTTCATTCATTCTAGTGCAGAGGGAAAACGAGCTACATGAGAGTGATCACACTCTTTTGACTGGCCTCTCAGCTCAGTTGGTAGTAGCTCTGCCTTCTGAGGCGTAGGCTATGGGTTCGATTCCCACCGAGAAGAAATATGTGTGGTGAATCTGTTTGTTCTCTGTCTGGGTGTTATACTGTATTCTATTATATTATTCTATGATATTGTATTATTATGTATTTTACAAAAAAAAAAGGTATAAAGGTAGTATATCTGGTTCCCATAGTACAAGCTCTGCTTAGTTTGGGGCTAGATAGTGTTGTGTGGATTGTCTATAATATTCATTTATTATTTTATTTATACTCTGGAAGCATTTGTGAATGAGACAGCAGTGTATCATTTAACGTCAAATGAAGTGTTGCTGCTTTTGCTGGGAAGTTATTATGTCTCGATCAAATCTTTAACACCCTGAGTAGTATAATGTTGAGGGAATTTAGCAATAAAATCGTCGTTCAACATCTCAGCAAGTGCTTCTATTTCTAATAGGTCAGCTCCCACTGGCATTGGACACTCAAAAATAAAAAAAAATTGACATACGACCTATTATTTTGGGTAACTGCCACGTACATTGTTGTATTTAGCACTTACTATAGTTTTTTTTTTACAATTTCGCAACGTAAATCGTGGTAAGTAACACATACAATAAAAAAATTACAAAAAAAGCCACGTAAGTAATCGTATGTATTACATACGATAAAATAGCTGGTTAAGTGGACGGCGTAAAATGTCGTAAGTGTGTCATACGATATTTTTTATTCAGCAATGAACAACGTACATAGTGGTATGTGTTACATACCGTAGTTTTAGGTTATTTTGTAGAAAAAAAGTAATATATAAAAAAAAATGAATATAGCTTAAGAATAACTTACCTGCGTAAACGTTCGTACGAAAGTGTGCGCTTCCCGCGTAACGGAGGGTAAGTGACACATAAGATACGCGATGCCGGCTTGCCCATGCGCCGCGCTCCGCGTACACAGTCGTAATTGACTATACGCTAATCTACGGTGGGCTAATTTTGAATAAACGATTATATACGTCCGAAAAAATCTTCATTTTTTAACTTTTTTAACTTTTTTTTAATGGAGTCGGTGGGGCTTTTTATTTTATTTACGAATCACTGAAAACATGAAAATCGGCATTTTTGACATACGATAGTATACGTAGGAGCCATCGACATCTAGCACCGTATGTTGCGGGTTACATACCAGTAAATGACAGGATTTTGAGCATCCGCTTGGACTGCAAACCTTTTCCTCTTAACATCATCCAAGTTTACGCCCCGACGGCACAGTCATCACGGGAAGATATTGATGCGTTCTATCAAAAGCTAAACTCCACGCTAGAGAGCATCCCTAACCGTGAGATATGCATTGTTCAGGGCGATTTTAATGCAAAAGTCGGTAAAACCGAAGGTGACGACCATATACGCCACATTATAGGCAAGCATGCTCTAGGCAACCGTAACGAGAGAGGAGAACTGTTTCTTGAATTTTGCATTGAGAATAGCCTAGTCATAACAAATACGTGTTTTGAACATCATAAACGCAGATTGTATACATGGATGTCACCGGGGAACCGATACCGCAATCAAATAGACTACATTGCAGTGCCCCATCGCTGGCGATCATCAGTCACAAACTCGAGAACCTTTCCGGGGGCTGACTGCGGCAGTGACCACCAATTGCTCGTTATGGATCTCAGAATACGACTCAAAAACCTACGCAAAAATCAAAAACCACTTGCACGCCTAGCCCAGCCTGAAGCAGAATACTTCAAGCAAGAAATTGAAGGATTGCTGGCGCCACAAACAACATCTGACGGCACGCCAGACGAAATGTGGCAAACTTTTCGAGATATAACAACAAATGTGCTGGGGTCAATTGCACGGTCTAAAGCTCAGATAACAAAAAAAGAGTGGATTACTGATGAGACATGGGAGTCCATTACGAAGCGAAAAGAACTCAAAAGCAATCTTAATAACCGCGAGCGACAGCAAGAGTATTCTAAAATCAATAAAACAGTACAGAGGCTATGTAGAAGAGACAAAAACATGTTCCTCGAACAAATGTGCAAAGAAATAGAGGATCATGCTGAAAAATATCAAACAGCTGATTTGTTCAAGAAAATAAGGACTATCTCAAAAAGTTTTAAACCACAATCGTGGATAATCGATGATAAGGATGGCAATGCTATTCATGATGTCACCATGGTCGTGGAAAGATGGAAAGAATACTGTGCTGATTTATACAAAGATTGTGAAACCGAGGTCGAAGAGGTGCAGTCTGCTTTCGTCGCCGAACCGGACATCCTTAAATCAGAAGTAGAGAGTGCGATCAAAAAGCTAAAAGTGAATAAGGCAGCGGGAAAGGATGAAATCACAGCTGAAGCACTAAAAGCAATGGGGAACAAAGCGACAGATATGTTACATAAGATCTGTAACGCGGTATGGAAGACATGCGAATGGCCAATGGACTGGGTCCATTCGTCTATTCTACCACTTCACAAAAAGGGATCTGTCAGAAACTGCAATAACTACCGGACAATCGCCTTAATATCACACACAAGCAAGGTTCTGCTACACATAGTCAATAGTCGCCTAAGAACTTTTCTGGACTGCAAAATCTCTCAGGAACAGGGAGGTTTTGTCAAAGGCAAAGGCACGAGGGAGCAAATTTTGAACGTGAGACAAATCGTAGAAAAATGTTACGAGTTCAATACTCCAATGATAATGTGTTTCGTGGATTACCAGAAAGCGTTTGACTGTGTGAAATGGCCGCATCTGTGGAAAATACTCAGGGAAATGGGTGTGCCTGAACATCTTATACGTATTATTAAAAATTTATACCAAACTGGCTATGGTACTGTCAAACTTGGGAACAACACATCTAGCTCCTTCAAGTTCCAAAAAGGAGTACGCCAAGGTTGTGTGATTTCACCTATACTCTTTAACATATATGGAGAACACATAATGCGTAGAACTCTAGACGGCTGGGATGGTGGAGTTGTAATCGGAGGTGTGAAGTTTTCTAACTTACGTTACGCAGACGACACAACGCTGTTTGCATCCTCGGAAGAAGAAATGGCAGGTCTTCTAAACCGACTTGAAGCCATCAGTATGGACCTGGGCCTGTCTATCAACAAAACCAAAACCAAATTGATGTTCATCGACCGCTTCGCTGCCATCACTCGCTCCGATGCACTGGTAGGATACGAAACTGTAGATCAGTTTATGTATTTAGGATCAGTCATTACAAACAAAGGACACAGCGAACCAGAAGTCCGTCGACGCATAGGTATAGCCAAAACAGCCATGACACAGTTACAGAAGATATGGAAGGATAGCAACATCAGCTGGAAAACGAAAATACACGTAGTGCAAACCCTTGTGTTCTCCATATTCCTGTATGGCTCTGAAACATGGACCCTTAAGGCCACTGATAGACAGCGAATAGACGCGTTTGAGATGTGGTGCTGGCGACGGTTACTAAGAATTCCTTGGACGGCCCATAGAACGAATATATCAATACTCAAACAACTAAAGCTTGAACATCGGAAGCGTTTGTCTTCTATTTGCCTGCACCGAATCCTGAAATACTTTGGCCACATTGCTCGCAGAAATACCGATTGTATCGAGAGACTGATTATAACAGGCAAAGTAGAAGGCAAAAGACCAAGAGGCCGAAGCCCTAAGCGTTGGTCGGACCAGGTATCCGAGCAGCTGGAAATGCCGATGCATCAGGCGCTCCATCAGGCCACCGACCGCTCCAAATGGAGATATATTGTACACCGAATGGGAAAGGGTCACGATCCTCAACAATGAGGGACCGACTATGGAGGAGGATTCCGGACTGAAATTTGATAAGCAACCCATATAGAATATATTTATTGGCATGTTTAATTAAATATAAAATACGTTTCATTAAATAACCAGCTCGGTGAAGGTCCTTCTATAGCGGGATCTTAGGCTAAAAGAACCTCAAACTATTTTCGCCGTAGGTACCTATACTCAAAAGATTAGCTTCAAAAATTCACAATGTACAGTTATCTACTTAATGTCCCAGTGCTGGGCCAAGCGTCTCCTCATTTTTTTTCTCTAGTAACTACTTAATTATTTAATTTGATTTCTGTATCAGTCACCGTCATAAATTTGAATGTAGTAGGTAATTAGGTATAGTTCTAAGTAAATAAACCAATTGGGGAAACGGACCCTTGCGGTGCTATTGTACTTAGTCCGTTTTAGGAACTATAAATGTAGGTACCTACTCGTACTTACTGAACAAGTCTCCTTGAAATTTCAAACAGATCTTAATCTTACCTAAAAATCCAAATCTAAAAGTATCTAAGTATGATAATATCTATTATAATCTTTGGATCCTTTTCGGATTTTTTTTTATAATTGCCAAAGAGGATGCTAAAATTAGTTGATTCAAAATTAGCTGTATGTATGGTAGTGATTATTAATTTAGTTCTAATAAGGTCAATAATTAGGTGGTGTGGTGGTGTCTCGGCCGACATGGCATATGGCAGGTGCAGGTGCGAGCGACCACCCACCGAGCCGCACTAGATTCCTCGCCCGCCGCATTTTTTACACCCTAATTAAGCTAATTTATCGAGACAATAAGGGAAATTATCGGTAGCGGTCGGGCACCGGCCGCTTTACGAGAGGTATTAAACTGTCGACTTTAAGAGCGCTACCGAGCTACACCGGTCCGTTTTGATGCCCCAATAAATATCCTGAGATCCTATCAGATAGTGGGTGAGCCGGTGCCGGTGTCCGATCACTCCGATCGGCTCTCATACCTAATGGACTCCGCGGCGACCAATTCCCGCTACAAACCTCTAAAATGCTAGTAACAAGCGCATTCACACAAACGCCGCCGCCCGCTAGAATGCGTCACCGCAGATAAAAGAGGTGACGATCTCGAGAGTGGACTGATAAGTAATTAGACGGAGTTTAATAGTGTTTTTAAGTAAACCCTTTATTTGAAATGCGTGTTTTATTGAAATAGCTGCGGACCGTGAGCTTTAGGCCTTGGGCACACTAGACGGAAATTCCGTCGCCGAACTTCCGCGGCGGTCAATCCGTTCTATGCGATACCAGCCACACTGTATTTCAGTGGCAGATCATCAGTCGGCTGCCTGCGCTTACGGTGGTCGTAGTTCATGATGGATCCGATAAAAGTGATAGCGAGTTATCCGCTGAATGTGGCGCGTCGCATACAAATACCTGTAATGCGACGTTGCTGATCTTACGCTGACGGAAGATCGGTGCGCGGACGACCGAGCAGACGCGAACGAGTGAGCAGTCCGCTATCGTCCGCGACGGAACGACCGATCTTCCGCGTAGTGTGCCCGTTATTTGTATTTTAAATGCAATAACATGTATTGGCGTTCCGCCGCGGAAGTTCGGCGACGGAATTTCCGTCTAGTGTGCCCAAGGCCTTACTGTTCGGACCGCGCCGCTCGTCGCATCGCTGGGATGCTTACAAACTTTCGAGAATGTTTAGGCTCAGCTCAAACACAGATAAGATAATACTATACTAGTAGCTCAAATGAGCCTTGAGCACCCGCGGCTGCCGCCAGCAGTGGCCAGCTGCACACATCTTGTAAGAAACTGCGAGTGCGTCAACGTCTAGCTTGAGCCACATGAAAATTACATTGCTAAGCCAATTACTCAAAATAAAATCTAAAAAAATATTCTTTACAATCCACACAACACTATCTAGCCCTGAAATAGGCAGAACTTGTACTATGGCAATCAGATAGCTGATATTATACCTACATAGGTATACCTATATTTTTTTTTTAAATACATACTTATCATAGAATACAATATAGCACCCAGATAGAGATCAATAATCTGCGTTCACAATACAAATATTTGTTTCCATTGAGGATTGAACCCACGGCCTATGCGGCGCAGAAGGCCCAACAATCTACGAACTGAGCTGAGAGTCCAGTCAAACAGAGCTGCTTTATGTAGTCTAGTATTGTAGACTAGTAACCCGCACATTTTTAGGGTTCCGTATAGCCAAATGGCATAAAACGGAACCCTTATATGGATTCGTCATGTCTGTCTGTCTGTCCGTCAGTATGTCACAGCCACTTTTTTCCGAAACTGTAAGAATTAAACTGTTGAAACTGTGAACCGCATTAAGATTTTCCCACAAAAATAGAAAAAAAGAAACATTAAGTAGGTATAGGGGGTTTCCCATACTTAGAACTGAAACTCAAAAATGTTTTTTCATCAAACCCATCCGTGTGGAATTGTGGATCCCACCCCCCATCTATGGATAGGTCTTCAAAAATTATATTGAGGTTTCCTATAATTATACTTATATTTTTTTTTACTGAATTTTACGTCACAAATCGTAAACCGTAAACCACAGTTTACCTTTCATTCAATTAACTCAAATATTAAGTTATGTTATGTTACTTGCTGTTACGGAACCCTTCATGGGTGAATCCGGCTCGCACTTGGCCACTTTATTACTTTAATCTACTGATGATGTAGGTACTCGTATTAGTAAATTACACCAGGAGCCTAATTCTCGGCTCATCTCGGATCATTTTGCAATTTTATTTTAATGCTTCTTTTCGAAAAGAGAATGGCAGATTTCCTTGAGTAATTCATCAACGATCGTATATAATCGTAGAAGCCTCGACACCTACGATATACGGAAAACGTAGAAAAATTGCGGGGTTGTACAATGCCCATGTGTTTAAAGGCGACATTGAAAATCTCGGTCGGCCCGAGAATTAGGCTGCAGTAGTAGTGGTTCGTTCTGAACTTCAACCCGAGTCCGAACATGGCTCGGACTGAAATCTCGCGACGTCTGGTCCCGACCTGACAGAGGCGACAAACACAATATTTGGACGTGCCTTTAACTAGACTACCCTTTATGCCATGCCAGTGCCTAGTTTCAGCTTAATCAGCCTAGGTCAGTAGGTCAGGCGTAATGAACGTACCTACTTATTAAAAAAAAAGGAATCAAATGTGGAAAACCCTGATCATGGAACTCATCGCCCGCCGACACCATTGATGCATTATTTATTAGACCAATTACGGGCAGCCCTACGGTAGCATGCGGGTTTTTCTTGCATAGCAACGCCATCTTGCGACATCTTGTGTTAACTTGCTAAAAATGTCGTCTTGTCTGATAGCTAAAGAGTTACGTCATAATGTCAACTTCAACTTCTAATATAGATTTAATTCAAGTCAGTCAATACACAACTTGGTCATCAAACTATCTGTAACCAGAAAATAATTAAAACTAAAAAGATAGGTGACTTCCCAAAATGACAGAAAAACACTTTGTTCAAATCGGGATAACACTTATCATACTTCATGTGTCATTTTAGACCATTATGCCAATGTCATACGCCATCATGACATTAAATATTATGTCTAAAAAACCGTCAAGGTCAACGTCAAACAAATAAACCAAACAAATTCTCAATCGCGTTCATCGTTTTGCGGCTACGCTTTCCTTTCTCGGCCAACAAAATAATAAACATTCGCGTCTCACGAAAGATGCTTGGAGCTGGTCGCCATGGCTGGCCTGAACGTTGCTGAATGGACGGCCGACCAGGTGGCGGATTGGTTGGAAGGTGCGTCAGGGTGGATGGTGGGATGAGTCACGGAGGGTGCTGGTAGGGTTGATCAGTAGTAAGGAGTTGTGTGTGCCTCAGGGCTGGGGCCGACGGTCGCGCAGTACGTGGAAGGGCTGCGCGCGCGCGGGCTGGACGGCCGCAAGCTGCTCATGCTGCGCTGCGACGACCTGGAGTACCTCGACGTGCGCGTCATCGGACACCAGGAGCTGCTGCTGGAAGCCGTCGAGCATCTCAGGAACTTTGTAAGTGCACGACTGCACCTGCTGGACGTATCCTGCTGTACCAGACATATATTGTACACACAGATTGTACCATTACGTTACAGGCTTTGCTTTACATGATATAACATTAATGGCATAATAGTTATTGTTTACGCTTCATAGTTTGTTATGAGGAACTGAGTGCAATCAAGAATGAATGTTTTTGTTTTTAGAAAGTTAATAGTGGTCGTCATTAGAAGGTGAATGCATAAGTTTGTTAGTGTACACCTAACAGTTGCATAGTCTTAAATCTAGGATGTCTTCTTAATTGTTAGAAAATGCAAGAAGTTACATAGTATGGTCGGTTTCGTAATAAATAAATAGATAAACAAATATTTGTTGTCCGTGGGGATTGAATCCACAATATATGGCGCAGAAGGCAGAGCTAACAACTGAGCTGAGAGGCCAGTCCATAAATAGTTAATAATCACAAATAAAGCTTAGAAAAAATTACATTGGTATGACTATTATGGTACAACACAACACCTAAACACCAAACCTGAGATTATTTACAAAGCGGACTGATACTTTGAGCACATTTTGTGACTCAGCATATCGTAAATAGCATGCTTCAGTTATATTGAACTTAGCTCTGTTATTCAATAATGTTCAGATAGAAGTACCTACACAATGGTCAGACAAAAATAGACCAGGAATACAATAAATAGATAACTGCTACTTATTAGCTTTGTAAATTACGACTCAATTTGTATTAGTGAAGCCATGACTCATTGTAAACTCATAATTTAACTTATCATGACATGTCTTATCTGAGATGTGAGGGTTGAGGTTGTTTATTGTAACTCTATTTTAATAATGGAACTCATCAAGTAGGTTTGTTATAATTTTTTCGTTCTCACTTTACCATTGGCTCCTAAGTAATATTACAATATAACTATTAACCACTACTGAACTATTTAAATGTTCAACTAATAAAGACACTTCTATCATTCAAAGAGCACTTCTGGGTGTAACATAAAGACACCAGATTTAAATGATAAACCTAACTAATCATAAAAAAATGCCAGAAGGAACAAACAGCCGTACAAAATGTAATGTTTATTCATCAACATTCAAATGTTGTTTCTAGCAATATGAGTTATCCCGCGAGTGCATCCAGCAGCTGGCGCTGAAGGTGTCGGTGGAGGCCACCTCGCTGGCGCGCGCGCTGCGCCACCACACCGACAAGCGCCTCGACACGCAGATCCTGGCCGACGTGGCACGGACCGTGCACGCCGTCAAACCGCTCGTCTGCTGGCTCGATCGGTCAGTTCACATCTAATCTAATCATTTATTGCACTTATGTTGTTGGATACAGGTGAGGTAGACTAGTTTTAATCATAAACCCTGTCAAGGCACCTCAACTAATTTTTCATCCCAGCTTTGATCGTTAATATGTATCATTACACTTCTTAAATGATCACGTGTGTATGCGTGCATGGATTCTGCAGCATAGCAAGTAGTTTTCTAACTATAGGACGTTATAAAAGATATTCTTGTGATTGTTATGAATGAATGATCATTGAGTTTGAGTTTGGCTGCGAGGAGCTGGATGTGACGTGTTGTGTTGCACGCAGGTGGCCGGCGTGCGGCGCAGGTACGGGCGCAGGCGCGGGGCTGGCGGAGCGCAAGGCGGCGCTGCTGAAGCTGTCGCTGGAGGCCGCCACGTGCGCGCAGCGGGACCGGTTCGCGGAGCAGCCCGCACGCGCCGTGGCCGCCGCCGCCGCCGCCATCGCGCGCCTCGCCGACTACATCGTGCAGGTATCCTATCGTACCCACGTGCGGGTGCCAGACCGTAGCCAGAGCCTGTAGCCATGTGGTGTCGCTCCGCAGGAGGTGGCGGACCCTATGGTGGTGACGCCGGCGGCGCTGGCCGGCGTGTGCGTGCGCCAGCGCGGGCGGCCGCTCGGCTTCGACGTGGTGCCCTCGTACTGCGGACACCACCAGCTCGCCGACATCCGCTTCGGCTCGCCCGCGCACGCCTCGGGCGCCGTGCATCCCGGAGACGAAATCGTTCAGGTGACCACCATCGAAGGAACCGCTCCACCCGTTGAGGTGGAGCGGTTTTGAGCCAAAGTACTATTTCAATAAAGAAAGGGAGTGGTTCGGCTAATTTATCATCCGCACTTGATGTGCAGGTTGGTTATTCCGCAAGCAGACCACTGGCGGGCCTATTTGCATGAACCTTGACACGTGTTGCTCGAATTTTTTTAAGTTTTACGACCCGCCGGTTTCCTCACGATGTTTCCCTTCACCGTTTTGAGAGTACTAGCATAGTGAACATATATTTTTGGGTCGCTAGCACTAGACCACTAGTGCTCTCCGGGGGAGTGGTTCACTTTCGTGTTCGGATGGAAACACTCTTAGCGATCGTTTTATGAAGTGAAGCGCTCTGCGAGCTGCATGAATAATGGTTATAATAATGTTTGTGTTGGTGTGGTGTGCAGGTGTGCGGGCAGTGCGTGGTGGGGTGGAGCGGCGCGGCGGTGGTGGCGCGGTGCAGCGCGGGGGGCGCGGGGGGCGCGGGCGGCGCTGCGGGGGAGCTGGCGCTGCGGCTGCGGCGTCGCGGCGCGCCCCCCCCGCGCCTGGCGCCGCCGCCGCACACGCCCTCGCGCGCGCTCTACGTGCCCGTCACCATCGCACGATACAGGACCAGGTGACCCCACACACAGGAGTGCTTGTGACTCAACCATTTGTAATGATCCCGCTTTGCCGAACGTTATATCGAATGAATTGTATTGCAGGAGCATCCTTCACGCGGAGGTGAAGGAGATAGCTAAGGAGAGGGAGAGGGTGGAGTCGGAGGCGGCCTCCTCCTCGGACGACAGCGAGCCCCTCTCGCCCCCCGCCTCGCCCTCGCACCTGCCGCAAGACCACACCAGGTACCGACCACGGTACTTCTACTTCAAAGCGTACACCAAGGGGGTAGGCCCACTGTTTAGCCGTTCCGGGCGGTAACTTCGCAACACTGAGATCCGTCGTCGTACAAAGATCTAAGACGTCGGTGACAGGGCGGTAAATCTCAAGTGGAGTTGGGCAGGACACCTGGCTAGACGTGGTGATGGCCGGTGGAGTAAAGCCTTGACCGAATGGTGGCCGAAGAAATTTGGGGCGTCCGAAAGCGCAATGGGTCGACGTCATCGTAGGCAGAAAATGAAGGAGGCCTTACCCGGCAATGGGTGATACCGGGCTGAAATGATGAGGCAGTAACTTGTTACAACACTTAAAATAGTATATTTCATTACAAGTGCGGGAAGGCTGTCATTGCAAAGAGTTCCGACAAAATGTCTACCCGAGCCGAAGGCGAGGGTTGACAGTCGGAACAAGTTGCAATGACGGTTCCGCACGTGTACTGAACGACTATTTTTAATACAGTTGCGAAAAAATTAAGCAATTTAATAAAATAATAAAAATACCATTTGCTTTTTTCCCTTCTCTCCACGCAATAAGTTCGTCGTATGTATGCATGTAGCGACTTTTTGACTTTTCCGGTAAAATGTTCTCCGAAGCATTTTGTGCAATTATACTGAGTTCCGGTGATGTTAATTCAAAAAAACTAGGGTCGAAATTACTCATTTTATGCAACAAACAAATAAACTCGCAAAGAAAATTTCTGAAAAATGGCGCCAAGCGCCAACCGTAAAATATAAGCAGAGATTTTTTTTTTTCTTCACCCATTCTGGAAGGCAAAGGGAACTATACCCATACAGCCAAGTCTTCAGTAGATTTTTTTTATTGATATAAATTGAAAATGAAATTTAATGAGATGAAATGAAATGAAACCTAACATAACTCATTCAATCAAATCATTAAATCTGTTAATGAAACAAATTAGTAGCTTCTTTTTAGAAATAATACGTATTTGCATGAATCATAAAAACTTCGATGAATTTTTTTAGTAAAAACTTCATGGTTGGTTTTTCTTTTTAGACATTATTTTGACAGTTGGGAAAGAAAAAGCACTAGTGCGGGAATGGTAAAAAAAAAGCACGCGTGTGTAATAGCCCACATCCCGAACGCTATACGTCCCTGCAATACGCCACTTTTTGAGCAACTGTATTAAAAAGATAGTTATACGCATATGAAGTCGATGTCGAATGAAAGAAGACCCCTCACAGGGTGCCTCTATCCTGTAGTCGATTTATTAAACAAGTGCCTTACTTTGCTGCTTACTTTACTTAACGTTAGTTCGCTTCCCCTCAGGATATACCCTCCGAAGCCGCGGCCGCTGGTGCAGCGTCGGTACACGATCAGCTGCGGCAGCCCCGTCACCAAGCGACCCAACCATACCATTGAACAGGTACCATTCCTTGAAAACATTCCACATTATTATCACAGTTATTGATCCAAAATACCACGTCCATCTTCTCGGATTTCAAAATTTGCGATAGGTGTTATGGAAGAGGGGTTATTTATTTTCCAAGGTATTTAACTTTCCTCAGAAAAGAACTAAATAGAGCTTCATTTGAAGATCATTGAATGGGGTGACTCAGGGAAAGGTCCTCGAGCTACTGTTATTTATTTTATACATCAATGATCTTCTTAATTTTGAAAAGGCGTACTTGTTGAGTTTGAGAGCATATTATGTCCTGTTTAATGCATATGCATCGGTGCATGTTCCAGTTCTGGCAGCAGCTGAAGCAGCAGCGCCGCGCCGTGTGCGGCAGCGCCGGCGTCAGCCCCGAGCCCGCGCGCGACCACCAGCTCTACGCACGGGATAAGGTACTGCTGCATTGCACGAACCTCTGATGGACATCTTCGAGCGGGATAGTTCCTCCGTATGCAGTAAATGACTCACTTTAAGTGTGCTCGCGAAGGCTACAGCTCACAGAGCAACTAGCACAGCACTAAAAAAACGAATACAAGTGCAATATGATATGATCACTGAGCGCCATCATAAACGTCTGTGTATTGTCGTTTTCAGGCGGTGTCCTACAGCACGGGCCTGGAGACGAGCCGGCCGCGCACGTGCCTGGGGCTGTCCCCCGCGCCCCCCGCGCCCCCGCACCCCCCGGCCCCCGAGCCGGCGGACGAGGAGCGGGGGCGCGGCAAGCTGGACAAGAGCCACTCCACGCCGGCGTACGACTTCGCGCCGCCCGAGCCCAGCACGCACCCCCCTATCCCCGAGTCCCCCCCCGCGCCCGAGCCCGCGCCCGTGCCCGCGCCCGCGCCCGCGCCGCCGCCACCTCCAGCGTCCACAGGCGGCCCCTCGCCCGTGAGTTACTGTACTACTACTGAACTGGATTCCTTCTCTGTAAGATGAGCGAGTCTGGGTGCAAGAACGCCTGGAACCCTCGCGGCTACATTAATAACATTGTATAATTCGGTTCTCATGTAGGTGTGGTTGTTCCAGGTGGTGGTGAATTCGGCGGAGAAGGCGGACCAGATCCTGCAGTTCCGCAAGTGCAGCTCGCAGATAGAGGAGGCCATGCTGCAGCGGCGCGCGCACGAGGAGCCCGCGCTCCACGCTGCAGGTACATGCCGGCAGCTCCTGCAGCTCGCAGGTAGAGGAGGCCATGCTGCAGCGGCGCGCGCACGAGGAGCCCGCGCTCCACGCTGCAGGTACATGCCGGCAGCTCCTGCAGCTCGCAGGTAGAGGAGGCCATGCTGCAGCGGCGCGCGCACGAGGAGCCCGCGCTCCACGCTGCAGGTACATGCCGGCAGCTCCTGCAGCTCGCAGGTAGAGGAGGCCATGCTGCAGTGGCGCGCGCACGAGGAGCCCGCGCTCCACGCTGCAGGTACATGCCGGCAGCTCCTGCAGCTCCTGCAGCTCGCAGGTAGAGGAGGCCATGCTGCAGCGCCTGAGGAGAACAGAGGGGAATGGAAGAATGGAAAAGTGGGCAAGAATGGGAAGATGACCTGACTTAAATAACCAATTTAGATTTTAACATCTTTAAAATGCGAATAGTTAATAGATCTGTGATTCATAATGGTTCAGTAGTAACCATTTAGCTCAGCAGACCGCTAAGTCTATTAATTGCCTTCTCTATTAGTTGCAATCAAAAAAGAGTCAGGCATTATCGATAAAGTGATCAAGAACTTAGATGGCTTCAAAGTCAAATTCGATATTAAGCTTTGATGAGCTAACATCACATTCATGAGGAAAGCTTCAAACCATCGACAATAAAGCATTGTGTGCAGGTTGCGAGGGCGCGGGGAGTGCGGACGGCGCTGGGGACGCGGCTTGCCTCGCGGCGGCGTCGGCGGCGGTGCTGGAGACCATCAACATCGCCATGCGCCAGCACCGGCGCCGCTCGCTGCTGCCGCGCCACGACGCGCCCAAGGCACACAGCCCGCCGGCACCGCCCAGGTACCAACCAATATATTACATACATTTTAAGCTATAACTATTAACACACACAGCACAACCAGGGAACCCTTATGTCGGTTGGCCCCGTACAAAATGTGTGAGACAGTTGACGGCAAAACACACCACATTGCAATGAAACTCCGACTTCAGCCGTTCGGATGTATCCTAAACTTCGTTGTTCATATTTGCAGGTACAGTGAAGCGCGTCGCTCGCAGGTGTCTCCCCCCTCCCCCCCCGCGCCGCCCGCTCCGCCGTCCCCTCCCCCGCGGCCCTGCATCCCGGGGGTGGAAGCCCTGGGGGTGCTGCGCGCCGTCCCGCGCGCGGCCGGCCCCCACCCCACCTCGCCTCTCAAGCCGCACCGCCCCCTCGATGCCGCCCAGGTTAATACCGATCATGAGTACTTCCATTTAGAAGTACATCATTGTAGCCTTCTCTTACATACCTTTTACCTGGATTATTTGGATTGAAAACAGTTTATTTGTCCACCATCGGTTGTAGATCTCGGTCCCCCTCCGCCACATAACGAAGCACGACATCCGCATGATCCCCTCGGAGTCGCGGCGTGACCTGCCCGCCATCAACGCGGAGGTGTCCGCGCCCCCCACGCCCCCCACCCCCGTGGGAGACATCGTGGTGGGTGCGCAGGCTGACAGCAGGGGGGCGCTGTCCCCCACCAGCGCCGTCAGGGGCATATTCCCCACATCCAAATCTAGAAGTTTGAAAAAAAAAAGTTCCATCCTGGCCAGTGAGTTGCTTTCTGTTTTTTTTTACATAATTAGATCCCTTTTTCTATTTGCTGTTGTGATTTTTACTAAACCATCCTACGGAATATGCAAAACACAATGTTTGTCGAAAATATTAGAAAAATAAAACCCACTTTGTAGATCACACTACATTCAGAACTCGTGTTGACATTTTACTATCGACTGCTAGCTCTTTAAAGAGGTATAGACCGTCTGGATTAATCCTTCGCAAGGGTCACAATAATCACAATTGATATAATAGTAGGAAAGTCATTATTCATAAGCAAAAACAGTAGAGGTCCGAGTATCGTCCTTGACTCACTCCAGAACACATGTTGTATATTGGGCCGAGGTTTTTAGAAGCCGAGCCTGTCAAACTGACGGCGATTGCGGAGGTAGTCCGTAGATATATGATTTATGATGAAACCGGAGAAGATCCGAGATCGTACGCCGATGCCTGAAAATTTTCCCACCCGGATGCCACCATTAACTGTATCGAAAGCTTTGTCGAAATCAAAGTAGAGCACATTAACCTGGCTCCATCGTTGTTTTCCAAATCATGTTTTAGGATGTTCAGGTTATGTAATCGCACACTTTCATCAATGGATCTTATAACTACCCTGTTAAGGCTCAATTGACAAGGTCGCATGTTTATGTCCAGAGCGTCGCTGCGTGCCGGCGCGAGCGCTGGCTCCGCGCGCCGCGGCGGGGGGCGTGTGGCAGCGCGTGCGCGCGCGGCACCACGCCGCGCAGCCGCGCTGGGCGCGCCGCCATCTGCTGCTGGCGCACAGCCTGCTGTACGCCTATCGCACGCCGGACGTATGTATCCTAGGCATGGCGCGCGGCGCGCGGGTAGTGCGGGATGGGGGCGGGCGGGTACAGGGCGTGCGGTTGGTTGCAGTGTGCGAAGGCGGACTGCATGATCTACCTGGAGGGGTTCACGGCGAGCGCGGCGGGGGAGGTGAAGTCGCGCGCGCACGCCTTCAAGGTGTACCACACGGGCACGGCGTTCTACTTCGCGTGCGACTCGCACGACGCCATGCTGGCCTGGATCCAGCTCATCCACCGCGCCACCATGCTGCCCTCGCTGCTCTCGCAGGTACCTACCACTACACACCACACACCACACACACACGTCACATGTGCAATGCGCTATTCGGGTGCTCTTATGCACTCGGGTACAACACCGAGTTGTGCTAGTCGAGGACTTGCTTGTGTGAGATATTAAGGCTGTGGTTTAGTGACTGATCACGTAATCTATTAGAAATTGCGATGCTTTTCTGAGCACAAACGACGCACAAATAACTAAAGTGCCCTTAATGTTTCAATCGTAATTAGAACTAATTGGAAAAAGCTCGTCCTACTAACACTTTGTCTATTTTTGCCGTTAAGCAGCGATGCTGTATTTCAATTTTGAAGGGTGTAGATGCTGGTAAATTACTGGCACGTGAGGCTTAACATCTGTTGGCCTTAAGTAGGGCACGTTTCATATTATTATGCTTGTACCATCAAGTTGTTTTAAATTAGTTCATAAAAAAATAACTACATTGCTACCACATTTATTTTATTTGATAGGTAGACTCATCGAACCACTTCTCCGAGACCGACTACTCGGATACGGAGTCTGACAACGAGAGCCCCGAGAAGCGGAGCGAGCGAGACAGGGATAGGGACAAGGACAAGGACAAGGACAAGTCCAAGTTCGGATCCCTGAAGAAGCTGACGGGCCGCATGCAGCGCAGCGAGTCCTCGGAGCACGTGGCGCACGCCGGCGCCGGCCACGCCGCCACCAGCCTCGACAGGAAGTATCTGCGGTTCTTCTCACGGAACAAGACCAAAGATGATTCTAAACCCAAGGTAACGCATCGACTGATAGTCAACATTATTTCTTATTGTTCAAACGTATTCATTTGGGTTCGCAACATTGTATGTGTCACAGAGCAAGCAGTCCGGCGTGCCGGTCCCCACGGAGCAGTACCGCAGCTACCGGCGCGCGCCGCCCGACCCCCCCTCCCCCGGCCCCTCGCCCTCCCCCTCGCCCGCCCCCGCCCCCGCCCCCGCGCCCGCGCCGGCCGAGGGGGGGGAGCGGCGAGCGTCGCGCAAGCTGCCGAAGCCGATCAACTACATCCACGCCTCCAACCCCAACCTGCTCGACTTCGAGAAGAGTGACTTCGTGAGCAAGCCCGCGCTGCAGCCGCCCAAGCCGAAAGTCACCAAGGTACCCCCGATTGTGCGATCCTTTGGGCTCAATGTGTAAGCCATCACTGAGAGCTTGCGGAAGTGAAGCGTCCTGAAAGTCGAGATGATCTTGTATAGCTGAATGTACATCTTCGAAAACAAGAACCTTGAGAAATTGACTTTCCTTAGCAAATAGAGTTTTAGAGGTTATTGGTTTTAAATATACCAAACATTAATATACATTAAAAACAGCGTCGCAGATAGCATCGACCCCTGAGGTATACATAATAGGCATTTATGGCAAATTGATCGGATGCGCATTCATCAATAACTACTCAAATCGATCGTTTTCCCTAGAAAGTGAATGCTGTGAATGCCAAAAGCAGAATGGTACTAGGAGTCCGAAAATAGGAAGCTTGCCCGACCCTATGAAAAGCCTTCGAGATGTCAAGTAAAACCGATAGTGCTTCACCATATTCCTCGATGGCTATACTCGGTCTTTACGGGTTTTCTGTCAATTAGAAGGGGTGAGTGGCAGCATGGTGAAGTAGGATGTGGTTGCAGGTGCAAGAGGTGGCCGTGGGGCTGGTGACGCTGGAGCAGTTCATGCTGCAGAAGCAGGCGGAGGAGCGGCGCCAGGCGGCCGCCTACTGCGACCGCGTGCTGCTCGGCGTGCAGGCCCATCCGCACCCGCAGCCGCGCCGCGCGCTCGACACCATCGGTCCGTATCGAATGCTTATCTCTATGGCGGGTACAGTTCATGCTGCAGAAGCAGGCGGAGGAGCGGCGCCAGGCGGCCGCCTACTGCGACCGCGTGCTGCTCGGCGTGCAGGCCCATCCGCACCCGCACCCGCGCCGCGCGCTCGACACCATCGGTCCGTATCGAATGCTTATCTCTATGGCGGGTACAGTTCATGCTGCAGAAGCAGGCGGAGGAGCGGCGCCAGGCGGCCGCCTACTGCGACCGCGTGCTGCTCGGCGTGCAGGCCCATCCGCACCCGCACCCGCGCCGCGCGCTCGACACCATCGGTGTCCGTATCGAATGCTTATCTCTATGGCGGGTACAGATTTGCGAAATGTAACATGAAAGGAGCATTTCATAAGTGTGGACGCAGGGTGCGCACGAAGCGAGCATGTGCGCACTCGCATCTGTTTCCGGCATGCGCGGCGAACATATAATAAGCTCAGTCTGTCGAGAACACGCGAAGAGAATGGATAGTTTCCATGGTTCGCGCGCATTCCGCAGTACAGACACTCCCAACCCTTTCACCCTGGGGCGCACCTTTTGTGTTCGGTGAAAAAACCGCGGCGCGCGGCGCGCACGTATTGAAATACAGAGCATTCGCGTAAAGAAGCTCTAAAATAGGGCTAAGTACGACGATTGGCTACCCTCATTGCTGCCCGACTCATTTTCTATACAGATAGGGTTCAGATGCACGACACGGTCCCCGGCGTAGCCATCTCGATAGCTAGACCTAATTTGACAGTAGATGCTAGAGATCCTTCGGTTTCGCTCGTTCCTAAGTTTCATGAAAAATGTCTGTATCTACAGTTGCTGACGTCATCTACGGGGAAGTTGGCGCTCCGCACAACTCAGGGAAGCCAATCTCTGTGAAAGGAACAGACGGGTAAGTTATACTCTTTTATATTTCATTGCAACCAGTGTCCTTTGATTGCAACGCTGCGGAGACGATGTCTTTCTACGTCTACGAAGTATTGTAACAGATCACGTGATCTAATAGGAACCACGGTGCTTTCGCGAGTCCAAAGGGCATTCGAGTAACTAAAAGCGGCCCCATAGTTGGTGTCGCAAACGCTGTACTACATTGCACCCACTTATTACCACATTTATTTTTGCAGTTTTATTTTAATCACTGTTCTTTATAATTATGCTGGAGGTAAGTTCTGGCCTAGATTTTTGTAAATGTTTTCTGAAGCTTGATTTGAAGTGTGTGTGTTGTAGGTACGAGAAGATAGTATACCCGGACGAGTCCCCGACCCAAGCAGCTTGCGGGGCCGACAGCGCGCCCCCCTCCCCCTCCCCCCGCCCCGGCGCCGCACCCCCCGCACCCCCCGTGCTGCAGAGCGAGCGCTGGCGAGACTCGCTCAGAAGAAACGATAAGGTTACTGTTGTTCTAGCTAGGTAAACAGATGACAGAAAAGAAGACAGTGAAGTGGGACCACACTGGAAATCCCTGCTATTTTAGATTACTTTGGATTTGTAAAAGGATCATACGATAAAACGGTAGGAACCGAGCCGTAGTTTGTTGTCTGTTCTTCTAGGCTTGGTCGCGTGGAACTGGCACCTAGACTCACCTAGCTTTGTGTGATCCTTGAGTTACTATTGAATAAACACATCTTTGACTTTGAATGGACGAACATAATTTAGAATTGCTGGAAGTTTTGTGAGCGAGACTTAGAAATCATTATGGGAGTCCCCACAGCTCAGCTGGTAGTAGCACTGCTTTCTGCGCTGGAGGGCGTGGGTTCGAACCCCACCGAACTGAAAAGCAATATTTGCACGATGAGACTAGATGTTTGTTTCTTGTTTGGGTAATATGTATAGTGTATTTATTAAATAATGTTTTTACAAAAAAATAATACATACATTTCAGTAAGTAATAAGTAGGTATACCGTAAAGTGCTGTGGGCTTTGTTAATAAATAAAATAAAATAAGCTATCTGGTTTCCATTGTCCAAACTCTGCTTAATTTGGGGCTGAATTAACGTAAACATAGTAGTTTAATATTTAATTTTCCATTGTCAGGGTGCTTGATTTTTTATTAATGAAATGTTATTAAAGTTGAGTGATATTCATCTATTGAATGTTCGAACAGGTTCACACTCGATTAGATTCGAGTCCCGCGAGCAAATCTACTTCGCAGATCTCACAAAACTCTACCACATCGAGCGATAAGTATGTTCTATTTTAATCAACTCAATGTCCATTCTACAATCATGTTCAAACTCGTCACAAAATAAGATGAAAATATGTTGATCTATCAGATAACGTGGTTCAATGATGAAACTGGCACGTGGCAATGCTGACTGGCCTCTCAGCTCAGTTGGTAGTAGCTCTGCCTTCTGCACCGTAGGCCGTGGGTTCAATCCCCACCGACACCAAATATTTGTGTGGTGAAACATAGATGTTTGTTCCCTGTCTGGGTGTCATATTGTTTTCTAAGTAGAATGTATTTACAAAAAAATGTATGTAAGTATTATATCAGTTATCTGGTTCCCAACAAGCTATACCTAGTTTGGGGCTAGATGGTGTTGATTGGTGTCTACAATATTATTTATTTACGTATACGTAAAATATTGTGATTTGAATGAAATAAATGAATGTATGTGTGTTGTTGTTAAGTTGGAACAACAACGGCGCGGAGAGTACGTGCGGGGCGGGGGTGGGAGTGGGGGTGCCGGGGGGAGGGGGCGTGTCGCGGCTGCGGCTCATGTTCGGCGGCGGACGGACGCACGCGCAGGTAACACACACCGCGCTATACTATACTACTGCTCGGCCAAGCTAAGCTTTCACTTCGCGTCCATTACGTCACATCGACGCTTAGGTACGGGGTGCAAAAAAGGATTCGCTATGACTTTAAAAACTAAACAAATGATTATTAGATTTTAATTTGTATTTATTGTTTTTAACATTATATATATTATACATGCAAGCAAATAAATTATATCACATTTCGCTTTTGATTTCACTGATATAATTGTCGGAATCATCCCTTGTAATCAAATTATTGTACATCAGCGATAACAACAAAACTTCAAAAACGCAACTTAAAATTCAACGGACGACAAACATGCTAACCGTACTGACGCGACAGGGTGCTCGCGGGGAGGGGAGCGGGGAAGCGGGCGGGGCGCCGCGTTCCAGCGAAGGGCAAACTTAGCTTGGTGGAGTTATATAGTGCATATTCATTACATGCACATGATTTAGTTTAGGTACATGCATAGTTTGTGTGATGTTATAGATTAATCTTACGATCATCAGACGATTATACCAACTTTTTTTACTATCCTATATCGTCCCACTGCTGGGCAAAGGTCTCCAACATTTTTAACAAACCTAAAACCAAAGCGCTAAAAAAGTTTATAAGTTAGGTGGAATACCTTTCGACATTCATTTATTGTTTATCTTGCTTATGAAGCAGGCCATCTTGCTAATTTATAATCATTGAGGCAAATATCACTTTGAAGGGTCACGTTTACGTTCACGTTCACGTTTACAGATTTTGAAAGGAGTAGATTTACCGTTCGCACGTTTCTCCATAGTTTGCTTTCCATTTCGTATTATTGATAGTCTTAATACATCTTACTATAAGTCAAGTGTTGTCTTGCAGACTTCCCCGGTGTCCCCGAGCGGTGGCGGGGGGGGTAGTGCGGGTGTGACGCGGGCGCACTACCCGCACCTGCAGTGTCCGCCCGTCTTCCACCCCGAGACGTACTCCCTCTCCGCCGCACGCGCGCGCCCCCGCCCCTCCTGACCCACCCCCACCCCCACCCCCACTCCCAGCACCGACACCGACACCGACCCCGAACCTGATGATCACATCTGATCACACGGACCAAGGAGGTACACAAGGAGCTTACAAACTTGGAAGCACATTCTAATAGAGAGCAAATGTCATTGATTTGACTAATAATAAAGTGTGTCGGTGAACATGTTGTGACTTATTAGAACTTTCTGGGGGTTTTAGGCAGTGAGTTTCTGCATGCGCTGCTCAATGACTTGTTCCTGCGTGCGTATCCTGTGCGAGACGTTTATGGAGCAGGACGTTAGCAGGCGAGGGCCTCAGGCTAGCGCGCCTTACCTTGACTCTGCGACCAGATCCCGTTTTATAAAATGATATTAAATAAAAAAATACTAAATACTGCTAAATGTAATGAGTTGTGTATCAAATGTACGCACAAGATACTTATAGTTTATTATAACTAACCGAAGCGAATTCAACGAAACGCACAACTTTACATTGTAACATGTACTTGTTGACAATACGGTAAGTCGATTTGTATTGTATAGAATTAAAAAAATCTTATCAATCTACATTGTAATCAAATCATTGACTAATTAAGTTATTGTTAAATGAACGCTTAGTATTTTGTGCTTTTTGATTAAACTTAATCGAATGTCACTCTAAAATTATTAAATTTTTTACGATAAACGAATGTAATACTTATCAAAATTAAATGTTAAAATAATTTCATGAATTTGTATGTACATGTAAGGAAATACTAATATTTAAGATAGTTGCAACTATAAAATGCAAATTGTCCTATTTTCATCCACCATTATAAATATCATCAATCGCATATAAAGTTGTTATAAATCAAACAATATTTCTCGATAATAAATAATATAGTTAGATTAATATATTTTGTATGTGAAACAATATACGTAACGGTATTCTAAAACGGCGTGCTGATTCGACAATGAATAGACTGATTGATGGTAACAAGTTGACAAGCTTTATTGATATTGTTGGTACTTGTGTAACGTGTAGTACCTAGCCTAGCCTAGTCTAGTCTAGCCTAGCCTAGCCTAGCCTACTGCTGTCTCCCTCGGCGGTGATCACATATCGATTTGTTGCATCTAATCGAATATAAGAGTTCTGATAAATAGTTAAATGTATCTAATGTTGTTATATGAAATTAGCTCAATTATTATATTTAATCTGTAACAAATGTTATCCAAGTTATGGGTTAAATTAAACAGGAAATAATATACCACTATTTCTATAAAAAAAGGTTGTTAAATTATAATCCTAACTAGTGTACAAAATGTACCTACTCATGTTAAAATAAACTAATGTATGGACGTATGTATGTATGGACGTTCTGTTTTTAATAAGCTTACAGTTGTCCCTCATATCAATTGAAACTGTATTCAAAAGATGGGAAGTTGTAATATCTATATAATAACTGATGTTAAGCGCGCTCACTCACTCCACTCTCAAAACAAGGTGCCTAATTTTAACAAACGAATTCAGGACTTGGATAATAAAATCGGTTGTCTGTAAAGTCGGTTTACTGACGGTAGTTGAACGTGTCAACGTCATACAGCTGTCCTGAGAATTGTATTTTACTGGTTTTTGTGTGCTTATGTAGTAAATAAATAAATGTCTATGTCTAATTCATGAAGCTTCTTTTTAAGCTCAATCGTTTGCAATATACATACATTTATTCTATATTTTGCTGTATTGTTCAGGCCAGCTGCACATTATCAGAAATTGGCAATGCTTCTGATGCGTGCTAAAAGGCGGATTGTAGCCGGATGCGAGGCAAATAGACCGGACGAAGTCGGAATGTTTCATTTAGATGTTCTGTGATAATGTGCGGTTGGTTCGTGTCGTGCACGCTAGGTGTAGAGGTCTCTATTGGACTGAGGACGGCGCGAGCGGTACTGCTACCCGTCCAGCGTTACGCATAGACGTTATCTAATATTATGCAAACTTAATACTACGTCCTAGAGTTCGCGCTAGATAACTTTGCGAGTGACTGATGGCGGAACATTAAAAAAAAACAGACTGGAAATAATCTCCGCGTTATCTTGCGCGCACTCTACTTTGCTTATTGTTCGAAACAATTTAGTGACATCAAATAATTTTTAATTTTATAAAACGTACATTATGTTACATAAATAAAAACAGGTAGCTTACGTTTTGTTGCCAGTTGCCGTTGAACATGCGAGTACATTGTTTGGGATCGATTTGTAATAGATAGCTCGTTCTCATTTGGAATAGTATGCAACGCTTATGAATAGAGCAATGACCCTGTCACGATGTCTATGTACGAGTATGTACATTATTGTTTACTATTTAGTTAAGAGTCGCTCAATTTTAATAATGCGTGCATGTGTTGCTTATAAGTATCGTTATTAATACCATTGATGATTTAAAGTCAGGCAATTCTTATATAGGATATTGCAAACTATAATGTCTTGACTTTTTCCAAATACCGACTAGTTACCTGTGACCTTCACTTTGTCGTCGGTCTATCGATCTATTCTAATGATTTTCTTTCAGTTTCTTTAACTCTTATCTATTCAAAAGATATATTTTCAGTGTCACAGGTTTTAGGGATTTCCTTTTCTGAATTTTATAACGTAGTAAGGATTTTATAGCTTTCTCTTTTGCTTTGATAAGCGTCCTTAAGCTTGTGTATGAGAGCAATAGTTATCGAGCACGTCTCAGTTCCGTAAGTCATCGCTGGCAACACGTACTGATTGTAAGGCTCTCTGTGAGAGATGTCATGTTCCATCCAACGTGAAAATTGTACACATTGATATTAGTCACATTTAATGCTCAAACTATTACCTAGTTTTTAAGCATTATAGGCTGTTACTAACGTACAATTGTACACGCTGTGAACTAATGCACTTGTTCTTTTTTAATACAATTTTAAATAGTAACGCAATGAAATAAAGCAGAATAAATGGTATGAAAAATATCAGTAACTACCTAATTTAACGAACAGACGTTTTTACCAATATAAATTAACGATTTTTGCTTCCGTTAGTAGCACTAATTATTTCCTATTCTATAATAATTAATATCCAATAAAATATTGTAATTTTATATATAATTTATTTATGTAGTTCAAAAGCTCGATCAACGATCGCAGGGTCTACTAACCTGTAAGATATTAAAATATATATTTTTGTCTTAGAATTAAATTGATTTCGAGAAATATTATGAATGCTATTGTATTACCTACTAAGAAACATTGTATTCCTACTATTATTTTAAGTTACTTATTTTGGCATAAAGTAGATAGGTAAACGCAACAATGCTGTACACAATCTTTCTGGATGTCTAAATAAATTTTACCAAGAATTGTGATTTTTATTTGATTAATTCAAAATCTAAATTTATTGCATTACAAAATATTAAAAGCTAGGTGCTAGGCTATGCGATTAACCTTTAGAAAAACAGTACCCCTTTCGCGAGTTGATTATACCTACTCTTTTTTTGACTAAGTGTGGTGTACACAATTTTAATATATGTAGAAACTAGAAGTTCTGTAGGTGTCGGCTATTTGGGTGCTTTTTGTTTTTCTACACAAAAAGACGCAGACGTGGCGACAAGCTTCAGACAAAAGTCTCGGTAGGGAACACGCAACTAAGTACGGCTTGGTTCCTACTGTTTTTTTGTATGATCCTTTAATAATTTAAGCGTAAAAATATATTGAAAGCCAAGTTACGCAAACATCTCATTTATTATTGTTAGCGTTGCTTTATTTGTTTATTCAGATGTTTTAGCGACACCTCTCATTTGTTTTTTAAACGGTAGAAGGAATAAAGTGCTCTTTAATTAAAAAAAAAAAAAAAAAAATTGTCTGATAGCGTTGTCGACACGATACCTAGCTAGCTACAACACTTGCCGCCCGTGGGGTGCTGAGTCGACATCCAACAGCCAATTGCCGGAACAAAAAACGATAAACCTCTGCCTCCCGAGCTTATAATTAACATAATAAATTAACTAAAGACGAGAATGAACTGGAGCTGAGTGCGATTTAATAAGAACACCGAGACGGCTAATCTAATGAACTGCTAAGATGTAAAAAAATGTAGCGCGACCTACTTAGTTATCACAGTCACCGTTACAGTTACCTTTCGGACCATTATTTTAGGAATTAGACTTAGCTTTAGATCCGACTGCCTCATTTACTAATGGAAGTGTGGAGGCTATGTACTTAGCCACAGGAATCAGGCTGACGCGTATGATTTTGATATCGCGTCGCCAGTCGTCTCTCCCCGCTCACACTGTGCGAACATGTAGCCTTAGTGCAAATAAACAAGTATTTGGCATATGATTTTGTTGCTGCATCATCCTCCAGAAAAGTAGATAATGAATTTAGGGGTAGCATCTCTTCTACAACGCCTAAAGACGTATTTGTGACAAAATAACGTTACTTAGCAATCTGTACCGGACGCGTTTCACTTACCAGTTGCAGCTGGAATTATGCGCATTACGCAAAATGGCCACTTTGGACGCGGTTGGTTTGTTGTTATCCAGTTAATTTGGAATGAATCCTAATGCCCACTATTAGAATATATAATTGAAAGGCTACCTCCCTGGCTACCTCTACAATGAAGTAGGGATAGCGGCGAGGCTGCGGCCGATGGCTGAGGCGTTAATGCCGCGTCACAAAATACCCTCATTTGAATACCGTACGTTGTTTTATGGTAATGCCGGCCGCCGGACAACGGTCCGCACGCTGTGTAGCACGGCCTCTACGGCGTAGCGTGGTGCTACGAGCCGCTACCACTTTGATCATTGCTACATTATAATGTCAAACGAGGTTGGTAATGACCCGAATTCCTAGAAATCTTTTTCGAAAACCGACCTTATCAGTAGGTCGGTTTGGTAACTAAGGTAGAGTATGATAACACCCACTTATGTAATCATCGCTCCAGGATAACGTTCGTATCATCTCGTCTATACGTAGCTGCAAGAGGCAGGTAGGTAGGTAGGTAGGTACGCTACCTGCTTCAATAAATATTCGTGGAGGACTAATACATCAAATAATAAATATTAAAGCGCTAGCTCGGAAGCACTCTCGCAGATTACATCTCATATCTATTTCTCATCGTTTTGTAAAGTACCCTACCTGACTATTTATTTGTTTTGCTCTTTGGTTTTTTACAGGTTACTTTATTTTATACGAGCCTAGTTAGATATAGCATAGGTTGATGTGCGCCTACGACTGCAAAATGAACCTAAAATCAGTTACAAACTCAACTCAAAAATTTCTAATAATTTTGGTCTGGAAAAGTTGCCTTGATGCCTTGGAATTTATAAGATAGGTAATAAGGAATCGGAATTGGAATGCCATAAAACGGAATAATTCCTAAGCATGTAGTATAGACAGGACCAAAAGTAATTTTACCTATTACCTACCTACCTAATTTTATACCTGCAACGTAGGTACTGCAAAATACCAACAGATTTCCATATTCGCTAGATACCGA
Organism: Thera britannica; assembly: GCA_939531255.2. Lineage (NCBI taxonomy): Eukaryota > Metazoa > Arthropoda > Insecta > Lepidoptera > Geometridae > Thera > Thera britannica. The sequence goes on along the minus strand of OW618034.2, from coordinate 14,724,655 downwards.
TACTATCTTCCATGACTCGAACGTAACTTTCGGAAACTGAATTCAGATGACCGACGCCGGCACCAATTAGAGTCTGCTTTTGTCTGGAATCTTGTCAGCATTGCATTTGTAAGCCGCTCGATAGCCAGTAACAAATATGCGGCGCTGCACTATACTACGTAGTACTAGGTATAGATAATATACCTATCTAAGTAGACTAGGTAGGTAGGTCTAGGTTCCAGTGCCGGTGGTGCGGGCGTATCGTGTTGACTCAGCGCAGCCACGGCCGGGAAATCACAGATCACTTTATCTGTACTAGTGATGTGCCGTTCATTTGTTGTTTTACGGAAATATTACTTTATACAGGGGGGTTAAAGTGTGCATTAATATTTGTTTTGCACTTATAATAATACTGGATTTGCTATATTAAAAGTGGGAGGCGTAGTAGAAGTCATGTATAGTAAGTAGAATCAAAAAATTAACATTTTTTTTTCAGATTTGAAGCAGGGAACCGTTTAAAAAAATGTTAATTAAAATAGAAATGGGCCAGATTCAACCAATAATAAACTAAGGAATAGATGAATAAGAAATGAATTGGTGCATTTTATTTTATTTTTTAACGAAATCCACAGTTCTTAAAATGTATCTTATAATTTAGCTTAAGCTAATAACGGACTTACATTTTAAGCCTATAGATATGAGTGTATCGTCATTATTTGGAAGTGAATGGAGAATGGTATGGAATATGCTACTTTTTAGGGTTCCGTAGCCAAATGGCAAAAACGGAACCCTTATAGATTCGTCATGTCTGTCTGTCTGTCTGTCTGTCTGTCCGTCCGTATGTCACAGACATTTTTCTCCGAAACCGTAAAAGCTAGACTGATGAAACTTGGCGAGTAGTATTCTGTGAACCGCATTAAGATTTTTACACAAAAATAGAAAAAAAACTATAAATTTTGGGGGTCCCCATACTTGAAACTGAAACTCAAAAATTTTTTTTTCATCAAACCCATACGTGTGGGGTATACGTGTGGGGTATTTATGAATAGGTCTTCAAAAATGATGTTGAGGTTTCTAATATTGTTTTTTCTAAAACTGAATAGTTTGCGCGAGAGACACTTCCAAAGTGGAAAAAAGTTGGTCCCCCCCTCTTACTTCTAAAATAAGTGACTGATAAAGCTAAAAAAAATATATGTTGTACATTACTATGGAAACTTCCAACGATATTTGGTTTGAACGAGATCTAGTCAGTAGTTTTTTTTTATACGTCATAAATCGTAAACCGCAATTTACCTTTCGACGAACTACTAGAACTTCTAGAACTCTATGTTATATCACTTACTGCTACGGAACCCTTCATGGGCAAGTCCGACTCGCACTTGGCCGCTTTTTTTACTCGCAGGTAGTTCTTAGCTTCTATTCATTTATGCAATGTTAAATACACGGATGGTTAATAGGTTCCGTATCGGATGAGTACGTTGTTGAATGGCTGTGTTACATCCCTCGCTGTATAAACCGTATTATATTTATCGAGGCGAGGTGATGCGCGGTGCACTGCTCTCACTGTTTACTCGGATCTACCCTCTAGTCTAGTCTAGTCTAGGCGTAAGCACAGACTATAGGTAACCTAGTGTGTACTGTACTTCAAAACTGGAACCTGTATAATATATGTAGCTTGCAATAGAAACGCCTCTATTGTTCATATAAAAAAAATGTGCCTCTTTTCCGAGCCTCCTGGCTACGACCTTTTTTAGAGCTCAATGTCTCAAAGCCACTCCAAATATGATTAAAAACTATGCTCGTATTTACGAAACGGCGTACAGTAAACTTTAGAATAACAAACAAAGTCGTTCCAGCCGCTACGAGCTCGTAAAAATAATACCTCTGCGACTCTCATTGTAAACGAGCGAAGTTTTTCTATTTCCTGCGCCCCCCCCCCTCTCCCTGAAGGGTCCCCTCCCCGCTGAAAGGCGATGATGAATAGTAACATCACCTGTCTTCGAAGTTGAGCCCAAAAGGCCAAACTTTTGGTCCGTCAAGTTCCGGGAAGCGATTACGAATGGATGTGAATAAAAAGTTGGACCCTTTCTAAAGAGGTGGGTATACTTTGCTCTTTTGATAGCGCGGCTATTTAGTCTATTCAAATAACATGTTATATCTTTACCGTGTTATTCTGGTGCGGCTCTATTGGCGCTGATGCTTAGATCGTATCTAGTCATTCAAAGGTTGATGGTTCGAAGGATGGTTTAATATTTTTACTTGAAAGCAGTTGCTGTTTTTATGAGCTAATAGCAAATGTCACAGTAGCAGCGGTCACCCATTGCAATGGTAACTATAGAAAGTAGCAAAACGTTTCAAGTCATGACCTAGGAAGTTAATCATAATAGCGTGTGACGGGTGGCAAACGCATCAACGGGTTTCGACTTAGCTTATCTGTGTCAGTAGGTCCTCGGCCTCTTCCCGAGGTAAGCTGCAGCTTAGTACCTAGCGACCTAATCTTAATTGTCACTGGGCTAAGTGATATTAGCATTAGAAGAGCTACCTTACTATCTCTAACTACGAATACGTATCTACTATTTAAAATATGAATAATAAGCCATTTTTTGGGAATAAAGGACTTGTTATTATTTTCATTATATCAAAGATCATCGTTATGGCCTTATTAATTCTAATATTAGTTATTTTTATTTGGTCTAGCTCTAGACAATGGGGGTGACAATAATAAATGAAAGCCTTCGTCTACTAGTGGGTTACTAGTGATCTTAAAATGATTCCTCCGTTAATTTTGAAGGGTTTCAATATTTTATTGTAAGAATAGATGAATATCTTGATGCTTTATTATCAGTTCAAGTAAGTAATAAGCATTGCGAACATCGAGATGTAAGCCCGCGGCGTACACCTTCCCTTCCCAAGTTATTTAGCTAAGCTATAACTTTTGTTACGAGTAATATAACTTTAGGATTCCACATTTTAGGTCTTGGCTAAACATACATAATTATTTCCATCAAGAACGAGCCTTCCCCAACCACCGTAAAATGCTTCTTGATACAATAAATTGGTCTGGTATTGCATTTAGAGATTATATTTGTAGACCACAAATATAATCTCTAAATGCAATACCAGAATGTCCTGTTCAAGAGAAGAGAGAGACCTACGACCTAATGTCGTGGTCACAATCGTTTTTTACTTTCTACGTGAGAGGTAGCTATATGAGAAGCTCCATGACTAAATAGGTTCCAACTCTACTAGGTTATAACTCAAGTGACTATCTCCCCCCCCCCCTACCACGCCCCCTCACCTCCCCGCGCCCGCCGTCAAAAGGCCCGGTGACGGCCTCGCTGAGTCCTGACGGGTGACGGGCCGACGCGCGCGCTCCGTAAACAGTTTATGCAAAACGACGAATTGAATAAAGGGAAGGATCTATCGTGGGTCGCTGCCAATGCCACTAGGCTCGCGCTCACACAGAAACTATACTGAATCTTCAGTTAATACTACTACGATTTTAAAACATTTGACGATGTAGGTATAAAATTAAAAACTAAAACAATACTCATAAGGAAACAAAAAGTAAATGAACTAAACACTGATAATCTTTTGAAAGACTGGTGTGTAGTATATTATAATGAACCAATGTTTATGAGATAATTTAGAGAAATAGATAAAAAAACCCTAAAATTAAGTTACAGTTCGGTGCAAGTGCGAGCCGCTGTTGGCTCAAAGGCAAATGTGATGCGATAGTGTCGCGATATCGTTATACACACGTACCGTTATTCAACTAGTTCGATACGTTTAGCGAGTAACGCCGTTATTGAACAAGCGAGTCGCGGGTATAGTACGGGACCCGCCTTATCGGATGAGCAAGGGACGAATATCAATCATATTTAGTGTTATGTTCACCGTTTACTTTGCTACAAATTCTTGCTAAAAGGAGTCGTTTACTACATATTTTATATCTTATAGTGTGATCGTTTTATGAAGCGCTTGGCGCAGTTTGCCAAGTGTTCAGCTTGATCTTCATATGGATGGGGGACCGCTAGTGGCAGTATCACCTTACAGGATTTGATGGTCGTGTTGGCAACAATCGTGTGACTACATAGCGATGTTCTGCAGTTAAACAATACTATTTGTACTTTCGCATAAGCAATTAACATTAATTCGTGTAGATACCCTTTCCTAATCTCAACACTACATCGAGCTTAATTAACCACAGTTTTAGTTTTTATCCCCAATTTGTAGCACCTCCACCCCAAATTGAAAATAAGTTACTCGTACCAGCTCCGCGTGTGCGAGACTGTTGAATTCGTCGAGTAATCGTCTTAATTGGGAGTCACCGTCATTCACTCGTTTTTGCGACACCCCTGAATCGTTCGGTCATGAACAAACAACTGAAACTAGAGAGCTCGATAAATAAAATCAAAAGTTTGCACAAATCTGCCGCAGGTTCAACAAGCAGCTAGATTAGCTAGCTAGCCCAGCGTGCGCGTAGCTAATTCGTAGCACGACGTAACCCGTACGTAGCATGTACGTAGCTGTTTCGTTACGCTAGTACATTATTTAGTTCCGTAGCAACATAAACGTGTAGGTTCATGAAGTTTTCTTAATTTTTGAAGTGAAAACTTCTTTAGCGGCGTTGAGCACTTTCGTAATGGGTATAAAAACTTAAACTCGCGTCAGGATCACGTGACCCTGATCGAAAAAGTGAAAGACGGATGTTTTTGTAGAAATGTACCCTAAGACTACAACGTAGAGTTCATAATAAAAATCGAAAAAGCGTAAGACGGATGTTTTTGTAGAAATGTACCCTAAGACTACAACGTAGAGTTCATAATAAAAAAACATTAAACTGCACGAGAATTGCCGACTTTCACAGAACTGCACAATTATTGTGCAATAATTATAACTGTAACGGGTCAAAACGTTACAGCGCCACCTAGTGGCTTTTTGTACAATTAAAACGTGTATTTCGATTTTAGTCTCATGGTTGGCAATCTAGTTCCGGGCGTTTCACCTAGATGGCAGCACGAGGGTTTGTGTCTGTCTCTTTTGTTTCTTTTAGCGTCATAGGGGTGGCAACATTTGAGGATGGTGACAGATTTTTCCCCCCTTTCCCTCTAGACCCCTTTATTATTTAAAAAACCTAAAAATGCCCTATTTTTAAGCCTTTTTTTTCGAGTGGAGCATTGCGGCGAGCGAAGCGAGCCGCCATGCGACCATGGGAACAGCGCGGCGAGCGAAGCGAGCCGTGCTGTGACTCCCCCCAAGCCCCCCAGAACCCCCTCCTCCTGAACCCGGGGGGAGCGTCGCGGCGAGCGAAGCGAGCCGCCACGTGACCACGGGGAACAGCGCGGCGAGCGAAGCGAGCCGTGCTGTGACCCCCCCTAAGCCCCCCAGAACCCCCTCCTCCGAAACCCGGGGGGAGCGTCGCGGCGAGCGAAGCGAGCCGCCACGCGATCACGGGGAACAGCGTGGCGAGTGAAGCGAGCCGTGCTGATACCCCCCTAAGCCCCCCAGAACCCCCTCTTCCTGAACCCGGGGGGAGCGTCGCGGCGAGCGAAGCGAGCCGCCACGCGACCACGGGGAACAGCGCGGCGAGCGAAGCGAGCCGTGCTGTGACCCCCCTTAGCCCCCCAGAACCCCCTCCTCCTATGTCTGCCGTTTTACTTCATTTAGGACCTACTTGTAGGTCGCGCGACAAGGTCCCTTCTAGCGGTTCCGACCCGTTGAGGATTTGGCTTTACGTAAAATTTAGGGTTCCGTATAGGGTTTTGATTGGGGTTATACTATATTGAGGAATTTGATTAAATGGTCGACTTTTAGGGTTCCTTAGGACTTTTATTGGAGTTTCAACTACACTTAGAAGCTTGATAATGTTAAAATTTTTAGGGTTCCTTAGGACTTTGATTGGGGTTTTACTACATTGAGGAATTTGATTAAGTGGTCAACTTTTAGGGTTCCTTAGGACTTTGATTGGAGTTTCAACTACACTTAGGAGCTTGATAATGTTAACATTTTTAGGGTTCCTTAGGACTTTGATTGGAATTTCAACTACACTTAGGAGCTTGATAATGCTAAAATTTTTAGGGTTCCTTAGGACTTTGATTGGGGTTTTACTACATTGAGGAACTTGATAAAATAAACAACTTTTAGGGTTCCTTAGGCCTTTAATTGGACTTTCAACTACACTTAGGACCTTGATTATGTAAACAATTTTAGGGTTCCTTAGCACTTTGATTGGAATTTCAACTACACTTAGGAGCGCGATAATGCTAAAATTTTTAGGGTTCCTTAGGACTTTGATTGGGGTTTTACTACATTGAGGAACTTGATAAAATAAACAACTTTTAGGGTTCCTACGTTAATAATCAAGTTTTCACTTCTGCCGGCACTCCCGGAGTGCAACCCGTATTTTTTTTTTTCATGATGCTTTTCATGATGAAATAAATAAATTCTGTGGATAATCCACACAACACTATGATAGTCTCAAATTAAGCAGAGCTTGTACTATGGGAACCAGACAGCTGGTATAATACTTGTGTACTTTTTTTTCTGAATATATTTTAGAATACAATATGAAACCAGACAGAAAACACAAATGTGTGTTGAGCACACAAATATATGTTCTCGGTGGGAATCGAACTCATGACCAGTCAACCTCTTGCTCAGTAGAAAGTTCACATTCTCAGTGGTAGAACTTCAATTGAAGTTGGTGTGAATGAGACGAATCGCGTTTTCATTCGGATTGTTACAGCGCTAGCACTGTACAGCACAACACGCACCACACTTTGGCTTTTCTAAATGGTTTTATTATTGAGAATAGCTTTTTGTTAAAACAAAAACATTACAAACACGTTTTCGGACCTAAACAAATTACAAAGGTTGCTTTAGTTTTAAAGTTATTAATTCAAGAATTTAATTACTTAATTATGTAGCTTTATTTACAAGCACACAGCTAGCGTGAGGCCAACGCCTGCGAGCCTCCGTTCCTGCGTTACCGTGTCCCTTGCGGAGCGCTGTCCCCGGCGTCATGTCCCGCCGCTAGCAATTAGCATTTAGATTAAACAAATAAACGGCATCGCGGCGTGACCTGCAAGCAGGATCCGCTTTATTTATTATCTAATTATTTTATTTATTGCATTCCTCCGGCGCCGGCGCTGCGGACACGCCAATGATTTATTACACGAGTTACAGCTTTGTTTGCTATTCATTTTGGATTTTGAAATTTAGCAAAATGTCCTTTACATCCTGGTCAGAGATCGGGACGATAATACAGTGACCATCGTTTATTTACCTTCCTATACAGAGAGGGAACCAACTCACAGATCAGACTTACAACCGTTCTTCCTGGATATTTATCTTATTTCCAGCACTGGACATGATGATGCACTGGTCTGTGTCATACAAAGTTTATCTTCAATTACAGCGAAGCAAAAAAGAGGGTTATTATTTCGACCTCTATGAATTAGTATCTCTATGTATGTATGTTCATCTGTTCCCTCATAACTTGTAAACTGTTTATCAGAATTTGACAAGTAAGTATCGATGGAAGCGTCTGAATTGTCCACTGATTATAGGCTATGGTGTCGTTACATTAAATTAAATGTGGGCAGACATAATAGTAATGAACTTGAAAAATATTGTGATGTCGTGTTGGGCTTACTTAGCACATTTCAAAAAACAAATTATCTACCTTATTTTATTATCAAACTATTACGAAAGTATTTGTGACTTTGATTGAAGTTCTCAGAATCTGCTAATTCTATTGTCATTGACCATATTAAGTTATTTAGAGAGCTAAAGTTACCTAATCTATTAGTTAGATTTAATCATGTTGTCAGCATGTCAAGCCTTACGCACATCTAAGCGTTCTGCAGTGGCGATCTGTGAAACGCTGTCAAATATCGCTGTCGTATCTGAAAGCGTTTCACTGATCGTCACCGCAGAACGCGTAGATGTGCGCTTAAATGTTGTACATAATATGGTATTGTATAAACAGCGTGATATTTGAAGCGGCCTCAGTGCTCGGTCAGTGCTCGGGATCACTAAACCCGCCGGGGTACTGTCGGCTCACTAATACTGTAATTAATGCTATCACAACATTTACCGCATTTACGCTACGGCTGCAACATGGCATTACAACTATTCAAAATACGTTCAAAATCCAGGATAATGAATTCTCTTAGTACAGGAACATCTACGCGTGCTGTCGACTCAGCTCGGGAGACGCTGACTGCGCCTGAATAATGAAGAGAGAAGTAACGCACTATCAAAGGCGAGGCTGTCATGCCGCGCGGCTCAAGGCAACCAACGCCATATCCACCATAATGCACACCCTGATGTAATGGGGGACTGACCTTACCTACTTGCTATCATTTAATGCTGTAGGTAAGGGCATGCATTATCGAAACTTTTAGATAATCGATAATACGATATTTATCGCTCTATTTCTCGATAATTATCGGTTTTTTGTAAAGGAAAACCTTCATGTTTTGGTTTGTTATTTAATTGTTCTATTTGTCCTATCTACACCCAGCAAGATTTACATATCTACTATTATGTATCTATTTTAACTTATTTGTATATATTAGATTACTACATAATATTTATTATATAATGTATTAGATTTTTTTTCTTTTAGCTTCCGGTCTTTCAAGGATTTAATAAGGAAAACAGCTTAGACTTATTGAAATATAGTAATATATATTTATTACTGTTACTAATCGAATCAATTTTAATTAGCTAACACTTTCCTTTTTAATATGAACTATTTTAACAATTGGGTTCTTTGGACTAGTAATCATTATCTATAAATGTTTTTTATTAATCAAATATATCATTTACACTTTTTTAACATTTTTGTATCATTAGAAATAAGAATGAACTATTGGTATTAATTGTTCATTCATACATTTTCGACAGCACTAGTTTAATGAATTTTAGCAGCCTTCTCCTGTTGGAAATGTGTGCGAAGAAATGACAAACAATCAATTGCTTTGTCATTAAGGTTCGTGCGCAGTTTAATGCACAGTATTCCAGCCGCAGAAAAGGCACGCTCACTTTCGACACTTGTTGGCTTAATTGAACGAAGCCATCCATAAGCTTTAGACAACAACTGTCCTCGGTCACCTTCATTTTCAAATAATGACATTTCAACCTTAAGCAGAGTCAAAATGTCTTCTTTAGCCGTTGAAATATTTCCAACTCTGCTTTTGCCCGTTTCATCATAGCTAATTTTGCTGATTCTTTGTCTAATCATTTCTTTATTTGATAATGGGGTGCTGTTGACTTGACTCGGCGAATCTTCACTAGGAGATTCATTGGCATCGTTGCTGGAAAGAATTGTTGTGGCTGAATCGTATTTCAGAAGCTCTAATATCATTTCTTGCAGACAATTCTTAGGCAAGCGGGGATAAACATCAGAGTAGTTTTCATTTTCATCAAAATATTCAGCGGGGCTGTGCAGGTATTGCATTAGACTTGCAACTGGTAGTCGCCTTTGCTTTATCCTTTTCCTGAGATTTGCATGAAGCTCCTCACTAAGTAATGTGTTGCGTGCTTTCAGTTTTTCAAGCGCAAAACTTGTAGCAACATCAGCACTGATTAGAGTAGCATCTTCTCGACATACAGCTTCAACAGTAACCTTCATTACATCGAGATTTTCATAAATGTCTTCGAGAACAGACCACTCCTCTTCATTAATCTGGATATCACATTTAACGTCAATGAGTGCTTTTAAGACTGCACTTTTCACTTTAATGAACCTTCCTATCATATCGCAAAGCGTAGTCCAGCGCGTTTTGCAGTCTAACAACAAGGAGTTTTCTTTGCCAAGCTCCATTTTCATATATTTTAGTAATATATCGGATTTCGTTGGTGACTTTCTGAACATTCGCACAATATTCCTCACCTTTTCTACAGCAAGTCCAAACTTTATATTTGTTTGTACATCTGTTGAAGTTGGAGGTTGTTCTATTTGAAGTCCGTCAGTATCATCTTCAGGGCCAATGCCAACTGCGTTCAGAGCGTTTTCGTTTTCAGCCGATTCATCTTGAGCTTCAAGCACGAGTTCTTGTTTTTTTGTGTAGAATGTATCCACGATGGCCAATTGCAAGCCATGAGCCAAGCATAGCTGATGAATGCACTTTAAATTTCCTCCTAATCTAGTCATAACTGATGCTCCATCAGATATGATCCCGATCACATCTGTGTCAAAATTTATTTTAAAATCATCTAGCCTTTTTCGCAGGTATTCTTCACACTTTATAGCTGTAACTGAGCCATACGTCCTACACCTACATAAACCAAGGTTTCTCGTCGTGTGGTCGTCGGTACCTTTGAAAAATGCACAATGAAGGTTCACGTTCATGTATCTTCTATTTCGTGAAGATGTCCATTCGTTTATCGAAACTGTAAACTTATGTCCTTCATTTTTTAGTTCCTGTATTTCTTCTATAAGATTTTTTTTGGTCTTTTCATAAAACTTTACTGTGACATTTTTGATGGTGTTTGCGCTTGTGGGTAATTTATAGCCAGCTTCATTAAAAAGATGCTTCAGGTCGTCAGATTCTGTAAAAGCCCTGAAAGGCAAGCCATCGAGTGCTGTCATTCTTGATATCATAACATCCAGCGATCTTTTTGATGGCGTGAAAAAGTCAGACATCTTACTTCTTTTCGCTGCAACAGGCGAGTCCAATGAAGTCCCAGCAGTTACAGTATCTCTACGTTCTTCTGTAGCGCGTTTTTGGCTGTCAAGTGAAATATCATGTAATCTTAAGTGGCTGCGAAGTCCCGTTGTAGTTCCACCCGCACACTTAATGGTTTTTGCACAGGTCTTACATTTTGCAGAATCACCAGAATCTGCTTTGAGATAATGATACCAAACTGATGTTGGATCCGAACTTTTTTTGTATACGGGCATGTAGTTTATTTTATCTGACATTTTGACATCGTAAGTCAATGATTTCAGGTGTAGCAATAAATGTATCTGAAACAAAGTATTTTTATAAGGTAAAATTAGAAGTAGGTACTAATTACGCGATTAGAAACTAAGCGTACCACTAGTGGACTTTGACTTTACTAACAGTCGCATGATTATTGTAAATTCTCCCGCCTTGGTCACATAAGCCGTGGCTGCAACAGTCCCGTTGAAAGAAATTATGTTTTTTTGTTTATTCTACAAAATTATATTGAATTGAATTATAAGAATGCAGTGTAAATAAACTTTATTGATATTGTTTCTGATAATTTACTCTTCATTTTATACCTACCTCAATGCAGCAACGTACTTACTTAACAAAAACAAAAGCTTTTTGTTTGACAAAAAATATTATTTAATCTGTATCATCTTACTAACATAAATCTACCTAATTTTTTATTAATTTTATAGTGTTTACTACACTTAAGGAAATCACAAAGATTTTTATAATGTCCCAAAAGTTAAGAGCCGAGCGGGATTTGAACCCGCGACCTTCCCCTCGGTACTTAACTTTTGGGACATTATAAAAATCTTTGTGATAAATCTACCTAATTATTGCATCTTTCAATCGCCAACTTTGTCACCAATAACGCAGAGCAAAACTACCAAATTCACACCGACACTGATCACAAATAATTATAACTACCGCCACAGATCGAATGAATGCAAAGGAACTGTCGCGTTCCCCGGCGTGGCGTGCAGCCAGCGCGGTGAGGCGAACTCATACACCAAAAAACTGAGCTTGCTTGCACGGCATTTGCACGGGTAATTCGAAAGACGCGCGAATAACGCAGGTGTTTGAAATAACTTCGTAAATTATTTATGAATTTATCATTTATCGATAATTTTATCGACTTTATTCGATGATTATCGCTGGAGAAATTGGGCCGATTACCGATAATTTATCGATTATCGGGTTTGCATAAGGTACCTACCTAAATAGTTAATCGAACATTGATAAAGAAATATACCAAATATTAGGGTTTCGATGCTAGCCGTTTTCCTTCTTTATTTTCGTACTTTTGCCTCATGCAAAAGTGTAGGTACATAATATTGGTCCTGAGATATTGGGAGTGAGAGATTATTTCTTATGCTGGTATGTTTTTTTTATTACGGTATTCTATATTTTCTTATATCCATGGTGTTACAAGCGATCACTATTATGTTTAGATTCATCTTTGAAAATACTGTGAAATTGGTAGTACGCAGTAGGTTGGCAGCTTATTACCACCATACTGCTACCGCCAAGCTGTTTTAAGGGAGGGTAGAGTTGTTCTCACACGCATACCTAATCTTTCATACCTTATTCAAATTACCTTGAATATTCACCTCTAAAAGTAGGTATAGTACCTTTTGGTACAATGTTCAGGCGTGAGGGCGAGTACGAGAAGCGCGCGATAACTCAAGTGCCGCGTACGAAGCGTTACGTTACGTTTACGGTAGACATTAGTCAGTGGACACAACGAGCGTGCTCCCACCGCACTTATAACTTACTGCATTTCAGATGGCACTGGTTCAAATGTGGATCCAAATTTTTTTCATTTTCATTTCATTTATTCATAAACAATTTGCAAAAATCTTGTTTGAAATTACTTATATTATTAGACAACACAAAACATGGTACACAAAAAGGTTAAACTGATCAAATAATAAAAGCAATAATAATGTCAACAAATAAAATGTCAACAAGTAAAATACAATTCTTAGTCTAAATTACACATAATATGTGTAATTTAGCTGTAGCTTTTTAAAAGGACCAGTCTATAAAATATGATACGATTTCTTTGATCTAGCAAAATAAAATCGTGATCTATAAGGTTAATTATTTAAATCTAGGCTTACAAGGCTATGTTATAATATGTTAATATCATAATTCATAATTCTACACAATTAATGAATTTATTGCTTATGATATTATTCAGGGTGTAGAAACACCCTTTCAACAATAGCCTTGTAAGCCTAGAATTAAATAATTAACCTTATAGATCACGATTTTATTTTGCTAGATCAAATAAATCGTATCATATTTTATAGACTGGTCCTTTTAAAAAGCTACAGCTCAGTACGCCTACCATGAGCTCTGTCTGGCTCTGTCTCTATATAGATCACGATTTTATTTTGCTAGATCAAATAAATCGTATCATATTTTATAGACTGGTCCTTTTAAAAAGCTACAGCTCAGTACGCCTACCATAAGCTCTGTCTGGCTCTGTCTCTAGTTCTGATTTTGAGTCTGTGTGAGTGTTGACTAAATAAATCCTATACGTCAAAACGTCACACACACAGTATAATGCACCGGTGAGCACTCACACAGAATCAAAACCAGAGCCAGAGACAGAGCCAGACAGAGCTCATGCTAAGCCTACAGGATCATACGGTAAAGTACGAAGCAAGCAGGCTGTGAACTATTTGGTTGTTCTTTAGGACTTGATTGCGTGATAGCGACGACTCATTTTATCAGCCGGTTTTTGAAGTCTAGGGCTAGCTAAAGATCTGTAGCAATACTTATTTATTTGTCAGTAGGATGGTTTTGTAGCCTTAATTTCAGAGGTTCTCATAAAACTTTAAGTCCCATCTAAAATTCTATGCTACAAAACGTATGTGGACCTCTCTCGCTATTTATTTACTCTCCATCTGTGGGTACTATCGCAGCTCTTCCGATAGAATTCTGTAGAAGCCACTACATTATGTATTTGCATCTTGGAAATGTCCTGTAACTTTTACTGCATTCAGCGTCGCCAGGGGCGTGACGGAGGCCGCAAGAGGGGAGGGGGGGAGGATGTTATAAAGTGAAGCGGGTTACGTCGCATGTGCAGATAAATTCAGCTCAATTTATCCCTATAATAATGTGGTGCTTCGTCAGGATGTCACAATGTTTGTATGAACCTAAATTTTAGTGGTGCTCTTTTCAATATCAATAAGTACGAGCTATGTTTAGGGCATAGAAGCGTCTAAATGTAAACAGCACTACCGGTCACTCCAGTACGGTTCGTCAGTAGCGCTGCAAGTAAGTAATGCAAGGCGTGTGAGTGAAGCCGGGACGTTAATGATGCACGCGAGCGGAGGATCAGCAGCTAAGTGATGGATACCGGCCGTGATACGTGATGCCGTGATACGTGATGCCGTGATACGTGATACCGTGATCCGCCGGCACAGCGCCGCGCTCGGGGTCATGTGTCTGCTGATCGGGCTGTTTTGTCTCAAAGTAAATAACGAAAGGTATTCGTTTCAGTATAAGTTAATATTCAGGTCTACTAAAATGCTTTCAGAAAAAGGGCATAGGTATTTTAAGGAGTTGGGCTGGCTGGAGTGAGGTTAGGCAAGGGGACAATGGACAATACACCCCATCGCGGGACGTCAGTGCAGATCTTATTCCCTCAAATCAATCAGAATTAGGATAAGATGTGCATAGGTACACAAGGATACGCATCAAACTATACACTATCTATAATTTTCGTTTATGTATTTGTGTGCTGCCCACCAAACGCAAGTTGAGGATTCTTTGTTCGGCTAACTTCAAGTTGTACTCGTACATTCGTTTACAGTAAAAAGCCCGAAGCTAATTACAACAATACTTACGTATAACTAAAACACGCCATTAAACTTATTGAGAGTATATTGTGAAACGTTGAAATGCTGTGGTACGTAAAAGAAAAGTCGTTAGTAATCACTCCTGCGTTAGTCTCGGGATATTAGCTTAGTAAAGTCATCGACAGCAAGCATGTTTATTTGATCTCTTCTTACAGCTTGATAGGTGATAGCGAAACCCTTGACTTGCTACAAGTATTAGTTGTTCGCAAACAAGGCAGGGCGTCTCGCAACTGATACTCACCGACATATTAATTATCCAAAGCAAACAAAGTAGCTCGTGTTTGGTTTCTCCGCCTCGCTGTTATCCCTCTCCCTTTCCTCTCTTGAAGGAAACCAGCTCTTTTTAATATATGTTATCATTGACTTACTGTCAAGTCAAATCCAGAATTGTATTTAGATTTCAAGCACTATTTAAATTTGAACAGTCCAAGTCAGCTAAGGATAAAGACTTTATTCAAAGTCAAATTCAGTTGCATCACAAGGATCGCTTTGAAACGTTTTAAAGCTAGATAGGTCTGGGTGCCAGTTCCACTATTGATTCAATGATACATACACAATTAAATAAACTACAAAAGTAACAGCAGACTAACTGAGTCTTGCAGTAGGTACAGCCGTGATAAATTAGTCATTTTTCCGCGTCGTGTTTGATGTTGGCTCTCGTATTTCACCAGTCTTCAGTGTTCAAATTTTGACAAAAAATAAACGATACCATGATAATATTGCACTGATTTATGCAAAACTTTACAAGAATATATATAAGTACTAAACTAACTTTTTGATATTAGCATCTAGAACATGCGCTTATTTCACGAGTCTAATAAACCACTTGCAAATTACGCGAAGTAATGAAGTTAAGAAGTCTGAAAATTCCGTGAGAGTTTCAGAAGTGTTTGCCAAACTCTGCGCCGTTACTTTATATGAATATCACATTTTTAAGGCAAAAATAAAAAGGAAGTAGGTGGTATCAACAGGTGTATTATGTAGACAGTTTGCTTTTCGGTTGTAAAAATATTGCAGCATACATTTTTGTGTAGTATGATGCGTATACATTGATACTTTGTTCGCCCATAGTTGTGTAAATTAAGTTTGTATGGAAATCGTACCCCCTTAAGCTAATATTGTTAAAATAGTTATAGGAGGCTTAAATAAATAAATAAATATGCGTATGCATAACGCATGTAATGTGATAATTTCAATAAATCTATATAGTAACTCAGGTCCAAAATTCATTAAGTATTGAGTATCAAGAGTAAAAACTTTCTCTTACTTATTGAATTTACAATGAATCGAGCAAACAACAACGGCCACCTTGTTAGCGATATCTCTGTGTTGATCGCCAATATCGCTCGGTACGTAGCACGGCATACGGCATACGGCACACCGCGGCCGTACGTACCCACGTATGGGAACCAAATCATCTGGCGAAACTCATTGTAACTTTGCAACATTAGATACGCACCCCAAAGTAATCGACAAATTAAATTAGCTCTTATTACGTACAGATAAAGGAGATGGCAGAAAATTTAGATATTACGCGACTACATTGAAATTTCTTAAGTAAAGTTTCTCAGCTAATATTTGTGGTACATTTTCAGGGAATACGTTTAATACAATCATAACATTAAATGTTGTTACGAAGTTTGTTCTGGAGAATTCGAGCGCGGGGTCTAGCGGGGGGTGTGCGGGCGGCGGGGTGCATACCCCGCATTGTCACCACATTGCGTACATACACAATTAAGCGTACTTGCTGCGAGAAGGGCTTTACGAGTTTTGTTTGCGCGGAGTTTTCGCAGTTTTCGGGAAATCTCGGAGCTTCTTATCCGTGTTCGCGAACTGGCATTACTGCGGCATTACTGTGGCATTACTGTGGCACACTGTGGCATTAGGCGGGTTCACGGCGCTCCAGCGTGTAGCCATCGCATTACACGCCGTTATCCGACGAGCTACTTTACAAATATACAAATCCATGACGCTTTCAAACATCTTTTCTAGTATTATTTTGTTTTAAGTTCTTCCGGTGGGAATTTATGACTAGCTTAGTATACCATGCCTTTTATATACGTGAAGCAATACCTATATAATATCAGTGAGATATTAAAATATCCGCCAAATATTCCATGGCGGCAAACAAGCATAGCTAACCCTCGTTCCTTTCTAGGTGAAAATTTGTATTCCCTCGACGCGCAGCTATAAAATATGGGGTCAATATGTGTCCCTTTTATAAAAAATAAATAAATATGATGGAGCCACAATGTCTCGCGCGGGCCAATAATAATAAAATGTGTCAGTGTCAATAAGCACACGCGGCCGTGGCGGGACCGACGCGGGGCGCGGGGCGCGGGGCGCGGGCGGGGCGCGGCGGGACAGAGCCAGCGAGCGCGCCAACCTTATTGTGTTGAACTGGAGAACATCTGAGTTCTACTCAAATATTAAAAAATACGCAAGAATTACAACGAGAGTTATCTTTACTATGACTCAACTGAAAAGCTACCGCTGCCACGGTGAAAGTAAATGGTGGGACAGTTACTTTGATTGTTTGGACATTTGAATTGTGTTTTGAAGACTTGCGTGTACCGCTGAACTCATTTTATAACACTTGCTTCAGGAACATTGCCATTAATAAGTTGGATATAAAAATAACAATAAAGCAATATAACCACTGGGATACGAATTGGTTAAACAACCACTTCCTACTGATAATAAAATTATAAGTTTAGAGAATTCAATAAAATTGATAACCCTGTCCTGTATGCTTAACATGTAGTCCGCAGTCAATATTATAGGTTGCGATAGAGGTGCGTGTCGGCTGCGTGACGCGTGCGTGACGCGTGCGTGATTGTCGCACCGCTCGGAGTGGACACTGCCCAATCTGAGTTATTTACGGCGACGCGCTAAAATATCTTTTACGAGCTGCGAAAATAATGTCTAGGGGCCATAAATAAACTACATTATAGGTTTTATTTCAGTTCAATTTTCTCCACCACTTTGTTCGGTGAATGTGTTTCATTACTTTTTATAGCTAGAATATTTTTGCATAAAAACACCTTTGCCTAGTTTATACGAGTACCTTTACCTTTGTGAGCGGAATTGAAGCGTAGTAATATGTTTAAAAATTGAAACTCATATGCGTTTGCCACAGTTCTGTATCTTACTGATAAAAATGTAGAAGCATTTTCAGTAATGCTGTTCTTCCAAATAAAACCCTGCTTAATTCTTGTACTTAAAAAGACTTAAGTATTTTGTGGTGGACACGTAATTCACTTAAACTTTTATGCAAAAACCATCGATTGTAATCTGTTTTTTATCGTGTACTTTCGAACCAAATATCGGGAAAGGATTTAAGAGCGTCTTAAAGAGGCTCCTTTCGTGCACTCAACACATGTTTTCTGAATTTTTTTGGGTCGACGAAATGCCAGCTTCCTCACGATGTTTTCCTTCACCGTTTGAAAGTATTGTGCATAGGGCATATACATTTCTGGGCAGAAAAATCCTTGATAAAAGACTAGATTTAAACCCACGACCTCAAGACCGGAAGGCGGGGCCGCTACCACTAGTCCATTTGAGCTCAGTTTTTTTTTATTTGCACTGTCCCACTGCTGGGCAAAGGTCTCAAAATGTATAATTGAATGAAATTTAATAAAACAAGGAGTAGGTATGGACGTATGTCGGATTGTCCGGTCGTTCTAAGTTTCACTAAGTCCGGCATTAAACATTAGTTAGTTAAGCGGCTTACGTCACGACGCGCGGCTTTGTCCTAATCCGCGTGTTCACATCACACCGGCGTGGGAAACGCCGCGTTCGCCCGTGCAAGTCAATTCTATGCTAGAGCGTTGCAACCGAGGGACTCATAGCTACGCGTGCTCGGTTCTATTGAAAAGTAAACTAGTTAAGAAATACTTGGATGGTTCGCGGCTAAATGATTAGTTTGATGATGATAACCACCAAAATAAACAACTGAATTTGACAAAAAAACATTCAAAAATCAAAAAATCAAAATGTTTTTTATTAAAAAAACTACAGGTAGGACAAATAAAGGGTTGGGATCTCTTCTTTTAAGTTGTTAAACCTGTATTAGAAGAGAGCCCCTCTTTTCTGTGGCTCAACATTGCCTTGTAATTTAATTTAGGTGATAGGTACTTTATACATAAATAGGTAACGATCGTTAGACTGTCCGTGGAGCTCTTGGTGTACTACTCAGCCGTGACCAGCAGTTTTGTCAGGTTTATAAAAGTTATTTACTTCGTAAGTCAATTAAGTAGTAATAAAGTTAGATATTGATGTTTTCAGATTATCACGCTTGCTTATTGATAAAGTTAGAGAAATCACTTAAAAAAGTCTTATAGTATAGGATCCCTAGAAGAAGGACCTTCACCGAGCTGGTTATTTAATGAAACGTATTTTATATTTAATTAAACATGCCAATAAATATATTCTATATGGGTTGCCTATCAAATTTCAGTCCAGGATATGATTAATTAATAATTAAAAAAAAAAAATGTTTTTTTAACTTTCCACCGGTTTGTTTATTAGACAAATTCTACACCAATCGAAAGTATAGACCCCATAGAATATGCAAACGTTAGGTTGCCTATTTTTTTCCGGTCACAACTCTCGGGTAGCCAGGTATAAACAGGAAAATCGATACTAGCATTTTGCACCGGTATGTTTATTGAATAAAAATACTGGGGTCTATACATTCGATTGGTATAGAATTTGTTTAATAAACAAACCAGTGGAAAGTTTAAATTTTTTTTAAAATTATTAATTAATCATAATTATCCTGGACTGAAATTTGATAGGCAACCCTTATAGAATATATTGGCATGTTTAATTATATATAAAATACGTTTCATTAAATAACCAGCTCGGTGAAGGTCCTTCTTCTAGGGATCTTAGACTATTATCATAAGTTGGAAGTAGAAGCCAAGTGCTTGGCGTTTTTATTGTTAAGCGAAGCGCAGCTATTATGTCGCCGGTGTGTTCCTCCATAGCGCGTCGCCGCCGCCGGTCTGTCGGGCCCCGCATATGGCGAGATAATGTGTGTAATGCTCGCGCCGCAGTTTACATTAGCTATTGTTCATTTAAAGGATTAACTACAACCCCTTCCACCCCTCATCTCCACACCCCTCTCATCCCCCGCGAGGATATGATGATTAAATTATACGATTGTGTAGCTGTTTGTGTTAATATGGAGAATATACAGGTCGTGGTAATTGGTTTGAGGTGGATGAATATGTGCGGATAAAAGTTGATTCGCTGTTTTCTAAACGTGGATTCTATGAAATGTGAAGATAGACTTATCCCGGTAAAAGCTATGGTTCCCGTGGGATATATTTGTTTTTAATCATACGTATAAGATAAAATCGTGTTTATATTATTGCAGTCTGGATGAGCCACTAAATATTCAACGAGCAACTGTAGTATAATAAGAGAGCCATATCAAGATAAAGGAAGCAATAATTATAATTGTGTATCACAGAGACTGTGAGTAGTATGAGTACCGTGACACGAGAGTAATCATAAAAACCGCGAGATCGCGAGACTAATTATAATAACCCAGGCATCAATCATGCACAAATTTTTCTGATGCAGAGATACTTTTGTTTTGTGTTTCTGTAAAATAAACTGTTGATGTTACATATCAACCGTTGATCTCTTTATAGAATCGTACAATAAGTTATAGATACTTAAATATCATAAAATCGGCGCTAGTAACGTGTATATCAGTGAACACGACACTAAATATGTAATGGAGGCGTTATGTTCCTTTTTACTCGGCGTTACTCCGCCGAATGTAACCTGTCACGTTACCTTACTTATTTATAAACTTTTCTATAACAACACATTTTTTCTCTTTACAATATGAACTACTAGTTCTGCGCTATAGCTTCGCTGTCGTGTACGTACGTACGTGTCGTATATGTACTTATTAAGTAGGTAATAATTTGTTAATACACATAAATTATTAGCAAGATATTCTACAGTCAGATAGAGAATAATTATAGCTTGTGATAAAATGAACCAAGATAATTTTGTATCACCTAATATTTTTAAGTTGGCCATTCTATTTCAGTTGGCTAATTTAAATATAATGCTTTTAAGCTAAAAAACAGCACAAATTCTGAATTGAATGATTAGGTAGCTACAATTGTATAGTTGACTGCAAGAGATCACAAACCGGTACACTCCGCGCCAGTAATTGGTAACGGACACCGCGCGCCGGTGTCGCTGTCGACACTCAACCACATTTAATCATTGTTTATTTGAAAACTACATTTATAATAGCATGGTAGCAAAGGATACGGTCCGTATGCTTGTATGAAGTTATAGTTACCGAATCACATTATTTCGGGCGCTGGCAATTCCCGAAGCTACGCATTTTTTTCAAATTCTTTATTGCCCTTTATCATTTTTATTTATTGTTATTCGACAAGGTTTACAAAGATTTATATACATTACGTACTTAAGGACTCCCGTTGAAGTCTTTTGTACGGACGCTGATCCATTGAGCATTGACAAGTAAAAACTTCGCTACTGCTACGCTATTGCTACGATCGCTACGGAAGTGCTACGTAAGCTACGCTACTGGTACGGACTTGCAAAGACAGCTACGGTTATCTACGAGTTGTCCATTTTCTGTGCTACAAAATGTATCGAATATAACATTGATTGAAGGTATTTTGTAGAATAGCTAGTTTAAGAACTAGCTTAGGAAGTCTCGGTCTCGGTCTCGCTCGCAGGTCAGCGTTGAACTCGTAAATTTGCGTCAAAACGGCCGCGTAATTACTACTAAAGGTAATTCACTATTTATTTGCGCGCCATCTATTAGCTAAGAAGCCCAGAATTGAAGTTATTTCAGTTGCATTTACCTTTTCGTTGCTACTGCTATAAGTTGCATTTAATTTGAGATCGAAATCGAATAATAAAACAACGATAAAAATAAAACTACAAACCAGTGGGCAACACAAAATGGATCCCCATTTTGTGTTGCCTACTGGTTTGACCCATAAACAAGTTGGATACTAAAAGCCTCAGAGAATGTGTATGTCGTGCAAGGCTCTCGTCTCACAACATCTCATCTGGAGCCATCTCTCCGTTCTCGACATTCGATTTAAGAACGCGCTCTTATACCACTTGAATGTCACAAAGCGGCTCTATATATCACAAAGTAATATTTCTGCGGGGAAGGGATGACGGCGAGGGGCGAGGGGCGAGGGGGCTGACACCGCTACTATATTACCCGCATTCCCACGTATATGAGTTTAATTCAGCTAATGGAGCTATGAGCGGGACGCTTCGAGATGTTCATTTATTGTTGTCGACGGACGTATTCGGATGTCACTCGATATTGTCGAAATGAGGCTCTGACTTCTCACAGTAGTATACAATAACAGAGTGTAATGGATTATTCAGTACTTAATAACAAAATTAGCTAAATTAAAATCTAAAATCAGTATCATCAATAGAGTATAATCTCGCTATTCTTCTTGTCATGTCACTAGTTCTTGGGAACTGTGTGGTGAAAGGATTTTGACACTTTTAGATTCAACGACATGCCGATTTCCTCACGAAGTTTTCCTTCCCCGTTTGAGAGTACTGCCATAGTGCACGTCCATTTTGGACAGAAAAACTCATTGGTACACGACTGGATTTGAACCCACGACCTTGAAAATCAAAAGGCAGGGCCGCTACCACCAGTGCTCCACTATATAAAATTTTCAATCGATATATTTTTCTGATGCTACTTCATGTTTTTGTTACTTCTTAAGTCGATGTCCTATTAGACTAAGGCCCTTTTCAATGACTAGACCGAAATATTAACCAGTTTCACTGGTTTACGCGATAAACAACTGTAAAATACAAATAACTCTTGTAGATACGTTACAGTAAATAATTTATCGAATGCTTTGCAGATAGTTCAGAACAGTAACAAGACGTGAGAGTGATGTGTATGGATGAGGCGGCGCGTGACTGGAGTCCCGTCCTGCCACCACACCACCACTCCACCACTCTGCCGCCGTCGATTGCCTCGCTTTCATCACACTGGTGAGGATTGCCCAATAATGGCCAAATTTCAATAAAACATACCTTTGGTTCTCAATTCCCTTTCAAGCACTTCTACCAATTTTTTTTATTTAAGGCACGGCTACATCTAGGCCATAAGTGACACTGATATCTGTATTATATTTGATAGCAGCTAGCTGATTGCCTATAGATGTGGCTGTATCGTATCATACCCACCTAGTTATAACTACTTAAACAGGTAGAATTTTATCTACAACAAACTTCGATTATTCACCTTTATTTCGTACTTTTAGATATGAAACATGATTAAAAAACACAAAGTGCTAAGCATCCGAACAGAATGATTTCAATGTCAAAAACGAAGCGCCGCGTAATTCCCAGTGCAGGTAAACACGAAGGTGATATCCTAAAAGGGGGCATAAAGAGGTCGCGTTGGCCTCGGAGGCCAAGTAGCGAGGCATGCCGCCACAGAGTGCACACCGCACAGACACTCACTTATTCACTAAGGTTTGCCTACATAACAGGCACATTGACTACCTTGCCAGATCATTCTATGAACAGATACAGTGCAATTTTTTACTGTTACCATACAGAATCTTATAGAAGATACAGGTGAACTGTCTTAGAAACAATTGGGTCTTTTTAGTAATATAAATTTTGACGCAGTAAATTATTATATCAAGCGCAAGTTACAAATACAATTTTTTTATTTACCAAAAGAAGGTTTACACAAATAAAGCCAGGAAGCAAGCAAGGTTGTCCATACGCATGAGTGATTTTGATAAAACAATTAATGAATGCAGATCAAATGAGTTTAATGTAACGACTTTTTCATCATATCAGAAGTTAATATTAAATTCATTGATTAGTGTGGATATGAGGCTCTGTACAGTCGGTGGTCTGTGCGACGAGCGGGGGCAAATGTGCATCTCGCGAGATGAGTCGTCTGTACACGGCTCAGTTATGCAAGCACTCGCTCGGAATCGAGGCGAGCTGAAAGAAAGTGCTCTCTGTCGTGGATCTACGGATTTTTATTTGGAAACAGTAATGTTTAGAACTTTACAGACAAATTGTCCTTTACATATCCCTTTACTTTATGTTGTTTTGGTTAGTACCGAGTCGTATAATAAAACTCTGAAATTACAGCAAAAACGAGTTGTATATTTTATTTATCTATAATTCTAAGAACATTATTTCTAACTTCTCTTGTATATTTTTTCCTTCCTGTTCTCATGTTATATTTTTCAATAATATCAGTAAAATAATAGTTAAATATAGCATGATACTTGCAAATATGTTTGTTAGAACATCCCTTGCAAGACTATTGAATAGATCTCCGTCTGTAGTGGCGGCGGCAGTGAGTGGCGTGGTGCCGTCTTGGATATGCAGCGCTGCCTCCGGGGAGGCTTTAGCTCGGTTGTTTATTAATATGCGCTTTGCTCACAGAGGAATTATGTGACTCCGACGTGACGTGCTGTTATTAGGTGCATTAAGCTTTGCAACTGAAATTCATTGCCAATTTGCAGCGTCAGAGCCCTTGAATATAGCTTATATTGGTGGACATTGTTTTATACAGCAACATTTTGCTTCAAACTAAACCTAGTTTGTTTTTGTAGGTACTCGTAATATGTAAAAAAATCTGTTACGCTGAAGACAAGTTTTGTACCCGAAGTCGGAGTTTTGCTACCACATTTCGTTACCAAATGTTGTTTTCGTTTCGCCTGTTTGTCTCTCTCTATTGTATGGAGAAAATATGAGATGGCAAAAATACGTTACGTAGTTAGAGTTGTTGTCTCATCTTTTCTCCATACAATAGACAGAGACAAATTGGCAAAACGAAAACAACATTTGGTAACGAAATGTTGTAAATGCACTGGGACTTCGGGCTCAGATCTTGAAAAAACCGCATTTTGCGAATTTTAGAAACGTTTAGCAACTATTTATTAAATAACTAGTTTAGGTACTGCCTTAGTTATATTCTTAAATAAAAAGTTTAAAAGTAAAACTCAGAGCAGCAACATAACCTAGCCTCAGCAGAAACAAACAACAACAGTAAACGAACGCAAGTAACATATTTTTTAGCGTCGCGTCGCGTTGTGCAACTTGTGCAGGAAATCTTATAATAGCATCTTTGTCCAGCAAAATGCAAACACTTGCAATCTCTTCACAACGCTATATTCTATGAAATTCATAGGCCATGGATAGCACCACTAGTTCCACATGAACTACTGGGAATGTACACACAGGGACGGGAACATAACAACACTAGTCATTCTCTCAATTTTATTTTCACTTTTAATTTGCTACGTGATTTTCCTACCAAATATTTTTACCAAAGTCATTGTTCTCCCTTCCTGTTTTACCTATCTTCTCTAATTTTGCTGCACATAAATTACCTTTATCTATAGCAATAATGAGAGAGCAGCTCTAATGACGGGTTTGAAAACTAACATCGTACTTCCTTGTTTCATTCTCATCTCATAAACTGAATGAGACGATGTGTATACTCAAGAGAGCGATATGATGATACAATATTGTCCACACATGAGTAGGTACTATACGAACCAATAATAATAAACAAGATAGCACCGATACCGGCATAATGCCGCCGTTATTTATTAGCCAACTATCCGCCCAATTAGAGGGAAGTCCTCATTTTTGCGTGGTTAGGCGGAGCCTACACTGACGATAAATGTTTATTGAACCATTACCTTCCTATTTCCACGTAAACTGACCTGAAAAATAAATGGGAACGGACTTTTATATTAGAAAAACTTTCTTACTGATACTACTAGTATAGTATTATCTTATCTGTGCTGATACATAGTTAATGCCGGACAACGAATAAATAAACGTTGTTTATAATGCCTACATTCTGATAGTGGAAAACAAAGCAATAAATGATGTTCAAATTAGTGACTTTTGTAAGAAAGGCTTGTGATAAAATGTCGCACCATCAGCCTAGCCGCATCGTGTCATCGGTCCATCACTAGAATCGATGAAGATCGATCAATGACAATGTACGCGTGCCTTAGGGCCGGTGCACACAATACGTTCATTATCCGGCGGCCGCCCGTTGCTGACATTCAACAAATAACAGTGCCGAACTATACAAATTTCACTCGGACAGCGATCAAACAGAAACAATAGATTTTATTAAAATTAAACGCAAGGGTATTTTTTTAGAATTTAAAATGGATTGAACTTGGTGAAGACGATAGAAAGTACGTTTATTTTACACATTTTAAATGCTATTTTGAATCTAAAACCTTCACCATAGAGTTCATATTGCATGTAGAGCGCGCGAGTAGTGCTGCGGCGCCGGGCGGTATCGCCGGTAATTTCCCGCGTGGCACATAAATTACCGCGCAGTTTGTCCTCGCCTCGCGGCCGGAGCCTCCGGTTGCACCAACAAACCAGTAGGTGAATTCTCGCTCTAAATTAATATCAACTTTACACTTCTTTAATTAAACATGATTATCTATTACTCAATATGAATGTGTTTTTGAAGTTCCTAAACTGACTTAAACCACATTCTCGGGAGAGGGTTCAATCTTGCTATGTTCAAACGATTTTGACGATTGATTGGTAGGTTTTTTTTTTATTTCATGTGAACATGAGCTCTAAATATTTGCAGTCAATTCACATCTAAAAAAAGAATCTCAAGTTCATATCAAAACTTGATTTGAACATGGTATCGGCCAATATAAACAGTGTAGCAATCTTACTGAGCAGTGTGCGCTGCACTGTGGCACGCTCGGCACTCAACTAAATACGGAAATATGCGCCGGCTCTCGACATTACTGTAACAATGTAACGGCGGAAATTCGGTTTTAGCGCACCGCATCGGCACCCGGCAAACATTATGCGCCGCACGGCGTGACACCGCGCGCGGCGTGATACTGCGCGGCGTGATGACGCGCGGCGTGGTGACGCGTGGCGTGATGTCGCGTGGCGTGGCGGCGCCGACAGAAACCACTTTAGCTCGCACGAATAAAATACACGTGTTTTAATGCACCACCTTTGTTTTAACGTCGCTTGGGTGCGCTCGGATTGTTATGGTTAATTTCATTGCGACATTTTGAAAATGACATATTTTCCGAATAAAATTGCGGTCATGATAAACTTGAACACAATAGGTGTAATTAAGTTTTGCTATGCTCGTAAGTAAAAAAAATCGGCTGTCTGTAAAGTCGGTTTACTGGCGATAGTTGAACGTGACTACGTCATACAGCTGTCCACGCGGACGCATCGCTCACTCAAGTAGGAGAGAGACAGATGTCGAACGCTGCCGAACGCGGAGGCCGTGCGTGCCTCTTTGTCGCTCGTTCCGTGCTCTCGCTTGCACTTCAAGCCTTAAATGGAACGTGTCAGAGCGAGGTAACGCCAAATGAGTCTGGATTTTTCGTGCGTGCAGCCGGTTCCATCGAATTATAAGACGTTTTAACGTCAAAAATGACTTATACTCTAGGAATAAATTATAGTTTAAAAAACTAAAAAAAAACGCTTTTATAACTAATTGAACTAAAAAGTTAAAAATAAAACTGTAATAATCAATTGAAAATTTTATATTATTGTACAAAGAGCGTGGGGTGCTTTTTATAATAACTTCAGATACAATAAACTATTGATAAAATATTTACAACAATCAAATCAAGCCCCCCACGCTTTTTGTACATTAATATAAATTTTTCATTTGATTATTACAGTTTTATTTTTAACTTTTTAGTTCAATTAGTTATAAAAGCGTTTTTTTTTAGGTTTTTTAAACTATAATTTATTTTTTACTTTTTAGTTTTTTTTTTTTTGCATATATTTTTTTTCATATTATTGCATTGTCATTGACCTTTGACAGGTGTGCAAAGTTTGAATCAAATCTGATCGTTTAAAGTAGGTTTTTTTTAATTTTTTTATTTTTTTTTCATTTTTTTTTATTTTTTTTTTCATATTATTGCATTGTCATCGACCTTTGACACGTGTGCAAAGTTTGAATCAAATCTGATCGTTCAAAGTAGGACAAAATCGAGCTCAAAGAGGTCGGTTACATACATACATACATACATACATACATACAGGTGAAGCTAATAAAAGCGTTATAAAAAAAAATATAGTCTCCTTGTCGCGTTACTAGTGTGGTGAAAGGATTTTAAGTGCGCCTCAAAGAGAAGAGAGTGAGAGAGTAAAGGAATATCGAGTGACACAGATAGAATGGATCATGAACAATCACCTTGCACTTGGAATTCTCCCCTGAATTTAGCAGAGCTCTTGATTTAGGTAGATGGAGGGATAAAGCGCGGCGCCTTGTAGCGGCTTCTCTGTAAACATGCGCTCGACCAGCTCTTGTACTATAAGTAGCAAGTGCTACAATTTAGAGAGCGCTGACTATATTTTTCAGTGATGATAGAGACTGATAAAATTGTTTTATATTTCTGGTATACTTTTATAAGCAAATAACAAATATATTAAGCAAATAACTACATGAAAAAAACATGATCACTTAGAAAGCGGTTGATGATTCTACGTTAAAAAACTATTTCTGCTAAAATATAAACTTCGGACAAAACGCAGGATGCAACTCGATGGACTGATGTGGTAGCATTGTGATGGTAGCGGGAAGTCTGTGGATGGAAAAGCGGACCCTTAAAAATCAGCAGGGACAAGCAATTTCACAACATCTATATTTTAGTTTTTTGAAAAGCTGTCTTGCTCTACGGTAGCGCATGCTTTCCTAACTCTGTGCAATAGTGGTAGCATTCGTCTCTGTCGGCCGCGGCCGCACTGCTGCTCCGGATAAGACAACTCGCAGCACAAATGGACTCCACCCTCGCCCCTCGCCCCTCCTCACCACTACATTCAACATCCGTTTGATACTTATTCAACATCTTGACGAGAACTATTCAAGTTAGTAATGTTTTCTAAGTTAGAGAGTTCATTGTACTATTGAATGAATTAAAGTTTCGTCGTGAATTGAAAAGTAAAACGAGCTCAACGAAAAAATTGAAGATGAATTTTGATATAATTAAATATCTTGAAGATTCCCATTCGTGGTAATTCATAATTGTTAGTTAGCGTGAGGGCCGGCATTGGACACGCGATCACGTCTACAAGAGTATTAAAATAAAGGTAAATCTTATTGTTTTGTCCTATTTTGAATAACCTATTTTGTAATATAAAAAAAATGTTGGTGGTATAGACTTCAAAATATTCTTTATCAATTCAGTTATTTACAATGCTTTTTCTCTCAGCTTTATACGTAACACTTTGTTTTCATTGTTTTGCCGAAACGTAGTCAATGCAAACATAGTGTAACATTGTACATCGCCCTGTACATTCCCGGCATACCTGCCGGCTGCTGTGCCGCCTGCCGGACGGGGCCGGACGGGGCCGGACAGTGCAATCCGGGCACCGCACCGGCATTCCAGCGAGCTATGCAACTATGTGCGATTGCGCTTCGCTTTTACAGCGCACTCCATAATGTGCTTAATGAACTACAATTCCATCATAATTGAATCTGAAAATTCAATGATTTTATCTCTTATTGTTTATATCACCCAAGGTCTAGTTTTCTTACAAGCTTAACAATTATTTAAGCCTTGTGCACAGATGTGCCCTAGATAGGCTGCGATCTACGATAGCGATGGCGATGTTGATCAATTTCAGTATAAGGTTTTGCATACATACACACACACTGCCATGAATATTGATAGGTACTTAGTGCGATATTTGACACTCAAAATCAAAATCAAAATAGTCTTTATTCAGTTGAATTACACTGATTGCCATCGCAAGCGATCTAGAAGAAGAAAGACTTTATAAGGCGTTAGAGACTTTTAAATCTTAGCTGTTCCACACTAATAAGTTAAAAAGATTAAATGAGTTTCATAGAAGTTTCTGAGCTTAGGAAATATTGGAATCCACGACGCGCCGTTTTATTTATCCAATATCCTTAAAAGGTGGTACACCTGTGCCCTGTGTCCTGTGCCCTGGTGGTGTATTAGATATGGCCAGCACGCGGGCTCCACCGCTCAGCCGTCCCGGTGTCACTTAGCTGATGCCACACTATGCTGACCGATATTGCTTTCACAACATAAGGCTGACTGTATAAATTGTACCCGCGCAATACGTAAGGTAAGTCAGGTTTCTCGATATCTCAATTTCGCTAAATTTTTCTTTCGAAGAAAAAGCCAAATCTATTAAAATGTTATTGGTAGTTTTTCTACAGAAGCAATTTATTTTTGTAAGCAATTTTCACCTGCTCAATAAATCTTGATAAATTTAAACATGTCTAAAGTAACATGATCGGTTACTTCATGCGATATCGTGGAGTAATATGTCTCGGTGTCCATGACATATTTACAACATGTCCACCGTCTAGACAAAACTCCAAAAAATAAGGCGCACGAAGATGCATACATCTCCGAACTTATTCCAGCGATGTTTTAGCATTCCGCCGTAGTAACACGACTCTAACTTTACAACTCCGAGGCGAATGTGTAATGCACTCCTATTTCACCATCTTCGAACACTTAACCCACGGGAATGTAAACTTTATTCTCTGCTGGTTACGATAGTTTAGAGCTGAACGTGTAAGTTGGTAGACGATATTCATCTGCGAGTCAGTTTTTCTCTGGCTACGTGAAGGTGTTTTCAGGTATTTAGGTACGTATTCGTTTTATATTGTTAACTTACCTAAGTCAAATGGCTTTGTGAACACTCGAGCAAGATAAAGTAAGTTTGTGGTGAGACGAGAATTCATTTGTTTTATTGTGAGAGCGCAACATTAATACAAAGTGAAGAAATAGTAGGTACATTAAAACTGAGAAAGGTTGGATGTTTTAGAACCGAATCACACACACGTACAGACACGTACGCATAAATGAACGTATATATATAATAGGTATAAGAAATAATGGCTGAAGATGCGCCTAGATCAATTTGAATAAAACTTCAAATAGGCACCTATAACTTCCAGGCCTTGCATATAACTTTTCTTTATTCGAATATTACGTCACCTAAAACGTGGCACTCTTTTTTATTCTTCCTCTTTATTTAAATTCCGTTAAAAATAGTTCAGCTGATACAGTATTGTTATTGACACTAAGCCTAAGCATAATTAAATGCCTAGGTATTATTATAGCAGATGCTCTAAAACTAATAAGTCATTTGATATTGCAGCGTACCAACATTTGAAAACAAGACACAAAATAGGCCACAGAAATGGAATACAATTATGAGACGCGAGCACAAGCACAAGGTAAAAGTAATGAACTCAAAGTTCAGAGAAAAATAGCAGCGAGCTAATAGTCGGCCTGACATGTACGTCATTACACATGGTTCATGCGCCGGGAGCAGCGCACACGATGCAGTACCACTACCAACTGATTTATTCCATGCCTGTTTAGCAAGAACTAGAATATGAAAGTTTTTTGTTGTATCTTTGTCTGGTCAGTAGGCAATTCAAAAAATTCAAGAATTTATTCAATCAGTTGTATCACAAGGATTACTTGAAACGTCTTAAAGCTAGGTGAGTCTAGGTGCCAGTTCCACACGACAAAGCCCAGAAGAACAGGCAACAAACTACGGCCTGGGTCCTACCGTTTTTTGTACGATCCTTGCCACCTGAACTAAAATGGTTTAACTTTATAATTTTTAGAACTAATATTGATTGTAAATATGTAGTTGTGTTACTGTGTGCATGTTGTGTACTGCGTCGAAGAAGCTCCACCGCTATGTTTCGCGTCGGTTGATGGCTGCACATTTCTCTCGCGACGCCCCTAGCTTTCACTACACACTCACACGGCTAGCTGTTTTGAAAATTACCGCATGAAGTGATTTTAATATTTTAGTTTGTGTTCTTTCATAATTACTTTTAAATTATATATATTGTTGTTTTGACATATGTATGTATATTACGTTGCAAATGAGAGATGAGATGATAATGATGAGAAAATTTGCAAAATCATAAAATATATTTTCTAATATAATTCCATCATCATATAAGGAGCCTCTTGGAGGCGCACTTAAAATACTTTCACTACACTGGTTGTAAATCTTATGACTCGACAAGAAGAAAAATAATATATTTTTTAATAAAAAATACGATTGGTATTAACATAGACTAAAAAATAGCTTTGAGCTTTATTTCTTCTTAGTCTAGAAAACTAGATATTATTCTTGCCTTTGGTTACAAACGCCGATAGACTGCGTTTTTTGCCGTAATTTGTCTCCGTGAATTATGACATTTGTCTGCGAGTGAAGAGGTGCGCCTACCGCGCAACAGTACATACATCGGGGGCTTATATTTTTGATGCATAAGAACGACTCTCATTTATCACTGCCGTACCACTGTTTGTAGAAATAATATTTTAGCTGATATGATAGCAAAAATAATATGATAGATTTATACGTTCGTCCATTCCTCTTTTTCTGGCCGCTGTAGTAATGCAAACGCAAATACGTAGACTCCTTGACTCACCAAGCTGCAAAACTTCTACAGTGATGATAGAGTGCACTCAAATAGGCTTACTGACACTTACTGTCATTTTGTCAACTGTTTTCGTAGGTTTTGTAAAAACACTGAAGCAAATCAGTATCAATAAAACTTGGTCTATGTCCGTCTTCAGAATGCAAAATATCTTCGATCTCGATTTGTTTTTAAAAACAACCAGTGAATTAAAGTTAGGAACTGATTGAAACTACTTCACTGCTATTTTGACGTGATAACGTCTTATAAATCGATGGAGCCGGCTGCACGCACGAAAAAACATGACTCATGCGTCGTTACGTCGTTTCGTCGTTCCATTTACCTGAGCCCGAGCCCGGGTCGGGTAATGGGTAAGGGTAAATGAGGGTAATGGTAAATGAGGGTAAGGGTAAGGGTTCAGTCTGGGTCCGGGTCCGGGTCCGGATATTCATTCAGTTCCATTCAGTTTCATTCAGTTTCATTCAGTTTCATTCAGTTTCATTCAGTATTATTCAGTTTCATTCACATTCAATTCAATTCAGTAAAACTAAAATGTCTTTTGAAAAATGCAACCATTCCATCAGTATTTTCTTATGACGTTATCACGTTCAACTATCGTCAGTAAACCGACTTTACAGACAACCGATTTTTTTTAGATTATTTTTGATTTGTAAAAGGATCATACAAAAAAACGGTAGGAACCGAGCCGTAGTTTGTTGCCTGTTCTTCTAGGCTTGGTCACGTAGAACTGGCTCCTAGACTCACCTAGCTTTAAGACGTTTCAAAGTGATTCTTGGAATTGAAATGAATACATTTTGATTGAGTTTAAGATTAGAATAAGCGATCTTCTTATTATTCTTGTCATGTCACTAGTGCTATAAAGCAGGTGTGGTGAAAGAGTTTTAAATGCATTCATGCATAATAAGTAATAACCAAATAAGTAATGACAAGATGGTTTGCTCCTGAGCCGAGTTAGCAAGCGCACCGGCCACGCTGGCACCAGCTTATCCTGAAAAATATGGACATCCAGTGCACAGACGCCGGCGGACACTGATCGAGATCCAGAATTAATGCTCCGAGAAACTGTGTGGGTCAATAAGCTTCTGGAAGTCGGGATAGAAGAAACATAAGCCATCATAAATGAATAATGTATTAAAAAAATTGACAGTACACGTAAGAATTCATAATAAAACCACGCCAATAAACTTCAATAAGTTTGCACTTCTCATCAATTTTTAATGCGTAAGTACCTACCATTTTAAATTTTGGCCTTTGAGATGTGTAAGATAATAAAGTACTCGTAGTTACTACTAATTTTACCTAATGATTCTTAAAACCTTACCTACTAACAACTATGGATCAAGTTATCTGAAATAAAATAATATTTAATTTAATTTAAAAAAGAATCAGTAAGTAAAATTGGTAGTAGGAAAGATGACATGGATAAGAAAGAAGTGAATACAGAGTTGACGGCTGATAGACGAGAATGCTGATGCGCTGATGCGTAGTGTATTGTAATCTTAATTATATACAAACTTTTAAATGAATACATGGCGATGTTTTGAGTTAGTAATTCGAAGTTCAAATAACTACTGGTGGAAATACGGGTGTTTCCACAATGTTCTTAGTTTATCGAACAAAATAAA
Organism: Thera britannica; assembly: GCA_939531255.2. Classification (NCBI taxonomy): domain Eukaryota; kingdom Metazoa; phylum Arthropoda; class Insecta; order Lepidoptera; family Geometridae; genus Thera; species Thera britannica. Next base: position 14,690,979 of record OW618034.2, on the reverse strand, counting down.
GCATTTCTTTGAATAGATAGTTCTAAGTTGTGGCAAGTCCCCTTTACCTATTTCGCAGACATTCTCGTCCAGTGTACCGTGAACACAATGCAGCTGGCAGTCGCTCGTATTGTCTGAAGCCGGCACCGACCTAAACTCTCTGTTACTACTTCAAATATTGTTCATTTCATTATTGTTATCCTTAGGCATTTACCTTGTTGTTCTTGCATTTTGTATTGGTAGGACAACTTAGAAGGTATAAGGTTGAAGGAAAGAGAGGAAGAGGAAGATCAAGGATAAGCTACGTGAGCCAAATAAAAGCAAAGATCGCCGTAATGTCGTATAAGGAGGTCAAGGAGGTTGCCCTCAAAAGAAATACCTGGAGAAAAATGCATACATTACGCCGACAAGAGCGTTGCTCTTAAATAAGAAGAAGAAGAAGACAACTTGTTCCAAGTAGTTGTGCTTGTTGTGTGCACAGTACATACGTTTGACAGCAAAATAAATAGTTATATATTGAAATTCAAGAGTTTTTCCATCCAATAATGTTTACCTATAATGCTGGTTGACAGAAGTTAATGAGTGTGCGTGCGACAAAACTAGATCGTGTTAGAACAGCGGCGATGAGCTGGCAACGTATTCACGTACAGAATACTAACTAGTTATTGCCAATGTTGGAAAACTATTTTAAAATGTTTCACAAAATAAATTGAAAGTTTGTCTTCAATAGTTTCCAAAGCAGTTTTAGACAATAACTGTATATTATCGCAAAGGCTCTGCCGCTGCTGGCAGACAACGGTTTAATGCAATTCAAAATTTACTGTTGTCCATTTATCTAAGGCCAGAGGGTATCCAAACTGCAGTCGGAGGTCCCTCCCCCCCCCCCTTCACCCCCCGACCCCCTCCTACCCTCAGTCAGGGAGAAACGTCTAAGACCTTAATCTATGATGGCCGGCAGACTTTAGATTCTGTGTCTGTTGTGTTTGCTTTCAGAGTTCTCGTTATTTATTTAGCTTGTAGCTGTGTTAGTGTAAACCTAGTTCACATTACACACAGTTAACCTAGTTTTTATCCAGATACTTAGCGAGTTGTCTAGTAAAAATTGGAGCTCGAGTTTTTCAGGAAATTTTAACTCAAAGTACGGTGTGTCGCTGTCACTCATCGCAGGTATGCTGAAGGCAATGGTTTTATGCGATCATAAAACATGGTGTCAATGACCCCGCCGCGTGGTTATTTCCATAAATTGATAGTCAATTACCGAGTCAACGTGTAAATTGCGCTCCCTACGGAGTACCAGAACCTGTAGGCTGTAGGGGTCCGTATGCAGCAATTACAGCCCTTTGTGAGTCCGCAGCGGTAAAAACTTCCCCGATGTCGAAACAAACAACTTATTTTGGGGCTACACAAAGAAGTCCATGAATTTATAATGGGGGAGGAAATTAGCTTTTTCTCCCTCCAGTTGGGCGCCCTGGCGGCGGTGCGGCGCTGGCCTGCTCGGGAACATTGCTGTTTTAAATTGGTTTAAAGTTTGAATGTCCAAGCTAAGTGGCAGTTTTTTCTTTAATTTCAGTTCTTTTGTCTTTGTTTTACCTCTCTGTCTGCCATGTATCCACAGGTCGCCTTAGAAAAACGTGGTAAAAGATATTAGTAATTAGTGAGGAAATGAGGGCTTATAGAATTTCATAAAGCAACAAGAAATAAATATCGTTTGAATTGAACGATGAAAGAAAAATATGAATATTCAGCAACACCTACCCGCCACACTGCGCTCACTGACAGAGACGTAAACACTCACTAACTAATCGGCAGCAGCGCCCCGCTGCTAACTAAACATTACTCATTGATTTGCACACAAATTGGTTTCATTCAACATTTGCTGTAGCTTTTGCGTTTAAGAAATCTTGATAAATAGGTTTGTGACCTATTGAATGCAATAAACATTTTGTGCACGGACCTCTGTTAGATGAGCGCTGTAAAGGTTTGCGCACATCTAGGCAATCGCGATGGCGATCAGTTGATATATGTGGTTGTCGATATTAATATAAAATAAAACCGGCCAAGTGCGAGTCGGACTCACGCGTGAAGGGTTCCTTACCATTATCTATGTATAATATACAGGGCGTCCCACGGGTATGTCTCATGGAGGGAAAGTACCTTTAATATTGTAGATGGACCATTTGACACTAAAAAAAGACATTATTTGAATTTAAAAAACGATTTGAACTATATTCATAGATATTTAAACAAATACATGGGAATCGAACCCGTTACACAAGAAAAAATAATCAATTAGCTACAGGATCCGATTATATTTTGCTAAATAACATGATGTCTACAAGGTGTATCTAAATATGTGTACTATGCGAAGGTGGGGGGTTTCAGACCACAATGGTGATCAGTTGTGGGGGGGAGAAAATTAAAAATTCCTATTTTCAGTTTCCCATACAAAAATATTTAATTTCATAATGCCTAAATAAATTGATAACCTATCCTTGTAACCCCTTGACCCCTTGACCTACTACCTCTGTAGGTCTACTACTACTACCTACTACCTCTGTAGCTGAGGTTAGGGTTGTCACTTTGTATAAAGTCAGCTGTTCATGTTGAAACTTCGTTGCAGTTTTTTTCAGAGATACCAATCGAAGTTCGAAAAGTCGTTGAACAAAAGTTGTTCCCCGGGGGGTGGAAATTCACCCCCCTTCAGGATAGTACACATATTTTGGTACACGTTGTATAAAAGAAAATAAAATTTATTGCAAGTTACAGTATAAACAGAGTGTTTATAAAGTAGCCAGTGTATAATGTAGAAGTTTGATCCTGCTATTTAATTTCCGCTATTATTGCAATATAGACACGTTATTCTCACCTGGGAATTATAAAGCAGAGCAAAGACGCGGCATTTATTAAAGCTTGGTAAGCGCCGCCGTGAGGTGAGGCCGCACTAACAGCGATTCACAAAGTATTCCTTATTATTCACAGTCAAATACATAAATCTGTTTTAACTAACCTTGTTAATTCAAATATTCTTAATATTCACAGTGAACTACAAAAAAACTGTTTAAATACTAACAAGGACCAAAGTAAAGCCTTAAATAGTATAAAAAGACTCAAATCAGCAACTTTCCCCTGTACTTGATGTTCATGTTGCAGTGTATGTAGGTAAATAATAGTTAAAATTACATTATGCTAATTCCGTTTTGCCAATTTAAAGTAAAGCTACAATTTCAGTAACCATAGAATATAAAAAATAGTAATGATAGCACTTTGGATAAGTTTCAACTATATTTATTATTTATTCCTGTAGATTGGAATAATGTGTGCCATAATATCTTGATGACCTGCTATGACCTTTAAGGGGCAGCCATGAATTGCAGTGGGCTTTGAGTAGCAGAGGCTACCGCTCCGCTCGTGAGCCCGCTCGGCTCGTGTGGCCGCTCCGCTTATATGGCCGCTCCGCTCGTGTGCCCGCTCCGCTCGTGAGCCCGCTCCGCTCGTGAGCCCGCTCCGCTCGTGAGCCCGCTCCGCTCGTGTGGCCACTCCGCTCGTGAGCCCGCTCCGCTCGTGTGGCCGCTCCGCTCGTGTGCCCGCTACGCTCGTGAGCCCGCTCCGCTCGTGAGCCCGCTCCGCTCGTGAGCCCGCTCGTGCACGCCCCGCGCTGTGTGCGGCGTGCCAGGAGCGTCGCGTTAGTAGTGATAGATGGCCCGCCACGGCCACCCGGCGTGGAATCTGCATCTACTTACAGCGTAGGATTTGCACTACACTTTATTTACTCTTTATAAATCGCCATCATCATTTCTCGCTCATTTCAATTATATGAAGTGGCAGCTTTCTTATCCGACGATTTTTAATGCAAACAAAAGCTTGGACGGGTTTTTAATGCGCTTTTTTCTTGTTTTATTAAATGGTTTTGTATTCTGATTTCTCCAACTGAGGGCAAATATAATGAAATATTTTATTGAAATACCTCTGAAAAGTCTTAGTATTTTGAGTACAATGATACGTTTGAGTTGGCTCTTAACATTTGAGACTTTATAAAATCCTTAAAAAATATTCTCTAAGAAGGTTAAATCTACATACGGTAAAAATCTAGTTGAATTGACTCGTTCACTCAAGTGAGTTTCAATGCCCGACTGTAAATTCAATCGGCTAAGCCATCTGTCAGTCAGTAAGCCACTCAAAGCAAGCGATGAGCTAGTGAGGATGCCTGCACCTGCAGGGCTGTACTGAACGCGCACTAAGCGGTGCTTTTGCAAGGTGTGCTGCACTGCGACCACTCTTCATTAATCATTGAGGAACCGTTCCATCTGTTACCTCATTAGTGGCGCTTGAATCATGCATCATCTAGGCTCTCTCAGTGGTGATTTTCAAATACTTTTAGTCTTTTTCCCCCTTTCACATTCTTTTGTCCGATTCATGAGCTTGAAAATTACCTATCTTTTACCGAAACTATAGGTAGGTAAGTTTATTTAGCTTTAAATACATGTATTCTCAAAAACAGGTGTATGTTCATATACAGGTATTCATAGATATTATACGCGATATCATCACATCAGATATTATTATTTTCCCTATAGAGCCACCAGAGTGATAGCATGGCATGACAGCTAGTGATACCATTGTTTGCATCGTTCTTCAATGAATTCACAATCAAGAAGAACACCCCAGAACAAAAATTTGGTACTAACGGTCTCTAAACTAGGTTTGCACTGTCACGAGTTTGACTACACAGTTCAACAAAATAACATTCTTAAATTGTAATTTCCCTTTGAATACTTATTAGAGCTTATTGCAATTGAAGTAGTGTCTATAATAACAGAATAATGTGACGGCAGACTAATTGCAGAACGGTTCTCACTATGAATGCTTTGCAATGGAGTTTTTAGAAAAATTTAGCTCAATTTTCCTAGAAAATGGTTAATCGGTTCCACAATCAATCAATAATCCGCTGCAATATCCACAGTGTAACCAACTACAGGCGAGCGATCTGTGTCGGCAGCGGGGCGGGGGCGGGGCGGGGGGGCGGCGTGCGGTCGACGCGACAACACAACGCTTTTAGCGCCGTCGCCTCCGCATTCTACCACGACTCCGGACATAGCGCAAATACACTGCTATTTATACAACCTTTTACCACTTTTAAGTATTTAACATTTTTGAAGTTGAGGTGACGGAATGAGAGATTAATAGATCTCAACTTAATTTTATTTTGAAGATAAATTGAAGACAAATCACAACTAGTAAATGAAGCCGTATACAGAACATGTTTAATTCATGCCACCCTTGTGTCTTTTTGCAGTGGTTTCCGGTTTCTATTCGATTTGTTTACTTTTCGTCCAACGTATCTTAGTTTTAAACTTAAAGATTCCTTTGCCTAAAGATGTAAATCTAATAGCCCCTTCCCACCGGTGTGTGATATCGCGCACGGAGGCGGATCAGCTCGCATGACACACCATGGGAACGGTCTCGTGCACCGAGGTGCGCGGTAGCACAGGAGCCCTTTCTGTGTGCGTTGCCGTGCGTCGTCGTCGGCTGTGCGTGATGATCTGCAGAACCACGCACCGTAGGAAGGCAGCGTAAGATCAAGTGATCGTGCTGCCTTGTGTGAGCTGTGTGAAGTCGTTGCCACTTGTTACCGATTTGTCGCGGTTGGAGTGTAAGTGGGAAAGTGCTTCGAGTCGACACTTTCTGTCGAAGAACGGAACCAACTGACACGCGCTGATTTCTTTATAACTAATTGAGGGTACTGTTTCAATCGCGTTTTATGATTCATATCAAATTTTATAGTGAATTTTTTTATTATCTTGATATAGATGGCAATTTATAAATATGAAACTGAAGTAGGTAATCGTCAAGGCCATTTTCCTGTTGTGAATATTCACGAAAAAAATTTGCATCTACTCATAGCTACCTCATATCTTAGTACCTACTTAAGATATGCGATCTCATACGGATCTGAGAAGCACTCCCAAACATTTATATAGGCCTAGATAAAACAAAGCTTGCGTGTTTAGCACCTACCCGGTTGGTGCGTCACTTAAGAATCAATTTATTCAATTGAATCGCAAAAAGCACTTTGAAACATCTAGGTGACTCTAGGTGCTAGTTTTCCGTACAAGCTTTAAAAACATACGTATCAGGTAAAAAGTAAGGCTTACAGGACGCTGGTAGAATGCTAGCTATGCTCTTCTTTCTTGTGAGATCAAACTCACAATCTACATCGCAAACGACGCTTACTGCCAAGTTTGTACCAAAAGCCATCAAATTATCTTAGTGACTGTCCATATATTATAAAAACGTCGCATGTACATACTTGCTCCAGGTAATAGTTATAATGGAGCGGCGGGAGCTCAACAAGGCGCGCAGTAACGAGCGAGCTACGAGCTAAGGGCGGCTGCAAACGGCGCATGAAACGCTTGCTCGAATCATTGCGCGTGTGTACTGCGCCTTCGTGAAACGCTGGTACTCGTGCTTTAAGTGGTAAGGGTGGATTTGAAAAATGAACGAAGAAATTATATGAATGTGATTTTAGAACTTGCGTTTTTGAGTTTTTTTTTTTACTCGAGGGTCGCTACTTTGTTTGATTCAAGTGCATCCTGTTTTGCCTGTTTCGGTTAAATATTATATTATGAGCAGCGCATTCCCTATGGATATTATGATATACATTTTATACAGATAAACCAACTTAGATGTCATAAAATGATAATAGCAGTTAGTGTCAGGTGAACAGCTCCCCCATAGGTAATTCCCCCGGTCACCGTCTATGGCGATGTTGGAATCGGTAATCATACAGACGCTAAGTTGTAAGCCTCACTTGATAATGTTCTACTATTTGCAACAGATGTGTTGGTGCTTAGTGAGTTCTGATTAAATGTGGTTAGGAGAGACATGCCTAGCGCAAGATGGTTTCCGGGAACTCGTAGAGGCACTACGAGACTGCTACGCCATAGAGCTTTCCTAGAAATATTATAATATAAATCGTAACACTGTATTTTAAATAGTTTCGAGGTATTAAAATAAACCAGCATCACAACACATATTTTTTTAATTCTCTGTTTTTTCTGCAATTATTTGTTTTATTATAAAAGTTATATAACAGCGAGAACCTTATTTGTGAAGAATGTCGTGAAGTTGTAAGGGATACGAGCTAGAGACTGCGGTTACAGCATAAAGCAAACAACAGTCATTATTGAAAGTGACCATCTTAACTGCGGCCTCGCGGCGTTGTAACCCGCAGTTGTGGTCTCCACGCAAGTCCTGTGATAGTTTCACTTTGATATAGGTTCTGGATATACTATTCATATGGAAAGTTACTCACACGCTTCTCAGCCTGGCTGTACAATTTTTTGATGACAGTATTCAGTTAAAACATTTGTAACAGCCAGCAGTGTGGCAGAGCCGGACTTCCTGAGGCCAATGATCTTCTGAAATCGAAAACTAAAAATTAGGAGGCCATAACACAAAAGGTGCACATTTTTGTAGAATTAGGAGTAAACTAGGAGATCAAATAAATTACATACATAAGCCAAGCTTAAACTAAACCTTAAACAAAAGCTATAAAGCTGTTATTCCGATGTTCTCCGATTAAAGTGACGCTGGGTGGTTCTGCGGTGACGTAGTAAATCAACCGACTGCGAGAGGATAGGAGGTGTAATGCTCCCGCCACGTGCCCCACGTGTGAATAATTTACATTTTATACTCCGACACTAGGGGATGACCCGGATACACCCTCCTCAGCTTCTGAAGATCATGCTATGTGAAACTCCAATTTAGTTGATATTGTTCTATTACGATGTTACGGCTCGTCAAAATGTTACTTATTTAATTTAAATTTCATCTAAATCAGTCCAGCCTAGTTAGTCACCTCGAAGTTAATTCAACTTTTTTTGGATACCACGCAAGCGAAGCCACGGTTGGTAGCTAGTCAAAATGAAAAATAGTGGAACAGATGAAAACAACTTACCAAACTAGGTAGGTATGTACATTGTGCAGCTCAGGAACCACACTGAGTGCATTTCACTTAAGTCGGAAACTTGTAAAAATAAGCGACGGTCAAACTAACAAGGGGTAATCGCAAACAAAGTCGTTAAAAAAGCTCGTTACTGGGGCCTAGGATTAGCATTTATACAAAGCTTACGCGAGCGCACCGCATCTAGCCGCGGGACATCGGACCCGCTCACACGGACACGAGCTGATGTTGTTACCTCGTATGTTATAACTATAAGCCATCCGACCCACACGATGGACCGACGATATTGATAGGACCGCGGGAAGTCGGTGGATGGTTTCACAATCGTTCTTCCCAGATATGTAAAGGAGAGGTCTATGTTCAGTTGAGTACTTCTTCTGGCTGCTGATGATGTTGTTTAAAGCAAGTAAACAAAGGGTCTTGATTGAAAAAAAGCTATCGATGAAGGTTCGTATATAAAGTTCTTTTGGAGTGATGGCTTAGATATTTTTGTATTGCTACTAAAGCTGGGGTAGAACGACTCAAAGCACGGGACACTCAAATGAAGCTAGGCAACTACACAAAAGTAAGCACGAAAACGTTGTATAGTTGGTTGATCGTTACAGTTCGGTATGAGTGCATCCGAGCTGCAACAATTATCCTCTCGGCGTGCAAGTAGCTCGCGCTAATCACGTTTGAATAGTTATTTATACTTCTAAACTGAGCGCAGGTAATGGGACGCTTGCTGAGAGTCGGGACTAACTTTGTCCATGACGCAACTATGTTTTGGAAAGTTGGCATGTGCTGATATAGTGAAATGCCAATTTACTAATTATTCTCTAGAAAAAGTAGAATTACATATTGATTGTTTTTTTTATCTCAAAAAACCAAGGGAACACGTTTATAAATTAATAATAAGGTGGTATACCAGTAGTTCTAAGGTAACTAAAACTCGGTTTAAGAAAATGCCCGCATCAAACTGCCGACAAAATTATGAAGTAACAGTAAAATAACAGTCTCGTAAAACTTAACCGCATTAATGAAAGCATAGAAACTTCCCCCCCGAGTCTCACAACGAATAATTTCATTTTGTTTTAGTTTTGAAAACGGGTTTCATACGCAGTGCTAGGGATGGGACACCCCGTGACTCAAGATAAATAAATCGCAATAAAAGGTTTGGAGCCTACGAGTATATCAGCAGTTAAGTTTATAATCGGCTCTGTCGCAAGCTCAAAAATTCCGTCACCTCATACAAAACTAACACAGTTTTTACAATGACATGTATTTATTAGATTCAGTGATTATAGATAGCAGTAGTTTTACAAACGTAATCAAATATAAAAAAAATAAGTATACCTGCAGTCTTTCCCTGCTTAGTTTTTAATGAATTAAAGCCACCATCCTACTCTGCCATCTTTGTGTCCTGAGAGATTACTGTGAACATCTTAAATGAAGTATGAATAGCCGGACAGTGCGCAGCCGTGCGAGGCTGTGGCGCACGCAGCCTCCCTCTTCAATTAGCATTCATTACAAGCTCGCTCTTATAACTTTGAATTATGAAAACCGAATATGAAGCGGACGAGTCAAAGGTGGGCCCTAATTAGTAGCCAATGGAGAGACTAGCGCGCTACATTATTAAAAAGAAACCATAAAAAGGACCATCACAATTTCAGTTAAATTAAAAATTTACACAGAAAAATCACCTGTAAGCTCGATGTACAATGGAACGAGAAAACTTTCAAGGTTGTCTGAGGAAGAAACACTTTCTTTCAATAATTAGTAAATGGCCTAAGTAAGCCAGTTTGCAAGACTTGGAGGCTCTCACAAAATACTGTTTTAAGTTTAATAGAATTATCCAAGAATGGTAAATGAGCCGAGATCGTGGTTACTCCTACGCTTTTGGCTAAAAATCCATCTAACAATATATTGACTTAAAACGTAATTGAAGTATATTAATTTCGGTCACGTTCAAATGCCCAATTTCGGTTTCAAATTCACACAAAACAAACCGAGCAGATTTGTTTAGATTCAATTATTTCGAGTTAATCAAGTTTGAATTTGTTTTTTTATTGTAAAAATTGAATAAAAAAGTGTAGTTTTTATGGTATGAAACTAAAACTTAAGTTAGTGTGAGTAGAAAAGGCATTCTCTATTCTATAGGATAGTAGGAGAGGTAGAGTGGAGGGCAAGGGGTAATATTCATGGGAGGGTAATCGTTGCAATTTGTATAATCGCGATGTTTCAGACCCCGCTCAAGCGCGTGTACTACTTAGGGCGCTTGTACACGCTAAGAAAATTTGCCGTTCCTGCGGCAGACAAGACAAATTCTTCGTGTAGACGACAAGAATTTTGTCTTTTCCACACACGAAAACGCAACAACGTTCGCCGTGTCGTGTCTTGCGCAGATAAGATTTTTTTCGTGCACCGCTGCGAGCAGTGTACACAGTTATTTTCTAGTTACGACACGAATTCTTGGGTAGACCCGGCGTTTTTTCTTAGCGTGTACAAGCGCCCTTACTGTACGTACACACTACGAGTACAGAGCACTGGTATAACATTCTGCACAACTGTGTCCTATTGCCTCACTATTATAAATATTCTAGCTATCTACCCAGCTGTGTTTTGGATTGTTTGAATCTGTTTTGAATGTATTTGGGTTACGAAGAAATCATTCTAATATCGCATACGTTACGTGCCAAAAAGGATCTCACAAGACTCACTCAGGACTTATGAAGATTTTTTTAATGATATTCGTTAGCTAACCTCTTATTGTCTCTCACAAGGCGATGGTGAGGTACATATGTAGATAAATCAAAAGGCATTGATTGATTTGAATCACAAGAATAATTTGAAACAAGATAAATCTCACTGACAAAAATAGCATAATAGTACGTTTAAGTTTAATTAATAAACAATCGTGGTTTATGTGGACGAAGCTAAAATTCTAGATAAATTGCATGAAATGGGTTTTAATAAACTACAATACAAATAAAATGTAGTTAAATTCAGCAATGGAACGGTGTCAGAACTTTTTGTTTAAAATTGTATACTCAATGTGAAGTTTTTATCTCTTGCAATAAAATATTTGATAGCACGCCCCCGGTAGGAGTGTTCGATGGGTTTTAGTTATTACTGTTCGCTATTTTTTAACGCAAACACATGCATAATATATTTTGCAAAAATAAATAATAATGTTTTTAAAGGTATCATGGCCATTGGAGGACCTGTTTAATGTATCTTCATGTTTTGGTTGAGAGTTCTAAACTCATCTTTCGACGGACACGTTTTGATAGTGTTAATATTTTAATTATTTTACTAATTTTTTTTTTCTTTTAGATGAGTAGCTTTTTGGAAAAAGTGCCATTAAAAAATCTCCGATGATAAATAATCTTTAAAGTCACTTGTAACGTGTGTACCAAGTTTCGTCTAAATCAGTTTGAAAACACAACCTGTAGGCGAGAAAAGACTGGCGTTTTGCTCACTCAGTCAATTATTTACAATTACAATGCTAATGTCTGAGTACTTTAGTAACTTTTTGTGTATATCAAAGAGATTTACAATCAAATTGTCTGTTAGTGTACCCACACGGTGCCTTTGTAATTCGTACGCCGCGCATATTTGCGGTCTAATTGCGGATAATGCGATTTTGGGATTTCAATTATGTCGGTGCCTCATAATGTAATAAGCATAATTCGAAATTTATTGCTGTAACTATACCAATGTGTGGATAAAGTTTTAATTTATTTATAGCCTTTGTTTAATTTAAATATTTAGCTCATGGCTATTATGTTAACTGGCCTAACTTTTATTTGAAACCTACTGCTGAAAGTGAAAAATGAAAATAAACAAATTTTTATTTTTATTATCTATTATAATAAGAAAAACTGTTTTTATTTATTTATTTTAGTTTTGAAATTGGAACATTATATTATCTTAAAAGCTTGTGTATATGCAAGCTAACGAGGTTGTACAGCAAGGAGTTTAAAAAGTCTGTGTGGCAAGCAAGCCTCTTGCATCATGCATACGCCGCATTGATTTAAAAAAAAAATGATGGTCGGCCCGGGGTCCGCACCTTAAAATCAACCTTTATAGTTTAGTTTTAATTATTTTTAAACTAGCCATACTAACATGTGATATTTAACGGCCATTACCGATATCAGCATAGGTAAAAATAATTTAAGGTCAGTGTCAACTAACCTCAGTACTATTATTTTTCAGTTTCCCTCGCGTGCAAACTTGACGAGCTATTTTTAATTCATCGTGATTGACAGCGAGGTCGCTGCCTGACAGCGCAGTGATCGCGAAACAAGCGATAATATCGCAAAAACGATTCAGTTGGAGCGTCGCCATCATTAGGTACTGTTAGTTCAAATCACCAATGAACTACACGCGTAGTTGGGAAATAATCATGAAACTTTTGGTTGGGTTTTCGTTAATTTATCAAGTTTTGAGTTTAAATATAAATGAAATTCGGTTATCAGTTGATTATTTTCTGGAGAGGAATGTTAGATACGTCTGTTATGTTTCCTGTGAAAATCAATACCGTAAGAAATCTGAACCGAATCTTTCCACTGATTATTTCTAGAGCCGACAAAATGTTGCTAAATAGAAGAGTTTTTTTCCAGAAAATATACAAGTTGGTAAAAACTTTATGGTGAATAACATAAGGGTTTCATTAGAAGCAATAGAGCAGAATCCTCGTGTGGATCTAACACGAGCCCTGGAACAATGGAATGTGGACGTCGGTGTTCTACTGGACGGCTCCTGTGAAGCTGCAGATGGTATTTTAAATCAGGTACAAATAAAATACACGGTGAACTTTGCTTCAACTCTTTCAAAATGTTAAATCAGATTTTAGTCAGTCATGTTTGTTTTCAGGCTTCTATATTAAAGCTCTTCGATGCTGAGCACATTTGGCTAGTTCTATCACAAACGCACAGCAACACTCAACGATACATCGAGGAACGTTATCGACAGCTGAACCTCAGCCTCAACACTGATGTCGCGGTACTTACTAGTAACGGTAAACCTATTCAAATAAGATCAAAACTTTTTATGTTTACCCTTTTCCAAACGTTTGGCGGCGTTTGAAACAATAAGGTCGTTTAAAAGGGTGTTTTAAAGGTGTGGTGACTCTGGCATAGAACCTACGAATCCACCTGCAAAGCTTGGTGGCTACGGAAATCCTGGGGCTGCTTATGATATGAGGAGGAAATGATCCAGGCTGCTGATGATAGTGTGGATATAATTCTCAATTGTGATCTGAGCACGTGTAGCTTTTAATCGGTAGCTGATTTTTGAAATAGCGACCTCTTTCAGTCATTAAACCTTGGTAATTTTAAAGTTTTCCATCAATTTGTATTAAAGGAGGTTGAATCATGAGCCTTTTGATGGCCTTTTCACTATAAGATAACAATTTCAATAAAATTTTAGTCAACAACCTTGTCAGAATGTCTTAAGAAATTCATTTTAAGAAAAAGATAAGCATCTTTATTTATTACTTAGGCAATGAAGTATTTGATTAGCAATAAATAAACTAGCTGTTCTAGTTTGATACAAACCAACGTTATCGTATTGTAGGTAGTGACTACACCCTCACTGACGTCTTCAACTTCGGGAGGATCCAAGGCAATGACTTGGAGCTCTCATCACTCGGCTCCTGGAGCACAGACACCGGTGAGGACACACGACATCGACGATTATGTTAGGCATTGTACACATACACACATATTAGCTTACTCCAAATACATTGTTGCAATTAGTTGCAATCAGTACAGTGTAAGCACTCGCTAAAGGAACACGTATTGAGGAATAATATCGCTAGTCATAGATCGTCAACGTTTGGTTCATCTCGTAATCGGCAATGAAGTGCTCAGCGTGCGGTGTCGTTTTCAATGATGGAGTTCAGTGTGGAGTATGTAGAAAGCACCTTGACTTCAGCTGTGCTCAATTAACAGAAACTGGATGGCGTAAATTGGGTAGCGAGCGAAGAGCGGCCTGGAAATGCCCAACCTGCAGAGCTACATCGCCTGCAGCTTCTCTATCCGCTGGTGCTGGCACCAGTGCTAGTACTGGTACCTCAGAGCCAGCCTCTCTCGAGACGGTACTGAAGGAGGTTCGTGACATGAGGCGTCAACTGATTGGCCTACCGACTCTTATCGATGATGTCAAGTCCATCAAGGAAGAACTTAAAGACTTGAAATCTGGCTGCGATTTCATGAGTAACAGGCTCGATGACTTTACCACCAAAGTGGCTGACATTGAGAATAGAGTGACCAGTATCGAGCAGCTTCAAGGAACCGTGACCTCACTGGAAGCTGAGGTCGCATCTCTCAAGGCCCAGTTGTCCACTAGTGACCAAAGAACTCGCCTAAATAATGTGGAGATAAAGGGCGTCCCGCTCAAAAGAGATGAAAATCTGTTTCACGTCGTCGAAGCAATCAGCAAAGCCACCAAGTACAGCATTGATAGTAAGACTCAAATTAACTACCTACATAGGGTTCCACTCCACGGATCTAATGAAAAAGCCATTGTCGTGAGTTTCATCAATCGCTATGTGAAGGAGGAGTTCGTGGCGGCAGCGCGAGCATGCAAGACCCTGTCGGCGGCCGACGTGGGATTCTCCGGCTCAAGTCAGCGGGTCTTCGTGAACGATCACCTGAACGCAGCATCCAAGAACCTCCTAAACTCGGCTAAATCCAAGGCTAGAGAAAGGAATTACAGCTATGTTTGGGTGAAATACGGGAAGATCCACGTGCGCAAAGACGACAGCTCGCCTGCATTCATCGTCTTCAGGGAGACCGATTTAAACAAAATCGCATAAACTGGTTCCACGTGATTATGAACTCAGGATCTAGCTCAATAAGTCATAAAATCCCCTTTTATTTTCTACTAGCTCTTAATAACTATGGTCGCTTTATTTCGCTACTCGTAAAAATGTTTGTAATCTCTGCTTTACCCGTCACTCAGCTGGGCCGCTTTGTTCCCCGTCAACTATGCACTAACCGTCTCAAGGTACGCGCTCTTCACGCTAATATGCCCTTTATATCACTTGTTATAGTGGTCACTTTCGTGCGTTCTATTCTCGTCATATTACATTTCATGCCATGTCATTTGCGCAGTCAAAAAATATTAATCTACCCTAACTTTGCCTACATAATTTGTACGGAATATTGGTTTATTCACCTTGTTAAGCTATTGTTCTGCTCGTCTCAAATTATTGTAACTACTATGATGCTATTTTCACCTTATAAAAGTGGATGATTCAAGTGCAAAGCTTAAAATTTATTATCAGAATGTCCGTGGGCTTCGTACAAAAATGATTACATTCTATCGTAATCTATGCCAAAGTTCGTATGATGTTATTGTTTTAACGGAAACCTGGCTGCTAGATAGTATCACTAACTCTGAGATTTTTGACCAGCGGTACATAGTGTGGCGTCGGGATCGGGATTATGACCTGACGGGGCAGTCTAAGGGCGGGGGGGTACTCATAGCCGTGCGTAAAGATATCAAAGTTTCGTCCGCGACCTCTTTTAGATCCACCGCCGAGGATTTATGGATAACCATCCGAGTGTCGCACAAAGACAGACCATCTATGAATATCCATATCTGTAGTATTTATTTGTGTGCACAAAACCATGGTTTTTCCTTTTCGTTACAGTTACAAAACTTTTTATCTCAGCTTAATAATTTAACATTAACTAATCCATTGGACAAGTTTATACTACTAGGTGACTTTAATATGAGCAAAATTGAGTGGCTACCTGGTAGTGACCTATTTTTAATTCCATCCAACATGTCTAGCAGTGACGAACATCTTTTGATTGATGAACTACATACGCACGATCTTAACCAGTACAACGGAATAAAAAATGTTTACGGTAGAATTCTGGACCTTGTACTCTCTAACGATACTGTTTCCGTATCCGAATGTGATGAACCGTTAGTACCTATTGACCCCCATCACAAATCACTTGTTGTTACCGCCCACTTCTTTGATCTACCTAACTTTAAAACTTTAACTTATCTTAAATATTTTTTCAATAGGGGTGATTACGATTCAATTAATTTAAAGATAATGGAGACTGATTGGGATGACATACTGTCCTCGAAATCACTTGAAGATGCCGTTGATACCTTTTACAGCTTACTCGACACTTGGAAACATAAGTACATTCCCTCAAAGTATATAAATAATGAATCCTTCCCAAGTTGGTACTCATCGGCGCTTAAAAAACTTATCAAGGAAAAGTCAAAATACCTTTCGAAATATAAAACATACGGAAACAAGGCAAATTTGGATACTTTCAAGTTGCTGAGGGACAGGGTTAAATTACTTGAGAATCATTGTTACCATCAATACATAACTACAGTTGAGAACTCAATTGAAAGAAATCCAAAACAGTTTTGGTCTTTCATGAAAACTCGATCAAAGTCTGGTGGTATACCTAATTGCCTAAGGTATCAAGACAAGGTAGCGACATCTGGTGAGGAAATTTGCGATGCTTTTTCAGAATATTTTCATTCTACGTTTCTATGCAATAATAACGTCCCAGACAATTACATTACCACCAGTGAATCCGTAGCTTCATCCGCCTCTGACATTAGTAAAATAGATATTAATGTAGATAGGGTCGCCACACATCTTTCTAAACTTGACCCGTCTAAGTCAGCAGGCCCGGACCGGGTTAGTCCTATACTTCTTATAAATTGCTCCAAGACTTTGGCTATACCGATCAGTTTACTCTTCCAGAAATCCCTATCATCGTGTACTTTTCCTAAGATCTGGAAGTCAGCTTTAATAACACCAGTGCATAAAAAGGGTTCAAAATCTGAAGTTAGCAACTATAGGCCGATATCTAAACTGTGCATCGTTGCCAAAGTCTTCGAAAGAGTGGTTTATGAGCAGGTATACTCAGCACTTCATACCACCTTTGATCACAGCCAACACGGGTTTCTGAAAGGTCGCTCAACAGTCTCCAACTTGGTTCTTCTCAACGAATACCTCACTGACGCTATGGACTCGGGTTGCCAGGTCGATGTAGTTTACACTGACTACAGCAAGTGTTTCGATAGGATTGACCATAGGCTCCTAATAACCAAGCTGGAACTCATTGGCATAAGAGGTGACCTCCTCAGATGGTTTTCCTCCTACATCGAAAATAGGTCACAGGCTGTCGTGATCAATAATTATATATCTGGGTGGGTTCGCATACCTAGTGGGGTCCCGCAGGGTTCCCTGCTGGGACCGTTACTTTTTTTTGATATTTATCAATGATATTTCATCTTGTTTCCATACAAGTCAACTATTATGTTTTGCCGATGATATGAAAATATTTAGTACCATCCGATCGGCTAACGATGCTATCAACCTGCAGGCTGACCTAACACGTCTTGACCTGTACTGTAATCTTAACAAACTAGATCTCAACCCCAGTAAATGCTCAGTAGCAACTTTCACTCGTAAAAAAATTATAACACCAACATCGTATGTGTTAAAAGGCGAGTTACTTGATAAAACCAGTACCATTAGAGACCTCGGTGTTATACACGATTCCAAGCTTCTCTTCGATGCTCATATTGAATCTATAGTCGCTAAAGCATCACGAGCACTGGGATTCATAATGCGTGCCTCTAGTGACTTCAAAAGAGCGAAAACTTTCAAAATCCTCTACTGTACATTTGTTAGGAGTCACCTCGAATATGCATCACAAATATGGAATCCCCGCTACGATGTTTACATCTCTAGAATCGAAAGAATCCAGATCAAGTTCATGAAATATCTCTGCTATCGTTTGCGAATTCCATATTCATCTGATAACTATGTTGCACTTTGTAAACAGTTTCACCTTCTACCTCTCTCTAAGAGACGAGAAATAGCCGATCTGGTATACCTTCTAAAAATTACCCATAATGTTATTGACTGCCCCGACCTTACAAGCATGATAAAACTCAATGTTCCGTACAAACTAACTAGATTCAATGTCCCACTGCATGTTCCTATAGTGTCTACCAATTACAGACAAAACTCTTATTTGTGGCGAGCAAGTAACAACTTTAATAAGCTAAGCAAGAGCATTGACCTTGATCTCTTCTTCACAAGCGCCTCCTCAGCGAGATCGCGGCTGAGCAGAGAATTCTTTATTGCAGATGATTAATGACCTTCACCCCTTTTTTTTTTTATTTTTAATTGTTATCATTGTTCACTTAATGCGTTTTTCCACCAATAGAATTAGGTATAATAAGAAGATTCCTTTAGTTTACACTATCTAGTTTGTATCATAGTTACATTTACTCACTGTGTATGTAACATAGCCTACCCGTGAGAACCTCTAATTGGCTCTCTAAATCTAATTTGTTGTGTATTCTTTTTTTATAAAGCTGTTGGTTCTCCAATAAATATAAATAAATAAATAAATAAATAAATAGTTATGCATACGATAGCATTTCATATAGCATCAACTATCGAAAATATGTTTTTCAGGACCAAGCCTCGGACGGAAAGGTTTCAAGTACTATCAAAGATGGGACTTCCACAATCTTACTTTACGTGCTATTTCTGTGGTGAGATTATTTGAATCCTTGTTATTTATCTGAATCATCATCATCCGCAGCCTGTCTTCACCCACTGCTGGGTATAGGTCTTTCTCTGTATGTGCCACTGTTGCCGGTCCCGTGCTAATATCATCCAGGTCTTGCCCGCGATGTTCGCCACATCGTCTGCCCATCTTGCCGCAGGACGACCGACGCTTTTATATCCAGTTCTTGGACGCTATTCAGTTAGGCCTTACTCCACCTGTCATCACCTTGCCTTGCCAGGTGACCCTTCAAACAAATTCATCAAATTAGGTTACGTAATCTATGGTAGGTATGACCTACGCGCAATAAAAAACTACATCTGCTTTTTCGAACTCTTGCTTAATAATGAATCCAGATGGCACACCCGCCTGACGATCTGAACACAGACCTACTCTCCAGCATCGGTTACACTCCGGGCATCGCGGCCATGACAAAGATCAGCAGCCAACTGCTGAACCTACTCAAGGAAATACATCACTTCAGGTAGATCCGATACACCAATGATATTTAAAATGGATGAAACTTTTCGGTGAAACAGCGAATAACGATAGCGTGTATTTGCCATACAGATTCAACTACACAATAGCTGACCGATGGATTGGTTCACCAAATAGAAACTCAACTTTGGTAAACATCTACATACTTTTAAAACATCCTTCTAAAAGTATTTTTCATTGCTAAGCTGTATCCTTACACTCGTCAGGGGGTGACTAACTCGTTGCTGTGGGAGCAGCAGGACGTGTCCAGCACGTGCGCCAGGATCTTCCCGCAGTGGCTGAACTGGGTGGACATCTGCTTCCCGCCAACCACTAATCTTCAGTAAACCTAATTGTTTTATCTACCTTTGCATATATTTTCTCCTGCTATCAAGTACAAGCCATAACACAGATTTAAGAAATTCGTTCATAAAACCGCTTTACTTGTAAAATCTGTTTTGTGCTTTGATCTTACAAAATAATTCAGGACCAAGTTCTACTACCTGATCCCTAACAAGGGCGTGGGTGACTACGAGAACCGGTTCCTGACGCCCATGTCTGCTGGCGTGTGGTGGAGCACGCTGGCCGCGTGTGTGCTGTGCGCCGTCGTGCTGGCCGTAGCCGCCATGCTGGAGATGAGGCCCAAGCCAGCCATCTATGCCTTCTTCAGCGTGTACGCTGTTATCTGCCAACAAGGTTATTTTATTTAATGATATTATTTTCAGCATAAGCTCGGAAGGTAAACCTGAGTATCACATTGTCATTGTACCTTTGCTTCAAACCCTCAAAATGACATAGTTTTTTTATTTTTTCAGATTTTGAAGATGGCGAACAAGAGAATGAAAAAGGTTTACAAAGCCAAGGTACTCATACTTTACTTTGCTCAAAAGCAGCATCATTTTTTTTTTTTCTCTACTGATCTAATACTTTCCATCAGGCCGTAAGCTGACTCTCCTGGTGGTGGGTCTTACGAGCATGCTGTTGTACAACTACTATACCAGCAGCGTCGTGTCTTGGCTCCTAAACGCCGCCACGCCATCTATCGATGGCCTGGATGGACTCATCAACAGTGATCTGGAGCTTATCTTAGAAGACGTTGGCTATTCTAGGCAATGGTTGGATGTAAGAACTAGCGAGTGACAATGGCTGGTGACTGAAAAATACTTATAATGGTTTCATAATTTATATTGTATTTTCGACAGGTCACTAAATCGGGATTCGCATTCTACTACAGCGGGTTCGTGAATGTGAAAGAAGATAAGTTGAGAGAAAAGAAGGTGACGAGAGCAAAGAGGACCGTCAGCATTTTGCAACCAATTGCCTCAGGAGTGGAGCTTATTAAATCTAGAGGTACGCCTTTTGCTGCTAAAGAGCTCTTAGCTGATATCACCAACCTGGGAACGTTATAAAAGGTGAGACTTTTCAGAGTATGTGTTCCACGCGGAGCCATACACTGCAAGCCGGGTGATCTCGCGCACCTTCAGCGAGGACGAGCTGTGTGAGCTGGGCTCGCTGCAGATGATGAAGCCCTCCAGCGTCTACATCATGCTGCAGAAGCGAAGCCCTTACAAGGAGTTCTTTACTTGGAGGTAAGACTGGTCTGCAATAATAACACACTAGCAAAAGTTAATGTGTATTGGCTGAGCTATTGTAAGAAATTATTGATTCTTTCTCCATTATTATCTCTATTGGAGTGCCCTGGAATTTCTTATTATTATCCTCAGCTTAAGGACGTCTTTTGCAGGGCTTCTCCATATTATCACAACGCTAGCCACTAGGTGTCCCAGTTATCCCTGACTTTTAAAAGCTTACTGCAAATCTTTGCAGTAGTTAACAAAAACAACTAGCCATTATTCTTCCATGTTCTTTTCGAACCACGACCACGTTAATCAACATACATGTTATTGTGTTGATTCGTCGCTGTGAAACCTGCAGCGTACGTTTTTACTTTTTGGCTGCGCGGTCTACTTGTTGCTGCCTGTGCTCGGTGCAATACATATTGTACTGGCATTTTGCATTGTGTATTTTGCACAATATTTGAATTGCCACGATAAAATAAATCATTTGGATATCGATATGTGGTTCATTTTGAATTATTATGCATGATGAGCAAC
The DNA here is from genome assembly GCA_939531255.2 of Thera britannica. Classification (NCBI taxonomy): domain Eukaryota; kingdom Metazoa; phylum Arthropoda; class Insecta; order Lepidoptera; family Geometridae; genus Thera; species Thera britannica. The sequence goes on along the minus strand of OW618034.2, from coordinate 14,669,887 downwards.
ATCGAGCCACTGGTGTTGGTTGATTTGGGCTTACGAAATTTCATCGATCATTCTGGAAAAATTTCAAGCAAGTTTATCACTCACACGAGATTATTGGACGACTTTATCACATGCACGTTCTGAATCTGTCAGGGTCCTCTGCGTGTGTTGTTACTGTTACGGCCAGTAGGCCTACCACAAGCTTCGTCTGGCTCTGTCTCTGGCTCTGGTCTTATCTGACTTGTGAGTGCTGTCAAAATAAAGTCCTGCGCACACTTAGGTCGTTGACAAATATCGCTGTAAAATTTGACAGCGTTTCACTGATCGCTATCGCCAGCGACCTTTTTTTTACACAATGCTAGTGCTCTCAAACGGTGAAGGAAAACATCGTGAAGAAACCGGCATATTGTAGAACCTAAAAAATTCGAAAATATTTGTCAAGTGCACGAAAGGAGCCTCTTTGAGGCGCACTTACAATCCTTTCACCATACTTGGTTCGAAAGAATCAGTGACACGATAAGAAGAAGAAGAGCCAGAGATAGAGGCGGGTCTTTCAGTTCCTTAAAGGCCGGCAGCGCATCAGCACCAGCTCTGGTGTTGCAGGTGTCTATGGGCGACGGTGACTACTTTCCATCAGGTGGCCCGTCTGTTCGTCAGCCAGCTATGGCATAAAAAAAAAAAATACGGGTTGCACTCCGGGAGTGCCGGCAGAAGTGAAAACTTGATTATTAACGTTGAGCATGTTTGATATTTTGGAATGGTTAGGGGGGGCTTGTTTGTTATTTGGCACGCTGTAACATACACGAACATTCGCGCAAGCGCCCTGCGCTGCCTAAACGAAACAGTAGGCCCAGGCATACATTTTCGCCGCGCCGTAGAGAGGGGATAGCTGTCTACTCTCCATCCGTCTTACGCTTTTTCGATCAGGTCACGTGTCCTGACGCGCTGACGCGAGTTTAAGATTTTATACCCATTACAGAAAAAGTGCTCAACGCCGCTAAAGAAGTTTTCGCTTCAAAAAAAAACAGAGTTAGACAGAGCTCATGGCAGGCCTACAGTGTGTTGTAAGTTGCAGCTTGTTGCGCCTGCTGGAGCGCGGGCACATGGGCGCGAGTCGCGTCCGCTTCGCCGGCGCCGCGCCCGCCTGCTCCGGCCGTCGACCCCGCGCGCTCGCGCTCGGCCAGGCCGCGCCCGCGTTCCTGCTGCTGCTGCAGGCCACTCTACTCTCACTGCTCATGCTGCTCGTTGAACGGGCGTGGGCCAAGTTAGTACATCATTAATGGGATGTACGGAGTATCTAATAAACTGTTAGAACCGGCTACTCTACTTAAAATATTTAAAAAAAATCGTTTATCAGTTAAGTCGGTTTACTGACGATAGTTGAACGTGGATTTATACAATTGACACCACATTCACGTTTCACTGCACTTCATGCTTGACGAAAACATATAAATGTATTATTGTATAGCAGCTGACAACGCGGACGCATCGCTCACTCGAGTAGGAGAGAAACAAATGTCGAGCGCTGCCGAACGCGGAGGCCGTGCGTGCCTTTTTGATATCTCTAAGCTATAGCTCGTTCCGCGCTATAGCTTGCACTTCAAGCCTTAAATGGAACGCCTCAGAGCGAGGTAACGCCGCATAAGTCATGTTTTTTCGTGCGTGCAGCCGCCTCCATCGAATTATAAGACGTTGTCACGTCAATAATAATCAATATTATCTATTTATTATATGGAACAAGTAGTAAGTTTTTTGTTAAACTAGTAGAACCTACAAGTTTAACAAAAACATCCAGAATTTCATTTCTAATGACAATATCACTCAATTCCGTTTGTTTTCCGTTTTCCAGGTTACAGAGATGAAGACGCGAGGCAGTAGGTACAGTCACGCAAAAAAGGCAATTCGTTCGATAATCGCGCACATAACGCACAGCATCGCCTCGGGCTCCGTATAATCTGAGGAACATAAAAAAACAATAAAGGGAAGAGGACTGACGGCGTCTGATCTTGACCATAGTAACTTGCAGTACAGCAATCTTGCTGACATCTCACTCGTATCAAAGTACTAAGCTAGAGTTAATGATGCCTCTTCAGTTATACAGTTGCTGAAGTCGAAACCATCCAGGACACCATCATCAATGTGTTAAGTTTTGGCGTGCGGTTTAAGTGCAGCAAAGTAGAAAAATCATTTATTTATATCCAGCTTTTTTCACGTAAAACTTAAATAGCTTAATATAGAATTGAAATTGTTTTTTTTTCTGTTAACTCTGATCATGAAAAACCCTCACAATTTAAAATGTAAGACCATAGCTGCAGTGTCGCTTGCGGTTGCGGTCAGTCTGGGACATTTACCATAAGCCTGCTATATAAGCGCTAGTGGTTTATTTTGCTTGGTCACCGCGTGGATTTACTTATAGCCCCTTCCCACGGTCTGTGATATCGCGCACGGAGGCGGATCAGCTCACACGACACACCATGGGAACGGTCTCGTGCGCCGAGGTGCGCGGTAGCACACAGGAGCCCTTTCTGTGTGCGTTGCCGTGCGTCGTCGTCGGCTGTGCGTGATGATCTGCAGAACCACGCATAGACATAGACATTTATTTATTTACTACATAAGCACACAAAAACTAGTAAAATACAAGGACACTAACAGAAGAAAGATACAAACAATACATTGATACTGAAGAAGCGCGTCGTGTTTCTGTGTGCTACAGCAGCAAAAGGGACTTGACTCAGCATAATGCCTAGCTTCTGTAAGGAAGCTATGCGCTGGTATTCTGTCAAAGCCAATAGACCTTGTGAGACACACATTTTAAATAAACCGCACCGTAGGAAGGCACCATAAGAAGCGTAACGACATGACGTACTGTTCTGAGCGTGCACTATGGCATGAGTGATGGGCGCGCGGCGCTGGGCTATCTAAATCGCGCAGTTATAAATGATGCGATCAATTCTTGTTTACTCGCGATCCTATTCAATCCACAGTTTGATGCAGTTACCGGATATTTTATTAACATCCGCTTTCGAACCTTTGCCTTTGCTCTATCAATATTAAAACGAGTAGTCCTGCAAACTATGAGGGTTCCTATAATAACTGACGGGGTCAATCCAGGCAAGTTCAGTGTGTCGACCGGGAACCAATCGTACACCAGCTGACGTGGACACGTCACCGTCTCGCAATCGCTATTCATGCTTTTTGAAGAATCCGCTAGAGGCGCTTTTGGTTTCTCAATACAAAATGGTGGCAGAGGTGGGCGATACGATCGGCGATAGGCGTCAGGCACCGCACACAGCGTCAGGCACCACACACCGATTTCATACGATTGGTTCCCGGTCGACACACAGGGTACCAAAATGAGTTTGTGCACAGAACTATGAAATGAAATGAAATGTATTTATTGATGTCTAAACACATAAACACAAATATAAATATTTGTGTTTGTGTTTAAATCATATTACGGAGCGGCTTTAGTACCCCGTGTTTTTTTACAAAATACAAGGTATAATAATAAAAATTTTTGCTGTAAAAAAACTGCAAAAAACTGCAGGTGCATGACAAACCAATGATACTGATTAACAAAAAAAATCTGTCAAAACTTATTCAAAACCAAAACCATCTCTTATCAAACTTGTTATTTCCCACAAGCAGAGACAACGCTATTTTAAGTAGTGTTTATGTAAAAAAATTAAGTCAAGCATACATTTTGAACCAAATATATTTTTAATAAAGACATTACCTAAGACAGCAGTACCGGCGGCGGCGGCACTCGCATTTACATACAGATGGAAACGTCATGCGGGTACCATCCTACAAAAAATATAGCCACCACACGTGACTTCTCCACCTTATTACTATTAGCACAAGATGCAATATTCAATGGTAGTTAACCTAATGTTACAGGCAGCATTTTTTTTAATGTCTATAAATGAGAAGTGTTTCCAATTATCAACTATCGGTGTGTGTGAGAAGTCTAATCAAAATAGAAACCCATAATTTAAATTTGAAACTAAGTACGCCTCGAGTGCCTCACGCCAATCTACCAATTACAATCTAATCTCACATTCCCAAGACTATGAAACATATTTCAATTAACATTCAATTTGAGTATATCAATATTTCGATTAGGAGTTCAATATAGCACAAACATGGCGGCTCTATCCAACTTAGGTGATGCCGCGCTAATAGAAACCTTAGATGATAATTTTATTAGAACCAAAGATCATGGAAAACTTTGTTTGCTGTGGAATTATCGTTCAGAATAAACGCGAGTTTTGTAGGGATGATGATTTGAATGAATGAAATGAATGAATGAATGAAAATACTTTTTTGCAACACTTACAAAAATAGTGACAACAATACTTAATATACCTATCAAAACCATAAAACAAAATACATACCTAAAAATTATAAACATACAAAAAACAATACCAAAAAAGGGAGTCGTAGGGATGGAGTTTCTATGATTTCTATATCACAAAGTAGTACATTGTGAAAATATGACGGATCCCCTACTTATCCCGAGAGTATATATGCTATTCCACTTCACCATCATCAGTTTGTTACCCCCATGGTGCAGTCTAACATTACTACGATGCACTCGGTCTTTTTAGACGAAGATATTATTATCTCCATCTCCATCTCTCCATCCAAAAACCTCCGGTACAAATATTTCCATAGTCTGTGGTTAGAACAATGTGCTCAAATTCACACGAATCAGACTCGCAATTTTAACTTCGATTAAAATCTGATTGGATTGGTACCTAGGTACCTACTGTTAGATTAAATTGTAAATTTTGAAGTTCAAATACCAAGGAAATACCACCTTTATTGTGCTATTTTGCATATAAGAATATAGACAGATATTTTTTGACGTGACGACGTCTTATAATTCGATGGAGCGAGCTGCACGCACGAAAAAACATTTAATTTCAATACATTTACAGTAGAAGTAATGAGAGTATGGACTCATGCGGTGTTACCTCGCTCTGACACGTTCCATTTAAGGCTTGAAGTGCAAGCGAGAGCGCGGAACGAGCGACAAAGAGGCACGGCCTCCGCGTTCGGCAGCGTTCGACATCTGTCTCTCTCCTACTTGAGTGAGCGCTGCGTCCGCATGGACAGCTGTATGACGTTCAATTATCGTCAGTAATTCATAATTAGGAGTCAATGAAAAAAATTAAATTCTGTATTAATTCAATAAAAATTACTAGGTTTTATTAAATAATGCGCCTGATAGGAACATTTATTGTCTGGTTCCTAAGATAGTTGTTTCCGATTTTCCCATACTATCTCATTTAAAATGAATACTATGTACTCGTACCTACAGGAGACCTATGTCTAGCATAAGATGAGAGGGTCACGTGGAGCTCGCACCGAGACTCATCTAGCTTTAATACGTTTCAAAGTGATTCTTGTGATTCCACTAAATAAATACATATTTGATTTTGTTTTTTTTATTTGGATGATTTAAAAGACATTTTTTATGACAATGATTTTAAATTGTGAATGCAATATCAGATAGCGATTACCAGCCCGAATGGCGGAGTCTGCGTATACTACGAGCATGTTCAGATTGTTCAGGAGTTCAGTATATATATCGTTTTACGACACATAACATTTTTACGCCAGTTATAAAATGCATGGCCCGTGAGTAATGGATATTTAAAAACGATTTCAAGAAGAGATTTTCGTTTTTTGCTATAGATTTTAATAAAAACTGTGACGTTTAAAGTATGTGATGGTTTAAAATCAGTAAAAACTGAAAACAAAAAGTCATAGTGCGTGCTTGTCTATCTATCAGCATAATAACCTTTAACCGTTTAAATAGAAATATTTTTGCAAAATGTACTCCAGTTTGCAAGCCCATGGCGCACTCGTAGAATACTATAGATTCTTCACGAGTTCTAATAACAGTAGAACAACAGTTACACAGCACAGGTAACTACTTCTAAGAACAGGAAGGAAGGAAATAACCTTGAAAAGTTAGTGGTTACGGGCAAAGTGGAGGGAAAGAGACCGCGAGGACGAAGCCCAATGCGTTGGAGCGATCAGGTGCGCCAGCAAGTGATTCCTCCGTGAGCGATGCCGTCCATGCCGCAGAGGATAGAACTCGATGGAGAAATATTGTGCAGACCACGGTCCTGCATAAAGGTCGTGACCCTCAACAGTGAGGTTATCGACGCAAGCAGGAGGAGGAGTAATAACAGTAGAAGTAATGACGACTCTAAAATCACTTCACAAGATGAATGCAATAACTGAAACGTGTGTAACTCGGTGACGTTATGATAAGATCTACTCTCGCTACATTAGGGTAGGGTACACTTGCGGCATTAGGGCAGGATACACTCAGCACCGACTTTTCACTTTGTTGGGATTTCATTCGCGACGGGAGCATATCTGATGTGTCAAGCGTGCAAGTTATAAACTTATAGCGGAAAGCGACGAAGGCGATGTCCACCATATTGAAATTGAGAAAAAAATTCGCTCGTGCAGTTTTTATAAAGTGTTTGTAACTACATGACTGTGCGATAAAAAAAATAGGAGTCGGTCCTATGATCATTCCAATTAACCATTTGTACATGCATAGGGCTTGCGTTAACTTGCTTATGCTGTGAAATTTAGTAAGTCACCAAAAACAATGCCAAAAGCAAAAAAACACTGATAGATTTCTTGGACAGCCGCAAGTTTTTTATTGATTTTATAGTGTTTACTATACTTAAATAAATCATAAAGATTTTTATAATGTCCCAAAAGTTAAGAACCGAGCGGGATATGAACCCGCGACCTTCACCTTGGTGCTTGGCTAGTTGGCCCCGATTGCGTTACTGCTGTACTAACAGTCCCTAAAAGTTATTCGTCGAGTGTGATTAGGATCCGATGGCGCAGCGGTCAGCGCGGCCGCAGCAGTAGGGGAAGGTCGCGGGTATAAATTCCGCTCGGCTCTTAACTTTTGGGACATTATAAAAATGTTTGTGATCCGCAGGTTTGTATATGTATACATAGCTAGCAACTTGCTCTGCTACATTGATCTCTACCATAAAGGGTTTGATCTAAGTTATCTCTAGAACCTCTCCAATAGTTCATTGATCTTCCTCACAAGCCTTGTCAATTCAATCAGATGCTTCCATAACATTTTCTATACATTTTCGCCATTCAAAGAACCAGAAAAAACCAGATGGTTGATAAGAATTAATAACATTAAGTACCCATACAGAAAGCGATCCGAGCAAATAAAATTGAGGTCTCATTCAGTTCGAATCCATTCAATTATAAAAGCTTTTCGTGAAAAATATCATTGAAGTCTGAAGATTGCTGAAATTTCCGCAATCGTGATTTTAAACGAAGGACAACAAAAAATCGAGCCCCACAAATGAATTGAAGTGGAACACTAAAACATTTTAATATTTAGAGTTTGAGTGTTTCAAACTAAAGTTTTAATTAATTTTACAAGCGTGACCACAAAAATATGGGTACAGGGGGATATCCTCGAACTGGGTCGGAACCCTAAAAAGTAGCAAGTGGCGGCGCCGCGGCCTCCATTCGTCACCGCACATTTGAGCAAGACGCGTGATAAAGCCACCGCGGTTTCTCTTGCTATATATCACTTACCCTCGACCTACTCCACCGGGATACTTTCAACTCTAACTCCACCGCAATAAGGTTGAAGGTCCGCCCGTCTCACCGGCGAGGGTTAACACATAAGGCTGGATTAAAAAGTGCGGTTCCGCTGTCATGCGAGGAAGTTATGACTGGGAGAAAGCAACTTATGAACGCTTATATTTGAATTTGTGTCTCACACTACAACGGAAAAACAAGACTTATTACACTTTGAGCCTTCTCTACCTGCGTTGAGCGTAAGGTATTGTAGGTATTATTCGTAAGGATGTAGGGCAGCATATTGTGTGAATTGTAAATACTACAGTTGGCATACAATACCTTAGTACAATAAATACTTTACTTTTCTACTGTATGTGCTTGATACTGGAATGATATCCATTTTCAGTAAACACATCAGTTTTTATTTGTAGGACGTCGGCTGTTCCTGTTTCCTGAGCTAATAATTTTGTGAGGAAAGGATCCCAGCATATTTTTTTGTTTTCTTTCCGGTGGGTTCTGTAGTTTTGATGGGCCGACCTACTCTGCACTTGCCAGTGCGTGATCTCACTCTAGAACATTCCACCTCTTTTGGTTCTATCCTTCGGATCATCATTATAATAATGCCACAAGCTGCGGAATAGTGACTGGTGTTCAATCTCTGAGGCCGCCATGAACTCCAGTACCAGCTGCTCATTGTATATTCCAGACCAAGTTCGAGGTAAGTTGAGCGGCCTAACATTGAAGTTATAATTAGCAGGATTCCTTAAATTGCATAAAATTGCACATTTATGTGTGTGTTTTGTGTACGTAATCAGCTTCTAGCTTCTTTACCAGAATGAAAGAAAGAAAGAAAATCGTTTATTTATTTACCAGTGAGTGTGTGTGTGAGTGAGTGCGACTGGACAAATGTTAGGCACGTAATGCTATTATAAATGTAAGCAAACTTAGTTTTGTGTTTTTGTTAGCACATTAATTGGTTCTTAATTACGAAAGTAAAGTATGGTATCTAATTGAATAAAACAAAAAATGATATTAAGAACGTTTTCAGCAAAGCTTATAATATTCACAAGAAACCGCAACAAAGAGATATCCTAATCAAAAGATTCCATTGCCATCAATTTCTAAGCAAACTGCGACAATATTTTAAAAAGAAAATATACCTAGTCGCCTCTCATTAAAATACAAAAGAAACGCTTGAATGAGCGAAGTCGAAAAAGTGCGCATGTATTATGCATCAGGTGAGCTTATACAGGGTGTTGCAGAACAGTTGCTGATGATTACACGTTAAACATATTAGTATTTCCTGTTTCTATAAAACGATGGCTTTAACTTGAAGGTTGGGATTTATAGTTTGCTAAAAATTGATACGGCTATTAGTTGAAAACGAATTTCAAACACAAAATAGTAGATTGATCGATAGATAGATAACTCTTTATTGATTACAATAACACACTATATAAGCAGGATACAGTTTTTTTGCTAAAGAATAAACAGTCACAGTTATACAGCGATCTCTACCAGGCAACCTTGGGATAGACAGAACTGTAGTGAAAGTAATAGTAGATTAGTAGCCAAAGGCTGTAAGGCATCAATTGAACCCCGAGATGTTTAGATCTATTGAAGTCGTAATATTGAAGTAATAATAATAAACCCTGGAAAGTAAACATAGGAGGTACCTCTGCAAGTCTATCTATAAGTTATTGCATGATATTATTAGTTGAATATGGTAGATCTTACACAAAACCGTGACATCTGTATCCCTACCTCTGTTCGCAATAAAGTTATTATGAATAAGAGGTGAAACCAAGTAGTCCAGGTTCATCGCCACGATTGTGACCACCGTAGCTAAGCGAGTCTGACGTAATGGTGAGGTGAGAACGTGGTGTGTGATAAAAGCGTGGTTTGAATTTAAGCGAGTAGTTATTGTACACCCTGTATACCAGGCTCAGTTGGCTCAGGTGTCTAAATTAAATTCGGGGAGCCGATGCCAGTCAAAAGTCGTGCGCTTGAATTACGTCACTTACTCAAACGGAGGTCTTTGCGGGCGTCGGGGACCATCATTCTACTCTTACAATAAATAAATAAATTTTACTGACAGTTTATTTGTTTTGTTTTGATTGAGTTTTTAATTCTACTACTGATACATACTATTCTGTGCCTACGCGCTCAACAATTAGATTTACTTTTAGTTTTTAATTTCTCATATAAGTGAAAATGTATTTTCTTCTGAGAAATAAATTAGAATAAATTAGTCTTTAACCTGAATTCATAAATTATGCCCAAATACTTAATTTGATAGCTTATAAACAGTCAAGAAGCTAGTGTTTGAATATTAAATGTAACAAGCCTGATACTGGTTTCCTTATATTAATCATGAAATATAAACAATGTAATATTGTGAACAATCTATACATTACTATCTAGCCCCAAATTAAGCAGATAATAACATGTTTTGTATTCCTCTAACAAATTCTGAGAACTTCTATTGTGATGTAACGTATTTACTGTAGAGTTATTGTCACTAATTTGTACAAGTGAATGTTCGTAGAAGCATCTTCACACATTTTAGAGCACTACACTTTGTTACTTGACTACTAAAAAACATATTTATTTTATATTAAAGGTACTTACATCCAGTTATTTTGGCGTAACCAGCAGTTTTTGACATGACAATTAATGTCTTCAAATTCGATGGAACCAGCTGCACGCATGAAAAAACATGACTTATGCGGCGTTACCTCGCTCTGAGGCGTTCCATTTAAGGCTTGAAGTGCAAGCGAGAGCGCGGAACGAGCGACAAAGAGGCACAATCAGCCTCCACGTTCGGCAGCGTTTGACATCTGTTTCTCTCCTAATTGAGTGAGCGATGCGTCCGCGTGGACAGCTGTATGACGTTGTCACGTTCAACTATCGGCAGTAAACCGACTTTACAGACAACAGACTTTTCAATTATGTCTTTCCAGGAACTTTGCACGTTAATATGGGTACTACGCGAATCAGACGTATTTTATTTCCTTAGATCACTTTCCTGTATTTATTTACCAATTGATTGTCACCCTATCCATGATTTCCCTCTTCACATCTCGCTACATTTTATTTCACCGTGAATTTAAACGGATTTTTTTCTAAATAAAATTATGCGTGCCGCATTGCATATGGTTATTTAAAGTAAAATTTAGTCAACATTTTCAATAACACAGGAAACTCTCTTGTTCGTGTACCTATAAAAGCGGTTTTATGATTTCTTTAGTATTTCCACCCGTAAATGTCCATTGCAATGCTGCGACACTAATTTGATATGTACGAAGTGTACATCTTCTAGTAGCCGACTGTACTTACCTAAAGTTTGCTGTGATGAGGTACAAAATGTAGAGCACACCTGCCTCGTGTATTAGGGGCCTGCATTGAAATACAAGCAACGTTCCCGGCGTGCGCTGCGGACCCCACCTCAATAAAATATTTAGCCAATTTATCGCACTACCCTCCTTTTTACTGCTCGCCTTTCCAGATGGAATAAAAATATATTCCCTCACGAATCACCCCAATGTTGAATTGAAGCCGACTTAAGACTAGACCAGTGTTTACGTGCTTTGAGAATTATGACAAATCAATCTACCGTTTGGTTAAATATATTCTTTAATTTTGGCTTACTTACAGACCAAATCCTGGAATGAACAGAAATAACTTCCCTGGGCTAGTTCAAAATAAAATTTCTAAAAGATACTCCCCTAGTGGCTGAAAAAAGGTTATCGACAGAAATAGAAAAAAAACCTTGTCAGTGACCTCTCAGCTAGGCTTTTAACGACGCTGGCTGTCCGGTGGAAATAGCGTCCGTCCGGTGTCCGGCAACCGGCGTCCGGCGTCCGGCGCTCCACGGGACCTAGCGCTCGATAACGAATTAGATGCTTTTGGAAAGTGATAAGCAAAACGAACACGAAATCCAGCTAAATAAATAGCTCAATTAAGTACATCTTAGAAACTCTGACAGGTTAGTTAGGTAATTAAAGATCTAAGCTAAAACAAATTAGCAAGCGCCTTTTAACTTCAAGTTCCTACTATTGACTTATTGAGGATGTCAGAAGGTAGTTCGAGGTACATCTTAATATAACACTAGGCCTGTATTTTGAAATTCTAACATAATTATAAGGGAACATTTCAAGGAATCGTAGCGCAATAACACTTCATATTTCCCTTTCTCCGGTCTATTTCTTAAATGTGCCAAGAGCTGTCCCTCTGTACAGCCTCCTTTAGAGTGCACGTGACAAGTGCCCTACGAGTGCCCAACATGCAACATTTCTATAGAACCTCTTTCTCAAGCATTAGCTGCAATCCTGCCCGCGAAAGCCATTCAATTGAAGCAACCGAAGAGCTACATTTAAAATATTTTCCAAAGGGTTTGTTATAACTCAAATCCAAATGAAAACGGTTTTTGTTCAGTAAAATTATAAGAATCACTTTGAAACGATGAACAGACTCGGTGAACTTAATAGGCATAGAAAGCAACTGATGAAACTTAGTAATAACAGGTATTTAATTTCAGAGATACATGCCTATTTATCACAAAATAATTATGTTTTGATTTTATTAAAAATAGTCGTAGTTCAAGTTGCGCTAGTTCCAATTAGTAATAAATAATACTAATTAATACGCAATTAGTACGTAGTAATTAGTATCAAAACAATATCGTGTAATTAAATTATAAGCTAACAAAATCAAAATATGACTAACGTAGTAAATAATTCAAATATTCATCGCAACCATAAACAAAATACTCGCAATAATTCAATTGGCTTTAGGTTCCTCCTATATTGATTAACTAGCTGATACCCGCGACTTCGTCCGCGTGGATATTTGAGTTCGTTTTTTTTAGTTTGATATGACCAACTGCTAGTTACCATTGTTTTGAGCTTGTAATTTAGAGTGTATTTGAATTTGAAGGTGAGTGCTGTTGTAGCCGATTTTTTTCAGCAGTGTTTAGTTTAAGTATTATAGATGTTTCCCGCGATTTTGTCTTAGTTGTTATCATCAGTTTTTTTGTGAACCTCTGTGTGTAATCGAACCTGGTGCCAGATGCTGCGGTAGTTGAAATTTTTTTAATGTTTTTTTTTGCGTATTTAGTAAAGCTCTTTTTCGTGATTTTGTTGAAGTGGCTAATTTGGGCAATCGTATTCGTCGTTGGTGTATAATCGAATCTGTTTTTTTTATTTGACATGACTTCAGCAGTGTTAAGTTTAAGTATGATAGATGTTTCCCGCAATTTTGTCTTAGTGGTAATCATCGGTATGTTTGTGAACCTTTGTGTGTAATCGAACCTGGTTCCAGATGCTGCGGCAGCTGAAATTTTTTTAATGCTTTATTTTGCGTATTTTTTAAAGCAATTTTTGTGATTTTATGTTATATTAGTGGCTAATTTGGGGTTTCGTATGCGTGTTGGTGTATAATCGAATTAGATTTTTTTTATTTGACATGACCAATTGCTGGTTACTATAGTTTTGAGCTTGTACTTTAGAGTGTATTTGAATTTTAAGGCGAGTGCTGTTGGAGCCGATTTTTTTCAGCAGTGTTTAGTTTAAGTATGATAGATGTTTTCCGTGATTTAGTCTTAGTGGTTATCATCGGTTTTTTTGTAAACATTTGTGTGTAATAAAACCTGGTGACAAATGCTGCGGTAGCTGAAAATTTTTTGATGTTTGTTTTTTCGTATTTTGTAAAGCAATTTTTTGTGATTTTATGTTATATTAGTGGCTAATTTGGGGTTTCGTATGGGTGTTGGTGTATAATCGAATCAGATTTTTAATTTGACATGACCAATTGCTGTTTACTATAGTTTTGAGCTTGTACTTTAGAGTGTATTTGAATTTGAAGGCGAGTGCTGTTGGAGCCGATTTTTTTTCAGCAGTGTTTAGTTTAAGTATGATAGATGTTTCCCGCGATTTTGTCTTAGTGGTTATCATTGGTTTTTTTGTAAACATTTGTGTGTTTTACAACCTGGTGACAAATGCTGCGGTAGCTGAAATTTTTTTAAATGTTTTTTTTTCCGTATTTTGTAAAGCTATTTTTTGTGATTTTTCTTAAAATCATTTTCCGTTTTTTCTTCTTTTAGGGAAAGAATTTTCCTTTTTTCTTTCTTAGTGCACCTCTGCTCTATTAGAGGAACATACCTTCTAAGTTTCATGCTCTTAGGGCTAACGGTTTAGGCTGTGCGTTGATTTTTCTTTAAACCATTTTTCCCCTTTTTCTCCTCTTTAGAAAATAATTTTCCATTTTCCTTTCTTAGCGGATGCCTACGTCATAACATCTACCTGCATGCCAAATTTTAGCCCGATCCGTTCAGTGGTTTGGGCTGTGCGTTGATAGATCACTATGTCAGTCAGTCAGTCAGTCAGTCACCTTTGAGTTATATATATTTATAGATACCGTTTCAATTGTACAAACTCTATGAATTCCATTTATTACCAGCTTTAGGAAAAATGAAAACTCTGATGAGGCTGATTTGGACTGCTTATGTAGGAAAAAGTCTTATTAAGTTAAGTTAAGTTCTAGATACCGGGCCCGTGAAAACCCTTTTCCCTAGATCTCACAAAATGTATGAAGATTATACATAGACATAGACATTTATTTATTAACTACATAAGCACACATAAACCAGTAGTTACCCTCTCATTTGCCATATAGTTAATGCCGCAGGAAAGTAATAGTATCCGAATAATCGAAAATATAATGTTGTGAGCTAATAAGTAAAACGGCGAGACGGATTAAACTTGAAAACTTGGATTTTCAGACTGTTCTCTATTTGGCATTTGCAACCAGCGAGCGGCTTCCTACAACCGCATCAGTGCTCAGTCAAATCAATAAGCCCCTAGTTTTTTTAATTATATTTTTGGATTTTAAATAAATATGTTTATAATGCCTGTTTCAAACAAAATGATGTGAATAAATATAAGACGAAATAGTTGCGCACGATTAGATCGACTGCGACGACGATTAGTGATGCTGTCAAATAAAGCACTGTCTAAGTTCGCGGCACTGTGTGCGGATGTATGCAAAACTCTATGCTGAAACTGATCGCCATCGCCATTGCAGATCTTGTTGAAAGTTGTCTAAGCACTTTATCTGTAGACATTTCGTTAAAAACAAATAAATATATGACATTGCTCGAAGCCAAAACTGCTGTAGCTATATGTTGACAAACCATGACCTGAATGAATAAAAATAAACATATAATCACCTATAAATAAGCTGAAAACTGCAGAAAAATAATATAAAACGGGATCAGCACGTGCTAATAAGCATACAGTAACGCAATCCGTGGTGTTTGGTCGCGACCCGCCGATAATTGGAACTCAAATAACTCGATCCAGCGCCGTCTTCGTAGGCACGTTTCAATTCAAAAGTAATCCTTCTCCAAACATTTGTACGTCTCAATCGCTCCGGACTACCAATTACACTTTCAACAATTAACGGGAGCAAGCACATCATTTACCCTGCAACCATTGCGCGTTTGTTACCACACTTCATGGCACAGTCTCATCCAAAAGCCGCAATAGGTATTGAAGCTTGGGAGTTGTCGTTGTACGGAAGTGCGGTTAGATGGTGTTTTAGCGGTTATGAAAGGCGCCACATGCTGGTCCCGCGTCGTTTGTTCGCTAATATTTACCGTGAGCTGTTAAACGAGAATTAAAGTTTTTTAAACTGGTTTTCTGTTAACAGAAAACTGTCTTTTCTATCCCAACAAAAAAAAAAAATTCCTGATGTTATTGGTGAGCCTCTTTGAGGCGCACTTAAAATCCTTTCACCACACTTGGTTTGAAAGAATCAATGAGGCGATAAGAAGAAGAACATAATGCAGCATGTTGCGTAAACATAAACGTGTTCGTTCGAACGTTTAGTTTCTTAATTTTAATATGCCTGAAAAAATCTCATTACACCACACCTCGCTTTGACATACCTACTCCCACTTCTAAATTCATGGTCATTGAAGACCTTTGTCCTAACCACCTGTTCCCGACCACTTCAGACTATAACACGAAGGGACGTCGGTAAAATATTAAAAGCGAAGCATCACGCCTATAGTAATAAAGTGAGATTGACGTCCGTCTGAGCCCGGGAGAGGCACTTCGGACGGTGCGGAGACATGCGGAGGAACTGACGCGTGCCGCTAGTTATAGGGAACTGCTGTTTGTGTTTAAATAGTCAGGATTTTTTTTCTCATCGTTTTTGGCCAGTCTCAAAATGTGCAATTGTATATGATATTATTAATTAGTACAGATTTTATATGATTGCACTCATACACAACAAGCAGAGTTCAAGCATGATTGATTATGAAGTTTGAAAAAAATGTTACAGGTCTAAAGGAGCGTGTAGCTGCGTTGCTACACAGAGGCTTGAAACAACATATTTTTGAAAGATTGTTTTTCATGGGGAAAAAAAATTGTTGTATCCTCCATTTATTCCCTCCATTTGTGATGCATTAAGTATTTTTGTAAGGTCAAAAAACAAACAGTAAAACGTTTTAAAATCACAAGTCGGCACAAACGTGCCTTTTCTTAGTTGAAAGACGCGAGCCGCTTATCCTCACGAACTAAAATAAAAAGCAAAAGAGGCAAGCAGAGGCTAATAGGCGTTGATCAGGACTGACGGGTTGCCTTTTAGAAGCAAATACAAAACCCTAATACAATGTGTAGCGCAGATTGCGCAGTAGTTTGTGGGCAAGGAACCGTTTAAGCTGCATTGACTTTTGCTGAGCGCTGTATTCGCTCGGGAATTTTGTTGGCAGAGACTCGAGTTCAGACTGTGCAACAATTTATGGCAAAATAATGTTGAGAGAAGATTGTCGTGTTCCTTTAGAGCAACTTGCTATGAATAAATCGATCAATCACGTCATGGATGGATCACATGCGTCATAAAACTGCATGGAGAAAAGCATAGAGTTCCAATTTTTTGTGTGATACTTTCCAGCCGCGCCACAAGCTCTAATTTCAATGCAAGTTATACCAATGGAAGGTACTACAATTGTTCGTTTTTGTACGTTGATTAAAAAAAATTGTACTACGAAGGTTCAAGAGAAATTTGACGAAGTTGGTGGCGCGGCCAGAAAGTGCTACTCCCCAGCCGCGCCACGCTGTACGCAGTGTTAGACTGATTACTACTAATCTAACTGATTGCTAAGAATTTGTACGATAACTGTTCGTTCTAATAACGATAAGATATAACTACGAAAACGGTTTTTTCCGACTAAAATATTAATAAGAAAATTTTGTACTGCGACGTAAAAACGCCTGATTAAACACTCAAGACATTTGCTATCAAATTAATTTCAGGTGTTTTTGATATTATGCGCCGCGTTCAAAAGTTTACACAAAGTAGGTTACGGACTGCGAGGAGAATAGCTTATCTAACCAAAAACATCAAATAATATTGAAAATAAAATATTAAATTAATAATATTGGTGAAAAAAAGGGTGTAATAAAATTACTTCCAAAAACTTCAGGAGGTAAAATATTCAACATTGGCAGGCCTCCCAAAGGAGTTCATCAGTTATTTTGTGTTTTGTAAGAAAATTTACTTTTTTTAACTAATTCTTATTAAAATTAAAAAAAACTACATCCTGTATTTTTTTTATTATTATCAGTTGATTGGTACTGATGAGTCCTTGCGTTAGATATGCTATTTATGGTTGTTTATTGGGTGTGTTGAAGATAATAAATAAGTTTTACGATTTTCTTTTTTCTCAAATTATAACTTTTTAAAAAATACTCTTCTGAAAAGTGACCCTGTATCACAAGATTTGGCGCATTTAATAGGGATTTTGAAAAGGTATTACACATGGCCATGAGTGGCCCTGAGTGATGAACATATTGTTCTACTTATCATGTGTTTTAGTCGATAAAATGAACTTATTTTTTTTGTACAATGGTTACCACTTAACATCATGTGGGTCATAATTATTATGACACCTGATGTTAAGTGGTAACCATCGCCATAGCAAATCATCGTATAAAAGCATTACTTTGCAGGTCAGGAACCGTAGGAACGTGCCTTTTGACGCAATTTTCTGATTTCCGTTTTTTCTCCTGACTAAGCATGGAATGCTTCCGTGCTCATTACCGCTGTATAAATGATAGACTATCTGCCACTATATGATAGTGTAGTACAATTTTTTTGCGGTACAGACGGTTAAAGTTGGGTGATGTAATTATCTGAAATGAAATGTTGGCCAAAACTCCACGATTTCATTGAAAATTGAGGCAGTTATGGCTTATTTTTGAATTGTAATTTTCAGATTTATCAGATTCATGCTTACATTGCAGAAAAATTTTTAAAGAAAAGTTAACATTTGTAGTCACAGGACTTAAAAGATCATGACAGGGTGTCAGTTTTTCCTGTTTTTTTTAAATACTCATAACTCGAAAGTTTGACATATATTTTTTTATATTTTTCTGTTAGCTGTCAGGACTTGGCCCATCGCCCGTTTTCGGCTGGACGTTGACTTGTGGGACACCCTGTATACATGTATTACACAAAAATCAAACATGCGAAATACATACAAATCTGTTGTGATTTTATTACACCTTATATAATTTTTGAATTTTTAGTTTTGTAGATAGTCTTCAAGAAAGAAAAAAATAGAGGCAGCCTCACGACTTTGATTGCACTTCTGAGTTATACTAGATTAATGTGTAATTTTTTTGGCTATCTTGGAAAATCAAGAAAACGTACATCAGACCTTATGCATCTGGAGCTGTGAAGTGTCTACGCATAATAATACAAACACCTGAAATTAATTTGATAGCAAATGTCTTGAGTGTTTAATCAGGCGTTTTTACGTCGCAGTACAATATTTTCTTTTTAATATTTTAGTTGGAAAAAACCGTTTTCGCAGTTATATCTTATCGTTATTAGAACGAACAGTTATCGTACAAATTCTTAGCAATCAGTTAGATTAGTAATAATCAGTCTAACACTGCGTACAGCGTGGCGCGGCTGGGGAGTAGCACTTTCTGGCCGCGCCACCAACTTCGTCAAATTTCTCTTGAACCTTCGTAGTACAATTTTTTTTAATCAACGTACAAAAACGAACAATTGTAGTACCTTCCATTGGTATAACTTGCATTGAAATTAGAGCTTGTGGCGCGGCTGGAAAGTATCACACAATTTTTTAAATCATAATCATAATTTGTATTTATCTTTTGACATGTCACAATGTGCTTACGTCACACAGTTTTGTTTTTGACAAGCCTAAAAGAGATGGATGTAGACCTTAAAATATCTGACGAATAAATCTGTAGATTCCAAAAAAAACGAAACGACAAAACAAAACAACAAAACTTTGACAAAACGAGTTCCGTAGTACCTTAAAATAATTTCATATACTTTGCTGGTTTCTGATAGAGAAGGATAAAATTACAAGAATATCGACGCGTTATCATACATGCAAAAACTAGGGCGTGACCTGCTGCAGCATGCATAGGTGCCACCTGAGCCCGATAGCCTCGAAATAAGGCTAAATAATAATAAGTTTGTGCAGGATATCGGACCTTAAATTAACGAGGTGTCCCACTTCCGCTAACGAGGGCTCCACGCTCTAAACATATTTATATTTCCAACGGTATGCGCCCTAAACTACCCCACAGAGCATACCACTACTGGTTTAGGCCCGTGGCTTGGTTCGCGTGTAAATTAGAGTTCTGTTTAGATGATCTAGAGATAGCCCAACTGTGTTTCTTGTATATTTTTTTTATGCTTGTATTAATTGTATGTTTTTTTGTGCTAAAGTTTGAATGATATGATATCAAACTAGTTTCGAGCTCAAAAAAACTCTGAAAATTCAGAAACATTTATTAGAAGTTCGGCAGTCACAGGAGCAGTTCAAAAAAAAATTAAAATAACTACCAAACAAAATTTATTCAGGATGACTTTCTGCAAAAAGTTAGTTACACTGTGACTTTCCTTTAAAGTGAGCAGAGTTTAAACTACACAGATAATTAGCGGGTCGTGTAACAGTGCCGTGATGAACGATCGGGGGGAGGGGGTTGATGAGAGGAGGGGAGGGGGCTTTTATAAAACATTGGAGTTTAAACGTAGTCGTCTACTACAATACTTAATATTGTTGTGGGCCAATAACCTTTGTTCCTGTAAGTTACCATAGCATCCATGTACTTATTATTATTCATTATTCTCTATTAGAAGTCAAGTAGATGGCTCACTCGGTGTTGAGCAGTTACTTCCACCTTTACTGTATAACCTCGAAAAGCTTGTCCAACAAAGACATACTGTATGTTTATTGCTCTGTCCATGTCTTCATCACATTTCAAATCAGAATATGACAATGCGAAACTAATTGATTAGCAGAGGTTAGATCATAGTATCTGGATGCACCTCATAAATCGTCAAGAAAATGATATCGATTCGAGTTTTGATTATAGTATAAAGTTATTGAAAATAAAATCAGAAACAAAATGGTTACTCGGTAAAATTACAAGGATTTCTTAATAACATCAAAATTACGTGATTCCAGAAAGAAAGAAGAAAAAATACTTATTTATTCATACACCTTGCGTTGCGTTGCTGTTCGTTGCAATCGAAGCTTAAATGAACGTTAAGTTTGTCGTACTGCATATAAGCTACGCTGTGACTAACTAAATGCTAAAGAGTGCGGAGTTGCTCTGCACTGGTTCAGTCCACGGCGATTAGCCTAATGACTTGTTGAGACCTAACTCTTTTCGGCGACAAATTGCCACTAAAAGTAGGTTAAAGTTGAACTAATCGCTTGTAGCTCCCGTGGGCCGCTCGGGAATACGTAACTTGCGACAGGTTTGCGACAAGCTTTTTAATAATAATACGTTCACATTCGTTTCATACAAGATTTTCACAAACATTGGGTTGTATTTCAATATGATAAAATATGATTTTCACTGCAAAAAAGATCGGCGTCATAATTCATGGTGAATTCCTCCATTACAATATCGCATAGCTCAATAATACATCTCTGCTGATCACCGATGGGGGCGATGACTTTTTAATGGCTTATAAAACATCCAGGTATTGTCCCCGCGCTTAGAGTAACAAATATCGAGACTATGATCAGGTACGAACAAGAACATTTCGTTTTCTGTATTTG
Source organism: Thera britannica (assembly GCA_939531255.2). Lineage (NCBI taxonomy): Eukaryota > Metazoa > Arthropoda > Insecta > Lepidoptera > Geometridae > Thera > Thera britannica. The sequence continues at coordinate 14,649,192 of OW618034.2, read as the reverse complement.
CTTACCATCAGAAAACTTTTAAACTTGTTATTTATGTCGGGTTTGGGGCATCTAAAAACAAAAAAAATTTAAGTTGAAAAGATTAGTTAATAATAGTTAGGTTCCGTCATATTATTTCTAATAAAAAAATAAATAAATATTGGTGGGCATTATACAGAATACCGTTTGGCCCCAAAAGTGGGGCTCAGCGAGTTAAAATTCCAAATTCAAAACCAACTGAAATGAAAACTAAATATTGATAGACAGAAATTTCACCAAAACTAGTTGATGATATCTCTCAGAGAGGGTCAGCCCGAGGGGTGCGGGCGCGGGGCGCGGGGGACCGAGGGGGACGCTTCAATTGATTGCTCCTGATTGGCGATCGGCGAGATTGCCGCGTTATTGAGTTGGGATGCACCGTCAAGGGTTCCGGCTGCAATTATTGTCTTCAATTTATATTAATCTGGATTGATATTATCCGAGCGTTGCTTGTTTTTATGCTGTACGTATGATTTTATCCGATTTAATATTTTTATAGAAAATGGTTTGCCTTGTTGGGTTATCAATCATAACACTTTTACATTTTAAATTGTATTCTTGTTCACTTTTGTATTTGTTTAGTTATTATGTGTTACCTTGTAATTATCAATATTTTAAGTGTTTTTGTGCTGCTAATAATAATTTGAAATTATGTATTATTTTAAATGTTGCTTCATTGAATTTAATTTTAAATATATCAAAAAGAGGCATATGCTCAGCAGTGGGCTAAGTCGGGTTGCGGATGATGATGAAGAAAATTATATAATTAAGTTCTTGAAACAATTATATAATAACAATAATACATTTTATTTTGGAAAAAGCACACATAAATTATAAACAATAAGATACATTGTGAAAGATAACAGAATATAAACATACTTAAAAAAAAAATTTAGACCTTATAAAATATGTAATAAAGTATCAAAAACCCGTTCTGCAACCGTTGACCCAAAAAAGCCCATTTTTCAAAACTATTTGAAACTTTTTTCGTAACTATTAACATTGTTCTTGTTAATTTGTCAGTCTTCCGGGTCCGGTCGGGAATTCCCCGCTCCAGAGTGCCACCCGGGAAATTAATACCTGGCAACTTTGTACGTACCTTATGTGCGGTACTTGGCTCCACTCCAGTCATACTCGAACAAACGGGCAAGATACTGATTTTTTTGCGCTGTGGCTTTTTCTATTTAACCAAACTTGTGAGAAATGTGGAAATAGGAATCCTTTCAGAAATACTGTGATAGGTATTATTTGATGGATGAATGACTATTGAGTTGCTTATGAGTTTTGTTTGTATTACTATAGCAGGCCAAAAAAAATTTTTTGCATTTAATAGAACATCCTTTGGCTACAATCTCACCTGATGGTAAGCGACGATGTAGCCGACGATGAAGCAGGATGGTCTGGAAGACACCTATTCACTCTTGCCTTGAAGAGGCCCAGATTGTAGTTTTCAGGAAAAACAGCCGACGGCAATGAGTTCCATTCCCTAGAGGTTCGCATAATTAAGGTGGTGGTAATATACTACGTATATTATTCACATTAAAGTCTACTACGCTACACCATACAAACAAATAATGTCTCGTAGCTGCGTAGCTCCGTGCTACGAACGCTACGGCCGCGTAGATGATGCTGCGACGATCACGTCATTGTTTACACGTTCTGCTGCTGCCACTGTTTAGCGCTATCGAATCAACATGCATCGTAAAAACGCATGCTTACCTTACTGCAGACACTATTACAGATTGTTCTTCAATGTCAAATCAGCAAAAATACCTGAGTAAATTATCTGTGTACCTAAGCGTTTCTATAAAAAATAATAGTTGTTTCTATAAAATAATAAACATCTATTATTTTATAGAAACAACTATTATTTTTATAGAAACTCAGGTATTTTAACAATAGATCCAAAAAAGTATTAGCCGTTTATTTTCTCTCTTAAAGGATAATAATAAGAGAATGAATAAAATACCGCATCGAATAAGTTGTAAGGATTTCTCATCGTAGAACTTTTATAATTTATTATTTTATTTTACGTGGATCGGATGAAAATTCCCTACATTCTCCGGCTTCATCCTTTTAATATCAGCTACTCTTAATTGGTGTACATAACATAACCTGTTTACCGGCACCGATAGCGAAGCCTCTTTAACGCAATTACCTCGTGCTCAGGGTTGCTACACGAAAGGTCGGAAACTTTTTTATTTTATACTTCTTTGTGTTTTTGATAAAACTAATGCTGTTACTACTGTTGGTTAGTATTGTGCTCGTTGGTAAATGGTTTCCGTTGCTAATGGACGTTAGAAGTACTCGTGTGTTACCGAATGAAAACATAGTTATTTAGTATCATTCACTTAGTCACTTGCGTCTATAACACAGTAGTATTTGGGGCTAAATAGTGTTTTTGTGGATAGTCCTCAAAATAATTTTATTTGTTTGCTGCCTACTATTCAATTTCTGGGACTCTATTTATCTTATCTATATATATAAAAGAGAGTCGTGTTAGTTACACTATTTATAACTACAGAACGGCTGAACCGATTTGGTTGAAAATTTGTGGCGAGGTAGCTTAGAACCGGGAAAAGACATGGGATACTTTTTAACCCAAATACGTAGCAAAAACGGGAACGGGGTGAGCGAAGCCGCGGGCGGCTGCTGGTATCTTATATAAACCATAAATTAAGGCGTGAGTGCCACGTGGCTGAGTGTGGAAGGACCGGTAAGAAACTTAAAACTTGGTGTCATTTTTTGTATAATCTACTTTTAGTTAATATAAAATTTAATCTGTGTCCTTACCTTACTTTTTGCTTAGTTCAGATATTTTGAAAACAATTGCCTTTCATATATTTTATATATATTCATAAATGTTATGTGCACTACCCTTTAAGAATGTCCGAATTACACAAAGGTTAACTGGAAGAGAATGCTCTCTAGCATTAAGTTCGCCTATGTACAATGCAATTTTTGTTTTAGTGCAATAAAGAATTTTCTATCTATCTATCTATCTATAATCCTTCTATCAAAATAATTTCCATATAAAATGTAGTTGTAATAAAAACTCCGGTTGCAATAAGTCCCGTGGAACAGCTCTAGCGCAGCGGATACCTTTAAGGTGTTATGTTGTGGAGTTTTGTTCTAAAGTTGCAAAACTTCCGTCCGTACGTGCCAGCAGTAAGTGGGGGCAGTAACCGAATACTATGATGGAGAATATGGATCAGAAGATGAGTGTAAAATAAACAAAGTAGCTCAGTAGTAGAGCTCTTTGTGAAAGAGCTTGTCAGGGGAAGTACTGCATTGTTCCAATTTTGATCACCAAGCAAGTTTGGATCAATAATAATATGAAGGGTGAGGGTGACAATGTGATCAGAAGCAAAACAAATCAATGTTTTTTTTCCAAATAAAATAAAATGAAAACTCATTCCAAAGAATTAAAACCACAACGGAACTATAAAAATCATTTTCTCAAAACTTTGTCACACCCCATCGTATTTTTACTTTTCACACTATGGAACATTTGCATGAATATATCTGAATATACCTTTGAATATTGCCCTTTATTCAAGCAGCCTGGAAAACCTATCAACTTTGACGCGAAAAAAATATGCGCAGCCAATATCCATAGTCTGGCCTTTTCATCAATATTATTGAAGTGATGTTACAATAAAGATGATGATTTATGATAACCCTCGCCAGCGCCGTAAAAGAACAGACGGTCGGACCGACCGTTTCGATATATTGAGAATGGCTGTACCCTTATAAAACTATAAATAAAAATTATTTTATTTGTCGCGAGGTATTGGTTCGAGGGGAGTTCGCTAGCCGACGTGGAAATTGAATAAAGGCGACGAAAATAAGTGTTATAGAAATAGCACAGGGTTTCTTCTATTTGTATTTCACAACTTTGGCTTTTATTACTCAATAGTAAGAAATATATATTATTTTGTACCCTTTATCCAGGTGTAAAAAATGAATTGTACTTATCTACATTTTTTCAGCTGAAATCAATCTTTTTTTCTATTACACATTCAATACTAAATATCTAATTTTAATCTACCGTATTCTTTAACATACTAAGGACTCACATATTTTTCACCGGACACGCATATCACTTAGATACAATGAGTGTGGTTTTAGTAAAATCCCAACTTAATTTGCTTAGAAAATCTCAACAGAATCTCAGACTTCAAGGCAACTAATGAATGGCGAGTTCGATTGAGTTCAGCAAACGACTCCAACTCGGTCCCGCGGGAATTAAATGATTAAAACAAGTAGTATAAACACCTCGCTGTAATCACCCGCCGCGTACCGAGTATGGGTTTAGTGGTGGGGCCAGGAGCTTGGCAGGAACAAAATATCGCAGGAGGAAGATAGAGCGCTGGTGGTCTAGTGGTAGCGGCCCCGCCTTCCGATCCTAAGATCGTGGGTTCAAATCCGGTCGTGTACCAATGCGTTTTTCTTCCCAAAAATTTAAATACACTATGCCAGTGCTCCCAAACGGTGAAGGAAAACATCGTGAGGAAACCGGCATACCGTAGAACCTAAAAAGTTCGAAAATATGTGTCAAGTGCATGAAAAGAGCCTCTTTGAGGCGCACTTATAATCCATTCACCACACTTGATTCGAAAGAATCAGTGACATGATAAGTAGAAAAAGAAGAAGAAGGAGGAAGAACCATCATTACTTCAGGCTGGCGAATGAAGTAGGCCAAGCAATAGGTAAACTGGCTGAGATGATGATCACTAAAACTGTTCTTCCTGTTTCAAAACCTCGCTCAGAAGAATTTTCGAAGCTGATAATAATCTCAGAATCGTTCTTCCTATAAATGTAAGTGTATAGGGGAGCCCTATGTCCAGCAGTGAACTTCGAACAGGCTGATGATGTTGATACAATTGCAGTAATATATTTCGTGCTTGAAAATAATAGAAATTAATTACCTTTTTATTACACGTGATTAGCCCGCTGGTCTAATGGCCTCGTCTCCAGCAATATGCTGCAAACTCAGTATCAAGCATACTTAACGTTATTATCTCACTTCGGCCCACTTTGAATTAGGCATTGTCTTCGAAGTTGCTTTGCAGACGAGCGCGCTCTTTAACTTGCCAACCATAGCGGTATACGGCATAGATGCCGCCTCGGCATTTCATTTTTTATAGAGCTCAATTGGGGCATACATTCATTTAGTTTAGTATTTTAGTGCCTATTAAAAAAAAACAATTTTTAGACTTAATCGGCTGAATATGGTTGATATCACAAACTTTAACGGAAACGCCTATAAATACGCTATTACGAAACTGTATTTTCAATTTCAATTTCACTTGATTCACTTATAAAATAACATTACAGATATTATTTTACAGATGGTATTGAAATCACCACAAGCCTTCTGTGCCTTTTACTTCTTTGTCTCCAACTAATTACTTACAATATTATGCATTGTGTCGTACGGTACACTAGGAAACCTCATTGTCCCATCTGCCATCCCACTCTCACTCTCAGGGTTAGAGCGGGTGGGGTGTTGTTTAGAAGAAAGTTTTCCTCTAATAACTGACTGGATTGAGTTGCAAATGTAGCGTAGTTCTTGGGAAAACCCTCATTTCCGACAAGGTGTTTCTAAGAAAATACTTGGTGAAAAGATTAAATAGTAAAAATAGTATAAATATTTATGATGAATAGTACAAGGATAAATCATGGTTTTCTTACTAAGTGGAACTTATATTGGAATTAGATGAAGTTATTGTACAAATTTCCATTTAATAACCAGTGTTAGTGTACAATAAAGTTGTAAAACCTATCTATCCTGCGTTCATGTATCTATTCAACCAGCACACGTTTACCCACGGCTGGGAATCGGCTTAATTTTTGAGCACGCCATTTTTGACGTGACAACGTCTTATAATTCGATGGAGCCAGCTGCGCGCACGAAAAAACATGACTCATGCGGCGTTATCTCTTTCTGAGGCGTTCCATTTAAAGCTTGAAGTGCAAGCGAGAGCGCGGAACGAGCGACAAAGAGGCACAATCGGCCTCCGCGTTCGGCAGCGTTCGACATCTGTCTCTCTCCTACTTGAGTGAGCGATGCGTCCGCGTGGACAGCTGTATGACGTTGTCACGTTCAACTATCGTCAGTAAACCGACTTTACAGACAACCGATTTATTTTTCTGTCAATTTATACCAGCTAGCTTCCCCCATCCTTAAAAATCATCCGCGTCACAAAAGTCAACATTGATCATAGATTTAGAAACAATATTAAATCACAACGTTATCGACATAAGCTCAGTAGCGACAATATTGAGCTTGGTGCACACAATATCTATTTAGAGAGGCGGATTTCATTGTTTGCGTTAGACTTGGACAAACTATGCTGGGGTGCAATGCTGGCACAGGCATAGCGTTTTATTATCTGTTTAGAAATTGTTGTGTTTGGAAGATCTACCGCCATGACTATTTCTGCCGTGAAGCAGCATTGCTGTGTTTCGGTGTGAAGGGTATTGGTGCCAGTGAAATTACTGGCACGTGAGGCTGAATATCTGTATGCCTCCAGTTGATGGACGCAGGGCAGTGCATCGTAGGGCACGTTCCTGACGTGCGTGAATTACGAGGCATTGCTTTGTTATAGACGATGGTTACCACTTAACATCAGGTGGGCCATATGCTTATTCCATCAGCTAGTTATATAAAAAAAAAAGATCTACTAATCACTTACCTCCTTACTTCCATCTGTTACTAGTAGGCAATGACAGGGCTAAATTTAAGCAACCCACACATCTAAGTAACGCGTGTAAGTAAGGCCATTAGGGCAGGATTTTTTTTTATTTATTTTTGTCCCTACTGAGTAGTTCGTTCTCTTTAAATAAACGCTGCACAATAGCTAGTGGATAATATGAGCCTTTTCAAGGCACATTTAAAATTATCTCACCACCCTACTGTAGGCCTACCATGAGCTCTGTCTGGCTCTGTCTCTGGCTCTGGTTTTGAGTCTGTGTGTTGACTAAATAAATCCTACGTCGAAACTCACACACACACAGTGTAATGCACTTGAGCTCTCGGACACACGCACAAAACCAGAGCCAGAGACAGAGCCAGACAGAGCTCATGGTAGGCCTATCTGGTTAGAAAAATCAAGTGACACATTTAGAAGAGGAGTGAATAATATTAAAAAGAACATGAGTCGCGTCGCCCGTGGGTCGTGGCACACGCGGTGACGTCAGCTGTCCGTGCAGGGTTGGCAATCGTCACAATTCCACCGGCCATCAGTCGAATGTTTTCTCTTACAACACGCCGCGGCACATGAATCATTTATAAATGCCATTGTTTCCAACTACCCCCGATTATTCACGTTCGGTTATCTTTGACGTATTGAAGCCGGATTTGTACCAGCCCTGGAGCCCAATCGCGCTAAAAAATATGAGTTGGATTGTAATTGAACTACGGTTGAACTACAATTTTTTCGACACATCGTATCGCGATAATGATTTGACAGACGATTGAGACGCAACCCGATTGAAGTTGGAACGCAACCGCTGTCAAAATGCAAAGTTGATGCGGCGGTACTTTTTTTGGATTGTTGTTGAACTTTTCGTGGTATTTTAAGTGTTTTTGTGTGTAAAACTGCACCCATTTTGAAGAAAAATTATCTACTTAGATTTTTTGGATAGAGCTCATGAAGTTGACGTCGCGTCAGCTCGGACTCGAGCAAAACGAGAAAATTTAAAAGACCGCCGCTTGTGGGCTGATAGGGCTCCTAATATTTGATAAATTTAAAAAGACTATGTATCTTTATTATTATGCTAATAAAACCATTATTAAAATTTAATGTTTACGTTTATTCTTTTTTATTTACTTACTAATTAAATTTAAATTAATAAAAATCGTTCTTCAGTCTCCCATCTGTTGTCTGCAAAACTGAAACCAAAAAAGTAATTTATTTAATCATGATCATACATCACTCATTTATTTATTACAACACTAACATTGTATTTTAGGAATATATTGTATCTTAAAAAAAATATTTACACATTTTTTTAAATGCTTGGCTTAGTCATGCACCTGAAAGATACCTTGTCTAGGCCTAAAAACAACATCCAACCAAAGTAAAATAGGGCATAGTATATTTAAAAACACTTGCAATTTAACTCAGCAACAAAATACATCATTTTACCTCGTAGTAACTTAATTTTAATAAATATATGTTTTATTAGAAAGAAAATACAATCGTGTTCAAAGGTAACCTTGGTGGATTGGATAAATAATTGCCTTTTGACTAAATCTGTCAATACTCTCAGCAACCAGCTTGGCTGCTTCAGCCACTTTTAGTGATGCCTCTGCCCTCATTTCTTCTAGGTATTCTTAGCAGCATTGTGCGAGACTCATCCAACCAATTTAGAGCGGACCTTACATTTATGATCATTCCACACCTGAAAATATAATAATTTAACAAAATACTTGCATTGTACCTATTATACTCTAACTGTCCCTATACTTTTTTTTGACACTTTAAGGTTGACTGGGAAAGATCTATTTTTAAGTGCGGTTTTGTAAAAAATATTGTTTCCTTGAACAGTATTTTTTGTTTATGAATAATATGAATAATGCATGTACATAATACATATAATAAAGTTTAAACAACTTCATGAACAAAAACTGAGTTTATCCATACTTTTCAATATATTAGTGTAGTAAGTAGTAAGAATAAATACAAACCTTTGACCATTTTTTGCCAGTTCTTGCTGGCCCCTCTGCGTATAAAATCTCGGCGCACTCATTCCAAAGTCGCTCAGCGACACTACGAGCTTCTTTGGACCTTACTCATCCTAGAGCAAGGTCCCGATGACTTTCCAGGAGCTCGACCATCAGCTCGAGCTGTCGTACTGTTATTGTTTTGCGACGTTCTTCCATTTTCTGTAAGTTATTTAGCAGTCACGGACACAATAATCTAAAATGAAATTGCAAGTCAAAACGTAATAGGAGTTTATGAGTTTAGCACTCACCAAAGGCACAACACAACTATTTCGACACAAGGGTTTCAATCCACTTGATGCAACCAGCAACCACTTCAACATTTTAAACTCGCAGGGACAGGGAATGTTTGTTTTTATCATAGTTTTAGCTTCATTATATAACAAGACGTGCTGCCATTGAAAAAAGTTCACGAGAAACGAGAATTATCAACAAAGCAAACAAGCTGCCCTGTCTCTTTCACTCTTCTTTAAATTCTCATATTGGCATCCTGCTCGTAGATCAATCATTCAATCTTTAGTGTTTCCGAACGGAATTCCTAGAACGTTTGCAATCCAACTTCGTTTGCGGTTCAACTGTCGTCTAAAAATTAGCGCGATACCAATTTCGTCCAAAGTTGGATTGTAATTAGAATTAGATTTGAATTGAACCTCAGCTGTCCGTTCAAGTTTTAAAATAGCGCGATTGGGCTCCTGGTTTATTTATTCCCAGAGTTATTGATGTGTCCGCAATTTGCAAAGTTTCCGGTTAAAAATATGGCATTTGTTAACGATTGAACAGATGCTTTTCGAGTCGGATCATTTGCACGCTCTTCCGAATAGTTCTAGCGATCGACGATTGAACTGACTGTTGCGCTACCCTAAATAATAATCAAAGTACGTTTCACTTAATTCTGAAAATACCCACTAATAAAATATAAACAAAGTTATCCACAAAAGGAAATGGTTTTCAATTATGAACAATACAGTTTTATCGCTGACTTTGTTTTCTTACAATCACAACGTAGTCGAACCCTTTTTTGTGTCCTCTAAGCATAAAAATGTCTTGTTTCCCACCGGACTACAATATCTTAGCTTGGTAGGTATCATAGCGCAAGACAAAGAAAGCTTTAGTATAAGATAAATAAAGCCATGCGTATACATAATTTATTAAATATAATATGACTTTACACTTTTAAGTCATACAAGTGGGTGTTGTACAGCTGTATCACATTGTACACACGAACCAGAAGATGAAGCGTAGGGCATCTGGTGGGTGGGCACCAGATGGACCGACGACATTGTTAAGATCGCGGGAAGTCGATGGATGGAAAGGGCTAAGAATCGTTCTTCCTGGAAATGTGTAGGGGAGGATGTCCAGCAGTGGACTTCTTCAGGCTGATGATGATGATGATACCACATTGTGTATTTAATGAATGTCACCTAACTGTTATAGAACTCAAAACTTAAATTAAAAAACAAAAGTTATCTCCTTGTTCTGTTAGTTTGTGTCAAACAAAAACTGTACTTTACAGAGGTATATATGTGAGCTCAAGCTCAAGGAAAGAGACTTCTCAAAGGTCTGAGTACAGCTTCATAAACAAATGCATACCAAATGCGCTATAGTCATGTTGGCGGCTCGCGAGATGTTAGCATGCCAAATTTAATTTGGAATACTTCTGGCCGATGTTTAGACGAACAGCGACGTAATGAATAAAACATCTTACTCATACGTACGGTGCTTCTAGTCTTTTTAAGGCCACTGATACAGCGGAGATTGCTTACCCGGCTAGCGGTGAGACCTTTCCGAGCGAATCACATAAGTCCAGCGCAATGTAGATATAATGGCGATCATCTCCAACCTGATTGCAGGTCACTTTTGCAAACCTTTGCCTGTAACAAAGCATTGACTCGTAGGTCACGCACGTCAGGAACGTGGCGTACGATGCTCTGCCTTGCGTCCATCAGCTTGAGGCATACATATATTCAGCCTCACGTGCCAATTTCACCGGCACCCACACCCTTCAAAACCGAAACACAGCAATGCTGCTTCACGGCAGGAATATGCATGTGGTAGTACGCAGCCGGACGAACATCACACAAAGATCTTCTACTACTACTAAAAACTACTATCTAGGCTGATGGCGACGTTATATATCCAGAAAACTCGTTTGGAGCATCTAGTATCCTAGATTTGTCTAGAAGTAATTGTTATAATTTATCCAATTAGCTTAGCTTAGCGATGGAACCACTTTTGTACCACGATAAAAACCCCGCTGGTTGCATAGCCACGAATTGAACGAGGCAATATAGAGCTTTGACGATTTTCTTTTCAGAATTTCAAGTGATTCTAAAGTCCTCGAGAGTTATACGCCATTTCGCATACGCCGCCATATTCCGATACATTATACGCATGGCATCAGAAGTGGGATAACTCTCTTCAAATAGGATAACCGACACTAAAGAGTTTCTAAGCGTCGTTTAGTTGTTTGTTTTGGACGAGATTCTGGAAGCATGTGATGGATTTTAGTAGTCCTTTAGTAAACAAGAACTGGGTAAATGTAGTTGTTTACTCTTTGAGCTCTATGGCACGGTTAGTGAGACACTATGCTAGAATTCAGATACGCAGATGGTGATCATGTTATCTAAAAAATCTATATATATATAACTCAAAGGTGACTGACTGACTGACATAGTGATCTATCAACGCACAGCCCAAACCACTGGACGAATCGGGCTAAAATTTGGCATGCAGGTAGATGTTATGACGTAGGCATCCGCTAAGAAAGGAAAATGGAAAATTATTTTCCAAAGAGGAGGAAAAGGGGAAAAATGGTTTAAAGAAAAATCAACGAACAGCCTAAACCGTCAGCCCTAGAAGCATGAAACTTAGAAGGTGTGTTCCTATAATAGAGCAGAGGTGCACTAAGAAAGAAAAATAGGAAAATTATTTCCCTAAAAGAAGAAAAAACGTACAATGATTTTATGAAAAATCACAAAAAATAGCTTTACAACATACGCAAAAAAAAACATTAAAAATTTTCAGCTACCGCAGCATCTGACACCAGGTTTTAATAAACACAAAAATATTAACAAAAAAACCGATGATAACCACTAAGACAAAATCGCGGGAAACATCTATCATACTTAAACTAAACACTGCTGAAAAAAATCGGCTCCAACAGCACTCGCCTTCAAATTCAAATACACTCTAAAGTATAAGCTCAAAACTATAGTAACCAGCAATTGGTCCTGTCAAATAAAAAAAATCTGATTCGATTATACACTAACACGCATACGAAACCCCAAATTAGCCATTAATATAACATAAAATCCCAAAAAATAGCTTTACAAAATACAAAAAAAAAACATCAAAAAATTTTCAGCTACCGCAGCATTTGACACCAGGTTTTAATACACACAAATGTTTACAGAAAAACCAATGAACACCACTAAGACAAAATCGCGGGAAACATCTATCATACTTAAACTAAACACTGCTGAAAAAAATCGACTCCAACAGCACTCGCCTTCAAATTCAAATACACTCTAAAGTACAAGCTCAAAACTATAGTAAACAGCAGTTGGTCATGTCAAATTAAAAATCTGATTCGATTATACACCAACACCCATACGAAACCCCAAATTAGCCACTAATATAACATAAAATCACAAAAAATGGCGTTACAAAATAGGAAAAAAAAACATTAAAAAAATTTCAGCTACCGCAGCATTTGTCACCAGGTTTTAATACACACAAATGTTAACAAAAGAACCGATGATAACCACTAAGACAAAATCACGGAAAACATCTATCATACTAAACACTGCTGAAAAAAATAGGCTCCAACAGCACTCGCCTTCAAATTCAAATACACTCTAAATTACAAGCTCAAAACAATGGTAACTAGCAGTTGGTCATATCAAACTAAAAAAAACGAACTCAAATATCTACGCGGACGAAGTCGCGGGTATCAGCTAGTATTATATAAAGTCTGACTTTACAGTCGAGTCTGTAATTTAATCCCTATAATGCTGAAATCAAAAGCAAAAGCACAATAACTCTGCATCTCGCATGCAAATTCCTTTAGTAGGTCAACGGATGTATTACCCCTGAATTTTCAGAATTCTTAAAAAATAAAATATTTGAAGCCACTACTGGGCCCGGCTTATGATGGTCACCGTGGTTTTAAAGGTTTTGCAATTGGAGTTTTTATAGCTTGCAAAGCAGATTTGCTAACTTACACCTTAGTTACTACCTTAAGAAGTAGGGCCTGAAATGTGAAGCGTGGCCTAGTATTGGCTCTTTGCGATTCCTAATTTTTCTACCCAATTGTATGTAATACGGCAGAAAATATGAAGCGTATAAAGCGGATTTTCTTCCGATTTCATTGTGAAGGTTTTGAAATTTCGGTTAATGAAACCACCTCATGTTGTCTATGATTATTAAAGATGTTTCATTTTTATTTGAAAAGCCTTTAATATTACATCCGGTACCATGTAATTCAAGCTTTTTTTGAGTGAAAGTATGATGTAACGTAAAACACACGCACCTTTTTTCATAAAATGACGACTAGAAACATCGAACTTAATTTTCACAAATTTATTCAAAAACTCCGTTGCGTCAAAAATCCAGAATGGCGCTGCAAAAAGCAGATTTTATTTTGCAAATACAATACAATAGTTGCACAGAAAAGTGACGAAACGTACAGAATTCAAAACAGTTCCGGCGTTGCTCCGGGCCCCGTCAAAGTGAAATAAATTGCATCAGACACCGCTCCTACGCATTGTAAGCGGGTCGGCTGAATGGCTGCTAGCAAGGCCGGGCCGGTGCCTCCTCGGCAAATAGAGCTCTTTGATAAAAAGCCCACTTGAGCGGCTCCGGCTACTTGCGGAGCAGTTATTTGCCAAACAATATTACGGCGAGGACTCGCGAGGAACGTACAACGTTTTACATTGGACGTGAGTGGTATTCGCTCGGTTTTCATATTTTCTAGACTTTCTGGATTCTCTTCATGAAGCGCCGAGGCTTTTGTTCTTAAAAGGTTTCCGTTTGTGATTGCTATTATTAAAGGACTTTATCTTTTGTGAAGATGTAAGAAATCTTGCAATTTTATAAGCAAAATTTATCTGAAACTTCCTTTCAGACGGCGGCAACTTCCATAATTTCAAGTTAGTTTTATCACACTTTGGTAACTAATATAATTCCTTTTAAAAGTATTAGTCTACACAACTATACCCACTATCCTCCTTACAGTTTCCCGTATTGAAGGTATCAGAAACTAACGGTATCGTGTTGGACAATATTCGGAAAATTTCCAGTTTGGCTGGTTTATATCAAAGTAAAGTTAAGGATTATCGAAGAATAAACAAACACATAATAAACTCCAAAAATGAAGGTAGCAAATACAGCCACCGCTTATCATAAATATTGCTCAACGATAAAAACCGAAGGCGAAGAAATTCAAACTTCATCAATCTTTCACGATCGCAAACAAATGTAACGACATAGAATCGAATAATCTCACGAAAGCGGCACTCATACGGAATTCCGAGATAATACGCGCAACCGTAGGGAAAATATTATTCGATAATTCGGAGAAAGCGAACGAAAAAACTGTGGCACAATAAACAGGGTGTATTCAAATGAAGGCCTCGGAGGACGCGCGAGAACAATCATAATATTACAAACTTATTTAGGCACGGGCTACGGAGGAGGCGAGTTACACACGGCGCCCTCGGCTGCAGATATGATTACGTTTATTTTGAACGATATAACCAACAAAAAAGCAGCCAAGTGCAAGTCGGACTCGCCCATGAAGGGTTCCGTAGCATCAATTAACATAATATAAAGGTTTTTGTAGTTCGTCGAAAGGTAAATTGCGGTTTACGACTTATGACGTATAAAAAAAAAACTACTGACTAGATCTCGTTCAAACCAAATATCGTTGGAAGTTTTCATAGTAATGTACAACATATATTTTTTTTAGCTTTATCAGTCACTTATTTTAGAAGTTAGAGGGGGGGGGACCAACTTTTTTCCACTTTGGAAGAGTCTCTCGCGCAAACTATTCAGCTTAGAAAAAAACAATATTAGAAACCTCAACATCATTTTTGAAGACCTATTCATAGATACCCCACACGAATGGGTTTGATAAAAAAAAAATTTTTGAGTTTCAGTTTCAAGTAAGAGGACCCCCAAAATTTATAGTTTTTTTTCTATTTTTGTGTAAAAATCTTAATGCGGTTCATAGAATACATCTACTCGCCAAGTTTCATCTGTCTAGCTCTTACGGTTTCGGAGAAAAATGGCTGTGACATACGGACGGACAGACAGACAGACAGACAGACAGACAGACAGACAGACAGACAGACAGACAGACAGACAGACATGACGAATCTATAAGGGTTCCGTTTTTGCCATTTGGCTACGGAACCCTAAAAACTGCCACAACAACAATGATTTGTCTAAGAAAAGGTTACCAACTAACAACATAATGTTAATGGAATATTATGTACCGATTTAAAAAAGAAAAATGACTGCAATGTGCATTGATACGTCTTCATTTTGTTTTTTTTTTCCAATAGTGAAATGGCTTTACTATAAAAAAATATCAGTGGTCCATGTGTTCAGAATACTAAGAGATAGTAGAAATTGTATTGTAAATAGAATTGACTTGTTGACATGTGATACTCTGTCTCTTGCAGTACAGATGAAGTCCGCTGACTCCGCAGCCTCAGCACTTCAGGCCGCGAGTAAATTCAGGAAAAATTGTGAGCTCGAATGTAACCTTGAATATTTACGAGCATCCCGGAAGGGTTGCCGGATAGGTGACGCCTTATGAAATTTTGTCTTTGCATCGAAATGTGCGGAGACGAAGGTGCCGCCAAATTGCGGAGTCCTTTTGTTTTTATTTTAGAAGTGACGCGTGTATCTTTAAACAAAGTCATGTGTTAAAATGTCTTTTTTTCACTAAATTGTGGTTACTTCGTTTAATTTTGATCGTATTAGAAGTAAATAAAATTTTATTTTTATTTATTTTATTATTAGAAGTAAACCAAGTCATTGTCGTATAAATATTAATAAGAAAAATAACTTTAGGTAAATACACTTAAAGCTTTATCAAGCCACGGCTACCGTTATTCAAAACGTTACGGTGCTCTTATTCAAATGTGTTTCAGACAAATGAAGATACAAAAGCTGAAAACAAAAAACCCCAACGAGCCAACCGGGACCGTTCAAATTAGAAACGACAAAAGTTTTACATTCCAAGTGTCTGGGCTCAATTCCCGCCCAAGACAATCAACACTCGGATTACCATGAGATTACACACGTAAGGAGAAAAAAATATGTAATACAATATAAGGCGGGTCGTTGATGGGCCGGGCACGTGCGCGCTGGATGGAGACCGCGGGATAAGTGGCGCGCTACACACGTTGCCTCCATTAATTGTGTGGATAGACAACTTCACCCTTCTGTAGTCGTTAATAAGGACTTCACTCGGACAGTAATAAGAACACTTTTTAAATGAACGCGATCGTTATGCATCATTATATATGATCAAACGAACTTGCAAAGTGAAGTTCGATCGATATTATATGAGTACGCTTCATTCGAAGTTATAAAACGAGGTAGTATTATTTTATGCTACTGGCATTTGCACATTTTTTAAAGTATAAAAAAAAATAAAGTTTGTTTGACATTTCCCTCAGCAGATCGTCATTCATTTTAGAGAAGAACCACAAAAATTTAACTTTGGGTATTGGGTGGGAGGGTGATTATAACTTCGAATGAAGCGTACTCATATAATATCGATCGAACTTCACTTTGCAAGTTCGTTTGATCATATATTATAATTCGTCGCTTCATTCTTCAGTTATAAAACGAGGTAGACGTTTAGAGACGAAATTTTTGTGAAAATAAATGCAGGGAAATTAGAATTGGAATGATTTACTTTCAGATTTTTTAACGTAATCTTAAGTATTTATATTATATAAACCGATCATCAATAAATACTATGATGAACTATTTTACATAATTTACTTATTATGTTACTTATTACAATCAATCACTGAATGATTAGGTCATAATACATAATACCGATCTTGCAAAATTACCCTCATATAATATTGGTCGAGGGTAACATTTTGCGAACGACTAGAAAACTAGTCCAACCAGCCGCTTTCATAATCGTATCAACAAGATAACAGAAGTGCGCGCTGCGGACGAGGCGACGTGCCACGTGCTGTGCGCGTTGAACGTCGACTGTGACGTTGTTTTTGTGAGATGTGTATGTAATCTTCAACTATAGTAGTATAGTAGTAGCAGGACATATTGCTCTATTTTCATGAAAATAGGTTAAATCAGTACCTGTTGTTCATGACCGGCACCAGATGTTTTGATTACATCAGAAATACCTATCTTAACGCCGGTAGAATTAACTAAAATGTTTTCTCATTTTATCAGGGAGAGTGTTTACACTATAATTATATCCTGTGCCTAATGCTAAAAGAACAACCAACTTTATGGTGATTTTTCCTAGAAGTAGGTTTCTACTGGGTATATACCCAATCCGCGATGTAGTTTCAAACTACCTTCCCGGTTGGATCGGGTCCCCGGTGAACGTAACTATATTTCAGCAAAACTGGTCTAAGCTTGTGAGCCCCTTTGAGGAGGCGTTTTACATGGTCATCGGAAGCTATGTTACGGCCTAGCAAAAAGAGCTGAGCGAAGACTGTTCAAAGATTCGTAAGGGTCCCATTATAATAATATATTATTACTGTTGAGTAAGGAATAACTTTATGTTTGAAAGTGAACATCCACAAGGGTTTTAATTAAGAGTTCAACAGAACTTTCACTACTGTTTGTAGGTTTCATTTCATTGTACTGAAGCAGAGTGATTTTGAAAAAATAAACCATAACTAGATCGAGTGATAGACTTGGTGATCCTTTTACTCCAAAGGTATCCTGGAGAGCATTGCTGCAGCCAGGATAAACTGTCTTGGCGGACATAAAAACATTTGTGAGCAAAACATTTGAAACCAAAAATCAATAAACATTAGTTTATTATTGTTATAATAAAACAACAATCTCTCCATGCTTTTGGTATCTCTATATGGTTGTTATGGAAATCTAGTTCAGTATTTTTCCATCCACCGTTTACGCACTGTAATTACAATATACGCCCCATCCTGTTCAAGGCGCTAAAACTAATAAACAAGGGATTTCCAGAGAGAATTTTGTCTAATATTTTACAAGCTAAATATTTTTGTCTCTCAAACTCTTTAGTATAGAGCCAACCATACTTCACAGCTGGATACGCTGATTGATGTAAGAATCCCGAACAAGTGGGCAAATTCCTGAATAGTACCTACCAACTGCATTCGCAAAAAACATTTTGTGCCGCTTGGTTAACGGCAGTGATATTGACAATATAATATACCCATAGTGATGTATAGGTCCAAATAAAATTGCAACATTTACGAGGATGAACATCTTTTTTCGAAATTGACCACGAAACCTATATAAGCAGTAAAGTAACTTTAGAGTTTCAGTAACATGTATCCGTCACTCCTCGAAACTGTCACCTAGACAGAGCCAATCGTCAAGATATACATATTACAGATCTAAATCTGCGATGTCTCATAATAAAGCCTGCAACTTCTTTCATTATCTTTGTAAAAGTTCGAGAAATCGAACAAAGTCATGCACTAAACTGATTATGTAGTTTTGTCAAATTGAAATCTTAAATTCTTACGATCGGACTTAGCTACAGGAACAAGTATGATTCTGTAAGATCAATGATCGCCATGAATCCACAGGTAAGTATCATTTTCGACGCAGCCCCATGGTCTCCCATGTTGAAATGGACAATAGAAATGAATTTATTTAAGCAGATTAAGGCTTAGAATCGGTGACCACTATTAGGCGTTGGTGCTAAAAAATAATAATAATATTTGATACAAATTGAAATTTTTGAGGATAACATTATAGAAATGGCATCTAAATTAGTTAGGTTCTGGATGGCTAACCTCATTTCATTATTTTCTTTGATTGAATGAAAATTATTGTTATAAGTTATTAGGAGAACCTTGTTCTACTCTACGATTAAAAGGTTAACAGTTACGAATCAGTTCCAAAATAACTTGATTATTAGTTACACCAATCCAGCAATTATAATAAAATTGTAATCTTCCAGCATGTCCACCTACGTTATTGTTTCGTAGGAGCATATTTGTTATAGCTTGACAAGTTCGTCGAAGGACGCGTGAACTGCGCCGAGACATAGACGTGTCGTTGGTTGCGTTGCGCTCATCGATACGGTTGTTGCGCTGTCGTCCTGTATGCTGACTGCCCCCCCCCCCCCTTTCTCAATGGTAACGAGGGGTAACGAGAGTGCCCGATCAGTTTCCCTGGTGTTGAAAAAACTGCCAGCTGACGACAGAATATCCGAAGAAGAAGGCTTCGACGACGTTTAAAAGTGATTCTTGCAATCAAACTGAATAAATACACTTATTTTGTAACCCTTGTTTTAAATTGCCTTTGAAACCTTAATGTTTTCAGGCAACTCACTCTCAAAGAGAGTTTCATATCTCTTTCTTGGTTCTTTATGAATGTAAGGAACGCTTTCTATAATCCTAGAGCGAGCTAAAGCTTTGTTCTCACTTGAGATTCGGCATAGTGGAAGTCCGTTAGTATACGGCAACCATGAGATAATATTCATACAGCTTGTACCTTATCATCGCTGGTCAAAAGCAAACTCACGCTTTGTTGAGTACTGATATGCCTAGGCCCAGCTAATCTTGTTTGGTCTGAATTTTCTTCAACTTTTAATTTTATTTATTTATTTATTTAATTTGTAGAAATACAAGAAACGACCCGATACTACAGAGTAAATCATCATCATCATCAGAGACGATCCAACGTGGCATAATTTTATAATAATAATAATTTTCTAGTTCTCACTATACCAGACACGGCAGCGGATATTTCCGCGCTTAATGTGTTTGCTTTCAACAGTTTGCAGTTACTGGAAATAAAATAGTCTTTCTAATAAATAAAAAGCTTTTCTTTTACCTCCTTCTGCATCTCCTTCTTGAGGATTGGTAGCCAAAGTTGGCCCAGCTTGTCATGAATATCAAGACCATAAACTGGTATTAAGGTCATCAGAAGCATTACCCAAAGCCTGTAATGACTCTGTATCGAGTTCAGACACAGGTTTAGTAGCCTCATGCGGGGCGTTGAGGCCTCGTCTGGTGTCGTGAGGAGAGCCAGCACAGGTGGTGCTTTGTAAAGATTAAAACCTTCGTGTTGACCCGCAGTCGAACCTCCAGGCAATTTTTAAGCATCATGCTAACCCTTCGTGATAACCCGCAGTTAATCCTCCAGGGCGCTTACTAGATGCTGATATTTAAATCGGCTTGTGACATTTTTTACTTCACTCAGGTATCAGGAATGCAAAAATGCAAGACTTACTTACCTGGATTTTCATCAGAATCAGATCATGACGAAATCACAATCACGCAACGCTTTTTAGCCGTATTTTGCTTACGAAGTTTTTCGGAATAATATCCAAATTTGTATTGCCGGCAATACATTTCAGCATTTTTTCCAATTTTTCACTGCAGAATGTGTGCTTGATGCCGTGCACAAAAAAAGAATGACGATCTGCTGAGGGAAATGTCAAACAAACTTTATTTTTTTTTATACTTTAAAAAATGTGCAAATGCCAGTAGCATAAAATAATACTACCTCGTTTTATAACTGAAGAATGAAGCGACGAATTATAATATGGAACAAACGGGTATTTATCGCGATTACCTTTATTAATTCCCGACGTATTCAGTATTCAGTATATTTATTGCCTTATTATGTATGTAAATATAGCAGTGTCAGATCTTAGAACTAGTTTTTGAATCAATACATAATTTACCCTGTAAGGGTGTTGCAATATTGTAGAAGCGGGCCGAAATTATTATAATCACGCAGATTTGTACGTTTCAACCATGTTACAACAGCCGTGGTCGCGGGCAGAAACGTCGGGAATTAATAAAGGTAATCGCAATAAATACCCGTTTGTTACATACAACGTGAGTTTGAATTCATATGTTATCCCGAAAGGGGGATAAGCTACTCCTGAATGCCAACAGCATTAGTTCTATGACTTTTCTGAATCAGGACTTTTTCATTCAACAAATGGTGTGTAAAGTTTACGCCATGATTTTGCTTAAAAGCATGTTAGGCAACCCTATAACCAGCTGATTAGGTACTTGACCTCTGTTGAACTATGTCTTATTTGACACCCAAAATCTGCCATTGGCAAGTCAAAAAGCAATAAAAATGTATTACCGCCTCCTTTGAATCGTCATCCTAATTTTATAAAAATGGGGTCTGTTGGGTTCCGTATAATATTTTTCATGGAATTTATGTTCAAGTATTTATTTTGTTTATTTGTTGTATGATTCAGAACGAAGAGGATGTGATGCAATGCCTACACTCATTAAAAATTATTTTATTTACACATTGTAAAAAAACTAGTGGTAGGTACTTTCGTACCAAAACATATGTAAGACAAGTTTTATTTGTGTGATTGAGTGATAAACAACAAGTGCATTTTGCGACTACCTACTTTATGAAAATCTCCGACTTTGGCATTGCTTTAAGATATGATACGAGAAACTTAAATAAAGTACGTACAGAGTAGGTACCTATTTACTTTAATTTAATTCGAATCGAGAGCTTACGAAGTCATCATACACACGACTTACTTAACCCAATATTGGGTTAAGTAAGTATTTCATAATGTTTGTTTCGCCGTTTTTTATTTCAATGAAAACGGGACGGGACCCTAAAATTATTCGGCACTGTCAAACTTAGACAATTTGGTTAAATTGTCTAAGCTGTCAAAGGAAACCGAACTCGAAAATCTAAAAATAAACTTAGGCATTTCAGTTATTTTCAGTATTTCGTGGACTATTTCGTTGCGAGCGCATGTTGAAAAGTTAAACTCAGTGTACAAAAATCATTTAATTGTCGTAGGTATGGCCTACCTAAGTGCTTGTGAATAATGTGTGCAAAACCTACCTGTACCTAGTACTCGTAGTAGTACCTACCTATGTAGCTACCCGTCTTCAGAACAGAGTGCTTATACCATGGAAAGCCAGTAAATTGATATGTACCTAGTTTGTAAGTTTTATTACTACTTACCTATTTACCAAATTAGCGCCGGCCCCGCCCAAGATGTAGGGTTTTCACACAAAATATTTTGTCAATTGATTATTTTTTTTGTATGGAAGATTTAGATTTCGTATTTCACAGAAATGTTTTCATAGCTTGTGCAAAACCATGGTCCCTATCACCACCTTTCGGGATAACATACGAATTCAAACTCACGTTGTATAATTATAATTATAAAAAGTCGTAGAATAAATGATAAGATTGTTTTGATACTAAAATAAAAGGTTCCAAAGCTGTAGATGATGTAGATAACAAAATTAAGACTTGACGTATGTAAATAAACTTAGTAACAACATCGTCAAAAAATATTTAGAAAAATCATAGAATTTCTTTATTATTACTTTCATTAGTCCTGTGGTAATCCACCATCATGCATGCAGCAGCATGTGGGTACACCATCCTGACAGCTTAGTTGTCCTAATCGACGACTAAGCTGTCAGGATGGTATAGGGCAAGCCTTTTTCAACTAAATTCCTGTCCCAGGCACTATAGCGTCCCGCAAGAAGAGGCATGAGTAAAAACCTTGCCCTTGACGCTATATAAATCATCTACAATAGATGCAAATTCCTGTTTAATTTTTAATTACATTATAACGGCTACCGTTTTCCAGAAAACAAAGAGCCTTAAACAAGCTTTCAACTCTTAAGAGCCTACCTAATTATTAAATCACACCATCTTCTGACCAACTAGTAAAAAGACACCGGCGCCGGTGCGGGGACGATTTATACGTCTACTGGGAAATTAACATCAGGTGGAACTACAAGGCGTAGTGCGCCCTTGGTGGAGAATAGGGGAATTTGAAGGACACTTCATTCAAAGATAATTTTAGTTTGAAATAAGTTTATTACTAACTGAAACAAGCTAATAGTTTAAGATGGTTACTAATTATTTGACCGAAATAAAGCTTATGAAGGTTTTGAATTCAATGTGTATATTTTTATTTGTAAAAAAACTTTTGTATTTGACAAGCAAAAAAAGAAATACTGAGGCAGTGTGAGCAAATAAACTAAAAGATACCGAAGGTAAAGGGCGTGGTACCGAAGGTAAAGGGATAAAAATGGATACGAAAGTAAGGATTGTATTATTCGTATGTAATAGACTCTGTTAAACAATCAAATGAGGCAGAAACACGCATGAAACGGAAAACCACAATTATTCATTGTTCGCGGTAGGTATGACAATGTGAGCGACAAATAACATTACAAATTATATATTTCAAACCGCCTGTGGGGATTACCTGGCCTACCGAGTGACAGGTGTGTCTCCGCCTTTACGCACAGAATTATTCCGTTTTGAATTTCGTTTCGTTTTTGTTATTGTTGGAAATAATTTGTTGAGACAGGTTGAGAAGCCAGCGGATTCGGGAAAGTAATTTGTTGTTCGGGAAAGTAACTTAGACATTGTCACGTGATTCAAATTGAGCTGAAGCGGAAAAATAAGATGTTTTGTATTTCAACCATCTCTAGGGTGTGACTAATAATTTCGTAGCATAAATGTTCTGTGATTCGGCATTCTTTGGTATCTTTGCCATGGCAACAATACAAAATATTTATTCGTATAAATTAGAGTCGCACAAGTTCTTTAAATCATTATTTTTTTGTACAATCCACACGACACTATCTAGCCCCAAACTATTGCATAACTTGTACTATGGAAACCAGATAGCTGATATAATACGTATATTTTTTTTTGTAAATACATACTTAGAATACAATCTAACACCCAGACAGAGAACAAACATTTGCGTTCACCACACAAATATTTGTTCTCGGTGGGGATCTGGCGCTGAAGGCAGCGCTACTACCAACTGACGTGAGAGGCCAGTCAAAGTACATATAATGTACATATACGGAGTTATCACTACATATAAGGAGGTATATATCACCCATAAGGCTCATCATCTTTTTTGGGTCCAACATGATTTTATTATACTTTAGCCCAAATGTATTTGAATCCATTTTCGATGCACAATGCAGGTTCTTTCTAAGCCCGTCTAAAGTAAGCCGCGATCATTATTTAACCTCATTTCCTGTGTGCCGTCTCATCCCATTCAATGGAGAATAAGATAACGCTAAATAACTGAGCAGGTGTTCTCGAATTGAATGAGCTCAGTATTGTGCCTTTTGTTGGTATTGTCTTATAATATACATCCAACGCACACATCTAGATCAATATCTTATAAAACAAAAATAGGCGCAAATATACTACGCACACATTATAACCACGACTGAGATTTTATTTACTGAAACAGTAGGCCTACCATGACCTCTGTTTGGCTCTGACTTTGGTTCTGGTTTTGAGTCTGTGCGAGTGCTCACCAGTGCATTATACTGTGTGTGTGACGTTTTGACGTAGGATTTATTTAGTCAACACTCACACAGACTCAAAACCAGAACCAGAGACAGAGCCAGACAGAGCTCATGGTAGTCTTACAGGACTGAAAGTCAAATTCAAGGGGTAACAATAAAAGCATAAGAATTTCAATCTAAAATCAATCAATACGGTAGGTCAATCAAAAGTTAATATGATATTTGCTCGTAGACAGTATAGGTTATTCGAAATTTGTGGCTTCGAGTTGCTTGTTTCTCAAGGAGCCAATAGTTATAGCTCAGTCGTTTTACGTAGAAATTTAATTACGTAAATGAGTTCATACCCGAACCTCACGAGTTCAAGTGATTTATAATCAAGTGGCTTTTCTAAGACTTCTTTCTGAAAACATTTATATTCTAAGCCAATAATACCTACACCAGCCAAATTCACAAATTCGTAGCCCGAATTTTGTAGTTCTTTTGTGGGCTCACATCCAGTTGAGGATAAATTAATTATTTAGGCAGCTAAGTCAAACAATTAGTAATCAGAACGAGGCGTTTTGCAACACGCTTGGCACAGAAGACGCAGCGTGATTGACAAACCGAGCGCTGACGTAATTAGTTCACTGAATAAACTTGATGAAAACGCGACGTAGCTCACACCTAACGGCATCCGGTTACAACATCAAACCTACGTGTCACTCAATGTCTGTCTCACTGAACCTGCAAAAGGAATTAAATTAAAAAAAGGTTGGTTTTAGAACGCGAATCATCCAGCAGAGTTTATAGAAGTGCATGAGTCAACACAATGTAGTTGAAAATAACTATAGTTACTCATGCACCAGTTAGTTATTTATACATAGGTATAAGGCCAAAATAATATATATTGCGATCAAAATGGTCAATCTCTCGACTGATGCTGCAACATTACTAGTCGTAGAGTCCACCTTGAAAGAAAGAAAAATAGTTATAATGTTAAAAGTCTTGTTTTTAGGGAATAAAACAATGCCGTAAATGACTATAAATGTAACTTCTAAAATAAAACAAGTCAGAAGATCCATGTAAAACCAAGTCGATTAATTTATTCAGTCCCTACTTAAGGTCCTTATGCTTTAAGTTATTGCATAATTAGCTAACCTAAAACCTAGCTAAGCTAAAAATCTTTAATGTTTGAAATAATTCAGACTTCATGTTTTATCCACAACGAATGGGGGGTTGAAAATGGCCCTTAATTTCTTTGAAAAAAGGTTGGTATATGGCCGTGCTGTACGCCTACCATGAGCTCTGTCTGGCTCTGTCTCTGGCTCTGGTTTTGAGTCTGTGTGAGTGCTCACCAGCATTATACTGTGTGTGTGACATTTTGACGTAAGATTTATTTAGTCAACAATCACACAGACTCAAAACCAGAGCCAGAGACAGAGCCAGATAGAGAGAGTACTGCTTTTTCTTGCTCGACTTGGCGGGGCACTGCCATACCTCCAGATAAAATAAAATGGTGTATGATCCCGGTGTGAAGGCATCCCGCACAGCAGAGTTCGTATTCAAGTGGCGCATTACACATACATCGGCGACGGCATAAATCGCGCGCTTTGCATACATCGCGCGGTTAGTGCGCCGCCTCACTGCACGCCGCGCTCTATGTGAGCAATCGTACTTGCTCTCATTAATATTACTCGTTTAGCATGCAAGTCTTTCATTCTAATCCGACGTTCAGGATGCTTAGTATATGACGCTAATTTTTGCTTTATGCAGAAATAGACGATTTGACTCGGTGATTCAGCTTTGTCTGCTGACATTTCTCTCTAAATTATCGTTACTCCTGGTTCTGAGCCTACACAGTTTAATCCTCACTTGAGACATTTGATGACATGAATAAGATCTCTCCATCACCTCGCGTGGATGTCGTAAAAGGCGAAAAAGGGAACAAAACCGGGAAATAGGCAGCAGCATTCCCTAAATAGATATATAACACCAAAACTGCGGTCACCAATCCGCCTGCCAAGCGTGGTGACTATGGAAACCCAACCCATGATGTGTAGGGGAGGCATAAGCCTAGCAATTTTTTAAGGCTTCTCCAGCTTCTTCAGGACTTCTTTAAGATGATGATGATGATGAATTACACCATGACCTACACAAACACCCCAATCTAGAAACCTACACAGAACAGCCAAGCTGAGCCGAAGAGTTACTAAAGTAAACTATTTGCGGAACATAACTCTCCACGGAACTATTCTGAATTCAAAGTCAATAGCACGGTAGTTACGCACGAGTGTCGACTGGACCGATGTTCGGGCTTGTTGAACAAACCACGCGTGATGATAGCACAAAGTTTTCTGTTCCTACGGGCGGGGACATCTTAGCAGAGGGAAATAATGTTACCTTTTTCGATCACCTTTGCTTTTCTTAATAATAAAAAAAAACTAATGAAGGTTGATGTTGTGTGTGCCCAGACTGTTGAAAGTTGGAGTCAACTCAGCAATTTATAAAAGGCACGGATAAATATTTTTTTATATTTGTGTGGGAATGCTAATAAATCGGTCTGCAGAGAACCAATGTAAAAATATTTTTAAACCAATAGAAAGGTCGTGCAAAAGCAAATACGCCACGTCGGCAACATCACCATTTCGAACGCTCCTGCAAACTTCCATCAAATAGGATAGTTTAGCCCATCGAAACTGCGATACGCAGTTCCCATGAGATATACCGATCTGGGGTCGACGCGCAGTGATATATCGGAAGCGATCAAAAATGTTTTTCATTGCTCAATTGCTCATACTCGGAAAATAGGTCTGGAGTTGCCTGAGGGGCCTAATTGAAAGTAATACTTTCAGCCCTAGAGAAAATCACTTTCTACTGACAGCTGTTAAATTATAAAAAAAACTAGTTCTATTTTGAAATTTTTACTCAACCATGTTCCAACTTTCTAAACAGCAAGGAGGTTATTGAACCAAATTCTTTCTTTTTATTCAGCAAGGAGGTTGGAAACCCATTACAATGGTAAGAAGTTTAAAAAGTCTAATTAGAGCGCGATGTAAAATAATATTCACTCATTTTTCTATCATGTTTTTATTTTTACTTTCCTTGTATTCGTAATGAAAAGCACAGTGTTTACCTCGGGTGAAAGACTTATTTAAGTCCCTCGAGCACCCGTCTCGGGACTTAAATTCGTGACTTTCAATCCTCGGGTAATAATGTACTAAAAAATGCTTATAGCTTTGCTTGTGCGTATTAGGTTGTGAGTTTGATTCCCACCAAGAACAATCATTTTTCTGATGTACCTACATAATGTAGATTTGCGACATATGCCTGGCAGGAAAAAATGTTTACATGTTAGTGTGTATTTACTCCTCACCCCAACTACGTTATCCTAATCAAATTAGTGACCTGATTGATCTTATAAAAAAAAATTGTTAACCCACAGTATCGTTTTTATTTCTGCTACGTTCCAATCAGGCTTCTTTTATCCTTAATGATACACAGCTCATAACGCTAGCAAAACCTCAAAACTCATAAAATAATAAAATCGCTACTTTTCCTACCAAGCCCTGCCCTCCACACAACAAATGAATAGCAATTGCGTAGAGATTACAGCAATCCGAAAGGGCCCGAACTTTGCCGATCACAAGTTGAGTACCGTTCCAGTGAATTAGTGAAGTGGCTGCGAGGTGGCGCCGCTTAATCAACAATTGATAACATAAGTTTTCGTGCGGGGTATTTGTTACCCACCTTTCGGAATGAAGGGTTGGCGGTGACAGAAGTGAGCTAACGCGTGGATAGGTTTAAGTGTTTCTAATTGATGGTTAAACAAACTTACCAAGTGACGTTTGTCCATAATTATACAAGACGGTTACATCCGAAAGATTAATTTTAACACTTTGTAGTTTCACTTCTCAATGTACTAGGCATCACATAATTTTCAGAGCTGTAAAATAAAAACATTAATACCTACAAGCCCTACCATCTATATCTATCTCGCTCACGCGGCCCGCGCCAAGCTCATTTCTTCAGAGACACTTATATCGTACGTAAGTCAGGGTATAATCATTCGGGTTCGGGTGGGACTTTATAATCTTTCGGATGTAACCGTCTTGTATAATTATGGACAAACGTCACTTGGTAAGTTTGTTTAACCATCAATTATACTACGACGGTTACATCCTTTAGATTAATTTTAACACTTTGTAGATGTTTAGCGCTATAACGATGTAAGTGACAATAAAATTTCAGTGAATAGGACTGTTTAATTAAGCAACTAAATAAAGTTCTCTCAACAGAGAGACATAACTTCCAGCGCATCATTAGATAAAGCACAATAAAATAATGAAGTACTTATCAGAATTACCAATTGCCTCGGCAAATACATTGCTTTCGTTATTTATTATTGGTCGACTATAAAACTCTCACGACACACGATGAGTTTTCTAACCAATTTTTATAATGTCGATGGGATCCCTTCGCGCTTAGCCGCCGATGAGGACGCATGCCATAGACTGTGTGTAGAATAAACGATGGTATCGAAACCACTATTGGACAAAATCCGTTTTATCTATTAGATTATTGTTGAAGCATTAGCGTTATGGAAGGGTTTCTTTGTTGCAAGAAATAGCCTGTCTGTCAAAAAAAAGAAGGGTATGATCAAAATGAGTGGCAGTCGATTTTGATCAAATTGTTCACACAAATTTCCATTCTCGACCCCCTACCTCTATATTAGATACTTAAACGATATAGTGATAGCGTCTGCGTTCGTTGTGCAGTTGCCAATGCTAGGAGAACCACCATCGTTTTTGTAAGAATGTAACATTGTTTACTCCTATTAACCCTTTCATGAATTTAAACAGCCTGTCATCCTGACTTATGAGTTTACCTAATATAAAAGCAAAAGCAGAACGGCACCTACTTAAAGTAGAATACTTCGCCCTGGATGCATATTCATTGACTAAAAAATCAATGACCTTTGGAATGTAACTTTCAAAAAGTTAGTTTGATATCCAATGCAGTATTTCCAGACACAGTTATATTGTTTTAAGGAACTCTCAGCTAGAGATACTATCATTATCTTTACTGCGTTTGTTGATAATGGTTGTGTTGAGTACGCTTGCTCGATAACAGCGACAACACCAGAGTAAGTCGCTTCCAGAGAGAGTACAGGATCCTGAAAGGTGACAAGAATAATGCATAGCTGCTCCAGGTTACCTTATCTGCTTTGAGAGAAAGGTTTAAACAGATGGACACCATGGCTGATGATTATTAGATCAGTATGGAATATTCATTATTCCAGTAGTCGAATCTGATTTGACTAGAATTTTTCGTTAAAATGTTTAAATTGACGAAAAAAGGTGGAAATGCTTTCAAAACTGAAATGTCAGTATACTCCAGTCAAAAGTAAACGCATCAGCACGAAAACCAGAAAGATCTTGTTTCTAAAAAAAAAACATACATGACACTAAAAGTTTAGTCTAGTAGTGAACATGTCGATTTTGGTTTCAAACAAAAATAACCTCATCAAAGCCTGATTGAGACAGGCTTTATTCTGTGTCGTTCTAACTATTGTTTTTCGATTTTTTGAGAAATAGCGTAAATATGTAGCTTCCGTGGCTCGCACCACTGGCAAATTGTTTTACTTATACACCTACGAAATAGCCTTCGTTATGAAGCAAAAATTTCTGCATTCGTTAGGTTATGGGAAGAAAACACAGATTACAGAATAACTATTGGGATAGCCAGTGTCGCCCAAACTTGAGCTTATACTCTTATTTGCATACGAATATGGTGGTAGTCGCAAACCAAAGAATTATGTACTTGCCAAGAATTAGACATGATTTTACATAATTACGTATACATATTTTAGATTTATATAAAACAGTAAAAAAGTGGGCTTGTGAAAGCTGTTCCCACTTCCCATACAAACGGCGAATGATCGCCTTTCTAATCACTCTTCTCCTCTATATTCATATATATTAGTGAGAAAAAACCTTGCTAATAAAAGCTTTTCATTTATTAAGCGTTTCTAAACGGGCAAATTTAAGCTCATGGTACATGAGTTCTAAATAAAAACCTAAAATCGAATGTTTTTGACTTGGAATATATTGGTTTTCTTTGCGTCGTAGGCAAGGCAATAAAACCCAATTCTGAGGACATAATTATTATGCAGCTTTTTTAACTGATAAAGTATTCTATTATCTGTGTCTATGCAGATAAATAATCTAGATACATTTAGGCAGTAGTGTGTATTTATTGACAATGCTGAGGCTTACAATAAATATAAGAGAACCACCGCGTACTGCGGCGTAATCAATATTCTTCATAATTATAAATTGAGCATGAGCAGGCACTTCCTAGATTCTATGACAGAACCAGAGGATATCAACTTTTGAACGGCCAAACATAGCTGCAAGGCTCAAAGTTTTATAGAATCGGCTTAATAAATTGGATTTCAAATCCATTAACATATTACAATACTGAGAGCTATAGTTGTATCTTCCCATAAAAAGCACAGGGTGACAGAATCTATCCACTTGAATTTTTACTTCGAATGAGGCTTGCGTTTCTTGAACGCTGGTTTGGTCGCAGGTGGAGCTCGGTGCTCTGCAGGCGGTGGTCTCCTCCCCTGCTAAGACTGATACCCTTGTTGGTATGAGTACCCTTGTTGAGCCTGGTATCAGGTCTTCGGCCCACCCTGTCTGTAAGTTTGGGATTGCTGCATTCTTGGTGGGCCCTTCCAGTTTCCCTGCGGTCTCAATGTAGACGGTGAGCTGACGGTCTTATCCGGAAGCCGGATTTTTTCACTGTTTTTGTAGCCTTAATATTGTCTGCCAGGTTAGTGCCAAAAAGATAAGCATCTTTTTAAACATTGTCTGCGTGTTTTCAAAATGAAGATCTAGAAAGATCATACAATGGCATACTTCGGAAAAGCTCTTCATCTATGAGAGAAGAAGCCATGTTCAATGTTCAAGCAAGGTCTACAATCCCCAACCCTAGTTGGTTTTGAGATTTCTCCATCAGTTGGCTACGATTACTCAAGGTTTCATCAATCAAGGACCGCAGCAATCTCTAAGTTGAGTTTTGGCTTTAGG
This sequence comes from Thera britannica, assembly GCA_939531255.2. Classification (NCBI taxonomy): domain Eukaryota; kingdom Metazoa; phylum Arthropoda; class Insecta; order Lepidoptera; family Geometridae; genus Thera; species Thera britannica. The sequence continues at coordinate 14,617,843 of OW618034.2, read as the reverse complement.
CAAAAAAAAAACCAGTATTAGATTCTTTTTTACCAATGACTCTCTGGCTTCCTTGGTCATATATATATACCTTCTATACCTTCCACCAGAATCCTACCCCATCGTTTAGCAATTTCTGCTTTGACGGCCGGCCCAAAGACGTACTGGCAACGGAGTCATGGGTCCCATGCTCGTCTGCGGAAGTTATGGCATTTTCTGTACTGATAACGTCGCCGTCAAGTACTACAATACTGGATTTTAAGCGATTGTCTGACAAATCTGATTGCAAGGAGTCATCTGGCGATGGAGACCTGGTATAGTACCGGTCGTACTGTGAAAGTTACGAAAAAGCGTACTTTCATAAAAGCCATAACGCAGAATACACAATCTGCAGTATGCAGTTGCTTATATTTTAACGTCATTGGTCGTCATCACGTGACGACACGAGACTGGGCGTTATCAGCCATGATCACGTCATGGAGTATAACGCAGGAATATTATCAGTCACTTGCAGCCAGTGCTATCAGCCAAGATCACGTCCTGGAGTATAACGCAGGAATATTGCCAGTCAGTGTTATCAGCCAAGATCACGTCATGGAGTATAACATGAGGATAATATCAGTGAATTTCTCTCAATGCACAGCGTAAATATAATGTGCAGTGCGCTGCGTAGCGGTTTGAAAGAAAACAACGAGATACAAATGTATTCAATTCATAACAGCCGGCTAACCAGGTGTTATCAGTTCCTAGTCTACACGAAATGCACGATAACCAGAAAAATAACACAAAAGACAAAATGAGGGTAAACCTCAAAAAACATGAGAAAATTTTTCGAAGACATAAAGATTTACTGTAAATCTATATTTTACCGTAATATATATAAGACACACCTATTATTACGTAATAGGTACGTTCTACAAATAAATATTTATGAAGTCTTTAAAAAACATAGTAACTAACTAACCTTCATCTTCCGTAGACGATGTGGATCCTCGTAAACGTTTTTCTAGACGTCTTATCTTTTTTCTTATTAAATAATCGTCACTGCGCTTACGTTTACCTATTCTGCAATCTTTTTCGTTGAAATTTCTGACGAAAAACACTATTATTGAAATTTTAGATGTAGCGATGCCCGCACATAAAAAAGGAATGAGCTTGGCGCGGGCCGCGTGAGCGAGATAGATATAGATGGTAGGGCTTGTAGGTATTAATGTTTTTATTTTACAGCTCTGAAAATTATGTGATGCCTAGTACATTGAGAAGTGAAACTACAAAGTGTTAAAATTAATCTAAAGGATGTAACCGTCGTAGTATAATGGCGCGTTTTAACTCTAATTAATTTATAAACTAGGTATGTATGACAAATGTAATATAATGTTTATTGGTTTTGTTCACGAGGGCTAGGGCCATCTAGCTTACCAAAGGAGCCACGAAGCTATTTCTTTTTTTTCTCTGATTTTCGTGACAGTCGATAGGAAAATTGTTCGGTAATAAGCTGTCATCTTCTTTATAATTTGAGGTATTTAAATCTTCCAATTGTTTCTCATTGTAACGGTAAACAATATATTAAATATTATTCTTTTAAAAACATATGAAAAGGGCTGATTTAGTTTAAAAGAAAAACCTATACACTATTACCCTAGATGTGATTTTCGTTATTCACTTGTTCTAGAATTGCTTAAATCGAAATGAATTTAGCTACAAATTTAGAATTCGCAATGAAATTGGATCAATAAACGCCATCTTACATAAATACTTGCATTCTCGTCTATTTCTTCGCATTCTCATGAATGTTTCGATGAAAATGTGATTTTGTTTCATAAAGCGTCGTAATAAAATCTAGAACACAGATGTTTTCTGAGTCTAGAGAAATCTAAAAGCAAATAAAATGGATGAACGTATTCCGACATAATATGAAAATACGGTGAGCGAAACTTATTTTTATATTCATATAGATACAAACGGAATACGGTGATATAGGTAGTGTCGTGGCTTTTTTAAGAAAATATTTTGTTTTGTATATAGCAGCAGAAATTCTGAAAACAACATCATCATGTAGATCCGGCTATGGGTATTGAACCTGCACCTATTCAATTTCAGAAAGTTATTTGCCATTACTCCACAAAGTATGCTAGTATGTTTGTGGGCAAGATAGAGAGAAAAATATGATAGACAAAAACTAAAACGACACGCAGAGAGAAGAAAAACGTACATTTCCAGTGGATTGCGAAGGGTTAGTAGACCCGCGTCAGACGGACAGATTAACGCCGTAAGCCGACTGACAATGACGGCCGGACGACGACCGGACGGGGCTGAAACGGACGGGGGTTTTTTCTTCATATTTTAGACATTTTGGACACTATTGCATAGAAACAATTATTGATTGATAGCGCGGATAATAGGTTTGCTTTTACTCACCCTTTGAAATAAAAGCGTTCCTTACCTAGTCAAAACCAAAAATCCGTAATACCAATTTTTTACAGAGAAGAAAAGTAAGCACCTACAAGCAAGATATCACAACGTTCTTCTAAGTGTTCCTGAATGTTAGCTGGTGAATAGTTAATTCTAGCACTAAGTGTGCATTTTAGCTGGAGCCAGCAGATAATTAACCAGAATATGTTTAGTGAAAATATGAACACAGCAGGCTTATACTAGCGCCATAGCATGACGTAATGGCGACTTACTAGCTGGAGCATGAAGCATTATGTGTACACGTAGCATATCCGTAGCACACACGTAGGTTACGCGTAGCCCACGCATAGCACTTTCGTCGCCCACACGTAGCAAATGCGTAGCACAAACGTAGCTTACGCGTAGCCCACGCATAGCACATGCACCTACACGTGGCACATTTGTACCACATTTTTACCACATTCGTAGCACATGCGTAGCATGCCTAAACCTAATTCAAACAAAAGCGCTTTCGTTAGAGTTCTTGTTCACTCAGTACACTATAAGCAAGTCTCTTGTACAACCAACCAGCAAAACATTGTCATTACAATTGCGGCTACACAAAGCAAATTGTGTAATCTTACTTTGTGTTCATTTGCAGTATTTAAGAGGAGCATCACACAGACGGGATGACGTCACACGTACACGCTCGCTCGTGTGCGTTACACTGTAGGAGTTGACTTGCTTGCAATAAAACTTGCCTGGGGGAGATGGAAACTGTTTGTTAGGGGTTCAAGTTGAGAAAGACCAACGTTGAATTTGCAATTTTTATCGCACTATCATTTTTGGTGAGATTAACACACCCTATAAAGCTGTTGAGTAAAAAGAATCAGTTGACCCACCGGGAAATCCATAATATGGTTAAGATAATAATTATAATATTCTTTTAATTTAAGCAACAACAGTAAATAAAGTAAAGAAGGGCCCATATTACAAATAGTACCTTATTAATACCTTATAAATAAATATATAAAACTCTTACGTTACTGACTGACTGACTGACTGACAATCAACGCACAGCCAAAGCCGTAAGTCCTAGAAGCATGAAACTTGGAGGGTATGTTCATTTTATAGCATAGGGGTGCACTAAGAAAGGAAATTGGAAAAATATTTCCCTAAGCGGAGAAAAAGAGGAAAAACTTTTAAAAGAAAAATCAACGGGGCATAACGGCTACGGGGCGAGCGAAGCCGTGGGCGGGCACTAGTACCTTATAAATAAATTGCTTTATTTTTTATCAGCAATTTTTTAAAATGTTTTTATTTATTCAGTAAAATGTTTTTATTTGTAGAATAATTACACCTAACTCAGCTTTGAACAAATCTAAGCAATCTTCGATGGCGATAAAAATAAAAATACAAGTATTAATTATTATGACAAATACTGCGGGGTAAATATGTTCACGCATTATTAAACAAACACATAAAAATAAAGTTTAAGGGAAACGTTTCCCTCCTCTGCTTGTCTGCTTGGCGGCGCTCAGCGTGTCGAGTTGAAGGCGGCGGCGGCGCTCGCGCTGAGCAGAAAGTTCGCAACTTCCAGTCGCACCTCTCTAATTGGGTAAATACACGAGCTTGATTCTACAGTAGGTACACCAATCTTGATAGCGACTCCTTTGAATATGCATAAAACATAAAATTCAAGCATTGGACCAAAAAACATTTTAGGCATTTTGAAAATGTTATGTTTAGACATTTTGCAAAGTTAAAGGCAAAGATATGCCTCGTTTTTTCTGCTTTAATGGTGATTTTTTGAGTTTATTTCGCCATCTTCTTTTAAGAATATTGTAAGATGCCGACCCCCCCACATAAAGTTGGATAAGGACAAGAAAAAGTAGAAGTAAGAAAGTTCAACACATCCTGTGTTGGAAATAAATCGAAATACAAAATAATATTTATGTTGAAAAGAATTAATTACAAAAGTATTGCATTGTTAACATTATACATAACAACTAAAAATTTAAAATACCTTTTAACTTGATTAAATTACAGCCATTTGTATTTAGTTCAGGTTTCACAATAAATATTTCGATCAAAAATTGAGAATTTAATGTTTGAACATTTGTACTGCATTTCGTTCAGAAGTTTAACGACCTCGTAAACTGAAAACAAAAAGCTACCGATTGAAAAGCAAAATGAAATTTTAAACTAACTACGTAAATTCAGAACCTGAGGAGCAATACGTTTTTTTATACGTTTATCACAGAGAATCACAATTTTTACGAGAAAAAAGATTGTTTCATCTAGGAGTTTTGCATAGCTTGATTATGTAATGAACTATAAAATATCAAAAAATAATAAATAAAAGTAAGTAGCAGAAAATAAGACATGGACTATTTATTTCACGATGTATTTCACTGTTTGAGAACATTACACACTTATGACGTTCAAACAGAATAACCCATGGGTTCGGTATCGCCAACTGACAAAACCCCTGCCGTTAAGAAATCAGTGCTCTTAATCAAAATCCACCTGATGTCGACTGTGTCAAAGTTTCCCAATGACTCGTCTAGAAACCACATTATTCAACAAACATTTTATTAGGATGCCGCGATGTCAACCTCGGTGACGTTCGGTTCAAGTGAGCACTTAAAATTCAAACACTTGACGAAGTTCCGTGGCTTTGTTTTTGTAAATTGGCCTTTAGTACATTAGCTTTAAGGTCGAAGTTATGGGAGTTTTAGTCACGTTTTTAATAATGTGCGGGACATGTAAATTCGGGCGAAGTTTTGCAATAAAAGTTGCAGCGCCGCCGGCGATGCATTCACCTATAAACTGTATAGTTTTAGCTTTTTGAAATGCAACTCCTGTTTTATGACGACCATTTACAAATATAATTAAATAAATGAATAGTATAAATATTTTAGACAATCCACAAAACTCTATCTAGCCCCAAACTAAGTAGAGCTTGTACTATGGGAACCAAATTACATTTTTTTTAAATACATAAGTATCTAATAAGAATACAATATAACACCCAGACAGAGAACAAACATATTCTGTGTTTACCACACAACCTACGGCAAGGAAGGCAGAGCTACTACCTACTACCTACTTTTAGAGCAGTGCAGCAGTATACTTTTCAGGTTCATAACGTTGTTACAACGAACGTACATCACCTTCATAGAACGTCCACCGCTTTTCAGAGAAGTGAAACATTAGTGAGGTCGTTGCAAAAATGCTCGTGCTCTGACGAATTTATTATTTTGACACTTCCATTTCGTTTGCAAACACTGCAGACATGCCTAATGACTACTGCGATGTTCCATGTCGATAATAGCGGAATCAGTATTAACTTCCTGAAAAAATGGCTAAAAACATAACATTATTTGTATTCTTAATCTATACACCCCTACTTTTTAATTACCAAAAAAAAAAAATGCCGATATTGGCTGCCGATAATGAACACATCCACGAAAAAAAAAAAATTTTTTTTGAGACAAAAAAAATCTTTTTAAATAACCACAATTTTTAGTCAAATATTGAGAAATGATTCAACAAGCAAAAATCATATCATTCATAAACGCTAAATACCAAGCGGAACCGAACAGCGTAATTTTTTTTCTCTCTAGTACTACGTAACTAATATGTCCATAATTTTATGCAGGATTTCTGAAAATTTTAACATTTAATAACTTTGTCATTTTATCGAAACTAAAAATTCTGATTGCACATTCATAATGTTCTATCCCTACTACATTACCCTATTTTTTTTTCTGGTAATTAAAAAGTAGTGGTGTATAAAACAAAATCATGGGATTTGTTTCACAGAAAGACGCACACAAAGTTTTAGATAGAGTTAGTTTGTCCAGCACTTGCTTATATTATCCATACAGCTTAGTCAGTGTGGTTCTCAAGAAATGCATGGCCAATACGTGCAGAGCAGCCGAAGCACCTTGCAAAGGTAATAAGAAGAGTACTTAGCAATAAAATTTAGTAGTACGGATACATCTGAGGAACATTCAAATTATTTAGAGGTAATTATAATATAAGAAACTTTGTTACCAATTTAATTATGTAATAGCAACGAAAAACCCACCTAGCAGTCCTTGAAAATAACAAAACAAAACCAAAACAAAGCGTGACAATTTGTGTTTATAAACATAGTAACAAGTATAATTTAAACTGCACCTCATAATTATGTATAAAGTATTTAGCAAGCTCGCGACGCTCAAAGGAAGCGAACACGGATGCGAGAGCTTGTACAAACATTTTAGGGATGAAAATAAACTTCATTTCGTGTAAGACACATTGCAGTCGGTGAAGTTACTTCCCGTTGCACCGCACGTGCCTAGAAACCGTGCTACGCTTACTGCGGGCTAGTTACTGGATCCAGTTGCTATATTTTATACCCAAACTTACCTGTCTTTCTTGTGAATATAATTATAATTTGACTTCAATGGTTCAAGCTCACCGTTTATTATACTTAGTCTTGAAGCAATTGAGAAGTAGCCCACAATCGCTTTGTTTTCATTAGTCGTCAGTTAGAATTCAATACATGGGTTGTCCTATTTCATCAGCCAGAATAACAAAAGTTTCTCCTATACGAATGCAGAAAAAACTAGTGTGAGCCATTTCCAACGACTTCTTTTTTCAGTAATTTATCTTTACTGTAAGTACTTAACTTCTTCTTGTCGTGATACCAATGACGTGGAAAGATTTGAGTGCGCCTCAAAGAGGATCCTTTCATGCATTTGACAGTTACTTTCAAAAGGTTTATGTTCTACGATATGCCGGTGTCCTAACGATATTTTCCTTTAACGTTTGAGAGTACTAGCAGAGCGCACATACATTTTTGAGCAGAAAAATTATTAAGTTTTAGTAACGAATAATTTGCACCTTAGGATTGAGCCTTCTTGCCTGAGCTTGGATTGGCCACTATACCACTAGTGCTCTCACAGTGCATTACATCACTAGCACGACTAGTGATGTATGTATGTATATTGTGTGAAGGAAGCACAGTGGAGCGACGTTGGGGGCGCGTCGTAGTGCGTGACCGGCGCTCGTAAGTATTGCTTTGACATACCGACGGAGACAAACTGCAGAGAATGTACGCCGCCGGTAAATATCGGCAATTGTCTCCTAAAGCCACGCGCACATCTAGAACCATTACGATGGCGATCAAATATCGCACTGTCAAAATTCACGGCAGTGAGTGTGGATGTCTATGCAAAACCTAAAACTGATCGCCATTGCAGATCGCCTAGATTTGCGTAGAGCTTAACTCTTCAAATGAGTTTTCTAGGCCATTTGTTACTACCTGACCTGCATACAATTGTGGTGCCCATCTGCATTCTGAAGGACTTGACTAAGGAAACAAATAGGGCTATCGAAGTAGCGTTATATTGGTTTTAAAAAGTTTGACTGTATCTTGACTGGAACAGAAGAAGAAGAAGCCCATTTGAAATGTTTGATAAACACCGACAGATGCAGTCAAAATGTGGTAAATTCAGTCTATTAGAAGACGTCTTTGCTTAAGCATTCCCTATACATTTCCAGAATAATAAGATGATTGTTGATAATACAGCCTCCACCGCCATTCCATTATTGGAGAAAATAAAATGTTAGTAAGTACAACAGCAAGATTAGCATAATATTCTATTTCAACAAACACTGCGTGTACAGTGCCTTAAGTAGTATTACGTAATTTCGAGACGGATTGTCTCTCAGCAAATTACACAATTTCCCGCCATCTCGCTATGCTCACAAATAATTCAAATGCGAGCTTGCTACGAGTTGCTATACCATGAAACTTTACAATAAAATCTATTTTTGAATGAACATGTAATGTAAAAAATCTACATTTAAAAAAAAATAAGCAGGTACATAGTAGGTACATTATAATATTAGTGCAGTAGGTTGAAAATTACAGCCGAGGCGAAATTTCATTCCAATTCATCCCGTTTTATTCAGTTTCATTTCATAAATTTAGCATCTTGATAAACCGTACGTTTAACCTTATTAGAAAGAAACTCGTGCGTTTTACATTACATTACCGCACTAGTACGTAATTACATACATTACGATATTGGATTTGGTGAAATAAGAGACCCTTTACGAGCAAATGTGTTATAAAGTAATTTTATAACACATATGCTCATAAAGGGTCTCCTACTTCACCGATTTCAATATCGTTATGTATGTTATTACGTACTTGTGCGTTATCGTAATGTAAAACGCACGGTTATCAATCCACGAACGGTACCTTTTTTAAATCTTAGCAAAGAGTTTTTATGTCAGTTTTCTGACATAAAAACTCTTTGCTAAGATTTTTTTGTGGTAAACATTTTATGAATAAAAATAACTTTGGGAGATAAAATATAGAAAACAAACATTTTATTCTTTAATCTAATTAATTTTGACAATAAATTAATACCATATATCTGTAGCAAAAACAAAAAATTTAATTTACTCTATTGTTAATACTGGCTGTTTTTGTGCCTTTGCCTTAAAAAAAAAGCGCCGATGCGCGCGCATCGCTAATTTGTGAAAAAGTAAAAAAATATTCCGCGCGCTTTTTCTTTTCGCTGTATTGTTTTTGTTTGAAAATGTCGTCAAGTAATGATGAATTTATTAATTCGACACCGCCAGAAGTCTCAGAGGCAGCAAAAAGGGCTACTTTAAGCCTCTTGCCCGAAAAATCTAACGATAGATACTTGCAAGCGTATCAAAACTTCATCTTATGGAAAACAAGCAAAGATGTCAATTCATTTTCAGAAAGTGTGTTTTTAGCCTATTTCATGGAACTTTCTCAAAAATATAAGTCAAGCTCATTGTGGTGCTACTATTCAATGCTAAAAAGCACTGTGAAAACAAAACATGGTATTGATATCAATTCATACTCCAACTTGCTGGCATTTCTAAAAAGACGCTCAAGTGGCCATGTGAGTAAAAAGTCAAATTGTTCAAATTTTTCCAACTGTTTTAACAAGTAATTAAAGATTTATTCGTCCGAAAGTCAGAGTATTATTTATTTCCTCGCAAATGTGTTATAAAACGTCGTATGACATACGTGCGCTTTGATAATTTCTTGTAGCCCTCGCCTACGGCTCGGGCTTGCAATATCGCCTCGGCTGTAATTTTCAACTTACCGCACTCATATCATAATGTACTATTACGGGTTTCATACTCGTATGTATTATTAACAAATTCTAATAAATCTAAATCTAAAAATCGATTTATATTTTGTTTTCTAAGAAATTAATATAATTTTACGTACAGTTTAGGTACCTATCATCATACAAAATATAATATTGTAGATCATGCTATTATTTGAGTTTATGATGCGTTTATCTTTACGTTCCGATAAAAAAAAACTAACAGTTAGTCGGCGGCCACTACAATTGAGATCTTTTCGACAATTACAATTGAGAAGAAGGTGGGCGGCTCGTCAATGCAAAGCGTTCTCTCACGAAGGGTCGGCCTGTTAGTAATCAATAAAGAGTTCAGCTGGAGGATCTGAATTGGAACTATTTTGGTCTACAAATAATAATTTGTTTGTAGACCAAAATAGTTTACTAAGCAGTTAAGTAGTTTGCTAAGCAGTACCTAGAGGTTTTCAGGGTAGCTCAGTATCACCTTGTATTTCGGGCCAAAAGCCTAAGTAAATTTCACAATCAAGAATCCCATATTATTATCGTAGAGCCTAAAAAAGTTCTAAATTATGTGTCAAGTGCACGAAAGGAGCCTCTTTGAGGCGCACTTAAAATCCTTCACCACACTTGATTCGAAAGAACCAGTGACACGATAAGAAGACAATCAAGAAGGGTAATGTTTTGTAGAAGCTGACGTCCTGATATGTGCTGGTACTGTGCAGATACTCAATTAGGAATATTGTGGAGCGTCGCAAGTTGAGTGGAAGTTAGCCCTCCGCTTTGCAGTTTGCAAGTGCTTCACTTTGAGAACTAACTTGCAATAACTATTAGGAACGATTTCTGGCCAATAACGTACATCAATACTGACGCGTGTATCTTAAGAAAAAGTCTCAAAGAAATAGTTGGAAATAAACGGTCGTAGAATTATTGAATTTCTTAAATATTACTTCGTGTCAGTTTTGTCTGAGCGAAAATAAAACACAGTTTTTTTGAAAATAGCACTAGTAGGATATTATGCATTAAAATGTAGGTATTTAAAAAATACTTATGCAGACCTAAAAAGTCGTGATAGATGTAAATATACATACCTAATTGAGGATAAGATATTCCTGAATATTTTTTTAAAATGATGATAAGATGATGGTTTTTTGCCTAAAGTAGATTATAAATATTTCATACTTATTGTACAATGTATTTACCCTCCAAATATACAGACACGTGTACATACACGAGTCGGGTTTCAGTAAAAAAATATTATGATATCAGACAAGAAAACCTATTTCAATCTTACTTATACCGCTCCAATTTGAAGGTTCATCAAATAACAGAACGAGTATATTTACAACAATGGCAGTGAGAAGGGCGTGCTATAATCCGTCCGTCCGTCTGTCTCTCTGACGCGGGTGGAGCCGCAGCTGACGCGAGATATTAATATTTTACTTTATTTTATTTTTATATGATTCTCTATCCCAGAAAAAATATTGTCAGCTAAGCTTCTTAGCCTAAAGATAAAAGGGACTGTAACGGCCCGAACACACCTAGTTCGCTGGCGGTAGCGATCAGTGAAACGGCGTCAAATATCGCTGTCAGATTTGAGATTTGACAACGAATATTTGACAGCGTTTCACTGTTCGCTACCGCCAGCGAACTAGGTGTGTTCGAGCCTTTACGCGTTACCAAATAAATGAAATGATTGTTGTTACGTTTAGTAGTAGTAGAGCTCTTTGTGTAGGCTCGTCCGGGGAATTACTACCACCATGCCTATTTCTGACGTGAAGCAGCATTGCTGCTTTTTGGTTTGAAGAGTGTGGGTGCCGGTGAAATTACTGGCACGTGAGGCTGAACATCTGAATGCCTCAAGTTGATGGACGCAGGAAAGTGCATCGTAGGGCATGTTCCTGACGTGCTTGACCTACGAGGCAATGCTTTGTTATAGGCGATGGTTACCACTTAACATCAGGTGGGTCATATGCTTGATCCAACAGCTAGCTAGTTGTAAAAAAAAACATAGTAGATGATCAATATAGTTGATTTACTGTAGAAATGTATGTATGTAATGCAGAGGTGAATACGAGAGTTAAAGGTACTGCAAAAAATGATGATAATGAAGGTATGTCGGTAGGTAAACAAGTAAATCAAGAACAAAATTAAATGTTTCAGATGAATGGCAACGATTTCAAAGCATGTCGACAACATAACGAGCCACCCGGTTGATTGAAAATAGAACTGTAAGTAAAAACCTTTAATCGGTGTCGGCGCCAGATAATAGAGACACTAAGATAATTTTAAGATGAGATTTTTAAGATGAGGTTCATTGAGATGTAAAAGCGGGATAGGCTAGTGCCGTCTCGCTCTAACTTATAGAGTAACGCAATGTCCTTTTAAAATTATGTTGAAGTCATTTTGTTGAAAATAATATTAGTCGAAATACCTTTCATAAGCTTGAATAAATACATTAACATAACGTAGAGTAAGATAGCATAAGGAGACATTGTAAAAGAACTTTATTATAGGAAGGAAAAATTATAGAAAATGTAACGAGAAGGCCATACCCAAGTAGTTAAGTGTAACTGTTTAATTATGTAATAAATAAAGGCCATGGTGCCGCCTCTAGTAGAGCGAGTAGATAAATGGGTATATAGGCCACACTTAGGTAGTGTTTGTTTGTTATTTTTATGCCTTTTAATAAAGAAAAACGGGAACGGTAAGCCTGGTAGGAGATGAAAATTAGTACTGAGATTTAGGCGAAATTATACCGCTCTCTGTAAGGTAAGACTTTGAGGTAGGTAAGCGAGACAGTTTCAAAGTAAAAACGAGTTTGTTCGAGATCGATTCATCAAGAAAGAAGTAGTCAGGAAGCCTTTTAATCAAGAAAGAAGTAGTCAGGAAGCCTTTCAAGAATCATTTAGCTGAGAGCATATAGGAAGCTAGAAGCATATAGGAAGCTAGAAGCTAGGATCCGAACACCTCCCATCGAGAGGCCAGGCTCCCCGCGCCCCGTTCCACCGCCTGTACAACCAAGTCTTTCATTGCACGACGGCTGCACCCCCCCCCGCTCATCGGTGCTTCGGTGCCACAAGCTACAGCCCGCCTGCTGCCTCCCGGGCCGCGAACTGATCCCGGCAACCCCCCCCGCTGACGCCTGCGGGTGCACGGCTGACCTCGAGCCTAGCTCGGTCCACCCGCCAGCGGGGGAGGCACCCCTCGCCGCCGTCGTCGAGCGACGCGACCGTGAGGGGTGCGGGTGGGTGCGGTCTATCCCCATAGTGAGGGCCGCTTAAATCTCCGTGAACGCCCTGCAGGGCGGGCGCGGAGTTGCGGCTCGCGGGAGGCCCCCCGACAGCTGGTCCTTCGAGCCGGATCATCGCGTAACCTGGGGACAGCTTGCAGCTGTCATTTGCTTTGAACTAGACTTTGGTGGTGGTGGTCTGTGTGCGCGCGGAGAGGTCGCGCTTCCAGTCGGCAGGAGCCGATCGTCGAGTGCTGACGGAGAGTCTGGCAAGTGCAGCCCTTGGCAAGTGGGCTGTATATACCAGTGAAGCAGACGACCACACGACTTCTCGATGCCTGTGACACGGAGTCACAAGGGTGTCGCCCGCCGGTCCAGCTCCGAGGAGCTGAGCCCCGAGGCCACGGAGGTCTCCGGGGCACCGACGACCGAGACGACAACAGAAGAGGATGCTGCCGGGAGCGCGCCGGAGACCGTGAGAGTTTCCGGCGGACCGGCAAAGGAATCAAGAGTGAAGAACACGGGGGAGCCCCAGGCCCGTCCTAGCCCCAACAAACCCTCGTCAGCGGCGGAGAAGGCACGGACACGACGTGAGATGGAATTGCGTGCGGAGATAAGCCGACAAGAGATGCAAGAAGCACAGGCTGCCGCTGCGCTGGCGAGAGCTGAGATGGAACTGTTGAAGTTGGGAAAGGACAATCCAGAAGAGAGGGCCGAGGACTCTGCTGAAGAAGAGCCTGATGGTAGAGCCAATGAAGTCGCAGAGTGGGTGAACGACACGGTTGACAGGATGTCTGGTGGAGGACATCAAGGGGCCGGGGGGACGTCCGCAGAGGGGCGACCAGGTGGGGTCATCGACTCCTTAAAACTCCAGGATCCCACTGTCACCGCCGTGAAGCCAGAGGACTCCAGAGGAGACCGCGACATGGGGGCATTGGCCCAGGCGATCATCAGTGCCATCAGCGCCGCACCAAGGACCACGGGACACGTGCACCAGCCAGCGTACATGTACGAGCTTCCGGTGTTTGATGGAAACAGTGGAGAGTGGCTGGCCTTCAAGTCCGTGTATGAAGATACGGCGGCGCTGTTTACTCCGGTGCAGAACATGGCACGGCTAAGGAAGGCCGTCAAAGGAGGCGCAAGGGATGCAGTGAAAAGTGTGTTATATTCTGAGTGTGAACCTAGTGAAGTGATAGAGTCCTTACGCCGGCGCTATGGACGGCCGGAGGCGTTAGTACTAGCGGAATTAGATAAAGTGAAAAACCTTGCTAAACCAAGTGATAGTGCGCGGGATGTGTGTTTATTTGCTGGATCGATAAGCAACACCGTCGCGACAATAAAGGGGCTAAGGAAGCCAGCGTACCTCAACTCTCCAGAGATGATAAAGGTGATCATAGAGAAGTTACCAATGGTGCTCCGATATCGATGGTATGATTTTGCTGCGGAACATGTGGACCCGGACCTAGCACTGATAGCAATGTTCCTGAACAGAGAGGCTGAAAGGTGTGGACCTTACGCCAGCCAGGAAGCCGCTGCCCCAAGGAAGGTGGCTCACCACCTACCGCGCCAGGCTGCACATGCAGCGACAGAGTCGCAGGGGATGCAGCAAACTTCATGTGCACACTGTGAAGGAAGTCACCACCTGGACGAATGCAAGAAATTTCTACAAGCTTCAGTGACAGATAGGTGGGCCATAGCAAGGAAGACAGGATGCTGCTTCAAGTGTCTTCGCTACAGGCACAGGAAGGAGACGTGCAGAAGACCTCCGTGCAAGCACTGCGGAAGATGGCATCATGCACTGCTGCATGGTGAAGAGAGGCCATCATCGGACAAGATATCGGATGCTCGGGAGAGTTCAGCGAGGGAGGTCGCCAACAATGTTCATCTGTCGAACGCCGCGAAGAACGCGAGAGCGTATCTGAAGATGGTGCCCGTGGAGGTATACGGGCCAAAGGGAAAGGCCACGATTTTGGCCTTATTGGATGAAGGGTCTACGGTGACTCTCATCGACGCTGCAGTGGCGGACAAAATCGGACTGGAAGGACCCAGGGAAGCTCTCTCAATAGAGACAGTTGGAGGACGAGTCATCGGGAAGGATGACTCCATGCGGGTCAACATCAGTCTGAGAGGCCTCCACTCGAACCAAAGAAGGAAGATCATCGGAGCGAGAACGATAGACAAGCTAAGACTATCGCCTCAAGTGATCAACAAGGCACGGCTGGATGAATGCAATCACCTCAAGAGGATAGCGAACAGGCTTCACTACGAAGAGGAAGCGCCGAAGTTGCTCATCGGGCAAGATAACTGGGAGCTCATCGTGTCACGGGCAACAAGGAGGGGCAAGCGTGGCCAACCAGCTGCTTCTCTCACACACCTGGGATGGGTGCTGCATGGGATAGACGGGGGAGCAGCTTCGAGGGTGAACCACCTTACCTGTGCTCACGTCTCGACGCGCGACGAAGACATGGATGAACTCATAAGGGAGCACTTCGCAATAGAGTCGCTGGGGGTGCAGCCGCGTCGACCAAGCACGGACGCCGAAGAAAGGGCCGTGCAACTACTAAGTAAGACCACACGTCGTATGAAGGACGGGCGTTTCGAAACGGGCCTGCTATGGAAAACTGATGAAGAGTCCATGCCGGACAACTATGATTCTGCGCTTAACAGATTAAGAAACATCGAACGTAAGATAGACAAGAATGAAGACCTGAAGATAGAGTACGAGCGGCAGGTCGATAACCTCTTAACCAGCGGGTATGCCGAGGAGGTCACGCACGAGTCGACGTCGACAAGGAAGTGGTATCTTCCTCACTTTGCGGTGACACATCCTACCAAGAAGAAGATGCGGTTGGTTTTCGACGCTGCAGCCAAATGTAGAGGCAAGAGTCTGAATGACGCCCTACTGCCAGGACCAGACTTACTCCAGTCACTGTTCGGGGTACTACTACGCTTCAGGGAAAAGCCGATCGCTGTGGTATCTGATATCCAAGAGATGTTCCTCCAAGTGAAGATAAGAGAAACGGACAGGGATAGTCTCCGCTTCCTATGGAGGAGAGCAAGAAGAAAAGGCGCACCCACAGAGTATAGAATGTCATCGGTGATATTTGGGGCCGCTTGCTCACCAAGCCTGGCGATCTATGTAAAGAATCTAAACGCAGAAGAAGCAAAGAACGAGTTTCCAGAGGCAGCGAGGGCGGTGGTCAGGAACCATTATATGGATGACTACCTACATTGTTTCGACACAGCGGACGACGCTACAAGAGAAGTCCCCAGGAACTTTGATGGGGGCCACCGTTGGTACACGGGGCCAAAGTTCCTCGAGGGGGAAGAAGAAGAGTGGCCTGAAGACCGCACCTTCAAGCGTAGCTCGACGGGGGAGGACAAGGAGACTCAACATACGGCCACCGTCCGGATATGCGAGTACAAGTTAGGTACTCCCGATCCCACTAGATTCTCAAGATGGACGAGATTACTAAGAGCGACGGCGAGAGTCTTCCAGTTCATCGACCTATGCAGGAAGAAGGAAATGGTTGGTGCGGTACGGGGCGTCAAGGATGACCCCATATGGAGAAAGGTCAATAAAACGAAGAAGCAAGCCTACAGGCGGCCTGCCACGAAAGTAAGAAATTCAGAGTTCTTACCGCTTGAGATCGGCTACTTGAAGAGAGCCGAGAGAGCGCTTCTAATAAGGAGCCAAGCTGATAGCCGCTTAGAAGAAGCGGGGAAGCTCAAGAAGCTCGACACGATAATGGAAGATGGTCTTTTGAGGCTGCGCGGCAGGATAGGCGCCGCCAGCATGTCGAGCGACTACAAGCAACCTATCATCTTGGATAGCAAAAATGGGATAGCGAGACTGATAATAGCTCACTATCATGAAGCGTTCAACCACGGAAACCATGAAACGGTAATGAATGAGATTCGACAGCGCTACTGGATACTCGGCTTGAGATCGGCGGTCAGAGCGACAAGACATGGATGTCAATGGTGTAGAGTCTACAGAGGAACACCACAGCGGCTACCGACGGGGGACCTGCCCAGGGAACGCCTGCAAGTGGGGAAGCCACCTTTCTCGAGCACGGCGGTCGATTACTTCGGCCCGATGACCGTGACCGTGGGAAGACGACATGAGAAGAGGTGGGGTGCCCTATTCACGTGCCTCACCACCAGGGCAGTGCATTTGGAACTGGCAGCGTCGTTAACAGCAGACTCCATGATCATGGCGCTAAGACGGATGGCGGCGAGAAGAGGCATGCCAACTACCATGTTCAGCGATAACGGCACTAACTTCGTGAGTGCGAACAAAGAGTTGAGAGCCGCCATCGAGACCCTTGACACCGAGGGAGTCGTCGAGCAAGCACGAGAAATGGGGGTGAGATGGAAGTTCATAGCACCCGGCGCACCAAACATGGGGGGAGCATGGGAGAGATTGGTAAAGACAGTGAAGAGCGTCCTCGGCGTGATCTTGAAGGAGCGAAGTCCCAGAGAAGAGGTGCTGCACACACTTCTGCTTGAGGCAGAACACATCGTGAACTCGCGACCGCTGACCAGGACACAGGACAGCGACGAGGAAGGCCTAACACCGAACCACTTCCTCATCGGGCGGTCATGCGGCGCTCCCAGGCTGGGGGTGTTCACGGAGGAGGATCTCTCTGGACGACGATCGTGGAGGACGGCGCAGCGGCTGGCCGATCACTTCTGGGCCAGATGGGTACGGGAGTACTTACCAACTCTCCTACCCCGACGAATCGACGGGTCAACCACATCGAGGGATTTGCAGTGTGGCGACTCAGTCCTGATAGTGGACTCCACACTGCCACGCAACGTGTGGCCCCGTGGTGTCGTGGTCCGGACGTATCCCGGGCCCGACCACCGCACTCGCATCATAGACGTGCGCACCCCGCACGGCACCTTCAGGCGGCCTTGCTCAAAGGCCGTGCTCCTGGTCTCCGCAGACGACCCTAACGTCTGTCAGGCCAAGGAGCCGACAGGCGACTTCAGGATGGCGCAGGGTAGTCAAGGACGTCCGGATGGCGCAGGGTTGACCCGGAAACTCCAGGATGGCGCAGAGTCGACACGAGACTTGGATGGCGCCAAACAGGGAGTCGGTGCGATGCACGAGGGGGAGGATGTCGGCGCCAGATAATAGAGACACTAAGATAATTTTAAGATGAGATTTTTAAGATGAGGTTCATTGAGATGTAAAAGCGGGATAGGCTAGTGCCGTCTCGCTCTAACTTATAGAGTAACGCAATGTCCTTTTAAAATTATGTTGAAGTCATTTTGTTGAAAATAATATTAGTCGAAATACCTTTCATAAGCTTGAATAAATACATTAACATAACGTAGAGTAAGATAGCATAAGGAGACATTGTAAAAGAACTTTATTATAGGAAGGAAAAATTATAGAAAATGTAACGAGAAGGCCATACCCAAGTAGTTAAGTGTAACTGTTTAATTATGTAATAAATAAAGGCCATGGTGCCGCCTCTAGTAGAGCGAGTAGATAAATGGGTATATAGGCCACACTTAGGTAGTGTTTGTTTGTTATTTTTATGCCTTTTAATAAAGAAAAACGGGAACGGTAAGCCTGGTAGGAGATGAAAATTAGTACTGAGATTTAGGCGAAATTATACCGCTCTCTGTAAGGTAAGACTTTGAGGTAGGTAAGCGAGACAGTTTCAAAGTAAAAACGAGTTTGTTCGAGATCGATTCATCAAGAAAGAAGTAGTCAGGAAGCCTTTTAATCAAGAAAGAAGTAGTCAGGAAGCCTTTCAAGAATCATTTAGCTGAGAGCATATAGGAAGCTAGAAGCATATAGGAAGCTAGAAGCTAGGATCCGAACACCTCCCATCGAGAGGCCAGGCTCCCCGCGCCCCGTTCCACCGCCTGTACAACCAAGTCTTTCATTGCACGACGGCTGCACCCCCCCCCGCTCATCGGTGCTTCGGTGCCACAAGCTACAGCCCGCCTGCTGCCTCCCGGGCCGCGAACTGATCCCGGCAACCCCCCCCGCTGACGCCTGCGGGTGCACGGCTGACCTCGAGCCTAGCTCGGTCCACCCGCCAGCGGGGGAGGCACCCCTCGCCGCCGTCGTCGAGCGACGCGACCGTGAGGGGTGCGGGTGGGTGCGGTCTATCCCCATAGTGAGGGCCGCTTAAATCTCCGTGAACGCCCTGCAGGGCGGGCGCGGAGTTGCGGCTCGCGGGAGGCCCCCCGACAATCGGTTTGTATAGTATGTACTTCCAGATATGTTTTTTTTATAAAATAATGACTATAGCTAAGTGGCTTGTAATTCCACTCATTTCTTCTATGTGTTTGCAAAATACAGACAATCATCCTTTTTCAACAAAGCACAAAAACACAACGGTGAAGAATAAAATGCAATCATTGAAGCAAAAAGATCTAAGAACAGAAGCAACAGTAGAGTCAAAAAGCATAGATAGAAGACAAGAAAAAAACAAAGCAAGAACAGAGACAAAATCAACAAACGATGAAAGCTCAAATAATGAGACAGCAACCGAAAAAAGCAAAACAGTTATTCTAGTGAAACTAGAGTCCAAAAGAAGACAGTTAGGAACGGAATCGCAACCAAAGCCGCGTACCGAAAAGAAAGGTTATATGCCAATATGTGGAATAGACTCGTATGAAGATGAAATATTCGGCTGCATAGAACTTGAGGCAACCAAAGTTGATACAATCACACCGGCTGCAACAACAACACAAGAAGTTAAATATGATAGAATAGCATACAGACAGGGAGGAGCAGATGGTTCTAGCACTGATATAATTTGGGTAGACGGTGCACCAGATGTGCAGAAACTACCTGAAGAAATGGATTTATGCAAAGGTTTAGCTAAATGCAGGTTGCCCTTTGGATCTAGTAATTCAAGTACGGTATGAAACTTGGTACATGTAGCATAAAAAATGCTGTAACCTTATCTATTCGTCATTTTAAGTGTTGGCTAATTATTGTATCAATAAAAAAATAATAATTTTATTTTATGTAATTAAATGCTTTTAAAGCAAAGTAATACTCATTTTATTTTTCTTGTCTGTCTGGGTGTGATATTGCATTCTAAGGTATGTATTTACAAAAATAGGAATTATTGTCAGCTGTCTGGAACCCACAGTGAAAGCTCTTCTTTTGACTGGCCTCTCAGCTCAATTGGTAGTAGCTCTGCCGTCTGCGTCGTAGGTCGTGGGTTCGATTCCCAACGAGAACAAACATTTGTGTGGTGAACACAGGCATCTTTGTTCTCGGTCTGGCTGTTATATTGTTTCTAAGTATGTATTTACAAAAATAATATATTTAAGTATCATATCAGCTCTCTGGTTCCCATTATACAAGCTCGGCTTAATTTGGGGCTAGATAGTGTTTTGTGGATTGTCTACAATATTTATGTATTATTAATAAGACTTCGCAACTGGGAGTCTGAAATATTGAATTCTAGAAAATGTGAAAATATTGAAGTTGGGACATGTATTTGCGGGTAAAAATAGAGGCAATGTTACTCGTACGGGTAAGTATATGAAGGAAGGGGATTTACCCATGTCAAGACGCGGACGGGAGATGTAATAACCGTAACGGAGATAAAAGCGAATCTACACTGATGATGTCGTAACACTACCTAATGAATTAAGAGACAAAAATGCTGGGATACCTACAAAAATACATTATAACTTTCTTTATCTATCAGATTTGCATTTGTTTATGTTAATTGCCCATTTTTTAAGTGTTTATTTATATTGGCTTCGCTCTATCCTGACCAACTTTCTTTAATTTTTTTTTTACTACGTACTTATTTCTATTGCCTGCACCTACTATGTTCTGAAGCTTGTATAAATATTATAGAACAAGCTGACCCACCAATCTGTATTTCTTACATTTCGTTTTACAAAAAATATTGAAAAAAGGCGAGGCAAGAACAAAATTGATTTTTTATTCTGTAAATTTAAAGAAAACCTACGAGAACTATTTATCCCACACTGGCACTTCACATTTGGCTGTATCTTCGCAAACTTTCAAATCTATTGGATCTTCAGTTTCTAGCATAGATTCAACCCATCCAAACGGAATTGTGCTCATTGTTGACACCTTGCTGTTCTGTCGATACTCGCTTACCTTTAATTGCAATATACGATTAGAAACAGTTGTAGCCATAGTTTTCCTTGTTCTGATCACTTTAGTAGGGGCGTTTACTGTTGTTTTTGAAATAGACGTAATGGGACTAGTGGTAGTAGTTGGTGGCAGTGTATCACAAACGGTCTCGGCCTTCAAACGTAGAGCTACAATCTTTGGCTTTTCTGAACTTTCCATCGATTTGGAAGTGATGACCTCACAACTAAAGTCGGGAAAGGGAACGGGTCCACATTGAGGCTTCTTGTCTCTGAACTCAACTTGGATGGGTATCCTTTCTATGGAGTTCTCTTCTTTGGTCTCATGATGTGGCTGGATGGTTTGGCTCATTTGCCGGTCAGCTATTTCTTTCATAGGTCGAAGTCGTAGAACGAAAGGTGAGCATATTCTGACACATGCTAGCAGCAGTATTGGTATTGGAAAATGCATTGCTTCCTACAATCACATTTGTGTTTGGCAAATCAAAAGCAATTTAAATGTTTTGTCATGGTAGTTATTTTATGGTCAGTACAAAACAGGTGTGTTTTCTTAGAGAAACTGGTTTATTAAATAAAACAATGAATTTTTCATTACTCATACTCTGAAAGTAGGTCTGAAGTTGCCTGAGGGGCCTAATTGAAAGTAAAACTTTCAGCCCTAGGGAGAATCGCTTTCTACTGACAGCTGTCAAATTATAAAAAAAAACAAGTTCTATTTTATTCAACCATGTTCCAACTTTCTAAACTGCAAGGAGGTTGAACCAAATTCCAACTTTTTATTCAGCAAGTAGGTTGGTTGGAAGCAAGTAGGTTACAACGGTAAGAAGTTTAAAAACTCTAATTAGAGCGCAATGTAAAATTTAAATATCATAAAGATAGTATTAAATAAATAATATATCTTCTAAATTACTTGATTAATACATAACTTCAACTATTTATTTAAAATAACATAGATTTGAGCAAACAATTTACCATTTTTTAAATTATGAAAATGAAAATAATGGCTGAATAATGCTGGCGAGCCGTAGCTGAAGGCCCGCCAGAGAAAAAGAAAAAAAAAACCGGGAAGGCGGCAATTCAATCTTCATTTTCACAAATTTTTCATTCATGTTTTTATTTTTACTTTCCTTGTATTCGTAATGAAAAGCACAGTGTTTACCTCGGGTGAAAGTCTTTTAAGTCCCTCAAGCTCCATTGGCGCCCTCGCTAACGCTCTGGCGCCAAACCCGTCTCGGGACTCAAAAAACGTGACTTTCAACACTCGGGTAACAATGTACTATTTCATTACTCATACTCTGAAAGTAGGCCTGAGGGGCCTAATTGAAAGTAAAACTTTCAGCCCTAGGGAGAATCGCTTTCTACTGACAGCTGTCAAATTATAAAAAAAAACAAGTTCTATTTTATTCAACCATGTTCCAACTTTCTAAAATCTTTCTAACTGCAAGGAGGTTGTTCAACCAAATTCCAACTTTTTATTCAGCAAGTAGGTTGGAAACCCATTACAACGGTAAGAAGTTTAAAAAGTCTAATTAGAGCGCAATGTAATATTTAAATTTAAATAACATAAAGATAGTATTAAATAAATAATATATCTTCTAAATTACTTGATTAGTGTATAGCTTCAACTATTTATTTAAAATAACATAGATTTAAATTATGAAAATGAAAATAATGGCTGAATAATGCTGGCGAGCCGAAGCCGAAGGCCCGCCAGAGAAAAAGAAAAAAAAAACCGGGAAGGCGGCAATTCAATCTTCATTTTCACTAATTTTTCTTTCATGTTTTTATTTTTACTTTCCTTGTATTCGTAATGAAAAGCACAGTGTTTACCTCGGGTGAAAGTCTTTTGAGTCCCTCAAGCTCCATTGGCGCCCTCGCTAACGCTCTGGCGCCAAACCCGTCTCGGGACTCAAAAAACGTGACTTTCAACACTCAGGTAACAATGTACTATTACATCAGTATGTAGCACTCTATGCAAAACCTTTCACTACGCCATTAACTGCTTCCCACGCCGTAACGCAAGTAGCGATGTTAGTTTTACAAACATATTCAGGTATCCCTGTACTTGGTTGTGTGATTTTATGATTCGACAGCCAAGGATGAGTACTGGATGTTGGCTTTGTTATATAACGATCTATTCGCAGATGTTTTTTTTTCTGTTTTATCTTTTTTTTGTTTCGTATATTTTTTTTCTGTACTTTATTTTCCCGTAACTTTCTATCCTGTATCTCTTTCTCTTGTATTACCTTGTCCTGCAACTCTTTCTGATGTAACTTTTTCTGTAGTAATTTTCCACTTGACTGTGACCTCTTTTTCTGTCTTGGCTGTAATTGGTTCTGTAGTGACTTCACCGGCAATTTTGAAGTATTGCGTGTCGGCGTTGGCAATGTGTCACAGATTGTCGGGACTCCATGTAATCGAGCCAATTTTTTTTGTTCTTTCTTTTTCGGTCTGCAAGTAGTTTCTACACAGTTGATATCCGGGAATGATTCTGGTCCACATGGAGGCTTCTTGTCTTGTATTTTTACTTCAATGGGTGTATTTCTTTGAAATGTTACATCAGTTTGTTCAGAGTCAATTTTGATAACGCGACTCTGTTGATAAATCGATAGGTTTTTTACCGGGCGAAGGCGTAACACTAGGGGTGATATTTTTGGAATGCATGCTAAGGTCAACATTAATGTAAAAAAATACATAGTTTCATCGACATAAGTCTGCTTCTTTGGATTGTTATGAAATGGAATAATATCAAATGTTTTGTAACGGTTGTAAAATATTGCGTATTGATTTAATATTTACACAAAGCACTAGACGTCCAATGCCTATATAGCTTACATATATTATGAGATATTTTTCTTCATAATTTTACTGAATACTCATGAAAAATCCAGAGTAAACTGAAGTTAATTATGATTTTGTGAAATTCTAGTTTAGATACTACTAGTTTTCCGTCTGTATTTTAAATCAGTCTTACACGATTGGCATTGGTTTTGATATCGTACGTCCGTATTATAGGCCCTTCCCACCGGTTTGTGATATCGCGCACGGAGGCGGATCAGCTCGCACGACACACCATGGGAAGGGTCTCGTGCGCCGAGGTGCGCGGTAGCACAGGAGCCCTGTGTGCGTTGCCGTGCGTCGTCGTCAGCTGTGCGTGATGATCTGCAGAACCACGCACCGTAGGAAGGCAGCATTGTATGTTTTATGATCGTCATGTATAATGTGGACATGAACCCTGCGAGCGTTCACATCCCTTTGATTAATATTCAAAAAGCATTCTGCACAGCAAACATATTACTTTCAGTGATATTTACCTCCCTCGGCGCTGGCGCTGTGTCAATGCGGATGTTAGTTTTGTTTCTAATTAGCGTAATGCATTCAGGTATTACTGCTAATTTATTACTCGAGCGTAATCGTGTAGGTACCAGTAGGCTTACCACAAGCTCAATCTGGCTCTGTCTGGCTCTGTCTTTGACTCTAGTTTTGAGTCTGTGTGAGTGCTCACCAGTGTGCACTACTGTGTGTGTGACGTTTCGACGTAAGATTTATTCAGACAGCACTCACACAAACTCAAAACCAGAGCCAGAGACAGAACCAGACAGAGTTTGTGGTAGGCCTACCTGCTCGTTCGATTGTCCTGTACATGCTGCTTTATTAATGTGTCCTGAGGGACTTAATGTAAGCCATGTTTTTTCTACAGACTTTGAGTAAGCATAAGCTTTACTTAGTCTGTTGCTAGAGAGTAATGTAAGTTGTTAGCCATTTACCACACTGGTTCTTTCAATTCCTAGTACTTTAAGTCTTTCGTTCCATCTCTACATTATTGTACTTTTCATGATCAGATTGAAAAAAAATAAAAATAAAAATAAAAATAATTAAACACAAAATAAAATAAATAAATAATACGGACAATCCACACAATACTTTCTAGCCCCAAACTAAGCAGAGCTGTCCTATGGGAACTAGATAGCTGATATAATACTTATTCATACACTTTGTTTTTGGTAATACATACTTAGAATACAATATAACACCCAAACAGAGAACAAACCACTTTGTGTTCACCACACAAATATTTGTTCTCGGTGGGGATTGAACCCACGCCCTTCAGCACAGAAGGCAGAGCTACTACCAACTGAGCTGTAAAGGCAGTCAAATAAGGCAGTAAAATGTCTGAAATAAGCTTTCAAGAATCAAGTCCACCACATTACATCTAAAGAAATATCACTATTGCATGAATAGTGGAGGTATTTCACAGTGAAAGTGTTCACTTATGAAGAAAAAGGGCTACCCGTGTCAGTTTTATGTATTCGTGGGGGTTGGCACTCGTTCAAACTTGTATATTTATCCTACTAATATTATAAACGCGAAAGTTTAAAAGTATGGATGGATGGATGTTTGTTACTCTTTCATGTAAAAACTACTGAATGGATTCTAATGAAACTTTACAATAATATACCTTATGCATCAGAATAACATTACCACTTAACATCAGGTGAGCCATTTATTTGTTCCATCTGCATAGTTGCAGAAAATAACAAGTCTCTGTACTGTAACTACTCTGTACCATGCCATGGTGTAAGCCGTTCTTAATATCTTAAACTATTAATCCCCCCTAGGAACAATCCCATGAAGCTCAAGGTCTGGGACCTTCTGAAAAGTTCATGGGGACGTTTAACTACTAGAAGCTTATAAAAGTCCAACATAAAACAACCAAGAAAAAAAATTGTAACCCTACATTTCAGTCATTTCTTTGTAAAACATGGGAAGAGCTGGATCAGCTGTACGCAGGGCAGTGCATGGTAGGGCATGTTCCTGACGTGCAAGACCTACGAGGCAATGCTTTGTTATAGGCGTTGGTTACTGCTTCACATCAGGTGGACCATATTATTATACTTGTTCTATCAGCTAGTAGTATAAATAAAAAAAATCGGTTGCCTGTAAAGTCGGTTTACTGATGATGTTTGACAACGACATACAGCTGTCCACGCGCACGCATCTCTCACTCAAGTAGGAGAGAGACAGATGTCGAACGCTGCCGAACGCGGAGGCCGTGTGTGCCTCTTTGTAGCTCGTTCCGCGCTCTCGCTTGCACTTCAAGGCTTAAATGGAACGCCTCAGAGCGAGGTAACGCCGCATGAGTCATGTTTTTTCGTGCGTGCAGCCTAGCCGGCTCCATCGAACTATAAGACGTTGTCACGTCAAAAAAAATGATGAACTATCTGTGTTAAGGGTGTGACTCGTGCTAAGGGTACTGCTTGGCATCTCTATTGTGGCCTATGAATTGATATTAAGACTATTTATTACTAGTTCTTCGGCGTTTTATAGTCTCTTGGAGATGGAAACCTTTTTGGGAGTTATTGGAGTGAAATGTGGCGATAATTTATTTTGTTAGTATTGTTGTTTGGGGAATAATGATAGGGTTTCACACTCTGTCATGTAAGTAGAGCTTACGTTTTCATAAGTTTTTTCTAACAACCTAGGCACAGTAGATTCTTATTCTTATTTAAAAATGTCTTCAAATGTGTTCAGTAAAATAATAATATGAACAATCAAGTTGATAGGGTAGGTGGGGGTCAATTAGAACTAGTTACTATGGAAAAGTTAAGTGCATTGACAAAAAAATAAATAAATAATGCGGACAATCAAAAATTAGATTTCTATAAAAGCTCCTTCATGCAATGCTTTAAGTCTATTTTTGTAAATAGTTCTACCCGATTCTTCTTCATTACATTGAAAATACAGTTAAGATGAGTCGGAATTCGGTTACCGCTGTATTAAGAATGTCGTATCCAGAAACAAAAGCTACACAATATTCAAGGCTAATAAGGTTTCTAAGAACAATAGGTACACAAGTAATATCGTAAAAATATATATTTTAGGCGCTATCCCCTATCCTGTCACGGAGATAAGGCGTGCTACGGACCGTGAAATTTTACAAGTGTCGCTTGGACCCTCGTGTGCATAACCCCTTAGGGTCATTCTATATACAATCTTAAGACTGTCCGCTCAGTAAGATTTGCTTCTTGTACTGTAGGTTTCTGTTCGATTCTCACAAAAGTAAAATTAGTGTGATGGCCATAGAACAGTTCTGAGTCAAGATAAATATCTAATTTCTAACTGGCTTATTTTCATGCTTGTATTAGGTCTTGCATTTAGTAAGTGCTATATTTTATGGTTTTATCTAAATCGGTCAAGCCGTAGTGGAATGATTGAGTCATTATCAATCAATCCTTTCATTCAATATTTCGCATTAAACTTAGGCAAATTTCGTCATCTTTTTGTATCAGTACTGAAGAGTTTTGTCGTATGTAGTGTCCCCGTATCCCCCTATATAATAACCAGTCGTGCATAATATCGGGCGGACATGTTCAGATAAATTCAACATTCTTCGGACGATCGAATTGGAAATTATAGTTTGATGTATGAGGACGAATTGAGAGCGAATATTTTTTGTTACTTCGATGCGAGTGACTGCAGTTCCGGTTGTACTTTCCGGTTGTACTACAGAATTAAGTATCTACGTTAATTCTTTATAGAGCGTCATTGTGGACACATTTCATCATCAGTCTGTCCATGAGCCCTATCTGGCACTGTCTCTGGTTATAAACAATAATAATAATAAATATTGTGGACCATTCACACAACACTACCCAGCCCCAAACTAAGCAGAGCTTGTAATATTGGTTATGGTTTTGAGTCTGTGTGAGTGTTCACTAAATAAATCCTACGTCAAAACGTCACACACACAGTCTAATGCACTGGTGAGCACTCACAAAGACTCAAAACCAGAGCCAAAGACAGACAGACAGAGCCAGACTGAGCTCATAGTAGGCCTACTGAAGAAGTACATTTCACTTCCATGCATCCCCGGAATTTTTAGCCTTTTCAACCGGTTTTCATATTACATGCGTTAATACCTACCTACGGCATACAACCACCGATTTCAAAAATGTATCTTGTTTTATCAAAATACCTCTTGACGACTGAATACAGGTAAATTTATCATTAGCCGTCCCATGGGTGTTATGATACGCCTTCCCAGGATTTAGAGTTTTTTGACATGCTGTATAAGATCTTTGTTTATACAAAACTGAACAGTATAAACAGCACAACAAAAACAGCCAAGCGAAATTAACTCCAGCAACAATGTACCGATCGAAGTCTAGACTAGTCCTCGCCTGCGGTTTCTGACGTCAATTAAACTTGGTCGTTGAGTTGCGGTCGCTGCCTGTCGCGCTAAAGGAGAATATACAGAAGTGGCCTTTTGCACAACTATAACTTTGATCAACTAATCGAATGTAACAGAATAAGCGAGTCTTCTCTACCGTGGTATCAACCATAGTATAATAAGAGCAGTTTTACAACTTTAATCAAATTTTAAAACGCATGCTGTCTAAAGACTACGTCCACATAATATATTATTGTTGTGTTATAGTGTGTGTCTGATTTCTGTGTAACTTTAATATGGATTAAAGTTACACAGAAATCAGACAAGTATAAGATATAAGATAAGATTAATAAGTATTGGAACTTTTTCAATAGTTCTTCGCTACGGTATTTTGAACAGAAGACCTATTTTAAAACAGTTTTTATCGAAACATACTTTTATCACCATTAATCTTGGTGAAATGTCAATCTGCCTATCTTAAACTTGTATATTCTCTGAATTGCGGCATTTTATCCTCTACCTAATATTTAATAGAAGGTAAACCCTGTATAAATAGTTAGAGTACACTTGACTGAGTCTTAATGAGAAGACGCAGCTCAAGTTTCAGCAACAATGTGCTCCATCCAAGTCTAAACTAGTCATCTTGCGGTTTCTAGAGTAGTTTTAGCTAGCCACGGCTCACAATAGACTGAACTGTAGGCCTGCCACAAGCGCTATCTGGCTCTGTCTCTGGCTCTGGTTTTTAGTCAAAGTCAAAGTAAAAAAAAATCGGTTGTCTGTAAAGTCGGTTTACTGACAATACTTGAACGTGACAACGTCATACAGCTGTCCACGCGGACGCATCGCTCACTCAAGTATATAGGAGAGAGACATAATGTCGAACGCTGCCGAACGCGAAGGCCGATTGTGCTCTTTGTCACTCGTTCCGCGCCTTCGCTTGCACTTCAAGCCTTAAATGGAACACCTCAGAGCAAGGTAACGCCGCATGAGTCATGTTTTTTCGTGCGTGCAGCCGGCTCCATCGAATTATAAGACGTTGTCACGTCAAAAAATATTTATTCAGTAGTAACTCAAGGATCACTTTGAAACGTCAAAGGTAGGTGAGTCTAGGTGCCAGTTTTGACGTGTCCGTTCCAGTCTGTGTCAGTGCTGACTAAATAAACCCTACGTTGAAACGTCACACACATAGTATAATACACTGGTGAGGACTTACACGGACTCAAAATCAGAGCCAGAGTAGAGACAGAGTCAGACAGAGCTTGTGGTAGGCCTACTGTATTGCTGTAGGATCTAGGCAGGGAGTATTCGCCTATTGGAAGTCTCCAAGATCCAAGATCTTTCTATAGTAGAGAAAGGCAGCAAACAGCTTGTACTAAATATACCGTCGCATAATAAAAGTCCCTATTACGTGCCCATAATTTAATTTAATTGTAAGATTCTTTGTGTAACTAAATTGTTATAACTACCATAATGTTGTAGTATATGTTTTTTTTTTTTTTTTTTTACAATATTTACCTACTAATGTGATAACAATAAAATATAGAGTACTTCAGCCTAGTAGACCATAGAAGATGCACACTCACCTTTACTGCTATCCAGTGCTATCAACTGCGGAACCCAGCAAGTTTCAGAGTTACCATTAGTGAATTTTCAAACTGCAAACGGTGCGCGAAAAGTATGTATGGTGTTGGAAACGCGCTGGAGGTTGAAGTTACGGCATTATTTACGGTCTAATAATTTTTCGAGTGTGAGTTTTTGTCATTTAAGCACTTTTTTATTTACTAACAGATCTAATCTCTAAAAAACTAAAGAATACCTAAGTCGAAGTCAAACACTATTTACATGGTGACTTGAATTTGATTAGAGAACCTCTTTTTCTCAACAAGTGTAGGCTCGAGCTTATAACCTGCCCTGGCGATTGACACTTCAAAAATAGTGGAGTTTTACCAAACACAAACTATTAAAACTTTTTACCAATATCCTAAGCCCATTTGGCACATGTCCACAGTAAGTGTTTCAAGTGTAACAAGTGGCAAGCCCAGCGCCGCTGCTTCACGTCACAATGATTTTCTGATTAACACATAATCATATTTTATCATGGAATAATCATTAAATTATATTGGTTTAAAAACAAGTTTTTCGATACATTTGAAATTTCTATAATTTGTTTGTTTTTTATTAATAACTAGCGGCCACCCGCAGCTTCGCTCGCCCCGTTGTCGTTACGCCCCGTTGATTTTTCTTTTAAAAGTTGTTCCGTCTTTTCTCCGCTTAGGGAAACCATTTTCCAATTTCCTTTCTTAGTGCACCCCTATGCTATAAAAGAAACATACCCTCCAAGTTTCATGCTTCTTGGACTTACGGCTTAGGCTGTGCGTTGATTGTCAGTCAGTCAGTCAGTCAGTAACGTAAGAGTTTTATATATTTAGATTTATATTAGTAGAAGTTGTACAGAAACGTGTTATCTAGGTAGGTAAGTAGTTATACGCTTACTATTCAAAACATGCATTGCTTTCAATAAATTTATTTTCATAGTAACATAATCGAGTGTCACAACAAAGCGCTACTTCCACTTCATCAGTTTCCAAGTGATTCCGCCGCCCAAGTGTTCCGCCGACACTCGACTGCAACAAACCATTCCGCTGCAAACCGTCTCTCCAAACCCATTAAAGGATCTCTTAACGGCCATTGTTTTTCCGAATGCCAAGAGCCACTTTAAGAAACAGTATTTATTTTCTCTGCTATCGGACCGTATTCTTTTTAGAGAAATTCGTTAGCGCCTTCTAACGCCCGCGCTGAATGCCGATTGGGCAAGACAAAGAGTGGATGTAGCGAGCGAGGGAATCAATTAAGAAGGCCATCGATTCTGGCGCGATAACGCCTGTCAGTGGAAGGTGATAAGGCTGCCGACTTGGATTTTAATTATACCTTATCACCGATCTGGGGGCCATTTTAGCGTTTTTGAATCGCTCGCGGTTCGATTGCTAACCATTTAGGGCTACCGCAGCCCAAGTATCTTATTTTTCTATTATTAATAGACAACAGGCCTACTACAAGCTCTGTCTGGCTCTGTCTTTGGCTCTGCTTTTGAGTCTGTGCGAGTGTTGACTAAATAAATCCTACGTCGAAACGTCTCACACGTATAATACACTGGTGAGCACTCACACAGACTCAAAACCAGAGCCAGACAGAGCTTGTGATAGGCCTACTGCTAGGCATTATCGTACAAAGTGAAAAAGATCGGCCCAAGGGCATCACAAAACGTTTACGCTTTGAACTTGTCTCATGCCTTCATGCTACCTGAGGGAACCAAAAGACCATTCCATTTTATACTAATTTATTATTTACACACAATTTGTACAGTTCAGAGTACCTAGTGATATACCTCTTATTCTCAATAAAAGATACAATTATACAATGTTAGATTACGAAGGTTAAAATTTATTTGTTGTGCATTAATTTTGTTTATTTACATTCGACAAGCGTGAGGGACAAGCTTGGTTAATTACTAATGCCGTTTTAAATCAATTACGTCTAACTATTATAAATAACTTTGACTAAAATTATGGATCGAGTAACAAAATATGGACTAGATTTTAATCACACGTAGGGATAATGTTTGGCACATCTTATCGGAAGTGTTCGTTTAAAAGCTGCTGTTTTCTAAAAAGCAGTGGCCGCTATATGACGACCACCAAAATGTCGCAAAAATACACAAATCTTTGTTGTAATTTGAAAGTTGTTATCGTAATACAGTCGTCGTCTTCAAGTCATTGCTTCTTAAAATACTAGAGCTTAAGCAAAGCTCTGTAAATATAGTATTCACTACACTAGATTGTGTCAAATGAGCTTCTTGAAAAACTGAACTCTTACCACACTGGTTCTACCTTACCAATCACTATGCTATTTTCAAACTCAGATCCTACTTTTATGCAAAATCAATCCTTTGGTTCTTCTATATGTATAGGTCATCTCAAGTAGAATATTCTGGTTTTGAAAATAGCGGCACTGATCCAAACATTTATTTAAAAAAGCAATGATATGGAATATTACGCGAGACTAAGTTAATTGGCAGAACAATATATTATGATGTATGTGGGACTGTTTAATGTTTTGTAATGGGCAAAAAGCAAGTTTCATTCATTATAGATGGTTGTCAGTTTCAAAACTTTGATACATATTTTTTTTGAATTTTCACATAATAATATATTAAGCTTTCATTAATGACAATAGATTCATCTGATTTTGTACAATATATTATTCTTAATTTCTTGAGATACATTTTCTTTTTGTCCTTCTTATCATCATCGGGTTTATAAAGACAAACAAAAGTCAAAACAGTCTGGCGTAAAACGAGCAATAAACAAAACTGTTTTAAGTTTTGCTGCAATAACATTGCTGATCTTTGCCGAGCAACTTTCGCAAGTAAAGGCTCAACATTTTAAATCCGTTTTATGACGGTCACCATATTTTGGGAAATCAAGCTATCCGGCCATTGTGTTGAGTTGAAAAATATTATTATACAAATATAAAATCTCGATTTTCCAATGCAAGATATGACAAAATTCAGGATGATATGTTTCTTTTACCATTCACCACTGAGGAGATCGTGGCCGTGGCGAGGCTGGCTTAACTCACACACTACAATATTTTGCTCCAAAACATCACATCAATGCACAAAACATTATTTATGATATTTTCACAAATAAAATAATTAAACTTAATTTTAACATCACAATATAAATGATTTTTTACAAATAATATTCCTAAATATAAAAATATTTAGACAAAAAAAGAATGATAATTTTGACTAAAATTTAATGACAAAGTTCAAACTAGTATATCCACGTGTACTAGAAGAATGATGGCCAGGAACGGTTGTCTCCAACAATATAAACCTCTCGATCCTGAAATAAAATCCCAAATAAATAAAAGTCTTAATAAAAATAAAATCAACATGAAAATACAGCACAAATGTTTAATAAGGAATTTTTAAGACGAGGAAAACGTTAGGCGAAGTAATAAAAGTCTTTCCAAATATATTCTGAGCTTTTCAAACAAAATATTAGATATTTTCCTTTCTTCCATTAAAGCCTCCGCAAAATGTTGAAGTACGCATACACTTGAAGAGTACCTGGCATGACGTCATGCCTAGATTGAAAATGGCGCCTATATAAATCAACTTCCACCGCGCCGAAACGAGCCTATAGAACATTTTGTAAGACATCAAATAAAACTTATCAGGCACCAGTATCTTGGTACCGACATCGATTTAACACCTATGTTTAAGAAATCTTAAGTTTGCTATTGTAATGAAAGGGTTAATTTTCATCACGATTCACTCGTATTAAAAAAAAGTTTTTTACATAAGATGTTGCTCTCGATTTGATAATAATAATCCTCGTTCTTTAATCTACATTATTCCAGCGCGTACTTGAAAACATCTTGAGTAAGTACTTGAGTTGTGATCGGTGACACGATACGAGTGTTTCAGCGGCTCAGCCTCTCCCTGAAGCTTTGTGAACAAGAGGATTGCTCTTGTTTGTATTGATGATGTGTTTGCGCTGCGGAACACTCCTAAGGAGCCTAATAACACAGATAAGGATATTCAACGGAGCCCCTATTTATTCAAATATCCCGCGTCTATTTGATGTTATCCTACTTACTCCGACGCTCAGTTTTTCCTCTGTACTCGGAGCTGCAAGAATTGATTGTACGCGGTCTGCGTTGAATATTTATGAGGGTTAAGTGTGTATGCGAACTCGTTGAATGTTTAATCTGTAGTCGGCTGTGAGACGACCCGCCCGCCATAGGCCGCGGTCGGAGACGGAGCTCACAACTTATCTAAATATACCGAAACCGCTTTTGTTCCGCAAAAATGCTAATGTAGAAGGACACTCCGGATATTCCTTAGGACATGAAAGCGCGACAGGAGAGCGCTTCGGAGCGAGGCATCATGCGATCGCCATATCCGCCTCGTCATATATTCTCAACCCATTTCACGGCGACTTCTCCGCAACATTTATTTTTTACCGTGAGAGGGAAAAGAAACGTTTTTAATAATGCAGTATATTGTTACAAAGAATACAAAGCGTCAGGTAAACCCTCCCGCCGCTTGCTTTGAGATGCTATTATATTAAGGCTTTATGTATTAAGTTCGGCTGTTTGACGGTCGGTACGCTCAGTAACTCTGTTAGGAACATCGGTAAACACCCGCCTAGGAGCTTAAATTACAGAAAAAAGCAATTCCATCCAAGTACATCCTGGGGATCGAAATTTAAGTTGGCATGTTGAACTAGGCCCGCGCGATCGACGCCTCGCAGACTTTTTGAAAGTTTAATAGGTAACATAGTTTCAAGTGTTTTGCCGTCGCAACAAAATACTTTGGAACTTTGTAGACTAAATGGAGTGTTTGAACATTTGAGTTTAATCAAAGCTTATAATAACTTTGGTTGGCTATAGTCACAAGGTACTCAGATACAATATTTCAGCTCAGCTAAAACATTGTGCTCAATTACTCGGCCTATAACCACCAGTTTATTGAACACACAAGCGCGCTACACCGACGACAAATGCGGTTAAATACGAGCCAAGCTAACTTGTAAGGAATAAAAATGGCCCAAAATTGTGTTCCTCGCATAACTATTTCTATTTTATTAGCCTTCCCTGTGTAAGGGCCCGGCCACATAAGGCGATAGCACTTGTCGCTTCCAAAGTTAATACGTCTTAGAACTTATATATAGTGTTTGTGTCTAGAGAATGGATGAAAGAAGATTAACAAAACAATTGCATCAGGCGAGTGAGAATGGAAATGCTGGAAGGGGAAGACCTAGGCGCATATATCTCGATCAGATCACAGACGTTTTAGAGGAAGGCCAGGTTAGGAGTATCCTAAACCGACGAGCACGTATGAAGAATGTTATGAGAGTGAATGAAGCGAAAGAGGTGTGTCAGGATCGTAGCAAGTGGGAATCCGTGATCTCTGCCTACCCCCATGGGAATGAGGCGTGATTTTATGTATGTTTGTATGTATGTATTATGTCTATGAGAGATGTATGTCAGTGAGGTGCGATAGATAGATGTGACAGTGACCTGCAGAGAGCTGCGTGGGCTGGCGGTAGACGCGCGCGGCGTCGGAGTCGGGCGCGCGATCGAGCTGCGCGCGCAGCACGCTGGGCCGCTCCGTGCCCGCCGCACCCTCCGCACCCCCCGCGCGCGCCACTGACCGGCTCACGTTGCCGCGCCGAGGACCTGACACAAATGCAACCTTATTACCGAAACGCTAAGGGCGTGATTTACGCGCGCAACCACGACGCCGGCGCTGACATTTTACTATAGAGTTCGTTTTTTGAAAAATACAGACACGTTGCCGTTTTGGGACCTGTCATAAAAGCAACCTTATTATGGAGCCGCTAAGGGCTATCAAGCTCAATATTGACAAAAATACAGACACGTTGCCGCGCTGGGACTTGCCATCAAAGCATCCTTATTATTTAAGCAGTAAGTGCATTTTGACCTACGCGCTCGACCACGACGCCGACGGCTGACTATCGAGCTCAGTTTTGACGACAGATCCAAAACACAAATATAGGCACGTTGCCGCGGCGAGGACCTAGTGTAAGTACTTGTAAAAGCAACCCTTTTATCTGTCCGATAAGTGCATTTCGACTAACGCGCTTGATTACAACGCCGAGACGGTTGGCTATCGAGCTAATGTTAGTGTGTTAACAAAAGCACTACTATAGCAACTGCTTCCTTATCTGTCGGAGATGAGGGTATTCTCGCAGAGTGTATCCTCGTATGACGCTAAGATACCGGGCGCAAGTACCGCTACAGGCCGCAGCGTTTTGAGGCCAAGTGTGGATGTGCCATTAGACACAATTAGTGAGCGGCAGTAGCCAAAATTGTTGGTAAAAGATTGAAGAATGTTAAATTTGTTGCAGGATAAACAAGATTAAAGATTTTATTCGAATTAAACTGGAGTATTAAGGAAATACTAAGGGTTGTTTGAAAATTCGGTTTTGTGTCAAAGATTGTAAAATGTAAAGCCAAAAGTATTTATAATGAAAACAAAGTGTCACACGCACGAACATACCGGAAATTGGATACAGACTAAAATTGTTTTCCATATTTTTCATAAAGTTCACCGTCCACTAGAGCGTGGCTATTGTCTGTCAGATTGCCTTGTCTACTGCGCTTTTTCTATTTACAACCTTAGCTTTGGAATAGCGGGTGTGTGAAAATCCAATGCTTTTATATTTTTTGGTTGACATACACGAACCCAGTGATATATTCTAGCAAAAACAATGAATGTAGCTTTATGGTATTAATTTAGTGGTTTGGTGGACGGGATACCTTTACCCCTGAGTACTTCCCGTAAAAGTAATTAACTTCGTGTCGTAAAACAAGTGGGTAATTAAATTGTTAATCATAGAGATAGTTTACAAAACAGAACCAACGGATGTCCAAATTGCGCAATCTCATATTTTTTATAACTCTTTTGAACAACGGTTTTTACTGGACTGGAAATACAAGTATAACCGATTTAAATAAATATAGGGTGGTTTGAAACAACGCTATTTACAGTAATTTTGACGCCACGTTCCCATTTTTTTCCCTTTATGCATATAAAAAATTGTGAGGAGATTGTGCGCAAAATATTGATACTTGTAAGGTTTTTCCTGGCATTTTTTTCTTAAAATAAAAGCCTGAATGCCTCTGAAATGATAATGAATCGTTTGAAGAATGAGCGTTGTGTACTTACTCTCCTTATTGGCGTTACTTTTCATCTCGGTTACTTTCGGCGAAGTCGACGGCATTGGGATTTCTGAGAAAAAAATACTAACATTATAAATGGGAACTATCGTGACAGAATTTGGTTTCCACTCATAATTAAATAAAATATTAAATATTATAGACAGCCCACACAATTTTTCAATGTACGTTTTTTTTTATTTAACAATATTTTTTTTTAAACCTGAGTTATTTATAATTTTGTAATAACGATCACGCATTAAAAATTATGAAAAATGTTTTTCACTTTCTCGTGACTTGATGTTCCAAATTATGTAATTTGAATTATTTGAGCTTTTTCTGGAGTCTGGCAATTTTAACTACCGTAAATAGTTAAGTGTGTGTGTTTTATAAGTACTTCAACATATTAGGTACATTTCGTTTGAATATTCTTCTCTTCTTCAAAAATATTTATTAGCGAATTTATAATAAGCAGCTAGGTACAGTACAGCCATGTTCTGCATAAAGTCATGCAAAATATATTTGTGTTTTTAGAACTATCAATTCAATTACGCCGTGGTGTTGCATTCTCTATTGGCATTAGCTCCGAGCGCGGAGATGATGACAATAAACACCAAAGTAACTTAACCGTTCCTTCGCTTTGAATGCACAAAGTTTTCCGCTCGAGTGAGGCGCCTCGTCTCCGTTCGATTAACTTTTCCTTCACTTCTTAATGTACTTTTATACACTTACAAGACTATTATGCTGATTTATACAAAAAAAAAAATTCAAGCTTAAGCCCGGCCACATTAAGGCGAAAACACAGCGGACACCTCAGCGATCAGATCGCTGTCATGTCATCGTGGTGTAATTGCAAATCATTGTGTTATAGCCTTGATGTGGCCATGCCCGCCTCCCTACTAATCTATATCTTTTACTACTAGAGGGGAAACGTGGATGTTTTTTTTCAGACATTTTCTTCGCAATTTCAAATGTGTCGGGTATAGCAAATAGTATTCAAAGAATTGTATTTTGTACTACTTACCGTACAGCCTGATAGAGCCTTCCGTTTCCCCGAGCGAGTTCTTGGAGATGCACCGGTAGTTCCCAAAGTCCCCAGTCTGCAGGTTCCGAACCGTGAGCTTCATGTGTGCCCTGCGGACATACAGCCTCCTTTACTACCTAGTTTGGCGGAAGGCAAACACGCACAGTTTTCGCAAGTTGCGCGATCATTATAACAACCTTCTTGGAGGAGTCGGTGTTTGGAACAGGTGCTGGTGGCACGTGAGGCTGAAAATCTGTATGCCTCAAGTTGATGGACGCAAGGAAGTGCATCATAGGGCACGTTTCTGACGTGCGTGACCTACGAGGCAATGCTTTGTTATAGGCGATGGTTACCACTCAACACCAGGTGGGCCATATGCTTGTTCCATCAGCTGGTTTATATAAAAAATAAAAAGACGACGTGTAATGTTTGAGCCAGTGGCCACCATTAGTGAAAACGATTTTAGACCAAAAAGGATGGTCATGGCATATCTATCTTTAATAATTATAAGCTAAAAAAAGTCTACTGCTGGAAATAAACTTCAAAATTTCCCAGGAACACGATTTTGGGGGTTTTTCCCACCGATTTCAAAACCATCATCACAGAAAAACCTAAGTAGGTACAACTTCCTACTTTTATTCGGGATAGCTGTGCATTTTCAACATGCCTAAAAAAGCAAGTTACATTTACCATGTCCCTTGATGAACTCTGAACAGAACGGGCGTGAAATAACATTATTAGTGGGTAGAAAACCGTAGTTAAAGGTATTATTAGCTTATTAAGATTCCTCCATGGGTATTCAGAGAGAGCCTGTTTAATATTTAGAGCCTGATAATCCCACTTGCGCTGAATGTTTTGATACGGGGCTCGGCCGGTAATGCCGCATTGCCCTGCTTAGTTATCGAGAGTCAGACTTACCGCTGTGTTTATATTATATTTATTGTAATTTTGTTGTATACTTATTTCATGCTATAACTTTAAGCGTATGGAAGGACCCATCTAATGTTTTTTGGTTAACTCTGCCTATGCCATCTGTTGTGTGGTTTTCTGTCTATGAAAGTTTGTAATTGGTTTTGGTCTGACAATGTATTATTGTGGCGACATTTATATGCAAAACAACCGTGTTTAAAAAAAATCGGTTGTCTGTAAAGTCGGTTTACTGACGATAGATGAACGTGACAACGTCATATAACTCAAGTAGGACAAAGACAGATGTCGAACGCTGCCGAACGGGAGGCTGATTGTGCCTCTTTGTCGCTCGTCTCGCCCTCTCGCTTGTACTTCAAGCCTTAAATGGTATATACGCCTCAGAGCGAAGTAACGCCGCATTACGTCATGTTTTTTCAAGCGTGCAGCCGGCTCCATCGAATTACAAGACGTTGTCATGTCAAAAAGTCAATTTAATCTTTTTAACACGTAAAAAAAGAAAGGAAAATTGGAACGTATAATTTTTTTCAGCCTACTGATAGACTGAACGAAATTGAAATAGTTGAAAGACACGATTACCGTTACGACCTACGTTATTCGAGTAGTATGGCAGCCGGCTCATCCCGCTAATAACAAGCAAACAGCGCGAGTCAATACCGCCTCATCAATTACACCGCAGCACAGAATAACTATGAGTACCACTATTACTACTGTGATGCGGATCACGGATGCCCGCAAACCGTGTGATTGCGGCGAGCTTGTTGGCTTTCAGTTATGCTAGCCAAATTCTTGCGGGTTTCATCAACATCAGCCTTATGCTCGATTTGAAAGAGAAAATCTCAAGATGGAGGCGACGCCAATCTCGGTCAAAAACTAAGTAGTTGTCACGAGTTTTTGGCGTCATCTCTATCATGAGATTTTCTCGGACAAACCGAGCATAAGGCTCTAGAAGACTTACAATTGAAAAGTGTATGATTTGGACTAGGGTTGGTGTTTTCAAGGATTTGGCAGATCCGAGGGGATTCCTATCACGCCGAGAGATTACGGCCACGATATTTTTAAATTTAAAGTCTATGGGTATATTGGTACCTGTAAGAGTTTTCCTCAGTATTGATAGCGTATTTCTTGGTAGGAAGCACCATCACGTTGTCGTACACCCAATAAGAGATGGCACGCGGGTGCGCCTCGGTGTGGCAGTCGACTGTGACGTCAGTTCCGGCGGGGGCACCCACCAGCTGGTTTGGCACCCAGATCATTGGTGAAACTGGAAGAAAAAAGCAATTTTACAAATAGAAAAATCTACATGTAATAAAATTCGTATTATAATATTAAGTAGGCCATTATAATTTTGTTTCAGAGTTATAGGGTTCAATGTATACCTTTGCTGGTTACAAGAAGGTATTTAATTTAATAAACAAGGCGAATTTAGGTCGGTTCTATTCAAAACTCTTTTCAATCTAACCTAAAATATTTCAAATCTTGACAGTAACTCAATATTTAACGAGCTTTTCCACATTATCAGCCCCGTAATGAACCGTAAAAAACTTTATAAATATTTTAAAATGTCGTAGAATATTAAATGTTATCACCGGCACAAGTAATATCTCCCAGAATTGCCGCCATAACTCGACTGATGTGAATAACGTTCTAAAAGTGTGGATTTTATTATCTCAAGTGTTATGTGAAAAATCGCGACTGGTCTCCGAGTAGACTGGGATCCAACCGCGGGAAGCACTAGGCTATTTATCAAAGTAAAATGGAAGATTACACTCCTATTGAGAATTGAATCGCTTCAATAAATCCAAAAAGGGTATATGTTTTATTTTTTAGCAAAATATTTTCTCTTTATGTAAGCCAGACGTCTTGAGCAGAATTAGGTTACCTATAACATAATGAACGTAAAGAAGTGGTAATCTAGAGTAATATTCTTGAATTAAGAGCGCGGATACATTTCAGTACTCGAGTTCCTAGAGATCTGTGCGGCTAAGCCTCAATTACAATTTATAAGGATAAGCTACGTACAGCTGTAAGTTTTTATTTTTTCTAGAAATGGTTGTTTCACTATCTCAGTGAGGTTCCTTCGGTAAACTCCAGCACTATCCATCATTATTGAAACTTTATAAATTGCTTCCTTTGCGTCTGTATAACTGGCCGTTGTTTTGATCGATAGCACTGGGGAAATGAAGGAGTTCAATGTACACTTACGAATATACTTTTACTGGAAGATAAATCGAGCAAGTCTTTGGAGTCTGCACGGAAAATAAACACCAGTTCACTGGTATCTGGTTATTATTTATTTATTAGGTATTATTTTTGCGTTTCTTTCAAAATATTCTTCATTCATCTTATCGTAACCAGGTGTAATAGGTACGTAAGGAATAAGTTTTGTTATTATGATTGGTTTAAAACTGTAAGTAAGTAGCTAGACAGCACCAGAAACAGAAAAATGGAAATTACTTTTTTCAAGTGAAAGTGTTTGTCACGCATTTATTTCTCCTGTGCTTAAAATCGAGTTTTTTGCGATACATTTGGTAGCAAACTATTTTTTACAAATCCTAATACCCATTGCATCGCATAAGGGATTTAGTGTATTTTTTCCGAAATAACTCGCTGATCATTTTCAGCTAGCTATAAAAAGTTTTAATTTGGGCTAAATAATATAAAATGTCTCGTGAAGCACATACAGCGAATGGTTAGAGAGCTCCATGGACAGTTGGAATGAGTCCTGAAACAAATGGTCTGCATAAACCGTAATTCTTGGAACCTGCATTACTAAAATTCCTTTGCAGAAATTCACAGTATTTTTCACACGTTTCCTCTCAGTTTTAAATGTTAAATTTAAATTCATGAATCTCGTAAAGTTAAATTTACTTTTTTTATATAACTAGCTGATAGAACAAGCATATGGGCCGCCTGATGCTAAGTGGTAACCTTCGCCTAGAACAAAGCATTGACTCGTAAGGCACGCACGTCAGGAACGTGCCCTACAATGCACTGTCCTGAGTCCATACCGGTCAGCCCCACGTGCCAGTAATTTCACCGGTTCATTAACACCCTTCAACCGAAACACAGCAGTACTGCTTCACGTCAGAAATAGGCATGGTGGTAGTACTATCCTGGACGAGCCACACACAGCTCTACTACAACTACTGCGCAGATATCAATATCGTTGGTATTATAAAATATATATTATTTTGTTCTCAGCAGTTTCATTTAGGTGATGACCAATAAAGAATATATTACCTTATTTTTAATCCCAATTAAAAAAAATATTTTGCGAAGGCTTTTTTTCGGAGTAAAATTTCTTTCATCACGCGTCACCTTTGCGACAAACTTTTCACTTCTCTCTGCTTAACTAGTTTCAGTCTGCGATTTTGTTTATTATTTTAGAGACGACGAAAGATGAAAGTAAACATCAAATATAAAAAGAAAAATGATTTAAGCAAAAGTGTTCAACAGTAGCAAATAGAAGTCACCCTACTTCCTTAATAAAAAATCACTGTATTTAGTTATTATATTCAAACATTTGACTATCCGTATAATAAACCATTGTCTCTGGTACAACCAATCATCTCATTCCAGAAAGCCTTCCCTCCATCGCCGGGAACCGTTTAATTCAATTCTCCATTGTGTAAACATTTGAAAGAAGTTTGTTTCCAAGAAAAAGGTTGAATCTGCAGTTCGCGAGCAATCTCGGCGCGCGCGTGCACCGCGAAAAAATATTATCTTTCAATTATC
This sequence comes from Thera britannica, assembly GCA_939531255.2. NCBI lineage: Eukaryota > Metazoa > Arthropoda > Insecta > Lepidoptera > Geometridae > Thera > Thera britannica. The sequence goes on along the minus strand of OW618034.2, from coordinate 14,575,364 downwards.
TGGCCGTCTTCGCTTTTATTTAGTCAGCTGCTCGGTACGAATTCAAAAATAAAAGGAGAATTCTATTAGGCAGCCTTTTTCCTTTTATTAAATTTTAATTGGTCATCCAGAGGTGCTTTCCGGTTATTTTCGCAGAAATCGGGTGAAAAATCCCAAGAGAACCTTATTTTTTCGCTCTGGGTTCCTTTCAATTCGTTGATCTGATTTGCAAATTCTAAACATTTCATTAGAAAGGTTTTTGTGCTTTTTATAATCGGTTTTTTATGTTTAGTCAAAACAAAGACTGATCTTGAAAATAGCTTTTGAAGAAGTACTCAGATACAAAATAAAATTGTGTTTTTTTCAGTTAGTTTGCTTTACGAACGGTGTTTTTTCAAGGCAATAAGGTTACCTTTTTTTTGGTGCTATAGGAAGATACTCGTATAATATATTCTAACTGGAGTTAAATAAAACAAAGTAAATAAGACATCAGCACATTGATCAATCGGGAATTGAGCCATACGAGTTTATTCCTCAGTACATTGAATTCAATTAGGTATTAATTCAATTGGTTTGGGGATGTGATGCGGGGGCATGTGGGGGCAAGCGGGGGCAAGTGGGAGCAAACGGGGGCAAGCGGTCGCATTTGGCCCACGTTCAAACGCTATAGCCGTATTACTGGCCATTGTATCGCTACGTCATTATGGATTGAGCTCCGATTGGCTGGACTTGCAGTTGGAATTCTTTTATCTGTGTTCGCGATAAGAAAACATGTTTCTTTTTATGATACTAGATTATTTTTCCATATGAAATGTTTTATTGTTTAACTGTTTCTTTTTCTGTCCAGATGCTGCAATCCAGTTGACCGTTAGATTCGTCTTAAGACACAAATAGGTATCTCCTAATTGTAGCATAACTGCATAATCATTGTGTGTTGTTAACAATATTTTTTCTAATTTTTAATATTTTATTCCTTCTAATTTATATTTTTAAGTTTGACATTATAAGTTATTGTTTTTTAATTTGTTCGATGTACAATCAAAATGTCTCCTGTGATTACTCTAAGAACATTCTAAATGTCAAAAGATGAATAAATTGAATTGAATTGAACGTGAATGTATACACTATAAATACTATACGCCTTGGTACTAGAACAGTATTTATGTACATCAAAGTTAACCGTCATAGTTAGTACCTATACAATCTTGTATACTTGATGTGCACACTCACATTCGACGTCGACGATGATTCGTTTGGAGACGGAAGGCGGCACGGCGTTGGTGGCGATGCAGAGGTAAGCCCCCATCTCTGTGCGGCTGATACGCTGCAGGCTGAGGGTGTCTCCCTCGTACACTGTCACTGGGGACAAATCATACATAAATACATTCAGACAATCCACACAACACTATCTAGCCCCAAACTAAACAGAGCTTGTACTATGAGAACCAGATTCTTAAACACTTTTTTTTGTAAATAAATACATAGAATACAATAAAACACCCAGAGAAAACACATTGCAACTGCGTCTCACTCGTTGCCATCGCAAATTGCTTAGATGTGCGCAAGACTTAAGGGTATGTCAGAAGGTACGTTCACATATTCCATTTGGTATAAATTCATTGATTTTTTTCAGATAGCTCAACTGTTTCTTGTGTATTTTGTACATTTTGTAAATATTTGTTTAATTGTAAGTTCATTTGTGTAAATAGTACTTATTCAATAATATTTTTTTATTATTTGCCTCCTATGTTTGCTAAGTTTTTCCCTTGAAACTGAGATTAAAACCACTTATTCCTTTTAGTGAGACAACTTACAATTTTTAATCTACTAACAGTTAATTGTCTTAGTATCACTTAATTTCTTTAATTAAATAAAAGTCAGTCAAAGGGCGGCCATGGCTGTACAACGAGACAGCTAACCCTGCACTTGACGCGACAACAAAACCCGGAGTTAACACGCAGCTAATTCCGCTTCCCCCGGATTAAGCTCAACAGAAAGAATGAACGATAATTATAGCGGGAAAGCTGAGTTTTCCCGCCAAATTAAAACGACTCGAGCACCTATTGCGGTCGCGCACAAAGGTGCCAAAAATCGAGTTTAATTTGAAGTGCGATTTCGAGAATAATTTAACTTTCCGGCGGACGAGGCAATGCGCCGAGAGCACTTGTCGCTAATTGTGTGGACCTCACGTCACAGGCTCAGTCATGGCCATCTGTTCTACGAGGGTGGGGTCGTAGGGAAAATCAGAACGATGGGCTTCGACAATAATCGGACGATCATCAACAGATATGACTAACGATTTGGATAATTCGGAGTAAAACTAACCCTCTCTAACTTAAACTCATTTGAGATACTTACAAAATAATTGTTCAAGACAATTTTACTAAAAACGCATTCCACTATGAATATAAAACTATAAATAAATAAATAACAGCGCTAGTATCAGCCCACTACTAGTACGTTGTAGGCCTAAGCCTTCACCTGTTTGGTCGTATCTAACCTAATGTAATGTAACTCATTTAGTTCAGTATTATCAGCTTGAATAAATTGACTGCTCATTGTGTATGCCGCTTTCGAAATTTCCAGGAAAAACGATTTTGAGCCTTCTCCATCCATTAATTTCCTGGATTTGGATTGGAATGGTTGCCGGAACTATTTGCTGCTCCAAGATTATGATATCCTTCTAAGAATGAATATGATGATCAAAGCTGTCATTGTGAATATCTTACTGACATTTCAATTAATTTCTTATTTTATATAAGAGACAAGTTATGATGATAATTAACTGTAAGCTTCTTTGTGTAAATACATGAATGTGTAGTTATGTAGGTATCATAATATGCTGTTTAGATACTTTATTATAACTTTGAAGCGTAGCGTGTGCTGTCTTTGAAACTTTTGCTTTTGTATTATTGCATTGCGTCTGACTAAGTGAAGTGGCACCACACTGGAACTTCACTGCTATTATTTTTGTTTATTTTTGATTTGTAAAAGGATCATATAAAAAAGCGGCAAAGTGCGAGTCGGACTCGCCCATGAAGGGTTCTGTAGCATCAAGTAACATAATATAAAGGTTCTTGTAGTTCGTCGAAAGGTAAATTGCGGTTGACGATTTATGACGTATAAAAAAAAAAACTACTGACTAGATCTCGTTCAAACCAAATATCGTTGAAAGTTTGCATAGTAATGTACAACATATTATTTACTTTTTAGTTTTATCATTTTCTTATTTTAGAAGTTACCAACTTTTTTCCACTTTGGAAGTGTCTCTCGCGCAAACTATTCAGTTTAGAAAAAAACGATATGAGAAACCTCATCATCATTTTTGAAGGCCTATTCATAAATACCCCACACGTATGGGTTCAATGAAAAAAAAAATTTTGAGTTTCAGTTTCAAGTATGGGTACCAAAATTTATAGTTTTTTTTCTATTTTTGTGTAAAAATCTTAATGCGGTTTACAGAATACATCTACTCGCCAAGTTTCATCAGCCTAGCTTTTACGGTTTCAGAGAAAAATGGCTGTGACATACGGACGGACAGACAGACAGACAGACAGACATGACGAATCTATAAGGGTTCCGTTTTTGCCATTTGGCTACGGAACCCTAAAAAACGGTAGGAACCGAGCCGTTGTTTGTTGCCTGTTCTTCTACGCTTGGTCGCGTGGAACTGGCACCTAGACTCACCTAGCTTTATGACGTTTCAAAGTGATTCTTGTAATTGAAATAAATAAAATTTTAGTCAGTTTATGGTTCTTCAATCATCGAATGTTTAAAACACAAATCACTCAGTCACGTCTCTCATTTTCAATTCTGTGACGTGTTAATCTTTGTTTGTTTATAATACGACTATTTTCATTCCCAGCATAAATGGAAAGCTCGGCAATTGGCGCATACGGTCTCATGGCAATTTGTATTTTCAGCTACTTTTGTGTGGAATTGTTTCAACTAGATGCTAATTTCTTTTTGTAACTGCTTTTACTACAGCTACGGTAATATCTTTTTGCAAAGCTAGAATTAATTTTAATAACGTTTTTATCTCGTTGTTTTTTTATATTGCGAGTCAAATTTACTAGGTTTCTTCGTAATGTTTATAATAAAACTATTATTGCAGATGTAAATAGTCGTATAGTAGTCAGTCAGCCACAAACTTTAGAAGCCTGTTGTATCCCAAAGCTGGTCTAAGGTCTCTCCCAAAATCATTGCCAGTCACCCAAATTTATTTTATCATCATCATCATCATCAGCCCGTTTGCACCCACTGCTGAGTATAGGCCTCCTCTTTATTGCGCCATTCTTTCCAGTCCCTCGCGAGTCTCATCCACTTTCACATTCTACATTTATTTAGGACATGAAAAATCTAGCACAGCGTAAATTCAAATACCTACAATGTAAAAGAGCAAAAGAGACCCGGACCTTTAAAATTGAGAACGGATCCGATTTCAACCCGTAAAACCACAAACAAGATGTTGAATGCTAATTTGATTTCTAAATTAAAAAGGGTCGTAATATGATCGCAATCAATGTAATCTGGGCTCATTCAGCTAAAAACGTACAATTAAAAATTCCACAGCCGTCCGCGACCGACATCAAGTGGCCCAACGACTTTCTGTGTTTTGCGTACAATTATTTCCATGTTTAGTGAGCACGCTCATTATACAGGATGTTGCAAGTACCTACACGTGCACGTTTCTGCAGGGAACTTAAAATAAACATAATAGAAACATATAACATACTAGCGATCTGCCCCGACTTTGGGCGCGTGTTTTTGGCATAACAAAGTTTTAACAATTTAACATAAGTTACTCAGGGATAATGTTGCTTTTTAATGGTGGTTTTAAAATCGGTCGACTTAGTAGTTTTTTTGAGTTTATTCGTTCCATATGCTACCTAGACTTTCTGCTATTCAGACCATCTGATAGTTGGACGTTTTGCTACTTGGTCATTTTGCTAATTAGGTCTTACTGCTCATTAGACCTTTTGCTCTGTTGGACATTTTGCTACTTAGACCTTTTGATCAGGAAGCAAAAAATCAACACTTTTTCTCTGTATAGTTTTAAGTATAGATAAATGCACATACCTCACAGCGCAAATATGCGATTTCATAAATAAGTTCAATAAATTAATGTCTTGCTGTCTCGCTTCTCCTAAAATTTTAGCTCTTCTATAATTAAGTGATCAAACTAACTTACCAAGTGACGTTCGATCATAATTGTCCAAACTTTGACGAAGAGATTTAATACATTCACTTGTAGTAGCTCCGCCTACGCTTCAACTCACTCGCACACAGTTTAGCTCCATAAGAAAGAAAGAGATAGCATATGGCATGCTACCGGCTCCAAGCTTCATTTAGTTCAGAGAATAAGCACGTACAGGGTCTCCAACATTGCACATTGGGGTATCCTAAGGGATGGGAGGGACCTTAAATCTCTTCGTCAAAGTTTGGACAATTATGATCGAACGTCACTTGGTAAGTTAGTTTGATCACTTAATTGTCCAAACTTTGACTTCAAGATTTAATACATTCACTTGTAGGATGTTCAGAGAAAATGAAAAAATGTTGGAGAAAAATAAATCAAATAAAATGTAAAATGTTATGAAAAAATTGATATCTTTTAAATCTAGTGTTGATTAGAAAAAAACAAATAATTAAAATAGTTCTTTCAAAAACAAAACAATTGTTATTAAGACTTTTTTTTTTTAAGTAGATAAAAATAAAATTAATCAAAGTAAATTTAGTTTGTTAAGTTAGAATCAAATTCATAGTTAATGGTCTGCTAATGAAATGAGCAGTAGCAGTAGTTTAGTATTTTTATAATAACATCTACTCGGGCGCCTTCTGTTCGTTGTGCAGCAGAAGTATTTGTGTAACGAGCATTATGCGCACTAAACACACTGATAGCGTGATGAGGCATCGACTTGCTAGCATTTCTTTTATTCAACCGCCTAAAGTTTGTGATCAAGCAGGATGGTTGTATCTTGCTTGGAGGATTTTTTTTTTTTTTTTTTTTTACCGTCAATGTGGCCTGCATTGTTACTTGATCTATCGAGATCATAGCTATGCATAAAGGATACTATGCATAGTGTACTTACAGAACGAATGCAAGGGCGCCATAGTTAAAGATCAGCTTCGGTTGAGCTTACCTAAACACTACGCATATACATACATACATTACAATTATTCTTCCACTATCCTAATATTATGTTTCATTCTAGTCAATGATAATGGTTGGCATCTTTGACCAAACAAAACCACGGAACAGCCAACAAAACGACTAGGTTTTTCGTGAGTCAGGGAACTCAAGGAGTTACAACAACAAGTTTGAGTCTAAGTTGGCCTGGTAATCAGCACATCACTTGTGTTACAGGTGGAATCATTGTCATGAAAGCTGATGGGTTTAATTTTGAAGGAACTCATTCATAGGAAACATCCGCTATCTGGTTTCCATAATACTAGCTCTGCTTAATTTGGGGCAAGATAGTGTTGTGGGGCTATTCACAAAATGTATTATACCTATTGGGGATTTTTCATTATTTTTTTATTTTTTTTTTATTTTAACTACTCGGTGCCTGAAAAATAAACAACGGTGTTAACTGAAGTACACAACACTAAGCTAAGTGCAACTCATGGAGGAGCTCAGCAGATTTCCTTTTTTTTTTTTTTTTTTTTTTTTTTTTTGTAAATCTAAGTAAGACAAGGATAGAAACAGCTGTTTTGGAATGACACTGGCTGACGAAAGTACTATTGGAATTACTAAAACTTTTTGCAAGCGCCACAAACGTTTGAACTCGTTCATGTTGTACTACTTCATTTCAGTAAATAAGGGATAGAGTGGAAAAACTTTATTTATTGACCCATACGAAGATCCCTTCCGTAAAAACTGCTAGGAAGTTAAGTAAGTCACAATACCCTGATATAGTACCCTGATATGGTATGAACCTATACCTATGCTAAGTTCCACAGTACCCCCCATGGTTTAAAGCTAGAATAGTATATTGAGACTTAGTATGTACTATTGAACAAAGATGCAAGAGTCGTAATAATTGCTGTATAAGGAATTGTTGTCTGGCCAAGGCTTGCTGGGTAACACCATCGGCACCAGGGAAAGGTGTCGGTGAAGAGGGTAGAACATTATAGACAATCGAAAAAATAAAACCATCAGGTGGAATGAGATCAGATAAGAAGCATGAAGGAACAAGACTATTTCAGTAACCTGATTAGATAAAACATAATTATGTAACACCCTTAATTTTGCGTATACATGGAAAATGCATATATATATAAAAAACGAAAAAAAAATACAGGTCCCTTGACTGTAAATGCATACACGTTGTACACAGTAGGATCTCTTTTTCAAAAGATTACTATTACTACTGCCATAGTAATAAAAGCAAATTTTTAAATACTTGTAAATTAGCTATGTCACTGTTTGTCATCATTCATTTGTAAGATGGCAATAGTTTAGGCATTGTTTATCCTTTGACAGATTTGAATTTAAAAAGGACTTTGTCGTTTACCCTCAAAGCGAATAGATCTATCTCTGATTTGTGTTTACCGTTATTAAAGCTTTAATGCATTGCATTCAAAATCAAAATTTGTAGAAAAGCAACGAACAAATAAATGTTACGTAATCTTTCGAGTTATAATTTTATCACTAAGGCAAGGCAGTAGGTGCTGTACTGCTGATATATGTATGCGCCAGCAACTGCAGTTGTAGTGCTGTTACAGCTGCCAGAAGTTCCAAAAAGACGTGTTATAGATATTCGATAAAGATTTTTTCTCTTTTACAAGTTGCACTTTGGGCAATAGAATAAAATCGGTATATTTCAAGATGGAAATCGATAGGAATAGCAAAATTAATTTAATTTCTGTAAGAATAATCTGTTGTCAGAATATTATTTACCGACGACAAAAAATACCATAGCGTATACAAAATGGTAACGTTTATTTTTGAATCGTAATACTCAATACTCAATAATATTATATTTATTGCATACACATGGATTAGTTTAGTTTTGGTAATAAAGGTATGTAATAAAGCAAAGCGCTACACAAACGCACTCCAAGGATGTTGTGTAAGCCCAGCCTTGACAACAGCAGAACAGTCTGCAGTTAAAAAGCTCAAAATGGACAAAGTTTTTTTTTTTTTTTTTTTTACTCAGTGAGCTTAAAAAAAATAATTTCTGCTTTAAACATGCTCTGAGCAATCTTTGTAAGTATTACATAAAAACAACTTTCATCTTTAGGCATAAGATTTATAATAATACCTTATCGTAATACCATAAAACCATAAGGCGCAGCTTAGGCCACCACCGTTACTTTTGCCCCCTTTGGCTCCCCAACGGTTTTCATAGGGATAACCTAAAGTAGGTATATAATAGAGCTATTTCTTTTTAATTAAAGTAATAAACATCATTTTTTGAAGACGAAGATCTCAGAATAAAATGTTGAGTCTTAAATAAGAAATTTCTTAATAAGAAATATTCTCATCAGATAATTATAGGTACTTCTAGAAAAAACTAGAAAATATTTCATGTGACTGCATGTACCTGCGAGGTTACTGCTTTTGCTTCGATATCCCCGACTGCTTGTACCGATGCGTCGTTGTTGGTGATGGCGCCGACGCTTGCTGCCCACGGGTGGATAAAGGCCGGTATGCAATCGGTCGGTGACAATACGGCACCAGCGGGGCGCACCGCCCTGCTGCCGGCCGCCGTCACCGCGTGGTTCCAGTGTCATGAACCACGGTTACTCAACAATTGGCCGACAGGCGCTTTTGGAGTTTGAATTACTTGCAGAAGAAACTCACGAAAGTATATAAGTTTTCATAACTTCTGTTTACTACGCAGACTTAATGAGATAGCTCAGTTGGTCATCAATCAATGAAAACATGTTCTAACTTTTGTTGCATCGAAAAAGTATCAAAAGCATTTATCAAGCACAGCAAGCAGGCTTAATAGCCAATTTTGCTTTTTGAGGATTTTTGAGGCTCATGGGATTTTTGAGCACTCTTTAACATCAATCGTTAACATTGAGTTTATTTCTCAAAAGGCAGTTTTCGTGAAATAGGTATTCCTTGAATAAATGTTCTTTTACCTCTTTTTGAGTCCATCCCGTAGGAGGTTCCCTCATAAGGTTCATCGTTTCCAGGTTATCATAGGTGTAAGGACCCCACTCGTTCGTCTAGACCTCAAAGGTCTTGAAGGCAAGCGAAAGCTCTGACAAAGCAAAAGGCAAAGCATTAGCCTCTTAGGCTACTACCGTCACTGTATTTGTCGCACTGGGCGCCGGGCATCTGGTTGAATTAGACTTGTCACCACAGGTGGTGCTGTCGTGGCCAGACGGATCGTGTTTGGGCTTCCAAGGGAATGCACGTTGTTTTCATGACAGGTGCTAGCGATCGTGCCGGTGGTGACGGGAGCCAGGATAATAAAAAAAAGCAGCCAAGTGCGAGTCGGACTCGCCCATGAAGGGTTCCGTAGCATCAATTAACATAATATAAAGGTTTTTGTAGTTCGTCGAAAGGTAAATTGCAGTTTACGATTTATGACGTATAAAAAAAAAACTACTGACTAGATCTCGTTCAAACCAAAAATCGTTGGAAGTTTGCATAGTAATGTACAACATATATTTTTTTTAGATTTATCATTCTCTTATTTTAGAAGTTAGAGGGGGGGGGACCAACTTTTTTCCACTTTGGAAGTGTCTCTCGCGCAAACTATTCAGTTTAGAAAAAAACGATATTAGAAACCTCAACATCATTTTTGAAGACCTATCCATAGATACCCCACACGTATGGGTTCTATGAAAAAAAAAAATTTGAGTTTCAGTTTCAAGTATGGGGACCCCCAAAATTTATAGTTTTAGAAAAAAACGATATTAGAAACCTCAACATAATTTTTGAAGACCTATCCATAGATACCCCACACGTACGGGTTCGATGAAAAAATTTTTTTTGAGTTTCAGTTTCAAGTATGGGGACCCCCAAAATTTATAGTTTTTTTTCTATTTTTGTGTAAAAACCTTAATGCGGTTCACAGAATACATCTACTCACCAAGTTTCATTAGTCTAGCTTTTATGGTTTCGGAGAAAAATGGCTGTGACACGTCCGGACAGACAGACAGACAGACAGACAGACAGACAGACAGACAGACATGACGAATCTATAAGGGTTCCGTTTTTGCCATTTGGCTACGGAACCCCAAAAAAGAAGGGTTAATATCCCGTATTAACTCATTTCATAAATAACTATTGGTCAATATCTCGTATTAACTCATTTCATAAATAGCTATTGGTCAATATCTCGTATTGACTCGAAGCATTCAAAATTCTACGGTCTAATATCACGTATTAGATCTGAGAAAAAACAATTCCGTTCAGGCGGGTACATCTTGAGAAAATCCGTTGAATTCACTTAACTTCACATGTCACACCTTTTTACGACACCTTTCTTCTTTATCACTAACTGTATTCCATCTAGACATGACGATGAAAATCATAAGTAGATACGGAGTATATTATATATATTTTTAGTCACTGCGTGCGGTAGTCGTGCGCGCACGAAAACGAATGAAGCTTGGAGCCGGTAGCATGCCATATGCTATCTCTTTCTTTCTTATGGAGCTAAACTGTGTGCGAGTGAGTTGAAGCGTAGGCGGAGCTACTACAAGTGAATGTATTAAATCTTGAAGTCAAAGTTTGGACAATTAGTATATCAGACGCATCAATGTGACTAGAGAACGGTTGGAAATACAAGATAATTAAACTCAATCCCTATAATTGATTAATATCTTAGTGGAACAGAATCCAATTAGATTGTTGATACCTCTCTGAGAACTAATAGTGGCTGCGCATCATGTAATCACACGGTTGAAACCTAATATGGAGCTATAATACCTAGAATCTTAACCAACTATACCTGTACCTATCCATTCTAGACTTCTAGTTCTGACATAATATGTCAGAACTAGAAGTCTTCATAAATTTATATTAATGTACAAAAAAGCGTGGGGTGCTTTTAATAATAACTTCAGATATTATAATAAACTATTGATACAATATTTACAACAATCAAAATCAAGCCCCCCACGCTTTTTGTACATTAATATAAATTTTTCAATTGATTATAACAGTTTTATTTTTAACTTTTTAGTTCAATTAGTTATAAAAGCGTTTTTTTTTTAGTTTTTTAATTTATTTCTTACTTTTTAGTTTTTTTTTAATGTTTTTTTTTTTTTTTTTTCATATTATTGCATTGTCATCGACCTTTACAGGTGTGCAAAGTTTGAATCAAATCTGATCGTTCTCAGTAGGACAAAATCGAGCTCAAAGAGGTCGGTTACATACATACAGGTGAAGCTAATAAAAGCGTTATAAAAATTAAACGATCGAGTAGATATGAGTAAAACATAGTCTTAGTCATATTATTTCTTCACCGTTTGAAACATATTGAACACTTTGTTTGAAGTATTTACAAAAATGAAAAAAAAAAAAAACGTGAAACGCGAAAATTATTTCAAATTTTGGATCTGTTTTATAGCATCACAAACAAGTTCTTATTTTACTTTGTTTACCAATTCAACTGAACATACCTTTCTTCCTTCTATCCACAGAGATGGGCTGGCCATCTTCCCGTCTCCACATGATCTTGGGCGTGGGGAAGCCATCCGCCTTGCACACCAGGCTGATGTTCTGGTTCTCTCGGACTGCCACTGCCGACTGCGTGCTGTCGTCATCGAGGATGTTCGGTGGAACTGTACAAGAAAAAGAGAAGTTGAGTTTGTTTTTAGTCCAGTTTGAGTTCCATGGATGTTTATTTGGTTATTGAACAAGTTAATCTTATAAAAATAATTAACACGATATCTGGATCTTGGACTGTAAGTTTGTATGCTGAAATCAGTCATGTTGATGTCAACAAAGTTGCTTAGTTAGATTATTATTAGATTACTAGCGGGCGCCCGCGGTTTCGCTTGCCGTTACCGTTCCCATTGAAAAAAAAAACCTTTTAAACCTTCTCTGGACCTCCACAAATCATTCAAGACCAAAATCAGCCAAGTCGGTCCAGCCGTTAACGAGTTATAGCGTCAGGAAAAAAAACAGACTTATTTTTATATAGTAGATAATGTGCCTAATACTAAAACAGAGCGTAAAAAACTTTGCATTTATTTGGTTGTCAACGGTCTTCGGTATTCCTGAAATACACCTACATTTGTGACCTTAAAAGAGACTAAGTGGAACTCGTAGCAGTAATTTGGTACTAGGGAGTCTGTAAATGATTGGGCTATTCGGATTTTTGTGTGGATCCGACCGTTTAACCTTCTTCGTTCGATCGACATAGTTTTTAAGAAAGACGTGCCTTTTTTTTAAGTCGTGGGAAATGGAGTGATGCATCATTTTTTATTGAGCATGATTTAAAATATTAGCTTTTCATTTTAAACAAGTAAAATATGGGGTATTTGTTGCTTAGTGGTCGAGTATCACGAGTATCACGAATCACAAGGCTAGGCCGCTGGCCGGCACCGCACCGTACTAGATAGTGCTATCTGCGTCTGCTCTAACGGCCGGAACCCTTGGCTGGCGGCCACGTTTGCTCATTTCAGTTACACTTAAATTATTTGCGCTGCTGTAATTTAGGCTTAGTGTAGAATTAAATAAATTGAAAGCGCCATGCGCCATGGTAAGGATCATGAATCGCTTCAAAGAGATTGTTTTGAGAAACTACAAAATCTACTTTGCGAAGTTAAAAACTAGGCTCATGGCTGATCCCCATACATAGTAGATTGTCTTTCAGATTCTGTACTTATTTACCTCTCATTCTACTCAAATTCTTTTAACCCTTGTGGAAGAAACTCTAAAGGGCGTGTTCAGAAGCAAATCCAACACCTATAGCCACAAGCCCAAAGTAGCTAAAAGAGGGCAATGTTTCTAATCTAACAAACTAATTGGCAAAAGCAAACATCTTACAAGTCACCGGCACTCGAACTTTCCATCCCGAAATTAATCATCGTTCTTTAGAACTGCGAAGTAATACTTTGTTTTCATTGAATCCATTAACTCCTAATTATGAGGTACACCATTCAGACAGACGGTATAATAGAAAGTTCGGGTTAAAATATTGACGAAGTATGCTTGTTTATCCGATGGGATTCTCCCGTGGCGTACACCTTATAACTTTTAATTACTTTTGCTTCTGTATTCTAGTTTAATAGCTCTCTGTTTTTAGCAGGTGATTCGCTTTACAGCTTGAACTCTGAAAGGATCTGTCGGTTGTTGAATTATAAAAGAACTTTCTTTTTTACTTACTTCAAACAAAAAAGGACGAGGTTCTCAATTCGATTGTTTTTTTTATGTTGTGCTATCGCGTATTTTTGTCTTTTATGAGCTGATTTGTTTTTTTTATCTCGAGAGTTGAATTGCGAAATAGCTATTGGATATTTTTTACATAAATAAAATATGAATTCTTTATCGATAAATTTTGAGTTAGTTTCTAAAGTTCTCGCAGAAACTACTTCCTACATAAATCTAAGAGCAAAAGTAACGGTATAAAAAAAAATGTGTTTTTTCAGGTGCCTTCTTTACAATGTGCCTATAGAGTAGAGTTGATTTTGCTAAAAAATTTTGAACAATGTGTCAATCTTACCAACAACTTGCAGATAGCCCACTTGGCTGATCATGGGGTTGGTGTTGACCTGGCACATGTAGTAGCCGCGGTCCTCCTGCTGCACCTGGCTCACGTGCAGCAGCCACGTCATGGCGTTGTCGTGCGACACGCTGAAGCGTGCCAGGCGGGTGATCACGTGGCGGTGGATCGTCAGGATCATCTGACGGTCGATGTGGATCCATGCCACCTGGAGAACGAACCACTGTTACATAAAGACTGTGGATTCTGGAACCCTGTGTACCCGGAACATTTTTAATAAATTACGAGTATTAGCTAACTAACGATAATAACATTATTTTGAAGTAATGTCAAATAAAAGATTTATAGTAGGTACCTTAAACATAATTTTTAACAAGTTTATGGGGAGTAAAAAAATATAAACATTATCTGTCAATAACAATACAATTGAGAACGCGACTGTACACTGTGTGTCGTATCGGTGCGGGGAGGGGAATTCGACCGCAGTGCCAATCGGCGCTACGCACGCTCGCCGTTCATCCCGCTAGTCCCCCTCAGGTACCTTAGTTTTGACTTCTGCGATATTTTGAGTACAGCAAATGCTGGCTTTCTACTAAGTTACAATTATCTTCAAAGTCACACTGGACCAATGCAGTTCGTTCCGTGTTTCAATAAAACTTATAAAATAGAATGTTTATGGCACAGGTTTACTGCTTTCGCCGGTATTTACTAGGCGACGGCTTATTGCACGGTGGAACTTATGCAGCTAACTCGATCGGAAATTGCATTGGGAGCTGGAATACACGAGCATTGCTAAGGTATGGAACTTGTTCAAAGGAATTACGTCGGCAGATTATGGAGTGCGAATGAGATGGTCCATTTCCGCTTCTTTTGCTTGACATTTTTTTTGCATTGATTTGCCTTTGTATTCTTAGTACCATTAATGTTACTAGAGACAATTATTTACTATCATAAATATTGATGTTTACGAAACTTTAGAAAAACATTAAGAGACATTAAGAATAGATAAACATTAGTCAAAGTTATGTTGCTAAAGCCATGTAGATAAACTAAAAATGTTTCAAATCATAATCATATGATTTTTTTTATTTTGTGTGCTTTGTGTCAATTGGAGGCCCAACAAATGCATTAGTAACTTTTAAATAGGCAACATTGTTTTTAATATTGTATTTTAATAAATATTGTTCTTTCATAAAACGAGTTCGACCATCGCAAATCTATCCGAGGAGACAAAAATATTAAAGTTGCTTTTCCGTTTTAGGTTTTGATAAGTCTGAAGTGGGGGACTTTATTTTTTTTACTTTTCTTTTAGACTTGTCAAAACCAGAGGCTGAAATTATTTTAATCTGATAGATAGCTTTACAATGCGTAGTTAAAACCCTCCCAAAAGGAATAAACATCCAAGTGACATAGTTTGAGAACCTACGGACTTTATAGCGGAGGAGTGTATGGAGAGTTAGAGTTCCGTAGATCCCGGGGCGCTAGGTGGCGCACTGCGGAACACTCGATACTTGCATATTTTATGAGACAGCATCTGCTTTGTAGCACTTGACTGGGACGAGAACCTGTTTTATTTAAACTCGTTTTCGGTTTGTGGAGAGCTTCGAAAAAACATATATTTTAGATTTGCCAATAAATGTATAGAATGTGTCTTGATACTTTCAGCAGGCCTACCACAAGCTCTGTCTGGCTCTGTTTCTGGCTCTGGTTTTGAGTCTGTGTGAGTGTTGACTTAATAAATCCTACGTCAAAACGTCACACGCACAGTTTAATACATTGGTGAGCACTCACACAGACTCAAAACCAGAGCCAGAGACAGAGCCAGACACAGCTTGTGGTAGGTAGGCTTACAGATACTAACTGTGTTATTCACGGAATATTTATAACATCATCAAAATTAAATGGGTTTTTTATAAAAATGACAAAGATAGCTATAAATTTTATAGCTATCTTTGTGATTTTTATAAAAAACCCCAATTGAAACCCCATTTTGAAGTTAGTACAGGCGTTAGCAAAAATAACCATAGCAACAGGAGTAAGCCGCTGAACCAACGACATTTGTGGTAGGCAGGCTTACAGATACTAACTGTGTTATTCACGGAATATTTATAACATCATCAAAATTAAATGGGGGTTATAAATTGTATAGCTATCTTTGTGATTTATATAAAAAAACCCATTTAATTTTGATGATGTTATAAATATTCCGTAAATAACACAGTTAGTATCTGTAAGCCTACCTACCACAAATGTCGTTGGTTCAGCGGCTTACTCCTGTTGCTATAGTTATTTTTGCAAAGTAATGCCCACCTGATGTTGTGGTAACCATTCTTTATAACATAGTATTGCTTCGTAGATCAAGCTTTGAATGTACTACCTTCAGTCTATGAACTTTGAGTGGGGTTTGCTGTAATCACCACGCTTGGCAGTTGAACTATTCAATACTGCTGAATCTTCTCAACTTCGGGCCAGTAACGCTGCTACTAACTTCGCTAACGCCTGTACTAACTTCCACGCGCGACTTTGTCCATGTAAGCAAATAGTCGAGTTGGTATCATAGAATGGTCAATCGATTTACTTTACTGAGATTTTGTCACTGGAGTTTGACTCATAATGTAAAATGAGTTGTTATGTAGTTTTATTATTCCATTTTGGCTTGGATAAAATTTTTTTTTAACAAAAATTTAAGACAAATTATTGTTGAGTATTTTTGACGTGATAACGTCTTATAAATCGATGGAGCCGGCTGCACGCACGAAAAAACATGACTCATGCGTCGTTACGTCGTTTCGTCGTTCCATTTACCTGACCCCGAGCCCGGGTTGGGTAATGGGTAAGGGTAAATGAGGGTAAGGGTAAATGAGGGTCCGGAGGGGGTCCGAGAGTTCGAGTCCGAGTCCGAGTCCGCGAGTCCGCGAGTATTTTCTTATTAAATTAAATTAAATTAAATATTGTGGACAATTCACACAACACTACCCAGCCCCAAACTAAGCAGAGCTTGTAATATGGGAACCAGATAGCTGATATAATACTTGAATACATTTTTTTTTGTAAATACATACTTAGAATACAATATAACACCCAGACAGAGAACAAACATTTATGTTCACCACACAAATATTTGTTCTCGGTGGGGATCGAACCCACGACCTGCGGCGCAGAAGGCAGAGCTACTACCAACTGAGCTGAGAGGCCAGTCCTTATGACGTTATCACGTTCAACTATCGTCAGTAAACCGACTTTACAGACAACCGATTTTTTTTTTTTTAATTAACCTATTTTGTCCCACTGCTGGGCAAAGGTCTGCCCCAAAGACTTCCACTTATCCCTCTCTCGAGCCTCCTCCCACCATCTCCTCTCGAAGGTGTCGATATCGTCCCGCCAACGTTTTCTTGGGCGGCCCCGTGGCCGTCGCCCTTTGTTATCTTAAATCTCTTATTAGGTGCAATTCGAAGCTAAGTATGATAAGTCTTTTAAGTCCAACACTTTGAGGATTTTTCATTTTGTGATAAACGTTTCCAGTAGTCAAATAAACCAGCGGACTTTCCACTAGTATTTGAATACAACCATTTTAAACTCACTGCAAACTGATTTGAAGTGAAGCACCGTAACAACTAAGTACTTTGCTCTTTCTAAACTTGAGATCCATTAATTTGGACCATCAGCATAAACCATGAAAAATTTGGTGTACACTGTAAAACACTCCTGTGTTTTATTGATACTTAAGCAATCGACTGTGTACCGCAGCAGCGTCTTTTTTGAAGACTGCTAATTATGGATGCTATTTATTAAACGTTTTTTACCACAAGTAGTGAACATTACAAATGTTTTAGAGTGTTTTATAAATTTTACAGCCAGAGATGACTATTATCTGAAGCAAAGTAACTTTTACGTAAAGTACAAGAGTAACGTTTGAGAACAGAGTCAATTTACGTTTTTTGCAAACCTATTTTGAATAGCTATTTTATTTATGATTTACAACAGAATATACATTATTTACAAAAACTATTATTATAAAACATAAAATGATTAAAATAAAAGAATACATTTTTTATGAACTAATGAACTCTGTTTTCCACCTGTAGGTATTACAGGTAGAAAACATATTCAGATAAATAAATATTTATCTGAATATTTTGAGTAACTATCTCAAGTTACTTAAAAAGGGGCCAAATTCGCTGCTTTTAAGTGTACCAGTGCTGTCGGTTGTGTTTGCTTGGGTCGGCTTACTCGCCGTCTGTCTATCCGAATACGGGAGCATCTTGTTTATTGAATGTGTTTGCCTTTTAAAAGAGCTGGCTTTCGGTGACGGCTGCATCCTAATGTTTTGTTTGGAGTAATTAAGTTGGAGTTTCAATTGCTTTGGAGTGGAAATTCTGGGCATTAATTATTCTTAACGTGTCGCAGTACTGCGATCTAGTAAAGGCTTCTGCAAAAGAATATGAGTAGGAACTGATTGTTTTTAGTAGAACAATAAACTTACAAAATATACGAGTACCTACTATTGTTGACGCTGCATCTTTTTTGCATAAATAAATATTTGTAACAAAAAAATTGTTACAAATTTTTATGCTGAGCCGTTATTGTCTCTGCCTATAAAAAATGCACACATACACATCACAGAGCCTGCCCACTAAAGACAAGATTGTGCCAGTACTAGCACAGGTACCATCGGCCCTTCAAACCTGAACACAACCTTGCGAGCATCACTCACAGGCAAAAAAAAGTCCCATGATGGTACTTCCCCGATGAGCTGTTTCACAAACAGCTCTATTACTGCATTTATAACTAATTTTACACAACAAAATAAACGAATGAAAGCTCCCAACGGTACAAATTAACATAAATGTTGGTTTGTACATAACATTTATGTCATAATTTTGGCAAAATGTTTCAAAAGTTCCAAATTAACAAGATGATATATATCGGAGCGTTGCACAAGTTACACGGGATCCGATTAGGGGTGCATAAATCACTGGTTTTCGACCTCCAACCTCTCGGAGCCTATTAACGGCAATGGCGAATTTGTGATTAAGCGCAGTCATAACTTATCTGCCTTGGTTCCGGTAGGACCACGGAGATAGAGTCGGACAGATGGCTGGTTTAAAGCCGAAACCGAACACTGAAGCCGAATTGGAATGTATGGTTTGTTTTAGTAATTTATCTCACCTGCCTAACTTACTTTATAGGAAAAATACAAAATTATTAGGTACCTATTCATTACTGCGCTCAAAAAAATATTGAATTTTGAATTATGGTAAAGCATTTGATATTATTTTTCTGGATTTCAATGGTTACCTTAAACTTTTTATTTGAAACTCTTCTACTTTAATTACAAAAATTACCTTCACCAGTAGGAGCTAATAATTGTTGTTCAGTTAATATGATTACATTTTTTTTGAAGACTCAAGCTAGTTTTCAGCCAGAATTCGGCTAAAATGAAAAGTGTCCGAAGACGACCCTGGCGGCACTACGCCAGGTCGTAATAAAGTGGCACAGGCTGCGACTCCACTCACCTAATACTCTCTATTAGGTTCTACAACTTCATGATTTATTGCATCTAGAACTGAGCTGTATCTTAATGGGTTATTGAGTTCACGGTATTCTGTTGCGAAGGAATGCTTCTTTAGCAAGGAATTTTTTTTTCTATTCCATTATTATTTTTGTAAAAAGGTTAATTTAGAAAACCAATAAAAATAAATATTGAGGCTGCCTTTAAAAATGCATTTTAATTCCTACATGGTGCAACCTTTGGTGATTTGCAGGATGTGGCTTCAAGAATCCATCCTTTTAGCAGGTATGATGGTCTATGGCTATCAGAAAATAAAACAACGCAACTGAAATAGTGGAACTTCTACTAGTAGGTATTTCACAACTTATTTTGTTTATTGTAATTTGATGCTTTACGCCGTTTTAAGCTGCTATGATATTATTAGCTTAAAGTCTTATTTCATGATAAAAGTTTTATATTAAAGAATAATAATATCCACTTTATTTCATCAAAGTTTTTATACGGGGGTACTTGTAGTGAGTTCAACATTCAAAACGCTAGTTCTGAAAATTAATTTCGTCAGAACTGCTTATTCGTTTTTAGTACTAGCACTAAACACTATTCAAAACTATGTGTTTTAATTTGCTACAAATAATGATTAGGTTACCTATGATTAAACTTAACTTAGAATTGTATGAATAAGCCAATTAGAAGAATAATTAACTTTACTTATAACTGCAAAAATTTAACGAGTTTAAAACTGAAGTACGAAAAATACGAAACTTTGGCCGTGCTTTGAAAATGTATATAGTATATATGCAATAATGTATTTTATAATAAAGAGGGATCGTATTTTGCTAGCGTTCTGAAAATTCAAGAATTCTTTAATCTATTTTATTTAATAATTCTTTAAACAGCTCTCATGAATACAAGTAGTGTCTACAAATGACTGTAGGCTCTTAAATACTCGTAACATTGTCTTGTAAAGAGACGTAATGCATCGCCTTATTAAAAGCCACGTTTTAATTTTTTTATGTGCCTAAATAAAAACACTATATTGTAAAGAATTTTCACTAAGCTGCGCAGATATTTTTCTTTTTTGGGCGCCCAACACGGGGCAGCTTTTTATTTTTGGCGCACCAACGTGGGGCTTGAATTATACACGAAATAACATGCTTGTCTCTTAGAATAAAACGACTTTAACATGGCAAATACTCTTCTCTTTACTACAGGTACTTGCAGTAACAAACTATCATACTTCACTAAGAATAAAAAATATTTTTAACTTAGGATGTTTTGGTGTTCGAATTATAAAATAGAGCTTTTCTCATATAATATTAAACAAAGCGCTAAGCGTGATCCGTAGGTACACAGTATTAGGGCTGTTTGTGACCAAAATAAACACGCTATATTGCAAAGGATGCACGGTTAACGCACTGTGGTTTTGCGCAAACATTTAGACTACTGTTATTTTTGCCCAAAATGGAACTGCTTTAACTATCCACATAGCAGCATGGAATTGCACTTTGCCATTCTCATCTTAAATTGTTGGGACTGATAATAAATTTTTTTTGCATGTGAACTTTCCAAATTGTTTTTATGCCGTAGCTGGCAGACGAGCAAACGGATCACCTGATGGAAAGTAATCATCCTCACCCATAGACACAAATTCGTTATATTTATGGATAAATGCATGTTTAAGGACTCTTAAACTGTTGTGCATCAGATAGCACATCCACCAAGCGTGAGTCTTCGTTGGTTAGTGTAGTACAACACTTATGGCGATGCAGCGCGCTTGTCTCACGAAGCGCTGTAATTGCATTACTCTCAACTTCTCCATGTTCATGCAAAATATTGAAATTGTCGAGTAATTTCGGTGGAAAATTGTGTCGTTGGATTTTAGGTTAATTTCTTGTTTGCCTTTTTAGCTGGTAGCTTTTGCTGGTTCGTTTTCTTGGAAAATTCATAAGCAAAATTGCTTTCGCTGAAAATGTTTTCTACTCCAAGAAACCTCTTTTTGCGCTAAGAGAATATGTTTGAGCTCTGCATTTTAAAAAAACTTCATTTTGAATGAGAAAAATAATAATTCCAACATGATATTTGCTGAATTCCCACGGAAACTTTTCCACCTTAATCCGTCACTTAATCACATCGCAAATGGCATAGCACAAACAGGCAGAAGGGCATAACTCTAGCAACTTGCCACTCGTGTCGCTGTAAGCCGCCTAATCCTCTTTCCCCCTTTTTATTTGCCACCACATACTTAACGGCAATTCGCAGCGCCCCTTCATCCGTGTTACCTCAACTTCGTTGTGTGTGCTTAGCGCGGGATTTGATATTTTGTTGTTGTTTTGAATTTGATACGGTTTTGTTGCTCGATCGAGTCTCATTCGGGAAGTTTGCTTGTAATTTTATTTTATCGGTGGTTTGCTTTTGTTGGAGTAAATATCATTGTTTGGTTTGTCTATGCTGCAAAAGTAGTTTCAAACTTTGCAACGGTGGAACAATTTATATAAATTGAATTGTGTTCTTAATATATGCACAGGTTTCAATGAAAGCTATTTAAGATAAATGTTACACAAGAAAGCACTATACAATTATTTTGGAAAGTAAAAAACAATGAAGTAAGGACTATGGAGTTAAAAAATGTGTCTGTAAGAGGCATAAAGCAATCTCCGTGTGTCCACAAGGAGGACGGGTGCGGAGCTATTTCCTCTAGTTAAGTGAATAGATTCGCCTCAAAACGTTTCATAGTAGATTTCCCCTCAAAGCAAATATTTGCATAGAAAGATAAGTGTTTGCTTCGGGGCGGTGACTTGTTTGTGCTTGTTATCTTTGGCACCCATGCCCCTTTGACCGCGGCTTAAGAGCCATCACACGGTCCAGGGAAAGATTTCGTGTAAGATGCTCACATGAAACTGTAAATGAATTTCGTCGAAAACGCCAAAAGCTTCGTTGACTTTGTCCGTAAAAGGTTATGTCAGATAGCTTCTATATTTCTTGGAGGGAAAATACCCGGAAAAATGGTCTGTATATAGAAAAAATCACTTAAGAAGCTGCCGTAATCCGCGCAGGTTATAAAACGGGATCGAACCGGTTAAGGTATATTTGATTAGGGTCCCGCGCGCGGGCGGCCCCTGCGGCAACCCATCGAGCTCTCATATCGCCATTTTTATTTGCCCCCATCTATTAAATCGTTTTTCAACGACGCACTTGCTCTTTACGAAACATACCAGCTATCTCAATATAATGCCATTTTAAGAGTTTATTTGTTTTTCGTGTGGAACTCGAAGCTGTTCACATTGAAAAGAGCACCGATAGCACACATTCAGTTGAAATGGAATATCCACTTAAGACTTATCGAGTGTGGCTTTCGTGTTATTATGTAGAGCGGGCTCTTTTTGTATGCACATTTGCAGACCGTATTAATTTCTTACTTTCTATCTCAGAAGTACCTAAGTGAGAAGTGTTTTATTACATAATATTTTCAAGCTATGTTTGATCAAGAACTAAAGCCTTTCGCACATCTAAGCGATGTTCTGTAGCGATCAGTGAAACGCTGTCAAAAATGACAGCGATATTTGACAGCGTTTCGCTGATCGCCATCGCCATCGCCTAGATGTGCGCAGGCCTTAAGAGAGAGACAGCTTTACCAGATAAATTACCAAAAGAGTTCAAAACTGGGGTACGTATTGGTTTGAAACAATATTTGGAAAACAACCCCAGCTTTGACCTTGTACATCCACAATCCGAAAAGTTTTAATGAGAAGACTTTACAAACTTTCGTCTAAACGATATAAACGGCAGAAATTGATGAAGACGCATCCGAAGCAAAATTTAAAACCGACATTTCCACTTCAAAATAAGTCGAAAACTCAAAGCTACCCTCTTTCACCGCTGAAGTATTTACGAGGCGGGTGTTACAGGATAATAGGGATCGTAAAATAAAATAAATAATTAGGGCTCCGGCACATTCATGAATAAGTTAATTTGTTACTATACAGACGGTGCTCTTGAGTTAATTACACCGAGTTATGACACTCGTTTTATTTAACGGCCGAGATACGTTTGTATAAAGGATTGGATTCTGAAGATTGACCGTCTCCTCGGGAAGCTGAGATAAATTTAATTCTCGTTAGTCTTGCAGTTTTGGTTTTGCAAAAGCTGTTACCGCTATATTAATAAATCTAAGTGCTGTAGGTTTTATTCTAGATTGTTGGAGTCTGTAATAGTTTATAGTCTGTAGTAGTAACAAGTAAATTGCGTCAGTAAACCAATGTTTCTATAGACAATTTTTTAAGTTCAGTTGTTGAAGTAAAAAAAAACGGTTGTCTGTTAAGTCGGTTTACTGACAATAGTTGAACGTGACAACGTCATACAGCTGTCCACTCAAGTAGGAGAGAGACAGATGTCGAACGCTGCCGAACGCGGAGGCCGATTGTGCCTCTTTGTCGCTCGTTCCGCGCTCTTGCTTGCACTTCAAGCCTTAAATGGAACGCCTCAGAGCGAGGTAACGCCGCATGAGACATGTTTTTACGTGCGTGCAGCCGGTTCCATCGAATTATAAGACGTTGTCACGTCAAAATATATATATTAAAACCTTTTTCAAATAATGTGGTTACTGCACTGTACAACAAAATAATCTGAGTGAATATAGCGTACTTGACTTGGCATAAGTAACTTGCTTAGCATTTTTATTTTGCCATTGTATAAATAATTTATAGAATCATAGCTGCCATAAATGCAAATCATGTAGTTAAAATCCTTACACTCATACCACGTCGTTTAAAAGCAACTGTGCGACTGGTTTACGATAATATTATACCTCAACTCAAAGAGTTTTAACATACGTACAAAGAGACGTAGAATATACGCAGCTTTAAAAAAAATGAGGAAAAAACAATCGGAAAATATAAAATAAAAACACGGACGTTATACACTGGTTTGGCATTTTAAGAAATTACATCTACCCGCTTCTGTTTCACTTTCTAGAAAGCATGATTACGTAATAAAGTTTCGAGATTCAGGAACATTCGAGGGTATTTTAGAGTTTGTAATCGCGAGGGAATCTCTGCAATTCAGGGAGATCGTGAATTTAATATTCGTAGATGCTGTTAAAGAACGCGCTATGACTTCAAGAAGTTCTCTCAAATAACAATTATTGGTGGATCTTGGATGATCGGCAATAAATAAAAAATGTAGTCTGAACTAAAAGTATTGTTTATTATTATTTGTGGAATGATTGAGTGAAAGTTTAAGTGACCGAATAAATGGGAGTGAGAGATAGAGAGAACGAATGTGCGGGATACCTACAATCAAGACCAGCTGGGCGAATGTGTAAATCTGTTGCAATCAAAAGTATGACATTAACTCATAAATTATATTAACAAGAAACAGCGATCTCATGTTTTGTTGCCATCATTTTTCGACTACTATCTATCTGTTGCTATGCTAGTTTTACGGAGTGAAGTTCATAATCACTATATTATCATGTTTATATTATATCAACATTTAATTTTAGTCTTGTTGCAATCGTTCCTTGTCAAACATAAGTTTGGTTTCAATTCGTTTTGTTATTGCAATCAAAGCCCACCACGTTTTGATAGCAACAAAAGATACGCAATCACCCCACAGTGGTTTTCGTACACACAGCATAGATGGAAATAAAATGATGGTTATTATAAAATAACACGCTCCGTGCATAGCCCAACCACATTTACTCCAAATTAATGGAACATATTCAATCGATTAAACATGTCCGTGTCGGTAACTATCATGTCATCAATATACACCACGGTACATCTATTACAGTGTTCTTAGCATCGGTTTACGAATCTCCATGACTACGAGTCGTTCTAATGATGTTTGGATTTTTATTGGTTGGTAATTCGGTTATGAAATAAGAACAAAACCTTTCTGCGTAACTGGTTACGAAACCTGGTTTTGTAAAAGCACTAAAAGTTGCTAACTCTTGAGTTGCGGACTTTTCTAAAGTTGGATTCTTCAATTTAAAAAACAATTGCAGAAAAATCTGAACATAAGATTGTTAGCGTAGTATCTGGATAAAAAAAAGCTTTATGCTATTCCGGGTCATGAACTATAATGTCTTCTTAATTTTATTTAAATTAGTCCAGCAGCGGTCTAATTGTGTAACAAAACAAAATTTTAACAATGCGAAGTTGCTTGTCACGAACTACAACACAGATTCATTTTCTAATATCTTTTTGATCTAATTAAATCTTTATTGAACTATAACTTAAATAACAAAAAAACTCATAAAATTAAAAAAGCTAAAACTAAACCTTAAAAATCTAGCTCCTTCTTCTTCGTCGTGTCGATGTTTCCCCTGATATTTTGTCCCTATATATGTGTTTTGCCCAGAAATGGGCCACATTAATAGCGCTTTCCGTGGCGTCAGTCAAATCTTTCAGTGTGCAGGTGTTAAGGCACTCTGGGCAAGACAGCAAATGAAGCATAGACTGTGGGGCTCCGCAGTCGCGGTCCGCGTGGTCGGAAAAGTGGGTGTCTAATAAATATCAGATGTTGTATATGGTTTGGATGTGGTTAGATGGCTCAAATAAGCAGTGCTCACCGTCCAGTTAGCCGTTAGGTAGACGAGAGCGCATCTATTGCGGCGACCCGCTCGTTACCCTCCTTGTTCCCAGTAGTTAGGGGTGTTATACAGCTGACGGGGTGCTATCTATTTGAACTTGATGGTAACCCATGCTCGGTGCTCACCTTTGTATTCTAAGGGCCTTATGCACAAACAATACTTGAGCTTGAGTCGAGCCCCAAGCATACGTATTTTGACAATTTTACTACTAAAATGTAACAAAAAATCTGTAAATAAATAAATAGTGTGGACAATTCACGCAACACTATTAAGCCCCTTTTTAAACGATGTAATATGGTAACCAGTTGGCCTAACACAACTGGCTCTGGTTTTGAGTCTGTGTGAGTGCTCACCGGTGTATTATTTATACTGTGTGTGTAACGTAGGAGCTATGTAGTCAACACTCACACAGACCCAAAACCAGGGCCAGAGACAGAGCCAAACAGAGCTTGTCTAGTGGTAGAAGCCCCGCCTTCCGATCCGAAGGTCGTGGGTTCAAATCCAGTAGTGTACCAATGAGTTTTTCTGTCGAAAAATGTATGTGCACTATGCCAGTACTCTCAAACGGTGTAGGAAAACATCGTGAGGAAACCGACGTGTCGTAGAACCTAAAAAGTTCGAGCAACACGTGTCAAGGGTCATGCAAAAAGGGCCCGCCAGCGGCCATACTTGCGGAAAAACCAGCCCCCGCACATCAAGTGCGGATAATGAAAAATTGCCGAAAAATTGCCTCTAAGAATACAATGTAACACCCTGAATGAGGACAAAGATCTACGTTCACCACACAAATCCAAGATCTATGGTATTCTAATCCTCCAAACCTGTGAAGTCTCCAGGAAGCTTACTTAGATAGATAGATAGAAAATACTTTATTGCACACCACATAAAACTAACAAGGGAATACAGAAAAACATCAAAGTGGAATACAATGGGCGGTCTTATCACTAAAAGCGATCTCTTCCAGACAACCTTGGGATGGACTGGACTTGAAAAGAACGATAGAGGACGATGGTGTAGAAAAAAAACAATAAGTATAATGCATACACAATTACATTATATTATTATATTTACACAATATAGATATTACTTCATGCTTCTGGAAGCTACTGGACTGGTTAGAAAAGACAATGTCCAAATAAACTAAATCATCGTACCTCCTACAAATACTGATAGCAATAAATTGTTATTGATATAATTTGAAAGGTTTACTCATAGGACGGTGATTACCATGGCATTGTCCTGGTAACTTGTCTGATCGGAATAATTGCTTTGAAGTTACCCCTCCGAGCATAATGGACGGCCGAGCCGAGAGCTCAACACAAGATACGAGACAAACAATAATAATATGAATATTACTTTGTTTATAAAATGTACAAAATACACAAGAAACAGTTGAGCTATCTGGAGATCGTTAAAAACGATCTACAGATAGCTCAACTGATCCAAATCAGTGCCAGACGGAAGCGTCCCCAAGACGCTGGCGGCATTGCCACGCTGAATAGCAATGCTTATGCGCTGCGCCAGATACCCACCAGCTCTTGTAAATATTTGTTTAATTGTAAGTTTCTTTGTGTAAATAAATATTAATATCTGATATATCTAATAATAATAATTAAGAGATTATTTTATAAATTACTTTTCATTACTCATACTCTGAAAGTAGGTCTGAAGTTGCCTGAGGGGCCTAATTGAAAGTAAAACTTTCAGCCCTAGGGAGAATCGCTTTCTACTGACAGCTGTCAAATTATAAAAAAAACAAGTTCTATTTTATTCAACCATGTTCCAACTTTCTAAAGTCTTTCTAACTGCAAGGAGGTTGTTCAACCAAATTCCAACTTTTTATTCAGCAAGTAGGTTGGAAACCCATTACAACGGTAAGAAGTTTAAAAAGTCTAATTAGAGCGCAATGTAATATTTAAATTTAAATAACATAAAGATAGTATTAAATAAATAATATATCTTCTAAATTACTTGATTAGTATATAGCTTCAACTATTTATTTAAAATAACATAGATTTAAATTATGAAAATGAAAATAATGGCTGAATAATGCTGCGAGCCGAAGCCGAAGGCCCGCCAGAGAAAAAGAAAAAAAAAAAACCGGGAAGGCGGCAATTCAATCTTCATTTTCACTAATTTTTCTTTCATGTTTTTATTTTTACTTTCCTTGTATTCGTAATGAAAAGCACAGTGTTTACCTCGGGTGAAAGTCTTTTGAGTCCCTCAAGCTCCATTGGCGCCCTCGCTAACGCTCTGGCGCCAAACCCGTCTCGGGACTCAAAAAACGTGACTTTCAACACTCAGGTAACAATGTACTATTGTTTATTCTTAGCGTGACACTGGTTTTTCGAACCAAGTGTGGTGAAAAGATTTAAAGTGCGCCTCAAAGAGGCTCCTTCCGTGCAGTTGCTGCATGTTTTCGATTTTTAAAGGTTATACGACATGCTGGTTTCCTCACGATGTTTTCCTTCACCGTTGAGAGCACCTACTGGCAAAGTGCAGAAAAACTCATTGGCAGAGGAGTTGATATGAATCCACGACATTAAGATCGGAAGGCGGGGCCACTACTAACAAACCCTTAGTGCTTGTTTATGCGAAAAATCAATTTTCTATTGAATATTATAACAGTCCTGACAATTTGGGCTCATTGTAAAACACAGTTATATTAAAATAAAGACCACAAATGATACAGCACTGATGTATCATTTGAGGGGTACTTTTATTGGTACACGAGTTGATTTGTACCCACAATCTTAAAATCATTTCATTAATACTGTGATTAATAATTGTGATATAATATTAAATTAAGTGTCCTTCTGATTTTTCTCAGATATTTTGTCCAATTATTATGAAACATGATCTTCCCCGAGGAGCAGGCGTCTTGCTTTGAATTAAATTACATAATTTTCTAACAATTTCTCTGGTTTGTTCATTTTTAAATTGAGCACCAGTATCGAAAAGCATCGAGTATGCCTAACCGAGATTGACTTAAATAACTTGCCACAATAAAAAAAAATCATAACAAGTACTTTGTTTATTTAAAACCGCGAGTAACCAGTAGGCTTACCACAAGCTCTGTCTGGCTCTGTCTCTGGCTCTGGTTTTGAGTCTGTGTGAGTGCTCACTAGTGTGTGGATTGTCCGCATTATTTATTTATTTATTATTTATAGTGTATTATACTGAGTGTGCATGTGTGACGTTTCGACGTAGGATTTACTTAGACAGCACACACACACAGACCCAAAACCAAAAAGCACTGGTGATCTAGTGGTAGCTGCCCCGCCTTCCGATCTGAAGGTCGTGGGTTCAAATCCAGTCTGTACCAATGAGTTTTTCTGTCGAAAAATTTATGCGCTAACGGTTTTGAGAGTACTATGCCAGTACTCTCAAAACCCTGTGAAGGGTGAAGGGTGAAGGAAAACATCGTGAGGAAACCGGCGTGTCGTAGAACCTAAAAAAGTTCGAGCGTCACGCAAAAAGGGCCCGCCAGCGGCCTACTTGCGGAAAAACCAGCCCACACATCAAGTGCGGATGATAAAAAATTGCCAAAATTGCCGACCCAAAACCAGAGCCAGAGACAGAGCTAGACAGAGCTTGTGATAGATCTACAGGTGTGAATTAAAAGCAATTCTGTCGTCTGATTTCTATAAAGATGAATGGTACAGACTTAAACCCAGCTAACTGTCACCCAAGTACCTGCTGAAAGCTGCTCTAACGATTGATTACTCACTACCAAGCAAGCTACAAAAACAAGTGCTAAGTCAACTGCATTATAATAAACGTTCGGTCGGGTAACAGCTTCGAAACTTACTTCAAAATTATGTTGATGTTATGGATTAAAGTTTTATTATTCACGGAGTCTAAATGTAATTTACTTGGAGCTAGTTTCAAAGTTGCTAACTTTGGTTTGTGGCTTCTTTGAATACTATACTGGGTGGAAAAATACTTGCGGGTTTTGGAATCTTCCAGTAAGATGTGCTGAATTTTTATCTACATCCAAAAACATATTTCACAAAGTATCATAAAAAACTACTTAAACTTATATCTGAAAGAATTAAAGGTTAAATAGGTATTACCTACTCTTAAGCTAATTTAGTTTATTTTTATGTTGTAGCTGTTTGTTGTCCCTTAATAAATAAAATAAATAAAATTACTAATAGTGAGGCAGTAAATATATTTTTCCGAACTTTATTTTATTTTAAAAACCTTAAAAATACACGTGAACTCAATTCGATATCAATCACCGTCACAATCCTACACATCTGCAATTGTATCCCCCTCTCTTACCCCTTCCCTCACTCCTCCTCCCTCCCCCTCCTGGGAAATCAGTACGGGAAGACGTGTGCCTAAGCAGAAGTAAATTAAATATTTATTGAGAAGACTGGTTAATTTTATTATACAGAAGTTAAGAAACTTTTGTTTTTGGCGAACCTACGTGGGGGCGCAATCTTGCGAATTCAAAATGGTTTTAAGGTTGGAACGGAACGTTTTTGGTTACTTTTTGTTTAATTAAGTAACGTATGGATCACTATGTAGTCATACACACACACACACATACACACACACAGTTATAATATATTTTAGAAGAATACAAAGTAGCACAAACATTTAAACAATAAAAACAAGAGCAAAAGTAACACATAAAATATTCAAGTGATGAAAAACCTCAACAATCCCCAAAGTTTAATTGAGAGCTCGTCTTGTAATATAAAACATGCTACAATACATAACATCTGAAGTTAATTTGTCAGCGTAGGAGTAAGGGCTTCCACACTTGCTGACAGCCACACCAGTATAACCCTTATTTAATCATGGAAACTTACCTAACTCACCTTAGTTTTAACCCCCGAACGAAAACAGAATTACACTTTTGAGGTCTTGGTATGTGTCCTTATCTGTTTGTTTTTTTTCTGTCTGCTAATGCTTTGAAAATGAATGAAGATGCGGTACGTTTTGAAAGAAAACTGATAGTTCTAAAACGCTTCTTAGTTGTTTGTTAGTAGAAATCCATTAAGCCGTTTCCGTTTTCTGAGGATATTCCACACGTCGACATTGGTTTTATTTTCTTTAATTAGCTTCACCATTATAGACTGTCAGTTCAATAAAAAAATCGGTTGCCTGTAAAGTCGGTTTACTGGCGATAATTGAACGTGACAACGTCATAAGAAAATACACAGATGTCGGACGCTGACGAACGCGGAGGCCGATTGTGCCTCTTTAACGCTCGTTCCGCGCTCTCGCTTGCACTTCAAGCCTTAAATGAAACGCCTCAGAGCAAGGTAACGCCGCTTGAGTCATGTTTTTTCGTGCTTGCAGGCTGTTTTATCGAATTATGAGTCGTTGTCGCGTCAAAAACTACATTGAAATTGAACTCAATTTAATAACTCCGTTTTCCGGGGTCGGGGTAAAACCCGATAACAGTGTTACATTGATGACGTCTTGTTTCCAGCACGTAAGGAAACTCAATTCTTTCCGAATAAAGAGGAACACGAGACATTCCCAAGAAACGTACTTATCACACAGAAATAATCTTTTATTCATGCTCACAATAACCAAGTAATTACTAAGGATTTACACAAAGGCTTTCGGAAAATCTTAAAATATTGGATGAGGAATGTTTGAGATATCTTCTGAGCTCCTTTTCTAATTAGTAAGCGATAATAAATATCTCTGGAGGATTTAATGCAGCAATTTCAGCCGCGCACTTATTTATGAACCGAGTCATAACTACGGGTTACGTTACCTACACGTTGATTAGCTTTGTGATAGACGAGACTCTTGAAGATTTAAGCTTTTTGGGATTTTGTCATCTATCAACATACGCTAAATAGTCCAGCAATGGAAGAGAAGCAGACTGGAGCGTGGGTATTGTTTTAGCTATACCACTGAGCCCAGTTTTCAACTCTTCTCATCAAGTGTCTGTCTGTCAATTGGTCATGGAAGTAACTATTGAGCTTATTTAAAGTTTAATGATGATCCGCCAGTATACATACGACTGCATTCCGATGCATACGATTGTTTCCCATCAACGGATGACTATCATGAGATACATTTGTAAATAAGAATTGTGTGGTCTTTAAACATACTTAACTTTAAATTCAATTGAAAACTTAACGGCAAGAGTAATAAGGCTCGTTCAGGCAGTTTGTTTTCCTTATGTTGTGAAAACCCTAATTTTACATTATTAACCAGCTTGCTAAAGGAGAGTACGCATTTGTTCAATTTTGATGTAATATATAATGGCTGCGTACTGTGCAGCAAATAATCCGTCTGCTGTAACAGATGCAGCGAGCCTATTAACTTATTCATGAGCCGGATGAGCGAGCGTTTAGCTATTATGGTGGTAAGCTATTTATGTTCAGCTATTTTACTCATTAACACCTGATGTGGGGGTTTGTGGAAGTGGGAGCTAGAATGTAATGAGTTGTATTATAAATTTATGAAGCTATAATGTTTCCTAATCTTTTGTAGGTAATTCATTAGAGTTTTTAAAATTAAAAACATGTTTGTGTTAACAAGGATTACTGAATTGGCTTATTAATAAGATCGATCTAAGCCACTGCTAATTTCTATTAGTTTCTTCCACTGAGGAAGTTCACTGCGTGTCATAGGCCTGCATGCCCATAGATTTGAAACACACACCATTAACATTACAATCAAACAATTCATAGTGTTTTTTTTTAAATTAATTTTAAAATATATCAGTTTTTTACACATATCAGCACATAGCATCGTAGGGCATGTTCCCGACGTGCGTGACCTACGAAGCAATACTTTGTTATATAAGCTATGTTTACCACTTAATATCAGGTGGGCCGTAAGCTTTTTCCATCAGCTAGTTACATAAAAAAAAACTATTTATAGAGTACCTATTTAGAATTGAAGTGAAACTCCAATTTATTACACTGAGTTTATTATTATTATTGACACTTGCTTTATATTATAGGTTTACAACACTGTCACATCTATGCTAGAAACTATTTAATTGAATTAATATATGAGGAGCGCTCGTACGCTGTTGTGCGCCCACGATGGAAGAGAGCGAGCGAGACAGCTACACTTTAAGTAGTATGCAAATAATAAACAATAATGTGATCTGGAAGTGTAATTAACTGACCTTATAAGTGCCAAGATGCTCCACCACGCAGGGCAGGCTGGCATCACGTCCGAGGGCTACCGTCACGTTGGGGATCGGCTCCGAAAACCGGGGCTCCTCTGTTAGCACTGCAACAAATACCAACTTCTTCTTATCGTGTCAATGAGTCTTTCGAAAAATACATAACATAAAAATAAACAATAAAACTGTAGAAGATACTATGCTACTAACGAAGAAAATTGCAAAGAATTTGCCAGAGTATAAAATACGTAATTAAACAGACGAGTTGTCTACCAGACCTAACTACGACTAGTATTGCGTCATTAACAATAATGTTCATGATAATGAATATGAAAGACAATGGTTAAGTCTATAGAGATAAGAACTAGACATATCCTTAATTAACCAGCATTTCATCCAAGAAACTCTCCGTGGTGCTAATAAAACTGTTATTTAGTGTGTCGTTTATAAAAAAATTGTTTTCTGTAAAGTCGGTTTACAGACGATAGTTGAACGTGACAACGTCATACAGCTGTCCACGCGGACGCATCGCTCACTCAAGTAGGAGAGACAGATGTCGAACGCTGCCGAACGCGTAGGCCGATTGTGCCTCTTTGTCGCTCTTTCCGCGCTCTCGCTTGCACTTCAAGCCTTAAATGAAACGCCTCAGAGCGAGGTAACGCCGCATGAGTCATGTTTTTTCGTGCGTGCAGCCGGCTCCATCGAAATATAAGACGTCAAAAAAAAAACAGTTTAATATTACTTGCTCACTTCAAAAACCCTAAAGTTATCATCCAAAGCACCTCTCACAAAGCGGGGAAAAGCTGCTGGATTGATATTTTTAATCAACCGCAAAGTCCCGCTTGTAATGACAGCGGGGATATTGTTTATCGTGAAAGTTTCGAGGGAGGGGAGCGATCAACGACTTGCTGTTTTGAAGATCGTATTCTAAAACAAGCCTCACGAGTTGTGACTCCATTATTTTCTCAGAATATTTTTCGACCATAATGTTTTTCAGAATGTTTGATTTTGTTATGTTTCAACTCTAGTAAAATTTAAGTTACTTTTTTAAGCGTAGAACGCTACAGGACACTTCAAAAAATAAATGTGCACCTTCTTCTAAGTCTGAACTTTGTTATGTTTTGCGTTAAGATAATAACACACAACATAATTTACTTGTCAAATAAGAATTTTTTGGTTGACCCAACTACACTCAAGTGTAATAAAACTGGCTTTGTAGAGCCATTCAGATAAGTTGATAAAGCAAATTTCCTACAAGAAAAAAGGTAGGTCTATGTACACTGTACATAGACCTACCTTTGACTGGCCTCTAGCTCAGTTGGTAGTAGCTCTGCCTTCTGCGCCGTAGGTCGTGGGTTCGATCCCCACCGAGAACAAATATTTGTGTGGTGAACATAAATGTTTGTTCTCTGTCTGGGTGTTATATTGTATTCTAAGTATGTATTTACAAAAAAAAAATGTATTCAAGTATTATATCAGCTATCCGGTTCCCATATTACAAGCTCTGCTTAGTTTGGGGCTGGGTAGTGTTGTGTGAATTGTCCACAATATTTATTATTATTATTACTGTACAGCAGTAATAGTCATAATTAGGCTAGTGAAGAATGATATACAAAGTATTAATAAGCTGGGTGCTCTTGATTTCAGTAATTTTGGTATAACTGTTGATAACCCGAATACATTGCTCTCGAATGTACAGTCAAAACTTAATCTCAAGTCAGTTGCTTGAACTTTAGCTTACAGCTTAAAAACAAAGTTGTGGCTTTCAGTCCGAGCTACGTGTCTGTGTTTAAGCTACGTGTCTGTGTTTCAGCTACGTTTGTGTTGGTTGACAGTGGAGCGATGTTTGAGCTCATACTAGGAGTTAAACATAAAGAGGCATCACGCAACTGGGAATTCGTAATCAAGAAGTAATGGAAGCTGTTAGCGGCTTTTGCAATGTGTGTCAAATCCTATAAAAGAATGTGGTACTTTTTTTAATTTTTTTCTTTCTCTACTACTGCTAGAGAAGAATAAGAACTAAAAGGGGACAAAAACTGCAAAGGGTTCAGCTGTGCTATTACTTATCGCAAGCAGTTTAAAGTTAACCATTTAAATTGATTTAGAACTAAATTCACTAGTGAGATAAGAAAAAGATCTGCCCCAGCTTCACACGGGTGAAAAAATTCAAAGGAACAATTCACCCGCGCGAAGCCGGGGTGGCTCACTAGTACAAAACATAGCTTATAATCATTATCAGCCTGAAGAAGTCCACTGCTGGACTTAGGCCTCCCCTACACATTTCCAGGAAGAACGATTCTGAGCCCTTTCCATCCATCGACTTCCCGCGATCTTAACAATGTCGTCGGTCCATCTGGTGGGTGGGCGCTCTACGCCTCGTCATCCGGTTCGTGGTTGCCATTCGAGAACCTTTATTCCCCAACGGTTGTGGGTTCTTCGAGCTATATGGCCTGCCCATTGCCACTTCAACTTACTAACTCTACGAGCTATGTCGGTGACCTTGGTTCTTATACGGATATCCTCATTTCTGATTCTATCACGTAGTGAAACTCCCTAGCTTATAATCTCCAGAGATAATGTAGTTCTCTAATGGTGAAATATTTTTTCAGTTCAGTAGTTTTTGAATCTTTGTTACTATTGTAACGGATAAACTCAAAAACTACAAATCTTTTCTCAAAAAATAAAAATGAAAACCTTTCCTCGTAACAATTAATAATTATTATAGTAAAATAATAAACAAATAAATATTGTGAAACAGAGCTTGTACTAAGAACCAGGTAGCTGAAATAAAACTTAAATACATTTTTTTTGTAAATAAAAACTTAGAATAAAATATAACACCTCTCATAGTAATAGTAAAGAAGTATAGATAAAGTCTTTTAAGGGCCTAGCCTAGACAATCTAAACAAAAACAAAACACGTTGAATAATAAGGGCTGATCTACATAGTAAGCAAGCTTCAGCTGGGAAGCCATCTCCATACATTAGGGCTAAGCATAAAATAAAAGTGTCTATGGTAGGGGTAGGGCTGTATGTGACGTGGCTGGGGAAGTACATAAATGCCTACTTTTGCCGCTTAGCAATTTTGCTGGGACTTGGTTTAAATAAAAAAAAAAAAAAAAGTTGCTTAGACACTTTAATCCTTATGTATGGGCTGTGCATCGTAGAACACGTTCATACCACGCGTATAGGCAAACTTAGCATCGGGTGGGTTACGAGCAGCTACTGTTTCACTAGTTTTATTAAGTAAAACAAGTCATTTTTGTTTTGTTTGGTTTTAGATTGATATTTGATTTCTTATTTTTTAGCAGCGCAATGCTAAAAAATAGGAGGACTAAATAGGAGACGTCCTTAGAGGATGTGCTTAGAGGAGGTTGTGAGATAGGCAAAGGTAACTCGACATTAGGGGGACATACAATGATTGTTTCCTGACTGGATCACACACAATCTTTCAAATTTTAAACTTATATTATACAATGCATGCTTCAATGTGTAGTTCGATCTCTAGTTTCGATTTGAGTTTTAGTTATAATAAGTTTGGAGTCGTAACGGGCTTTGTTTAAAATTCATTAAAACTTTAATACAGATTTTGTGTTTTTGACTTTTTCAGAAGAATTTATACTTTTGCAATTCAATCATTTTTTAGGTGAACCTACTTGCAAGATGCTATCTATACAATGATTTGAATTAAGAGGTTCAAATCAGAGTCATTAAGTTTCAATTGAACACTTGAACCCTCTAAATCACGATACGATACAGTCATTGTTTTTATAAGTACAATAAGTCTAAGGGCTTGTTTTACGGATTGCTAATCAACCAATTAAATATTTGTCCAAAAATATCAAGCTAAAATTTAATTTTAACAAAACAACTTTCAAATATGTTATTGGGCAACTAATCATTGGTAAAACCAGACCTTAATAAAGGCCTGCGCACATCTAAGCGATATGCAATGGCAATCAGGGAAACGCTGTCAGCTATGACAGCGATATTTAACAGCATTTCACTGATCGCCATCGCCATCGCCTAGATGTGCGCAGGTCTTAAGAGCATCAAAATGAAAGAGCACTCAGCTGAAATGTCAAACAGTAAAACTATCGACATCAGTAACGCCATCTCCAAATGTTAATGGAACTAACGAAGTTTTCCAAATTACGGAAAGTTTTCAAATAAAGCGAGACTCAAAGGGCGACGGAATGAAGGCATAATGAAGGCAGTACTGTGGAGATCATACCACCACTCGGGTGCTAATCTCAATTCAAAACGAACCTTAAGCGATTGGTTTAAAATCCATAATGGCTTGCAAACATTACTTGAAAACTGACAATGAAAAACAACCAACTGTCAACTGGTTGCATCAACTTTATATCAGATTCATAAAATACGCTATATTTTTTTATGCAACTAGTTGATGGAACAAAGCATTGCCTCGAAGGTCACGCACGGTAGGTCACACACATGCCCTACAATGCACTGCCCTGTGTCCATTAGCTTGAGGCATACAAATGTTCAGCCTCACGTGCCAGTAATTTCACCGGCACCCACACCCTTCAAACCGAAACACAGCGACGCTGTTTCACGGTAGAAATAGGCATGGTGGTAGTACGCACTCGCACGAGCTAACTGCTTGGATTGCTTCGTAAATTAATTTCAGCTGTCTAGTGCTTTAGGTTTTAATAATTATTATTTGGCATAGATAAACTTTATTTTACAGCCGTTGGAGTGAAGATTCTGCATGTGGACTATCTATTTTGTGCCTGAACTTAGATAATTATATCTCTCGTCTCATAAAGGTTGGCTATCGGTAATCAAATTAGTCTTTGTGGCAATTGGTTTGAGTTTAGTTTTAGCGTTGTGGTGCTTGCTTAAGCTTACTGCAGTATTTACTAATATTTAACATTTACTTAACGTTATCTAATTTTTCCGTTAACCCTAAATAGAAGATTTGGAGAGAAATGCATCTACTTCAAGAACAAAAGCTTACTCTTAAATCAGAAGAAGAAAGACTATGTTTCTGTTTGTCTTTTTTTTCTGTTTAATTTAGAGGTAGATTATTGTGTGGATTTTCCCCTCAATATTTAAATATTTTGTAAATTTTTGAAAAATAATTATGGTCAACCGTATACGTTGACTAAATCAGTCTGGGTCTATTGGTAAGCTCTTTGTCTAGATACTTAGGATAATTCTTAGGGTATGCTTACCGTGCCTAGGGATTGAAGTCGAGAGTAACTTCCTCTTCAACCCCGGGGGGATGTATCCAGTTTCCAAGTTGAACTCAAAGCAGGTAAAGTCACAGGCGTGTTACTATGACTATCAGACCGGAATACACTGGAATAACTTGCTTATACCGACTCGTCAATCGTGCAGCCAATTCGATAAGTTTAATGTTTTCGAAAGGCGCACCACAGAATAAGCAGTTGGTAAAGTAATATTTTTGCTTTGTTACTCTGACATTTTTGTGAGTTGTTTACCAAACAGCTGCGTGCCTCGGATCCCTTAGCACGAGGTTAGATGCGACAATGAATCCGTGGAAAATGGATAATTTGATCTAGGTATTACTAAATAGGGTCCCAATAATATCCAAATACAAGAGTTCGTAACAAAATCTGGTTACGTACAAGCTAAAGGGAATATTTTAATTGATTTTTTTTTATATTTAATACAAACTAGTGTTTGACTAAAGATTTAACTGAAGTAAAATGTCAAAAGATGGGAACAAATCATTCCCATTTGTTGGATTGTTTCAAAAGAAGAAGTGACTCGATATGACCAAAAACTAGTGCTAACCCCCTAGTTCTTATAAATTTAGATTGAAAATGTGAAACGATTTTGTGTCGATAAATTCAGTTGTTTAATACCTTCGCTTTCTTGAGCGATTGGATCGAACGGCCACTTTGTCTACTAACAAAGGATAAATGTGAGTTTGACGGTTTATACTGTCATAGAATTGGTTAACAAGCTTTTAATATTAAATTGGTTTTGTTAAAGACAATCACGTCTAATAAGATCGGGTACCTATTAATAGGAAAAAGTTTGTCTTTGTTTTCGTATAATCTTATCACTAGCTTTCTCAAGCCAGTTAGGGGATTGGATTTTTTATGTTACCTGAAATAGTACATTGTTACCTGAGTGTTGAAAGTCACGTTTTTTGAGTCCCGAGACGGGTTTGGCGCCAGAGCGTCAGCGAGGGCGCCAATGGAGCTTGAGGGACTCAAAAGACTTTCACCCGAGGTAAACACTGTGCTTTTCATTACGAATACAAGGAAAGTAAAAATAAAAACATGAAAGAAAAATTAGTGAAAATGAAGTTTGAATTGCCGCCTTCCCGGTTTTTTTTTTCTTTTTCTCTGGCGGGCCTTCGGCTTCGGCTCGCCAGCATTATTCAGCCATTATTTTCATTTTCATAATTTAAATCTATGTTATTTTAAATAAATAGTTGAAGCTATACACTAATCAAGTAATTTAGAAGATATATTATTTATTTAATACTATCTTTATGTTATTTAAATTTAAATATTACATTGCGCTCTAATTAGACTTTTTAAACTTCTTACCGTTGTAATGGGTTTCCAACCTACTTGCTGAATAAAAAGTTGGAATTTGGTTGAACAACCTTTTTGCAGTTAGAAAGACTTTAGAAAGTTGGAACATGGTTGAATAAAATAGAACTTGTTTTTTTATAATTTGACAGCTGTCAGTAGAAAGCGATTCTCCCTAGGGCTGAAAGTTTTACTTTCAATTAGGCCCCTCAGGCAACTTCAGACCTACTTTCAGAGTATGAGTAATGAAAAAGCTTTATTGTGCGTGTGTGTAAAAAAGCGTATACCAGTGATTTCGATTGTTTTGGATTTAAACATGAATGTTTCTTTCACCGTCTGAGACTGCTGTGTGTTATAGTACACATCAATTTAATATCTTTTATCTAGAGCCATCATCATCAACCATCTTAACCGGATTGTTCTTAGACTTCTCTTTGCTTTGCCATTCCACACGATTAGGGTTTTTGCAATTTATAATTTCACCGGATGTTAAGTGATGATGCGGTCAACATTGTAGCAGGTAATAGTTACTTAAGAATAAATAAATACTGTAGACAAACCACACTATCTAGCCCCAAATTAAGCCGAGCTTGTACTATGGGAACCAGATAGCTGATACAATACTTAATTTTTTTTTTTGTAAATACTTATTTATAATACAATATAACACCCAGACAGAGAACAAACATCTGTGTTCACCACACAAATATTTGTTCTCGGTGGGGATCGAACCCACGACCTACGGCGCAGAAGGCAGAGCTACTACCAACTGAGCTGAGGCCAGTCAAGAATACCTTGGCAAATGATAGTGATGATTTGCAGCACGCTTATCGCGATGCTCCGACCAGGCCCCCGCCTCGTCATGGTCATGGGGCAGCCTCACCATCACCAGCTGACAGCATCCGAGACGCGACTCTTGGCTCTTCTCATCACGGCTCTGCAATACCTGGAACAATACCAAAAAGCTGTGATTCCGATCTTCAGGCGTTCGGAATATTGAAGTGGTATGTATGGTCGTGTTTTTACCCCCTTATCCTAAAGGAAAAAGGAAACATTAATAAAGAAAACGAAAACAAAAAAAATAATCGTAGACCATAAAGAAAATATAAACAAAGAAGAAAACGAAAACATAAACAGAATTGAGTGCAGTAGTAAAAATATAAAATCTCTCAAGTGAGATGTAATTGGAATAAATGAAACCAGAAGAGCTACAGAGGCAATCGAAGAATATCCCGATTTCATACTCTACCACAAATAAGGAGAGGCCTACGCCGCTAAGGTGACTTGTATGTTAGTTTTAAAAAAAAGTGTTAGTAATAAAAAAGATGTGGATTGGATATTGTAAATAAGTAGGTAAAACATAATAGAAATAAAGACTTTTTTATTTTATTATAGTCGTGTTTTTACAGCCGAATTTTTACTGGTTTTTTGAATGTAGCGCCTGTTATTTCCTGTATTTTCGTTTTAAATATTAAAGCAGGCTGTTCCATAGAGAATTCGCCTTTTTGTTTTAAGTAAAATATAAAAGTTTAATAAGAATATCGTGGTGTAGATTTCGCTTGGGGTTTCAAAATGTTTTGGCGATCAAGTTACTGAAAAATGTTCAACCCTTCGCTTGCGAAATACAAAAATAATATTTAGTAATATTATATTTAATACAGTGATGAAAACTTCGTAAACTGAAAGATTTTATTTTTTCTAAGGCAAAAATCTGCTTATTTACTCTGTTTTTTTCTGTCATAATGTACAATAGAGACTCATTCATTAACTTACTAAAATACTAGTGAACTAAATGAATTTATAAGGACTGGTTTTATCTTTAGTTTTATGACACATTTAATTCAAAAGCATGCATGGTACCTTTCAATCAAATCAATGAACGTTCCCTTAAAATCAGCCATTTCGGTAAATGAGCTAGTAAACTTCAGGCGGGCATAAAGCAGAAAATAAACTAAACCTTACGCTACGTTCACATTGGTTTTATTATAATAAGTATGATTTATATTATATACCATTTTTTTTTTGGGGTTCATCCCAACATCGAAGCTCACCCCAAAAACTTATTGTGAGGTTCAAAGATTTCAATGTGGTTGAATTAAATATAATACTATACCTAATACTCATATTATTTATTGCAATCTTCTTCTTCTTATCGTGTCACTGGTTCTTTCGAACCAAGTGTGGTGAAAGGATTTAAATTTAAGGATTGCAATGAATTATTATGTTCTTATAGTTAAAAATGGTAAATACATAATAGGCCCTTAAGTTTAGGGCATAGTAAAAATATAAATAAAAATTATAATATTACATTTGGAGAGAGAGAAAGAGAGAGAATTTGTAGTATATTAATAAGAATTGAATAATATTATATTTGGAGTGGAATTTGTAGCATATTAAAAAAATACTTGAAATTATTATAGGACATGGACATGGGTGCATTTTATTGACCCACTTCTTCTTCTTGTCGTGGCAATAGTTCTTTCAAACCAGTATACTTCACAAATTGCAAGCCCTTTTGCGTGCACTTGAAACATGTTTTCGTACAGTTCACTGATTACACTACATATACCTACTGTGACTAAACAAAGGAAAGATCTACGACAATGTGATCTGGAATTTCCTCAGTGTGAACCGTACCCTATGACTTTAAAACTGCTGATTCGGCTAGTTCAATCGATAGCGCTTGAAGCTTACAGTAGCTTCGATTTATTTCAAGTTGATGTTGGAACACTCAGCTAATTGAATTTAAAATCAGTTATAGACATGAAAACTCAAAAAAAATTACCTAGCATCCAAATTCTATCCTATTCTTCGTAGGACTAGATACATCGTAATATTTTAAAGCCTTAAACATTTTTACGAACAATTATGTAGTCCTCAATAAATAATATATTTATTTTATTTATTCAGAAAAAAATGTGGTTAAATATTGTAGATTTTTTCCTTTTTGGAATAGTTAAATGTTTTTTTTTTGTAAAAAAATGTTTGGTCGTTTTATTGTAAAAGTTGTTATCGTAGTAGTATCTTACGATCTTCTTACGATAAAAACGGTGAATTCGTATGAAACTTTGCAATTGAGTATTTTGACGAACTGGCACAAGATACAAAATGTAAGCGTTTCACTATCATCACGTTCACGATTACGAACTTGTCCAAAAAGCTTATACTTATTATAAGCTTTTTGTTCATAAGAATTACTGTCCAACCCACAATTTTTTTATTAGTAACTAGCAGCCGCCTGCGGCTTCGCTCGCCCCGTTACCGTTCCCGTTGAAAAAAAAAAAGCAGCCAAGTGCGAGTCGGACTCGCCCATGAAGGGTTCCGTAGCATCAAGTAACATAATATAGAGGTTCTTGTAGTTCGTCGAAAGGTAAATTGCGGTTTACGATTTATAACGTATAAAAAAAAAACTTTTGAAGTGTCTCTCGCGCAAACTATTCAGTTTAAAAAAAACAATAATTATAAGAAACCTCAACATCATTTTTAAAGACCTATTTATAGATACCCCACATGTATGGGTTCAATGAAAAAAAATTTTTGAGTTATAGTTATATTTTTTATAGTTTTTTTTTCTATTTTTGTGTAAAAATCTTAACGCGGTTTACAGAATACATTTACTTGCTTCATCAGTCTAGCTCTTACAGTTTTGGAGAAAAATGGCTGTGACATACGGACGAACAGACAGACAGACAGACAGACATGACGAATCTATAAGGGTTCCGTTTTTGCCATTTGGCTACGGAACCCTAAAAACGTTAAAAAAAAAACCTTTTAAACCTTCTCTGGACCTCCGAGACCAAAATCAGCCAAATTGGTCCAGCCGTTCTCGAGTTTTAGCGAGACTAACGAACAGCAATTCATTTTATATATTAAGATAAAGATTGAACTTATACCAACGGCCTCCTGCATACATTTCCAGGATGATCAGTT
Source organism: Thera britannica (assembly GCA_939531255.2). Classification (NCBI taxonomy): domain Eukaryota; kingdom Metazoa; phylum Arthropoda; class Insecta; order Lepidoptera; family Geometridae; genus Thera; species Thera britannica. The sequence goes on along the minus strand of OW618034.2, from coordinate 14,532,056 downwards.
TTGAGCCTTTTGAATTACCTTTTGACGTGATAACGTCTTATAAATCGATGGAGCCGGCTGCACGCACGAAAAAACATGACTCATGCGTCGTTACGTCGTTTCGTCGTTCCATTTACCTGAGCCCGAGCCCGGGTCGGGTAATGGGTAAGGGTAAATGAGGGTAAGGGTAAATGAGGGTAAGGGTAAATGAGGGTAAGGGTAAGGGTTCGGTCGGGTTCCGGGTCCGGGTCCGAGAGTTCGAGTCCGAGTCCGCGAGTCCGCGAGTCCGCGAGTATTTTCTTATGACGTTATCACGTTCAACTATCGTCAGTAAACCGACTTTACAGACAACCGATTTTTTTTGAATCACGAGGAACCTTTGAAGCACGTCTATCATCCATCCACTGACTCCCCACGATATTTTCAATAGTTATCGGTACATGCAAATCTTGTGGTAGAATATTACAAAGTTAGGAACATCTTGATCCTTCGACCAGCATCCGGCGGAAGTGGCGCTCGTGCCCAGAAACTTGATTTATCTCGCGATCAAATTCAATTGTGTCAGACGAGAAATTGACTAAAAATTCCTCAGTCGACCTCTCGTGTTACACTTTTACAAATTTAAATTTATCTCTCTTGATTTTAATGTATAATTTATAACCAAGCTCATTTCGGTGGTCATAAATCGTTGAAAATATCGGGAATATTCGCAAATCGGGGCTTTTGTCTTGGAATTTGTGAACCTTATGGCGGTTCTTGTCGAAAGAAAATTTAGGGGCGCGTGTCATTTTACTCACCTTGGGATTGGGGCGGTGTTTTTTTTTTTCAAGATTCAAAATTTTATTTTTAGTTTTATTGTACCTGTTGATGTGCCTAAGGTTCAGTTTAGCTTGCGGGATATTATTTTGAAGAAAACCACTGTTACGTGCACACTTTGTGAATTTTATTTGCGACTGACCTACCTACCTTCGTTCACTTGTTTATAATAGCTACAAAAAACATTTTAGCCTACTTATTGACACAACATACCGCCCACCAAAAGGACGATCAGTCCTTTTCTTAATAAACTAATAAACATGCTAGATTGATTCTACGACAATGTGTATTAATTGATTGTTACCTAATACAATACACTAGCACGCAACTAATAGCATAGGTAAACATAAGTTCTAGCCTAGGCGAATACTAAACAAAGTAGGTAAGATATCCAATAAGCATAATCATAAGGTAAGTAGTTATTTGAACAAAATGAAATAATAACAAAATCTTAGTGAACTTGATAACAAAACTGAGGAACAAAAGGTTCGTATTCTACCTATAGATCACTTTATTTCTACAGGGTATAGGTATCTACGAATAAACATTAGATAAGTTTCATCATCATTACTCGATTTGAATAGTTATTAGCAATAACATAATAAAATGGATTTTTCAACGCATATTCGGTATCAATTTGGAAGAATAGTGGTATTGGAGATCCAGTATTGGTACGTGAGTAGCTGAACACCTGCGTGCAGTGTTTGCTTGTGTGCATCGACTATAATCATGGTCATTAATTGGTTCTTGCTTCACAGAATTATAGGATGTTTGGTGTGTTCATCGAGAGTTGACAACCGCCCACCATGAGGATATCATCTTTGTAAGTTTTTATACTACTGTCTCCCTTCATTGGTTTGTTTCTTCTCATTCTCTCAATTTCATCACTATATTCTTCTTCCTGTATTAACTTAATGCATGCCATCATTGCTTTTTCTAACACTTCTATAGTAAAGCTTTCTTCTATGTCTTCTTTTCTCTATGTCTCCTAATCTTCTTCTTGAATTCAGAAACTTTTCGTAGTAGGCCCTTCATCACTTCGTTTAGGTTTTCAACTTGGTCAACTTGTGACGGTAAGTTCTTCATGGTTTCGGTTTTGTTTTGTATTTATGTTGTTCTTTCTTATTTTCAAGTTTATAGGTTCTACTTCTATGTGTTTTAATGTTGTTTCTTTTTCAGATAGCCGCGCTGAGCTCTTCCACCACAACTCCGAGTCTTTAGATCAGCAAGTAAAATGCCTGGCTTCGATATCATCTGCGTTTGCTTCTGATGGGACATGGTACAACTGATTGCTGTTGATATCATACATTTCTGTCGTAGGTATTCTCATGTCTTGTTCGGGTTTTGATGCTTTGATTCTTGTTCTGACTTTTCCGCTTTTAGTCTCTGATCTAAGGTAAGTCTTTGCTTCATACGCTTGCCTAGAGGCATCGCTGTCAACTTGTACAGGTTTCATTTTAGCGTTTCTTTTACCAAGCCATCGATCTACATGTATTTGGTCTACGTTTTCAAAATCTGTTATTGGTACTTTCTTCATTCTAATTTTAGTTGTGGGCTCTTTTCTTTTGCTGTCAGTGTATCTTTTTCTTTCTAGAAGCTGCCTGTTCATCATCTGAGTTTTCCTTGCGTAAGAAACATGTTTTCTTCTCCATCTCGTGATAAGGTTTCTGGGATCATCTTGAAACTGAGGACGATGAAACAGAATTGAGTTCTTTGGGGAAGCATCAAATACGACGCGTGCCTTCGAAGTTTCCTTGTCATCACGGACTACGGCATGGAGAGGTAAGTACACTTCTTTCTCTTTCTTTCTTTCCGTTTCAGATATTTCCTTCTTGTGCTTTGGTATTACATTTTCTTTCAAAACCTTTGTGTAATCTTTCTTTGGCTGTCGATTTCCTTTGAATTTTCTTTCTAATTGGAGTAGTCCGTTTTTTGCTATATCTTTGGTCTCTTTTTCAGGTGATTTTCGGTCTTCATCAGTTTTGAAAGATAGCTTTTCTATGTTACTTCCTTCATTTGGTCTTTTGTGTGTTTCTTGATAGACAGTTTCATATGATTCTTCTTCTCTTGTTTGTGTTTTCTTATGATCTTTGTGCTTTTCATCGATATATTCTTGATTTCGAAGGACCAGAAATGATTTATCTTGCCAGTTCGTTGAATTGATTTCTCCGAACAAGATCCATCCGAGGTTTGTTAGTTGTGCACACGGAGAACCTGGAGGACCTTTGATTATTTGTTGTTGCACTATCTGTGCGTACTCTTTGACGCCTAAAAGCAAGTCAATCGGCCCTGGTGTATGGTAGCTTGGATCTGCCAGATTGAGTGCTTCTAGGTGTGTCCAATGGTTGACAGTCACAGCTTTGGAGGGGAGTTGCTTGGTTAATGGTTTCCTCATTACATACGGTTTCAGTTCCATTTTGAAGTTGGGATCCCATCGGGAACCAACCTGCAGCTGTACCACGTGATCAACGTTCGTTCTTGAAGATCCCGCTCCAATGATACTTCTTCTCGCTGGCTGTTTGATAAGATTGAGCATTTGAGTCGCCCTTTCGGTAATAAACGATGCCTGCGAACCTTGGTCTACCAGCGCGCGAAGAACAATGGTGTGGTTTTGCTCGTTTCTTGATGTCACCATTGCCGTCGCTAGTAGTGTTACGTCTATGCTCGGTTTAGTATTGTTTTGATGTGACGCGATCATTGTATTGACCTGTAGTTCCTCTCTCTCTTCTACGCCGTGGTATGATGCCTTCGGTTGAGTAGTTCCTGATGATTCCGAAGTATCCTGATCCTGATTCCGGTGTAGAAGCGTATGATGGCGCCGTCTGCATACACGACAGGACATCTGCAACCGACACTGGTAAGCTGCATGTCCTGGTACTAAACAGTTAAAGCATAAGTTGTTCTTCTTCACATATTCTTCTCGTTCTATAGGTTGCAGTTTGGTGAATTCCTTGCAATGGCATAAAGTGTGGTTTTCCTTGCATAAAAAGCACTGTCTGCTTGTTGGTGATGATGATGATGATGTATTTGACGTGGTGGTAGATGACGAAGTGTTTGTAGCGACGTGGCATGAATGTTCCTTCACAGGTTTGTCACGGGGGTTCGCCGTCGATGAAACAAGTTCGAGCATTCGATATTTTGATTGTAGAAACGATTTCAATTCTTTCCAGGTAGGTAGCGATTCGGATTCTTCCTTGTATGCAGATTCTTCCCAGTCTTTATGGGACTCAGGGTCCAATTTTTGCACGACCAAAAATATGATTATAGGATCCCATGAGTCGATAGGTATTTTCATATTTTGCAAGTTATTTAGACAGTCCATGGTGACGTCTAGAAGATTCTTGATCTGAGCAGATGATTGAATGGAAATCTTTTTGTGGTTGAATAATTTCTTCAAGACTGAGTTGATAATTAATCTTTTGTGTCCATACCTTGCCTTGAGAGTATTCCATGCTTGTTCATAATTTTGTTGTGTTACCTGGATGTGTTTCAACAATGTTTGAGCTTCTCCAACAACACTCGTCTTCAAATAATGCAATTTTTGCACGTCACTAATTGCTTTGTTTTCATGCACCAATGAAAAAAACATGTCCTGGAATGTGGACCATTCCTCATAATTCCCACTAAACTTTGGTAGTTCTATCCTCGGCAGCCTCACGAGTTGGTTCTGGTTACTACTTGTATGCATTTCCTGCAATGAAGAGGTCCCGGTAGTAGGTACAAATGGTGGTGGGCTGAACGAAGCCACTATGTCACGTAGTTCCGCCAGCAAACATAAGTACAAGTCCTCGTATACGTAAAAGTCTTCGTTTACAAAATAAGGCAATATCATGCGTTGTTCTTTCGGTGTAATTCTAGCTAAATCATGATGCGTCGACTTAAATGTTAGCCAGTATTCTTCTATGACTTTGATTCTTGTTTCTACATAACCTTTTGTCAATCTTGATTTAGGACATTTCTTCAGGTTAACTTGTGTTTTTTGTAAAAGTGCCGCCGTATCTTCCAATAGATTGATTAATTCCTGCGTAGAAGTCATCTTTAGTGCGAATATAAATGCAAAATCCTTATCGCTGCTCAGGAATGCGGCGTCTATTGTTCTCGTAGGCCGGCCGAAGCTCCGTAGCTCGATAGTAATCCGGCTCGAAGGACCATATGTTGATGTGCCTAAGGTTCAGTTTAGCTTGCGGGATATTATTTTGAAGAAAACCACTGTTACGTGCACACTTTGTGAATTTTATTTGCGACTGACCTACCTACCTTCGTTCACTTGTTTATAATAGCTACAAAAAACATTTTAGCCTACTTATTGACACAACAGTACCTATTTGTTGGCTTTTGCCCAGCGCAGGCCAGGGTGTTAATTCTAGCAACACAAATCGCTCAAGCGATCGCGAAAATCGATGTGAGTTGTCAATTTTTGTTTGAAAAATTTGAAAATGGAACGCGGATTCAGTGATCACTCAATCGAGCCGTGTTGCTGGAATCGACACACTGCAGTGTTGGCTTTTAGCAACCTGGCCCTTGTTTAATAAAGCTGACAATTCGACATATTTTATATGTCAAAAAGCGACAAAATTGTCACTTTTATTAATAGCCTAAGTGCGACAATTCCACAATTTTGTCGCTTTGTGACATAATGTCGAATTGTCAGCTACATTAAACAGGGACCAGCTAGCTATATTTTTTCATAAATCTACGCCTTCATATTCGTTAAAAAGCCATGCATCATTACCCGAAAGTCAGACTTCATAGTCAACTTATGTGATAGTTTGGTTTGGTTTGGTGGAAAGTTTGGTGACTAAGATACCTACTACTAACATGTCCCTGGATGTTACCAAAATTCACACAAATAAAGCCACAACCGCAACCCCGAGTGATTTAGCTGACAACTTACCCTCAAAGATTAACATTCATCCGATACAAGATCCCCTAATCTCGCTTACAGAAGCTTACGATTAATACCGCCATTATCACCTACTAAAATGTTTACAAGAGATATTTTCCATTTTTTCATTAACCTATCAAAGGAAAATGAGCCTTATCAGCTTAACAATAGAATTTAAAATTGAAAAGCAATAGGCTCAGGTTCGTCGGTTGAATTCATCTTCCGTCGATGCCACAGGGCAGTTGTTCTTTTGACGTAGCTTCTGCTGTCCTTCCTCAAAGATGAAGGAAAACATTATTATTTGACGAAATAATTACCTTATCGAATAAAAGGTCAATCAGATGATTTCTTGATTGGATTTACGAGTATAACGTTCTAGCTTTTATAGAACGTAACCATCATGGGCCACTGTTGAAACCAAAATTAACAAAACAATGCCCTCAGAAAAATGTTTATTGAAATAAGGATGAAGCTTTTAAATGTATTATGTTACTTTCAGGCTTGACGCAACAGAATGTAGCAAAATTTATATTAAAAAACCTATCTCACTTTGGTTCACTCAGCACAAATCCGTCCTCAACAAAGACAAATATCTAACGTTTTAAATCAAATGTAGGTCATCAAACCCAGATTCGATTCGAATAAAACGGCCCCTGAACGCTACCCAATAAATAAGGCAAACTCGATCGCTAACAGGGCTATTACACACTGCCTGCGAAGCGATAGCCGGCCCTGGCGATTTATCTTTAGTGAACACTCGCCTTTACTGCCTGTTTCACTTCCAATTAAAGAGCTCTGCAAGTTTAACTTCCTGTTGAGAAAAAAAAAGTTTCACAATAATTGACATCTCCTTAGTAATTATGTTGAATATTCGGTCGGACAACCGAATATTTACACTAATTTTTAGACCTAACCCCAAGCGGATTCGATTTACGGTTGATTTAGACCCTTACAATAATTAAAATCCACAAAAATAAACCATAATCAATATTTTTTTATTTATAACTTATATTTTAAAATTAATAGAAAAGAACAAATCAACAAATGAAATAATTTCACATTCGCAACTATGTATGACAAATAATCAATGCCGTACCATGCAACACCCATCAGTAGGCCTACCATGAGCTTTGTCTGGCTCTGTTCCTGGTTCTGGTTTTTAGTCTGTGTGAGTGTTGACTAAATAAACCCTACGTCAAAACGTCACACTAACAGTATCATGCACTGGTGAGCACTCATACAGACTCAAAACCAGAGCCAGAGACAGAGCTCATGGTAGGCCTATGGTGTGTGTTCAAATTGTGTCTCTGATGTGGAATCGAACTCGCGCTTCTTGCGTTTTAGCTAGCTTATTAATGTCAGCGTGGTAACTGCTATATTACGGCCATATCGTGGCCTCATAGCAAAGCTGTAGTCAGTCTCAGTCTGTTGCTCTTAGAGCTTATTACACACTGCTGTTGCGCGATAAGACGCAAGTCTATCCTCTGACTATTCAAACGAGAGACCGCATCTCGTCAGTTTAATGATTATGATGATCCAAAAATGTAATGATGACAATTATCTTATTAAAGTCAAGACATATTATTTATTAATTTTTAGGTTTTAGGAAGACTATAAGCACGTAAAACTCACTTGTTAAAAATGTATGGAAAGTGTGTTAAAACGATATTCAAAATTTTAATTATCATTAAAAATTTAAAGTTTGTATAATAAATAATTCCAAATTCCAAACATTAATTAATGAGAAATCTATATTTTTTGACATTATTTTTATCTGAATACCAAAATATCCTGTACAAAAAAATATCAAGAGGACGAGTAGCTCGGTAGTAATATAGCGCTTACGCCTCACAAAAGTGAATATTTTCACCGTTTACAATAATGCGATTAAATTGAAAAGTCCTAAGCCTTTCCGTGGTAATAAGGCGCGTGACTTGGAATTTCCCCTCATCTTGTTATATTAAACCGGTATTAGAAGATCCCGGCAATGAGAGCATAACTCCCCTTCAGCAGTCGAGTAAAAATACCGTTATTGGAATTAAATAAAAAAATATCACTTTGTTAAAAAAATATCAATTTAGAATAGGCTTTGAATATTTTGGGAGGAAATGAACCGAAGTGTTAATAATGTTTCGATTACCTACCTTCCCTCTGATTTAATAAGCTTAAGTTGTTTTCTTTTTAAATGTATTTCCGCCACGGCACGGGAGATGTTTTTGGGGAGATATTTAAATATCTCCCGATACGTTATTGAAATCGACTTATGAAAGTTAAGACTAAATGTAAAATTTCCAACGAAAATTTTACCTTTTAAAAAAGTTGTACAACTAAAATGAAACCAGTTCACTTTAACGAATACATAAAATAACTTCTAAAATCAATATGAAGATAAAGATAATATCGACATTGAAAGTAATTACTTTATCGCGCCAAAGTCTGCATTCTATCAAACATTTTCAGTTACAGCGCCAGACACTTTCATAACTTTTTTCATTTTCCGAAAAAATACCTTTCTGTGGGATTGGTCCAAGTCACATTAACCACGCCACGTAATCCACATTATTTCCAAACCGACGTTTAAAGTTTCATTTCGAGTGTCAGAGACACTTCCCTCTCCCCCCACCCCTCAGGGGGAACAAGTGAGACATAAAATGAAATATAGCCGACCCTCCGCACTGTGGCGCTTTTTTATTGCCCCTATGTCTAAAGCTTGTAAAAAAATTACTCAGTTTTTACAGTTTGGTAGAGCAGCTGGGCCACTTCACGAATATATCGATAGGTGATAGACCATCACAAGCTCTGTCTGGCTCTGTCTCTAGCTCTGGTTCTGAGTCTGTGTGAGTGCTCACCAGTGTTTATTACACTGTGTGTGTGACGTTTCGATTTAGGATTTGTTTTGACAGCACTCACACAGGTTAAAAAACAAAGCCAGAGACAGAGCCAGACAGAGCTTGTGGTAGGCCTACAGAGTTTGAAGTACACGATAATGATGTAGTTTTCTAACTATTTTTTTTTTAAGTTTATGTAACTCACACTAAAGTTTATTCACTAGCTAGCTTCATACCGTGAAGACTCAGTACTGTGTGGATGTGTCATAAAACTTCCCATGTGCTTTAAATTTTGCCTCGCTTATAAAAATATCACCGTTAGTGAACTGCACTATTTCCTATTTTTCAAAAATTTTACATCCATCCCATCCATCCATCAGTCAATGAACAGGAAAAATAAAAAGCTTCCTTCTGCTGCACTGCAAACTGCGACCCCGCGACAAACTTGTTATTTATGTTACAAAGTAAGACAGCTCTTTTGTTTCCGCCATGGTTTTTATTTGGAGTCGGGACGAGGTGGCGATAATTTTTATTCTTTCTTCCTATTTCCATACTCGACGTCTTTATTTTGAGTTGGAATACTCGCAGCATTTACTCCGAGCAAAACAAAGTATTAGTCAAAATGGATGGCTTATATTTGTGTGTTGGAAGTTTAATAAAATTATTTCACAGTTGAAATTTGCTTAGCAAAAAAAAATAAAGTCTGTGCTGAGACATCCTAGTTTATTTATGAAAGTCAAAAAAGGTATGCCTAAGGTACAGATAAGGTATACAAAGTGGTAATCTAGTATTAAAATAGAATACACGAATGTTTAAATACGCTCTAAAATAGAAAAGGAGCCGCAAATGAGATCCCTGGAGAACACTGTTTCAGTTTCCCCAAAAACCACTTTTATATTATTTATGCTGGACGTTTCTAAGGTAATTTTAGAACCGACGTAGCAGAACGCCTTGGAGACTTAGAAACCTAACTTATATGAAACTTCACGATTAAATTAATTAGCGCTACACAGTCGCAAGCTTTGGTAGGATCGGAGAATGTTGTGCTACTGCAAACTTAACTTGATGAGACTTATAATTGCAATTATCTCATAACTTCTTAATGCTTCGTTATTAACTTTACAATTTGAATAATATAACCAGATGGCAAGATAAACCATTACTAAAATGAAGCCTGTTCTAGTATACCTGAAGGAAATCGTATATACAGCTATCTACATCTCATAGGGGAGCCGGGAGCGTCTTATTAGCCGCGAGTTGATTAAACGTGTAGGCTGACATACGAGTACACTCCCGTATTCATACCTGATATAATTACTTACATTCGTAATGATCTGAATATAAATGTTACTTTAGAAGTAATACTGCTGGAGTGGGTTGACATTATACTCTAAGCCTTATTTATTTAATTAAATAATGTTGACATAATATTTTGATCATTATTTGAAATTCTATTTTTTTTAAGGATTGGGTCCCCTTGGGACGATAAAAGGTTTTACCTATTCTGAAGATTAGGTTTGTTGATAGCCTAAATGGAAAAATATAATTATGCTTCTTTTTGTAATAATTAATACTTAGGAAAATTTGTTATTGGCCTTTTTTTAGATTATATAATACCCCGCTTTCCAACTTCTGTAATTGCTGTTGATTTTCTAATAAAGAAGAAAATAAATAAAATAAAATTTCGACTAGGCCAGGATTTAAAAATATATTACGCATGCGCATAAAAATATAAGGCTGCCAGGCTTATAATTACAATAATGCTTTAAAATTTGATTTTATTTGCATAGTGCCACTATGATATACCAATATCAGTTGAGCTTAGTATTTCTTTTTATAGTAGGTACGATACTGTGAAGGAAACAAAATATTTTAAGCTGGTAGATAGTAATACTTTTCTGTTGTCAAATTGCGACAAAAGAAATATAATATTACGAAAGTGTTTATTACTCGAATACTAAGAAAGCCTACTTTCCATTTAAACATGTATCATATATGATAGACTGTTGATATTTAATCCAACATTTTGTTTACTCGCAACGCCCGAGATTGTTTTGTTAGTAAATTATTATTTCATGTTAGTTGGTGCAAATAATTTAACTGGAGTTGCACCAAAAGTAATTATATATTGGAAAATGTTTCCTTTCCATCTGCAAATGAAAAATCGGTCCTAGTTCATTAGTATTCTGCACCTGGATGGCCTGTTTTGAGAGATAAACGCCGCTGAGCCTTGATGCTAACGAATCGTGTTATGCTCAAACAAGTTGGATTTAATATTTTGTGTGAAAAGAAAGCAAAACCATTTAATTATCATGATTATGATTATCCCAACACAGAACATGGGTAATATCACCGCAAAGGTGGTCAAAGGAAACCTTCAGAAGATAGGCAGCAGCTTCTCCAGAGTTCCTAACACCAATACGGCCATAAATCTGTCTGGCAAGCGTCAGGGAAAACTTATTAGTATTATCCAACAGTGGACTAATCCCGGTTGATGATGATGAAATAGTTTTTACACTAGCAACTTAGTTTATTAAAGAATGGCGCTGTGGTTTGAATTGAAAGCATTAGTGGGTTGCGAATAATAAATCGGAAATTATCCCAAAAATATGCTACTTCTACCAGACATCTTAATTTTCTATAGGATTGTTTATAAATCGAACCATAATAAACTAAAGTCTACTATGTTTAAATTATGGAACGACATTGCACTTTATATAAATTAAATTAAACAAAGACAACGAAGAGAAAAATGAACCAACTATAAATCAAAATCTTCCCATTTGCACGCCATGAGCGATTCTAGACTCTATTTCAAAGGATTACAGTTAGTTATCGTGAGTAGTGCAGTAAATTAAAAGAACTTCTGCAAGAACTGGTGTAATTTTCTTACAATGTGTGCAAGTGTCGAGTGCTCAGCGAATGAATAAAAAATATGAGCTCTGACCTACTTCATATTATTTTATAACAAAGGCTATTATCACAAAAACAACATAGTGTTTGAAAAATACTTTTTTACTGACTGGCAGCCGATATATTTATTGAAAAGATTACCTACGTATTCTGTAGATAATCGAATCATAGAACATTATACATTAATAAAGCAAACAGTAGTAATAGCTTTTGACGAACATTACATGCATAGCTATATTATGGAGCAATTGTGTGGGTAGCGTCAGTAGTATAATATTTTCTCAAACATGCTCTGAAATTTGAGCATTATTTTGAAAACCTTCTTCCAGATAAATCGTAATCGTTGTACTGACCAAATACAGCAACGGCCGACATAAGTTGTATGACAATATTGTTGCTTAGTTTGGAGCTAGATAGTGTTGCGTGGATTGTCTATACATATATTGATCTATAATATTATTTAATAATTATTTATACCTACAACTATTTGTACCTACTACGAGAAGCCTTAGGCCCAACTAGGCATTGATGGATGGCCGAAGCCAACATACGTATAAAAAGTATGTGGGCCTCGGTCGTTCTTCAATCAATGCCTCTCCTGCTGCTGGTCGCTGCAACAATGTACTGTTTTACTGTTTTTTTTATATTTTTATAAATTAGACCTTGAAAAACAGTAGCATTTATTTTAAATCATATCAAATATTTATTCAGTAACTTATTCTAAGCTCACTCTATTGTGTATAATTAACTCTATTGTGACATTAATTACGTTTGAGTATATAAATACCTGTGTTAAGATATCCCGCTTAATCTTATTATATTTTTATCCTATCTTAATCTAAGGAACCTTCGAGCACAAGACATCTTGATAAATATCTTCGTTCTGATACATAAATTGCTAAAATTATTGTCCGCGTAAAATTTCATTTCGTCCAATATTGAAACAGTGGGACTAAACGATTCAATAAAATAAAACTACGTACCTTCAAAGGGTCGGGTCTGAGAGAGAAAATACTACGGAAAGAGAGTCTCACGGATCTCACCTGAGAATATTGTCTATTGAAATTAGTTTATGTTTTGTTGTGTATTCCTTTAACAAATCTAGCTTTTTATTTTTACACATTTTAGTCACAGCACAATTAACAATCAGATGCAATCATTTAAATAATCTTCTTCTTAGATATACAGGATGGTCCAAAAGTCGTGGATCAAACGCAACTAGGGGTTAGATGGGGTCATCAGCTGCAAAAAGTTGTTCTACGGGAGGTCTTTAAGGTCAAGCCCTGCAGAGTTACAATTTATTTTGTGTTTTATGAGAAAATTTACTTATTTGAACTAATTCTTATTAAAATTCGAAAAAATCTACATGCTGTAGTTTTTTTATTATTTTCACTAGATTGGTACTGATGAGTCCTTGCTTGTTAGACATGCTATTTATGGTTGTTAATTGGGTGTGTAGAAGATAATATGAAGTTGTACGATTTTCTTTTTTCTCAAATCATAACTTCTTATTTATTTCGGAACCCACTCTGAAAAAAAATACTCTACCGAAAAGTGACCCTGTATTACAAGTTTTGGCGCATTTAATAGGGATTCTGAAAAGGTATTACATATAGTTTTACACATAGTTGCGTTTGATCCACGACTTTTGGGCCACCCTGTATATAACGACCTCGCAAAAACTAAAATTAAAATTATTTTAAGTTGTCATAGTTTATTAAGAAAATATAAATCTAAAATCCCAAGTTGACTTCGGCAAGTCACTTAGACATAATAAAATGGTACTCTCAAACCTTGTCTTATATATACCGAGGCAACTGTCATATTTTATGAATGGCTTTTATCTAGTCAATCCCAATAACTGCAAATTGATTGTCAAACGACTATGCACAGCAGAATCAACCTGTCGACCATTATAAGAGTCTTAAGGCAAAAAAAAAAAATCTAAATCAATCAAAATCAAAATATTTATTGGGGAAACAAGTAACACAGGGGAGTATAAACAGAAGGGTAAGATGATAGCCACAATAGTTATAAAAACTGTGACGCAGCTATCAGCGCCCACCTCATAGACCTGAATGTTGTTTCTCTTATACAATAAGGTATTAAACAATTAGATAAAAACATAAAACTTAGAAGTTAATAAATACCACCGTTAATGTACTTCTCGCTCGCACATTTTGACCATTTGAAATAAAATCACTGAGCGTTGTTGCACGGAGTTTAGCGTCTTAAGATTATTTGTAAGATATTGCTCACTGTGCCTTCTCAATCATCCTGGTCGCACCATGCTCTAACATTGTTACTCCCCGGCACAGAGCAATAGACAACTTCAAGGTAAGTCCCCCGGGACCGATCGGGTTCTATTGTGGACCACGGCGGAGCTGGAACGCTTGGGATGTCATTTAAGCGGTTTGTATCACTTGTTCTGGCGATGAAGTCACTCAGGTCAGAACTATCATGTTTTGGATATTTCAGTACAATGTTTTCAAATGATTTTTGACTGGACTTGGAATACATAATTATGTCTTAGCTCATACGTTTTGTAAACATCTATGGGAACTCTATCTAAAACCAAAATAATAGACCGCTGACATGATCCATAGTTGAGCATAAAAACTTCAGAAATCATAATTTAAATTTAGAGCAGCCTAAAAACTATTAGTTTAACATAATTATGTAAAAATACTTAAAAAATTTCATATTGAACAAGAAATATCTCAACAAAAAATGTAAAGTTTCAAGTTGTAACAGAGTTTAAATGAGCGTTAATTTTTCAGTTCCGCTCTTGGAAAACTGTCTGTTTCACAAATTGTGTTGATAACTTTTGAAAACTAATTGAGATGATACCAACTGCGAAACTGGTTTCTGATCCAACGTTTTCATTTATTTGCTCATCGGGGTTTATATTCGCCTTAACTTCCTTCAATTTTCAGTAGGCCTACACAAGCTCTGTCTGGCTCTGTCTCTGGCTCTGATTTTGAGTCTGTGTGAGTGCCACCAGTGTATTATGCTGTGTGTGTGTGACGTTTCGATGTAGGATTTTTTTTAGTCAATACTCACACAGACTCAAAACCAGAGCCAGAGACAGAGCCAGACAGAGCTTGAGGTAGGCCTTCTGGTATGCGTGAGAAGTTTAGGCTCGGTTATGTTTTTTACTTATCAATTGGAAAAATGTATAATCTTAGCGTGAGTTTTATACGTTTTACGATTACTAGACGTATCAATCATAAAGCTTTTTATTTAAGTACCATGCTAATAAAGCCAAGGAAGCTTTAAAGATCTTGAACAAATAATACTTTTATATTTTGTGCCGTGACTATTTTTAATATAGTATTCTTTTTAAGTTGAGGAAATCTTGAGGCCGAGTTCAAGGTAAAACCATTGTCAAGGGAATACTGAGAAGGTTACTTATTTAGAAAAGTTAGACGGATTACAGCAACTGCTCAATTATGCACAGAATTTGAGGGTAATCCGAAAAAAAGAAAGGTTGAAAAGGTTCCAGAGCCCATTTTCGAACAAAAATCAGGGAACAATCTCAGAGTGAATACAAGGAAGCTGGTGGATTGTGCTATTATTTACATTTGTAATTATTTATATAAATAAACCCAACGTGCACGTAATTTAAAAAATAAAAACAATGCAGACACAGGTGCATCAGGCGAAAGTGAATGGAACTGCTGGAAGGGAAAGATCTTTGCACACGTATCTCAATCAGATAGCAGACGTTTTAGAGAAAGGCCATTGTGTCGACCGGGGACCGATCGTATGAAATCGGTGTGCTGACGCCGTGTGCGGTGCCTGACGCCTATCGCCGATCGTATCGTCCACCTCTGCCACCATTTTGTATGGAGAAACCAAAAGCGCCCCTAGCGGATTCTTCAAGAAGCATGAATAGCGATTACGAGACGGTTACATTTCCACGTCAGCTGGTGTACGATTGGTTCCCAGTCGACACACTGGTCAAGAGATCGTCGGCTAACCTTATGCATGCAAAAAGAATGGTATGAGAGTGAATGAAGCGAAAGGGGTATGTCAGAATCGTAGCAAGTGGAAATCCGTGATCTCTGCCTACCCCCATGTAAAAGCGCCGTGATTTTATGTATGTATGTATGACAAGCTAGGTGAGTCTAGGTGCCAATTCCACTACCAAGCCTAGAAGAACAACAAACTGCGGCTTGGTTCCTACCGTTTTTTTGTGTGATCCTTGCACAAAACAATAATAAAAATAGCAGTTAAGGTCCCGCAGTTTGGTAACACTGCCTGGTAGAGATCGCTGTTAGCGATAAGGCCGCCCCTTGTATTACTGTGAATTTTTATTTTTAAGCTAATTACTGTATTCCTGTTATGTGTCATGGCAATTAATAAAGAGTTATCTATCTATCTAACACTCCAACTTAGTGAGACGTAGGTATATACAAAAAACAAAAAAAAATCTAAATCCAGTTTGTTAAACACTCCATACTTTCGTTAATATATTATTACTCTTCAGCTAAAGATTTTCAGTTAAAATATTTAATACAAGCGTACAAACCTCAAAGACTAGGGTTATTAATTAGGGTAAATTAATATCCTTATATTTGACGGGTACTAATAAGATTCATCTTACATTCTTGGAATCTAAAAGCAAAATAGGATCTTAAAATATAATCCTTAAAAACGATATTAATTATAACAATAGATTTACAAATTTTTGGCAATATGTATAAAATTATGTAACGAGAGTAGTCAAAGGGAAGTCTCTACATTACTAAACGGTATTATTTTTGACCATTGGTATTGTGAGGCTTCTTTGTACACCGTTCAACCCCAGGTGTTCCATTTACTTGTTCGTGACGGGTTACAAGCCCATCGTTACTGATTTACTAACTGAGTTCATCTCTATGTTGTAATTTGGCCTTTTGAAAACATAGTCACACGACAGAAATCATGGTGTAATAACAAAAATAATAAAATAATTTGTAGTTTATTTTCAATGTGTTAATAAAACCTTAGTGAACCGCCAAAATTACATTATAATCATTAAAATAACAACATTATGCTATTAAGATAAGGTTCATAAAAGAAATGGCAAACAAGATCCTGGTACCTATTGTCCCAATCGTGGTCCCGGACGTGGTTACCTTCAACCGAACTCCATCTTTATTACTGAGGGGTTTAAGCTGATGTTACCATGACAGCGCCTGGATGATGCTTAGGGCTATTTTAGGGATATGCTTCTATTTTTATGTTTTTGTCAAGAATGTTAGCTGTTTTGAGATAATTGAGTAGCTACGGTGGAGGATATACACTCTGACAAGGTACCGCCCGCGGCTTTGTTTGCGTAAAGTTATCTTTATGTCATCTGTAATTTGAAATTATATTTCCCTCTTGTTTTGTCAAATGGTATAACACAATATTCACCATTTCATTTTGAAAAAATAAAGTAGTTCGAAATTGTACCATGCTTCTTGCAATTTCATTTCATTTCAATAATATGGGCAATATTTAATATCGTCATGTAAGAAAAGTGGCTCGCATACTTCGTCGGACACCGACATAAAAAAATCATAATATTATAGATGTATGTTAAATTAAAATAAATCGGTATGTCAGAATAATAATAATAGTCATAAATATTAATTAATTAAAAAAAAAATCATAGAACCTAACAAAATAATTGAGCGCAAAAACGAAACTTATCTAAACGGGATTTGAACCCACGACCTAAGGCTTAATTTATTAGCTACCATCACGTCCCAATATACCACCATAATTCACCATAAATTGTAGATATATTATATAGTCTATTATTGTTTGATTGTGTGTGAATGAAAATGAATTATTGAACATTCGTAAAATGTAAACGTTGCTTTGTCCTAATGTCAGCGGCAGGTTATAATTGCGCTGCATTGAGGCTTTTGTGGGTCACAGCTCAACTAGGATACCTAGTTTAAAAGATACGACGGGTAGTGACATTTTTTTCAAAGTTTTGTATGTTTTTTCAGACTTTTAGAACGAGTAAAACACGGCCAGGGGGCTAATTCTCGGGCCAATCTCGATCATTTTGCAATTTTATTTTATTGCTTCCTTTCGAAGAGAGAATACCAGATTTCCTTGAGTAATTCATCAACAACCTCATCATAAAAGCGTCAACAGCTACGATATACGGAAAACGTAGAAAAAGTGCGGGGTTGTGAAAAGAAGCAATAAAATAAAATTGCAAAATGATCGAGATCGGCCCGAGAATTAGCCCCCTGGCCCTTGTTTAAAAAAGCTGACAATTCGATAATGATATTATGTCAAAAAGCGACAAAATTGTGGAGTTGTCGCGTTTTTGTGACATATTTGTCACTTTTATTAATAGTCTACGCGCAACACAATTCCACAATTTTGTCACTTTGTGACATATATTATGTCAAATTGTCAGCTTTTTTAAACAGGGCCCAGCAATCCCAGCATGTCAAATGTGTTGCTTGTGAAAAAGGCCAATGACTACTAGTAGTAGAGGTTTTTGCGTAGTGGCTTGTCGTATACCTCAAGCTGATGAACGCAGGGCAGTGCATCGTAGGGCCCTACTATAAGCAATGCTTTGTTATAGGCCATAGTTACCACTTAACATCAGGTGGGCCATATGCTTGTTCCATCAGATAGTTGCATAAAAATACTTTGTAAAGATTCGTCAAACACTTAACTTCAGACGCTCAAAAAGCCACTGACCATATTGTACCTACGTGCGAATAATAACGTCGCCGTCGTGTCATTTTTTAATTTCTGTAGATCTTTCTACTGCCAAAGGCTTACTTACTCTCTACACTGATGGCTTTTTTTTGTCATGTTGACATGCTGCCTTTATTAGTCATCATCATCATCATCATCATCAACCTGTATTAATCCACTGCTGGACGAAGGTCTCTCCCAAGACGTGCCACTGAGCCCGGTCTTCGGCTCTTCTCCTCCAGTGCTTGCCAGCTACATTTCGCAGATCGTCGCCCCACCTTGCCGGAGGGCGTCCTACACTACGCTTACCTAAACGCGGTCTCCACTCTAGTATTCGTTTGCTCCAACGATTGTTTGTCCTTTATTAGTGTCGTTATCATATTTTAGTGCGGCCTAGTATTATTTTGTTTGTACAGAATGACTAAGCTGATGTGTTTCCACTGTGACAGTAGGCTGTATGTGACAGGCCTACCCCATGGCTTTTTGTCGTTCAATGTTAATGCGAAACATAATTTTGAGGTTGTGTAACTATGTGTAACCCAGAGTGGATCACGTACAACTGGCTTAGTTAAACCTTTTTTAGTTTTAAATTAACGCGATCGGTATACATAATTATATGAAACAAACGCTATGAAACGGCGGTTGTAACACGGTGGAAGTGTTGGGAAATTAATAAAGGTAATCGCGATAAATTCCTACCCGTTTGTTCCATTATTATTATCCTTGAGTTTTGTTAACAGGTACAATACAACTTGTGGATCTTGACAGGTCTTTATGACTGACAAAAGATACGGCAAACGGCTAACTCCAGGCTATTAATAAAAGTGACAAAAAGTCACAACAAATATGACAGGGCCCAGGCCCCTGTTTAATAAAGCTGACAATTCGACATTTATGTCAAAAAGCGTCAAAATTGTAGAATTGTCGCGCTTTTGTGACATATTTGTCACTTTTATTAATAAACAAAGCGCGACAATTCCACAATATTGTCGCTTTGGGACGTATATGTCAAATTGTTAGCTTTATTAAACAGGGGCCAGAAGATACGACAAGCGGCTAATTCTAGGCCGCCAAGATTCGCCGCGCGTAGTGTTTAAGAACTCTTTGTAGGAGGCTTTTCCGGGGAAGTACTACCACCATTGCGTATATCTGCCACTAAGCAGTGTAGCTGTGTTCTGGTTTTAACAATGGGGTACTGGTTAAATTCTACTTCTCATTGAAGTATTAAAAACCTCTCTTGAAAATTAATAAGACGATGATTCCTTGATTTTCATTGTAGACATGGGCCTGTTATATAATTCTCGGCATGACAATCGACCTTCTCAATATACTAACTTCCTTTAAACCTGTAAAAACCGTGAAGGGTATGCAAAACTTATACATCAATCTATTGAGAGTGGTTAATGTTGTGTTCCCTTGAGGCACAAGAAGAATACCAGCACTCTAAAAGCTCTGAAACTATTGTGATTTGCGGCTCTGTCTGCATGTCTGCAATCAATCGCAGAGGCGGTTACTACGAGTAGTTCTTCGTAAGTCTATTTTTAGTTGTTCGTTCATCGATTTGTTTTATAGAATCGGCTCATGTTCGGCTTTATATTTTCTTTATTCTTTATTGTACACACATACAGGTGATAAATAAAAATTATAAAGTAAATCATGTACAGAGGCGAGCTTAACCCTAAATAGAGTTTTCTACCTGCAAACCCTGGATTTCTGTCTTCCAAAAATATACGTGAGCGAAGCTGTGCTCCCAAACGGTGAAGAAAAACACCACGAGTAAACTAGCTAGTATTCTAACAACGTCGATAAGCTTGCAACCTATCACGTCCTTTATAATAATCTTAAGTTAAGTTAAGTTAAGTTTAAGTTGGTACTTGGACATTTCAGGGGATAACTACCGTGCCTGGGGATTGTAGTCGAGCGACTGTTTTTTCTGTTTCAAAAAATAGGCAACCTTGTCTTTTAACAGTGTTTAATTATCTCACGTGATGTGAATTTACTGACGTAAAGGCGTTACCGGAAATGGCCTATAATGTTTTTAATGACTACTAACAATGTGCTTATCATATTTTATGGCTATTCATATACTTTGAGCAGGCCTCATAGTTTTGCTTTATTTTAGCCGGAAAGCTCTTTTAATATTTAAAATCGCTTTTATGTACATATGTATTCGTCGTATATCCAGGTATATTGGTATTGCCAGGGAGCTATAAGCGACGCACAGGACAAAGGAAGCTGGCCGAAGATGAAATAGGCATATCCCCAGCAGCGGGATACCAGGCTGCATGAGATAATGATATTGATTGAAATGAAATTAATTAATTTAATGTATTTTTACTGCAAAAAATAAAATAAATCATTTTTGACCATTAAATAACAAAAATAATGCTTTATAACGTGTTTCTATTTAAATTAAGCGCATTTAGGTAAAATAAACTATTGGGTATTGATTTTAGCAAAAATAATCTCTTTATAATTCACGAATAGAAATACAATATATTTTATAAAAATAGATAAATAAAAAATGGGAATATTGTATTAGTAAAATAGAATAGTTCTACGTATAGTAAAATGTTAAATATTTTTGATTAAAATCTATTGTGACTATTGAAAACATTATTATTGTGTTGATTCTAGATTTCTGAGTAATTATAATATTTATTAATTGTACTTCCAATTAGAATCTAATTTAACAAAAAATAACAGCTTTTCGTTACACGTTAGAACTCACAAATAGCTGTCAAGAATTATTTTTACTAAGCTACGAATATCTTAAAACTCACCTGTTAACTGTCCAAAACCCACAATAACTTCAGTCACAGATACCTCCCACCACAAAACCAACTATTCAATCCTTCAAAGCTACGTTTCTATCGCCACGGCCGAAAAACCAAGCTCCGCAACTCGAAAACTTTTCGCGGGAGTGGAAAAAAAATCCACAAAGAGGATCGACACGGGCTCAGCCAGCGACGACCGGCGGGACACTGGCTCAAAACGACGCTCCGCACCTTCAAAACGCTCCACTCTGCTACATAGTAAGATCGAAATTTGATCGTAGTTAGAATGAATGCGCGCTAAGACAGTCCGTTGGCTATTTAACGTGAAAAAGTGACGTTCACGCATGCGCGACCGTTTACCCCGATGCAGTTGGAGAGATGCGTTTGAGAAAGGATGAGCTGGGTTGGAATAACAGCGTTCGAATTTTGAATGCTGGAGAGATTTCCAAAGTAGGAAAAACTAGTTGCGGTGCCCTAACAGGGTTTATGTTTGAAACTAGTCTAATGTACTGTATCTAAAAACATATTTAAATGCAACAAATTATTTGAATATGAACTTTGAATTTAAATTTTCTATGAACTTTGACGAGATGGAAGCGAAACGGATGAACAGACGTGTTCTTTTGTTTATTTTGTGTTTTTGATGCTTTTATAGGGCGCCTAATACCTGGGCACGTCTAGGAAATGGCAAAGGCGATCAGCTGAAACGCTGTCAAATATCCCTGTCTTATTTGACAATGACAACTAAATACTAATTTGGGAGACAATGAGTTAAACTCGGGATTCGTTTTCTGTCATTTCGGGAAGGAACATAGCTTTTTGATTTTAATTGTTTTTCTGGTGTTATTTTGAGTTCTTTTGTGTAATTTCGGTGGTATTTTAACCAACATTACTTGAGGTCTTAGCTCAAAGTGTTAGCAATTGGAATTAAAGTGTATTATGGGATATTCTGATTTGATCGAAAATGTTTCAGATGGATTTGGAAGAAACTGCCATCTTTCTTCCAAAGACAATTAGGTTAGGGCCGACCTGACAGACGACTGACGATTTGACGGAAAAGTATTTTATCTATGTAATATTATTATCACCATTCTCATTAAACTACACGACATTAAGAAGAAGAAGAAGAGTTAAACTCGTCAGATGTATGTAGGTACATAAGTATACCTATATCGATGATTAGATGCCATTTATTTAGTTTTGTAAAAGCAGAGTTCGTTTCACGGCACAAAGTAGGTATGTTGGCACATGCAAAGAAATATCTAAGGTAAATAAGTTAGTCTCTTACCGTTTGCCTACTTTGTTATTCAAGGAGCTGCGGTTCGATCAAATCATTCTATGTCAATATTTCGATTGCATTATTAATTCATATTCCTATTAATCTATTGTTGTGAGACTCGAAGGGAGCCAATCTAATCTTTGGGCCCTTGAGATGAATAAATGCGTGAATCGTCAAGCAATTTTGTGCCCTGTAGTGTTGGCATAATCCGGCTTTTAGTTTTTGTTTCCGGTCAAAAAGTTTTTTTCAGTCTTTTTTTTTAAATTTATAGGCTTGCGTTTGACCGCAATCTCACCTGATGGTAAGTGATGATGCGGTCGCTGGTGTGGCAAACTCATCTAGAAGACACCTATTCACTGTTGTCTTGAAAACGTCCAAGTTGTAGGTGTTCGGAAAGACAGTCGTTGTAAAATGTATTGTAGCAGTATTCATTAATAGGTTAAAATTATTTAAATCACTACATACAACCTAGCATTTTTTTCTCATTAAAAGCCTAATCAAACACCAAACTAGGTATATCTAAGCAAATATTTAAGGCAGAGACCGCCGTCAATGTTTTTCTCGCTCGCACATTTTTGACTCTATGACAGATATCCAGCACCCCTGGTGTTGTTGGTGTCTATAGGCGACGGGGACCACTTATCATATGGTGGGCCGTAAGCCCGTTAGTCTATCATTAGGATAAAAAACAAATATAAAATCACTGGACTTATGTACTGGAAATCGCGAGCAATCCGTTCAAAGTGTTCGAGTGAGAAGTTGTTGCACAGAAATCAGCGTCTTAATAATATTTCAAAGGCAATACTTATCATAGAGGTTTATGTACTCGAGACAATAGTTTTTTTGTAAATGTCTCCGACAAGCAGACTCGTAATGAAAGTTACTTTACTAGTATTTCTGGCCCACCCTTATCCCCAGATTATTGAGTAGTTAGTACGTGTATCGGTTCCGATATAACTGATTTGACGGTAATTGCTTTTGATTTAGACGGCTGGGTGGCTAAAATGATTGGATGCTTAGCCTTTATGCATGACTAGTCGAATCCCACGCGTTTTTGTTTGCTTAAAGATTTTTCCATACAGACTTTCCCGCTGCAGTCTTTCAGGGACGTAGTTTTAGGAACTCCCATCATTATAGGACATCCAGGAATATACCCTCCAAATTTCATACTCCTAGAACTATTAGTTTTAAGCTAAGCTAAAAAAAACGCTTTTATAACTAATTGAACTAAAAAGTTAAAAATAAAACTGTACTAATCAATTGAAAAATTTATATTATTGTACAAAAAAGCGTGGGGTGCTTTTTATAATAACTTCAAATACCTATAATAAACTATTGATAAAATATTTACGAATAAGGGGAGTAAGGGGGCCCAAATAACATCTCTCGGGACCCAAGCCAACCTCACCTGCTCGTGGTACACCCTGCTGATCAACGAACGAGGCTCTGGCGAAACCACCCACCAACCCGCACTGGACCAGCGTGGTGGGTTACGGTCCAAACCCCCCCAACTATGAATAGACACAATCAACAAAGGCCCCAAGTGCCCGGGGACACCAGCGGCTGTGCTGGCGTTGACGGGCGCCACGCCAGCCCTGGGGTCAGGGGTGCGAAGAATCTCCGGGTGAGATCCGACCGTCAAACGACTCTGGCTAACGTTATAAAGGATACCGACACGCTTAACGTTTTATCATACAACGTAAGAACCCTTATGAGCGATGAGCGATTAATTGAATTGGAAAACGCACTTAAATACGTAAATTGGGATATTGTGGGACTTGGAGAGGTGAGGAGATTAGGCGAAAACACAGAAGAGCGGCACGATGATGTATTTTTCCACTTCGGAGAAACCAGTGGACATCACGGTGTTGGGTTCCTGGTGGCTAAGAAGTGGAAAGATAATATCATAGAATTTAAAGGATACTCGGAGCGTATAGCTGTGCTCAGACTTCGCGTCACATCAAAAACTACCTTGACGCTAATACAAATATACGCACCAACATCCACACATTGTGCTGAGGAAGTTGAAACTTTTTACGACCTACTCAATAGAGCCTGTGATGA
Source organism: Thera britannica (assembly GCA_939531255.2). NCBI lineage: Eukaryota > Metazoa > Arthropoda > Insecta > Lepidoptera > Geometridae > Thera > Thera britannica. The sequence continues at coordinate 14,507,816 of OW618034.2, read as the reverse complement.
AAACCGAGGCACTTGGAATATGGTCCTGGGTGATTTCAATGCCAAGCTTGGAACCAGGCAAGGAACTGACACTAACTCCGTAATTGGTCAATTTGGCCTAGGTAACCGCAACGAGCGAGGTACTAGATTAATACAATTCGCTTTCGGACAACGCATGAAAATTGCTAATAGCTTCTTTAGCAAGAAACCCAGCAGAAGATGGACCTGGGTTACACCTAATGGTGTAACACGAAATGAAATCGACTTTATACTTTCGTCCGATCTACAGATAATAAAAGATGTCAATGTTATAAACAATATTAAATTTAGCTCTGATCACAGACCAGTCCGTGCAATAATCCGATTTAGTTTCAAAATTCACAGAGCCAAACGGTATTGTAGTAAATTAGTAAGCCATTCAAAATTAACTCTCTTCAAAAATTCTGATGAATTTAACCTAGAACTTTCAAATCAATTCTCTAGTTTAAACATCAACGAAATCGACGATGCCGAAGGCCAGTATAAAACAATAATAAAATCGATTGAGCGTAGCAGCAAAAAGATAAAACAGGTAAACAGAGATAAAGCCAAACTTTCAAAGGAAACTAAAAAACTTATATTAGATAGGGAAAAAACAGAAATTTGCACATCAGAATATTCAACATTAGATAAACAAGTAAAGCGTAGTATTAGAAAGGATATAAGAACATTTAACTCAAAGTTAATCGAAATCGCTATAGAGAAACACACTTCATTAAGATCAGCTATGAAAGGGTTTACCGCAAGAAAGCATTGGATAAATAGTTTACAAGACGAAACCGGAACAAAACAAAACAGCCGAGACAAAATAATGAACATTTGCACTAAATTTTATACGACTCTTTATTCAGATGCTTCCAAAGGCGATGAAACTTTAGAATATGTTCGTTCCGTTCCCTTCTTTACAGGAAAAGAGGTTCATAATGCTCTGAAAACCATGAAATACGATAGGAGTCCAGGAGAGGACGGTATAACATCTGAAGCCCTGAAAATAGGTTCACCTGCATTGCTACCTCACCTCACCAACTTGTTCAATACAATTTTAGATTCAGGACAACTCCCAAAACAAATGTGCCACTCAAACATAGTCCTCCTTCACAAGAAAGGAGACAAAAGCAACATTGGCAATTATAGACCTATTAGCCTAGTGTCACATTTGTACAAAGCGTTCATCAAAACAATACAAAACCGTATTGCAGCTAGCCTAGATAAACAACAACCTCCTGAGCAAGCCGGATTTCGTCCCTGCTTCTCTACATCGGATCATTTACATACGCTTAACCAGATCATCGAAAAATACTCAGAGTTCAGCAAACCCCTCTATTTAGCCTTTGTAGATTATACGAAGGCTTTCGACAGTGTGAAACATTCTGCAATATTTACGGCCCTGGAAAACCAAAAAATAGAGGACACGTATATAAAACTCCTTAAGTTAGTATACAGCAATAGCACAGCAGATATTAAACTCAATATTACAGGACCTAAATTCTCCATCGAAAAGGGAGTTAAGCAGGGTGACCCATTATCTCCGATACTGTTTACGGCAACTCTCCAGGAGATATTCAAACCCTTAGATGTTACATGGGCAGCAAAAGGCATTGACGTCGGTGGCAAGCGCCTCACCAATTTACGTTTTGCGGACGATATTGTTCTTTTTGCCGCAACCGCACATGATCTGCAGGAAATGCTCGACGATCTGAGCAGGGCAAGTCTTGAGGTTGGACTTCAAATTAACCGGTCGAAAACACAGATAATGACTAACAGCACGAGGCGTAGGGTCGAGGTAGATGGGCAGGAAATACAGTATGTCGATGAGTACATTTACTTGGGCCAGTTAGCAAGCTTCGAAAACAGGCAAGATAAGGAAATCGGTCGCCGCATCGAAAACGCCTGGAAGAGCTACTGGTCCATGAAAGCGCACATGAAGGGAGACCTTCCTCTAACACTAAAGCGCAAACTCATCGACATGTGTATTCTGCCCGTCCTAACCTACGGTGCGCAGACATGGTCACTGACCGAGTTGCAGAAGTCCAAGCTCAAGATTTGCCAGAGAGCCATGGAACGCAGCATACTCGGGTTTAAGCGCGTTGACCGAGTACGGAACACCATGCTGCGTTCACTAACGGGCATTTCCGATGTTGGGGTTAAGGCTGCCCGGCTGAAGTGGGATTGGGCAGGGCATGTCAGCCGGATGCCTCCTGATAGGTGGGCGACCATCAGTACACCTTGGGTCCCTGACGGGCGGCGGTCACGGGGCCGCCCAAGAAAACGTTGGCGGGACGATATCGACACCTTTGAGAGGAGATGGTGGGAGGAGGCTCGAGAGAGAGATAAGTGGAAGTCTTTGGGGGAGACCTTTGCCCAGCAGTGGGACAAAATAGGTTAATAAAAAAAAAAAAAAAAAAAAAAAAAAATATTTACAACAATAAAAATCAAGCCCCCCACGCTTTTTGTACAATAATATAATTTTTTCAATTGATTAGTACAGTTTTATTTTTAACTTTTTAGTTCAATTAGTTATAAAAGCGTTATTTTTTTAGTTTTTTAAACTTTAATTATTATTTTTTACTTTTTAGTTTTTTTTTCTTAATTTTTTTTTCATATTATTGCATTGTCATCGACCTTTGACAGGTGCGTGCAAAGTTTGAATCAAATCTGATCGTTCAAAGTAGGTTATTATTAAGTGATCAAACTAACTTACCAAGTGACGTTCGATCATAATTGTCCCAACTTTGACGAAGAGATTGAATACATTCACTTGTAGTAGCTCCGCCTACGCTTCAACTCACTCGCACACAGTTTAGCTCCATAAGAAAGAAAGAGATAGCATATGCCATGCTACCGGCTCTAAGCTTCATTTAGTTCAGAGAATAAGCACGTACAGGGTCTCCAACATTGCACATTGGGGTATCCTAAGGGATGGGAGGGACCTTCAATCTCTTCGTCAAAGTTGGGACAATTATGATCGAACGTCACTTGGTAAGTTAGTTTGATCACTTAATTGTCCCAACTTTGACTTCAAGATTGAATACATTCACTTGTAGGATGTTCAGAGAAAATGAAAAAATGTTGGAGAAAAATAAATCAAATAAAATGTAAAATGTTATGAAAAAATTGATATCTTTTAAATCTAGTGTTGATAAAAAACAAATAATTAAAATAGTTCTTTCAAAAACAAAACAATTGTTATTAAGACTTTTTTTTTTTTTTTTTTTGCTTTTCTTTTTTTTTTTAAGTAGATAAAAATAAAATTAATCAAAGTAAATTTAGTTTGTTAAGTTAGAATCAAATTCATAGTTAATGGTCTGCTAATGAAATGAGCAGTAGCAGTAGTTTAGTATTTTTATAATAACATCTACTCGGGCGCCTTCTGTTCGTTGTGCAGCAGAAGTATTTGTGTAACGAGTATTATGCGCACTAAACACACTGATAGCGTGATGAGGCATCGACTTGCTAGCATTTCTTTTATTCAACCGCCTAAAGTTTGTGATCAAGCAGGATGGTTGTATCTTGCTTGGAGGATTTTTTTTTTTTTTTTTTTTTTTTTTTTTACCGTCAATGTGGCCTGCATTGTTACTTGATCTATCGAGATCATAGCTATGCATAAAGGATACTATGCATAGTGTACTTACAGAACGAATGCAAGGGCGCCATAGTTAAAGATCAGCTTCGGTTGAGCTTACCTAAACACTACGCATATACATACATACATTACAATTATTCTTCCACTATCCTAATATTATGTTTCATTCTAGTCAATGATAATGGTTGGCATCTTTGACCAAACAAAACCACGGAACAGCCAACAAAACGACTAGGTTTTTCGTGAGTCAGGGAACTCAAGGAGTTACAACAACAAGTTTGAGTCTAAGTTGGCCTGGTAATCAGCACATCACTTGTGTTACAAGTGGAATCATTGTCATGAAAGCTGATGGGTTTAATTTTGAAGGAACTCATTATAGGAAACATCCGCTATCTGGTTTCCATAATACTAGCTCTGCTTAATTTGGGGCAAGATAGTGTTGTGGGGCTATTCACAAAATGTATTATACCTATTGGGGATTTTTCATTATTATTATTTTTTATTTTTTTATTTTAACTACTCGGTGTCTGAAAAATAAACAACGGTGTTAACTGAAGTACACAACACTAAGCTAAGTGCAACTCATGGAGGAGCTCAGCAGATTTCCTTTTTTTTTTTTTGGTAAATCTAAATAAGACAAGGATAGAAACAGCTGTTTTGGAATGACACTGGCTGACGAAAGTACTATTGGAATTACTAAAACTTTTTGCAAGCGCCACAAACGTTTGAACTCGTTCATGTTGTACTACTTCATTTCAGTAAATAAGGGATAAAGTGGAAAAACTTTATTTATTGGCCCATACGAAGATCCCTTCCGTAAAAACTGCTAGGAAGTTAAGTAAGTCACAATACCCTGATATAGTACCCTGATATGGTATGAACCTATACCTATGCTAAGTTCCACAGTACCCCCCATGGTTTAAAGCTAGAATAGTATATTGAGACTTAGTATGTACTATTGAACAAAGATGCAAGAGTCGTAATAATTGCTGTATAAGGAATTGTTGTCTGGCCAAGGCTTGCTGGGTAACACCATCGGCACCAGGGAAAGGTGTCGGTGAAGAGGGTAGAACATTATAGACAATCGAAAAAATAAAACCATCAGGTGGAATGAGATCAGATAAGAAGCATGAAGGAACAAGACTATTTCAGTAACCTGATTAGATAAAACGTAATTATGTAACACCCTTAATTTTGCGTATACATGGAAAATGCATATATATAAAAAACGAAAAAAATACAGGTCCCTTGACTGTAAATGCATACACGTTGTACACAGTAGGATCTCTTTTTCAAAAGATTACTATTACTACTGCCATAGTAATAAAAGCAAATTTTTAAATACTTGTAAATTAGCTATGTCACTATTTGTCATCATTCATTTGTAAGATGGCAATAGTTTAGGCATTGTTTATCCTTTGACAGATTTGAATATACATATTAAGGACTTTGTCGTTTACCTTCAAAGCGAATAGATCTATCTCTGATTTGTGTTTATTGTTATTAAAGCTTTAATGCATTGCATTCAAAATCAAAATTTGTAGAAAAGCAACGAACAAATAAATGTTACGTAATCTTTCGAGTTATAATTTTATCACTAAGGCAAGGCAGTAGGTGCTGTACTGCTGATATATGTATGCACCAGCAACTGCAGTTGTAGTGCTGTTACAGCTGCCAAAAGTTCCAAAAAGACGTGTTATAGATATTCGATAAAGATTTTTTCTCTTTTACAAGTTGCACTTTGGGCAATAGAATAAAACCGGTATATTTCAAGATCGAAATCGATAGGAATAGCAAAATTAATTTAATTTCTGTAAGAATAATCTGTTGTCAGAATATTATTTACCGACGACAAAAATACCATAGTGTATACAAAATGGTAACGTTTATTTTTGAATCGTAATACTCAATACTCAATAATATTATATTTATTGCATACACATGGATTAGTTTAGTTTTGGTAATAAAGGTATGTAATAAAGCAAAGCGCTACACAAACGCACTCCAAAGATGTTGTGTAAGCCCAGCCTTGACAACAGCAGAACAGTCTGCAGTTAAAATGCTCAAAATGGACAAAGTTTTTTTTTTTTTTTTTTTACTCAGTGAGCTTAAAAAAATTTAATTTCTGCTTTAAACATGCTCTGAGCAATCTTTGTAAGTATTACATAAAAACAACTTTCATCTTTAGGCATAAGATTTATAATAATACCTTATCGTAATACCATAAAACCATAGGGCGCAGCTTAGGCCACCACCGTTACTTTTGCCCCCTTTGGCTCCCCAACGGTTTTCATAGGGATAGCCTAAAGTAGGTATATAATAGAGCTATTTCTTTTTAATTAAAATAATGAACATAATTTTTTGAAGACGAAGATCTCAGAATAAAATGTTGAGTCTTAAATAAGAAATTTCTTAATAAGAAATTTTCTCATCAGATAATTATAGGTACTTCTAGAAAAAACTAGAAAATATTTCATGTGACTGCATGTACCTGCGAGGTTACTGCTTTTGCTTCGATATCCCCGACTGCTTGTACCGATGCGTCGTTGTTGGTGATGGCGCCGACGCTTGCTGCCCACGGGTGGATAAAGGCCGGTATGCAATCGGTCGGCGACAATACGGCACCAGCGGGGCGCACCGCCCTGCTGCCGGCCGCCGTCACCGCGTGGTTCCAGTGTCATGAACCACGGTTACTCAACAATTGGCCGACAGGCGCTTTTGGAGTTTGAATTACTTGCAGAAGAAACTCACGAAAGTATATAAGTTTTCATATCTTCTGTTTACTACGCAGACTTAATGAGATAGCTCAGTTGGTCATCAATCAATGAAAACATGTTCTAACTTTTGTTGCATCGAAAAAGTATCAAAAGCATTTATCAAGCACAGCAAGCAGGCTTAATAGCCAATTTTGCTTTTTGAGGATTTTTGAGGCTCATGGGATTTTGAGCAGACTCTTTAACATCAATCGTTAACATTGAGTTTATTTCTCAAAAGGCAGTTTTCGTGAAATAGGTATTCCTTGAATAAATGTTCTTTTACCTCTTTTTGAGTCCATCCCGTAGGAGGTTCCCTCATAAGGTTCATCGTTTCCAGGTTATCATAGGTGTAAGGACCCCACTCGTTCGTCTAGACCTCAAAGGTCTTGAAGGCAAGCGAAAGCTCTGACAAAGCAAAAGGCAAAGCATTAGCCTCTTAGGCTACTACCGTCACTGTATTTGTCGCACTGGGCGCCGGGCGTCTGGTTGAATTAGACTTGTCACCACAGGTGGTGTTGTCGTGGCCAGACGGATCGTGTTTGGGCTTCCAAGGGAATGCACGTTGTTTTCATGACAGGTGCTAGCGATCGTGCCGGTGGTGACGGGAGCCAGGATAATAAAAAAGAGAAGGGTTAATATCCCGTATTAACTCATTTCATAAATAACTATTGGTCAATATCTCGTATTAACTCATTTCATAAATAGCTATTGGTCAATATCTCGTATTGACTCGAAGCATTCAAAATTCTACGGTCTAATATCACGTATTAGATCTGAGAAAATACAATTCCGTTCAGGGCCGTTATTCGCTATTGCCAAACCACGCGCGTTACGTGAACACGTTAAGACATCGGTTTAGCAATCGTCGGATTTTGAACGAATCATGTGAAATAACCAAAACATCAAACGTGGGGGGCATAGACAACTAGTCTTGTGGCATACAGAATACCATTTTTCGATTCCGCACCAAGGCGCGTTTGCGTTTAGATCACGTTGTGAAGTCACACGTTTTGGGCACGGAATCTCCAATGTAATAGCGAATAAGGCCCCAGGCGGGTACATCTTGAGAAAATCCGTTGAATTCACTTAACTTCACATGTCACACCTTTTTACGACACCTTTCTTCTTTATCACTAACTGTATTCCATCTAGACATGACGATGAAAATCATAAGTAGATACGGAGTATAATATATATATTTTTAGTCACTGCGTGCGGTAGTCGTGCGCGCACGAAAACGAATGAAGCTTAGAGCCGGTAGCATGGCATATGCTATCTCTTTCTTTCTTATGGAGCTAAACTGTGTGCGAGTGAGTTGAAGCGTAGGCGGAGCTACTACAAGTGAATGTATTCAATCTTGAAGTCAAAGTTGGGACAATTATTATTTTTTTCATATTATTGCATTGTCATCGACCTTTGACAGGTGTGCAAAGTTTGAATCAAATCTGATCGTTCAAAGTAGGACAAAATTGAGCTCAAAGGGGTCGGTTACATACAAACTTACATACAGGTGTTGGACTGTTTGGTACTTTTGTTGTTTTTATATCTAAACAATATTAAGCAAATGACGTCTTCAATGCAAATTTATTATTTTAGTTTTTTTTATCTAATTGAGTATGTTCATTTGTATGCTGTTTTTGCTCGCTATATACAATTTATAACTCTGGTAGGCATAAAACAATTCTAAGGTTTGATAGAAGCGCCATTTTACCCGCAAACCGCATAGCATCTGCACCTGACTTTCATTGACGAATTGGATTGATTCTCTTTATTAATTTACCAATCGAAATAACTACCGGAACCGGTGCTGTACTGGTACTGCTACCCGTCAACAGAAGAAGCTGAGCATCTCAGAGTTCCAAATGTACCTTGAACAAAACAATTAAAAGTTGAGACAGTGAAGTAACTTTTGTTTTTCTCACACTCACAATGCTCACTCTACACACAACGCCCTAATTAATAGTTTAAATTGAATAAAAAAATGTTTTGGAGTTATTGGGTTTATTTACACAAATAAATTTACAATTTATTTACAAAATGTAAAAATTACAGAAACATATATTATGACCTCTGGTGTTGCAAATGTCTATGAGCGACGGTGGCTACTTTCCATCAGGTGGCCCGTCTGCTCGTAGGCCAGCTATGGCTTAAAAAAAAAAAAAAAGAGCTATCTGCAGACAAACGCATTATACCTATCCAATCATAGCCAATCCACTCTAAACATAAGCTTTTCATTAACTTTAGCACGCTGGAATAAAGTTGCCAGGCTACTTATGACTTTTCGGGTTTGGTTGTATAGTTATATTTGTTTATGAGAGTTGTGAAGCTACATCTCAGCACAGGTGCAGCGGGACTTTGGGATTGACGTTCAGACTTCGTAATGTTATTTCCTTCAATTGAAATTTCATTGCAGTTCTGAAACATTGTCGATGCAACATTTTTGTTTGTTAACATTTTGCGGACGTCGAATGGAACCCCTATATTTCTCTTTTAGACCTGTTAAGGGGTAGACCGCCGTCATGAACTTATTAATGAAATTTTTGCTTTTGTATTTTTGCCTGCGTCTCACTAAATGAAGTGGCACCACACTGGAACTTCACTGCTATTGTTGTTATATTTGATTTGCAAAAGGATCATACAAAAAAACCCGTAGGAACCAAGCCGTAGTTTATTGCCTGTTCTTCTAGGCTTGGCCGCGTGAACTTGGCATCTAGACTCGCCTAGCTTTAAGACGTTTCAAAGTGATCTTTGTGTTACTACTGATTTAGGACATCTTTGACTTTACACTTGCACACTTTGACCATTTTGGAAGATAAAAAAATTACTTATAGATGAAAAATTGCGAGCAACAATTTCGTGTGCAATCTATGTATCTTCTAAAAAGTCAAAGCGTGCCAGCAAGGAGTTAATTCACGACTATTAAGATACCACATCAGCAGCAGCATCTAAGCAGTACTAAGCACGGATATTGCAGTCACCAATCCACCTGCCAAGCCCTCCAAATATCACATGTCCACTATAATATACAGCTTCAGGAGAAAAGGTTCTGAGCCCCGATCTTTACAAATATCATCGGTCCATCAGAAACGTCGTCGTACGTGTCGGTCTATTAGCAAGTCAGCAGGTATTCAGATGAGTCAGTGAACTAGTTCCATTGATTTTCAAGTGACGAGAAGGAATGGAGGCCCTATCGGCCAGGCTTTTACTTACTATGAAGCAACTATAATATATTATTAGAGCTTGTCAATAGAAACATGAATTTTTGAAATAGAGTTGTATATCCTTGAATTTTAACGCTTGACTAGGGGTTCCAGTATTCAATAATTACAATAAAAGTTCAAAGACACATTTTAAACCTGACTTTATTAGCATGACAAAAAATGGAACCTGAACAAAAGTTTGTTTTGATATCATATTAATATTTACCTAACTTCAGAAATTCTTGGAAATTACACAAACTAAAGCGTTGGAAACTTATCGTTTGAAACCTTTCCGTATAGTTTAATATACTCAAAACAAAACTCCCAAATCATCCTTAAATCTATGGTTTGAAAGTTCAAAACTCCCTGGCTTTATAACCTCAATAAATTCACACGTTACAAAAACTTTACCGCTTATTGTAAGCCTTATGCTTATGTATATAAGGTGTAAATTATTCGTTGTTTGAGCTAGGGCTGGCACAAAGGATCGCAAACTTTTCGCTAACCACACTTTTGTTTCGGCTACGGGATAAATATTATTCAAAACTTACTTTGGCCAGCTCAGTTTGGTTCAAAGCAGTTGGTTTAGACTAGGTCTTTCTTTTGTTAACCGACTTCCATTCAAAAAGGAGGAGGTTCTCAATTCGGTTGTATTTTTTTTTTTTTTTTTATGTTTTTTTTTATTTTTTTTTATTTTTATTTTTAATGTTTGTTACCGCATAACTTCGTCATTTGTGAGCCGATTTGAAAAGTTATTTTTTTATCTGAAAGGTACTGCTTCCAAATTGGTCCCATTTTAATTTTATTAAAATCGGTGTTGCCGTTTTTTTTTAAATAATTTTTTTAATGTTTGTAACTGCATGCCTCCGTCATTTATGAGCCGATTTAGAAAACTACTTTTTTATTTAGAAGGTTATTCATACGTCCAGATTGTCCCAAACAAATTAAATTAAAATCGGTTTAGCCGTTTGACAATGAAGTCGGTTTCTCAAGTTTTTTAAACTTATAATTATTTTAAAAAGTAGGTTGAATCAAGGAAAGGCCTGCGCACACCTAGTTTGCTGGCAATGGCGATCAATGAAACGCTGTCAAATATCGCAGTCAAATTTGACAGCGTTTCACTGATCCCTATCGCCAGCAAACTAATAGGTGTGCGCAGGCCTTACGTCACTATGAGCCAATGTTCAAATAAAAGAGAAAAGAAATAAAATTTAACATTATTTAAACAAAAAAGCCGAGCTAAAATCACCAAAAAATTAAACTCACATTTGGACAATAGGCACGAGAACTTTCGTATTCCACACTACGTGTTCAAAAATTACGATTAAATTTCTAAAGCATTCCCAACACGAGATTGTGTCATAATTGTTGGAATAATTTAAGCACAATTGAAATGTAATTCTATCAGCATAGCACGTACGTAACACTCTCATTCTGAGCCACAAAAAAGAGGAGACTCGTCTAATACAGGTTTCACAACAGCTTATAAGAAGAGATCCCAATCCATACACTATACATAATTATGTAGAAACTAGTAAATTTAGGAATAAAAACATTCAGATTTTTTTGAGCATACGAACTAGCTTGGCTGTAACTCAAAGCTAATAGGAGTTGTAGTTTCTTAAAGCCGCACGTTGTGCTACCCAGTTTCAAAAATCATGAATAATACTGATTATGTTCTATTGGTTGTGGCTGAGGCATAAATCTAAAAAATAATTCCATCTTGATTCCGAGAAACGTCGTCTTTTTTTCAATTAAATATTAATAATGTCCCTTAAAAATGGTGACTTTTTTACATCGCTAATGTTTGGTTCAGTTTAAAATCACAGTGATAGAAATCGAACCAGTGAGAGTTCATTTTCTCCGATCGATACTTGAGCAAGATCCGCTAGGACACTCAGTTCCTATCCTATCCTACTTTAGTGAAAGATTCGTATTTCTAGCATTAGTTCTAACGATTAGTGGCTCTTTTGATTTCATACATAGATCATGCTGAAAATAGAAGTTGTAGTGTATCATTTAAAGATTTTTATCCCAAAAATTTATGAACAGAGTGGGATTTGAGACCTAATCAAACTAGTTGTTTACTCGCTATAAAGTGCAGTGTTTAAGTCCCGCTTATAGTTTTATAGTCAAACTAGCGGACGCCCGCGGCTTCACTCGCCCCTTTACCGTTACGCCTCGTTGATTTTTCTTTTAAAAGTTTTTCCTCTTTTTCTCCGCTTAGGGAAATCATTTCCCAATTTCCTTTCTTAGTGCACCCCTATGCTATAAAAGAAACATACTCTCCAAGTTTCATGCTTCTAGGACTTACGGTTTAGGCTGAGCGTTGATTGTCAATCAGTCAGTCAGTAACGTAAGAGTTTTATATATTTAGATTAAATGGTTCCAAGTTGATAGTTTTCAAGTATTATTTTCCACTTCTACGATTATAGCTGATAGTTTTATGATTAGATAATTATTAAGAATCGCTTAGATATCGGTGTCATAGCAAACAAGTGCTCACAGCCTCTGTAACTCGAATGGAAAGATCAGTATCACCGCCTCGGGACGATTCAAACTTGTCCCGCCTCCTCGTCAGCTATGGAGTGCACTTGCAAATCCTCAAACCGTAGATTCACTTTGCTGTGAAATAGGGTAAATAGCAATCTTCAAAATAGTGCAGAGTTTAAATGCTGACATCATCTACCACAAAGGAAGAAACACGGTGCTAGAAAAATGTATACGGTGTAGCACGTTTACTTATAAGATACCAATTCACTCTTGTCTTGAAAACGTCCAAGTTGTAGGTGTTAGGAAAGACAGACGCCCGCCCACAAGGAGTTCCACTCCTTGGTTGTCCGCAACATAAAAATTTAAGCAAAGCGCTTAGTTGGAACATCAACCAGGTATGAATGTCTCATTGTCTAGTGGTTTTATAACATATTTCCAGCAGTGTATAAGGAAACAAACTCAATTAGGTTTTCTAGATTGCCATCGTGCAAAAGAATACAAAACAAATACCTACTACATCGTAAACTAGTCGATATAAAATTTGACGTCAAAAATGAATTCTAAAATACAATAGACTGCAGCGGTCGATGGGCAATTTATCGAATTTTAGAGAGAAATTCAATTTGAGGCAGTTCGCGGTTTTGGAAGCAAAATGCTCGGCCCGTGTTATGATAAAACTAAATTAGGTCAACAGTGCTGGTGTTTTAGTTTTCTTCTCGTTTATTTTTGACTGACTGAGACTTAAAAGAATATTGAGATATTTTTTCTTAGTCTGAACCTGTTCATGTTGTAATACTTTTTTTCTAGTACGAATTGCAAGCAAAGTTCACTATCACAAAAACTTTTTTTTTAACCACAAGGCACCTTATAGATTACCTAGGTACTATAGTTATGTATATTAAGTTCTTACCATTAATATGAAAAATTGATTTTACCAGGTTTCCCGATATTTTCATCAAAGTTTTTAATGAAAATTATGTTCGACGATAGTTTCAAAAGTTAAGCTTGAAGTCAATTTAACAAATTATCTTTAGTTTTACTACAGATTAGAGATAGTAACGGTTTTAATAAGAATTGGCTATTTCTTTTAGTTTGTATTTTGAACCCACTGTTAGGATATGTAACGTGTCTAGAGATTTTAGATGTTTTTAAAAAAAGTACATAGCTTAGATCTAAAATTACAAAAAGAGAAAAAATACGACAAAGTAAAGTAAAGCATGTTCACAACTTAATTCTACTTGCGTCGCGTCGGGTCGCGTCGCGTTGTGAACAGCAGATTATGCAAACATGTCCTACGGCTCTGCGGCGTGTTTACTGTGTCCTTTCGCGATGACGTCACATGACGTGCTGCCATAGTAGTCTCTTCTAGTCTATAAAATTCTTGGTTTATTATACCACCTTATTTAATTCAAAATTAGAATCTAGATTTTCTTGGATCATTAAGGGCCAGTTTTATAAACTTGGCCTAGCAAATTGACATACTAGAAAAAAGCTTGGTCTAGTTTTTTACCGTAAAATATTTGTTACCGAAATTTAATATGACATTTTACTAACGGAAGTTTTTAAATTGTTACTCCCTAACTTTTATTAATTTCCCTATATTTGCTTATCTAGCCAAGTGAACAGTAACATGTGAAAAGGCACCACTGCATTCTCACCACGCGTGAATCCCCTCCATTAGATATGCGCTGTGATTATAAATCTATTTCTCTGTAATTAAGCGATCAGATTAACACAAGATTGATGTAACGAATCACCTCCTGACGTGATTAAGACACACATTAATGAGCTTATTGATTTGATGAACAGGTGGTAGTAGCCCTGTATTAACCTTGGGTCATGGGTTCTGGAGGGCAATCCATGTATTTGTCTGACAATATTTGAAGTGCTTAATTTTTTTTTACTTTAAATAACAAAATGGACAACATAAAAAAGAAACAGTTGAACTATCTGCAGACCGTTTCAAACGATCTATAGATACTCGTACCTCATCTGATCCAAATCAGTGCCAGACGGAAGCGTCTCCAAGACACAGGCGGCATTGCCGCGCTCAATTGCAAATTTTAATGCTTATAAGTGCTTATCAAAAATTTCTAAACACAGCTGAATAAGCATTCTATTTGCTTGGTGCCTATTTCTGCTTGCTAGCAAAAATAAGCACCAATCAAGGTTGAAACGAATCTGTTACTTTAAAAAAATATATTCAATAACATCGCAAGGATCTCTTTGAATCTTCTTAAATCTAAGTAAGTCTAGGTGCCAGTTTTATGTCACCAAGCCTAGAAGAACACTGCATTTGCTTGTCAATTCAGTTAGTGAAGTGTAATTACTCCGCGTCTTGCGTCCGTAGTGACAATGTAATTTAGAGACGAACGAAGACCGTGCATGCGCCGCTTTTCTTAAGCGCTACTCTGAAACATCCGACGTAGACTATATTTATTATCATGGAATAAAAGCAAAACAGATATGAAACACTAAAATCACTGTTAATTATTTTCGCCTGGCTCAGCTCCCGCCACCAAGTTTGATTATTCCTGAAGTTTTTAAAAAATGGTCTTAGAATGTAGACTCATACTTCGCGGGTGAAACCGTGCTTGGATCAGCTAGTTTTGGAAAAAAAAGTACATAATTAAGTACACTGTATTTAGCATCACTTTAGAAATGGTTCAAAAATACTGGTTTAAGGTAGATTTACATGTATGTTATATTATTCATTGTTCTAATTAATTAATTAAATCAATATTTACAACAGAATATACATTATTTACAAAAACTATTACTAAACAACATGAAATACCTAATTAAAAAGAAAAAATAAGAATTACATTATATAAGAAACTAGAAAATTTTATAATGAACTCTGTTTTCCACTTGTAGGTATTACAGGTAGAAAACAGAGTTCAGATCACCGACCGCAGGCAAATATATAAATATAATCAATATTATATATAATATAGCACACTTATATATTTTTAGTATTTGGATTGAATCTGTTATTTTATTTTATATATAGGTGAATATATTTTTAGTATCCTTGTCGAAAAAACTTGGAGTGCCGTAGCACCACTTTCACAGTAACTGTATTAATCTCATATCAACATTGTGAACGTATATCATGCTACCGTTACAGGGAACCATAACATTACGTAATTAACGTACATAATATACCTATCAATCTTAACAGGTACGATAATTAATTTGATATTAATTGATTTCTGTAATCATGACTCAACATTAATACTAATCCCTATTAATGTGCCTAAGATCTTCAGGCATCCGAGCTTGATAATATGAAGTAGACAAAGGTAAGTCCAAACATTTTTATAAACTTACGCGAAACTAGCCCTGTCACTGTCTGCCATACTCACCAGTAAGAGATAGCAATAGCTTAAGCACAGATGATTTTTTGATATATTTTTATAATCAAGAATAATATTTCGTTGCAACAAAATTATACACACGATGACAACCCTAGCAAAATAAGAAAAACGAAAATAGAACTTCACGTAAATTCGAATGTAAAATAATAAACTTATTTATGAAGTCCACTTCACTTCGGATGAAGTCCCGATGTAAAGCGCACGATTTATTAAACACGTCACAACGCATCGAGCGGAAGCTGACTGCACAGAATAAAAACTTTATTAGCAGTAAAACACTTCACATTATCCTATACAAAACTTACATGATCAAAATTTAAATTATAAATAAACTTAAGTAAAAAATGGCAATAATAATAATTAAAGTAATAAATAATAGTATTCTTTGTTTACCAATAACTATATTTCAATTAAATAAGCAGTCTAAAAGGCTGAATTGTCGCAATTCTCGCGTAACTTTCCTTTCTACACCAACTTTTCAATGATTGCTAGCACACTTGATTGATCACCTAGCACAAAGATCACCCCTAATAGATTTTATGTCTAGCCTTCTTCTTTTGAAATTAATATTAACAGCTTTAGAAATTGTAGGTTTTTTGCAGTGTGTTTACTGGTTGTGAACTAATCCTATTCTGTGTCAATGATGTGTGCTGAACCGATGCTGCTTAAATGTAATGTGCTGTTCAGTAGCTGAGTAGCTGAACAACATGCGCCGAATTTAACTCCATCAACTGAGCAATTAACTGCAGCTATCGACTCATGTATTTATTTCAGTATTTTAGGAATTATTTTGACGTGACAATTTCCTATAATTCGATGGAGCCGGCTGCATGCACGGAAAAACAAGACTCATACGGCATTACTTCGCTCTGAGGCGTTCCATTTAAGGCTTGAAGTGCAAGCGAGAGCGCAGAACGAGCGACAAAGAGGCACGCACGGCCTGCGCGTTCGGCAGCGTTCGACATCAGTCTCTCTCCTACTTGAGTGAGCGATGCGTCCGCGTGGACAGCTGTATGTCGTTGTCACGTTCAACTATCGTCAGTAAACCGACTTTACAAACAACCGATTTTTTAATTAGACTCAAAACTCAACATCGTCTATAACCTCATGAAAAGAGTACTGGCGGGCTAGTGGTAGCGTCCCTGCTTTCCTCTAGATTGTTGATTCAAATCCAGTCGTGCACTAATGAATTTTTCTGGTTAAAAATGTATGTGCACTCTCAAACTGTGACGGATAACACTGTCAGAAAACCGGTACGAAAAAAGGTAATTCTGTTTCAGTGGTCAACGTAAATTTTAACATAAATTTCAACTAACTTAAAGATTTTTAATCGTCAGCAGTTGGGGAAAATTTAGTGCAGCTGGACATAAAGTATTTACAAGGTGCATAACAGAATCCCAAAATTCACAACGAAACTAGTATACTGACTGTGCAACTGTGTCAATGACCTTTGACAAATCACTCAACTCTGATCTTTATCGTGTCGGGATAAAGTCTACTTCACACGTAATCCGACCATTTAATACCTGCCAGCAGATAAGCCTTATAAAACAATCACTGCAGTGTGAACGTACCTTGCAATAATTAATTTTGGCTGCGTTCGCGACGCTGAGCGATGCGGAATCGGAGTATGGCCAGAATTTTGATTGCTACGAACCTACGGTGCTAACGTGCTACGGTGCTACGAGGCTACGGTGCTACGAAGCTATGCCGGATTAGTTCGTGTATTGGGTTTTCGTAGAATTTTTTGAGTGGCAATTATACTCTTTTGATTATTTTTGGGTAAAAGCTGAAATAAATAGGCAAAAGCTTGTCCGTAATTTCACCTGTGTTAGTGTTGATACGGTCGACGGTATAGTGAGTTCCAGAACATAACTCAGTAACATAAATTATATTCTGCCAACTTTTGATTTAGGTAAATACCACATAAGCAGACGTCACGAGTAGGTACTAATAAATAAAGTATGCCGTTTAAAGGTAGATTAAATCCAAGCGTAAAGTAAAGTTTATCACCTTAAATTCAGGAAGGTCAGCTCCAACAATTTGAACATAATTGGGTCATCCGCGGCCCCTGGCTAATGGCCTTAAATCAATCAAATAATAATCCAATAGCCAAATATCCCAATACGCGAGCTGAACGAAATCTGATGCAATTTTCTGCGATAATAAATATAATTATAAGGAAATTAATGTTCTTTGAAATGAATTATTTGATTTTAATGGACCGGTACTTGCAAGATGGGTCAAATGTGGATAACGTCTAATTCAATCATTTACTAATAGTAATTAAAAGGTGCTCAGGGCAGTGTGCAATTATTTGATAATTAACAAAGTAAAAATCGTGGATTATTAAGGTCATAACTCTGCTACCAAACACTAATTTAACATCTTCAATAATTATGTTAGTATATTGAAACTATAAGCTTTGATTCAAATTTTTTTTGTAGTGCCAAGTAACATATAGACCATCATTTTTAGTTTAGCAAGTACTAAAATAATAAACCTGAGTGTTTTCATAGAAGTTAGTACATACATACGTTAGCCCTTTTGTAAACAGCGCATACGTGAATCTCAGAGTCTCAATTCATCGGGTATCGAAGATTTCCGTGGCGTTGTGTAGAAAGTGGCTTACATTCCCTACAGACAACATAAACTCTCCATATTTTCTTGTTTATGTTTCGAATAACAGTAGCACGGAACAGAAAGAACCAGAAATCAATCATCCCACAACAAAAATATACCAAATCGTGCCATCACAAATTACCATCTTTTTACAATTTCAATACAAATGGTTAGTCAGAGAGTCCAATTTCCTGTGCAATTATTTACAAGTAACTTAGCTGCCGACAACAAAGAGACATTCAGAACGATCTTAGTTAAGCCTCCGCTATACGCTGGTCTAAAAACAAAACACGACCGGAAAGTTGGAAAAATTTAAAATAAAGATGGCGTTGCCTGACCTGAGCTGTGAATTCATGTATTTGATACCAACTATTACTTATTCTGTGCTTGGGTCTGACATTTGTCACGACATTACAATGTGTTGACTAGAATACGCTTCGTTAGACAAAAACACAGACAGATATTCAGTAAATAAATATAACCCAATTGTTATGTTAGCTGATTCCCGTCGCAGAGTTTCCATTGCATATTTTTCATCCAGGATTGGTGATAACAATGGCAAGCTGTGCGGTATTTTTTAAACTACCACGAACGCTACATTTTAAATCTAACTTATATAGTAGTGTAGTAGTAGTAGTCTAATTTATATAGTATAACAAGCAAATAGCCCCAGATTTAATAAAAGAAACCTTCCACCAAGAGAGATTTTCCTCATATTATGCAAAACCAGAGTGAGTTGCAAGTTCATAAATGTCGGTAGTCGGTGAATGAACACTTGTATTTTTTAAAGGTAAAAAACGGAACCCTTATAAATTCGTCATGTCTGTCTGTCTGTCCATCCGTATGTCACAGTCACTTTTTTTCAAAAAAATGAAATGAAATGAAAAGAAATAATTTATTTGCTTGAAGTATGGTACTTACAAAACTGTAAAAGCTATATGTACTGATGAAACTTGGTAAATAGATGTATTCTGTAAACCGCATTATGATTTTTATACTTAGAACTGACACTCAAAAAATATTTTTTCATAAAACTTATGAGTTTTCTTAACATTAAGTAAAAGATTATTAAACCAGTTAAGTATTTACGACAGAGATGCGTTAACGTCATCGTAATTAGCCTTCTATCTATCGACTTTAAAAATTAATGAGGTATCGTCAGCAAATAGTACTGTTTCACATAGTTTTTTAACCAAAAAAGGAAGGTCATTTACGTACACTAGAAACAAGAAAGGACCTAATATCGAACCTTGTGGCACCCCTATGTCAATAACTGACCCAAAAGATCTCTCACCGCCCACATCAACTTTAAGGATTCTATCAGTCAAGTACGATTGTAATAAGTCAATGGAGCGATTTAGAATACCGTAATGTTTAAGTTTAGATATTAAGAGGGTGACGGACGCAGCTCGCAACTTCAATTCGAGGCGCGGGCAAAAATTGCTCCGAATATAGCTATCTCTATTCATTTGATGCGGGCGCCACGGAATATATAATAGTAGTATACACACACAGGCACTCGTGTGACGCGCTACTTCTATACGTGAATCCAACCATAGTGCCGCGCTTGTGCGTGTGCGTCAGCCACTGATAACGATTTTTATGCATTGCCTAATTTCGTCAACGTTACTAACACCCGTTTTCACTAAACCTAGGCGACGCCTAAATCGGATGCCTAAATATTAACGGGCCGACGTACACAGCTCGCAACTTCAATTCGAGGCGTGAGCAAAAACTGCTCCGAATATAGCTATCTCTATTCATTTGATGCGGGCGCCACGGAATATATAATAGTAGTATACACACACAGGCGCTCGTGTGACGCGCTACTTCTATACGTGAATCCAACCATAGTGCCGCGCTTGTGCGTGTGCGTCAGCCACTGCTAACGATTTTTATGCATTGCCTAATTTCGTCAACGTTACTAAGCGTCAGATAGGCTAGTGGCTAGGGCGTGCGGATTCACACTGAGAGGACGAGGTGGGCGGGAGTTCAAATCTGGTCAAAGAGAGTTGACTTTTTGCACCCTACAATTTTATGTTTTTATTTTTTGTGGCTGCATTACCTGACTAACCCTCTAAGCTTATTGCTTGCTTGTTTCGCTTTTCTAGTATTCAATAAGCAAGGATTGGTCATGCTCTGAATGCAAGAATAAAGTGAAAAAAAAAACAACATTCCTGAACCGATAAAGAACCTTCAGAGTAGCTATTTACGCACTTAGAAAAGACACCAGGAAATTCTCTAACATGATACGAGTGAGTTTATTCATCAGGTAAGGTTTGTGCGGGTTCTGGACCAAATTGAAGAAGAGTAAAGAGAACCATTGACTCCGAGTTGAGTTGAGAGAGCCATTGACCCCGGCGCGGAGCGATGGAGTTGTGGTTGATGACGTTCCAGTAGAGGATGATGGGTGGGAGTCCGCTCAACATCAGGTGTGGTGTGGTTTGCTTGACCTCATTGGCCTAGTGGTTGGAGGGTGCGGGTTCAAAATCAGTGATAACGTTACAGTAATAGATGATGGGTGGGTATCCGCTCTACGTCTGGTGGGGTGTGGTTCGCCAGACCTCATCGGCCTAGCGGTTGGGGGGCGTGGGTTCAAAACCAGTCATGACGTTACAGTTGAAGATCATGGGTGGAGGTCCGCTCAACATCAGGTGGGGTGTGGTTCGCCAGACCTCATCGATCACACACACACAGCAATAAAAAACACGCAAAGCGGCTCACTTACCAAAGTACAGAAAGTCTAATAATGTGACTGCATTTAAAAATATACTTTATTCGTTGAGCAATTAGGTTGCTTTTATTCTGCTTATTTACATTCGCAAACCCAACGATTGCGAACATCGACCTACAATTACATGGACCTCGGCTTTCGCACAAAACTCGCGAAAAAAGTGTACCAAGCTAACCTACTATAGGTGGATACTTATATAATGATTATAAACAAACTGAAAAAAAATTTATTTATGTCTTATCACAATTACTATATAGAACTCAATTTTGATTGCATGAAGCAACTTCTAGTGAACGTTACAGAAATTTTTCCAAGTCTTTTTATCAATATTTCCACCAGACGTTGAGCAGTACTCTGTTTATTGAGCTTCAGTTATATAAAGAAAAACTATTTTGTTAAAGTATTTCTCAGTCTTTTTATCAATATTTCCACCGGACGTTGAGTGGTAGCAGTTTTTTGAGCTCAAAATAAATAAAGTTTTTTTTTAATTTCTTGGTCGTTTTATCAATATTTCCACCTGACGTTGAGCTGTAGTTTATTTCTTGAGCTCCAGAAAAATAAAACAGAAATATGTTGTTCAAATTTTTACAAGTCTTTTTATCAATATTTCTACCTGACGTTGAGTGGTATCAGTTTTTTTAAGCCCCAGATAAATAAAGAATAAAAATATTTTGTAGCCATTTTTCTTAGTCCTTTTTTCAATATTATAACCTGACGTTGAGCGGTAGTCGGTTGTTTGAGATTCAGATAAATAAAGAAAAAAAATATTTTGCTGAAATTTTTCCAAGTCTTTTTATCAATATTTCCACCTGACGTTGAGTGGTAGCAGTTTTTTTAAGCCCCAGATAAATAAAGACTAAAAATATTTTGTGCCAATTTTTCTTAGTCCTTTCATCAATCTTTCCACCTGACGTTGAGCGGTAGTCGGTTTTTTGAGATCCAGATAAATAAAGAAAAAATATATTTTGCTGAAATTTTTCCAAGTCTTTTTATCAATATTTCCACCAGACGTTGAGCGGTACTCTGTTTATTGAGCTCCAGTTATATAAAAAAAAAACTATTTTGTTCAAGTATTTCTCAGTCCTTTTATCAATATTTCCACCGGACGTTGAGTGGTAGCAGTTTTTAGGGTTCCGTAGCCAAATGGCAAAAACGGAACCTTTATAGATTCGTCATGTCTGTCTGTCTGTCTGTCTGTCTGTCTGTCTGTCTGTCTGTCTGTCCGGCCGTGTCACAGCCATTTTTCTTCGAAACCATAAAAGCTAGACTGATGAAACTTGGTGAGTAGATGTATTCTGTGAACCGCATTAAGGTTTTTACACAAAAATAGAAAAAAATCTATAAATTTTGGGGGTCCCCATACTTGAAACTGAAACTCAAAAAATTTTTTTTCATCAAACCCATATGTGTGGGGTATCTATGGATAGGTCTTTAAAAATTATGTTGAGGTTTCTAATATCGTTTTTTTCTAAAACTATAAATTTGGGGGTCCCCATACTTGAAACTGAAACTCAAAATTTTTTTTTTCATCAAACCCATACGTGTGGGGTATCTATGGATAGGTCTTTAAAAATGATGTTGAGGTTTCTAATATTGTTTTTTTCTAAACTGAATAGTTTGCGCGAGAGACACTTCCAAAGTAGAAAAAAGTTGGTCCCCCCCCCCTCTAACTTCTAAAATAAGAGAATGATAAATCCAAAAAAAATATATGTTGTACATTACTATGTAAACTTCCAACGATATTTAGTTTGAACGAGATCAAGTCAGTAGTTTTTTTTTATACGTCATAAATCGTAAACCGCAATTTACCTTTCGACGAACTACAAAAACCTTTATATTATGTTAATTGATGCTACGGAACCCTTCATGGGCGAGTCCGACTCGCACTTGGCTGCTTTGTTTGAACTACAAATAAATAAAGAAAAAAAATAATTTGTTGTAATTTTTCTTAGACCTTTTATCAATACTTCATATACAGGGTGGAATTTTGTAATGCCACCTGGAGGGAAAGTACTCTTAATACTCCAGATAGAAAATTTTACTCACAGGAAACATTCCTTTATTTTTGAATAGAAAGCAAACTGCATTCAAAGTTTTTCGAAAATTCTCTCACACCCGGGAATTGAACCGGCTAAAATCAGAAAAATTATACCTTGTACTTTTATTGCATCGATCGTTAGTCAATTATAAGGATGAAATCTCTCTAACAAACATGATAAATTAAATGAAAGAAAAACCAGGAAATCTTAAATTAATTTAATTATTTACAAAAAATGGATAACTAACTAGTTACTTGAAATTAGTTGCTTGAAATGGGCTCCATTCTCTTGGATACACAAATTTATTCTTTTAACGAATTCATTTCTTTAAAAGAATAAATTTATTCCTTTCAAAAAAAAAAATTAATTTAAAAATTATTTTATTTTTAATTTTAGAAATTGCTTTCTATCCAAAAATAAAGGAATGTTTCCTTTGAGTAAAATTTTCTATCTGCAGTATTAAGAGTACTTTCCCTCCAGGTGGCATTACAAAATTCCACCCTGTATAGAAATTAATGGTTCATAATTTGTTTTAGTCGAAATGTTGGCTTTTTTCGAAATTTCGGCAGACTTTTTGACCTAGTGCTGCACCTTGATTTCGTTTACCCAACCTACAACCTACCTAGGTACTTAGTATTTCCCATCTTCACTTAGTACCCTTCCTAAACTAACAATTATCAAATATCTAAGCATTATGTTTTATGCCAGTGTAGGTATTTAACTAGTCCGAAGTCCGAGCGATTCACACACACAACCGAAGTGTCCCGTGTGCTTCAAGCGTTTCCTCCCCCTGCACCCCGCCACCCGCACCGTGCGTGCGCGATAGCAATAGTAGCCGTTCGAAAATGCCATGAATTTGATCGTGTTCCGTAATACCAAAAATGATGACTGAAAACTTTTTGTATTCTTTACATAGTATTGTTATTCTGTAACTAGACAATATAAACTAGGTTCCTTAACAAAAAACACGTAAGATATTGTTGTTTTTAGTACGAAACCAATAGGTAGAAAACTTGATAAGTTTAGCATAAAAATGTGCAAAATGCGATTGGTGTTTATTTCATTTTAGGTAAGTAATTTGAAATAAAAACTGTTGAGGAACCTAGATAAATACTATGCAAATACAATTATTACAATAATATAGTGTAAATCTGTCTAAATTAGAAATCATTTTGGTATTCCGTTTGTATGAAAATTTTCCATAAGTCAGCCCCTTAACTAGTTTTTTCGTGTGCGCGAGCTGCAAGCAGCTTGCGTGTCGGTGTGCTACTCCCAGTTTTACATTACACTTGCACTTGTAAAACCCCAAAAAGTAGTAAAGAAAGTCCTAAGTAACCCTAAAAGTCGATCAGTGAATCAAGTTCCTCAGTGTAGTAAAACCCCAATCAAAGTCCTAAAGAACCCTAAAATTGTTTACATAATCAAGGTCCTAAGTGAAGTAAAATTCCAATTAAAGGCCTAAGGAACCCTAAAAGTTGTTTATTTTATCAAGTTCCTCAATGTAGTAAAACCCCAATCAAAGTCCTAAGGAACCCTAAAAATGTTAACATTATCAAGCTCCTAAGTGTAGTTGAAACTCCAATCAAAGTCCTAAGGAACCCTAAAAGTCGAACACTTAATCAAATTGCTCAATGTAGTAAAACCCCAATCAAAACCTTATACGGAACCCTAAATTGTACGTCAAGCCAAAACCCTTAACGGGTCGAAACCGCTGGAAGGAACCCAAACGTTGACTACCGGGTCGCGTGCATCGCGAGCTGCAAGCAGCTCGCGTCCTCAATGCGTTCCCACAGGGGCGGAACCCTAAACCAAGTGAAGATCCAATCAAACACCTTAAAAAACCTAAAATTCAATCTCCAATCATAGTCCTCAGTCGAATGAACCGTTTGAACGACCTTAATCGGACGATTTTTGCAAAACCGGAAGTGGCACAGCCGCCATTTTGAATTTTGAACTCAGTCTAGTGAACATTTTTTCACACCCCTAAGACACCCTAAATTTCAGTAGGAGGGGGTTCTAAATTTCAGTAGGGTGGGCGTGGTCGCGTGGCGGCTCGCTTCGCTCGCCGCAACGTTCCCCCCGGGTTCAGGAGGAGGGGGTTCTGGGGGCTTGAGGGGGGGGTCACAGCACGGCTCGCTTCGCTCGCCGCGACGCTCCCCCCGGGTTCAGGAGGAGGGGGTTCTGGGGGGCTTAGGGGGGGGGGGGGGGGTCACAGCACGGCTCGCTTTGCTCGCCGCACTGTTCCCCATTCGCTCGCCGCAATGCTCCACTCGAAAAAAAGGGTCAAAAATAATAAAGGGGTCTAGAGGGGGGAGGGGGGCAAAATTTATTTTGCTTTCAAAATAATCTCACCTTCCCTACATGACCCAAAAAAAAAGTCTTGCAAGTCACTCCGCTTGGAAGATACGAAAGGGGGGGGTGAAAAAAGGGGCAAGAGGGGGGTGTTTTTTTTGTTTTTTCAATTCAGGAAGAAACCCTCTATAC
The DNA here is from genome assembly GCA_939531255.2 of Thera britannica. NCBI lineage: Eukaryota > Metazoa > Arthropoda > Insecta > Lepidoptera > Geometridae > Thera > Thera britannica. The sequence goes on along the minus strand of OW618034.2, from coordinate 14,482,507 downwards.
GAAACCCTAATCGAAAACCCCCTATCTCGACGGCATCCGGTAGCACTCACAAAAGGGGGGGTCCTGGGGGGCAAGGGGGGCAATTTTTTTTGTACAATAATATTCTTATCTTTTTTCTTCTCTTTCGTCTTCTCCCTTTTAATCTTTTTTTTTCTGAAAAGTAATATTTCATCAAAATCGGCTAAGCCGTTTTGTTTTATTATTTGTTACTGCATACCTTCGTCATTTAATTTTATGATCCAATTTAGTAAATTTTTCTTTTATCTAAAAGGTTATACTTCCAGATCTGTATGTAAATCTAGTAAGTATAACTTAGTGCATAGAATTCATGCCTATGGAAATAAATAATAATAATAATAATAATAATGCTGGACAATTCACACAACATTATCTAGCCCCAAGCTAAGCAAAGCTTGTGTTATGGGTGCTAGATAACTGATATACATAATACAATACATTACATGCATAGATAATTTTCATTTCAATTCATAAATGAATTGAAATGGAAATTATTTATGGGTGGCTTTAAGCTTTGCACTCATTTAGGCCTTCGGTGCTCATTGCGGTGGAGATCAGTGAAGCATTGTGAAATAACACTGTCTATTCGACTTATATTATTGTATTTTATCGGCATTTAAAAATATTAGGTATACCAAAGAGTTTCGACAACCCCAACTGACTCTTCAAAGTTCTGTCAAACGCAAAATCTTGGGAAACTCCTTGCTGCGTGTATAGAAATAGGCACATGTATTTTGGTATTTGGGTATTTGAGCGCACCGTGCATGAAGCCTTTGACAGAAAGTTCCAGAATTCGGGACATTACAGGCACCTCCAGATTTAAAAGACGGCAATCAAAAATACTCAAAACCCATGATATTATTGTTATGACTGGGCTCTCAGCTCATTTATTAGTAGCTCTGCCTTCTGCGCCATAGGTCGTGGGTTCGATCCCCACCGAGAACAAATATTTGTGTGGTGATCATAGATATTTGTTCTCCATCTGGATGTTATATTGTTTTCCAAGTACCTATGTATTTACAAACAAAATGTATTTAAGTATTACATCAGCTATCTGGTTCCCATAATACTAACTCTGCTTAGTTTAGGGCTAGATAGTGTAGTGTAGATTGTCCATAATATATATATATATATATATATATATATATACTTCCTTTTCATTGTAATGGGCTCCCAAACTCTTTGCAAAATCGACACTATTTTTATAAAGGCCTAAAATCGGCTACTAGTTTTTGAGTCTTCTTCTTGTCATGTCAATAGAAAATTAAAGCTGGTGTGGTGGATTATGAATGTGCCTCAAAAGTTTTGCTACTTCACGTTGGTTTCATTTATTGTTTTCCTTCACCGTTAGAGTGTACTGACATAGTGCACATAGGTTTTTTGGCAGATAAACTAATTTGTGCATGACGGGGTTTGAACACACGCCTTTAGAATCAAAAAGCGGGTCGCTACGACAATATAACCGGTGCTAAGCAACCAGAGCGCCCCTCCACCTAATGGACCGATGACATTCTAAAGATCGTGGGAAATCGGCAAATTGTTTTTTCATGGAAATGTATAAAGGAGGTCTATATCTAGCAGTGGACTTCTACTTACTGATGATGATGACGGAAAGCACTGGGTAGATAGGAAGATAGCTACTTATGCAACTACAAAAATGGAGGTATTTAACAAAAGCATTGCGCTTCGCTGGTCACGCACGATAGGAACGTGCCCTAGAATGTACTTGATAAGTTATATGCTACATAAAATATATACTTCTACAGGCTGATGATGATGTGAATACAGGTTATCGATCATAATGTACGATGAAGATGGTTTTATGTCATTTCGTTATACTGTGACAGTTTGTTTTATGTTACACTGTGGCAAATTTATAGTACCAGTAGTAGCTATGATTTAATCTAGGGTATATTTTACGTAGTCAGAGATGAAATGTCATGTCACGAAATTTGACATAGGTCCAACCTTCTTGGCCGCTCGGGCTGTACTGAGAAGTAAGTACAGAAACCTATCTATTTATATTTTTGAAAATTTTATTTTTTTATAAAAACTACGGCAACTAAGAAAAATGCAATAACATCAGGTTTTTACGTATTTATTAAGGTAAACGGGAACAAAACTTTCATTGCAATGGCTCTAACAGCAACGGAAAAAAACCATTTCAAATCCAAAAAAAATTGAGAGTTTTTGGCAAACTTTGCGTTCAATTTTATCGAACCCTGTGAGTTGAGGAGAATTTCTAGCCTAATCATAATTTTTTTACACCATTTAATTGTAATATTTTACAAAAAAAATAAATGGATTCGTCCATACAACGAAAAAAAATGCTACTTTACATTTTCGGTTTCACCTCATGTAGGCCCTTAAGAGGCCGACACTAGAAACGCGTTCGTCAATGCACACTTCAGTTATTGCTTTCGAAACGAGCGCTACCCTTTGCGCGCACCACTGAACCATAAACAAAATTCTCCAACGCGTGCGGGCACAACCATTGCTGGTTTTGATTGAAATAAAATAACAAGCATAAAACATAAGCGTCGATGGTTGATGAATTTGTTGTGATAGTCGTGTGTAATGAGCCGTGACGGTCCAATGATGCTGCGCTGTAGAGAGCGCAGATATGCATTATGCAGCTGTAGGTACCGGTGACGTAAACTAAGTTTCGCTAATGTTAGCGATGGTTTAACGGACTGTTTATGCGTTATCTATTTAGACGCGGCCAGTATTGATCGGATGCATTGCCGGTTAGTGCACTTAATGTGTCCGAAAATAGGCTGTATTTTTTATTCTAGCAGTATTCCTAGATTGCCAGCATATTATTGCATTTTCTAAAAATTTACAAAACTCTTGGTGAAGTCATAGCGGTTGGAAAAAAGCATTTTCCAAATGTTTTCAGGAAAAACCGTTACTAACTTTGACTTTCAACGATTTACAAGTCGTGGTTGGTTCATTGGACTGGTGGCTTTGCTATTCGGATTCTGGTCGCCATTCGAGAACTTTTAAAGAAGAATGCAAACTAGTTTCCTTCAGCATTTCTTAAAAATATACCAATCAAAAATTACTGAACGTTAGGAAATGGGCACCTAGTTATCAAATCGGTAATTAATGAATCTGGCTCCGAGCTAGTTATCGGAGCGGAACGAATCTGCCCATTTTGTGGAGCGGTTCTCTGAATTTCACGCTGAAACCTGAAGTTGCTTTAAAATTGCGTCGTGCATGGACATTTAGGAGAGTCGTTATATAAAAAAGGTTATGGGTTTTTTTTGTTTCTCATAAAACCCTTGTTTAATCCATAGAGCGATATGAAAACAATGGTTGGCTTCATCTTCAAAAACTATGAATGACAAACAAAATCAGAAGAACATAACCCTTCTTCTGGGTGGTCGGGTAAAAACTGCGATGCACAAAAAGTCTAGGTATGGATTATTTACAAGGGAGCAGAATCTGCCCACATTATGCATTAAAATCATTTTCTCTTGGTAGTCTGGGAATAAAACGTAGCAACACCAAGAACAGATACTATTGAGCATAAATATACGAAACATAAAAGCTAATCTTCGAGCATTGCCTTTGTCAAGCATCTTATAAGAGTCTAAAGGAGTCTAAAAGCCACAATATCGCAGAATATTACCAAAATAAAACGAGAAAACGCGCTAAGATTACTTTGCATACAAAATCACCTAAGCAGAGCCATTGAATATTATCATAGTTACTTTAATACTGAAATTTCACTCAGTAAATTATTTTTAATACTCTCGGATAGAATTCCCATGACTTTGCTAGTGTGGAGCTATTTTACATAAACTGCAACCCCCGCATCACCTATTTAGGGGTTGAACTTCAGAAACCATTATTACACTCCTACGCACTAAGACAAACATACCTTCTTTCAACCCTTCTTTGTGTACAACACAACAGAATTGTTTGTCAAAAAAAAACAACACGCCTTATTCTTAACTTAAAAATCATTAGTGTTAAAACCAAGATTAAATCATCGTCATAAGCACAAGCAAATCCACTGGTTGTAATACCTCTCATTGAAATATGGGGAGGCTTACCATAGTCACCACGCTTGGCAGGCAAGTTGGTGGCGCCGTAGACTTAGTTCACCTGGGGTAATTAACCTAGGTGAATTAAATTTCGTAGATTTAATACAACTTCAGTATTGATTTTAAGAAGATACTGATGAGTCATGTACCTCAACTTATTGCAGTAGAAGTGAGACAAGGCTGTATAAAAGTTATAGCATCCTACGTTGCAAGAATTCCAAGTTTTAGTGGTTTTAGTTAAATCTACAGAATTTTTAAAGAAATGTATTCTATCTGTCCTTTGAAAGTAATATACGGTGCAATTTGCATGTGCAGATGTTTGACTTTTCGCTGTACAATAATGCAACAATAGCAGAACCAATTTGAATAAATCATCGAATAAGTCATCATCATCATTCTCTAGTCCTTGTCCCACCTTATGTAGGGTTGGTACAACAGGTTTTCGTTCTCCACTTTCCTCTATTAGCCGTCATTTCAACAGTCACTCCTTTCTTACTCATGTCATCCTTTACACAATCCATGCATCTTTTCTTTGGCCTACCTCTACTTCTATAACCATCCACATTCATATTTAGAACTCTTCTCGTTACATGACATTCTTCCCTTCGCATGCCGTACCATGCTAACCTATTGCTTCTCATCTTTTCAGTCACTGGCGCCACTTTCAAACTGCCCCTAATATACTCATTCCTTATCTTATCCATTCTAGTCACTCCACACATCCATCACAACATTCGCATTTCCGCTGCATGCACTCTTCTCTTATAATAAATCATCAAATAAGTATATTTTGTTAAACGAAGATTCAGTCATTGTTCTATCCCCATAATAATATGGCGTTGCAACAGTTAGTAATTACTACTTACTATTAGAGCAGTAAGTAGGTCACAGGAACTTAAATGAAAAATTACTGAACCAAAAACTAAAGAATTCTCTAAATTGGAAAGTTATTAAATCAAACCTTCTAGCGGAAACATCCGCTCGTATTTCCGAAGCGGCCGTAGATTTCATTAGACTTAATTGAAAAATAAAAAGAATTCTTTTAGTTACATCGCATTCAGTTCTGTCTTGCCTGCCATCCCGCAGTTTAGTCTACAAATGCTGTTCTTTCCTGACAACCTTTGCCCTGTACATCCGCTACCTCATCCACTCAAATTTGAACCATGTCTCTTCGTCACAAGATCCATTTTCAAAAGGCGAGTTTTATATCTTACGCTGTTATTGAGCGCTGATATGGCCGCAGTAATATCCGAATCTTTTAATACATCTCCAGCTTTTTTATTTGTGGCATAAAGTTTAGTTTTCCTTGCACATTATAGGCGGTTATTACCTTTTGGTGCTGCGAGGTAAGATCCCGGTACTAAGTGCATAGAGATCGTTCTACGTGCATCCGGTTGGAATGTCAGTTGAATATTCTCGTTACCGCAATAATCCACCTTCGGGTCGAAATAATGTTTGTTATATTTTACAGTTCGCAATCGGCACGACCGCTACAATTATTTCTATTCCATTGGACGGTTGATGTTTGGAAAGAAAATTGTTGGGAAATACTATCTGGGTCAGTTTGGTTTCTTTGTTCTCTAAATAGGTACATGACTAGTATGACATATGGACTGACCTAGGTCTTACAACCTGCTACAGACAGCCCAATACGTCTGTTAGTACAAAATTCGTCTGTAAGTTATTCAAACCTCATTATTTTCTAGGTTTTTTTTGTTCGTCATAACCGTAGATAAATCTTTTAGAATAGAGCTATTCCATAAAATGGTTGAAGCGTCACAATAACGTGGATTTTTGTTATAAGCTCGCAGTACACCAAGCACTAGTTAACTTTGTTGCTTACAACAATACCTTTAGGCACCTGATGAGCCTGAGGCGCTTCTGTAGCGCCTCAGAAATGTACGCTGATGCCCGTATCGACTCTTTCAATGCTATCCAACGAAAGAGGATAGCGTCTTTTATGTCCAGAGTTGACTCGTGTGGCAATAGTATTATTAGGAGTCTGGCGGAAAGGCTTATGCCGACCAAAGTGTATGAGCGTTGGGTGAATATTGCCACCTAACATTATTAGGTACCTACCTACCTATTTATAATGTTTGAGTACCTGCTTGTTTGTTGTGCTTGTTATTTTTTTGTATTTCTGTGTTAGTTGTAAGAAAAATATGGAACTTGTGTCTGAAATAAAGATATTTATTATTATTATTATTTGTATTTTAAATGCCAACCAGAAAAACTTTTACTTGACAAGCTCACCGTTGGCGTCGCTTTTAAAGTAAAATGAGACATGCTTTTACTTGTTTATTTTTGATTTTTAATTTTTGTTCCGACTAAGCTTTGCAATGGCAATTAATAATCACGCAGAACATTACCTGCTTTGTTATTTAGGAAATAAACTATTAACTAAGCAAACTATGCCAGAAAAACTTCTGCTAACGGTACAGGTGCATTTTAAATTCCCTAACGTTCCCGCTCCAACGGGTGCGTGCGCGAATACGAATGAAGGCCCTTTCGGTGCAAAGACGAATATAAGCAAAGAACTAACTTTTCAAACTCACAGGTGAAATTGTGCAAAGTTTTATGTTGATAGTGCTGAAATTCTTTTGCTCGAGAGTCTTTGGCGAAATTCGGGTATTTTTCAGATAGGTAATTTATTTTATACTTCACAAAACAAAAAAGCTAGCATGATGTTATTTATAAACAAGTTTTAAAATATAATACAGCCCCCACACAACTGTTATTAAGGTTCTTTGCCACTTTGTATAAATATTTAGATGTCCAGAAACTTTTCACTAAAAGTCGATGACTTAGAAAACGTGAACGTTTAAAATAAAAGCTCAAAAGAAATAAAAAAACCTTAAAAAAATGACAAAAATATTCGATCAAAACCAAATCGGTTTCAAAATTCGTTCTCAATGGAGCCCAACAATATTGGTAGTTATTTTTTTTATCATAATAAACGAAATTCGCCAACTCACTCATCCTGAAATCTCTGAAACGTAGTACCTACCTAAAAGTCTGAAATGCAACACAGGCACTCTTTGAAAGGTACGAGCACTCAGAAATAACTCTTGAAAAAAGGTATGGGGGATAAAAAAGATGTGTCAAAATTGTATTTTGTGTTTTTTAAGGTGCACCTAAATAACGAATTAAACCTTCATTATACTTAGCTTTGTACCCTAAATGTCATGAAGCTATACTTTTGTAAACTTTTTTTTGAAAAATAAATTGTATTGTATTGTATAGATATAACTTTGCGCTAACCTAGTGGCGGGGAACTTTACTAGTATTCTATAATAGCTATTTCAGCTCCCTCTGAACTTAGTTGTACTCAAAATGAACTATGTAGAAACTAATTTTTCACGAGACACTAGAAGACCTCGCCTCCGCGATTGATACACTGTTACTCGGTTTTCTAAAAACGGTGGCCGTATAATAGCGAAGACAGTCGTCATGCGCAGGCTTAAATTGTCCAGCGGCGGCATTATAATAAAGGTCACTCCTTAGACATCGTATCGATGATAATAAAGAAAACTATCCAGTGACTTTTTTTTATTTAACTAGCTGAAAGAACATGTATATTGTCCACCTGATGTTAATTGGTAACCATGGCCTATAACAAAGTAGGTCACGCACGTCAGGAACGTGCCTATTACTATTATTTGACTTATTTTAAGTCACATAGTACGCTGTCATTATTGACAGTTCGTCAGCATCAATATAACGGCTGTAGTAAAACGGTGGCCAGTTTCCGGTGGCAGGGTTTTAAGGCAGCTCCCGCATTGGCGTCGGAAGGGTCACGTATCGTTTTTACAGCCTCAGCTGCTCTGCTGGTGGCCAATTGGAAAAAAACACGCCATTTACGTGGCTTGCAGACGAGATACACAATACCGCAACTTGTGAAACTTTAAACATTTGTGATGGCGCGAAATAATGAATACAAAGAACAATTTTATTGTGCCTGGGGAAATAAAATAATAGTGTCCATAGTTGGGAAGCCAAGGTATGGGAACAGACAGCCGATAAATACTCATTATATGATTTGTATCGTAAATACTTCAAATAGGTTATTTCTCTCAATTGTAAAATAACTTAATTTGATCGAGATACTTGTTGTTGAATGCCCGTAGCACACCACCGCTGCGGAACCGTTACAGCGGAACCGCAGTAATTTCGTGAGTCTTGTCCCGTGTAGGAGATGCGGAACACTAGCTAAATTGCCTGTTCTAACGCATAGATTGGACTATATTCCATCTCTTTCTCTGCGCGGTTTCGTCGATCGGCAGCCACACTTCCGCGCTCTGGCTGCCGTTTTTATAACGCTTTTATTAGCTTCACCTGTATGTATGTTTGTATGTAACCGACCCCTTTGAGCTCGATTTTGTCCTACTTTGAATAATCAGATTTGATTCAAACTTTGCACACCTGTCAAAGGTCGATGACAATGCAATAATACCTATGAAAAAAAATAAAAAAAAAGTAAAAAAAAATATAGTTTAAAAACTAAAAAAACACGCTTTTATAACTAATTGAACTAGCGGTTTCGCTTTAACGGTTCCGCAGCGGAGATGTGCTACGGGCGGAAATAGATCAGAAACAGTAAGTACTCAGCAGAGATGTGATTTTATTCAAGCAAACTTTACAAAACTTATAAAAATAAAACTTCCTATTTGAATGGTACGTAAGAATGTTCAGAAAGTTCCGTACTCAAATAGGTACATCTGCACAGAGCATAACAGAATCGTCGGTCTACCGAACTCCTTAATATTTCATCAGGAAGTCTTCCCTCATTCATAAGGGAATCGATATATTTTAAATTCTAATTCCGCTCAACTCGAGTTGCCTTTTACAACTGCTATCGATTGCTTGAATATAAAGTGAGCTCTCCGGTGATTTAGTGGAGACGCGGAGAGATTGCTAATCATATCTGGAACCACTTCGTTTGGGAGTGATGCATGGTCTAGCCACTAGCCCCTACCACCTAGGCTCTAGTGGTAGGGGTCGTGGGCTTGAATGACTGACTTCAAGGCGTTGATTCCAGCTACACGGCTCGATTGAGTGATCGCTGAATCTGTGTTCCATTTTCAAATGTTTCTAACAAAAGTTGACAACTCACATCGATTGACACGATACCTTGAGTGATTTGTGTTGCTAGCATTGCACCACTACTGTATGTTTCAACTTGGTGAAGGAAAACATCACGCTAAAATGTACACGCCGTATTAAAAGTCTATTACAAAACAGTCCCCGTGTAGGGAAAATCATGCCTAGATGTTTTTGACGTGACAACGTCTTATAATTCGATGGAGCCGGCTGCACGCACGAAAAAACATGACTCATGCGACGTTTCCTCTGAGGCGTTCCATTAGGCTTGAAGTGCAAGCGAGAGCGCACAGCGAGTGACAATGAGGTCAGAGTCTTTTTATAAGACTAATTGCCTGTTCGCGGACATATATTATATTATATTCCAAGCGAACTCATTATGTTATTTGAGGACGGGTTAGTCAACTCTAGGTATTAATTTAATGAGCCCCAACAGTGAATAAATCCAACAGCTGTATTTTAACTGAAACGCAGTGTGATCGAAGTTTAATTGGCTTCGGGTAATGAGTGCGGTGTCAATTACGGTGGATTGGATTTAACCCTCTGACTCCTCGCCTATTTAACCTTCATGGCATGAGTCACGCTCGCACTCATCTATTTTTTTCCTTGCCTGTTCTTATTGAACCAGTGAGGTGATAGGATTTAGAGTGCGCGTCAAAGACGTTCATCTTGTGCATCTTTATCATCAACACGTCGACTTTCGAGCTAGTTCCAGAACTAGTTCCATGGTTCCAGAGTGATGGATGTAGCGACGTCCTCAGTGCCTCAGTGACTTTAGGTACAAATACCTAAAGTGCCCTAATAAAAACTAAAAACACTTATACAAAAGACGTGTTCTGCCAGGTTATGTAGTTGTTATAATAGGCAGAGGTTACGGCACTGCATCAGGTAGAACATTTGCTTGTGCCCAAAAAAATTGTCCGTCGTATGTTGCAGCCGTATTCTTGGCAAAAAGTAGGTTACCTTATATTTTTCCGCAGTTTCTTGTGAAAGTCCTTATGAACAAAAAAAGTGTACATCAAAATTATTGTAATATAAAAAATACACACTTGTATTCAAGAGCAATGAACCGTTATATAGGATTGACTTTAGTGTCATTCATTCGGAATCAACAACTGAATATTCAAAACAGTTCAAAACTATTATCCTGGACATGTTCAGTGTTTAACACTAGTTTTACTTCCGTGACTGCAATATAGAAAAAAAAAACCATTCAAAGCTTCTAGATAAAATGACAAAAATATATTATTTTGGACTGCTTTTATTGTGCTTTCTGGTGTAACTTGGTGTTGGTATTAACAAATCTCATATTATTAAGTCAGTATTTTTACTGGCACCCATAACATTGTGGGAACATACAGTACGCGCCGCCGCCGACGTCTGCGTCGTGCGCGCGCGCAGCTCCACTGACGAGCGGCACCCGCCGCGGAATATTTATAGTTGCGTCGTACGCGCCGTCCTGCTCTAACTAGAGTGGGACGTCTCAAACAGATTCTTATTGGAGCTAGTAAAATTAGATGCTCCGTGAATGGGTGTTAATCTTAGTGCAAATACTGTAAATATTATTAGGACCATTTTGTAAATAAATTATGTTCAGTTAGCAACTTGGCCTTTTAATTAGAATCCCAATAGGAACCCTCAGCTAGGAAAAGTGGTAGGAATCAGTAGTAGGTAGGCAGCGTAGGGCAGTCCACAGCGACCGCTGAATTGCATTCCAACCGCACGCACCACCTCTAGGTTCATCTGTGCCCTTCGGCATATGTATAGGTATCTGTACCTCTACATGTTGGTGACCCTCGACGTTTGAAGAACCGAAGAATTCAAGAACAGAAAAACCGAAGACCGGAACACAGAAGAACCGAAGAACCGAAGACGCGCAATGGAAGACGCGAAGATTGCTGGAACGTCTGAGGCGAGCATCAGCGACGATCCCAGTCAAGTCACGGCTATTCAATTCGACGTGTTGTCTAAGCAACTGGAGAAGCTCACGTTGCAAATTGTCGAATTACGCAACCGGAAGAGATCGCAGTATCAACGTCCCTTGCATTCACGTTCACGTTCCCGCTCAAGCTCTGCCAAGGAAATAAAGGAAGGAACAGGACTATGTAAATTCCACTTACGCTATGGTGATAGAACGAAACGATGCGAATCACCGTGTGCCAAGAAAAAGTCAAAGTTGGAAATAGAATACACGCCAACCGTGGCGGAGGTCGGCGTTGTCCCCACAAGCAACCGCCTATGTGTCTACGATCGCAACACAAACCAACGTTTCCTCGTGGACACAGGTGCCGATATATCGGTCCTAGCCTGCACAACTGCACATAAGAAGAAGCAGACTTCAAGCGCCTACAATTTATATGCAGCAAACGGGACACAGATTAAAACGTATGGCGAGAGCAGTTTGCAGTTGGATTTTGGGCTGAGGCGGAATTTTCGTTGGACATTTGTGGTAGCGGATGTGAAGACATCTATATTGGGAGCGGATTTCCTTCGTCACTTCAAGCTGTTGGTTGATTTACACCGTAAGAAGCTGATTGACCAGGTCACGGAATTATCCATCGACGCCGTACAGATTGCCACAAGCCAAGAGACCGTCCATGTCATAAGCGAGAATCATACGTACCACGACATTTTGAAGAAATATCCTGACGTACTACGCCCGATGTCACTGAAGACTCCATCAAAACACGACGTTGTGCACCACATTGAGACCACGGGTGCACCGCTTTTTGCACGAGCGCGTCCATTGCCTCCTGACAAATATAAAGCCGCAAAAGCCGAGTTTGAGCGCCTGATGGAAATGGGAATTTGTCAGCCGTCGAAGAGTCCATGGGCGAGTCCGCTGCACGTTGTGAAGAAAAAAGATGGAAGTCTACGTTGCTGTGGAGATTACAGAAGACTGAATGCTGTTACGCAACCAGATCGGTACCCGATACCGCGAATTCAAGATTTTACGTATCATCTCCATGGCAAGAAGATATTTTCAAAGTTGGACTTGAAAATGGCGTATTATTGGATACCTATTGCGGCGGAGGACGCTCAGAAGAGTGCGATTATAACGCCATTTGGCCTTTTCGAGTTTCGCTGTATGACCTTCGGGCTTCGGAACGCAAGCCAGACATTCCAGCGCTTCATGCACGAGGTACTCCGAGGCATCACGGACTGTTTTTCATTCGTGGACGACATATTGTTATGCAGCGACACTGAAGATAAGCACAAGACTCTACTTCATGAAGTTTTGAGCCGCCTGGACCAGTATGGAGTTACACTCAACGTGGATAAATGCGAGTTTGCCAAGTCCAGGATCAACTTCCTGGGTTACGAAGTAACTGATGAAGGCATCAAACCAACGAGAGAGCGCACTGAAGTCATCTCAAGCTTTCCCCAGCCGAAGAACGTCTTAGAGCTACGTCGTTTCCTAGGAATGGTGAATTTCTACAGAGACTGTTTGCCACGTCAAGCCCAGTATCAGGGCGAGCTAAACAAGTACCTACATGACAGGAAGAAGAATGACAAGACGCCAATTGATTGGACGCCGGAAGCCGAAGTAGCCTTTCAGAAATGCCGCCAAAGCATCGTGGAAGCTACAACTTTAACGCATCCAGTATTGAACGCTCCACTCAACATCATGTCAGACGCATCGGATCACAGCATTGGCGCAGTGCTACAACAGCAAGTGGGGAAGACGTGGAAGCCGCTAGCATATTTTTCAAAAGCGATGAGCAGCACGCAGCGAAGATACAGCACGTACGATCGCGAGTTATTAGCTATGTACGCCGCTATCAAACATTTTCGTCGTCTCATCGAAGGATGTGAAGTCACAATACTCACGGATCACAAGCCGCTGTCTTTTGCTCTGTCACGACCGCCAAGCAGCAGTGACACACCGCGACGAGAGAGACAGCTACAATTCATCAGCCAGTTCTGCTCGAAGATTGTGTACGTAGAAGGAGAGAAGAATACTGTCGCAGACGCGTTATCACGGATTGAAGAGATTCGATGTCCTTCCAACATGGACTACGACGCTCTATCTAGAGATCAAAGAAGCGACCAAGAATTGAAGCAACTCAAGCTACAACCGAATTTGAAGTTCGTTGACGTCACTCTCCCCGGAATAGACCAGCCAATCACGTGCGAGCAGTCAACATCAACACTACGACCGTACCTACCTACGGCACATCGTCAAGCAGCTTTCAAAGCGCAACACGAGCTGTGTCATCCAGGCATACGGACTACAAGGAAGCAAGTCACATCAAAATTCTTTTGGCCATCCATGAACAAGGACGTGACTTCGTGGACCCGGAACTGCCTTGGCTGTCAGAGAGCGAAGATCAATCGACACAGCGTCACGCCACTGGGAACGTTTCCCGCCTCTGAACGTTTTGAGCACGTTCACATCGACATCGTGGGACCACTCCGGCTATCCCAAGACTACAGATACTGCGTAACGATGATCGACCGTTTCACTAAGTGGCCGGAAGCTGTACCAGTACGCGAGATAACAGCGGAAGTCGTCGCCCGAGCACTCTACGAGAATTGGATCGCAAGATTTGGTTGCCCTCTCCGGATATCTACGGACCAAGGAAGACAGTTCGAGTCGTCACTATTCAACGCACTGATGAAGAAATTTGGCATCACTAGAATACGGACCACACCATTCCATCCGCAGTCAAATGGCCAGATAGAGCGACTCCACCGCACGCTAAAGGCAGCACTCATGGCAAGAGGAGTAACTACGCAATGGAGTGAAGAGCTACCTACTGTTTTACTCGGACTACGGACAGCGCTACGCGAAGATAACAATTTCAGTCCAGCGCTACTTACATATGGATCGACACTACGCATTCCTTCAGACTTCATTGCCCCATCAAGCTCGAAGATTGAAGATGCCGAGTTTGTACGACGCCTCACCGAAGCCATGGCGACACTAGCGCCAGTACAACGCCCCGCCACAACGACTGCAAGACCGTTCGTGCACAAAGATTTGGCGACATGTACGCATGTGTTCATCAGGAACGACACAGTGCGAGCGCCACTCACACCACCATACGACGGACCATTTCCCGTACTACAGAAGCACAGCAAGTACTTCAAGATCCAGTTGCCAAGGCGAGTTACAGTGGTATCGTTGGACAGACTCAAACCAGCATACATCTGTAACGAAGAAGCAAGTTCGACACCAGTCAGCGAAGCTCCGGCTACAACGACACGGCCTGCAGCACCTCCGTACGTGACCAGATACGGCCGGACCGTCAAGAGATCCGTACGCTTCGCTTGATGGGGGGTACTGTGGGAACATACAGTACGCGCCGCCGCCGACGTCTGCGTCGTGCGCGCGCGCAGCTCCACTGACGAGCGGCACCCGCTGCGGAATATTTATAGTTGCGTCGTACGCGCCGTCCTGCTCTAACTACAGTGGGACGTCTCAAACAGATTCTTATTGGAGCTAGTAAAATTAGATGCTCCGTGAATGGGTGTTAATCTTAGTGCAAATACTGTAAATATTATTAGGACCATTTTGTAAATAAATTATGTTCAGTTAGCAACTTGGCCTTTTAATTAGAATCCCAATAGGAACCCTCAGCTAGGAAAAGTGGTAGGAATCAGTAGTAGGTAGGCAGCGTAGGGCAGTCCACAGCGACCGCTGAATTGCATTACAACCGCACGCACCACCTCTAGGTTCATCTGTGCCCTTCGGCATATGTATAGGTATCTGTACCTCTACAACATAAATAAATTATAGTTTAAAAAACTAAAAATAAACGCTTTTATAATTAATTGAACTAAAAAATTAAAAATAAAACTGTAATAATCAATTGAAAAATTTATATTATTGTACAAAAAAGCGTGGGGTGCTTTTTATAATAACTTCAGATATAATAAACTATTGATAAAATATCTACAACAATCAAAATCAAGCACCCCACGCTTTTTGTACAATAATACCTTTAAATTTTTCAATTGATTATTACAGTTTTATTTTTAATTTTTTAGTTCAATTAATTATAAAAGCGTTTATTTTTAGTTTTTTAAACTATAACTTATTTTTAACTTTTTAGTTTTTTTTTTCTTTTTCAATTTTTTTTTTTTTTCATATTATTGCATTGTCATCGACTTTTGACAGGTGTGCAAAGTTTGAATCAAATCTGATCGTTCAAAGTAGGACAAAATCAAGCTCAAAGAGGACGGTTACATACATACATACATACATACATACATACAGGTGAAGCTAATAAAAGCGTTATAAAAACAGAACACATTGAGCACCACTTGAGGCAGACTTATTAGGAAAGTAATAACTTTCCCGGATTTTTTTTGCAGTTTTAGGGTCTTTGTGAACGGCTCGTCCGGGGAAGTACTACCACCATGCCTATTTCTGCCGAGAAGCAGCATCGCTGTGTTTCGGTTTGAAGGGTGTGGGTGCCGGTGAACTTACTGGCACGTGAGGCTAAACATCTGTATGCCTCCAGTTGATGGACGCAGGGCAGTGCATCGTAGGGCGCTTTCTTGGCGTGCGTGACCTACGAGGCAATGCTTTGTTATAGGCGATGGTTACCACTTATTATCAGGTGGGCTAAATGCTTGTTCCATCAGCAAGTAACATAAAAAATTAAACAATTTTTTAAAGAGCAACATCTTTAGCCTAAAGAATTCCTTTCCTGGAGTCTTCTTCATAGGCCTGTCCTATACATTTCCAGGATGATCGATTCCGAGCAGACTAATGTTCCGTGGTTCTCAGGCCTCTCCATGCACCGACTACCGCGATTTAGAAGCGTCCTAAGTTTCATCGTAGGACACGTTTGGTCTTTCGGTTCGTGGTCGCCAATTGCCTTTTTTCTCCACAACGGTTGTTGGTTCACAACTTACACCTACGACTTAAAATAACTGTTCAAAAACAATTTCGTCGAACTAGCATTGGGAATCCACTCGAATGGCAACCACGAAGAATAGGGCGCTCACCAACCAGATGGACCGACGACATTGTTAAGATCGCGGGAAGTTGATAGATGGAAAGGGCTCAGAATTGTTCTTCCTGGAAATGTGTATGGGAGGCCTATGTCCAGGAGTGGGCTTCATCAGGCTGATGATGATGATGATGAGGATAGCGCTAGACGTGATATTTTGCAATGGACTCAATAGTGACTCGTAAAATAGAAACATGTGCTAGCAACTGCGATGATATTTATTCGAAATCAAATATTAATGAAAATAAGCCGACATTTTAATGTTAATTCTGTCGAAATGTCCGTGTATCAACTGAAAATGGTAAATTATTGATTTTGTAAGCGCAGGCAAGTATTTTGTACGCCAAATACAGTATTGAAAACAAATAAGTAGGTCCCTAAATAGTCTATCCGCCTCCTTAAAAAAATAATTACTTGTTTCTCTATTCATAGTTGCACGAAAGACGTAAAGAAAAAAAAGGTTTTTCCTATCTTTTTTTTTCTAAAGTAAAACCCTTTCGTCACACTGATTCTAAGTATCTAGTGACACGATAAAAACAATATTTATAGTAAATTACAACATTCTTGACTGTGATTTATAAATTGTACATTATTCCTAGATTCCTAAAAACTAAACTCAGGTACTATAAAAACTAATATTCTGTATAAATAAAACTAGTGCTAGTCCCCAGGTTTGGTCCGTCACTTTTATTCTGCACTTGGCTTCCACCTCAATTCAGCCACTCTCGCCTTTCCATGCATTTGAATTCACTGAATTACCAACACGAGTGATATTAGACTCTAAACTCTATAGAATAAAGTTGAAATTGCAATGGAATTTGCAGCAATGTTTTTAGTTTTCATTGCGAGGAATATGATGTGGAATGTAAGATGCGGGGACAATTGTTCACGAGGAGCTCTTTGTCTCACTTGTGCTATACTTTTTATAAAATCGACGCTCTTTTTGGTATACTCTGGAAGCCCGCTGATTTTCTAGTCTTTGATATTTTGAAATCGAGAATGTTTATGATGCTTTTATATGAAAATGCTGTAAGCTGATTTTATCATCTTGTAAAGCCATCGATTTCCGTACAATTTCACTGTATAAAATTGTAATGAGAATATATTTGAATACCTGCATGCATTCGAGTTCGGACCCATCAATGCACAGTTTGATTTATAGTTATCCTCTGCTACTCCGAAAGCTGTTTAAACTCAACACCAAAGAGTAGGGTTTCCTTTGACATTGTAAAGTTCGTGACTCCTGAATCACACTTCTGAAGACAATGGGGCTTTTGACAGCCGAAAGTTGCAGCCCGTTTTTGGTGCTCGTTGTTCATAGGTGCTAACGACACATACAGAATACGGTCTTTTTGCAAATTTATTTGTTTGATTCAAGCTTTCGGGTTTGCAATAAATGGGCCACCTGCTGTAAAATCAACTAAGTACTAGTAATATTATGAATAACAAAGTAATTATGTTTCTTTGTCACCTTATTCTGATTGGTTTTTCTTGACTTTGTCTTCGCTTTGTGTAATGTATAAAAAGAAGGTGAAAATGTCACTTACTTTGAATTTTTCCACCCGGGGTGGAACGCTAGTAATAAATAAAAATACAATACCTCCTACCTACTATCTAATACCTCTTTACAATAACCAGTGTAACAGATCTCTCACGAGCAGGATTTTTTACAATGATGCCAGTTCAAGTTAAGATTGACTAACTAATTTGTCATAACGATAGCCCTAAGTATACCGGTATCAGGAAACATGACATTTAAGGTAAAAACTTAATTTATTAGCCCCGGATTAATTCATCATCCCGGATTTATCCCGTGTTTATAATCTCGGGATCATAATCCCGTGATTCACTGGCCAATTTTAAAGCAGTTTAATAAATTGTTCTACATTTGGGAGATCACAGTATTACTATCACAAGAGCTATTTTGGGCTCTCTATATTCGTCGAGTTCCCGCAATCTTAACAATGTCGTCGGTCCATCGAGTGTAGGGCATCCTTATTATGCTTGTTATTCTTCAGCCTGATGAATATTAAATGAATAGGTACTTAATAACCATAATGACATTATCGTTGTAATCAAATTCTCATTAACACCCTTCTGACGAGAAAGTGATATTACATAAACTGGACTTTAAGTTACTGCACAAATTACTTAGTACTTAGACACTTGAATACTTTGAGACGCGAAGTTTTTGATAATGAAAATTGTTCCGACTTCGCGATGGAGTGGGATGTGCAGGAGAATCGTCATTAAGTTAATTGCAGGACCTCGTCTGCTAGCTATTTGGATTATTTTTATTAAAAGCAGCTTGACGTTTAGTTCCTCAGGATAATAAGGTAGCTTGTTTTTGTGTATTTTTAGGAGTTTTTAATTCATAATTATTTATTCAAATCTATAATCGTTAAGTAAAATGGAACAAACAACACAATCCAAGCCGTGATTACGTAGATTTGATGCTGATTCACCTGAAAGTTGTTTTTGTGTTTTCATTGAATTATGCACAAAATTTGGAAAGGTATTTATTATTTGTTTTTCTAAAACGAGCATTGTGATTCAGTTCGAAAACATTTATCACATAGATAAGTCCTTCAGAAAATTAACATTTCACCTGCAAAAAAACGCAAAATCCAAAACCAATTAACCCACCGGTTCACGACACAATCAAACTTTCCCAAATAATTTCCAAAATCCACTTGAAAACTCATTTGAAAGTTAAAACAACACGCACGGGTGCGGCGATGCCAAACAATGTGAATTTTCGGCCATCAAAGGCGATAAACGGGATCCAATATCGGCGGCGAACAAAGGCTTACAAGAGTTTAGCCCACGCCCAGCCGACTGCATATTCAACGTGGCCCACCAGTCAACACTATAGGCGGAGAGCTCTCACTTTAACACTTATTAACATCTAAATTAACTTACAAAAGAAAAAAGCCAAGATACATTAAAAAAAAATTACTGACCTTCCACGCAAGTACTTATAGATGACTTAGAAGTTTTAATTTTATTGAGTAAAATATTTTTGCCTTTGGTTTGATCACTACTTTCATTATGGTAAGCTTATAGTCACGAGCTCTCGTTCTATTCGCACGCATCGCTGCCAGTAACCAATATGCGAGTTACCTTGCATTTCCATAGTTTACAATATACCGTGGAGAGTGAAGATACAACATGACACGATATTGCTTACTTTTACGAGGAATTCCCAAAACCCCAGATTTAATATCCTCTTTAGCCTTCTTCACATCCAATAAATTCATTTCAATCAATTCCTTGATAGCTGCGTCACAGTTTTTATATCTATTGTAGCTATCATCGTATCCTTCTGTTTGTACTCCCCTGTGTTACCTACTTGTTTCCCAAATAAATATTTTGTTTTGATTTTTGATTCATCTCTAATCTTTTGTTTTCATAATCCAAACACTATTTTCAACCAAAATAAAATTCGTAGTTGTGGTTATTTATTTTTTCTTCCATCACTCAAAACGTAGCTCAGTGTAATAATCTATGACCTTGGATGCTTATAAGGTTTATCATGCCATCCCATCTCAACTGTCTGTCACGGGTTCATTTTTTGTGTCGTGGTCGTAGATTGTCAGCGATAGAAAGAGAAAGAGAGGGACAGTTCGATTCCTGCAGACATTATCATCATAATCATATTATGTGAAAGAGTCATCGACTTTGAGCCTTTTACGTCCACCGGCCTTACTCAATCCGAAGATCAATAAAAAAAATCGGTTGTCTGTAAAGTTGGTTTACTGACGATAGTTGAACGTGACAACGTCATACAGCTGTCCACGCGGACGCATCGCTCACTCAAGTAGGAGAGAGACAGAAATGTCAAACGCTGCCGAACGCGGAGGCCGATTGTGCCTCTTTGTCACTCGTTCCGAGCTCTCGCTTGCACTTCAAGCCTTAAATGGAACGCCTCAAAGCGAAGTAACGCCGCATGACGTCAGGTTTTTCCTGCGTGCAGCCGGCTCCATCGAGTTATAAGAAGTTGTCACGTCAAAAGTCGTGTGATGTTTGATCTGAAATATGATTGTGCGTTTTTATATCATTTGTTGATACTTAAGTCTCATGTTTTGATACTTGAAACAGGGTAAGCGGTCTGGTTTCCGCAAGCAACGCTGGCGAGCTCTTTTTGCGTGATGGTGGTCGCTGTTCAACCACCCAATGTCCTCCTAATGTCCGTTCATACCTCTGCCGCTATATACCCATTGTTATCAGTACTCTGTACTCCGTGACCTGATTACTAGGGATATTAACTGGCGATTTAATCCTGATATTACGAGCGTGTATGGTCATGCGTAGCGGCGACTCTGAATTATAATTAACGCGAAATTTTGCTAGAGCACCGGTCAATTCCCTTTATACTAGATCAGTAAATGGCTGTAGTGGTACGGGCATAGAATAGGATCCTTTCACAACCTTTAGTGGATGTCACACCACGGAAAAGCTTGATGGTGTCTTTCTGCCCAGAAGAGAATGGTGCCGGCTTAACCGAATGAGACCTAGCTGCAGCCGCAGGGTCATTCTAAGCAGTTCTATATTATGTGTCCTGCTTAGAATGAGATTACTAGAGCATTTCGACAGAATATAATCGAAAATTATGTTCTTCCGACTGTTGATCTTCACTGCCAATTCCTCCACCGATGACTGTATTTCCGATAACAATATTAAATTTCGTGGGTTATTTTATCATTTTATCTCAAGTATTTTTCACAAGATACCACCACGTCTTTAATCTTAGATCACTGGCTCCCTTGTTCACAAACGCGCGTCTAGAAAAACTGGAATTAAGTTTTATTTTATAGAAACTGGCAGATATGGCCAACTAAGGAAATACTGAGCCAGGGACCTAATAGACCGTGTGTGATTTTGTTACCATTCCTATTTGTATTTTATACATTTTTGTGGTCAATATTATGTTCTTACTCTCTTTCTTTATTAGATATCTTATCTTATCTTATCTTATCTTATACCTTTAAACGAGAAAATCTTGTATATAATTATATATTTACGATCACGGAAACTGCAACAACAATTTTCACGAAATTTACTATACAGGTTTTTGGGTAGGATAAATCGATCTAGCTAGGATTCATTTTTAGAAAATGACGAGGAGTTGGTGTTTTGCAATAATCAAACATAAACTCAATATACGACTGTTCCTGCCATCTATTGGCGATTGTGAGCAAATAACTACAAGCTATTCGAGCAGATGGTGTTGTTAATTAAAAATAAGCCAATAAAGATACGACTCTTCCTGACATCTATTGGCGAATAATTACACTATTTTTTTTAACCCCGAGCGAAGCTCGGTCATACCAGCTTGTAATAAAGTTAAGCTAAACTATAGTGCTTTGCTTCACCGCCACATGCGCAGGAAAGTTTCTTACCTGTTATTTAAACTTGGTATTTTAGAACTAGTGCCGGTTCAAAAGTGATCCTCGTTATTTTATTTCATAAATGCCCACTTGACCCCGATAAAATCGTTTGATCTGCAAACTGATTTCACCGTTGTTGTAAGTATTTATAGTTTGGTCTGAGTCAAGGTTCAACGTTTCTACGTATTAGTGAATAAGGTGGTATTTTAGATTATTATTTTTGAAGAAGAACACCTCGCTCTCGATTTATTTTCCCAAAACTTCAATACCTGTGTGTTTACACAAATTTTATTAAAATGGGTTCAGTGAAGTTGGCTGTGCTGTTTGTGGTGGTGTTTTGTGTGGGGCTCCAGAATGCTACTGACTTGCAAGTTGGGTCGAGCAACGGTCAGTTGGTTCATAATGAGAATGTGAAACTCAGCTCTATTCCTTTCTCCACAAGGGTCAAGAACGTGTTTTATAATGACAACTCAACAAGAATCATAAAAGTAAGTACTTAGTAATTTTTTGTCGTTGAGCATTTGCGCCCTTTAATTCAAAAAACAGTAAAATTGCTTGATGGCAGAAATAGGCATGGTGGTCCTACCTTCCCGGAAGAACCCTTCACAAAGTAGGAGCCTATCATTACTTACTAACGTACACAACATGCATTACCTATGTGTCAAGATGAAGCAAAGTAGTGCATGCCTTTTTCAAGCATGCTTATGCTATCTAAGTAGAAAGAGCTTTCCTATCGATGATGGGCCCTTAATGAATGGTAGGTATGTTTTGATCTAAAAGTCAGGTTTAAGGTTCAAAATTAGTCTTTATTCCTTAGAATCAAAAGGATTATTTTGAAACTTAATTACAAATAGGTGAATCGAGGACTCAGTTCCAAAAATCCTGACTGTTTTCATAGGTCAATTGGTAGCAGCTCTGCCTTTTGCGGCAGGTTCGATCCCCACCGAGAACAAATATTATTATATTGTGTGGTGAACGCAGATGTTTGTTTTCTGTCTGGGTGTTATATTGTATTCTCAGTATGTTTTTACCAAAAAAATGTATACCTATCTGGTTGCCATAGTGCAAGCTCTCTGGGGGGTCTGGGGGGTTTACAATATTTATTAATTTTATTCAATTATTTGTTTTTTTTTTCAGGGCATATGGGTGGTGGACCTAGACAAGTCTGATGCCAAGGTATCACTGACAGCTGGAGGAGTCGGCTTCTCATACGTCAACGTGAAGATTAAGAGCCAGAAGGGAGATGCCCTTAACTTCTTGGTGCAAATCTTTGTCTAGAATTGAACTACCTGCTACTTTAAAGGAATCTTGATCAAATAAATTATATCATTGGTACCTACCTACGTAACTATTGGTACTTAATATAAACTAATGGAGTCTGATATAAAAAAAAAAAAAAAAGTGAATTTATTCTGTAGGATTAAAAATGTTTTGTGTATAAAATAAGTTTATTTTTTGTTTTATTCAAAATTCATTGGTAGGTAATATTAGTAGATCTCTTTGTGAAGGGCTCGTCAGGGAAAGTACTACCACTATGCCTATTTTTGCCGTGAAGCAGCATTGCTGTGTTTCAGATTGAAGGGTGTGGGTGCCGGTGAAACTGCCGGTGAACTGCCGGTGATTACTGGCGCGTGAGGCTGAACATCTGTATGCCTCAAGTTGATGCGTATCGAGCCAATGCTTTGTTATAGGCGATGGTTACCACTTAGCATCAGGTGGGCCATATGCTTGTTCCATCAGCTAGTTGTATGAATAAAAAAAAAGGTTTAGTCAAGTCAAGTCCCTTGTTTTTACATGCTGTGCTAAAACCCAAGTAAGTTTATTTAACAATACCTTCAGCCAGCTCATGGTTCAGACGGTTCTTCACCATCAAAGTCATTGGTCAATATTGAATCACCAGAGATTCAATAACCTTATGGGGCCGAGGGTATTATTTTCATCTCAATTTAAACTTTTCACAAGTTCACCCGAAGCCATTAATTGCCTCCAAAAAAACGAGATGACAAGTCACTCTTTCATCTGAAACGAACGAATCTGGAGAGCTAGCACTAGTTACAATACTTAGGGTACTTATAATTTTGAGACGCTTTATTTATTTAAAACTTTAACACATGCAGGCATACATAATTAAGTGCTATTAGCAAAGCAATTAACAATGCTACACTCGAGTAATAAATTAATGTTTTGTATACAGGGTGTGGCGTAAAGAGTGGATAATCCTTTACCTACGGGTCGGGGGCATCACAACTGTTCAGAAAATAAAAACATGTACCCAGTAAAAGTCCCACGGTTTTCGAGTTATTAAACATTTTCGAAATTTTCATTATTTTGTACTTCTGTCCATACTTTTCGATGCCAAGATCACAAATCAAGGAATTTTCTCCATCTGTTTTTTTTATGGCATTCTTAGATAACTGTTCTATCAAATGCTAACTGGCATTGGTATGTCAAAGGTACAGTTTTTTTTTAGAATTTTTTTTACAAATAAAAATGTGATTTGCCATTTTTTTCCAAAAGTTTGACCTCCTGTGGTTTAAAAAAAATGTATGGTCACCCTGAGTGACCAACTAATAAATAACTTGCCTACTTCATTGAGAATCCGAAATGGTATAGCACTTGGCAGTTTTAACTTTCAATGCAAAGAATATTTGTGTTAAAAAAGGGTAAGGGTCATTTTTTCAAATTACAAGTAAGATTTTACATAGCAATCGAATTTACTAAAAACAGAAAATAAAACAAATTAGATATTTAAAATACATTTATTACATTAAAAATTCTTACAACAAGTGCTCAAAATTGCTTCCACTTGCTCTTATGCAAGCCCTGCATCTTCTAATAAAAGAACGCTTTATCTTGCGCGCATGCCCAGATTCAGTGATGGTTTGGGCCGCCCTTTGGATTCGTTCACGCAGCTGCTCAACTGAGGTAACAGACTCCTTGTACACCATCTCCTTAAGGCACCCCCAGTAAAAGAAGTCGAGTGGGTTGAGATCTGGGGACCGTGGTGGCCACAGAATGGTTGCCACAGATGCCACAGATGGAATGGAACTGCCTCACATTACGGGCATAGTGCGCGGGGCATCCGTCGTGCTGCACACATTCTTCTTCTGTCTTCTGTCTTCTTCTAATAAAAAATAAAAAATATTTGAGGAAAAAAACAATTTTACGAAAACAACCGTTGGTCAATCTTTACAGAAATATTATTTACATTGAAAGTTAAAACTGCCAAGTGCTATACCATTTCGGAATCTCAATGAAGTAGGCAAGTTATTTATTAGTTGGTCACTCAGGGTGACCATACATTTTTTTTAAACCACAGGAGGTCAAACTTTTGGAAAAAATTGGCAAATCACATTTTTATTTCTAAAAAAAATTCTAAAAAAAAACTGTACCTTTGACATACCAATGCCAGTTAGCATTTGATAGAACAGTTATCTAAAAATGCCATAAAAAAAACAGATGGAGAAAATTCCTTGATTTGTGATCTTGGCATCGAAAAGTATGGACAGAAGTACAAAATAATGAAAATTTCGAAAATGTTTAATAACTCGAAAACCATGGGACTTTTACTGGGTACATGTTTTTATTTTCTGAACAGTTGTGATGCCCCCGACCCGTAGGTAAAGGATTATCCACACTTTACGCCACACCCTGTATACGTTTTGATGAATGACTTTTCTTAGGGCCTATCACAGTTTGACGTAAGTATTTAGCACAGGTATCCAGTTTACATTTTTTTTATATTATTAACGTCTCTGAATGGGTTCAACTGTATATGAAACCAAGAAAGAAAAAAAACTCCAGCTGCATAGCTGGTATTCAGTGGTGCTAAGCTGTCATAAAGAGCAATATTAAATTTATAACGGTTGATTATAAGTCAGGTTATGCTATAATCAAATACGCGAAATGTCAAATAATTTAGACAATGTCTAATGTCATTATTTTAAATAAACTAGCAGACTCGATATTCTAAAAAAACGGTTAACTAATGCTAACCTCGCTGGAACTCGATGGAAACCGAGAAGTATAGAGCCGCTCTGCCATCTCTCATTTTACGGGTTACCACTTTACACGGAACCCGTATTTTCTTGATATCCCGAATATAGGTTTCTTAGCAGGTGGGGTGGAGTGGCCATTGCTCATTATGGCCACACAGACAGCTCTTGTCAGCTTATTTATGTTAATAGATTATGAAATAAATGGAACGTTACCAAAAAGAGAGAGAAGATGTGATTAAAATGGTAATATCTATATAAATATTTCTAAGAACACAGGAAATTTCCCCATACTTATCTAGAAGTTACATCTTAAATGAATTGATCATTTAAGATGTAATTTCTAGATAAGTTTCGTGACCAGCGAGATTAAATCTCACGTTTTTGTGATGAAAAGTAAATCATTTGAATAAAAAATGAAAAATAAATGTGCCATATTATAACTCAATTCTATCTTATTTCATGTAGACCGATCGTAAATTTACTGTTTTCTGATTAGGATAAAGATCTTATGACGAAATACCTTTCAATCGCCAACAATGCCAACCCTAGTGAAACATGAAAAAGTAATCCAACGTTCACACGACAATTTATTCGGGCAGTAAGGCTTTATCAAAAGTTGGACACATTCGCGCCAGATGTGACCATTCCAAACGATTCTACAACTTTTTAACTCTATGTTGTAATGGATTATTACGGGTGGGGCTTCAAACGGATAGAAATTGCTTTGAAGCTTTTGTGAATTGATGTGTTGGAAAGATAAATATTATGTTAATCGAGTAGCTGTATTGTTATTGTTGATTGACTCGCTTATTATAAGTACCTATACTAGGTATTGTACCTACTTGAAAAATACACGAGCTTCACATAATACTTCACGCAAATAGACACATGTTTCATTTCATTTTAATAATTTACAAAAAGTGTAGACTTGAACGAAAAGATAATTTTAGACTTTGTTCGTTCTGACTGTTTTTTAGGATTGCAAGTTTGTTGTTATAAACACACGGATTAAATCGTCTTGAACTTTAGAGCCACCTATGAACGCTACACTTTTAAAAATAAAGCGATTAATTCTCTCATAACAAAAAACTATGATAAAAACCTACCAAAAACAGCGAAATATTGCAAACAAGCAGGTACATGTACACTGTACAACAGTATTGTACGCGAGGGTACGGCGTACAATAGGTCACGCAGGCGTGAGGTCATTACATTTATTTTACGGCGAGATAACACAGCGCCACTTGTTCCCGCCGCAAAACTTTTGGGATCGCTGTACTTGTATACGTGTTGCGATATATTTTTAATTTAAAAAGAATGGAACATGGTTTTAAAAGTGAATGATGATTGAAGCAGTTGCTTTGGAAATATGAAATGGATTTAATTTTTATGAAATAGTGTGTTCATGTTGTATCAAGAATATTTGTTTTATTTTCACTTAATCATTTTGAATGAAAATGATTTTAATAAAATAAACCTTAGACACTGACACCTTTGAGAGGAGATGGTGAGAGGAGGCTTGAGAGAGAGATAAGTGGAAGTCTATGCGGAGACCTTTGCCAAAATAGGTTAAAAAAAAAACTTTTGAAATCTTCCTCTAGGAGGATATTTTTTTTATTAGTTAATCAGATGATGAGCTCTCAGATTTTATATAATACTGTGTCTAGGAATCAAAGTCGTAAGCAATTTCTTATAAATAAATAAAAAAAAATGTATCAGCATGTAATGAAACATCTCCTAAAACCATAATGTAAAAATTTGTCTCGGACACTTCACGATGCAAATATTTTTTACCGCAGTATTTCCCACCGTCTTAAACCCAGCAATATTTCTCGGCTCAAGAAACTCCTAAACAGCCTTAAATGAGTTATGGCGTTATCATATAAATAAGGATTTAGGCATCCAAATAAATTTCCAGTCGAGGCTCAGAACGTTACTTCACGTGCAATTTGTTTGCTTTATCACATCCTCAACTGACTGCGGTGTGGGTTTGATGCCCAGTATTGCCACGTTGAAGCAAAACAGGCAGATTCGCTTCAGCGTGGGTCCCAGTGCTAGGTATTGGACGTATTCTTATTACAGACTCAAATATAAGAATAAAACAGGCTTTAGTCCGTGGTTTTGTTCTTATATTAGAAGTAACTTTAAGATCAAAATATGTATGCATACTTTAATTCTAATTCAACTTTAAAATAAAATTAATCTCTAATAAATTTCAGATTTTGTTAACACAAGTAAAATTTGTTTGTAAAAAAATCTTCACGCAAAAAGATCAAAAACATTTCCTCCTCTTATACTGTACTACACCAGGTTCCAGTCACCACAGTGACATGGTATACCAGCATTGACATTGGCCTCATCACCATAACATAAAAATTCATTGGCGCATTATTTTAATAAACACGAGCTAAGAGGGCTCAAACAAAAACACGGAGTAATCGGCAACTCCGCCCCTTCGCGCGAGTCAAGAGTTCCGTATAATTAAATAGTGATTAAGGACGGTGTGCGTACAGATGACGACACTTTTAGGTAAGTTATTTTATCTTAACTAGTCTAACTATGCTGGACGATGCCATTGAGCCTTAAACCCTGTCATGTTTAAGGGCCTTAGATTTGGGACAATAGCTTCTTTTAAACAACTAGCTAATTGAAAAAGCATAAGGCTCCCTTGATATTAAGTGGTAACCACCACCCATAACAAAATTAACGGTTTGTTCCTATGAGGATCAACTCAAAAAAGAAGAGTTTTTTTAGCTATTTTTGCTAAATCATAGATAAACGTTCCCTACAAAGGTTGGAACCACTCAAATTGTCACTAGTAACTGGTATCCAATATTTATAAATGGTGACCTCATAGAAAGGTTTTAAATAATTTAGAATGATCGAACAAGCTACACCATTAACATGTATCAAAAATTGAACGCCTTACAATTCTTTTTTATTAAATTCTACGGTCCTAGTGTGAACGTGCAATAAAGCTTGCTTATTCGCGATGACTCTCGCATTAGCTAGCGCGGCTTATTAATTATAACTCTTTGATGACTCCGTCGACGGGAGCAGTCGAATTATGTACTCGTGAGTACACAGCGAATGTCAAATGTGCTGAGCTCAAAGGGCTTCCACACGTGCTGGTAGGCAACCAGCCTTGAGCCTTGACTGAAAATGTAATGCTGGGAGGCTTTTGATGGCTAAAATGCCATCAAATCAAATTTAAAAACCTACAGTGTTTGTGTGCACTGTACACAAAAAAGTTATTTTAGACTTGGTTGTGTGCATATTTTACAGTGATTGCTTTTATTATCTACTAGCGGCCTGTCCCGGCTTTGCACGGGATGACTTTAACTCACGAATATAGATTAACTTACTTAGAGTAAATGTAGCTTTCCAATGGTGAAATGATTTTTGAAATCGGTTCAGTAGTTTTTGGGTTTATTCATTACAAACATACACACAAAAAAAATCTTTCCTCTTTATCGAATTTGAATAATAAAAAAAATAGAAAGATCCTTTTAGGATGTCTAAGCAAAGTAGTCAAAGGCACGCTTACACATAAATGCAGATGTTTGTCCACATTTAACAGTACATTTTTCAGACATGGCGGAGTGCAAGACCATCACCACTGTTAAATTGATAACTTATAAGTTTCCCACGGTGTCCTTCGCCGCGTGATAACTAAAGCTTACTAAAAGTTATAAAAGCAATTTTCTCAGTTTGTCGGCATAATAATGAAGGAGGTGTATCGAGCAGCACTCCTCACAATGAGCTACTCAATACGCCGACGGTTAGCGCTCGACTGGAGGGCCCTTGAGCTGAGGACTGACCTTAAATAGACCTTTAGAGCCTTGTTTATTTTTATTAAACCACTTCTGAATAAACGAACTCGCGATGAGAATTAGGCGTGAGAGAGTTAATTTGAGGGTCGGAGGTTTTCATATCCTACAAATTTGTAAACCGCGTCTATTAATAAAT
This sequence comes from Thera britannica, assembly GCA_939531255.2. Taxonomy (NCBI): domain Eukaryota; kingdom Metazoa; phylum Arthropoda; class Insecta; order Lepidoptera; family Geometridae; genus Thera; species Thera britannica. The sequence continues at coordinate 14,453,015 of OW618034.2, read as the reverse complement.
TATTTTCTAATTCTTACGTTCATCATCCACAGCCCAACTTCATCCACTGCTGTGCAGTGCCAGTTAAGTCAACACTCACACAGACTCAAAATCAAAACCAGAGACAGAGCCAGACAGAGCTCATGGTAGGCTTACTGCAGGCCTCTCTCTGTATGTGCCACTGTTGATGTTCTTGTGCTAATCTCATTCGCCACATCATCTGGCCATTACTACAGGACGCTAATAACTTATTTTTTTAAAAAAAAGCAGATGGTCCCCTTGATATCAAGATGTAACTATTGCCTATAAAAAGCATTACCTCGTAAGGTACCCTGGATGAAACAAGTATAATATTATGGCTCACTTAGTGTTAAGTGGTAACCATCGCCTATAACAAAGCATTGCCTCGTAGATCACGCACGTCAGGAACATGCCCTACGATGCACTGCCCTGCGTCCATCAACTTGAGGCATACAGATGTTCAGCCTCACGTGCCAGTAATTTCACTGGCACCCACACTCTTCAAGCCTAAACACAGCAATGATGCTTCACGACAGAAATAAGTATGGTGGTAGTACTTCCCCGGATAAGCTACGCAAAAAGAGCTCAACAATCTTTTAACTCTTACGTTATTGACTGACTGACGCGTAGCCTAAACTAAAGTCCTAGGAATATAAAATTTGAAGATATCCTGGTGTGGTTTAGTACACTAAGAGAGGGATTCCCAAAAACTTACCTCCAAAGGGATGCAGCGGACGTTGAAGTTAATAATATGTATAAATAATAAATAAATAAAAAGACCGTTTATTCCACAACCTAGTAGTAGATTATGTACAATTCAATTCATTCACTACACTTATGTACTTATACTTATTTTATTTATTATTTATTTAATAATTATGATAACGTCTTCACGATAAGAATATCGTGTCACTGATTCTTTCAAACCAAATGTGGTGAAAGGATTTTAAGTGCGCCTCAAAGAGGCTCCTTTCATGAACTTGACACATATTTTCGAACTATTTAGGTTCTATGATATGCCGGTTTCCTCACGATGTTTTCCTTCACCGTTTGAGAGCACTGACATAGTGTACATAAATTTTTGAGCATTCATTTTGGACAAAAACTCATTAGTACACGACTGGATTTGAACCCACGTCCTTAGGATCCGAAGGCGGGGCCACTACCACTAGACCACCAGTTGTCTCCAGTGCTAACATGAAGTTAATATAGAAAACTCATAACACGAACGACGTCGCGCGAGATTACACTAGTAGGTCATAGTATTATACAGCCCACTCAAGATTTATTGAGGTTATCGAAAAAGTGATAGATGTAGGTAAAAATGATTAAATATAAATAAATATTCAAAACGCTTAACTTATTGCCACGCCATATTAAATCATAAATCATCGTGAGAAAGCTTATTTTACTTTGCAAGCTGATTTCAAGTGCTTCTCCTAAGAATAACCCTTAATAACCCCATTTACGCTTCTTTTGTCTCTTAGCGGGGTTATTATGTCTCAAGTGGGGTTATTTATGGCAAGGGAAAGTGGGACATAAGTAGTGTTTTGTTAACATTGTGTTTATGGGGTTGTTAGTCGCGACTACTACATATTATATTAATGTGATGTCAGGAAAGTTGGAACTTAATTGAAATTTGATGCATGGTTTCAAAAAACCTTAATATTTACCATATTTTTGAATTTTTTAACGAATTAAATACTTTTAACTATCATCATTGAAATTAATCAACTGAAAGAATTTCAGATTTATATCAAACTTTTCAGTTATACTGTTAAATTGGCACAGTTAACATTTATTATTTTATCTTCATGTTATATTATTTATTATTCATGACTTCTTTGTACCGGTATCAAGTCGTGGTCACAATAATTAGTTCTCATATCGGCATCAAACCTCAAAGTAAGTTTAAACTTAGCTAAAGGATGAGAACTTAATTTTCGTAAAACATACACAAACTTAAAATACCATTCTTCTTCTTCTTGTGTCACTGATTCTTTCGAACCAAGTGTGGTGAAAGGATTGTAAGTGCACCTCAAAAAGGCTCCTTTCGTATTGACACATATTTTCCGGTCCGGGGACGCACGAACTTTCTAGGTTCTACGATATGCCGGTTTCCTCACGATATTTTCGTTCACCGTTTGAGAGCACTGGCATAGTGTACATATTTTTTTTAAATACCATAGCACAAGTATGAATAACTAAGCAAAAAATCTTTTTCACTTAAACTAGCATTAAAACTAACAGTCCTCCATTTCCAAAATGACATTTTCAAATTATACATCCGGCACTCATGCCCCATACCCAGTCGTAGCTGAGAGGACTCCCGAGCAAATTATGCATAAACTTTTAGTTCTTATATTTGCGTTCGTAGACGTTCACGTGTTTCCTTCAGTGGCTGTCGTAAAAACTTGCACTCGTAAAGTCGGCTATTTCAACTATGCAGAGTATTGCAGAGTGCTTTATGGACCCTTTGCAGTGGTGATAAAGAATGAATTTGAATGGAAATAGAGAGAGTACTGCCATATTTTAAAGTGCAATTTGGCGCTAGTTTTATTAAATTAAAATAGTGTAGTATTTTTTTTTGGTTTATGGCGGTTCGTTAAGGTGGTAGTAAATTAGGCTTACGTTATGAAAGGATTTTATTAAACACGCTGTCAACTAGAGTAATAAAATAGAAAATAAATAAATATTGTGGACAATCTATACACAATACTATCTAGTCCTAAATTACGCAGAGCTTGTAATATGGGAATCAGTTTAAGCATACTTTTTTTGTGTTACATTACATAAAATGCAATAAACACCCAGACAGAAGACACACATTTGAGTTCACCAAACACATAATATTTTTTTTATATTTATTTGCTCTCAGTCACTACCAACTGAACTTAAAGACCAGTCATTCAGAATATTAGAAGCTATCTTTTATAAAAAATATTAAGAACGCACCTCAATACATAAGTGAAGTGAGTGAAATCACTTCATGTATATTTAAACAAATCAAATATACCCAACGTCCATGTATTACTGCCTTACTTCATACTCTCAAATAAAGTTCTGACATAAAGAAGCGACTCAAAGCCAACTTCACGATGGTCACCGCAGATATTGCCATTGTCTCGACTAAAAAGGCACATGACAGGTAAACGAGTAAAATGCCTGATAAATATCTTGTTTGAGACAAAAGACTCTTTAACAAAGACGTTGTTTTTCAGTTTCACGGCGTTACGCTTTAAGATGCGGCTGGCGAGCGACACGGCGTAATAGATACTAGTTTATTTTGTCATGAGACTAGCACCTTTAATATTAAAGCTGGAGCCTAATTCTCGGCTCATCTCGGATCATTTTGCAATTTTATTTTATTGCTTCTTTTTGAAGAGAGAATGGATGATTTCCTTGAGTAATTCATCGACGACCTCATCGTAGAATCCTCGACAGCTACGATATACGGAAAACGTAGAAAAAATGCGGGGTTGTGCAATACCAATATTTGTGTATTTAAGGGACATTGAAAATCTCGGTCGGCCCGAGAATAAGGCTCCATTTGGAATCTCAAGCTCACTCAATATAAAAGTTTAAAACATAGTCAATTGGATAATTACGAATAGCTAGCATTTTTTCAATATAATTTACAGAGAGGCATTCATAGAAATAAATCGGCAACAGCATCATCAGCATCAGGTGAGATTGCGGTCAAGTGATAGCATAAGGGATGAAAAAAAAACCACTGCTGATACGTGGTCGCATATTACTACAATTTTGATTTATGCTTTAGTGATGCATCTTCATTCTAATTAGTCTTAATTTACGTACATTGTGCTAGTGCTCTCAAACGGTGAAAGATAACATCGTGAGGAAACCGGCATATCGTAGAACCTATAAAGTTCGAAAATATGTGTCAAAAGCACGAAAGGAGCCTCTTTGAGGCGCAATTAAAATTCCTTTCACTACTTTTGGTTCGAAAAAACCAGTGACACGATAAGAATAAGTGGCATTACAGTAACAACGGATTATAATGAAAATATTTGATGAATGCATTAAATATTTTCATTACAATCCGTTGGTAAACACGCTTCTGCTTGTGACAATGGACAATCGCTTACAGCTGTCAGTGGCACCACACCCTGAAACCCCACAGTGCAGGCTCAGGCCTCCGCAATGGCGCTGTATCAGACAGCTCGCCTACATCTTACACAGTTGTACTCTGCTTTAACTGTAATTAAAGATGGCGCTTAAATGCAGACTGTTTTCAGAAATGGCTATAACACACACACTTACCTACCTACGAGGCAATGCTTTGCTATAGGCGATGGTTACCACTTAACATCAGGTGGACCATTATGCTTTTTCAATCTGCTAGTAGTTTAAAAAAATTAAAAAAACACACAAACATTCTTAAAATGAAAGTTATGATGACTTTTCAAAAAACAACACTTACACGAACGCTAGTATTTTTTTATTTGGAAAAAAATTTAGTTCCTAATAACCCACCTAATGTTGAGCAGCTACTTCGTCAAAAGCGTGACCAGTGTGATAGTGCAATTGTTATAGTCATAAAAAAATTGCACTATCACACTGGTCACGCTCCTTAAGAAAGTGCTCTAAAATGCACATTCATTTATTTGAGGTGTACAAAATAATGCTCAATTTCACGGAAGCAAAGATCCCCTGGCTCAAAAGCACTTATAGTCAAACAAGTTACTTGAAACACATTTATTCAAACAAAGCCTATTAACACCGAAATAGAAATAGCGGAAGCGAAGTGAATCACAAAACTTGAGGACTATCGAAGTTCACTATCGACTCGCCACGACACTTGAGCTCGAGACCAGTTGCCTGCGTTGTTAGCCTGCATTGTTGTTGTCTTGTACTGTGTGAATAGGATTGTAGACCCTTGCGTATAACAACTCAGCATCAACTACTGCTGGGATTACACCTCTAATTTCCAAGACGGACGATTATAAACTCCAAATCACTGATTTTCGGGGACCTTAAATTAGTACTTATACATATTATTATACACTATGCCTAATTCTGCCGTGAAGCAGCATTGCTGTGTTTCGGTTTGAAGGGTGCCGGTGAAAATACTGGCACGTGTGGTTGAATATCTGTATGCCTCGGAAATTACTAATTCGGTAAGCAAAAGTAAAATAATAAAAACTGATACTACACTACACTGATCGCCACCGCAGAATGCTCAAATGTACGCAAGGCCCTCAAAAATGCTCGCAAAATATTTGAAAAGTGAAAATAAGAATCGTTGGATCGTCACGCATCTGATTTGTTTTCACATCCTGTTAGCAACGTCTCCTAGAATAAGATTAGATTTACTATTTTGATAAAGAAAAACGATTTGCTTTGCTAGAGAAAACGCTAGAAAATTCCTATTGTAATTGTTCTAGAATAAGTTGTTTACTTTTAACCTCGGGCCGCGCACAGAGCGAGATAGATATACTAATTAGACAAAGACGGCTAGCTAAGAATATTCGAGAAAATTTTAGATTGTTCCATAGACAAGGACAGACATATACGATAGAAAGAGATGGATAGCTAGTCAGACAAAGATAGAGCGATATTGTAAGAGTAGGACAGATAGAGAGGTATTAGTATATAAGAAGCGCAGATAGCCCGCGATAGTTAAGTTTGTAAAGTTTTAAAAGTTAAGTTTAACAGTTTTACAGTTTTAATTTGAAAGTTTTGAACAAGCCTGAAGAAATAAAAGTTCAGAAGAAAAGTTTCGGTTCAAGAAAAGTATTGTATCAGTTGTTTACTTAGAAGAAATAATAAAGAAGATTTTTGGAAGACTGGTGTTTCAATTGGACCCTCGCAAGCTTCGCCGAAAACCAGCGCATAGAACATACTACAGTCCACAGAACCACCACATTTTTTGGTCCTTCGAGCCGGATAGAAGAAAGAAGATGCCGATCGTCCGTTCACGTTCGCCAGTCGCCAAGTCCAGATCGGACAAGGAAGATTCTGCTGGAGCGTTGACCACTGACTGGTCGATGGAGATTTTGGCAACAACTGATACTGGAACCACGGAGGCTTCCGCCGGGACAACCACGTCGCGCCGCACCGTAGCTGCCACTAGCGCAGCATTGGAGCCCGCCGCTTCGTGCATAGGGAGGAGGACTCGCGCCGCGTTGGCGGCAGCTACCGTAGTTGCCGCCCCTCCCCCGCGCCCCGACGGCGCCGCCGCGAAAGAACCGAAGGCCGCTCAGACCCGAACGTCTAAGCAGGCATTGGCCACGCCCGCGAGCGTGAGTCTCGCGTCCGCGTCCGCGCATGCTACCGAGCTCGGCCGCTCTGAGCCCGTGTTTGCACGCCCCGCGTCGGTATCCGCGAAGCTCACCCCCACGAGGGTGACCGCGCCCGCAGCCGAATCGGCGGCCACGCAACGAACGAAACTGAAGAACATTGGAGGGAGACCTACCGCCCTACCGTGCGCGTCTTCAGAAACCGTCATCCAGAGGAAACCGGAGAGATCTACGAAATCAAGTAGAAGAACTGAACTGGAAGCTCTCCGAGAACTACAGCAGAAGCAATTGGAAGCTGCACAGGCTGCCGCTGCGCTAGCCCAGACAAATCTGGAGTTAGCAGAATACGCTTCTGAAGAAGAATTGGATGAAGAATATGAAGTTGAACGATCGACCCACGTCGAACAATGGGTACAACAGACGAACTATTTCGAGAACCCAGAACCAATCGAGAACGAGCCAACTCAGAAGAGTGAAATTAAGGAACTTGCCGAAGCTATCATGAACGCCACCAGATCGGTACGACCAAGCATGACCGTGTCACCGAAGATTTGGGACCTGCCAGAATTCAGTGGGTCTCATGAAGAATGGCTGCCATTCAAAAGGGCATATGAAGATAGCGCGGCGATGTGTACGACCGTACACAATATGGCTCGCCTCAGGAAGGCAGTGAAAGGAGCTGCCAAAGAAGCCATCAGAGGATTACTGTTCGTGACTTCAGACCCCCAGGAAATCATCGCTGCACTAGAACGACGCTTCGGGAGACCTGAACAACTGGTGCTGGCTGAGCTACAGAAGATAAAGGAACTACCACGCATCGGAGACACCCCGCGAGAGATCTGCATCTTCGCCAGTCGCGTGGGAAATGCGGTTACGACGATAACCGCCTTGAAGAAGCCGCACTACCTGTACTCACCAGAAATCAGCCGAAGCATCACAGAAAAGCTCTCGCCAATACTCCGGTACCGATGGCTGGACTACAGTGCACGCATAGGCGATGAAGAGCCAGAACTATTGAAAATGAAGAAGTTCCTAGAAGTGGAAGCAGACCTGTGCGGAAAGATCGCGCCACCGGAACTGGTCATTAAGAAACGATATCCGGTGCACGCCACCCACGAAGAAGAAGACTCCGAGTCAAGCACAGTTGCTGCGACCTCCGAAGGATTTAAGAAGTTCTGTGCTCACTGCGAAGGCGAACATTGGATCACCGAGTGCAAGAAATTCAGGGACACATCGCACAACGAGCGCTGGGAAATTGCTGTAAAGAAGAAACTGTGCTTCAAGTGTCTACGCAAGCGACATGCAAGACAGAACTGCCGAAGCCAACCCTGCAGGAAGTGCAAGAGGCCGCACCACATCATGCTGCACACAGAACAGACTTATAGAGCTTCAACCGCTCAACCGCCTGCAGCAGCGCCTCAACCAGCAAGAGAAGAAAGCGTAGTGAAGCCAGTGTTTACAGCAACCGATGGAAGAAAAACATACTTGAAGATGGTCCCAGTGGATATATACGGCCCGAAAGGATCGACTCGCATCTTGGCACTGCTCGATGAAGGTTCAACAGTGTCACTGATAGACAAGAGCGTGGTCGATCGCATCGGAGCCACCGGAAAAAGAAAAGCACTCACCCTTGAAACTGTTGGCGGAAGAATAATAGAAAAGAAAGACTCCCAGGAAATGGATTTGAAAATAAAGGGAGCAAAACGAAGAGATCGAAGAACACTCCAAGGAGTACGAACAATTGAAGATTTGAAGCTTTCGCCTCAGACCGTCAGCAAGAGCACCATTGAAGGGTGCAGCCATCTGAAAGAAATGATGGACGAACTGATCTACGAAAATGAACGCCCGACCCTACTGATCGGTCAAGACAATTGGGATCTGATCGTATCCCGGAAGATCTTGAAAGGGAAAAAGAACGAGCCCGTCGCGTCACTCACCAGCCTGGGATGGGTGCTTCATGGAAGCAGCACCGGATCTGCCGCTGCACCAGTTAAATACATGAACCACTGCCGCCAGGCAGAAAATGAAGAAGCGATCGAAGAATTGATAAAACGACACTTTGACTTGGATTCGATCGGCGTGCAGCAGCGGCACCCAAGTAACGACGCTGACGGAAGAGCTCTTGAACTATTGGAGAAGACAACCAAACAGCTACCCGATGGGAGGTACGAATCTGGACTGCTGTGGAAGAAGGAAGATGAGGTGCTGCCGAACAACTACGCGCAGGCCTTCAATCGTCTGCTGGGCGTAGAGAAGAGATTAGATAAAGATGCAGCTCTTAAAGAAGAATACGGCAAACAACTGCAGAAGCTCTTTGACAGTGGATATGCCGAGGAAGCCCCAGCAGATTCTACTCCAGATCGAACGTTCTACCTACCACACTTCTCCGTAGTGCATCCCGTCAAGAAAAAGATCCGCATCGTGTTCGACGCTGCCGCAAAATATCAAGGAAAAAGCCTTAATGACGCTCTGCTTCCAGGACCCGACCTGCTCCAGTCTTTATTCGGAGTACTCCTCAGATTCAGAGAAGGGCCTGTGGCAGTCGTCGCCGATATAAAAGAGATGTTTCTTCAGATCAGAATCAGGCAAGAAGATCGCGACAGCCTGAGGTTCCTTTGGCGAAGAGAAGACCGAAGATCAAGACCCAAAGAGTTCCGGATGAAATCAGTGATCTTCGGTGCAGCTTCATCACCAGCTACAGCTATCTTCGTCAAGAACACCAACGCCAAGAATCACGAGAAGGAACATCCAGCAGCAGCCAAGGCTATAATACGCAACCACTACATGGACGATTATCTGCAAAGCTTCAGAACGACCGAAGAGGCAGCAAAGGTGGCAGAAGAAGTGAACAAGGTGCACAAAGCAGCGAACTTTGAACTCCGACAGTGGGCGAGCAACAAGAAAGAGATCCTAGAGGAACTGAAAAATGAAGAACCACCTCCGACAGAAAAAAGACTCGGAAATGAAGAAAAGACGCTCGGAATGAGGTGGCTAGTTGATGAAGATGCATTAGCCTTCAATATTGGACTAAGAAACACTCCAGAAGAAGTGTTGAAAGGAAACAGACTTCCGACAAAAAGAGAAGTCACGAGCGCTGTAATGTCGACCTTCGATCCCATGGGTCTCGTCGCTCCTGTATTGATCAAAGGAAAGAGACTGATTCAAGATATATGGCGAATTGGAACGACTTGGGACGAGACTATCAGCGAGAACCAGAAACGATTATGGCTAGAATACATGGAAGAAATAAGAGCCATACAAAATTTGAAGATTCCCCGATGCTTGGCGCCATTCAATAGTACAGGAGAACTCCACACCTTCGTAGACGCCAGCGAGACAGCATACGCCGCAGCAGCGTACTGGAGAACGAACGACACATCCGGAGAAGTACACGTCGCACTAATAGCGGGAAAAGCGAGAGTCGCGCCCGTCAAGAGCACTTCGATCCCACGCTTGGAATTGCAAGCCGCGTTACTGGGAGGCAGACTAGCCGCAACCATTGCCGAAGAGATGGACCTGACCATCACGAAGAAAACTTATTGGTCCGATTCCAGCACTGTACTCCAATGGATGAAGTCAGATCCGCGACGATTCAAGACGTTCGTCGCTCATCGCCTCGCTGAGCTGGAAGACCTCACAAAACCTCGAGACTGGAGATGGGTTCCAACTAAGGAAAACCCAGCTGACGACGCAACGCGAGACACACCGAAAGACTTCAACGAAACGTCAAGATGGTTCATCGGTCCCGCGTTTCTCCGCAAACCAGAGGCAGAATGGCCCAACAGAAGATTTGAAGGAAGCATCATCACAGGGGAAGAGAAGAAAAACTCAGAAGCTGTTACAACGACCAGAATCCAAGAATCAATGATACCGGACCCGAACAGATTTTCAAGCTGGAAGCGCCTACTCCGTGCGACAGCAAGAGTCTTCATGTTCTTGGATTTGTGTCGAAGAAAGAAGGCCAGCGCGAACGCCGCCAGAGAAAAGAACTGGAAGCCATATGAGAAGAAACAGAAGATCAGCAAACCACATGCTCGAACACAGAACCTGGCAACTAGAAAATGGCTACCAGTAGAACCTGAACACATAAAGAAAGCAGAAAAAGCTCTCATCAAACAGACTCAAAGAAGATCGTTCCAGAAAGAAATAGAGAACCTCAAGAGTAGCAAGCCGCTTGATAACAACAGCCGTCTGAAGAAAGTCGACGTGATGCTAGATGAAGATGAAATACTTAGACTCAACAGCAGAGCGATGAACATCAGGAACTTTGGATCACAGAATTTGAGATTGCCTATCATCGATGGAAAGGATCGTGTGCCACAACTGCTGATAGAACATTATCATCGCCATTTACATCACGGCAACCATGCAACGGTCATCAACGAAATACGGCAAAAGTTCTGGATCCTGTCGCTACGGAACGCTGTGAAGAAAGTATCGCATCAGTGTCAGTGGTGCCGAGTGAGAAAATCAAGACCGGAAGTACCGCCGCTGGGAAACTTACCTCAAGAACGTTTGGCGCACCACCAACCTCCGTTCACATGCACTGGAGTTGACTACTTTGGCCCGATGCACGTGACGATAGGGAGAAGAAAGGAAAAACGCTGGGGTGCGCTCTTTACCTGCTTAACCACGAGGGCGATACATCTAGAACTGGCGGCATCACTCGACACGAGCTCCATGATAATGGCGCTACGAAGAATGGCGGCTCGAAGAGGAACCCCCCGAACGATTTACAGCGACAACGGAACGAACTTCGTCGGAGCGGACAACGAACTGAAAAGAGAGCTCGCGAACATGCCTCAAGAAATCGTCGAGGCAGCAAGACGAGAAGGAATAAATTGGAAATTCATTCCACCTGGAGCACCCAATATGGGAGGTGCCTGGGAACGAATGGTGAGGTCAGTAAAGACAGCACTCGCAGCCGTACTTGGAGAGAAGAGTCCACCAGAAGAGGTCTTACACACCCTTTTAACGGAAGTTGAACACACGGTGAACTCTCGGCCGCTGACGCACCTCGTGGCGGATCCGACAGAAGGAGAAGAAAGTCTGACTCCAAACCATTTCTTGATCGGAAGATCCTGCGGAATGACTGTCTTGGGAAACTTCGATGACACTGACCTCATCGGGAAGCCGAACTGGAAGACTGCGCAAAGACTGGCAGACCACTTTTGGAACAGGTGGTTGAGAGAATACCTGCCGACCCTCATGCCAAGGAAGATGAATGGGCAGGAGCGCATTGTTTTCGAAAAAGGCGATGTAGTAATCATCGCGGACCGAACCTTCCCGCGCAACACATGGCCGCGCGGGGTGGTTGAAGAAACGTTCCCGGGACCAGATAAGAGGACACGCATTGTCAGCGTGAGGACCAAAGGAGGACTACTGAAGAGACCGACCTCGCGACTTATCCTCCTAGCATCAGGGAAGACGTTGCAGCCGAAAGATGGAGTGCCCAACGACACGTCGCGCACTGGCGGGGAAAACTGTTAGCAACGTCTCCTAGAATAAGATTAGATTTACTATTTTGATAAAGAAAAACGATTTGCTTTGCTAGAGAAAACGCTAGAAAATTCCTATTGTAATTGTTCTAGAATAAGTTGTTTACTTTTAACCTCGGGCCGCGCACAGAGCGAGATAGATATACTAATTAGACAAAGACGGCTAGCTAAGAATATTCGAGAAAATTTTAGATTGTTCCATAGACAAGGACAGACATATACGATAGAAAGAGATGGATAGCTAGTCAGACAAAGATAGAGCGATATTGTAAGAGTAGGACAGATAGAGAGGTATTAGTATATAAGAAGCGCAGATAGCCCGCGATAGTTAAGTTTGTAAAGTTTTAAAAGTTAAGTTTAACAGTTTTACAGTTTTAATTTGAAAGTTTTGAACAAGCCTGAAGAAATAAAAGTTCAGAAGAAAAGTTTCGGTTCAAGAAAAGTATTGTATCAGTTGTTTACTTAGAAGAAATAAAGAAGAATTTTTGGAAGACTGGTGTTTCAATTGGACCCTCGCAAGCTTCGCCGAAAACCAGCGCATAGAACATACTACAGTCCACAGAACCACCACACATCCGATTGTGAGGAACTCGGAAAAACGGTGAATAGCTCCATTTCAGTGTTTCACAAGGAGAATTACAACTTCAATTTGGTAGTTAAGGATCAAGGCGGATCTCCAAATTAGCAAAACCAGGCGTTTTTTTATAAAGATTCGTTGAGGGAGGACACTATGCCAGTGCTCTCAAACGGTGAAGGAAAACATCGGCATATTGTAGAACTTAAAAAGTTCGAAAATAAGTATGTGTTAAGTGCACGAAAGGAGCCTCTTTGAGGCGCACTTAAAATCCTTTCACCACACGTGGATCGAAAGAATCAGTGACACGATAAGAAGAAGAGAGATGACTAAAAGCGTAAATCAGAGACATCTCTTAAAATTTCTGGTACTCACATAAATATGAATTCCCGAAAAAACCCTGAATGAACGAGATGGAATAATTTCCATTTCGTGATTGTTCCGCGGCGGCACCTGCGACTGTTTTACAAACTGTCACAGACCCTTCCTGTCTTTTTGCACCTTTTTTATAAAAAAACACAAAAATAATACAGTGTTTTAATGATTATCCCCATTGTTTTAAACTGAGTGGGGTTTTACTGATTATCCTTATGTGAATAAATAAACAAACAGGATAATAATAAATAATAGCAAAATAGACAGTGTTCGGTCTATGGGTTAATTAATTTACCTTATTGGTATGACTGATGTTTATATGGCGACATTTTTGAATAAAAGGGTAATAAAAGGGAATAAAAGGGCAAAGGGTTTTTTGTTAATAGTCGTAGTGCAAGTTCTAAATATCTCTAACGCAGACGCCTACCTCTGTTTTTAGTTTTCCTTTATTGTCGATCTTTTGCTATCTAAATGATATTGAGTAAAGTTTTTACTGTGCCTTTTGGAACTGTTTTATGTTGTAGGCAAAATAAACCAATTTTCCTTGTTCATGATATCCTACTAAACGAGTAGTACTAAAATTAAGTTCCATCCCAAACCTTTGTTCGAGCAGCGAGCGGCAAAGCGACATTTTATTTTTGCACAAAAACAGGCAAAAAGCCAACTATATTTTAAAACAGAACGGCTTGCTAATTAGTGCTTAAATGAATAACGAGGCTCCGTTACAATACTTCATCATGTCTGTTTCTATAGACAAAGCCCCGTATTCTGGCACAATGCTCAAGCCTGACGTTGAAGCATTGATTTTTGGACAGTATTTTACGGAAAAGTGATGAAATGGTTCTGATAAATATGAGCCCGTTAGAAAATTAAACGACAAAAAAAACAGAAGTCATTTGATGTGCTGCATGTGTGTGGATCGTGGTAATAAGCGTGTGAGTCATAATATATTCATGCTAGTCGTTACATGTCACAAAAATCGGTTGTCTGTAAAGTCAGTTTTCGCGGACGCATCGCTCACTCAAGTCAAATAGAGAAACAGATCTCGAGCGATGCCGAACGCGGAGGCCGTGCGTGCCTCTTTGTCGCTCGTTCCGCGCTCTCGCTTGCACTTCAAGCCTTAAATGGAACGCCTCAGACATAGGTAACGCCGCATGAGTCATGTTTTATCGTGCGTGCAGCCAGCTCCATCGAATTATAAGACGTTGTCACGTCAAAAATCTTGTCGCTAGTATCAAAGATTTTTTGACACATTGATTGATTTATAGTCCACATTAAAATTTCTTCCGAATGATTTAAATAATTCGTTTTAGAATGTAAAAATGAATTTTCTTTCAATTATACCTTCATGTTTTGAATATTCTGTTTCTAGGAACCCATTGCAATCACCAAGCCAATCCCACAATTCGAAAGCTGTACTTTTTATGCAAATGATAAACAAGCGGACTTACGGCCCACCTGATGGTAAGCGGTCACCGTCGCTCATAGACACCAACAACACCAGGGGTGCTATCGTTGCGTTGCCTACCCTGAAGAAACTTTTTTACATTTATTTTTTTAGCATTTTAGTATTGAGACCCCTGAATTTCCTCACGATATTTTCCTTCACTGCTTCGAGCACAATGTAAAGTATTTACAACGGCAACAGGGATATTGTAAACTTTCCTTCACTGCTTCGATGGGCATAATGTAAAGTATTTACGACGATTTTGTAAAGATAAGATATTGTAAACTCTTGGATCGTCAAATTCTCAAATAAACAAAAACATTAACATGTAAAGTAACCTCACAAACAACGCCAACTGACTCCTGACTGGATCTACAGAAAACGTAGCGAGCTTTCCCTCAATAATAAATGAGGCGACCTAACTTTGCGCCCAAACTGACACTCACTATTCGAATTCCACAACATCTTAACTTCAAACCAGACTTTACAAAAATTAACCTTAACAGGAAGCAAACAAGGCTAGTTTTAGATCTGTGAGATGAAGGTGGGTTTCGAAGATCTGAAACGATCCTCTGAATTAGACATGTGTTAAAAGCTTAATGCACTTAATAGTCAAGTACCCGACACGCTGCAGTGAAGTGAGTTTTCTACTAGCAATGTTGGTTTATAATGAAAAAGTTTGATTGTGTAGTAAATAGTTCTTAGACGGCTATGTAACAGCCAACAGTCACTTCATAGGCTTGCCCCAAATCAATCACCGGTCACAAGGTCACATCCACTTGGTGTAGAGCAACTAGCAGCCTTTTTTTAAACTCTTGGTTTTCCAAATAGTAGGGTAAGCCTGGGCTTATATCACAACGAGGTAAGGTTGCAATTGACTTAGTTCATCAAGGTAACGTAACAACACTTTGGTAAAATTTGAAAGAGAATTTTTTTGAGTAATTTTTGCTATGACAAATTCACGAGCGAGTATATTTATGTTAACGCAACGTGCAATAGATTCTTATTACACTCAATCTCAGCCAAATCAAAGAAGCATTTCAAGAAAATCATAGCTCTCCCCTATTTGACCAACTTCAAATAAAAAAAGAGGACATTCTCAATTCGGTTGTTTTTATGTAATGTCATCGCCTATGAACCGATTTGAGTTTATTTTTTATCTGAATAATAATACTTCCAGATTGGTCCCATATAAATTTTATCAAAATCGATTCAGCAGTTTGACCATGAAGTCGGTTTCTCAAGCTTTTTCAACTTTAATTGTTAGTTCAATTTCAGGTTTTATTTCTCAATCGAATAGATTATTAGCCATTGAAAGCATAGTCAGCGCACCCTGGTTTCATTATCAACGTATACTCCCTTTTTCACCTTTTATTTGATTCATAAGTTAAAAGGCCGTCCGAAAGCGCGATGGGTCGACGACATCGTAAAGGTCGCAGGAAACACCTGGACTAGAGACGCGCAGGATAGAGGAGGCTGGCAGAAGAAAGAGGCCTATACCCAGCAGTAGGTGATATCGGGCTGAAATTATGATGATGATGATGTTTTAGGTGTTCAGCGTTACTCCCAGCGGGTAACCAACTCCCATGGTCAACCTGGAAGTCTCTGAATAGACTTCAGAGCCAGGTGGGCCGCTGCAGGCATCATTTAATTAAATGGGGGTACTCCGACGACGCAGACTGCAACTGCGGAGTCCCCCAGTCCATGCCTCATTTGCTGTCTTGCCCAGAGTGCCCTTACACCTGCACGCTGAAGGATTTGACTGACGCCACAGAAAACGTTATTAATGTGGCCCGATTCTGGGTGAAACACACTAGGGAAAACAATATCATGGGAAACATCGACACGACGAAGAAGAAGGGGTCCAGCATTCTGAAAAATGCTCATTCATTTCAAGTCAAAATGTAAAAGTGGGGTCAAAGGCAGATCCGCTTGCAAACCACGTGTCTGCGGCGGCTTTATTGCGCCTTTTGATGTATATGTTTCACGGCTGGCTGACCCCACTTTTCTAGCTTCACGTCGCTTCCCCTTTTCATAATTATTCAGCGCGTCTCGTTATAATTTATGTTAGGGATGTGGTTTACTTGTATCGACACAAGCTTTGCACTGAATAGGTTTGTGCAATTTAAGCACTGCTTTGTAATTTAGGTACTAGTGGCTCTGTAAGTTGTACACCTCAAGGGCACACTGAAAAGGTTATTCTGTTGAAATATCGAAACACGATCCAACAAATTTAAATCCAACTAACATTCGTCAACTGACTGTTTGCAAATTTTTCAAGTTCAAGATTATAGATAAAAGTATCGAGTGCGTGGCTGTCATGAAAACTCTCCATCGAATTGTAATTGAACGATTTGTTGTTTAGGTCTTCTAATATAATAATACAAAAATTGTCGGCTATAAAAAATCTAGTTCAAACATTGTTAAATACAGGTGATACAGTAGGCTAGCTTGAAACATAAACCCTGTTTGGGCACCACAACGATTTTTTCAGACAAAAACATGTTGATTGCAGCAAACAGAAATTGAAACAGTTGAAAATAAAAGCCTATCAAATAATATCTCAAATCCAAAGCTCAACTGATCTAGATTATAGTTCAGTTTGAAAGTAATGTAGAAGTGACGTGTAGTTCCACAATCGATAGTGCACAGGTGAAGCGGGCGGGGCGCGTCCCTAGCTTACTAATTAGACGGGCAGAGCGGGGCTTGTTCCACATTACATACTAATTCAACGAGGACACAGCTACACTCATCGCTGGTACACTCCGTAAGCATAAGTTTATATTTATATATTATAAACTTATGCCTAAGGAATGTATCACCGAACGACACGCACTGACACTCAATCATCTACCTAATTAATAAACATCTATCCTCTGCTCTATCCTATATATTCCAGATCGTATAATTTTACACATATCTAATTATTTAGAAGAAACGGGTATTTATCCACAGATAAATTTTCGTTTCTTTCAAACTATTATTGAATTAATGATCCCGGCTGCTTTAGCACGGTTGAAACGTCGGGTAATAATAAAGGTAATCGTGATAAATACCAGTTTCTTCCAAATATGCATCTTTTTAGGGCTTTCAGACACCCAAAAGAGGCAATTTTTAGACGTCTTTTTTTCAACATATTATCAGTCGTCTAAATATTTAAAACAAGAAATGACCTGATTCTTGAGGATAAGACGAATCGTCTTTGTGAAAGTTGGTGAATGAAGATAACTCAAACTTTTCTTCCTGATATGAATGGATTGCTTTCTGTTAACGAGTAAGTACCTTTTTACAGAATGATGATAATGCTGAAAAATTAAACCGTGCGTTTCTTCCTTTTTAAATACCTTTTTGTCTACCTAGTTACATGTGTTAGGAACTGACTAAACTTGCGTCGTACGTCATATTTGACGGCGTTTCACTGATCGTCACCGTAGAACGTTTACGGAATGAACAAGCTGTTATAAGAACAGCTGTGGCACGCAGCGCTACAAATATTATGATTATGCCGAATTGTAGCGGAACGGATGTTTGGTTTGCTCATTCGATAGCAGGCGATTTTTATTGTTATTGCTTGTTCGCGGTTTTATATACAGACTGACCCGGCATAATTTATACGGGTGCTTTGGTGATCAAAAGTCAATATTACCATACATAGGTACATAAAAAATTACAAAGTAAACCACAATAATTTTTTCATCCCACCATCTCGGAAAGTGTATTTTTACTGTTCAATATCTGAGTGGAAAACCCGTTTTTATCCGCTAGAGCAGCGGTTCTCAAACTTTTTTGGTAACGGAACCCTTTTGACAAGCAAAATACTTGACGCAACCCTACAATAGAACAATAGTTTTTAAAAGTGTATTCCGTATTATGCAGGGTGGAATTTTGTAATGCCACCTGGAGGGAAAGTACTCTTAATACTGCAGATAGAAAATTTTACTCAAAGGAAACATTCCTTTATTTTTGAATAGAAAGCAAACTGCATTCAAAGATTTTCGAAAATTCTCTTCTCCCACACCCGGGAATCGAAGCGGCTAAAATCTGAAAATATTATACCCTGTACTTTTATTGCATCGATCGTTAGGGTCAATTATAAGGATGAAATCTCTCTAACAAACATGATAAATTAAATGAAAGGAAAACCAGGAAATCTGTAGTTACAAATTCAATGAATTCAAATTTTAAGCTAACTACATATTTAAATTACCTCATACACGCAGCTACGAGTATGTTGCAAAGGAGTCTGCATTACAAAAGATGGATGTTTGTTAAAGAGCTTTAACTTGACTCATTGAATTTGTAACTTCAGATTTCCTGGTTTTCCTTTTATTTAATTTATTATGTTTGTTAAAGAGATTTCATCCTTATAATTGACCCTAACGATCGGTGTAATGACTTCAGCTTCATTTTTGTATTCTGTTCTTCGGGAAAATACTTTTCAAAAGATGCGCGCATAGAAGTGAGATATTGGACCAATTCTTCAAACACATCATCTTGAAACATTTCTGAGTCGTTATCGCTTACAAACTTACTGAGTGACGTAAAGCTTTTTAATCCTCTCTTACCAACGCAAATAATCCAAAAATCTAATTTTCTTTTGAAGGCAGTTATTTTGTTATAGGCACACTGTTGTATATGTAATTATTAAAAAAAAAATACTCTAGTAAAAATAAAAAAATATTCGGCACCTTTGATAAACAAAAAGCAGAAATAAAAATAGAAATACAAAACGGCTTTTATCAAAGGGACTGCGCGCTCACAAGTACAGTGACCAGAGAGAGGTATTTTGTTTTATTTTCTAAATTCTTGCGGAACCCCTACAGGGGTAGCGCGGAACCCTAGGGTTCCACGGAACACACTTTGAGTACCGCTGCGCTAGAGGATAAAGTAAATTTGAATTTAGAATATCGTGTTCACTAAGTTTGTGAATACACAACCTATTTACTTCTACCTCCACGGTGCCGAATTTATCATACAACCTTTTTTAATTTGTTAAAAACTCGCACTCGTAACCTTCTTGGTGTATTTGTGAATTCAAAACATCATGAAACCTATTTA
Source organism: Thera britannica (assembly GCA_939531255.2). Lineage (NCBI taxonomy): Eukaryota > Metazoa > Arthropoda > Insecta > Lepidoptera > Geometridae > Thera > Thera britannica. The sequence continues at coordinate 14,433,800 of OW618034.2, read as the reverse complement.
CTTCTACCTGCATGGTGCAGAATTTATCATGCAACCTTTGTAAATTTGTTAAAAACTCATACTCGGAACCTTCATGGTGTATTACTTTTAGTCGCGCCATGTTATTTTTTGCATTTAGTCATTTCCTCGCTGAGGTGGGATGAAAAGTTACGTGTTGCACTCGAGTGCAAAGATTTTTCACCTTGTGCTCTTTTGATTCCTTCGCCAACGCTTAGGATTCTAACTTTTAAACCACTCGCTACGCTCGTGGTTAAATATTAGAATCCTGCGCTTGCTCGGTCATCAAAATTGAGCACGCGGTTAAAAAGTAGCTTTGCACTCTTGTATAACAAATAACTAATAATATGTCTCTAATGCTAATAGTATAGGATCCCTAGAAGAAGGACCTTCACCGAGCTGGTTATTTAATGAAACGTATTTTATATTTAATTAAACATGCCAATAAATATATTCTATATGGGTTGCCTATCAAATTTCAGTCCAGGATATGATTAATTAATAATTAAAAAAAATAAAGTTTTTTTAACTTTCCACCGGTTTGTTTATTAGACAAATTCTATACCAATCGAAAGTATAGACCCCATAGAATATGCAAACGTTATAATATGCCTATTTTTTTCCGGTCACAACTCTCGGGTAGCCAGGTATAAACAGGAAAATCGATACTAGCATTTTGCACCGGTATGTTTATTGAATAAAAATACTGGGGTCTATACTTTCGATTGGTATAGAATTTGTTTAATAAACAAACCAGTGGAATTTTTTTTTTTTTTTTATTATTAATTAATCATAATTATCCTGGACTGAAATTTGATAGGCAACCCATATAGAATATATTTATTGGCATGTTTAATTATATATAAAATACGTTTCATTAAATAACCAGCTCGGTGAAGGTCCTTCTTCTAGGGATCTTAAACTATAAGAGCCGAGCGGGATTTGAAAAAATCTTTGTGATTTCCTTAAGTGTAGTAAACACTATAAAACCAATAAAAAAATTACCACAATCATCAGATTTATATTGTATCCTACAAATATAAAAATATAAACTAGTGTAATCTAATCTGTTATCTGGTTCTCACTGTGTTGAGTAAGTCGTTCTTAGTTTGAGTTCAAAACATTCAACAATGTTTATCCATTTTTGATATCATGACTGCAAAAGTAATCGGGTTTTGAGATATTGGATGTTCGTTGCTTAACCGAACTGCAGCGACGACCTACTTAGACAAAACTAAACATAAAATGTTACAGTTTGTGATCTGGAATAGCAAGTATTACCAATTTATCTATGTGGTGGGTAAAGCCAGAGTTAAGAGCTAGTCATAAGCATGCAGGTAAAATTGAAGCTTCAAAAAGTTTATTGGTGGTAAAATTCCTAAGAGTCTCGCAAAACTAAATAAATTATCTGAAGCCTACCATGAGCTCTGTCTGGCTCTGTCTTTGGTTCTGATTTTGAGTCTGTGTGAGTGCTCACCAGTGCATTATACTGGGTGTGTGACGTTTTGACGTAGAATTTATTTAGTAAAAACTCACACAGGCTCAAAACCCGAACCAGAGACAGAGCCAGACAGAGCTCATGGTGGCCTACTGATGGACCAGCGACATAGTTAAGATCGCGGGAAGTCGGTGGATGGAGAGGGCTCAGAATCGTTCTTTCTAGAAATGTATAAGGTAGGCCTGTATCTAGCAGTGTACTTGTTTGGGCTTACGTTGACAGGTTTTAAGTCTATCGTCACTGTTTATAATTATACTAACTAAGTTTCCTCCGAGTGGTTTCTTTTCTTTTGAAGGAACTTAGTAAGTAAGTATCTATTCCTCAGTATCTGTTCCCAGCTGCGCTCATCTCGCATTCATGGTGTCTTATGAGATGCAAATACCCTCTTTGTGGGCTGGACCCGCGCCTAATCGCTTAATTCATTGTTTACATTCCCTCTGACGATCAAACAGTATTGCGTATTTGAATACAAGTTCTGCCTTTTGTGAATTTCGACCAATTTACTGCCTCTAGAGCTAAGCTAAGCTCAAAGCTGGAAAATTGTGCAAAGTTCGACATTCAAACTGATTTTACATTCGTGTTTTTGGCCGACTGATTTTCTTGACTTAATTAAGCACTTGTAGATACAAAGCAACTCGCTATAGGTACTCGTAGAGAAGTAGAGCTCTTTGTGAAGAGCTCGCTCGGGGAAGTACTACCACCATGCCTATTTCTGCCGTGAAGCAGCATTGCTGTGTTTTGGTTTGAAGGGTGTGGGTGCCGGTGAAATTACTGGTACGTGAGGCTTGTATGCCTCAAGTTGATGGACGCAGGGCAGTGCATCGTAGGACACATTCTTAACGTATGTGACCTACGAGGCAATGCTTTGTTATAGGCGATGGTTACCACTTAACATCAAGTAGGCCATTGATGGTTCCATCAACTAGTCACATAAAAAAAAGAACAAGTGGGATTGATTTTGGTTTTCCTTGCACTATACTTGATATTTCAAAACAAGTGTGATGAAAGGATTATAAGCGCACTTGAAAGATGCTCATTAATTATTCTATTTTAATTTGATTAGGAGAAAATAAAATAAATATATAAATAAATATAAATAAAATATATTCTAGAAAATCCACTCAACACTATCTAGGCCCAAACTAAGCAAAGCTTGTACTATGGGAACCGGATAGCTGATATACTACTTAGAGGTATATTACATTTTTTTTGTAAATACATACTTATAATACAATATAACACCCCGACAGAGAACAAACATCGGTGTTCACCACACAAATATTTGTTCTCGGTGGGGATCGAACCCACGACTTACGGCGCAGAAGGCAGAGCTACTACCAACTGGATACAGTTATGCATAAGGAGTCCAAGCGCCAAATTTCATTTTTTGATTTTTTCGCATTTTCGTAATCACTAGGGCATAATTAAGCCATAGAAAAAACACTCTTGTAGCCAGCTTCACTCTAAGTGGTATTTTTTGATACCCAGTCCAAGCGCCTTCTATAGCAAACTAAGTATTTTGAAATGCAATACAAGTCCAACAACCAATTTAAAACTAACAACCAAATTTTATGATGAAAAAGCACATTTCCATTAAACATTACTAGTCCAAACGACGTAGTGTTACGCATCAGTAGTCTACGCGACAGTTGTTTGTAACTTCTGAACGTAATCTTTGTTTGGGAAGGAGAGGCTGGCAGAAGAACCCAAGTCATGTTTAAGGAAGCACATATTAGACTAGTTTACCAAAGTCAAAAACTTAATTCTTTGGTCAACTTAATTGTTGCGGAGAACAGAATAAAAAAAATAAAGGCCAGAATACACGTATAAAGATAAAGATAAAAATATTTTATTGTAAAACTGTGTATAAAACATCTTAAAAGTAATTATGTTCCAACAGCTTACCTATTTCGGGCGTAGAATATAGCAAAAAAGTATAAAAATAGACCTGATGATCTCTCCTCGAAAAGCACCCTATATTTCTGAAACTGCAATTAATACTTTATACTCCACAAGACTACAAGAAAGTTATGGCAAGCTGCAGAACAAAGAATCACAAATACTGAAGAAAAGGAAAAAGCTATTGTCAACAGAAAAAAGATAACAGTGGGCGAGAAGGTCAATAATAATTGGTTAAGAATAAACCAGATAAAGGAAACCTAAAATCATCCATTGCCTCATTATGTCAAGGCAGGAGCAGTAGAAGAGGAAGAAAGCTTAGAAATTGATGTAAAGAGAAGAAAGGGTAGGAAAGGACAAAATGTTTCAGAAAAAAAACTAAAAGATTTAAAATTAAATTATGAAACAGTGCATAATATCCCAAACGACGCTATAGCATTTGACAAAGATTTGATTTTTGATGACACGATTGAAGATGATATTGTTGTTGAAGGTGTTGATGGCCATTTAGGTTTTTGATCCGGAACATATTGAAGAAGAGTAGACTTATATATTATTTACCTACTCCATCCTACATCTTCCCCGATATGTTCTGGGTTTGGGGTTGGTGTTTACCAATAATATCATCAATCATTATTCTGTCAGTCTGAAAGCTGGAGATAATATCTGAGATAGTCCTTATCTTGTTTTAAATTATTATTGTTTATTAAATTATGATAATTATATTGTTTTATTTTCTGGACATACTATCAGTGCCATTTTAATAGTTTTTTATTTATTTTTATCAATCCTCTGTAACATCTAATATAAGATGCTGAGTAAATACGGAAATTCAAGGGGTTTTTATTAAACGATAGGAAAATAGTCCAGGAAACATTTTTATGTTATACTTATACTCATTTTGCAAAATGAGTACATTATATTAATTCGTTTCCACGTGCACTTAAAGCTAATCTTCCAGAATAAATAATTATTTTGTCTCTTGGACTCGTTTTGCAAAATGAGAACATCTTAATTATTAGGAGTCCAAGTGCATTTTTAACGATATATTCCAAAATAAAACCTTTTTTTGTGTTTTTTTCTTGTAACATGTTAAATTACAAATATAAGCTTCGATGTACATAGATTTACTTTCTGACGATGCAAATGCAAATCTTCTACCAATAAAAACGCGTTTATGTAATTTCCCAAAAAACTGAAAATGGCGCTTGGACTCACTATGCATAACTGTATCCAACTGAGCTGTAAGGCCAGTCAAAAATACCCTAACATCATAATAATTACTTGAAATAGATGTACCTAACTCCACGTGAATATTCTGTATTTACTCTACGATCAAAATAATATTATCAGCCACAAGTATCTCCAAACAAACGCAAACAATATTTAAAATCGAAATCAACAATAACAAAAGTGGCAAAGCCAAACCGATCCCGGCTTACAGGATTATACAGGGTGGTACAATGCTCGTATAATTACGTTGTAAAGTGTAGCACCCTTTATCCTAGTGCAAACGTTAGATAAGCGAGAGTTATCGTTAGGGGTTGGTTCTATTTAATTTAACTTTGCCGATGTTTGTTTGAACACTATCGGGTTCAAATAGAGTATTTGTGACTATTGGCTGTACAAAATCTGGCTTTTAAATGTATTTGGCCTCTAAGTCACCTTAAAAAACATTATACTAATCTTATTTACAAATATATTTATTTACACAAAGAAATTAAACAAATATTTACAAAAAAACAGTTGAGCTATCTGCAGATCGTTGCAAACGATCTAGAGATAGCTCAACTGGTCCAAATCAGTGCCAGACGGAAGCGTCCCGAAGACGCTGGCTGTATTTGGCTGTTGTTTTTGTTATATTATGGGCGAAAACTCTTCTATGAATATAGCTACAACTCTGTTTCACTTTATTACACGGCCATCAAAACAACTACCCAAGACACCATCTTATCCTTCTTCTTGTTTTTCCACCTTAAGGATGTGTCCCGTTGCTTGATCCAATTAGGGATGTCCTATTCCGAAAACCGGTTAACAGTTAGTTCAATTAAATGGATGGACGACGTAGTCAAAGTCACGGGCCCAAAATGGACTAGACAGGATCGAGGTAGATGGCACAAACTGAGGGAGACATTATACCCAGCAGTGGGTGAAGATTTTAGATGATGATGATGATGATACTGTACTTTTGAAAAGGTAGAAGTACACAACAATTTCAAGGTGGCAATCGTATGTTTTTTAATGGCTGGAAGTTTCGAGAAGGGATATCAAAGTTTGTATGAAAATGAAATCACGCGTGATTATGCTGCTTAGTTTAATCTAAGGGAACATTTTATTATGATTAGGTAAGAAAATTCCCTCGATTTTTTAGAGTACATTTCAGAGAGGCTGTTTTTATACGTTAGCCCATCACTGCTACGAGTGGAATAGCTTAATTATGTTAATCTTATGTAATGCACATACAGGTATGAAAGTACAAGGGAAGTAGATTATGAAAGTAGAATTATCTCCAAATGTGATGGCGCACTTGTTTTGTGAAACCCTGGGAGGATGGTATCTTTTATAAGCGCCAAGCGATTTTTGGAAACAGATATTTTGTTATTAAAAAAATCTACACCATTTTATGACCAACGGGTTATAGTCACCATGATTTAATTTTGTGAGTTTTGACTCCCGATATATTTCGGCACGTTTGCATGCACTTTGATGCAGATTTTTTTATGCAATATTTTGATGGAACAAGCTTATGACCACCTGATGTTTAGTTGCATTGCCTCATAGGTCACGCACGTCAGGAACGTGCTATACAATGTACTGCCCTGCATCCATCAATTTGAGGCATCCAGATGTGCAGCGTCTAGTGCCAGTAATTTAACCGGCACCCCATCCTTCAAACCGAAACACAGCAATGCTGCTTCACGGCAGAAATAGGATTTCTTTTTCTTCTTCTTGGTAGCACTTTCCCGGACGGGCCCTTCACAAAGAGTTCTACTTCTCCAAAAATTGTGTGAGTGATGATGAGATTTCCACCAAGAATTTCAATCCGCTGTTTTGTTCGTCCTTGCGTTCGTCTCCTGCAGGTAAGTCTCTCCGTAATCCGCATTCTTGAAGATGACAATATAATTTACATAAACCGGCGGTGAGACATGTCGGTTAACTAATGAATAGGGACGCGTCATTTCGCGGATTAAATTTGCACGTGCGAGATGCTGGTGCGGGTTCGAATACCTGCCAGTTGTTTTAATGCATTTTTTTTTTAACGAGACAACGACTTATAATTCAATGGAGCCGGCTGCACGTACAAAAAAACATCACTCATGCGGCGTTACCTCGCTCTGAGGCGTTCCATTCAAGGCTCTTGCTTGCACTTCAGCAAGCGAGAGCGCGGAACGAGCGACAAATTGGCATAATCGGCTTCCGAGTTCGGCAGCGCTCGACATCTTATCTCTCCTACTTGAGTGAGCGATGCGTTCGCGTGGACACATCTTTCTTCTCTCTTTCTTCTTCTTTCTGTATGACGTTGTCACGTTCAACTATCGTCAGTAAACCGTCTTTACAGACAACCGATTTTTTTGTCTTCTAGTACGTATTCCATGACAAAATATTGCGCAAGATTTTTTTTAAGAATCCTTTCACCACACAGTACCTACTGGTTCAAAAGAACTAAGTAGTAACACAAGGAGACAAATAATAATTCAACATTTCTCAGTTTATAACCAAACCGTCTTCATTTTGCATGTTTCATTTACCTCTAAAGTGCCTATATTTTTTTTCTCAATGCATACATAAAAAAATCTGATGGTACAAACCTATCAACACTTCTTATAACCTACTTTATGGTATGCTCAAATTGGTATCAGAAAAGACAAATAGCGGCAACTTGTCCGTTTCCAATCAAACTCTGCGGCCATCAGTCTGGCACACCTGATCTCGGAGGTATGGCTGTTTTAATGAAACGTTAAAACTCTTGTTTTCTAGAAAGTGGGAACCGTTTTGACGACCGCTAAAGTCGTTGGCTGTACGTGAATTGAAGTAGCTCGAAATCGTTTGACCTATACTATAGTCAGACATTGTCGACTAGCATCTTTTCTCTGTGGTCGGCACTTCATGACTGAAGATCGTGCTCCCTAGGATGTCGTTGTAGTATAGAGTGGACGGCCTGCCTCCAGCGCGTCCTATTTGTAGCCATGTTCACCACATCATAAAACTGGCTTCTTCCCACCACGTTCCTCTCTTTAAGTTGGTCAGTCCACCTAGTTGGGGATCTTCCGCGAGACCGTCTTCCTTCCACGTTCCCAACGATAACCAGCATCTTTTATATGTAGGTATATAATAAGTTACTATTCCTTAAAAGATATTAGTGAAGTGGTACCTCTGTCAATTACAGTTGGCATATTTATAACGGTGGCTGCATTTCAAGATCCCAAAGGCTTTAGCGGGTTTACATCTGTCGCGTTTGATTGATGTCGAGTTTTTCTGCAAGTCTGATGAGTTTTCTTTGATGAATTTGAAAATTGATATAATTTATTTAAGTCCAAAACTTATGTCGTGGTACTAAAGGTACCACCTTCACGTAAGCGGTAAAGTTAACCAGAATAAGTTGGTAATGAATGGCATTTTTTTTCCAAATATTAATCTGACTACATAATTACTAGAAAATATAAGAACGTATTATTTTTTGTATAAAAATGGCAAATATTATAAAATATCTTATAATGAAATTCAAAGCAAAATTCTACAAAGGTCAGAAAAAGGTTCCGATGCTCCAAATAACTTAACACAAATCTGCAGAAAATGAACGCGTTTGCAGTGTTCCTTTCAAAACCGAGAAATTGTCTTGCAATCTCCATTTCACACTTCACATGCAACTTTCTTCTTTAATGTTAGTGTTTAAGGTTCGAAGTCAAGTGGCAGTTGAACAGCAAAAGGTACGTTTTACATGGTAAAATAAAAATGTCTGAGTTTTATATAAAGTGCAATGAATGGCAAATGCGGATTATTTTACATGCAGGACTAAAGCAATCGAGGTTCAGTTGGAATGCGATGAAGTGAGGGCTTATCGGATTGTGATTGGAGACTTTCCAATCAGGGTGGATGCTGTGCAATTATACAGTCTTTTGAACTAGGAGTTCATTTGAAAAGGATTCAACGATTTTGCGTCACTTTTTGTGGTGCCACTCCAACTTAGTGAAACAAAAGCAAAATTTCAATGCATCTTTGAAACTTTTGCTTTTGTATTGCCTACGTTGGAGTGGCAACACATTTGAACTTCACTGCTATTTTCATTTTTGTTTTGTAAAAGGATCATATAAAAAACGGTGGGAACCAAGCCGTTGTTTGTTGCCCGTTCTTCTAGGCTTTGTCGCGTGGAACTGGCACCTAGCTTAAAAACGTTTCAAAGTGATCCTTGTGATACAACTGAATAATTTAAAACGAAATCAAGCCACAAATACATTTTGGCTGCTGTACGTAGGCCGAAGCAAGCCAATTAAAAAAAAACTATGAGAGAACAAAACAGACTATTTTCTTGTTACTTCTCAAAATAAAGAGAACTAGTAGGTACATGACAAAAATTATATTTGGTAGGTATATTAGCAAAATTATTCGTGTTCTCCATCTCTTTGTAATCTCCTGATCCATGACCCATTTTTTACTTTTTTCAATAAAATCTTACATGTTTCACAAAGCGTCTTCAAATATTCAGGTTCATATTGTACCCAAACTTTGGATAAAACGTAAAATAATAATTTAGTGTACACCAGGGAGTAAACTTGGAGTCTGGACTAAAATGTTTTCTTGTGGAATATTTTTCAAAATTATGTGGTCAAAGTTCGTGACAAAAAATATGGCGAACGAAGAGTTTTATATAGCAGAGTTTGATAGACTAGAGGGGCTGGTTTTACGGATTGCTATTTGATAATTAGTAAAGTATTTGACTGTTGACAAATAATAAATATTTCAATTAATGTTTGACACTTGTGAAATATTTTGATTGCCTCTCAAGTTTTTTTGCTTGAATATTCTGAGACCTGTCAATTATTTTATTAGGATTCTTTGACAAGCCTTTAAAGTAAAACGAGACGAAAAATTGTATCTGTTCTAGATGTGCGTATGACCGTAGGTATATCATGTATAATTATTTTAGATCTGCAGTATCTATACATTTTTAATCTATTGTAGAAATGTAGCTCGATTTGTTATTAGTTATCAGGTTTTGGGGGAGACCTTTGCCTAGCAGTGGGACACAATAGGTTAATAATTAAATAAATAAAATTGCTCTTATAATTAGTATAAATCGTTAGTCATGGTATAATCTTTAGGAGTAATGTTATCAGAGTAGTGGTTCAGAGTAAGTACATAGAACTCTTTTGATACTCCCAAACGCACCCTGTGAATTCCTACAAGGAATTTCCTTCGTTATCTCTCACGATGTTTTCATTACAGCCCCTTAACAGTTAAGAAGGGGTCTACAATTGCTTAAATTTTATAAGTATTAAGCAATAAAATTAAATTTACGATCCCAGCAGTACCGTGCCGCTTAAAAAGATAACCCCGGGACGACTTAGCCGTTATTTATCACCAACTTTACACTTTCTATTCATAAGTTGAGGCTAAATTTATATTTTCATTGCTTATTAAAATTATATTTTGTGGTAAGTTTTTAATTAAAAAGTCACTTGGGATCTTTGGACGCCGGCGTTGGTTTTATTTCCAAGCTAATTAACAGATTTTTTCTTCGATGACTTTCTTGAAATAAAAGGAATGAAACTAAACGAAAACGCTGTGTTTCTCTCAAATAATTTTCTATAATGTACGGAGATACACCTTATACCACTGCTCAGTCCAGCTGAGCAAAATTTTGTTTCAACTATTTCTTTCTTCTTTTTAACTATTTCTCCATTGTCTGGTAGCAGGTATTGATAGTTTCTCAAGCTACAAAATAATGTTTATAAACACTGGTTAAAAATAACATACCTACACTTTACCAACCACAAACCAATTTCGTGGTAAACGCTGACCTTGAATAGCTAAAGTGGTCGAGTTAAGGTTAATCTATAAAATTGCTACATCACTATGAATATTTTAAACTAATCGAGCATCAACCAGTTGACATTGCGAAAGCAATTTTACTACTCACAGCAAAACAGATCATCATCATTATCAGTTTGGAGTACATTGCTGGATCCTCCCCCATAAGTTTTGCAAAAAACTATTAAAATATGCTCATTCCCCCGTTTTCCTACAATCACAATATTATAACCTCGTCCTTAATATTTTCTAGTGTCCCAAAAATTTAGAGCGAAGCGGGATTTGAACCTGCCAAGTTCCCCTTTAGACAAGGATGCGCCGATCGCTGCGCCATCGGATCCTTATCACACTCTATAACTCCTTATTTTTGGGACATTATAAAATCTATATAAGTATTATATCAGCTATCTGATTCCCATAGTACAAGCTCTGCTTAGTTTGGGACTAGATAGTGTCATGTGAATTTTCCAAAATATTTATTTATTTATGTAATTTTCCAAAATCATCCAGTTCATCGATAGCTCCAACTTGGACCTACGCTTCCAACTGCCAACTTATGCCCTCATCTTATAATATGCGCACTACCCAACCTATCTCCTTATTACCCAAAGGTTAGCTGGTAGATAATGCTATCTAGCATTAAGTTCGCCTGTGTACAGTAATTTTAATTTGTGCAATAAGGAATTTTCTATCTATATAACTGCTTTTCCATCAGTTTTCAACTAAATAATAATTACTAACTAAAGTATAAAATAAATTTATGGTAATGTTTTGTATACAGCAAAATAGTGATTATCATAACCTGCCTGGAGAATTCCACTGCTCGCTGTAACATTGAAATATTGTGTAATAATCATTACATATGCAACACTAGGTATCTGAGTTATCACTAATTATTTATTTTAACTTATCTGATATCAACCAGGAAGTTAACTCGAGTATGATGCACTTTGCTAGACAATTTATCTCGAAGCAAAATATGACATGCATCAAGAGCATGCTAAGGTCATCAGTTTTCCGTATATCATAGCTGTCGAGGCTTTTACGATGAGGTCGTCGATGAATTACTAAAGGAAATCATCCATTCTCTCTTCGAAAAGAACATTAAAATAAAATTGCAAAATGATCCGAGATGAGCCAAGAATCAGGCTCCAGAACGAAAACAACAACTCGATTGTGAGCCTCAGGCACGGTGGATACCTTAGTACCAAGTTCCATATCCACATTTGCAGCACTTGGTATTAAAGATGCGATTAGTCGCAAACCTATTGCCACAGTTACTCATAGAATTCTAACGGGTACAATACATAATTCCCTCTATTTGTTTACAAGCTTTACAATATTTGGTCTTGCTATAGAATCTTTGGTGCAGGACAGTGCATCGGTATCTAGTCGGTCATACTTATCTTAGATAGGAATGATAAAAAAATATTTAAAAACAAATTTATCAAGTGGGCTTAAAACCCAAATCCCTATATTTGTCGTAAATATCTTTCCATAAGTAGTAAGTATCTGGGTTAGGTAGCGGGCCCATCGTCAGCTCGTCCCGAATGTACAAGAAGTTGAACTTGTCTTTGGTGCTGGGTATCCATCGAACTGGCAAGTCCTGATCTGATGGTGGGGTTGGTTCCCTGAAAACATGAAAAGTAACATTAAGAAAACATTAATCAACAAAGTTTTAAACTAGCTGTCATTTACTAAACGAATTTAGTGTAATTTCATAATTAATTGGTTTTTCCTGTATAATGAATAATAGCTAACAATGTTGTACTTTATAGCTTGTAGGGGATAAACTTATTGTTATTGAACAATGCCATGATTTACATATGTAGATACATTTTATTTTACTGTCACATAATATTTTCATGACACGATAACCACCACATTTTAATCAAATTTATTATTCTTCAAAAATATAAATTTGATTAAAAATAAATACAATACCCCTAAAGTATGAAGGGATTCTTTGGTGTCCTTAAGTTTTTGTGTTCCGCATTATAGTTCTTTAAAAAAAAACTTACCCGTATTTAGCGAAATTACTCCAAATTCGTGTGATAGTTTCAATAATTCTGCGGTCTTGACTATTGATAGAAAAAGGCCATATTCTGCCCTTAAATAGATAAAGCAGCTCATCCCCATGACAAGCACCGCCTTCCTTTTCGTGACCAGTCAAATACTTCAGGAAATTTCTCCCTCCATTGTAGTCAAAGTAATAGTTGTACACGGGAGCATTACTTTTATGGATCATCAATGTTGATTCGAAAATAATTGGCTTTTCAAAGTACAGATCTGTCATCATTTCCGAAATGTTCATTAAATTGTGCACAGTCATTCTTTCATCTGTGAAGTATTGGCTTCTAGCTCGCTTGTCCACTTTTTGTGCTTCATCATCTGATGGAAACTTTAAATCAGTTGCAAAGATGTACTTTGTTTCCGCTTCTTCGAGATATGCCTCTGGATTAATTCTTATCAGAAACAAACCTTCTTTACTCGTAGATCCATATATAACAGAGATGTTCTTTGGTTTTCTATTAATCATGTTGTAAGGTAAATCTGGCAACACTGCTTCTACCCCATCGAAATGTTTTTCCACACATGGCAAGTGCAGTAGTTCCGTATCTAAGAACTTTCCGAGCGGCTTATGCGGACTTGCAGCTACCAGTTCTTTGTAAGGTAGCTTTGAGAATAATGCGTACAGTTCTTTCGGATCAGTGAGGTTGTAACCTAGATCTTTAGCAATAAGACTTGCTATCCAAACTGGGTCCCTGTTGATCGCCCAACTGGCAATGGCCGAGCCGCTTTGTACTATCGCTCTATTAAACAGACCTTCGGTAATTTCACTAGCAAGGAGCAGTGACAGCGAAGTGCCACCAGCGCTTTGTCCAAATACTGTTATATTATCAGGATCACCGCCAAAAGCAGCAATATTCTTTTTCACCCATCTTAAAGCTGCCACTTGGTCTTTAAGCCCAGCATTGCCTGGTGCCTCTGGAATGTTCAAACATGTGAAGCCTAGGACCCCGAGCCTATAGTTGAAGGTGACTAGAATGACGTTTTGATTGGTGAGGAACTCAGGACCGTACACTAGTTTTCCTCCACTGCCGAGGTAGAAAGCTCCTCCATGGATGTAGACCATGACAGGTATCGGTCTTTTGGCTAACGCAGGTACGTAGACGTTGGCTTTGAGACAGTCTTCGACGCCCGAGACGCCGCCCAGACCAGGCCGAGACGAAGGACATGCGAACTCTCTGGTGGCTTTGTAGACTCCTTCCCATGACGGTGCAGGTAGTGGTGCCTGAAATAAAAAAACTGTATATTAGTACCTAAACGATTTACAAATAAACGTATTGTATAAAATCACTTGAAAATTAGGCTCTAATGATATTATTTTCGGGTAAAAAAATACACGACACCAAAGAACTTTATTTACCTCAAAAGTGAGAAAGTAAAATGCTTATAATATGATCGTCCTCTACATTTTGATCTAGAACCAGATTAAAAAAAAAAATACCAGACCTTGAATCTTGTATCGCTGTTAGTGGTAGCGTAGGGTACTCCAATGTATTCCAAAATCGATCCATCCTCACTGATAATACCGCTCAAAATCCCTTGCGCAAGGTATACTTCTGGGGCCGGCTGGTCCACAATGTTCATTGCAAATAACGTGAACAGTACTATCCTTTTTCCACATTTCATTTTGAAACTTAAAACTATCACTGTTGGTAATATAAAGTCTTTTGTAACTTGCTTATTCACATTTTTGTCATCTAAATACAAAACACTATTTGAGCCGGCACTTTGACGTTGACCTCGTTTAATTGGCGCGTCCGTTGCGTAAGCGCTTCGGCCTTCCACTGAGCAGTCAGCTGACAAATCGATAGAAGCGGAACAGAGATAGCAGATAAGAACATTAAGTTGGAGGGACAAGGTCAAGAGATATCGCGTGCGTCCTTTGAAATTACAGGTGTTTTTGTCATACACGGGTTCTAAAGTTTTAGACGACTATAATGATTACGTTGGTTAATAAAAAAAGGGTTAGGTATGTATTTGATAGACATTTAAAATACTTTTGTGATTGCATAACGTCTGTATCTGTACAAAAAGATTAATTTTATTTTACTACTCATTGTAAACCTCGATCTAGCGAAGATAGGTACCTACCTAATCATTAGTTCAACCTTCCATAAAGTAATGACCTCTAAGAACGTTTCATAAACACGAAAAAGCAAGGCTTAAAATATAAAGTCTAGCACGTAATAACTTACTATTTGTGAAATTTTTATCGTCGCGTTACAGAATTTTCAAGTTTCATTGAAAATGTTCTTATCGTGTATAAGCAAAGCAATCTTATCAACTATTGATAGCCTAGTTATTCTGTAGTTAAATAGTACATTTAGATAAACTAAATTTGAATAAAACCATCTGTTTTTAGAAAGAAAGAAAGAAAATTTAGATTGGAGTGATCCATAGACACAATACACGTTCATTCTGCAGGTTTATGGGTTAAACTGCGTGTTAACCTAAACACATGCGCTCCTCTGAGGATAAAAACGAGTATGCAAGTGGTCTAAGCGACCATTTTCTCATCGTGTCGCATGTCCAAAATTTATTTGAATAAATTACCCGAAGGCTGCCCCCTGAATGTTAACCCTTCAGCGCGTGACCGAGACGCAAGGAATTTTAAACACGCTGTATAGTTCACGCAAATTATCGTAATGCCGTTATAATGACGTTGACGGCCAGAATACTAACTTGTCAACAAATTGGAGATTTTTAATTGGAGAAGAGCTCTCGTTTGCTCAACTGAGAGAAAGATTACTAACTACAAACAATATTTTAGGGTTACTTCTTTCAAGGTATCAGCATTTTTTACGCTGCTTTATTTTAAACATTCCTGCTCCTTCTTCTTCTTAAAATCAATGCTCTTGTCGGCGTAATGTATGCATTTTTCTCCAGGCATTTCTATTGAGGGCATCCTCTTTGACCTCCTTAAAAGACATGGCGGCGATATTCGCTTTTATTTGGCTCATCCCAGTCTGCACCTCCCTCTATTTCCTTCGTTGATATATTATTTAAGATAAAGCTTTCATAATTTTTATAGGGGACATCCCGTTCACCACACTTGGTTTGAAAAAAACCAGTGACATGATAAGAAGAAGAAGTTAGCGGACACTATCATGCAGACTATTAAATTTACATTACCACTACATTCTCTTTAAAAAACTGGCTCTATAGATTTCTGAAGGAATTCTTTAAATATTCTCGACGCAATCCAAAGAAGCATCTCTCCCACTTGTAAATGCAAAAGTGCTAAATTCCACTCAAGCCTCGGACGGCGGTCCTTGAATTGATTCGCCCTTGAGAGCCTTATTATGTAACACTCCACTACAGGTTTCCGTTCAAAATCAAATCTCTTAACGTTGAGATTTGATTACACAATTAAACAAATGTATACAAAATGTAGAAAATACACAAGAAACAGTTGAGCTATCTGCAGACTATTACAAACGATCTAGAGATAGCTCAACTGATCCAAATCAGAACCAACCGGAAGCGTCGCCCAAGACGCTGGCGGCATTGCCACGCTGAATAGCAATGCTTATAATGCAATTGCTATTATAGGCTATCGTAGTTTTAGTCGTCAAGTTTTTGCTATAATTTCATCACAGAACAAGTGAACAATGACAAGGCTAACAGCAGCTAGGAAATGAAGTTCTCTAATGGCGACCACGAATCAAATCAAATCAAATCAAAATAGTCTTTATTCAGTTGTATTTCAAGAATCACTTTGAAACGTCTTAAAGCTAGGTGAGTCTAGGTGCCAGTTCCACGCGACCAAGCCTATAAGAACAGGCAACAATCTACGGCTCGGTTCCTATCGTTTTTTTATATGATCCTTTTACAAATCAAAAATAATAGCAGTGAAGTTCCAGTGTGGTGCCACTTCACTTCACTTCACGAACTGGATGAATAAGTGTAGGATCCCTCCCCGATGAATCCTGTGAAGATTGCAGGACGTTGGTGGATAGAGAAAACTTCAAATCCTTGTACTTCTGTTCTTGTCTTCTTCGGGATGATGGCAAAGACTTTTTGCAAAATCTCATTTCATTTTTTACATTATACATAAGCCATACTAATAAACGCAATTTACCTAAATTTAATCATTGCTGCACCCAGTGTTTAGAGCTGTCATTAGCTTAAGGTTGTTCGATTCCGATACAAACTGAATTTACACAACTATCCATTCACGCGTTACGTGGTACTATAGTGCCACGAACTTGTTTCCGGTCACGCGTCCGAGAAAAATCGTGGTACTATAGTGCCACGATTTGCACGGCCGCCAAGCGTCCGTGGTACTGTAGTACCCAAAAAGTTCAAAATGAACTTTTCGAATTTCTGGTTGTACATTAACTGGCCTGACACCTGCCTCCATGGACTGCAGCCATAAAACGACGTGTTGCCAGTGAAAAAATATTTTAGAATGATTAAATTTGTAAAAAAGTGAAAATTTTCCGTGCGAAAAATGGCTGCGCAAGCGCAATTTCGTAAATTTTCTTTGTTTTGTTTTTGTTTATAATAAATTAATTGAGGGTTGTTTTGGGATTGTTATGCATGTATTTTTTCCTTGGAAATCAGGCTTGATGGTGATCTAAAAAGTTTTTCGTAAAAATAAGAAAATTTTACAGTGGTCTTTATTGCCGGCCAGTTAATTATAAAGTTGGAGAAAACTTTAGGATAACTGAAATATTAATAAAAAACCAAAAAAGTAATTTTTTCGTCATTCTAACGGGTACTAGCTTTTAGCATAGAGTCAATTTTGTACATCACTGTTTCAAAATAGACGTAAAAGTCTGTTAGTTCTTCTTCTGAAGCCCCGACTGCCACGACCAACGGCTGACACTCTAATTTTATATAACTGGCCGGTAATAAGGACCACTGTAAAAGCCTATTACAGCTATTTCAGTGTACAAGTACATTAATACTTTATTCGCCCATAGTTGTGTAAATTAAGTTTTCATCCCACCATCTCGGAAAGTGTATTTTTACTGTTCAATATCTGAGTGGAAAACCCGTTTTTATCCGCTAGAGGATAAAGTAAATTTGAATTTAGAATATCGTGTTCACTAAGTTTGTGAATACACAACCTATGTACTTCTACCTCCATGGTGCTGAATATATCATACAACCTTTTTTAATTTGGTTAAAACTCGCACTCTTAACCTTCTTGGTGTATTTGTGAATTCAAAACATCATTTTAACCTATTTACTTCTACCTGCATGGTGCCGAATTTATCTTGCAACATTTTTAAATTTGTTAAAAACTCATACTCAGAACCTTCTTGGTGTGTTTTAGTCGCGCCATGTTCTTTTTTGCATTTAGTCATTTCCTCGCTGAGGTGGGATGAAAAGTTACGTGTTGCACTCGAGTGCAAAGATTTTTCACCTTGTGCTCTTTTGATTCCTTCGCCATCGCTTAGGATTCTAACTTTTAAACCACTCGCTCCGCTCGTGGTTAAATATTAGAATCCTGCGCTTGCTCGGTCATCAAAATTGAGCACGCGGTTAAAAAGCAGCTTTGCACTCTTGTATAACAAATAACTATTGTATGGAAATCGTACCCCCATAAGCAATGTTTATCTTTTGTCATATTTCATTTCCTAGTGAACAATCATAGTTATTTTCAAGTCAAGCCATGTGTTTTTTTTTCAAGATTTCTTATTTGTAATGCCACTGAACTAAGCACTAGGTTTCTTACAAGCGGTTGCTATTAACGTAATAGGCGCGCACATTTGCATGGCAGACGGCAGAGTCAGCTATTACTGAAGACTCAAAAACTAATCCCCTAAGTGCTAAGTACCACCACGGCATGGGCACAAATAAGAATGATCATTTGAACTTTCAACTTGTTACTTGTATGTTAATATAACATTATGAAATCCAAAAAAAATATGCAAAAACACTTGAAGAATGTTTGTTTAAGGCAAAAACTTTGAACCAAATAATATTTTTTCTACTTTTTTTACTTATAAGTTTTAATACGAAATTCGATGAACGACATCGTAAAAATCGCAAAAAAAACAATGAATAGTAAAGACTCGCATTTTTTCTGTATATGAATATAAGAGGCCAATGTCCAGCGGACTTCTTCAGGCGAATGATGATCATGATCATGATGTTATAGTTTAAATATTTGAATATTTCGATGATTTACATCTAAAAAATGTAAATAAACAAAAAAATATAAAATAATAAAATCGAGTTTACTCTTTGCCTCGACTAATTTGAATGAAGCTGAGAAAAAAACAGAAAAATATGATCATAAATAAGTAAGTACCTACCGTACAAGCAGACACTGTGTCAGAATTCAAAAGATCTTTTTATGGTCATAATGATTACGGTACCTTTAGTTTCCCAGATCATTACTCCGCGGGAACCCTACAAATGAAAGGGTTCTGCACATAAAAGATGCAACTTGTATGGAAATGTTCCCGGGTCGTTTCTCTCCGGGAAATTTTCACCATTCATTTTACAGTGTATTTTTGTTCAAGAATTACTTTTGCGTATAAAAAAATTTAGATTTTCAGAGTTAACTGGTCTTGTAAACCATGGTGCTGCTGAAAAGATAATGGTTGTTCAAATCAACTTTTGTATTATGCTCTTGATATTTTTTAAATTCCTAGTAATAAAAATCCAAATGCACTATTTTGATTGACTGAGGACCCTCGCGACGCGTGAAGGTAGTTTTATTTTTTGATACACTATACACATTAATTTAATAAAGTGTAACATGCAGTAAACAAAATAATGAACTGTTACTCTAAGCATGCTAAGGTTCTGTAATTAATTAGGTAAACTCAATATTTAAAAAGTTTGTGATTGAGCTAGGACATGACAAGATTAATTACATATTATATTACCTAGAAATTATCCGAAACTACTAAGAAACTGAGGAGATACTATTATACCCTGATAAGGAGTTCAAGTTGTGAGGTGTTTTTTTATATAAATTTGCAATATGAAAATTCCTAAAATTTCAATTATCGTGGTACGCTTTAAATTCTCTGAAAATATCAGTAAATTCAGGTCCATTTAACTCGTATTTACTCGCAACAAAAGAACAGTAAAGATAATTCTGTTTTATTCAAAATAATCCTGTACCCTAATTTATTATTCCAGGGATCTCCCTAGTGTGTGACCGCGTGTACTTGAGGTTGTCTGCTGACCTCCTAAATCTAACTTAAACCTAAGTAAAGTCGAGGACGTGTTGCTTAACCGACTGCTAAAAAGAGCTTCGGAATTTTGCGGTTATGTAGTTTGCGGCTGATACGGGTGCTCTTTTGTAGACCTATAACGAGAAAGGCGAGGACTATAAGTCCACAAATAAACGACAATCATTGGGGAACAAAGGTTCACGACCACGAACCAGACGACGAAACGTATAGGATATCTATTTTTCAAAACTAGATTACTATCTTCTTCTTCTTAATGCATGGCATCTGTCCTTTTCGGATCAATTTTGCCAGTGTCGAGTAGTTAAATGAGTTTATTGATGATAAATTACATAGATAAAATACTGTATCGTCAAGTCGTCAGTCTTCAGTCGTAAATCGGCCCTACCCTATTGGCTTTGGAAAAAAGATTAGTTTTTTCCAAAACCATCTGAAACATTTTCGATCAAATCAGAATATCACATAATACTCGTACACTTTCATTCCAACTGCTAACACTTTGAGCTAAGACCTCAAGTAATATTGGTTAAAATACCACCGAAATTACACAACAGAACTCAAAATAACACCAGAAAAACCATTAAAATCAAAAAGCTATGTGACTTCCCAAAATGACAGAAAACGAATCCTACATACTTGCATCAACCCCAAAGTGGATCTTGACTTTTCAAAAGCATCCGTCAATTCAACCCCTTATAATGTTGTGCATTCCTCTTCCCTGTGTTGTACTTTTCTTAACTTTACAGGATGTAAAATGTGAGTTTGATATAAGTACAGCTCTACTGCTCTTTTCAATGCTTTCAGAGCCCTGTTCACTATTTTCAGGGAACATAACACAAAAGTACCAACGTGAATGGTAGTGCATAGTACAGTTATACACGTGCCTGTAATACAGCGGCCAGCACTTTAACACGTGCCTGTATGCCGTTTTTCAAGTGCCCCAAATTTGTTTCATTTCAGCATTAGGGTTGATGCACAACCCTATTGTTTTTACTATAGTTCTTGCAAAACTTTGACAAGCAAACTGGTGTTGGACTTGTCATGTATGATGCTATAAAATGTCGGCAATTGAACATGAGCAGTGGCACCACACTGGAACTTCACAGCATTTTTTTGTGAACGAATCACACAAAAAACGGTAGTAACCAAGCCGTAGTTTGTTGCCTGTTCTTCTAGGCTTGGTCACGTGGAACTGGCTTGCTACTACTTGTAATACAACGAACTAAAGAAAAATACTATCATTAACCACTTAATTTGTGTTCACGTCTGTTACATCTAGTAAATCGTTATTACGTGAACATACTCAGCAATAATTACCCAGCACAAGACATGCTTTCCAGTAGTCACCCTTAAAAAGGATAATTAATAACAGGAGATTTCTATATCCAGTGTAGAATAAGCCTAACAAACACGTGAAAACTTCTGTGCGAGCTACGCCAAGTGGTAATATTCGTACAATTAAACCTGGCTGTGTGTAGTTTTTCGAATGATAGTGCAACCGTTTTTAAAGGAACATCAACTTTGACAAAAAAGATACAATATCATCTGTTTGTTATTTTTTGTAAATAGAAAAACTTTTGAAATAAGTGGTTAGAAAAACCACCAGTGGTCTAGTGGTACCAAATAGGGTTTCCTATTTAAAAAATATGTCTTCATAATGCCTACTAGTTTTCTCTAAGGGGGAAAACAGAGAGGAAAACAGACATTCCTATATTTCTGGTTTTGATTAGATGTTTAGTAACACTGTTAATTGTCTTTACCACCCTATGATTGCCCCTATAAAAATGTTTGTTCTCTGTCTGGGTGTTATACTTATTGTATTCTAAGTATGTATTAAAAAAAAAATTATATTAGTATTATATCAATTACTTGATTTCCATAGTACAAGCTAAGCTTAGTTTGGGGCTAGATAGTCTCATGTGAATTGTCCAAAAAATTTAATTAAAAATTTTTAATTTCATAATTTATAAATTATTTATTTCTTACACAGTCAGTCGTCGTAAGTAACATGATTCCTATCTCTCCAACGGTTTTCTGCTTCCAAGTCTGCTTATTGTACCTATATTATTTTTAAGTTTCTAGGTATCATGTCTGTGCCTAAGCTTTTTGTGTATTTTCTATCTTTGTTACTTTAGCGTAAATGAAAGATTTTAATGTAAGGCTCACAGAACACTTAAGTGATATTTTATTATGACATCAGAACAATATATCAAGGTGGCAAAAAGCTCACGCGCTTAGAACGATAAATCCAGGGTTTGTGACGTCATTTTATCTCGCGCAGACGTTGATAGATCATTCGAGAAGCCGCACTTCACTCATTTATTAATGATGCTGCTTTTCGGTGTTGATGCGCACCACTCCTACTGTCTTTATTGAAATAAGCAGCCACCTGCGGCTATACCCGTGTTGGAGTCGTTTAATGATTATTACTGATACTGTTGTCTATTCTGTGCTGATGCAGACGTACCTAATTTTTATTATTTTAAGGCCTAGGTGTGCGCAGGCCTCTATAGGAAAACAAAAGATTTCGAAAAATTAGTGGATGGTCTAAATTGTACCTTAATGTGTATGGGAGGCCTATGTGTTGTTTGGACTTTTTCTGGCTGATGAAGTGGTGCGGATGAGTGGTTAAGTGAAGGATCTAGCAGATGCTCCACTTGATGTTAATTCAATGCCATAATTACCTGAATGACAGGTCTAAAATCCTTAAATTTTTGAAGGGGTTCTATCGCTCCCATTTCAGAAGAGATTGATCTCAAAATTTTTATAAATAGTTGAATACCACGCATAGTATTTAGTCATCTCTTGAAACAAGAATCCATGTTTGATTAATATTTTAGTTTTTTAACTTAGATTATTGCAGGATATCAACGCAGTTAAACTTTGCCTGCTCGCTGAAAAGTACTACATTAAATTTAGGTATTTTTCATATTTGCTAAGCAAAAAATTGTTAAACAGCTGTCAGTGTTTGTTTGTTGTATATCAATACGTGATACGAAGTAAAAATTGTTAACTACTTTTAAGGGGTATTTTAAGAATATTGTTGTTGAGCAACAAACACATGCAACGTGTGTCGATACACTTGCGCCTTCTTATCTGCCAAGGACATCCGTTGTGGCTGTCGCGGCGGCAGATCTGGCCGAGGATCTCAAGAGGAAAAATATGCAGGCCTCGACAGAGCCTACTGGTTTGCTCCTCTTGGGGTTGAGACTTTGGGTCCGTGGGGATCCGAGGCCTTGTGGGTCTTCAAAATTTTGTCTAGGCGGCTGATCGAAGCGACGCGTGACCCAAGGGATATTGGGTATCTGGCGCAGCGTATAAGCATTGCTATTCAGCGTGGCAATGTCGCCAGCGTCTTGGGGATGCTTCCGTCTGGTACTGATTTGGATCAGTTGAGCTATCTCTAGATCGTTTGTAACGGTCTGCAGATAGCTCAACTGATTCTTGTGTATTTTGTACTTCTTGTAAATATTTGTTTAATTGTAAGTTTCTTTGTGTAAATAAACTGTTTATTTGACAAACACAGAGATAAGGATAAGACATAGCTAGAACAGCTCTGTCCTGTTATCATAACAGCATCTTGCCAACAATAGGGCGTCTATAACCCATAGCCGTACAATTTACCGACTCTATCAGAGTAACGAGATTATAGAAAGCGCTGCATACACTCATCAACATTGTAGGGGTATTCAACATTTTGTTGATTTTACAAAAACTGAAAATAATTTCCTCAGAAAACTAGGTATGGCAAGAATCTTTATTCTGTGTTGTTTATTAATAATAATAAAATACAACTGTTTGTTTTTATTAATTACTGTTACAGATCTGAAGATTTTGTTAATAAGGTTTTTTTATTAAAATTAGGTATTTGCCATAATGATTTTATTAGTAATTATTAAGCAAGAACATCAGAATTTTGTATTTTTTTTAAATTGTGGACTATTCCACAATTTAAAAAAAATACAAAATTAAAAAAAGACTTCTATAAGTCTTCAAAAAACTACTAATGAGGTTCCCATTTGTGACGAGAAGGAAGGAGGAGGCCAATGCCAGCTGCAAAGCCAAGTGGTTGCCCTATAGTCTTACGCCCGTATGTTAATCTCCCCTCTGCGGAAGCAATCAACCAACACCGTCCTTGTATTTGTGCTAACACTACCGTAGCCCATACAATAGGGACTAACACTAGGGGCTATCGTGTGACGTCAACCTAATAATCTAAAATAGTATTTGCATAATAAACTATGCAATTATATATTCATGAAAAATATTACTACTGATCAAATGCACGGTAGATACTTCCTGAAAGTTCTTGTATTCTTCGTATATGTATTTACAAAAAAATGATATAAGTATTATTTCAGCTGTCTGGTTCCCAAAGCACAAGCTCTGCTTAGTTTGGGGCTAGATAGTGTTGCGTGGATTGTCCAAATTATTTTAAAAAAAAAGTCAAAGTCACATAATTATGTCTTTATTCAATGGTATAACAAGGATCACTTTGAAACTTCTTAAAGCTAGGTGAGTCTAGGGCCGAGATTCATAGACGTGACTTTGCTTTACAGCAAAGGAGTCTTCGCAAAGTAAGCTTTGTTTATCGAAATTTACCTTCAACATTTTGAATAAAGAAGAGCTTGACAGGACTATGAAATATATTATTGGTTCAACTTTCAACTTTCCATCAAAGTAAAGTCAAAGTTCGGTCTATGAATCTCAGCCTAGGTGCCAGTTCCACGCGACTAAGTCGATAGTTTACTGTCGATAGTTGAACGTGACACCGTCATACAGCTGTCCACGCGGACGCATCGCTCACTCAAGTAGGAGAGAGACAGATGTCAAACGCTCCCGAACGCGGAGGCCGATTGTGCCTCTTTGTCGCTCGTTCCGCGCTCTCGCTTGCACTTCAAGCCTTAAATGGAACAACTCAGAGCGAGGTAACGCCGCATGACGTCATGTTTTTTCGTCCGTGCAGCCGGCTCCATCGAATTATAAGACGTTGTCACGTCAAAAAATTCTGAGCCCTCTCCATCCACTGACTTCCCGCGGTCTTAACAATGTCGCCGGTCTATCGGTTAATCGGGCGTCAACGTTTCGTCTTTCGGTTCGTGGTCAAAATCAAGGACCTTTACCGAGCGGATGAATTAATTTAGTGGATAAAGTATTCCAGTGAACTGCGAAATCAATTATTGGCAAACTTTATGGCGTCACCAGTGAGAAGTGACGTCACTAAAATAGTAGAGCCAAGACAGGCTCCACTGCTTGATATTCAAGGAAGGAAGTCTTGAATAATTAAAGTCTTTTTGCTCCTAAAAGACGTCTCTCAGTTGGTAATTAGTTGAAAAGTGGAATGTAATCCACTGTTTCATAGACTTTGACCGGAAACCACGTAAATATATAATGTTCTGTCCTTGTCTAACTATTGTGTGTTCTTTTAGAAGTTATAGTTTATTTATTCTTATAATTAATGGTCTCACTTCGCAACGCTGTTACTTTTAGTTTGCTAATAAAGTTCTGAAAATTCACAAACTAACTTTATATGCACAATTTGGGATACATTTTTGACTTTAATAATTTTGGCAGTCCCTTTAGTTTAGTCATCTTATGAATATTTAGATATTTATAAAACCATTATTCAGCAAACTTGACTGGAAGGTTAATTACAAGAATACGTAAAGTTAAGTGGGTAGACAAATTAAAACTTTAAAATATTACCACTTAACGCTCAAAAATAAACTAACATAAACACGAGCTTAAACTTAAAGGAAACTTTCCACCGCGGTGTCTCAAGAAAACCCTGGTTTTTCATCTCAAGTGGCTGATAGTACGAGTTATAAGATAAAGCGATAGCACCAGAATAAAATAGAATAAGAATAAAAAAATCTGGAATCGAGAAGGTAAATTTGAAAAAAAAAACTAGAAAATATCAATAACAATTTTGTGCTAAAAATTAAGGATTAAGAAAGACGTATTTAAAAATTTCATAGTTAAGAAGTTTTATTCATGCAATTTTATGTTAAAATGTAAAAAAGTAAGCATGCCTAATGGTTTAAAATAAAAATACAAGCATTTATGGACATATTTCTGTAATTTGTACAAGCGTTCACTTAATTTTGAAATTATTTTAAATGAAAGCGAACGCTATGCTCGTACGATACGAGAAAAAATTGCCATGGGCTATGGTTATAACTGTTCTTGTCAAATAGATGACATTTAACCCAAGGTGGAAGAAATCACTTTTAGCGGTACCTAAAAGACAACTTATTGTAGGTCCCTATCTTCCTTTTTTATTGCGTTACTGCTTTTTTGTGTCCTAATTAAGTATGTTCTATCGATCCAAACGTTTAATCACTTTTATTAATCTCTACATTCTTCTGGTTCTTTGAAATCTCTATGTTTCCCATTTTAGACCGACCACCACACCTCAAGTCCACCGCACTCCTGCCAAGAGCGAGCGGATTCCCAGCAACTAGTGCCCTTAAAATGTGGTAATTTAGACTTACATTCGCTTGGCAAATCACAAGACCTGAAACATTGCCATGCACCGTTGCTCTGAAACCTCTCAGCGGAAGGGAAGGCTTTAGCTTTGAGACTTTCACAAATTAAATTGAAATCTCTGATTATGAAAGTTGTACAAAGATTTTTGAATGCAATGATATTTTATTTGCAACAAGATTATTTCAAAGCATTAAGAGTTAGTGGCGAAACGAAATATGAAACTGAGGTAAGGAATTGTTATGAAAATCACAGGAACTGAAAATGTATTTCGTGAAAATAAAAATACTGCAACCAGTAGGCCTGTGACAAGCTCTGTCTGGCTCTAGTTTTGAGTCTGTGTGTGTGTGAGTGCTCACCAGTGTGTTATACTCCAGGCACATCAATGTATGTGTGACGTTTTGACGTAGGATTTATTTATTCAACACTCACACAGACTCAAAACCAGAGCCAAAGAAAGAGCCTGACAGAGCTTGTGGTAGGTCTACTGTTTTCATGAAGAGGTAACTAAAAATATAATTACAAAATTAAATGAAAGTAGGTATACCATGAAAATACTATTACAAATTGAAAGTATACCATTATATATTTCCAGCGTTTACTTGTTTGCTTGCTTAATATAATTATATTTATAAAATACACTAAGAAATGACCTAAAAAATATCTAACAAGTATTTGTATTATGTCATGGGGTTTTCTACATCTACATTTCCAAACATAACCTATAATTCCAGATTCAATAATGCCAAAATATAAAATACAAGTCTGTAAGTATGTACGTATGCTCCATGATTTTACGATTCATATCGTTTTTATGTTCTTTTACAGGCCTCTCTAACGCCCTTATCATGTTTATCTTCTTCTCGAGTCTGAGAGGGATAACACAGCCTTCTGACCTTCTGACAGATTGTTCTTACAGGAAATGTATGAACACTTCTCTTTTCCTATCGCGACACAGCAGGGCTACCACAAACTCCATATGGTGATGGCTATGGCTGTCAAATTGTTTATAGGCTGACCCACACATTCATTTTCTTCTTGGGTTTGGGTGTGTTGACACAATTTTGACAGCCATAACCATAACCATTATGAAGCTCATGGTAAGCCAGCTGGTTCTTTCAAACCAGTAGTGTGATGAAATTATTTACGTGCACTTCGGAGAGGCTTCTTTTGTGCATTCATCTTCATTCGACACTTTTTTTTTTGCATTTTTAACCGACTTCCAATCAAAAAGGAGGAGGTTCTCAATTCGGTTGTATTTTTTTTTTTTTTATAGATTATACGACATGCTGGTTTCTTCACGATGTTTTTATCACCATTTGTGAGTACTGGTATATGAATTTTTCTACAAAAAAATTCTTTGGTACAATGTATTTGAACCCACCTACGGCATCGCAAGGCAGGGCCGCTACCACTAGACCACCAGTGCTTTTGTAGGAACTTATCCAGTAAGGGCTTCCGGCTAGTGATAATGACTTGAAGTCTCCTCCTTTAGTACTTACTTTTGTAGCATTGGAAATGGTACAAAACTAAGCATTAGAGATGTATAAGATTAATGCTAACTGTCACGAGTAAAGAATAAATATTCTGTAAAAAGTAGGAAGTTTTGACTACTGCCCCTTTTCTATTAGTTTTTTTTACAAGAAGACGTCATAGTTAGTGTGAGCTTATTCTTAAAGATTTTCAAAAAATCTTGAGAACCTCAGATCTTGTGGTAGGCCTTAAAGAGATCTAATGATTAGTAGGCTACCGCAAGCTTTGTCTGGCTCTGTCTCACTAAACTAAACCATGTGTATGCAATAAATATATTGAATATTGAGTCTCCGGCTCTAGTTTTGAGTTTTCACTAACACAGACACAAATCCAGAGCCAGAGACAGAGCCAGACAGAGCTTGTGGTAGGCCTACTGAAGGGATATCTACCTGTGCTCAATTAAGGATATCTACCTGTGCTCAATTATGAAGTTCGCGAAGATGTTTCGTACTTTTTTCTATAGCATGGTGGTCATGTCTCCTCGCTTGTTCAGGGTCTATGGCGTTATGATGGTAATATCATGTTTTATAGTTCCGT
Organism: Thera britannica; assembly: GCA_939531255.2. Lineage (NCBI taxonomy): Eukaryota > Metazoa > Arthropoda > Insecta > Lepidoptera > Geometridae > Thera > Thera britannica. The sequence continues at coordinate 14,405,591 of OW618034.2, read as the reverse complement.
TGGAAGGTGAATAATGTGCGATAAACGTACTGCCAGAGTGATAGGGGACGATAAATTATACTAATTCATAGATACGAGGGGTTTTCGTGTAAGGACTAGTTATTTAGTTTATTTGTTCTGAAATATGATTGTCTTATTATCTAAAATATTTTTTATTCTGATTTGTGGTGAAATAGCTTTCCTTTCTTTCATTTCATTAGTAATTAATTTACATTAACATTAATAATGCGACCATTAGCTTGGGTTTTATATTTTTTGTGTGAAATTCACGAGGAAGAATATTTAGAGTGGGGTTGTGGCAATTTCTAAGAACAGCATTAATAATTAAACAACAAAAATATTCCTAAAGTCGTCTTAAAAAATACTGTTCGATAAATTTCTCAGTAAGAATAACCTGTCAAAGTCAAAGTCAAGTTCAAACCCGAATATACCTATTTTCTTTAAGCTAAATAAATGTCAAGCCTTGAGCAAATCTAAGCGTTCTACGGTGGCGATCAGTGAAACGCCGTCAAATATCGCTGTCATATTTAACAGCGTTTCACTGATCGCCGACGCAGAACGCTTAGATATACTTAAGGCTTTACACGTAACTAAGTTATACCATGAACCGGAAGACGAAGCGTAGGGCGCCCACCCACCAGATGGACCGACGTCATTGTTAAGATCGCGGGAAGTCGATGGATGGAAAGGGCTCAGAATCGTTCTTCCTGGATATGTTTAAGGGAGGCCTATTATGTCCAGCAGTGGACTTCTTCAGGCTGATAATGATGAAAGATGAAGTTATACCATGAAACACGCCTTCTGAAACTATATTCCGAAGTGTTTAAAATTGGTTCCCCGTTTATCCAGCAAATGCAGTTCGCTTCGGAATATGAATACTAATGTACTGCCGGTCCCGACGGCCACAGTCTGCATTGCAACGCACTAGCTCTGCTCTTACCACCAGTTTGTGAAGATATCAGCTACACATCATAGATAGTGTTAGTAATAATGCTTCTTTTTCTTCTTCGCCACGGCAAGCGCTATTAATGTGGCCCATTTCTGGGCAAAACACATACAGGGACAAAATATCAAGGGACACATCGACACGACGAAGAGAGAGAAGAGTAATAATGCTGAACTGGTGGTTTTGTTGTTATTCATTGTGTGCATTGAGGACCTCAAGAGGTGGTCCAGTCAGTCTGTGCTCGGTGCCCGAATTCGTAAGAGGTGTCTTGTTTTATTAAATCATATTTAAAACGTTTGTGCTTTTAATGAGCTTTCAAATACAAATAGTTTATTAATAACCCTTAGTTACAAGTCAATGTCATATTGGTATGGATTATACTACAACTTAAAATTAATGATTCTCAAACATAAACATATTTGTGCATTATGTATTCAAAATTATTATATAAATCATCATTTTTTTAAAACATAGTGAATAAAATTTTATGAAAACAAAGATTTGTGATCATGTAAAAATATTAATATTAACAATAATGCTAATTATGTATATGCCAAAAAATTTTAAATGGATTTCCTACCAATAGATAGATACATTTTTATTGATTGCAATGACACACTAGCCAAATTGGATACAATTTTTAGCTAGAACATATACACCACCAAAGTGATACTAACGAAGCTAAGTTTGCAAAAATACTTATTGTTTTTTTTTATTTGTACTGGTAGAAGTTTTTATTTTATACAACTAGCTAATGGAACAAATGGCTCACCCTGATGTTAAGTGGTAACCATCGTCTATAACAAAGCATTGTCTAGTAGGTCACTCACATTTGGAACGTGCCTTACCATGCACTGTCCTGCGTGCCCCACGAGGCTGTTCGCCGGCACTGACACCCTTCAAACCAAAACACAGCAATGCTAAAAATACTTAAGTAAACTTGCCACAAACGGTCACCCATCCTAAGAGTGACGGTGCTGAACGGTGCTTTATCTTCCTGTTGAGAACCATGAGTAGGAAGCAATCTTCGCCATGAGTGCTTCTAAATGTTATTATGATCTAAAAATCCGTTCATACGTTGGGTTTCTTAGTGGCACTTTACTGCGGTAGTCATACTTAAGGAAATGTTTTTAAAATTGATGTAAAGTTTTTATAAGAGCCCGACACGCAGGTTGCATTGCCATGCCATGGTAGGCCTTCATTTGAAATATTTATTGAATTATGACACATGTCATCTTTGAAGACATTATGATAACATAGATAAATAGATAGAGTCTGTTCAGAAAGAGAGCCGTCGTGGGATTAGAGGGCGCTGCTGTGCTTAATCACTTTTTTTGTTTAGTGGGCAATACAATAGCGCGTCTGTTGCGTTTTGATCCTATCACAACCAAAATGCTGACAGAAAGAAAGAGATGAGCTGCCATATAAAAATCGAAACGTTAGTTCTCAATTTGCCCACGACGCGACGGCTCTCTTTCTGAACAGACTCTAACTCATTTATTTTTCACACACTAAACAAAAACAAAGGAAAATAAAAAAAGAAAACATATTAATTACAACTACACTAATAAACAAATTATAACTACAATACAAACTAAAAAATTGTGTGCGTGTTACAGCTAGACTTTAACATCGTGAGAAAACCGGCATAATCGTACAACCTAAAAATTCGAAAAAATGTGTCAAGTGCGCGAAAGGTGCCTCTCTGAGGCGCACTTTGAATCCTTTCACCACGGTGGTTTTAAAGAACTAGTGACATGATAAGAAGAAGAAGCTAAAAGGGTAATAGCTCAGCGCATAAACTTCGACATTATGAGACATTACTTAAGAAAAAAACTTAGCTAGCCGCATTTTTAATGCCGCTATATTTGCACCGCTATCTTGAAAAGTGCGGCTTAAGGCGAACATCTTGCGCAGAAGCAATAAAGTGAATTATGCACACAACTGCAACGATACTTTGTTCCCGCCTTCGAAAGCGGCCATATTCGGAGGTGGCGAGCGGAGCGATCAGTTGAAGCGATTCAATAGTTTATTCTTCGGCCTTAAAACCTTTAAATAGTAAAAAAAAAATTTTTTTTTACTATTTCTGTTTTCAAGAGCCTGGAAAATATGAGGTTAGATTTATCTTAAAATATGCACCCATAACAATTTTAGCCTGATTGGAAAACCATAAAAAAGTATTGGTTTGCGTAGGTTTAAAAACCTACGCTAAAAAAAAGCGTAGGTTTTTACCTGTCCAGTTCACACTATTAGTACCCACTGTTCCTGTTTTTATTTATTTTAGAACTAAATCTACAGCTCATAATATACCATGTAATTACCAAAATTTCTAACACATCCAATAACGGATTTTCAGTTTTGAGTAACTTCGTTTTTCTTTAGCACGTACTCTATGCACAATTTTCAAAGAAGAAAGCTCGTTATTTATGTTTGTTTTTGGTTCAGAAAATTAAAAAAGTAGGCTTTTTTTTCTAATCCTGGTAGGATATTTTGTTATCAATCAAAATATTCCTTGGAAACTATTATTATTAAAAGGGCATGGGGTGGTTCTAGCAACGCCTTCATCCGTCACGCAAAAAAAACTCACCTGTGTGGTCTTCTTGCAGAAACCAGTCCACTCACCAAGTATCAAGTACTATTAAAAAAACTACAGGTTTTTTATACAACTAGCTGGTGAAACAAGCATATGGCCCACCTGATGTTAAGTGGTAACCATCGCCTATAACAAAGCATTGCCTCAATGAAGTTGAAATGAAATGAAATGAAAATGAATTCATTTGCAACACATCAAAAAGTTCGTACCCAAAGAGCCCACTCCCTCCAAATTCACGAGTTAGGAGTGGTTCAACACAGAAAACCGCGAATCTCGCTCACCATGCCCTAAGCCCATTCGTCTCCCGCGAGACTCCTAATACAGACTTACACCGCGGCGCAGTGTTCCTACAATTTAAACTTTAATATGCAACCGACGCCCAAATTGGAAATAATGATCTGCACACTGCACACCGCTCCACGAGGAGGAAGCTGAGTCTTGGGTGTGTCTGAGGATATCTTGGCGAGCTACCAATATAACCAATCCAATTTTGTGCGATGAAGTCATAAAAAATCATAAAGTTGATCAAAGTTTCGCTTCGTTTTTTCACACGTCATATCTTCTGTCACGCTTCTTCTTCTTAAATTTAAGAGCTTATCTCTTGCTGGGGTTTTGATGCAGTTTTCTCCAATTTAGTCTTTCAAACTCTTTGACTTCCTTATACGACTTGACAACGACTTTTTCTTTTATCTGGCTCATGTAACTTATTCTTGGCCTTCCTCTTATTACAACCCGGCGTTTTCACGCTTACATCCCGTAGTTTTTCTTCTATAGTACTCGTGGTATAACACGGTCACCATTTTGATCTTCTTCTTCTTCTTATCGTGTCACTGATTCTTTCGAACCAAGTGTGGTGAAAGGATTTGTAAGTGCGCCTCAAAGAGTCTCCTTTTGTGCACTAGACACATATTTTCGAACTTTGTAGGTTCTATATACTATATGCCGGTTTCCTCACGATGTTTTTCTTCACCGTTTGAGAGCACTGGCACCATTTTGATGAAACTAAGTAATCCACTCCGTAGTGAAGTCTTATCACAGAGAGAAACCGTACTAATTTACCTTCGTTCAGCAAAGCTGCTTGAGTGCAATGTACGTTTGTGTACAATGCATGCAACATTATAGGTACGTGCGCTGTGGTCTAGTAGCGATGTTCCTTTAGATCTTATGTAGCTTAGAACACTGGGATTCTAGACATAATAGTTTTTTTATTACTACTCGCATTATTATCAAGTTATTTGATTGCTACTTCTTGTTCTAGAGCAGATTTTTATATTTTATTAGAAAAAATAATAATAAACCATTTTTTATACAAATAATTCCTGGAACAAGCCCACCTTATGTTGAGAGGTAACCATCCTATAACAAAGCATTGCCTCGTAGGTCACGCAAGTCAAGAACGTATTCTATGATGCACTGTCCTGCGTCCATCAACTTGAGGCATACAGAAGTTTCAGCCTCACGTACCAGTAATTTCTTTGGCACCCACACCTTCAAACCGAAACAGCAATGGATGTAGCAATCACATTTCATAAAAGTATTTACAAAATAAACAAGGACCGAGAACGTATTTTTGCGGATTTATGATACCATCATCATCAGCCTGAAGAAGTCCTGGCCTCCCCTACACATTTCCAGGAAGAACGATTTTGAGCTCTTTCCATCCACCGACTTCCGGCGATCTTAACAATGTCGTCAGTCCATCTGGTGGGTGGGCGCCCTGCGTTTCGTCTTCCGGTTCGTGGTCGCCATTCGAGAACCTTTATTTCCCAACGGCTGTCGGTTCTTCGAGCTATATATGACTTGCCCATTGCCACTTCAACTTACTTAATTGAAAGAGCTATGTCGGTGACCTTGGTTCTTCTACGATACCATTTCACCAATATTTCCAGTCCTAAAGCCCAAAACTTTATCCTGAAAGTGCAACAAAGCGCGACACAGTTGTAAATCGTCGATTTTCGCGAAATGATTGTAAATAGGCAATAAATACGTAACAACACGGCTCGCAGCAGCAGCGTGTTATTGCTGTTTATTGTGGGGACACACGGGGTATTATTCTATACGGCAGCATTGTAAACTTTTGAACGAGATAACACTAACCTCTTTCATAATGCTGTTCATAAAATGTAATGTTTTGTAAACATCATAATAATTTTTGTAGAAAAAAATTGGTAATTTGTCTAAAATTTTTTGTACCAGTTACGCGTGTTGTTTTATTAAAATAGCAACATTTATCATGCGATGGTAATGCCCCAGTGCCCAAATTTAGCCCATCTAATAGAAAATTTCAACAAAAAGAGGTTGAAACAGTTTTAAATAATTATTTCTAAAATACTGATGTAGGTGCAGTGCCTTCCACAAGCTCTGTCTGGCTCTGTCTCTGGCTCTGGTTTTGAGTTTGTGTGAGTGTTGACTAAATAAATCCTACGTGAAAACGTCACACCGTATAATGCACTGATGATCACTCACACAGACTCAAAACCAGAACCAGAGACAGAGCCAGACAGAGCTCATGGTAGGCCTACAGGAAGTTGTTAACCGAAACATGCATAAAATTAACATTATTTAGGCGTTGACGTTTGTAATTTGAGCCCGTACGTCGGTATACCGTATCGGCAGTTAGTTGCGATTCGCGCCACGGCCCGCTCGTAAACCGGCGGCGCTAGTGTCGCAGGTGGCAGACATTATGCACAATTATACTAGTATGTTGCTATCGAGTACTATGTATCGAGTTTTAATGGAACTTGTTGCCAATTTCATGACTCTGAAAATATGGCATGGTTTCGATTTAAAAATTTATAGTTAATAATTATTTACGTAATGTACAAAATACACAAGAAACAGTCGAGCTATCTGCAGACCGTTACAAACTATCTAGAGATCTTAGTATTTTATGCTTTGAATGCATTTTTTTCTACACTTTAGGCTCGATCCCCATAACAATTGTTTTATGCCATGAACAAAGAACATATTCATTTTTCTGGTTAAATACTATTCATAACATTGTATTTAAATATTCTTAGTAATTTGGTCCTAATAGTACAAACATTGATTAGTGTGGAACTAGATGGCCCGATGTTAAACTGTCTACCAATATTTATTTAAATAAATAAATAAATATTATAGTCAACCCACACAACACTATCTAGTCCCAAACTAAGCAGAGCTTGGACTATGGGAACCACGTAGCTGATATAATACTCATATTTTTTTTGTAAATACATACTTAGAATACAATATAACACCCAGACAGAGAACAAACATCTGTGTTCACCACACAAATATTTGTTCTTGGTGGGGATCGAACCCACGACCTACGGCTCAGAAGGCATAGCTACTACCAACTGAGCTGAGAGGCCAGTCGGAGGAGGTATTTATGAAGGTTGTGAGCTATTCATTTTTCTGTTTAATTCATAACAATGTATTTAAATATTCTTAGTAATTTTGTCCTCATAGTAAACATTGATTAGTGTGGAACTAGATGGCTCCATGTGAAAATGTGTACCAATATTTATTTATGAAGGTTGTGAACTATAGGGCAGGCTCTAAAAACTCTGTACATTCGTTCCCTCTACCAATAAAACGCTACATAAACGAAACAACCCTACACTATACCTACAAGGTCAAAAGTACCTTTGTATCCAATTTTTCGCACTTGGCGCCAAACTTTTCCCTGTCAGTAGGCTGTGTTGTTTTTTGCAAGGTGCTTGCGCGTGCCATATGGTAAAGAAGCCAATTGGGAATCCGCATGCCATACGAAACAGGTCGGGTGGGGAAAATCAAAAACTATTTAGGTTAAATACGTAACCGCTGGTTTGGACTGATTCATTTATTCATATTTTAACTGTAGTTTTAGCATAGTTTGTTGCCTGTTCTTCTAGGCTTGGTCGCGTGGAATTAGCATCTAGGCTCACCTAGCTTTAAGACGTTTCAAAGTGATTCTTGCGATACTATCGCATAAATGACTGGCCTCTAGCTCAGTTGGTAGTAGCTCTGCCTTCTGCGCCATAGGTCATGGGTTCGATCCCCACCGAGAACAAATATTTGTGTGGTGAACATAAATGTTTGTTTCTGTCTGGGTGTTATATTGTATTCTAAGTATGTATTTACAAAAAAAAAATGTATTCAAGTATTATATCAGCTATCTGGTTCTCATATTACAAGCTCTGCTTAGTTTGGGGCTGGGTAGTGTTGTGTGAATAGTCCACAATATTTATTATTATATGATTATTAAATTCATATTTGACTTTGACTTCACCTGAAGTTTGTCTGGAAGAGGTCGCTCACAGCGATGAATGTGCTCATGTAGGTAAAACCTGATTAACTTGTATTGTGTCTAATGTAATTTGTAAGAATATTATTTCAGTTTGGTGTTAAAGACCGCATTTTTAGTTCGGTTTCTTAATCATTTTTTTAAAAATCTACTAGCTGATGGAACAAGTATTTGGCCACTTGATGTTAAGTGGTACCCCTCGTCTATAACAAAGCATTGCCCCGCAGGTCACGCACGTCAAGAACGTACCCTACAATGCACTGCCCTGCGTCCATAAAGTTGAGGCATACAGATGTTCAGCCTCACGTGCCAGTAGTTTCACCGGCACCCACACCCTTCAAACCGAAGCACATCAATGCTGCTTCACGGTAGGAATAGACATGGTGGTAGTATATTTCTTCTGACGAGCCCTTCACAAAGAACTACTAAGTTAGCAATAGTGAGAGAGTAGTAGTATTGTCAAAGCTGCACCAATGTGCACATAAAATAAGTACCATCACAAAATTACTGCAATAATTCCAAAAACAGTAACCTCTCAGTGCAAGCTATACAAGTAAAACAGCTTTCATTTTTACCCTAGCATAAAAAACTAACAGGCGGCGTACCAATTTGTCATTTACACCCCATAAAGTAAACAATTACTACAGTATCTACCACACAAAGACCGACTTAAATTCCCCAAAAACCTCCCTTTATTAGAACCTTGAGTCCGATCATAAATCAAGACGCGCAAGAACTAACTAAAAGTTCCGCAAAAATGATGAAACGTCGCGGAGTTTTAGTCAGTTACGTTGGAGGGAGACAGAGAGATAGTTGGCGAGAAAGAGATGTTTGATTGCTCAAATCAACTGTTCAAAGGGTGATTTAACCGTTACTTTTATACTATACCCGGATTATTTGTAAATTTTTTAGTTTAAATTTTGCAAGCAAAAATAATGATTTAAAAAACAGTTAATTAGTCATACTGAAACTATTACACGGGTATTTATCGCATTAATTACCTTATTTTATTTATTTTCCCGACGTTTCGGCTATGTTGCAATAACCGTGGTCGCGGGCTGACTGGAGCATTGACATGAGTGCTACCGTGGCTGAGAAGTGGAGGCAGTATCACTAACTACCCTCACTTGATCTTCTTTTTTCGTAATGTCCGTGCACGCACTACGACACACAACACTAATAGTATCTACGCACTGTGGTAAGGTATCTCGACGCACACACCTACCAATGACGGGATTCCACGATTGTGAAAGTCTGTAACCATCTTCACGATTGAAATTAGGATACTTACTGATTTCAATCGCTTCACGTACCAGCCTTTTATGGTAGTGGTAGTATGTGTTATGATCGCGAAAGTTTAAAAAGTACTATAGTTAATTAGTCATCTGTGAAACTGGGCCTTAGTATGTTTTATATTTTAATAATTATATCCGCATAGTACCTATTTGGAAATATTTACACAGGTAATATTGAAAGATTTTAGGGGAGGCTGTTCAGACAAGTGACAGACAATAAATAGCAAAACCTAAACAAACATTACACCTAAAATCGAAAAAAGTAAATTTTTGATTTGGCATGTAATGGCGTTTTATTAATCCTAAATTCATAGAAAATGAATTTAAAAAAATTGTGTTGCCGATCCTTTAAACATAGTAAAACGTCCTTTTGTAGAACCCTTCAGTATAGTCTCTATGAAAAATCTCAGCAGAGGCTTTTCATCATTCAGGACTACAAAGTTGTAAAATTATTTTTCTTTTTACGTCAATGTCCTTCATTTTCCTTACCATTTGTATTCTTCTATGATTAATTTTCATGTGTGTGAAATATTTCTATAACGCACAGTTAATTTGTATCCTATCTAAAGTAAAGAAGAGAGTGATGCAGGGTGTTTTAATATTTTCCAAAGTCAAGTGACATCAAATACCATGATGTGCACGATTGCAATTCTTGGGTCTTTATATTTTTATACAGTACGCACTACGCAGTGGCTTGTCTGTGTGGTTTTTTATTGGCTACCCTCTCTCTATCTATATTTGCCTATTATAAGATCTAAAATGTACCATACTTCAAGCAAATAAATTCTTTCATTTCATTTCATTTCTCCAAGTATACCAATTGGGATTGCTCGGATTTTTTTTCGCGAACCCAGAAATTTACCAAATTTCAAATACAAAAATCTATACTTCTATATTCTGATACCTAAGGCTACACATTCGTGTCTTGTAGCCGGTTTTATTTCTTGTCTCGCGTCGTCCTGAATATTTTACACAGTGTGTACGTGCCTTTCCAGTGCGACTGAATTTACAACTCGGCATTAGCACCAGTTTTAACGTTATCGTAGCGTAAGTGAGTCCACTGAAGATTAGTGTTGAAGCAGAGCGATGGAAAAAAAAGCTTTGCAATTCCACGAGTACAATATTTTTTTGTCCACTAGTTGTCTTTAGTCCACAAGAGACTTAATATTATATGCTTAGTTAGATAGGCAGCAGTGAACTTGCAACCTGTCCGTATCAGAAAAAAAAAACAAATGTGGCGTTAAAACCTGCCTTTAACTATTCCAGAATAATAGATCGATGGAAAGATATTCAGTACTCTATCTGAGTACTGAATATCCTTCCATCAATTAAAATGTCTTATGTCAAGCAATCCTAAAATGTAAGCAATGTTTTTAAGTAGGGGTTAATTTCTACTTTATATTAACCCTGCAGACGTAAAGTACGGGAGGCGTGCAATAACTAAGGCGGGTCAAACGTACCCCCATAACTCCGGGGTAGATGCGACCGCACATACAATATTTAACCTGTTAGACGGCATGCAATCCAGCTGTTTGATCACAAGTCCGACTTGCTCCTTAGAGGGTCTCTTTGGCCGTTATACTTTAAGGTTTGACTAAGCGGTGCTAAGTGTTAATTATAATGAGCCTATAGCACTCGTTTGGGCAATATCAGACGTGAAGGTTTTAGGTTTATTAGGTTAGGAAAAAAATAATCCGTTTAATTTATTATCATCCATAAATACTCAATCTAAACACCACATCTAGCCCCTAATTAAGCAGCGCTTGTACACTCTGAGCACCAGATAGCTGATAATAATATTTAAATACAAACATTATTTTTGTAAATACATACCTAGCATACAATATAACACCCAGACTAAGAACAAAAACTTTAAACTTGAACGTACCTCTCAAATGCTCTTTAATTTTCATATAATATTTAATGCATCTTATCAAATAACTAGGTATACCAATTGCCTATTAAATTATATCTAAATCAAAAAGAACAAAAAAAGGCAAAAGTGTTCACTAACGGATTGTGTAAGCAAGCATGGTAACAAAGTCTCTACTACGACCTCTAACGCGTGGAGGTGGTAATTTATTCACTCGCTTTGACAACTTCACTTCTGTAAAGACTTGCGGAGATCTAAGCATTCTGCGGTGGCGAAATTTGTGCGAAGGCGAAACGCTGACAAATAATGTCAGAGATATCTGAGCATTTCACTGATCACCACCGCAGAACACTTAGTTCTGCGCAAGGCTTAATTCAGTATTCGACTTGTTAGTTACTATTACTGTACCTATAATAAATTTATTGTGATTTTAACCCCTATATTTAATGTATTTTTTTCTGGGAAATGAATGGTTTAAATCGGATATATAGCTGCACATTGCATAATATATCATAATATTATTTTTAGTGCGCGAAATGAACCTTCTTGGGGTGCCCTCAAAACCCTTTCACCGCACTGGTATGCAAGAACTAGTGACACATTAAAAAGAAGAAACAGTTCATTCCTATAAATCTCTGAATGTATTTTGCGTCATGCACTGGATTGGATGTCTCTGTCCATGAGTAACTAGCAGTTGGTAGCCGAGCTTAGCTCGGATTTTTTTTCGTTAATTTGTATTTTTAAGAAATCATAAGAGTCATATTATCATCTTTACTGGTTTATTCTTACTAACCAACGCCATCTGCTGGACGTGGACATGCTTGCAGTTAGTTGTTCACAATCGTCAATAGATGGCAGGAGCAGTCACATATTCAGTTTATGTTTAATTATTGAACTTGGAAAGAAATAATCATTTCCTGAAAATGAATCCTAGCTAGATCAATTTATCGCCCCTGAAAACCCCTGTATACAAAATTTCGTGAAAATTGTTGGTGCAGTTTCCGAGATCCTAAATATATATATATATATATATATATACAAGATTTTCTCGTTTAAAGGTATAAGATATGTGCTGGAGGCAAAGATCAGGCGATATATTCAGTAATTACCATATCCAAATTTTTCATCAGTAAGTTTAGCATGGCTCCATGTGACTGATTACTGCGACACCTGGCGAACTGCAGTAAGCTTTTTTATGACCATTTTACTAAAACTAATAAAATGCCTTTGTTATTATTATTTTGACCGGCCTCTCAGCTCAGTTGGTAATAGCTCTACCTTCTGCGCCGTAGGTCGTGAGTTCGATCCCCGAGAATGTGTGGTGATCACATTTTTTACCTTAGGCTGCATTTTCACTTTCAATCAGGTGTCAGAAAAAAAAAAAAAAAAACAAGATGATGAACAAGCATATGGCCCACCTGATGTTAAATGGTGGTGATGTTAAACGAAACTTTACCAGAAAGTCTATTCCCGCACAAAACCACTTGTGCTATTCATGAAAAATTTGAAATCACACAGATATAAAAGTTGGTTTTTAGGGTACCGTACCCAAAGGGTAAAACGGAACCCTGTTTCTAAGACTCCAATGTCCATCTGTCTGTCTATCTGGGTGTCCGTCTGTCACTTTACTGTATCTCATGAATAAACGCTTACAGTAAGACAGTTAATTTTTTTACTAATAATGTATATCTATTATTACAAAAAAAAAGTATATAAGTATTATATCAGCTATCTGGTTTCCAAAAGTACAAGCTCTGCTTAGTTTGGGGTTAGATAGTGTTGTGTAGATTGTCCGCAATATTTATTTATTTATTTATATTTTACCCTCTTAATAATCAATATTTAACCCATACAACAAACGTGACTTTTTTATAAATAATGGTACGGAACCCTTCGTGCGCGAGTCCAACTCGCACTTGGCTGCTTTTTTTAATAAATCTCCAATGTAAAAATACATTTAGTTTGGTAGGAGTCGGCCGCAGAGGCTCCGCTAGTAACCGTACCTACATGAGGTTGTGGAGGTTGTGGTTTACGATGGAATCGTGATCGGGAAACTCATCGCTTATTTCTACATTTTTAATGGACAAACTAAAACGTATCTCTGAAGAAATTCATTGGATCGCAGAAGTTCAGTGAGTTATTGTTATTTATAGAAGATTGAAAGGTTTTGTGTTTTATGGCATATGGCCTACCTGATGTTAAGTGGTAACCATCACCTATAACAAAGCATTTTTTCGTAGGTAACGCACGTTAAGCACGTGCCCAATGATGCACTGCCCTGCCCTGATCACCTTGAGGTATTTGTACAACAGTAATTACAACTATTTCAAAGTTTTTTTGAATTTTTGGAAATTACATCATTATTATGAAGTTTAATACGCGTGCTATATAACATACCATTGAAATCCACGCCAAACACTCTATTTTTTTTACTTTCTGAATTTTAACATGCAATGGAGTACATGATTTATTTGCATGTTTGTCTATTCACAAATGCTGACAGCTAACAGCTGGTTTAACCATTTTAGGAATGGTTTCACTGATTGCTGATCGACTATTAAAATATTTGACACTTGTTCAACATATTAGGCCTGCGCACATCTAGGCGATGGCAATGGCGATCAGCTCAAACGCTGTCAAATATTGCTGTCATATTTGACAGCGTTTTTGGGCTTGAAAATTTTGAATTAAACAGCCGTCAAATATTTTGATTGTCAATTTGCAATTCGTAACTTATTTATTAACGGAGCTTGCCTTAAAATCCAAAACGAAAAAAGCGTACTGTCTACCAAAATTATATAATGTATCGTGTAACATATCGACAAAAACAAGAGTATTTTATATTTTCAGATCACGGCTTTATCGTAAATATGAAGGGTGTGCGCCTTCTGGCGTCTATTGCTAAAAGAACGCCCCGATCTCCATAAAATATGCCTGCCAGTTGAAATGCCTACACCTAGTCAATAATACAGACTCGATATCCAACCCTCTCTTTCACACACAACCAGTGTAAGCAAGACAACAATTCAAAATGCTCGGAGGTATTTCTAGTTTTGTTTTATTTTTGACGATGTTAGTAGAAAATATCGGCAGGTGAGTTGAACATATTGATGAAATTTTTATTTTTGGTCGTATAAAATTCGTTTGACTGAACCTATTATTTTACAGCCGTTTTGTATGTTACTCTACAAAAATAATAAAATGCGTCTAGATGGGTGTTTCTTTATTCCAAGTTAATATAACCATCACGTTTTGTAATTTCAAGAAAAAGTTTTTATCGCTCTTCTGCTTGAACAAACTCTGTTATTTTCAGTCTATGTTATGTGTGTAGACGGAAAGGATGTAATATTTGGGAAGTTTATACAAAACATAGCTCTGATAATAATATTTAGGTATTTTAATCTAGCAATATAAAAATAATGCATAATTAAGGGGCAGTTTTTGTTTTATTAGTTCTACCATGGAACTAAAAGGATAAAAAAGTTTCAAAAGTTGCATGACGTCACAGTCCAATAGAACAAATGAGAGTCACCGCTATTGGTAAGTACATGCTAACATAAAATGTAAAAAAAAGTACACCGTAGACTTCATGAATGAATTCAAACCATCCTTTTTGGCAGTCAGCTATAGTAAGGTTTTTAACTAGACAAGCACCAATTTTGAACTTTTTATCATTCTAATGAATAAAGGGGAGGAGCAATATGAAAATATTGAGCCAATTACAGCCGTCTGGTGTCCACAATCAAGTGACGATGTGATAAATCCTCCAGCAGACACAATGGCGGTTCCTTAACTTCTCGCCCGCGAGTAACGAGTTTTTAACTTTGTGGCAAAGCGAAAAATGTCTCTATCTCTTTTGGGTTGTAGTGTCGGATACAGGAGGCAGCGTTTACGACTTTTAAATATATTTAGCAGATCATCATCATCATTATCAGCCTGAAGAAGTCCACTGCTGGACATAGGCCTCTCCTACACATTTCCAGGAAGAACGATTCTGAGCCCTTTCCATCCACCGACTTCCTGCGATCTTAACAATGTCGTCAGTTCATCTGGAGGGTGGGCCCTACTTTTCGTCTTCCGGTTCGTGGTCGCCATTCGAGAACCTTTATTACCCAACGGTCAGTTCTTCGAGCTATATGACATGCCCATTGCCACTTACTAATTCTACGAGCCAACATCGGCAGATCAGATAAAATGGTATTATGTTATATTCATGATAACTGGTCTTCTTTTTCAAGTTAGGAAAAACTTTAAAGAATACGAAATACGGGTTTTTCTGTTGAGTCTCATGATGATGTTTTAAAAATATATAAATCAAATAATACACATATAATAATTATGTGCTTTTTTTTTATTGTGTTTGACAAGATTTATTTAAACAAAGTTATAGATAACACTTTATTGTACACCACAAGAATAGGACATTACACATAGTGAAAAACTAAAACTATAGCAAAGCACAATGGGCGGTATTATCGCTATGAGCGATCTTTTCCAGACAACCTTTGGATGGGCAGGATTACAGAAGAACAAAGAAACTTAACAATTAAACAAATATTTACAAAATGTACAAAATACACAAGAAACAGTTGAGCTATCTGCAGATCGTTACAAACGGTCTAGAAATAGCTCAACTGATTCAAATCAGTGCCAGACGGAATAATAATTATTAATTATATATTATTTGATTTATGATAAGACGAACGAGTAACGTACGCTCTCAAATAGTAAAAAAAGACCTCATAAATTTCAACCTCGAGCACGGTAGTTATTCTTTCACCTCTTTATTGTATCAAGTACGCATGATGCTTTTTCTTCTTCTTGTCGTATCATTAGTTCTTGCGAACCAGTGTAGTGAAAGGATTTTAAGTGTGCCCAAAGAAACCCCTTTTATGTGCAATTGACACATGTTGTCAAACTTTTAGGTTTTACGACTTGCCAGTTTCTTCACGATGTTTCTTCATTGTATGATGCTTTGAGGATGGTGCCGCTGAAAACCAGCGCTGCAAGGGCTACCGTGCCTTTGTAGCAAATGCTGAGTGGTTTACCTTTTTTGCCGTCATATAATCTAAGTTTAATTTTAAGCAAAATAAATTATTTCTATTTCTAGGATGTCTGAAAAAGGAAGTCAGAAGAACGTTAAATTAATTAAAAAATATCACATTAATTCGGCACAAAGCACACCGTAATAGATGACCAAACAGGTTATGAATTGGGCCACACCTTAAGGGTATCCCGAGAAAATTACAGAAGGCAAAAGGCCCTACTTTCAATAAAACTGTCGTCTTTATTTAACAGGGCAAAAGTTATCTGGAGCCCCGACCCCAAGGCTCTTTTAAACACGCAAGTACACCTATACCTACCTACCTATAGCTGTACCATCTTCTACCGTAGCATGCATACATTTGCATTTATATATTCAAGCATATTTTTATCTGGAAGCTTTGGTGCTTGCTTAAAAATGTTTAGACGGTTGGGGAAAATATTTTTGGAGAACAGTAAATTGCTATTATTGTGTTCTTAATATGCAAATAACGCAAAAATGAACTAGCTACCTTAGTCGAACCTGTAATTCTTGCATCTCAGCTGACTAGTACTCACGACTAGATCGCGGGAAGTCGATGGATGACAAGGGCTCAGAATCATTCCTAGAAATGTGTAGGGGAGACCTATGTTCAGCAGTGAACTTCTTCAAGCTGATGATAATGATGACGAGTCACACGCTGCTTCATGGAAATCGACTAAGTATTTATACAACTTAATAAAACGGGTAACAATTTAAATTTATAGCTCGAACTATAAAGTTTGGTAAACATTATACAAACCACAATTTCATTCCAAAACGCACTAAAAAGATAATCAGAGTCACACAAAAGCAATTGCTATAAATTTCCTAATACACCACACGTCATAGTGCAAAGTTGCACTGTCTGTATGTTTGCGCACTAAACGTTAGGGCTGATATCCAGTGGGTCACAAAAATGCTTATTTACATATACATTTTATCATCTATTAAAAATTTACAGAACAAACCACCTGATGGTAACTGGTAACCATTGCCTAAAACAAAGCATTGCCTTGTAGGTTACGCACGTCAGGAACGTGCTCTACGATGCATCAACTTGAGACATACAGATGTTTAGCCTCACGTGCCAGTGATTTCAACAGCACCCACACCTAGCCGAAACACACAACGACGCTGTTTGATGGCAGAAATAGGCATTTTCTGAAATAAAATTGTATTTTTTCCAGCAAAAGCTTTATTAAGTGTAATATCCGTGACTTTTTCAGTAAAGTTTCATTTTCTCAAAGATGTTTTGGAGAGATTACTTTTATTTTTACCTGCCCAGAAAGAAGGTAATTTTTTTTTGGTGTAATGCTACGACGCAGTAGCAAGATGTGCTACGGCGTAGCGTGTGCTACGGATGGCGTAGCAAGCGTCGTAGTGGAACGACAGCCTGCAACTCGGTCGGCTTGTGTCACTACGTGCAATTTATACCAGTCGTTTAGTTACCAAATATACGATTCGAACCAGTTTGGTTCACTGTTCACTGCACTGATTTACTTTATTGCACGCAAGAGTGTACGTAGCCATGGATTTAGTTTTGATGCCGTGTAATGTAGCGCAGGTTTTAGTGTCCTTAGTTTTAGTCCTTATTTATTGGGCTATAATTTTTGTATAGACGTGACACTAACTAACCTCGTCTTAGACTTCGTATATCCGTCCGTATATTATCGACCGCGCCTGAAAAATACAATATTCTGCCTTTTTATTTTTTCCCACATAGTGTACAACTTTACTAGGTATTTGAATACAAAACACACACAAAGAAACTTACAATTAAACAAAAATTTATTAAATGTACAAAATACACAACGATTTTGTAAACGATCTAGAGATAGCTCAACTGATCCAAATCAGTTTAGCTATAACAATAATAATAATAAATTTAGTTTATTATTTTGATTTGATTACTAAAAATTGAAATAATGATATTATGGTATAGTATTTATTCTGCCATTCTTTTCAGTCCCTTGTCAGTCAGTCAGTTTAGAAATAATAATATTTGCAGTAATTAAATGTATGCTCCCATAAATTGTTCAACTGTTAAAAGTTTAATTTGTCCAGTTACAAGAAAAATGAAAACATAATTCATTGTTGTCGCCGAGCAACAAACAAAAAGATTCAAACTAAAACATTTTTATGTTCGCGCCGAAACATAAATGGTACAAAAGTAATGAAAAGTAAAATTTTAACCTTCTGCGCGACGACTGCCTTTCAGGGCTGAAACAAGGGTGTAGTATTTAAAAGGGTAGGATCAATTGTGTGAGAGATGATTCCAAGAAAGGAGTGCGTACTGAGATGGGAGAATGGAAGAAAAAGACATGTTATGCCGACCCCAGCTAGTGGAATAAGGGCAGGAAAAAGAAAAAGGATCATAATTATAGTAACTGCAAAAAATACTCAAAATAAATTACCCATTTAGGTACAGGAGAAATCTTCCTTTGTTTATTTTTTTTCAAACTAGTAGCCGCCTAATGGCCCGAACACACCTAGTTCGCTGGCGGTAGCGATCAGTGAAACGCTGTCAAATATTGCTGTCAGATTTGAGATTTGACAGCGAATATTTGACAGCGTTTCACTGATCGCTACCGCCAGCGAACTAGGTGTGTTCGGGCCATAAGGCTTTGTTCGCTCCGTTCACGTTACACCCCGTTTCAGTAACTTTTTCGAGATAAAAAGTATTCTATGTCTGTCTCCTGGTACTAAGCTACATACCTATTAATTTTCAAACAAAATGGTTCTGCTGTTCTTGAGTTTAACTAATACAGATTTGAACAATGCTCTTTTAAACTAGGTACATACTTAGGATACAATATAGCACATTATAACAAAAAGAACAACCACACCGTTGGGGAATAAAGGTTTTTGAATGGCGACCACAAACTGGAAGACGAAGCGTAGGGCGCCCACCCACCAGATGGACCGACGACATTGTTAAGATCGCGGGAAGTCGATGGATGGAAAGAGCTCAGAATCGTTCTTCCTGGAAATGTGTAGGGGAGGCCTATGTCCAGCAGTGGACTTTTTCAGGCTGATGACGATGATGATAGCAAAAACAAACATCTACAAATTCTGATGAGCCAACCCAGAAGCATTTGCTCCATCGCCTGACTACACCCCTGTAAAGCCTTAACAATAAAAACTTTGGAACTTCTCACCTCCTTTGGCGTCAGAAATGTTCAAATTACTCTGAATAATGTAACGCGATGCTTTGTGCAATTTGGCCAGCTTGTTACTTGTTTACTCGTTAATATCGGCTGAAAGTTAAGCTACTGCCAGCTTAAATAAATAAATGAATATTGTAAACAATCAAAACACAACACTATCTATGAATGCGAATGGATATAGAAGTAGAGGCAGGCTAAAGAAATAATGGATGAATTAGACAAGAAAATGATGATGTATTTATAATTAATAATTAAATATGAGTAGACATTCTAAACAATAAATAAGCCAAGGTAATTTCGAGAAAAGGTATTGCCAGCAGCAAAAGTTCTTGATCATTGAAAAAATTAAATTTAAAAATGTTGGCTAACATTTGAAGATTTTTGTACAATTAAATGTTATTTACATTACACAAAGACAATTTCACTGGCCTCTAGCTCAGTTGGTAGTAGCTCTGCCTTCTGCGCCATAGGTCGTGTCGAGAACAAATATTTGTGTGGTGAACATAAATGTTTGTTCTCTGTCTGGGTGTTATATTGTATTCTAAGTATGTATTTACAAAAAAAAATGTATTCAAGTATTATATCAGCTATCTGGTTCCCATATTACAAGCTCTGCTTAGTTTGGGGCTGGGTAGTGTTGTGTGAATTGTCCACAATATTTATTTATTTATTTATTTATAATACATGATAAAATAACCCAAAGTGTATGGTTCGGTAACGCTGTGCAAATCTTCGGATAATACGTAAAGTACCAGCGTAAGGCATTGTTCAAACAAAAAAGAAAAAACTCAACATCAAACATATCTAAAGTCAACCCTATAACATCCCTCGCGAAGTTGCCAAGCACGTAACTTGAGCAATTCCCTGCCATTTTAATATTTAACAGAAACTAAACCAAAAAGCAAGTACATAAAAGTAAAAGATGATAGAAGTGAAACTCTTTTTTTTACCCGTAAATTTAACTTTGATTATGAAACTAACTTTTTTTTTCAATTTTTAATTCGATCCCTTGGCTTTTTTAACTTCCAAGTATTGATCAGACCCTGTCTTTTCTGTAGATTAAAGACTGATTTTACGGATTACTATTAAACCGATCATATATTTGAGAGCCCAAATTTTGCAGCAGAATGTATGAATATAGTAGATTAGAAGTTTTTAAAATTGGCTCTTAGCCTGAGAGCTTAAACAGCTTACTTACCAATTTTGTGGCAAACTATAATTTTTTTTTTTTTAAACTGAGATTAACGCAGGATATCAAATTTTTACAAATTATAGACAGACGGTGTCCTAAAATACATTTTCCTGTAGCCACATCGCACGAGGTAGCTATGCCCACCAAACATAAAAATTTAGCTTATATCATAAATACTATTGCAGTTTCATTTCTACCGCTATTTTCTAACTCAGCAGAAACTAATACCCGAAGTAGCAAAGTTGCGCGGTTTAACTATTTTTACGTGAGCAAGTTTGAGTTTAGTTTAGCTCACCTTAGAACGAAGTTAGCATGGTCTCGGTGCGTCTAACATTGTGCTTTGTAACTTAGTTCAATATGCAAAAGTCGATAAAGATAGTTTTTTATTAGAATAGTACCTATATACATGTATAAGCTAATTTTCATCTTATAATAGTGTTTTAAACTATTTTGTGTACAGAGAATAATGAAACCAAAAGAATGCAAATAATTACAGTTTATATTTTTGTAAGAAAGTAAACAATAATTATTCTCTCTCAACAGGGCATTTTTTCTGGCTTTAAAAATGGCTTGGTCTAATAAATAGTCCAAGTACAAAAAACGGTTATAAAACGATAGCTGTTTCTCATGAAACTTTATCAATAATAAACCAACCAGCCCATAAAAGTGCCCAGAGTACCCACAATCATGCAAATAATTCCCCAAGTAACATAAAACCCACAGAAAATTCAAGCCCACAATCAAATAGCGGAATGATTTGAAATGCTTCCCAAGGAGGGTGAACGCTTCCACAAAGGAAGCTCTCGAAAGTATATAGAATAATAACAGCTGGTATCAGTAAACATGGAATATTATTAGGGCGTATAAAATTGTAATAAACGTGTACTAGATTTTTATGTGTTTGTAATAAAAGTTGCTTTTTTTTGCCGCTAGAGGATGTGACGTCTTATTCTGTGAGCTAGTGTAAACCTACGTTTCTCTCATTTTTGATTATTTGTTTCATTAAAGATTACGATGGCTGGTACACAAGAGGGTCTTGAGGTTCAAGAGATTAAGAGGAAATTGCCATAGATAATTTAACAGAATCTACAGAAAGATTTCAAGGCAGCTGCTGAAAAAATAGTTTTCATCTGAAACTTTGAACCAATTATTAAAAACAAAATTGTATAAATTATTATTATCACGTAATTACGAATCTGGTCAAAATGGTCAACCAATATCGACTGGGTATAACTTAACCACTTTTTTTTAAAATAACAGTTTTAAATTGCCATAAATACAAAACATAAAGCCACCCTTATCAGTGAACCGACGAACAAGAAAAATACAAATTTAAAGTATCAGAATACGCGCAAGGTACAAGGAGCGTACCGGAAGCCGTGGCTGTATTCATCCAGAATTTCAATGTCCTATCTCCGAGGAAAGAGCCCATAAACATTGTCATAAATTTGTTGTTATTTGTGAATATTCCTCCCTTAGGCGTGGGTTACACTGACGCGGTTCGGCGGAGACGCGGTATCAAAGACAAAGTCAAAGGGTATTCATTCAATGGAATAATAATAAAACACATTTGAAATTACCGGGACCAAATTATCGAAGAAAGAAAAACTTTTCTTTACCAAGTCAATTGATATTTCACTTGAATATCTCAAAGATGGGTGAGTATAAGTGCCAGTTCCAATTGTCTAAGCCTTAGAAGAACAGATTAGAAACTTACGGCATGGTTTCAACAGTTCTTTTGTTTATTGCTTTAGGGCCTGCGCACACCTAGATCGCTGGCGATGGCGATTAGTGAAACGCTGTCAAATTTGACAGCATTTCACTGATCGCTATCGCCAGCGACCTAGGTGTGCGCAGGCCTTTATGTGTTGTGTTGGGGTTTTTTTAAGTGATAAAGTGGAATATAACTAAGCATGCTCCACCTTGTAAAATAAATACATATGTGTGATTACATAAGTATCTGTGTTTTAATTTATATATTTATAAAAATTATCAATAAGCGAGTTTTATAAAAAATTTAAAAACATGATTCTTATAAGTATTAGTAATTTATATTTAACGTAATGGGGATTAATGAACTTTTTAGTTCACTAATCCCCGTAACGAGATCGAATCGGTGTCAACGGGGAATAATGAACAAAAAGTTCACTAATCCCCGTTAACGAGGATTGTCAACGGGGATTAGTGGAATAAGCCCACCTTAGGCTGCATCCTCTTTTTCCATCAGGTGTGATGGCAGCCAATTGGTTAGTTTTCTATATTATAAAGAGACGCACAAAAAATACCCTACGTCACTTCTCAACAGCCCCTTATCCGTCAGTTAGTGGAATAGCTGTCCATTAGCAAACAGTGTTTGTTTGATACGTGCTTTATTGCCGGTGCTTACGGATGAAGTGACGACGCTCAGAGAATAAATATTATCAATTTTCATTAAATTCACGGATTGTTTGCTTTTGTGTGTCATTAAACTTTTCATTACATTCTGCTGTTTTGTGAATTAAATTTTAAATGAAAGGTTCTCACGTACATTTCCAGGAAGAACAGTTCTAAATTTATACAAAATAAAATTAAAAATAAGCCTTCCACATCGACGAACTTCCCACGATCTTACAAATTTTCGGTCCATTGGATCTCCATATTTTATAAGTGGCATGAATAATAGAGTACAGTAAAAAAAAAAATCATTTACATAGCAAAGAAGATTGGCATCAAATACCATTGCTGGGCAATATTCAACTAGAGGGAACCACTCTTTCATGTTTTTTTATGTTTTGCAAACTATCCACTTGACTTTTACTACAGAAGTAAAAACTGCTCTAATCCAAAGTAAGTAACAACAGTATTAAAACGATAGGATTAGAAAACCAGTAGGCCCACCACAAGCTCTGTCAGGCTCTGTCTCTGGTTCTGGTTTTGAGACTGTGTGAGTGTTGAGTAAATAAATCTTACGTCGAAACGTCACACACACAGTATAATACACTGGTGAGCAAAGACCTACCAGGTGTTTGTTGTATAAGATAGACCAAGTGTTACTATTACTGTTAATAACTTAGTTTCAGTTTCATTTATTTTATTCCAGTAAGATAACATGGTACACTTGGAAAAGTCAAAATAATCAAACATTTTTGATAATAAAAAATAAACTATTACAAAGAATACCAACAAAATAATAATAACAGTACAAAATATTGTAAACAATTAATACTTTTATGGCGTGTTTAAATCATCAGCGAGTGCTTCGTCAAGAGTATAATAAGATTTGGTCATTAATAATTCCCTAACCTTAACACTAAAACAGTCATGAATTTCTCAGGTCATGTGACAATTTATTGTAAAGTTAACTACCAGCGAATCTGCATAATCATAGCCCAAAACTAAGAAATAGAACAAAGCAAACCAAAATCATCGAAGAATTTCTAGTTTTTTATAATTATTAAACTCAACCAAAATCAAACCAAATCACCAGCTGTGAAACCAGGCTAAAAACGAATTTGATAGTAGTATAATATAAAGATAGTGCATTAGCTCTTTTTCATTTTTGAAGTCGGTTAAAATAGGCGCGTCTGCAGAACAGCCTCCAAGTAGATGCTTGATTCATGATTCAAGTATCAGTCTAAAGGTTTTTAGGACATCTTGCATTTATAATGGTGCACATAGACTTGAGAGGCTAGACTTGTGAAGGGTGCAAGACTAGGGGTTGGAAGTACCCTATCGTTTTACGAAGAATTAAAGACAAAATAAAATATTTATTGCTTACCTACCTGTTATACAGAAAATATTTTATTGACTATATATATCTAGGTAGGTACAGTTTTCTCAGGGCTTAAAAACAAAAAGGCACTTGCTTCTTATAGGAACATAAGATTTTCAGATTTGTAAGCTATCATAAAATTTTTCAGCAGTCACTCCTTTCTTACCCATGTCATCCTTCACAAAATCCATCCATCTTTTGTTTGGCCTACTTCTACTTATATATCTAGCACTCTTCTCGTTACATGAAATTCTTCTCTACCACTGTAGTATTTTAACCCTAGATCACTAACCATTCGTAAAAATTACGACGTGTACCTTGCACATTTTGTGTTTCGGTAAGATCCCCACCCCCGTGACCCCGCCTGCTCTCAGTACCTTTCTAGTTCGCTCCATTAACGACCCGCACACACTTTTTGCGGATGCACGTTACCTAGTTTCGGATATATCGCTTGATCGTAGTAAAAATTACGTAAGGTTAGTAAGCATGTTACTTTTTTTCAAGGTTGTGCATTTATTTATTTATTAAAAATTTTCAATAATTATTATGGGAACGTATTTTTTTTATGTTATAATAAGACGTAATAATTACTGTAGATTATTATATCATTAATAGATTTCAATGTTTGTATTTAACTTTTAAAGAAGGAGCTATCAAAACCGTACCATGGGTCAAAACGGAATTTAACCATGGATAATTGGTTTACTTCGGTTCCTCTGGCGGAAGAATTGTTAAAACCGCCATATAATCTCACTCTGGTAGGTACTTTACGAAGCAATAAGCGAGAAATGCCCAAAGAAATGGCGAATACTAGAACTAGACCTGTAGGTTCTTCGGTGTTCGGTTTTGACAAGGAATTGACGTTGGTGTCATATAAACCGAAGTCAAAAAGGTTGTTTACCTTCTTTCTACCACACATGATCAACCTGTCATCAATACCAACTCAAAGAAACCAGAAGTTATTGAATTTTACAATTCTACAAAAGGTGCGATTGATACTGTGGACCAGATGTGCTCGATTATGAGTACCAGTCGTAAGAACAATCGATGGCCTCTATGCTTGTTTTACGACATCCTAAATCTGTCTTCAGTAAATGTATATGTCATCTACGTCTCCAATGCGATCAGAAATGGAAAAAAACCAATGAAAAGAAGGCTTTTTGCATTAGAAATGGCAGACGACATGATGAAGCCTTGGCTAGGAGAAAGATATCAAACTGTCACTTTGCCATGAAATTTGAAGCAAAGCATCGCGGAGATCTTGAAGATGAATGACCTTCCGGAAGGTTCTATTCAAGATGTTCTCAGAACTCGCAAAACTTGCAGCTACTGCCCTGCAAAAAAACGTCGTATGACGACGACCTTTTGCAAGGGCTGCAAAAAAGCAATTTGCAGAGAGCATATTGTTGCTATGTGCAATCATTGTTCAATGTAGGTTTTTTCTAAAACATTTAATGATATCTTGATTTTAAGAGAACGAAGACTGCTAATTAACGTCATTTAATGTCATAAATAAAGTTGATTATATTTATATTGAAGTTTTAATTCGTCGTAAAATCTACGAATGGTTAGTGATAACGTTACTCGAAATTAAGGTTAGTGAGCTAGGGTTCATTAAATGCGTAATAATATCATTTTGATTAAAGTGAGGATTCTAAAGCGTTGGCTACGGCGTAGATATTAAACTATTAAAATTGTAATTTATTATTTTCGTTCATTTTATTAGTAATGTCGTACGTAGATACGTCGTCTACGACGTAGACTCGTCTACGACGTAGATACCTACTACGCCGGTGGCGTAGATTATTAACAATTAACAATTCTTCGCTGTGCTACGGTTAGTTAAAAATAGCAACATTATTGACCAAATGACATTGGACCTATGAATGGAGTTTTTTATGCACGTTTTGATCCAAGTTCTGTTGTTTAATTTACTTGCATGAACTAACCACAGAGGTTAGATTTTTTGTGTGTCAAGCTTTTGACACAATACTTAAATTACCTTTTTCACTTTTGACGGGATTATGCTTCTCTTCTTATCGTGTCACTGATTCTTTTGAACCAAGTGTGGTGAAAGGATTTTAATTGCGCCTCAAAGAGGCTCCTTTCGTGCACTCGACACATATTTTTGAACTTGGCTATCAGCATATTTGTTTATACATATTCATTTTTTTTAACCCTCAAAGTCTTGTTTCTTAAATTAACAGTGTGAATGTAGGTTAAATTCGTAGCCATCTTGGAATTGGATACATTTTTCTGCAACTTAAAATAGCCATTTAAACTTTTGCTCGCGACTTTCGAGATATCTCATAAAAACGCTGCTGATATGCTTAATGGCTCCATAAATTAAAACTTTACAAGTTAAGAGCTGTGAAAACGGGCATTAAGTTTAAGATCTAAACAAGAAATAAACGCTAAGTGTACCTTAAAGTTTGTAAGCCTGCTCCATCACGCTGATAAGGCAATCTGCTGCTTGATTAACAAACAAAAAGTTTTTGAGCAAAAGCTACGAGTATGCCTAACACTTTGAAATGCCTTGTAAAGTTTAGGTTAATTTTGGTGTGAGTTTTTTTTCACCAGATAATAATTATGAGTAATTAGATTTTTGTTTATCCAGTAAAACTATTTTATCATTTTTTTGCTTTGCGCCACATGGGTTAGTTTTTTTTTTTTTTTTTTAATTCAGCCCGGTCTGTCCCACTGCTGGGCAAAGGCCTCCTCCCGTTCCTTCCACTCATCTCGCTCTTGACCCAAACTCGGCCACTCTTGGGTTAATTAAATAAAAAAAATCGGTTGTCTGTAAAGTCGGTTTATTGACGATAGTTGAACGTGACAACGTTGAAATGGAACGCCTCAGAGCGAGATAACGCCGCATGACGTCATGTTTTTTCGTGCGTGCCGCCGGTTCCTTCGAATTATAAGACATTGACACGTCAAAAAGAAATTCAAATTTTTTTACTCAGATGTCATTGATCCATAAGTATTTACAGCTAACACATGCAAAATAATAAATTACACAGCAATCAGTAGCAATAGGTACGCAGAGTTTTAGTGGTTTGTAGTAAACACGAATATGTAAGTAAGTAAGACAGCCAGTACATTAGTTCATATAATATACATAAACTTAATCAGTACCTATATGAATTACTGAAACAAAAATGTTACTTACATTTCCAACATCAAAATAAGCTAAAGAAATGTTTTTCTTCGTTTATTCCCTCCAATATTTTCGTCTTTTTGCTTTACAAGACAACGACAAAATTTATTTGTTTCTCCACATTACAAATTCTGTATCCAATGTATATTTAAACGTACAGTCGGCGAGTAAATCACGTGCGCAGAGATCACGTCGCGGTCGGTCGACTGTACCGTTGGAATTAAATTTTCACAAGCGTGCGTGAGAGCCTTCGTTGGTTTGGAGAGACAGCCTGCTTCGAGAGTTCATTTTTATTTTTTATAAAATAAATATTATTGTGAAAAAACTTACATAAAACAATTTAATGCTATCTCTAGATCGTTTGTAACGATCTGCAGATAGCTCAACTGTTTCTTGTGTATTTTGTACATTTTGTAAATATTTTGTTTAATTGTAAGTTTCTTTGTGTAAATAAATTGTTTTATTTAAGCTTGGTTTTGTTTTTAATACGGTTTAATTGAACAGTACAATTAACCACTTAGACCAGTAAGATAATGCTAGGTCATTTTCTAGTAAGCATTCATTTTCATAAAAAATATTGTATTTATTTATTTTCTAAACATGGTTTAGTTTAGGTAGGTACATACATAGTTCTTAGTTGTAAGTCACTGCAAAAAGTTTACTTATACTAAATAATACTTAAAACTAGTAAAGCAGTATAGGATAAAACAAAAACAGTGCAGAGAGCAAACAACAAGTGGACCGATTACTGTAAATCGCATTAGTTATAAACTGTGTCGCGATTTACAGCAACCGTTCTTTGTAAGGTACTGAGATTTGAGACAGAAAATAAAAGATAACACTAAGCACTTAATAACTAACGAAAAACAAACACAAAGAACATAAACAAATACAAGGAACCAAAACAATTTCCTAATACATAGTTCATCCATTTCTAATTCATAGTTAATTTTATAAAAGGTAATTTCCTAGCACTAAGCATAGGAAAGGCTTCGCACAGAGATTACAGGACGTCTGCAGTGCGCTTTGTGTGTGTCTGAGATATCAAGGGGATTGTCCACAGTCATACGATTGCAGGTTCTATTGTGTGCTAGTGAAGTATTGTAGGTGCTCTTATTAATTTACCGAGAACTGCACCTGTAGCTAATGTCGTGATGTTGGTAAAACAGTTCTAAAATAACATGGTAGAGCTTTCTGAACAGACTCTATCTATCATCAATCATAATCATCATCATCAGTCTAAAGAAGTCCACTGCTGGACATAGGCCTCCCATACACATTTGGCAGGAAGCACGATTCTGAGCCCTTTCCATCCGCCGACTTCCTGCTATCTTAACAATGTCGTCGGTCCATCTGGCGGGTGGGCGTACTATGTTTCGTCTTCCGGTTCGTGGTCGCCATACGATATGTGTGTCTATGTGTAACTCAAAATTCAGCAAAAAATAAATAGAAAATAATACTTGTACACTTTTGATCAAAGATTTGAAATTGATTCATCAACAGCCTGAAGAAATCTTCTGCTAGAAAAGTGTCTGTCCAAGATTGTTCCAAGAATACAATTCCAAGCCTTCTCTAGCCACCAACTTAGTAAGATTTTTACAGTATCGCCGTTCACTAGGCTCTGATTTCAGTACATTATGAAATTGCAATGGAATTGCACTGAAATTACTATACGAAAATGCAACGCCATCTAACAAAATCTTGTGAACTATTTTGAAGGCAAGGGAGGCACCCTTATAATGTGGCAGTGGTGCCATCTCTTAGAAACGTAGTGAACCACAAATATTTCAGTTGCCTCACATAAGGTGGAGTTGTCCATTTTCCTCAAGTTGGAGGGGTTCATTTATAATTTCTATAGTCGAGCGTTTTTTCAGTCTGAAGAAAGATGGCGCTAGTTAAAATTAAGTTATTTTTTTTGCTTTGCTCTAGTTTTTTTTCTATGACTAATTTTTGCTTATACTTCCAAGTATTAATATCTAATCCAAATTCAATCCAAATAATTAATATCTGGTTCCCATAGTACAAGCTCCGCTTAATTTGGGGCTAGATAGTGTTGTGTGGATTGTCCAAAATATTTATATTTATTTATTTATTGTTTAGATACAACTGAACACTCAGACAGAGAACAAACACCTGAGTTCACCACACAAATATTTGGTTTAGGTGGGGATCGAACCCACGGCTTACGGCGCAGAAGGCAGAGCTACTACCAACTGAGCTGAGAGACCAGTAAAAATTCTCGGAAAGGGAATGAGAGAATTTTCTTCATCAGTGGGCACAGTAATCGAGGCAGAAGGAAGTTGTTTTCTATGAGCAAAATAAATTACCTGAAAGAATTAAGGCCGCATTCACCAACGCTTGTAATAAAAAAGAAAAAAAAACTATAACGCAAATATATTCCTCATTCTATTCATCTTTTCGCTTGCATCTGTACTCCTAGTCTGAGTTTTACTCGATTAGTTTAAATAATTCGTTTCGCTTACGTGTTCTCTTCTCGTCTTCTCTTTTGATGGAGAAAAGATGAGACAACAACTTGTTTTGATCGTTTATAAGTAACTAAAGAAGAGCGCTGACGGCCAAGTGGTAGTGGCCCCGCCTTCCGATTATAAGGTCGTGGGTTCAAATCCAGTCGTGTCCAATGAGTTTTCTGCCCAAAAATTTATGTACCTACACTATGTCAGTGCTCTCAAACGGTGAAGAAAAACATCGTGAGGAAACCGGCATATAGTAGAAGCTAAAAAGTTCGAAAATATGTGTCAAGTCCACGAAAGGAGCCTCTTTGAGGCGCACTTAAAATCTTTTCACCACACTTGGTTCGTAAGAATCAGTGACACGATAAGAAGAAGAAGAAGATAAGTAACCAGCCGACGTTTGGTGTTAACATACCTTTATGATTGTTGGGATCATTGTACATTTTTCGCGGAAGAACAAATTAAAGGTACGGGAAAGTTTTAAGAGTCTCCATACAAATAAGGAACGTAGTATGTATTACTTTTATTATTCTGTAAAATAAACATAATAATGGTAAGGCCGATTGCGTAGATTGTTAATCGATCAATCAAAACTTGACCGATGTTTAAATCAGCTTCAAAAATTTCTTATTTTTTTTTGTTTAATAAGGTATTTTGTTTATTGAACTCTAACTTAAATAACAAAATCTATATATATAAAAGAAAGTCGTGCCTTCGCCTCCACTTATAACTCAAGAACGGCTGAACCGATTTGGCTGAATTGGTTGGGAGGTAGCTTAGAACCAGGAGAAGGACATAGGATACTTTTTATCCCGAAAACGGGGTGTTACGGGAACGGGCGAGCGAAGCCGCGGGCGGACCACACTGGAACTTCACTGCTATTATTTTAGACTATTTTTGATTTGTAAAAGGATCATATAAAAAAACGGTAGGAACCGAGACGTAGTTTGTTGCCTGTTCTTCTACGCTTGGTCGTGTGGAACTGGCACCTAGACTCACCTAGCTTTAAGACGTTTCAAAGTGATTCTTGCATCGTAATGAATAAAAAATTATTGACTTTGACTTTGGCCACTTGTGAAACATAAAATTAAAAAAACTAAACCTTAAAAATTTTACAAAAGTGGATGTCCATGAGGCATGGTGCCATGAACGCTGGCTGAATTCCCACGTTGAATAGCAATAGCTATTCTCTATTCTATTTGTTTAATTACAAATTTATCAGACATAAACAGTATTACAAAAATCACCAATGTGTAAGTAGGTATAACAATCAACTGCTCTAGGAGACCTAAGACCTAATCTTCCGATACAAGGGCTTGTTTTTTTTCAATCTTCGACTTAAAACCAACGCAAAGTCACCTCATCAACATTTTTCCAGTGATAGCCGCAGGCATTTTCATAAATCAAAATTACAATTTCTTTAATAAAATCATGAGATACAATTTCTTGTCAAATGCGAGGCTTCCATCTAATTTGCCGGCATTCATCCACGTTTTCTTCGTATTTTAATGACAGTAGTCACATTAAGTAATTGATCAATCAATGAGATTATAGTTAAGTAATAAATGACATCTTTTTTTATTAATCTTGAATCGCAAGGATCACTTTAAATCATCTTAAATGCCAGTCTTAGGGAGACCAAGCCGAGACAAAAATCTCGACAAGGAATGTGAACACACGCTTGGCATGTTTACATTCGTATGTGACATCATTCGGCTATAGGCAGTCACGTATCTAATCAACGACTCAATCTCGCTAACCAATATCAATAGTGGGTAATAAAGAAAACACGATATTTAGGCTTGAATATTAAGGATAAACATGTCTTTTCATAATAATTTTAGTCCAGAGGCTTTAAAAACATAACCTTTAGGTAAACCTTTAGGTAGGCCTGTAAATATTATCGTTTCACTAAACTGAGTATTGAAAATAATACTGGATGAGTCGAGAAAAGGGGGATAAATAAGATCTAAAAACAACCTAGTAAAAAAACAATTGGGTACCTAAACCCCCTTTTTTAAATATACATTAACAGGTAGGTATGCATGTACTGCATTTTTTATTTAAAAATAAAATGTACAGTTCAATGACACAATTTGTTTATTTATTTTTGTAGTAACAAAAAATAAATAGGTAATTCAACTTGAGTGCTTGTATTTCTGTAAATTGGAAATGGCTCGGCATGTTGTATTTACAATTGCTGTAAATAATATAAAGCTGAGCTCAACCAAAGTTAGGATCGAAGCGCCGAAGCTTAGCGATAATACTCCTCCGTACGTAGCTGAAAAAAATTAATCAAATTTAATGTTTATAAAAAAAAAAAACATTTTTTTTCCACTCCTACCACAAGCTGTGTCTGGTTTTGTATCTTAATCCTTGTGAAATAAATACTACGTCGAAACGTCGCACACACAGTATTAAACACTGGTGAGCTCTCACACGGACTTAAAACTAGAGCCAGAGACAGAGCCAGACAGAGCTTGTGGTAGACCTTCTGTAGTTCCCTACTGGACGTAGGTCCCCTAATGGACATAGGTCACAGACCAGTCAATCAAATATGATTTATTATGACAAAACTCTTGGTTTTTATCATAATAAATCATTGTTTGGGTGAGTTCTCGAGTGTATTTGATCTGAAATAGCCAAGTTATGAACTATGGGTAAAGAATGCCAACAATGTTATTGAAATCTTAATGAATTGATAACCAATAATGGTCAATTAAAATGGTTAATTGAGTGAAAACCAATTATATTCATAGATAAATAGTTCATTTCGTACTTGAAAAATTCTTACTCCAACAACTAATTGAAGGCTCTATGAAACCGACTTATATTTTTTTATTAGAGGTAGGTACTTAACTAATAGTAAATTAGCGTCCCTAACCTCACACGAGGCCGAGTAACTTATGTTAGGAAAAATTTATTTTTGAAGTGATTAGCTCCATTGCATTACATTTTGCGAGTTAACCCAAAAAAGGGTAAATGGGCAAGTTTATAGTTAAAGTGCGTGTGTAGTTTTAAGCAATATTAGAAGAGATTTTTTTTGTACAAGTGTATTCATCGAAACATTTAATATTAATGCCTGATTTGAAGGTTTTGCCCGAAATCTGACGTGATCTCTTCCTATCGTTGTCCATTTGATGACAGTCATCGATCCAGGCTTGAAGGACCTGCCTGCTAAGGCTGTACGCATTATGGAAACAATTATGATTGGTATCAGTGCGGATACCTCGATATTGCCGCCAGAAAATTATGTAGACTTCGAAGAGTTCATGAAGAAAAAACCTTTCCTCAATGTGTAATTTATTCATAAGTTTACATAGTACTTACTGCATAATAGTAACGCGCGTAATGCATAATATAATTATATTGTACATTGTTCTGCCTGTCAAAGGGGAGGAATTTCACTGCTCCTCTTTGACACGCGTTATAGTTCAGTTGTTATGCGCTCTCCCTTCTGTACCGTAGGCCGTGGGTTCAATCCTCCCGAGAACAAATATTTGAGTGCTAAATTTAAAATTTTGTTCTGTTGCAATGTAATATAATATTATAATTATGGTATTCTAAGTTCGTATTTACAATAAAAAAAAATGTATACAAGTATTATAATCAGCAATTTTTCACATCGTACGAGCTTTGGTTAGTGTGGAGCTAAATAGTGTTGTGTGGACATTTATTTCATATTTCATTGAAATGAAAAATGAATGATTATGTACTTATTTGCAAGAAAAATGACCCCATTCTATAAAATCTTCAGGATAATAAAATAATAACTACATATAGGAAAATCAAATATTATCTAAATCATTACGAACCAATAAAATAGTTGAAGTCGATCAGCAGATCCTTTTTGTAGCAATTGCAGTTCGATTTGCCGAAGTACACTTGAAGAGCTGCCAGCTCGCTGGAGTTCTTGTCCTGCCTGACAAAATACCAAAAAACATTGCCATTGTAAAAGTAAACAGCTTTGCATATATTGTAGATGATTTATATAGCATCAGGGGCAACTGGTGTTTACTCATGTCCCTACTTACGGGACGTTAACCATTACACTTTACCTATTTACTGCAGATCGTTGATCTGTACCCCAAGTCCCAGTGCATTTACAACATTTCGTTACCAAATGTTGTTTTCGTTCGCCTATTTGTCTCTGCCTATTGTATTTAGAAAAGGTGAGACAACAACTCTAACTACGTAACGTATTTTTGCTTTCATATTTTGTCCATACAATAGAAAGAGACAAATAGGCGAAACGAAAACAACATTTGGTAACAAAATGTGGTAGCGAAACTCCGACTTCGGGTACTGAAATCAAAATATTTCTATAAATAATGTGACTTTAAAAAACTTGAGAAATCGACTTCAAGGCCAAACTCGAAACCGGTTTTGATGAAATTTATTTTGGACTAAAGACTTTTCAGAAAAAGCATTTTTTTAGTTGTTACTGCACACCTCCGTCATTTATGAACCGATTTAGCTTATTCTTTCCTTATCTGGAAGGTGTACAAATCATGCCTATTTTTACCGTGAAGTAGCATGGCTGTTTCGGTTTGAAGGGTGCCAGCGAAATTACTGGCACGTGAGACTGAACATTGTAGGTATGCCTCAAGTTGAAGGACGCAGGGCAGCGCAATTGGGCACGTTCCTGACGTGCGTGACTTACGAGGCAATGCTTTGTTAGGCCTAAAACATACACAAGCGACGTGGCGTGGAACAGGCGTGGCGCAGGTTTATTATAGAACGTTTTCAACAACAGGTGACCGCAGACACGCCGTTTCGTTGCCTACGCCGCGTCGCTTCAGTATAATTCAAAAACGTCGCCTGCATACATTTTGTATGAAATCGTTTTGAAGCGGCGCACGCCTGCGCCACGCCTGTTCCACGCCTGCTGCCTTACGTCGCTTGTGTATGTTTTAGGGCTTATAAGTGACGGTTACCGTTTAATTTTAACATCAGATGAGCCTAGTTACACTATCGCTGAAAGGGTGCTTCTATTATGACAGATGAATTTCTGACATACTGTGATAATTGTGAATAATTTTATTAGCGGATGGGTTATTTAACATGTATTTATTATTATTATTTAATTGTTATTAGTTTCTCGTACTTTTTTAGTTTTTTGCTGACTTTTTATTTAATATAATTATTATTGAGTTAGTTTGAAGATTATTTTAAACACGATTAATTAATTAAGAATTATTAATAAATTATTTGAGTTGAGCCATAATGTATGCTTGTTCCATCTGCTAGTTCTAAAAAAAAACATTGTTGCATCCAACAATATATGATCATGGTGTTTTGAACGCACGTATTATTATTTCACCGAGCAGAAATTATTATTTCACCGAGCAGAGTTATATTTTATGGAAGCGCCATTTTATTTTGTACTTATAAAGGTAGTTTAAGTAAACCAAATATATTAATAATTTAATTTTGTAATAAGTTTATGTATACCCTCTATCATGGATGGTAGAGTTTGTGTAGAAAATTTTAACAAGCAATAGATTATGTAATACTCGAAAATACTAATTAATATACGGTTTAAGTTATCAACAAAATTAGATGAATATATTATTTCTGGTTTAGGATAGACCACCTAGTTTTAGAAATATTTGAGCTTTGAAATATTCAAGTTCAAGTCCTTTAACTTCAATCTAATCAAAGTAATGAACTTTATTTTATGGTCCGCTTTGATCCAAAACTAGCTACAAACAGAAAGCTCTTTTAATTTGCAAAACTAACAAAATGGATGTCGATATTGTTAATCTACTTATGCCTCTGACTGTACCAAGTTTGTTTCGGTCAATAAAGTTATATGATATTTTTGCGGCTTCATCGGGATTAAAGCGATATGATTTTAGAACTCCCTGCAGACCGGGCAAAATATTAAAGGGTTTTTCCACTGGTCCTGTATAGCATGTTTGTGACAAAGTTTTAGGTCATAAATATAAATTATCCTATACATTTCCAATCCTCCATTTCCAAGAAAAACGATTTTGGCCCTTGGGTTTCACAGACTTCCTGCGATATTTACTTCATAATAATAATTATAAATTATATCAAAACACTATGATAGGTGGAGTCCTCTAGGGACAAAGATTACATGTTTACCTACCTATAATATTGTGATTTATTGAGGCCCAAGACGGGCCTGGTGAGCCGATCTAAGGTTTTAATTGAAAACCTCTTTGGGTACCAGCTCTCACATTAAACTAAGCTATATCATATTATAATGTACTATAGATCTATTATTATCCTTTTCATTAGTCTCATCATCATCATCATCAGCCTGAAGAAGTCCACTGCTGGACATAGGCCTCCCCTACACATTTCCAGGAAGAACGATTCTGAGCCCTTTCCATCCATCTTCCCTCCCTTAGTCTAAGTGAGAGAAATAAAAAAGTACAAATGCAAATATTGATAGTAATAAAGACTACGCGACAAACTAAACCAACGGTCACATATTTTTCTATAAATATATAGATAGATAAGAAATGAATTTGTCTAAACATAAACACACACATAAAAAATGAAAATAAAATAAAAACAAATCTTAAATGAAAACAAGAAAAACTACCAGCCAAAAAAATAATGTGTGTGTGTTGAAGCTAGACAAAAAGGTAATAGCTCAGCGCATATAATTAAAGCTCAAGAGCAAAGCACTTGTTTTCAGCTATTAATTACCTAACCTATTAAACGACGGAACGTACGGAAAACAAGTCTATTCAATTTCGTTGTCTTCTTCTCACATTTTCTAAGCATTTGAGAAGGCGACGAAATGGAAATAGGTTCACGAATGGTTATCCCCATTAGGTGCTACATTTATATCAAAGAACTTAAGACATTTGAACCATGTTTAAGTCATTTAATGTTAAATGAGATTTAAGATTAGGGTACCATCCCCCAGAAGGAATGATTGAGATCCCTCACAGCTCAGTTGGTAGCTGTGAGGGATCTCAATAATTCCTTCTGCCCTATAGGCTTAGTTCCCACCGGGAACTAAAATATTTTGTCTGATAATTTCTTGTCTATCTGGGTGAATATATAATAATAATAATAAATAAATACACAAGAAACAGTTGAGCTATCTGCAGACCGTTACAAACGATCTAGAGATGGCTCAACTGTTTCTTGCGTAATGTATTTTTTTTCTCATTATTTTAGTATGTATAAAAAGTAGTATTTCAGCTGCTTGGTTCCCATTTATATTAGTTCCCCGAGGTTGCGGCTAGATCGTGTATCGGAAATCTGTCCACCGGCTTCTCGGAATGAACAGTCCATTGGATAGAAGGGCGTTCTACAATTTATCCTAACTTCGTGATTGCTATCAGAAACCTTTATTCCCTGCGGTTGTTGTTATATGAACTATACATTACGTATAATTTAAGTTTCACCCCTCAAAGCGTTCCCTAACTAATTGGCAACACTTATGCTCCGGACACACGACGCTAGTTTTTGAAGCCAGAATAGCAAGATAGTGTAAACAGAACTGCTATTTGAATAAATTATAGTTTAAAAAACTAAAAAAAACGCTTTTATAACTAATTGAACTAAAAAGTTAAAATAAAACTGTAATAATCAATTGAAAAATTTAAATTATTGTAAAAAAAAGCGTGTTGTGCCTTTTATAATAACTTCAGATATAATAAACTATTGATAAAATATTTACAACAATCAAAATCAAGCCCCCCACGCTTTTTGTACATTATACATTTTTCAATTGATTATTACAGATTTATTTTTAACTGTTTAGTTCAATTAGTTATAAAAGCGTGTTTTTTAGTTCTTAAGCTATATTTTTTTTTACTTTTTAGTTTTTTTTTAATCATATTATTGCATTGTCATTGACCTTTGACAGGTGTGCAAAGTTTGAATCAAATCTGATCGTTCATAGTAGGACAAGATCGAGCTCAAAGGGGTCGGTTACATACATACACAGGTGAAGCTAATAAAAGCGTTATAAAAATGAAGCTAGTTCTGTTTACACGATGCTAGTACTACTAGCTTGCTAGCCCACAATCACTTTCTTGCTATCCTGGCTTGAAATACCAGCCTCGTGTATCCCGGGAATTAGAGCTAAGTCTGGGACCTTGGCTATACTAATTGACAATTGCCAATGCCTACCACTTTTAACCAAGCCAAGGCTGCGCTGTTCGCGGTCCTTTGTCCCCTTTGTTATGATCCTTTCGATAACAAACACTTTGAAGTTTCAAGCAACAGCTAAAAGGGTTTCTGTGTAGGTATCATAAAAATTAAAGACGTTGAATAGTGATAAGCAGAAGGGAGAAAAACCAGGTTAAGTGGATACCATACGCAAGTTCAATCGTACACATTCACGCATAAACTCCACTACATATTTTGACTGGCCTCTCAGCTCAGCTAGTAGTAGTAGTAGCTCTGCTCTCAGCGCCGTAGATCGTGGGTTCGATTCCCACCGAGACCAAGCATTTGTGTGGTAAGCGCATTAGGTACCACACAAATGCTTGGTAATAGATGTTAATAGACTTATAAGAGTATGACAGACTTACGTTATATTAAGCGGAAACATATCGGCGACAAACGGCGCCAAGTCTGAAGTGATGGTGTACCTCTTATCCCGACACTCGATGTGACAATTTGAATTGCATTTCAAATCAATCGCTGACTTGCCAGCTGTGAAAGAAGTTTCTTAACGTATATTTTATTAATCATCATCAGCAAGAAGTCCGCTGCTGAACCTCCCCTATATTATCTGGGAAGAACGACTATAAGCTTAAATCTAGACTAGTTACACTTTTGCTGAAAGGGTGTTTCTATACGACAGATGAATTTTTGACATTATTGTGTATAATTGTGAATAGTTTTATGAGCGGCATGATATGTGATTATTATTATTATTTTTTAATTATCATTATTAATTATTTTTGTACTTTTTCCTTTTTCGCTGTGTTAGTTTTAAGATTATTTCAAATACAATTGATAATTGTTTGTGAATAAATAAATGAAAATGAAATGAAGCCCTCTCCATCAAATTACTTCTCGCAATCCATTCTATTTCCTTTGTAGTCGATCCATCAGGTAGGGGGTGTTCTTTAGTCTGTTTTCTAGCTTGTTCTGAGATTTTATTATAAGGGGCACAATAAAATAATAACTTAGGGAAATAAATGACATTACAATTTAAACTCGAGTATAACCAGAGGTGTTTCAAATATGATCATTATTTTTATTTATTACAGCAGTAATATGGTATTTGATACAGTTGTTCGTACATACCAGTCAAGTTATTGAGACATTTCAAGTCCTTGAACTCACAGACACGGTGCGATTTTTCTGAAAAAATTAGATAATTTGTTTTTACATTTAATGAAAAATCATCTTTTAATTCACTGCCGGACTTAGGTTTCTCCCAAGATGTGCACTGAGCCCGGTCTTCGGCTCTTGTTTCCCTGCCCCGGCTACATTTCCCTGATCATCGACCTTGCTGGACAGCGTTCTACACTACGCTCACTTATATAAAACTGTTGAATTTAGCCTCTAGGGCCCGTATTCTAAAACAGTACCTACATGAGTCTGAGTTGAGGCTCAAGCACAGATTTTTGACACTTTTCAATGGAGAACTGTCATAAAATCTATGCTTGAGGCTCGACTCAGACCTTGAGTCTGTTGTAAATTATCAGGACGATCTTGATTGTCATATGAACGACTGGCCCACTGTAGCCAAAGATCGAGAGGTGTAGAAGAAGGGGAGGGAGGTCTTTGCCCAGCAGTGGGACGAATCAGGCTAAAAATAAAAAATAAAAAAAATCTATGAATATAATGCAATGGTACCTCGTGGATACTTGAACGGAATACACCCACAGTTTTCCGCGTAAGTCTTTAGTTTGCACTCCGAAGTACATGTTTCGTAGCTGTACCTGTTGAATCAATCTTCATTATAATATTTTACTAAAAAAAACTATTTACTACAGCCAACATCGACGAAGAATTTTTATAAGACCGATTATAACAAAAATCACTTTCTTGTCGCTGCGTTTTTTTATAGATATTGACAATTTGAAATCTCGTCTCGCCTCGGCGAGATTCGATGATTCTAAGATATTTTATTTAATTAACTCAACATTAAAGATATTTTACTATTTCAGTTTATTCACAAATATTTTACGTTGGATCCTAAAAAGAAAATTACTTTTAAGCTGACCATTTTAGTTATTTTTATTGACAAAACCACAGTGTTCATTGAAGTTGTTGGGATATCTCTTTATACACCCCGATGTTTTTGAAGGAAAATGCCAAAGCTTTTTGATTTCTAAGCATTCGAGGAATAAAGGAAAAAGTCCATAACCAATAAATAAAACAAAAATACAGATAAACGCGGCCTGTTTACGTATGTTTCGTTACACCAAAAGAAAAACACATTTTAAACATAAAAAATTAGCTATTCTAAGATTCTAATTTTCAAAGAGGAAATTCGTTTTTTGCAATCCGTAAAAAAGAAAGAAAGTTTTTTTTTTCTACACAATACACAGAACAACTACGAGTACTTAGTTCAGCTCATAAGCATCACCTCTGGTGTTGCCTGTGTCTAATCTCAATCTACTTTGAAAATAAAATAAAAAAAGTAAGTAATTATTATGTAAGTGTATCCAACCTGTCAGTGTGTTCAAGAATCATTTCATCATAGAACAAGCATCCTCGCTTCTCGGGAGACACCCTCCGAAGCTCCGAAGCGCTTTGGAACAGCTGTGCTTCTACCTTCATCTCCACCCACTCGCCCAGGCTAATGTACCGGTACACTATGTTCGCTTCTGGGAAGTCCTTTGGGTCTGATATCAAAATCTGAAAGTCAAAAATAACAATTTTTATGAACAAAAACGGCAAGAATCATTTTGAAACGTCTTAAAGCTAGGCGAGTCTAGGGCCAGCTCCACGCGACTTAGCTTAATAAGGGAAAATGAAGAACAACGGGATATTTACTATTATTTTTGAGTTTTGACCCGATCTTGACTCCCAATATTTTGGCACATTTGCTTACCTTGCGTGACGTGCAATGTAAAACACGGAGTCTCGGGCCTAATTCTCGGGCGGATCTCGATCATTTTGCAATTTTATTTTATTGCTTCTTTCGAAGAGAGAATGGCAGATTTCCTTGAGTAATTCATCAACGACCTCATCGTAGACGCCTCGACAGCTACGATATACGGAAAACGTAGAAAAATGCGGGGTTGTGCAATGCCAAAAATAAAATAATCGCTTAGAAAATCTCGGTCGACCCGAGATTTAGGCCCCTCGTCTTATTCTCTTCATGGTATTCTGGCTTTTGTATATTATAAATGCTTTATAGTGTCAAAGCCAACCTTTTCAACCATTACCCTACTTAGAAGACATTGTGCCTGTGGCTAGGATTTTATTCGATACATCCACAAGTTGGACGTCCACAGAGCGGAACAAAGACGGAAGAGAGGATTTAGATGTTTACTAAAGGAACGATCTTATGCTTCGCTCAGCGGCTCCCTGTAACCTTTTTATTTAATTTTGTCTTTCTTAGTTTCAATACCTTATACCTACTGCTTTATAAATTTATTCACTACTGGAGAAAATTTTTCCACTCAAAATGATAGTATATATCTTCTATAATATATCACATCAAATACATCGTCATAATAAGTCCGTGAGAACCAACTACAAATCGAATTACTAAAAAAACATTTGAATTCTTTATACGAGTATATTATATAAGTTACCTTTGCTCCATAAAAAGGTATCTTAGACCAGTTTGGATAATCATTTGGTTCAAAGTCCAAAACAACAGTCAGTCCAGTCGAGCTGAAAATAACACTATTTAAAATTCAGGCTGATTTAATTTATTTTATTATTTACATTTTGATCCTCAACGGTCGTAAGCATGGAAAGCATTCATTTGAATTTTATTTTGGAAATATAGCGAGCCTAATTTGAAATTGCACGCATGGAGCTGTGAAAATACTGTAGTGTATACCTTCCAGACTCCGAAGTCATGACAATACGACTGAATACATCCTCATCGTTCTGGTCATCGTAGTACTCAAAGTCTTGGTCAGGCGGCAGGACAGACCTGCAACGGTGTTCACAAATCTATATACATTACGTTTCAGATAACATCACGTAACCAACTAATAAAACCTTGCGTATACGGGTACAGGTCAAGTTACACAAAGTCAAGAAATAGTAACGCTTGCCACAGTAAATACGCGCGGATCATTTAAATAACGTCAGGGGCAAGAGGTTTACTCATGCCCTATTTACGGGACGCTATAGTGCCTAGAACAGGGTTTCAGACTTGCCCATCCTTTACCACCCTGACAGCTTAGTCGGCCTAAACCACAGGAAAGACATAGTCTATACGTGCGG
The DNA here is from genome assembly GCA_939531255.2 of Thera britannica. Lineage (NCBI taxonomy): Eukaryota > Metazoa > Arthropoda > Insecta > Lepidoptera > Geometridae > Thera > Thera britannica. Next base: position 14,363,445 of record OW618034.2, on the reverse strand, counting down.
AGCTGACTGAGCCACGGGTTTCCTCACAATGTTCCTTCGCTGTTTGAGATTGCATAGCATTGTAAACTTATTTTTTTTTAATTACAATGAAAATAATAAATTAAAATGTCACGTCTGGGAGTCAATGAATTCATCCATTGTATATTTTTTCTTTATGGTATGGATTTCAAGTCTTTTCTCCGTATTATGTAATCCCCGACAGATAAAAATAAACTCAAAATTTGTTTTATTTATTTCAGTTCCAAGAATCACTTTGAAACGTCTTAAAAAAGCTATCGTTGGTGTAAAATTACACTGTACCGCAAAAAAGCAACGTGAGAGTTAAAAACCTAAAAAGCAGTGCTGGCAGACTGCCTTTAGATAGGCAAGCTGCAAAAGGGAGTAAACCTCCCCCTGACTCGTAATACCCACACTTCATCCCCATCAGTAAGGCCAACGTAGTTGAAGGTACAGCAGTACCCTTCCAAGGTTTTGACCAGAGTGAAGATGTCGGTACACCGTTTCATTTTCTTATTGAATGAGCAGTACACGAGAAGATTTTCACATTTTTGATGAATCTGGAAGAAAATGACAAAGTTTTTTATAAGAACATCACCTATCTTTTTCACCATCAATTGAGGATATGTCTGGTCTCCCAGCTCAGTTGGTGGTAGCTCTGCTTTCCATAGGTCGTGGGTTTGATCCCCACTGGATGATGATGGATTTGAAAACACAAAGAATTTTCAATTTTGCAACGTTTGTAACAACACACGCTGCGCCGTTCATAAAACCATGACGGCATTGTGATACGAGTATAGGTATCGATAAGAAGAAGGTCCAAAATCCAAATTCAAAAATTATATGCAGAAATTATATTTGCATCACAAAGATCACGTTCGCAACGTTTACAACGTTTGATAGTATGTGCTACTTACATCGCACGGACACTTACAGCTCTAGGCTATAGGCAAATTCAAATGTTCCTGTATTTGTAAGTCTGAATAGAAAACTAAGGCCCCAAAAGATATTCATGTAAAAATTCTTACTAATGGGCCGGTTATAACGCAAACATTTTTTACCTCCTCCATTATTGTATCTATTGTGAAGTAATGCCGCTTCAGAATATTCATGATATTAGAAAAATCACGCAGATTTCGGCTATTTTTATCAAAATTCGTCAGGTGGTAGAGCGAGTTCAAGAAATACTCTATCTCTGCCTCAGGCACGTTACTTTTCTTTCTGTAAATCAAAAGGTTTTTATTGAACATATATTTTGTACGATAAGTTTGTGAATCTAAGAAGTCAAAGACAAAATATATTTATACAGTAGTATCACAAAGATCACTTTGAAATATCTTAAAGCTAGATGCCAGTTCCAAGCGACCAAGCCTAGAAAAACAGGCAGCAAACTACGGCTTGGTTCCTACCGGTTTTTGAATGAACTCACTATAAAATCAAAATAGCAGTAAACTAAACAGAAACTATGAGTACCATAGTATTAATACACCTATTACTAGAAAGTAAATAGAATCCATCTTGCAAACCAACCAATCATGCAAACTCCCCTCCCCCGTGAAAATGTAACCCCACCTGTCGTCCATCGTTCAATAGAAAACTGACATTACCCCAGTTGCCGCTCGTCCAAGCTGTGCAAAGTTTGAACAAAATGATTGTTCAGGAGTTTGCCAAGTTTCTAAACTGAATTATGTGATACTTTTTGCCTCGGCCGGGCATTTTGCGCACGTATTTAGGTGGCATAACAAGTAGACTACTTATAAAAACTTGGTATGTTTTGATTTTGTTCAGAATAAGCCATCACCGTGTCGACACACGTAAAATATGGCATTCGTCAAAAGATAATCTGACCATAAAAGCTGACATACTCACAAAATGCTGACAATATTCGCAGATTCCTTCAGAGATATAAAGTTGAAGTTACAAATGCTCACAGCTGGAAACGGCACTTGACTTATTTTACAGTTTGCATTTACCTGAAAACATATTATATCTGTTCATAACACATTAAAAGCTTACTTTCTTATATAAGAGCATAATAGTAAATTCATCATAGTAAAATAATCTAAGTACAATACTAATATCTTACTCAATACTAAACCCGGCAGTGGGTGATATCGTGCTGAGATGATGATGATGATGATATGACTAACATCTTGTTAAATTATTATGTTATTAGTTATTATAAATATTAACAAGCAACATTATAAAAAAACCCTGGTTTTTGGCAAACATGAACACCACATCAGAAAATAAAGATCTAATAGATAGAACGTGCCCAACAGGCGTATGGAAAAGTCTTTGAAAACACATTCAATATTTTTTTATATTATACAAGAAAATCAAAGTATTATTTCTCTTTATTTTATCAGTCGATTCCCAAGGTTTGCTGACTGACATCTCCTATGCGGAAAATAGCTCGGTTAGCTTTTTTACATTTTAAAAACAAAAAATATTGGAGCAGGTTCCTAAAGATTAAAATAAAGCTTCTCCGTCATGAATTATTTAGTTATTCAAGTCATGGCAAGCATAACAAACATATCCAAACTTCATTGACTCCTAGAGTATTAACCCCAAATAAAAGTGAAAGCAGACGACTCCTAGTTCAATACTGCTGGGTGTATTCTCATTATCCTCTCAGCTCATTTGGTGCTAGCTATGCATTCTGCGTGGTAGGTTTGATTCCCACCGAGAACAAATATTAGTGTGGTAAACGTTTGTTCTTTGTCTGGGTATTATATAATATTATTGTTTTTTAAGTATATGCAAAAAATGGATACAAATAATATACCAGATTCAAATAATATATTTTCTCAGAATAAGAGAAGAGTAGGTATTAGCTTGAAATAAAAGACTGCAGAAAAATCTAAAAGATAATTTAACTTACACTTAAACTTTACAGAAACCTTTAGTAGAAACACTGTGATTAAGTTGTCTTTATGACGCAGGTGCCACTCTAAAATATTTATTTTGCTAATTACAGTCCCTACTCTGATTTTATCTTCGAGGTGTTTTCTATCCCAAAGGATAATAAATAAATATTTATTTATTTTTGTTTGAAAATCCACCATAGACTATCTAGCCCCAAATTAAGCAGAGCTATAATACTATGGGAACCAGAGAGCTGGTATATTATTGCTCTTACTATTATTGTTAAATTTAAGAAGAAGCTCTGCTTAATTTGGGGTAGATAGTCTTTGGTGGATTGTCAAACAAATATAAATATATATTTATTTATTATCCTTTGGGATAGAAAACACCTCGAAGATAAAATCAGAGTAGGGACTGTAATTAGCAAAATAAATATTTTAGAGTGGCACCTGCGTCTTAAAGACAACTTAATCACAGTGTTTCTATTAAAAGTTTATGTTTAAGTTAAATTATCTGTTAGATTTTTCTGCAGTCTTATAATTCAAGCTAATAATATTCTCTTATTCTGAGAAAATAATATATTATGCACAGGCAACATTAGGTCGTCATATTCATAGTCGAATAAGGGGGGTAGAAAACTGTTCTTTGAAATAACATGAATAATAACTATAGAAAACTATGAATAATAACAAACAAAAAAGATGCCATCGCTTATAGTCGTATTCGCAACGCCACTTACCTGTGTGACAATCTGGTTATCATTGAACTTCTCTCGGATAACAATCAAGAAGAACGCCGTCAAGGCCACGTTAAAGAGGATGATAGCACACCACAGCATCAGACCACTCCCACTCCTCGATGCGAAGTGGCTGGTTCCGTGTACCGTTGTCACTTTCTGCACTTGTGAAGTGAAGGAGTTTTGAACCACTTTTTGTGGAATCACTTTTTCTGGATTCAGTTTGCTGGCTACCAATTTTATTGGTAGACCGCTTGGTTCAGTTTTACGCAAGTATTTTTTCGTCATTGTATGCTTGTAAAATAAATTATTAAGGATTTACAGATTGGTAAATACTTTATTTATTTTTTGTAAGACTCTTTTAAGTTTGATTACAAGTAATGTTCGTCCTAAAGCAAGCCAAATATTTTATTTTATTTTTTATTATAGCCTGCTTGAAGAAAAGAATTTAGTACAGTGGCGTCCAAATAGCATGGTGTATTCTTAATATTCCCACTAAGATGTCCCCACTCGTAGGGATTTAAAAATATTTTTTCCTAAAATCAGCAGGCTGCGTCGTAGCATGCTACGCTGCGTACTGCAGACAGATTTTAGGAATAGTATTTCCTCCAATCCCAACCACTATGAGGACGCAATTAAATCGCTTTCTTGTTACTAAGATTTTATAAAATTCAAACATTTCTCTTACATACGTTTAATATCTTATGCCAGACCAATTATTTCTAGCAAGGAAACGTGTATCCCTAAGAAGTCTAATGGTTTTACTTACAGACGAGTACTTTTCCTTGGGCTCGGAGATTGTTAACAAAATTTTCGTATCTTAGACGTAATCAAGAACCTTTCAAAAATTATTTAATGAGCTGTAGGCCTACCACAAGCTCTGTCTCTGGCTCTGGTTTTGAGTCTGTGTGAGTGTTGACTAAATAAATCCTACGTCGAAACGTCACACACGCAGTACAATACGCTGGTAAGCACTCACAAAGACTCAAAACCAGAGCCATAGAGAGAGCCAAATAGAGCTTGTGGTAGGTCTACTACTGTGTGTTTTTTTCCAAATATTTTAAACGTTTTTATGCGAGGGGAACATCAGTATAATATTATTACAAAGATAGAGAAAATGGAAATAGGTTAATAAAAAAAAGGGACGGAACTCACATTTCCCACTTTATGATGAGTGGTTATTTATTTAAAACAAATGAATAAAATTTGATACTGAAGTATTTTTACTATTAATCAATGTAAAAGCAAGAACATTAATTATTAATTCCTAACGACTCTTTGATTAATACTTTGTTTTAATCAACACTTCGGTAAGGAAATTCTAACGCGAAAAGTGTGGTTTAAAAGCAATTAAAATTAATTGCTTTAAAACATTTTAACCTTTCGCTATAATAGGGAAAATGGAAGCGATGAGCTAAACTAATTGATGATATTAACATCGCGAGAATTCGGTACGATTTGAAAAACGAAGAACCAATTCGTTCAATTTAGAGCTCGATACACACATTGCTGCTTTGACGATTCGCATAAAACTTGGACGCTCCTCTGCTTTGTTAATAGTAGAGCTCTTTGTGTAGGGCTCATTCGGGGAAGTATTACCACCATGCCTATTTCTGCCGTAAAGCAACATTACTGTGTTCTTTGTGTGTTCATCATTACTGGCACGTGAGGCTCAAGTTGATGGACGCAGAGCAGTTCGCATCTTAAGGCACGTTCCTGACGTACGTGACCTACGAAGCCATGCTTTGTTATAGGCGATGGTTACACATCGCTTTTTCATTTTAATTGTTTTCTGGTGTTATTTTGAGTTTTGTTGTGTAATTTTGGTGGTATTTTAACCAACATTACTTGAGGTTTTAGCTCAACGTGTTAGCAGTTGGAATTAAAAAGTATTAGGTGATATTCTGATTTGATCGAAAAGGTTTCTGATGGTTTTGAAAACAAACGACCATCATTTTATTTTCAAAGCTAAGTAGGGCCGACTTGTCTATGACTGACTCAACTTGACGAAAAAGTATTTTATTTATGTAATTTAACATCACTCGACACTGCCAAAATTAATCGAAAATGGACAGATGCCAATTTAATAATTAAATAAGAAGACGACGATATTTTCTTCACCACCATGCTTATAGGGCTTCGCATTTGTGATTGGAGAGATGCGAAATGCGTTTTTTGTCTTAGACAATGTTTTTTGTTCAACATACTACTAAGTGTTCTATTTTTTAATCTCTTTTCTAGTTTAACGTTGTATTTGTTTTTTTTCTCCGTTTTTTTTCTGTTACAAATGATCAAACTCTGCGGTAGCTCCGAACAAATATGGGTTAATCGAACGGAGGCTTTCAAACATTGATGAATAAAGTTTGTTCATTGGTATCTAATACCCTTCATTTGTCCAATCCTTAGTTTTAAAAGCTTCTAGGTATTAAGTATTTGGCTTTATATGGACAAGTGAATGACACAGTAAATTTTCTTTAAAGAATTTTAATCACGTTAGTTATTTTATTAGGTCAGTTCGTGATCAGGGATCAAGCCAAGAGGAGAATGTAATTTTTTCTCTAAGTCTATTGCACACTGTTTGAGCTACGCTATCAGTCAATATTTTTTTTAATTATTAGACCCGATTTAAAAATGCCACCATTTTTATCTTGACGCATACCGTTACTCAACAACGGGAAAGGCATTTCGTAAAGCTCAAATCCGTTTTCAAAGCTTTATACTATATTATTGTAAATGGTCAGTTGTATTTGTTTTGTGGAGTGTAAATGACAATGAGCAGGTCATATAGCTCGAAGAACTGACAACCGTTGAGGAATAAAGGTTCTCGAATAGCGTCCACAAACCGGAAGACGAAACGTAGGGCGCTCACCCACCAGATGGACCGACGATATTGTTAAGATCGCGGGAAGTCGGTGAATGGAAAGAGCTTGGAATTGTTCTTTCTGAAAATGTGTAGGGGAGGCCTATGTCCAGCAGAGGATTACTTCAGGCTGATTGATGATGATGATGGAACTTTGTAACGCAGCAATAACTTATCTAACATTCCAGTTTTAGTAATAGTATTTAATAATGAACCCAGGTTTCCATCTGTATGTATTACAGGTAGAAAACAGAGTTCAGATCACCGACCGCAGGCAATGTGCCCAAAAGGCTGGCAACGTTACCTCTTTGAATAGCTAAGCTAATTCTTTGCCCTAGGTAAGCGCCAGCCTTTTTGTCACCAGATAGTAATTAATAGTTTTCAAATTTGTTTAGGAAACCAAAAATAATGTCGTCCAAAACCACTCCACGGAAGATAACTGGGAAATTCAAGGAGTTCTGCAAGCATTGCACCCTCCACGGCGTGTATTACTTCTACGAGAGCGCCACCTGGTGGGTGCATGCTACCTGGGCGATGATACTGATGTCCAGTCTACTCCTGTGCTGCTACCTCAGCCACATGATCTGGGAAAAGTTTGTCATGGACCCTACACTTACTGTGGTAAAACTTTTTTATTAGCTATTCTGACGTGACAACGTCTTACGATGGAGCCGGCTGCACGCACGTAAAAACATGACTCATGCGGCGTTACCTCGCTCTGAGGCATTCCATTTAAGGCTTGAAGTGAAGCGAGAGCGCGGAACGAGCGACAAAGAGGCACAATCGGCCTCCACGTTCGGTAGCGCTCGACATCTGTCTCTCTCCTACTTGAGTGAGCGATGTGTCCGCGTGGACAGCTGTATGACGTTGTCACGTTCAACTATCGTCAGTAAACCGACTTTACAGACAACCGATTTTTGTTGTGGGATGCTAAACATAAATCTTTAATATCTAAGCCTGGTTTTAGTGAAACTGTACGAACTTATCCCTAAAACATAATTTAAAGCACTTAATACACAGCATTCATGAACTTTAAAGCTTTTAGAACGGAACCAATTAAGTTTTTAGATAATGTTGTTTGTAACAAATAGCTTGCGGCTATACATAATTAAAATTACATTTCGATTATGCGTACAAAGTTTCATTTTGTACGCGGAAATAATTACTTAGTAAATAATTAATTAGTTTACAAGCGAAAATAATTAGAATATATAATTTTTGAGTTTGTTTGTTTCCTCATGTTTTTTTATTTTTAATTTGTTTTAATTGGGACGGGAAACGGTCACGTCATACATGTCTCATCAAAACCCTTATAAACTTACCGTATTAGATGTTGCTTTTACAGTAAAAAAATATTTTATTTTGCTTTACACACTAAGTGGCGCTCGTCTAAACGATTCTGATTTGAAAATAAATTTAGTCAGCAAGGAATAAATTGAAAATCAGTTGGACGACGCACAAAAATCACGATATCCTAGTTGTAAAACTGATTTTTGTACTAAACTAATTATTTATTCGATGTATTTGATAATATCAGATACACAGAATAAGTAATTAGTTTTCACAGAAGTAAGTAGGCAATTTGTTTCTGTTATATTATAACAGAAGAATAACTCATCTATCGAATAGCTTTAAATTCTGTTTTTTTTTTTCGTCATAAATCTGTAGCATAGTTGTATGGACACAAAGCTGTGTTTTTAATTAAAAACACAGCTGTGTTTTTAACTAATTAAATGATTTACAAACACACACACGATAGGGTAATAAATTAGCCCCATTTTCGACTAATTTCAGAACCCTAAAAAAGACCAACACGACATGAAATAATGCTTACTTTTTCATAAACATGTCTTTATTTTACCTTGTTCTGTTTACTTGGGCCATAATATTTTATTCAGCCCTTAAAGAAAATAGACGTTTGATTACGGCGAATGATGAAAGCTTTCTTCAATTGAATTCCTTCTTATCTTTTAAAATATGAAATAAATAAATCCTTTGACTGGAGACATTGAAGATATCATACTAGGCTAGTGGAATTTTATGAAACTTCGTTCGCGTGAAGAAATTTTCATATGAAATTCTTTGTCCGCTGTACCTTTCAGGGGTTTTGAAAATTAATTCAAGAACAAAGTAATTTTATTTTCATTGAAATCGCAAGGATTGAAACTTTTTAAAGGTAGAGTCTAGGTACCAGGGCGTCTACTAATATATTTTGATATAGGTAGTGAAGTATACAACGTGTTACAAAATAACCCCATATAAAATAAAATTTGTTATCAAAGCCGAAACCCTAGCAAGCTGTCCTGACAGGGAACCAGATTATATAACATAAAAGCCTACGTACCTAATATTTTCGCCCATAGAAACCAACAGCACCAAAAGTGCCGTCCTTCCTTTGCCCGAAGACGTTTTTACCGTTTTTCTAAAAGCTTATTCTTGTTGTTACAAAAAAAAATCGGTTATCTGTAAAGTCGGTTTACTGACGATAGTTGAACGTGACAACGTCATACAGCTGTCCACGCAGACGCATCGCTCACTCAAGTAGGAGAGAGACAGATGTCAAACGCTGCCGAACGCGGAGGCCGTGCGTGCCTCTTTGTCGCTCGTTCCGCGCTTTCGCTTGCACTTCAAGCCTTAACTAGAACGCCTCAGAGCGAGGTAACGCCGCATGACGTCTTGTTTTTTTGTGCGTGCAGCCGGCTCCATCGAATTATAAGACGTTGTCACGTCAAAATTTATAAAAAAATGTATCTCTATCTGCTTGTCGCTGGCCACTGGTGCGGTGATTGAGTATAGGCTGTGCAAGAACTATGTCTCCAGGTTGAAAGCACCCACTACTCCACGGCAGACATTCCGTTCCCAGCTGTGGCGGTCTGCAACTCTGAGGCCGTTTATGGACCTAATACGTATCAAATTAGTCAGCTATTGTAAGTAAAGATCTAAATATTTGAGGTCAATACAAAATCGCAAACTTTTACCTCTGTTTTTATTAGTTACTAGCGGCCGCCCACGGCTTCGCTCGCCCCGTTGCCGTTACGTCCTGTTGATTTATATTTTTTTATAGTTTTTCATCTTTTTCGAAACTTAGGGAAATAATTTTCCAATTTCCTTTCTTAGTGCTCCCCTATGCTATAAAAGGAATATTCCCTCCACGTTTCATACTTCTAGGACTTACGGTTTTGGCAGTGCGTTGATAATGTAAGGAATACACTGAATTATTAATTTTTTCTTTACCTTTGATCTGTAGCGAATAAATAAACTATGAACTATAAGGTAGTTTAGTATTTATGAGACACACCTTTTTGCCAATTGTTTAACTACTTACATCAAAGTTCATTGAAATTACAATTCCTTTCTTAGAATAAGGAAAAGAAATAAACCTTACCTTAGGACACGTATCGTTTAATCAAGGTTTCTCGGAATCTTTATTTATTAATATAAATCGAGTTTCAGGGAAGGGGGCTGCAGAAACTTACCAGTGGGCCTACCACAAGCTCTGTCTGGCTCTGTCTCTAGTTTTGAGGCAGTGCGAGTGCTCACCAGTGTATTATACTGTGTGTGTGTGACGTTTCGACGTAGGATTTATTTAGTCAACACTCAAAACCAGAGCCAGAGACGAAGCCAGACGGAGCTTGTGGTAGGCCTAGAGTTCACTAGAAATAAACTTATTTAATAAAGAGAACCTTTCAGATCTCTGCGAGGATACAACAGAACTCAAATAGCGGATTTCTTCCGAAGTTTCGACGAGTTGAGATTCAAGGACTCTGATCCCTTAAAGCCTTTTGTCAAAAAAATGCATGACCTCTTGAATGACCTCGGTTACCCACTCCTCACTTTACTAAGAATGGTAAGGAACATAATACTGATACATAAAGGTTTCAATATCCATAGTAACTTCTTCAAGGGTGAACATTCATCACCATCATCAACCTGAAGAAGTCCACATAGGACTTCTTCAGGTCATGGACATAGGCCTCTCCTTTACATTTCCAGGAAGAAGGATTGACGGACTACCTTCTGCGCCGTAGGCCGCGGGTTCGATCCCCACCGAGGAAAAAATATAAGTGCGGTGAACGTTGAAAAAAAAATAAATTTATTATAAAATTTGTGTTCTTATAAAAAAATCTATGAATTAATTTCAATCTATCAATATTTCGATTATTTTCAAAACAATTTGGTTTGCAGTTCCAGAAGCCATGTTCCGAGCTGGTGGTGGAATGCTCCTGGCGGTCCAATCCTCACAACTGTTCGGAGATGTTCAGGCCAGTCTACACCATGGTGGGGTACTGCTGCCAGTTCGACATTACCTACTTTAAGTAATTATTTATCACCTGTTCAAAATTCAGCGTATTATACCTAAGTTAAAAAAAACTCGGTTGTCTGTAAAGTCGGTTTACTGACGATAGTTGAGCGTGACAAACGTCATAGTGCACTTCAAGCCTTAAATGGAACGCTTCAAAGCGAGGTAACGCCGCATAACGTCATGTTTTTGCGTGCGTGCAGCCGGATCCATCGAATTATAAGACGTTGTCACGTCAAAATCTGAAAGTATTAAGGCCTGCGCACACCTAGTTCGCTGGCGGTAGCGATCAGTGAAACGCTGTCAAATATCGCCGTCATATTTGACAGCGTTTCACTGAATGCCGACGTCAGCGGCCTAGGTGTGCGCAGGTCTTTAAGATGCAGTAATAAACATTTAAAAAAACAATGGCAACCAAACGTACAGGTAAACCAATTTCGATGAAACTTCTATGGGATTATATTTATTGATTTGAATGCCCCAAAGGCTAAGAGTTCCATACCAAGGGGCAACGTCACTCGTTCAAATCTCGTTCGGCTCTTAACTTTTGGGACATTATAAAAACCTCTATGGGATTAATCTGGAAATATTACCTTTTTATATACCTTGATAAATACCCATGTAATAGATTCAGTATTTATCTCTCCCCTGTATCGTTTATGCGTGTTACAAAACAGGTAAAAAAAATCGGTTGCCTGTAAAGTCGGTTTACTGACGATAGTTGAACGTGACAACGTCATACAGCTGTCCACGCGGACGCATCGCTCACTCAAGTAGGAGAGAGACAGATGTCGAACGCTGCCGACCGCGGAGGCCGTGCGTGCCTCTTTGTCGCTCGTTCCGCGCTCTCGCTTGCGCTTCAAGCCTCAAATAGAACGCCTTAGAGCGAGGTAACGCCGCATGAGTCACGTTTTTTCGTGCGTGCAGCCGGCTCCATCGAATTATAAGACGTTGTCACGTCAAAAACTTGTTTAAACTAAGTTTAATGGATAATTAGCGGGTATATTGATTGGTTCCAGGGAGAATGTGGACAAGGAAACGAATTTCGTGTCCGGCATGCATCCGACAGAGGCGCTGGAAATAGTCGTCGACGGAGGGAAGGTATCATCGGATGGAGACTACACCACCGGATATGTTTCGGTAAAATATCTTATACCTTTATACGAGAAAATCTTATATATTTAGGATCTCGGAAGCTGCGCTAACGATTTTCACGAAATTTAGTATACAGGGGTTTTCGGGGGCGATAAATTGATCTAGCTAGGATTCATTTTAAGAAAATGATTATTTCTTTACGAGTTCAATAATTAAACATAAACTGAATATGTGACTGCTCCTGCCATCTATTGACGATTGTGTGCAACTAACTGCAATCATATCCAGCAGATGGCGTTGTTCAGTAAGAATAAACCAATAATAAAATAAAAAATAAAATAAAATAAAAAGCCTTTTATTTCTTGCATTTTACAAAAGCTTAAAAAAGTTAAGGTAGGTATAATAATTCAGCTATAAAAAAAAAAAAAAAAAAAGAAGATAATAATATAACTCTTATGATTTGTTAAAAATACAAATTAACGAAAAAAATTCCGAGCGAAGCTCGGTTACCAACTGCTAGTAAGTTATAATGAGACGAAAACCCACGTCGCCGTGATTCCTTTACCTGCCTGAAGGCTGTATAAAAGTCTTTTTATTTTTTTTATGCAAATGATAGACAAACGGGCTTACGGCCCACCTGATGGTAAGTTTAATCTGAGCTTGCGATGGACCAGTTATTGATGAAGCGAGAAAAACTATGAATTTTCAAATAATTTGAAAGTCTTCTTCTACCTATTATGGAAAAAAAAATAAGTGCTCCTCAGAAAGGCTCATTTCGTGCAAAAGACAAATGTTTATCGAACTTTTTATATTCTACGACATTTTGGTTTCCTCCCGATTTTCCTTCGCCGTTTGAGAGTACTGGCGTATAGTGCACATACATTTTTCAATAGAAAAACTCATTGGTTGGACTGGATTAGAACCCACGACCTTAGGTTTGGGGGGCCGCTACCACTAGACCACCAGGGATGTCTCTTCAATCTGATATTGAATTGTAGGTATGATTTGAATATATATACTTGTGGAGCTAGTGAACTGGATCACTGTAACCGCACGAGTGGACCCGATCAAAGTTGTTTACCAAATTTATTATAAGGAAAATCATTTGATAGTTCCGAGATTTTTCCGAGATTCCGAGATTCTGAGATTTTGAGAATTACAACGGTATAAGACCGCTTATTGTACATTTGTATGTGTTTAATTATTGATACTTGTTTTTCCATTGATAGTTTTAAGGTGTGCAATAAAGAATTTTCTATTCTATTCTATTCTTTATAACCAGTAACTTCTCTCAAAGAGCGTCTTTGTAGGTACGCCTTAACTTTCCATATTTCCATAATCATAGTTTGCATCCATGCATAAGACGCAGGAAATTAAAGTCTGGTGGTCTCTTTGATCAGTTAAGAGCAGTCTGTTATTATTTGCACTTCCAGCTGTTCGTATTTGATGAGCTGGAGCGAATAACCTTCGGCAACAACGTGATAATGCTGGCGCCGGCTGCCTACTTCGATATCAACGTGTATCTATGGGCCATTGACTCCTCCACCTACGTCAAAGCTTTGAGCATGGATAAGAGACAGTGCGTCGTGGATTCGGTAAAACATTCAAATATTACACCGAGAACAAATATTTGTGTGTTAACACAGATGTTTGTTCTCTGTCTGGATATGTTTTTTATGTATAAATATTTATATTGTAGACAATCCACACAACACTATCTAGCCCCAAATCAAGCAGAGCTTGTGCTATGGGAACCAGATGGCTGATATAATATACAAATATATTTTTTTTGTTAATGTAACTATACTTAGCAGACACCCACCCACTCAAATAGACACACCAAGACCCAGAATTAATCTGTCTGGGGAAATTACCCAGACATAAAACAAACATCTGCATCCACCACACAAATACTGGTTCTCGGTGGGGAACGAACCCACGACTTATGGCGCAGAAGGCAGACCAACTGAGCTGAGAGACCAGTCAATATTCCAGTGTTGTATTCTAAGTAATTTTTACAAAAAAAAATGTTGTGTACTACAATCAGCTATCTGGTTCACAAGCTATCCTTAATTTGGGTCTAGATAGTGTTGTGTGGATGGTCCACACATCTATTCCGTCCGGATAAATATACCTATTATGGTTTATTTTTTGGTAACAGTACCCAAAGTCCCAGTGCATTTACAACATTTCGTTACCAAATGTTGTTTTCGTTTCACCTACGTATCTCTCTCTTTTGCATGGAAAAATGATGAGACAACGACTCTAACTACGTAACGTATTTTTGCTGTCTCATCTTTTCTCCCTGCAAAAGACAGAGACACGTAGGCGAAACGAAAACAACATTTTGTAACGAAATGTGGTAGCAAAATTCGGACTTCGTGTTCTGGTACTGACAGCTTCACATCCGTTCAAACCCAGACGCTTACGAATTTATAAAGCCACACGCACATCTAGGCGGTCAGTTGCGATCTGCGATGGCGATCAGTGTGTTGCTGTTAAATATCGCAGTGATATTTGGCAGCAATTCAGGTATGCTGCTGATCGTCGTCCTTGTTTTGACAAACCTCAGTAGGTAAGGACGGGATTATTTAAAAGTAAGAATGTACATATATATCTAATATGTTTTTTATAGGACCCTGGTGCAAGGTCGTATCAAGGGTGCTTAGAAAGGCATGTTTTAAAAAAAGTGGTTGATCAATGCAAATGTTTGCCTTTTGGCTATACTGGTAAGTAAAATTTGTTTTACTGTAGTGGCTTTATTTTGTATACAGGGTTATTCATTATTAGCTGCAAATACTCAGGAATTAGGTTCAACAAATAAAATAAAAAATATTTATGAAATATTTTTTTTTTAATTTTGATATAAGTTTTTGTATCAAAATTTTATTTATTAATTTCTTTACGGCTATTGCTATTGCATAATGATTGCCACGGAGAACAGGACGATGACCCACCCAGGCGGTGACTGAACGCAGAGTGTAGCTCACGGCACGCGGGCGCGGATCAAAGGTCAAAATAGGTCAGGCGCCAATGATTCCTTTATCGATTTTCTCGGGATTTTCATAACAAAACTTAAAAAAAATCATTTCATAAATATTTTTTATTTTATTTGTTGAACCTAATTCCTGAGTATTTGCAGCTAATAATGAATAACCCTGTATAAGCAATAAGTCGCAGAAAATACCAGGCTGGACATTCCAACACCCTTCCTCCTTTTGTAACCTCCTTACGCCCCCTCAGATGACGATCCCATTTATTTTACCCCTAGGTTATATCTTTAATTAACTTTAATCTTCAAAGACCTTATCAATTTTTAAGTCTCAGCAGACCTTTTGTGCTCTCGTGATTGTTAACATAATTATGGTAAAACTAAATCAGGTTTTTCCCTAAGTCTTTTATAATGAAGCTTTTTATTTTTGCGACGATTTATTATTATCCTTATAAGCTCGCTTGAGTGATAATACATTTTCTTCGACGTAACTTAATCCTAGGTGAAAATATTATTTTAGAATCTTTACAATTTAGGGATGAGTGGGTTCTATTGTGTCCGGTATGAACGGAAAATGTGTTTTTCCGATGGTGCTCGATGTAATAATCTGGGTTATGAAAGCCTTCATTCCGTCCCGCTGTAACCAAGCTCCGTTACTAACAGGCTGGAAGGATATTGTTGCTCTCACATTACAATTTTCTATTTCATGCGTAAAAAAATATCAAAATATGCACAAATCATCTTGTTTAGATGCAAAGGCTACTTAACTTAACCAGTTTACATTTTAAAATACTCTCGTCTATCTACTTGTATTACCACTTTTTTGTGAGTAGGTGTTTGCAGTATAACACTCGTATACAGGTTTTATTAGGATGGATTGTCAATTTTCAAACATGAAATTTCTCTTTTGTTCGCCTCCTCCATCTCGTCTTCTTTTGTTTTTATCTGTGACTTCCTTCTCATCGTTTCGGAAAACTCGTTTGTTCACGACTGGACCCACGACCTTAGGACTGGGCGGTGTTGTGGCTACCACTAGGCCACCAGTGCTCTCATATTCATATTCATCAGGCAAAAAAACAATCAAATTCACAAGCTTTAATGTTTCAGCTAGTGATTTGGGTGTGGAGGACTTCACAATTTGTACATGGGATAGACTACTCTGCACATATCAAAACCTAGGTAAATTAATATAGAACGAAGAAGATGATGAAAAGTGTCTAGTGTCAGACACTATTTCTTATACTTATTTTTAAACAAGTATGAGACCAGTAGGCCTAGCAAAAGCTCTGTCTGACTCTGGTTTTGAGTCAGTGTGAGTGTTGAATAAAAAAATTCTACGGCAAAACGTCACATACAAGTGATATACTGGTGAGCTTTCACACAGACTAAAAAACCAGAGCCAGAGACAGAGACAGACAGAGTTTGTGAAATAGTATATTACATACCCATGGAAATTAAATACGCAACGTAAACGCTAACATGTGATCTGAGGCTTTCTTTTTTACTTCCCGTGGTGTGTATTTACGATTTTTCTGCTCGACGACGGTGGAAAGGGGCAACTTTGGTTCGTGCAGCGGGCCGAAAGTTGCCACTTTCCACCCGGTGAGCTGAAAAGCAATATTCTTTTCAGCCAAAATACAATCCAACATCCGCCTCATCATGTCTGAGAACAAATGCTTCCAGAAATGTGACTACGTACAATATGAGACGGAAGTCGAATTTATAAAAAATCAAAGGACTTTCGAGTAAGTAGGCACACCGTAAAGTACTTTGTAATCATCAACTTCCTGCCCTCATCCCACGCTAAGTGGGGTCGGCGCAACAGGTTTATCATTCGTCATCTCGATATTCGCTTTGTCATGTTTCCAAGTCCATTTATCTTTTCTATTCTGGGAACAAAGAAAAGTAAGTACTTTTCCACTATAAGACAAATTGCTCAGTGTGAACTAAGGATCAAGTGTGATTTTGTGAACGTTAAGCGGGGTTTATTATTTATTCATTTATTTTTTCAATCAGTTCAAGTTGTATGCTCAACGGTTTTATGCGTGCTTTGTGTTTTGTACATGCATGTTGTCATGTATTTTTTGCAATTTTCTTTATTGAAATAATTTTTATAAGCTGGTTGAGACACTTTTAGAGACACATTTCGACACTCAACAAGCTTAACTACCACTTTTTTATTGTAATAGAAATTTGGGGCTTCCGAAAGCGTGCTGGGTCAGTGTATCGTAAAGGTCACAGGAAATACCTGGACAAGAAACGCAAAGAAAAAAAAAGGCTGGCAGAAGAAGACGGAAACCCATACCCGGCAGTAGGGGATACTGAGCTCTGATGATGTGATGATGGCCGTACATTTTTTTTATTATAAAAAGTTTTATTATGATTGTGGCTTTTCAATAGTTGAATAAATAAAAAATGTTCCCTTTTATCCCTCTCCAGAATGCAAATTATCCTGGTGTTATTTTCATTGAGTCTGTGTGCTTAACCTGTAAACATTACAAGAGGCAGGGAGAGTGCCTTTGTTGCTCATGACGCATAAGTGCGTCATTTTTCACCCTTTTAAGTACGTGTTTGGGGGGCAGTGATAATGTGTTTTTTTACAGAGGAGTCAACTCAAAAAGTCGTGTGGCTGTACACTACAGTGCAACCACTTGCATGAAGTACAGACGCGAGGTGCTGTACACTTGGGATCAAATGCTTGGTAAGAAATTCTTATATACCATCAAGATTTTTTTATCTATCACCTTACCTCTTTAGATTGATGATGATGATCATAGTTTTGTGCGAGATTGTGAAAGAATATAAATATTTTGTTACGTAATTAATTAATGTCTCAAAATGAAAACCAAAATGAAACCGTTGCGTAACGTTTTCCGTCAATTTCTTTGTATAAGTAGAAACTTTTAATAAGCCTTAAGTATCCATCCTCTTTTTATATCCAAATTATAACTGTAAGTTTTCTTAAGAAAATACAATAAAATACTTTTTGCTCAAAGAAACTTACAATTAGTAAAAGTATAAAATAACACACGAAATTGTTGAGCGATCTGTGTACTGTTACAAACGATTAATTAATTAATACTTACATTTTCGTTTCAGCGAATCTCGGTGGAATTTTTGGCCTATGCCTCGGCGGATCGCTTATCAGTATTATTGAAATAATTTGGTTTATTATGGACTTTATTCTTACTGCAGTAAAGAACATAATAGAGCAGCGGAACGTAAAGACTAAGGCAAAACAGAAGAAAAATTCGAAATGGATTGCAAATCAAGTATACACGTTATCTCAAGACAAGGTTGATAACAATTCAGTTGTGAAATACAAGTACACGCATTAAAATGTACTTAATTTAAATGTAGTCTTACTTACATCTAAATCTAAATTAAGGATAAATAACTCGGGCCCAAATGTTATGGTGGTTAAAATATACAAGATTCCGAAAAATATAACTTCGTGAAAAGTACAACATTTTTGAAAAACCCCTTAGAGATGCTTTTCCAAAAAACTTACTTAAGATATTACACTGTTAAATTTACATGCATAATAAGGCAATAAATATACTGAATATACACAATATTTTTTTTATCAAGGAAATGCCTAAACAAAAAAGATTGTTTGTCTACCACAATATAAAAGAGAATAATGGTTACCAGATTGTGGAAGCCCATGGTTACAAGATTATTAGTTATAAAGGTTAATCCCGGATTTATAAAAAAAAACTGTTATGGTTCCACAACAAGGTCGATCTCTGAGGTTTAGACTGTGGACTTATCTATGACTACCTTTGATTACCTTTGCAAATACCTACGGAATGTTTGATTACCCTGCTTATAAAGCCTCAAAAGATCTTGAATGGCTAAACACCCACTCTATGAAGTGTGCCTAAGATTAAATTTGCGAGGCTATTATTTGCAGGTATGGTACAAAATTATATCACATCATGCTTACTTTGACTGGCTTCTTAGCTCAGTTGGTAGTAGCTCTGCCCAAAGAGTATAGTTATGGAGGGAGCTCTGCCTTCTACGCCGCAGGTCATGGGTACGATCTCCACTAAGAACAAATCTTTGTGTGGTGAACACAGCAGTTCTCTGTCTCGGTATATTATAAGTATGGTGTATTTACAAAAAAAAGTATACTTAATAAGTATCAGTTATGTGATTCCGATAGTACAAGCTCTGCTTAATTTGGGGCTAGATAGTACTGCGTGGATTGTCCACATTTTTATATATTTATTATAATTTTCTTTTAGATAATTGGGAACATCGGTCTGCCTCTCATCTAATTGTAATGCCAGCAAGTAAGTAGTGAAATAAAGTGATGCGTATAATATTTTATTTTTGTTTTACTTGAGGAATATATTACTATTATTTTAGAAATATTCGTAAGCTAGCAGTGGCCTAACGAGAATTATAGAAATAAACAGCGAACGTCGCTCAACCTACATGCCATATCATTAGGCTAAAAAATAATACTAAGTACCTACACTGGTTTGTGTCTAGGCGACTGATCGAAGCGACGCGTAACCCAAGGGCTGGTGGGTATCTGGCGCAGCGTATAAGCATTGCTATTCAGCGTGGCAATGCCGCCAGCGTCTTGGGGACGCTTCCGTTTGACACCAATTTGGATCTGTTGAGCTATCTCTAGATCGATTGCAACGATCTGCAGATAGCTCAACTGTTTCTTGCGTATTTTGTACATTGTGTAAATAATTTTGTTTAATTGTAAATTTCTTTGTGTAAATAAATGTTCTTGTCAGTTAAAAAAAAAAAAGTAAATAGGCATCTATTGCAGATGATTTATATAGCGACAGGGGCAAGGTGTTTACTCATGCCCTTACTTGCAGGACGCTATAGTGCCTGGGACAGAATTTTAAATGAAATAGCCTTGCCTAGCACTTATACCTTCTTGACAGCTTATAATAGTCAGCCTGATCCACAGGAAAGACATGGTCAATACGTGCGGAGCTGACTAACCCGCAGGTTTCATACGGTTTTACGTAGGGTTATTTGTTAATTATTTTTGGAAGACCACAAAGTCTTTATTTTTATCAATAGTAGCTCAGTTTTGATCAATGCTCTGTAATCTTTTAGATATCAGGGGTTCATTTTGCCTCCTATTCTTTATTTGAATTGGTAGCTGCACTCTTACCGTGGTAGCACTGAAGGTACCATTACAATTTCCCGTTCTGTTGTTACTATTGTGGCCACCTGATAGTAAGCGGTTATTGTCATCTATTTGGTTGGTCACAGTAGTTGACCTACGCGTTGCTAGAAGCATTGATTTTCTTGTAGCCAAATTCAAATTACTAGTTTTAACAGAGAAAAGTTAGCAATAGTTAGTAAAGTTTTGAAAATCAGCCTTAATTAACTCCTTTGCCCTTTTTAATGAACCAACAAGTAATTAGCTTAAAATAATTATTATTCTGGTCACACAAATTCACAAAACCTCTGTAAAAGACAGAAGGTCCTTCAAAACATCTCATGACATGAGGTGAAGTGAGACGAGAAGGGATTAGTTTTGACTACTTGAAAAAGCAGTTAAACTGGCGATAAAATAAAAAGAACCTATACCAGCTTTCCAATAAGGCGTTTGAAACACAAATAATAGTCAAAAAAGTTTCCTCAGGCTCAATTTTTTGTGTGAAAACTGTGTGAGTAATTTTTGGCTTTGAGTTTCACCTTTTTCTTATTTATTAATTAATCTATGGTATCAAAATAGTTGTATGTAGTGTAATCTTTATAGCCTTTTTAGTTGAACTAGTTTTTTTTTTAAATAATGAATAAAGGGACTCCCTTGGAAAGTCAACGTGTTTTAATAGGTTATGGGCCCAGCACGCTTCCACTGCGCAACTCTCCTACAGTGATTTTATTTTTAGTTCACCTATAATAGGTGTTCAATAGGCAAAACAATATGTGTTTTGCCTATTTATCAAGTCAAAGATTCATAGGTTATTAGAAGTTATTTGATATTTTTTGTTTGTCTTGTTACTTTCCTATAAATATACAGGTTTATTTCGTTTTCTAAAAGACTTTGCAATGTAATTATTTTCTAATCACTAAAACCCGCTTTTACAGATACCATTCTGTTTTAGTCGTGTATACAGATCCCCTTAATTTGGATTAAGGGCAGGTAGATGACGAAGCCAGGGGCATACTAATTTGCGTTGCAAGATTACAGGAAATCTTTGAGAGGTTTCTTGGGTATTTTGAGCTATTGCGTATCACGCAAAATTAAGCGTGTAACATACAAGAAGTTTTAAGCAAAATATTTTATATTAGTGACGGCTTTGTTGATTTAAATGTTTATATTTTAGTATAGTATGTTGTTTTTATAACCAAAGAAAATAAACCCTCCTTTCAGGGCCGTCTGATAAAAAGGATTCACAATATTTAAATTTATGTGGATATTCCTAAATGGTAAATCTCTAAGGACTCAGAAAACGAGCACAGTGTTATTAGGACTTTTCCCAGTGGGAAAGTCCCAGAGTAACTTTAGATGTCCGAAGCTAATTAAGGTCTGGACTGTTCCAGGTACCTATTGACAAAAAAATTGGCAGTTTTTACAAAACAGCCTTCAATCAAAATTCTATCCCAGTAGAGGGAAATAGACCCAAATTACGGTCATGCGCACTCAGTCGTATATTACTTGTATTTATTGAGTAAGTAATAAAAGTTTTACAAGGTGCTGGCGACCGTAATTTTATGCTAACGGTCTCACCGACATCAGGTCGTCTGGACGATTTATCTAGCAATTTTCTCCTCATACAAGGTGTAACATAAAAAGATGAGAGAAGAGATAATTAAGATAATTTTTTTTTATATTATTTAGCTAATAGAATAAATATTGCTAGTGTTCTCAAACGGTGAAGGAAAACATCGTGAGCAAACCCGCGACTTAGTCAGCTCCGCACGTATTGACCATGTCTTTCCTGTGGATTAGGCCGACTAAGCTGTCAGGATGGTATAGGTGCTGGGCAAGCCTATTCCATCTAAAGTCCTGTTCACGTCCTTCAAACCAACGCACAGCAATGCTGCTTGACGGAAGAAATAGGCATGGTGGTATATATCACTGTGTGAGTTTCCTTTTAGTTTTCTAGAGTTGTTCTTTAGCACCCTATGTTGAGGTACTTATTACTTTTATGTTCAGTATCTAAGGTAATAAAACAAATATTAGACTTGACGTAACTTTCTCGACCAACTGTATTTTAAATGTATTTCAAGAAGCGAAGACATCGAAGACTATTTAAAAACTCTAACTGAGCTCATTTTCTGACAATTAAATAAGTGTTATGTGTTTTTATTTTCTATATAATTGACCTCAAAGGTCTGGTCAGCGTTGGGTCCTGCCCAGACATTTTGTAGCTACAAATCAAATCAATCAAAAGTGTATTTATTCTGTAGGATCGCAAGGATTACTTTGATCTTGGTTCCTAACGATTTTTACACAATCTTATTACAAATCAAAACAAGGATGAACTGTGTGAAAGACGACATGGATAATGGATAAGAGAGGAGTGAAAGCAGAGATGACGGCTGACAAAGGGGAATGTATATAGGAAGAAGATAGTGCCGACCCCACATAAAGTGGGATAAGGGCAGGAAGACGAGAAAAAAGTTTATCAAAATAAACTTTCTAGAACGTTGATTGATGTTTGGTTCTAATAAATAAAACAAAATAACAAACAATTATTTATTTATATAAATTAGTATCACATTCAGAACAATACAAAAACAATAGTAAATCTACACGAAGATTTTAACTTGAGTTGTAAAAATTAGTTTCTTTGACAATTCAAGTTGAGATCTTTTTGACTTAGGCTTATTAATGGACAAAACTCTGACCTGAGTGGATCCTAAGTATAATTTTTTTGACAATTTTAATGGATAACTGGCAAAAAAAAAAATTATACACTACTAGCTTAAGGGCCACCTGATGTTAAGGGGTAACCATCGCCATAACAAAGCATTTCCTCGTATGTCATGCACGTCAAGAACGTGCCCTACGATGCACTGCCCTGCGTCCATCAACTTGAGGCTTACAGATGTTTCGCCTCACGTGCCTGTAATTACACCGGCACCCACACCCTTCAAACCGAAACACAGCTATGCTGCTTCACGGCAGAACTAGGCATGATGGTACTACTTCTCCGGACGAGCCCTTCACAAGGAGCTCTACTATAAGGTCCACTCAGATCTTAGTAGGTTCGGTTCATGATTACCATCGTTACAACACTCAGATTGGTCCATTTTACGTCTTCGTATGAAGACCTAGGATCCTTTAATGTAAACATCAATGATATTTTAATTTCGTAAAACTAAAATTATATTTATAGAACTTATAAAATACATTATGGCATACGTGAAAAGTGATGTATGGATGTGGACATTCTTAAACATCCTCAAGTTTTATAAGAAACAGGAGGTTTGACGATATCTACCATGCCAGGAGATTACAGTTGTTTTTTTACAAAGGGTATCAAATATTAAATAGTTTTATATTTATAAATAATGCATTTACTTTTAAATTTCCACATTCACTGTTGTTTTTATGCACTTAATCGTATGCCGAACTTTATATTCAATTATTAAAATAACTTTATTAATACAATGCTCTATTTTACTAAAGGTAGGTATGTACACTAATACATAATGTACACTATACATAATATTACAGGGTTTTTTTCGTACACACATTTTTCTTTATTTTACCACATAAAAAAAATCTATATTTTTCAGTCAGTTAATCTCACGAGGATCTTGCCGAATTCATTGAATTATTCAACAATTTAAGCAAAGAATGAAAGTGGGTTCTATGATATAATTTTTTGTGACAAATATTTTATTCGTCTTCCGCAGCGATTATTAATAAATTATTTTCTTGCGTTTTCCACTTGAAAATTCCAATTTCGAAGATAATTTCTACTTACAAAACTAACACAGGTAATTATGTATTAAACCTTGATTAACATTTCAAATTCTTTTTCCGAATTATTGACATACCTATATTTTTGGAATTCTCTTTAGTGATTTCAAAATATTAAAAAAAATAGAAATTTAAAAATGCCTTTTGTAAATAAAAAAGTAACAGTAGTCAAAAAAACTAGAAAACCGACTTTGTAACAAAACAGCTTAACCAATTTAAGAAAGAAAACATGAAATTAGCCTAACTAATTTTTCTTATGGCACAAGAATTTTTCATATCGGTTTATAAAAAAAAATGAATACCTAAATAATACCTTTAGAGTGATTTTAATTAGGCTTACCTATTTGTTTTGTTGAAATGAGTTATAAATAGACGCATTTATACCACTTTGGATTATCCTAAAAATAAATTAACTTCTTGTGACTTGTCATTGGAAAAAAGGACCTTAGTACTTGAATTTAAGTTGAAAATAAGCTTAAGCAAAATCAAGACGAAAAAATAGGAGGCGGAATTACGAAATCTCGTTGATTGACGTTTGAAGGAATAGGATTTAAACCGGAGCGGATCTTGCAGATTGGTTTTTTATGTATCTGTTTAATAATTTCGTCAACTTTAATCGACGACGAAAATTTTAGTAGCACTAAAAATTTCTTTAAGTTTCTAAGATTGGCAAAATTATAAAAATTGGTCGGTTTTTGAAAAAATAAAACAGACGACTCCAAATATTGCTTCTATAACACGTTCGTCGCTTTTAGTAAATTTAGCACCGAACGGAAAGCATAACTTATTCAAATCAGATCCAAGTTTCATAAAGTAACATACAGAAAATTCAATTTAATATTACTTTAAGCTGTGAGCTTTAATAGCTATTTCTGTATTTTTGAGAAGAAGTTTTCCTTGTAGGATGTTTTTTATTTAATAATAAAAACTCAAGTTCATGTTGATGTACATTAGTGAAATTACGATTGCAGAATTTAAATAAGCTTAGAACTGGTTGGCACCTTTAATAATTTGGTAGCGTCGGCGGCGATCGTGACAAGAAGCGTCTAATAGGTGTTACTCCAAGATGACCCTGGATTTTATTTTTAGATAAAATAGGCTTGGCCGAGCACTTATTTACTTACGGCTTACTCGTCTTCATTTTCAAAAAATATGAAGGCTTCCTTACGATTTTTCTTTACCGTTTGTGTCAGGGCGTGACATTTGGCACTATTTTTGACGTGACAAGTCTTTCGATTTCGATGGAGCCGGCTGCACGTACGAAAAAAACATGACTCATGCGTCGTTACCTTGATCTGAGGCGTTCCATTTAAGGCTTGAAATGCAAGCAAGAGCGCGGAACGAGTGACAAAGAAGCATAATCGGCCTCCGCGTTTGGCAGCGTTCGACATCTGTCTCTCTCCTACTTGAGTGAGTGATGCGTCCGCGTGGACAGCTGTATGAAGTTGTCACGTTCAACTATATATCGTCAGTAAACCGAACTAACAGACAACCGATTTTTTTAAATTTACGAAAAGTCTGATTGTTATACTCATATTATTTTGAGGTTGAAAGTTTAGGGTCTAGCGTCTAAAATCGATATGTCCGTGTCTTTGCAACATGTCCGCGGAGAGTGCGTGTGCGGGCGCCGTCTTCCGTGAGGAGCGAGTGACCTGGCTGAGTTGCGTTGTTTGCCGCAGCTCTATGCCGCGCGGCGCGCCGCAGCCGTATGCATGTCCGTTGAACCGAATAGTATTCATCTGTAGGGTTCATAAATATCAATCAAATACACACATAAAGCGAAAGCCACCAAATCAAATTAAATCACAAATTTATTTAATGGTATCGCAAGGGTCACTTTGAAACGTCTTAAAGCTCTAGGTGTGTCTAGGTGCCAGTTCCACGCGACTTAGCTTAGAAGAACAGGCAACTTTGGCTTGGTTGTGTGATCCTTTTACAAAACAAAAATGAAAAAACCGCCGATGTACATACGAGTACGTCTCGCTCGCACATTTTGACCCTTTGAAAGATATGTTTGAGAAACATTGAACTTATTTATCAAAACTGGTTTATCAAAACTTAAAAACAAGATTGTTCGCAATCTTCGATATACGCGGAATGATATTCAGCATTTCTATATTTTAGTGTGAATTTGATTCACAGAGTGCAGCGTCTTAACTTGACATTTTTCATTAACCAACTTTAAATAGAAAAGGAGGAGCTTCTAAACTCAGTTGTATTTTTTTACGGACCGCTGATGCCCTTTATTGTTTAGGAAATCGAGTCTTTTCTAACCTCGTTTTCGTTTTGACCCACTTAAAATGATACAATAATTCAATCACTGCCAATTTAATACGATTATCAACACCTTGCATGTAATAATCCTCCCATCAATCATATATTATACAGCTTACCATAGAAGTTTGAAACGGAAAGCAAACAAGTTGATTGATTACCTGCAAATAACATCTCTTGTGTGGTTCGTGGTAAAGCTCATAATCGCTTGAAGATCCTTCTGGCTTCTGCGTACAGCGCCACTGAAATAGGATATATTATTTTAATACGGGGGTAAAATAACCTGATCACTTATGGGGCTTCGACCCTCGAACCAAATTAGCACAGGGCGTGTATTTTCAAATTACTGTCATCACGGTGTAGGATTAAGGTAAAAATAAGTTTGCTCTTCACTTATCTTGGCGCTTATAAACTGCGTGATAAAACTGTGTAAAAATAAGGAGTACATTGCTTACCATAAATAATGAAACCTCTGGACAGCCAATATTTATTGGAACAAAGTCAAATGAGTGCCAATTTTTGTAAAAAAAAATAGATTAACCTTAAGACAATTGGTAGAGTTAAACAAGTCACTGTCCATTACCTAGGGGTAAGAGAGCCTATACTGATTATATCTTTTATGAAGTTTGTGTAAGGGGGACGTTGCTAATTCAATATTATGTTTTATGATGGCACGATGACTTCACATGGCCTGAATCATCATAAATAACGTCATTTAAGCCAAACACCTAGACATGCAAACAAATTGATAAGCAGGCCTACCATGAGCTCTGTCTGGCTTTGTCTCTGGTTCTGGTTTTGAGTCTATGTGAGTGTTGACTAAATAAATCCTACGTCAAAACGTCACACACACAGTATAATGCACTGGTGAGCACTCACACAGACTCAAAACCAGAGCCAGAGACAGAGCCAGATGGAGCTCATGGTAGGCCTAAAGGACTTAAGCAGAGCCAAACGGAACCATGACAGCTTATCCGAAAGTTTGTGACTCTGACAAGTAGGGGTTTACCGTAAAAGTTTGTTTGCAAGCGGGGCGCGCCGTGCAAAGCAGTTTCCGCGCCGACCGCTGGAAGTTCCGCGTCATCAGACAATACACTATTGGGTTGATAGCCGAGTTCGCGTGCCCTTTAACAAAAATACGATGATATAATCTTCACTGATTTTTACCAGGCTTTTTAAAATTCGTGAACAAGCAAAATTTAATAGTGGAAAATTTTGTTAAATCAATATTGACAGCAGCTGTTGAAGGCCTCAAAAAATCTTAAAATAGAATAGTCTAAGATCCCTAGAAGAAGGACCTTCACCGAGCTGGTTATTTAATGAAACGTATTTTATATATAATTAAACATGCCAATAAATATATTCTATATGGGTTGCCTATCAAATTTCAGTCCAGGATAATTACGATTAATTAATAATTAAAAAAAATAAAATTTAAACTTTCCACTGGTTTGTTTATTAAACAAATTCTATACCAATCGAAAGTATATATTATATAAACATACCGGTGCAAAATGCTAGTATCGATTTTCCTGTTTATACCTGGCTACCCGAGAGTTGTGACCGGAAAAAAAATAGCCTAACTAACCTAACCTAACGTTTGCATATTCTATGGGGTCTATACTTTCGATTGGTATAAAATTTGTCTAATAAACAAACCGGTGGAAAGTTAAAAAAACATTGTTTTTTTTTTGAATTATTAATTAATCATATCCTGGACTGAAATTTGATAGGCAACCCATATACAGGGTGTCCGCCGGCAGATTTTCGGTTATAAAAATTCATAGAAATTAAACAAAGACTGCTATGGTGAAAAATATTGATTTATCGCAAACCTAAATCGTGCGGACGTGATACTTAAAAATAACACCGTCCAAATGGCGACCGTTTTGTCGCAAGCACTCATCAAGTCTATACCGCATATTGGTAAAAACTCGCTGGCAGAGCTCGACCGAAATTTCTTGGACATCTTGCCGTATATTTTTTCTTCAATTATTTTTGGAGAGTTATTGTAAACTCTAGCCTTTAGATATCCACACATGAAAATGAGCTTAGTCACTGAAAAAAATATTGCCCAGTCGCGCAGGGGTCCCAAATCGGTCGATAAGCGTTTTGGCATAGACTTCTCTCGCTAAGTAATCTTTTTCTTTCAATTGTTGCACAATTTGCAATTTGTATGGGTGGAAGTTGAATTGACGCTTCAATATTTTATGTACTGTGGGTTTTTTTAGGCCAGTAGAAGCTGCCAGCTTCCTAACGGACTTGCGTAGATTTTTGAGAATTTCTTCTCGAATGGTGTGGAGGTTTTCAGGTGTCGCAACAGAAGTTGATGGACCCGGTGGACGAATGTTTAACGTCGAGCCCGTTTTACTAAACTTCTGTACCCACGATGAAATTAGTTGGGTGGACGGTCCATCACAAACACGATGAATTTTGTAATGTGAACCAAATTGTTGCCTTGCACCTAGTAGAGAATCACCACCCTTAAAGTATGCTTCGACAGCGAACGCGCGATGCGGTCCTTGCCACTGACTCATCGTTACTGACACGTCCGCAATCCTCACGCACCGATTAGTACCCCCTGCACCTCCCTCGTGCGTTTCGTTCATGCACAAGGCGATTTTGCACGCGAAAATTTCCCGGCGGACACACTGTAGAATATATTTATTGGCATGTTTAATTAAATATAAAATACGTTTCATTAAATAACCAGCTCGGTGAAGGTCCTTCTTCTAGGGATCCTATACTAGAACTAGAACTGAAAGAAAACATATTCAAAAAAATATTAGACATATTGACAGGTCACTTTTTATTTGCTTGCCAAATCAGACGCTAAAAAAATCATAAGCTGCATGTTAGCGTAGCAACCAAATGCTACGGCAGTTGTACTACGAAACTACGGCGTAGCACAAACCATAATTCAACTTCATTGTTCTTGTGCAAAACCTCTACGGAATTTTATCTTCTTATATTCTTAATAGGTACCTATGCACTACCTTCATGACTTTAAAATGATGAGTGATGACCATGTGAAGATTATTAGTTATCTAAACATTTTGACGTACATTTAGAAGTTTGAATACTCGTACGTATCTCATCAATGCATTTTGCTGAAATGTTCAAAGTCGATTAATCTTAATACGAGTTTCAACCCTCTACGGTTATTCGTAATTGACGGAGATATACTATCTACACGTTTCAGTTCAAACTAGTTTGAGACTCCCCTAAGAGTAGGTATAATCGACGCGAGATATTACTCGCTCATAAATAATCTCTATCACTTTTATAATATAAATCACATTGTTATTTCATCGTTTTGATATTGTGTATCTAAAATACTTTTATTTACTGCAAAACTTGCTATTCAACGAAAAAAGGTTGATGAATTTTCTGGGTTATATAATAATTATATTATCTTTTGATAGTCCACACTATATTTAATTTTATTTGAATATAATTAACTAATAATTAATAACCCTTTGAGAATAGCCAGTAGCTTCCTGTTTGGTGTAATTAATTTTGTAACAAGTATAATGGGGTGTGCCTGGGAATATAACCTTCAAGCGAAAAATATCAAATTCTAAGATTAGACAAATTTTGCTAGGTTACAAATTGTCTTATGCTCAGATTGACTGAGAGAGTCTGACGATAAAGATGACGTCAATTAAAGTAAGACCTAGTTTTTGGCTTGACGTCATCTTTATCGTGAGATTTTCTCAGTCAATTTGAGCACAAAGCCTCTTAGTGGTCCCGTTTAAACAAAATTGATTCTTACCAACAAACAAAGCATACGGCAGCACAGAGCTCAAGTCCTTGGCATGGACCAGTCCCACGTCGAGCAGCAACTGTAGCGTGTTATACGGCAGCCAGCACAGCGCGAACAGCACGGCCAGCAGCAGCAGGATCCACGCCACCCGTTTCCTCTCCTTCATCAGTCTTAGACCCTGAGAGGAGCCAAGTCAAGAATCATTCAAACATTTTGCAAGGATAGATGAGTCTAAGTGCCAGCTCCTCGTGACCAAATCTAGAAGAATAGGAAAGAAGTTTGCAGTTTTTATGATCATTTCAAAACGTCAAAAA
Source organism: Thera britannica (assembly GCA_939531255.2). NCBI lineage: Eukaryota > Metazoa > Arthropoda > Insecta > Lepidoptera > Geometridae > Thera > Thera britannica. The sequence goes on along the minus strand of OW618034.2, from coordinate 14,333,320 downwards.
GTTATCGAGCCCTGTTATATCGGATAATAAAAAAATAAGAAATAAACTGTTGCCGACCCCTGTGACACAGTTTTTTATCACAGTTTATACCAAACCACTTCGGGCGTTCTAACCAAACTAGATTTATAATATCCAATCATAATTGTATGAGACAGCTACATATTGAGTTTAAATAACCTTTGACAAATAAATCCACAAGAGGCTTAGATAGCAGAAGACCCGCCCGGAGGCTATCGATACACCAAATAAATGTTGAGTAATCTTACCAATATTTCCACAGAAATGACTTTTTACTTAAAAAGTCTTTTGATCTTACTCCAATATAAGTTTTTCATGATTACTTAATACTTGTACAAGTCTAAAGTTCAGCCAAAAGTAAAATAGCTAGTAACGTCAGATTCGATCGTAATACGCTATCCATCAGTGATATATTTCCATCCCCACTTAAGCCTGCGCACACCTAGGTCACTAGCGATAGCGATCAATGAAACGCTGTCAAATTTGAAAGCGTTTCACTGATCGCTGACGCCAGCGACCTAGGTGTGCGCAGGCCTTTAGAGGTTTTAGAATTGATTGATGATAAAATGTCACGTGGAATTTGCAAATACGTATTTGCAAGTTCCACGAGACTGATTACGTAGGATGTCTAGAAAAGTAGGCAACAAACTTAAATGTAAATGTACGAGTATTATTATTATAGATTTAGTTTGATTAAACAGCCCAAAGTGGCCTCACCCTTTTTGTGTGTTATTTGATTGCAGAATAATTATTTCTAGCTGCCTTATGTGAATAGTAAAAGAATTAAAATAGAAGATTTATTTAAAAAACTTAAATTCTACATAACATTTTATAAAACAATCTGTTCTGTTAAATTACGTAGTTACCTACGACAGGATCGTTTCGGGGCAGTGGTCCAACTGATCTGTCCAATTAGTTGGACTACGGGCCTTTACTAGGGGCCGTGGTCCAACTATCTTTGCAGTTGGACCACGGCACCTTAGTAAAGTTCCCAGGTCCAATTAAAACCATTTCACATGATACAACTGCAATTGTAACCACAGCTTATTTTTAATTAAATAATTAGTTTTTACAAGGTGTTTGATGTTTTTTTTGTTTTTTCTTATGATAGGGCCAGATTTGGCATGTTTTTACTTCTATAAGGGCCGCACCTCAATAACAGAACTCTCTGCTCGAACCATCTATCTTTTATAGATGTATAAAGCCTATAATGATGTCATCTAACAAGCCAAATTGATAGACCTATGAATATAAACTTTTGACATTTGCGATGAACAAGCCCAACTACGTTTCGATAATGTTCAAACTGGTGCTAATCTAACCGTTAATAAGATGGACGCAGACGTTAGATCCACCTGTCGGAAAATTTTGCCTATTCAGATTACCAAGAGCTCTCATTTCCTTCAGAATCTATTGGCTCACTTAATTGTCACCAATGTAAGCCGAAACTTAGTTTGTTCGGAACTTTCCTTCTTAAGGTCTGCGCACATCTAGACGATGGCGATGGAAATCAGCTGAAACGTTGTAAAATATTGCTGTCATATTTAATATTTAATAAAACAAATAATATATTGCGGACAATCTACACAACACTTTCTAGCCCCAAACTAAACTTGTACTATGGGAACCAGATAGCTGACATAATACTTGTATTTTTTTTTTGTAAACACATTCATGGAATACAATATAACAGCCAGACAGAGAAGAAACACCTGCGTTCACCACACTATCTTTTACGACAAACCCACGCCCTCCATCGCCAAAGGCAGAGCTACTGCCAACTAAGCTGTAAAGGCAAATAACTTGACTTGAACTTGTCAGTCAATTTGACAGTTATCACCATTGCCATCGCCTATAGATGTGCGCAGGCCTTTATTCATGTTCCCTGACACTTCATTAAGGTGAAAACCACCGTCGATGTAGTTCTCGATACTACCTTTTGATCCTTCATTAGGTACGTTAATTATGAATTCAATTTTGTTACGAATACATCAGTTCATGAAATAGCCTTGGTGTTGATTTAAATAGAACACGAGCGTGTTAAAGCGTCACTTTTCTGACGGCCTAACACATTTTTCGTCCTGTTTGTCAATTGCCCCTATGTTATTTTGTTTGCATGATTAGCAATAGCTTAAAATATTTGTACGCCTAGAGCAGATCACAGTGGTATTTCAACAATGTATGTTACATTTTAAAAAACCTGTGTTTCACAAATCTTCTTCTTCTTCCTGCCCTTATCCCACTTTATGTGGGGTCGGCACAACATGTCTTTTTCCTCCATTCCCCTCTGTCAGCCGTCATCTCTGCATTCACTCCTCTCCTATCCATGTCATCTTTCACACAGTTCATCCATGTTTTCCTTGGTCTACCTCTGCTCACATATCCAACCACATACATACTCATTACTCTCCTAGTCACATGACTGTGTTTCACAAATAAAGAATTAAATTGACATAAAGTTTCCATTGTGAGTAGAAAGTAGTCTAATGGCTTTAACTTTCAATACGCACGTAGCCAACAGAAAACACTGCTCAACAAAGTGTATTACTAAGTGTACAAACAAGTGTAGTGCTTTGTTTTATCTTGTTATCCTCTTACAAAACCAGGATTTTAAAAGCGCCAGGATATAAGAGCGACCAGTAATAATAATGATGTATGTGTATTCTTGTGTAGGTACAAGGAATGTAAACCACTGTCTGGAAAAAGAATATTTTTTATTGGTAAAATAATATTCCGACATAGGATTAACAATATTCAATAAGCTAACATAATTATTGCTGCCTATGTATTTTATCATGTTTGTGTTTAGACTGTCGATAATTTAATTACCTACACATCATACAAATGAAGCCTCATCTATTCTTTATCTTTATTGGAAATGTTTTCTCTACTTTCTAAACGGAGTATTATGTTTTGTGAACGTGTATTTCACAATCTACCTACGAGTATATATTTCATTGATTTGGTAACGAAAGATTCCAAAGATTCTTTCTATAATTACTACGTTTCTTAGAATAGTTTGGTAACTTATTAAACCTATTCTCGTTATTATAACAAAATAAAAGTCAAAACTTGAGAAATTTTGGGTCGCTGCTCAAAACTCATTTTGTATTGTCTGTGAATCTAGGTGGATATGTTAAAAGAGATAGCAATGTTTGAAATAAGAATAAATAAATAAACAACTACAAGGACAGAAGAGTGAGCAATGTGTAGTCTGATGTGTATCATTGTGTACCTAATCAATCAATCAAATATAAATGTATTTATTCAGTAGTCACAGTATTACAAGAATCACTTTAAAACGTTTTAAAGCTAGGTGTCTCTAAGTACCAGGTTTCACGTGACTAAGCTACTAAATCCAGGGCACCAAATAATCTCAGTGCCAGTCAAGTATATTATATGAACTAATATACCGGCTGTCTTACTAACCATTCGTGTGAACTCTTAATACCTAATGTAATGATCTATGTTTATTTTATTTTATTATTATATGTGTTGTTTTTTAGGAATGGATTATGTTGACATCTGAATAAACAAATTTTTAATTTAATTTAATTTTAATAAATCCATATATTTTTGTCAAAGACAAGTACTGTCATTTTTTATGTGACGAATAGCGTGATTCCGTACATGGAAAAATCAGTATTTTAATAAGTCGATTATGATAATGATGTTTTACCTGTTGCATGCTGACATTTCCCTCGTCGACGTCAAACGGCGGTCTCACGGAGCACAGAGTTCGTCCCATGCACGCGTATGACATTATTGTTATTGAACCTGCAGACAAACAAACACTGGTCAAGGTGGTAGTCACACTAGCACTAGGGTTGTGGAATAATCTTCCTTCTGCGGTTTTCCCTAGCGACTACAGTATGGGGTTCTTCAAAAAGGGCGTTTTAAAATATTTAAAGGGTCAGCAACGCGCGAGTGATGCCTCTGGTGTTGCAAGCGTTCATAGGCTACGGTAACCGCTTTCCATCAGGTGGGCCGTATGCTTGTTTGCTAACTTAGTTGTATAAAAAAAAAAAAAAAAAAAAAAATAGCTGTGGTGGTACCATGTGTGATTCACAAGAATGCAGCTCAAGTTACTTAAAAACGAAAAAAATGAGGTCTACATTTTTAATGACATACGAGCGAGCAGTGTATAGTCTGATGTGTATCCGTGAGTACCATCCCCTGCTTATAAGTTCGTATAAAGTCGCGTATAAATTTTATAATTTTATTCGCGTGTTCGGTATGGTGTGGATCAGTGAACGTATTTGTGTGACTTTTTTTTTTAATAATTCTACGAACCGATTGATGCGATGCTTCTGATGCATACGATGCGGACATGTAGACGCTAGGCATAAGCTGCCAGTATAAAATACACTTTCTGAAAGTTTTTCAGGATGTCATTAGTTTGTCATGAGTCTGCTAAGCTAGACAATAACTTTTAGGGGATTCGTTTTCTGTCATTTTAGGAAGTTACATAGCTTTTTCATTTTAATGGTTTTTCTGGTGTTATTTTGAGTTTTGTTTTGTAATTTCGGTGGTATTTAAACCAAGATTGCTTGAGGTCTTAGCTCAAAGTGGAATGGAACAGGAAATAGTTGGAATGAAAATAAATTTCATTCCAACTGTTTTTGACTGGCCTCTTTGACTGGCCTCTCAGCTTAGTTGGTAGTAGCTCTGCCTTCTACGCCGTAGGTCGTGGGTTCGATCCCCACCGATAATAAGACCGGTTTAATAATTATTTAAAAATAATATTGCTATCTACTTTTGTAGCTACCATTTATTAACTCTTCAATTTCCATGGAACGAGTTTATTATTGTATGTTAATTGTTTTCTGGCTCCACTGCTGTTCTTACCAAAGTAATAAATTATTGTTATTTCTTGAGGATGTTTATTTCTCGGAAAAAACTCGTAGAATCTTATACAAGGAAAGTTGGTTAGAATAAATATAATATTCTTAATATAATATTAAGAATATTATATTGATCATAGATAATATTGATCAAGGACAGGCTGCGGGTCCACCAGAGACGGGCGAGAATGCGTAATGAAGGATAATTATGTTTACTAAAAACCAATAGAATAATTTCATTTACCACAAACAAATCAGCTCGCTCAGCGTAGGTAATACTTAGTGGAGCGAGAGATTCGTACATATAAAAAAAAGTAAAAGATGTTTGAGAGAGATTGTGTAATAGAGATGTGTGCTAGAAACAGGGGGCTAATTCTCGGGCCGATCTCGATCATTTTAAAATTTTATTTTATTGCTTCTTTTCACAACCCCGCACTTTTTGTACGTTTTCTGTATATCGTAGTTGTCGAGGCTTTTATGAAGAGGTCGTTGATGAATTACTCAAGGAAATCATCTATTCTCTCTTCGAAAAGAGGCAATAAAATAAAATTTCAAAATGATCGAGATCGGCCCGAGAATTAACCCCCAGGAGCCTAATTCTCGGCTCATCTCGATCATTTTGCAATTTTATTTTCTTGCTTCTTTTCGAAGAGATAATGGATGATTTCCTTCAGTAATTAATCGACGACCTCATCGTAAAAGCCTCGACAGCTACGATATACGGGGAACGTAGAAAAAAAAAGCAGCCAAGTGCGAATCGGACTCGCCCATGAAGGGTTCCGTAGCATCAAATAACATAATATAAAGGTTTTTGTAGTTTGTCAAATGGTAAATTGCGGTTTACGATTTATGACGTATAAAAAAAAAACTACTCACTAGATCTCGTTCAAACCAAATATCGTTGAAAGTTTGCATAGTAATGTACAACATATATTTTTTTAGTTTTATCATTCTCTTATTTTAGAAGTTAGAGGGGGAGGGGGACCAACTTTTTTCCACTTTGGAAGTGTCTCTCGCGCAAACTATTCTGTTTAGAAAAAAACAATGTTAGAAACAACATCATTTTTGAAGACCTATCCATAAATACCCCTTACGTATGGGTTTGATGAAAAAATTTTTTTTGAGTTTCAGTTTCAAGTATGGGGACCCCCAAAATTTATAGCTTTTTTTCTATTTTTGTGCAACCTTAATGCAGTTCACAGAATACATCTACTTACCAAGTTTCATCAGTCTAGCTTTTATGGTTTCGGAGAAAAATGGCTGTGACACGGCCGGACAGACAGACAGACAGACAGACAGACAGACAGACATGACGAATCTATAAGGGTTCCGTTTTTGCCATTTGGCTACGGAACCCTAAAAATAGCAGTCACTAGATCAGTGTCAGTCAGAGTTTATCTGTAACTCTGACAACAACAACTGATTTAAAAAAAAACTGAAACTGAAACTAAGCTTTGCATCGTTTCACAGTGTGAGACTGTGTGTGTGTGACTCGCACCACCCAGCTACCACATACATCTCTGGTGTGTATGGATTCCATTTAAATTGCAACCACAGGACCTTATCGAAAAGCACAATTCCTTAGTTTTTTCGGTAGTCATCCGTTTGTGTAGGAACCTACACAAACGGCGCATGATCGCCTTTCTACTTTTTTCTGTATTCTATGGTTGCAACGGTAATCATAATCATAGATTATCAATAGTTCTTTTACGAGCAAATAGCTCGCTTGTTTTTAAAAATAGATTTTTACATATATTAACATCAATTAAACTAAGTATGTATTTACAAAAAAAAAGTATGTAAGTATTATATCAGCTACCTCGTTCTCATAGTACAAGCTCGGCTTAATTTGGGGCTAGATAGTGTTGTGTGTATGTCTACAATATTTATTATTATTATTAATGATAAAGTTTAGTTTATTTTTATTTTTATAAACGTTATCTCGAAATCTTGAAGTCCATATTTCTTATAATGTACCTGATAAATTTAGTAACACTGTAAATAACAAATATTCAACCCTCCACTCGCACGTATTTGTTCCACCCCAAGGAATCCCACATTCATCCCAGCCAGTTCCTTGAGGGTTCCAATCAGAATTCCGCTTCGTCGTGTTTACTTATCCTCATCTAAATGTTTCCCTTTAGCATTAGACGGAGTACAATGATTTGTATTATCACATTCTTTTTCTCGTCGTGTGCCTATCAAACTAGTGTAGGAAAGAGATTTTTAGCAATTATTTCATTACTATGTTATAACTTGGGACTTTGTTATCTTCTTCTGATCACCATTTTGAAAAACATTCTTCACAAACAACTTCCCGCTATATTTGTTATGATTCTATGACAATAATTTAGATTAGCAGGCTCCTCAGTCTATTGCCATAACTATTTGTTGGCATGAAAGAGACCGGAATAAGAAATTTTAGCGAGCCAATAAAAGTGGCAGGCATTATGATTGATGTAGTAAGACTTCAACTTTTAACTCTACAAAATGCTTACTTCAATAATGTATTTTGTGCATTTACAAAGAGCACATCGTCTGAATTTCAATATTCCATTATTTAGTAGAAGATAGACAATGACATCCATGGGAGGTCATGTTAGGGTTTCCAACTTTCTGCCTTTTCTTTTTTTATATGAAGTAGGCTAGATGAATTTAGTCGCCAGTTCACACGAAGCCTATAAAAAGTAGATTTTATACATTGCGTTTATTATGATTTTTTTTTCAAACATTCCAGCATGTGTTACAAAAATAGCAAATTTATTCTATAACACATTAATACCTTTGCTTTTAATATGCTCTTAGCAAATTGCCTTTACTTACATACCCATTTCCTTAAAGCCTCACCCCCATTAAGTTGGATTGGCACCTCACTCAAATCAGTCAAGCGAGTAGAGTACTTATAAATTGACACGACCATTTTTGAAGTGAAAATTTCTTTATTTTTTGAGGTAGAGAAAAACCAATGAAGTCATGATTCTGTAACCTTCACCGTAATTTTAACCGACACCTCTTCAGGTCAAGGTAATTGATCAATTCAATTCTGTTGGCATTCTTGAATGCAAAGATTTTCCCCCTCCGAATTCTTAAAATGTGAGTCAGTAAATCCAAACTAGGTTAACTATCCTCAGATGGTAACAATGTCATAACAGTTACCAACATACATCAAACTAAACCCTTTTAACCGGATTAGATTTAGCTAACACTAGACACCGCTGCCTGTAACTAAGTTTTAATATGTTGTCCTAAATAATGAGCGTAACTTATTTACCTAGTTCAGTTGGAGTTTGTGCACTGCTATGAATATGATAAATAAAATTAGCTCAAAGGTGTTAATAGACAACAAACACTAGAATGAGGTCATATCATTTCTCTTTTGCTAAGCTTGGTGCAGACAACGACCAACTTAGTCGAACAAGTTTACTGGAATGACTAGCCTCTCAGCTCAGTTGGTAGCTCTTTCGTCCTTGCTGTAGGTCGTGGGCTCGATCATCGACGAGAACAAATATTTGAAAGGTGAAAATAGATGTTTGTTCTCTGTCTGGGTGTTATATTATATACTAAGTGTGTTTTTACAAAAAATGTCCTCACCTACTTGGTTTCCACAGAGGGAGCTCTGCTTAATTTGGGGCTAAATAGAGTTGCATGGATTATCCACACTATTTATTTATACCTTATTTTTCAGGGTTTAGCAAAGACAACACCAAGCGAGCTGACTTATGAACACTTTTTATAGAATTTTAGATAGAAACACAAAAAATAACATTAGCTTGATAGATGCTAACATCAGGTAAAGGTCTCAAACGAGGACGTGACGGGAATCGTACATAACGTGCTGTCCCTTCTCGTCCGTTTTCTCATCACATCATGTTACTAAGAATTTTGGCCGATGACGAACAAAAAACACGCTTTCTACTCTAAGACTTTTTATACAGTTTTATCTTCGAGCAGACAAACAGATACAGAGTGGATCTCAGCTCCCAGAGATGCTTGCATTGCTGTTTTACGACTGGAAGAGTATGAGTGCAGGTTCAGTTATGTAATCACAAAACAGGCACACATTTTCTACTTCTTGTCATGTCACAACCTCGTTAAAACTAGTTAAAAGAGAAAGAATTTGAACATTTTTGTATTGATGCAGTACATTGCCACAATGTATAATCCTCATATAAAAGAAATTTTTCCTCATAAATACTTTCCTCTACTTAAAATACTTACCTCGAGCAGTGAACCCATCATAATTATACTTAGGCAATCAGATGTTATCGTTTTATCTGTAACCTTAAAATTAATGTTTTGGTCACAACACAAAACAACGCCAAATTGAAATCATTCGGCCTAATATTTCATTTCAATATTACCCCTGAGGTCAAATGGTCTCTATCTCTATTTACTCGCTTTTATTTGTTATTTGACGGGTCGTTGAGTTTGGCAAATCAAAAGTACCTACTATCAGCTTAATATTTCTAACTTGTACCAGGTTTAATTCTTATACTTGCTATTTTTCTTATAAATATAAGTTCTCATGATCATGTACATTATATTCTCATAATAAGGTAGCTTATGCAAATAACTAACAAATAAACAGATCTGGCCTGTTAGTTTTATGAATAAAATTATGTTTTCACGAATTTCCAAGTGCGAATACAAAATATTTATTTACGTGAAATATTGTTTAGAGCCTAATAATATTTAGACGCTTACTAAAAACTTTTTAGTGAGTACCTGAACCTCTCAAAAACAGTCTGTTAATTTATTCAATAGAGACATTTCAAATTACAATAAATCAAATTAAAAAAATATGCAGACTATTTTTATAAATAACTCCGAAACCCCGAATACCTTTTGTTGCACACATAGGATCGATGGGGATTTTTAAAGCTTTAACCCTACATAAAAACGCAATTTAAATTTAATCATTGCTTAAAGTTAGCCCTGTCACTGTTTGTCATTACCCAGTGGTAAGACAAACAGTGACACTCAGGCTGTGGAATGATCTCCCTGCTGAGGTTTTCCCTAAGGACTATAGCATGGGGTTCTTCAAAAAGGGCGTTTTAAAAGTTTTAAAGGGTCGGCAACGCGCTTGTGATGCCTCTGGTATTGCAGGCGTCCATAGGCTACGGTAACCACTTCCCATCAGGTGGGCCGTATGCTTGTTTGTCAACTTAGTTGTATAAAAAAGAAAAAAAAGAGATGGCAATAGTTTATCTTTTGACATATTTTTATAAATAAGGCCATTTATTTTTTGTAATGGTAAACCAGTATTTGGCTCTGTGGAAAATTGTTAATTGACCACTATTTTTACGTATAAATTGACCGGATTACTGAATCAAAAACTGAACTGGTATACTGAATTAGTAAGTTGAAGTGGCAATGGGCAGGTCATATAGCTCGCAGAACTGACAACCGTTGGGGAATAAAGATTCTCAAATGGCAACCACGAACCGGAAGACGAAAAGTAGGGCGCCCACCCACCAGATGGACTGACGAAATTGTTAAGATCACAGGAAGTCGATGGTTGGAAAGGGCTCAGAATCGTTTTTCCAGGAAATGTGTAGAGGAGGCCTATGTCCAGCAGTGGACTTCTTCAGGCTGATAATAATTCACACATTTTGTGATGAGTGCGTATACTTTTCATTATTATACTTTTAATAGAAGATACTGACCGGGTATGGCGTACACCAGTGTAAAGCTCAGCATCCCAAACTGCTTTCTGGTGTCAGCTCCAGGCCACTCCTCTGTGCAGAAATGCACCTCTTTCGTTTCTATCTAGAAACAAAGTTTCAACTTGTAATAGCGTTTTAAAAAAAGAAAATTTCAAAATATTTACAAAACATGGCTCCGTTACAAAATAGTAAATGTGTCAGCTGACAGCTCAGTCAGAAAGAATCGGAAGTGTCCCCAGGACACTTTCGACAAAAATCTCTGGACTGGATTTGAACCCTTATCAATAGACCACCAGTATCCTCAGGTAACCTACTCTCGATCCCAAGAGTGGCGAAGACGTAAGCTCTGTTGAGTTCTACGCATTAGGTACTTTGAAATAGTTTGGTTTATTGTTTACCAATCGGAAACATTCCCAAGACGTTGGCTGAATGACAATGCTGATATAATTGCTCAGATCAATACAAACCAGCACTCGAGTCACGTGGCTTTGATTACACCACGTATTTTTATATACAGGCTCATTCATTCATCCACAGCCGACTTCACCCACTGCTGGGATAGGCTATGTATACGGTGGCGGATTGAAAATGTTCGTCGATTTTCAACTTGATTTGTTCAACGTATCACGATCACATTCTACCTTTTGAAACTGAATAGACAGAATACACCGATATAGTCCAGTAGCCAGAAGAATATGCCCTTCGATAATTCTAAAGTTTTTTATTTTCTCTGGGTGGATAACTTTAGTGAATTCATTGCTATGTACAAAAATGCTAACAGTTTAGAGCTATGCAATAGGTATTAAGTAGGTATTTCCTATTATTTCATATTACAACAATAATATAAAATTTAAAATTAAATGATTTACTGTTTCTTTATTAATACCATCTAAACTATATATTCGTGGAAATGCTAACAGATAGGTACTGTGGAACAATAGAAAACTGAAAATGTCCCGTAACTCATTCAATAAAAAAAATTAGTTTTTCAAATAATTTCCTATACGTATATAGGTATTAGTTACACCTTACAACAAAAGTTCCAATAACTGAGTAATATGCTGCAGGTACAGCATAGTTTATTATTACGAATATGTAGGCACAAAATTATAAATTTAAATTCAATATTTCGCATATCGCAAAGTAAAAATACAATTAATTGTGCAGCATATTACTCAGTTGTGAGAACTTTTGTTGTATGGTGTAACCAATACCTATCAGCGTATAGGAAATTATTTGAAAAACTATTTTTTTTTATTGAATGAGTTACGGGACATTTTCAGTTTTCCATTGTTCCACAGTACCTATCTGTTAGCATTTCCACGAATATATAGTTTAGATGGTATTAATAAAGAAACAGTAAATCATTTAATTTTAAATTTTATATTATTGTTGTAATATGAAATAATAGGAAATACCTACTTAATACCTATTGCATAGCTCTAAACTGTTAGCATTTTTGTACATAGCAATGAATTCACTAAAGTTATCCACCCACAGAAAATAAAAAACTTTAGAATTATCGAAGGTTATGTGGAAAAAATATTATATTTCTACTGGACTAATAAGTTAACGTCACAAATTATGTCAAAATGTGTTCATGATCAAGGTACTGGTGCAAGCGAAAACCGACTATAAGGTGACGAACATTTTCATACCGCGACTGTACTTCTAATATAGTAGGAGGCAACAAATATTGCACATCGGCTAATTAATAAATATAAAAATTTTGGCTTCATAGAGCGTAGTGTGCGTCAGAATGAGATAGCGCTCTACAAAAGCAGAAAAGCCGATATGCAATATTTATTGCCTATAACAATGCTTGTAGAATGTCTCTCGCATCAAATCTCTCCCATTGACGTTTTGACTTGAGATATTGATGATGATGATAGCCTACGATAAAAGGTACTTCCAAATTGCATATTTTTAAAGGTCTTGATAAAATTTGTTTTAGTTTCAGTGATCATTTTAAAACTTTAAAGTTTATTTAAGTTTTTAACTTAATTATACATTGTTGAAGCTTTGTTCTACAATGTGAATCTATTATTTTCAGAGGTTAATAACCACGTGGGTTATTATTCTGTTTCTGTTTCGTTATGAACCCAACGTCTAACTACCATGTTTGCCCGTTTGCTTGACTCTTGTATGAATCGGTATAAGTAAAAAAAAACTTTCTGTCTGTGGTTTTGTAGCTCCAAAATCCTCCTATTTGCATGTGATTTTTTTGTTGATTGGTCCCATTTTCCGAGGATGATCATTTCTGTCGAGGGTTTTGATTTTTTGTTAAAGTAATGTAATTTTCTTTTCGTGTTAATATCGGACTTCTAAAAGCTTTTTAAAGGATAGATAATGAAACAAAATTCTGCTAAAACGGTTTCTAGGAAATAATCATTACAAAATATTATACTTACCAAAAAGTAGCAGAGCACAAAGGAGTGAATTAAAACCAGCTTTAATTAAAATTCTTCGAAAAGCCAATCCTTTCGTTAGATCGTTTTCAGGATTATTTACAACATCAAACAAATCACCAATAAGAATTGAAGGCATTTTAGCATGTGTATCTATGGTAAAAAAAAAAAAACTTTTGATTTGATACTCAATCATAAAAACGGAAATGTTTCTTTATAGTTTAATAGTATTTTATTTCATAGTACCTACCTAAGAGCGATTGCAAATTTGGCGGACTATAGTGTTCGCAGTTGCTAGTCACCTCCTAGGGTATGTGAGCAACGAGAGGGGGAATGAACCATTGCCTGGATTCACCAGTCTTCAATCAACAGCCGCTGACTGGCGAACAGGCCAATAGTTCACTCCCACCTTATTGTGCTTACACTTAAGTAAAAAAAAATAAGGCCATTATAACAAAGCATTACATACCGAAATATTCTTAATCCCTTTCGTTAAGAACGGGATGGTCTCTTTCCGGACAGACGCGACCAGAAACAGCGGTATAAAGATGAGTAGAGCAGCACACCACAGCACCACTAGGAGGAGCAGAGCCTGTTTCCTCCCTGGAGGCCGGAGTCGAGGCTCTGTGGATATGGAGAGCCAGCGGTCTACTGACATTGCTGTTATCGTGAACACGCTGGCTGCTACGGCTACACCTGGAAAAATAAACTTCTTGAAATGGAAAAACATGCGTGTAGAAAAATGCTGAGTATTACACCTACAAAATTGAAAAAAAGCAGCCGAGTGCGAGTCGGACTCGCCCATGAAGGGTTTCGTAGCAACAAGTAACATAATATAAAAGTTCTTGTATAGTTCGTCGAAAGGTAAATTGCGGTTTACGATTTATGACGTATATAAAAAAACTACTGACTAGATCTCGTTCAAACCAAATATCGTTGGAAGTTTACATAGTAATGTACAACATATATTTTTTTTAGCAAACTATTCAGTTTATAAAAAAACAATATTAGAAACCTTAGCATCATTTTTAAGGACCTATTCATACTCGTAGATACCATGGGTTTGTTGAAAAAAAAAATTGAGTTTTAGTTTCAAGTATGGGGACTGGGGGACCCCCAAAATTTATTGTTTATTTACTAATTTTGTATAAAAATTTTAATGTGGTTCACCGAGTACATCAACTCGCGAAGTTTCAACATTCTAGCTCTTACAGTTTCGGAGAAAAATGGCTGTGACATACGGACAGACAGACAGACAGACATGACGAATCTATAAGGGTTCCGTTTTTGCCATTTGGCTACGGAACCCTAAAAACACCATTTTTAAGTCAAACAAAGTCAGTTGTCTCAATTACTTATTTCGTCTATCTGTAGTTTCTAAAACGAAAGCAAACACCTGAACGACGCTGAAGTTTCAGGTTCTAACAGTGTTGTAACTTTCCAGTTGTTTCCGACTGCCTTCTCAAGTTCGCCTAAGAACAGACATTTCCAGTAGAGTAACCCGATTTCAAGAGAATAGACAATTGTAGGCATCTTCGTTTTACAGACAGCTTTGTGACGGATTTGTGGACTCCGAGTGCTTTATTAGGTTTCTTATTATTAAGAAATATTTTTTTATAGAAAGCATACTATACTTCCACGCGGACGAAGTCGGGCACAGCCAGTGATTTATATCATATAGTGATGATTGATCTAAATTCATATATTTAATAAATTGTTCATATTTTGAAATAAAAGATGTTCAGAAAATAACAATGCAAAAGAGGCACTCTTGACACCCGCACCATTCATGGTTCTACCATGGATCTAGCGAAATGAAGTTAATTCCACTGTAAATTCCACTGTTCTCCGTCCATTCCTGCGGACATCTAATCTGTCCCAGCTAATTGGACTAAGGTCAAGTCTTGTAATTGTAACTATCAGGTTATTGCAACTATTTTAAATAGCTCTATCTATTATCACTATTTCGAACAACGGCAGGCGTTATATTGAACTTCTATCATAAGCGCCAATGAAAATCTAAAGATGGCGCTGATAACAATTGAACTGTGTGAATGACATGGCTTTACCCGCTTTATAGTTGCAATTACCCGCCCCATGGCTGAAAAATGATTTGGTGAAAAATTGAACGTTAATACCTACCAAGGCATAGATATTGAAATCTAATGAAATATTGAAATCTAATGAAATATTGAACAAGGCATATTTGTTCAATTTAAGTAAGCAAAAGCGTGTTTGGTGCTATGTGAATTTAACTGTAGCAGCACCCACAGAAAAAAATACATATAAAACATTGCAACTATAGTTGCAATTACTAGTAGTAATTGCAACTATAATTGCAATGTTTTATATTAACTAATTTGTTTTGATTTATTGTTTATAGATTTAAGATTTATTTATTTGGTAACAATACATAAATATTACAAAACTGCTACTTACTACATTTAACAAACAGGTACTTATAAACTAAAAATGATAAGTTGTACAGAATTAAATGCGTAAGTACGCTAACTCCCACCCTAGGAGAACCTGTGTTGCGGGTAGTTAGCCTCTTTCGTCCAATTAGTAACCAACGTATGTGCTTACGCTAGTTGAGAGTGCAACAGATAATTATGATAATAATAAATAGAACCTTTAATAAAATGCTATTACTGTTACTATTATGTATTTTGTGAAACGTCTCCCATAAATTGAGAGTGCCGACCGAATATCTGTCGACATTCATGAAGGAAGATCTGTGGCCTATAGGAATCCTCTATCGCCGTTTCCGGGGTCGGCTGCCGAGCCCTGTCGCGCCCACGTCGCAGTCACTACGTGCTAGTTAAATATGTGAAATAATACATGTTATATAATATATATTTTAGTTTTAAGGTATTTATACTATGGGCCCTGTATTTTTGTACTTACTGTGTTGCCTGAAATATATAAATTTATTATTATTATTATTATAAAGTTATCTGTAAACTACATCCCAATATTTAATCAGTTTCATTCATCGTCATCATCATCATTATCAGCCTGAGAAGTCCACTGCTAGACATAGGCCTCCCCTACACATTTCCAGGAAGAACGATTTTGAGCCCTTTCCATCCATCGACTTCCCGCGATCTTAACAATGTCGTTGGTCCATCTGGTGGGTGGGCGCCCTACGCTTCATCTTTCGGTTCGTGGTTGCCATTCGAGAACCTTTATTCCCCAACGGTTGTCGGTTCTTCGAGCTATATGGCCTGCCCGTTATTCAGTTTCATTATTGCCTTGAAATAGAACAAGAACATAAAAATGTAGTTTCAGCACCTAGAGCGCATTAAAAAAGCATTTATTGATACTTTTATTTGAATGCTCTCGAGATGGCTTCTCATTTGATAGCGTCCCCACTACGAGTACTCATGAAGTCGTAGACAAGGTAATCTAGGTTTATCGCTTTTGAACTTGATAGAATTGAATAAAATAAATGAAAATTCTAAAGTGGTTTTCGAATTATAGAATATAGGTTTGAACTTATCTTTCTTACTTCTACTGCAAGACAATTTCTATAAAAAATGTTTATTGAAAAACGTTAATTTTTTTCCACATAATATTTTTTTGGGAAAATAGAATACATTTATTTACAAAAAAGCACCTACAATTAGACAAATAATTACAAATTGTACAAAGCACACAAGAAACAGTTGAGCTATCTGCAGACCGATACAAACGATCTAGAGATAGTTCCACTGGTCCAAATCAGTGCCAGACGGAAGAGTTTTTTTTATTATTTTAAGATACTTTTGAGCGTATACCTAGTTATCGGCACATTTAAATATTAAAAATGATAAACGATGGAAATAAGATGAGTAATTATAAATAACAATTACAAGTAAATAATGTTTACAAAAATCTTGCCAAATCTTCCTTTCACTTTCAAACTTTAACTTTGATTTAGATAAATATTGATTCATGATTTTCTCCTTCCACTTCGACCCGGTTTTCTGTTTACATTTGTTATTCATACTATTAATTCATTCACAAGATTGTTCAAGTTGACTGAGAGCAAGCTGTTAGAGAACCCACCCAAATATCAAATCATCAAGAATAACGACCTGACGTAAGCCAAGGCACAAGGCCGCTTAAGTGTGGAACCCTTCTACACTGCTGGGAGCTATAGAGTAAGCACAATAGTGTATCTAAGATGTTGAATTTATTTTGAGAAATTTGGATATATTATCATCATCAGCATGGATAAGTCCATGTTTGTTGTATGGGAGCCTCTTAAATATTTATTTATTCTTATACCAGCCACAGAAATACATCTTAAGACACAGGCTGAAAACAGACATACAGGCAGACAGAAGGACGAACATTGAAATGTTAGTAGTAGGGTCCCGTTTGACCCCTTGGGTACGGAACCCTAAGACTGATACACGATTTAGTGTCTTTCCCTTCTTTACAATATTAAATATTTGCAAACGATGTTAAGTTCACGTGCCGTACAAGAATAGGAGCGTAATGCGACCCAACCCCCCAACGCATCAAAACGATAGGAGGACCTGTTAGGCTTTCGGTCGTTGACGAGATAGGACATTAAGTGCACCTTGTTTCACTCTATGTATTTTTACGCGTATTTTTGTTGGCATGTGTAAATGTGTAAGTATACAATGATTGTCACACTTAGAAGTGCTATAAGCGTAGCTTGCTTTGTTTTTCCTAATATATCGATCGTTCTGTAGACCTACCACAAGCTCTGTCTCTGGCTCTGGTGTTGAGTCTGTGTGAGTGTTGACTAAATCAATCCTGCGTCGAAACGTCACACGCACAGTATAATACACTGGTGAGCACTCACACAGACTCAAAACCAGAGCTAGATAGAGCTTGTGGTAGGCCTACTGAGTTAAGATGACCGTTAGTGGCTTTTACATAATTATATCTCAGTACTTTCATGTTTTGAATCGATACCGAGCATTTATTCTGAGTCTAGAAGTCAGGATACACCTAAAGGCAGTCTACGGACAACGTCACTTGAGTTGGCCACTCAGATACTCTAATTTACTTATGGTCAAAAGTTGGTCCCAATGCAGTACCTCTCCACAGTAAATCTGCCAACCGTGTAGCCGTGCGTCTGATGAGTTCGGGTTAATCGTCACATTAATTTACGCGCTTCGCTCGGTATTTGATGTGTTTGTTTACGGTAAACCAACCCTCATTTTAACTTCTAATTACAGCAGCAAAGTAAATTTTATTTATTGTTTCATAATTTGATAGCCCTCTTTGTAAATTTGAACAATGATGAATTTGCTTTTCGTGTGTATTCATTTTCAACTGACTTTGACGATAAATAAAAAGGTCTTTTATGTCCGTTTATTACTTACTCCTGACAATTGATTTTTTATTTTATGTGGATAGTGATAGCATAAGCCACAGACACATAAGCACACACATAAGCACATCTATCTATATCCTCGCGAGTTTCAGTTTCAATGAAACGCTGTCAAATATCAATGCATATTTGACAAGCATTTTGAGCGCAAGGCTTTAGATCACGCATCAAATTCACTATTGTGGAATTCTTTTGTAGAACTGCGACACTGTTGTCGCACCGATATGACGCCCACAGAAACGTCTTTAGACGAAACCTTTCAGCCAAACCTCAACTTATATCAATGATTACGTCATAATGCACTGTCACACACATTTTCAATAGCTGTGCTCTGTGAGCACCGGTTAAAACCAAGTACGTAATCCTATGACTTGTTGGCTCGGAAAATAAGTCCAATCGATGAAGTCACAAGAAACAGCAGTTAATCATGATTTACCAAACAAACACCGACACCTACCCCCATTCCCATTTAGATCAAATGAGTCAGCACAAACATCGCCTCTGCAATTTGTCCGTTATTTATATTAATTCGTTTCATAATAATATTAAACCTTATAACGCGGTTCGAAATTAATTGACCGAGGCTTATATATATATAATAATAATAATAATACAACTTCCGGGACAGATTGTTTGTTACGCAAAAGAAAGCTGCGCTTAAACCGATTCGTAAGTATATCAACATCTGATGGAGTTTTCTTTTTAATTTAGTTGAATACAAACCAAATTTATTAGATTTCCTTTGTTATTACTTTTTGAGAACATCTCTTAACGTTTTCAAATCGTATCGTTTTATGATATACTTGTTTATTTTTGTATTCATGTGTTAATCTTCAATATTAACCGCGTTTTTATTACAAGTGTACAATGTACATAGACTTAGCGCATTAAGAAACATCTCTTTTCCTTATACAGTTTTAGTTAGATTCGAAGCTACTTGATAATTCTACATTATCAATAGAGACCCTCGAAGGATGTTCCACAGTGAAATTAATCACCACATTCAACCTATATGAAGACGTAGGCGTATTTCATATTTCCCAAGAGGCGAGATTCTGTCCAGTGTTTGTCAGCTACATTTCTCATCCCAGCGCACACCTAGGTTGCTGGCGTCGGCGATCAGTGAAACGCTATCAAATTTGACAGTGATATTTGACAGCGTTTCACTGATCGCTATAGCCAGCGACCTAGGTGTGCGCAGGCCTTAATGCAATCCGTCACATAAAAATACTATAAACTGACATTTTATCTGGCCCCTCAGCTCAGTTGGTAGTTGTTCTACCTTCTGCGCCGTAGGTCGAGGGTTCGATCACCGAGAAAAAATACTTGTGTGGTGAACACAGATGTTTATTCTCTGTCTGGGTGATAAATCGTGTTTTAAGCATGTATTTACAAGGAAAAAAATTAATATAAGTATTAAATCAGCTATTTGGTTCCCATAGTACAAGTTCTGCTTAATTTGGGGTTAGATAGTGTTGTGTGGATTGCCAACAATATTTTTATTTTTTATAATCTTAAGACATTGTCACAATGTGTCGATAAATACATCACTAAAATATATATATTTTATACGTCACATTAAAATATTTTTGTAATTTTTTTAACAAATATGAGATTTTCTTCCAGTTTTTTAATTGTGACTTTTAAGAACGGACCTTGTATATAATTGACGATCTTGCAGACGGTTTCCCCATAAAACCAGACCAGCGTGATGGCCTTGCTGAGCTGGATCGGCATGCAGACCCCCGTCACCAGCAGGTCTGCTGCGGACAGGTTCACCAGGAACATGTTTGTTACGCTGAAACAAATAACAATCTTTTAAAATCATCATCAGCTCAGCCCAGTATCACCCACGGCTAATCGTAATCATAAATCATTTACAGTGAAAGCTGGTTAAGTGAGACTTCAACAGACCTGCAAATTGGTCTCACTTATAGAGGTATCCTACTTACCCAGTGTCTCAGATATCCAGGTATAAATAAATATCTGTCTCATTTACAGAGGGTTCAATTAATAGAGGTCAGAATACAGGTCATTTCAGTAACAGATGTGCGATTATTAAATAAAATAACGTGTTATGAGTATGACAAAATTATAAATGAGTTTTAATATGTATTTGCTTCAATTGTGATGCATACAATATATCTGTATATTATTATGACTTTATATAATAGACTAGCCTCTTTGCCCAGTTGGTAGTAGCTCTACCTTCTGCACCGTAGGTCGTGGGTTTGATCCCCACCAAGAACAAGTATTCGTGTGGTGAAAAAAGATGTTTGTTCGCTGTCTGGATGTAATATTGTATTCTAAGTATGTATTTACAAAAGAAAAGTTGTACTCAATGCTCAATACATTTATTGCTTTACAAAATATGGTTTAGTGTGTAAAGCTGGGTACTAGGGCTCTTTCATTTTCTGGTCGCCTCTTCTACCCTGTGCGTCTCTGGTCCAGGTTCCTTTCCTTTTTCCTGTGATCTCTACTAGGTCTTTTAAAATATTCCTTCTTGAATTATACTTTTTGAAGCACTACTTGCTGTATGGTCATTGTTTAGACGGGTGACTGCTAATTACCGTCTAAGCGCGCTTCCATACTTTTGAAATCACTTAAAGCTGGTTGGTTGGCTTAAGTAGTCGATAAGCCATGACAGTGGTGTAATAATTTTGAATCATAAGAACTGCGTCATTAGAATGCTAACCTTTTCTGACGATTTATTTTTCTTTTTAATTAAAAATGAGAAACAGAGGTCCTCGTTACAGTTAATGCGTTCATTATTGTTGTTTACGAAATAGTTCAAAAGAAATAAACGAAATTAATCTTATAGAAACCTCGTTAAAGAGTAATAATAATTTCCTACGAAAAATGATCTTCCTCCAAAATCCGTTATGACTTTTGCTTTTTAACATTTTGATTTTGATCATAAACATAAACATTCAATTTTATTGAAGAACATGCCTACTTTATTAAAATCTTGGTGGAAACAATTTCAAAGGCAGTTTTCATACGTTGCTCATTTTTACGCAGTGCTGATTCTTTCGTGTAAACAAAACAGGCAATTTTCCCTTCTATCCGCATAACATTCAAAAGAAAAACAACTTTCCAGAACAACTGAAAAGTCTGTAGTGAAGATGGGCGTTTAAACGACAAGCTTAATAATAAAACATACATTTGTTTGGGCAGTTAAACAAACTTACAATGTCAAAGACTTTTTGTTTAGTGATAAAAATAAGGTTCAATTTCATCAGACGAGTGAACACACTCGTCTGATGAAATTGAACCTTATTTTTATCACCGTGAGTGAACATTCTGGTTGCTCAATCCAAAAGTAGAAAATATGACATAACCAAATTAAACGATGACAATTTAGATACAGTGCTAAGGAACAAATATTGCACATCGGCAAATTTCGGCTTCATAGGGCGTAGTGTGCGTTAGAAAGAGATAGAAGCGCTCTACAAAGCCGAAAAGTCGATGGGCAATATTTATTGCCTACAACCGTACATAATAATGAAAATTTATAACCTTTTGGATACATTCGTTAAATCAAATTATAGTCTACTTTTTGCTTATGAATATATTGTTTTGCAAATTAAAAGAAGCAGATAAGTGAAAAAGCCACTCACAAAAGTCGTTTATAAAAATAAACGTAGGCACAAACATTTAGGTTGCTAACCAGCCAGGGATTCCAAGAACGCAGTCTGTGTGAAGTCTTTATAGAAAACACAACAAATTCCATCCAATTATTTAATGTCAGTTATAGAGTTAAAGATATAGAAAAATAATTATTGGCTTGAAAATAGTGTTGAAATTATGGTAGATTAAGTTAAAACCTGATGGGAATAAAAATATTATCACAATTAAATTGTGAATCGCAAGTCTCGACAGATCTCTTGGTAAGATCACTGATGTTAACCAACAGGGTAGTAAGTGGCCTTACATCAGTAGGCCTACCATAAGCTCCGCCTGTTTCTGTCTCATGGTTCTGGTGTTGAGTCTGTGTGAGTGCTCACCAGTGCATTTTACTGTGTGTGTGACGTTTTGACGTAGGATTTACTTAGTCGACACTCACACAGACGCAAAACTGGAACCAGAGACAGAGCCAGACAGAGCTCATGGTAGGCCTACTGTACTTACCCACATTCGTGCATTACTATCACAGAAGCCAGAACCAATTTATCTGCTGCGGTAGAATCACGTCATAGTTATCTTATACTAGCAGCCCGTCCCGGCTTCGCACGGGGTAGACAATACTGTTATACATTATTTTGTTCTATCGCTAATAGTTTCGGCATCGCATTCGACGAAAGACATTTTAAGACTCATTTTTCTACACCTTCGGTTACATTGTTCAAATTTTACCAAGGATCCCTAATTTTTTTCAAAATGAAATATAGCCTATGTCAAATTGGAAGAATGTAGCATTCTATAGGTGAAAGAAATTAATCGGCCCAGTACTTTTTGAGCCTATTCATTACAAACATACAAAAATAGGTACAAATCTTTCCTCTTTATAATATTAGTGTAGAAGTTATATAAATATTTCCTGTCACAATATGGAACGCGATAAACTCCGAAACTACTGAACGGATTTCGATAAAATTTTGCAACTGCCTGTAATATGGTCTAACTTAAAAGATTGGATAGTTTATATTCAATATTTAGGTGTTATTAATTTATAAGGGGCAAAAGTTTCGAAATCTATGTCTATCCTATTCTATCACTTATGGATTTTTCTGAAAATTCTTGGCTTTGACGAGAACAGAATGCACATAGACGCTCTAGAATGTTATTTTTATCTGGAATAATCAAATTTAAAGTCAGTTTGCATCCGGAATGCTCCCACCCAAACGTTAGTAATCCAGATTTATCTAGAATACTCAAATATACCCATGCAAACGGTTCTGAATTCTAGATTTGGACAAAATGTTCTAGAAAGTAGTGCTCCTAAACGTTATAGAATGTTCTTTCATCATCATCATCAATTGATATCAGTCCACTGCTGGACGTAGGTTCACCTTGAGTAACATAGGCTGTGTGTTTAAAAAATAAATGTCCACCCGTGCGAAGCCGGGACAGGCAGCTAGTAGCTTTTTAAATAGCGATATGGGTAATTTACTGCTTCTGTTATCGCTATTAATTGTACTTACTAAAAAGCTCAAAATTTCCCAAATTAGTAGCTTACTGTTTTCTTCCTTACATTTTATGACGCTCCCGCTTTCAGCAGTATTAGTTTAGCAGGTAGGTTATTGTAGAGCTTATTGTACAACATACGATACAGTTCGGAACACTGCGCTCTGCGGATTAAAGCGCCGTTCAACAAGTTATAGTTTGTACTGCAATGCAGCTCTTGCTAGTTTATTTTCACTGGCTTTTAGCTGCTTTTCGAAGTAAAAGATCGAATGTTGAACCTGAACGCGACTATATTCAGACAAAAGTACATATTCTTTTGCATTCGTATTAACTTTATGAGTTCGTCCGGAATTTAAACTAGTTGTCTTACAACGCTTATATAGTTTTCTTCTTATCGTGATACTGGTTTTTTCGAACCAAGTGTGGTGAAAGGTATTTTGGGGGGCCTCAAAGAGGCTCCTTCCGTGCACTTGACACATATTTTCGAATTATTAAGGTTTTAAGACATACCGGTTTCCTCGCAATAAGGCGTTCTTAATAATATTTACATAATATGATTATTATGTCAAAGAGGCTTCCATGATTTGAATCTGCATGTAAATTAGCGAGGGAGAATCGATTGGCTGGGCCAGGCTTGTAGCTAGGTCGTGATGACTTGGAGCTTGTCCTTGGTAGTGGCCATACACTATGAACTGGAGCGGCCATACACATGGACTTATAGGGTACGTTCTCGGTGACTTTGCTTTAGGAAGTGATTGCTTAACATCAGTTGGGCTAAAAAAAAAAAGGTGCAGGTGCAGGTGGGCTGCATGCCTGTTTAATTAAATACTATATCTAAAAAAATCAATTTAAAAAATCTTGCATGACAAATAGAAGTAGTGATGGAAAAACTGCAAGCAAAGCCTTCATCGTCTCATACTTACAAAACATAGATAGATAGATAGAAAATTCTTTATCGCACAAAATTAAAAAGTACTGTACACAGGCGAACTTAATGCTAGATAGCATTGTCTACCAGTTAACCTTTGGGTAGTAAGGAGATAGGTTGGGTAGTGCACATATAAGATGAGGGCTTATTTATTTATTTAAATCTTTAAACACAAACTTATGTGCTAGGAGGACTTAATGCTAACAGCATTTTCTACCAGTCTTCCTGGGCGTGCAAAAAGATGGTGTGGCGTGTTTTTGAGTAAAGAAATAATGTAGGTACTTAGTTGAATCTACTAAGTAGGTATATTATGTAAATCTTATACCTTTAAGGGGGTACGATTTCCATACAAACTTAATTTACACAACTATGGACGAATAAAGTATTAATGTACACTGAAATAGCTGTAACAGGCTATTACAGTGGTCCTTATTACCGGCCAGTTATATAAAGTTGGAGTGTCAGCCGTTGGTCGTGGCAGTCAGGGCTTCGGAAAAAGAACTAACAGACTTTTACGTCTATTTTGAAACAGTTGTTTTAAGCTCATTCACGTATTCAATGCCGAGTACCCGTTAGAAAGAATGGCGAAAAAATTGCTTTTTTGGTTTTTTATTAATATTTATGTTATCTTACAGTTTTCTCCAACTTTATATAACTGGCCGGCAATAAAGAACACTGTAAAATTCTATTACAGCTATTTAATTGTACATTTATACTTTGTTTGCCCATAGTTGTGTAAATCCAGAAAATATCGGCTTCTTTCAGTTTTGAACAAATAACTTTATCTTAATACCATAACTCCTAGCGCCATCTGTTGCTCAGAAGCAAAAACTAAGCTCTGTGAGAATGAGAACTCAAGGATTAATTTGAGAGAACGCCATCTATTGACGAGTTTTGGAACTAAACTACTACGCAAACACTCAAGTTCCGGAAGTTTCTTTCTCATTGCACTCGTGATTTTTTTTTAAATAACCACTTCTTTTTTTTTATTATTATGTCGTTCTATTTTTACATTAATAAGTAGTAGGTATGTTAGTCAGATCGAAAAATATTATTTCATCATTCATCAGTACGTAATTAAAAAATACCGAGCAAAGCTTGGTCACTAACTGCTAGTACTAAACAAAAATAAACACACAGTTAAGCGACAACTAATCACTAATACACATAAACATCGTGCGAGGCCACCCTGATAACCCATACCCCAAAAATCTTATTCTAGAAGATCTTGAAATTGAAATAGTGCCTTTTTGCTTTTTATTAGTTTTTAGAGTGTCTCCAACACTTATCCCCATATCAAGTTTAGATCCGAAACAGTTCAAGTCCTATTTAAGCCTACTTACAAGATAGTGAAAACGTTTTCTTCGAATTTGTTGCTTTTTCCAATCCAATACCAACATTAAATATAATACAAATACAAATATTTTATTTTCTTTAAACTTAATTTATAGTACATTATCTTAGGTTTGGGACCCTCTTTTAAGTATAGAAATACCTGTGTTAGAGGGTCCCGCTCTTCTGTAATATAATTGTTTTGACTTAAAATTATGTAAATGATAAAAACATTATTTTTTTTAATTTATAAATACGGAGCTTACATTAGGTGCGGGGTGCGTGAGTGTGTTTGAGGGTGTGTTGCGCGTGTAAGGGTGTGTTGAGTATGTGTGTGCGTTGGGGGGCATTAAATATTTGCAATATTCTCTGTCAAGGAAATCGAGTCCATGTAGGTATAAGAAAGTGAATTTTTAGGCGTTGTATTTCAAGCATAAGGCCAAGCTCTTTTTGTTTTACAAAACTTTAAAAGTCCAGATTTCATGTGCCTGTAGGTATACCAGGTGAAACCAGATGAAATTTATATGTAAATTGTGCTTCAGAGATATCGGGCTGTTTTATCTTTGAATTCGATCCTGGGTTGTCGAGATCGATCGCAGATAGCCCCCAAGGTTGAAGTAAACGTAAACTTCAATTGGTCAAAGGCTTAGGGTAGCGAAGGTGTAGTCAAATCGAAGATGTTATCGACATGATGAGTTAAAACGTCGGCTTTACTTGCTTACCGAGACAGGTGGTCTGGTTGCGACCCCACCTTCCGATCCTAAGATCGTGGGTTCCAATCCAGTCATGTCTGAATGAGTTATGAATGAATGAGTATGAACACGTCTCGTAACTTCGGGACGTGTTCACGTACAACAAACGGCCGTGTCTAATATAATACAACCACACCCCATTTTTTTCTGCCTGCTTGAGGTTTTATTAGTATTAAAGATAACAAGCTGAAGAACTTACAAACTATTTCAGCTGGGGCCCAATCCACTTAATGTGCCTTTTCAATATATTATGATCTCTATGATTCTATTGAATAATTCTATAAGCAAGCTCGATGTAGGGTCAGCTTACGTAACTCACGACAGGTGTAAGACGAGCCTGAATAGGGAATCACCTTGTGCGGCGTTTGTCCGCAATTACTACATCCCGCTTATCCCGTTTACCGGAAACCATCAGTCAATAAAAATCTATAGTTACGTAATAAAAGGTTGGATGTGCACATTGTGCGCAAAGGGTTGATTTTAGTTATTCAAATTATATTTTTTACTCAATTTTTTTATAGATTTTTTGTGTTTTTTTTTTATAGATTTTTTTATTCATTCAAGAAAATGCTGTAGTGCTGTTCAGCTGTTCTCAAAAGGTAAAAGAACCTACTGGCGGACACCAGTTTTTACTTCCTAACAGCAGTCATTACTCCACCAGCGGCTTACAACTATAGTCACTTTTGGAATAAAACACTGCAAAAATGTGGGTACAGAGTGTGCCAAATGACGTGCTAGTCGCTTTTTCGTTTTAATAAAAGTCAGTATTGTATACAAAATATATCAAAGAATTATTTTTAGTTCTCTGATTGAAGCAAGCTTGTTTACACATTTCTCAAATCAAATAATTGTAAACTGTTTTGGTACATCAACAACATTACCTACGTGTTCAGTGTACCAAAGAGGAATAAATGTAGCTATTTCATTTCTCTTGATGTCAGTGCTATCTTTTGTTTCACATTATCTCGAAAGTTGTGCCTTTTTGACTGTAATAGATAAGTTGGTCGTAAACATCGCGCAAGATAACTCTGCGCGTGACTGAAGGCGTAAAACATAAAAAATGGACTGCAAACGCATAATCTTCAATCGGGGAAGTCGAACTTGCATTGCGTTTAATGCGAGTTCATGTTAGTTTGGGATTAGGAAATGGTTTCCAAACAGTTTTTCTACATTTTCTGCCGTCTGTCACGCGTAAAGTTATCTTGCGCGAATTCTAGTATACTACATCAGCCGGTTATTTCATTCTCCTGTAAACAAAAAAAAGCAGCCAAGTGCGAGTCGGACTCGCCCATGAAGGGTTCCGTACAAGAACCTTTATATTATGTTACTTGATGTAACATAATAAGGTTCTTGTAGTTCGTCGAAAGGTAAATTGCGGTTTACGGTTTATGACGTATAAAAAAAAAACTACTGACTAGATCCAAAAATCAAACCAAAAATCGTTAAAAGTTTACATAGTAATGTACAACATATATTTTTTTTAGTATTATCATTCTCTTACTTTAGAAGTTAGAGGGGGGGGGACCAACTTTTTTCCACTTTGGAAGTGTCTCTCGCGCAAACTATTCAGTTTAGAAAAAAACTATATTAGAAACCTCAACATCATTTTTGAAGACCTATTCATAGATACCCCACACGTATAGGTTCGATGAAAAAAAATTTTTGAGTTTCAGTTTCAAGTATGGGGACCCCCGAAATTTATAGTTTTATTTTTATTTTTATGTTAAAATCTTAATGCGGTTCACAGAATACATCTACTCGCCAAGTTTCATCAGTCTAGCTTTTACGGTTTCGGAGAAAAATGGCTGTGACATACGGACGGACAGACAGACAGACAGACAGACAGACATGACGAATCTATAAGGGTTCCGTTTTCGCCATTTGGCTACGGAACCCTAAAAAGGCAGATGTGAAATTTGAGGAATTGCCAAAGAATTTTTTTATTGAAAAGCACACGTGACTTTCGACATAATTTCTTAAAAGTTATAACAAACGGTCACTTCTGAAGCGGCCGCTGATTAAGATTGTGTTATTGAGAAAGAGTTATGAAACAAACAGCTGGCCCACCTGATCTTGAGCGGCACTTCTGTTGCATTACGCCAAAGAGTACTTCACCGGGTAACTACTAAAGAGGTTGGGATTTTTATTTAGAATTTTTCATCCAACGTAAAATTGTTTACCTGGCCTCACAACTTAGGCTGTCAGCCTACCAGTCTTAGTGACTACAGTTTTGCACACTTTACGTTTTTGACGTAACAACGTCTTATAAATAGATGGAGCCGGTTGCAAGCACATAAAAACATGACTCATGCGGCGTTACATTGCTCTGAAGCGTTCCATTTAAGGCTTGAAGTGCAAGCGAGAGCGCGGAACGAGCGACAAAGAGGCACAATCGGCCTCCGCGTTCGGCAGCGTCCGACATCTGTGTATTTTCTTATAACGTTGTCACGTTCAACTATCGTCAGTAAACCAACTTTACAGACGGATTCGTTTTTTAGTAAAATGGATCTCTGTAGGTCTTTTATATAGGTATTTTAACAATCTTTTCTGTACTTATTTAGTTTTTCCTGATTTCGCAAACAGTGAAAGAGATAGAAACAGCGAAAGAAAAAGAAGAGAATTGAAAACTGTGCCTACAATATTAAGACTACCTAATACTGTCTATAATTTAAGAATGGGCACGGACGTAATTTAAATATGTATAGATAATAATATAAATATCGGTGGGCCGAGTTTTAGTTACAGAATTTCGTAAAAGTGAATCTGTTTACTTTTAGTAGGGCTTCTTGTAAAAAAGCTCACCCGAGGAATAACAATTAGCGTGGGTAAGTAAATTGCTATATTTGAGGATGAGCACTTGAGCAGGGGAAGAGAAGAACAGGCATGAAGAAGAGAAGAACAGGCAACGCGCCTGTTCTTTTAGGCTAGACTCGCGAGACATGGCACCTAGACTCACCTAAGACTTTTAAAAATGACCCTTATTCTTCTGAATAGACAGACAGTTTTTAGTTTTGAAGGGTATATTATAAGCTGGCTCAAGAGTCACTCTAAAGTGATGGAAACAGTACAATGGATGTAGGGCACGTCTTGTATTAGTACAAGACGTGGTAAATAGTACATTGTTACCTGAGTGTTGAAAGTCACGTTTTTTGAGTCCCGAGACGGGTTTGGCGCCAGAGCGTTAGCGAGGGCGCCAATGGAGCTTGAGGGACTTAAAAGACTTTCACCCGAGGTAAACACTGTGCTTTTCATTACGAATACAAGGAAAGTAAAAATAAAAACATGAAAGAAAAATTTGTGAAAATGAAGATTGAATTGCCGCCTTCCCGGTTTTTTTTTTCTTTTTCTCTGGCGGGCCTTCGGCTTCGGCTCGCCAGCATTATTCAGCCATTATTTTCATTCTCATAATTAAAAAAATGGTAAATGTCAAATCTGTGTCATTTTAAATAAATAGTTGAAGCTATATATTAATCAAGTAATTTAGAAGATATATTATTTATTTAATACTATCTTTATGTTATTTAAATTTAAATTTTACATTGCGCTCTAATTAGACTTTTTAAACTTCTTACCGTTGTAATGGGTTTCCAACCTACTTGCTGAATAAAAAGTTGGAATTTGGTTCAACGACCTCTTTGCAGTCAGAAAGACTTTAGAAAGTTGGAACATGGTTGAATAAAATAGAACTTGTTTTTTTTTATAATTTGACAGCTGTCAGTAGAAAGCGATTCTCCCTAGGGCTGAAAGTTTTACTTTCAATTAGGCCCCTCAGGCAACTTCAGACCTACTTTCAGAGTATGAGTAATGAAAAGTACTTTTTCATTACTAAAATTTTTAATTAAATTTAAATGAAAAGTACTTTTTCATTACTCATACTCTGAAAGTAGGTCTGAAGTTGCCTGAGGGGCCTAATTGAAAGTAAAACTTTCAGCCCTAGGGAGAATCGCTTTCTACTGACAGCTGTCAAATTATAAAAAAAAACAAGTTCTATTTTATTCAACCATGTTCCAACTTTCTAAAGTCTTTCTGACTGCAAAGAGGTCGTTGAACCAAATTCCAACTTTTTATTCAGCAAGTAGGTTGGAAACCCATTACAACGGTAAGAAGTTTAAAAAGTCTAATTAGAGCGCAATGTAAAATTTAAATTTAAATAACATAAAGATAGTATTAAATAAATAATATATCTTCTAAATTACTTGATTAATATATAGCTTCAACTATTTATTTAAAATAACATAGATTTGAGCAAACAATTTACCATTTTTTAAATTATGAGAATGAAAACAATGGCTGAATAATGCTGGCGAGCCGTAGCCGAAGGCCCGCCAGAGAAAAAGAAAAAAAAAACCGGGAAGGCGGCAATTCAATCTTCATTTTCACAAATTTTTCTTTCATGTTTTTATTTTTACTTTCCTTGTATTCGTAATGAAAAGCACAGTGTTTACCTCGGGTGAAAGTCTTTTAAGTCCCTCAAGCTCCATTGGCGCCCTCGCTTACGCTCTGGCGCCAAACCCGTCTCGGGACTCAAAAAACGTGACTTTCAACACTCAGGTAACAATGTACTATTTTATGGGTAAAGGCTCCTGTTCGATATCAGTTACGCAATATTGAAAAATATTGACTTCGAAAACCTCAAGAACTTACAAGTAACAACTCTAAATTCTTCTCATAGTTTAAAACGCTTGAAGCGTTTAGCTCTGCCAACTTTGAGGAAACATCGCTCCACAAACTTATTATTGAAACTAAAATATATTGGTTTGGTTCTACTCATAGCTCTCATGAGAAGTTTAAGGTCAAGGTCTCTTAGCGAGGGAATAGGGCGATTCTCCCCAAGATCAGATATGATAGATCAGTTATGAAGAGCTCCGTAAACAAACTAAAGTTGCATGACCCAATCTTAATAATATAAAGTGCGCACACCAGATTTATAGACTTTTGAAACTGCTGTGGTAACGATTATTGCGTACGGAAAAAAAAACAAATGGTTGTCTAACTCAAACATAGGAACTAAGCAAACTACTAGCGGCTAATTTCACAGGGTAAAGGTCCGGCAAGCGTGCTGTAAACGAGTTGAAGTAGAGTCCGCGCAAGGTAGCTCTGCGAGTCACAGATGGCAGAAACAAGAAAAATTTAACTGGTGCTATGTTTTTAGAAATTCGAGGAATTGCCAAAGGTTAGGCTAGGTGAGTCTAGGCGCCAGTTCTACTTGACCAAGCCTAAAAGAACTGGTAAGAAACTTAAGACTTTGGCTTTGCCGTTAGAGTAGCATATAAAGTCTGTTGCTCTAATCTATGAATTCTATGAGAGATGGATTTTTTGTTTGATGGACAATTGGACATCTACGACTGATGATGCTGATGAGTTTATTATTTTGCTCAGCAAACCGTTTGTTTTCATCCATTGCCTACCTGGAAGTAGGCCTTCAATTTATTTTGTCTTTCTATACTTGTATAATTATTTGTAATAAACACCTAAAACAATTCGGTAAAACAATGGAAACCTAAGAAGGTTCCGTCTATTGATAAGATTCCAGTAGTAGCTTTGTTCTATAAAATCCTGAAAAGTGAGTTTCAAATTTATTAATGATGATGACATAAGGTACAAGTAATCGTTGAATTATTAATAAAAAACAAATAGGCTTACCATGAGCTCTGTCTGGAACTTTCTCTGGTTCTGGTTTTGAGTCTGTGTGAGTGTTGACTAAAAAAACCCTACATCCAAACGTCACACACACAGTATAATGCACTGATGAGCACTCACACACACTCAAAAACAGAGCCAGACAGAGCTCATAGTAGGCCTACTGCAAAAAAATATCTTATTTATTTCCATCCAAAAAAATTGGACCGTTACTGCATGTACCTTATATTTCTTCAGGTTGACAAAGCCACATTTTTCTCGGTTACTCACTATGTCCAAACCACTTGTCATTCATTTGGGGCCCTGTATTTATAAATGTATATTGTGGAAATGAGAGTTTAGAACTAGAGCATTTGCTATATCTGTATGAATTTTATTTTCTTTCTTTTTTTTTTTCTTTCTACAACCACAACCACATTCGGTCACCGATTTGAAAAACCATAAGTAGAAAACAAGCGCATGACGAAAAAAATAAGCCCGCCAATTTCCCACTTAAAACAAGGAGGTTGGCAACCCATTACAGCAAAGAGTTTGCTCAGTCTATGACAAATTACTGTATTTTCGCTGCGTGAAATGCTACTTATAAAAATGACTACTTCAAAAGAAAACCACTATCGTAGGTCGATTTGATCCTATCACTCTGTGGCCACCAAAATCTAAAGAAAAATACCTAGTGGCCTACAAAACTTTCTTACAGTGGTAATTCTGATAAAATGGCCGTATTTTTCGGAGAACGTATGTACGCAACATCCCACAATTGTATCAAAGGGTATCATAAAAAAACGGTAGGAACCGAGCCGTAGTTTGTTGCCTGTTCTTCTAGGTTTGGTCGCGTGGAACTGGCACCTAGACTCACCTATTAGCTTTAGGACGTTTCAAAGTGATTCTTGCAATTCAACTGAATTAATACACATAAGATTTTGATTAGTGTTTTATTACTTATTAGGTAATCCTATATTTTGGAGAAAAAAATACTCACAACTGTGAATACAATATATTATGTACATGCATGCCTAATTATAATGATATTATCATTATTATAATAAAGGAACTAAGTACCATTTTAACTCAGCAACCATTATAATTTCGACTATTTTGTGAGTCGGAGTTATTTTTGCTTGCCGTTTCACTGAACCTACCTTCCATATTTTGCTCACATAATGTAGATTCGAATTAGTTAATGAATAAAATTCATCGAATAGCTTAAGATAAACAGTATTGAAACTGTGAATTTATGAAAAAATAAATAAACATAAAAATGAAGATGAAAGTTGCACATCATATTTTTAAATTGACCTACTGTAATTTAACCTTTCTTGCCACACAACACATTGATGGTGCCATTAGCCAGGGTGTGGCAGCCTTGCTTATACATTCCATGAACAAATTTACAGCTATGATGTATGTTTTACCGAACAGAAGATGTTTTTCCTGTGGATAAGGCTCCCTAATCCTCCCCTCGTACCTCGGGGAACTGGCGCCTAGATTTATCTATACTAATATTATAAAAAGATAAAGTTTGTGAGTTTATTAAGAGGTTGAAGAAGTAATCTCTAAACCTCATCTAGGTACTAAAATGATTTTGAAAATCGATTTATTATTTTACCACCACCATTATTTGTAAATGAAAGATTGTTTCGAGGTAGTCACCGCCCAACAAAGTGTCTAGCTAGTTCTTAGGACGTTTCAAAGTTATCCTTGTGGTTCTACTTTGAGTTAGGTAAATTCTGGATAAGTTCGACTTGGCTGGAAAGATGGTATAGATATTCCGACCTATAACTTAGTTTGGTCAGTCTGTGTTTTGGACAAAGGTTGTTTTTATTTCTAGTATTATTGATGGATATCATTTTAAAATCGAACCTTTAACCCTGAAACGTAAATTTTCCAACCATAGTCATAATTTCTAGTTGCCTGAATTTGTTGGTGAAATTCATTTCAATTTTGTCCCAGTCACTACAGCATTTATTGAATAGAGAAAATAAAGGAACTTGACTTTGACGCCCTACAAAATGTATTAATAGACCGCTGTAAAGTTTATCAGACTTCAAAAACCTCTCAGCCTGTTGTTGAAGTCTATCAACAACAGAGTTATACAAAAACAGGGGAATAACAAGTGTTGTTACTACAGGGGCAAACTGTTGAATGCTAAGCTTATAAGATTCACAATAGAATCCTGAGTGGCAGCGAGGGGTTTGAATTAAATCATTATTTGCGAGAGATTTACCTACTCGTCTGAGTCAAATATTTAATTTAGCTCTGAGTGAAACACTTGGAGTTGAATTTCAATATAATTAAATCAAAATAATTAGGTATCTTGTTATAAGATCGTTTGCAGCACCAATGAAAATTAAATAATTATCTACTCAGGACGTTGCTGCTTACAGAATCACGAGTAACATAAAAACTCATGCGCAAATTTTTATATTACGCTTGTTTTTGGTAGCAAAGGCTATTCGGGTTGGAACAGCGAAAACGTAATTTCATTCGACGCAGCTAAAACTAATACGGATCTCTCCTAAGTCTTGCTTTGAGACAAGGGTCGAATAAGCGGTTGTCAGCTTGCTTGAGTAAGGCCCATTCATTGTCTAGTCGCTGTTTTATTTTTTAACCGACTTCAAATAAGGAGGTTCTAAATTCGGTAATTTCTTATTTTTTTGTGGAGTTTTATAAGTGCAAGAAAAGAGGTTTATTTGAGGTGCACTTTTATTAATCTTAACACTTTTTCAAAAGCACAGATTATTTTATAATCGCGTGCTTTCTTCCTCAAATGTAAGCCAGCTGCTGTCTCCTTGGAAGTCATCTTCCCATCTTCGAAATGGTCTACCTCTGGCTCTTTTTCCTTCTCTAGGGTACCATTCTGTCACCAATTTTCTCTCACTGAATTAGGCTGGCCATTTTATCAGGAGATAAGATGGCCAGCCCAATGCCCGTTGCCTATACGCTTCGCCAAAAGCACAATTGCAACTCCTAAGTGTGATAGCTCCCTAATATACAAACTTACCTGTGATAGGGGCCTATAAGTTAGCGTCAGATAGACAGAATGATTGCTGGATAAACGGTTCAATAAACGTAGCGTGCTGGGATGGTATTATTAGGACGATAAATTGAGCTAAGTAATTGTTTATTAATCACGAAGATAGTTTCAGCATTAAATCTAATGGCTACTAAAATTGAAAGAATTATCACATTCTCATCAAAACGTACAAGAATCAATAAATGAGGTTTCCTATCCATTTAATTATTAATTATTCCACTGTTACTTGACAAAAAACAACATAAGGGACAGACAATGGTCAACGCCCGTATCACATTGACAACAAAAATATAAAATCACTAAACCTATCATCGAAAATTGCGAGCAGATTTTTGATACCTTTATTCAATTGTATTTAAATCTTTCAAAAGGAAGTGTGCGAGCGAAAAGTTGTTTCACGGTTTGGATCGTCTTAATAAAAAAAATCTCGAATGGAAACTACGAATTAGAAAACAAAGCGTGTAGGCAGGACCCCCACCCGATGGATTGACGACATTATAAAGATGACGGGAAATCAGTGGATGAGGAGTACTCAACATTGTTCCTTGAAAGTTTAGAGAGGCCTAATGTCCAACATTAGATTTTACCATGCTGACGATGCTAAAAATTAGGAATTAGGATGTAGGGCACGCGAAGGGTACCAGTAGATCGATAGCTACCAGATTGAAATAAGCTGGTTGTAAACACAAACATTCAAAATAATACACCGACCCATTCTGTTGGGTCTTGAGTAAATAGTTACGAATTTTTCCCTATCTCAATTGGCGAAGGCTTGGCAACTCGAGGCTTTAATCAAACAGTAGGCCTACCACAAGCTCTGTCTGGCTCTGTCTCAGGCTCTGGTTTTGAGTCTGTGTGATTGCTGTCTAAATAAATCTTACATCTTAATCTTAATATTTTACACTGGTGAGCACTCACACAGACTCAAAACCAGAATCAGAGACAGAGCCAGATAGAGC
Source organism: Thera britannica (assembly GCA_939531255.2). Classification (NCBI taxonomy): domain Eukaryota; kingdom Metazoa; phylum Arthropoda; class Insecta; order Lepidoptera; family Geometridae; genus Thera; species Thera britannica. Next base: position 14,297,259 of record OW618034.2, on the reverse strand, counting down.
TTGTGGTAGGCCTACAGATCGCGTTCCAATTTTGCTCTATTCTTTTATTTAAATAAATATTGAGAATTAAGAGGAAGCACGGTTGGCATTGAATCCATACAAGCGTAGTCTTCTGTTTTTCCTCTGGATAATAACACTAGAGTAAATATTTTTTTATCATACAGTCTTTATGTACTATTGTATGCCGCTATGCTGCGTTTTTCTACAAAAGATTTATGAAAAAGAATTATAAGAATTAAGAACCTTAAAAAATTTACCATTTTTACCACCCACAAAGACTTAAACCTCTTTAATAACAATATTATTATCAAAGCAAGATTTAATTTAATCGGTCACTTATGAGTCGTGTTTTAGCTACCTGAGGTCTCCGTCTTTGCAATACAACCACAAAAGGCCTTCCAAAGCACTTCGGCGTCTCAGTGTGATATCACCGCCATCAATAACCATACAGAAAGTTGTGAATGGCAAGCGTCGACAAAATCTACACGCTAAAAGAAATAAAAACATTTTCCAGGACAAATCTGTATTGCGGAACAATTTAAAGTTTCTTAGTAAAAATCGCTGTAATTTATCCAAGCGTCGCTCAAAGTACTTCAACTTCGCTTTCTTTAAAAAGGTGGTTGGTTTTGAAAAGCGATCGTCAGTTGACGGCCGTAATTTTGCTATGTGTAACAGCGGTCTGATATTGCAAGCCTTGGCGAAATTAAGGCAGCCATTAGGGAAATCGGAGCTTTATTTAAGTTAATGTTTTTGATTAAACCGGGCTGGTGAGCTGTTAGCTAAATTTCAAACTCGTAAAGGTGGATTTATACTGAACCAGGCTGGAGCCAGGCCTGGAATTTCAACCCTATTTACACAAACTTGGAGCTGAATTTACTTCCTCATCTTCCGGAGCTGGGTCGGTGCCAGCGTTTTTAGCTGCATCCTTCACCAAAAAAGCTCAAATTTAGTGAACGGCAAGGTATCAGCTCGGTGTGGTGTGAATACACCATACTCCAGTCAAATTCGATGTGGATTGTTTGTCAACAAAACATGTAATACACCATAAAACCACTTTTTGTCGTTGATATTTTAAAAATTTCAACGGAATTGGAGTTTTTACTCCCAGCGTGCCACTTTAAATTTAAAGATTGATAAGACTAAGCTGTACTTTATTAAATTAAAACTATGATGTTACAAACAACACTGAAAAATATTTTCTTGTTGTGTTTTAGGATTTTCACAAGCTATGAGTTATGATAGTTTTAAACGCGCAAATCCAAAATAATACGTTCGTAATGCTTGAGTAATTTGGTACAAGGTTGAATCAACATTTTTTGATTTTGTATTCAGATTTATTAGGTTTGATAATACCACAGACGTAGGCGAAATAATGTTTGAAGTAGGTAAGTACTTACTTTTTTGTATAGTTACATTTCACAGCTACAACAATGAGCATAATATTTGCCACCACAGATAACAAAATCACTGGCACATATAAAGTTATCAACACATTTTCCGGCTGGAAAAATATATCCAACTCGTTTCCAAATGCAAACGTTACATTGACAGCTGTCAGATTCAAGCCCTGGAGAGGGCTGAAGTCCGTCAAGTTGGAAAACATTGTTTTTTGAGTTATCGCATTTTGGTGTTTGACAGTCGACACCTTTCACCCACTGAACTTTAAAAAAAATCAGGTTTGTTAATTCGTCTCATGTTTATAAATATTTTTCAAAATATTTACATATTTTTTGAAAGACACTTTACTAGTTTATATTATATTATACAAATAACAAGCTTTTCTTCTCAAAAGTTTCATCTATCTCCGTGTTTAAGACCACTCGTCACTCACTCACAAATATTATTTCACATTCTAAAATATTTTTTCGCAACTTTTCGCGCACAAATCGAGTTGAAAGTTCCGTGCGTGCCAAAGCAATGTCTGAAACTTACTGAATAACATCTGTTGGGCGAGCGAGAGGCAAGATGCGGCGAGACAGGGACGGAGCATCGCAGTTCATTGAAAGAGGATCTTCACGGACAGATAATAAAGAATGGACAGGTGGATGATTGAAGGTAGACAACATAATAGTCAGCATTATTATATAGGGTAGAACATTTCAATATTTTTTCTTTTGTTAGAAATATTCCAGATATATTATTCAGTTTTTTGGCTGATAGAATAAATTAGATGGACAAGGAAACCGTATATCAAAGATGGTATTGATATTAACAGAAATTTCACAATACATGATATACCAACATTATCTTTAGGTATCATAAAAACATTAAACAAACAACATTACATTAATAAACAAACATTACTATAGCTTTCAATCTATTGACAGAGGCTGCTAGATTCTAATAAAGTCGCAAAGCCTAATTGTTATTTGTTTAGGACTCTTGCACCTGCATTTTGGCTTGAAAGTGGTCTAATAATCTAGGTCTAATATTTAATTGGCCTTTAGTTATTATTCTTTTATTTAATGTATGTACCTAGCTGTAAAATTCCAAAAATAAAATAAAAAATCAATCAAATCAAACCAAGATAGTCTTTAATCAGTTGAATTTCAAGAATCACTTTGTAACGTCTTAAAGCTAGGTGAGTCTAGGTGCCAGTTCCACGCGACCAAGCCTAGAAGAACAGGCAACAAACTACGGCTCGGTTCCTACCGTTTTTTTATATGATCCTTCTACAAAATAATCAATAATAATAACAGTGAAGTTCCAGTGTGGTGCCACTTCACTTAGTCAGACAAAATCTACCTATAGATGAATACAGGGTTATTCATTATTAACTGCAAATACTCAGGAATTAGGTTCAACAAATAGAATAAAAAATATTTATAAAATTATTTTTTTTAAATTTGATCAAAAATTTTTTCAAGTTTTTGTATCAAAATTTTATTTTTATTAATTTCTTTACGGCTATTGCATAATGATTGCCACGGAGAACAGGACGATGACCCACCCAGGCGGTGACTGAACGCAGAGTGTGACTCACGGCACGCGGGCGCGGATCAAAGGTCAAAATAGGTCAGGCGCCAATGATTCCTTTATCGATTTTCTCGGGATTTTCATAACAAAACTTAAAAAAATCATTTCATAAATATTTTTTATTTTATTTGTTGAACCTAATTCCTGAGTATTTGCAGCTAATAATGAATAACCCTGTATAATATCATCTGCAAGAGCATAGAAGTTTCCCGGGAGATTATTAGGTTTAGGGTTGTTCCCCTGGGACGCCAAGTTTCCTATGATTTCTTTAGTAGAGTTGCTACCTCGCATTTCAAGACTACGTTAGAGGATTTTTTTTCTGACAGGCAACATCTGCAGAGTGAATGGACAGAGTGCAGATAATATGATAATTCAAGGGACAAAAACCTGAAAGGCCTGCGCACATCTAGGCGATGGCGATGGCGATAGCGATCGTTGTGATATTTGACATCGTTTCACTGATCGCCATCGCAGATCACTTACATGTGCGCAAGGCTTAAATAAATAAATAACACTAAGTAAATAAATAACATGTCCCAAAATTCAACGATAAGCCGGCACCAGAGGATGGACCTACTAATGACTACTCGAGAAAAAAAAAGAAAAAAAAAATACCTCTACTTTTTTTTAAATTACTTAAAAAAAATGGAAATTCTTCGAAAATGTATACCCCTTATGACACTTTTAACTACCATGACCACAATTTTTCAAATATTTCAGTTTTTTTGTTTGTATCGGCAACCTAAGTAGTACTACTATTCACCATAATCTTTGAAAATTACAGAATTTTCGTAGTTTTATACAAAAAAACAACCAAAAAAAATTATTTCCCTAAAATTTTGAAAGGTTTTAACGTTCAGTAAACTTTAACTCATCGTAGTGTAAAAAAAAAATATAGACACTACTATGGCAAGTTTTTTAAAAAATTAGCGCAACAAACCTAGATTTTAAAATGGTATAATACTTTAGGAAAACTAGCCACAAAAAAAAAATAATGACACTTTTTCTAATCAAGAACCAAATTTCATAAGTTGTTGTTAATAGTACCTAATCACTTCTACTATGTGCCCAAAATAGATTTTTGTTGTTGGAAAATGTTTAAAAAAAAGTAGAGGTATTTTTTTTTTATTTTTTTTTCTCGAGTAGTCATTCGTAGGTCCATCCTCTGGTGCCGGCTTATCGTTGAATTTTGGGACACCCTATACAATATAACAGCCAAACAGAGAACAAATTAATTTCTATATTCACCACACAAATATTTTGCCCTCGGTGGGGATCGAACCCACGACCTACGGCGCTGAAGGCAGAGCTATACCAACTGAGCTGAGAGGCCAGCCAAAAAAAGTTAAGAGAAAGTTCAAAAGGTCCTAGCAATTTGTCTTAAGTTTTAAATAAAGTTATAAACGCATTCTGAAATTAAATTAATTACAATGATCACTTTGAAAAGTGAAGTGATGCTAGAGAGGTAAGAATGCTAAGTAAAGGTCGATTTACATCAAACGAACACAGAGCTAGAGCTAGAACAAGAGCATTCGTTCGTGGTCTTTTAGTGTAAACGAAAACTTGTATTCAGCGTTTACATCAAACAAACAAAGAGCTAGAGCTAGAACACAAGAACGCTTTGATGAGACCGCTCAGTGGCGCGAGCACGTCCGAACACGCTAGAACGCTCTAAGCAACTGTTCGCGCGCTCTTGCGCCGTTTACATCAAGCGAGCGAGCATTCTTAGAATATTCCATAGTATCTTTGCGAACGCACTAAGAACAACGAAGGAATGCTCTACGCCTGTTTACACTAGAAGAATTAGCTGTAGTGGGGATAGAATGAGCATTCGCTCGTTTGATGTAAATCGACCTTTAGACTACAACAGCGGATTGCTAATCCTGTTGACCATTTCGGTTAACGATTCGAAGCTTGCGTCACAAGGTTTTTAGTATCTAAACACCCACCACATAAAGGGTGTAACAAAACAACCCTTTAAAAATAAGCCCTAAAAATATCAAGTTCAAAGTTCTACATCATGATAGTCATAAGTCGCGGGAGCTGGATGGAGGAGCTCAGAATTGTTCTTCCTGGAAATGTACTGGGGAGGGTCTATGTCCAGCGATGCCCTTTTTCAGGCCGATGATGATAAATCATTATCACCGAAAAAATCACGAAACTTTTCCTACGATATGCAGCTGATAAAAATAATGAACAAAATGGGCTCAAAATAGGTCCTTAGATCCTAATTACTAGATATTATTATCATAATCACCAGCCTGAAGAAGTCTGCTGCTGGATAATAGGCTTACACATTTCCAGGAAGAGCCATTCTGAGCCCTTTCCATTCATCGAGTCCCGCGATCTTATCAATGTCGTCGGCCCATCTAGCGGGTGGGCGCCCTATGTTTTGTGTAAGTTATACTAAGTATAAGTTATGATTAATAGTGAGTAGGTATGATCTACACTTTTTTCAATTTTCCGTATGTACACCGCCCTTCAACTCGTTATTTCTTTCCATGCAAAGGTTGCCTGGAAGAGATCGCTCTCAGCGATAAGGTCACCCATTTTTTTACCTAATTGTTATTTTTTTATGTCCTGTACTGTATCTTTTGTGTGGTGAACAATAAAGAGTTATCTATCTATCTAATGTAGAGGAAATTGTGTTGTTCGATTAGATTCCGGACGTTGTCCTTTGACACCCTGTGAGTTCCTTTATATTGCCTCCTTGATTTTATGTAGCAAAAAACATAAAAACGTACTGGCCTTATAAACAATGGAATAAACGGTTTGGGCAGTTGTAAGTCTGATTACTTTTATTCCTAAAACCTATAAAATAAAATTTATAGCTTCATTGGCGACGGTTACCACTAAACAATATGGTGCGCTCAAATGCTTACCCCATGGGCAAATAGTTTAAAAAAGCGGCCAAGTGCGAGTCGGACTCTCCCATGAAGGGTTCCGTAGCAACAAGTAACATAATATAAAAGTTCTTGTAGTTCGTCGAAAGGTAAATTGCGGTTAACGATATAAGACGTATTTAAAAAAACTACTTACTAGATCTCGCTCAAACCAGCTATGGTTGGAAGTTTGCACAGTAATGAAGGTCATATATTTTTTTAGATTTATTATTTTCTTATTTTAAAAGTTACAGGGGGGGGGGACACATTTTACCACATTAGAAGTGTCTCTCGCGCAAACTATTCAGTTTAGAAAAGAACGATATTTGAAACCTTTACATCATTTTAGAAGACCTATCCATAGATACCTTACACGTACGAGTTTGATTAATTTTATTTTTTGAGTTTTATTTCTAATTGTGGCGACCCCCAAAATTTATGTTTTTTTTTCTATTTTTGTGTGCGGTTTACAAAATACATCTTTACCAAGTTTCATCAGTATAGCTCTTACAGTTTCAGAGATAAGTGGCTGTGACATATGGAGGGACAGACAGACATGTGACGAATCTATAAGGTTTCCGTTTTTGCCATTTGGCTACGGGACCCTAATATATACCGTAAGTAAGTTAGAACCTTAGAACTACGCGTCCTTGTCTCCTGGTTTATCTCGCACCATATAGGCTGATAATTCGACGGTTAGCCAATAAGATGAGAGCTACATACATTCTCTCCTGGCATGATACACTCACAGTAAAGGAACGGAGAATAAGATAAATGACATTAGACGTTTACAGGGTTATTCATTATTAACTGCAAATACTCAGGAATTAGGTTCAACAAATAAAATAAAAAATATTTATGAAATGATTTTTTTTGAGTTTTGTTATGAAAATCCCGAGAAAATCGATAAAGGAATCATTGGTGCCTGACCTATTTTGACCTTTGATCCGCGCCCGCGCGCCGTGAGTGACACTCTGCGTTCAGTCACTGCCTGGGTGGGTCATCGTCCTGTTCTCCATGGCAATCATTATGCATAAATATTTTTTATTTTATTTGTTGAACCTAATTCCTGAGTATTTGCAGCTAATAATGAATAACCCTGTATATACGCATACATGACTTTATCGCACCCGTCATCAGCGTCACTGGGCAGAAAATCCAATTTCATTTCGGTTTCCGCTTCCGTTTGACGGGTTGAGATTATTCTAGATTTTCAGTCACAGAATAACATACTGGCAGGATTTGAGTCTTGCTTTGAAATGTGATCTTAGGCGGAGATTTTGGACGTGATGTTTACCTACATCACGTTCTATCAATGACGGGTGATTCAGTGAACTATGCTGGTACTCTGGCATATTGAATGATAGTGCATAGACAAAAACAGTTACTGTTAGGCCAGAATGTACTCTAATTAGAGGTATTTGCTTCTATTGCAGGCAATATACAGCTTTAGGGTAAAGTCTTCAGTACACAGTTGAGGCAGGGTTTTATACTTGCATAGCACCCGTAGCATTCTCACGGCGTAGTTGAATTTATCATCATCATCATCATCATCAGCCTGAAGAAGTCAACTGCTGGACATAGGCCTCCCCTACACATTTCCAGGAAGACCGATTCTGAGCGCTTCCCATCCATCGACTTCCCGCGATCTTAACAATGTCGTCAGTCCATCTGGTGGGTGGGCGCCCTACGCTTCGTCTTCCGGTTCGTGGTCGCCATTCGAGAACCTTTATTCCCCAACGGTTGTCGGTCCTTCGAGCTTCGAGTTGAATTTATACTCCGGAAAATCATGGTCAATACGTACGGAGCTGACTTAGCTACGAGTCCTAATGCCAATGAGTACAATCCTGAAATCCATAAATACAAGACTGCATATGAATATACCTTGAAGTAGTTTCACTGCAACATTAGCATATTAAAATAATTGTTAAAATGGTAAAAAAAAAATCTAAAAAGCAGCCAAGTGCGAGTCGGACTCGCCCATGAAGGGTTCCGTAGCACGACGAACTACAAGAACCTTTATATATGTTACTTCATGTAACATAATAAGGTTCTTGTAGTTCGTCGAAAGGTAAATTGTGGTTTACGGTTTATGACGTATAAAAAAAAAACTACCGACTAGATCCGGTTCAAACCAAATATCGTTGAAAGTTTACATAGTAATGTACAACATATATTTTTTTTAGTATTATCATTCTCTTACTTTAGAAGTTAGAGGGGGGGGGACCAACTTTTTTCCACTTTGGAAGTGTCTCTCGTGCAAACTATTCAGTTTAGAAAAAAACTATATTAGAAACCTCAACATCATTTTTGAAGACCTATTCATAGATACCCCACACGTATGGGTCCAATGAAAAAAAATTTTTTGAGTTTCAGTTTCAAGTATGGGGACCCCCGAAATTTATAGTTTAATAATGCGGTTCACAGAATACATCTACTCGCCAAGTTTCATCAGTCTAGCTTTTACGGTTTCGGAGAAAAATGGCTGTGACATACGGACGGACAGACAGACAGACAGACAGACAGACAGACAGACAGACAGACAGACATGACGAATCTATAAGGGTTCCGTTTTTGCCATTTGGCTACGGAACCCTAAAAATGATGACCATCACAATACATGATAATACCTATATTATGAGCGTAAATTTAACTTTATCAAAAATGAACCTAAATTAAATAAATAAATAAATCCTTTATTTCCAAAATTAATTAAGTAAGTATTACATTAAATTATAAATTCATTTCAATTTTAAGAAATATAATATAAAGATTACTTAATTATTATTGTTTGTTGTTATTATACTTTAGCGTGTTAATATAGTGTTTATTGATCGTTTTTATTTGGCATCCAAACAAATGAGATTCCATTGCCATCTTGTGCTTTTTGTTTATAAGTTTAGTTTATCGAATAAATCCAGGTTTTAGTTTTATCTAGGATTCTTTTTTTTTCCTTTCCTTTTTGTTTTGTTTTTCTTCGCATGGAGGGTTGTGGTCTTGAACTCCCTCGGTGACCACCCAAAATGTTGTATGGCTTATTACAAATTAAATAAGCCATACAAAATACTCTTTGAAGCTTAATACTGAAAATAAACCTTTAATTTTCTACGCAGGGGAGGGGGTCAAAGTCCGCATTTCTTTGATGTCGTATTTCCGTATTGTAAAGTCCATGGTTTCGGGTTAAATTTCCTGTCACACTCCGATATGAATATTTACACATTGCAAACATCCTATTTGTAAAATTTGGTATTAAATAAGTTGGGTATATAAATAGCCCGTAAATACGAGGATGATAGAGGATTATAGTTCTGTGATGTCGACCACGAAGCGTAGTACACGTGCGTAGCACTTGATGAACTTGCGTATTATCATCATCATCATCATTATCAGCCTGAAGAAGTCCACTGCTAGACATAGGCCTCCCCTACTCGTTGCCAGGAAGAACGATTCTGAGCTCTTTCCATCCATCGACTTCCCGCGGTCTTAACAATGTCGTCGGTCCATCTGGTGGGTGGGCGCCCAACGCTTCGTCTTCCGGTTCGTGGTCGCCATTCGAGAACCTTTATTCCCCAACGGTTGTCGGTTCTTCGAGCTATATGGCCTGCCCATTGCCACTTCAACTAACTGACTCTACAAGCTATGTCGGTGACCTTGGTTCTTTTACGGATATCCTCATTTCTGATTCTATCACGTGGTGAACTTGCGTATTAAGGCCTGAAACTGCGTTAAGCGGGCTCCCGCGACGGGCAACCGTCGGCTGGGCTCCGTGGGAACGCGACGGTCCCCGTCGTGGGGACCAGTCGCGGAGACCGGATTAACGCAGTGCCACTAGTTCTATTTTAACGGTGTGCATGTATAGTCGAGTCGATGGAGAACTTAATATATTATTACGTAGCAAAAAAAAACGACAGCCAGTAAGCTCGTTTATTGAATCTAGAAATTATTAAATATAAATAATTTAATTATTAATAATTTATATTAATTAATAATTTAATTATTAATAATTATTTATTATAAATAATTTAATTCAATATTTTCAAACAATTCTTTGCAAATTTCTACTCATGCCGCTGTTCGTATGCTTTTCGGTCTTTATACAGTTCATTCGCCTGGTCCCGTATGGCAGGGTGACACTGCACTTCCACAATTACCCTTTCTGTATCGAAAGACATTGTCCTTGATTTTCTCCGAGCGTGCGTGCGACCCGTATCACCTAGCGTGATTGACTGAACAAGCCCTTGCGTGTTACCGCTGGCGGGCACCACGCGTGCCCCCGCGACGGGTTCCGTCGCACGGAGGCGGGCCCCGTTGCGTGGGTGCGGGGCGCGTCTCCCTGTGACGGACGCCCTCGCAGGTCCCTGCCACGGAGCACTTTTGTATGAAACCGCGCGGGCGCCCGCTTAACGCAGTTTCAGGCCTTAGTATCAAGTCGCGCAACGAGCTATGGAGAGAGCTATGCTGGGAGTTTCACTACGTGATAGAATCAGAAATGAGGATATCCGTCCATACCAAGGTTACCGACATAGCTCGTAGAGTTAGTAAGTTGAAGTGGCAATGGGCAGGCCATATAGCTCGAAGAACTGACAACCGTTGGGGAATAAATATTCTCGAATGGTGACCACGAACTGGAAGATGAAGCGCGGGGCGCCTACCCACCAGATGGACCGACGACGTTGTTAGGATCGCGGGAAGTCGATGGATGGAAAGGGCTCAGGATCGTTCTTCCTGGAAATGTGTAGGGGAGGCCTATGTCCAGCAGTGGACTTCTTCAGGCTGATAATGATGATGATGATGACTTGATGAACTGACAACATTAGGAAGATCGTGGGAAGTCAGTGGAGGAAGAAGTCTCAAAACTTTTATTTTTGGTTTTAAGGGAAGCCTATCTCGAGAAGTGAACTTGTTTGGGCTAATACAAATATACAAATCAATTCAAAAAACTGGCTCATTTTCTTACTACCTACTTACCTACATTACTAGTATAGTATTATCTTATCTGTGCCTACGTACTTAATATTTTTAGATCACACTCCATTTTTCAACCGTTTTGGCAAGGACTCAGAAACAAAACGAAAAAATATTATATCCTGGTGTGCAAGTTGGGTCACTCTTGAGTTAGTGTTGATAAATGATGATACGTATACTAAACTAATTGTAGGCGTTGGAAATATTTCAGCGCCATTGTTTGGTAGGTACAGCCACGTTCACAATATTCATTAGAACTAAATAATGGTGGGCATTCCACAAACCCACAGAGAACCCGTCCGTCACTACGCTTAAACAAAATGAGAGACTCGAAATACTCGTAGTTCTAAATGCTTACTGAGTGCAGAAAGTTATAATATTCTTAAATTTAAAAGTTCAACAGGTTAAATTTCTATGTCTACCCTCCCAAATTTTTAAAGTATGCTGCTTGCTATTTATTATATTTATTTTTTATTATGTGTGTCCGGTATGGACCGGACTCACAACTGCTCATGCAATATGTTCTTTCCTTCCAAAGGTTGTCTGGAAGAGATCGCTCTTAGCGATAAGGCCACCCATTGTACCTTCGTTTTTAAGTGTTTTTATTTTGTTATTTGTAATTTTCCACTTTGGTGTTCAATAAAGCTATTTTCTCCTATTCTATTCTTGAACAAAACAACTTCGGAAGACTTGGTTTTATTTATTCATGACCAAAACTTGAACTCTTTAACATCAAATGGGAGCTCATGTTAAATTGGTTATTTGCGCCGTCCGACGAATTAATTTACTTCTTTGATCTCAATGGAGTTGTTGATCTTCAATTCGATTACGAACATGACTGTAAATTCCTTTCCACCCGTAGTTCATTTGTGAATAGATCATTTAGTGAATGTATAGTGGCGGAATTAAAATGTTCGTCGATTTTCAACTTGATTTGTTCAACGTATTACGATCACATAGGTACTACCTATATAATATAATAATATATTTGAAACTGAATAGACAGAATACACCGACAAGTTAACGTCACAAATTATGTCAAAATGTGTTCATGATCAAGGCACTGGTGCAAGCGAAAACCGACTCTAAGGTGACGAACATTGTCATACCGCGACTGTACAATGAAACGTTCGTTTGTTGCGTCATAGATTCATTGTTGATCTAATTTTACGTCAGTACGGACGGACATACTCGTAGAATTAGTTCTGATTGGTGAACTAGAGGTCGCTGCTAAATTTGTAACAGCTGGGCTGAGCTGGGCATTATGGTATAAAACAGCTATTGCGTTGTGGCGCGCTCTTCTTATTAACTTTCAATAGGTACAATTGAAGTTTACTAGACTTGTACTTCTAATTTTTTTGACTTTGACCCTTTTGGACAACCAGTAAGTTAAAAGGATTCAGTATACTCTGACCTATTCAATGTTTATTGTTTAATTAAACCTATGTATACAAATATTTACAAAGCCATAAAGACGTTTCAAGCATTCATTGAAATAGCATAAATTTCGTATGCTACATAAAGATCCAATATCGTAAATTGTACGCCTCCGCCAACAATGTTGAAATAAATCTAAATATTTTGAATTTCAGTTGGAAAGAGCACTGAACTTCAGGTAAAAAGTTATGAACAGGGTGGATCATCAACATCCATCTGAAGTGCACCTAACAGTAGGCCTACCATGAGCTCTGTCTGGATCTGTCTCTGGTTCTGGTTTTGAGTCTGTTTGAGTGTTGACTAAATAAATCCTACTTCAAAACGTCACACACACAGTATAATGCACTGGTAAGCAGTCACATAGGCTTAAAAGCAGAGCCAGAGACAGAGCCAGATAGAGCTCATGGTAGGCTTACAGAGCTTGTTTGGTGATTCATAACCAATTTTTTTATATACTACTAGCTGATGGAACAAGCATATGGCCCACCTGATGTTAAGCGGTAACCATCGCCATAACAAAGCATTACCTCGTAGGTCACGCACGTCTGGAACGTGCCCTACGATGCACTGCCCTGTGTCCATCAACTTGAGGCTTAGGTACAGATGTTTCGCCTCACGTGCCAGTAATTACACCGGCACCCATGCCCTTCAAGCCGAAACACCAGCGACCAATTGGGTTAGTGGGGTCACCATTTTGTGGGAATGGTGTCCCACTTGTGATATTTATACCTGAGTGCTTCGTTTTTCGGAGGGTAGCTGTCAAGTAAGGGTTGCTAAGCTATGACAAAATATATTAATTACAAAATCAATTTGAAGTTCTTAGTTTAATTATGGCAACGTCTTTTTCATTAGGTTTAATATTTTTAGTTAGGTTTTATTTCTGTAGCGACCATTGACCAAATTAGTTTCTTATACGACGGCGACGCCAGACTTAGAAATCTCACCAAAACACTATCATAATTTTATGCATATCCAAACATAATAATACATATTATTATATTAAAAAATGACCCAAAAATGTAAGAGACATACCTATGCTTCCATAAAATAACCTATGAAATCATAAAAAATGCTGTCTCAAGAAATATTGATGTGTATTAAAGATAATTAAAGAATAAAAATATTTCAGTGCATGTGTCATTTTTCAGGGCTGATATTTTAACACCCGGTTTGATAATATTCCTGAATCCATATCCATCAATCTATTCAGATATACATTTGCATTGCTATTCTAGATCAATGAATCTTCACATTATTCACCCAGTGTAATATCATCTAGGCTTAGCACAAGCTCTCTCTGGCTCTGGTTTTGATTCTGTGTGTGTGTTGACTAAATAAATCCTATTTCGAAACGTCACACACACAGAATAATACACTGGTGAGCACTCATACAGACTCAAAACCAGAACCAAAGACAGAGCCAAACAGAGCTTGTGGTAGGCCTACTGTACGCGTCTTCTTCGAGTCTGTACGAGTTCTTTTGAACGCACAAGGTTACAAGTTACTCAGTGAAATAACTTCTCACTCACATAAAGACTTAAAACGATGAAATTATATAAAGAAAATTGGGAGCAGCTAGCTTCTGAGCAATAAAATAAAATTTGCACAGTTTAGAAAAAAAAATACCCTTACATGTCGTCTTAGAGCTGGTTCAGACACGGCGGAATCCGCGCGGTTCCAAACCGCGCGGGTCAACTGCGCGGATCTTATTTACATTAGCGCCTATTCATTCGTTCATACCTGTCCGGGCGGATTGACAATCCGCGCGGCTACCGCCTCTCAACCGCTAGAAAATGAATTCGCGCGGTTGCCGCTCGGATCTATTTAGAGCTGGTTCAGACACGGCGGAATCCGCGCGGTTCCAAACCGCGCGGGTCAACCGCGCGGATCTTATTTACATTAGCGCCTATTCATTCGTTCATACCTGACCGGGCGGATTGACAATCCGCGCGGCTACCGCCACTCAACCGCTAGAAAATGAATTCGCGCGGTTGCCGCTCGGATCTATTTACTTGACGTACCAGGAGCGCGTTCAGTTACTGCGCGGACGCCGCGCGTATCGGATGGTGACAATGGATCGCTTCGACACCGAGCTATTCATCGATGAGGTGGAAAAAAGACCTGCTATAATGAATTTATCGACATTCTTAGATAATTGAAGAATTTTGGTTCTAAACTTCTTAATTTTGGATATAAAGCCTGAAACTGACCATGGGTGAGCCGATCACGTAATATTGGATACACCCAATACTGTCGTTCTTCTTTATTTTTTTTATACACATATAGCTTCTTCGACTTCCATGATTGGACTGTCACTCTACACTCCACAAATACATCCGCACCCCTGTCTGAACCACGTTTAGAACCGCGCGATTTGCATCCGCGCGGAATCCGCCATGTCTGAACCAGCTCTTAAAGTTTACAACTAGTTGAGCAAACTTAGCAGCAGGTGAGATTGTAGACAAAATGCAAGCCTTTAGATTGTAAAAAAAATGTTGTGGCTATCTGTAAAGTCGGTTTACTGACGATAGTTGACCGTGACAACGTCATACAGCTGTCCACGCGGACGCATCGCTCACTCAAGTAGGAGAGAGACAGAATTGATGTCGAATGCTGCTGATCGCGGAGGCTGATTGTGCCCGTTTGTCGCTCGTTCCGCGCTCTCGCTTGCTTTTCAAGCCTTATATTTCATTTCATTTCATTTATTCACGAACAATCCTTTTACAAATTGTGTTTGAATGTTAACTATAAACTAACATGCTACAAAAAAAACAAAAAACATTAAAATACAGTCATCAAATAAAATAAATACCTACACATAAAGAAACAAAATCAAATGTCAGAATAAGTTAAAATATCAATAATAAATCAAAATGTCACTGTCAAATGGAACGCCTCAGAGCGAGGTAACGCCTCATGAATGAGTCATCATGTTTTTTCGTGCGTGCAGCCGGCTCCATCGAATTGACGTTGTCACGTCAACAACTTAAATAGGTAATCCCGCCAGGAACAACATTATTTTATTGATAAACTGTGTGCAATAACCGGGGTTCACACAAATCAATGCGATTTGCGGTAAATAAATGCAGTGTTTTTAGCTATATCTTTCAAATAGTTAAAATAGGCGAACGAGTTATTACTTATTATTCTGTTTGTTAGATCAAAAAGTTATAAGTTGTTTTTGGTACTAACAGCAAATTTACAAAAAAAATATTTTTACAAAACTACACATAACTACCCAAGGAAAACTTCAAAGAAAACTTTCAAACTTATAGTGTGTGGGTAGGCAGTTGCTTGTTAAATATACTCGTAGAATTATGTTAAATATGATAGTCGTATACAGGATGGTTTTTTGAGAAGGGTGGTGATGGCCAAATCCAAAACCACAAGGGTTAGGGAAAAGAAAAATCTTTTAGTTTTCACGGAAAAGGGCCAGATTGATTTTATTTAAAAAAATTACACGCTGTATTATTGAACCCATAGATTCTGTTGCTGATAAGGGTATATATTTTCAAATAAATGTTTTGCTAAAGATGGATGGAAATAGTAAATTTTCACTATTTTATATTTTTACACGGAAGAAAACTTACAAAAATTCCGACAACTTTTTTTAATTAAAATAAATGTGCAGTTATTAATCCTTACAAATCAAGGGCATGACAACTTTCATGACATTTCCCTAACTCTCGTGGTTTCGGACATAGCCATCACCACCCTTCTCAAAAAACCACCCTGTATATTGACCTAAATCCTCTCGTTAGCATCTTCTTCTGCGTGAGTTGCTGTTTTCATGATTTCGCTTAAAACACAATACATGTCTAACTAACCTTGTATGAACCAATCTCTAGCTATTTGATGTAGGTATTCAAACAAATATCTGTTTATACAAGGTTATTCATAATTAGCTGCAAATACTCAGGAATTAGGTTCAACAAATAAAATAAAAAATATTTATGAAATGATTTTTTTTAAGTTTTGTTATGAAAATCCCGAAAAAATCGACAAATATCCTTTGGAATCATTGGCGCCTGACCTATTTTGACCTTTGATCCACGCCCGCGCGCCGTGAGCGGCACTCTGCGTTCAGTCACCGCCTGGGTGGGTCATCGTCCTGTTCTCCATGGCGATCATTATGCAATAGCCGTAAAAAAAAACAAAAAAAAAAAAATTTTGATACAAAAACTTAAATCAAAATTAAAAAAAATAATTACATATATATTTTTTATTTTATTTGTTTAACCTAATTCCTGAGTATTTGCAGCTAATTATGAATAACCCTGTATAATTAGGTACAGTAAGAGAAGTGTTGCTTTACAAAGTTATTTGCTTGAGCACCTGTAATCATAATTATATTCTGCGTCTTTTTCCTAAAACATAATAATTATGGCAATAACTACACGCCATCTATCTTTGGATGCATGAAACTTCAATCCGTAGCATCACGAGCTTGGTTCTACAGAATCTCTACAGAAGTTCCCTTCATATAGTTTCGCATACTTTAAATAGAGAGCGCTATGCTAAAATTTTGGCATATTTTTATCATCCGTTCTTGATGTGCGGCTGGTTTTTCCGCAAGTAGGCCGCTGGTGGGCCCTTTTTGCGTGACCCTTGACACGTGTTGCTTGAATTTTTTTAGGTTCCTCACGATGTTTTCTTTCACCGTTTTTGAGAGTACTGGCATTGTGCACATACATTTTTCGACACGAAAACTCATCGGACACTAGACCACCAGTACTCGGCGCTTTATTGTTATTCGACCAATTAAGTATTTGACTGTTGTTCATCTCAAATTTGGCTCTAGAGGTATAAAAAGTGGTTTGGAGACAGCATTCATTAAACAAATCTTTTCGATTCCGATACAAACTGAATTTACACAACTATGGGCAAACAAAGTATAAATGTACACTGAAATAGCTGTAATAGCTGTAATAGAATTCTACAGTGGTCTTTATTGCTGGCCAGTTATATAAGGTTGGAGAAAACTGTAGGATAACAGAAATATTAATAAAAAACCAAAAAAGTAATTTTTTCGTCATTCTTTCTAACGGGTACTAGCTTTTAGCATAGAGTCAATTTTGTACATCACTGTTTCAAAATAGACGTAAAAATGACTGATTAGCTTCATAGCTCAGTTGGTAGTAGCTTTACCTTCTGCACTGCTTAGGGTTCTATTCTCATCTATGATAATAAGGATACATTATCATTTATTTTGTCTTCACCACATTTTATGTTCTCCGTAAGACGTTTCAAAGTGATCCTTGTACTACTGAATAAATATATATTTTTGACTTTGATAGGGTGCTGATGTTAAATAAAAGATTAAAAAAATAATTTACATTCCATTTTATTAAGAACATTGCATTTACTTTATAGCTATTTTTTACATAAACTATTTATTCTACTTTTTCGTTCTTTGGTTATTAGTAAAACGTTTCAAGACTATAAATCACAGGAATTTTCTTCGTTTTTATGTTTTGCAAATACATTTTTAAATATTGTACATATTTACAATAATAATATGAATAAATAGAATAGAATAGAATAGAATATATTTTTATTGTACACCAAAAATTTTACGGTAAACATGGCATAAAAGAATACTTAAAAACTAGAGGTACAATGGGTGGTCTTATCGCTAATAGCGATTTCTTCCAGACAACCTTTGGATGGAAAGAAACATTATGGTACGAGTAGGGACGGGGCATACATAATAAAATAAAATAAATAGTCATAAACTAATAAATATGATATTAATACTAATACATATAAATGAACAAAATTAGGAAGTTTCCAGGTGTCTGGAAGAGAAAATAGTTTAATTTAAATGCGAATCTTCCAGTTAGGGACTTTATTAGGTCTTAACGAGGTATTTTAAGACTAGACAATGGAAATGACTAGATTTCTAAAGATATCTACTAAAATTAACTTTATACGACATCTTCAAGCGTTTTGTCTAAAAAAGTCTGTCATGACTAGAATAAATGAGGTTAAGGTTCGGTTTCACGGATTACTAATCTCCCAATAAACATTTGACTGTTTTTAACCGACTTTAAATAAAAAAGGAGGAGGCTCTCAATTTGGTTGTTTTTTTTAACACTTTAACTTTGTATTTATAAATAAATAAGTAAATGAATATTTTGGACAAATTTACTTTTAGTTGGGCTATTATTAGTCATCCGTAAAACCGCAGACCTAAATAATTTTGAACAGGTACTTAGAATAACATTGATTTAATACATTTTGCTTTTATAGTACATCCAAGTATTATACAATAATCACTTGATGATCTTTTAATAGATTGTGGTGATTTTTATCATTTTTCCTTGGCAGCCTCTTTTTGGTGGCAAGCTGTCATACATTTGCTGAAGCACAGAAGAAATGGATGACTTTTTTTTGCACCATGAAGATCGAGATAGAATTGAATTGAAAAAAAACTGTTCTACAGTCATCCAATTTGTTTATCCTTTGGTCAGTCCGAACTTTTGACTGACAGATGGAGATGATGATGACTAATATTCTGTGGTTGAACCAAGTCTCACTGATCATGAGAAAACCAGCATGTCGTTAACTTAGTTCGAATACTTAAGTCATAGTAGAGCTCTTTGTGTGTGGCTTGTCCGGGTGCGTACTACCACCATGCCGTGAAGCAGCATTGCTGTGTTTCGGTTAGAAGGGTTGCCGGTGAAATTGCTGGCACGTGAGGCTGAACATCTGTATGCCTCAAGTTGATGGCCGTTAGGCAGTGCATTGCAAGGCACGTTCCTGACGTGCGTGGACTACGAGACATTGCTTTGTTAATAGACGATGGTTACCACTTAACATCAGGTGGATCATATGCCTGTTCAAGCAGAAAAATGTATAAAAAATGACAATGACACGTAAAAAGTTACCAAATTACATGACAAGAAGAAGGATATGCTACTTGATACATTTTGCTAGTGAAATCAGCGTCGAGACTATATGAACTGCGGCGTCTTCTGATATCGGTGGCTCCACTGGTTATCCCTGACGGAGCCTCGGCCCCGCGACTGCTGCGAACTCCTCGCGAGCTGGTTGCTGCTGCTGCGGAAGGTCACGGTGGTGCAGGTTCTCATGCTGGACGTGTTAGACTTTTGACGTAAGCCTTGCATCTGGAAGGAATTCTGAAATATAGTTGAATTACGAATATAGTTTCTGTCAGTTATTAGGAAAGTTATTTATTAGTTTTTTATAACTTGGGTGTTTGTTGTTGCTTTTAATCAATTATTATGATACATATATAAATTGTATAAGAAAAGTAAAAACCCACAAAGACGCATTGGATTCAATCTGTAATGTTATTATAAGTGAATTAATAAATAAATAAGTTTATCATGAAGCAATTCAATGGTTATCATTTTGATCTTCGTTAAAAAAAGCTATTTTAAAAATATGATTGGTTAAGTAAGCAGTAAAAAAAAACTATCATGGTGCAAAGTAAACTATAGATAAACCATTTCAATGAAACCACTCCCTAGCAATTGCACTTCCCTAGCGTTGGGGAATAAAGGTTCTCGAATGGCGACCACGAACTGGAAGACGAAAAGTAGGGCGCCCACCCACCTGATGGACCGACGACATTGTTGAGATCGCAGGAAGTCGGTGGATGAAAAGGGCTCAGAATCGTTTTTCCTGGAAATGTGTAGGGGAAGCCAAGCAGTGGACTTCTTCAGGCTGATGATGATGATGACTCCCTAGCAGTTTATAAAGGCGCACCCACCCACGACTTTAATCCACAAAAACGTTTACTTGTAATAGAGAAACTGACATTTGCTCTTAATAAATTGCATTATTAATTTTATGGTTCAAATGTATGAGCTTCACAGCGTTCTAGTAACCTAATGATGCCTCCACACGCTCGCCTTGAAAACGCGAAATCTCGCGAACTCTGCGTGTGTATGTGTTTTATTTTATTTTATAGAAAGAAAATAAATTATTTGACATAATAATTATACAAAGGTGTAGACGTTCACAACATGTAAACAGTAATGAACATAATTATGCCAAATGTATGCTTGTGTTTGACCACGATATTGTATATTGTTAAGTGATGGTGTAGTAGGTAAGTGGTATAGCAAGCT
The DNA here is from genome assembly GCA_939531255.2 of Thera britannica. Classification (NCBI taxonomy): domain Eukaryota; kingdom Metazoa; phylum Arthropoda; class Insecta; order Lepidoptera; family Geometridae; genus Thera; species Thera britannica. Next base: position 14,276,900 of record OW618034.2, on the reverse strand, counting down.
AACGTAGAAGATTTCAATATTCTCTTAAAAATAATTATTTGGAAAAGCAGAAGCTAAGAAGAAATCAGAAGGTAGGAAATTCAACGCTTTAAATCTACATCATAAAAGTTTTAATTTTTTTAGCTGATTTAACAGTATTTTTTGGACAATTTACCTGATCCTCTTGATCCTGATTTCCTGATCTGAATTTACCTATTTAGTAAGTGACAATGTAGCCAACGTTGGAGTAAAACAGTTTGACAGGCCGTATGACAACAGTGATTGAACGTTCGCAAGTTTGAAGGAGGTTCGTGGTGAGTTCAAAGCGAGAATGTGGAGTCACCTTAACTCTTAACGGGACTTCTACCAAACTCTGTTCTATAGAGCAAGCAATGGTGTTTGGCGGTAAACTTACATGGAAATGAGTACTAGAGTTTATGTTACCGGGGTCTTGGCAGATGAGCTTGCGCAGAGAGCGCCGGAAGTTGCGCGTCATCAGGCAATACACGATAGGGTTGATGGCAGAATTGGTGTGCCCTGGAATATTGAAAAGAAATAGATTAGTATTACATGTTTAGTATTTACATACTTCTTTGAGTGCAGCTGTCTCGTTATCTCTCTTCCATCGCTTGCACGCACCAGGCCACACGTGCTCCTCATATTTTAATTAATATAAATAGCTTCTAGCATAGTTATATTATTTATTTGTATTAATTAAAACGGTTACACACCAATTACATTAATTAAAAATATAGAAGAGCATAAGAAAGTCAATAGCAATAACAATAACAATACAATAACAATACAATTTCCCTTCACTACTCACAAAGATCCTATTTATATCTTGAGTAAATACGAAAAAAAAACTTGGCATCTACCGGGAATTTTCTTTTTTTTTTAGCCCAACAGATCTGTTTCAACGTACCTAATAGTAAAGTGTAAGGCAGCACCAGTGATACAGAGTCAAACTGCAGCGCATTCACGTCCACCAGCAGCTGGAGAATGTTGTACGGCAGCCAGCACAGCGCGAACAGCACCGCAAGAAGCAGGAGAATCCATGCCACTCGCTTTCTCTCGCGGACCAGCCGGATGCGCTGGAAAGAGACAGTTATGACTATTTCAAGCTGGCCCTTTCAAATCAACCACCTTTAGATCTCGCTTATTTAGCCAGGGATTGAGTCTAAATAAAAATAAAACCACGGAATACTGTCTTTATTTCTTGTGACATATTTAACTTGTACAATGTACAATAATGTACATGCTTAGAAATGTAGGTAATCGGTGAGATTTGTACCAAGCGTATGAAACTGCGCGGGTGTAAAAAAGGCATAAATCAATAAACAAATCCCGCGCATTTAAAAAGCTCATAAAAATAAGAATTAGACTTTATAATTGAAGTTTATCTAATCACAATATTCACTCCAACGCCTTACAGGTAGATAACAAAATACCGTACAAAAGGTTTTATGGGTCGTAAAAAGGTTAATACCATTTTTACGTCACTATTAAGACTTCGTACTATTATAACTGGCAGCTCTGGATAATGGTATAAGAATTTGAGGTGGAAATATTAATACTAAAATTATTGCGTAATAAAGATGACTTGGGGGTTTGGGAAGCTATGATAAGTTCAAGGTCGTCATTATAAGTAAAAGACCTCTTGGTTAACGAAGCTTCTCATTGGGTGGGTGTTCTACGTTTTCTGGTTTTTGGTCGTCATTCGAGAACCTTTATTTTCCAAACGGGTGTGGTTCTTCAAGCTATTAAGGTCTGCCCACTTCGACTTGCTTTTTTTACTGATTTATTCATTTCTGATTCTATCACGTAGTAAAACTCCCAATATATATCTCTCTCCATGGCATGAAGCAGCATTGCTGTGTTTCGGTTTGAAGGGTGTCGGTGCCGGTGAATTACTGGCACGTGAGGTTTGGTATGCTTCAAGTTATTGGACGCAGGGAAGTGAGTAGGGTTCCTGACGTGCGTGACCTACGAGGTTATGCTTTGTTATAGGCGATGGTTACCACAACATCAGGTGAGCCATAATAATATGCTTGTTCCGTCCGCTAGTTGTATTAAAAAACTTGTATAAAAACAAAATGATTTCTATAAAACTTATGAAGAATACAAAAAACAAACAATAAAATACTTTGCTGTATTTTAGCAATTAACTAGTTAATAACTCGTTATTAGATTAAATATTTTAAGTTTTAGTTAAGGTTCAAAGGGGTCTGTCAAATAAAATGAAATTGAAAAAAATATGCAAATGTAATTTTGATGGGAATTAATGCTCATTACCGTTTTGCAACAGATATTTATGTTTCGTCGTAATTTCCAGGCTACTTTGGAGGGTCGTGAATTATGTGCACCCTCATCAATTCAAGTCAATAGCCTTACCGTTGCTATTTCGTTTAATTGCTGACACAAAAGCTAGCATTAGTTACTGACCGAACCGAGTCGCTAGTGAGTTGTCACTTAACCTGACACTGAAGCACGTATGCAGAAACAATGCTTGCGTCTGATTTAAGCCTTAGGCATAGATTTTGAATTTTGAATAGTTTTGAATGGAGAACTGTCAAAAAATCTATGCTTGAAAGTGCTTGAGTCTAAGTTTATTTTTTTTATACAACTAGCTAGTGGAACAAGCATATGGCCCACCAGATGTTAAGTGGTAACCATCGCCTATAACAAAGCATTGCCTCGTAGGTCACGCTCGTCAGGAACGTGCCCTACGATGCACTTCCCTGTTACCATCAGCTTGAAGCATACAGAGGATTAGCCTCACGTGCCAGTAATAACACCGGCACCCACACCCTTCAAACCGAAGCACAGTAATGCTGCTTCACGGCAGAAATAGGCATGGTGGTAGTACGCACCCGGACGAGCCCATCACAAGGAGCTCTACTACTACTTTTAGTCATTTTTCAATGGAGAACTGTCAAAAAAACTTTGCTTGAGAGTGCTTGAGGCTCGACTCAGACTCGAGCAATGTTTCTGAATACGGGCACTGGCATTAAACATTTTATGGTATTTTTAATATATTTTAGTTATCTAGTACAAAAGAGGTTTAAAAATATCTGAGGTACAATTATTTATTATTATTATTTATTTAATTAATTAGAACGGTCTTGAGACCAATTACACTAATTAATAGGTAATTTACATTTCCTATTAATTTCCTTACAACAAGTAGTAAGTAGTGAATTTCATAAATAAATAGACAATTTTATGCTATTCATGTTTGAAATTATATTATAATATATATCATCTTTTAATTATATTTAAACTTGTGCGCGTCCAACTCGCACTTGGCTGGTTGTTTCACGATCCAAATCAGCCCTTAAACTCATTTGCACAAGATTTTCTCGTCTCGAAGCGATGTACTTTAAAGTGTTCGCTGAAAATTAAATTGTCTTTACTTCAAAAGTAAATTAATTTACATGAAAAGTTCTGTATAATCAAAAGCTTTATTTATTTCTTTAAGTAATGAAGTCTCAAATTATTCAACTAATTGTTAAAACAGTCTCTGCCAAGCTAAACGAACTTAGAAAATATAGTTTGCTTTCAATTTTTTTGAACTGAAATTGTTTACAACTTGAATAAGTATAATAATCAAATTTTGTAATATTTTACTGGCAATATAAATTTGAAAAGGTAGGTACTACTTTTTTATACCTCCTTCTAGTTGATGAACCAAGCTTAAGAGTTATATATTACTAACTCACCCGGCAAACGTTGTTTTGCCTCATAAATTATTTCTAGAAAAAAAAAATAGATAGTAGCCGATTCTCAGACCTACTGAATACGCATATAAAATTTGGTAAAAATCGGTAAAGCCGTTTTGGAGGAGTACGGTAAATATTATTGTGACGTGGAAAATTTATATATTAGATAAAATAATTATCTACTATTGGTCGGCCACAAAAAATGTGCATTTCTTCAACAGAATATTAAAGTGTTGAATTACCTCAAAAATATTAATTATTATCAACGATTTTTAGTATGTGGATTTTTGTGGCTTGTAGCCATAGCGGCAAAGCCTATTTTATTAAACTTGATGATTGACCACCATAACAGCAAGTACAACCTTCGAGCAGTACAAAATAAATATTTTATCTAAAAATATCCTTAGATGGTTTCTTCGTTGAACACAGAAGAGTTCATTTATATAAAATATTGTTTTGCAAAAATGGGTTTCATGAATTATGAATGACATCGCTTAGGTGAAAAGGTTGGAAAAATGTCGACTATTTAATATTTAATGCTCTAGAGAACCCAAAGCAAACGACCCATTCATAGGCAAGAACCTTTGAAAATTCTATCAACCCCTTTTTCTTTGTAATAGGAACATCGCAACAATACAGTATTTTGTTTTAAATTTTCCATTTTTTATTATTTTCAGTGCTAGCCAGCTGAAAACAATGGTGTTAGTCAAAGTCTCATTTAGGTAAATGTCATTATAAAATTTCAAACCCTGTATGAAAGTATCATGATCTACTCATAGTTTTTCTTTTTCTGTGATTAAATTTATTGAAAAGAGTTCTAAGAACGCTGATTGCTAAACTATTAAGACGAACATGCCTACTAAGGCTAATTACACGGATACAAACAACATGCAGCTACGATAATTTGCTACGAAATACTACGCGGCGCAAAATATGCTACGAGATTCTGATGTGAGGTTGCTAATGAGGGTACAACGTCATCAAGGACCTGCTGACAGGTACTTAACAAAATTCTCATCAAAATATTCTACAATTTGCTACGTGGCTACGAGCAGCTACGAGGAGCTACGCTGCTACGAGTATGACATCTTGTTACATACAACGTGCTACGTAGAACTCACCTGCTGGCTGTTTGCGCTGCCTTCCGTTTGGTCGAATGGTGGCAGCACTGAGCATAACCGACGTCCCATTAACGAGTATGAAACTACTACTATACAACCTGAAAAAAGAAGTCAAATTAAATACATCTCCTAAAATATTGAAAATTCCATGAATTTGCAAACCGTTTACAAATTAGATACTCTGCATGTCTGTCACATAAAAATGCTAGAAATGCCTTTTTAATTTTTTATATTGAAATCTAAAAAAAATCACATTATTCGCAATTTCTGCAAAGTGGGACTATTTATTTGATTCTTGAGTTTTTAAAGATTTTGATCTAATTTTGAGTTATCTTTTCATAGTGAGTGAGATTAAACATACAAGTAAATGCTAACTATACATATTTTATGTGACTAGGTAGTTGTATATTAAATTATTCAAGAAAGTAAGTAGATATTATTTAATATTCCTTTTTTTATATAAATTTTAGGTATTGCAGACTGCTTGTTGACTGTATTTTAAAACAATTCACTGGATTATCCTTTGAGTAACCAATAAGGTTTTACGGATTCCATTAATCGACAAATTAAACGAATTTTACTCTATTTTTTTCTGTAGGCGTCTAATTCGTCGATTAGCAGTCCGTCAAACCAGCCCTTAGTGACATGAAATCTGATTGGGTGTCCCCTCAAACAGTGTCGCAATTTAAAAAAAAATGTTCTAATACCTATATCAAATGTTCCTGTACGTGCAGAAAACCTGTTTGCTGGAATTTTGTTATTACTATTTTATATTAAATTTGACATTCTTGTTTTTCACTTGATACCTTTACGCCATTACTTTTTATTGTCTCAGTCTTCTAGATGAAAAAAAGTGTTTCTTTTTGATTTCAAATTAGAATTTCGATATTACCTACATATTAAGTACATTGCCTATTTACTGAAAAAGGTAGGTATACGATTTTTTTCTATGATGTCTTGATGGTATTTGTAGTCCTAAAAATTGGACTAATCTTTTTGTTTATTGTGTTTTTATCAAAACGCCATGTAGAATTTATAAATTTGTTTTTTCTGGAGCCTAATTCTCGGGCCGATCTCGATCATTTTGCAATTTTATTTTATTGCTTCTTTTCGAAGAGGGAATGGCAGATTTCCTTGAGTAATTCATCAACGACCTCATCGTAAAAGCCTCGACAGCTACGATATACGGAAAACGGTGAAAAAGTGCGGGGTTGTGAAAAAAAGCAATAAAATAAAATTGAAAAATGATCATGATCGGCCCGAGAATTAGGCCCCTGAAACAGTGAAGCAATTTAAAAAAAAATGTTCGTATATCATTCTTGCTACGGGTAGGTATATCTATATCAAAATTTACAGTACGTGCAGAAAACCTATTTGCTGGAATTTTGTTATTACTATTTTATATTAAAATTTAACACTCTTGTTTTTCACTTGATACCTTTACGCCATTACTTTTTACTGTCTCAGTCTTTTATATGAAAAAAAGTATTTCTATTTGATTTCAAATTAGAATCTCGATCTTACCTACTCAAGAACGTTGCCTATTTACTGAAATAGGTATAAAATTTCTTTCTATGAAGTTTTTTTTTTTTTTTAATTTTGTGTTTTTTATCAAAACGTCATCCATATTGACTAACAAAACGCCATGTAGAATGTATAAATTAGTTTTTTCTGTTTTCAATTTCAACAAACACCCCTTACCCCTCACCCCTCACTTCTAAGAACCCGTATGGCATCCAAACACAAAATAAACATTTGCGTTCGTCACACCATTATATTGTTCTCAGGAGGATCGAACCCACAACCTATAATGCGGAAGATTTCAGAATATTGGAAATATTTCTACGAATTCCTTCTCATCAGAAATTAGATATTCGTTCCTCAGATAATTAATTAATATAGACAGTTCTTGGTCTGAATTTCGTGAATTAATTAGATGAAAGCATGTTTAATACCGTAATACGAAGAAGTTGGTAATTACAATAATCTAAATTAAGACATCTTTCACAATATCGTTTTTTTTTTTTTTTTTTCAATTTATGTGTTTACTTAGAAATGAAATTAAATGAATAATATTTAATATGTATGGTACAATTTATTAGGTCATAGCATAGGGTACCTATGTAAAAAAAAACTGGCTCACATACATCGTCGGAGACCGACATACAAAAATGCACACAAAAGTAAAAAATATAAGATGAATGAAAAAAAATCGGTATGTTAGAAAAGCAATAATAATAATCCATTCACCCATCGCTCATCACTCATCATCACCACTTTCACCGACATAATACAGGCAAACATACTCAGCGCAAAGTTTTATGGACTTTGCGCCGAGTATGTTTGCTCTTTTGCAACTTCTAAACAATTTTAAGTCATTTATTATTATACCAAAAGTTGAGTAAAAAAGATACTCAATCAAGATCTGCCAGCAAGAAGCCTTCTGAGAGCACAAAGTGATGGCGAAAGAACGTAGTGAGTGATTAGTTTTATCTATCAACTTCGCAAGTTGATGTTTTTATTTTTAAACTGTTTTTCAAGAAGCTAGGTAGGTATGTAAGGCCATTGTAATGCCTCAGCGGGGCTCATGTTCTGGACGTTATTACCCCCTAAGACCTATAATACACATGAAACAATGAATAAATGAATATGAATATGAATATGTGGTATAAAAGAGGTTAATCAACGCTTTAGTTTGAATAAAAGGTTACTATTAAACTTCACTCATCGTTTTGACGTGACAACGTCTTATAATTCGATGGAGCCGGCTGCACGCACGAAAAAACATGAAACATGCGGCGTTACCTCGTTCTGAGGCGTTCCATTTAAGGCTTGAAGTGCAAGAGAGAGCGCGGAACGAGCGACAAAGAGGCACAATCGGCCTCTGCGTTCGGCAGCGTTCGACATCTGTCTCTCTCCTACTTGAGTGAGCGATGCGTCCGCGTGGACAGCTGTATGACGTGGTCACGTTTAATTATCGTCAGTAAACCGACTTTACAGACAGCCGATTTTTAGTGAAAGTTTTAGTAGAGCTCTTTGTGAACTCATCTGGGGAAGTACTACCACTATGTCTAATTCTGCCGTGAAGCAGCATTGCTGTGTTTTTTCTGAAATTATTGGCATGTAAGGCTGAACATCTGTATGCATCAAGTTGATGGACGCAGGGCATCGTAGAGCACGTTTCTGACGTGCGTGACCTACGGGGCAATGCTTTGTTATAGGTGATGGTTACCATTTAACATCAGGTGGGCCATTTATGCTTGTTTCATCAGAAAGATTTAAAAAAAAACACTTTTACGATTTCAGCATAATCTCTACCATCTGAAAACAAGAAAAAAATTGTCCCAAAAAATATATTTCGGCTGTAATATTGCTGGGCGTCTAAAAATACAGTAAGTAAAGTACACGATATTTCATACAAGAGGTCCGCAACTCGGAGTCGTAAACCACACCGTAATAACATTCCGAGATTGAACCGCTTTCTTATTGTACGGAGGTTTTTTGCGAACAGGTATCATATTTTTTCTTACTGTCTAATATCCAGTAGGCAAGCCACAAGCTCTGTCTGGCTCTGTCTCTGGCTCTGGTTTTGAGTTTGTGTGAGTGCTGACTAAATAAAACCCATGTGGAAACGTCTCACACAGTATACACTGGTGAGCACTCACACACAAAACCAGAGCCAGAGACAGAGCTTGTGGTAGGCCTACTGTTGTTTTTAGGGTTCCGTAGCATAGTGAGTAGTTTTTTTTTATACGTCATAAATCGTAAACCATTTACCATTTACCTTTCGACGAACTACAAGAACTTTTATATTATGTTACTTTTTGCTACGGAATCCTTCATGGGCGAGTCCGACTCGCACTTGGTCGCTTTTTTTAAGGTAAGGTGGATTCGAAATCTTTTTACAAATACAAGTTCATAATAAAAGTGAGTGTGTCGTTAGTTTTTATGTATATTGACGGTAGCTACGAAAATGTTTCTTTGTTCAGCGACATAACATGAAAAAGACTACGTGCTTGTTAACAATTCTAAGTATCTTTTATACATACTAGATTACCTACTAGAGATTTTTTTATATTAAGTAAGAGTCGACTTTACTATAATGTTTTTTTATACTACTAGCTGATGTATCAAGTATATGGCCCCACCTGATGCTAAGGGGTAACCATCGCCTATAACAAAACATTGCCTCGTAGGTCACGCACGTCAGGATCGTGCACTACGATGCACTTTCCAGCGTCTATCAACTTGAGGCATGCAGATGTTCAGGCTCACGTGCCAGTAATTTCACCGGCACCCACAACCTTCAACCGAAACACAACAATGCTGCTTCACGACAGGAATAAGCATGGTGGTAGTACGCACCCGGACAAGCCACACACAAAGAGATCTACTACTACTAAAATGCATAAAATTTCCTTTCAAAATTGTATCAATGCATAGCATAAACATTCACAGGAGAATTACTCAAAACATAATAGAGATCACAACGAATTTCATGGTTTTACCGATAAAAATATTCTCAAACGGTGGAGGAAAACATCGTTCAGAAACCAACATAGCCTAGAACCTAAAAGTCACATCATCGTGACAACATGACACGTTCTTTCACCATTTTTTTTCACAATTCTTTCACCACACTCTGGTCCGCAAGAACTAATGACACGAAAAGAAGACCAATAAAATAAGGTCTTCTTGACGCTAACGAGCAAAATAAGCCCTATTTTACAAATACTACTAATCAGCTCACCAAGGAACTCATGCATAAAATCCGAGTAGCACAACGGGCAATGGAGCGCGCCATGCTCGGAATATCACTCCTAAATCCTAGGACTGGCCTCGAGCTCAGTTGGTAGTAGCTCTGCCTTCTGCGCCGTAGGTCGATGGTTCGATCCCCACCGAGAACAAATATTTGTGTGGTAAACGTAAATGTTTGTTCTCTATCTGGGTGTTGTATTGTATTCTAAGTATGTTTTTTTTTTTTTTTTTATTCAGCCCGGTCTGTCCCACTGCTGGGCAAAGGCCTCCCCCCGTTCCTTCCACTCATCTCGCTCTTGACCCAAACTCGGCCATTCCCTGCAGAACGCGTCCAGGTCATCCCGCCAACGCTTCCTGGGTCTGCCTCGGCGGCGATTTCCGTCTGCAGGGACCCACTCTGTGCTGGCTTTGGCCCATCTTTCGGGTTTTATACGGCAGATGTGACCTGCCCAGTCCCACTTCAACTTGGCAGCCTTAGCGTCCACATCAGCGATCCCGGTTTTTGAGCGTAGCCAGGTGTTACGGATCCTGTCAATTCTCTTGACTCCCAAAATGCTACGCTCCATCGCTCTCTGACAAACCCCGAGCCTGGACTTTTGTGATTCGGTCAGTGACCAAGACTGGGCACCGTAGGTAAGGACAGGGAGAATACACAAGTCGATGAGTTGGCGCTTGAGAGATATAGGAAGGTTGCCCTTCATTAGCTGCTTCATGGACCAGAAGCTCTTCCAGGCATTTTCAACTCGACGGTGGAATTCCTTGTCTTGCCTGTTTTTGAAGGATGCTAACTGGCCCAGGTAGATATACTCATCGACGTAGTGTATTTCTTCCCTATCTACCACCACCTTACGTTTCGTGCTATTGGTCATGATTTGGATTTTTGACCGATTCATCATTAGTCCAACCTCGAGGCTTGCCGTGCTCAGGTCTTCTAAGTATGTATTTACAAAAAAAAATTATTCAAGTATTTTATCAGCTATCTGGTTCCCATATTACAAGCTCTGCTTAGTTTGAGACTGGGTAGTGTTGTGTGAATTGTCCACAATATATAATACAATATATAATAAATATAGATCACGTATACCCAATGTCGAGATTAGACACCGGACAAAGGTCGTGGATGTGGGTATGCGAATCGCAAAACTGAAATGGAGATGAGTAGGGCACTTGGCAAAAAGGGGCGACGGGAGATGGACGAAGGCGGCTACAGAATGGTGGCCAAGGGGTGCTCAAAGACCTAGAGGCAGATCACCTTGTTGCAAGTGCTGGGAATGAGTGGATGAGACTCGCGAGGGACCGGAAAGAGTGGCGCAATAAAGACGAGGCCTATACTCAGCAGTGGGTGCAAACGGGCTGATGATGATGATGACTAATTACTACTTTTTTAGTAGTAAATAACTTAAAATTTGGAACTTATCCAACAATGTTTGAACTACTCTTACGAGTAAGTTCCAATTATTGTCTTGTTTCCACTCAGCAAAGCGACCACCTGAATGGACCGATGACATCACAATCACGCCAGACCCCTCGTTCAAGCCAACGGTGACAAACAAACCTTCAATCACAATTAACAATGATTGGTTTTCAGACGAGTTTCAGTATCCTTAGCACGCGTTCACAAACTTCCTAGTACGAGTATTTTTTTATTCAATCCCGACTGCTCATCGTGTCTCTAGTTTTAAACCAGTGTGCTGAAAGGATTTAAAGCGCGCACTTAAAACCCTTTCACCCCTTCCCCAAAATAACAAAAAAAAAGAAAACCTTAAAATAAAATGCAGTAAAACGTATTGGTTTTTACCTAACACGCCTATAATTATAATAAAAACTTATATGCTAAATCATGCTACTATTACGAAAATAAAATTTCTGTAAACGTAATTATGTCCAAATAAGTATTTTTTTTTCGTGAGCATTGTTTACTTTACGGATTTACCCAAATACTCGCTGTCGTCAAACTCATGCTAGAGGTACATCACCCTTTCCTCGGATTGCTCTTTGTATTCTTCGAAATAGTCTATTGCAGGCATAGAGTGTTAGATTAGTTTATTAAAAATTTGGCTTATAGAAGGTCGCCCTATAACTCCTGTGTTTAAAACTTTCAAAAGAAGTAGTACAGTAATAATCTATTTACTATTTATTTCTGGGTGTTATACTGTATTCTATGTATGTATTTACAAAAACAAAGTATCCTATAGTACAAGCTCTGCTTAGTTTGGGGCTCGATAGTGTTGTGTTGGTTGTCCGCATTATTTATTTATTTGCTATCAAACCCGCTTATTCATAACCCCTGACACTTTATACCCCCTAAATATGGGAGAGTCCAACAGTGGACATAAAAACTGATGAGGACCATAAGACTCACCAGGGACAGCATACACGAGAACGAAGCTGAAGGTTCCGAAGAGCTCCTTCTTGATGGAATCCGGCCACTTCTCTGTGCAGAACTCTATGCTCTCTACCCATACCTGAAAAAAAAACTAGTCGTCAAATTACTCAGCCTTCAAAACATTTAAAAATTGTAATGGGCACTTTAAGTTTCAAGAAGTCTGGAACAACTTATATAAAAAACAACTGATGTCAAGTGGCAACCATCGCAAAAAACAAAGCATTGCCTCGTAGGTCATTCACGTCAGGACCGTGCCCTCACGTACCAGCAATTTCACCGGCACCCACACCCTTCAAACCGAAACACAGCAATGCTGCTTCACGGCAGAAGTAGGCATGGTGGTAATAAAAAGCACTTCTTTTTGTCTAAAAGGAATTAATTGTAAAAATACAGTGAGCAAACAAAGCCATGAATACTCCACTAGTATTCACCTGTTTTTAATTAAGTAAAAGTATCTATTTAGCTTTTCAATTAATCATGAATTGAACACACAGTAGGTACATTGAGTCGTGGAGTATAATTATGTAGATGTGAAACTCATTCGGGTAACAAAGCTATGACACGCGACACTTAGTTCCAACTTATTATTTAGATGCGATTGCCTTTGGACTGCTTTCACCTGGATTGGATTTGTTTGGAAGTTATTTTTTATGATTGAGATGAAGACGATGGATTTCATTAGAGATGCTTTTAGTTCATGCACTTTTTACTATGGGGCTTTTCACTATTTTTTTTTTTCAAAATGAAACATAAGTTTGCTAGTTCGGGTTGACGAGAGCACTGGTGGGGTGGGGGTGGGGTGGGGGGTGGGGTGGGGTTTAGTGGTTAGTGATTCGCCTTTCGATCACAAGGTCGTGGTTCAAACCCAGTCGTGTACCTGTGAGTTTTTCTGTCCAAAACTGTATGTGCACTATGCCAGTACTCTCAAACGGCGTAAGTTTAGGCCGCCTGGCCCCTATATACCTAATAAATCTGAAAATTCGACATAAATGTCAAAAAGCAAAGAAAATTGTGAAATTGTCGCGCTTAGGCTATTGATAAAAGTGACAAATATGTCACATATGCGCGACAATTCCACAATATTGTCGCTTTTTACATATATGTCGAATTGTCAGCTTTGTTAAACAGAAGCCTGCGCTAAGATCTACAGCTTTCAAAATAACGAAGTACGCATCTCTTTCTTGCTATGCCACAAAAGTTAACAATAAGACAGAAATTGTAAGAAATTACGATTCTCTTATTCAAAGCATTTCATTTGAAGATGCGCGCCCTCATATTGTTACTCTCGAAATCCAATTATTTGCAGATGACTCAGCAAAACTGAAACCGCACATTTACAGCCCGAAACGTGCCATCCGTTTGTTGATAGGGTGAAAGGCTGTTCAAACTTGCAAATCAGATTAATACTCTAGGGGTGGCTGAGTAAGCAGCATTGTGGATTGATTGGCGATGACCTTTGTTTGTTCCTCACGAGGAACAGCCTTCTTCTTCTTATTGTTCACTATTTTGAAAGAACGTGAAAGGATTATAGGAGGTAGATGGTATGTTACTCTGTTTTGTATCGAAGGACAATGGTGACGTGGACTTATTTCATGGCACCCTTGTTCTCTTTTTAACCGACTTCCAATCAAAAAGGAGGAGGTTCTCAATTCGGTTGTATGTTTTTTTTTTTTTTATTTTTTTTTTTTATGTTTGTTACCGCATAACTTCGTCATTTGTGAGCCGATTTGAAAAATTATTTTTTTATCTGAAAGGTACTGCTTCCAGATTGGTCCCATTTTAATTTTATTAAAATCGGTGTTGCCATTTTTTTTAAATAATTTTTTAATGTTTGTAACTGCATGCCTCCGTCATTTATGAACCGATTTAGAAAATTATTTTTTTATTTGGAAGGTTATTCTTACTTCCAGATTGTCCCAAACAAATTTGATTAAAATCGGTTTAGCCGTTTGACAATGAAGTCGGTTTTTCAAGTTTTTTAAACTTACCTATAATTATTGAAATAATTATTTTACTCTCACAATTTTATTTTATTTTTAATATGTTTTATAATGTGCATAATTCCAACTCAATTGTTAATACTTTTTCACAATTTAAATTTTAATGTATTTTTATGGATTTCATGTTATTTTATTTGTATTTTGTATTAATTGACTATTTTATTTTAACTCAGAGCGAGTTAAAATAAAATAGTAGCTCTAATTCTAATTGCATGTGGTCTGTCCCTATAATTTTTGTAGCACATGACATGTTTTTTTTTGGTTTTCTTAATACTATTTATGAATGAATTGATGTATACGATGTTGGTGGCTCTAATAATTTAAAAAATAAATAAACAGTATGTATTAGTAAGGTTATATTCATGTATTAATATAAATAAATGATAATAATATTCCAAAATACGGTCTAGGTATGGAAAAAACAGAAAACTAGGTCAGTAAAAACCAGCACATGGAACAACGTTCTATAGTCAACGTTATAGCAAAAAAAGGTTTTGCATTGCGGAAGATTTTCATAATGTAACAGAAATTCCACAGGCAATTGAAGGGCGAGTACTATTTCTATATCAAACTTAATTTACTTGTTTATTTTATAAAATCAGCGTAAGTAAAGACCAGCCTATTTACACGTGAAATTTAATAAGAAATTCAATTTCAGCACACATAAGCCCACGTAAATATATAATCCGCGCGCGAAGCAGCAAAATTACATACTAATCCAAAAGGAATCTGCTGAATCGGAAATGAACCAGCACCCTAATCAGGGCTCGTTTGCATTCCTACTTTGCATCTCTTATTTAATATCTTTTGAGAACAACATTTTTACATTATGGTTCATGCTATTTCAATCAAAAACTGTAGTTTTGCCTACTGATACTGTATTTACTATATAGGTACGTTTAATAAAATAGTAACAGACACAAAAATGTTTGACAAAAAATGTACCTAAAACGCGCCTTCCTATTTTAGATTTGTGCCATGGGTAAACTTCCGATACAAACATTGTGATCTGTAGGCCTACCATGAGCTCTGTCTGGCTCTGTCTCTGTTTCTGGTTTTGAGTCTGTGTGAGTGTTTACGAAATAAATCCTACGTCGAAACGTAACACACACAGTATAATGCACTGGTGAGCACTCACACAGACTCAAAACCAGAGCCAGAGACAGAGCCAGACAAAGCTCATGGTAAGCCGATTGTGTGGGGTCAGGATTGCTTAATCAGTGTATTGTTTTATTTGTTTAGGCTCACAGCTTCCGATTCCATTTCTAAATCAGGATATTTGCAGGTAAATAATATATCATATTATTAAATCAGACAACTTTTTGTTTGTAAGCTGTTGGCAATGCAAAACAAACAAACAAGTGCCTTCGCTGTTATTCTAATAACAAAATAAATAAACAAGGGTTAATTTAAGGAACCATTATGTATAAATGTATAAATAAACAAGTACAATGTAAATTCGTAATGGGGTCGAAGGTACATTAAAAGCCAAAAGTTTTAACATCACGCAAAATAAAAATAAACTACACAACAGGCCTCTTTTATCACAGCTCATAGAGTTGTAACCGGAAACTTCACAACCTAAGCGTCCCAAACTCACAAACTCTCCATCACAAAGTCCTAGTACCTATTCGTTTCCCATGGGTTAACGTGGATTGAAACTAGTAGAACGCCTGTAACTTTTGCCGCTGGCGTATTGAGTGATCAAGGTTTGTTAGCTTTGAAGATCTCCAAACCCTTTAAAGGGCTTGAAGTATATTGCCTACAGCTCCCATAACTTGTTTTCGCACCGAAACGAAGTTAGCAGCCTACTACGACATATGCAGATTGCAATAATATGATGTAAAGCCGCCTTCACTCAATTACAGAGTTCGCTAAGATATGAATGATTACCTCTCACTCCCACTTTGCACTCGGTCGCTTACGCGAGCGAGACGGCATGGTGGACAATGTTGTTGCCGTAATGCATGAGTGCAGGCGCTGCTATATTTTGTTCTGATATTATGATTTACTGTGTACCTACATAATAAAAGTGCTCGATTACCTATATAATGTGAAAATTCGAGTGTGAGTATAGCCCAAGATAGTTTATAGGGTACAATATTAATCTATTAATATTATACTGTATTAATTATGTTATGGTTGAATAAAATAATTATAAGTTTCAAAAACTAGAGAAACCGACTTAATTGCCAAACGGCTAAACCGATTTTAATGAAATTTGTTTGGGACAATCTGGACGTAAGAATAACCTTCTAAATAAAAAAATAATTTTCTAAATCGGTTCATAAATGAAATTAGTGTTGCCCAAATTCAGTCTTGGTCTTGCAGTCTTGGTCTTGTTCTTGCGTTTTTGCAAGACCAAGACCAAGAACAAGACCGCGTATTTTTAGCAAGACCAAGACCAAGACTGACCGTGCAAGACTTGAGCAAGAACAAGACATAGCCTGCAAGACTCTTGCGTCTTGCAGCTAGGACTTAGCGCTATTTCACTGAGTAGTTAGGTGTAACAGTTCGGTGTATAGGTAGGTACGCTTAGGAATTCTATGAGACGCAAAAAACTGTATCAAAGAATATGAAAAACTGGACCTATGCGCATTACGACTAATACCATAAACATAGCGAATAAAAAAATATCTAGAATAAAAAGCTTATAAATCATAAATGTTTATTAAGAAACAGTTACTTCCATGGAAAACGACATATAGGTCAGTTGATTTTTCGAATTTCTTATCAAATCTTCAGTTATTTATTAATCTGCTTGATCTTTACTATGGCTATGTTAATTCAAGCTCACAATGTTCCAATTCTAATACGTTTTTCTAAGATTTAAAGTAAACTTTAATAAATAGTAATAGACTAATAGGTAATTGCAAGACTTGCAAGACTCTTGCTGCAAGACCAAGACCAAGACCAAGACTGGGAGCGCAAGACCAAGACCAAGACCAAGACCAGGTGTATTGGCGCAAGACCAAGACCAAGACTGGCTAAGTCTCGTCTTGTTCTTGCATTTGGGCAACACTAAATGAAATGACAGAGGCATGCAGTTACAAACATTAAAAACAAGCAGCCAAGTGCGAGTCGGACTCGCCCATGAAGGGTTCCGTAGCATCAATTAACATAATATAAAGGTTTTTGTAGTTCGTCGAAAGGTAAATTGCGGTTTACGATTTATGACGTATAAAAAAATAACTAAGTACTGACTAGATCTCGTTCAAACCAAATATCGTTGGAAGTTTGCATAGTAATGTACAACATATATATTTTTTGGATTTATAATTCTCTTATTTTAGAAGTTAGAGGGGGGAAGACCAACTTTTTTCCACTTTGGAAGTGTCTCTCGCGCAAACTATTCAGTTTAGAAAAAAACGATATTAGAAACCTCAACATCATTTTTGAAGACCTATTCATAGATACCCCACACGTATGGGTTCAATGAAAAAAAAGTTTTTGAGTTTCAGTTTCAAGTATAGGGACCCCCAAAATTTATAGTTTTTTTTCTATTTTTGTGTAAAAACCTTAATGCGGTTCACAGAATACATCTACTCACCAAGTTTGCCATTTGGCTACGGAACCCTAAAAATGGCAACACCGATTTTAATAAAATTAAAATGTCCCACCTTGAAGCAGTACCTTTCAGGTAAAACATAATTTTTCAAATCGGCTCACAAAATGACGAAGTTGTGCGGTAACAAACATTAAAAAAAAAAAATACAACCGAATTGAGAACCTTTTCCTTTTTGATTGGAAGTCGGTTAAAAAAAAGTATTAGTATTTACTTCAGTTTTCTAAAGCTCCTCCTTCAAGATAGCGCACGCAATACAAAAATAGACACATTTCATGTTCCCGCTATCATTTAATTTGACAGCCCACGCTTCAACCCAATTCATAGTTGATGGCTAGCCGCCACCCAACCTCTACCCATGGAGGTTTATTTGTAAAGGATAGGAGAGTATTTAGTCTTCTATTCTATGTATATACTCAGTCCGTGAAAGTACGCTGTATGAACTGAACGAATTTAAATTACTTTACCGCAGTGCTAAGCCAACATTCGATTTCAGGAATTCAATTCCTGCTACAGGCAGAACTAGCTTCACGGTTCATTGCTATTACAGACGAATAGAGCGAATCAGAACTAAATTTAATGACTTTACTTATTATCATTCATCATCATTATTATCAGCCTGAGGAAGTCCACAGCTGGACATAGGCCTCCCCTACACATTTCCAGGATGAACAATTCTGAGCCCTTTCCATCTATCGACTTCCCGCGATCTTAACAATGTCGTCAGTCCATCTGGTGGGTGGGACTTTACTTATAAATATGACAAAAGGTAAAACGTGCTTTAACTATTGGCATCTCTTACCAAAAATAAACAGTGACAGAGCTAACTTTAAGCAACGATTACATTTAAATTGCATTTATAAGTATGGTTGTTAGAATTCAGCTTAAAGGTGACTACAGAGTCAAACAGTTTAAAAGTAGTCGTAGTCATAGTACGGGAGCCCACAGTTGGATTACCTACCTGCTTGATACAAAAATATTTACGGAAATAAGTTATATTATATTAATTCTCATTGATTCGGAATCAACATCACTTTGCTTTTCTACTGCTATAGAGACAATTTTGTATCAAGTAAGTGATCTGACTGCTAGCTCTCGTACTATAAAGTAACTTGTTTAGCAGTTAAGTTAATTTGGTTAATACAATTCGTCTTTATGTAATGGTTGGTGCGTCTCAGTGCCTTTAATTTCATCTGTAAGCCATTGTTATTATCAAAATTACGGAGCAGGTATTATTTCAATGCTGGGCTATTACTATTAAGTTAAATTATTCTGTGCAATTGACAGAGACAATACCGGTCTTTCGTTCTCACGGCAGCGGGGCCCGAGGGGAGATGCGAGCTATAAAGACCTGCACACACCTATAGGCCGCTGGCGAACGCGATTAGTGAAACGCTGTCAAATTTGACAGCGATATTTGACAGCGTTTCATTGATTGCGGTCGCCAGCGGCCTAGGTGTGCGCAGGCCTTAACGGTACCGATCGGCGCCGAACACTCACTACCACGGAACCGACGTTTTACTTTGTTATTACAATTAGTCAAGTTGTACAGTCCGCTCTTGTATTTCACCTTCTACCTGAGTTATGTACCCAACAGCAGTTATCGGAGTATTGTGATCGGTGGTTATTGGCTATGCTGGTTGGTAGTCATTGTTCGTTGGCTATAAATTATATGAGTTATAAAAAAAGTCTGAGAAAAAAATTCGTCGTCTAGTGGTACAATTCTGCTTTTAGATCCTGTAGTCGGTCTGAATCCAGCTTTAAACCTAAGGAAGATGATTGTGTTCAAAAATGTAAGGGTTATGAAAAGATCGTGAAGAATACAACACCATCTTACTGTTTCAGGTCTCCACAATGTGGTAATTTTGGCCCACAGTGCGTCAGGCATCTGCTTTCAATTAATTACGAAAACTGAAAAAAAAAAACTCAGTTGTCTGTAAAGTCGGTTTACTGATGATAGTTGACCGTGCCAACTTCATACAGCTGTCCACGCGGACGCATCGCTCACTCAAGTAGGAGAGAGACAGATGTCGAACGCTGCCGAACGCGGAGGCCGGTTGTGCCTCTTTGTCGCTCGTTCCACGCTCTCGCTTGCACTTCAAGCCTTAAATGGAACGCCTCAAAGCGAGGTAACGCCGCATGAGTTGTGTATTTTCATGCGTGCAGCCGGCTCCATCGAATTATAAGACGTTGTCACGTCAAAAACGTCTAGCCAATTAAACACTTTTCATGCACAAGACGTCTCGATCAATTTTAATTAATAGCAAATGAACTTTGCTTCTAAAACTCAAGAGTACAGTTATACAGCCGTCTCATCCCGTGCTAATGACCTGGACACAATGACTGTGGGTCGACGAGTTAAGGGTTCTACTTTAGGCCTACCACTAGCTCTGTCTGGCTCTGTCTCTGGCTCTGTTTTTAAGTCTGTATGAGTCTTAATAAATCCTACGTCGAAACGTCACACACTCAGTATATTACACTGGTAAGCACTCACACTGATTCAAAACCAGAGTCAGAGACAAGGCCAGACAGAGCTTGTGGTAGGCCTTCTGATCGTTTTGTTATCTGCACAGTATTTGAACTCTGCAGGGTTTCATTTGCACAGTATTCAAATTAAAGGGCATTGGTAGGAGAAGCCTTCATTTTTAGGGTTCCGTAGCCAAATGGCAAAAACGGAACCCTTATAGATTCGTCATGTCTGTCTGTCTGTCTGTCTGTCTGTCTGTCTGTCTGTCTGTCTGTCTGTCCGTCCGTATGTCACAGCCATTTTTCTCCGAAACTGTAAGAGCTAGACTGATGAAACTTGGTGAGTAGATTTATTCTGTGAACCGCATTAAGAATTTAACATAAAAATAAAAATAAAACTATAAATTTCAGGGGTCCCCATACTTGAAACTGAAACTCAAAAATTTTTTTTTCATCGAACCCATACGTGTGTGGTATCTATGAATAGGTCTTCAAAAATGATGTTGAGGTTTCTAATATCGTTTTTTTCTAAACTGAATTGTTTGCGCGAGAGACACTTCCAAAGTGGAAAAAAGTTGGTCCCCCCCCCCTCTAACTTCTAAAGTAAGAGAATGATAATACAAAAAAAAATATATGTTGTACATTACTATGTAAACTTCCAACGATTTTTGGTTTAAACGAGATCTAGTCAGTAGTTTTTTTTTTAACCGACTTCCAATCAAAAAGGAGGAGGTTCTCAATTCGGTTGTATGTTTTTTTTTTTTTTTTTTTTTTTTTTTTTTTTTTTTTAATGTTTGTTACCGCATAACTTCGTCATTTGTGAGCCGATTTGAAAAATTATTTTTTTATCTGAAAGGTACTGCTTCCAGATTGGTCCCATTTTAATTTTATTAAAATCGGTGTTGCCATTTTTTTTTAAATAATTTTTTTAACGTTTGTAACTGCATGCCTGCCTCCGTCATTTATGAACCGATTTAGAAAATTATTTTTTTATTTGGAAGGTTATTCTTACGGCCAGATTGTCCCAAACAAATTTGATTAAAATCGGTTTAGCCGTTTGACAATGAAGTCGGTTTCTCAAGTTTTTTAAACTTAAATTATTATACGTCATAAACCGTAAACCGCAATTTACCTTTCGACGAACTACAAGAACCTTATTATGTTACATCAAGTAACATAATATAAAGGTTCTTGTAGTTCGTCGTGCTACGGAACCCTTCGTGGGCGAGTCCGACTCGCACTTGGCTGCTTTTTTCTAATTAGATTCTTAAAACGCAAACCGAGTTTAACAAAGCAAGGGTTGTTGTTCCGTACTTAATGATCGTGAAAACTTTTGCTCTTTCCGCGTTTTAGACTACCCTTTCTCCCACTTACATAACCTTTTAAAAAACCTCGGTAAAGTGCGGGTTTCAAAACCTTAGCTCACGAGAGAAAGTTCCTCTGAAAGCGAACAGTGCGCGACCTCCTTAACCTACAAATAAATAAATATTGTGGACAATTTACACAAGACTATCTAGCCCCAAACTCAGCAGAGCTTGTATGATGGGAACCAGATAGCTGAGAATATAATACTTGAATACCGTAAGATGGGGCTATTTGGAACAAATTTTCGACAAAAGTTACAATAACTTCGATTTAGCTAAGGTGACCACACATTTAGTACTTTTAATGGATAAATCCCGTTTAGACCCACATAATCGTTTACCTAAGATACCTCTATCTTTCATAGACATATTTTTTTCTTATTTTATAACATGCTGTTCCAAATATCGCTTCATTGGGGCTATTTGGAAATTGGTGGTTGCGCCATGCTTTAGCGCTGAATATAATAAGAAGTTTTGAATTGATGGTAACAGATGATAGTTGGAACTGTTACCAGTAAAAATATTCACACTTTTGGCTATTTGAAATTACCAAGTATAATTTTTTTATATTTTTTTAGGATCAAATAAAAATTTCATGATTTTTTTTGTCCAGACTTTTCTTTTATTAATAGAAACTGTTACAAATAATAAACATTTTAATGAAATTATCTTTAAATATCTTAGCTTAGATATTGGGAAATCCCCATTCATTCAAAATATTCATTTGAGCTATAAAAATTTCTTCTTCTTCGGGCGAAAAGATCGTTGGATGACCAGCTTGTGATTGTGACGCATTCAAACCTCTACATTTTCATGACAGCGTACTTCTAATGCTATGCTTCGTCGCAGCTTTGATCCGGCTTTGATTTCGGCGATACCTAGCTTTTTCCAAGCTTTTTTAACTGTAAGAGGTAAGGTTTGTATTGTTTCCCATGTCTATGGTTTCTATGGTCCTCTGGTAAACTCGGACCATGATGGCATTGTCCTGGAAAAGATAAAAAAGCTTGTTACACTAGCAAAAAAGCAAAGCCAAGGCTTTTTTTTCGCAGTTCCAAATAGCCCCATATGCTGTTTCAAATAGCCCCCGTGACAAAAAACGCTAAAACTAGGTTAGAATATCCAGCATTTACGAATCCAGTTTACTCCCTACGCTCCTGACAATATGTATTATTGGATACAAACTTCAGTTTTTCACTTACTTCGTAAACTTGGGAGATGCACGGAGGTTGGCGACAGCTCTAAAAACCACGTAAAAAACAACTTTTTTTCAAATGTCGTCTGACACGAAACCCCTCTGGTTAGAACCTCAAAAAGAATACCAATGGACGTGACATTGATTACAGGGTTGCCAGATAGAAAAAATAGATTTCTATCATTGCTATAGTGGAAATTATTTCCACTCGAAACACATAATTTCTTTTTTCCAAATAGCCCCAATGATTCCAAATAGCCCCAACTTACGGTACATTTTTTTTGTAAATACAACCTATAATACAATATAACACCCAACCTAACCAACTAAGTTCTCAGAGAACAAACATCTGATTCTGTGTTAATTGCACAAATATTTGTTCTCGGTGGGGATCGAACCCACGACCTTCGGCGCGAATATGATAGTATACAGTCAAATCTAACAACAGTTATAAATGTGAGCGTTCTCATCTCATAACTATGATCTGACAGATGATGTTATTATCTATCCAGTCGTACAAATGTCGTCATTAATTTAGGCATATTTGAATCTATTTGAATAATCCCCCCAAAACGCTATCTCTCTACAAGATCTACAGTTCCTAGAAAAGCGAGCACCGTTATATTTTCGTCCGCCATTCGTATCTTCGTTTTTCTTGATAAATTCATTCGTTTGGTAATTGTGATACAAATCTAAATACATAATTATATTTTTACATATAACTAGTGGCCGCCCGCGGCTTCGCTCGCCCGTTCCCGTAACACCCCGTTCCCGTTGCTTTTTCGGGATAAAAAGTATCCTATGTCCTTCTCCCGGTTCTAAGCTACCTCCCCACTAATTTTCTGCCAAATCGGTTCCACCGTTCTTGAGTTATAAATAGTGTAACTAACACGACTTTCTTTTATATATATAGATTTACAGTGTGAGCAGAAACATACTAAAACCGGCTTTGTTTGAGCTAGCCCAAACTACCACAAGACTGATTTTTAAATGTACAGACGAAACCATTTATAACATAAGCTTCAATTATATTATTGCTTATAGGGTTTACCTATTCCCAACCAGCCACTCAGCTTTGGTCCCTCAAAATGCCAGTTAGAGAATTACTTTTGAAGCCCAACGACGCATAAACTAAGTACTTATGTAGTGTAGTTCAAAGTATATTTTGACATGATTATTCACCATACCATAAGTAATTGATCATTACACAAAGTAAACAAAGCTATTACCAACCCAAAAGCTCTTAAACGGAGCTATGAGAGTCAGTGTAGCGGCAATCTTTCACGTTCACCGCAATCTAGCGATCGGCGTAACCCCGTTTGCCAGTTGATATTACGAGAGACACAATAGAACTTTGAAGTCGAACATTCCGTATGTGAAGTCTTTTCTGTCAAACCTCGAACCCACGCTTTTCATTAACGAGATGAGACGAAGATTTTAGAGTTTGAGGTTTCACGCGAACTTTGATATTATGAGGCGACCTTTTCAACTCAAATTATGAATGATTTGAAATTACATTGTTGTATGTATGTTGATGGATAATATTATGTTGAGTGTGAGTGGGATTACACAGAAACAGATAAAACCAGTATGACGTAAACAATATTGTATGGGTTGCAAAAAACTAAAAATTGAAAAAGTTGTTGATATCCTTTTTTGGCTTAGGCAATTAGAAAGCAGTAGGTTTTTGGTGTTTTTTTTAATAAACTATCATTTCAGGAAAGTTTATTTTTATAAAACTAAGTTGACAAAGACAAGCATAAGTAATACCTGATGGAAAGCGGTTACCGTAACCTACAGACGCCTGCAATACCAGAGTCATCACATGCGCGTTGCCGACCCATTAAAATTTTTAAAACGCCCTTTTTGAAGAACTCGTGCTATAGTTGTTGGGAAAAACCTCAGCAGGAAAACGGTTAAACGGTAACCTCAGCTTTAAACAATATAACAATAAGTATACCTACCTCACAGACCCGAAGTTTGTTATCTATACCAATTTCTGATGGACCATGCATTATGATTTTAAGGTAATACCTCGCAGGTCACGCACGATGAGTACGTGCCCTAGGTAGCATCTATTTAGTTTTACTGTAGTTTTGGTGAGCTCAACCTTGAATTACTTCTAAAAATACATACCAAAGTTTTAAATAAAAAGTTATTGCCTAAGTTCCGTTGTAAATTTCATTACTTCAGTATAATATATACACATATGTACCTCTAGCTGACTTATATACACGATTTCACAAAGTAATAATCTATCGATAATCTTTACTAAACTCTTACGCGTATATAAGCATTCTGCGGTGGCGATCAGTGAAACAATGCTAAATAGTTTCACTGATCGCCTTCGCAGAACGCTTAGATGTGAGCAAGGCTTAAAATAACGCAAAGTGCACGTTAATATAACACACATCTCTAAAGATCAAAGTCTTTTGTTTTTAGTGGTTTTAGATATTGGTAGATTATTATGCTTAAAAAGCATATAATTTGTGTTCTTTACTATTATTGATATTTTATAAACGCTGAGATGAGCCTAAGTATATTTTTATTTGAGATGGTTGGCGCATCTCCACAGCGAATTTATAGCTGACCGCCAAATATTTATTTTATCTTTCGAAAAGTATTGGAAATCACTGGCACGTGAGGCTGAACATCTGTATGCCTCAAGTTGACGAATGCAAGGCAGATTATTGTAGGGCACGCTCCTGACATGCGTGACCTACGAGGCAATGCTTTGTTATAGGCGATGGTTACCACTTAAAATCAGGCCACTTCACATCATTATGCTTGTTTCATCAGCAGTTATATAAAAAAACTCAACTTTTAACAAATAAACTACCAGTGTGACCTACGGACTGTATAAATAATTTTGAATTGCAAAAAACTGCCGGTCGCAATTTTGTTGGCAGCTGTTATATGCACAAACTGTTTTTTAACTTCCCAACCCAGTTTGGACAAGCTTTTTGGCACATTGTTATTACAAGGTTTCAGGTTCTGGGTTGTTGTCGTATACCCCAGAACCCCAAGATCTAGGGTACGACAACAAACCCTTAATTCAAGGTGTAAAGACAAAACTTAAACATTAACACAAAATAATATCCCGGAGGTCTACCAGAATGTTATTTTATTAAAATGACTTTACATTTAAGTTTTCGATAATATATTATGATTATGATTTATTCTCTACAGTTTAAAAGTTCAGTTGGCCTGTTATTAAATTTGCTTTGTAAACTGTGAACGCCAGGGTTTTTTTCTGTCTATCATCATCTATCACCAACTCAGCCCGTTTGCACCTACTGCTGAGTATAGGCCTCCTCTTTATTGCGCCACTCTTTCCAGTCCCTCGTGAGTCTCATCGACTCATTCCCAACACTCACAAGAATGTCGTTCGACCAAAGAACGTGTCAGATTCCTGATTCCATGTACAAGCTTTGCTTTTTGCTATTTAGCCTCGTACAAAAAGCACAATGCAAAATGTCTGGCAGTTTATTTATTACTTAATATCAAAAAACGGGCTAAATTATTAAATTATGTACCATCGGTAGACAAATGCTAAAACTCGAGTTAATAGATCAAATCAAATCAAAGTTGTCTATTTTCAGTTCAATTACAAGACTCACTATGAAACGTCTTAAAGCTAGGTGAGTTTAGGTAGGGTAGATCTAAAAGGTATGTACTACATAGAGAAAAACATTTGTCTAATTATTTTGTCCGCCTACGCTTTTTGGGGCAGTTTATTTAAGGTTAGCTAATAGTTTATTTTGTTTTATTAATGTCTGGAACAGTTAAAATACAAATTTATTATTCAATTAGACCGAGCTGCCCTTCTGTGCTGTAAGTTGCAGGTTCGATCCCAACCGAGGACAAACTTGTGTGATAAATAAAAAAATAAATAAATATTGTGGACTATAAAAATAATGTGATTAATAAAATGATAATAAATATATAATTATACTATTCAGCATATAGCTCGCGTGTGTACATTACATGTAATTTGTAAAATAAAGAATGTTCTATCTAGCTATAGATATAAACCCCAAACCGTCGCTTCTCCTAAACCTCACCTACTACTGTATGTATTTTATTTAAGTAAATATGTATAATATTCATGGTATGTAGTCTACAGGGTGTCCCGTAAATAATGGATCAAACGTAACGGGTAGGTAGCTTACCTCATTTCCAACAACTAATTTGAACAGTAAAAAAAAACCGATAAGGTAACCAAGATATTTTTTTTTTTCGATTTTTACTATTTTCTGTACCAGCATTCAGTGTTTTTGATGCTGTTGCTGCAAATGGTATCATATTTAGGTGTGATTTTTGTCAATCATTTCTGAATAGTTCACTAATGTTATAAGATACCGTTTTTTTTAAATAACTATTTATTTGCCTTAGAAAAAAAATCTTGAATTGAAAAGTTTTGTTTTTACGATGAAAAGACTAGAATTGGAAAAATTCTCCTGTAAAAAAAATGTACGACAACAAAGTGTACCATTATTTTAAAAACTTGTAAGAACACTAAGGTTTGCAAATTGGTATAAAACTTACGTCTAGTCCTTGCGGTTACAAAGATATTGCTATGAATCTGACAGAGGTGCCAATTACGAAATAAAATTAAATTTGAAAAAGTGTGCACAATTCAACTATTTTCTTAAAAATGTTTAGGTAGCTCAGCGTATGAAAAGAATTAGGAGGTTAATTAAAAAAAAAATACAAATAAATCGTTTATTTTGTTTTTACAGTAAATGTTCAAACTGACGTCCCTCTACGTGAATGCAAAGTCTGCACCTCCTAATAAAGGAAGCTCTTATCCGACGGACAAAATGGCTGTTGTTTATTTCTGATACAGCAGATTGGATGCGCTGACGTAATTCTTCTTCCGACGTTATTTGTTGTTTGTAAACTTTGTCTATTAAACATACCCAATAAAAAAAATCTAAGGGATTGAAATCCGGAGATCGCGGAGGCCACAAAATTGGTCCTAATCGGCCGATCCATCTGTCAGGGTAAGTTTCATTAGGAGGTGTAGACTTTGCATTCACGTAGAGGGACGTCAGTTTGAACATTTACTGTAAAAACAAAATAAACGATTTATTTGTATTTTTTTTTTTAATTAACCTTCTAATTCTTTTCATACGCTGAGCTACCTAAACATTTTTAAAAAAATAGTTGAATTGTGCACACTTTTTCAAATTTTATTTTATTTCGTAATTTGGCACCTCTGTCAGATTCATAGCAATATCTTTGTAACCGCAAGGACTAGACGTAAGTTTTATACCAATTTGCAAACCTTAGTGATCTTACAAGTTTTTAAAATAATGGTACACTTTGTTGTCATACATTTTTTTTACAGGAGAATTTTTCCAATTCTGGTCTTTTCATCGTAAAAACAAAACTTTTCAATTCAAGATTTTTTTTCTAAGGCAAATAAATAGTTATTTAAAAAAACGGTATCTTATAACATTAGTAAACTATTCAGAAATGTTTGACGAAAATCACACCTAAATATGATACCATTTGCAGCAACAGCATCAAAAACACTGAATGCTGGTACAGAAAATAGTAAAAATCGAAAAAAAAAAATATCTTGGTTACTTTATCGGTTTTTTTTTTACTGTTCAATTTAGTTGTTGGAAATGAGGTAAGCTACCTACCCGTTACGTTTGATCCATTATTTACGGGACACCCTGTATATTCATTTACTTAGTATGTAAATATCCTTTTTAGGGTTCCGTAGCCAAATGGCAAAAACGGAACCCTTATAGATTCGTCATGTCTGTCTGTCTGTCTGTCTGTCTGTCTGTCCGACCGTGTCACAGCCATTTTTCTCCGAAACCATACAAGCTAGACTGATGAAACTTGGTGAGTAGATGTATTCTGTGAACCGCATTAAGGTTTTTACATAAAAATAGAAAAAAAAACTATAAATTTTGGGGGTCCCCGTACTTGAAACTGAAACTCAAAAATTTTTTTTTCATTGAACCCATACGTGTGAGGTATCTATGGATAGGTCTTTAAAAATGATGTTGAGGTTTCTAATATCGTTTTTTTCTAAACTGAATAGTTTGCGCGAGAGACACTTCCAAAGTGGAAAAAAGTTGGTCCCCCCCCCTCTAACTTCTAAAATAAGAGAATGATAAATCCAAAAAAAATATATGATGTACATTACTATGCAAACTTTCAACGATATTTAGTTTGAACGAGATCTAGTCAGTAGTTTTTTTTTTATACGTCATAAATCGTAAACCGCAAATTTTTTTTTCATCGAACCCATACGTGTGGGGTACCTATGGATAGGTCTTTAAAAATGATGTTGAGGTTTCTAATATCGTTTTTTTCTAAACTGAATAGTTTGCGCGAGAGACACTTCCAAAGTGGAAAAAAGTTGGTCCCCCCCCTCTAACTTCTAAAATAAGAGAATGATAAATCCAAAAAAAAATTATGTTGTACATTACTATGCAAACTTTCAACGATATTTGGTTTGAACGAGATCTAGTCAGTAGTTTTTTTTTTATACGTCATAAATCGTAAACCGCAATTTACTTTTCGACGAACTACAAAAACCTTTATATTATGTTAATTGATGCTACGGAACCCTTCATGGGCGAGTCCGACTCGCACTTGGCTGCTTTTTTTATTGTTCTTTACTGTTATTTCTTAGTGCACCCTAGCCTACCATCTTATTATTCGATTCTCTACATCCAAAGGTTGTCTGGAAGAGATCGCTTTTCAGCAATAAGACCGCCCATTGTACATTTGTATGTTTTAAATTATTGTTACTTGTTATACCACTGTTAGTTTTAAGGTGTGCCATAAAGAATTTTCTATTCTATTCTATTTTCTATCGTACGCATTACCACATAGCATTTACAGCAGGAGATTCTTTAAGATACTTGAGAGTTTTTAATGATACTTGATTTTCTCGACTTACATATGATAGTCTAAGTACTTACACAAGCTTAGGTATACGAGCACCAGCTTTCCAAAGAACATTTTCTTTATCGTCTGCCTTATGAAGCAGGGAAATAAACCGATTGGATCTTAAAGGTTTCCCCCACACATCCGTGGCGTGTCAGGGACGGGCAGGGACGTGTTTCGTCAGGAGACTAAAAAAATATAAGTGTATAATACATTGTCTATGAACTCGATTACATACGTCCGTGCCCGTGCCAGCGACAGAGCTTCAGTGTCAGGACCGACGCCGAAACGAGTGCATGTGTTCCGATTCCATTTCGTGGCGTGCACGTATATTTTTTCCTTGCAACTTACTGACTTTTTGTTGGTGAACATGATGGATGAGCTTTATTAGAGACTATACGCGTATACAGCGTATTGTACGATTTGTCTAACCCGAGATACAAAAACCGAATTATTTATTGAAATTGGTGAGATTGATGAGGTTTTAAACTCGGGCAATTAAATAAAATGAAGTGGGAGACGAGTATAGGTGAAGGAGAAGGCCTTGTCTGTTTACGGGACTGCCACGGCACTGGTACGGCACTGGCTTGTGTGAACCGGCAGCTCCTGACGGGACACGGATGCTCGGTCTTGCCACGGCCACGTTCTTGCCCCGTCCCTGACACGGCACTGATGTGTGAGGATAGACGCTAATACTGCTCCGGGCCAATGCCCTCGCAACTATTCCAACTTATTTAGTGCACAGGATTACTTATTAATTTGTTCCGCCGGTTTCTTCGTATCTATTAAAATTGTTATTACAATGTTAGGTAAAAAACTGTTTTCCTAACTAGTTAAAATGTGTTGTTTCTATCTATCCGTCTTTTTTATTGTCTTTGGGATGATTATGAACTTCTGCTTCTCCAAAATTGAGATACGAGAGCAAAGTCATTTTATATCTCACAAAATTTCTCAAGGCCCGTATTCACGCTTGACTGAATACGTCGCTATAATATAATGTAGTACTTTGGATTTAGATTATATAGTATGCGGTATGGCACGCAGAAAACTTTCTCGAAAACTTTACCAAAGCGAGCGCTTATCTTCAAATATTATTGAAACACTCGAGGCGTAGCTATGCTTAGTCTTTTTCGATGAATTCAACATCAATTTGAGCGGCCAGTATTTGAGTGACACGTGGGTACTAGTGGCCATTGGGCCATGACGGAGCCCTGAAAACTATGACTCCAGATCAAAAAAAAACCAAAAAAACATCAAGTACCTAGTTACCTACTTAAAATTCTTACGTTAAAAAAAATATTTTAAACCTGATTTTCTTTATTTGCTTAAAGAAAAAAATAAATTCATAAAAAAAAACCCCTTAAACCCTTTAAAATAAAGTTTTAAAGGGTCGGCAACGCGCTTGTGATGCCTCTGGTATTGCAGGTGTCCATAGGCTACGGTAACCGCTTCTCATCAGGTGGGCCGTATGCTTGTTTGTCAACTTAGTTGTATAAAAAAAAAAAATATTGAGTACCGAAATCTTTACATATTAATTATTTGAGACAAATTGTTAATCACTCGATATTTTTTTGAAAAACTCTGTATATACCCAAACGATCCTGCTCTTTCAATAATTCTGCATAGATTTTTATTAAATTAAACTAGTTGGGAAACTCTCTGAAATTTAATCAGAGCCAAACTGCGGGAAAAAACTTCAATTTTTCAGTGTCACCTCCACTGGCCCACTTCCCTCGATACTGACAAATCGTTTTCATGTCGTCGATGTCCACCCACGGGAGATAACATTTTGATAAAAAAGCTTCACCATCCAATCTAACCATAATCTAACCTTACATCTCGTGAAGTAATTTTTATTAGGAATGGAATAGGTTAGGAAGCTAACATGTCAATTTGTAATGTCTGTACCTACTATTTTCGTATCTTATTTTTATATGCTGTGTAGATACTTTATTATAACTTTGAAGCGTAGCGTGTGCTGTCTTTGAAACTTTTGTTTTTGTATTATTGCATTGCATACGTGCATGTGACTAAGTGAAGTGGCACCACACTGGAACTTCACTGCTATTCTACCTTAAAGAATGGTCCACGCATGGAAAAAATATGTCTTAGAACAAGACAATATCGATTTAGTCAAGGCGAATGTAGTCTCATATAAAGGCGGAAACAATTTATTCTTGAACAGAGTAAATTATTGTCTGAGTTTTACTGTCTTCGCGTAAGATATTATTTTTGAAGCAAGAATTCTAAAGTACCGTTTGAAGAATGTACGCTATTTTAGCTAAAGAATAATCTGATTCTTGTTTTCTTTTCTACAGAATCTTTATTTTTGAAGCAAAACCGATTTTGTTTCTTATCGAGACAATAGCCTTCATAAGCAAAGCATTTAATAAAATAATAAAATAATAAAATTTGTTTATTGCAGGTACAGTACTGTAGGTAAACACATACACACCCATATCACACAAAAAAATAAAAATGAACAGTAGAAAACAAAGTCAAACGTATTACATACTTATATAATATTAATTTTACCTACCTCTAGGTACAATAGGTACTTAGAGGTTAATATTCTCAACTGAAGAAATACTTAAAAAAAGCGTATTTATTCAGTAGGATTGCAAGGATCACTTTGAAACGTTTTAAAGCTAGGCGGGTGCCAGTTCCATGCAAACAAGCCTAGAAGAACAGGCAACAAACTACGGCTCGGTTCCTATACCGTTTTCTTAAGAGGCCCGCGGAGGACGAATTTTCATACAAACATAATACCAAAATTATTACTAGTTTAGGCAGATTTTCACTATATTATTGCAATAGTATATAATAATTATATAGTATTTATCTAAGTTCCTGAACAGTTTTTTATTTTAAATTACTTATCGCAAATGAAATAAACACCAATCGCATTTTACACATTTTTTTCATTGCAAAATACGATTGGCGCTAATTTCATTTGAGGTAAGTAATTTAAAATAAAAACTGTTCAGGAACCTAGATAAATACTATACAAATACAATAATATAGTGAAAATCTGCTTAAATTAGTTATCATTTTGGTATTACGTTTGTATGAAAATTCGTCCTCCGCGGGCCCCTTAATGCCCCTTTTACAAATCAAAAATAATCTATAATAATAGCAGTGAAGTTCCAGTGTGGTGCCACTTCACTTAGTCAGACGTATGCAATAATACAAAAGCTAAAGTTTCAAAGACAGCACACGCTACACTTCAAAGCAAGTAAAAGGTAAAAAGGTAGGTATAAAGGTGTTGTCAAAGCTGCTGTACCAGTAGCGTATGAAACCCACGTAGCCCGTCTGTCAGGATATTGTAAAGATCACGAGAAATATTTGGAGGATAGAGAAGGCTCAAATTCGTTTATCCTGGAAATTAATGGAATATGCCACGTCCAACCACCGGACATCAGGCTAATGTTTTGTTATTATAAATGAATAAGGGTGTCGGCCCGATGGATGGATGTTTGTTTCGTTTTCACGTTTCAAGTATCGCACCGGATTGACATTAAATTCGACACAGAAACAACTTGGTTAAAAAAAGTGATGGTTTCCAATTCGGCTGTATTTTTTTTAATGTTTGTTATAGCACAACTTCGTATTTATGAGCCGAATTAAAAAAAACATAATCTGGAAGGTAAATAAGTGCCATAGAAACTCCATAAAAATCGGTTCAGCCGTTTGGAACCTTCTAGTCTATACAAATCACAGGATTTTCTATAATAGGCTTGTTTTTCATTTATTTGCATGTTTTTATTTTTATTATGTCAGTCACAGTGCCTTTTATCCTAGCTAAGAATAAAATATAAATATAAGAATGTAATCCTTTTTATAGTCCCCATTTTCATGTGACTAGTATTTTATGATCTTCATTCATGCATAGAAAGGAGTGAAAGAAACTGGTTTCTTTACGCACATGTGCACCGGAACTATACATAATCTTAAATGGCAATTACATTGAAAGGGTACGCAGGTGATTTTATGGTAGAATAGACATCCTTTCAAATATCTTTCAGAATAAAAGGGTAGAAACATTCATAATCTTTGGGCATAATTTTTGTGTTGTTTTTTACTGTATAACTATAATACATTCACATCTATAATTTTTATCTTTTTAATTTTAATGTTAGCTATAATTATTTTTGTAATGCTCCAGCATTTGGGCGCTTTGGCACGAGCTGTAAGCCCAACTAGCATTTTGTCTAAATAAAATAAAATAAATAAATAAATGTAATACCGTCACGAGCATCCCCATATCTAAACATAAACTTTCAGACATTGAAGCATCCGTAGGCAGGTATCTGGTATTATCTAGTTTTGCTCTAGATCATTAGTTTAGTGTGCCACTGAGTTCAACTTCAGTGAACCTATCGAACATGTCACTAAACAGAAGTTAGTTAAACTCCGAGATGTATTGTATCGCATGTCTCGCTAGAGTTGGTACAGACTCGAATATAAACGGAAATTACTTGCATACGCTGGTATCAAAACTTTATCACAACATTTGACTGGCCTCTCAGCTTAGTCGGTAGTTGCTCTGCCTTCTGCGCCGTAGGCCGTGGGTTCGATCCCCACTGAGAACAAATATTTGTGCGGTGAATGCAGATGTTTGACGATTTGACTCCCTACAGCGAAGAGCCGTTAGAATTGTCAACGATCCCAAGCTCAACAATGCTTTGGAACCACTCAGCCAACGCCGTGACATTGGTTCTCTCTGCGTGTTTGCCTCTACAATGGAGAATGCTCTTCTCGACATAGAGACCGTGCTCATTCACACATTCTGGATCCATGGGTTTCTCGTACTGCTCGCTTCTCGAGGTCGTATTTTCCTCACACCCCAATAATTGTGGAATGAGCAGTGAGGGACCAGAGGTGTTCCCTCTTAAATACAACATGAATAGCTTCAAGAAAAAAATCCTCCAGGGTAGGCAACGCAATAACAGTACCCTTGCTGTTAGAAACCTGATAGAAAGCGGTTAACGTAACCTAACGAACGCCTGCAAATCAAAAGAACGGAGAGCGTCTTTTTTTGAAGAACCCCATTTCATTATGTCTGCAGGAAAAACCTCAGCACTGTAGTGAAATATAATATTATATAATTTAAGTGTAGGTAGTATAGGCTTTGTCAATGGCATCACGTGACAGCATTAACACTCTCCGTATTTCCCCAGAGCTCGAGCAAAATACAAATATATTGTCCGGCTCTGTGTTTTACTGACCACTTACACCATTTGGTATTTATTGAATCTTTTTTGGGATAAAAATCTATATAAGTACTTAGCTCAGTTCGACGTTGACTTTCGAAAAATGACGTTTTGCTAAAGATGTTCTGCTATGCAGACCATAATCTGATAGTTGGACGTTTTGCTAAATGGACATTTTGCTAATCTTTTGCTCTGTTGGATCAGGAGGCGTAATTTTGTAGCTTAAATGTAACAAAGTTATAACTGTGCCTATTATAGTAGATTTTTATACAAGGAGCTAAAATGTCATATTATTTAGCGAGGGAGTAAATAAAAACCGAGTTATAATGAGTTTTCGGGCCGTGTGTTCACTTCATTCGCTTCTTTCATTCACACTCTAGTTTTCACTGCGATTGCAAGTCAATAAAATAATCCAATACAATATGAAATAGTTGAGAAAAAATCTTAAGATTTGGCGCCGATTTTAGTTCCATTTACAAAAAAAAGTTTTTCTTTTTTTATAAAACAGTGGTAAGTCGAGTTAGTTTTTATTCATGACATGATATTCAACTTAAGACTAAATACTTTTTCGTTTTGTAGGCTCATTTTCATTTAAGAGACAAACATTTAAAAAAAATTATTAACCCTAGAGAGCCTAGAGGAAGAAATGCTACTATTTCTTTACTCTTGTAGATACACCACAATGACGGTCTTTTTGAGCAAAAAGAGTGTAAAACTTAAAATTTAAAGCTTTTTTTAAATTATTATTGTTGTTTGATTTAAATCGTGCACTCATTGATCGTTGAATAAAATAAATGGAAGTAAAGATTATGTCGTAGTATCGTAGTTATTTATTGTACTCTTTTAACCCTAAATATAAAAAAAAAACTGGAAGAGATCGCTCTTAGCGATAAGGCCGCCCATTGTACCTTTATTTGTAATAGTTCTTTTAAATGTGTACATTAAAGTATTAATCTATCTATCTATCTAAATATAACAAAAACCTAGACATTAATTTGAATTTTCAAAGAGCAGATTCTCGGAAGAAAATTACTCTGTGTTGTACTGTGATTACTTCCAAACCATCGAATTAATAAATTACCACCTTTTCCCTAATTCTCAAATCGTTTATCTCAGTGATCGTTTTCGATTACCCATTTAAAATCCAGGTGGCTTGATACGACGAAATTGTGATTTACAAAATTCAAGATGAGAAGGGTTGAAATTGAGATTGGTACATTTTAATCGGAACTGGCGAAATTGTATAAATTTCCAAGTATTATTTACTTTTAATTTTATAACAACAAAACAAAAATTCATAATATTAACAAAAAAAAACTAAAACTAATTAAAACTAAACCTTAAAAATCTAACAAAAGTGGGTGTCCATGAGGCATGGTGCCAAGAACGCTGGCTGCATTCCCACGTTGAACAGCAATAGCTATTCTCTGTGCGAAAAAAGAGCCAGCCCTCTTGTCACCAGTGGCGTCGACCAGCCGAGGAAACAATTGCTTAAAAAATTTTTTTGTACTGGGACCCCATGGACCAAAAGTTTCAAAACCAAGCGGCACAAATATGTAGTCGCTAGAAAGCGTCACATACTTGCGCCGCTTGGCCTCTTCTGCGGCCTCCGCCGCGGCTCCAGCCCTTAAAACCGAACCGCTGAGATGGGAAGGGGCTAACGTGTCGACACATGTAGCATCCCACACGAGAGCCCTTCCCCGCTCCCAGGGTATCAACGTCAGGCCGTCCGGACGCTTGCCATCATCACGGACCATTCCAACAGGTTCTAAAAGAGAAGGAACGTTGATGGTGGCAAGCGCCCGTTTGATGATATCGTTGATAGAGCCGTGGCGGGAAAATCTGCCAGCACTGCGTTGGCAGTATAATCCATGGAGTCCGTTCCTGTCGACGTCACTGCCGCATGAACACCGATGACGCTCGACAATGGCAGCACCCAGTCGAAGACCGACAGCGATGCGGAAGCTGCCATTGTCGAACAGCGTTCCGAGGTTGGCAGATGGAAGGGCGTGTAGCCACTGTCCTGATTCAAATGTCGAGACAGCTAGAAGTCTTGCGCGGTGTTGGTCACTGAAATAATTTTGAATCAAATCTTTTTGGACTCTCTGCACCAATGGAACATCCCAAAGTTTTTGACTCGCTGGTTCCTTCGGGAGGTTTTCATTGGGGCAGAGAGTTTTCCAGGCCTCTATTGCGTCTGATGCATAGTGTAACTCAGGTGTTGGCCTATGTAGAATTTGAGAACACAGGTTTGTTACACTGTGCACCGACGAAAGGAAAGCCGGAAGAGCTACACTAGAAATTTTTCTTGTTCCGATACCACCAGATCTAATAGGTAAAGAGGCTTGAATCCAGGTATTGTTCTCGAGGTTTAAATTTAGAATTTTTTCTAAAGCGTTTTTGAGGGTGGTATCCAAGTTTTCTAAAATGTCCGTATGTTTCCAGATTGGGTATGCTCTGAGAATATATGTAAATTTTGGTACAAAAAGGCAATATTTTAAAATTGTGTATGCAATATGAGAATTTAAAGAGCCCAATCTATTGATGTGTTCCGAAAGTATACTTGTTTTTTTTTCCAAAAGAGGTCTAACACTCTCCTCGAGTAACGGTGCTCCTAGAAGGTAAAGTGAATCCTTTTGTAGAATTTTAATTTCTGGTGAAATTTCTTGAAAGTTTTGTATAAGATTTTTGCGATCAATAGGGTTGAATTTGTCAGAAATATATAGTTCACATTTGCCTAAATTTAGATCCAAATTTAAATTTCGAAAGTAGTTGATGACATTGATAAAATCATTTTTGACCGTGTCAGCTTTACCTCCTAAGGTTCCGTCGTCTAGGTACCAGACATTTAATTTAGAATTTAAATTAGATATAATGGGATGAATTCCTAAACTAAAAAGAG
Organism: Thera britannica; assembly: GCA_939531255.2. NCBI lineage: Eukaryota > Metazoa > Arthropoda > Insecta > Lepidoptera > Geometridae > Thera > Thera britannica. The sequence goes on along the minus strand of OW618034.2, from coordinate 14,239,314 downwards.
CTGGTCCTAGAGGGTCACCCTGCTGAACGCCTACTTCTGATGAAATTTGTTTGTCGTTGTAGAATAATTTGGAAGGGGAACTGTAACATTGCCAAATATAGTTATATGCATCTGGAGTATGAATTGATGCTTCTTTCAGAAGGGTTGACCTATCGATGCAATTAAATGCGTTTTTTACGTCTACTTTGAGCAGTACATCCGCTTCGCTGTCGTGGTTTAAAAATGTGCGAACCGAATGCACTGCAGCCTCACAACCACCTCGACTACCAAATCCCAATTGAATTGGTTGAAATAATGATTTTAAATTTGGAGAAATGTGTCTGCACACTATTTTTGAAGCTAATCTGCGAAAGGTGCAGCCGACAGCAATTGGGCGAATGCCTCCATCCTTTTTATTAAAAGCGCATAGGCGTGCCCCGAACAGAAATGGTTTGAATGAATCCGAAATATTCCCTGCAAATAAAAAATTACAAAATTTAGTGATGTCGCATAACAATGCCCTGCCGACGTCACCGACGGACACACTGACTAAATCTTTGAGGTGTTGTGGAGTTAATCCGTCGATGCCGCCTGCAGATCCATTGGGAAACGACATGATGGCGTCTAAAGTTTCTTCAATTTTGGCTTGAAATTTTGATTCAGATAACTCAGAGGGATTTAGAGTCAAGGAGGTTGGAATGGCCGAAGGGTGTTTATCACGCAAGCTTTCTAGAGTCTCGTCATTATTGGGAGCCAGAGTATCGTCTGAGAACAAAATTCTTGCTGCATTTCGAAGGTCACCATCCATTGCCTTATTTTCGACTGTTTTATTTAAATTATATGTTTTTTTTGGGGCATGAGTGAAATCTCTAAGGGTATGGATACTATTATTGGAACAGTTTAGTTTTAGTAAAGAAGTTAATGATTTGCTGCTTTTTGATGGAGCGTGGAAGTGGCGGTATACAAATGTTAATAATTCTTGCCAAGATTCAGGGTTATTTGATTGATTTTGTATGCAGTTGTTAATGGCAGCAGATAGTGCCTTAGCCAGCGACACTCTAGCTCCTCTTGGGATTCTTTTCACTATTGGCACTTTTGCATTTAAGTCACTAAGATATTTGTCGAAACGTATGTTAGAAACGGAAGAAAGAAGCAAGTCGGAGGACTGAGAAGTCGAAGGGTTGAGATTGTTAGAAGATAAAGGAAGGTTCTTATGCGTTTTTCCAATATGAATATTGAGGCCACGACGCCCTTTAAACTGACGACCGTCGGAACACTGCTCACACGTTAAATAGACACCTGTGTTTACATTTACATTAAAACTAGGTTGCCTGCTACGCTGCACAATCTGTGGCAGCGGAGGCAACCGAGATGAAGGTACATCCTCGTCATCACTCCCAACGGGAGTAACGTTGAATTGCGGCCGCCTACAACACCGCACGGGCTGTGGCAGTGGAGGCGGCCGCGGCGTATCCTCGTCACTTCCAATGGGAGTAAGATACTCGTCTCGCGATGGGGACAGAAGTGAAGATTGCATAATATTATTATAAAAAATGTAAAAAGTATTATTATAAGTATTATTGCCTCCTGGCAATTTCGGCTTACGAAACAAAGATGCAAAAATATAAAGGTTCTAAAATTAAGTTTTAGATTTCGACCGCTGCTTTACTCGAATTGTGAGAATAAAATATTTTTCTAAACATAACCACACAAAAAAAATGTTTTTTTTTACAATTTATAAGCCTACGCTTGACCGCAATCTCACCTGCTGTTAGGTGATGATGCGGCCGACGGAGTAGCACGCTTACCTAGAAGATACCTATTCACTCTTGACTTAAAAAAGCAGCCAAGTGCGAGTCGGACTCGCCCATGAAGGGTTCCGTAGCATGACGAACTACAAGAACCTTTATATTATGTTACTTGATGTAACATAATAAGGTTCTTGTAGTTCGTCGAAAGGTAAATTGCGGTTTACGGTTTATGACGTATAAAAAAAAAACTACTGACTAGATCTCGTTCAAACCAAAAATCGTTGGAAGTTTACATAGTAATGTACAACATATATTTTTTTTAGTATTATCATTCTCTTACTTTAGAAGTTAGAGGGGGGGGGACCAACTTTTTTCCACTTTGGAAGTGTCTCTCGCGCAAACTATTCAGTTTAGAAAAAAACGATATTAGAAACCTCAACATCATTTTTGAAGACCTATTCATAGATACCCCACACGTATGGGTTCGATGAAAAAAAAAATTTTGAGTTTCAGTTTCAAGTATGGGGACCCCCGAAATTTATAGTTTTTTTTTTATTTTTATGTTAAAATCTTAATGCGGTTCACAGAATACATCTACTCGCCAAGTTTCATCAGTCTAGCTCTTACGGTTTCGGAGAAAAATGGCTGTGACATACGGACGGACGGACAGACAGACAGACAGACAGACAGACAGACAGACAGACATGACGAATCTATAAGGGTTCCGTTTTTGCCATTTGGCTACGGAACCCTAAATAAAAACGTCCAAGTTGTAGGTGATCGGAAAGACAGACGCCGGCAAGGAATTCCACTCCTTGGCTGTCCGCAACATTAAGGTTGAAGAAAACTAGGCCACTCACCGAGGTATTTCTTGTCCTGGACAGCAGCGGCACCACCTCTCTCTCCACCGCTGCTACGGCCAGCAGCGGTGCGAAGATGGCCAGCGACACCAGCCACAGAGCCGCCAGCAGACTGCAAGCACCTCGTCTCGACGGCATCCAGGGTTGCCGCAGTGACTGCGTGATAGCGAGGTACCGGTCTACTGACATTGCGGTGATTGTGAACACGCTGGATGCTACTGCGACCCCTGAAACAGAATAGCATGATTATAAAACAATAAGGTACGGACAGACGTGCTCATTACTAGCACAAAAGCATGCTTTTATTGAGCAAGTGCTCATTAGTAGCACGTGTGTAATGTAATGAGCATGCTTATTGAGAGCGAGCTCAAAAATCAAACGACGTTTAATTTTCGAGCATGCTACCTGAGACGCGGGTTGGGGGGGCATGATCCGAGCACGTCTGAACATGTTTGTTTATTATTGTTTGCCTATTTAGAAAAATAGGCAAACAATAATAAACAAACATGTTCAGACGTGCTCGGATCACGGAGTATGCTTTAAAACAAGCATGCTTATTTTAAAGCATACTCCGGCAAATGTGAACAGTTTGCAGAGCATGCTAATTTTAAGCAAGCTTAAAAGCAAGCTTATTTTGAGCACGGCTGCATGTCAGTACCTTTAACCAAGAAAGCAAACCACGCATCTGAAGGACCGACGGTAATGTAAAAACCTGCGCACATCTACGCGATGGCGATCAGCTTAAACGCTTTCAGATATGACAGCCGTATTTGACAGCGTTTCAGCTGATCGCCATCGCCATCACCTAAATGTGCGCAGACCTAAAAAATGATGGGAGGCTGGTATTAAAAGAGCTCAAATTATTCTACCTGGAGATGTAGGTTTAAAGGGAGGTTCAGCAATGAATTTTAATTACGTGGAATATCTTTACTTTTCTTTAATCAATCAATGATACAACTGACCCTAAGGCAGTTTTTCAGATAGATGATAATGCTAAAACAACAGGAAAGCGTTCTATTAACTAAAACGGAGACTGAGTAAGGCTGATTTGATGCTTATCTTTATTCTTGTGGTTCATGAACGACAGAAAATAACCATTAAGTTAGAATTCTTTGCCACCGTACCCAGTTTCCTAGAATTAGAAATTTGTTTCACTCGTGTTTACCAAATGAAGCTTGGCAAATGGATCGCTAATGAATGATCCAACCAATATTTGTAGAAGTATGTTATTTCGTCCCAATATAAAAAAAAATCGTTGTCTGTAAAGTCGGTTTACTGACGATAGTTGAACGTGACAACGTCAGTAGCTGTCCACGCGGACGCATCGCTCACTCAAGTAGGAGAGAGACAGATGTCGAACGCTGCCGAACGCGGAGGCCGATTGTGCCTCTTTGTCGCTCGTTCCGCGCTCTCGCTTGCACTTCAAGCCTTAAATGAAACGCCTCAGAGCGAGGTAAAGCCGCGTGAGTCATGTTTCTGCGTGCGTGCAGCCAGTTCCATCGAATTTTAAGACGTTGTTACGTCAAAAGTAACTAAACTAAACGATCTTAACTAAACGATCTTCACTCAAGTCGGAAGTAAGTTAATTATAATACAGTCGTCAGAATCTGTTAACACTGTTACATAATCTGTGCTACAGTAATAAGTCTCGTGCTTCCAGTTCTATGAATTTGATATTTATTAAATACCTTTGAAGTATTTCTTAGTAATAAATGTCTTAGATGGATGAATGTAGTCAGAAATGAGGATATCCGTAGAAGAAAGATCACCGACTTAGTAAGTTGAGGTGGCAATGAGCAAGTCATAAATTTCGACGAACCGACAGCCGTTGGGGAATAAAGGTTCTCTAATGGCGACCACGAACCGGAAAATGTAGGGCGCCCACCCACCAGATGGACCGACGACATTGTTAAGATCGCGGGAAGTCGATGGATGGAAAGGGCTCAGAGTCGTTTTTTCTGGAAATGTGTAGGGGAGGCCTATGTCCAGCTGTGGACTTCTTTAGGCTGATAATGATGATGATGATTTCTTAGTAAAGAAACTTAAGGTTCCTAAGAGTTTTAACAAATTATAAATAAAGGTACTTGTTTTAGCCAGCCCAGTCAAGTGCGGCTCGTTCACGAAGGGTTCCGCACGGAAATTACAATTTAAATTTATATTCACAGTAAAAAGATAATAATATCAAAATTAAATCCTACTGTAGAATGAGCTAATTAAGCTTTTCTAATGAAAGCCACTTGGCCTGCTTAAAGGCCTGCGCACATCGAGGCGCTGGCGATGGAGATCAGCTGAACGGCTGAACTGCTGGAAGGGTAAGATCTAGGCGCATGTATCACGATCAGATCGCAGACGTTTTAGAAAAAGGCCAGGTTAGGAGTACCCTAAACCGACGAGCATGTATGAAGAATGTTATCAGAGTGAATGATGCGAAAGAGGTGTGTCAGGATCGTAGCAAGTGGAAATCCATGATCTCTGCCTACCCCCATGGGAATAAGGCGTGATTTTATGTATGTATGTATGTATGTAAATTTCTTTTGGAGGTCACAGGCTTTTCACTATTGTTTTTTAGGAAGTTGATGGGAAGAAGAGGCACAGGACGCTCCATCACCCGATAGATCGGCGTCACTAGAGATCGCAGGAACTCAGTGGATGGAGAATCAGAATCGTAAAGAAGAACTAATTGCGCAAATTATAAATTGTCTTGAAGATATAAGATTATTGCACTGAATATCGAGAAATAATTCGTCGTTTTTCATAAACTTGTACTAGTAAAAAAGTATTATCGAAACTACATCTCATAACTGGTGTTAATAATAGTTATTTGTTATACAAGAGTGCAAAGCTGCTTTTTAACCGCGTGCTCAATTTTGATGACCGAGCAAGCGCAGGATTCTAATATTTAACCACGAGCGGAGCGAGTGGTTTAAAAGTTAGAATCCTAAGCGTTGGCGAAGGAATCAAAAGAGCACAAGGTGAAAAATCTTTGCACTCGAGTGCAACACGTAACTTTTCATCCCACCTCAGCGAGGAAATGACCAAATGCAAAAAAAAAGAACATGACGCGACTAAAACACACCAAGAAGGTTCCGAGTATGAGTTTTTTACAAATTTAAAAATGTTGCATGATAAATTCGGCACCATGCAGGTAGAAGTAAATAGGTTAAATGATGTTTTGAATTCACAAATACACCAAGAAGGTTAAGAGTGCGAGTTTTTACCAAATTAAAAAAGGTTGTATGATATATTCAGCACCATGGAGGTAGAAGTACATAGGTTGTGTATTCACAAACCTATTGAACACGATATTCTAAATTCAAATTTACTTTATCCGCTAGCGGATAAAAACAGCTTTTCCAGTCAGAAATTAAACAGCAAAAACACACTTTCAGAGCTGGTGGGATGAAAAATATATTATCGCGCCAAGATATTCTCAGTTTTCAACCTATACTGGTTCTTAATATTTCAGCTAAACTTAGATGATTCGAAATGGATAAATTAGGTTTATCATTACTTTCAAAAAATTTGGCGAAAGAATTTTTTAGAATTTAATACTTTTACAAAAATATAAAAGATTCAGTCATTCATTAATTCTATAAAGCTGTACAATTGGAGTATCCCAGATAAAGAAACCTGCTTGGCTAGTGCGATATAAGAAATTCAGGAAAGATTTTAGTGAAATTGAAAATACTGCTAGAGATTTATACGTGAGAAATCGTACTAAAACTACTTACTGATCCTAAAAAGCTTTTACGATCAATGCGTCTTTAGAAATGTGTGGAATGTAACCTTGGTTTGAAACAGTATCAGAATTCATAAACAAACGAAATTGTATTAAGATTGTAATATTCAACACTGTAATGAAGCGCTCATAGTGTAGCTTGGTTATTCTATTTGGATGGGTGACCGCTAACACTTAGCTGGCACTTAGACTCACCTAGCTTTAAGACGTTTCAAAGTGATTCTTGTATCGTACTGATTACAAGTATATAGAGTTTGAGTTTGAACAATACTTACTTACTACATGCTTTGGAGAGTACGTTAAACGGTCTTGGCTTCATAACGGGCAACCATGACGGCTATCGTCAGTTTTCACCACAAATTCATTAAAATACGTTATACCTACTTCATTTCCAAGTGTGGTGAATATTTGACAAGGTTTTAAAGGGTTTTAAACCATTGTATATTAATTTTCTGACGTTTTATCTCATTTAAACTGAGGGTAGTTCGAATCAAAACTTTCTAATTGATCAAACCTACAATAAACCACAATGACATGATTTTGCATAATTAATTCTGTACAACTGGTAGTAAACACTCAAACTTTAGCTCTAAAGCACTCAGTTGTAGGTTCAAAATCGTAAACCATGTAAGAGAAGTCATAAGCACTACACTTATTTATCTGGAAAAAGAAATTATGTGAAAAGAAAACGTAAGTATACATTCGCAAGGTAATTACAAAAAGTTAGTTGGGTATTTCTTCCTAAAAGGGTCCTTAAATACACGTGTCTACTTATACAGGCTTATTCCAGTAATTGTTTCATTATGTTGGATCTATAAATGTATGTTCTTATAAGTTTGGTAATAAAACTTACCGGTCCTTCTAGTTTTGGAAATAAACTACTTTCTTGTCTGTTCATCAGCCACAGCTTCCTAAGAGACATAGTAACTTGCCCTGGATTCGCACGGGTGGACAAATTAAGAAAGAGTAACTTCACATTTTGACGTGACAACGTCGAGCCGGCTGCACGCACGAAAAAACATGACTCATGCGGCGTTACCTCGCTCTGAGGCGTTCCATTTAAGGCTTGAAGTGCAAGCAAGAGCGCGGAACGAGCGACAAAGAGGCACAACCAGCCTCCGCGTTCGGCAGCGTTCGACATCTGTCTCTGCCCTACTTGAATGAGCGATGCGTCCGCGTGCACAGCTGTATGACGTGTCACGTTCAACTATCGTCAGTAAACCGACTTTGACAACCGATTTTTTTTTTCTTTTTTTTTCTAAATTACACCTGTGTGAAGCCGCCTATACTTATAAAATATAGCCTAGTTCACTGAAATATAAAAAAGTATATTAGATAAAAAAAAGATTTTGTCGACAATCCACAAAACACTATCTAGCCCCAAATCAAGCAGAGATTGTGCTATAGGAACCAGATAGCTGATATAATACATACTTAGAAGGATCACGGAGCTTTCAAATGGAAATGGATAGAGGGGAATGGAGATGGATTATGGTTAAAGAATTGGTGAAATCGGTACGATAATCTATCAAAAATACAAACCTTTCCTCCATAATATTAGTATGATTGAAGAGATTTGCTTGGAATAGATAAAAAATAACAATATAGGTATGGGGAAAGTAATTAAGTTGAATTAAAAGATAGGTAGCCAACTTTGACCTCAGTTTTTATGTCACCTAAAAGCTTTCTTAAGCTTAACGGCTGAAGCACTAAGTTTTGTTGAATGTAGCTCATCTTATAAATGGCTAAACTAGTTAATCCGCGAGCTATATACAGCGTTGAGCTAAATTAGAGAAGAACTAAATCAATTCCCAGCATAAATGAATAGCATTGTATGAAAGTTGAAACATGACTGTTAAACAGAACTAACTATGTTTATTGTTGAGCCTGAACATTGTACCGACAAACTTTATATGCCATTCACGTTCTGCGATGTTTCTTTGACCCCAAGAGCCTTGCACCCATCTAAGTAAATGCGGCGGCGATTAGTGAAACGTCGTCAAATATTGCTGTCATATTTGACAGCGTTTCACTGATCGCCACCGCAAAAGAATTAGATGTGAGCAACGCTATTCTACAACTGCCAAGCCGTTGTTTGTTGTTTGTTCTTCTATAGGCTTCGTCGCGTGGAACTGGCACCTAGACTCACCTAGCTTTAAGACGTTTCAAAGTGATCCTTGCCGATTCTACTGAATAAATACACTTCTGATTTGATTTGATTTTTTATTTGATTGGTCTCTTTTTATTTACATAAAGTGATTCTTGTAATTGTAATGAATAAAATTTTATTGAGTTTGAGTTTGTTTAATTTTAATTTATTCAGCCCTTTCTGTTGGCTCAATTTTTTGAAATAGATTTGGTAGGTAAACATTTAACACCGCACTTTTTAACTTTATATAAGGTAAAGCTTATAGGTACTATGTGAACCAGACTGTACTTTGAATATAATTTGTACATAGCAACACAAATACTCACAACGTGCAGCGCAGTCAGGTATTAAAGGCAGTTTTACACAGGGGCAGTAATTGACGTCAGTCGACTGCCGAGTGCTGAGCACTGGGACAGCGCAACTGACGCCGTGTGAAATGTCGAATCAGTCGCTGGTCAGTCGCTGCCACTGTATTGTACGGGGACCACGCTGCGTCGCACCACTCGCACCGCATCACAAAATGACGCGAAAACTGAGCGAAACGGAAAACTTGAAGCTTATTCGATTATACCGCGATAATGGATGCCTGTGGGATAATAAATCACAAAAATTCTTCATAATTAAAATTTTAATTTCGTTTTTGAGTATTATTTTTTCCGCACTGACTTTACAAACGTGTGTGCACCGAAAGAAATATACTCGACTACTGACGAAATACTGACTGCGTCTAAATAGCATGACTCAGTTGTCGGGGCCAGCACTGACGACAGTTACTGACCCTGTGTAAAAATACCATTAGTCGAAGCTAAACATCAAAGTAACTTTACACGGCCAAGTCAGCTATCGAGGTTTTTGGGTCGACATTTTATTGCGCACTACGAAAACCACTTCACGCTTGAGACGGAATTTCAAACGTTTCTATAATAGACTAAAAAAATGTTTTTTAGTCTGTTAGATGGCAGACGCAAAGGCTAACTTTATATTACTACATTCTGTACTCATTAAAGTCCTGCACATCTATGCAATGGCGAAGGCGATCAGTTGAAACGCTGTCAATTAACGCTGCTAAATTTAACAGAGTTTCTGGTAAGCTCTGACTGGTATGTAAACCCTGTATCGATTGGAAAAAGAGCCTTCATACAAGGGCATTATACTTAATATTTATATTTCAGCTGTTGGTTTTAGCTACAGCTTTAAAGACACAAAAAGCGGCCAAGTGCGAGTCGGACTCGCCCATGAAGGGTTCCGTAGCAGTAAGTAATATAATATAGAAGTTCTAGTAGTTCGTCGAAAGGTACATTGCGGTTTACGATTAATGACGAATTAGAAAAAATTTACTAACTAGATTTCGTTAAAACTAAATATTCGTTGGAAACTTACATAGTACATCATATATATTTATTAGTTTTATCATTCTCTTATTTACTACTGAACAGTACTGAAAATACCACTTTTCAATTCTATTTAATCGGAATTGACGTGGCAAACCCGTTAACCATATTCTAATGCATACCGTTCCGTTAAACATGATTTACGGTTAACCCGTTTAACTCCCCGACAGCTAATACTCCAGCGCAATTTACAGCTTAACATAACTCATTATTAAGAATAACCCATAAAGCTAAAGTTAGTTTTAAAAGCCGGGTTTTTCATATTATTGGGCAGTTAAACTTTTTAATGGGTATGGCTATGTTTGTGGGTAGATTACGTATGCCAATGAAACCACACTGAACTGTAACGGTTTCAATTCATGGTATAAAGTTAAGTTTGAGCATGCTTTTGACTACCTCATTCAAACTTTATGAAGGATTTTAAAGTAAGTGCAGTTATATGAACCAGAGTAAACTTGACGTCCCTATGTCGCTTCGTCTTTGGAAGTGATTACAAAATGGTCACGCGTCCAAAAAGTGTGATAGCGCTGAAGTTTTCTAGGCAAAACTTAGTAAACTATGATACAAGTGCCTCATAAGAGTCTTTTTCTTGACATGGTTATTTAAACCAGTGAGGTGAAAGGATTTTAAGTGCACTTTGAGAAGTTTTTTTGGTACAACTTTTCGTGCACTATGGTTTTAGAGTTATAAACACTGGAATGAAACATTTATAGGCTGACGCTTGACCGCAATTTCACCTGATGATAAATGATGATGTGATCGACGGTGTAGCGCGCTCACCTAGAAGAAACTTATTATTTAAGTATTTATTTATTTATTAAAACGGTTACACACAAATTACATTAATTTAAAATATAGACGAGTAAAATAAAGTCAACAGCAATAACATAACAATTTCCAATTAATTAAAATAACTTAACAAATGAAATAAGTCAATTTCATACATCTCGCTCGCAGAACCTCATACAGTCTGACACTATCTTGGTCCATCCATTTGCAAACAAGTCTTAACTTATAGGTACATTCTTTTTTTGAAAACACCCATCAAGTTATGACTATTCGGAAAAACAGACGCCGGCAACGAGTACCACTCTTTGGCTGTCCCATTAAAAAAATGGAGGCGAAGCGCTTAGAAGGGACATGGGAGCAAAAATAACAGTGTATGTATACTTCACAAACTTCCGTACAGATCTTTTTTTTTTTACATGATAAAGACCAGCTTTTGGCTACAATCTCACCTGGTGGTAAGTGACGATGTCGCCGACGATGGAGCAGGATGGTCTAGAAGACACCTATTTCACTCTTGCCTTGAAGAGGCCCAGATTGTAGTTGTCAGGAAAAACAACCGCCGGCAATGAGTTCCATTCCCTGGAGGTTCGCATAATGAAGGTGGAGCCAAAACGCGTATGCGAATGGGTGGTATGCTAACAGGTATGGATGGTACTCAGCCGTGCGTCTGCTAGTCTTATGGTGGAAGGGAGATGGTGGTAAAAGATCTCGATTGCAAAATGGAACTTACTAATTCGGACAAATCATCATCATATTCTGTCATAATAATACCCTTTAGGAAGTTCTAAGTCTAAGGGGAATAAAATCATCCCAGACCAACCACTCAAGATCTCATCAATCAATGCGCGGATTGGCCGGGAAGCCTTGAACTTTAGCTTTAACTAACTAAGCTTACTAGGCTGTCACAGTGCTTGTTTTTATCAACCAAAAAGAATATTGTTTTGTATTTTTAAGGAGTAAACCCCACAAGAGGCGAAAATTTACTTATTGTTTATTTTATTTAATGTCCAACACTTTCACAAAAGGAAAACCATTTTGATTGGTTTCTTTTGTACGACTATTTTGGGCTTTTCGTATTGCTCACTTGGTATTCGGTAAAAATGAGCCTTAATACTAAGATGTCAAAGTTTCAAATAGGTTCAACCAGAAATGTTGAATCGCATCGTTTCCTAATGCGTTTATCGTTTGTTTTAGGTACTCAGATTTCCCTTCAGTGCTTGCTCGTATTTGTATTTGTATTTATTGTTTACTTTAATTATAACGGTTAACACCAATTACAATAATTAAAGAAGAATAAGAAAAATGAAAAAAAATAAAGTATAAGTAAACAGTTTTAATCAAATTTAAAAATACAATGTCAATAGTATAAATATAAAACAAAATGTCAGGACAATAATATACTACACTATAAATTGGAAATTCACACACAGCTATACATCACGCTCACAGAATCTCAAACATTCAGACATTATTTTCATCCAGCCATCCTCAAACAGATCACACCCAGGACTAGTATCAAGGAGAGCATTGAGTGCGGCGAGAATGCGCGGAATTGGGGACGAGGCCCGGCCCACAGTACGACATAGCGGCTCCGAAAACAACTTGTGCTAAAACTGAAAAAACTGAAAATTTTCGTAAAACTGAATTTTACTTGAAGATTTTTAGATTGCGTAGACCTTCCTGACACAGAATAAATAACAACTGATATCCAGAGGCTAGTTGCTCAAAGACGCTTGTCTGTGATTGGTTTATATCCTCTAAGGATTAAATTTCCAATTATTAGCAGAAGAAGGCGATATACGCTAGATTTAAAAAATACAAGATAGCATAAACCCAATTCTTACGTGTCACTGATTCTTTCGAACCAAGTGTGATGAAAAGATTTTAAGTGTGCCTCAAATAGGCTCCTTTCTTGCACTAAAACCACTAGAATGAGTATATTAGCATATTCAAATTTAACACAGTCATTCGTTTTTGAGTTATTTTATTATTTACCTGTAAGAAATATTATTAATAGCTAAATATTTATAGATAAAAAAACCGTGTGTGTACATAATAAAAAAATATACACCTACGTGCATTGAAATAGGTCACGGCAATAGATATTTTAATATCACATTCCAGGATCGAAATACAATAAACTTCACAGAAAAGCATGCAATTTATTCATTTACGGTGTGGTTTTATTATCCCATGACGGTATTGCATACTGGGCTGATTTTACAACCACTATGCTTTTTAGTACTGCAATAAACTGCACTAACGTACCAAAAACACAGTCATCTAATATTTGATGGGTAAACCAGAATCAGTAAATTGAAATATATAAAATTTTGTAGACAATCTAATACACAGCAATATCTGGCTCCAAATTAAACAGAGTTAACGTTATTAAGAACTAAGTATGTGATTTGAATGAATGAATGAATGAATGATTTATTTATTTATTTTGCAAAACAAGAAACAGTGCTGGCTTGTCTCGCCTGCATGTTAATAAAAATCCGTGAAAAGTTGGTAATTTAAACAATGAAAGGGTTCTAAGTAATTTAATTAAATTGTAAGTAGGTAGGTTAGTAGCGTATATGCATGTCGGCAAGTTTTAATAACCGTAAAATAGTGAATTTTAAAGTCATTTCGATAAGTTCACGGAGATCGTGTAAAACATGATTTACTTCTAGTAAGTTGGAATGCAAAATAGTATTTAATTTTATTACTATTCGTAGTACTTTTGACTCTGGCTGTATCTATTAGATACAGCCAGAGCCAAAAGTACACACTCAAGATTGAGGTTTTGAACTTTATTAAGATCCGCTTTAAGCCACTACAAATTGGAAACCGAAGTCACCATATTTTTGTCAAATCCAGCGAAAAAGGTAATTAACAAATTTCTAATCATTTTTTGGTGATGACTGTACTTATTCCTTATTTGATGTGTACAAACATTATGTATCAATAAATTACCATCTGACTACCATTCTTATTAATTTTATAGCTGGTGGCTATATAATAAATAACATGATTTGTCTAAGTCCACCACTAGTTGTTTTTTTCATACTTTATCATCATACATCAATTATATATTGTTCGCTTTTACTCACAACAGTTTTAACCATGATTAATTAGCTGACTTCAAATGAAGAAGGTCGTCCCTTCTTCATCCATTCTAATATTATTAAAGCGGTGTCAGCATGTAGAGACGTGAAATATTGGCCTCCGGAGCAAGATCTCAGCTCAGCTCAGCAGATTCTTAGCTGGACATAAGTATTATTAGCATCTGAATAGATTAGCAACCGGACAGACTATAGTACATTTATATACATACATACATAAAATCATGCGGGTTGGCAGAGATCACGGATTTCCACTTGCTACGATGCTGACATTTATCAAAAAAGTTCGATATTTTCTGTTATATAAATTCTTTTTAATGTTGACCAGACACCAGCTGACGTGGACACGTCACCGTCTCGCAATCGCTATTCATGCTTCTTGAAGAATCCGCTAGGGGCGCTTTTGGTTTCTCCGAACAAAATGGTGGCAGAGGTGGGCGATACGACCGGCGATAGGCGTCAGGCACCGCACACCGATTTCATACGATTGGTTCCCAGTCGACACACTGACCGACTAACCTTGTAAGAAGTTGACAGTCTTGCACATGACTTCCCCGAAGTACCACAGCAGTGTGACCGCCTTGGCGATTTGCACCGGCATGCAGAACAGCGTCACCAGCAGGTCAGCCACCGACAGGTTCACAAGGAATATATTGGTTACGCTGAAACAATATCAAAGGTTATTCTATTTATTTTTAACCGACTTCCAATCAAAAAGGAGGAGGTTCTCAATTCGGTTGTATTTTTTTTTTTAATGTTTGTTACCGCATAACTTCGTCATTTGTGAGCCGATTTGAAAAAAATTTTTTTTTATCTGAAAGGTACTGCTTCCAGATTGGTCCCATTTTAATTTTTATTAAAATTGGTGTTGCCATTTTTTTTAAATATTTTTTTTAATTTTGTAACTGCATGCCCTCCGTCATTTATGAACCGATTTGGATATTTTTTTTTTTTAGAAGGTTATTCTTACTTCCAAATTGTCCCAAACAAATTTCATTAAAATTGGTTTAGCCGTTTGGCAATGAAGTCGGTTTTCTAGTTTTTTAAACTTAATAATTATATTATTTAAATATAATTCACACCAACAGTTAACCAAAAAAAAATATCGAGCGAATCTCGGGCACCAACTGCTAGTAATTATATTACAAAACAGTCTGTTTTACAGGGCGGCCCACGCATATATGGATATGGATATTTTATTTCCTCATAAATGTCGAAGTTATGCAATAAAAAACATACAAAAAATACAACCGAATGAGGCAGTCCAGCAGTTACTAATAATAATTAACATTAGTTGCCCACTATTATGCACAACACCATCTAGCCCCAAATTAAGCACAGCTTGTGCTATGGGAAACTGAACTAATAATTATACTTTACTGGAATTTATTACGTACTTATCAGATATAAAAAGATGATATTATGCGTAGACGAATTAGTTGGTCTGTGATACGGCAGGGAATAAGAAACCCAAGCAGAAATGCCGTTTCAACGGCATATTTATTGCTATGTCTAGGGAATACAGGGACGACCCAAAACCACTTCCAGATGTCAGTATAAAGCAATAGGCATGAAGACAGTTATCAAGTATCGCCAAAATATTTATCTGATCTAATGAAAAAATATTCAAAGATTTTGAAAAATGTATCTATTCTCTTATTAATGTCGAAATTAATAATTCATTTGTTAAAATAAATCTACAAAATGCAACAATCCGCCATGATAGCTTAAACACCGCACACATTCTGATTTAGTACAAAAGCACCAATGTTTACTGTTTGATATACTGCACCGTGACGTAATAACAGACGCCATGACACCAGCGAGCGTTTTGGCGTGAATTTGAAAATTTAAATTTATTGCACAAAAACCTTAATTTTCTACAGAAATATTAGACATAATAGAGTTTAGACATAATAGATACATCATACACATATAAATAGATACTTCTGAATATGATAAAAGAGATTTTGAAAATAAGTCGTCATGCCTATTCTTATGTGTCACTGATTCTTTCGAAATAAAACAGTTAAATGTACAAAAACACATGAAGCAAAATACTGAATCGATTACACGGGTATTTATCGCGTTAAACACCTTATTTTATTTATTTTCCCAACGTTATAAAGCAAGATTAAATTCTGATAAAAAAAGCCCAAGTTTATTTGATGTCAGTCTAGTGCTACAGAGTTTATCAATTTTTTGGACTTGAGTAAGAACCATTCAAAAGGCCTACCAATGAGCTTTGACTGACTCTTTCTCTGGTTCTGTTTTGAGTCTGTGTGATCGTTGACTAAATAAATCCTATACGTCAAAACGTCACACACACAGTATAATGCACTGGTGAGCACTTACACAGACTCAAAACCAGAGCCAGAGACAGAGCAAGGTAGAGCTACAGATAAAAAAATGAACTTTAAAAAAGGCTTATTTGTTCAAGGCTTTTGTTTAGCAGTGTATAACCCTCGAGAGTTGTCGTGTGGCAAGAAGCCAGAAGAGCACTGCATTCCCGCGCACAACTGTATTGTCAACTTGTGTGTGTATGTTAGAATACCAATCATTCTACCCACTAGCGCTAAGTTCCTAAAGCCTAAAAGCCTTGCACGCATCTAAGCGTTCTGCGATGGTGATCTGTGAAAAGCTGTGTAATATGACAGCAATATTTACCAGCGTTTCATTGATCGCCACTGCAGAATAAATAAATAAATAAATAAATAAATATTGTGGACAATTCACACAACACTACCCAGCCCCAAACTAAGCAGAGCTTGTAATATGGGAACCGGATAGCTGATATAATACTTGAATACATTTTTGTTTTGTAAATACATACTTAGAATACAATATAACACCCAGACAGAGAACAAACATTTATGTTCACCACACAAATATTTGTTCTCGGTGGGGATCGAACCCACGACCTACGGCGCAGAAGGCAGAGCTACTACCAACTGAATACTTAGAGCTTTTTCTATGGGAACCAGATAGCTGATATTTTTATACGTATATACATTTTTTCGTAAATACATACTTAGAATACAATATAAAACATACAGAAAACAAACATCTGTGTTCACTACACTAATATTATTTCTCAGTGGGGATCAAACCCACGACCTACGGCTCAGAAGGCAGAGCTACTACCAACTGAGCTGGGAGGCAAGTCAAAAAGCTAGAGAGAGCCAGAATTAGTTTTAATATTAGTGATTGAACTGAACCTTTTTACTGTAATATCAGTAAAAGGTTTCAAATGCTCAAATACTCAATACATTATTGCTTTCAAATCGATTCTCAGACGTGATGTGACTTCAATATGTTATAAGTAAGATTTCCAAATATTGTGTTGGCTTTTCTTTTTTATCCAGGGCAAGGGATTAACTCACTAAAAAATGTCCCGTAAAAATAAAATTACGTGCCGAACTTCAAGTTTTTCCTAATGAAAAAGTTACGCAAGGCTAAAAGGTCAAATTATAAATGAAGTTTTAGGCCTTTGGGTATCTAAATAGGTGTATGATAGGCAGTTTTGGTGCACAGCGTCCTTAAGACGAACTCCATGAAAGAAATTCTCGTTCACAGACTTTGACCTATTGAAAGATATAAAATTATTGAACCTTTATAACGAAAAACACGAGCAACGATTTTGTCTGCAATCCTATTGCACACAGTAAGGAAAAAAAAAGATTCTTAACTTGGTTCCTGCTAAAAAGTTTGGCTAACTGGTACATAAGTACATTTTTAAGTAGGAAAACATGTTTTTAACTGATAAGTTTAATGCTTTTTTATCTTTTAAAAAGTCAAAATGCGCGAGCGAATAGTTGTTCGATGGTATTCATAAATAATAAATAAATAAATATTTTTACCAGAGCTTGTAATATGGGTACCAAATAGCTGATATTATAATAGTTATACACATCTTTTTTGTAATTACATATTTAGAATTCAACAAAACACCCAGACAGAGAAGAATCATCTGCATTCACCACACAAATATTTGTTCTCAGGGTGTTTGAACCTACACCCTGCGGCGCTGAAGGCACAGCTACCAACGGAGCTGAGAGGCCAGTCAAAGTCAATGTTACTTACTGAACCTTAGTTTAGTTAATATTGATGTTCCACCGTTTTCAAGAGATGCTTACAGAAGCAATTGAACCGTAGTCAAAACATCGCTCGCTCCTCAAACGCTAAGAAAAATGAACTTAGATTTAAAATATTTTATAATGCAGATACATTTTTGTGTCGTTATTTTCAACGAAAAGCGGAGACCAGACTGATGCACTTGGGGCTACAAATTTTATAGTTTTTGAATATTATTCCTTAGGGTTGACATACTCTTATTATTATGTATACCTCAAGTTGATAGACACAGGGCAGTCCGTGGTAGAGCATGTTCCTGACAACAGAAACAATGCTTGAATATGTTTTCGGACAAAAATTTCGTGCTACAAAACATTTGTCTTTATCAATCTCCATAAAAACAGGGTGACAACAATTTGGTGACACTTGTAAGCCTTCGATTGATAATCAAAAGTGTGAACAAAATAATGTCGTAGCTCGATCGATCACACAAAGAACTCCAATAGACCCCCATATGTCTTTGTCATCAAACAAACCAATCTCCAGAACTAATATTATTGCTATCCTACGTTTTCAATCCTTTAAATGGAATAAAAGAACGCCTATTACTATAGGAAATCAGGAACGATGATCGATTGAAAAACTTTTCTCTTATCTTTTTTCATTTTCGTTTTATGGAACGAATCACAAAATAAATAACCAAATAGAAATGATGTCGTTTCGCAAAGATATCGTAAATACCTTCACAAATATACAGCCAGGAACCGTAAAAACAATCATATCAATAATTCCAAACCTGTTTTCTTCATTGATTTTTATCATTTTTCAATGGGGAACTGTCAAAAACAAATGCTTGGGAGTGCTTGTGGCTCGGCTCATACTCGAGCACTGTTTCAGAATACGAGCTCTACTCTTACAAACCAAAGTTTTTGGGCAAAACAAAGTTTGCGGAAAAGCACTGAGTGTGATACCTTTTCTCGGGAATTAAGGTCTGTCACTAAAATTAACCTTAGGAAAAACTGATGACCTTTAGTGCTTCGACGTAACCAGGTTTCATTGTCACCTACGTAGAATGATTTTTTACTGAGTTACCAACCAATAAAAAGTATTCTGCTTCAGTTTTACTTCGTAACCGGGCTACCAACCAAACCAATTTGCATAATTATAATAACATAATAATGATGATAATAAAAAAGGAAAGATATTTCATTTAATGCCAAAATCGATACACGGCTAGTTTCACGGATTGCTAATTTTTATACAACTAGCTGATGGAACAAGCATAAAACTAACCTGATGTTAAGCCTAACCTTCATTTATAACAAAGCCTCGTAGATCAAGCAAATCAGGAACGTGCCCTACGATGCACTGCCCTGCGTCCATCAACTTGAAACAAGCCACATTACATAATATTTAAATAGAGCACTATCTACATTGCCCTGAAATTGGCAAATAAATATGTTAAAAGATATTTTATGAGAACCAAAGTACAAATTTGTCCGGAGGCATTTGGGCCTCAAGTGGGTATACCGTTAGTGGTTGAATTTCCACGAAGCGAGTGCGTATCGTGGTATTATGCTAACCGCTAAAAATTTAAACTTATCAGTCTCCTTACATAATTTTATAATTCAACCATATTAGACACCACTATTTTGTAACTACCAAAAAAATAGGGTAATGTAGTAGGGGTATGAATGTGAATGTGCAATCAGAATTTACAGTTTCGATAAAATGACATAGTTATTAAATGTTAAAATTTTCAGAAATCCTGCAAAAAATTATGGACATAATTAGTTACGTAGTACTAGGGAGAAAAAAATTAACGCTCTTCGGTTCCGCTTGGTATTTAGCGTTTATGAATAAATTTTTTTTTGCTTGTTGAATCATTTCTCAATATTTGACTAAAAATTGTGGTTATTTAAAAATATTTTTTTATGACTTGAATTTTTTTTTTTTGCGTGGAAGTGTTCAGTATAGCAGCCAATATTGAATATTTTTTTCTGGTAATTACAAAATAGTGGTGTATACAAATTGGCATATTTATTGATCTGTAATTGATTGAAAAATTTACCCTAAATTGAGTTACTTATTGTTACTTAAGGCGATTTATATTTAAATAATTACAGGTACGTGACACTTTACATTTTGTTATGTTTCTGTTACAACACGTTATAAATAATTATAAGTTTAAAAAACTTGAGAAACCGACTTCATTGTCAAACGGCTAAACCGATTTTAATCAAATTTGTTTGGGACAATCTGGACGTAAGAATAACCAAATAAAAAAAATAATTTTCTAAATTGGTTCATAAATGACGGAGGCATGCAGTTACAAACATTAAAAAAATTATTTAAAAAAAATGGCAACACCGATTTTAATAAAATTAAAATGGGACCAATCTGGAAGCAGTACCTTTCAGATAAAAAAATAATTTTTCAAATCGGCTCACAAATGACGAAGTTATGCGGTAACAAACATTAAAAAAATAAATAAAAAAAAAACATACAACCGACTTGAGAACCTCCTCCTTTTTGATTGGAAGTCGGTTAAAAATGTCGTGAATTCTAATTTTCAAATTATATTTACTAACAAAGAAAATAACAATGCATGCATGTGTTTTTCAAAATGAAAAAAGATACATGAAACATTTAAACTATGATAATATTATGTAGATAAAAAACAATCTGGAGATAACAAGACTGATCCAAATCAGTGGCTAAAAGATATAAAATCAATTATACGTTAGCTTAGATAAAAAAAAGATCTTTAAAGGTACTTATTTCTTAACAGTCGTATATATGACGGGGGCTGACTTCTACAAGACATATCAAAAGTAAAATAAGAATAGCACGTAGCACGATTCGACATACATGTGCAGACGTGCATGTTTTATTAAATTTGTTCAATACAAGAATAAGTATTGAATTCAAAGCTTTCATCAAACCTTTGAAATATTTCTTTTTTTACCAAAAACAGATACGTGCTTTTGAGCTTACGAAGCCTTGGCACACATAATATGTAGGACTTCTTTATTACATTGCGAAAGTTTTATTTACATACTACCATTTATTTAATAATCTGAAAGGTAAATGAAAAATAAAAAAATTGAATAAGTTGAATTGGAGGACGAAAACTTATAAAGCTTTAAGCTTTAAGTAAATAATATCAAAGTATGAATAAACCTCAATTTTAAATTGATAACAAGGTACGCATTATTGGATGAATTTTAATTTTAATTTAATTTCTTCCAGGAAAAGAGTCATTGTCACAGTTTTTTTAATCAATCAACAAGTACTTACTCATTTATTTGCGACACGGTGTTAGCAGTTATATTTCCGTTATAAAAAAGTTTCAAATACGCATCAAAGAAGGATTTGTGATGGAAAATTTTCACTTGAGGAAAAATTTTCAGTCATCTTTGCGTGGGGAAAAAAGTATTACGGGAAAATAAAGCCAAATTGTTTTCCTGGAATTGGAATACCGAAAATACCCATAAGCGAATGCGTAATGGGTACTTTCAGTTCTTCAATTTTATTAAATATATTATATTATATTTATTAAACACTAGCTGCGCCCCGTGGTTTTAACCGCGAATAAAAAGTATATACTTTTAATTTGTAGCAACTGGATGGGGAAAAAACCTATAAAAAACACGGTTTCTTCTGTAAACTATCCCATAGAAACCGCACATTTTTTCGGGATACAAATTGGCATTTTCTGACCTCTAAACTACCACTAACTATGCAAAAAATCATGTCGATATTTTGCTCTAGAAAAAATTAAAATTAATCCATCCCACGGGAACCATACATTTCAGCAGTAAAAAAAGTAACTGATGATGATGATGTGCTATTCCAGACTATAACCTACCTCTGTGCCAAATTTCATTCAGATACGTTTATCCGTTCTGGCGTGTTTGAGTAACAAACATCCATTCATCCAAACTTTTGGGATTTTAGTATTATTACGACGAATATAAGTACTGATCGATTTAATAACTTAGTTTTATTAAGTCCCAAAAATGAAATAAACTACTTATCATCATCATCAGCCTGAAGAAGTCCACTGCTGGACATAGGCCTCCCATAAACATTTCCAGGAAGAACGATTCTCAGCCCTTTCCATCCACTGACTTCCTGCGATCTTAACAATGTCGTCAGTCCATCTGGCGGGTGGGCGCCCTTCGTCTTCCGGTTCGTGGTCGCCATTCGAGAACCTTAAACAACACCTTAAAACCTACTACTTATAGTAGAAACAACCCTAGATTTTCACTATCAAAATGTTAAGCCTCAGCATAATAAATAGATAAGCAAGTTAGGTACTAAAGAAACTCCTAACATATAAGAACAATGGGCGGTCTTATCGCTACGCAACAATCTGTTAAGAAACAGACAACAACTTCACTGACAGCTGAGATTTTCATCTTTTGTAGGCCTACCACAAGGTCATTATGGCTCTGTCTCTGGCTCTGGTTTTGAGTCTGTGTGTGAGTGCTGACCAAATAAATTCTACATCAAAACGTCACGCACACACAATATAACACACTGGTCAGAGAGTTCTGTTCTGTTTCTGGTTGTTCATGGCTCTGGTTTTGAGTCTGTGTGAGTACACAGACCCAAAACCAGAGCCAGAGACAGCACCAGACAGAGCTTGTGGTAGGTCTACTGGCCTAGATTGTGACGTCATCTATTTCAATGAAATGAGAAGATATCAGCCATTGCCCTAATGCCTTGTATTTTGTCAAGTGGAGCAAAACACGCAGCCATTATATCTTTGACTGTATTATGAGCGTATTAGCTTAAAGATAATCCTCTCAGCTTTGTTAACCCTTATTTTTCATGTTTAATAATGTTATTTTTTCAAGCCAGAAGGGCCTTGAAACCTTTCTGGCTTCGTACGTAAAATGACTTTTTATAGGGGACATCACACTAGAACTTCACAAAAAAATTTTTTTTTGTTGTTATTATACAAAAAACGGTTGGAACCAAGCCGTAGTACCCTCTAGTAGTAAGAATTGCCTCTCAACTCAGTGGGATGTAACTGTGCCTTCTGCGCCATATGTCGTGGGTTCGATCCCCACTGAAAACAAATATTTGTGTAATAAACACAGATGTTTGTTCTCAGTCTGGGTGCTATATTGTATTCTAAGTATGTATTTACAAAAAAGCATATAAGTATTATATCAGCTATTCGGTTCCTATAGTACAAGCTGTGCTTAGTTTGGGGCTAGATAGTGTTGTGTGGATTGTTCACATTTGTTTTGTAGTTTGTTGCCTGTTCTTCTAGGCTTGGTCGCGTAGAACTGGCACCTAGACTCACCTAGCTTTAAGACGCTTCAAAATGATGTATTTCATAAAATAGAGTAAATTGTACAACCGTTCTTCTTAAGAAATGTAGATCTACAGGAAGCTTAAGCCTAGTTGTCGACTTCTTCAGGCAGATGATGATAATTTTACAATGATAACATCAAGCAATTATTTAAAACTGCGAAATTAGTAATTATTTAACTTGCTCTAACAATCACGCTTGAAATGTAAGATTGGTTTAACACTTGAGCGAATTTAGAATTTAATTACAAACTGCCAGATAAGTTTTAATTACGAATGGACAATACAAATTGTTGAATTGCCGTTTTACACCATCGGGACATCGGATTGTTGATCCTTTTGGCACATCATACCGTATGATAGGTGAGTTCCGAAACATCAACGAATGGTTACGTGACTGAATTCATCTTCTTTCTTTATTTGACGAATAGGTTGAGATTGTTTTTTGGTATCCTACTAATATTACAAACGCAAAAGTTTGTAAGTATGGATGGATGGATGGGTGTTCGTTACTTTTTCACGAAAAACTACTGAATGGATTTTAATGAAACTTTACAATATTATAGCTTATACATCAGAATAACACATAGGCTACAATTTTTAAAGATATTTTAACGAAGAACGGATGTAAGTATGGGAAACGGGGCGTAACGGGAACGAGGCGAGCGAACCGCGGGCGGCCGAGTCAAATAAATAATACAAAATTTTGAGAATAATTAATAAAACAGGCTGACCCTACTCTAATAAAGAATTACAAACAGTAATTGCTCGCAGTTCATAAACCAAGACTGGCCAATTGCTTTACCACGACAACACACGAGCTCACACTTGACGGCAGGCAGAAAAAAAACAATTGAATTGTGAATCTTCTCCTTGTTGTTTCAACATTGGTTTAAAAGTAGGCTAAACCTAGATTTGTGCCACACTGGACCAGAAATCTTTATTTTGTAAAATGATCATACAGTAAAAGCCGTTTGACCTTGGTATAACTTTCCAAGTCACGAACAATATTGATTTCAAGATTTATTAATATTCAATAATAAACATCCAAACGAAACTTTTGCAATATTATCAGTAAGATTTAGCAGTTGTCATAAATCCAACTAACTTCTAAATAACCCATCTACTCCTACCCTACTTTCCCTAGGTAAACAATTCCCTCAACTAATTTCCAAAACAATAAATGGACCAATTATTATAAGCGCACGGAGCTGACAACCTTTGTTCGTAATACAAAAGTAAGGCCAAAAATCTTGAGACAAAAGGCTTTTAAAATCTTTAAGGTTTTAAGATGAATGTTTCTTAAATTACAGGCTACTAATAACAACAGATTCAGACTCACAAATACCTCCAAAATGAATAATAGCAAGTGATACTATCAAGGTTTTTATTACACAACTAAATTGAAATCTCGCGCGACTTCGTTCGCGTTTAGCTTTTTCCGAACAAACTTCAACCCCCGCTGCACACCTTTAAGGGTTGAGTTTTAAGAATCCCTTTCATAGCGCACCCTTACACTACACCAGAAATCTACTCTCCAAATTTCATATTCCTAGGACCTTTAGTTTAGGCTGTGCGTTGATGGTCAGTCAGTCAGTAACGTAAGAGTTTTATATATTTAGATTAAATTAAGATTTTTTTAAAAAAATTGTAAAATTTAGCAATAAGCACCCTGGTGGCTGTATCTTATATAATTTATTAAATACATATAATAGACTTTTATTTAGCTTGGTGATAACTCAGAGAAATGGCTTTTTTTCGATGATTTGTGATAAGATAAAATCGGAGAGTACTTAGGTACCCAAATACTCACAAGATAAATAGGGTAGTCACTTTCATTGAGATTTACAACGCATTTAGGTACATCATATACATATTTACATAATATTATAATTAGATATATATATTTTAATTAAACTTAATTCTGGATAAGTTTTGTGTCACATGCATTCACAGAAAATTTCAACTCTTTTGATGTTAGGTGGGAACGAACTTCTATTTTCTCCTTTCAAATCTAAGAAACGGCATCACAACTTTAATCCTCAGGCACGGTAGATACCCGATCAGATTTACAACATAAACTCATGCATGCATGACTGATATTTACAAATCGTATTTTCCGCTTGAATCAACAATGTTGATATTGGTAATTGGAATGTGGTTGTTATGACAAATATTAACAGATACCGTCCATCAAGAATTATACCCGTTTTTTTGTTGAGCCAACGCATAATTTTTTTTTAATTCTGTTCTTAGTATATGGGACCCCCCAAAATGTATTTTTTTTTTCTATTTTTATGTGGAAATCTTAATGTTGTTCGAAGAATTACATCTACTTACCAAGTTTCATCAGTATAGCTCTTACTCTTTCTTACTCTCTCTCTTAGTGTGCGTCCACACTGAATGCGCGGTGACTGGGGCCTAGGCGGGCGCGGCGAGCGGAGGCGTGCGGTGGCCACAGTGACGCGCGAGCTCTTGTAGCTGTTCGAAGTATGTCAGGGGTTGCAAACCATGGACGAGGATTTGCTATTTTACTAAACAGTCCGATCCAGAGATGGGAGGTGTTTAACACTAGAGATGGTGTGCACGAAATAAATAAAAACAGAGGAATAACTGGTGATTTTTTTAACTTATATGAAGTATTGAGATTATACCTTAAAAAATTCAGTATTTACCACCATTTTATAGACAGGCAAAATACAGACGCGTATACGCCGAGCGACAAGACCGAAATGGTTTGTTACCCCCGCCACCCGCGCATTGGATCGCTCGCTGACTAGGCCCGTAGTGCGGCCAGAACGCGCGGACAGGAGCGTTTGAAAACTACGCGCGCTGACTCGCTCAGTCCCGTCGCACTAGGCTTCCGCCTTAGTCACTACAATATGGACTCAAAGGCGTGTTTCATATGTTTGATACTTCGCGCCCGTCGTCGCAACCGCGCTAGGCTCGCAGTGTGGACCCACACTTAGTTTCGGAGAAAAGTGGCTGTGACATTCGGACGGACAGACAGACATGACGAATCTATAAGGGTTCCGTTTTTGCCATTTGGCTACGGAACCGTAAAAATTGTATACAGCTGGTCTCAAGTCTTGTAAGCAAGGCTTATCAGACAATACAAGCCTTGTTCTCGGCTCACTTTCACGTGTCAGTGCGCAAAGAGCTCGTTCTTTGTCCATCACTAGCTACTGCCCACGGCTTTAATGGAAAAGGGAAACTGCGTTCTGCGCTGTAGGTCATGAGTTTGACCTCCTTTGAGTACAAACATTTGTTTCGTAAAACACAGATGTCTGTTCTTTGTTTGGGTGTCATGTTATGTATTTCCAAACATGGTATGCAGTGTGTTATATCAGCTATCTAGTTTCCATAGGCTCTGCTAAATTTGGGGCTGTATATTGTTGTGTGAGTTGTACACGATATTTTTTATTTATTTACTGTAGTAAACTTTGTCTTAGGCATGTCATTAAAAGGTATGAAAGTCATGTGACCAGGAGAGTGATGAGTATGGATGTGGATGGATATGGTGTGAGCAGAAAACATGGGTGAACTGTGTGAAAAAATGAACTGTGTGATAAGAGAGGAGTGAATACCGAGATGACGGCTTACAAAAGGGAATGGAGGAGGAACAAACTCAAAACTCAAACCCAATAAAATTTTATTCATTTCAATTCCAATAATCTCTTTGAAACGTCTTAAAGCTAGGTGAGTCTAGGTGAAATGTTGTGCTGACCCCACATTATGTGGGATAAAGGTAGGAAGAAGAAGAAGAAGAGAAACTTTGCCTTGACACGTAGACCACCACACTTTTAAATAATTAAACAGGCCTCTGTATTTATTGTAAATGATTTTAAATAACGTCAGGTATCACTAAACGTTATAATAATTAAGGTAAACAGAGCATCATTGACTTAATTGAGTTGTTAGCAGTGATTATTTCTTTCCACTTTCTTTGCGTTAATTTTCCCTAACTGTTTAATTAGCGAATTTTCAACTTTATCGAAGGTATAATCTTCAAAGAACTCTTGGAAATGTTTGAATTGTAGACGGTGAGTGCTTAATAACTTTTTAGGGAATTTCCGGTGTGCCTACTTGTTATTTGTTTGTAAGCAAAACATTTTTTTTTTGTCAGTAATATTTTTTTCCTAAATTTTCCTTTGCATTAATTAGGATAACTGGATATTGTACGGGATGAACAACAAGAATTTTCAAAATTTTTACAAACCCTTATCTCGATAAGTAGGTATAAGCATAATGTGATTTCCATAGTCTAGAAATTGTCACCTTGATTTCAAATCAAAAAGCGTTTGCCAATTATACCGCTACGACTCTGTAGTGTTAACCAGTTTTGCGAATAGAACATCCCTATTCGAATCAAGCAAGAAGTTACATCACTAGTGGAGAAGAAGAAGGAGAATAATGGCGTCGTTACGAGTAGTTGTATTATCTGCGGTGTAATAAAGTTAAACAGAATTGTAGCTATAATCAATGAAGAGTTTCCGTGTTATCAGTAGGTAGTATAAAAACCTATCCTTTAAAATGTCTTCCTCTTCCATTCCTTTCTCCTTCTTCTTTTTCATTCAAAATTGTATCACTAGTTATTGTAATTTGAGTTATTTTATTTGACACTCGTAGACCCCTCTACGCAAAGTCTACGAAATTGCTACGAGCGTCTGTACTCTGAGCGATTCGTAGATCCAATTTGTTTTTATTAGGTACTGTACAAAATAAGCAGAATACAATTATTATAACTTTTATAGCTATTGGACTCAACTTTTTTCATTTTATTTAAGCAAAATGCAAAAACATGATGAACCTTTAGTTGTGTTGTTTGTGAATTGTTGATGAATCCACAATTCACAAAGCACTTACTGTTCAAAACTGTAATTGTAAACTTTGGTCTTTATTGTAAATATAGAGGTAGTTGGTGAAACATTTAATTAACATTGTTGAAATCCCAGCATTTTTGATGCAAAGAATAATAATAAGAAAAAGCTGTTCTTTGCTAGTAACTTTTTTATGTGAGTTTTTAATTTTTCCATCCAACACAAACTCTTACAATAGAGTTGGACCATATAATAGGGTTTCATTATTTATTCAAATCAATTAAATCCTGAAAATACCTATTTGAGGAGGTTTTTTGTATAACAAACGTGTGTCTGGACATTAATCATGAGTGGTTAATTCTTTATGCTTATTTAAATTATTAAATGTTTACAAGAAATACCTACTTGAATATCTTCAATAGTTTTCAATTTCACAGTGAAATAAAAAAAATGAAGAAAAAAAATGCCCTCAGAATAAATTGTCTCTATGAGGGGACGAAATACCCTCGAAATATATTTTTTCCAAAACATTATAATTCCAACTTCATGTCACGCATGAGACTAATTTTATACCCACATTTTTTGCGATGTTATAACTTTTGCTAATATACGTAATAGAGAGAGTTCTATGATACATAAAATTACTAGTATTAGTAAAGATATATGAAACTCGTAGAATAATAATATCCACAAAACGATGGCATTGTAAAGATCACGGGAAGTTAAGGAAAGGAGAGGACTCAGAAAAATTCGTTCAAAATATGTATAGGGGTGGCGTCAGTTTCAGATGATGATAATGATTATGAAATCTAATTTCACGTAAGCAACAAGCTGCACTTAGTTTGGGCTAGACTCTATTAATAGTAAAATAAAAACTGTATATGTAATGACCGTTTGCCTATAACAAAGCTTCGTAGGTCGCATCAGAAACATCCCTGCAATGCACTGCCCTGTGTCCATTAACTTGAGGCACACAGATGTTCAGCCTCACGTGCCAGTAATTTCACCAGCACCCACACCCTTCAAACTGAAACACAGCAATGCTGCTTCACGACAGAATATGCATGCTCGGACGAGCCACACACAAAGAGCTCGACTACTACTTACCATAATTTTATTTATTTTCTCGGATGTAGCGATTTGTTGGTGGCAATATAGTACGATAAACCTGTCAACTGCGGTGTTTATCTTCATTCAACATACAAGCAAACATGTCTTGTGGATACAGACCACATGTTGATTTCATTTATTGTGTTTACACTCGTGCAGTTGCATATTGTTTGCAGTACTTGCATTCAAAATTGTTGTCTTATGTCGAGCTATAAGCTGAGAACAAGCTACATACATATCTTATACCTTTAAACGAGAAAATCTTGTATATATATATATATATATATATACAGGGTTATTCATTATTAGCTGCAAATACTCAGGAATTAAGTTCAACAAATAGAATAAAAAATATTTATGTAATTTTTTTTTTTAAATTTGATCAAAAAAATTTCAAGTTTTTGTATCAAAATTTTATTTTTATTAATTTCTTTACGGCTATTGCATAATGATTGCCATGGAGAACAGGACGATGACCCACCCAGGCGGTGACTGAACGCAGAGTGTCACTCACGGCGCGCGGGCGCGGATCAAAGGTCAAAATAGGTCAGGCGCCAATGATTCCTTTATCGATTTTCTCGGGATTTTCATAACAAAACTTAAAAAAAATCATTTCATAAATATTTTTTATTTTATTTGTTGAACCTAATTCCTGAGTATTTGCAGCTAATAATGAATAACCCTGTATATATATATATTTAGGATCTCGGAAACTGAGCCAACAATTTTCATGAAATTAAGTATACAGGGGTTTTCGGGGACGATAAAACGATCTAGCTAGGATTCATTTTTAGAAAATGTCCCCTTAATCGTAAAGTAAATAATCAACTTTATCATAAAATCATAACTCCTAGCGCCATCTGTTGATTAAGTCACGAGTTAGTGGGACAGAGAACGCCATCTATTGACGATTAGTGGAGTTTATTATTATGTCGGTAAGATCGAAAAATATCAATATTTAATCAGTATGTAAGTAATTCGTATTTAAATATAATTCACAACAACAGTTTCCCAAAAAAAAATACCGAGCGAAGCTCGGGCACCAACTGCTAGTTATAATAATATTGAAGTAGTAGTAACGTAAGCCACTGCTTGTTTATTAAATAAGTTTTGTTAGACAGAGAAAATAAATGCACTTAAATGAAAATGAAAATTTTTGGATAGAGAGCGATAGATAGCGGTGGGATTCGTTGGTCATAAATAATTACTTAGGTATTTTACCGGTCCTGCTGTTGCTATTGCTTGTTTTGAGGTGATAGGTCGACTTGAGTGAAAATATCACACGATGTTCCCAGTTTCAATATTGCATCTTTGAAGGCCTGCGCACATCTAGGCGATGGCGATGGCAATCAATGAAACGTTGTCATATTATTTGACAGCATTTCACTGATCACCAGCACAGATCGCTTTGATGTGCGCAAGGCTTGAGTAACTACACGTAAGATAAAAATATTTGTGTATTTTTTGAGGAGCATTAACTAGGGGCGGAAATGTTTTTGTGGTTGATAGCTTTACTCAGGTATAGTGAAACCGGCATTACATATGTGCGAATGAATGAGTTTGTACTCATGTTTCCACTCATCTATGCAAGGTATAATCATTTTCATTTTTCATATTTCTTTTTTAATTTTTGCAATTTTATTTCAATTTTTATTGACCCTTTTATTATTGTCTATTTTATAGATAGTATCTAGTTTTCACGTCCATTAATTTTTCTAAATAAATCGTAGTGGAATACAACGGTTGGATTTGGTTTAGAATATCGGTTTGGCCTCATTAACGCGCTTGCATGCTTGCTTGCGCTTTCTTTTGACTAGGTATATTCCGGGTGCTATTTTGTATTATATATTAGTATGTATGATGCGACTTATAATTATCCTTCAAGGCGAGTACGTGGCTGGTGGATGCGCTTGCTTCATATTATCATGCAAAGGACATCGGTATCGGTCGTCAGTATCTTATGCATTTTGAACATCGAGATATAAGTACTACGTACTAGAGAAGCTACGTCAAATAACTGAATTGTCCTATTCTTCGTAATTTGTTCTCGGCAAAAAGGTCTTAAGCGCCATGTAAATCACGGCACTTACGCGTTTTCAAGAGAGAGCGACTGAGGCGAGAGTGAGGTGCGGTGCGATCGCCGCAGTTGAACAGGACAAAGTAGGAATTTACGGTGTCTTCTCTAGTACGTAGTACTTATATCTCGATGATTTTAAATAAAATATTCAAAACACATCGATTGTTAACACCCGACCACGCCAAACCTTACCTTGAGCTTTTTTGTTATTTAAGTTATAGTTCAATAAAATGTAGAATATTAAACAAAAAAAAAAACTTAAAAAAAAGAAAGTCTTATCACGGGAAAGTGTTAGTATGGATGGGGATATAATAGCTATAGAAGAAAAGGTATAGACAATAGATAATTATAAGTTTAAAAAACTTGAGAAACCGACTTCATTGTCAAACGGCTAAACCGATTTTAATCAAATTTGTTTGGGACAATCTGGACGTAAGAATAACCTTCCAAATAAAAAAATAATTTTCTTAATCGGTTCATAAATGACGGAGGCATGCAGTTACAAACATTAAAAAATTATTTAAAAAAAAAATGGCAACACCGATTTTAATAAAATTAAAATGGGACCAATCTGGAAGCAGTACCTTTCAGATAAAAAAATATTTTTTCAAATCGGCTCACAAATTACGAAGTTATGCGGTAACAAACATAAAAAAAAAAAAAAAATACAACCGAATTGAGAACCTCCTCCTTTT
The DNA here is from genome assembly GCA_939531255.2 of Thera britannica. Taxonomy (NCBI): domain Eukaryota; kingdom Metazoa; phylum Arthropoda; class Insecta; order Lepidoptera; family Geometridae; genus Thera; species Thera britannica. The sequence goes on along the minus strand of OW618034.2, from coordinate 14,207,442 downwards.
TGATTGGAAGTCATTTAAAAAGATGGATAGATCGTGTCAAAGATGACAAGAAAGGAGTGAGCACTGAGATGACGAATGATAGAGGTGAGTGGAAGAAGTAAACTTGTGGTGCTGACCCCATTTAACGTGGGGGGTAGGTATAAGTGCAGGTAGATGATGATAAATTATTCTTCAAATATTAAATGATACCCATCACGTTTTACAGTAGTTAGCAGGTCCATCACCACTGCTAAAATACTAACTGGTTTCTTCACGATGTTTTCTTTCACCGAATAAGACTGACTTTGCGCATATATTTTTCGGAAAGAAACGTTTTTTGTTGCACGACTGGATTTCAACCTTTTTGTAGATTTGTTCTACTTAGATTTACATCAGCAGTATCTGTCAATGTCTTCAAACTTGTGTCCCATTTGTAAGCAAAGTTACAGAAGTGATATATTTTACAGATTACCTAGGTAATCGATTTTAGACCTGCTTTAGCTTAGTTGGTAGAAACGCTGTAGGTTGTGGGTTTGGTTCCTTTCTAGAATATACGTTTATTGGATGAGTAGGTATTGTTTGCTTGGTTTCTGGGAGTAATAATTGGCATTAGAATTATGTTGCAAGTGTGAATTTACAAAAATACAAACAATAAACAAGCTAAAAAATATAAAGTATGTAATATATTATATAAATAAATATTGTAGACAATCCACACAACACTGTCTAGCCCCAAACTAAGCAAAGCTTGTACTATGGGAACCATATAGCTGACATAATAATAAACAATATTTTTTTCTAAATACATACTTATAATACAGTATAACACCCAGAGAGAGAACAAACATCTGTGTTCACCACACAAATATTTGTTCTCGGTGAAGATCGAACCCACGACCTATGGCTCAAAAGGCAGAGCTACTACCAACTGAGCTGGGAGGCCAGTCAATTAAAAAAGATATACATTATACTTAATTTATTTATTAATAAAGGCCCGACACAAAATACAGAAATTTGCAAAATCACCTGCAATTACTTTGAACACTTTGAGGCCGACTTTCACCGTAAAGTGTTTATATTCATGACTTCCGTTTCAAAACGTTTTAATTAAAAACGCTAGGCGCAATCTGCAGCGCCCCTTTACAAGTTTAAATCGAGCTCATACATCAACCTTGGCACGGTGGTTAGTGGTAAGGCTACATTTGTGGCGTAGCAGGTTCGTGCGGTGTGTGTTCGTATTATTATTCTGTTCTGTTCTAAAACTTGCTAATAATACACCCATGGAGTAAATACAGCAAAACATATGTGCGTCAGACAATTTATTGATAAGATTGATGAATGCCCAAACTGAACAAGCTGTGACACAAACCTATTTTGGCAGATCCACAGCTAACTACACGATTACCTGTCTACCCACTTTATATATATACATAGCTATAACCTGCAGTTTTTAAATAATGATACCAGAACATTTTATTCATTAGAATTGAGTACTTTTTCTGAGTGCTTGGGTAGAAAAATACGTACTTTTCTATTCAATAATTATTTAACCCATAGTTTTACACATTTTATTTGATTTATATTTTTGCTTGTTCCAACATCTCACCGTAGAAGTTAAAATCATTATTATAACGATAGTAAATAAAGCAAATGTTTAAACTAACTACATGTTATTTTCTGCGTCATATTTCAAAGCTTTTCTTTTCTACCATTTTAGTGATAAAGCTTTACGCACATCTAAGCATTCTGTGGTGGCAATCAGTGAAACGCTGTCAAATATCGCTGTTATACTACTGTGTTAAATTATTTGGATTACTCTGAAATTTACAACTAATCAGATTAGAGATTTCTCTTCAAATCATGAAGAATCCAATTGGCTTTGATTTATTTGACCGAAGTGCTCGAGTTTTTGTGATGAATATCGCTCTTTGCAGATTGATAGCTGGCATTGCTCTCTGTCACAAGTTCCATGCTTTTTTTGCTTTTCTTGTGATTTAATTCAGGTATGTATGTGGGTTATTATAAATCTTAGTATTTTGACAAGTTCTTTGAATTTTGAGCTGGTACTTATTAAAAGAAGTTTAAAGAATACCTGGTCCAATTATTTCTTATAATATGACAATATGGTACACGTCTCTAAAGGGAGATATGAAGACCTGAATTTTATTCGGTCTTAAAAACAATGACTTAAGGCCTGTGCTTATCTAGGCGATAGCGATCAGTTAAACACTGTCAAATATCGCTGTCATATTTGACAGCGTCTCATTGATCGCCATCACAGATCGCTTAGATGTGCGCAAGACTTTATAAGTATTGTATACTCAAAAACAACCATACATTTATCATCTTTATTATTATGCAATCAATTGAACCAGCACCTACTCGTACATTGTTACATCGGCTGTTATTTGAACCATTTACTAATTTATGAAGGTCGATCTCCACCTTGCCGTGAAACCGTTCAAAAGGGTCCATTAGCTAACTTTAAATGTTACTAGTTGTTTTAATAGTAAACAGGCCTTTGCATATATTTTACATGATTTATATGACCAGGGGCAACTGGTGTTTACTCATGCTCTTACTTACGGGACGCTATAGTGCCTGGGACCAGATTTTAGATGGATTAGGCTTGCCCAGCACTTGACATCCTTACAGCTTAGCCGGCCTAATTCACAGAAAAGACATGGTCAATACGTGCAGAGCTGACTATGCCGCGGGTTTCCTCACGATGGTTTTCTTCAACGTTTGAGAGCACTGTCCACATAACAGTAGCATAGATTTTTCGAACAGGTAAATCTATAGGTACACGACTGGATCTGAACTCACGACTTCAAGACCATGCGATGGGGTTGCTACTAAGCTACCAGTGCCTATTAACAGCCATACTTATAAACGCAATTTAAATTTAATCAATGCTTAACTTTAGCCCTGTCACTTTTTGCCATTAACCAGTGGTAAGAGATGGCAATAGTTTAAGCACTGTTTATCTTTTGTCATATTTTTATAAGTAAGGCCGTACATCTTACATAAAACGAAAAATTTAAATTACTGACTTTCCTGAAAAGGTTTGTGTCACAAGGCTTTTTATAGTCTTCTTCATGACAGTCGTCGCTTCTTCGGTAATTAAAACTGAAGTCGTACTTAAGTCTTAGACAGATATGATATATCCGGATAAGAAAATGATCACTTTTCACGAGAAAAAAATAAGAATAGCTGCTACATATTTCACAAATATTCGGTTTTGTTACAATAAACACGCATTTGAACATTGAGTCTTATCGCAAAGCTTTCCATTGTGCTATATGCCTCCTGCAGTACTACCACGAGCTTCATATGGTTATGGCTATGGCTGTCAAATTGTGTAAAGATAGGCTGACCCACACATTCATTTTCTTCTTGGGTTTGAATGTGTTGACACTGTTGACACAATTTTGACAGCAATAACCATAACCATATGAAGCTCATGGTAGGCTAGCTGTTTGCATGAAAATCTGTAACACGTAACAAATTCCCCACTCTGCAAAAAATGCTGAGCTCAATCAGATGTGGTTTGCATCCGTATCTTTAGTCATTCATCCACAATTTCTTTGCTCGGAGGCTAAAATAAATGTATTTTATTTTCTTCTTCTTTTTTATGTTATAGTGCAAGAACTTGTACCAAAACAAGTTTGTGAAAAACACTTATGCTGGGCACAATATTGCTCCTCTGCAAGTTGGTTAATTTTATATTATTTTATATAATTCTCATCACATTATTTTTCTTAATTCATTATTATTTTAATATAATAGGTAATGCATAATAATTCATATCTTATTCATATTAATTAATTCATTACTCATTTTGTGATGAAAGACACTTAAAACTGAAACTTTCGACTTTGACATTTTAGCCTGTTTTAATCGTCAAAGAGACGAAAGTTAAAAAATTGGTTGTCTGATGTAAAGTCGGTTTACTGACGATAGGACGCATCGCTCACTCAAGTAGCTCTCACGTAGGAAAGAGACAAATGTCGAACGCTGCCGAACGCGGAGGCCGATTGTGCCTCTTTGTCGCTCGCTCCACGCTCTCGCATGCACTTCAAGCCTTAAATGGAACGCCTCAGAGCGAGGTAACGCCGCATGACGTCATGTTTTTTCGTGTGTGCAGCCAGCTCCATCGAATTTTAAGACGTGGTCACGTCAAAAAAGTCATTTTAAATGTTTTATAACGGCAATATATTGAGGTCGTATTTCCGATAGAATACCGGGGTTCAAATCCGCAAGAGCTCTCAGCGAAGTGATCGAGCGACACTTTGCATAACGACGACTCCTATATTCGCTATTGCTTATCGGATTTTACTTCTCTAGATTTTTTCTGAACGATGCTCACTTCAATGAAAAAAGAAATTTACTTTTATTTTTATCAAATAATACAGATACAATCATGTTACAGTGCTTATTGCTAGAGAAGAGTTTATTTATAAATCTCTTTAATCTTTTATAGATTTCGCCATCTCAAAATGGCACTACGGTGTTCCTCTGATGTAATCGAAAACAGTTTTTTCTCTATTTCTATCACTTCTTTCACTTGGGTTTCTTCTAGAGAGAGCTGAGGTCTAGTTAAAGGTTTTGAAAAGATAGGTTAGGTTAGGTTACTTTTTTTGTTAGACTCTATTGGTGAAGATAGAGGGTAGAATAGGCTTTTTTTTGTAAAATGGTGAAAATTAGGAAATTAGTGGTATGTCTTCCGCATATTTGAGTTTTTGCTTATTCTAGTGCGGGGGCCACCAGTAAACATGGTTTTTGTAAATATGTTGTGTCTATAAATAAACTCTTATTTTTCTTTATTATTTTCTGTGTACGCTTTTATCAAAATAAAGTGCTAGCTGACACAAATCCTCTTTAAATTGTAGGTCAAATACAATATGAATACTTCGAGATTTTAATACTTTACTTTCTCGTCTAATAATTATGTTTATACTAAAAGTATACATTTAAAATTTCTGAAATCTTTTTGTTAAATTTATAATAAGTAATAATTTAAAGGTTTTTCTAAGTAAGGTACGGTGTGTTATCAAATGTCACCGACAAAAACTGCGCAACCCAAAAAACATCCTTAATGAAGGCCTAAAGCAAAAACTCAAAGCTATGAAAACACGGGTAAGTATATTATAAATAATCTTCTTTGAACCAACCACTTTCATTATAAACTTTACTTAAAAAGGTTTTTACCTTTTTAGTTAGTGAGTAGAAGTTAGGTTAAATATCAAATTACCAATTAACTTGCCATAATAAATAATTACAGAAACTAGGCAAGAATCTTAAAAAACATAATTGGTTTTATTTTTACTTATTTAATTACAATGTAAGAATTTTTATTTAAGTACCTATATTTTTTAATTAAGTAACAAAATTAATAATTGAATAGAACTAAAATACAAGTACCTACATTATTCGTTTCATGTCTGGATCAGACTTTGGTATTTTATTAGTAAAATTGTCAATATTAATCACTGTATTTGGCACCAGATTTTGTGTCAAAAAGCACCGAGCATTGACAAGGGTCAGCCCATAAATTCATCTTAAGGTTGACCGAAGATCTTTTACGAAAACCTTAGTTCAATCATTGTTAAAGGTAAACAGCAATTAAGTTAGGTTGGCAGCACCGAAAAAATATTAAATAAATATATACATTTATTAAATATTGTGGACGGTTCACACTAGCCCCAAATTAAGCCAAGCTTCTACTGTGGGAACCAGATATCTGATATAATCCTTTTTTTTAATAGATTAGAGACTTATATTACAATTATAGCACCCAGACAGAGAACAAACATATTTGTTTTCCCCCACAAATATTTGTTCTGTATGGGGATTGAACCCACGCCCTCCAGCGCAGAACGCAAAGCTACTACTTACTGAGCTGTTAAATTAAAACCAATATATCCTTAATAAAAAAAACTATAATCAAAAAGTTTAAAATGTCTATTTATCTAAAGAAACTTACAATGTCTCAAAGTATTTACAAAATGTACAAAACACAAGAAACAGTTGACCTAAGTGCATATCGTTGCAAATGATCTAGAGATAGCTCAGCTAATCCAAATCAGTCAGAAGGAAGAGTCCCCAAAACGCTGGTGACCTTGCCTCGCTGAATAGCAATGTTTATGCGTTACCTCACCTACCAGCTGGTAGGTGCCTTGGGTCACGCGTCGCTTCGATCAGTCAAGAGTTTAATGACTAAATGACTCGAGGTCTCAATATCACCAAATTTTATGGTTTATCTGAAATACTTGTCATCATCATCAGCCTGAAGAAGTTCACTGCTGGACATAAGTCTCCCCTACACATTTCCAGGAAGAACAACTTGTAATACTTGTAGAAGCAATCTTTTCACACCCAGCATTATTTCAACATAATTAATCAGTTTCTGTACATTAGCAGAATCTTAGAATTTCTCCGAAAAGTTTTAATTTGAGAAACATTCGTCAAAAGGTTGAGTAGATAAGTAAAAACTTCTCTCTCATCACCGGAACAAACAATCCCAAAATCCCTGTAAATTGGGCCTCTAGGGAGCTTCCTTTGATTTCCTTCTCTGAAAATATTTTATTTCAATTGCGAATACCTAGCTAACTTCTGTATAATAATCTTTAATAAAAACCGACTTACCGATTACTGGTATTTATTTTGAAAAGTTCCTTCAACTTTTTAAGACACTTTTTAAGTTTATTTCTAATTAGGCAAGTATAAATTTGAGTTCATCGTCATCATCAGCCTGAATAAGTCTACTGCTGAATATAGGCCTCCCCAACACATTTCCAGGAAAAACGATTCTGAGCCTTTTCCATCCACCGACTTCACGAGATCATCATAACAATGTCGTCGGTCCATCTGGTGGGTGGGCACCCTACGTTTTGTCTTCCGGTTCCTGGTTGCCAAGAACCTTTATTCCCAATCGGTTGTTAGTACTTCAAGCTATATGGCCGGCCCATTGCCACATCAACTTACTAATACTACGAGTATGTCGGTGACCCTGGTTTTTTTTACGGATATCCTCATTTCTGATTCTATCACGTAATGAAACTCCCAGCATAGCTATGTCCATAGCTAAAAAAATAATAAAGTTGATAATTTTTTGTTACACAGCTGTCAAATATCTAATTGGTCGATATAAAATCCGTGAAACCATCTCTATACAGCTATCTCAAACCATTGAATTAAAGTACAACAGATGCAATGATCCCTGTTTGTTTGATATTTTATGATCTCACACTGATATAACCTTGTCTGTTCAAACATGAATGGGTTCTTGCACTGCGAATGATTTTCGGTTTAGATCATTTCTATTATTACAATCATGAATGAAGAATTTATCGTAAATATTTATGGGATCGGCGATGCGTGGGCGCCATCACTCCGCTCGCTCATGTGTCAATTTGAATAGACTTGTGTGTGCCTATTGCTAAATAACTAGTGATTTTGTGAGCTGTAGATTTCGCGAAGAGGTCTTAGAGCGAGTAAAGAAGAAGAAAGTTATTCCCAACGGAGTGTGATATCGCGCACGGAGGCGGATCAGCTCGCACGATACACCATGGGAACGGTCTCATGCACTGAATGCGGTAGCACAGGAGCCTTTTCTGTGTGCGTTGCCGTGCGTCGTCAACCGCTGTGTGTGATGATCTGCAGAACCACGCACCGTAGGAAAGCAGCATAAGAGGAAAACGACATGACAGCTACATAAAGAACATCATTGACGGAAAGGTTGAAGGAAAAAAAGGGTGGAAACCTCGCGAGCACACTAAAAGTGAGCTATATAATGCATTTTGAGGAGTTATTCTGCTCATCATGCCGAAGATCCTCACCAGATTTTCACCAAGTTTTTATGAAACTACTTAAAGTTACTATCTATTTTCAAATAAACTTTTTGACTGTCCTCTCAGTTAAGTTGCTAGTAGCTCTATCTTCTGAGCCGTAGGTCGTTCGATCCCCACCGAGAACAAATATTTGTGTGGTAAACACATACCAGATGTTTGTTCTCTGTCTGGGTGTTATATTGTATTCTAAATATGTATTTACAAAAAAAAAAGTATATTAGTATTATATCAGCTATCTGGTTCTTATAGTACAAGCTCTGTTTAGTTTGGGGCTAGAAAGTGTTGTGTGTAATTATTATAGACAATCTAGATTGTCTATAATAATTACATATTATATATTTATCTTATACCTTTAAACGAGAAAATCTTGTATATACAGGGTGTCCCATAAGTCAACGTCCAACCGAAAACGGGGGATGCGCCAAGTCATGACAGTTATCAGAAAAATATAAAAAAAAATATTTGTTATGTAACTTTTGAGTTATGAGTATTTAAAAAAAACAGGAAAAACTGACACCCTGTGATGATCTTTTAAGTCCTGTGACTACAAATATTAACTTTTCATGAAACTTTTTTCTGCAACGTAAGCATGAATAACCCTTCTGTAAATTACAATTCAAAATTAGGCCATAACTACCTCAGTTTTTAATGAAATCGTGGAGTTTTGGCCAACATTTCATTTCAGATAATTACATTACCCAACTTTAACCGTCAGTACCGCAAAAAATATGTACTACACTATCATGGCAAGTAACTTTAAAAAATGGCGCATTTATCCAGGATTCCAAAATGGTATAATACTTGCTAGAGTACTCCTTAGTTTTGGAAATAAAAAATGTTTTTTCAACTAAACCGGATTTCCAATCAATTTTATTTAATGAGATAAAATGTTTGTACCCTTTAAATTATGGACTTAAAATGCCTACGCTGTGTTTTTAAGTCGCTCACAATTTACAGGTACAAGTAAATACCATTTCGACAATGCAAGTAAACAAATAGTAATAACCATTGGTGTTCAAGTAGTTTGTTAGTTTTAGGTGAAAGTTTGAAATAAAATTCAATAGGATTATTAGATTCATGTAGGACTGCACTTCAAGTATTAAATGGAACGCCTCAGAGCGAGGTAACGCCACATGAGTCATGTTTTTTCGTGCGTGCAGCCGGCTACATCGAATTATAAGACGTTGTCACGTCAATAACCATATAATAAGACCGGCGACGGGCGAAGGCAAACTTTAGATTAAAATCACGATTGAAGTAATTCTATGATTGAATTTTATTTCAAACTTTTACCTAAAACTAGCAAATTACTTGAAAACTTTATTTACACTAAGAATCTTACAATTAAACAAATATTTACAAAATGTACAAAATACACAAAAAACAGTTGAGCTCTCCCGATCGTTACAAACGATCTAGAGATAGCTCAACTGATCCAACTTGAAAACCCATGGTTATTACTCTTTCGACAAGATGGTGGCTCTAACTGTTTATTTACATCGTCGAAATGATATTTACTTGTACCTGTGAATTGTGAGTCACCTAAAAACGCAGCGTAGGCATTTTAAACCCATGATTTAAAGGGTACAAACATTTTATCTAATGAAATAAAATTGATTGGAAATCCGGTTTAGTTGAAAAAATATTTTTTATTTCCAAAACTAAGGAGTACTCTAGCAAGTATTATACCATTTTGGAATTCTGGATAAATGCGCCATTTTTTAAAGTTACTTGCCATGATAGTGTAGTACATTTTTTTTGTGGTACAGACGGTTAAAGTTGGATGATGTAATTATGTGAAATGAAGTGTTGGCCAAAACTCCACGATTTCATTGAAAACTGAGGCAGTTATGGCTTAATTTTGAATTATAATTTACAGAAGGGTTATTCATGCTTACGTTGCAAAAAAAAGTTTCATGAAAAGTTAATATTTGTAGTCACAGGACTTAAAAGATCATCACAGGATGTCAGTTTTTCTTGTTTTTTTAAAATACTCATATCTCAAAAATTACATGACAAATATTTTTTTTTATATTTTTTAGATAGCTGTCATGACTTGGCCTATCGTCCGTTTTCGGCTGGACGTTGACTTATGGGACACCCTGTATATATATATATATTTAGGATCTCGGAAACTGAGCCAACAATTTTCATGAAATTAAGTATACAGGGGTTTTTGGGGACGATAAAACGATCTAGCTAGGAATAATTTTCAGAAAATGAGTCTGTTAAAAAAAAACTAAAAACATAAACTGAATATGTGACTGCTCCTGCCATCTATTGACGATTGTGAGCAACTAACTGCAAGCATGTCCAGTAGATGGCGTTGTTCAGTAAGAGTTATTATCTTTACTGGTTTACCAGTAAAGATAATAATATGCTTCTTATGATTTCTTAAAAATACAAATGAAAAAAATTCCGAGCGAAGCTCGGTTACCAACTAGTATTCATAAAATAAGAATCGTTGAAATTGGATCGTATACACCCAATAGCCCCTTCTTGCCTATTTTTAGAGGACACAAGCAAAATAAGCTAGCCTTTAAAATAGTCAGGACACGCGCCTTTGTTCAATGAACTTTGTTTTCTTGGTACCTACACATACTCGTATAGGCACGCTATAATGCTATTTAAAATTACGTCCCTTTTTAGGGTTCCGTAGCCAAATGGCAAAAACAGAACCCTTATAGATTCGTCATGTCTGTCTGTCTGTCTGTCTGTCTGTCCGTCCGTATGTCACAGCCATTTTTCTCCGAAACCGTAAGAGCTAGACTGATGAAACTTGGCGAGTAGATGTATTCTGTGTAGTAGATGAATTAAGATTTTAACACAAAAATAGAAAAAAAACTATAAATTTTGTGTCCCCCCCATACTTGAAACTGAAACTCAAAAATTTTTTTTTCATCAAACCCATTCGTGTGGCGTATCTATGAATAGGTCTTGAAAAATGATGTTGAGGTTTCAAATATAGTTTTTTTCTAAACTTAATAGTTTGCGCGAGAGACACTTCCAAAGTGGAAAAAAGTTGGTCCCCCCCCTCTAACTTCTAAAATAAGAGAAAAATAAAACTAAAAATAAATATATGTTGTACATTACTATGCAAACTTTCAACGATATTTAGTTTGAACGAGATCTAGTCAGTAGTTTTTTTTTTATACGTCATAAATCGTAAACCGCAATTTACCTTTCGACGAACTACAAGAACCTTTATTATGTTACTTGATGCTACGGAACCCTTCATGGGCGAGTCCGACTCGCACTTGGCTGCTTTTTAAACCTTAAGTAACACCCTTAGCTCCCTTCAAGTCTGTAGAACGAGGTTTAGCTTGTCCATTTTATTTCAGTCAGAACGAATTTTTTAATAACATTCTTTTTTGTACAGCATCAGGTGCAACTTTTTCCTCTGTTCTCTAATTCAGGTTGTTGTAGGTTTGGAGCAAAATTAAGATAAAGTAAGACCCAGCATCATCTCTTAATGTCAGCCTTGTTAGCTTCAACAGAAATTTATGTGTTGTACGTGCCACGGAAGTAATTAGGGGCTATTGTGTAATATGTTGTTCGTAACTGACACAGTAAGTATATTTTTCTTGTCTTCGCTAATTGGTTGTTCCTGTTATTTTTACGAGATAAAAGTATCTTATGCCAGATTACATACTATATTTGTTACGAATTTTATAAAAAAATCGTTTGTCTGTAAAGTCGGTTTACTGACGATAGTTGAACGTGACATCATACAGCTGTCCACGCGGACGCATCGCTCACTCAAGTAGGAGAGATATAGATGTCGAACGCTGCCAAACACGGAGGTCGATTGTGCCTCTTTGTCTCTCGTTCCGCGCTCTCGCTTGCATTTCAAGCCTTAAATGGAACGTCTCAGAGCGAGGTAACACCATCGTCATAGTCATGTTCTTGGAACATCACTATTTACTATCTAAGACTTATCTAGAAGTTTTAAAGTGGTTCTTGCTATTATAAGTCAAAGTCAAAGTCAATAATGTTTAAGTCAATAGTGTAGTAATGTTTATTGAAAACAAGGCCTTACAGCCGTATCATTATTTAACAAGTGTCTTTTACATGGTTTTTGAGAATCTTTTTTATTTTTAAAACACACAAATTATGTAGTGAAATTTAATTGTTATCCTGTTATGCCTTTGGCGAAACATGCGATTTTAAATAGAAGAAACTGTCTTTACATTACTTTTGGTGGAAGAAATAAATATCGCGGTACTTTTCAAATGAAATTATTTTCAAAGAATAAGATCATAATACTTTAAGTACTGCTTGAAAATGCTGTCTAGCTCTCTTTTTATAACGCTTTTATTAGTTTCACCTGTATGTTTGTATGTAAGCTTGTATGTAACCGACCCCTTTGAGCTCGATTTTGTCCTACTTTGAACGATCAGATTTGATTCAAACTTTGCACACCTGTCAACGCACAGTTTTATTTTTAACTTTTTAGTTCAATTAGTTATAAAAGCGTGTTTTTTTAGTATTTAAACTATAATTTATTGTAAACTTGTTTGGTGCAATTGAAGAGTTAAATAAATATAAATAAAAAGTCAGCACTGGTATTTGATCGGTTCAAATTCTATTATTTCTATTGTGGTACGTAACACGATCCTTCCGTGAATTGTCCATTTGCCGGGAGTTTCTTAATAGGAATACTATGGAACGAGGTCGCGAGTGCCAGTGACAGCCGGACAGACGTGCCATTCGACCACATAATGAAAATAAGCCTATTATGTAGGTACAATCGTTCGTATAAGGATGGTGACAGTTTTCTACATTATCTTATGCTCTTGTTCTGATAGATCTATCAGAAGATAATTATAAGTTTAAAAAACTTGAGAAACCAACTTCATTGTCAAACGGCTAAACCGATTTTAATCAAATTTGTTTGGGACAATCTGGTCGTAAGAATAACCTTCCAAATAAAAAAATAATTTTCTAAATCGGTTCATAAATGACGGAGGCATGCAGTTACAAACATTAAAAAAATTATTAAAAAAAAAAATGGCAACACCGATTTTATTAAAACTAAAATGGGACCAATCTGGAAGCGGTAATGCTTCCAGATTGGTCCCATTTTAGTTTCTTTTTCAGATAAAAAATAATTTTTCAAATCGGCTCACAAATGACGAAGTTATGCGGTAACAAACATTAAAAATAAAAATAAAAAAAATACAACCGAATTGAGAACCTCCTCCTTTTTGATTGGAAGTCGGTTAAAAATAAAGACAAAGGTCATTTCGTTCTATCAGTCAGTTAATTCTATTCAATTAAGAAAAAAACTATATTAGAAACCTAAACATCATTTTTGAAGACTTACATAGATACCCACACTTTGATTAATGAAAACATTAAAAAAAAATTGTGTTATAGTTCTAAGTATGGGGACCCTAAAAATTCATGTTTTTATTTCTATTTTGATGTGATAATCTTAATGCGGTTTACAGAATACAATCTATTTACCAAGTTTCATCAGTATAGCTCTTATAGTTTCGGAAAAAAGTGGCTGTGACATACGGACGGACAGACATGATGAATCTATATGGGTTCCGTTTGTGCCATTTGGCTACGGAACCCTAAAAAAGGTCAAAGAGAGTGAAAGTCTGTCGTAATTTTTGTTCGGTTTGGAAAATAGGATCTATCCGTCAGATGCCAGGACTCAAAGGCCGTCTCTAATTTATGGCTGGCAGCTCTGACACAACTGTGACGGTATTATTTTGCCACAAGAACTGGCTCTTTTCATTCCTCTTACAGATTTTACTCCATCAGTAAATGTTTACCAGAAGTGTTGATTTGCAATATATTATTGAGTGTTGCAAATTCTCCGCGAATGTTCGGAAAATTACTAGAACATTTATTTAATTTTGACGTGATAACGGAAAATTTTTCTATTCTATAAAGCCTGCACACGACTTAGACATTTTATAGAATGTCTAAGGCACACGAGAGCAGTAGAGTTTTTCTGAATACCGTGACTGTAGACGACGACGTACAAAATATTTATTGGCCACCGTTTATGGATAAGTATTTTTGAATAACATTATTTTAGTACGAGAAAAGCTTGTATAATTTACTCATATGACATTGTCTGTAATATATACATACAAACATTAACATAAAATCACGCCTTATTCCTATGGGGGTAGGCAGAGATCACGGATTTCCACTTGCTACGATCCTGACACACCTCTTTCGCTTCATTCACTCTTTATCATTCTTCATACATGCTCGTCGGTTTAGGGTACTCCTAACCTGGCCTTTCTCTAAAACGTCTTTTGAGTTTTATAAAAAAACTGAAAATTATTTCGATAGAAAACTAGGTAGGTATGGCTAGAATCTTTATTTTGCGTTGTTAATTAATAATAATAAAATACAACTGTTTGATATTAATTATTAATAAAAAATGAAAGTTGGAACAAAATCTCGAAAAATCAGAAAATCAATTCGAAATGGAATATCCCTAAACAATGTTGATGTGTGTATGTATAATATATCAGAATCTTGGAAACGACTCCAACGATTTATTTATTTGTCTAATGTAGCTGTTCTTGCGTGTTTGATTTTATTTCTTGTATGACAGATGCCCTAAATTTTATCTTTTTGATCTTGGTTTCTCAGTAGATTATTATTTAAACCCTCGTCAAAAAATAAGAGATACCTAGGTATGTATAGAATAATGTTAGTGTGTGTGTGATCCTCTAAGCTAAGGTAAGTCAGGGCTTTTAATGACACTTGGCTACCCTCATAAGCGTCGTTTTGAGTTCCGTAATGGTATTCCGGATTGCTAATCGACCAATTAAACACTGACACCTGTTTAATAAAAATTTTTGCTATGCAAATATTTGTGAAACAAGCCCTACATTTTTTGACAAACTACTGCGAGACATAACTTTGCAATGGACAGACATCTGTACCCTCAGTCCAAGTTTTACCTACTCTATCAACTTGAACAATTCGTGTTCTTTCTCTCTTTTGTAAGAAGACAAGATGAGAAAACAACAATGCGTTACGTAGAAATGATCTAAACGAGTTGTCTCATCGTAAAAATACGACTTGCCCTATGCTGCTCTTACTTACTACACAAGATAGCGCGGACAAAGAGATTATAGGTTCTCAAATAGAAGCCCTGTTACGTAAGACGAAACGTAGGATAAACTCTCGGTAGGCGATAAGTGATGGACGTGAGATATCGGTGCAGATGGAGAGGGCAATTTAGCATTTTATATTTTTGATATGATATGCACAATGTTAAAAAAGTAAATTTTAATAAAAATATAACTATTGACGTCCCTTCTGTCTTTTTTTCTTTCTTTGTTGACTGATTTGGATGAATTTTAGAACAAATATTGTATGTAACCAGATTTTACATCCCAAAAAAATTACAGGAACTGGAAAAAATTACCACGTGAGTGGAGCTGCGGGCGGCCGCTAGCTAACTATTTAAATACTATTCCAACGTGTTTACTGGCTTCATTTGAATACAATTCCCGGATTTGATAAGTACATCACGGCAGTTCCAATTATCCTTTTAGTTCCGAGTCAGTGGGACCGAGTTGCTCCCATTGACCCATTGATCATCGGGGTAAATGCGGATTTCCAGGTATTCCTATTTTATTCTTGGCGTCTTGGCTTAACGAGTTCTAAAGATGGTACCGATAGCTTAACTTGCCCCCCAAGCCACGTAGATGCCAACTTTTATTAGTGCTATATATTTGTGGTTTATGTGTTTCTCTCAAATGGTATGAGGAAATATGCAATTACAACTACAAAGTGACCTCAAAACTAGTGTTTTTACAAGGTGCCTTCACACAAAACGATCTTGAACTCCCAAGCTTGAACTTTGTACTTTCTGCTTTGGTGTATTCTGACCTGAGCCAAGATAGTGATCAATGTACAAAACTGGTATGGTTAAGCAACGATATACGCTTATTTGTGTAATGTTCAGCACAAATTTTTGTAGTTTTTTTATAGAACGAATGTATTCAACGCGTGCTTTGACACGCCACGTTATAAGTGTAGTGAAAGGTACTTCTACATAGCAAAATAAAAAAACTAGTGGGAATAACGCTATTCGTCAAATAAAAAATGTCAGTCCTTGTTTATGACAAGCCTAAAAAGCAAAATGGATATATTTTTATTTGACGGATAATTATCCGTAGATTGAAAAAATTGCCCCCAGATAGATTAGGTTTTTCCGACACTTTACCATCGTATAAAGATACGATTACACAAACAATGGTCTAGATTCGCTGTATTTAATCAGCTAAGGTTTGCCCTCGGCTCTGCTCGAGTGGCAATAAGTGAAAATGAACCGTTTCTTTATTAGTTTAGGGGGTTACTGTCTACAGCTATTAAGGTCGGGACCGTTGTGTCTATAAAGATTACGCGACGGAAAAACATAATAATATGTGATGAAGTTTATTGGACCATATGGGCACCCTTATATCACTTGTGCTATTTCTAGGTTTCTGATAAAATAAAATAAATACCTACATTTTATTTTAATACCTAACGTAACTTCTGTAAGCCAGGTACCAAATCTTAGGCTTGCGAACGTGCCTGTAACTACCTTTTAAAGCATTTTTTAAGGCAGTGCTTGTATTCATCTTAGTGTCGTTTGAACTTAAAAATCGTTTCAAAATAAAAACTTAAATAATTTTAGTTTCCAACTCGGCTGTATTTTTTTTTATAGTTTGTTACTGCCTATCTTCGTCGTTAATGAAACAAATTGAAAATATGTTTTTATTTGAAAGGTACAATAATAATATCTGTCCCATATAAAATTGATCAAAATCGGTTCACCAGTTTGGTCATGAAATTAGTTTTTCAAGTTTTTAAACTGCGGTATGGATGCCGGTGAAATTACTGGCACGTGAGGCTGAATATCTGTAGGCCTCCAGTTGATGGACGCAGGGCAGTGCATCGTAGGGCAACGAGGCATTGCTTTGTTATAGGCGATGACTTGTTCCATCAGCTAGTAACATTTAAAAAAAACTTATAACATTATTGGCTAGTTGCGACAATGGCCTATTTATCCAAGAAAAATGCGAAAAGGTAAGTAAATAAGCTTTAATAGTATGATAAGCAATCAACATTCAAATATCCCGATAGGCCTGATAGGCTTCGTAATCCAACGATTGTTTTATCAATTTTGATGGTGATTAGGCCCATTGATTGACCTACTGGGAGTCTGATTGGTTTTAGGAATAGTATGTTTAGCTAAATGTTCTGCAAAAGTAAGCGTTCAGTGGTTTGTACTGGCGATCGCTGAGTTTGCGTTCAATTAAAAGTAAAAGTAAAAAGGATTTATTTTCTTTCACAATGCATATTATGACAATGATAATGCGTAATGGCTTTTAGAAACAAAGATAAATATTTTAATGATTAATTATCAAATTGGCTAAGCTAAATTAAAAACTTACAGCGGATTCAGCGATTGCCTGAACAAATTGTGTTGCAAGAAAGCACCGCTGATGGATGTTTTGATAGACTCTCAAATCAAGAGGCCTCTCCTATTTTTTCTCCATGAAATTCACGAAGACCTTATTCAAGTCTAATGACGTATTTTAAATTCCAGAAGCACAATAGGTTGACAATATTGTCAGCGTAGGTGGGCTGTAGATGGATGGGGGAAGTTGGCAAGTTTATCATACGCACTTGATGTGCGGGCAGGTTTTTCCGCAAGTAGGCCGCTGGTGGGCTCTTTTTGCGTGACCCTTGACACGTGTTGCTCGAACTTTTTTAGGTTCTACAACACGCCGGTTTCCTCACTATGTTTTTCTTCGCCGTTTTGAGAGTACTGGCATAGTGCACATAAATTTTTCTACAGAAAAACTCATTGGTAAACGAGTGGATTTGAACCCACGACCTTCGGATCGGAAAGCGGGGCTCTACCACTAGACCACCAGTGCTCTAACTGATGGATGGGGGAATTCTAAGAACGTGTATGGCAAAGGTCAGGCGCAAAAAAAAAACAAAACAGTTGACATCTCTTACCTCCTCATATACTGGAACTTGATGACGATGAAGATCAGCAGAGTGTTTGCAGCCAGCGAAGCGGTCAGCACAGCTACGTATAGCACTATGATGACCACGTCTGGATGGTAGAAAATCGCCAGGTCTAGTGGTGGGATCCATACTTCCGAGTCATTCCTCCTTGAGGAGTTCATCAGCTGATCTTCTGGGAGGCCTGATGATACGTTTACAGACATTTTGAATGTCCATTTAGGGTCATCACGTTACACAAAGGTATGAATTTAATTTTATGAACATTTTTCATCATTCGCTCACTATTTTGTAACACACTATGACACACTTTAGTTCACTGTTTGTCACCTTTTTCAAATTCGGTTATATTTGAAGTTTTTCATGGTTTTATTCACATTTGTAGCTTTTGACACTAATTTTAAGCACAGTTTTTATCTGGCACACATTTTAACATAGTTTTAGAAAGTTATTGATATTTCGGAGCTTTTCTCGTCGGTTCAATGACCTAGCGAATAATCTAATTAGTATGGAAAATATCGGATGTTGCTTGAATGTAACTCATTTATGCTGTTTATGAGAAGAAGATAGAATTTCAGTTTCGGGTGAAGACAATGAAAGCTAATTAGCGCATGAAATTAGGGTAAGATAATTAAGCAAGATAACATGACATTCATATTTCTATATGAAAATATCAACAAAAGTTTATAACATCAGAGTATAAGCTTTGTTTAATTGAAAACTGGATAATTCTGTGTAAAATGTTCATAAGTATTTGTAAAGTTGGAATAATAGTGTTCTTCTTCAGGATTTAATATTAATTTACACGCTAGCATGGTTATTTTTTCAGCACTAACTACCTGGTGCCCAACAGCCAGAACTCTTGGCGCCTTGCCCGTTTTACTAGTTCATTTAAATTTAAATGTAGTTAAATAGGTACATCATTAAAAAACAACATTTTACAGTAACATTGTAAAAAGAAAACCTAAATAGTTCATAAATATGTGTAAAATGCAAGAAAAAAGCCTCTTTGAGGCGCACTTAAAATCCTTTCACCAGACTTGGTTCGAAAGAATCAGTGACACAACAAAAAGAAGAAGTAACATTGTACTTTGTTCTATTTTTCTCTGGTCTTCTTGGTTGCTATCCTCTGCTAACATTCCGATGTCGCAATAAGCTCAAAACTTCAATAACTTCTGGTAATTTTCAACACAACGGGACACTATAGTACCTGGGACAGGATTTTAGATGGAATAGACTTGACAAGCACCTATATCATCATGCTAGCTTAGTTTACTTAATCCACAGGAAAAATACTATCAATACTTAGCAGACTTATTAGCCTCGGGTTTTTCACGATGTTTTCCTATACCGCTTGACAGCACTATGCCTATGCATGCCGAGTTACCTACCTACTTGTTTTAAACCTATCTAAATTTGTTTACCTACAACAATATTCATTTACCTACTAAATTTATCAAAATTAAGTAAAAATGAAGTCTTCTGAGAAATAAATGTCTTTAACCTAACTACCACTGGGCCAACAGTGCTTCCATTATAACAACCTAAAAAAAGATAAAACACAATACATAAAAATGCTTTTAAAAGTTTATAGTAGCCGAAAGCTCGAGCGCAAGGAAACAGTGACATCGTTAAATCGTGTTTAGACTGTTGACCGACAACCAGTGATTACTGTAATGTAAACCAATGCTTATTATGACAGGTGATTGGGAGTCATAAATAACTGGTGTTGAAGAATAATTATTGTTTCAGTCAGGCAACTGGTAATAAAAATGCTTTGATTTACAACTCGCGCTAATAAAGATACGATTACGAATCAATCACTATTGCTCACAATAATTATCTTTTACTCGTCTTTTACGTATTTTTTTTATGTAGGTAACTAGCTGAAGAAATAGGCATTAATGACTCACTCGATGTTAAATGGTACCTAACCATTGACGTGCCCTACGATGCAGTGCCCTGCGTCCATCAATTTGAGGCATACAGTTCAGCCTCATGTGCCAGTAATTTCACCGGCACCCATGCCCTTCAAACCGAAACACAACGATGCTGCTTCACGGCCGAAATTAGGCATGATGCTAGTATTTCCCAGGGCGAGCCCTTCACAAATAGCTACTACAACTAACATTTTTGGTTGCAAAAATGTATGATTATATTGTTTCTTTAACCGTGCGCTTACATTTATTTCTAAGAAAGATAACTCAAACTAAAATCAAAGTAAGCCCAAACATGAGTGTGCTAAGTGTTTTGCAATTGCGATCAGTGAACCGCTGTCAAATATGACAGCGATATTTGATTAGTTTCATTGATCGCTACTGCAGAAAGCTGCGCGCAAGCTTGAAGAAGCAACTCAAATGCAGATCTAAACGAAAACTGTTTTGCAAACCAAATCTCTGTTTGCATATCGGTTCAGTTTGAGTCAAATTCTGAAATACGAGCCCTAGTTATAGCTCTGTTTATCTTCTCAGCAAATGCATTTATATAGCTAACGAATGATACGCTGACTGAATTTCCTCTTTACGAAGTCGTCTGTTGAAAGATATTAGGTATGCTACGTTTAAACAGATGCTAAGTGACTAAGACGTCGAAGCACAAGAACTGGCACTTATACCTACTCTACTCATGCTAACTTTAAGACGTCTCAAAGTGTTTTTTTGGTAACATTTTAACTTTGACTTCGGTATATACAAGTACAAGTAAAAATTGGCAATACCAATTTGTGAGATCCATTCTTCAATCATTACATCATCTGTCTCTGGCACTGGTTGTGAATCTCTGTGAGTGCTCACCAGTGTAATAATACACTGGTGAGCACTCACTGTGCTGTGGTAGGCTTATTGCTATTCTACCATAAAAACAGACAAACAAAATTAGGTATTGACGTTTAGAGTAACACGGCTACAGAACGTTACTGAGTTGGCCCTCAGTGTAAATAAATTATAGTTTAAAAAACTAAAAAATAACGCTTTTATAACTAATTGAACTAAAAAGTTAAAAATAAAACTGTAATAATCAATTGAAAATTTGTATTATTGTACAAAAAGCGTGGGGTGCTTTTTATAATAACTTCAGATATAATTAAACTATTGATAAAATATTAACAACAATCAAAATCCAGCCCCCACGCTTTTTGTACAATAATATAAATTTTCAATTGATTATTACAGTTTTATTTTTAACTTTTTAGTTCAATTAGTTATAAAAGCGTTATTTTTTAGTTTTTTAAACTATAATTTATTTTTTACTTTTTAGTTTTTTTTTTCATATTTTTTTTTCATATTTTTGCATTGTCATCGACCTTTGACAGGTGTGTAAAGTTTGAATCAAATCTGATCGTTCAAAGTAGGTTTTTTTTTTATTTCTTTTCATTTTTTTTTTTTCATATTATTGCATTGTCATCGACCTTTGACAGGTGTGCAAAGTTTGAATCAAATCTGATCGTTCAAAGTAGGACAAAATCGAGCTCAAAGGGGTCGGTTACATACATACATACATACATACATACATACATACATCCATACAGGTGAAGCTAATAAAAGCGTTATAAAAATGAAGATTCAATGGAAAACGTCATCAGACATGACGGGGACTGAATTTAAAGTAAGTATTGTTATGGTTTTGAAACTCCTTCAGGGAAAAAGAGAGAAAAAAAATTACAGTCACTATATTATAAGTATGATAAAAATAAAGTCTCCTGTTTTAGGTAATCTTGAAATAATAAAAAAAAGTAATTTATTGTTGCATGGTTTTTACGACTCCAATAGGTACTGCCAAAAATCAGGCAGTTTTTATTAGTGAGGAAAATGTTGTAGTATATTTGATCGACAAAGTAAACACTCCTTAGTTCAAATTTGTCTTGAGACATTGTTCGTTGATATGTAACCCTCTCTAGTGTGACAATAAGAGTTGCTTGAGTGTGCACGCCCCTTAATGGATGCGCATTCTCAGTGCTCTGTAATGTTATTTCATTTTTATTCAAATCTAAATATTTCGAAAAGCGCATATTAATGTTGTTTACTCTGAACGAAGTCTTCCTATTTTTGTAGTTTTATAAAAATCTAACATAGCACGCGCTTGAAATCCTTTGAAACCACACTGAATTGAAAGACTTTAAAGACACGATAAGAAAAAAAGGTCACTCCGTTTTATATTTTTATTTATTTGAAGAAAAATAAACGTTGATTTTAAATAAATAAATATTGTACTACCCGATACTATCTAGAACCAAACTAAGCAGAGCTGGTACTATGAGAACCATATTGTTTTTGTAAATACATTACAGACTTACAATACAATACAACACCCAGACAGAGAACAAACCTCTGTGTTTACCACTTAAATATTTTTTCTTGGTGGGGATCAAATCTGAGAGGTCAGTCAAGCTATAATTTGAACAATGGTAAATCTTTATTTAATTATAATAATTATAAATGGATCTTGACTGAATGGATGGATCTTGAATCCTTCCAGAAAATTCAATTATTTGAAGAAAACACAAATTTTGTTTATACAAAGATAATAATTGAATTTTCTGGAAGGATTTATACACTCTAAACTCTCTATAGTCATTTACCTACTGTTTTAGCTAAACCAATATGCATGGATTTGTAAACATTTTTTTTACTTTATATGTCTTCTTTTTACTACTTTTACTTTTTACACTAGGTCTTTCAAACCAGTGTAGTGAAAGAATTTAATACCAAACAGGCTCCTTTAAAGCATTTGATACATGTTTTTCGAACTTTTAGGTTCTACGGCATGCCAGTTTCCTCACGATATTTTTCTTCACCGCTTGAGAGTACTGGCATAACGCACATACATTTTTTCGACAGAAAACTCATTAGCGCACGATTGACACTGAACCCACTACCATTAGACCACCAGTGCTCTCGGTATTTGTATCGGCTATATAATACAAAATGCTTGCTTTGAAAAGTTTAAAATCTTATCGTGTTTGCTTTAATAAAACCTGTCAAAATAACTTTTCTATTAGTTCGAAATCATAACAACTATAAAGTATTAAAACTATATAAGTCAACACCTATGAATATAAAACACATACAATGTTAATCTTTGATGTCGAACTCGATCGTTAAAATATCGGTTAAACTTTTTTTGGGTAATAAAATAAATGCCATGAATCATGAAACTCTAGATCTCGACGAATAGTTTTAAAGTCACGTGAATGTTATAGTCTATTTTGAGACGTTTAAAAAACTACAACCATGCCAAGTACCTACTTTACCGTCTTCTTCTTATTGAAACTATTACACAAGTAGGTATTTGTCGTGTACATTATACCTTATTTTATTATTTCCGACGTTTCGGCTATGTTGCAATAGCCATGGCACAAAACAGTATATAGCCATGTTTTCGGGCAGACTGGATTACTGGAGCATTGAAATGAGTGCTACCGTCGTTGAGGAGTGCAGATAGCATCTATAACTACCCTCATTTGATTTTCTTTTTCCATAATGTAACACAAATAAAATAAGGTTATATACGCAATAATTACCCGTGTAATTGTTTCAATACGTCTTCTTCTTATATCATGTCATTAGTTTTTTTTTATACTACTTGCTGATGGAACAAGCATAATATGGCCCACCTGATGTCAAGCAGTAACCATCGCCTATAACAAAGCGTTGCCTCGTAGGTCACGCACGTCTGGAACGTGCCTTACGATGCACTGCCCTGCGTCCATCAACTTGAGGCTTACAGATGTTTCACCTCACGTGCCAGTAATTACACCGCCACCCACAACCTTCAAACCGAAACACAGCGATGCTGCTTCACGGCAGAAATAGGCATGGTGGTAATACTTCCCCGGACGAGCCCTTCACAAGGAGCTCTACTACTGCTACTACTACTACTACTACTGCTTAGTTCCTTCGAACCAAGTGTGGTGAAGGAATATTAAATCGGCACAAAAAAGCACTTTTCGTAACCATGCAACGTATAATGTACCTCTGATGAAAGCGGGAAATAAACTAGGTAAGTACCAACCTTACATATCTTACCTTATCTTGCCAAAGGTTAATTTTGCTATTCAAGCGTTTTCCCACATTTTTCTTTCAAAATTACCATTTGTATTTATCGCGGTGTTTTTAAATTAAAACGAACCGTTTTCAAGATTAACTGAAACAAACACTCGCAGGTAATTGGTTTTTTTTCTGTAGGTAATTTGTGGGCTCAGCAAAATTTTGTAAATGTAAAGACATTTCCTTGATAAACGCAATGAAAGTACCTATAAGAAGGCACAAAATAGGAATAGGAAGTGTTTTTTTAGCTGACTTTAAATAAAAAAAGAGGAGGTTTGTTAGAGCCATAATTTAAGAGCCGATTTGAAAAAATCTTTTTTTATTTGGAAGGTTCCTTCTTTTCCAAACTAGTCCCATAGAAATTTCATCAAAATCGATTTACCCATTTGACCATGAACTCCATTTCTATAGTTTTCTATGAGGTTTTTCTAGTAAGTTAGTGTAATAGGTGACAGGTTTTAATCGCTGACTTTCCAACCTTTTATTGTGTAACAGACATTCAAACATCATAATATTGTTCTGAGAAAGTGTTGTACGACAGCAGTGATGCCCTATAATTGCTTGTCGTACGACTTAAGTTACGTAAAGGGGACATTCTATTATTGGTGCTATATTAATTTACGAAGTGACCAACCTACTCGTATATAGTTGAGTGATCGATGCGTCCGCGTGGACAGCTGTATGACGTTGTCACGTTCAACTATCGTCAGTAAACCGAATTTACAGACAACCGATTTTTTTTTCCCAAAGATTAGCAGAAATCTAATAATTTATTACTTTTAAGTAACCCTGAAAATGCCTTGCCTTTAAATCTACTTACTGCTTTAACCTTAAAATAAAAAAAATAATGTGGATACCAATTATTATTGGCTGGTAGATAATCCTATCTAGCATTAAGTTCGCCTGTGTACAGTACTTTTAATTTGTGCAATAGAAAATTTTCTACCTAACTATCTATCTAAGTGCATTTCAAATTCTATCACCCCTCTAGTTCTAAAGAACCAGGGATACGATCAGAAGAAAAAAATACTACTTGTGGTGGTTACAACAGGATATTATACAAAATACAAATAAAAATGAATAGTTTAGTTTTCACTCCATATTATTTATTTTTTGTTGCGTCAAAAAAATGAAATTGTTCATAACCTTTTTTTTGATGAAGGTTATTGAGAACCAATTTGAATAAAGCTATGCAGGCTGAAGTAAATTAACTGCCTTGTAATATAAATATGCTTACAGCAGTTAGCCAATAACCTCTTTAATGAAAAGCAAAGTTAATATCAATAGCGATAAATTAAGTGAAATAATTTGATTCCCTCAATCCGAATGGAAACTGCTTTTAGTGAATAATAAATAACAGATATTAAATCAGCCAATTATTATTCAATCGGTTGAACCGGAAAACGAAACGTAGGACCTACGTAGGACCCGACGGACCGATGACATTGTTAAGATTGCGGGAAGCCGATAGATGGAAAGAGCTCAGAACTGTTCCTCCTAAAAGTATATAGAAGAGGCTTATGTTCAACTTATGTAGACTTCTGAAGGACTTCTAATGTAAAGTTTACAAGAACTATTGTTCCAAAATGTAACGTTTCTCTTTCAAAATGTCGCAAAATCACTTTTAAAAGCCGTACCTATGGAAAAGTTAACAAAAGTTAAGTTACGGTGGCCAAAAGATAATCTATTATTTAAAAAAAAAAAGTATTAACTGGCAGCATAGCAAAATATATCGACTCAAGCATCATTATGCCGACCCAACAAAGTAAAGTAAAAAAGGAGTTCACTTTGCTAAACAAACAAGCGCGATGCTCACGAGTTAAGTTTGACAGCGAACAAGTATGCAAACATTGTGAGTGACTGGTGGAGTAAGTCCGTTAAACCCTGAATTACAAGTCGCTTTGTCAACAAATCTGGTCATCATCATCATCAGCCTGAAGAAGTCCACTGCTGGTCATAGAACTCCCCTACACATTTCCAGGAAGAACGATTCTGAGCCCTTTCCGGCCGACCGGACCGACGACATTGTTAAGATTGCGGGAAGTTGATAGATGGATCCAGAATCGTCAGAATTGTTCTTCCTGGAAATATGTAGGGGAGGCCTATGTCCAGCAGTGGACTTCTTCAGGCTGATGATGATGATGAAGGTAATACGACTGTCATATGCTGAGGGGACAAACGAGTTATATGATGGTATAAAATAACGGCCCCATTTTTCAAGGAGTTCTCAGTAATAAATTCAAAATTGAAACTGCTAAAGCAATGAATCAGAGTGAACAATTCAATAACTAGTTTCAAACAAAATAAACTTCTCAGATCTAATGAAAAGATATGAATATCTATTTCCTATGAAGACTGGCGCTGACATAACCTCGAAGAAAGAGTTATACAAGCAAGCTATACCAAAAACTTCAAAATCAATAAAAATATAGTTAAAGCTAAAAAATTCGGTCAACGACTTCTTATCACTTCGCCATAAAGAGGTGCACTGAAATCAGAAATATTCATTCCATAACTGTTGCACAGAAAATATCTGTTTTTAGGGAGCTCCATAGTTTGCTTTTTTACTCTGGGGAATCACTGAATTTGGAATGAATTGGATAGAAATTGGTATTGTAAAGCTTTTGAAATGTATTTTCCTGCTTTCTGGGTTATCAATTATCACTGTCTATTTGATTACTTTGCAATTGTATTTTTATTTTTTATTAGAAGAAGCGAATGATCAGGAACAAGAGTCACTGAACAACTTAATGTATGTTTTATGAAAAACAGGCGGACTACTGGCGGTTCGTGACCTACTGAGCGAAGTCAAAAAGCATTCAGGGCAAGGCAAAATACCAGACCATATTTCGAATCCCTGAAAATTAGGACGGTTCCCGCTATCGTGATCTACCAGGCTGCGATCTATGCCCGAAACCACCTGGAAGAGTACGCAAGGTGTGGGGATGGTCATAGGTATAACTTCAGACACGATGAGCGATTGAGAGCCATTCCTCATAGACTTGCAAAATCAGGAAAGCTAATCCACCTGATGGGGCCCCTGGTCTACAATCGTATACCGTCCACAATCACCGAGGCGCCATCGGCGCAGTCCTTAAGTTTAAGCTGAAGCAGTGGCTCGTTTTATCACATTGATGAATTTATTGCCTTGATATTATAATATACTTGAATTAAATTATTTTTATCTAATAAACTTGTACCTGACTTAAACTTTACATTATCATTATTATTTTTTAAATTTCTATTATTATCATTATTGACATTGACTGATTAATTTTTTGACATAGATTTTACCTACTTTATAAAAAGTGTAGAATATTTACATTTGTTTTGTATATTTTTATTTACAAATGACGTGTAACCGTGTTATGAATAAATGAACTTATGAACTTATCTTTTAAGCATCCTGTCTGACCTTGCATACTAATAGAGAAGAGATCGGAAAAATATTTACAATGTGTAACTGAGGATTACTGTCGGAGATAAATGAACGTGCTAGAGATTAAGATAGGATAAAGTATTGGACACAACACACAAAACCATCTACGTAGAGAACTAAAAATCTGTAGTTCAGAAGAGAAATCAATATATTTATTTATTCAATGGTATCAAAAAAATCACTTTGAAACGTCTTAAAGCTAAGTGAGTCTAAGGTGCCAGTTCTACGCGACCAAACCTAGAAGAACCGGCAACAAACTACGGCTTGGTTCCTAATGTTTTTTTGTATGATCCTTTTACAAAACAAAAATACTAAATAATAGCAGTGAAGTTCCAATATGGTGCCACTCCAACGTAGAGAGATGTAGGCAATTATATAAAAGCAAAAGTTTCAAAGACATCACGCTACGCTTCAAAGCTTCAAAACTTTTATAGAAACCATAAAAATATTGAATGATATAAGTAAGTAGGGTGATTGCTGAGTTTTTATCATGGCCGCAAGCAGATGTAGCTGTTACTTTTAAATTCAAATTCAAATGCTTATTACTTCCTGTCACCCATCCAAGTGGTGATCATGTAAAACGTTACTAAACTTGGATTACTTGGCTGGAGGAACCGACAACCGTTGGGGAATAAAGGTTCTCGAATGGCGACCACGAACCGGAAATGTGTAGGGGAGGCCTATGTCCAGCAGTGGACTTCTTCATGCTGATGATGATGATGATGATACTTGGATTATCGGAATAGCCTAGCAAGTACTTTTGCATATCGATCGCGTTAATTTTAAAAGTGCTAACCTAGCAAGCTACGCCACTGACCAGAAGAAAAGTAATGTTTTTACAGAATTCCCATAAAATCCGGATTTTTTGATGGTCCCGACTCGACTTGGCTGTTTTATAAATAAAACGCGTGGCAACGCCCGTTTGCAGTTTTATAGTAAACAGTACAGTATGCCTACCGTGAGCTCTGTCTGGCTCTAGTTTGAGTCTGTGTGAGTGCTCTCCAGTGTATTGTATTGTGTGTGTGACGTTCGGTCGTAGGATTTGTTTTGATAACAATCACACAGACTCAGAACCAGAGCCAGAGACAGTGCCAGACAGAGCTGGTGGTAGGCTTACAGTATCTTTATGTAGTTTGAAATGTAAATAAAAATTATTTGAAAATAGTTTTAGATTGATCACTGTTTTCAGTTATTCTCTGTTAGTTCATGTATAATAAAGTATGTGCGTGTACATTCAGTGCCAAAGCTAGATAAGCAATTTAAGTGATTGAATGCCCTTTTTCATTGGATCTGGCAATTTCAGTTTGCAAATAGTAATGGCTCAAAGTTAATCTTCAAATAAAGTTCAAAACTTAAGGTTCAGGCTTCAAAAGATTGTCTGGAAGAGATCGATTTCAGCGATAAGGCCGCCCATTGTAGGTACCTATATTTGTAATGTTTATTTTATAATATATTTCTCATGTGTTCACTAAAGTATTAATCTATCTATCTTGTGAGCTGGTTTATTGAAGAATATTTGAACTTTACAAACTAAAATGTTTACTTGATGCACACAAATGTTTCTTCTGCGATTAAAGATGTACAACCATTTTTTTTTTCATTCAGTTGTTAGTTTAGCAATCACTACCTGGACCTCATAATATGTTCAATATTAATTGCCTGCAACCGTACCAGATTTGCTAAGTTTTGGGCTAAACAAATCTGCATGAAAATGTCAATCAATTTAATTTGAAACCGAAACCGAACTACAATACACTCACCGTCATTCACATGGCCCTAAACTAAAGTTTCGTCTGTAAAATAATATCTGTGCTACTCGTAAAGCCAGTAATTCGCCAAAAACAAAGCAAAAGGAAAACGGATATGAGTCAAAATTGAATAGACTGTGTTGTTTGATTTTTGTTTGGATCTGTTTGGATATTTCTGTTTGGCTCTCAGCATAAAGGCTGGCTTGACTAAGATTAATAAATCTATTTAGTTAGGTACATCAAGAAATGTTTACTTTGAAAGTTCTGATCTGAGGCGACCAAAAAGCCTACAGAAATAAGTTATATAGGAAACAGTTTGCTTCCCTAAAGTTAAGATTTTTATAATGTCCCAAAAGTTAAGAGCCGAGCGAGAAAATTCCCTAAAGTTCTACGTGCACGATAAAACAACATTATCTTCGCAGGTTTTTTGATACTTAATATTCTAGAGCATTAGTTAAAAATAGAGTAACTTGTTTATTTCCATCCCTAAATCTCTCAGTTTATTTACTTTTATATTGTTACTTAGTAAACTTTCATAAAAGCTAAATTTCTTGGTAAAATATCTTGTTTCTTGTTGTTTTTGGATTCATACGAAGCTTGTTTGAAGCTCAGACTCACAAATTGCTTTTAATAATTAACATTTAGCACACGGTCCACCGACTAAATAACGGGGCGTTGAACATCAAGTTAATCCAGATATTTTAGATAAGCAGGTTTAGTTAGTATTTTAGTTGAACACTGATGACCTAGTAGTAGCGGGCCTGCCGATTGATCATGAATGCAAATCCAATGAGTTTTTCTGTCCAAATAAAAATGTTGCTACTCTCAGATGGTGAAAGAAAACATCGTGAGGAAACCAGCATGGAATAGAACCTAGAAAGACCAAACACATAATTTAAAAAAAAAAAAAAAGTTAGACAATCCACTCAACACTATCTAGCCCCAAACTAAGCAGAGCTTGTACTATGAGAACCAGATAGCTGATATAGTACTTAAAAATATTTTTTTTGTAAATACATACTTAGAATACAATATAACACCCAGACAGAGAACAAACGTCTGTGTTCACCACACAAATATTTGTTCTCGGTGGGAATCGAACCCACGAACTACAGCGCAAAAAGCAAAGCTACTACCAACTGAGCTGAGAGGCCAGTCAAATAATAATAATAATTGTGTCAAACTATACGAAAAGAGCCTCTCAGGTGCACTTTAAATCCTTTCACCACACTAAATTCGAAAAAAACAGTAACACGATGTGATTACGTATTTTCATAGATTTTCTCTGGACGACCTTCAAAACACCATTCACCCATATTTTCCTAGCTATAAAACGTTTGAAAGATATTCCTTTGAGTCAATCAAAGCTTTGCCTTTGACTTTGAACAGTTTTCAGGGTTGCGGTCAACGCTGGGTTATCTTTTGATGGACTGCGACCTGACTTGTAAAGGTCTTTGAAAGTTTTTGAGAACTTAGTTGTTTAGAATAATTATTAGTTATTACTGTAATAGCCACTTATACCCAGCAGTGGGTGAAGTCAGGCTGTGGGTGTTGATGATGACTCTAATTAGCTAAGTCATCATTCATTACCATTACGTTTTTACTCAATTGCAACCCTTTTACTGTGGTGGCTTGCGATGGGCTCAAAACATTCAGATTTTAGGTTCTACGACACGCCGGTTTCCTCACGATATTTTCCTTCCCCGTTTTGAGAGTACTGGCATAGTGCACATACATTTTTTGATAGAAAATCTCATTGGTATACGACTGGATTTGAACCACGACCTTCAGATCGGAAGGCGAAGCCGCTACCACAAGACCACCAGTGCTCTCTCTAAAAAATAGCTTATTAGCATTTACTTTCATGAAACAGCGACAGTATTTTCCTCTAAATTGAGCCGCTTCGGATCGGTTCAATTAACCTCATTAACCTCTCTTAATTAGAAAGGTGATGATTCTAGAGCTTCACTGCGCAAATACCGTTTAACACCTAGCTGGGCTTAGATCAAAAGACATAGGTATTGATGGACAACTTTACTTATATTTTGCCTTGATAAAGAGCCTTTGTGTAGTAACTAAACCCCAACCACAACGACAATTAAAAAATTACAAACGTCTCGGCTCAGTTGGTAGTAACCCTGCCTTCTACGCCGTAGGCCGTGGGTTCAATCTCCACCGAGAACATTTTTTTTTATACAACAACTGATAGAATAAGCAAATGACCCATCTGATGTTAAGTGGTAACCATCGCCTATAACCAAATATTTGTTATGGTGAACGCAGGTGTTTGTTCTAAAGGTACATGTAAATGTATTTGGTAATAGTACATTGTTACCTGAGTGTTGAAAGTCACGTTTTTTGAGTCCCGAGACGGGTTTGGCGCCAGAGCGTTAGCGAGGGCGCCAATGGAGCTTGAGGGACTCAAAAGACTTTCACCCGAGGTAAACACTGTGCTTTTCATTACGAATACAAGGAAAGTAAAAATAAAAACATGAAAGAAAAATTAGTGAAAATGAAGATTGAATGGCCGCCTTCCCGGTTTTTTTTTTCTTTTTCTCTGGCGGGCCTTTGGCTTCGGCTCGCCAGCATTATTCAGCCATTATTATCATTTTCATAATTTAAATCTATGTTATTTTAAATAAATAGTTGAAGCTATACACTAATCAAGTAATTTAGAAGATATATTATTTATTTAATACTATCTTTATGTTATTTAAATTTAAATATTACATTGCGCTCTAATTAGACTTTTTAAACTTCTTACCGTTGTAATGGGTTTCCAACCTACTTGCTGAATAAAAAGTTGGAATTTGGTTGAACAACCTCCTTGCAGTTAGAAAGACTTTAGAAAGTTGGAACATGGTTGAATAAAATAGAACTTGTTTTTTTTATAATTTGACAGCTGTCAGTAGAAAGCGATTCTCCCTAGGGCTGAAAGTTTTACTTTCAATTAGGCCCCTCAGGCAAAAAGGCCAAAAACAAGTTCTATTTTATTCAACCATGTTCCAACTTTCTAAAGTCTTTCTAACTGCAAAGAGGTCGTTGAACCAAATTCCAACTTTTTATTCAGCAAGTAGGTTGGAAACCCATTACAACGGTAAGAAGTTTAAAAAGTCTAATAAGATAGCGCAATGTAAAATTTAAATTTAAATAACATAAAGATAGTATTAAATAAATAATATATCTTCTAAATTACTTTATTAATATATAGCTTCAACTATTTATTTAAAATAACATAGATTTGACATTTACCATTTTTTAAATTATGAGAATGAAAATAATGGCTGAATAATGCTGGCGAGCCGAAGCCGAAGGCCCGCCAGAGAAAAAGAAAAAAAAAACCGGGAAGGCGGCAATTCAATCTTCATTTTCACAAATTTTTCTTTCATGTTTTTATTTTTACTTTCCTTGTATTCGTAATGAAAAGCACAGTGTTTACCTCGGGTGAAAGTCTTTTAAGTCCCTCAAGCTCCATTGGCGCCCTCGCTAACGCTCTGGCGCCAAACCCGTCTCGGGACTCAAAAAACGTGACTTTCAACACTCAGGTAACAATGTACTATTGGTATAGAGGTATGTAGGTATGTATTTACAAAAAAAACAATCAAGTATTATCATCTGGTTCTCATCGTACAAGCTTAGTTTGGGGCTAGATAGTGTTGTGTGAATTGTCCACAATATTTATTTATTTAATAGTAAAAAAGTTTCATGCTACAGACCTATAAAAAATAAGGAGTAAATTTGTATATTTATCCCTACGAGTAGGTATATGTATATGCAGAATATTTACTACACATTATTTATTAAAAACTCGTATCTGCTTCTACTAGCTGTAATTTTACAGGGAGAGTGACCTTTACCCATTTTTTCTAAAACATACATAGATTTACTTATTTCATTTACGCGAGCTTCATAATACTTTTACCGCCAAACTTCAAAACTTTTCTTCACATTCACATCACCAATATTTCCACTACTATAAAAAATCTCAATTCTTTAATTAATTTTTCAAGTATATAGCGTCACACATTATTTTTTTACAGTACAGCAAAATGCAAGAGAATAATTCTCGCAAAATGGACCGGGATCGCGCGTCAGTCTTACCGCGGCGCCATGGAGGGACTAACGCTCAACTTTCTACCAAAACTTCGTCATCTACGTACTTGGATCCAAATATTAGAGGACAGTGATTTTAGTACCCAGATAAACTAGCTATTTTCATTTATTATCTAGCATATTAAAAAAAATCTAAGCTATTTACACACCTGTCTAAACATCTTTGCTTCACTGGATTCAATATAGTACGATAAAAAAACAGTACAGTTTTGTACATACGTTTTGAGTAACATTGCTGCGTGGAACTCGGTGACTGTTCCAAACTTGAATGCCACGCAGTGTAAATCAAAACGTGAATATGAAAGCTCGTTTATCGTTTTCATACTAGAGTAGCTTTTGCATACTAATATATCATGAAAATTGCAAGAAGCTTGTAGATAGAAGTGGTTCAAAACCCGTACTTCTTGGAAATGTGTAGGAGAGGCAGCAGTGAACTTCATGAGTCTAAGGACATAGTGAGAAGACTTAAAAGAACGAAACCGTTTGAACTAGTGTAGTATTAAGTAATTATTCATTATTTACTCATAGTAAAAGTGCAAAGTGTGTGGTATTACGAACACAATAACAAAGTGTCGTCATTATAAATAGAGACAGTAAGAAAAGTGTTAGTGGACACATTCTTAGTTGTAGTTTACTTTAGAAATTTAGGTCAATGAAAAATTTTACTTATTAGCCAGAATTTGGCTAGATTGTAATATTATTAGAGTAGGTTATGAAACATAGCGTACACTAATTCTAAAAAAAAAAAAATGAGTAAGGATTATGATGAATTCCATAGGTTATTTTCACTGTGAAATTACTGGCAAGTGAGACTTAACGTCTGTATACCTCAAGTTGATGGGCGCAGGGCAGTGCATCGTAGGGCACATTCCTGACGTCCTTGACTTACGAGGCAATGCTTTGTTATAGGCGATAGTTACCACTTAACATCAGGTGGGCCATATGCTTGTTCCATTAGCTGGTTGTATAAAAACTGTATTTTTAGATTTCCCATTGATATTATAATTCTATCGGATCGTATCATGAAATACCGAAACACATTCAGCGCAAATTGTACTGAAAGATACCAGCCGTAACATTTAACGGCCGCAATGAAAGTTACATAAAGATGACGAACGATTTTGTTTGTTAGTGTTCCGAAGCAAGTTTTAAAATACGAAACACTTTAATAATCCCAGTGAAAAAAATCTATGCAAAAAATTCAACTACTACAACGTTGGTCTGGTGTTGGTTTGGCGTTGGTTACCACTTATCATCAGGTGGGCCGTATGCTGGTTCCATAAGCTAGTTGTATAAAAAAAAAGACGCACGTCAGGAAAGTGCCCTACGATGCACTGCTCTGCGTCCATCAAATCAACTTACGGCATACAGATGTTCAGCTTTACGTGCCGGTAATTTCACCGGCACCCACACCCTTCAATCCGAAACACAACAATGCTGCTACACGGCAAAAATTGGCATGGTGGTAGCGCTCCCAGACGAGTCACACACAAAGAGCTCCTCATAATCATAAGTTAAAGCTTGTTACTGTTCTAAAGTATAGTGCGTGTACCTGATGTTTACTAGCCCTTAGAATTTAGGTTCGTATTCCGGATAGTACCTATGGGGTATCTGCGGGTAGGCATAGGGGCTATGAAAGACAAACAACCGTTCTAGTGCAAGGCTGGTTTATTACTGTCACACAGATAAGTGACAGGTATAGATGCAGTGTAGGTACATACATACAGGTTAGAGAAGGCACAGGTAAGTATTGCTACGTTCATACACATCAACATACTACTGTCCGGTTTGGAAAATGACAAACGGTTTCCGAACCAAACGTAGGAATAACGCAGCAAGTAGCAGCTCACTCTAAAGGGTTAAAGACCCGGTGCGTGTACTGTAGTCGCTAAAATATGAATAAATTACCCCAGTATTTAGGAATATTTATAGGGTGTTAAATGGTATAATTTTCTCATCGAGTGGAGTGTCTATTAAGATAAGGCCCATACATACAAAATGTCCTTCAAATTGAGAGAAACCAACATGGTTTGCTTTACGGCTTGATATGGTGATAATCCGAACTATGAAAGGTTTTATTAGGCAATACGAGTTGGTTTCTGTTTTGAGTGAAATGAATTAATTGATTTGCTTATTACATTCAATATCAGAAGATCCATCATTGTCCAATGATTAAGTGATCAAACTAACTTACCAAGTGACGTTCGATCATAATTGTTCCATCCTTGGCGAAGAGATTTAATTTATTCACTTGTAGTAGTCTCGCCTACGCTTCAACTCACTCGCACGTATTTCAGCTCCATAAGAAAGAAAGAGATAGCATACGCCATGCTACCCTGGTTCCATAAGCTTCATTTAGTTCAGAGAATAAGCACGTACAGGGTCTCCAACATTGCACATTGGGGTATCCTAAGGGATGGGAGGGACCTTAAATCTCTTCGCCAAGGATGGAACAATTATGATCGAACGTCACTTGGTAAGTTAGTTTGATCACTTAATTGTTTCATCCTTGGCTCAAGATTTAATTTATTCACTTGTAGGATGTTCAGAGAAAATGAAAAAATGTTGGAGAAAAATAAATCAAATAAAATTTAAAATATTATGAAAAATTGATATTTTTTTTTTTTTTTTAATCTAGTGTTGATACTAGAATATTAGAAATAAACAATAAATAAAATATTTCTTTCAAAAACAAAACAATTAATTTTTTTTTTTTTTTTTTTTAGTAGACAAAAATAAAATTAATCAAAGTATATTTAGTTTGTAAAGCTGGAATCAAATTCATAATTAATGGTCTGCTAATGAAATGAGCAGTAGCAGTAGTTTTTATAATAACATCTACTCGGGCGCCTTCTGTTCGTTGTGCAGCAGAAGTATTTGTGTAACGAGTATTATGTGCACTAAACACACTGATAGTGTCGATGAGGCATCGACTTGCTAGCATTTCTTTTATTCAACCGCCTAAAGTTTGTGATCAAGCAGGATGGTTGTATCTTGCTTGGAGGTTTTTTTTTTTTTTTTTTTAACCGTCAATGTGGCCTGCATTGTTACTTGATCGATCGAAATCATAGCTATGCATAAAGGACACCAGTGTACTTACAGAACGAATGCAAGGGCGCTATAGTTAAATATCAGCTTCGGTTGAGCTTACCTAAACACTACGCATATACATACATTACAATTCATCCACTATCCTAATATGTTTCATTTTAGTCAATGATAATGGTTGGCATCTTTGACCAAACAAAACCACGGAACAGCCAACAAAACGACTAGGTTTTTCGTGAGTCAGGGAACTCAGGAGTTACAACAAGTTTGGGTCTAAGTTGGCCTGGTAATCAGCACATCACTTGTGCTACACGTGGAGTCATTGTCATGAAAGCTGGGTTTAATTTTGAAGGAACTCATTCATACGAAATATCCGCTATCTGGTTTCCATAATACTAGCTCTGCTTAATTTGGGGCAAGATAGTGTTGTGGGGCTATCCACAAAATCTATTATTACAATTGGGGAATTTTTTAACTACTCGGTGTCTGAAAAAAAAACAACGGTGTTAACTGAAGTACACAACCCTAAGCTCATGTCATAAGTGCAACTCATGGAGGATCCCAGTTAGCAGAATTTTTTGTCAATTCTGCACGTTATTTAAAAATTGCATATTAAAAATTGCAATTTATATATTAAAAATTGCCGCCTTTTGTTTAGTAATAAGGCATATTTTTTTATTTTTTTATTTATGAGGTACATATTTTTTGGTAAATCTAAATGGGACAAGGATAGAAACAGCTGTTTTGAAATGACACCGGTTGACGAAAGGACTATTGGAATTACTGAAACTTTTTGCAAGCGCCACAAACGTTCGAACTCGTTCATGTTGTACTACTTTATTTCAGTAAATAAGGGATAAAGCGGAAAAATCATTATTTATCGAGCCATACGAAGATCTTTTCCGTAAAAACTGATAGGAAGTTAAGTAAGTCACAAGACCTTGATATAGTACCCTGATATGGTATGAACCTATACGCTAAGTACCACAGTACCCCCCATGGTTTAAAGCTAAAGGTATATTGAGACTTAGTAAGTACTATTGAACAAAGATGCAAGAATCGAAATCATTGCTGTATAGGGAATTGTTGTCTAGCCAAGGCTTGCTGGGTAACACCTTCGGCACCAGGGAAAAAACGTCGGTGAAGAGGGTAGAACATTATAGACAAGCGAAAAAAATAAAACCATCAGGCGGAATGAGATCAGATAAGAAGCATGAAGGAACAAGACTATTTCAGTAACCTGATTAGATAAAACATAATTATGTAACACCCTTAATTTTGCGTATACATGGAAAATGCATATATATAAAAAAATAAAAAATACAGGTCCCTTGACTGTAAATGCATACACGTTGTACACAGTAGGATCTCTTTTTCGAAAGATTACTATTACTACTGCCATAGTAATAAACGCAAATTTTTAAATACTTGTAAATTAGCTATGTCACTGTTTGTCATCATTCATTTGTAAGATGGCAATAGTTAAGGCATTGTTTATCTTTTGACATATTTGAATATACATATAAAGGACTTTGTCTTTTACCCTCAAAGCGAATAGATCTATCTCTGATTTGTGTTTATTGTTATTAAAGCTTTTAATGCATTGCATTCAAAATCAAAATTTGTAGAAAAGTAACGAACAAATAAATGTTACGTAATCTTTCGAGTTATAAATTTATCACTAAGGCAAGGCAGTAGCTGCTGTATTGCTGATATATGTATGCGCCAGCAACTGCAGTTGTAGTGCTGTTACAGCTGCCAGAAGTTCCAAATAGACGACAATATCTCGTATTAACTCATTTCATAAATAGCTATTGGTCAATATCTCGTATTGACTCGAAGCATTCAAAATTCTACTGTCTAATATCACGTATTAGATCTGAGAAAATACAATTCCGTTCAGGTTACAGCTGCCAGAAGTTCCAAATAGACGTGTTATAGATATTTGATAACGATTTTTTCTCTTTTACAAGTTGCGCCTTGGGCAATAGAATAAAATCGGTATATTTCAAGATCGAAATCGATAGGAATAGCAAAACTTATTTAATTTCTGTAAGAATAATCTGTTGTCAGAATAATATTTACCGACGACAAAAAATACCATAGTGTATATAAAATGGTAACGTTTATTTTTGAATCGTAATACTCAATACTCAATAATATTATATTTATTGCATACACATGGATTAGTTTAGTTTTGGTAATAAAGGTACGTAATAACGCAAAGCGCTACACAAACGCACTCCAAGGATGTTGTGTAAGCCCAGCCTTGACAACAGCAGAACAGTCTGCAGTTAAAATGCTCAAAATGGACAAAGCGTTTTTTTTTTTTTTACTCAGGAAGCTTAAAAAATTTAATTTCTGCTTTAAACATGCTTTGAGCAATCTTTGCAAGTATTACAAAAAAACAATTTTCATCTTTAGGCATAAGATTTATAATAATACCTTATCGTAATACCATACACCGTAATAGTGTAGTAAAACCATAAGGCGCAGCTTAAGCCACCACCGTCACTTTTGGCCCCTTTGGCTCCCCAACGGTTTTCATAGGGATAGCCTAAAGTAGGTATTTAATAGAGCTATTACTTTTTAATTAAAATAATAAACATCATTTTTTGAAGACGAAGATCTCAGAATAAAATGTTAGAAATTTCTTAATAAGAAATATTCTCATCAGATAATTATAAGTACTTCTAGAAAAAACTAGAAAATATTTCATGTGACTGCATGTACCTGTGAGGTTACTGCTTTTGCTTCGATATCCCCGACTGCTTGTACCGATGCGTCCAACGCACCAACGCCACCAACCACCAACGCTTGCTGCCCACGGGTGGATAAAGGCAGGTATGCAATCGGTCGGCGACAATACGGCACCAGGCGGGGCGCACCGCCCTGCTGCCGGCCGCCATCACCGCGTGGTTCCAGTGTCATGAACCACGGTTACTCAATAATTGGCCGACAGGCGCTTTTGGAGTTTGAATTACTTGCAGAAGAAACTCAAAAATGTATATAAGTTTTAATATCTTCTGTTTACTACGCAGAATTAATGAGATAGCTCAGTTGGTCATCAATCAATGAAAACATGTTCCAACCTTTGTTGCATCGAAAAAGTATCAAAAGCATTTATCAAGCACAGCAAGCAGGCATAATAGCCAATTTTGCTTTATGAGGATTTTTGAGGCTCATGGGATTTTTGAGCAGACTCTTTAACATCAATCGTTAACATTGAGTTTATTTCTCGAAAGGCAGTTTTCGTGAAATAGGTATTCCTTGAATAAATGTTCTTTTACCTCTTTTTAGAGTCCGTCCCGTAGAAGGTTCCCTCATAAGGTTCATCGTTTCTATGTTATCATAGGTGTAAGGACCCCACTCGTTTGTCTAGACCTCAAAGGTCTTGAAGGCAAGCGAAAGCTCTGACAAAGCAAAAGGCAAAGCATTAGCCTCTTAGGCTACTACCGTCACTGTATTTGTCGCACTGGGCGCTGGGCATCTGGTTGAACTAGACTTGTCACCACAGGTGGTGTTGTCGTGGCCAGACGGATCGTGTTTGGGCTTCCAAGGGAATGCACGTTGTTTTCATGACAGGTGCTAGCGATCGTGCAGGTGGTGACGGGAGCCAGGATAATAAAAAAAGAAGGGTTAATATCCCGTATTAACTCATTTCATAAATAGCTATTGGTCAATATCTCGTATTAACTCATTTCATAAATAGCTATTGGTCAATATCTCGTATTGACTCGAAGCATTCAAAATTCTACGGTCTAATATCACGTATTAGATCTGAGAAAATACAATTCCGTTCAGGCGGGTACATCTTGAGAAAATCCGTTGAATTCACTTAATTTCACATGTCACACCTTTTTACGACACCTTTCTTCTTTATCACTCACTGTATTCCATCTAGACATGACGATGAAAATCATAAGTAGATACGGAGTATATATATTTTTAGTCAAGTACTACGTGCGGTAGCCGTGCGCGCACGAAAACGAATGAAGCTTATGGAACCAGGGTAGCATGGCGTATGCTATCTCTTTCTTTCTTATGGAGCTGAAATACGTGCGAGTGAGTTGAAGCGTAGGCGAGACTACTACAAGTGAATAAATTAAATCTTGAGCCAAGGATGAAACAATTCAAATCCATAGTGGATCTAGTGAATTTTTTTTCTCTATAGATCCAATTTGTTATAATGTGGATCTACTGAAAATTATTATTCTCGCTAGATCCATTCACCAGCCGTATGATGTCCTAAACAAGGTAACTAATTTTCTGAAAAAAACTACAGCAAACGTCAGATTGACAGAAAATGACAGATTTTACAGAAAAGATTAGATTTGACTGAAAATGTCAGAGGCGAATTTGACTTTGGGCCGACTTCACGGATAACCATTCAGCGTTATTTTTTTGCAAACCGTTGAAAACCAAATCAAACTATGTAAATTGTAAGAAGGTTAGGTTCAGTTACTATATGGGGCATAATTTGTGTGCCTAAATAATTGTCCTTGTTTGTATAATCAATAAAAATACTATACCTTTATTTTTACGTGTTTTTATGTACATTCTGCTTACATACTCACTCATTAAGGCTAGTACACACAAAATGTGGCATTTCTGACCACGAGCGTTGTCCTAAGCAGCTTATTACGATGCACAAACACGATTATAGGCTTTATTATGATTGGCCTATCCAATCATGGCTGATTGTTTATTGTCACGGATAAAACCTTCCCTTGGAAGATCAGTGATATTTCGCCGGAAACTGATAATATCAAATTTCCCTCAAATTTAGTGAAAGCAAAAGGTCTCATTGACAAGACTAACTTTAAAAACTCATGCGATTCTTTACTGTACGTTCTTCTTCAGTAATTTTTCTGATAATATCGTCATGGTTTAAGGATTTTTAGAACTACCGGTTCATCATAAGCCTGAAGAAGCCCACTGCTGGACACAGGCCTCCCCTTCACATTTCCAGGAAGAACGATTCTGAGCCTGACTTTCCGTGACTGGCCGGTTGATTACCTAAAAATAAGCAACCGCGATGCCAGTAAAATACGCATCGCTCACTCAAGTAGGAAAGAGACAGATGTCGAACGCTGCCGAACGCGGAGGCCGATTGTGCCTCTTTGTCATCTCGTTCCGCGCTCTCGCTTGCACTTCAAGCCTTAAATGGAACGTCTCAGAGCGAGGTAACGCTGCATGAGTCATGTTTTTTCGTGCGTGCAGCCGGCTCCATCGAATTATAAGACATTGTCACGTCAAAATGCGTTGTGCGTGTTTTTCATTCAGTTCCTCAAAACCCTGTTTCAGCCTCTTATTTTAAAGCATCATTGAGAAACCCCTCTCAACGCATCTTTTTCTACGCCCTGCCCTACACAAAGGAAAGATTTTGACCTTGATTTTCAGGATTTCTGCAATCACTACACTTTTTTGGGATTATCGTTTAAAGTGTTAAAATGGCGGTTGGTATGAAAAAATATTTTGGTATAAAAGGCCTTTTCAATTACATTTCATTTCATTAATTTAAGCCATGTCAAGTCAAAATAGTAGTAGCACAATACACACAGCATTACGAATAACTGTTGTAATTTTCAATACAGCTCCTTATTACGTAACTGGTCTGCGACAAGCTTATATAGACAATAACCAATAAAC
The DNA here is from genome assembly GCA_939531255.2 of Thera britannica. Classification (NCBI taxonomy): domain Eukaryota; kingdom Metazoa; phylum Arthropoda; class Insecta; order Lepidoptera; family Geometridae; genus Thera; species Thera britannica. Next base: position 14,165,555 of record OW618034.2, on the reverse strand, counting down.
GTTGCAAAGACTCTTTAGTCAGAGTAAAAAGGAAGCGGACCCTCATCAGCCCACATGCGCTGTTGCTCTGTGGTCAGCAGTGTTGCTGATACAATTACCGCAAATCTGTCGCAAGATTCGTCATATTCCTTTTCAAGTAATGAGTTAATGCATTCTTTATTTGTAATCCCATAGCCACTGTTCGTATGAGGTGATATCTATATTTATAAAAGAAAGTCGTGTTAGTTACACTATTTATAACTCAAGAACGGCTGAACTGATTTGGCAGAAAATTAGTGGGAGGTAGCTTAGAACCGGGAGAGGGACATAGGATACTTTTTATCCCGAAAAAGCAACGGGAACGGGGTGTTACGGGAACGGGCGAGCGAAGCCGCGGGCGGCCACTAGTTGATTAATAAAAGCCTATTTAGGACACAGGGCGGGAATTCCATTTTTTGAATGAAATTCCATGACTGGCCTCCGAAGATATTAATAGCAATGATTTGCACTTTAAAGGAATCATGGTAATTTCGCATTGTCAGATTTCTATAGACGTGATGGATCTCAGTATTGGCTCGTCGTACCTATGAAAAGAGGGTCATCATCATCATTATCAGCCTGAAGAAGTCCACTGCTGGACATAGGCCTCCCCTACACATTTCCAGAAAGAACGATTCTGAGCCATTTTCATCCACCGACTTCCTGCGATCTTAACAATGTCGTCAGTCCATCTGGTGGGTGGGCGCCCTACTTTTCGTCTTCCGGTTCGTGGTCACCATTCGAGAACCTTTATTCCTCAACGGTTGTCAGTTTTTCGAGCTCTAAGACCTGCCCATTGCCACTTCAACTTACTAATTCTAAGATCTATGTCGGTGACCTTGGTTCTTCTACGGATATCCTCATTTCTGATTCTATCACGCAGTGAAACTCCCAGCATAGCTCTCTCCATGGCTCGATGCGCGACTTTCCTCGTTTGCGAAAAGAGGGTATTCTTATAGAATAGGTCTACGCAAATCAACATTAGAATTTCACTTTATGTAGCCTGCACACCACATCCACATTTGATTTATGCTCTCAAAAAAACTTGCTTTTTTATGCCTCCTGAAAACCAAGGGTCCTCCAACGAACCTCTAGTTTTCAATACGCTTTTGTAGCAGTATACTTCGTAGTACGTATATCTTTATGCGCCATAACATTAAAGCTACCCCTAAAGCCTTATGTGCCGTAATCCTTTAATTGCAAAACGTAATCTACGGGAGGCACCGCTATAAAGCGATCAGATTAACGGCGCAATGGTAAAATACAACACTTGCGATTATAGTACCGTCATTGTAAAAAGAAAAACATTGGCTGCAATGTGATCGCCTGCAATTAATTCATCATCATCAACAGCCAGATCAAGTCCACTGCTGGACTTTCCGGTTCTGTCTTCTGGTTTCAATGTCATCGGTCCACTGAGGGCGTCCTTGAACCAGAGCAATTCATAGCAAATTTACTCATACTCATACTCATACTCATATTATTTATTGCAATTATTATGTTACATGGTGAGGTCTTAAAGTTAAAAATGGTGAATACATAATAGGCCCTAATGTTCAGGGCATAGCAATATTTGGAGTGGAAGCGGGCCGAAGTCTAAAAAAAATAGATAAATTAAAAGCTAGTTGTTATTTTTATATTATGAAGTCAATTAAATTATTATAACGCAGGCAGTGTATCATTGAAAAAGTCATTTAAATTATAATAGCATTTTTTTATCAATAAGTCCTTTAATTTATATTCGAATGTCCTATCCTTTTCTAGATCTTTTATTTTGTTTGGGGATTTTATTATAAATTTTTGATGCCATTGTTGTTGGACCGGAACTGTGTATTTTTAATTTAGAATTAGGCAGTACTAGTCGTTTATTTTTGCAGTGCGGTAAAATTTGATAAATACGACTTCCAAAAGCTTCTAAATTAACTTAAAACAAGTGAATTGACTTTAACATACTGATTAAGCTAATAAGTCTCACGCGGTGAACAAGATTAATACTTTCAGAAAGCTTCGTTCAAACTTTGGCTCCATTATCTTAGATCACACACTAATTATTTGTATCCAAAGTAAATTAATTATATTTCAGTCGCATTAACATTGGCTAAACTTACAAGAGTAAGATCAAATTTAAGTTTAGTTTTGTTAAAACTTAAATTTGTTTCGTGGCTTTTAGCTATATACAGGGTGTAATCGTTAAGTGTGCACAGGCGATTATTCCGTAACTATTGCAGATATCAAAAAACTTTAAACTGATATCGAAAGTACTTTACCTAATGAGTAAAATGACATTAATAACTTATTAAAAATAAAACGAGAAATATCCAAAAAAAATTACATTAATCACTCCCATACATTTAGTATGAGATAGTAGAAAGGTTTTTGTTGTAATGAATTTCTTACGAAACAATTATAATGGCTTAATAGCCAATAATAGTGCAACCCCTTGGCCTGCCAGATCCCCGGATCTCACGCCTTGTGATTTCTTCCTATGGGGATTTGTCAAAGACCACGTGTACGCTGAGAGAGTACACAGCCTAGAAGAGTTACAGAATCGTGTACGTCGTGCAATTGCTTTAATTACTCCGCAAATGTTAAGGAAAGTTCATTTAGAAACTGTAAATAGAGCTCGTCATTGTATTGCACAAGGAGGACGTCACTTCGAACATATGCTTTGAACACAAAATTTTGTACTTACTAAGAAATAAAATGTATGGGAGTGATTAATGTAATTTTTTTGGATATTTCTCGTTTTACTTTTAAAAAGTTATTAATGTCATTTTACTCATTAGGTAAAGTACTTTCGATATCAGTTTAAAGTTTTTTGATATCTGCAATAGTTACGGAATAATCGCCTGTGCACACTTAACGATTACACCCTGTATAAAGTACCTAGTCATAATTTATGATATTTACAATATAATATTTATTCTCGTCATGTAAAAATAGAAGAAAACAGACTCACTTTCAATACTGGGCCTCAATCACGAACACTTTTTGCATATAATTTTGTGGTTTAACGAGTAAGTTACGATAATATATCCATGATTACCATTTTTGTCATCCTAAGACCCATCAGTAATACCCAGTCATGCTAGACTTCCCCTCAAATTTATTGGTACCTCTGAACTATTTGAATGCGTCTAATGCTGCCTTCCTACGGTGCGTGGTTCTGCAGATCATGACGCACAGCCGACGACGACGCACGACAACGCACACAGAAAGGGCTCCTGTGCTACCGCGCACCTTGGCGCACGAGACCGTTCCCATGGTGTGTCGTGCTAGCTGATCCGCCTCCGTGCGCGATATCACACACCGGTGGGAAGGGGCTTTATGGAGAACGACACCCGCCCGCTCTGCAATAGTGACTACGAACCGGACATCAAAGCATAGGAAGCCCCCTCCCCCCTTATGTATTAACCGCATCGCAAAGATTTAAGGAGCTCGGTGGTTGGAAAGGGTTAAAAAACTCATAAAAATAAATTCTTTGGAACCCCAGGTCACTCCCCCAAGCTATGCTTTATAAAAACGCAAAAAAAGATTAGATTTAGATTGATTTATTGCCAGCATGCACATACACTATTTACACAGCTTAGGTTTATAATAGCTATTAAGCGAGTACATGTACCCTGTAGGGCGCACAAGAAAGTCAATTTTTCCAAGGACCCCATCCTTGGAAAAATTGACTTTCTTGTGCGCCCTAGGACATCAAGGACATCAAATAATCAATAAGTAGCAAGTAAACGGTAGGTGATTTCATTATTTCCGCACCAAAGCTATAACCATTTATCACGCTATCACCGCTTTTTTAACGCTTCAAAATAAAACCGATCCAAGTATTGTTTTATGTAGAATTTTAACGACGTTCATCCTATACCCAACACGGCTGTAAGCTTATTGCATAATCATTGCAAAACCTGACAGCGATCGTTTGAATTTCAACCTTATTTTGTAAAATTTTGGAATGTTTTTAATCATTCATTTGGTTTTGACGTGTAGTTTAGAGTAATATGCTATTAATTATTCCAATTTTGATTAAAACTTTGTAATACTCGCTAGGTTTATTGAATAAACATAGCAGAGACAGAACCTGTCATTCATTAGTTAACATTGCCTACTACGCTGTAGGTTGTGGGTGTTCAATCTCCACTCAAGATATACATCTAATGAGAAACAAGATGTCTGTCCTGTGTCTGGGTGTTATGTTGTACTAGCGGTCGCTCAAGTAGTTTTTTTCCTCGTTCCTGTTAATTTTTCGGGAATAGAAGTAACTTTTATGTTAATCAATGTTTCTTCCAAATTTCATTCAAATCGGTTCAGTGGCAAGACTCTAGCTTGATGGAGCCGCAAATATCCAAACATCGTAACTTTCGCATTTAGTAAGATTTTAAACCCTTATTTCTAAAATTGTGACTTCTTAATTATCTTTCATCTCTATCGTACATAATCTTGTTTCAGTCAAGTCAACTCATAACATGCCAACTTTATTGCCGGGAGGCTGATGATAAAATACAGGCCATAAAATAAATAAAGGATAATCTTTCTCGTAGGCATGTAGCTTTCATTAGGGAAATGAAAAATTAAATAGGCCTACGGCAGTAATCCTCACCTAAGCAGTAAGTTATATTATAATATATTCTGTGCCCAACGTCCCCTCTTTTCTTTTTGGTTGGTACTAGAGATCTGAATCAAGCTTGAAATAAATCTCTAAGAAATACTAAGTATTCTTATTAAGTAGGTACAACGTACTTATTCGGTCATGTTGTTTGATAAATGTCTGCTCGCTTTGCTCACTCGGCTTATTTCGGGCATGCCTAGTATGCCTACCTTAGGCTTAGTCTTCTTCTTCTTCTTATCGTGTCACTGAATCTTTCGAACCAAGTGTGGTGGAAGGATTTTAGGCTCAGTTGTAAGTATTCTAAATGTGATATCCGTTTGTAAATAACGTACCTACATTTGCTAAACTCCGATCTTGTATAAACCGTTTTACATTGTATTAGAGTTTGTAATCGCGTCTTCTTCTTCTTATCGTGTCTCTCTGTTTCTTTTAAACTAGTGTGGTAGGTAATAGTACATTATTGCAAAGGCAGCGAAATAGGCAATTGCCATTTCGGCCGAGGCATATATAGTGCTTTTCTTAAAAAAATGCAAGGAAATAAAAAAAAATAGTACACATTAAATTTATTTTTTATTAACCAATTATCAAAGAACTCCGCTTTACCGCCATTTTTTTTTTTTTTTTTACATTTTTTGCCGAAAGGTAAACGCATCTGTGGCTATACAGCCACGAGAACGCAATGTGTACGATAGATGAAAGAGTTCTAAATTCAAACAGCACACCGTTTCATACAACATTGCCGGAGCGAGAACGCGCCGGGAAGTGATTTTGGGTTTTCAGTCTACGTAAATATGATACTTCGCGTGTTCTATATTCAAAAGTAATGACAATATTTCCGCGCATGTTTAAGAAAAATAATTTTAAGAGTGCCTCAAGAAGGCTCTTTTTACGTCTCCTATTTTTTGTAATTGCGTAATCTGTTTATATTAACACTGTGTGTATTTAATTCACACGAGTTAGCAATTCCAATTTATGGTGAAAGTAAGATTTACGTAGCTTTCTCGTGTATTGATGAGCCAATGAACATTGAACCTTAATGGCCTTGATTTAAGATAAATAATTGGCTGGAAAATTTTAAGACCATTGATTGTACCCAAAGGTCATCACAGCCGAAAACTTCAGGCTAACGTGAGAGTATTCTAATCCTTGGTTTCAATTCAACAATTATCAAAACTTTGGGGGTATTTTATAAACCTTCCTATGTTTTGGTTTAGCCAGGTTTTTAACCTCATTTTCCTATTAGATAATGATTATTTAAAAGTTTGTTTGCCTAACACCCGAATACTGAAAATCATGTACTTACTAAAAAGTATGAAACAAGAAGATCATGTTCTAAGCCGTGGTCATGTTTCACCTTACCTAACAAAAAACGTAGTGGCAAACTATTTATTTGTTTTATACTTCTTAGAACACGATTGTTTATTATGAGCAACGCTTACTTACATAATAAAAAAAAATTATATAGAAATGTAAACATCTAATGAAAAACGATACGTTTCTAATTCATAAATAGTTTTTTCATTGCTCATACTCTGAAAGTAGGTCTGAAGTTGCCTGAGGGGCCTAATTGAAAGTAATACTTTCAGCACTAGGGAGAATCGCTTTCTACTGAAAGCTGTCAAATTATAAAAAAAAACAAGTTCTATTTTATTCAACCATGTTCCAACTTTCTAAAGTCTTTCTAACTGCAAGGAGGTTGTTCAACCAAATTCCAACTTTTTATCCAGCAAGTAGGTTGGAAACCCATTACAACGGTAAGAAGTTTAAAAAGTCTAATTAGAGCGCAATGTAAAATTTAAATTTAAATAACATAAATATAGTATTAAATAAATAATATATCTTCTAAATTACTTGATTAATATATAGCTTAAACTATTAAAATAACATTACTTAGCTTAAATTATTAATAACGGAGGGAAGACGGATCGTGGAGGCTTCGAAATAATCAAGAGATTGAAGACCTAGTGGCTGAGCCTAACATCTTAGGAAAAACTAAAGCCGCAAGGCTCCGATGGCTCGGGCACGTACTCCGTATGGGAGAGGATCGTGCGGTCAGGCGCGCGTACACAGGCAGGCCGAACGGACGTAGGCCCGTTGGTCGTCCCAGGTACCGTTGGGGCGACGAAGTCGTAAAGGACCTCCAAGAACTCGGAGCCAGCAACTACGCGGAAGTCTGTATGGACAGAGAAGCCTGGCGGACTCTAGTGTCGGAGGCCAAGATCCACTTTGGGTCGTTGCGCCACACCAGTAAGTAAGTAAGTATTAAAATAACATAGATTTGAGCAAACAATTTACCATTTTTTAAATTATGAAAATGAAAATAATGGCTGAATAATGCTGGCGAGCCGTAGCCGAAGGCCTGCCAGAGAAAAAGAAAAAAAAAACCGGAAAGGCGCGGCAAATCAATCTTCGTTTTCACTAATTTTACTTTCATGTTTTTATTTTTACTTTCCTTGTATTCGTAATGAAAAGCACAGTGTTTACCTCGGGTGAAAGTCTTTTAAGTCCCTCAAGCTCCATTGGCGCCCTCGCTACGCTCTGGCGCCAAACCCGTCTCGGGACTCAAAAACAAAAACAACAAAGGTAACAATGTACTATTTAAACGCTTGATTTCGTGGCACTGGGCATTGACCAGATTCAGTTTTAAAGTAGGTAAATAATCCTTGTGATTTATTTACTAGAATTTTGAATAATTGTAGGTACTAGTTTCTGACCCTTGTCACTATCATACCCATATAAATAACTAGGAACGTACATTCAGCTGTGGATCTTGTTTTCGGACTAAAAGGTTTCCAGTGTTCATTTTGAATGATCTCTACACACACAGAGCTTTAGGTATTATGGTATTTGCTATTTCACTATCAACCTAAAGGCATGTCCTACTAAAACTTATGAAACATAATATTTTTATTTATTATAAAATGGACTGGGCGGATCATGTCAGTAGAATGTATCCCAAAAATGGACGAACCAGATAACACGGTGTAAACCAGAGGGAAGGCGAGGTCGGGGTCGGCCAAGAAAGCATTGGAGGGACGATCTCGACGCTTCCGAGCGAGGATGGTGGGATAAAGCGACGGATAGAGACAGTTGGACGGATTTGGGGATGATTTATACCCAGCAGTAGGACGATATTTATGTTAGAAAAAAAAAGACATGAAGTAACATTCTCATTGGCGACGTAGTCTATTAAAGAGTTAAGAGGGTACAACACAGGCGACTCTCCATACAAACGTAGTCCCCTATTTCCTCCCTGGATAATGCCTCTAGAGTAACCATTTTGTCTCATAAAATCCAGATCTGCTATACCTATACGTGCTTGTATGTTTTCCTTTTTTTCAGAAACTTATTGATAAAGAAAATATGACCCCCATAATATGATTTATATGAAATATGAATTGGAGGTGATATTTTCTTTATCAATAAGTTTCTGAAAAAAAGGAAAACATACGAGCACTTAAATAGCAGATCTGGATTTTATGAAACAAAATGGTTACCCTAGAGGCATTATCCAGGGAGAAATAGGGGACTACGTTTGTATGGAGAATCGCCTGTGTTGTTCCCTCTTAGACTATGTCGCCTTTATGAATGTTCCAAATGTCTACCGGAGTCAGCCTGCTAGACAATCTCTATCAAGGGAACTCTCAAAGTACGGAGGTGCAGGACAAAGTAGCAGGAACACGACTGCGATGGTACGACGTCATGAGGAGGCCAAGAAAGCGCGAAACACCTTGACTTACGTGGATGAAAGACATACAGAACCATCAGACCATCTAATAGTTGGACGTTTTGCTACATATGGTCATTTTGCTAATTAGACTTACTGCTTATTAGACCTTTTGCTCTGTTGGACGTTAAGCTACTTAGACCTTCTGATCAGAAGGCAAAATAACGAGGTTGAACCAATAACTTCTTCTCCAAAAATGAACAAATAGGAGAGCCGACCCCTACTAAAGATGGAACAAGGCCCGAAAAATAAGAAAATAAAATCTCTTTAGCACTTATATTATTAAAGTAGGACATTATATTATTAGGTAAAGTTATTAATTCTACCAGGTAGCTGTTTTTTTTTCTTTTTTTTAGCTGAACCAAGTTTGGGGCTTATTACCTATGCCTCAATTGGAGTAGCTCTGCCTTCTGCGCTGGAGGGCGTGGGTTCAATCACGGAGAAATATTTGTGTAGTGAACGTAAATGTTTGTTCTCTGTCTGGGTGTTATATTGTATTCTGTGTATTTACAAAAAAATGTGTACATAGGTACACATTTTTTTTGGATTATGTCAGTTCTAAACTCGGTATAAATTCTGTTCAGTTTGGGGCTAGATAGCGATCCACAGATCGTCCATAATATCTACTTATTTAAATCTTACAAGGTCCAGAACTACAGTGGGTATTTAGGTTGAGTGTGGTTCAGATTGCTATTTCAGACGATGAACTCCAGTTTTCGCTCGAAAAATTCTCATCATTTCCCAAGCGGAAACATACACACGTAAGCATGCTGAGATAAAGTAAAACCAAACTTCAAGGTCCCTTCAGGTTTACATGCTATCTCGATAGTCCTAGTTTAAATATCGTGTAAGCTTACCTATTAGAAAAGAGGTACTTAATATATGTTAATCATCTCTCTATATAAAAAAAATCGGTTGTCTGTAAAGTCGGTTTACTGACAATAGTTGAACGTGACAATGTCTGTCCACGTGGACGAATCGCTCACTCAAGTAGGAGACAGATGTCGAACGCTGCCGAACGCGGAGGCCGGTTGTGCCTCTTTGTTGCTCGTTCCGCGCTCTCGCTTGCACTTCAAGCCTTAAATGGAACGTCTCAGAACGAGGTAACGCCGTATGAGTCATAATTTTTCGTGCGGTGCGTGCAGCCGGCTTCATCGAATAAAACGTTGTCACGTCAAAAATGAATCCCTATTTCCCTTGGTTCCGCCATCACGCGTGAACGGCTGGACCCATTTGGCTGAAAATTTGTGAGGAGATAGCTTTGAAACAGGAGACGGACGTATAGGATACAGAACCTAAAGCTATTACAGTTAGGACTAGTACTAATTAGCAGGAACACTTTTTGCTGGTCATCTAGTGTTGTCATAGGTACTATAGGGAACTTCCAGTTTTTCGGTTATTTACACACAAGTCGGTCTGCTGACCTGAGATATTACTTTCTTTTGATGAGCAGCCTCCCGTTCTACTTTTTGATGAAAAAAACCTTTCCTTTTTTTTTGTACCTAGAATGCATCTTAATTGCATTCTGGTCGCTTAAGCCGAGCTGGTCGATTGAGCGTTTTTGTGACGCGTCTAATAAGCGCGGGTTCAAACGCCTTGATCAGCAAAAGCAAGGCAAAAGCGCTATAACGCTTGCAAAAATCTGCGCTATAACGCTTACAAAATAAAAAAAAATTATATCAAAAATTAAATATTTATTTCATCATTCACTATCATTATTCCTTTACAAATCAATAACAATCAATAAAAAGTTCATTAACATAAATATAAATACTTCAACACGAACGCAACACACAAAATCATTCACTCCTTATAATATAAATAAAATGATAATATAATTTAAAAATTAATATAAAAACATTCGCTAGCTACAAAATTTCTTTAACGTTTTATAACGCACAAAATTATTCACATTGAATGTTTTGATCACAATCTGTACGTCTAATTCTAATCATTAGCTGACATTTTTTTTTAATACAAGAGCCACTAAATTTACTCCTACATCATTATTCCATTGTCAAGTTTAGTTCAACTCATTTTTGCCATTCAATTCATTTATCAACCACTCGAGACAGATAAAAATCATGAACCTGAAACTACAATTCTTTTCTTTCTACAACGAACAGTTCAAGAGCCATGCTAAAGAACCGTATATCATTTCTTTCCCAACAAGTCATCCAGCAAATCCTGATTGCTCATGCCTACATCACCGAGTAAGTTCGGCCTGGCGTCTCTTGAGCTTCTTCTGCCTGAAATAGATCGTTTCCTAGGCACTGGAGTGTCGTTGAAAACCTGTTCCGTCAGCATTTTGAAGTTATTATTCAGCTCTGTCAGCGTTTCGCTCGGGATATCGACCTTAGCGCTGACCAATTCGTTAATTTTATCGACCGCTTGCAACTGTTGGACTATTTGATCACTCTCGAAACGGGAATTCTGGAACTGTTTCACGTGTCTATCGATAACTTTACTACTCTTTTCAATGTCGTGAATAATTTCTTTGCAGTATTTGTCTATAGGTTTTCCCGATAACTTTCTATCTATTCCACTGTTTTCTCTCTTTCTTTCCACCATGCTGATGACGCTGTTTTCTCGTTGAATTTTGGTCAATACGCTATTTTCTCGTTGTGGTCTCGTGGTGGTTCCTTCTTCTTTAAAGTCGTTTATAGAAACTGCCGTTGTGTTTTCTTCTATGTTGGCATTATCATAGAAGGATACACTAGAGTTTCTACGTCCTCTAGATTTAGGACGTTCCATTTCATCACTTTCAGTAATCTGCTCTTCTATAGAGTCCTCGGTGGACATTCTTCTGAGGGCGCTGGCTTTTCTAGGCTTTTCTTCATCGTGATGCTTGATCTTATGCATCAAATCTGCCTTCATGATTTCCATTCTCTTCTGAACTTCTTCAGGGGTTGAATTGTTGAGGTCTAGTTTGTCGTCGAAGATGGCTAGTTCCGCCATGCCTTCTTGCACCGTTTTGGCGAGTTCGATCATGTCATCGGATCCTTTAGAGCTCTTTCTAGCTGGAGTGGATCGAGTGCTGGTGGAGTTAGTTCTGGAGCGGATGTACTTGGAGCGAGGTTCTGCTGAGGAGGAGGTTTCCTCGTCGTGGGAGAGAGCGCTGCTGAGGTTGCGAGAGCTTTCGCATATTTTCGCTATCAGGTTTTGGTCTGTCTGTAAATTGATAAAATTCTGTTTGTAAAATATAAAACTAAGTGGTAACTTTAAGATTATTTTTTAATCAATATGACACGTGTACCTGCTTCTTTTTTTTGGCAATAAACTTTTTGGATGTGTATTTTTTAATTAACTTCGGAAGTGTGCAAAAGCATTACTTCAGGCAGATCAAATCAAAATCAAATCAAATGTTTATTCAGTAACTTAATCTATTCCGACATTACATGCGTTTGAGATCTCCATTTAAGTATTTATATACCTCTTATTAAACTATACTTTTAGGCAGATAAGAGAATACTTTCAGGCTTATACTAGTAACCATCTCATACATATTTTCTTTTAAAGATGCTTTCCCGTCCGCAATAGTTATGGTCGAGATGATGTCAACCCACAAACTCACATGGTGTCGCTCCTCGCTGCTCCGTCCACTGGTGTCCTGCGATGACTTGCTTTTGCTCAGTGGTCGTGTCATCGAAAGGGGCATACCTCTCTCTCCCAACCCCATAGGCTTGGTGGGAGACTTGACGGGTCGGCTGGCAGCTGTGCTTATTAGCTTCTCTTTCATCTGGAAGATCATCAAACTCAAAAACTCAAACTCAGTCAAAATTCATTCATTTCAATTCCAAGAATCACTTTGAAACGTCTTATACCTAGGTGAGTCGAGTCTAGGTGCCAGTTCCACGCGACCAAGCCTAGAAGAACAACAAACTACGGCGGTTTATATGATCATTTTACAAATCAAAAATAATAGCAGTGTAGTTCCAGTGTGTTGCCAATTCACTTAGTCAAACGTATGCAATGCAATAATACAAAAGCAAAAGTTTCAAAGATAGCACACGCTACGCTTCAAAGTTATAATAAAGTATCTACACAGCATATAAAATGAGATACGAAAATAGTAGGAACAGACATTGCAAATTGACATGTTAGCTTCCGATGGGTAGAGTGACCGGGACATCATCATCGGGACATCGATGAGACAGGCAATAAAGAGGAATAGGGGTTTGAAGATGGTCTACGTTTAAACAGCAAGCTGGCTGAGACTGCCTGACTGGTAATGATTTTACAACTGCAACTGGAAACCTGTGCGTCTGCATGCAGAATCTATGTATGCAAACTACAGGTATTCGCAAACGAATTAAAAGATTATCAAACGAAACCTGCTTGTGCATGGCTCAAAAGCGAATATTGAAGCTGGAAATCTACTGTTTTGGAGAAAATGTTTGATGATGAAGGAAATGACTGCATGATTATGACTTAAAATCTGAAGAGTTAGATTATTTTGACAGAAAAATACATTAGGCTTTCCAAGAAGTCCTGTTTTGGGAAGCTCTATTTAGCTTTCCAAGAAGTCCTGTTTTTGGAAGCTTACCTCAATAATAGTAGACAGCTTATCAGCATTATTGATAGCCAGGTCCAGGTCAGCCCGCGTCTCCTTGTGCCGGTTGATCTCAGTCTGCAGCTGGTGCTTGTAGTTCTTGGCTTCGAGGGTGATGCGTCGCTGCAGCATGGTGATGGTATCGTTTTGTTGTTGGCACTTGAGCGCGAGATCAGTGTTCTGAGCTTGGAGCTTCTCGCGTTCCAGTAGGTTCCTATGGAATTCAAAGTAAAAAATCGTTAATTTAAGTCAATTGGAGAATCTCAGACGTGCCCTAGAATGCACTGCGTCCATCTTCTTCTGTTTCATTCGAAGAAATTGCGACTACAACTTGATGCATCGTTTCTTCCTGCACTTATGTTGGGTCGGCACAACATGTTCTCTTCTTTCATTCTCCTCTGTCAGCCGTCATCTCTGTATTCACTCCTATCTTATCCATGCCCTCTTTAACACTGTTCATCTATCTTTTCTTTGGTCTTTTTGGCCATCAATCTAATACATGGCTGTGCTAAATCTCATTCTCACTGGAAGTCTTTGGAGCCTTTGCCCAACAGTGGGACGATATCATCATCATCAGCCTGAAGAAATCTACTGCTGGACATAAGCCACCCCTTTTCCAGGAACAAGGTTTCTGAGCCATTTCCATCCACCGACTTCCTGCGATCTTAACAATGTCGTCGGTCCATCTGGTGGGTGAGCGCTCTACGTTTCATCTTCCGGTTCGTGGTCGCCATTCCAGAACCTTTATTCGCCAACGGTTGTCGGTTCTTAGAGCTATAAGACCTGCCCATTGCCACTTCAACTTACTAATTCTACAAGCTATGCCGTGGTCTTGGTTCCCCTACGGATATCCCCATTTCTGATTCTATCACGTAGTGACACTCCCAGCACGACGATATAGGCTAGGGGAAATACACATACTTGTCTTTGCTCAGCTCCAACAGATGTTGATGCTCATCTTTCAACATCTGCAGCTGCATGTCTCTCTCCTTGAGCTTCTGCGTCACTTCCTTGAGCTGTGCCTTCGTTTGCTTGTACCTCGCCTGCTGGATCCTCATCTCCTCGCTGTGAGAGGTCAGCACTTGGGGCAGTTCCGCGTTCGAGTTCTCATATCTGAAGCGAATTTATTATTCTCTCACAAATGCAGCATCCAGTTACAATAACCAAGTTTATTGATTTATTTATATACCGAAAAGTAACTCGTAGTTAGAATACGCTGCCTTTATGCTAATACGTAGAACCGTAAAATTTGTGAGATTCGTAGCGTTTCGTAGCAACCACGTCGTAGACGGCGTAGCGCAAATTCTACGCTTTTGAAACTAGAAACTGAAACACTATTGTAAGACTACGTACCTTTGTAAACCGATTTCTTGCTTCTTCTGAATGGCTCGTAAGACGCGGTTTTCATTACTCAATTCCTGAAACATCGTAATTTGAATTGGGTATTCCAGCACATCTTTATTAAGTTAAGTAGTAGTAAATATTCAAATCCTTCTCTTTGAATCAAGGCTCACTCAAACACTTCTTTTCGGACAGCAATACGTTTGGTACGGACGCGGCCTTAAAGTTTTGTAAGGAAAAAAAAACGTTTTCTAATCTTTTAAACTTCTAGACGACCTAGTAAAGGTTGCTGGGAACCATTTTTGGCACAACTTGATCCACCCAAGATTTCCAAAATACACATAAACGAGAGGTCTTTTTTGAAAACTTAAAGGAAAGCTATGTCGGAATCGACGTTCTACTGTGATAGAGTATTACTAACCGAGAACAAAAATTTGTGTGGTGAACGCAAATGTTTGTTCTCTGTCTGGGTGTTATATTGTATTCTTAGTACTTAGTTATGTATTTACAAAAAAAAATATAAGTATTACCACAGTACAGCTATCTGGTTTCCATAGTTCGTCTGGTTATATAGCTCTGCTTAGTTTGGGGCTAGATAGTGTTGTGTGGATTGTGTGTATTTATTTATTTATTTATTACTTGTAAATGATAGTGTGCATCAGCAAGCTGGTTCTGCAGTTGCTTGACCCTGTGTGTCTTGGCGGAGAGAACCCGCTGCGTTACATAGCGGTCGCCGCTCTTGCTACGAACGGACGGAGAGGACATGTCGGCGAGCGGAGTCAGGCGCTTGCGCTTGTTCAGCAGGTTGAGGCGAGAGTTGCTGCTATACACCGACTCTAATGACTCTTTTCTGGAATATCAATGGTTTTTAATATTAACATTATTTATATGTTTTTAATTATAACGGTAACAAACTAATTACTTACCTACATTAATTAAATTATAGCAGTCATAGGGAGATTATGCACGGGAGATTAAGGACCGAAAACAATAACTATGTCAGAAATACAAATAAAAATTAAGAAGTTATGATAATTCTCAAATAGAAAACAAGTAAAAATTAAACAAATTTGGAATAAATCAAATACATAACAATTAAAAACAAAGGCGAATATCACTTTGAAACGTCTATAGATACCTACTCTACTTCCTACCTACTCTACTTGGTACTAGGTGAATTAAGGCACTTTTTTTACGCAATCAAGCCTTGATCAATTGGACGCTGTTTAACTAAAAAGTAGAGAAAATCACGATTATGAACGCCAAGGTAGGTAACTTTCTTTCCACGAAAGTAGCAATTGCCAACTTAAGTATGACCAACCTACCCAATCGTATGTGATTGCATTCCATAAAGGTTATTTATAGGTACCTAAGTGAAAAAAAACACGCGATAAAAGGCTATTTCGCTTCTAGGACGCATTACCAACTCGTTATGGAGTCCTTTTATATGTACCTACCATCATGTTGAAAGTCTATCGTGAAGCAAGGTACATAATAGGTATTATCATTTATCATTTATTTAAATTACCTAGGTAGTAAGCTAAGCAGTTATGTAGCATCTAGGTAGTTCAGTTGTATAATTTAATAAAAGAGAACAATACCAATAAACTTTATGTTCAAGTACCAATTTAGTATATTCAGTCATAACCGATTTACTTTTAAAGTTATGCTGTAGTAAAGTTGCTTGTTTTCTCACGACTCGTAAAAAAACGAAATAAAGTGAAGCTTATTGCTCTGAGGTTCTACTGAAAACTGTGGATAGGTAACTTGTTAGACGGTTCTACCTACTTAGAACCTTTCAGTACTAAGCATTGAGCTATATTGTACCTATACCTCATAATCATCATCATCAGCCTGAAGAGGTCCACTGAACATAGGCCTCCCCTACAAATTTCTAGGAAGAACGACTGAGCCCTTTCCATTCATCGACTTCCCACGATCTTAACAATGTCTTCGGTCCATCTGGTGGGTAGGCGCCCTACGTTTAGTCTACCAGTTCGTGGTCGCCATACGTGGTAGTAAGAAATTATTGCGGTTTTGTGATAACTTAGTAAGAGTGAGAAGATAAACAAATGCTCTAAGGCTATGTAGGAACTTCAAGATAAGGCACCCATAAAGGATAGGTATACCTATCTATTTTAGAAATAGGTACATAGGAAATAAGGACCTAACCTAGGTACCTGTTTACGTTCCTATTTGAGCTATAGGTACCTAAACAAGAGCTTGCATTAATCTTCAAATTAGGCCTGCTAAAAGGCAAAAAAGGGCACAATAGTTGACACAATAAGACCAAGAAAAAGCTCGCTGAAAAAAGAAGAAAACTATTTTCATGCAGATAAAAAGACCTACAACAGAAAACAAATATTTAAAAGCTCTTACCTTATTTCTTTTCTCTTATCTTCCGGTAAAAGACTCAGCACTGACATTCTTCAGAAGCCAAGCTCCATTTCAACACAAGTACAAATCTGCTCAAAAGTGAGCCACCAAATAAAATGTTTTGGGGACTCTCCTGTCGGCTCGCTGTTGTGACTGCGTTGCCATGGCAACCGATAACATCGATTTCAAATTGACATTTGATTGGTATTGGATTACCGCGAAAGAGGTTTGTCAAGTGTTTTACATGAAAAGAGGTTTTGTTTCTAATTAAATAATGTTACGATGGAAATTCTCACAAAATGCAGATTATATAGGTAATTTTGCTTTCTGGGTTCTAGGTACTGCCTATCTGCAAAAACCTCACTATACGCATAATAATTACAGCTGCAAATACCTATTTACATGGGTATTTATTCATTGCTTCATGTGTTTTTATAGGTTTTTATTTATGATTTATACTTTTTATATTTTGGAAAAACGATTTCCATGGGGCCAAAACGAAAAAAAAATATGGGGATAAATGGGTTATGAGCTGTCTGTAGGTAACTTGGGTCTAATCTATAATAACGTAGTTAGGTACCTACTAACAGATGTAGAGGTCGTTACTTTAGTTCAACGACCGCAAATCCGTTCTTTTTTATTGTGAACTTATTTAAAAATGAAAGGTCAAAGTTTGTAATAAAATAATATACTTATTTATCAATCACTGTACAATTATATCAGTATATTATTTACATAAAAGCATATCAATGTAATAGTTTTATGTCTAGACTCATTCATCACATTTCTTCGAAATAAATTATGCTATCTAAATAAAGGCCGGTATCTACCAAACCGCGCCGCTCTAATAGATACATCCACAAAAACATAAAAACAACTAAAAAAAACTTAGACTTGGTACACACTCAAGGGTTTTATTTTTTATCTTTTGTGATAGTCTAGCTAGGTAGGTTTTTCAATTCTTCTCATAAACAATTTTTTTTTTCTGAAATCATCGGAGTCAGATATTTTAAACATGTTCCATTTACAATTAAATTGTAATTACAATATTAACCAACTTAATCGTCACCGTGAGTACCCAAAATCTTGAAACTTCGTTAATTTCATTAACATGAGGTAGAAAAAATACTCATTTCTATAAAAACATTAGCTGGTGTTCCAAAGAGACGCAATTGTTGATCAATTCACTGACCGAAGGCGGGTCGAATCTTTGGAACACGGCCATAACATAAACCTCTGCTTTGAGTTCAACTATTCCCGTCTTACAAGCGTTTTTTTTTAATAATCAGTGTATAAGCAACTCCCATCTATAACCACTAGGTAAGGACGACAGTGACAACTTTAAGCAAGTATTAATGTAGACAGGTCTTAGTGATTTTTACGTAAGTTCTAAAGAACTGTATACTTGCTAAAGACCGTATACAGAAACAATGCTTGAGACTGAGTCGAGCATGGATTTTTAGAACACTTTTCATTGCAAAACTGTCAAAATATTTAATCTTGACGCCTCCCAAGCATTATTACTGCATACGGCACAATGACACAAATTAGCACAACTCTAGTGCTTTGGAAAACAATTTTTATCATACAATTTAAAGTAACATTTTATTGAAAGTTATTAACGGATTTTTTTGTAAGCTTTGATACGTTGCTGATTAGTGGACGTAGCTCTTTATTAACCATTGATGTATGCGCCTGTGATCTAGATTCTAGACGCTTTTAAGATGTTGCCAGCTTGTTTTGGCTGGATAGAACACCATGAGATTATTGTCAAATTACCAACAAACTTATTGGTTTAGTTTTTCTATTTTTTTTTCTCTTAATTCAGACTTTTGTATTTTACTATGTTTTTCAACGGTCTAACAAAAACCATTGCAATCAAGTTTTTTGGTTTATAAAATGCGGTAGGACAAATTTTAAGGTCGAGTCGCGGTTTAGAAGGGACTTTGAACGCGCAAAATCAGAGTTTTTTTGTGACGTATGCCCCCATTTTGGCTCAGCTCTCTTTCTTCTGCTTTTCTTGTCAATAGTTCTTTCGAACCACTGTTGGTGAAAGGATCTTTGCGCATCAAAGAGCACTTATAAACCGTGACGCAATCTATACCCTAGGGCAGAGATCACCAATTCGTCTCATTGGTCTCATTTGCAGATGCCGCGAAATTCTCGTGTTGATACAGCAGATATTTCTAAATATACTGACGTATTGTGAGCTTTCAGAGATATATCGTGGCTATACCCATGCTGCAAGTAGTCTACAAAACTAGTAGTCAATGACCATAGTTCGATTCTTATCAAAACTTTGCATTAGAGAAATAAATGCATGTTGCACGAATAACTTATATAAAATAGAACTTGAACCAACACAGTTTTTGGTCTGGGGAGCAATTCACGTATTTATTTGACAGTTCATTTAAATCTAACAGAATCGACTCATTCCAAATTTCAAGCTTGACAAGATTTATCTGGGTCAAAAAATTGGTCAGAGATCGGATTCAGACCCCAGTGAATCCGATCAGGTTATTTATTAATTCCTTGATCTATCATTTCGGCAATTCATTATTCTGTCGTTCGCTATTTGGTGACCGTTGCCCTAGGATTTCACAGGACATACCCTGCACTTCTGAATAGTACTATCACACATTGCTTGTAGTATTATTTACGTTGTTTGAGCTATCATTTCGGCGTTTCGTTATTCTGTCGTTCCCAGAGCCTTGCGTACAGCGACTGAGGCTTGGCTATCAGTTGTTGGTGCGTGCCTCGCTCGGAGATGTTGCCTCGCTCCAGCACCAGGATCTCGTCAGCGTCGGCGACGGTGGAGAGGCGATGCGCTATGCAGATCGAGGTGCGACCAACTGTAGCCGCTTTTAATGCTTGGAGGATCGCCTGTGAGAAGATTGGTTGTAAGTAAAGTAACATTATTTTCAAAAGGTGTTTGCAACTTTATGACTTCTGAAAATAAAAGCTTAGACTACGAAGTTATAAAACGAGTTGCGTACAGCAAAGGATTATCTTTTAAAAAATCTTTTTATTCCTGACCTTATCCCACCTTGTGCGGAAAAAAAGGTTTTAGCTATTCTTAATATCTAAAAAAAAATAATTTAATTTTTGTCTAATAACTGCAACTGCTGGCACAACATTTGTTAATAATTTCTATATTACTAAATCTTAATTTCTTAAATTAATATTAATTACTATTATTTTTTTATTAATTATTATTAAAATAATTAAAAATTAACACTAAAATTTATATGTAAAATAAATTTAAAATAAATTATTAAAATCATAGAAAATTTATTTAAATGTAAATAATTTTGATTAGATTTTCATTTTGATTCGCAATTATTTTGATTCGCGCTTGGAAAGGACTGGTTTCCACAAGTAGGCCACAGGCAAGTCTTGTTTTTGTGACGCTTGACACAATTTTCATACCATTTTTTAGATTCTACGACATGAAGGTTTCCGCATGTTTTCCTTTGCGAGTAATAACCATAGTAAACATACTCTTTGACCAGAAAAACTCATAGGTGCACGACTAGAATTTTGACCTAAGAAAGGAGGCGGAAGGCGAGACCACTAGTGCTCTCTGCAGTTCTGCAGCGTCACGCTTTGTTCCCCGATTATAAGTATAATAGTACGTACATGTTCTGTGAGTGAGTCGAGGCTGGAGGTGGCCTCGTCGAACACGATGATGGGCGAGTCCTTGAGGATGGCGCGTGCGATGGCGACGCGTTGCTTCTCACCACCCGACAGCTTTAACCCGCGCTCCCCTACTTGCGTCGCGTACCCCTGACACACATACACACAATCATAATTTATGATATTTATACAATTTTTACTTGCCTCTCAGCTCAGCTGGTAGTTAAATTAAAATTTGTTTTATTCAGATATCTAGTAAAGCAAACAGTACCAATAGGTGCCCAGAGTTACTTTGAGTAACTATGCCTTCTGCGCCGTAGGTCGTGGGTTCGATCCCCACCGAGAACAAATATTCGTGTGGTGAACACAGATGTATATTTTCTGGTTGGATGTTATATGATATTCTAAGTATATTATTAAAAAAAAGGATGTAAGTATTATATCAGTTATCTGGTTCCCATAGTACAAGCTCTGCTTAATTTGTGGCTAGATAGTGTTGTGTGGATAAACCAGTATTTTTTTTATCTCTGTAGGTACTTACTCGAAAAAAATACAGAAATAAACCGCCATGCGAGCGAAGGCAGCTAGTTAATCATAATTAAATAGAGTATAATTACCTTAGGCCAAGTCTTCACAGCCTCGTGTAGCTCCGCCATCTTGGCCGCCTCGTAGACATCCTCCACGGTTCTCGACAGGTCGCCGTAGTGGAGGTTGTGCAGTATCGTATCGTGGAATAATACGCAATCCTGACAAACAAATCTTCTTCTTTTTATCGTGTCACTGGTTCAAACCAATGTGGTGAAAGGATTTCAAGTGCTAGTCAGAGAAGCTCATTTCGTGTACTCGACACATGTCATGCCAAACCGGTGCCGGTTTCCTTACGATGTTTTCCTTCACTGTTTAAGAAGAAAATTTTGAGAGCACTGGTGGTCTAGTGGTAGTGGCCCCGCCTTCCGATCCGAAGGTCGTGGGTTCAAATCCACTCGTGTACCAATGAGTTTTTCTATCGAAACATGTATGTGCACTATGCCAGCACTCTCAAAACGGTGAAGGAAAACATTGTGAGGAAACCGGCGTGTTGTAGAACCTAAAAAAGTTCGAGCATGCACGTGTCAAGGGTCACGCATAAAGGGTCCACCAGCGGCCTGCTTGCGGAAAAACCAAACGCACATCAAATGCGCATGATAAACTTGCCGACTTCACTGTTTAAGAGTACTGGCATGGTGAACATAAATTTTTCGACCGAAAAACTCGTTGGTACACGAGTTGAACCCACGACCTTAGGATTGGAAGGCGGTGTAGATAAGACTAGACTACCAATCTATTAAGTACTAAAAGCGCTGTTCAATTGAGATTACTATTTGGAGTGTAGAATAGTAATTAGTGATAAATAGATATTGAAAGAATATTCAGTTTATAGTCAACATTATTATAATTAACTAGGTATTTATTATATTAAAAAAATGTTCAGAACCATGACAGTTTTGAAAGTGTTACTTCTTCCCACAAATAGCAGTTGTTATTCAATTCTGAACCTTACCTGGGGCACAATAGCGATGGCTTTCCTCAAACTCGCCAGGTCCAAATCTCTAATGTTCTGTCCGGCTATCTGAATGTTGCCGGATTGTGGCTCGAAGAATCTGTATAGTAGTCGGACTAACGTAGATTTCCTGAAATAAAACAAACAAACTTGCTTATAAGCTTGCTTGTATGCTACACTAAGTATAACCCGCGCCTATAATTGATTTCAAAATGGCGTCGCTTATCATTCGTTCTCGCTCGGACGTCACTGTAAACAATAGTGAGTGAGTGAGACGTAATGATTAACAGCGGTTTTTATTCGATTTGTTTCTGTATTGACGCGGATCTACCTATTCATTATCTTTAGAAAACTGATAATTCTTCTACAGGGTAGTTTAAACACAAAAAAATCGGTTGGCATTCTTATATACAATCTGTACCCCAAGTCCCAGTGCAAATACAACATTTCGTTACCAAATGTTGTTTTCGTTTCGCCTATTT
Source organism: Thera britannica (assembly GCA_939531255.2). Lineage (NCBI taxonomy): Eukaryota > Metazoa > Arthropoda > Insecta > Lepidoptera > Geometridae > Thera > Thera britannica. Next base: position 14,143,271 of record OW618034.2, on the reverse strand, counting down.
GTCTCTGTCTATTGTATAGAGAAAAGATGAGACAACAACTCTAACTACGTAATGTATTTTTGCCGTCTCATATTTTCTCCATACATTAGATAGAGACAAATAGGCGAAACGAAAACAACATTTGGTAACGAAAAGTGGTTGACAAAGTCCGACTTCGGGTACTGTCTCTTGTTTTTTTCTTTCTGACGATAGGAAAGTCGGTCTGTAGTATCAGTATCATCAGTATTAAATAACGATGTATTATAGCAGTCGCTAGGTAGCGTTAGGCAAGACGAAAAAATATGAACATGACGTCATTTTTAACCGACTGAATTTTTTTTATGTTTATTATCGCATAACTTCGTCATTATTTTATAAACCGATTTTCTTAATTAGATTTAATAAGACTATGAAGGTACGTACCCACTCCCAGAGCCTCCAACGATGCCTATTTTCTTCCCCGCGGGAATGGAAAAGCTCAAGTTATTCAATATCGGCTTTCCGTTGATGTATTTAAAGTTGACGTCCTTGAACTCTATGGTGGCTGTCTTGGCGTTCACGACTAATGGCGGTGCTTGTGGCTTCTCCTGCAATGATATTGGACCTTATAGTCAACGGGAAACAGCTCAATTTCATTCAAAGGGAGTTTGGATTACTATTTCGATTATAATCGGGAGACTTTTTATGGTAAAATTTATCAGGACGAGCATCATTTGTATCCTAAGGCACAGTTAAAAATGACGCAATTGAAACTAAAAACTTCTTATTTCCAAATAGTTTAAATAATTTGCTCCTATCTAAGTGTTACTATTCTGTTGACGAATTCATAGCCGATAAGATAACAACGTAATAAGAAATTCAGTTTGTGTTTGACATTTGGACCTAAATTATTTTAATGATTATTGTATCGAGTCATTTTCTATCCTAAATATTTTAAGCTATTGACATAATAATATAATAATAATATACTAATAATATAACTATTGAGTTATAACAGCCAATCATGCAGATTGTAATAATATTACAATCTGCATGATTATACCATACCGGTCCGCTTCTACTGTATTGCAACACCCTTGCAGGGTAAATTATGTATTGATTCTAAACTAGTTCTAAGATCTGACTGTTAAATTTACATGCATAATAAGGCAATAAATATACTGAATACTGAATTGAATAAAGTCAGATCAGAACCCGAAGTCGGAGTTTTGCTACCACATTTCGTTACCAAATGTTGTTTTCGTTTCGCCTTTTTGTCTCTCTCTATTGCATGGAGAAAATATGAGACGGCAAAAATACGTTACGTAGTTAGAGTTGTTGTCTCATCCTTTCTCCATACAATAGACAGAGATAAATAGGCGAAACGAAAACAACATTTGGTAACGAAATGTTGTAAATGCACTGGAACTTCGGGCTCAGAATTGAATAAAGTCAGTTCACAGTTATAAAGAATGAAAAACAGTGTGATAAGAGAGGAATGCGCTGTGTAAGAAGACGTAGTGATGAGAGTAGAGAAAGGTATGCTAGATGGTTTGGGCATGTAGAGAGAATGGATGAAAGGAGATTAACAAAACAACTGCATCAGGCGAGTGTGAAACTGCTGCAAGGGGAAGACCTAGGCGCATGTATCTCGATCAGATCGCAGACGTTTTAGAGAAAGGCCAGGTTAGGAGTACCCTAAACCGACGAGCATGTATGAAGAATGTTATGAGAGTGAATGAAGCGAAAGAGGTGTGTCAGGATCGTAGCAAGTGGAAATCCGTGGTCTCTGCCTATTCCCATGGGAATAAGGCGTGATTTTATGTATGTATGTATATACAGTTATAGATAGTTGAGCTGGCGCAGCCGGTAGGATGTAGTACCTTGATGTTGGAGGTGACGGTCATGAGCGTGAACATGGTCTGCATGTCGATGAGCGCCTGCCGCACCTCGCGGTACACGGAGCCGAGGAAGCCGAGCGGGATGGACAGCTGGAACAGCAGCCCGTTCACCATCACCAGGTCGCCCACTGTCATGTTGCCTGGAATAACACATCACCATCATCCACAGCCCGACTTCACCCACTGCTGGATATATGCCTCCTTCATTTTCTTACAGTCTCTTCTGTCCTGCGCGTCTCTTGTCCAGGTGTTTCCTGCGACCTTTACGATATCGTCTACTCATTGCGCTTTCGGACGCCCCAGATTTTTCCTTTCGGTCCGACTGCGCTCAAGGCTTTGCTCACTGGTCATCATACCTTTAGCGATCTCATTTGGCCAACTATCATACTTTTAGAGATCTCATTGGCCAATTGACATACCTTAGAGGTCTTATTAGCCGACTAACAAACCTTGCGATCGCATTGGCCGTCTGACATAGCTTACGAGATCTCATTGGCCAACTGACATACCTTAGCGATCTCATTGGCCCACTGACATACTTTAGAGATCTCATTGGCCAACTATTATACTTTTAGAGATCTCATTAGCCAATTGACATATCTTAGAGCTCTTATTAGCCGACTGACATACCTTAGCGATCGCATTGGCCGTCTGACATACGTTTAGTGATCTCATTGGCCAACTATCATACCTTTAGCGATCTCATTGGCCAACTATCATACTTTTAGAGATCTCCTTAGCCAATTTACATAGGTATCTTAGAGGTCTTATTAGCCGACTGACATACCTTAGCGATCGCATTGGCCGTCTGACATAGCTTTCGAGATCTCATTGACCAACTGACATACCTTAGCGATCTCATTGGCCCACTGACATAACTTAAGAGATCTCATTGGCCAACTGACATACCTTTAGCGATCTCATTAGCTGCCATAAGCATGATGAGACTGAGTCCTCCACTAAAGATGGCGTGTTGTCCAAAGTTAAGAACTGCAAGACTAGAGGCCGTTTTTAAAGACGCTGCTTCATACTTCTCAAGACTGGAGTCGTATTTCTGAAGCTCGTACTTTTCGTTGTTGAAATACTGGAATCAATATTTGTAAAAACAACAATTTTATTCAAAAATACAATTATTTGGGTTCACAAAAATGTAATAAACACAACTAGTAATAAGGCGAAAACAATCTATTGAAAACAGTTGAAACTGTTTATCTTTCTAGCACGGAAAACAACAATCCACATATTCCGACTAGTGATGTGTCTCGTTGCCCGGTCGCAGTAGTGATGTCCCATTCCCGAAACCAGGTAACACTACCTAGGTAACTAACATGCTACCTAAAAATGCAATGTGTATTATTTTTTAGGTTATTTTGGAGAGTTTTTTTGTGCGTTTGTACAGATTGCTACGCATCAGACTATACACTGCTAGCTTTTATATCCTTACAGTAAGCGTCATTTCTCTTTGTTTGAAGGTAACTTGAGCTGTATCCTACTGAACAGACAATAATAATAATTATAAGTTTAAAAAACTTGAGAAACCGACTTCATGGTTTAACGGCTAAACCGATTTTAATCAAATTTGTTTGGGACAATCTGGACGTAAGAATAACCTTCCAAATAAAAAAATAATTTTCTAAATCGGTTCATAAATGACGGAGGCATGCAGTTACAAACATTAAAAAAAATATTTAAAAAAAAATGGCAACACCGATTTTAATAAAATTAAAATGGGACCAATCTGGAAGCAGTACCTTTAAGATAAAAAAATATTTTTTCAAATCGGCTCACAAATGACGAAGTTATGCGGTAACAAACATAAAAAAAAAATAAAAAAAAAATAAAAAAAAAAAAAAAAACATACAACCGAATTGAGAACCTCCTCCTTTTTGATTGGAAGTCGGTTAAAAACCAATATTGGTTACATAAAGTAGGTATTTACGGAAAATAAGGAATATTTCATGATGTTTATCAAACTACGATACATAACACTAACTTTAAAAGTAAATCTAGCATTGCAATTTGGTTACAGTTTTATAATTGATCATCAGTTTGCGAACTTACTTTGACAGTTTCGTAGTTGATGAGCGAGTCTATCGCCTTATTCCCGGCTTCGTTCTCCGCCTTGTTCATGTAGACGCGGAACTTGGTCCGCCATTGGGTGATCGCGAGCGTAAAAGCAGCGTATACTCCGACGCAGCTAAACGCTATGCCTGGAACGAAATGCAATATTTAATCAATTCGCAATTTTATTCAATTAATCAATATTTCATAGCAATTTATTTTATAAGTACACATTATAAATTTATATGTCATCCTCTTGCGTCGAAATTTTAATTATTTTAGAAAGTACATCTTTGTTCGTATGCATTTTGGCTAGTTGTTATGCGTTGGTTGCTAGCCAACCAACTTTATGCTGAGCCAAAGTTCGTTTTGCGACGCACAAAGCTCACCTCTGTAGTTAAGTGTTATGTTGTTGAATTGTTAGTGTGAGTTTTGCTTCGCAAATAAATAGTTTGTCTTTCTTTCTTTCTAATCCCAGACTAAAATGAGGGGATGTTATGCTAAGTTTCAGGCCTTAACGAATCTGTTGCTTCTTAGCTCCGATACCGATTCTCCTACTTCTGCGGCTTTTTTTTTGTTAGTTAGTTTTTAGTAGAAATCCTTGCAGCCGATTTTATGATCTGGGGATATTCATCACTTCATTTAAATTATTGCAAAATTACCTTGTTTATTATATAAAAAAGTTTTATTAGCATTCCACGTTATTTTATCTAGGAGCCTATCAAACCCAGAGGTATCGGTTCAATATTTGATAAAGCCTATAGTCTATCAAATATTTATTGATAGACCTCTAATCTATCAAATATTGAACGGTTACCTCTGGGCCAAAACAGCAGATGATTTTTTTCTGGTTTCCTAAGTTCAAGCATTGAACATTTATTCAAAACCTGAAGCTATAAAATGAAAATCCACACGAAATGATTACCTGCAAACATGAGTCCTCCTTTCAAGCCTAGTATACTGGAGACGAGGACCAGCTCGAACACCGTCGGCACTATGTTGAATATCATCGCAGACAGCACGAAGTTTATAGCGCGGGAGCCGCGGTCTATCGTCTGGAACCAACATAACACTGCTATAATTCTCAATTTAAAAAACAAATAAAAAAACAAAAAAAAAAAAAAATATATACAAAAAAAAAACAAGATTATTTGGCAAAGGCAAATTTTATCATCCGCACTTGATGTGCGGGCTGGTTTTTCTACAAGTAGGCCACTGGCGGGCCCTTTTTGCGAGTTGCTCGAACTTTTTGTAGGTTCTACGACACGCCGGTTTCCGCACGATGTTTTTCTTCACCGTTTTTGAGAGCACTGGCATGGTGCACATACATTTTTCGACAGAAAAACGCGACTGGATTTGAACCCTTCGGATCGGGTGGCGGGGCCGCTACCACTAGACCACCAGTGCTCTCTTATTTCTAACTCTGAAGACCAAGTTGCAACTGTCGCAGCCACCGCTTTTCGACGGTAACTCCAATTAACTCCAGTCTGCCCGCGACCACGGCTGTTGTAACGCGGTCGAAATAATTAAGGTAGTCGCGATAAATACCCGTTTCGTTTATAATAATGCATAGCGATCGCGTTAATTTAAAAAGTGCAGACAGACATTATGCGTCAAAAACACAAAAACCTCCATATTATATTTTCCATTCTATTTTACTAATAGTACCTAGATTAGTAGCCAAGGGCTGTAAAGCATCAATTGCAGCCCGAGATATTTCGAGGGTGCAATTGGTGCTTACACCCGAGCTAACTCTTCTGCTTTACTTGTCGATTGTGAGGTAAGTAGAAAAAAACCGGCATTACAAGAATAAAACATTTTTATTCAAGAATGAAATTGAGCTTCGCCGTTCGATATTTAAAATTGATGACTATTATACTCACACGAAGACAAGGCTGAATAGCAACGCGACCTCTTTTATCATTGGGCTGAATGCATGATGTCTATTGCCAGTATGATGGTTAGATGTACGCGAACTTTTTGAAAGAAAGAAGTTTTTTTTCTTAATTACTTTCCGCCCTAGGGCTTTTCTAGCTACATTATTACCCTAGAGCGCTAATTAGTCACCTACAAGCCCCATTTGGAGGTAATAAGAACCTACTTACCGAACATGAGAGATGTAAATACCTTAGAGAGCGCCCCGGTCTGCCTCCCCAGATGGAAGCTGAGATCGAGCTGATGCAGATGCGTGAAGACATTGCAGGCCAGCTTGCGGATGGAATGCTGCGCGACGCGGGCGAACACCGCGTTACGAAGCTCGTTGAACCCGGCGGCCGTCGCACGCGCCATGCCGTCTGTAACATTACATGTTTAGACTGCTGTCTGATAGAGCCATAAGGTACTCAAACAAAAATAGAACATCCTAAAAAACTAGGTGAACTAGGTCCACTTAAGAGTGAATAGGTATCTTCTAGGTGAGCGCGCTACACCGTCGATCGCATCATCACTTAACATCAGGTGAGATTGCGGTCAAGCGTTAGCCTATAAATTGTAAAAAAAAAAAAAAACTTCTCAACGACGGCACATAACTTGAGCGAAAACCGTTATTGCGCAGAAGTCAAAAATAAGGTACCTGAGGGGGTACGCAAGTAAGGTACGCACGCCCGCCCTTAATACCGCGAGCCCTCGCGGGCGTTAGGGCGGGCGTGCGTAGCGCTGATTGGTTCTCCAGTCGCACTCCGCTTTTGATGACTAGATGTGTACGCGACATGGCACACTACGACGCATGCGCAGCGCGTATCGCTCACCGCTCAAGTTATGTGCCGCTAGTTATAGCACTCATGTCAATGCTCCACTAGTCTGCCCGCGACCACGGCTATTGCAACATAGCCGAAACGTCGGGAAAAGAAATAAAATAAGGTAAATACCCGTGTAATAGTTTCAATAGGTGAATCAAGGCCAGTTCCATGTAACAGCCTATAGAGTATGACAAAAGAAACCTCTACTACTCTCACAAATCTATATTTATTTTGCCCAACTGTAGATTCATTTAATTTTCATGGTCTAAAAGTGTACTAATACAAATGGAATTTTAAGAGATTCTAAAAACTTTACCCACACAAACTTGCCTTACCAGTCTTTTCCCTTCCAGTAGGGACAGTGGGATTATATGGAACTGGCGACCTTTTTGACTAGAAAAACTAGGATATCCACAACTCGTTCAGATGAAAACACCATAAAACTAATATCACAAGTCATATTTTACTCACACCCTAGCAGCAAACTAACAGCAGTAGTCCCCAAGGCTTGTGGAACCGTCGCCATGCCCAGCAGCGCATCTCCAGAGGTCGTGGCGACCTGGTTGACCTCGTCCACCGCATACTTGAAGAGGAAGGGAACGGATACGTTCATCACCTTGGCACCGAACAGCAGAGCGAGGGATAGCTTCACGCGGTTGCGGATCATAGCATTATCCTGAAAGATAGATTGTAGATGAGTTGACAGTGGAAATAGATAAAAATACAATTATATATTAAACAGAAAATATAAATTGAATAAAAATTCAGTATTCAGCCAATTGTGCATGATCATGCTGGGTATCAAAGAATAAATAAATATTGGAGACAATCCACACAACACTATCTCGCCCCCAACTAAGCATAGCTTGTACTATGGGAACCAGATAGCTGATGTAATACTTATATACATTTTTATTTGTAAATAAATACTTGGAATACAATATAACATCCAGGCAGAGAACAAACATCTGCATTCACCACACAAATATTTGTTCTCGGTGGGGATCGAACCCACGACCTACGGCGCAGAAGGCAGAGCTACTACCAACTGAGCTGAGAGACCAGTCAGAATAAAGAGTTTCTGTGTTTCGTGCTGGCTATAAACACCATCACTGTGTCATTTTGATATATCATTCTGACTGGCCTCTAGCTCAGTTGGTAGTAGCTCTGCCTCCTGCGCCGTAGGTCGTGGGTTCGATCCCCACCGAAAACAAATATTTGTGTGGTGAACAATGTTTGTTCTCTGTTTGGGTGTTATATCTTATACCTTTAAACGAGAAAATCTTGTATATATATATATATATATATATATTCAGGATCTCGGAAACTGCACCAACGATTTTCACGAAATTTAGTATACAGGGGTTTTCGGGGGCGATAAATTGATCTAGCTAGGACTCATTTTCAGAAAATGATTATTTCTTTCCGAGTTCAATAATTAAACATAAACTGAATATGTGACTGCTCCTGCCATCTATTGACGATTGTGAGCAACTAACTGCAAACATGTCCAGCAGATGGCATTGGTTAGTAAGAATAAACCAGTAAAGATGATAATATGACTCTTATGATTTCTTAAAAATACAAATTAAAGAAAAAAATTCCGAGCGAACCTCGGTTACCAACTGCTAGTTGTATTCTAAGTATGTATTTACAAAAAAAAAAAAACGTATTCAAGTATAATATCAGCTATCTGGTTCCCATAGTACAAGCTCTGCTTAGTTTGGGGCTAGACAGTATTGTGTGGATTGTCTATAATATTTATTTTATTATTATTCTTATCATTGCCTTTACTTATAATCGCCTACCTAGAAAAACCGGCAGAACCTACCTTGCCTGGCAGAAGGGTCTTTAAATCAGTCTTTTGCTCAGCTAGTTGAGGCAAAAATAGAAAAATATTATGAAAAGCTTACCTTAGGCCACACATACTCCAGCATCCCTCTAAACATGTCCGACCCAGACACCGGCTTTGCATCGCTCAGGCTTATATCTTCACGGGATAAAACAGAGGCACCTGGGTGAAAGCAGTCTCTTTTGTGGATCCCTAAGGAGGGGAGAATATAATCAGGATGCTTAGAGGAAGGAAGGGTAACGGACTAAATACAGTACATAAAAGTATCAAGGAGTTCTGGATGGGACTAAATAAATACATTATGTTGAAAATTACTACAGAAAATAAATAAGCTTAAAACTGGCATTAATTCCATTAAAAGACTATCCCTCAGTTCTTTTAGGTAATTAAAAATATTTGAGGGCTAAGGGGTCATAGGCTACGCATTTTTTTTTAATTTTAAACTCCTCTTTACCACTTAGCTCATTTACCACCAGCACAGAACTGGTGACAAATCGAAGAAACTTTTAAAGATTTTGGTAAACTACACAAGTACTTTCACAAACATGTAACAGTGAGTGAGCACTACACACACAATGCTTTCTACAAGTAGATGTACGAATTGAACATTAAGCAAGACTAATTTAATCACATGGGTGCTAGACTAGGTAACATAAAAAATGGTTGCGGTCTTTTGGGTAGCATACCTACATAATACAGGGTATGGAGTGCTAGGTAATAATATGACAGAGATCAATGAATAAGAATCATTTATTGCAATGATATTGGGGCTATCTTGTATTGGTGTACAAAAAAATGTAGGATGCTAGAATGCTAGAATACATTAAAAGCAGGTATTTATAGTAATTTAGGAGGCTGAATAATGTTACTCATAGAGGGGGGTTGTGTAGCATTGTAAGAGGATCAATGGAAACATGTAGGGTTTTGTAGGAACAGTCATGCAAGGAACTGGTGATATTCTTTATGGGATAAACTAGTGGAGTAGCAGGAAAAAGAGATGCATTCAACCAAATATTAGTAACAAAACCTATAAAACAAAAATTTGCAGTGTAGTGTTGAACACAATAAAGCTTTAACAGTTTTGTACATATTTAAGGTGAATATTAAGTCTGACTAGGTTTATGAAAACGAGTTTACTAATAGAACATTATAATCGGTATCTTTTCAGACTGGTAGTTATGGGTATTAAACATTGTGAAACAAAAAAAATACAAAGGAGATAGATCAATCATTTAAAAACCATCTAAGGTAATTTACATCATATCTCAGACTGCTTCATAAGCAATTTTTCCCCCCTGTCTCTATTTCGGTGTCTTTACATTATATTAAGTGCTTTCATTCGGAGCAAATGGCTAAGCCCCAATTCGTATACATTTTCCGTTACCATTTCAGGTAACTGATAGTGGAATACACGGTCCTGAATATTTATGCTTTTATTACATTTATCACTAGCTATAGTATAATTCCACTCAAAAAAATGCTGATAAAGGAAATTAGCACTATGTTGACAAGGTCAAGTTAAAAATTATGTAACGCTCCTAAATCAAACAATTCAAATTTGAATTGAAGGTTTACTAATACTAGGCATACTTTTCATTGGAGAGACACCCTCTTATTAGTTTTAGGTGGAATTTTTCACTTACCAACTGGTATTTTTCCGGTCTTTGGTTTATTTGTTAGCACAGCCGCTAAAACATTTTTGGCTGAGTCTGAACCACTTAAATTGCCCGGAGGGGAAGATGAATAGAACTGGAACACAAGAAAAATTAATATTACCGTGTATTTGAAGGAACACAACTAAAATTACCAATAACAAATTGGTGAAAATTATCAACTATGTTCAAATACAATTATTATACCCTGTAATGGCTTGTGACCGCACATTGTTTGCATATTAAATTAAGATATGGTTTATTTAGAATGACTGATTGGCTATTTGCAATAGATTTGGCAAATTTAATATTATTTCTAATTATTTTATCGAATTTTGAAGTAGACAGCAACGCAGCCGCCATGGTGGCAGTTTGACATGAATGAACGGAATGAATCGCAGTGAAGTGAAGGAAGGAAGACTGACTGAAGTTGACAACTTGACAGTTAATAACCAAACTAACGTCAAACTAACGCCAAAATGATTGAAGTTGCTATTTTTTTAACTCGAGTTGGCGCTGGATACTTTGTCCTTGACCTTGAGTAATGAGGTCAGCCCCAGCACTAAGCTAAGCTGCACTACGGCAGTTTTCAGGTACAATGTACATACGCAGTCTAGGAATCGATCGGGGAATATTTTATTATCTACCAAGAAAATGAGTATTTGTTTTAATGTAGTACCTACATACAGTAGGTACATGCCTGCCTACTTATATCAGGTACAATATGTATGTTTAGTTAACAAATAAAAAGCCAAATCGTCAAGAATTCTAACATTTAATAAAGTTTTCTAATATCCTTACATATTGACACATCAATTCTACACAATTTTCTAAAATAACACTTTTACTTTCACAAACATTTAAGTTACCAATAGATTCCTTAATTTTGACTAGTTTCTCCGCTACCATTGGAGCTACAATATCATTCAAACTGTTGTCAGTGGAGCATACTGCAGCTGAATATAATAATTTACTAACATCTTTTCCATGATTATAATAATATTTGACCACCATTAAAAATCCATAAAAATTATAACTTAATCCTCTCAGGTCAATGTATAAATCCTTGTACAATCCATGGCTATTTATAAAAGACAGTTGTTCTTGAGAAAGCTTGAATTTGCTTGAGCTCAAAAATGATTTTACACCCTCAAATGTAAATGAAACTGAATCCAAATCATTATTAGGTAAGAAAAATCCGTACTCTGTAATAAGTTTCAAGTTGTGACTATCACCATAGCAAATAAACACTTCATTATACGGTTCAAAGTTGTTTTTAGTGTAAATTGAAAATCTAACATCGGAAAACATGTCTCTGTTTATATCTCTTATTTTTATGTTTTCTATACCTTTGCTTACTATAAGTTGGGCTTCGTTTCTTGCACTCGGGCTGTGGTTTATCATATCCAAATACGGACATAATGATATTTTCGTATTATCAGATATCAGAGTCAAAATTGAGTTTTCTATGTTTCTCAGATCAATTACTTTAGATAGATCCATGTACACACATCTTGTGTTTACTGTAAAATAAGCCCATTCATAATCTGACTTTGTAAACAGTTTTTTGAGCATCTGTACACTTCCATCCATACTTAAATTATTTTTCAAAACATTCACAAATATATTGAATGATAATTCAACAGCATCTTTTTGTTTGGAGATCACAGTTAGTATATCATCATCGATGAAACATTTAATTTCATTGGGTAAAAAGTATGGCACTGTGTATTCTTTAGGTAAACTTTCTATGTAAACAGCCCATCTGGAATTCATATTCACCTTCAAAAAAGTCAAATAAAATGCCATCAATGATTGGAATGATATTGAGTTCTTGTACTCGAGTAAATTTTGCTTCTGGTTTTCTAAAAATATGTTACAAAAAGGTAAGTCTGTCAAAATGGTAATAACATTGATTGTAAGATTCAATGGTAGATTCAGGAGCTCTTCTCCTGATTTGATCTTCTTTTTTGTTAGCACTCCACGACCAGTCTCGTCAAACACAGCAAGTCCTAGCTTTTCATTCTTTCGTATACCGTTTTTCGAAAGCCAGCTATTCAGTAAGATGATTTCAGCATTGTTATCACACGCACAAAACTTTCGAGGTTTTTTATGGCGCCTCCTTTTTCGAGTCCGGCCCATATTGTTAGCTAGGCGTAGCCCGCTTACATCTCAACGAATGATTAATTTAATAAAAAGCTGATTTAGATTAAATAATATAAACATTTTCAAACAACACCAAACCAAATCATAGTGAACAGCAAAAAAGCGTTTTTACAACGAGCGCACGCCACCGTCCAATCAGAAGTTAATTTATGTTGCCAACTTCATTTTTTTTTGTCCTTGTCCCAGTCTTTTTATTTATTCAAATATAAGCAAAATGTTTCAATCAAAAGCAATAGTTGTGTGGTATTGTTAGCGAATTGGAGTAGGGACCACCCAAGGCTGGTGGCCAGAGTGGTAGTGCTAAATTTTACTATTTCTATTCTGTTTTTTTTTTATTTATACTGACACGATCGCTATCGAGAACTAAAAACTATATTAACCAACTTGGTGCACTCGTTCACAAGTTAAGTTCGTACTCTATGGCAAATAAGTAAGTACCACTTTAGATGCAGTTTAGAGGTTCATACCTAATTCGGCTACTATTATAATGACCAGTGTTCAATCAAACCATCTCTTATAACCCATGACAGATCTGATGGTGGAAATCATGAAAAAATGACCTGGCAATGTAATCTTCCGATTACAAACAATGGGGAGTTGAATTTGCATTGCGTTTGATGCAAGTTCATGAATGTAAGGATTTCAAGTTCTAGCCTAGTTTTAGAACTTTTACATTGTCCGCTATCAGCTACGATTATTAATTAGCTTGTCAAATCAAATCAAATCAAAAGTGTATAATAATTTAGTCAGTAGAATCGCAAGGATCACTTTGAAACGTCCTAAAGCTAGGGCAGGTGTGTCTTGGTGCCAGATCTTTGCAACTAAGCTTATAAGAACGAGCAACTTACTACGGCTTGGTTCCTACCGTTTTGTAAGATCCTTTTTCAAATCAATAAGTAACAATAATAATAACAATGAAGTTCTAGTGTGGTACCACTTCACATAGTGAGACATAATATTAGGCAATAATACAAAAGCTAAAGTTTCAAATACTTGTGTGGACACTACCAAGCAGTGTCTATTTTCAATTTTATAAAGTACCTACATTACATTCGAGCTCGGGTAAAAAACATCACTGAAATGAGCAAGATCACGCAAGTTGGCAGCACAGAGAAAGCGCAGGGGGGGAAGGGTTTGACATTTGACAGTGACATTAAAACATAAACTGACAGTTACGCTCCGAAATACGTTCAAAAACATTGAAAACATGCTTACAACAAGTTGTCAGTGTATAAAAAAATAAGATCCTGCTACAAATAGATAATATTGATACTAGTCTACGAGCAACATTCGATACAATTTCACATTCGACAAAACTCGCCAAAAATGATTAAAAGAGTTACGGAATGAAAGTTTTTCATTTCGTTCAAAAACAAAGTCATTTCATTTCTAGCAAGCAAACAAACAAACCGACCCGACCGGCGGGTGACACCAAACAAACAAAACAAACTTCAAAATCATTACCAACCGCCATCCGATCCGAAATAGGCGAATCGATCTGTAAATCTAAAATAAATTCTGAGTTATTGTCGACATCTTCTGGAACCCATAAATATAGTACTCCAGCTATTTGAAGATAATGTCTATCCAACAGACAAAGAACTGCATAACTCTACGGGGCTCAGCCCAAATCCTGTGCGAATATTTGAGTAAGTTTGAGCACAACAGTTGCTCAAAAATATTTAATTTTACCTGGCTTAGTACAACAAAAATGTTATTTTTCTTATTTCACGTGCTCTAAAATGTTTCAGAGTATGCTATTAATTCGGTGTTGTTTCAAAGAGGCCTGTACCCACCAGAATCATTCAAAGCAGAGCAGCAATATGGAATCACCTTATTACTATCTGAAGATCCCAAAATCAAAGCCTTTCTCACCAATCTACTTTTACAAAGTGAAGGTAAGCCCAATATTCTATTGATGTATGACAAGTATTTCCTCCATATTCAAAGGTTTTAATGGTTAAGAGTATTTTCTAAATCTTATTATATTTTTGTATATTCCAGAATGGATTGTAAACAAGAAGGTTCGCAAACTTTCCCTTGTCATACTAAACGTAGCTAACCAAGAGATCCTCGAATGCTGGGACTTCAACGTCCAATATGAAGACGTAGACATCACTTTGAAAGACAAAAGTGAAGCAGTCAGTAACAAAGATTTGAAGAAAATCCAGCAAGAAATCCGGGATGTAATGTTACAAGTCGCAGCTACCATATCCTATCTACCATTTTTAGATTGCCGATGTTCATTTGATGTGCTCGTCCATGCGAGGACTGACTGTGATGTGCCAGACCAGTGGGCAGAGGCCGAACCAATAGCGATAGCAAACGCACAGAATGTACAGTTGAAATCATTTACTACAAACCTTCATAAGATGGAAACTGTTGTTAGTTATAAGCTTCTTGAATAGTTTACTTTAAAACTGTTTTTTATTAATGGAACTATGTGAAGCTAGCCGCAAGGTCTGCATAATGTTGCATTGACTAAGCTACATGTGGCTAGCTTCACAGTGTTCAAAGTTTTGTGCCGGCTACTAGACATAGTTTTGTTACTATTCAGGTTCTGATTTTCGCATGCTAAGTGTAAAAATGGCCTACATGTGTTTGAAAGCATGTACTTATCATCTTTGACACATGAATTTTGTTCTAAAACTTCGATCGGAACCAATAAGTGTTTTTTTTTTAATTTATTTTAAGAATTGAAAAAGTGATTTTTGTATGCTAGGCGATAAACAAGTTTTTTTATGGCAAATCACTTCAGTGTACAGAACACTTTTCATATTTGTTTTTGTTGTACCAACTATAACTTTTTTGGGTTTTTGGCATACATGTATGCCAAATGTTATGGCATCTTTAAAGAACTTTTTGACTGGTTCTGTCATATTACAGTATTTTACTTAAAGGGGTGCCAACTTATCTGTTTAGCAGGCCAAACAGTTAGCTTCCAGTTTATTTAGATATAAAAAATTAGATAACATTTTTTTTTGTATAAATACATAAAAGTTAGTCCCATAAAAAAAATCTCTCCTGAAAAATAAATTTTTGTTGTACAATTTTTGATTGTGGCGCCCTCTGGCCCGAATAGATGAGTTGGTACTAAAATCTACTTCTGTGTGGTGTACATTTTATAATGTTTTACATCAACAGTATTTTGTAAATAATTCTAGAATTAAGCCAAGTGATAATTTTCATTTATTTTATAAGGTTTTATTTTTACTATTCCATTGTTTTTACTTTAATATAAAAACACCGCCGTAAATGGGTGATTTTAAACATTGTTAATTTTTTTATTTTCGAAAATCCTTAGGTTAGAATATTAGTTACTGGTGTAAACCTAGTTATTCTAGTGTTATTGTAAGTATTTGCTTCTTTGGAATTTAGATATTATGTAACTCGTTAGTTATACCCTAACAATTTGTTAACCTTTTCAGGGTCACAGAATGTGGTATACCTGTAGTTACTCAAAACTACCATCTTCATGGCACTCGTAAGTTGTATGGAAAATGGCAAAGTTACTGGCCCAAAAATGGTAAGCAATATCAACATTAAATATTTGGAGAATGCAATGCTTCATCATTATCACCAGCCTGAAGAAGTCCACTGTTGGTGATAGGCCTCCCACATTATTTTCTCAGAAGAACAATTTGACCTTCTATACACGGATTTCCCGCGATTTTTAAAAACGCTTCGAATTACGGTTCGTAGTCGATGATACTCCACGGACAGATCAGACTAATACTATAAAATGTGAAAGTTTGTAAGGATGGATGTTTGTTACTCAATAACTCTAAAATGACTGAACGGATTTGGATGAAATTTGGCACAGATATAAATTATGGTCTGGAATAGTACATAGGTTACTATTAATCCCGAAAAATTAACGGGAACGGGGCGAGCGAAGCCGCGGGCGGCCACTAGTACATAATATTGGGACATGCCTCTATCTACTTTCCTTAGTCTATCGAATGATCTAAAGCGGTGTAAGTCTTTATGCATAGTGTTGGTGGTTAATAAAAAATGATAAGACCTTAAAAATAGTTTCTAGAAAATAAGACTAAAACCTTTTTTTAATTCGTATAATTTTATAACAAAGCACTTACAAAGTATCAGTAAAAGCTACAATAAATAACATCTAATCAGCAAATAATACTGTACAATCGTTAATACAACTTAACATGTTAATATTACATGTGACTACCCCTTTAAACATCTACCGTTATCTTGAATGAGTATCAAGAGATCTAAGGGTGTCTACCGTGCCTGGGGATTACTGTCGTGGGACTATTTAAACTCGTGGGATAGCTAGCTAAGCATTTTGTTTCATTTTACGATGTTTCATGTAAAAAAATATACAGCTTATTTTAAGCATATTTTCTAGCCGTCCTAAAAAGATCGTAATCAAACAGCTTATTTAAATTTAGTTCTTCTTACGGTCTTACAGATATAGTAAAAGTTTACAAATGTAAATGTGTAAAAGGCACTATTTTTTTACAGAAAGTTTGTAATATTAACTAGAATCTCAACAATATCAGGAGGTCAAGTGTTATCGGAAATAACAGATTTTGGAACAATTCCTACAAACTATGACAACAGCATTGCAGTGAGTATTTTATTTATCTATCTATCTAAGTATGTAATTATGAAGATACATTCAACATCAAAAGTCAGTTTTTATTTTTCTCAGTAAAAACTGTGACATAGAAGTATTGAGGTGAAAAAATATAGATGAAGAATTTTTAGGTTCTGAAAAAGTCGTCAACTTCTGATGTTGATCGTACTACTAAGGGGCGCCACTTAAATAGTCCTGACTCCACTATGATTCCCTATGTCATGGAAATCATAGCACACTGAGAACTACGACAAAACTAGATTCCTGTGTACCTAAAGTCCGAGTTTTGCTACCACATATTGCTACCAAATGTTGCAAGACAACTCTAAGACAACTCTAACCACGTAACGTATTTTTGCTGTCTCATCTTTTCTCCATACAAAAGAGAGACACGTAGGCGAAACGAAAGCAACATTTGGTAGCAATATGTGGTAGCAAAACTTGGTAACGAAATGTCGTAAATACACTGGGACTTCGGGTACTGGTTTGTAAAGTTCAAATATTTATACACTTCGCTAGACCTAGATTTAGAGAAGTAGGCATTGAATAACTTAAACTGCTACTCCACTTTTTTCACTGACCACAGCACCCAGGCTTCTAAACAAATATTTGCAGATTACGAAAACATTATGCCTAGCTGTCGTCGTCACATATCTAACGTTCAAGCACCATTATTGAACCTTAATCGTTCTATCATACCTACTTACATGAAAAATATACAAAAGTGTTAAAGCTTAGGTATTAATGTGAATTTCGGTAGGTTGTATTCGGGCAGTTATTGAGTATTTCTTGAGTATATTATCTTCAAGTTTGAGCAAACAAAAGTTCAGCGCAGAATAAGCAGAAAACTGCAATAGAATTAATAATACCTTCTCTATCTTAAACCCGTATTCTGAAGCAATGCTCCCTGAATTCAAGTATTTTTGACAGATCTTCATTGCATACCAGCTACTGGGCTAATAATTCTATTGCAATCAAAAGTTTGATACTATCAAGTAACAGCGATTACATATCTTGTTACCATTATTTTTCGACCACTATATTTTTGTTGCCATACTAGTTTTACTGAACGATAGCAACAAGACTAACTGTTGGTTCAATTCGCTTTTAATTGCAATCAAAGCTCATAATTATCAAAACTGACAGGTGCTACTAGGTTTTGATTGCAACAAAAGATACGCAATCACCCCACAGATGAACTATAAAAAAATATCTAGATTGTCTAAAAAAAAATTTTATATCAAAACCTCTATATGAAACTTTGTCATTGTTGTTTCATGGTAAACCAGCTGATTCCGACTTGAGCGTTGGTTTAGAATACGGATTATTAAAAGAGGTCCTAGCAGGAACTGCGCTGAGTATTACATGGTTATATGTAGGAATGCTTCAAATTTTATCAATTCGCGGTAGGTTCTTCGGTTGTCGAGTCGTTTTCGGTGTCACCACAGTGGCAGTCCCTCGTCTGTTAAAAAGAAAAAAACAAGTTTAATTTTCGTGTGGAATCACGTAAAATAATCATGCATTATTATTGCGCCTAGTATTGTTATCTCACAACAAATAGAAAAAGAAGAAGACATGCATTGCATCAGCATGCAGTTAGTATGGCACCATCTGCCGTTTCCAATCATCACTCCTTAGTCGAACATAGTTTATCAAAGTATTTTTGTAGATAAAAAAATAATTGTGATGCAGTCTAGGATTAAGGATTAAATATTGGAAAATGCAAGTGCATAGGAAGCTTTAGTACATTTGCGTTAAATAAATGAAAAAGTAACGTATTGTTTTTCATTTGAATAAATGAGTGCGGAGTGTTAGAGTGCACGACATACAAATAATTTTGAGAATACATACCGTTTAAAAATTCTGCGTTCGACTCATCAATGGATTTTGGGCACTTTTCACCAAGGCGTGTTAAGTGGTGGCCTGTTATCTATTTATATAAAAAAATGAGTTGAGTTCTAACTTCCACTTAACAAACCTTGGAATGATAGACTAGAGGAAAGTGCAAGAAACAAAAACAAATTGTCGCCTTTCTGTTAATTCCAACACTCATTCTTTTATTGCGTTTTCAGTTTTACAATTAGGAGTTTGCGTTATTCGCCTAATATTTGTTGTGAGACGACAAAACTCAGGGGTTCGATATAAACAACGACGTTCAGAGAGCAGCACTTACTGCTAGAACATAATATTTAGAAGCGAATGAAAAAAAAAACGAAAATAGGTCAGAAATAGTTATTTTTGAGCACGGCAATTTGAACGTCCGTCATTCACATCCACAGGCGTTTATTTACTATTAAAATACATAATAAATAGTCACTTTCTACAATAACTTAAATAGTGAACTTAAAAAAATCTAGGACTTTATACATAAAGAAAGGATGGAAAGATGAAAAGATCGGTCCCGTAGTGAGTCAGAAAGACGAGATTCCAATATAAGAACCTCCATATCAGAGTAGGTTAAAAGAAAACGTATTATATCCACAACCATTTCTCCAAAGGCCACACAAATATTCATTATTATATAAATAAATTTCTACCTAGCTATGTATGAAATTAAAACTGCTAATATGACTAGGTGGTAAAAACGGACCGGTATTTTTGAAAATTAACCTAATTTCCGTGAATTCTACCAATAATTTTGATGCAGGAAACTACCGAAACCGATTTCAAAACAAACTGACTAAAAAATTTGGTAGAGAGAGCTTGGCAGGTTGACATAATTTATGAAATTTCAGTCTTTTTCACCAAGTACTTCATCAGCAATTTAACTAATCTGAAGCTTGTCGAAAAACTTAAGCTGGGCAAATTGCCCTAACTTGGTGGAAAAGGCTCTTGTTTAAAGTTATATGTCAGTATCATATAAACCCTTACCCTAATAGATATGTACATAAATTGTAAGTCTCTTTATCAGAATATAACATACCCTACTAATCAAACCTTATTATTAACATCATTAATATCGAAATAATACATAATATTTTAAAATATTTACAACTTCAATTACTATTCAAGAAAAAAGTAGTTGATCGATCGTCGAAATCATTTTCATAAGTCGTTTGTTGTTTTGGAATTTAACACTCGAATCTGTATTTTAGAACTATTATTGAACCGAGCTTTTTTTATCAAAGCATAAGAAATCTATGCATGACTCGCGAAACGCGCAGTTATAGAATCTTTTATTACATAGAAAAAGTTGAGTTTTGCAATTATGGATTAGGTTCCTTGTTGACGATCTTACTGGGGACAAATACCATAATTTACGTATCAGATCAAAAGTCTACATGAAAAAGCAAATAATTAGAGTATTTATTAATAGTAAGTAATAAATAAGAATCTCTATTTTTCTGCTCAACCTAGAGAGATAAACGAGATTCAAAGTTTAAAAAATATTTTTTTTTATTTACACTTGCCAAGAAACTGGCCTAACCTTATCTAACGACATACGAACGGCGAACCGTCCTATATTCACACAAAATGCACTGTTTTTCGAAAACAGTTTTGTCTAAATCAGCCGCATTTGCACCACTGGGCGGCGTAATGTGAAAACCGTTCTAAAATTAAACATTCACGTGCATCGGCCACGCCATCATTAGAGAGAGAGAGCTATTTTAAAAGATATGTTTTTTCAACGAAATAGGCAATTAATAATGTGAAGATAATAAAAACTCATCGCGTCTCGTGTAACGAAAAAGTTTTCACACTCCGCCAGCCAGTGTTCGCGAGCTGAAATTTTAAATTTAAAATTGGAACGAGGTGGGTTATGCGCCGGCGCATCGCCTGCTAACAGTAGTAAGAGAGCGAGAGGCCCAGTTTGCACGTGTAGGAATGAGACATACTGCTTCTGTGCGAAACGTCCTTGTTCTCGCACCGTTGTCCTGCGAAGCCTTCCGGACATCTGGAAAACAGAAAAAACACCGTTAAATAGTCCTGAAATCCTAACAATCCTCACATAACCTAAAAACTTTGCTAAGCTCTGAATACGAGACCCTCAGCACATCACGCGAAAGAGCCACCAAGGTTTTAGACAAAAATACAAGGATGCAAAAAGCACGTGAAGTTTTATTTGATCTCAAATGTACTTACTTGCAAGCCTGTTCCTGTACAAGCTCGAAGTATATGCAGGTGCCTCCGTTGAGGCAGTACTCCATTGAAGGGTCTGATACAGCTGGTTTTGGACATGGCGATCCCATTGTCGCTGGAAAAAGAAAATAAGTTTTCATAAACAAAGAGGAGTAAGTTTTAGAACGAATCCTATGCACGGAACAAGCATTGTTTTGTGACCCACCCTAATAAATAAATAAATAAATAAATACTGTGGACAATTCACACAACACTACCCAGCCCCAAACTAAGCAGAGCTTGTAATATGGGAACCGGATAGCTGATATAATACTTGAATACATTTTTTTTTTTGTAAATACATACTTAGAATACAATATAACACCCAGACAGAGAACAAACATTTATGTTCACCACACAAATATTTGTTCTCGGTGGGGATCGAACCCACGACCTACGGCGCAGAAGGCAGAGCTACTACCAACTGAGCTAGAGGCCAGCCACTGAGCTAGAGGTAATAGCTGGATATCATTTTACTAATGAAACTGTAAGCTTCAATTTTATTTTCCCTGCATACAGCCAACATTGTAAGTGTAACCGATCACTCCATTGCCCCCTATTACAGTATTGTTTACACTGTTTATGTTTGGTTCTTCGAAGTGCGTTCCCAACAGTGTTCCCAGTACAACGGTACTGCAAACAATGATATGACATCAATTGATACGTCTGTTTACAAGACTTGCATGGTTGCTCACTGCTCAGTCGTTCTAGATACAAATGAGCTGTTATAAACATTGGAAAGATTCGCAATGTTTGAATACCTACCTATCCAATGCGTATAAAAAAGTCTGAGAAAGTTGAATCTAATAAG
The DNA here is from genome assembly GCA_939531255.2 of Thera britannica. Lineage (NCBI taxonomy): Eukaryota > Metazoa > Arthropoda > Insecta > Lepidoptera > Geometridae > Thera > Thera britannica. The sequence goes on along the minus strand of OW618034.2, from coordinate 14,121,407 downwards.
GGCAATTCTTTACACGTTAAAGATATCGATAGTTTATGGTGTCGCTAGCTTGCCTTTGGTCCCGCAAAGGCAAGCTAAATATTACTGTGACCATAGGAGCCATGCTAGTCATCCTAAAACTCTACTCTGTTGTGAAGTTGACTTGCTTTCATGCAGCTTAAGACATTGATCCAAAAAGCTTTGAGCACCTCTAATGTTGAGGTGATCTAAGTCCTTCCCGAAACGCATCGCCTAAAGGGTGAAGCGGAAGGTAAGGTAGGAAATAACACGTGTAATAAATGTATTCATACATGTGTCGGTAGTCGCAGAGTTTGGCGGCAGCACGCTCACGTTGGCGGCTGCGATAGCCGCCGGCCCCACCGCGCCTAGCGCCCTGCACTCGTACCTTGCAGAGTCTTCATACTTTGCATGCCTTATCACTAACACCGAGCGCCTTCTGGAATCAAAACAAGATCACGTTTAGATAGAGCAATCTTACTTTCCCTTATCACGCAAAGCACAACTTGGTTATGATTTCTGGCTTTATCAGTCTTTAAACCATAACTTTGATTGAAAGCCGATCAAGCGGCATACTTTACTATGAGACATCTCTTGATGAACGACAAAAGTCGTAATAAAAAAAGAAGCGTTGACCCTTGTATAAAGTGACGCACTGATGATGGATAAGCTCTTCCCAGATACAAAGTCTAGTTGATATTTGTCAATTGAAGCCAAGACAAAGGGACCCGACCCTGGTCACATTGCTCAGGTCGGTCATTCACGCCAGTCTGGTGTCGCGATTAGCGCTGTTTGCACTAATTGAGCTTGTTGATGTAAGAACCATTTGTTCAACAGGCTTGAACTAGATCAGCATGATCTTGATCGAGATCGGTCAATTGGGTCGCTGTAATGATTGGACTTTAGTTGATGAGTTGTCCTTCATGTCTGTGCCTAATTGCGATTGACGTCATCGTGATTGTGCTCGTCGTCGATAGGATAGATGTAGAATATATTAATTACAGAGGCCTAAAGGCTGATCCGGTTTATTGTCCGCGTCTTTGATTGGCAGAGGTTGATAGTAGCTTTCGACTATAATCTTTGTATCCAATAACCCTGTTTGTTAGGTAATTGCATTTCATATTAATGTATATTCAACGAATGTCTGTTTATTTTCATTGAATTTCTACGTAATTTTCTATAGGCTAATGACTTTTACCCAATAGATTATCTACAATAACTTTAGAATTTACACTCGATTTATTGGGATAAACAGTGGCACAACTTGTCCTATTTTTCGGCTTGGGGTGTCACACCAGGACTTGCTTTAGGCCCCTTGTTTTAAATGGAAATGGCTTCACCTAAAATTTTGCACCCGGAATCTCCGTAATGCAATATCAGCGACTGGCTTCCCATCCTTGTACCACGAGATCCGTGGTGGCGGCCTGGCGCTCGCCTTGCACTCAAGCCGCACTCTGTTTCCCTTCGTCGTCCTCACTGACTGCATTGGCTCCACACGCGCTGGACTACCTGGTGAAAGGAGATTATTATTATTGTATCATTTGGATAGCAAAGCTTCTGGAATGCTTCAATTCAATAAAACACACACGTAGAAGAAGTTTTGCAGATAGTTTAAATAAGTAAAGGCCTTCTAATCAAAATATTTGATATGTAGATGTACAGTTCCCTGACACTTGATGGTTTGTCTCGCCGTACATACGATGTACCAAAGTCTAATTACCGAATTAACATTGACGGCGTCCTAATGTCTGAATTACAGAGTCATTGTATCTTGTTACCGACATACGAGAGTCTATGGCTAAATTAACAGAACACACTATGCTATGCTAAGGTCTGGTGTCTTCATACAAATGCATTAGACTGTATTTCCATAAGTTATACCCAATATGTTTTTTATTGGTTGGTCATAAATTGTTTTCTTTACATAGGTATTGGACAAAGTATATTTTAATTTGGTTGATGTTTATCGTTTGTTCATACATCATAAGTATGAGAGCTGGAAAATTTTTGGAAACCTGTTATTATGAACGATTAACCTCGTTCTCCGATTTTGTTTCGAGTTGGTATAAAAAGGTAATTCCAAATAAACTAAATCGTTCCTTGTAATAAACTCTCTGGAGAAATTACGACGTCGACGATCCCAATCGGATCGAGTGGAAATAGGGAAAAGGTTGGTAATGTTTCAGATTCCACTTTGGTTACACTTAAAACGCGTCGCCTTCAAAAGTCCGGACTAAAAATAAAGCCCTGTCATTAGGCCAATGGCCTTATTATTTTGTGTGACGGGAAACATATGTAAGAACCGAAATAACGCGTATTATCTAAACGAGACTCATTCGTTGGACAACATCCCATCCTCAGGCGACGCTGAAAAAATTGGCTACGATTCAGTGTGTAAAGAAAAAAAACGAGTAGCTTGTAGTAAATCATTTACTATGTCTTTAGGATGTGTCATTCCTAATGTCTGGTTGGATATATCGAGCGCATTGCGTAACATCAAACATATCATCTTGTCTGATATTTTTTATTCGCCTTCAATTCCAGTGACGAGACTTTTATAGTGTATCGTTGAGGACTCAGTTATTGTCGTAAAGGTAGACTTATTGGGATGACGAAACTTGGCAAAGAGCCTCTCGGTAAATAGTGAAAGTGCCAATTTTGTCCCAAGCGCTTCCGACAGCTGGGAAAATGTGCACCGTCTGATGAGCCCTGGGATCATTAATCTCTGGAAAGGCAAAATTGAAATGAAAGATAGAATTTCTTAGGCTACTTTAGACGTTTTTACTCGTTATTAATCTTGAATGAATCTAAACTTTTAACAGCTAAAAGCACAGGAAAACCATAAAATTCCTCTGAAGCATGACGACTGAATTATGAAAACGAATAACTCTTTTGCACTCTCGTCTCAATGGCGATTCTTGCGCAACTTTGAGCTGAAGTCCCGCCCACGGTATATCTAATACCGACCACTTTGCGGTGTGTTGAACCCGATATCCTTGGATTTATAGCCACTAGCTCGACGGATTAGTTCATTGAGGCTTTCACGCCTACCCTATCTGTAGGGAATAGTTAGGGGTTTTTTGTGTGGGTTGAATAGATTGATTAAGTCTTGAGTAGCTTTATGTGAATTTAGATGTGAAAACTCTCGTGTGTTGTGATGCATGTACAGGTACCTAAATGTTTTTTAGGGCAGTAGGCAAGTTCTCGTTCTTGATTCAATATTTACATTATCTACCGGAGTATTGAGTCCATCTGATTATCTCCTAGCGTTTAACTACAGTTTTATGACTAGAAAATTGGTGTAGCGCTTTTTGAGCTGACCTCGTGGCTACTATGTATCAATTACCGATGCCCGTCAATGGCCTAGCCAGAGTATATCTCCCTCAATGGGATGCCAATAGTCATATGAATGGAGGCGTTGGAGCGGACCGTCCTTGCCAATCCCATCCCACGCGTGACGTCACACCCGAATTATGGCCACTTCATGAATGGGATAGGCGCTAATGGCTGTGAAGAGCAATGGACGAGGCTTCCTGATACAGAGTTAAAGACGTCTGACATGTTGTATGCGTCAGTGAACTAGCAAAGTATAAAAACTTCCTCTGCATCATTAATTTGGTACCTACTGCCTACCTCTCTTGTTCCTGCCCTTATCCAACACGGTGGGGTTGGCACAACATGTCTTTTTCTTCCATTCTCCCCTATCATTTGTCATCTTAGTACTCACTCCTTTCTTGTACATAATATTATCATCTCTCACACAATCCATCCATCTTTTCTTAGGCCTACTTCTACCTTTATATCCATCCAAATTCATGCCTAACATACTACTTAGTGCCTACCTACATATGCCAATATTTTTATCTGAACCATGGTTAACTCAACCTGGAGCCTAACACTCGGGCCGACCGACATTTTCAATGTCCCTTAAATACACATTGGCATTGCACAACCCCGCACTTTTTATACGTTTTCCGTATATCGTAGCTGTCGAGGCTTCTACTATGAGGTCGTCGATTAATTACTCAAGGAAATCATCCATTCTCTATTCGAAAAGAAGCATTAACATACAATTGCAAAATGATCTCGGTCGGCCCGAGAATTAGGCTCCTGAAATTGTCTAAAAGATTTTCTAACCTGGGTGCTAAAAGATTTTCCTTTAAATTTTATTCGGAAAATTAAACAGCGGATAATTTTGCTCCCATAACAACAAGTCCTCATAGAGCAAGCTTGATAAAATAAATAAGAGTTCAAGAACCAGGTAAAGAAGTATTTTCATAACGAGCTATGAAAAATAAAATCGGCACGTCTAGACAGTTATCACACCGTCACTAATCAGCTGGTATAAATAGAGCCAGCGACATCCTGAACGGAAGATGCAGTACAGGTGAGGCTGGCTGGCGAAGAGCCAATGACTCATGACACCACTTCGATACTACTTATAATGTTTACTGGATCGAAGCTAAATTGGAAAGGGATTTTCCTGGTATTGCGGTGTTGCGCCCAGGGGACACCAAAACCTGGGCGAGATCGTACACTTGGCGGATTTCCATCCTTATTAGATTTGAATAACACCACAGCATGATTGCATAATAGTGGAAAGTAATTTGGCAACGGGAAAAAGATTAAATTTAACCATCTACTATCCGAAACTTGGAGCAAAATGGATTAAGAAAAAACAGGAGTTTGATTAGTTTACGTTACGGTAAACAACATTTTAACAATGAAAAATGTGTAAATGAAAATGTACGGACCTGAGATTTTTGCGCGAATACTCGCGCAAAAATCTATTATCGGGTAGCGTATACACGCTACCCGATAATAGATGGCGCTGTTAAAAGTAACTAAACTTAGAGTAGAGAAAGTTCAGCCATTGACCATTAGAATAATTTTCGTTGGAATAGAAACATAAAAATACAAAAATAAACAACATCAAACAATGAAAAGTGGCCGTAAAACAATTTGTTTGTCCAACAAAAGTAGAGGGCGCTAGTAGCGGTTAACTACCGATATAAATAACCATTGGTAATTAAACTCACAGACAGACGAACCGACCGTATTCAAAATAAACTACTTTTATTTTTAATGTTGCACCACAATAGATGCATCGACGCGAACCGAAAGTAGAACCGTGGATTAGTTAGATCGCTGCTAATAGTTTCTTGAGTTTGGGCCTTAGGTAGTTTATTATTTTTGGGTAAAAATAATAGGTATTTTTAGAATTTAGCGCTTCGATAAACGTAAGTTGTTTTTGAATCTATTCTAACCCCAATAAACCATAGGATTTTCCACTACTATGTATTTTGTTTACTATTTCTACTTGTTAACTGTTGTTGTGGGATAAAGTGTGTGTCGAACCTAATCATCAAAGTATCGTGACTCAAAACGCCAGTGGCAAGTCTAAAGGCATTCGCACATCTAGGTGGTGGCGATGGCGATCTACTGAAGCGCTGGCAAATAATAATGACAGCGATATTATTTGGCTGGGTTTCAGCTGATCGCCATCACCTAGATGTGAGCAGGTTTTATAGAGTCCATCTATTAATTTAAGTTTCTAAGGTTAGCTAACAAAAATACTCAGGTCAATCTGAGAGATTCTCAGAAAGTAAAGGAGAAGAGAGTAATATTTAAGAAGATACAAAATCGAAGGGGAAAATGTATGGACATCTTTTAGGATTTTTAGGATAGATACATAATTGAAGGAAAGCGAGAAAGAGGAAGGCTAAGAATGAGTTACTTGAGCCAGATAAAAGAGAAGGTCGCTTTCATGTCGTATAAGGAAGTCAAGGAGGCCGCATTCAAAAGATTTAATTGGAGGAAACTGCATCAAAACAAGAGCTGAGAATTTGAGAGAAAACATCAGAATGAAATATCTGTCGATGCCATCGTGTGTGTTCTCATCATCAGTTCGCATTACTGCAGCTATAAAACGTTAATGTCTTCATGCGGTGATCGAGTGTGAGCTAGTGGCTGGCTCCTGGATCCACTCGTCGAATGCCCTATGCCCGCTTTGTACTCTAATTATTTAAATCGCTAGCACACTTGAACGTGCTATTTCTTTGTCATGGTCCGATATAACATAAAGTGAACAAGAGTGCATCCAAACTCTGTCGTCAAGATGCAAGGTGCAAAATTCTGTTGAATTTGCAGTGATACTTAATTTCGCCAAACTTTAAATCAAAGAAAAAAAGCAAAATATGATAGGTTGAATTAAAACATTGTTTTCAATTCCAATAAGTTCTTTCAAAGTGCTACTTGCGCTGCTCATAGTTCGACTATAAAAGAGTAATAATAAAGTTACTTAAACAGATAATTTTCATATAGGTACGAGTACAATTTACAAATGAAAGATGGCCAGTCTTTGTGTACGTGTTCCACCGTCACCATCTTGTATCGGTGTTCAAATCATCATAATATCTCTTTATCCTATCACATATCCAAGATTATCTGACGAACTGTCGATAGAGTTATAAAACTTTTCATTTAAAATCGCCGGTGGTCTGCAAGATCAGTCGTTAAATTTTAAGAGCTCATATGTAATCCCGTAATATAGTATCTTTCAATCATAATAATATGTGGTTTTTTATTATTTCGTTTTAAATGGAAGCTATAGGCAGCGCGGTAGTAAACTTATAGGTTTTCGAATGAGTTCTGCTATGATGATGGTTTTATTCGTCTTTCTTTTGAGTGGATTTTATAGACTTGTTGGCTATAAACAGTTCAATTTTATAAGCTGTTTATTTATACTTTTCATTGCTACTATTCACGGTAAGTACACCTATAGAGCTATGCACAAGATCAGGTTTGCCTACTTACAATATAATAAACACTACTACTCCGATTTTATTAAACATCATCACTTTTTGCAAACAATAGTAGATAAACTCAAATCTTGCCGTTTTCGTACCATCATTCCATTCAATCTATTACTCGGTAGCTTTGGTTTTCACGTGACACACTTTTTACGTCCGTTGCTTACACGTAAATAAACGTAACGACTGTTACAATAAAATATACGATAGTGTGACTCACACGTTTTCTTGGAACCCGTACCGATGCAAACGTAATAACTCTTGAGCTGATTGGAAGCGCCAAATTTTCGCCTCCACTTTTCGTGACATTGTTGAAGAGTCCGCATTTCAATTAAAACATCACTGTTCTTATCCATCCACATCCATAGTTATCACTCTTCTAGTCACATGAATTTCATCCCTCCTCATCTATTTCAAGGGGATTTCAAGGGATTTTTTTTTTTATTCAACAAAATCACAACGATCCCTTGAAATAGATTGTTCTTGAAAAACAGATTTCCAGGATGAACGACAAAGTTATGCACGTCAGGAACGTACCCTACGATGCACTGCTCTGCATCCAGCTTCATGTATTTAGATGTTCAGCTCCACGTGGCAGTAATTTCACCGGCACCCACACTCTTTAAACCAAAACAGAGCAATGCTGCTTCACGGCAGAAATAGGCATGATGGTAGAACTGACCCGGACGAGCCCTTCACAAAAAGCTCTAGTACTACATAATGATGCTGTGTTTCCAGCCTCTGTCTCTCTGTCTATAAGGGATTGGCCAATCGTGCCAATATTCATCAGAGTAATTATAAGATTAACGTCTGTTTTCCGAATCAGAGTATTTTTCGGGCAAAGCACTCCGCCCACGCAAGTGCAAAAATGCCATTTTGTTTATAAAAGTCTAATGGTATATAAAACAATTATTTTATTTTGCGGGAGACATTTACGAATTGTGCTATTTGTATATTGGGGCGAAGTTGAGGGTAAAACCCAAAAAAAAGCGGCGAGTAGGTTCAAATAAGCAATTTGGAGGACATTGTCATCTTTAGCAAGTACCTATGACACCTATGATAGACGCTTCCAGCACAATCTTTAATACTGTCTCGACTTATAATTTGGTAATAAAGCGCCTATAGTTTTATAGCCTTTACTGGCAACCAAACTAAGTACGAGTAAATAATATTAACCTGAGTAGCAAAACTGCATTATTGCACTTCTAGCAAAAAAATCGTTTGACAAACACAGTTGCTATCTTTGTTTACGTTGCGATGGCAGCGAAAAAAGTACGTAGTACGCATTCGGGGAGGCGGGGTGCGGGCGGCGGGGTTACTACGCTACGCAGCGGCGGGCGCAGGCTAGGGACGCGCTTGCCGCTAAGGGAATATCGATTATCCTATAATTTAGAAAGAAAAACCACAAAACCTTTAACAATAAAAAGTATATACAATTGATGAGCGCTTGGCAACAACCACGTCGGTGGCAGAAGCATATAGAATGAGTGGTATGTAGTTTATTTAACAGACTATGAGTAGTGACTCATAATGAATTGCTGCTTCTACGCTACTGCGCTACGGCGTAGAGTCACTTAACGTCAAGATTGAGTTGCTGTCTTACTAAAATCTGTGTTTCTAAATTAAATTTCATGCAATGTTCGTGCATAAATGTCTACATTCAACGAAACAGTTTTAAACCCACAGACTTGTGTTAAATAGAAGTCAGTTCAATAAATGTTTTTTTCCAGCTTTTACAAAGTCGGTGGTCATTAAATTTTTTCAAACAACTTTGAAAAACTTGATTAGCTTTAAGACATTTTAAAAGTGATCCTTGCCATTTGATGGCTCTGTCATTGACAGCGGTCTCGGGTCGTCTTTCGCTTTTTATCTACCGATTCGTAATCCGTTTCGTATTTTTCTTAGTTTCTTTCAATATTTAATAAACTATCGATAAACTAATGCTCGTCCTTCATAACTCGCTCATCCCTATTATTTTTTACTTAGTTCGGGTTTCCTTCGTCTCGCGTCGGGTTTTTTCGCTGGCGCCCGTTTTGGCGCGGCAACTCCTTATACAGTTATACGCGCAGGCAACCCCGCGAATTGTTTTTAAATGCGCGTGCGCAGACGATCCGACGAGAGTATTTATTGTAGAGTTCACTTAAATTGCTATGATTTTCTTCGAATTTTTTTCTCTCTTTCTCATTTCATTTTGAGGGCAAAATTGATTTTGATTTAGGCTATTTTCGACATCAGTCCATCGTCAAGCTATCATTGGAAGAATAAAATGCTATCTATATGTTTTATTCTTCAGATCAAGAATACCAAATAGTTGCTATTTTTCAAAAAAGAAGGGTCAATATTGTGCCATCTGAATCGATGGGAAAAGTCAGCAGTTTATTTTAGGCAAAGTTATATGTTACTTCAGTGTTTACCTGCATAAAGAGTACCTACGTCCAAGTTAAATTCAAACGTTTTTCAAGGCTATAAAGGATACCGTGAATAAATAAAGCTGGTAAATACCTTAAAGTTTTTGCCCACTGCACTCTTATTATACGAGCGCATTCAGCGGATGATCAGCAACCTTTGTTCATCCACACATGGCAATGCTATAAGTATTCATCGGCTAAACACAGTAAAAGTATCGGACTATTTTTTTGCGTGAATGCTTTCCGTCAATTTTGTTTCAAGGGAATTGTGAGGGGCGACTTTGGAGTGATCCTTATTTAATTAGTCAACTTGTATCAGTTAAACATTCATTAGGTATATAATTTGTACGGTGTTCGATTCTTTCAGATGCGTTTGAATTTGATCTTTTTTTTACATTGAGAATAATCTTCATGTCCGCAATCAGAAAACAAAGAGTCTAGATGTTGAGACGTTCTAATAAAAAACCAATTATAATAATGAATTAATATAATCTCAGCATAGCTCTACATGAATGCTGAACCGTATCGGCACTCCAAAAACGCAACACGATAAGTCTCATTTCGATTATTCTAATTTCGCTAACGCTCACGGCAATTTAATAAAATTATGATTTGAGAATTTCGTATGAAACCTCATTTTGTGCAATCCTCACATATTTATAATTTTATAAAGTTAGGCTTGCGGCGCACAACAATTTAAATATTTATAGGGTATGCGTGGTAGCTGAGTTTGGCATAATTTTATTGGATTCCAGTAATTTTATTGGGTCTAGATGATCATCGCGTGTTAAACTTTAAGGTGACCAGAAATCAGGAATTTGTGGCTTCCATGGCAACAAAGTTTGAACTTACGTATTTGGAAATTATAAAAAAGCATAGTATACCTACTTACTGTTTTCAAAATTATAAAGAAAACAGGCTCGTTTCTTGGGTTTGTATCCTTTTGAATTTCAATAAACTAGCACGGTAACCAAATTCGTATGCTTTGGTATATAAATTTTATTTTCTATTAACAGGATATTTATTTTCATACATTTTTTACCAAAATATTCATCGGATAAGACTCAATCCAACCCTTAATCTTGGAGGCCCTATCGGGACAATAACCGATTTAGGAAACATTTCAAAAGTTCGATGACTCGTCCAGAGGTCGCAAGTTGTCACGCAAACGGATGAAACCAATTCCAATTGGACTCCAAGACACCTGATTTATGAGATAATGCCATAGCAACAGATTTTGGCTCAATTATGCAAATATTTTGAAAAAGTGAAAGTAAAAGGTTCATCCAATTTCAGTGATATTCGAGAAATGTTTCATATTGCGGTAATCGAGGAGGCACTTAAATTTTAGCAATAGCAGACAGGGCCGTGTCACTTCGGAATGTTAAATAGGTCATATATTATGTAGATCAAACAACATACCTAACTGTAAAACATCAAAAGAATATTTGAACAAAGTTTGCAAATACACAGCTGAATTGGACATCTATTTTAGTAGGCAAAGAAACATAAAACACCAATTGAACCAATAACGAAATACCTTACAAATACCGACCACAATGACGGTATAAATCAAAAACACCGAAACATTTATTGTACAAACATCTCATAACTAGAACTGTACAAACAAATTGATAAAACTTAAGCTACTGTTGATGAAATGAAACAAGATACACATACCTACGTAAACTAAATAAGTAGGAAAGAGACAGGTGGTATGTATATTGTATAATAGGGTGTACATGAAAGTATGAGCGGAATAGCAATGAGGAGAGATAATGCAAAGGAATCCAAAGGAGTCCAAGTGGGTTAAAAGGTGAACCTTAAGCTGATACCGTAATCAGAGGTGTTGGCATTGCGATGCAAATGACGGCAATGCAGACCATTATGCACAATGGAGAAGACACTTCAATGAAACAATAAGAAAGCAGACATTTGATAAATAGCGACTGAATAAAATATGGGAAAAATATTTACGTCAATTTGAAATTAAGGTATTTTTATTAATGTTTGTTATTGCATAACTTCTTTTTTATCTGAAAGATCTTCTTTTTCTAGATTAAATGAATTTCAGCAAAATTGGTTCTGCGGTTTGGTTTGTAAAAATACAACTGAATTGAGAACCTCCTCCTTTTTATTTGAAATTGGTTCAAAAGCAATAGAGTTGCATTATGTATCCTCGAATGCAAGTTTTTCAATGTCTACAGATCAGTTTAAATAGGTCAAAAAACAAACAGTTTTGTTATTTTTTAAAAAAGAAAATGTGACTAATGGTGAAAGTGTCAACCAATTCCAGTACGCTACACCTCGATGATTTAAACGACGTCTGTGACGAGTAATCACGCACATTTGCAAGAGTTAAGCGAGTGAATAAGCTCTAAATTAGCATACAAACCACAAGTGTTAGACACTCGAGTATTTCACGTTGCTGTTCTTCTTACATCTAATTATTAATTATTTTTACTTAGATATGTTGTAAGCATTTTTGCGCCCTAATCAATTTAAAATTTTGGATAGTGGGAAAGTCTCCAGTATTTTTTAACGACTGTTTTTCAGAGCTTTGAACGATAAATGCTACTAACCTTTAAGTACCGACGTGCTATTTGAGTTACATAAGTACCGACGTGAGGTCTGACAGTCCACCCTAGCTTAATGTTAAATATCACAGTGGTTTTCTTGCATTTTCCCATAAATTTTGTTTCTGCGTGATGCCTATACATCTGTGTTTATTAAATTAACCCAAACTAGAAATATTTAAACATTAATTATTAATTATGAGCATATGAATCACAAAAGAAAGATTTTTCATTGAAAAATATAGTTTTTTACTAAAACCACATAAACTAAAACTAAACTTAAGAAAAGTTCTGAAAAAATACTTTTTCCTTATAGATAAAACCTATTTGAAACTATCATCATTATTAAAGCAGGCATAAACAGCCGTTATCTATAAAATCACAAGCCATCTAAATCGGTATCTAAGGCGATACAAACAGCCTTTGCAGATGAGCTGTTTCATTGACGACAGGGCTTGATTTCTTGCTCTTGGACTCTTGACAGTAATCATAACATAGAATCCGAACAGGAGGCATCAGAAAACAATGGCATTACTGAGTCAATAACCTCAGAGTCTGATTAGCAGCCGTCTTCATACCATCTCACCAAAATTTCTTCATGCTGGCTATAATAGGGTCGTTTTGATATTATTTACCACTTTTATTGTTACTTAACGTTGCCTGTTTAGTGCCTGAAGACCCTGGTTGGTTAATTGCGACATTAGACCAAAAAAACAATATAAAATGAGAAATTAAATAAACCAAAAAAGTTACATAAGTACCGACGAGTGGTCTCACAGTCCACTCGCGATCTTATAAAAGCCATAACTTATCGATATCGCACGTACCAACACTGTCACTCTCCATGAACACTCCTGGGCGACTGCTGGAAGGGTAGATAGAAGCGCAGGGTAATACAACTACGCTAAACTAGGTAACTCGGAATCGCGAACGGTCAAAGTGTCTGTCAGACCACACGTCGGTACTTAAAGGCTAAACACATGTAACCCAATGTTGTTTTAATCTTTTTCGCTAATTACCGACTGTTAAGGTTAATCATATAAAAACTTAACAGGCTTAGTCGCTTCGGCATCTTGAATCGATACAATCGACTAATTACACCGTTTGAAGGCGATCAAACATACGAGAAGACCTGCAAATCCGCTTTTTAGAATGAGCTGTGTTTTGACGCTGCCAATTTCAAAGTGATTGTTTTTGCTTTAACCTTTTTGCGAAATGGATCTGGATACAATCCCAGTACACACTTAGTCAGTATTTTGTTAAGATTATCCTTAGTTTTTGTGATGATTTTCATCAAAAGTTTACCTAAATTAATCAATGACAAAGACGCGTGTGTAAAAAGGAAACTTAGAGTAATGATTTGTATTTTTTATTTACTTAATGTCGAACAAGTCTATCATTTCTTTGATCACTAATCACCGAATCACAACACTGGCTTTAGTAAAAACGCATGTAATGATTTGCTATTTTTGTAAATGTCTAATTAGACCAATTGAAGCTGTATCAAAATTCTGCGTCGGAATTTGTATGGTGCTTAAGTGTTTTAGAGATTCTTTTAATCATCGTTTTATCTTGAAAAAGGGTATACATTGACTCTTAACTTTGTACTTTTACGATATTGGTCATCGTTGGTGTAAAGGAAAAACAGAAACAAGAAAAGAAAACTTAAATATTCCACAATACAAAGTAAGAAGAAATAAAACAAAATAAACAATAGAACATCCAAAAACAGAAAACCAAAGGGAAACCATAACCATAAACGTAGAATTATATGAAACCATTCAACTAACAGACAAACACAATAAACTAACGTTGTGAAATAAGTGGACTGACAGACTGCCACGTTTTTATATATATCTCAATGAAAATAGTGCTGCCCTACTTACGACTGCGAAACTTGCAGTGGGCGGTAGCCTTGACTGACACAACATTAAATGACCCCATAAGAAAAATGCACGAAAAAATTACTGAAGATACTTATACATATTATTGAAATGTTGTGGGATCTAATATATTTTAAATGATTGGCAGTATAGAGACCAAGTAAGATGAGTATATTGTTTTTAGAATTTTCCGTGGCGTGATTTTTCAAAAGCTGAATACAGAGCCATTAACATCTGGGCTAAGTACCTTCGTCCGAATTTCCACGATTGCCCAATAAAGTCATACATTACGATACGCGGCAAAACGACACAACCCGAAAAAGCGAACTTTCGCCTCCCACGTTTTTTATCTCTCATTGTTTTTGTCCGATGGTTGCTGGCATTTTCGGAATTCAGCCATTTACATAAATGCCTTGCAATCTTTGTTCAGCCTTAAAGGCGCCGCTGAGGACTGGTCGGGACCGAGTTGCGTACTCGATGCGAATCGTAAATGGTAAGCCTGCATCTCGTATTTGTTTTCTGTTTTTGCCACTCAAAGTTTCAAAAGTTGCGACATTTGTATGTTAATAAATTACTATTTTGTTAAACGATAACTTTTTTGTGTTATGGATGACTAAATAGCTGACACTTTGGAGGTGCTGGTTTGATGCTCGTGGCTTAACAAGTACTCTACAAATATTTATGTCAGTCAGGAAAGTAGATACCTACCAGTATACTTAAGTCTTGTACCAGTACTTATTAAACACGTACCCACAAATAATCCCGACTTTAAGTTATAATACGTACTTTAAATCTTGGGCGTTTGTTATTATTTGAAAAGTTATAAGGTTATTAAGACGGCGTTTAAATTAATTTAAGTTAATCACCTACTGTTTTATTAGTAATGTGTCATGGTGTAATCGTGTTTTGTGCGAAAATTAGTCACGTCTCATTTTGGCTCTAATTAGTTTTCAATATAATAATTTAGTGTTCAAATCGGGAGTCGAACCGCAGGCCATCAATCTTCACAGCCGTGGCGCCGTCTTTCGCTGACCCCAACACCCTATTTCGGTAAAAAATAAAAACGCGACCGCTACTATAAAGAATGGCCGGCAAAAACTTTAATATTCGATACAACATTTTCCCAAACAACTTTAAACCGTATACGTGGAAGTATAGAGTGCTGTTGATAGAAAATTGAGGTTTAAAGTTTGATAATTAGATTCTGACAGTTTGAAATCGGCAAAGAGACCGACTGTCAAAAAGCCGGCGCCAGAATCAACGTGCGGTAAATAAAACATCGAAAGCTTGAAATTTACGATTTGTGAGTTAGCCGCGTTTTGTGGCGAGTCGCGGATTATGCGGATTCAAAGGGATAACCAATTTTGGTTTCAATAGCTAAAAGAACATGACACTATATTTTGTTGTTCGAAGATAAAAGAAACAGCTTGCGTTTATCACAGCTAGGTCAGTCCAACGCAACGTTTTTATACGTTAATCGGGTTTCATTTTATTAAAAATAAAGAAGCGAACAACTATACAAATTCCACAATTGCATCACACACAATAATACCAAAGTTTTGGAAACTCGTCATGGTTATTAAATAATTCATCTCACAAGACCGATTCATCATATGAATAAAAATCTACCAGGAAACATATTTTTTTTATATATTCCCCTGAAACTTACACAAAAACATATGACAGTAGCCCATATTAATAATACCTTATTGAATAACATAAAATATACTCACAAAATTAATATCGTACCGAAGCAACATAAAAGAATCATCATAAAGTTTTCCTTGTCGGTATGAAATAAGACTGAAGGACTACCTATACCTACCTACATAGGTATGAAAACTGTGAGTATGACCAATATCAGAAGTCACCATTATCAACTTATCTTATCGGCGTATGATATCAGAATTACCTATATGTCAAAAGATGTAACACAATCCGTAAATCACAAAGATCACTTTAAAACGTCTTAAACTTAAGTAATTTAGGTAATTCCCCGTGAACAAGCCTATAAGAACAAGTAATGCCCATTCAGCAGGGGGCCTAATACTGACCTAGGTATCCCTTTATCAAATTCTAAAACAAAATGCAAAGTGAAAATGGGTGGTCAAATGCAAGTCCAACTATTACGTGTACTATTACTTACGTGGCTTTACTTTTTTGGTACTAAATCGCACTCTGTTTTCTCTTAGGATACAGCAAGTATGGTGAAAGAATATAAGACTATAGTAATAAACAATTTAATCAAAAATAAAGTCAGATAAAGCTCATTTTGAATAACCGATTTCCAGTGACAAGATATCATTTGGCAGCCGCTCTCATACAAATTACCTGTTTTACGCGACTTCCTTACGTATTATTGCATAAATATACTGTAAAATATTATAAAATGTGCATTCCGTGTTGTAAATCACTAATATAGATCACATTTCATTTTGAAAGACTGAAATTACGGGAACATCAGGTTTAATTATCGTCTCTGCATATTTTCAGTTTTTACACCTGTTGTGTTTTATTTGTTTCACTACACACCCACCTACTAAGCGAGTAGGTTAGTATTGAGTTGAATACAACTCATAATAAAGATTTTTATAATGTCCCAAAAGTTAAGAGCCGAGCGGGATTTGAACCCGCGACCTTCCCCTCGGTACGGGGCTGCGCTGACCACTGCGCCATCGGATCCTAATATAATAATCGGATAATAGGATCCGATGGCGCAGTGGTCAGCGCAGCCCCGTACCGAGGGGAAGGTCGCGGGTTCAAATCCCGCTCGGCTCTTAACTTTTGGGACATTATAAAAATCTTTGTGATTTCCTTAAGTGTAGTAAACACTATAAAATTAATAAAAAAACTCATAATAAAGCTCATAAAATAATTTCTATTAGTGCCTAGTCCTAGAGAGATTAAAAAAATAGTAAGTAAAAAAGTGCCTAGATCTTGAAAACTAAAGCACGATATTATGGAACTTCTAGTTACTTACGAGTAATAAGCAATTTGAAAAAAAAAAATTTGAAACTGGATTTTGGAAAAATTGCTTTTACCTACCTATATTTTTTTCGGTAAGCGCTCAAATATTTTGATCTGATGTTTTTGGGATTCCTTTGCGCCTATGTAAAAACTACTCACGCTCTGAAGCCTTGCGCACAACTAAGCGTTCTGCGATGGAATCAGTGAAACGCTGCCAAATATCGCTGTCATATTTGATAGCGTTTCACGTATTGCCACCGCAGAACGCTTAGTTGTGCGCAAAGCTTGAGTGGATATAAACAATTTGACTCATTTCATCTGTGGCATGAGTTTGACTAAGTACGAGGAAAAGTGATGATTTATCGGAAAACTGATCCGCATGATTCAAAAATACCAAGTAGTGAAGAATAGGATGACCGATGTCAAACAGAAATAAAACCATCGTGTGACTAACAAACTGCCGAGGACAGAGTATTTACTATGTCATTCCAGTTTGATTGTTCCCTGATATTTTGGCACACACATGCGCTATGATTACGGCAAAAGCAAAGTGTACTTAAGCAATTATTTATTTGAGAACTTATTTGTCAAATTGAAAGGTACATAAAATGGGTTAGGTACCTACTCCTATCACACCTCATTCCCATGGGGGTAGGCAGAGTTCCACTTGCTACAATCCTTGCATACCTCACAAACTCCTTCACATCTTGAAGATTTGATTTTATTTTCTCACGATGTTTTCCCACACCGTTTGAGATAATGGTATAGTGGACATACATTTTTGATCAGAAAAACTCATTGGTACACGACTGGATTGAACCCACAAACAATGAATTTAAACATGCACTAACTCAAAGAATACTATTGTTTTTCCAGTTAATTTATAGAAAATATTTATGAATACTTCATAAATAGCTGCATAACAAATCATGTAAAAACTTGGAACTGAAACATGATTGCACTCAGTAGAAAATGTAACGAATAAAAAACATTCGAATGCAGACTCAAAGGTTGATGCATTATCTTGGCAAGTACACTCCCCCCAAAAAACTTATGCAATAAAAACAATAATTCATTCACGCGCGACTATTCCCAGTTGTACTTCATATCCGAGATGCCTGCGCGGTCACAAGTCCAGACGGCTTAAATTTAGAACGGACTTTTTTTACGTCGCGTCAAAGTATTTTGGTTGCAAAATACCGTTTCAGCAATCGACGGAGAAAACGTGAAAACGAAAACCAAAACGTGAATACCTCCGCTAAAGGAGGATCTAACATTGCAGGTAGCCGTCTGTCTCGTACCAAAATATCCCAGGAATTAGTGAATGGATTTGAATGCAATTTTAACTAATACCGCTTTCCGATGCGGGGATCAATTTTAAAGCTGGCCCGGTTTCGTTCGCTTTAAGACGCTCCATAACTTACAAGGGTTAGTTTATGGGTGCAATTTTCATTTATCATCCGCAATGAAATTCAGAGATTTTATCAACGTTTTTAAATCATCGCGATGATATAATGATGAAGGTTAACACGGACGAGTTGTGGTGTAACTGAGCATAAATTTGACTAATCGCAGGTATGTTTATTTATATCGTTGCAAGTTTTAATCAGTGGCGAAAATATTTTTATTTATATTTTGAGCCCTAAAAATCGTGTTGACAGGTGCGTCGACGGATGTTGTCTTGGATCGCTTCGTTTTTCGTCACCGCACATAAATTAATTTCGCTGAGTGTACGTGACCCATATTTTTTGGATTTGAATAATAAGAATTTCCAGAACTGTGACTCATTATTAATATTTATTTACTGCTTTTCAGTAGTACCTACGTAGAGTACTCATTCACCTATAGAGTCAATAATATAGAAGCTAGAAATATTATGCAGATCTTATATTCATTTAGTTTAATTATTTTTAACATTTTCAACATAAACATTGACCTTGCAACCAATTCTTGTGAGACTTTTTCCTACTAACTATGTATAATATGCATCCCTGAAAATAACACCCATATTTTATCGACACCTACAAATTCGATTCTCCCCAAACCAACAAAAACTATATAATAACTGAATGTAATGGCATAAAAACGCAGTGACCGCAGCTGTGGTGATTTACCTGAGGAGTAATCACTTGGTGTCTGCCTTCCTCACGTCACGTTATTGTATGACATGTTTTGACGTCACAGACACGTAATAAGCAATGTTTATGCACGTAACACGACACCCACTCGGTGCGCGAGTGTAACGTCTCAATTTGAAATGCGTGCTTATGGGAAAAAACTAATAAGACTTGTACCGATCGCAACAACAACAACAACATGGTCGTTCATCCAAAAGTTTTGGGCCAAAACTGACAACAGTCAACGAGTGCAATACTCTCAATACTTTCGTAAGAATAACAGAAACATTCTTCAAAATGACTTTAAAGAGACTTTAATTTTATAACTATCACACAAAGGTCATCAAAAAACAGATCGTTTTCAGCACTTTTTTCGTTGCAGTGGCCTCAAAGCACGGATAGCTTCGAACTTTAGTTTGTCTACAATGTTATTAAATGTATTATGTGTAAGAAATTTCACCTGCCTATTAGGCTCTAGCTCTCTGCTAGAGCAGTCGCTCTTAGCTGGCCGCTAAGTTTGTTGCCTTCTCATTTGCTAACATGAAAGTGACCGTGACAGAAGCATTTTAGCAAGCTGCTCTCTGTCAGGAATTATGAATGAGGGTAGATCTAAAGATACAAGCTACCTTTGCAAAGATGATTTTGACAGCTCTAGAAATTTCCAGCTTGATTTTTCTGTCGGTACAGTCGGCGGGTGCTATTTCGATCACGCCCGCCCAGCCAAGTTTATTGACTCTGCCTAGCGGACAGTACAGCACTTACAGCTTTACAGGATAGACTGAGGGTTTTCGTTACTTACCGTTTCACCCAGCTTGGCTTTGACTTTTCACCTAAGTAGGTATATCATCGAGCTATTGATTATTATAATGTTATGTTTAAGTTTGTTGATTTGTACCTCTGTAATTGTACACTAATATCGCGATCTAATTGATTTTCTCCGTTGATCAAGTTTTTCTTATTATGTTTTCCTTGTAAAACAGCTCGAAGTTTTTATACTTTTTGATAGAAATGTTTTCCGATATCGATGGGCGTGACATTTTTATAACCTAATCGACTTTAAAAGCTTATAATCCACCTTAATTCGTTATGATTCTGCGCGTGCGGGGGCAGATGTTGCGCGCAGCTGCGCAAACCGTTGCATTTGCAAGATACACTGATGGCTGATGTGCACTGAAACACTAACCAGCGATTACCGTAACCATCGGCTAACTTGAAAGCTGATGTCTTCTTTTTATGTTTCTTAAAAGATAGACTTACATAGTTTTACTCAGTTTAGTTGTTACAGTTACAACAAATACCTATTTCTGTTTTATTTTGTAAGGTATCCATTATGGAAGAAAAGAGCCTCTGAGGCACATTTATCCTTTCACCACACCGGTTTAAAACAACTTGTAACACAAAAGAAGAAGAAGTAATCTTTTGGTAGTGGCACTAGGGATACCAATAATAGAGCCATTTTTGTAAAGTCAACATCCCCACCACTGGGTCTAAGCGCGCAGGGGGCGTGGCCACACCTGCCACGCCACCTGCCAACTCATAAGTGAACTATACTACTAATCTATTGTTATTGATAACGAAGTTCTCAAAGATAATGTCTGTTTAAAAGCCGAGAAACCGAGAAAGTTATTTTGAGTGTGCTTCAGGTGTTAAAATTTTGTGATATAAATAATCAGAATAATTTTTTGTTTGGACATTCGCCTGGTAGAGTGTTAGTTGTATTTTTAATTTAGAAGATTTAAATTATAAATAACGTATTGAGGACAATCCACATAACACTATCTAGCCCCAAATTAGGCAGAACTTGTACCATGGGAACCGCAATGGGAAATGGAAAATGTAAGCTGATGATTTTTAAGAATACGATATAACACCCAGACAGTCGACAATCATTCGTGTTCACCACACAAATATTTATCCTCGGTAAGGATCAAACCCACGACCCACAGAAGGCAGAGCTACTACCAACCGAACTGAGAGGCCAGTCAATAAATGAAATATGATAGAAGAGAAAATAGTTTCGTAAAAATTCACTAAGTTTTTTTTCTACTGTGACGATATTTTTCTTAGTAAAGATCTTTTGTGCTTTGACGTTCTGTGAAGGGATAAGATTGTTAGATTTCTATTAAGCCATCGAAGGCACGCTACATAAAATGCAAATCAACGCACCAGCCCAAAGTAAGTTAATAGTTATAATTAGCTAACCGGTGTGAAGAGGTTACCGCTACCTTTGTCTAGCTAGCCTATTCCCACGGCTGTATACAAAAAGCTCTGTAATCTGTTGGTTTGTTTATGAATCTTCATCCAAATGCATAATATAAGATTATGGATTGTCTCTCGGACACACGTTAAGAAAATATTAGCTTTAGCTGCTTAAAAAAATCGGTTGTCTGTAAAGTCGGTTTACTGACGATAGTTGAACGTGACAACGTCATACAGCTGTCCACGCGGTCGCACCGCTCACTTAAGTAGGAGAGAGACAGATGTCGAACGCTGCCGAACGCGGAGGCCGTGCGTGCCTCTTTGTCGCTCGTTCCGCGCTCTCGCTTGCACTTTGGAACGCCTCAGAGCGAGGACAAATAATATTTTAAAAACAGTACAATTAAAAAAAAATATTATAGTGAATTTTTGTAGTTTTTTGTCATTTTCAAATCAGCAACCTTCATTACGGTCACAATGTTTGGATGGGTGTCCATCATCATTCTGCCCTTATGGCACGGAGTGGGGTCGTTTGAAACCACCTTCGAACGTACAGTCGCATCCAGTAAAATGGTTACACTTAATAATACAAAAAAAAACTGAGACTAGTCTCATAAATTTGCCATTGCAGAATTTACTATTCTATGCCAAAATTATGAAGGTAGTTTTAAAAATTGTGAAGTGTCTTTGTGGAGGTGACTGTACACCCGTAGCCAATGCCAGTGGATAGGTAATTAGTTGGTAGTTAGGTCAAGGCTGGGAGCGACTGCCAACATCATAACAACTGTATTTTTGTTGTTTTTCAATCGTTCATCATTTCACTGGTTCTTTTAAGTTTTTATGCTAGTGACTAATCTATGGTATTTTTTTGAAAATACTCACGTGATTTAAATCAAAGTATAAATAACATTTTCGTAAAATTTGTTAGTATTAAAGATTAAAGTCTTTTTTCAAATGTCATGTATAACAAATAAGAGGAAGAAAGAACATAATGTACTGTCTATTAATCAAAAGCATAACAATAACACACAAGCAAGAAGCTTCCTGCTTGTGTAGTAGGTGTAAGTAAAAAAATCGGTTGTCTGTAAAGTCGGTTTACTGACGATAGTTGAACGTGATAACGTCATACAGCTGTCCACGCGGTCACATTGCTCACTCAAGTAGGAGAGAGACAGATGTCGAACGCTGCCGAACGCGGAGGCCGTGCCTCTTTGTCGCTTGTTCCGTTCTCTTGCTTGCACTTCAAGCCTTAAATGGAACGCCTCCGAGCGAGGTAACGCCGCATGAGTCATGTTTTTTCGTGCGTGATAGTATTATCTTATCTGTGGTGCAGCCAACTCCGTCGAATTATAAGACGTCAAAAAAAGAAAGAAACATTTTTCAGCGACATACGTCAGCAGCATCCTCCCACATCGCGTTACTAATAGTCCCTAAAGTTAATAACAAGACGTGTGACGAGTGTCTAGACTTCATTCAGACAACAATTCGAAGGGAATATGATACCATTCGTTTAATAACTCGAACACTTATGTAAGGTTAACTTCCGGCCGTGTCTTGACCTGTTACATACGTACTTGGATAACAAGGAGATAACACGCTTGCTTTTGGTCTATTCCAAGTTTCAATATTCTGGATCGGAGACTGACGAAGTAAGTATGTGATTTTCCTCTTCGGTTGTTGTCAATTTAAGAACATAACGATTGGGTTCCGTTTTGAAAGCTAAGGGTGCCACTGCAAGTGAAAAGTACATATACATACCTTAGACTTAAAATATTTGGGTCTGAAATTAGTCTCAGAGCAATGCAATGCGAAAAAGACGTCCTCGGTATACGAGCTATGAGGAAATACAACAGTTCAGGCAGGTATGTCGTCACTTCTCATTAAAAAAAAAAACTTCAAAATGCGGAAACAAAGCTATGAAACGCTAGATCCAATCTCAAAATTAATTAGTGCCATAATTAGCCAAATTCCAAAGTTCAGCGACCTCACACACTTTAATGCCATCGTAAAACTTGCACGAGGCATATCTAACAGCCAGGGAGACTCATTTGGTTTTGTTTGTTTAAACTAATTGTGAAAATCTTTACACTGGGGTTATAAAGCGATAAACAAGTGGTCTTCGGGCCAATCACGTGACTCAGCAGTGCAGAACACTTTTTTTTTTATCTAACCCTTTATCGTCCCACTGCTGGGCAAACGTCTCCCCCAAATCCTTCCAAACATCATTGTCCATCTCTTCATCCCACCATCCTCGTTCGAGAGTCGCGATTGTCCCTCCAGCTTTTTTGGCTAACCCCGACCTCGCCGTCGATTTGAATTTATTTGGGTAGTTTGATGAGTTTAAGCATCCTCTTGTACCTACTTAGAAAGTGATGTAAATAAATCAATTAGTAGTTACAGATAACATTATCATTTTACGTTAAAAAATCTCAAATAATTAAATTGTTTTTTTTTATTTTTACTTAATAAAAACAATCAAACACTTTTTATCAATATAAAACAGTAAAAAAACATTTTTACAAATATATTATGTTTCTTGCATACAATACGCATAAAATAAATGCAAGCTTGATATCAAAGACAGATAGATATACCTTCTTTCTGTTTGCGTAAACAATGAATTATTTTTTAAGCGTGGTATAGGTATGTTTTGCCATAAAAACATTTACAGCGATTATCAATCTCCTATAAAAATACTTTAAGGTATTTACGACCACTGAAATGTTTTATCTTGGTGATTC
Source organism: Thera britannica (assembly GCA_939531255.2). Lineage (NCBI taxonomy): Eukaryota > Metazoa > Arthropoda > Insecta > Lepidoptera > Geometridae > Thera > Thera britannica. The sequence goes on along the minus strand of OW618034.2, from coordinate 14,097,710 downwards.
TACGTTTGATCCATTCCATTGTAAGTGACTATCAGGATCCTAATTCATATCGGATCATTTTGCATTTTATTTTATTGCTTCTTTTCAAAGAGTGAATGGCAGATTTCCTTGAGTAATTCATCGACGACATCATCGTAGAAGCTTCGACAGCTACGATGTACGGAAAACGTAGAAAAAGTGCGGGGTTCGAAAAAAAGTATATCTATCTGGTTCCCATATTAATTTGGGGTTAGATACGTCCACATTGTCCACAATATTTATTTATATAATAAAACAAATGTCTTGCGACGTAAATACATTAGTATAATTTAAACTAATTGATATGATTGTCAGACGATTTACCAGTGGCACATCTGTTTATAAACTAAGTGCTAGTGATGACTGCTGATTACAGACAGATTGTCGATGATCCTCAAGTGGCTCAAGTAGGCACTGACAGACGCGATTACTAACTGATTTATCGATAAGTAGTGATGTACGGGATTTACGAGCAAATTGTTGGTTAAATCTTGTTATAATAATAAATATTATGCTGAATGTTATCATCATTTTACTAGTTCCACTATTACTGAACCTTGAATATTGTTGGATAAAGTTTGCGAAGCACAAAATCGAATTCTTTATTAATTATTAGGGTCCCGTATTACTAAGACTCCGCTGTCTGTCTGTCTGTCTGTCACCAGGATATATCTCATGCACCATTATAGTTAGACAGTTGAAATTTTCACAGATGGTGTATTTCTGTTGCTGCATGCAATAACAAAAAATATTATAATATATTAAGCAATAAAAATGAAAAATTAAAATAAAATTAATACTAAAGTCCCATAATACAACAGACACAATTTTTTACAAATTTATAGATAATGGTACGGAATCCTATGTGCACGAGTCCGATTCATATACTTGACCAGTTTTTACTATGAACAGTTTTCCTGAACTAAAGTACATTACATTTATGTGAATCATCATTTACAACCTAATCATGATTGTAAAATCATTTCATTTCATGATTGTGAAATTCCCAATAGATGATCGATCTCCTATAATAATTTCTAGAAGAAAATTTAACATTCTGTTTACAATTTTTAAGATTGATTTTTAAGATTACAATCTTAAAAATTGTAAACAAAATGTTAAATCTTACTTTTTCATGCGAGTTTTATGATAATTTTGATTTAAAATGATTTGTTTGTAAAATGCCTGTTAATAGATAAAAAAACTAGACTCATCACTGAAAAATTTTTGGAATTCAATTAGTTGGCCTTGCTCTTGATTTTCAATTGTTTACAAAATATCACTTACAAATGTATTACTATCTCAAAACAGCATCACAACTGGTACAGTATTGTTTAGCGTCGTGGGCATTAAACTCTGCAAAAATGTGCTTTTAATTAGAGAGCATTAGAACTTTTTTCATGTAAACACTCGTTTACAAATATTTGTTTTAGTTGTCAAACAGACGTCAGTTTTGATGGGGTTAAGGGTTCTTGAGTTAAAACGAACATCCAAATACTAAATCTAGAATTTCATTTAAGGACACTATCTATGTTTTGGTTGATAATTAAACTGTTTACTAAATAGGTTAAAAAAAAATTAGAAACCTACTTTATGGCCAAACTGATGAAACGACTTTGATGAAATTGCTATAGGAACAATCTGGAAGCAATATATATCAAATCGGCGGCTCATGAATGACGAAGTTATGTGATAACAAATACCTACTTACAAAAAAAAAAACCAAATTGAGAACATCCTCCTATTTTAATTTAGAGTCGGTTAAAAAAACAACTGTCGCTTATCAAACATCTTTTACCAATTTGCTGAAGATGCCACCAACCAACAACTCTTTGCTAGAGGTGGCAATAGTTCCAGCATGGTTGTACAAACAAGTTCGAACAGTAAATAGAACAACGAATACGGTAATTGACTGATGATGCTTCCATAAAGGCCTGCGCTCACCTATGTCGCTGGCGATGGCGATCAATGAAACGCTGTCAAATTTGACGGTGATATTTGACAGCGTTTCATTGATCGCAATCGCCAACGACCTAGGTGTAATTGGATAAAAAACAAATAAGTTTATAGGTATCTACATAATACCTACAATAATATAAGTAAAAAAATATATGAGTAAGCAAACAAACAATAAGTAGGAGCTTACCTACTCTTTGTTTCTAGTCACTCATTATGCTAGTTACTTAATACATTACTTAAATGTGCGCAGGCCTAATCAAAACGCCACAAAAAAAACAACTAATCAGCTGCGAACTTCAAAAACGTCAAACCTCAGCAGGTGTTGGGTTACAGTATCTGTCGGCTTGTTTTGTTTTTTCTCGCGACCGGAAGAAGCGCACTCGGTCGGCACTAATTGCTAGGTGGCGCTTGTGGCGATTGCTGATAAACGCTTGAAAAAGTGCCCTTTCGAGCACGCCAGTTGACTGTTCGGTTAGTCGTGAAGAAGCCACTTATTTTATTTAGTTTTTGAATAATTCAACAGTTGTCAATAAATAAATAACTTATTTTGTCATAAGTCTTTGAAAGTTACTAGTAAGATAAGCTAGGTAAGCAGAATTATAATCTAATAAACATAAAACTAGAACGATTATTTATTTTCTAAAATTTAAGGTAAAAAAAAATTTTTTTTCAATCTTTAGTCCATGCATAGCTTAGCAAAGTTTATCGTAAAAAACAACTGTTTTCAGGTTGTATGCTTCGAAACCTATAAGGCTAAATTTTACAAAATTATTTACATTTTATAAAATCAACTAAGTAATCAACAAAAAATGCTCATCGTTTTTTATTTGAAGTCGGTTTAAAAGTAAGCTGCACACTATCACAAAGCTCCAAAAAGCACGTGGCATTCGCGTCATCAAGAGAACGCACTTCTGGCCACTTCATCCGTCGGCAGATGCTTAGGGCGGGCGGCGCGAGGGCGTTAGAGATCATTACCTACTTCGCAATGAAGGAGGTACTCAATGATCTTTGATATACATACGAGTACGTACTTTAGATTTAGAGCAGTGCCTGGGTAACAGTAATTAAGTGGTATCACGATTTTCTCAAGTGGTAGCACGAATCATGAATTGATAAATTAAAAATATTGGTTGGTAACATGTCTTAGAATTTAGTAAAATCGAAAAAGCGTTTGTGTTCATTAGTACCTTTTTTGCAGCAAGCGACAGAGACATAGAGCACTAAATTGGATGTATAGTTGAAATGAAATGAAATATTTATTTGCAAGAAGCATGGTTACAATTCGATCGTCATGTAAAAAAAAGTGCCTCACATACTTCGTCGAAGACCGAAATACAAAATTCATAATAAAGATATTTGGTAACTTCTATTATTTTGAATACATTAGAAAAGGATCCCAGCAAGAGTTTTATGTTGCAAACTGCGTATTTTGTGTTTCATTATCTTTTGCTAGCAAAAGCATCTGTGTAGAATTCATTATTCCGTGCGACTAAAATAATTTCCCTTCGGTAAAAATACTCGTCTCCACCTCCAGAATTACTTTTATCTCCAGAACGCCAGTAGTTTTTGTGTCTAATTTCATAAAGTAACTCGTACTAGTAGCGAAACCCGGCGTTACCCGGGTAGTCTTTGAATCAAATTTGATTATTCTAGTTCATCTCAGAATGTCATAGAACATTCTAGAACGTTTAGGAACATTCTATTCTAGAACACTTTGGCAACATGTATTTACATAAAATTACATGTTTGATAGAAAACGATAGACATAGAATAGTCCCTATGTGTTAGAAAAGGATACAAAGATGATATTAGCATTATAAGTTCTCCTAGCACTTAAGTTTGTGTAAAAGTTTTAAATAAAATAAAAATAGATTTTCATAACTTTTGCCTTCCACAACCACCCACTTCCATCAATCAATTCCGACCAAACTCCTTTCTGACAGCAAGAGACCTAGAGGTATAATATATCACCACAACGGGGAATAGTACATCCTAGTTGGCGGTGCTGAAGAAAACCCTTTACACACATACACACATGCTTTTTAAAATAAATATATAATAATAATGTAGCAGCGTTGCTCTAAAAACGTTAAAAACATACAGACACTTTCGTATTTATAAAATTAGAATGGATTAGCCAACAGAATAAAAATAAAAAGCAATCAACCATTGCCACTAAGATAATCCGCAAGAAAATCACAGCCATTTCATTGACAGTGCGACAATAGAGCATTACTCACGCGATGAGTAGCGGGTATTATTAGCCTGCTGTTGCTGCAGCTAGGTAGATACTCAGCACTGTAGACAAGTGTGTCGATGGTTCGGCTGTAAAGTAAACAGCTTGTACTATTCTAAATGATTTGTCGAGGGTTATTTTACCAACCAACGCCTCGTATACGGCACTGAAAATATGGCATACGATTTTTCTTAGACTTGGTAAATTCTTAATAATAATAAATATTGTGGACAAACTACACAACCCTGTCTAGCCCCAAATTAAGCAGAGCTTGTACTATGGGTAATACTTATAATATGGAGTTGGTTATATTAATTTCAGATCTCTTTTGGTGAGTCGTGAAGGTGTTCTTTTCATTTCGTTTTAATAAATTTAAATACAGTTGACTAACGATATAAATAATCTTTAATCAAAATGCATTCAGAATAGTACCTAGTGACATATGAACGAATAGTGGGTACATTAATTCAATTCTAAATAATGACTACTAAACAAATAGGACCTAGATCTAATCTTGACAGATCAACACAAACAACACGCAATCGGAATCGTAAAATACTTAGCAGAGAAGTGATGGTGTCTTGGTGGAGATCCGACTCCTGTTCCTAAAGATTGGTTAATGATCTTGAATGGTTAGTGTAGTACTTCGTAAAGCTACTTATAGTTGGTTTAATTCAAATCTAGGTAAATGCATATATTCTGTTATGGAAGAAAGCTTAAAAATTGGGTTTACTGAATGTTACAGCTCTAATATTTTGCCCTGGAGTACCTAACCTAGGATGATAGCCAATATAACAACGCAGTAAGTTAAAACATAGACAAAAGGTATTCAGCCAATTTAAATCTTTAGAAACGAAATAGTCGATATCACTAAAGCAATCAGCTATGATCTGCGATGGCGATAAGTTTCAGCATAGGATATAGATACAGTTGCACACACTGAGGCGAACTTTGACAGTGCAATATTTGACAGCGATAAACTGATTGTCGACGCAGGAAATCTGGATGTGCGCAAAGCTTTAGATAATAAAAACACTATAATATGCAAAAATCCGGCAAGTAAAGTCGTAGACCGAAGGTATCAGCCAATAAACCTTTGTAAACGATATGTCGATAATGCGGGGCAATTTGGATGATGGATATCGGAGGATGTGGGTGAAGGTAACGCACAGAAAGGTCAGGTATTGTAACTTATTACTCATGTTATTTAACCTGTGCAATTTACGGAGTCACAACGCCTTGGTGTGATAGCGAAATGTTCTCGTTTGTCGGAATTGTACAACTTGTTAAAAAAATGTAGATAGCCTCCTTTTCACAACGAACTCCGATACATTTTATATATAGTCCTCCTCATTGATTCCGATGACGGCGACCCTAGCTAAAATTAATATGTATCTTATAAAACCTAAATCAAATAGTAACTAACTAAATTATACTCCCATACACGCCATGGACGGCCTGAAAATATGCTTAGTGTGTTCTACCGGTTTGATGTTGTATTTTAATAAGATTCCTTCATGATAATGATCAGAAATAAATTGTATTTCGCATGTATCATTCCATCTTATTTAATTGAATTATTTTAATTTAAAGGTTCGCGCACGTTGAATTTGGTTTGATTTTTTCCGGGTGTATTCATCTTATTTGTAAATTGCTAGTAAATTCAACATTATCAGTATGTTTTCCAGGATTCAAGTACACATCCACACCACATGATAGCTGAAAGAGCCGGCAACGGGTTAGTTCCCTAGCTGTTTGTTTATCCAGCGAGGAATGTTGGCGCCGCGCGCTCACTTCACGGAATATGTACCGGAATATCATTAGCAGCTTTTGATCATGCAGATTGCAAAATGTTTGCAATATTCAGGTCTTTTTAGGGTTCCGTAGCCAAATGGCAAAAACGGAACCCTTATAGATTCGTCATGTCTGTCTGTCTGTCTGTCTGTCTGTCTGTCTGTCTGTCCGGCCGTGTCACAGCCATTTTTCTCCGAAACCATAAAAGCTAGACTAATGAAAGTTGGTGAGTAGATGTATTCTGTGAACCGCATTAAGGTTTTTACACAAAAATAGAAAAAAAACTATAAATTTTGGGGGTCCCCATACTTGAAACTGAAACTCAAAATTTTTTTTTTCATCGAACCCATACGTGTGGGGTATCTATGAATAGGTCTTCAAAAATGATGTTGAAGTTTCTAATATAGTTTTTTTCTAAACTGAATAGTTTGCGCGAGAGACACTTCCAAAGTGGAAAAAAGTTGGTCCCCCCCCCCTCTAAATTCTAAAGTAAGAGAATGATAATACTAAAAAAAATATATGTTGTACATTACTATGTAAACTTTCAACGATATTTGGTTTGAACGAGATCTAGTCAGTAGTTTTTTTTTTATACGTCATAAACGGAAACTCAAAAAAATTTTTTTCATTGAACCCATACGTGTGGGGTATCTATGAATAGGTCTTCAAAAATGATGTTGAGGTTTCTAATATAGTTTTTTTCTAAACTGAATAGTTTGCGCGAGAGACACTTCCAAAGTGGAAAAAAGTTGGTCCCCCCCCCCTCTAACTTCTAAAGTAAGAGAATGATAATACTAAAAAAAATATATGTTGTACATTACTATGTAAACTTTCAACGATATTTAGTTTGAACGAGATCTAGTCAGTAGTTTTTTTTTTATACGTCATAAACCGTAAACCGCAATTTACCTTTCAACGAACTACAGGAACCTTATTATGTTACATCAAGTAACATATATAAAGGTTCTTGTAGTTCGTCGTGCTACGGAACCCTTCATGGGCGAGTCCGACTCGCACTTGGCTGCTTTTTTATGACTTGTCTTGAAAGCACCTTTGTTTTTTTAGAAACCATAAAGTTTAAATATCCTTGCAAGGCATAGATGATGTTAGATGGATTAAAGGTACTGCATGAGGAACACAGTCGTGGTTTTTTTCTATATCTCTATACTATTGTTTCACTTTTGGGCTTCCTTTGCAACACTCATCTCTTTCCCCGGTGGCCCGCACCATTTCTTTTCAAACATCAAGGTGGTCTCTCCAAGTATTTCAGTCGTGAATATAAGATCAATTATTTTAAAAAAGAAATCAATCATCATCAATCCATAATTTTTTGATAATAATTTACAAGGTTAATTGTTTCCAATTATAAAATTAACACGTTTTTTCACGAAACCTCGTGCCTTTTTCGCCATTTTGTTAATGTACTCGTAACTTCAGTCATGAAGAACTCGTAAGCGTGGTGTAATTTAAATTTGAGGGGTAGTACAAAAGAGAAAATGGAATAGAGAAAATTATGACGAGCCAATCACACCAAGACTATGCAGAACCACTAAGTAAGCTTGAAACTTTTGTAAGCTGATAGATGCAGGGTTGTGCATAAACTACTTATTCATTTCTAACGTACGTGACCTACGAGGCTATGCTTTGTTATCGGTGATGATAACCACCTCACATCAGGCGCCATCTGCTTGCACCATCAACAAATCGTAAATATATTCGTCGTAAATATAATATTGAATACATTATTATAAGAAAACACACGCCAGGCTTCGAACTATTATTAGTTTCTTCTACGAGCTAGTCATCTAAACTGAAGATGACTACCACGAATACGAATAAGTGAATAACAGAGTATTATAGAATAGAGAATTATTTGAAAGCTTCCTATTTATAAGATTTACCTTGATCATGGTTGAATAGATAGCTCTAATAATTCGCGGAATCCACAATGCGTTGACCCATCTGTTTACTTTACTCAGCCTAATTTTACCAGGTTATTTTGAAGTTTTACGCTCATTGTGTTTAGACGGGACTGTTAGACTAGTTTATGATAGGCTCCGGACAGGTGAGAGGAAGAGGGATTTGAGGGAAAGAAAGGGAGCAAACGAGACAACTATACAAATTTGTTTTCTTTTTTTCTATCATCTCCGGTGGATTCCGTATTCCGTATTCCGCAGCATCATGCAATCACCAACTTTTATGGGGGGTTTGTCGATGTCAACACACTGGGCAGGTAATATGGCGACATCGGCAATCCCCCCAAATAGATCCCCAAAAAATATTATTGTAAGACAGATCTATACCCAGCACTGAACGTCTTCTTTTTCTTTATGACTGGGTGTTTTATTATATTGTGCGTATGATTTACGAAAAAGAAAATCATTATTATTATTAGCTATCTGGTTCCCATAGTACAAGCTCTGCTTAGTTTGGGGTTAGATAGTGTGGTGTGGAATGTTCAAAATATTTATTTATTTAAAATATTTATTTCTTGTTTTCAGCACACTAGTTCTTTCGAAGCAATGTGGTGAAAACATTAGAGTGTGACCTTAAATAGGCTTCTTTCTTGCACAAAACTTATTTAAGGTGATGATGATGCTACTGAAAAAAGCGAAATGTTATTGTTTACTGATATATCATACATAGGTAGGTAAGTTAGGTAGATACAATATCCGTCGTAACGTGATCCTTTCCGGTGGCTCCTGACATCTAGACTTCACTGAGACTAGACTAAACAAGGCCTGGGACGCGTAAACATACTGACAAAGGAATTTACAACGCATCAGTAACTATTTTTTTTTATACAATTGCTAATGAACAAGCATTATGGCCCAGTGGTAACCATCGCCTATAACAAAACATTATCTTGTAGGTCACGCACGTCAGGAACGTGCCCTAAGATGCTTTGCGCCCATTATGGCATACAAATGTTCAGCCTCACTTGCCAGTAATTTCACCGGCACCCACACCCTTCAAACCGAAACACACCAATGCTGCATGGCAAAAATAGGCATACAATGTGTTTTTTAATCTTATATGATTTTAATTTTAAACTTTATTGAATTAAATGTACGCCCTTTATGCCAATATTGGGGTGGGTTAGGTCTTCCCCCAAAATCTTTTACTCATCCCGATCTTTAGCGGTCTCTCCCAGTATTAATACCTACTTTGTTTTTTTTTATTGTAAAGGGATCATTGACCTTAAGTTTGATTTCACAAAACAGATTTTTGAACTGTGTCGTTGATTAATACTGGCAGACAGCTAAAAAATCAAATATTCTTAGATGTGATAAATTGGCGACCCAATTTCTAATTTCTACGCTTTCCTAGTATTTTCTCGTGGAAAGATAACTTTTTTATAGGTAGCATCTATTTATAATAAGACAATATTTTGTTTAAATACATCATAAATTATATTATGTATACATAATTATATGAAAAACAGGTGAAGATTTAAATTTCTAACCACAGCGGAAATTATTTCGATTTCATATTTTTTATTGTAATTTTGTAAGATTTGACGCAATACTATCGCCACATAGCAATCCTATTTATTCTTAATATTATTATGTTCGCTTTAGTCATCAATAAATAATTTTCATTTTATTTCATTTCGTGTCTATTTAATTTAAACTAGATGTTAATCAGTAATTTATTTAAACAACACTATTAAAAACAAAATCACCAGCGTCTTCAATATAGAGTGCATATAATATAGACTCGTAAGGTTACCTACGCAAAGTACCTACTTCGAGAGTTACTTGCATTCGATATCTTCTGCTAAAATTATTTTCGATGATTCAACATCATAATAACTATTCGCTGAGCTATGCCATGGTCGTAGAAACTGATGAGTGATCTGTGGTGTTGCTAGTGCGAGCGAATAGGTTATCTGTGGCGCTAAAGATGTGCCAAAACATCGGTCGATACTTGGAAACAGTGTTAATGATTTATATCTAGCTATTTTGTATTTGCATGGCCTAGAACTAGGAAGGCCATTTTTTGAAAGTGAAAATGCAGGGAGGTAAACATAGCTACTTATATTTGTTCATATTAATTTACTAAGGCCCGTGCATTTCGGAAGAGGCCATACACCAAGAGGTGGACAGCAGCTTCTCTTGTAGAGTCCACGCAAGATTACTTTGCAAGTCTCTGATGGCGGAAAATTAAAAAAAAACTTGGAATGATCTCCCAAAAAATGAACTACTTCTATTCTATTCTAACTGGTATTATACGCAATGAAAGTTCAATTCCACTTTTCATGAGAACTATATCTTCCGATATTATAGCGAGATGGTGGAAAATGTGAATAAAATGAACTATCCAGTTCATTTTATTCACGTTTTCACCCTTCTGTTAAGGCCTGCGCACACCTAGGCGATGGCGACAGCTGAATCGCTGTTAAATATCGCTGTCATTTTTGACGGCGTTTCAAATGATCGCCATCGCTATCGCCTAGATGTGTGTAGTGTTGCCCAAATTCAGTCTTGGTCTTGCAGTCTTGGTCTTGTTCTTGCGTTTTTGCAAGACCAAGACCAAGAACAAGACCACGTATTTTTAGCAAGACCAAGACCAAGACTGACCGTGCAAGACTTGAGCAAGAACAAGACATAGCCTGCAAGACTCTTGCGTCTTGCAGCTAGGACTTAGCGCTATTTCACTGAGTAGTTAGGTGTAACAGTTCGGTGTATAGGTAGGTACGCTTAGGAATTCTATGAGACGCAAAAAACTGTATCAAAGAATATGAAAAACTGGACCTATGCGCATTACGACTAATACCATAAACATAGCGAATAAAAAAATATCTATTAAAATCAAACTGAGTGCATGCATAGTTATGTTTTAACCATCAGCACTTTGATAATGCGGCATCAAAGGTTTTGTACTTACTTCTCAAAGAAATTTGCCGCTTTTCGGAAGTACATGGTTATAATACACGCGCCGGCGGCTTCTTTTGGAATCTAAAACAATCGTTGCCGCCACGCCGAAATCATAACATTTGTGACACTATTTGATTGCCGCCATAGGGCGTAGGTATACTCATGCAAAATAATTTCGAATTTTTTTAAGAGTACCTACAGGTGTTCCAAAGAATAAATAAGTTTCAGAGTGCTTAGAATGAAAATGAATACATTATACTGATCACGCAAGTAGTATTATGATTAGGATAAAACGGTAAGGATAGGTAGTAGATGTCATATTAATTCATTCTGGTAAGTAGGTATATATTATGTAAGCAAATGTAAGCTTATAAATCATAAATGTTTATTAAGAAACAGTTACTTCCATGGAAAACGACATATAGGTCAGTTGATTTTTCGAATTTCTTATCAAATCTTCAGTTATTTATTAATCTGCTTGATCTTTACTATGGCTATGTTAATTCAAGCTCACAATGTTCCAATTCTAATACGTTTTTCTAAGATTTAAAGTAAACTTTAATAAATAGTAATAGACTAATAGGTAATTGCAAGACTTGCAAGACTCTTGCTGCAAGACCAAGACTGGGAGCGCAAGACCAAGACCAAGACCAAGACCAAGACCAAGACCAGGTGTATTGGCGCAAGACCAAGACCAAGACTGGCTAAGTCTCGTCTTGTTCTTGCATTTGGGCAACACTAGATGTGTGTAGGCTTTTACGCACAGACTTATCTTGCGCGGATTTTAGTCATTAATTCTGTCAAGCGTGATGACTACAGAAAAAACCCCCCCCAAAATGAGGCCTTACTAATGTCCAGACCAGCAAAGGAAAATCTAAACTTTGGAACTGTAGACATGCATGGTATACCAAGAAATATAGAATGTTGATTTATGAAACTTCAAAAATAGCTTTTCTGGTTTCGTTTTCTAATACCATTCATAGCAAGCGTTCATACTCATAAAAAAATAGGGACGTTTGGTTTAAAATAGAAAGATAAGTCATATTTCAAATTACCCATTTAAGAGATCTTCGCAAAAAGCTTGGCAATGCTCACTCTTGGCGTAAATCGTCAAAGGGCCGCTAATCAGTTATTGGAGACAAATAAACCGCGATTAATGTGTTAATGTCAACTTGTAACTCTATAAGCGTTAGATTGATTAGAACGAGATATAATGGTCCAAGGGATAAGAGAAAGCGATTTGATGTATCTACTACCTTCTTACTATCGATTAATCTATTGCGTGTCACATTATCTCTAACTCTTCAATGCCAGAGAATAAACGTTCTATCTACCAGAGTTAAAAACACTTAGTAAAATTTAAATGGTGCTAGTGGCTAGTGTGTCTGTCTCTCACTAAACAGATAAAGATGAAAAACTAGATAAACTTGCACAGACTCTTTTTAAACACGTATTGTCAAATAAGATCATTTTTTGCAAATGATTAGTAATATTTTCATAAGCCTTTGTAAACTTTATCATCTCTACCCAAATGTCTAGGCAACTGTGTTTGTCTCTAAACAATGACGAATGATTAATGACTGTGTAAATAAACCTTGCTTATTGTTTACTCAAAGTTCATTAATGTCTGCATAAATATTCTGCCAGACTAACAGACATCACAAAACTTGAATACATAAATATTCTGGTGAACGCAGTAAAACTTATTATCAATGAAATAGCTGAATCATTTGGAATGGTCACTGATAAATCATGTATTGTTTGCTCCCTCACACCTTCAGTGGGTTATCGCTCGAAATGATGCTTGCTCCCTCTCTTCTTACTGAGCGGCTCATAACTTGCTTCCTCTTATTACTTAGGACACCTCACATGGCCGAGGTCGGACCCTACATATTAGGCTCTAACCAGACTATGTGACGAGCGTCTGGAATTACCACTGCCTTAGCACACATTGCCACAGACTAGCCCATAGAACTTCTAGTAATACTGAGAACTGAGCAGCGTTTATAGTATTTTAGAACAATGATAGTGGGCGAAAATGCATGTAGCTAAGACAGGTGGCTGTGTACATTCTTTGTTCATTAATATATTTAACAATTGTATGGGCAAAGGTATTTGATTTATATTATCTTAAATGGCAGTTTATGTACTCATCGTCCATAATCGGATAATATGGTATTTACTTATGTTAAGGTATAAATAAAAATTCTTAAAAAAAAGTCGATGTAAATAAATAGTATTAGATAAAACTAGCTTAAATATTGCAGAATCAACACCAACGTTATTTAAGTTTTGGTGAACAATTTTCGACAGCATTCGGATTAAACTACTGTGGTCTCGTGAAAATGTACAAATATAATGTAAATGCTTTCCATTATTATTTCAAATTAAAAATGTATTTATTCAGTTATCATTGACACTGATCACTTTGAAACGTGTTAAAGCTAGGTGAGTCTAGGTGCCAGTTCTACGCAACCAAGCTTATAAGAACATACAACAAACTACGGCTTGGTTCCTACCGTTAAATAGCAGTGAAGTGGAGCCACTCCAACTTAGTGAGACATAAGCAATACAAAAGCAAAAGTTTCAAAGACAGCACACGCTACACTTCAAAGTAATAATAATGTACCTACACTATATATAAAAAATAGTATTAATTAACTGATGGTAAGTCCATGCCTAGAAACTACAGACGAGCCAATTTCATTTCACTTTCATGTTAGTTATTCCTTCATTTTCCTGTTAAATTTTCCCATATAAGCCCCGTTAGTATCGATGTGGTAGGGCTGATAATCAAGAGGCCATTAGTGACCAGTGTGGCAACACTGACCACCCGCGCACTTCATCAGCGGGTGACACCCTACTAACGTGCAAATTGACTAGCGCGAATTACGCCTACCGCATTCATGAAGGGCTATAAAGTATGTATTAGCAAAATCTGGTGACGTAGTGAGCTGCCTGAATGCTTTTAACTTAGCTTTCGGTTTAATAGCAATCGATCTTAGAGCAAATAATACAGCCTAGTATCAGTATTTGCATAGTAGGTAGACCTCTACCAGCACAGTACTTCCTTTCAAAAGCACATTATTTTTTGCTATTTTTTAAAAAAGTCCTACCTACTCCTAAAAAACAAAAAGGTTGCACTTTGAACAATTAATAAAATATCCAGTTGGTTTTACCAAAATTTCATCGTTATCAGATTTTCAAAGGATTTTCGGCAAAGCTGGACTGAGAAACTACCATAAATGCCAATTACGTTATTAAAACAAATTAATAATAAAGCTGCACTTGCCAGCGGCGTGGTCGGTTCGATTAATCTCAATAATTACAACAATTTCACCCTACCGCGGCTATTGAACGCAAACGATGGTGGACCACATGTTGCGTAACTGCTGACCGGGTGACGATCCGGTACAATTTTACAAGCAAAATGTCGAGGGCACTGGAAGGGCTAAGTCACAAGCGAACGCCTTTGAAAGCAACAAAAACCAACATGACTGGAGGAGGGCACGCGAGAAAGTTATGATAAAAAATCTTTTTTTCTAGGGTTGCTCATGGTGTTCCTTGCCAAGAACCCATTCCATTCCTTTGAATGCCGTAAAATAAGAGTATAGGACGCACTCGAGGATAGTCACCAGCATCTTCTGAGATATAATATTCCAAACATGCCTAACCAAGAATGGTGCCTGTCAACGACCGACGGTGACTGCGGCCCAAAGATCAAAGATACCTACGATGTTAGTAATTTCACGAAAAACTCTACTGCCCTATAATTTGTAAAGCTGTTACGTCATGAAAGATTATGAGGATTTCTAGAATTTCTAGTTTTGCATAATGGAGATAGTTTTAAACTCGCTCACAGTCTATAACTTAAAAAGTGAAATATTCGGATTCATATGACATTTAGAATTAATTGGGAGGGCGCGGTGACTGAAAATGTCGGCCGAAATGTGGGAAGAAAGTATTCGATTATGTAGCAAAGCGTAGTGGGTTACTTTGTAAAGTTCACTGATTGACATAGTCTGATTACACCTGTGCGTGCTACATTTTGTAATGTTTTGCGCATGGATCTTGTAGACATTTTTGAGAAACCCATGGATGGAAAAAAATATGGAAGCTAGACACCTCTACGCCTCAGAGTGATAGACGCGGGTAAAATACTACTTAAGGTAGGTCAGGTAGGTCTTTAAATGTAGCATGATGAAATTGTTATAGGAACTATTGATTCTGACTGGTGACTCCTGACGCAAAATGAACAGCAAAGATTGAATAAAGATTCTTTTGAGCATCTGAGATGCTGAGTTTTGCTTGGTTTAATTAGTGTTTAGTAAATTGAAAATAAAGGCTCGCGCAATTTTACCTAATACTTTGTTATTTTAGTGAAGGACGTCGTGCGATGCACGTGCTTTGACAGGCAATGCAATTATCATAACTAGAAAAAACAGCTTCAAATCAGTTGGATCAGTTGCTTGTTTTAACAATTTTTCAATCGTATCAAGTTCACTTACCAATTTATCTAAACGTTCCTATTGAACATTGTCAGTTATGTCTCGACAGTCAGTTGTGTTCATAATCTCGTGGATCTTGTTCGCAAAGTCAGTTCATTTAAGTAAAGTCGAAGTGTAGTAAGTTTTTGCCCGCAATATGATAATAATGCATTGTCCACCAATATCTATCGATCTCCGAATATCCATATTCAACATAACTACATACAAAGGCGGTGCACGTACAGACAGAACTCAGGCGCCGGTCCTTATAGGATGATGAAGTTTTTCTAACGATTCGAAAATTAATCCCATGCTTTACCTTTTATGCAGGTCGGCTAGTAATTGGTCAGATTGGCGCATAGCGGGCTTCTTTGTATCGTATGGTTGGACCATCTCGTGGTTTTTAGGATTTATGTCTATTTCGTCCAAGATTCTTATGAGAATGTGCTCCAGCTAAATTAAATCTACTAAGAAATTGCGTTTCTGTATGGTTTTCTTCTTATCATGTCACTGGTTCTGCACCTCGGAGAGGCCTATTTTGTGCACTCCACACATGATTTCGAAATTTTTAGATTCTACGACACGTCGGTTTCTTTACGATATTTTCTTTTACCGTTTGAGAGTGGAATAGGTTTCTGTATGAAATGTAACCCATGGATTTCAGCATTATTGGTTTTTGTACATGTTAAATCGCTTTGAAAATGTTGGCTATAACACTTAGGTCGGTTACACATTGGGACTGTGCCTACGTTTTTTTCTTCGTCTCCAGAATGCAGGCTATTTCTGTTCCTAATTCTATTCTGATTGGTACAGCAGTGGAAAGGAAAGCTTTCGCGTTTAAAATTACAGTGTTCTTTAAGCCATCTTCATGATCGTAAGTAGGAACATGCACCAGATACCCCATATTTCTCACCTGTTGTTAGTTTTGAATCGAGAAAAATGTAGTAATGACTATTCAAGATTTTTCATCCGCTTTCCGGATGAAAAATCTAGAAGGTCTACTCAAAATATTCCAAACCCGTGATTCGCGTTAACTTTGCCTTAGAACTTGGTCCTAGCTTTATAATTATACCACCGGTTACGTAACATCTGAAGTGGTTCGAACTGAAATATTATTTTAGGAGTTCAGAGACCGTGCGCGCCCGCCGCCCGCCTAAACAAATATCGACCTTGTCTTTTGCCTTTTAGAGTTTATTTTGCGATGGGACCATGTGTTACTTTTGCGCCGTTTAGCTTCCGCTGTGGCGTCATGTGTCGCGTATCACTCAGCAAGTCGCTTCCTTTTGGACAATAATAAAGAAAAAAAAGTTTGAACGTGGTTTTGGATCGAGGCGAATGCTGAAATTAAAAGGTGAGAAATTTTAGGCTTAGAATCTGAGGAAGCTGGTATTCCTGCCGAGTTGCTTCGATGGATCGATGACATTGCGAAGAACGCAAGAATTCGATGGATGGAGAAGTTTGAAAGCTTCTTTCCTGGACAGGTGAAGCACTGGCGTTCTTCCGGCTGATAACAGTAGTGAGAAAAAAGTTTGGAAATTGCTGTCTAATTTTTCAGTTTTATTACACTATGTATTAGTATCATTCAGTGGGATAAAACAGTGCAAAGTAGTAGCCATCTTTCCCTGGTTTTGTCTCTGAGCTCTTTCTTAGAACCGTCGGTTGGATCGCAATCTCGCTCTGATCTAAACCTTCTAATGGTGTCACTGTTACGACCAGTGCAATTACAAGCCATGACGAAAATGACTTTATTTATTCAAAAGTATCTCGTAGTTGGCATTTGTAAGATACTGTTTTGTACTAGCGACCACAAACTTTGGTATGTAGGTGATTGTAATTGTAACAACGGCGAAAATATTATGGCGAGATTTTATCTTCTCTTCTGTCTTCGGTCACGCACGGTTAAGTAGCTATATCGGTGGCTATTTTCAGCAGTCAGAATATTTTATTTGTTTATTTTTTTTATTAAATTTCATGGGCATAACTTTTAAAATCCCACAATATCGCTATGCTGCTCAATATCTTCAATTATCAGTTAAAGTCTCACGTGCCAGAATTTCGTCAACGAATATCAGGTTAAGTTTTTGTCGCCAAATGAATTCAGCAATAATCATTACAATAAGCTTACAACTTCACAATTACACAAATAAAATTATGCTTTTACATTTTATATGCATTGCTTTAAGATTTTTTTGTAAGTGTAGGTATGTCGGTTTGTTTCTTAAAAATACCTTGAAATTAGAGAGCTTGAAAATATAAATGTTTATTTTTGTTAATAAAACCAAGTGGTAACCTTATTATTTCTGTAAAACTAGATCCAACGTCACAATACTAAAATTTAAAAGAGCTTAGCGTCGGCGAGTGTCTGACATACAACGATTACATACAACGCACAGCCTACACCTTTAGCCATAGCAAATTGAAATTTGGAGGATGTGTTCCTTGTAAAAATTGTAAGTACATTAATTACAAACAGAAAGCATTTTGAACGTTGTCGACGATATGGAAAAGCTTAACACGAACGAAGTCGCGCGGGATTCTTCTAGTGTTTGATATAATACGAAAAGTACTTGTCTTTTGAGTTAACTCTTGTTAGATACGAAAGAAAACGGATAAGCTAAAGCCAACTTACACACATACAAAGCTTATCAGGACAATGAACAATTCAAGTTGAACAGAACCACCGGCCATCGCTAGTAAATAAAATAAAATCGTAGTACCGTAACGGGCTGGGTAAGTATGGCAGAAGCCCGCTCGCAAAAACTAGCGAACTCCATATTAGTCAGACGATTATTGCAGGACCAGTTAAACAAATATTTGTGGTTATCGCTTATTACTCTGGTAAAAGATATGTGCCATATCCAAACCAAAAATGTCTTATTGCAATTCTCAAACAGTTTCATAATGTTTAAGCTTCTATACTTGAGCTTTTACTTGTTTTTACTTCTTGTTTGAAGCGTTAGAGTATACTCTTATTCTTTTAAATCATGTTTTAGCTTGTAAATCAATAAAGATTGTCGGTGTCTTTGTTGACATAACAAACGAAACTAAAAGCAATCAAGAAATATCTTCAACAAACTCTGAAGTGGACAAACAATGCACTTTTCAATAAAACTGCAAAGATACGAACGCACTCATTTTGGTCAAGCTGCATCATTTAGTCAATAAATACTCCTGTTAGACCTGTCAATTGAAGCTAATGGGTAAATTGGTGATACTGTCCCACGTCTATTAGTCAGTTAACTTTACAACTGCAACTAAAAGTCATTCAGATGATTGTAATGTTGACAAAGATTATGATGAAACAGAATACTGTGTAGTGAACGTTGATCAGACAAATATTGAGCTTTTGCTTCTTGCGCAAGATTTGATCAAAATCTGAAAATTTTCAAATCAAGATTTGAAAATTTAGCACGTCAACAATTTGCATCAAGATTCACTTTCACTATGCTATCTATTTACTGAACCCAATCTATTTCTGTGGAGCTTTTAACAGAGTCTAGCCGTCTCGTCTGCCGCCAATATATTCAAATTGTGGAATTTTTATTTGTCACATGACGTCGTCGAAGCATTCTTGCGATTCCCAATTAGACGTCGGGTCGTCTGGGATGTTTCCCGATGTCTGTTAAATCTTAGGGATCTTGTCAAGGTGAATAAAATCAATTAAAAAGAGGCAGATTTATGCTCCCAAAGGATCAATTTCGATTAAGTTTTTGCTGAGGTTCGTCGTTAAAAAGATTTCAAGTTCGGAAAATTTGAACTGATGTTAAAGCGTGCCTCTCACACCCTCAAAGTTTCAATGTAAACAACATTGACTCCGATGCTTGAGCGTGACATATCCATCCACTTGAGGATTACGTTCCCCTATCTATCAGCGCCATCACATCTGCAATGACCTAATAAATCGACAGCAGCTGATGCATCGATTGACAAATACAATTATCGACACGGGTGGGGCGGAACCACGCGTTAATTGCAAGGCCGCCATTGTCGGAAACGGATACCAGCCCAATAGAGCCCCCCTGATGAAGTAATCATATTATTGAAGGTGAAAAAACTGATAAATCACGGACTAAATCTATTATGTTGTCCACTAGTTCTCGCAAACCATGGGGGAATCTTCGTATTTCTATGGATATGTTACTTTATTCATAGAAAGATGTTGATTGAAGTGGCTAAGAGGATAACTTTAACAAAATTTTGACGAGTTAGTCATGAATAGTAAAGAGTTGCTTAAAGAACAGCTAAAAATAAGCATTTTTTTAAAGCATGCAAGCACATTACGCACGTTTTTTCAGAAAACATGAATTGTTTTTATATAACTAGCAGTAATTATGATATTGCTATAGGACTTTTGAAAACTCTTGAACCAGCTGGTAGATACAATTATAAAAGGATACGGGACAAATTTCTCTGTAAAGCATACATTAAACTTTATTATCTTTCAAAATCATTTACATTACTTTACATCATCTAATAACCAGTTGCCACGACTATTGTTTTATCATAAAAAGTAGGTTCCCACGCTTGGTAGGTACGTTCTAGTATATATATTTCAAGTGTGTAGGTTTTAGCTAAGAACCTTGCACCGTAACGATGAACTTCTTCATGGCAAATGACCCTACCAGACGGCTGGAAGAGTGTGCTAGTACCCTCAACAAGAGATATGGATTGGCAATGGTTATATGGTGATACAACATTTGATAATTTATCAATGAATAAGTAAAACAGCTTTTTATTGTCATAATTACAATTAAAAGACAGTTTTTGTTCATTATTTAATGAAAAAGTACCGTAAAAGAGTTGCTGTAATAGTAATATTTTCTCTCTTTCGATGTTCAGATGACTGTTTCTAAAAAACACGTCAGCAATAGTAGTTGCTTTTGTTGAAACAAACACAATAGTGTGTGTCTGTTTGCTTTATGTCTGCGGCCTTATAATTCCAAAATTTATGCCAATTTTGAAGTGGTTTACTAATTCTGGGATGTTATTGCCCTTGTTCTTTCAATGGTTTGTAATGTGTCTGGAGCTTACAGTTTTTAGATACAACCTTTTCTGGATCTTAGTTCTAAATGCTTTCATATAAACAACTTAGCATTGTTGCAGACACACCTCGCTTCAGCCACAGCTTTATTATTAGTTACTGCAGTGCCGGTCTGTTGGCTTTACTGTCCTAATAAATATTAACATATTATGAACGTGGAATTATTATACTTTACGAGTGTTGTATCTTAAGATTTTAACGTTGTTCCACCTAGATAAAACAAATATAATTGCCATAGAGCGGTGTTCTTAAAACAATGAATGGAAATATGGTGGCTTGTTTGGTTCCACAAATATTGAATATGTCTTTTATAATACCCAAGGGTGTGAGGAACCATCATCGTATTTGTCTGTATGAGTACTACACTAGTAGGTTCTGAGCAAGCTTATACTTAATCTAAAACCAATTCCCCCTTAATACAACATCCCATAATATTAGAATGGGTAAAAGCTGCTACTGCTTTAGCTTTTTAAATATCTAGATCTATGCAGACGTATGACGCATTTTGTACGTTCGTCCCATTGGCTATGTGTATTACTATTGGTTTCCCTCACAAGTCATCTATTTTGCTTAACTCCCAGATTATCCAGTAGTAGACTCTAATGTTAATAACATTAGAGTTGTATTTGCTCTATCGCTGTTGTTTTTTAGTTAATTGATAATTTACTTTGAAAAATATAATTTATTTTGGTTTTTCATGAATACTCGAAGAAATAATATTTACATACTATTCATATTGCTCTTATTGGTATACGAGTACTATGACATAAAAAAAAAAAAAAAATTGTGACGAACTGTTCTCTAGATAACATATCAGAGGCTGTTCCTACAAAATAGGGCATCTTGATTACACTACCATCGTTTCCAATATTGAGAACGTAAATAAAATAAAAGAAACATATGAGCGCGCACATCAAAACGATCGAGACAGATTTACAGTGTAGTGGTATCGAGAACCAGCGCACAAAGAAATGAAGGATACTACACAGAAAGATAAACATTTTGCTAACAGAGTGGGTAAACAGAAAGCACCATATATTTTAAAAGTTCACTAACTTACTAATAAGTTTGTAGTTTTAGAATTATCAGTACCTAATGAATATAAATGTGGATGGATATATGTTGGGAGATGTAGACCAAAGAAAAGATGGATGAATTGTGAAAGACGACATGGATAAGAAATAAGTTATCATAGAAATGACGACTGATAGAAGGGAATGGAAGAAAAGAACATGTTATGCCAACCTCACATAAAGTGGGATAAGAGGGAAGAAGAAGAAGAATTATCAAAATACCTACAAGTCTATTTACAAAAGTTTAATTACAAATTAGAAATATACAGGACTTTAATACTTGACAAATTTTGATGAAATGGTCAGTAGAAGACGAAGATGAGCTAAGGAAATAATTAGAGTATTTTTCCAAGAGGCCATAATATAAAGGTTAATAGTGACCTAAACCAAATCTTTCAAATAGCAGTAGAAGATTGAAAAATCTTGGTTATGAATTTGGTCAGTTATTTGTCGATCTGAATTTGTCAATGGATGACGTCACTCAATCTAGTTGAGACTTGTCTGATTTTGTCGAGTTGTGTGAAATCCATGATTGTTTTCTATCAGATTGATTATTGAAATAAGCTCTTATGATGATCCAAGGTTGATTCTTTCATAATATATTTGTCTTTGCAGAACTATTCCCGGTTTTGCTTTATTGTGCAAATATACACGTAAAACAAAATACTTGTTCATAATTTCGAATTCTGAATTCAAAATTCACTTAGACTTGCACTATCGATTGACTTGTGTTATCAATCGATCATGTTTACACTATTTTATGTATATATTATATTTATGTAGCTTTAGTTATTATTCTGTGGCTTTAAGCAATAAAACTTTTCTTTTAGCTTGAAATGAATATGTCAGGCCTGTATCTTTTCGTACCTCTTCATAATTCGTGTAACAGTTTTATTGTGTTTTGGCAAGTCCTCTGTTTCCGTTGGTAGATTTATTGGCTAGATTAAAAATGTCTGGAAATGTGTTGGGAAATAGCTGGTAAATATCGGTTTGGTTTAACGGTGCGGGACACATGTGCCATTAAACGTAAAAAATTGGGACATGTACTAAAATATGGGGACTAAAGAAAAATGTGATGAATGCCAAAGTTTTACGTGTAAAATTATTTATGTTATTGAGATTTTGTTTGAGTGTGGAAACACCTTGGATGTTTAGCTGTTTAATATCGTTCTGCGTGTTTTGTGATCAATATTACGGCTTAATGTATTGCCCTAAGATGAAACACACCACACTTCTGTTAAGAGATACTTTGGAAGCTTTTGGTGTTACCGCGATCTAATTTTCTCAGTGGTTATTGTATTTTGTAAATAATAATGGTTCATTCACATTTCGTGCAAACTTTACGGATGAGTTACACGATGTTAAAAATATTTCTAGAATTTTAATTAGACCTTTAATCAAATTAGGAATCCAGCAAAAAAACTGTTTGGTTCATAATCTTCAGAAGTTTTTGCTTTGAATGAAATATTTTAACGAGTTCCAACAGTTTAATTACATTGAAATTACTCGTACACCCGTACAAAGGTAACGTCTCGCGCTTTATATATCTATTTCCTTATCCAACTGACCGTTTATGAAGGGTGCATAAATAAGGTCCGCGTATAAGTGGTACGCGCTTAGTATGTTTTGCCTCGGCCACGTTAGCGCTGACCACTATTCACTCTTCGCCCTAAAATGGACTCATAATGGCTACTCGTTCCGACGATACACCTGCCATCGCGTATTTGTTGCGAGTATTTATCGGATCTTAAATTCTATTTATGTACGGACTCGCTACTTCTTCCACAATCCGCACGCATCCTAGCCGCGACCAAATTAAAAGATCCACTCCGAATTTTCGTCTAATCTTAATACTCGAGCGTGGAGGATGGTTCCTCGTCTATCTTCTCGGAGATCGAACGAGACCTCGAATGGAGTTGGACGAAATGTTATGCTACACCTACCTACAGGGGACGGTATCACTAGGTTCTAGGGCATCCTGAGCGCGCGGAGCTGGAGCCGGCTGGAGGCTGGAGCTCCGCGCGGCCAGCGCCGCTCTGCACTCACTGTAGCCCGGCTTGTAGACCGCGCGGACCCGCTTCATGAGGGCGCCGGTGCGCCGCAGCGGCGGGCCCAGCGCCACCGCCTCGCGGCCGTGCCGCTCCGCGAACACGATGTACGTCCTCCGGTTGCGGAGCGGCAGCTCGAAGCGGCCGCTGCACTCCCTCGTCTCCGCCGGCAGCCGCAGCCGCAGCACCTGGTCCACCTTGGGCCAGTGCGCCTGCCGCCGCAGCGTCCGGCGCACCTGCACCGTGGCGGCGTCCCTCGCCAGGCTCAACACTCGCGCTTCGAAGGCGTGCGGCGCGCGGTAGGCTCGCCACGCCACGTCGGCGCGCTCGCAGTAGCGCGACAGCGGCGCCGCGCGCGCGCCCAGCACGCACAGCAGCCACCAGCACGCACACCAGGCGGCGCGGCCCCGAGGCCTCATCGCTCCATCGCACGCGCCGTCGTGCGTTGTGTCGCCGCTAGCGACCGTGCGCGACTGCCATGCCTTGCCATCCCGCACTCGCGCCGCACTCGCGCCGAGCCACCGCGCGCCCGACGCGACGCCCGATACACTCCGCCGTAGCGCAGCGCCGCGACCGCCCCGACGTCGCATCTACACTCGCTAACTACCTTTTCTCCAAAACGTCTGCATATAACTAGGTAAAATATTATTTGTTAACACTATAACAACTTCTACTTGTCATTGACAATTTTAAATGTCACAATTAATATGGTATAATCAAGCATAAACTTGGGCGCAAAATTAATTTTATTCGATCGTCGCGTCAAAATTAGAAGCAAAACATGTTTTTAAACATAATTTTTGGTATCATTATGTTGCTGTTATCACCTGGAGCCATAGGCAGTCCACTCTAAAGAGGCTCTCTTGAACCAGCTGCCCACATAGTGAGGGTACTCAACGACGAGCAACCCCACAAGTCACTCCTCCAAGCCTGCGAAACCCCCAGGCTTCTGCGGTGTTGGGAGCTAGGCAAATTTTATTATTTCATGTTGCTGAATTTAATCAAGTTTACTTTAAAACCTACACCATAATAGTGAATGTAACGTTTTTGTTAATAATAGCTGTGATTTTTTTAAGTTTTCAATTTTATTTAAAACATAAGTTATTATCTTTGCATCTTAAAATATACCCATAATAATACAAACTTATTTAATTTCAAATAATTGATTGCCATATACGAAGTGCTCCTACGATAGACATTCCATCGCTCTCCTAACTTTCAAGTCTTCCAGTAGCATGGGCTCACGTTCGCAGTCATTTGCGAGGCACGCGTCTGCCATATATCTCGTGGGATGATTAATTTGCTCGTTATGGTGTGATTAGGGATTGGTAGCTTTTATTTGGGGCTGAAGCATTCGTCTGGGGGTTTTCTTGCATTTGAATCACTGACGATGATTTTTAAAACCTTAGTAGATTATTTACGTAAAGAAATTTAAATTAATATTAACAACTTACTTGTTGTTATACGATTTTATTATCTGCCGTGCATCGGAATCAAAATAGTGAGTTTATTAATAATTATACTATGTTTAAATTAACCTATTTCCTCATAAGTGACTTTGTAGTTATTAACCACCCCAATTACCTATACCTACTAGGTTTGTATCTAATTTTTGGTACATAACAAGGCGATAAAATCTGTTTGTTTTTTTATTGTATTTAACTAAGTAAATAGCTCTATGATGAGTCCGTCTAGCCGAGATTGCGTAGCAGAGAATCTCGACTTTCGCTCGTAGGCGCCTACGCGCGTAGCCGTAGCCTGACCCCTCGTAGCAACCTTGCACGTCATTGTCACCAAATTCATAAAACATGTCACGTGCTTCGTATTTTATACTTTAATGTGATTCCAAGATTTTATTAGTTGTAAAAATATTACTAGACGTGACGTAATCACAATTATGTTACTGCTTGCATAAAAAACATTATAAATGATTTGCGATGTTAAAATTAAACATTTAACGGCCACTGTCGTAAAACTGTTTTAGTGAAAATGTTCATTCATTTTAATAATTAATGTTACAGGTAACGTTAAATAAGTAATTCTTGCTGTCTTTGTGAAGGAGACGTTTATCATAATTATCAGAAATGAGTGAGCCATTCCAAAACCGAACACCAAGCAGACCCTTCCTCCGTTCTCACACTATGAATGAATGAGGCTCTAACGGTCTTCCGACTCCAATTTGCCGCACATCCGGCGCAAAAAATAAACAGTATGAAAACAACCTTATTTTGCCACCCTTGCCAGGTACGCGGCTCATTCAACCCCTGGTATGAATGACCGGTGGGTTTTGGGGTTCCACGCAAGGAACTCTAAAAAATAAGAAACTCGTGAAATCAAAATTGTATTTTAACGTATCATGCACACTTAAAACATGACTTTTATGATTGCTTAAAATGCACTCATAATATTTCACGGGTAATTAGCGCATATTACCTTCATAATAATAAAAACATAATACTAAATAATAAGTGCCGCTTGTGTTTTTTTAATGCAAAAATTCAACATTTTTTTTAAAAGCTTTTAATAATAAAGATAACTAAATTTATCATACGAGCTGTTTAAATTTTTGTCATCGTTATAATCTTATAATTATTAATACGGTTCTTGAACCAAATATTTCGTAATCTAATAAAATATTATTTTTTGTTAAAGTCACCGGACTGACGAGATGCAATACCTCATTTCGTTTCCACCACGATCCAACTTCCATTCATCAAATATTATGATCTAAAAATAATCTTATTTTCCGAAATGAATATACATATACGGAATACTATTTAACTAAAATTCGCTTATAATAAAAAAAGCAGTTGCATTAAAAAAAAATATTGCCAGAACCTTTTTTGCGCGGATCAGGCACCTTTGGCACGCACGCGCGGTCCATAGTATTCCCACAGTGACCAGGTAAATAAATATTTGTGAATCATTGCTCACTACACTCATCATCAACATCAACCTGAGAAGTTTACTGCTGGACTTGTGGACCGAACTAATGGAAAAAAAAAACAAAGTATCCCACGAGACATACCACCTCTTACAGGAACCAAACGACTCTTCTCTGTCCATTACTTTTGCAATACCTTCGTTCTATTAAATAAATAAATATTTTGCTGCAGAGCTTGTACTATGGGAACCAGATACCTGATATCATACATAATACATTGATTGGTGCCTCTTTTAACGTGACAACGCCTTATAATTCGATGGAGCCGGCTGCACGCACGAAAAACCATGATTCATGCGGCGTTACCTCGCTCTGAGGCGTTCCATTTAACGTTGTCACGCTCAACTTTATATCATGAGTCCATCTTTTTTTTTATGAACCAAGGCTCTATTTCAAGACACTGAAAATCGTCTCAGATCTTTATGTTATCTGTTTAAAGCTTACATTAGTTTAAATGTTATTTACCAAATTGTTTTTTGTTGAAAAGTCATTAGGCTGGCCATACATGCATGTCTTCTATAAGTAACCTTTCTTCAGCTTTGGGATTGAATAAAGTTGCTATAATCCAGTTCACCGAATTGAAAGGTTGTATTTTAATTATTTTATTGCCCCTTTTGTACTTATTACATAGATTTACGTAAGTCCAACCAGATGTTTGGAGTATTGTTTTAAACGGCAACTGCAACACGCCCTTATCGCTTTAGCAACAATAGCTAAACAGGTGTTATGGATTACCAGTAAACAAATAGGCGGCAATATAGCCTTTTTTGGGTTCTGTACCAGGTAATAACTATAAACAATCGACTATTTCTAGCAAAAAGAAAATGTTCTAATTAAACATGAAAGCTCTAAGCTACAATCTAATTCGATATTAAGAAAAAAAAATTTGGAGGACATACGCTACGTAAACCTGTATTAAAATCATAAATTCTTTATTGTTTGTTAACCTAGTCACATAATATTGCAGGTTATACAATTTTGGTTACTATATTTATTATGGCATGCAAACCTTTTAACGTGTATTTTTCCACGTATTGTAGAAAATTTATCTCATAAATTTAGCTACGGAACTCTTAGCACAAATCCAACTTGCACTTGCCCATGTCGATTTAATAACCTGACAGCCTCTGTTACCTTGTCTTATCTGCCACTATTCCCGTGTAACAATAGCCTTAAATAAAGGTGTTTTACACTATTGTTCGTAAACGTGGTTGCAAT
Source organism: Thera britannica (assembly GCA_939531255.2). NCBI lineage: Eukaryota > Metazoa > Arthropoda > Insecta > Lepidoptera > Geometridae > Thera > Thera britannica. The sequence continues at coordinate 14,070,012 of OW618034.2, read as the reverse complement.
TAGGGGTGTGGGAAACTTTTTTTTATTGTTTGACAAAACGGATATTGCAATAACTTTCTGTTTTTTTTTTGTAAATGATCTCACCTTTGCTTACCTTGGCCTTGTATTTATTCATTTGTATTGTTCTGTAGGTGGATTGTATTGAAAATTGCAGGAAAAAAAGAAGTCTCTTTTGGCGTTCACTTGGACTAAAAACTTGCAGCCTCGAAAGAGCAATCTGAATAGTAAGTACAAAATTAAACACTTATTCAATTTTTAAATAAACAGTATCTTTATCAGCCTGTAATCTACTGCTAGACATAGGTACATAAAACAACAGCATCTTTACTTAACTTATAATTTGGCGACAACCAACCAACGAATGTATACAAGAATGGCACTGATTTAAATTAGCCTCGCAATTTGAGTCGAAAAATATAAAACTTTGCAGGGCGATAAAAAGGAAATAAACACAAGCAAAGTGATGCGATCACATAAAACCCGAATTCAAGTGCAAAAGCGAAGTGTTCAACTCAACTCTAAGTGTTCGCGTAATGTCTCAATTCGTTTTAGAGTTGTTACTCAAATCGTGAGGTCTTCATTACGCGGCCGAGTCATTGTCATACAAAATGACTAAATAAATTATAATGTACTGAACCGACGACATTTGGAGAAATTTCATTCGCAAGATGCTTCACTTTACTTACTGTATTATTTATTGTGTAAATTTAAAATAGGGAGGAATTAAAATAAGTATCTTAATTTTGAAACATTGTCAAAAAAAATATGCAAAACAGTTTATTTGGCTTCATAAATTCATAATAGTAATCATATTTTTATCGTGAATAAGGTTGGGAAATACAGATGTCGGGAATCTCTTAGGATCTACCATAACTTAGAACAACTTTAGAAGATTTGATATTATAATAATAAGTCTTCATAATTGCAAGCATAATATAGGAAACGATTGCATACAGATCAACAAGTGGGCGTGAGTGTTTGCCAGCTTGCATAAAAAGTGCACAAACCTAAGAAAAAAGTATACTATAAAGTTGTGTAGTAGAGCATCCTTCAAGCGATCGCTTGGCCACCCTCGGCGCCGGTGCCGCTTCTCGTTAGCCGTATAATTGTTTAAATTGTCACAATTTCGCCCGCATAATGTTTCCATAAATATTTATTTATCGGCCTACTGATAACAATAATTGCAGACGCTTCACAAGATTTATACGATTTTTTTAGGCCCCGAAATTATGTTATAGGTAAACAATTTTGGGCTTTATTACAAACGGATAAAGTGCAGTCACGATGTTCCAGGAAAAACTACTTGTTGAATTTTCGAAGGTGCAAAACACAAACAAACCCGTTGGATCGTGCAAAAGTTCAACTAATTTAACTTCAGTACTTGTAAGTTGGAGTAAAAAACTCTTTAAATTGTTACTAGGTTTTAGAAGCATAATAACTGAGACGATAAATTACATTAAGAGAGGCTTTAATTGATCAGATGAAGAGTGTAAAATCTTTTCATCACTGCGAGTACATTGGAAAAGTAGACAAAAATTACGTCATAGCACCACGTGCTCAGACGGAATTACTATTGGTGCCAATAGCATGACTCACTATACCAACACCAGGGGTAGTTATTATTATTATTATTATTAAGCCTTTACTGACTGAACTTAACATTATTATTACCCGCATATATACGATGACTGGCCTCTAGCTCAGTTGGTAGTAGCTCTGCCTTCTGCGCCGTAGGTCGTGGGTTCGATCCCCACCGAGAACAAATATTTGTGTGGTGAACATAAATGTTTGTTCTCTGTCTGGGTGTTATATTGTATTCTAAGTATGTATTTACAAAAAAAAAAATGTATTCAAGTATTATATCAGCTATCTGGTTCCCATATTACAAGCTCTGCTTAGTTTGGGGCTGGGTAGTGTTGTGTGAATTGTCCACAATATTTATTTATTTATTATCTCTCCGTGTCTTTTGTGAGTCTAGCGCATAGTGGGCTTGTGGTATAGTAACAAACAACTAACAATAGAGAAACAATAAAAAAATATTTTTGAAATATAATAGACATAGATATAGACATAGACACTCATTTATTTGCTTCTTAGCACACAACATACAATACACAAATATATGAAAAAAATAAGTTTACATAAGTAATAACATGATAAAAAGTAAAGGGCAGAAATTAAACAAACTAACAGAACATGGATTTAAGAGTTATAAGAGAGCTAAGATAGTTACATTTAAAAAGAATACATAAGACATTTATAAATTTACAAAAACAACAACTACATGTTTAGGTTAATAATGTATATTTTGGCTTTTTGGCACTTCACTATCTGGATTTTTGTTATTGAATAAAAAAATAAAATAAAAAACCTTTGTCTTTAATTTTGTGGCCGTATTATTCATTTTGCACTATATTGTGACAACATTCGAGTTAGACACCATAGTAGGGCTCCGAGTTATATTTACTCCGAGGCGCGAGAGAAACAAACCACACGGGGCCGTTACATTGGCGGAGTAGGTGATCTGCTTCCACCTACCTTGCGGTTACTATGGATTGTGAATTAGCCGTTACATTGTCCACCACTTTTCCTTTTTCGTCAATATGTTATTGCATTTGTCCGTCATTAGACAGACAAGGTCACCGACATAGCTCGTAGAGTTAGTAAGTTGAAGTGGCAATGGGCAGGCCATATAGCTCGAAGAACCGACAACCGTTGGGGAATAAAGGTTCTCGAATGGCGACCACGAACCGGAAGACGAAGCGTAGGGCGCCCACCCACCAGATGGACCGACGACATTGTTAAGATCGCGGGAAGTCGATGGATGGAAAGGGCTCAGAATCGTTCTTCCTGGAAATGTGTAGGGGAGGCCTATGTCCAGCAGTGGACTACTTCAGGCTGATAATGATGATGATGATGATGAGACAGACAATAATACCAACGCCATATGAATGAAAATCCTGTACTATTTTCTACATACAATCTATCTTTCTATCTATTCAGCCTGTATGCACCCACTGCTGGGTATAGGCTTACGCCACTTTCTTCGGTCCTGTGCCAGTGTCCGTCATTGCTGCTCAACTACTCCAACAATGTCATCCGACCAACGGGCGGGTGGTCTGCCTCGTGGTCACTGTGCGTCTCTTAGCCACCATTCTGTTATCGCTGTTGTCCGTCTTCCATCATTTCTTCTGGCCACGTGTCTAGCCCATCTCCACTTCAGACAGGTATCAAGAAATTACTTAAAAATCATATTAGGTTCTAAATTACATAATCTATGTTTAAGTCAAATCTATGTTTTGTTTTTGCGTGATGTTTTATATAACTTTAAAAACGCTATAGAAGTAAACAATTCTAAGCGCCAATTCAACACGGACTTTTTTTTCAATGAAACTAGCTAAGCATTTGGCTGCCATCACACCTGATGGAAAAAGAAGCTGCAACCTAAGATGGAGCATACTTAGCTATAAGCCCCGTTCATAATAATAATATGTTGATTGGAGTCATCACAACTTTCTGTAGGTAAGTTAGTAGTATCCTAGAACGCGCCAGAACACAGCGCGTACATATATTTGCGAATTAAAAAAAAGGCTACACTCTTATGAAACGTAAGCCTATTGTCATTTAGATCGATATAATTAAGGAATGACACGATAAGGGCGTCTGTGGACTGCGCCGGAGCATCTGCGAGTCGCGTGTGCCTGCCGGCCTTAATTACACAAACACACAAAACTATGGAGAGGACCTTTTATATAAATAAAATTCAGACAGACACTGTCACACTTTTTCGGCAAAAATTCCATCGTGATTTTCAACTTAGAGGAAGAAAACTGGTCGATATTACAATTATGGAAACCTGCAGAAACATAACTCGGGACGTCTGTGTCCAGCAGTGGACTAGGTCTTCCTAGTCCACTGCTGGACACAGACGTCCTATCTTTAGTACAGCACTGTACTGTACTATCTTCCTGCCCTTATTTCGCCTTATTGCGCTGTCGTATCGGCGCAACAGGTTTGGCATCTCAGTGCTCATCTTTTCTCACTGATTATGTCATCGATTAGTAACTATGCAGGTACGGACACATTTTTCCAACCACGAAATAATGCTATTTCTCACATAATAAAAAAATATCAGTCCTAATTTTCTATAAGCCTTACAAAGAAATGGATATAATTTTTTATCTGACGCATTAATTTACCCGTAGGTTGGTTGAAAATTTAACCCTAAGCTAAACGACTCCATGCCTTTTAAACAAGCTAAATGATCACACCTGTACATCGAGCTCAAGAATGTACTATACTACTCGAATAGTTAGTTATATTCGCAAGATTCGGCGGGTGGCCCACCCCGCGGGCGATTGGCGCACCTTTGATTGTAAGTGCAGCCAACTTTATAATATAAAACCTTGGCAGAACGGATTCATGTCTTTATTATGGTCTTCTTAGATCTAGTAAGATTTGGAATACCTATTATAAAATCTTTGTGATTTTCTCGTCTTTGGAAGAATCTAGCTATGATTTTTTTATGTCATAGCTGGTAGACGAGCAGACAGGCCACCTAATGGAAATCAGTCACCATCGCGCATAGACCTGCAACACCAGAGGTGATGCTGATGCGCTGCTGGCGTTTTAAGAAAAGATAGACCCACCTTTTGAAGGACCCCAAGTCGAAGCTCTGAGGGAAAACCGCAGAAGTCAGTTCATTCCACAACTTATTCGTGTGCGGCAAAAAGAATCGCGAAAAGGGAGCAGTGGTTGAAAGCAGCCATCCAGGTGGTGAGGATGGAATCTGGTTCTGCGGCGTTTGGTGCGATGATAGAAATCAGCCTCGGGCACCATCAAGCATCTTGCATCTTCTTATTCGATAGAAGCCCGGTGGTCGCTTAATTAATTAAAAAAATAATACAGGACGATAAATAACCAAAAACAAAAGCTATTTTATTTTCTGAAATAACTAAAGACATTCCAAGTTGCTAATTCAAAATGAATTTCAATATACAAGTCTCGAAATCTAGACCTTTCTGCGCAGTGATAAATCTTAGGGCGGGTTAGCACCAGCTCAGAAGTTACTAAATCGTTGGCGAGATTGTTGCAAAAACTTTGGTTAAAATACTCGTTGAAATTTTGGGCACTTTTTTTCTATGACAAACTTTTTCCAAACCAATTGTGTGTTTAGAGCGTCAAAGTTAAATTTACAAGTATACAAAAAATATAAGGTTACGAAGGTAAAGTTTGGATTATTATTATTATTTAATTTTTATTGGTCATATTTAATGAGTACCTACATGAGTACATCTGATAATGTACTCGAATCACAGTTTTTAATCGAATGTCAAACTCAACAAAATAATATAGATAGCAACATTGTTGAATTAAAGATTTTAAAAGGTGAAAATAACTAATTATTTATTCGAGGTGCCAAACAAAAAGTAAAAAAAATCCTGGCCTCTTTTTGACACTGTTCAGTGGTCCCACGTTTGGGTTTACTTTGTATTTTTTATGCATTGTCTTTTATTTTGGGAACCTTTGTGCTAACGCCGGCTCCAAAGGTCTCCAATTTGATTAAGGTGGAAGCTACCTACTGATTTTTACTGGTTTTGTTGTATGACCAACTGATTTTGTAAGAAAACCACCCTTATGAGAGAGTAGAGAAGGACCTCTTGAGAAATACCTACACCCAAACCTACTTATAAACTTCACAAAATACATTTTGTATGGGTCAATTATTCAATACCTAGGCTTAATTGTCTTACACACATCGCCAAATAAATCGCATGAGTCATCTTTAGATTTTGGCGAACCCTTTCCATTCTAGCAGACAAGCGATTGTTTGGTTGTCCAATAATATTCCATGTCTCAGAATACATAAATCCCTAAAGTTCTCTGTTATTAGCTTTTGATGTAAAAACAAGAGCGAGAAGAGAGTGCATAAGGCTCTACGATATAAACTTTTAGTACAAGTATAGATGAACTTGCTCATGTTGCAAATATAAAGTTCAGCAACCAAAAACTCCTCAATAGATTACCTATGTTTAGTGATGGGTTGACACCTCAGATCAAAACAGACGCACAATATTTTATACAGAACACAATATATTATATAAATACTCAAGAGTTCACTGATTATTACAGGCTACAGCATCGGAGCCTTTCACAAGTGCTAGTAGGTATCGACGAGCTTGGCCACGATTCAGAGAATACCAAAAAACCAGCTAGATTATTATGTATTGTGATGCGTTGCCACCGCTGCCTGGGCTCGCCAGTGGCTGCGACTTCGGCCACGCTCCGCGGCGCACAGACGCACTAATTATTACAGGCGATAGCATCCGAGCCCGCCGACCGGAACCGGCCGAGAAAGTATAGCAAGTGACTGACCTTAGACCTTTATAACGACCGCCACAGCCAAAATGAAGGACGGGTTTTTATCATCTGTTTTCTGTCTTTTCATTTTTTTTGCTCGTCAAGTGCCACTTTTAACTTTATTTGTTCGTCAAGTGTTATCAATAAATAAATATGGTGGGAAGCTTAACGTGCCCTGAAAGTGCTCAGATTTTGATACCACTAGCGGTCACCCATCCACACGATTACTGCATTTGAGATAAGCGCTTGCACTGCGCTTGGTCGCGTGGAACTGGCACCTAGACTCACTTGGTTTTATGACGCTTCAAAGTGATCGATGCGATGCGAATTAATAACAGATTTTTGACTTTGACTTTGCATCAAAGTGATGACCGTTTTTAGGGTTCCGTAGCCAAATGGCAAAAACGGAACCCTTATAGATTCGTCATGTCTGTCTGTCTGTCTGTCTGTCTGTCTGTCTGTCCGTCCGTATGTCACAGCCATTTTTCTCCGAAACCGTAAGAGCTAGACTGATGAAACTTGGCGAGTAGATGTATTCTGTGAACCGCATTAAGATTTTAACATAAAAATAAAAATAAAACTATAAATTTCGGGGGTCCCCATACTTGAAACTGAAACTCAAATTTTTTTTTTTCATCGAACCCATACGTGTGGGGTATCTTTAAATAGGTCTTCAAAAATGATGTTGAGGTTTCTAATATAGTTTTTTTCTAAACTGAATAGTTTGCGCGAGAGACACTTCCAAAGTGGAAAAAAGTTAGTCCCCCCCCCCTCTAACTTCTAAAGTAAGAGAATGATAATATTAAAAAAAATATATGTTGTACATTACTATGTAAACTTCTAACGATTTTTGGTTTGAACGAGATCTAGTCAGTAGTTTTTTTTTATACGTCATAAACCGTAAACCGCAATTTACCTTTCGACGAACTACAAGAACCTTATTATGTTACATCAAGTAACATAATATAAAGGTTCTTGTACGGAACCCTTCATGGGCGAGTCCGACTCGCACTTGGCTGCTTTTTTTTTTAATAGATGGCTAATCATTTGGCTGCCATCACACCTGATGGAAAATGAGGATGCAGCCTAAGATGGAGCATGCTTAGCCATAATCCATCTGTTCACTTTTGACTTGAAACTTCCCAAATTATAGCGTTCCGGAAGTACTGACGCCGGTACAGAGTTCCACTCTATGGCAGTACGTAGAGCAAATCCCTGAACAACGTACTCGTGATTGGCTAAAAAGTGACCGCTCAACATTAGGTGAACAACATGTTCTTTCCGTTGCTTTCTTTCATAAAAAAGGAGCCAGTAACGCGAAGGACAACTTTCAAGTTCAATAACAAGTACTATTAGTGCAATTTTCAGTGATGGCTTGCGTAATCTGGGATCTACCCTCGCGCGCCAACCGTGTCCTGCACTGTCTGGATCATATCTTACAGCAATCACTAGCAATTTACTGATAGGAAAAGTGTCTGGTACCATTGTTACAACACAGTGGAGCTAAATCTTAACCTAGGGACCTAATCATCTTCTAATCGTGTCACTGGTTCTTTCAAAACAATGTGGTGAAAAAATTTTAGAGAAGCTCTTTTTGTGCACTCGATACATGTTTTCGAACTTATTAGGTTGTACGAAATGCCGGTTTCCCTTACGATATTTTCCTTTAGATTTAGTACTGGCATACACTGGCATGCTTATTATTATTACTTTGAAGCGTAGCGTGTGCTGTCGTTGAAACTTTTGCTTTTGTATTGCATTGCATACGTCTGACTAAGTGAAGTGGCACCACACTTGAACTTCACTGCTATTATTTAAGACTATTTTAGATTTGTAAAAGGATCGTATAAAAAAACGGTAGGAACCGAGCCGTAGTTTGTTGCCTGTTCTTCTATGCTTGGTCGCGTGGAACTGTCACCTAGACTCGCCTAGCTTTAAGACGTTTCAAAGTGATTCTTGTAATCGAACTGAATAAAGACAATTTTGATTTTATTTGATATGATTTGCTCTTGTTTTTTTTCTTAAAATAGTATCATAAATTATGGCAAAGTTATGCACTAAAAAACCTCCTATACTTTTTAATTTGAAGTTGGTTTACTATGACGCAGATGCTGTAAACCATCATGTATTTTTGCAATAACTATCAAAATAATGATTAAACGCAGTAGGTAGGTAACAATATAGAAAAGCACCTCCATATCTTGGATCTACCCGCGCAGCGAGGCGTACTGTCTACAGACTGCACGTACCGTGGCAATGTCATTTAATTTTGAGCGTTTGTAATGACTATATTATATAAGTTGATGCTTTTGATTATTTAGTATCTTTGATGAATTAAACAAGGTCATTATTCATTTTTATTGATTTTATAGTGTTAACTAGACTTCAGTGTACAGTGTCGTAAAAGGATTTTAGGTGCGCCTTTAAAATGCTCCTTTCGTGCTCTTGACACTTTTTGAGCTTTTTAGGTTCTACGACTGTTTCCTTACAATGTTATCCTTCACCGTTTGAACCGACGACCTTTTCATTGGAAGGCGGGGCCGCTACCAGTAAGCCCCCAGTGCTCTCGACATCATTATCAACTTGGATTGGTCTGCATAACTTTTTAACTTGGCGAAAGTCTTTCCCATACATTTCCAAGAATAACGATTATGAAATAGTCTCCATACACCGTTTTCGATCTTTACAATGTCGTCGGTCCATCTTGCTTCTGCACTTCATCTTCCGGATAATGTTCGCCATTCATGAGTTTATAATCTAAGCTTACAACAACAAAATAGCAAAATTACCTTTAGAACTACTATTATAGTTAGGTACCTATAATAGGTGTACATGAAACTAAAATTGGTAGAATTCTTGAACACAAACACAACATACAAATTCCGAAACAAAATTATAAAACATTTTTTTTGCAATCAATGTGACATCCCTCAAACTTCTGGTACCAAGATCTTTAATACAAAATTTCGCAGAACACGCACGGGCCAAGACGTAAAAAAACTGTTATACCTAGACGTTAATAGTAACAAAGTGTAGTGGGTACCTATAGATAGGTGTAGAGCAGACGGCAGCCTCAAAGGCGCCATCGGTTGCTAGGCAACGCGGCGCCGGCGAGTCGCCAGACGCCCTAAACTGTACCCAGAGCTGCACAGATACTGTGTTACTGGATGCGGCAAGATGACTCACCGTTTTGTGGCTAAAGTACAGTGCCACCAACTTATCTGTTAAGAGGCAAAAAGGCTAATCACAAATTTCGACTCTGGTAACGGTATTAAGTGCTTGGAAGAGTTCGATCTCAGCGCCCATTGTTTTGCCAATTGGTCTACCTTATGTCCTGTACTGTATTTCTGTGTGTTGAACATTATAGTGTTATCAATCTATCTAAAGTCGAATATGCTTACAACGCTATTGTCTAAAATAATGTGTGTGTAGATAAATTTATCGAAACGTACCTAAATTGCAATTCTTGGATGATATCTAACACCTGTGTTAAAAAAATTAAATCCCCCTCATTCAAAATGCGTTTTACTTTTTAGCGGCTCGCTAAAAGTCTCTTGATACTGTCACTTTCGTGTCAAAAAAATGGCAACAGATTTAGCGGTAAATGACTTCTCTAAGGCTATTATGAATATGAGCGTTCAAATGCAAAAGTAGGTAATGTTCAGACGTACATAGGTACTACTCCCAAACAGCCTTAAGAGATCATGAGTTAAGACGAGATCTGAAAGCTCTACCACGTTCGGGATTGAAATTTGTGAGTTTGTTTTGCAGGTAAATAATAATAAGTACCTAATGGAGCTCTGAATTTTGTTAATAAATAAAATAGATCCATTTTCTCTAGATCTTCGTTCCATAAACTCAGATTTAATTAGTGGTTTAATGTTAAACTATAACCAGGAAATGTTCGGCCGTTACTTAGCTTATTGAAACTATTAACTGCTTTGCAAAATGTTGTTATCACGAGACAATGTTGTTGTAGGGCATGTATGTACATTGTACATCAAAATGACATTTGACTGAAGTATTATGATCTTATGACAGTAATAAACAGACGTACTCACAATATCATCATGATTGTTGGACATTTGGTTTGCTTTGAGCAAGTTGAATTGGCATTGGGCGGTTACCTGTAGCGCGAGAACTGACAACCGTTGGGGAAGAAAGGTTCCAGCGTGGTTACTACGCCACGAACCGAAAAACGTAGCGTTGGTCTAAGCATAGGACGTACTTTCTATCGACAAAAAAGACGTGTTCGTAAATCTTTTTTTTATTGTTAAAAGCTTGACTGCAATCACACCTGATGGAAAGTGAAAATGGAGCCTCTAGGCGTCTGGCCTCTCAGCTCAGTTGGTAGTAGCTCTGCCTTCGGCTCCGTAGGTCGTGGGTTCGATCACTTCGATCCCAGCCGAGAACAAAATATTTGTGTTGTGATCACAGATGTTTGTTCTCTGTCTGGGTGTTTTTAAGTATATGTATTTACAAGAAAAAGTATTATATCAGCTATCTGCTTCCCATAGTGCAAGCTCTGCTTAGTTTGGGGCTATACAGTGTTGAATGGATAGTAAACAAAATTTATTTATTTATTATTTATTTTTATTACTCTTTGACTGACTTGAAAATTCTAAGGTTTCGGAAATATTGACGACAGCAAAGAGTTCAACTCCTTAGCAGTTAGAAACCTTAACTTTGACCATAATATTATTATTATTTTAATGTTATCGTAAAAAGAACTTGAAAAATCAACAAGTTGCAATAAAACCGCTATCCCACAATCGAAAGTGGAGCTCACGCGAACTCGCCGCTCGCTGTTTGTTATTCTGCGGCAGCGGACAATGCCACTGGGTGGTCGCTGGTCGCCTGAACCGACGACTTCACGGTCGCACTCGCATCGCACCCGAGCCGTGGGAATAAGACTTGCTAAAAAGTACACAAGTATGAGGCTCGTTATGCGAATTACTGCACTATTTACACTTATAGCTGAATGTTACATGGAATGAGGTGCCTTTGTTTGATGCCCTGCCTACAGATATTTCATATTGCATACATCATTATTTGTTCTAGATTTTCATAAGATCCTTTCTTTCATTGACTTTCCGTGATCTTTACAATACTGATGATAGTCCTTTTGGCCTTTGCTTTGTCTTTTGGTCAATCTCCATTCAAGAAGCAATATCCATAAGCTTTGCGAACGTCTAAGCGTTCTGCGGTGCCGATCAGTGAAACGCTGTCAAATATCAATGTCATATTTGACAGCGTTCCACTGATCGGCATCGTAGAACGCGCGCATGGTTGTATTCGGTTCTACAAGCTACTGCCTGCCCATTGTAACTTCAACTTGCTAACGATACGAGCTATTTTGGTAATCTTTGATTCTTTAACGGATTTGCTTCGTTCGTTTCTCAATTTCTCATGTTCCTCATTTGTGCCTCGTACACTTGTCAGGTTTATCTACGGATTTCTTCAGGTGCTTATAATCAAGACTAGACTCCAATTTAAAATCTGATTATAACAAGACCTGCGTCCATTAGCGACACACACAACAGGATTTGCATAATCATGTCGGACATCAGTGGCAGCGGAGAGGGAACACACAGGCACCTTGTAACCCCAGCCACCAGGCACAGTTGGACGTAGTACTCCTACTATAGCACATAGTACGGTGGTGAACCAGTGTGTAGACCGGGAACCAACCGTACACCAGCTGACGTGGAAACGTCACCGTCTCGCAATCGCTTTTCATGCTTCTTGAAGAATCCGAGGGCGCTTTTGGTTTCTCCATACAAAATGGTGGCAGAGGTGGGCGATACGATCGGCGATAGGCGTCAGGTACTGCGGTACCTGACGCCTACCGATTCCATACGATTGGTTCCCGGTCGACACACAGTACGTCAAAGAATCAAGAACACTCAAGAAGATTGAGAGAAGTCGGTGGATGGAGAAGGCTCTGGATTGTTTCTTCTTCGTGCTGATGATGATTATGTCCAGCAGTGGACTTTTTTAAGGTGATAAAGGTGGTGATGATGATGTTCCACACCTGGATTACAAGTCGTGGGTAGCAAGTTACTCTCTGAAAAACTATGTAACTATGCAGCTTGCGCCGAACCAAACTAAAGAGGTTGTGATACTATGTTTACTTACCCATTCTTCCCACAATTGTTTACCTACTATTAAAATACTCTCGAGGAAGATATCATTAACACATTTTTAATTAAATAGCTTTTTAAGTCTATCAAGTTTTAAATATAATTTTTAGACAAAAGTATACTTATAAGAATTACATTATTACTGGTTTTCCAGTACAAGCTTTTTGTGGCTAGATATTAGTGCTGTGTTTACAAAAATTTAATTTAACTTATAAACTTTTTTTTCTCCTAGAGTTGTGATACTGATACTGTATACTATGGTACATAGGTAGCTGGCTCGCCGCTACTGACCGTGAGAACTAGCGGACTCCGAGGTATTAATCCATCGGTGGCTCCGCGATTTGCATATTTTATTTATGTCCCAACCCTGCTAGGGATTGCGGTTGGCCGGATAAATCATGAAATTGCCGGAGTAATAAGCTCTCTTAATATCTTCAGGCTTTTCATATCCCTATGCGTTGTTTGACTTTCTAACCTACTTAGACAATTTTTGTTAGCAATCAGAGGACCAGAGGGCCAAAGAGAGGATTTAATAACAGCATAGTTGGCGTTTTATCATGTTTTTAACTGGTTTCAATGAAAAAAGGAATATTACTCTAGCTAGTGAAGTACATAATTATGAAGTATTATAATCTCCATTATAAATATATTGGAGATTACTTATTTAACATCTTTTCAACAATAAATATTTGGAGTTTATAGGCCTTCTGTTTTTAAAAGTTTCATTTGTACAAGTCCCAGTCATTCGAGTAAGTCGCAAAATATGCAAATAAAAAGCCGGACATCCATATTAAAAGCCGGACAAGGTGACATCTCTACCGGTTTCTTCGGGTCTTCGCAGTCATCGTTTTCGCGAAGTTCACAGCAGTTATGTAATAAATATGACTTTATCGTAATTGTGGAGGGTTTGATACTATCTCTTGCAGTAATTACCCAAACCAGGAGCCTTATTCTCGGGCCGACCGAGATTTTCAATGTCCCTTAAACACAAATTGGCATTGCACAACCCCGCACTTTTTCTACGTTTTCCGTATATCGTAGCTGTCGAGGCTTCTACGATGAGGTCGTCGATGAATTACTCAAGGAAATCATCCATTCTCTCTTCGAAAAGAAGCAATAAAATAAAATTGCAAAATAATCCGAGATGTGCCGAGAATTAGGCTCCAGATGCTTCGAAATCTGTGATCTTATTTCTCCAATTTTCTTTACATATCATACAATTTTCAATTCTTCTCAATTTGCAGCCTGTGACATCTTTTCCCTCAGGGTGACAACGACAACTTCCTAAAACGACAAATTTCCGAGAACGTCTTTCTAAACTCACCAATTTCCTAAAAATACGACGGCTTCCTAAAGTGACAAAATTCTGAAACTGACAAATTTCTAAACTTACAATTCTGAAAATGCCAAAAACATTTAATTTATAGGAACATCACACCACATACTGTAAAAAAGTACGATTAACTCTTACTAGGCCTTTTTCAAGAGGCATATTTTATTCAGTTGAGTGACAAGGATCGCTTCGAAATTTTCCGAAACTAGGTCAATCTAGCCCATGCCTCGTGACCAAGCCTAGAAAAACAGGCAACAAATTGGTTGGTAACTATATGTGCTTGTTTAAATCTAGTTTCATACTAATCTATTAAAGTTACGACCGTCCTAAGGACAGGGCATAACGATGCATTGAATCAAAGTTATTGATATTATAATATTTCCCAGATATCACAACAGCTGTGACGTCACCAGTGATGTCATACATTCTTACAAACAATAAGATTAGTTATCTATTTCAAACCTATCCATAATAATCAGTTGTACGACTAAAATAATCCATAATGTAGATTGTAGGTATTAGGTTGGTGGATGTTTGTTCCTTCTCTGGCTGTTACAAAAAACACAAAAAAATCACAAATAAAGTTAAAAAAAACATGAGAAACCGATTTCATGGCCAAACTTCTGACCAATTTCTATGGTTATTACTACTCTGAAAGTATAACCATCCAGTTTTTTTTATTCGTCTTCTTCTTCTTCTTATTTTATCACTGGTTATTTCCAAGTGTGGTGAAAGGATTTTAAGTACGCAAAGAAACTTCTTTAGGGCATTCAGTTCATAATATGGCGACATCATGCAATAACAAAATAAAAAAAAATACAACCGAATTGAGAACCTCCTCCTTTTTTATTTGAAGTCAGTTAAAAATACCTATTTATCAGTTTCATCATAGTCCAAGTCTACCTATCTGTCTACATGTTTGTCTATCTGTCTACATGTTAGTAAGTCCTTGTTTAATTTAATACAGTTTTACAGGCAGGGTGACCGCGTAACATCAGGTTGGCGGCCTATTCTGTCACTTTTGCAAATAAAGTATGCATAGCACAGCTTTGTAACACAATCGCAAGTGAGTCGCAATCCCTCATTCTTGCTCATAGCTATTTAAAGTTGGCTTTTACACCGTAGAAGTGAATATTGCATTCCTCGCATACCGATGGGTGCTGGTGCAAGTTAAAAGACAATGGCGGAAATAGATTATTCTTAAAGATATTAATAATGTCCCAAAAGTTAAGAGCCGAGCGGGTTTTTTTTTTTTTTTTTTTTTTTTTTTTTCACACAACACTACCCAGCCCCAAACTAAGCAGAGCTTGTAATATGGGAACCGGATTGCTGATATAATACTTGAATACATTTTTTTTTTGTAAATACATACTTAGAATACAATATAACACCCAGACAGAGAACAAACATTTATGTTACCCACACAAAAAATATTTGTTCTCGGTGGGGATCGAACCCACGACCTACGGCGCAGAAGGCAGAGCTACTACCAACTGAGCTAGAGGCCAGTTAAACTCTTGATTTGAACTCGTGACCTTCCTCTTGGTACGGGTCATACGCCATCGGATCATATCACACTCGACGAATAACTCTTAGGGACTGTTCGAAGGTCGCGACATTATAAAATCTTTGTGATTTCCCTAAGTGTTGTAAACACTATAAAATCAATAAAAAAAATTGCATTGCTAAAAACTTGATTTGTCTGTAAATCTGTCTGTCTACTTTGTAAAAAACTTTTCAAATTTTTATAAATTTAGTTTAGGTACGTCAAGAATCAACAAGGGTCCTCCGCCAATGCTACGCTTTTTTCCCACTCACTGGCGTGGATTAAAAAAAAAACAATTTATCGCAGCAGCCTTAGTTGTGGGCTGACTGGAGTACATTGGAGTTACCGTCGAGAAGCGGAGGCAGTTGCAGTTGCAACTATTCTCACTTGGTCTTCAGAATTAGAAATTTCCGTGTTCATTATTACGACACACCACACTAAACTGTATCTACACACTGCGCTGATCTTTCGCGATGGAAACGCGGATTCCAGGACGATAAAAAAACTAGATATTTGTAGAAGTAAAGTAAAGAATATAAGATGATAAATCGCTTGTTCGTGTGCCGTAAACCACAGCCTTCAGACGACCGATGTGAGAATTTGCATCGAATGAAGTGGGGACGACGCAGCCTCCGCCGCGTGTTTCATTATCCTTAGATTATCTCAGGCAATTCGGTATTTTATAATATTCAGGCATAGTTCAACGGTTATCAATTTACATTAGATTTTTCTGAGTACAAGAATTGACGACGTAGTGACGATTATACAAAAGAATGGTAGAAACTAAGCCGTAAGTTGGTTGCCTTGTTCTAACTAGGTGAGTCTAGGTGCTACTTCTACGTGACAAAGCTTAAAAGAACACGCACAAAACTTGCGACGGTTCTCAATTAGGTTGTATTTTTTTTATAATGCTTGTTATTGCATCTTTTTGTTCTAACCTATATCGTGCCACTGCTGGGCAAAGGCCACCCCCCATT
This sequence comes from Thera britannica, assembly GCA_939531255.2. Classification (NCBI taxonomy): domain Eukaryota; kingdom Metazoa; phylum Arthropoda; class Insecta; order Lepidoptera; family Geometridae; genus Thera; species Thera britannica. The sequence goes on along the minus strand of OW618034.2, from coordinate 14,053,653 downwards.
CTCTCCAAGCATCGCGATCCTGGGCTACGCTTGTTCAATCCGTCAGGAAACCATTAAACTCGTCTCGCCATCTCCGTTTTGGTCTGCCGCGTCGCCTTCTCGCTGGGTCAGGAAGCCCATCGGTGGTTATCCTTGCCCACAGCTCATCTGGCATACGGCAAATATGACCAGCCCAGTTCCACTTCAGCTTCGCGACTTTCAAAGCTTAAATTATTTTAGTTCGTAGTGTGTGTCTCTCACAAAAAGTCGCCAAATCTCCCACCGTCTCGACGCGTGACTACCGACAAACGCTCCAAAACGCCGACATTCAGATTACGTGTCTTTTTACTTTTTCCCGATCTATTGATTGACATAATAATAGTAAATATTAACTATTCCATGGACCATAAAGGGTGTACCCGGTATTGCATAGTTTTACACCCTAATCCAGGGTGTCATTGTCGGGACACGTTTAGGATCGTGAAATATTACTCGAGTTTTAGGGTTCCGAAGATTAGGGGGCTTTTATTTCGGTGGCAGATCTGGCCGAGGATCTTATAGAGGCTCAAATATGCAAGTCTCGACAGAGCCTACTTATTTGCTCCTCTTGGGGTTGAAACTTTGGGTCCGTGGGGAACCAAGCATTGCGGGTCTTCAAAATCATTGTTTCATCATCATCATCATCATTATCAGCCTGAAGAAGTCCACTGCTGGACATAGGCCTCCCCTACACATTTCCAGGAAGAACGATTCTGAGCCCCTTCCATCCATCGACTTCCCGCGATCTTAACAATGTCGTCGGTCCATCTGGTGGGTGGGCGCCCTACACTTCGTCTTCCGGTTTCGCTACGCCTAATCATTGTTTATGCGAGTTAAATACTAATCTCAGGACCCTTACCTTGCATGGTCCGACGCACTCTTGGCCAATTTATTTGTTACCTGAGATAATAGCATACATTTTAGATTCGTAACGTAAAGGAGAAGCATCGAGGTTTATGTGATTTACATTGCGCATTAGTCATGACTCTATAGCGGAGTGTTCCCGCTTCAGTCGGTAATGCAACTTAAATATTTACGCCTTAAAATCTCGTAATTTAGCTTACTTTGTCACTCCCATAAAAAAAGCTACTTTATTATAAAAAAATGTTTAGCTGGCCTACCATGAGCTTCATATGGTTATGGTTATGGCTGTCAAAATTGTGTCAACAGTGTCAACACATTCAAACCCAAGAAGAAAATGAATGTGTGGCCCTGCAGCAGGGCTACCACGAAAAAATAAAATATTTGGACGGGCGTCTGATTACCCTAATTAATCACGAAAAGCAGGATTATGGATCGAGATCTGAAAGGATATCTACCGTGACTCATATTCGTTAATAAAACTTCTATAACGATGGTGAGTCGCAGTTGCTGCGTTGTGTCGGACTCTCTTGTAGGCCTACCACAAGCTCTGTCTGGCTCTGTCTCTGGTTTAAAGTCTGTGTGAGTGTTGATTAAATATATCCTCACTCAAAACCAGAGCCAGAGACAGAGCCATAGAGAGCTTGTAGTAGGTCTACAGGCCTCATAAGTGTGGTATCAGTAATTCCGTCACATAACCACAAAACGGTCCAAACTTCAGATAAAAGTCCTCACAAATTAATCGGCCTCCACGTAACCCAGCCTCGTTAGGTGTAGACTGGTAGAGTGGTCCGCTGTCCTACGTGAAGCGAGCGATACAACGCGATAGGTAACATTTAAACTTACAATAAAAAAGTCATCATCATCATTTTCCTGCCCTTATCCCACGCTAAGTGGGGTCTGCACAACAAATCTTCTTCCTCCATTCACCTCTATCATTCGTCATCTCAATGTTCATTCCTTTCCTGCTCATGTCATCCCTGACGCATTCCATCTTTTCTTTGGTCTACCTCTTCTTCTACAATAAAAAATAGTGTAATGTCTTATTATTATCATCTAGAGCTCCTAGTACAAGCTATACCTAGTTTGGAGTTGGAAAGGCCGCAATTTTTTTTTTCGTCAGCTTAAAATATTTACTATTAAATTGGTCTCATAAAACTCATGAGGATATTCGATGCGATGAGCAGAGTAACTCTTCAAAATAGCGCTATTGTACTCGTGAGGTCTCTTATGTTCGCAGAACTATTCTTACTGTCACAATATGTCAATCAATCATCACACACGTTTGTTCTAGACATTCTACCAAGAACATCGTTAATGTATGTTTTTATTACAACTAGCTAATGGAACAAGCATAATAACCAACCGAATTGAGAACTTTTTGATTTGAAGTCGGTTAAAAATGGCCTGTCAAAGATGGTAACCTTCGCCTATAACAAAGCGTTTCCTCGTTGGTCACGCAGGTTGCACTGCTAGGGAGGTGCATAGCTAGGTCTGGTGCACATGGGCCACCGGGTTGGACCGCGCAGGGCCGACGAGGGCAGACCACCGGCGCGCGCGGCCGCGACTCTGTAATCTGAGCGCGCGCGCCGGACTTTGTTGCCGTGCTAACAGCTGCTAACTAATATATATATATATGTTACGGCTAATACCCGAAGTGCGGCTACACCTAGTTTTAGCCGGTTAGAATTAGGTATAGCCACATACTCTTGGTTAAACCTAGTACGAGCCGATTGTTTTCGGGTACTGCCATGCACTATTTTTGAAATTAAGTAGGTATAAAAAAAAAACCTAACAACCTACTGTTACTTTTGTGACTTAAGTCGGGGTGCCCCGAGTTTGAATCTGCAATGGCTCAGCCAGAACACTCGCGAGGAGCCCTACACCTAGTTCTAACCGGCTAAAACTAGGTGTAGCCGCACTTCGGGTATTAGCCGTAACATATATATATTTATATACATATTATATATAAATAAGTGTTGTAAACAATTCACAGAACACTGACTTGAACTTGTGCGATGGGAACCAAATAACTGAAGGGCAAGACCCACTTCATTTATACGTACAACATTTCGTCTACGAAAAGTTTTTTCGTTTCGCCTATTTGTCTCTTTATTGTATGGAAAAAACATGAGACAGCAAAAATACGTTGCGTAGTTATAGTTTGCAGTCTCATAAAATTTACATACAAAAGAGAGAGAGACATGCTCACACGAAAAAAACATTTGGTAGAAAAAATATGGTAGTAAAACTCCGATTTCGGGTAGATACTGATATAATACTTACATACATTTTTCTTTGTAAATACAAACAATATAGATGGATAGATAGATAACTATAATGATTACCATGACACATAGAAATACAGTTTTTAATGACACCCAGACAGTCATTGAACTTGTATAACCTCAATTTCCTAAATCTTGTTACAAAACTCGGAACCACACGAATAAAGGCCCGCACGAATTTTTTCCAACTTTATTTCCATCGCGCTGTGCCTCCAAAATTGAGTTGTAAGGCTTTCGCGGGTTTTTTACTTATTTTTTAATCTTTTTGCGACTCCCCGGAGGTCGGTAATCACGTGTATGTTTATTTATTTATTTACCAACTTTGAGGGTATTGAATTATTCGGATGCTCAATTGAGTTTGCTTGATAGAATGTGTACACATTGTAGATGAGACAAAAATTGTCTATGACACTGTCTGTGGTTCAATCTTGGATAGGAACCAATTTCCTTTCATGTTTGTAGTAGGAAGCGGCGGGAACCACTAAGTGCCACACTGGAAATTCACTGCTACTATTTATTTATGATTTGTAAAAGGATCATAGGAAAATTCTTATGCAGAGGTCGTGGCGTAGCTATGTAGGTAACTAAAAGCCCTGGGGCAATAAATAAACTAGGGCCCCAACTAATAAACTATTATAAAGTTGTCTGAAATTTACAACCAAACGGTAGGAACCAAGTCGTAGTTTGTTGCCTGTTCTTCTAGGCTTGGTCACGTGGAACTGGCACCTATAGACTTACTTAGCTTTAAGACGTTTCAAAATGATGAATACTTGCTATTCTAGTGCTTTTCTTTGTGTTGCTGGAACGAGCAATGTCTCCTCTTGATGTTAACCAGCGTCGCCAGTAACACCATTGGTTCCGAGCCCACCTTTAGGATCCGAATATAAAGGTACCTGTAAGCTATCGGTGTATGTGTTAAGGCCTGCACACATCTGTGGCGATGGCGACCAGCTGAAACGCTGTCAAATATCGCTGTCATATTTGACAGACAGAGATTTTTGTGTTTGGATATCCGTAGAAGAACCAAGGTCACCGACATAGCTCGTATAGTTAGCAAGTTGAAGTGGCAATGGGCAGGCCATATAGCTCGAAGAACTGACAACCGTCGGGGAATAAAGGTTCTCGAATGGCGACCACGAACCGGAAGACGAAGCGTAGGGCGCCCACCCACCAGATGGACCGACGACATTGTTAAGATCGCGGCAAGTCGATTGATGGAAAGGGCTCAGAATCGTTCTTCCTGGAAATGTGTAGGGGAGGCCTATGTCCAGCAGTGGACTTCTTCAGGCTTAGATTCAGATGATGATGATGATGATTTGCCAGCGTTTCAGCTGATCACCATCGCCTAGATGTGCTAAGGCTTTTAGCAAAGATCTCTTCATCGCGTTAATTAATTAATTAAAAATATTCCCATACAATTTGATTGAACCTTGGAATGTGCCCCAGTTATCAGCCAACGAGTGTTTTAATCGAAATAATTAACCACACAAAATGATTTATAGCCCCAAAGGGCGGGAGGTCCGGAGGTATTCGCGGAAAAAAGAGTGCCACCAACATCGAGGCAGGCACCCATACAGGAGGCATGTTTGTGACCCCTGCACTAAAACTTGTACATTTGCTTCATCCGGAAAATTTATTTGATATTTATTTACTGAACCATTGCGTTACAGTAATATAAAGTTGGTAAGTAAATTTTTCACATTAAAGTCTTGCTTATATGAAATACGACGATCCGCCCCAGCTTTGCACGAGTCGGTAGTATAAAATAGCGTGAAGTTTATCGAGGAAGGTTATATATTTTATTATATTATAATAAGTTATATAAGCTTCCTCAATAAATAGACTTTACAACACAAAAATAATTTTCAATTCGGAACAGGTTCCAATCCCATCGATTTATTACTAGGTATAAGATAATAAAAATGCTAAAAACGAAAGTCCTCATTACACGCCTGTACCGAATCACTGATAAGTTAGCGTAAATTTTTATCTGCCTTCGTAATTTAGCATACCCGTTATTGGGAATCGGGCATCTGTCAAATATTGCTTTCACCTTGCCCCGTGTACTGATTGCGGAGATCTAATCTCAGTCTTGACTTCTGTGGTGTAGTGACCCGCTGAGAAGGAGGTGCAAGTTTGATTCCTGGTAGGACTAAATATGTTTTTGTAAATGTAAAATATACTCTGCAGGGCTTGAATTTCAGGAATTCCATTAAAAGTACATCCTTAGCAATCCCTACTCACCAAGATAAATACCCTCAAAAGTTGTGTGTATATTGTATACTACAGTAGGTCTACCACAAGCTCGGTCTGGCTCTGTCTCTGGCTCTGGTTTTGAGTCTGTGTGAATGCTCACCAGTGTATTATACTGTGTGTGTGACGTTTCGACGTAGGATTTATTTAGTCAACACTCACACAGACTCAGAGACAGAGCCAGATAGAGCTTGTGGTAGGCCTATTGAACCAGGTTTTTTTTTCGATTTACGGCTTGTATTGATTTGAGCAACAATTTTCCTCTTGCAATAGAAGATACCTTAATCTTAGCGATATAGATTTGCGTTGTCTTTTAAAGAGTACTGGTGGCCTAGTGGTAGCAAGTCTTCCGGTCCTAAGGTCTTGGGTTCAAATCCAGTCCAATACCACTGTGTTTTTCTGACAAAAAATACTATGCCAATACTCTCCCAAATATCGTAAGAATCGGTTTCCTCGTTAACACGAACCTAAACATTTTCGAAAACATTTTATCAAGTGCACGAAAGAAGCCTCTTTGAGGCACACATCCTTACATCCTTAAATCCTTTCACCACACTTGGTTTGAAGGAACCAGTGACACGATAAGAAGAAGAAGATTGTTTTTCAGTGGGAACAAAGATTGATCGAGCAGGTAATAGATGTGAAGTTTAAAACACTTTAGAAACCGATTATTTCATGGCCAAACTACTGAGCCGATAAAAAAAATACAACTGAATTGAGGACCTCCTCTTTTTTTATCTGAATTCGGTTAAAAGGTGGGCGAGGTACGTAACAGTTGACATAAATTTAACCTAAAATTTCCTTGGATCTATAAATTCGTAGACCAAATTAAAAAGGGAAAATAGCGAGTAGAAGTTTACACGTTGTCGAACTAAATAGTAATGTTTCTAAAATCTAGAACGTGCTCTATTTTTAGCGCACGCGATCAAAGGCGAGACGCGGAAGCTGTGGGAATCGCATAGATATTTTATCGAGACACCGTAACGACCCATTAGAGGTTTAGGGTTCCTTGAGAAGAGTCGTTAAACCACCAGTGTCAGTTCTTAAGGCTCAGTTTTGGTCCAGTGGCGCCCTCATTATAGATAGGAAAAACAAATCAATTTTCAAACTGAGCCCCAACTTTTTTTTTATACAACTAGCAAGCATATTTATGGCCCCCTGATGTCAAGTGGTAACCATTGCCTATACAAAGCGTAACAATCTCGTTGAGCACGTTCCTGATGTGCGTTTTTCACCGCGGCTCCCACACCCTTCAAATCGAAACACAGCAATGCTTCTTCACGGCACAAAAAGGCATGGTGGTAGTAGTTCCCCGGACGAGCCCTTCACAATGAGCTTTACTACTGCTTCAAAGTATTAAATAGTTAATAACAACCACCATGGCATAGAAAGTGACGAAGAGTTACAGGGATCAGGTTGAATTGTCTATAGTGGGACTATTACATGAACGGCAAATACCTAAAATTTATATCTAGTGTTTCTGAAAATTTATTTCACACAAAATACATCAATGCGCTACAATAAGTAGTGTTACTTTTTCATGTTATACGTAGGTTCCCATAATTATTTATGAATTTGATGGCGTGGTTGTTTTTATCATGCTGATAAAATGCGGCTTTAAAAATTGAATCAATAAATAACACTTCATAATATATTTTGTTTCATTGTGTTACTGCATACTGAACCATGAACTGCAGAGTAACGATCACCCTTGGCTGGTGTTTCTCCTCCCATTTTCACTGGTGTAAATATTATTGTTGATTTGTTGCCCAACATCGGACCATCGTTGGTTCAGAGATTGGGTTGATCTTGATGGACGGCCATCGAATTACCGTAACCCAGTTTTCAGTGTAGTATGGATTTCTTCATACACTGGCTTTTGAAAAACTTTGTTATTATGGGTGAAAACATTGAAAAAGTCTTTAAAATTGGACAACATTTCTATTAGATTTAAATTATCCAATTTGTTTTTCTAATAAAACAGAAAAAATAAGACAGAAATGACGTGCTTAATTTGACTTACCAAAGCGGTAAGACAGTAGGAAAAAAAATTGGAAACAAATTTTATCTAATAACGATGACTCCTTATTAAGTTAAAATAAGCGCCATCTCTTGCGCTACAGTTTAACTACTAAGCTTTCTCTGACCTAAAAGCTTTTCAGACGAAACAATGCACTCAAAAGCTTTTGTGTGAGTTGATACCGCCACTCGAGTGTAGATGGCGCTAGTAGTAGAGATTGCGAAAGTTAACACCTAAAAAATATTTAATACTTTTTTTTTTACAAGCCTCAGTTCAGTTGGTAGAACCTCTGCCTTCTGCGTCCAAGGTCGTAGGTTCGATGCCTACCGAGAACAAATAGCTGTGTGGTGAACACAGATGTTTGTTCTCTGTGTGGGTGTTTTATTGTATTCAAGTAAGTATTTACAAAACAAAAGTATATAACTATTAGATCCGCCATCTGATTCCCATATGTAGTACAAGCCCTGCTTAATTTGGGGCTAGATAGTGTTGTAAGGATTGTCCGGAATATTTATTTATTGCTATTATAGTAATAAATAAGTTGAACTATTTATTGAATAAACATAATAGAATTAATTTAACAAACTATATTTTTAAACCAAATAAATTTGTAGGGATTTCTGGTTAATCTGGTTCTATAAGGTATGTATGAGAGACCAAAATAGTAATTAATACATACTAAATTAAGGTTTTAATATGAAAGTTATCCGTATGGTACCTAAGCGGTGTTAGTTGTTACCTAGATTTATATAACTTCATTCTGTTTTGTGCAACTGTTTTTTCCCCAATAAATAAAATAATATAAAGTTAGGCAGATATAAAACTTATTCTCAGATTATTTGAATGTGTTTGCACAAAGACAATAAACTTTTACCCGACCGAACAAAACAAGAACAAATAACCGTTTCACCACCAATAAGTTGTCGAACAAAACACATAGGTTTGAACATTCACAACTGGAACTCACAAAGTTTTGAGACGGAACGATTATGCATAAAAAGTATACGAAATAAATGGTCAGAGCTGGACCAGACTTGATATTTTTATCTTCAGCATTGCATTTTTCTTATGCCATCACAGATTTTGACGTGACAATGTCTTATAATTCGATGGAGCCGGCTGCACGCACGAAAAAAACATGACTCATGCGGCGTTACCTCGCTCTGAGACGTTCCATTTAAGATTTGAAGTGCAAGCGAGAGCGCGGAACGAGCGACAAAGAGGCACGCACGGCCTCCGCGTTCGGCAGCGTTCGACATCTGTCTCTCTCCTACTTGAGTGAGCGATGCGTCCGCGTGGACAGCTGAATAACGTTGTCACGTTCAACTATCGTCAGTAAACCGACTTTACAGACAACCGATTTTTTTTATTTTTTTACAACTTGCTGATGGAACAAGCATAATCGTTATGTTAAGTAAAGCACTTCAGGAACACGCCCTACGATGCACTGCCCTGCGTCCATCAACTTGAGGTACACCGATGTTTTGCCTCACGTTACAGTAATTTCACAGGCACCCACACCCTTCAAACCGAAACACAGCAATGCTGCTGCAGGAATAGGCATGCTGGCAGTACTTTATCAGGCAGGCTCAAGAACTCTACTACAATTAAATAAACAATATAATTCATACTAAAATAAAGTAGTAAAAGTCAGCAGTCGATGGCTAGGTACTTTTGACTTTGTTACTTTTTATATTATCCTAAGTTTTAATTTTTGTTTTTTCACTCAGTTTCACCAATTAGAGTCACGGTCAAGTTCGACTTTGACCAGTCATTTTTGTATTTAGGCTAATTTATATGTTAAGTAACTGTTGGGGAATGAGCTGACATTCTGATTTGCTATCAACTTCATACAAACATGAGACTGAGAGGCTGAGAGACTGAGGTATGCTGATTACCTATATTTTTCCATCGATGCAGTCTTCTTCTGTCACTGTTTTTTTTCAAAACAAGAGTGTTGAAGGGATTTTAAGTACGCCTCTAAAGAGGCTCCTTTCGTGTACTCCATCCATCGTTAAGTGAAACGTCTCATCCCTAGTTCTAGTTAGTGTTGGCGCGGATTGGTTTACGACGGCCCAATCAACCGGCGACGCTGCGGCTAACTGCTGCTCTCTTGGGACATGTCTTACGGACCACTTGCACCAACCACATTTGTTAGAAAATGGTTAAAGAAAATGATGGACTAAAATGATTTTACGACGTTCAATTAAAAATGGAGTTATTTGTAAGTATGGAAAAATATAGTGGTCACAGTGAAAACCCGTTATATTCTATTCTTTTCTATTCTACTTTTATAAACCTTTTTGTGATGATAATTCGCTTTTTGGAAATTATCAGTATGATAATTTAGAAAAACTACTCGCGATAGCATTTTTTTTACAATGTAGGCTAGTGCTTGACCGCAATCTCACCTGATGTTAAGTGATGATGCGGTCGACAATGTAGCGCGCTCACCTAGGAGATACTTATTCACTTTTTTGTTTTTGTTACAAAATCCTCAGTTACTTTATTCAGACGTTAAAGCTGTCTGTGCAACTGGGCGTGTAAAATTTCGTCGTTCAATATTGGTTAATAAAACAATAATCATCAAAACTTGGCGCCGAAAAGCACCATAATGTAGCTTCCACTGGCACTGTATGGGAAACTCGAGAATGGTGGCTGTACACTTTTAAGGTTTGGCGCATAGTTTGGTAATCATAGTACAAAATAGGTATATAACAACTTGGGGTTGACATATAGACAACTTTTCTTTTTTATCTTTTTTTGGGACATGTGAAAGATTATGTCTCTTGGGAGGACTTCTTAAAATTGAACCTCTTCTTCTTCTTCCTATCATCATGTCACTATTTTTTTCAAACCAGTGCAGTGCAGTGTCGCGAAAGGATTTTAAGTGCCCCTCGGAGAGACTCCTTTCGCGCATTCTAACGGTAAACTAGTACACTGACATACACACACTCATTACACACATACTACACACCACTTACACATCACATACACGCAAAAATCACAATATCGAACATTAATTATAAACTATATGAAAAACCTAGCAGTTACGTCCGAAAAACATTATATTGTAATTCTTGTTGCATAGCCGAAACACGGATTCCTCGCGTCTAAACACAAGTTTCATACTTAGATAGAGCGAGTAGTCAATGTATAGACCTATACACTAGTTTTATCTTTTTTTGTTTTTCAAGGTGCACCTAAATTACTAAATCGAAATCTACATTATATACCTTTCCTTGTACCTTAAATGATTGACTAAAATAGCTGTACTTTTGTAACCTTTTTCTGGAAAATAAATGTTATTATTATTATTCGACACAAGTTTTAAAATATTTAGATTCGAATATTTCTTTCACCATTTATTGAGAGTACTGGCAAAGTGGACAGAAAATCTCTTTGTTTCACGACCGGATTTGAACCCACGCTTGGAAGGCGGGGCCGCTAGCACTACACCAATAGTTTTTGCATAAATTCATACAATTGACTTTACAATAGGGATTGAAGCGAACATCGTTCAATCATGTTATCAGCTATCCGGTTCCCATATTACAAGCTCTGCTTAGTTTGGGGCTGGGTAGTGTTGTGTGAACTGTCCACAATATTTATTTATTTATATTTATTTATTTATCGCAATCTGAAAGTTGTTGGTTTTGGTGATTCAGATAAAAAGAATCCAAATCATATTCTTGTCTATCACATCTTTGCGTTTAGCCTTAAAACCCAAAACAGTTTTATACAAACAAATAAAATAACTGTTTTGTTGTTGCTGTTTATAGATTCGCTTATTGTATCGTTCCGTTAACTAGTTTTGTTCTCCGACGCCCTGGGGACTGAAATAATTAAACTTTGTACGAAAAGATGAGTTGCGGAGTTTTATGATTTCCTTAAAATATGATTGCTAGTTTTGTGAGTGATGGAAGTTGAAATGTAGTTGGTGTCGAATCATGATTTATTTTTATGAAAGGAAAAAAAGAAACAGTATTATTTCTGGTAATTCTAATTCACCATCAACACCCTTCAACATTTCATTTTTGTTCCGTGTTCCGTTGATAGAAAGCAAAAATAGCTGCCATATAAATTGGAATAATTTAAAATACTTATTCGGCTTGGTGATCGAGTTTAAGGTTGTTTTTTTATTGAACAACTTTGCCATGATATTATAAGTATCTGCAAACTACAATAAATATTGTTGGTCTTTATTTTCGAAAAAAATATCAAGTTGAAGAAAATTGTAGATTAACAGCAATAATAATTAGTAAAAAACTAAAAACGCAATTATTTATTATTACCTACTCACAAATACTATAGGTACTGTGTTCGATAAAAACGTCTTAAATGAAAATAAATGCATATTTTAGTTTATTACCATTATCACCGTTCTGACTCCTAACAATTTTTCTCATGCCATATGAATTAATTCTCAAATGTTTGCAAAAACAAATAAAATGCTACGTATTTCAGCTTACCTTACTTTATTAGCATACCACAATGAAAGGTCAGAAAAATATTTGTGTCATTTCGTACCGATATATTAATGCAAGGGTGATGTAGGGCCTACGCGGCGTGCAATATTTCATACAATGTTTTCGTCGCATACTTAATAAGGCATAACGTAAGCTTTGTTAGCAAAAAGTTATTTATCTATGGAAATAATAGAATTACTGGGGTATATTCTCATATTTCTGACAGAATTTGTAGGAATAATACTGGGTAAAATAAATACCAAAAACCAAAAGGCTAACACACCTAATAAAAAGCAATTTATATACTTATTATATTTTGGTCTAATAAGTTATGTATTTGAGGTGAGTAATCGATTTTACAAGTATTCAAAAATGCAATAACTAAGGAGTACCAAAAGGTTCTTTTCAGAGCCACAAAATGGTTATATAACAACCAAAATGTTTCCAAATACCTGCGTGATGCCTGCTTCATTATAATGAAAAAGTAGGGATGATCTTACTAGATTATTTTTCCAAAAAACATTCATAAACACTCAGACAAGTGTTCAGTGAAAGGCAGCGCATTCGCTCCGAACGTCACAACACTATCAATCAAAATGAAATCATACTTTGTTATTATCTAGTATTTTCCTCCAAATAACTCCATAGATTTTATCCATCAATAGGGAACTCTATCTACTGATTGACCATATAAAAAACGGATGATTTATCATTTTTATTGCGAGAAAAACATGTTTATGAGAATCTTAAGAGGGGTGGATACAAAGCGGGGGTGCGTATTCTGGAAACTACTTATAAATAATATATAATACGCTTTAGTTTTTATTGTGATGAGATTTACAAAAGCTTTGATTTGAGCGATTGATGCATATTCGAACATTAAATCCTTTACTTTAAAAAAGTTCTAGGAAGCCATCACCGCAGCATAGGTATCAGTTTTTAAATCTTTGATAGCTTTCTACTATTTCCGTAATATTCCGTAGAAAGAAAGAAAGAAAAAACGTTAATTTGTCACACCCCCAATGGAGAAGATTCTAAGTACTAAAAATAAGGAACTTACTTATCAGTAATAGGACTTTTACTTTGACAAATTAATGTAACTTTATATTTTATCTTGGAATACGGTTTTTTAAATTAATTGATTTGGGCATGACATTACGGAATTCCATCGTTAAACATAAATGACCTAGAACAAATTTACAGTACTAATCAGTTTTTTTTTAAACAGGTAAATAACAAACAAATCATCAGAGATCACAGTTTGGACATTCTATTGACTTTTTAAATTGAATTTGGTGACATTTATAGTCAGCCAGAATACACCCCTAAATGGAACAAAATAATCATTGGCTACTAACACCCTCTGGGGGATTGTTTCGTAACTATAAACGAGATATTGTCCCGAAAATGCCCTCGAAAACTTTGCCCGTTTTTTGCTTATAATTTTTATTTTGCCGAGAGCTGTTTTATTGGCGGGGAAAGTGTGAATATAAGCTATTTAAATTTCTAGTTAATAATTGATTGCTTTATTTTGTTTTTAAGCAGACATATACTTCAATCACAGATAGTTTGATTACATGGAAACAAAGAAAAATACAGTAAATACAAGTGTTTACAAAATTTACCATCCCACATGAAGTTACTGAGCTATCTGCAAATCGTTGTAAAAGTGACTACTTGTCTTATAAATATATTAGTCTATGTATATCCAATCCAAACCAATGTATAAAAGTTTCTGTTTTTGGAGAGAACCTTTACTAGTCCGTAGAGAATCGTTACTAGTTATAAGTTACTAACCATTTTTTTTTTGTTTTTATTTATAACACTATGGACATCATAGTTGTATGAATAAAGAGTTTAATTGTTATTATTATAAGCCTTTTGTTTTTATTAATAAAGTACAGTACCTAACAAGTATTTTGTCAAGTTTTGTGCTAGAAGGTTGTCTGGAAGAAATCGCTTTTAGTGATAAGACCGCCCATTGTATTCTACTTTGATGTTTTTCTGTATTCCTTTTTAATTTTATTTGGTGTGCAATAATTATTTTCTATCTTTTTTCGATCACTTTCTCATATTTTTTTTATTTAAAAACTGATTTTCTAAGTTGGAGCGAGCGATATTGAATGCTCATTGACCTATAAACCAACGTAATGACCTCATCGGTACATCCCCGTTTTCAATTAACCGGGAGATAACCGACCGCAGCGCCATCTCTGTTCCGCGCAATTAATTTATATAAAACGATAAGGTTTAGAGCTGGGAATATGCAAGTCGCGAGCGCGAACGTGATCTAGATAAGGGCGCGGTTGAGCTTCTTGCTGAATAGGGCTGCGGGTTTATGTTATTTCATTTATTAAACACCAACATCTCTTTCTTATCGTGTCACTGGTTCTTTCAAGCCAAGTGTGGTGAAAGGATTTTAATTGCATTTTAACATCAACATAAAATACACCAATACATTTTTAAGATATTTATAGTGCTTACACTTAATACAGAGTCAAGTGTTATCAGTATCACACTAACAGGTAATGACAGAAAATAAACATACACCTACGTAATATAACATAACTAAGGCTAAACAACTAAAACAAGGAAAAAAAAACCAATCATTTTTTTTGGGAAAGCCAAACCATAAAATTTATAAAAAACTTTATGGTTACTGTTTTTTTTAATTTAAATAAGAATAAGCCGGGTTTTTCTAAGGAAAAGTATCTGATACCTGCCCTTCAAATCAAAGTACAGTGACGCTGATCGGTAACAGAAATTTACGTACTGGCTTTAATCGTTGGATGAGCCTTTCACAAAGAAAAACAGCCGTACTATTCGTTTTGCATTGTCTTACCCCATGCAGACTTGAAATAGTAGGTATTTATTGACAAAGCTTTTTAAAATACTTACTTTTTTTCTTTGTTTTTCTAACATAGGGCCAAATCCGGGCAATTGTATCCAAATCTTCTGCTGCGTAAGCTGCGTTCATCTCACATACCTATAAAAAATCAAAAATACCTGAAGCTCGTGTTTTTGACAACCCTAATGCCGCGAACAACTGTAATAAAATATTAAACGTTCCTAAGCATCTATATTGTCTGAAGTAATGACTAAGAACACCTTCTGAATACAGAACGCAGATAAACGAAGAAACGACGAAATAACTCTTTCAGACGATAAGGCGAAACGACTATTTCGTATCGTACGTATCTGAATCAGATGGTGGGAATAAAAATTGCGGAGCTTAAATTGCTAGCGAAAACGGGTTTCAACAGTTATTTTGGAAATATTACTTTAGATCAATGATTTAAAGCTACTAACTAGTCCCTTACCACTTAATATAATCTGAATTCAACCGGTCAGTTTAGTAGGCCTTATCAGTTGCTAAGACACACTTCTATTTTAAATGCAAATTAAATAGCTTTCAGAAATAAATAAGGATTGTGAACAATTCACTTAATACTATCTAGCCCAAACTAAGCAGAACTTTTACTATGGGAATAGTTGATATTTTTAATAATAGCCAGTAATTTCACCAGTAACACCCTTCAAAGACAAACACAGCAATCCTGCTTGACGGTAGAAATAGGCATGGTGGTAGCACTTCCCCAAACGAGTTCTTTACAAAGAGGTCTAAAATTATTATTTATTTTCAAGAGAAACACACATCTATTGTCGTTCATATTTGGGTTATGTGGCTCAATCACTCCGCAGCAGCGGCTAGTTTTTAAAAAGCTTGGAATATTCTTGATATTTGTGACCTAGAATAGCAGGCTACTTTTAGTATCGCAGCACTTTTTAAATACAATCCTGGTTACACAAATGTATTCGAACCCTAGATAATAATCAATAAGCAGGGTCGCTACGACGCCTCTAAAAGATTCAACGACTTACCTACTTATTCATGTTTTGTTTTTCTGAAAACCTGAACTTTTTCTGTAAAGAACGTGTAACCCCTCGCACTACTTGTTTGGTATATTCATGCATAAACATGTATATTGGCACATCAGTATGTATATAGTGAATAAATCGCGTATACAGCAAACGGAATCAGATTTCTCTTGTCTCATATCTGAAGTTTGACGATAAATACGTGGAATCTGCATAACTCGAATGTGAACCGAGTTATGGGTAGTGGGGCGGTGTCGCGGAAACGGGACTTGAATCTACGAATTAATGGATAAGGTACATTACACTAGCTTTGCTACTTTAATGTACCAGGTACACAGTTAATGTTGTACCTCTATTTTCTGTCTGTCTTCAGCTGTCCGTTCTGTGTGTTTTAATGTAGTCACGCATACCCCTTCGTGTCAAATAAATGTATTTTCTTTCTTTCTAATCTATTCAAGACTCTATAAGGAGGTTATTCAGAGCCAACTAGAAATCGTGAAATTACTTTTGTTAAATGTGGGAAGAACGGGTATTTTGTCTTTAAATTAAAAAAACTTCGAGTGTTTGACTGAATTCGACCTAACGATCTTGGGACAACGAAACAACGAAGTCTCCACTAGATCACCGGTATTCAAAACTACATTCCTTACATAAATGATTTTAAGCTTTAGTAACCTATGCATAATCTACCTTTAATTTGCTGTAAAACAATTTAAAAAGACCTGGTTATTATAATCTAACTGGAGTCTGGAGAGATCCCCCGATTAATTACGTTTATTGTTACAACAACAAAAAAATCGGTATTCTCTAAAGTCGGTTTACTGACGATAGTTGATCGTGACAACGTCATACAGATGTCCACGCGGACGCATCGCTCACTCAAGTAGGAGAGAGACAGATGTCGAATGCTGCCGAACGCGGAGGCCAATTGTGGCTCTTTGTCGCTCGTTCCGCGCTCTCGCTTGCACTTCAAGCCTTAAATGGAACGACTCAGAGCGAGGTAACGCCGCATGAGTCATGTTTTTTCGTGCGTGCAGCTGGCTCCATCGAATTATAAGACGTTGTCACGTCAAAAATATTTTCTATTTTGGAACATCCATAGATTTTACCATCGTTGTAAATCCAGTCGGTTGAACATAAGACAGCGTGGGCCCCCTGAGTAACTCCCGCCAGAACAACTGTTTGTTTGTCTGTACATGGGAGTGTACGCTTTGCATATTCACTAGTTCCAGATAATGTGGCTTGTTTATGGAGCTCCTTCAACCAGAACGCACATTTGAGAAATCAAGGTGTTGTTATAGATAGCAACTTCGATATTTCTAGAATAATTCGAAATTAGATTTTTTTTTGACTGGCCTCTCAGCTCAGTTGGTAGTAGCTCTGCCTTCGGCGCCGTAGGTCGTGGGTTTGATCCCCATCGAGAGCAAATATTTGTGTGGTGAACGCGGATGTTTGTTCTCTGTCTGGGTGTTATATTGTATTCTAAGTATGTATTTACAAAAAAAATGTATTTAGGGAGCATATCAGCTACACTGGTTCCCATAACATACCTAAGCTATGCTTAATTTGGGACTAGATAGTGTAGTGTAGATTGTCCAAAATATTTATTTATTTATTTTCTTTTCTCTCTGAACTCACAGTTTGAACATCCACAAAGGGAACCAAGAGAAAGAGAAGTGATTTTTATGTTACATCGTCATAAAAAAACTCATTACTGGAACTCCCATCGATTTCAAAAGCTTAATATTTTCGCACCAATCACTTTGCCACAAACTTCTTTACCTTCTACGATATTACATTTTAATTTCAAAGCTGCCCTAGTCCTTGCCAAGAGCGTATTCCCCGTTATCCCGGGAAAATGGAACGTCCTTCAATATGGCCGTCGGCCGCGACCTGCCAATATGGATATTGCATATTTTATACTGGACCTCATATTTTTTGTATCGCACACCGGGTTTACCAAGATATTATTTTACTAGATAGAGTACCTATAATAGTTTGAAAAAAAATGTATCACGACTACCTTGCATTCCCAGTAAATATCCCAAGATATTTTAGTACCAAAAAGGTACTGACTCAAGATTATTTGTATGTGAATGTGTAATGTACGTAGGCGTCAAACGATGTGTGGTAGATTAAAGTAATCTTTGTGTTTTATTTATTGATCCATAAATGCTTTTAAACTTTCGCACGTACCCCTGTTCAATGTTGCAATGTTCATATTAGACATGCGTCTTGAAATAGTTCATTTTGAACGTAATCTGTAGGTCTTAAATTTTCTTGCCTGATTTTTAAAGATTGAGCACGTTAAACTGCCTTGATTCACTTAGTATATAGCGTTGGTTTGGTCAACGGAACTGTTCAAACGAATAACAAAGATTTTTTTTCATTAATTCTATGACATATACTTCTACGTACGTATACTTTAGTGTGTGAATCTATCTCTACCTATATTTAAATTCTAAAATGTACCATGTTTCAAGCATATTAGCGCAAGCATGTGTGTGTGTGTGTGAGTTTTTCTCCCCACAAATTTATGTACACTATGCCAGCGCTCTCAAACGGTGAAGGAAAAAACATCGTGAGGAAACCGGCATGTCGTAGAACCTTAAAAGTTCGAAAACATGTGTCAAGTGCACGAAAGGAGCCTCTTTGAAGCGCACTTAAAATCCTTTCACCACGCTTGGTCCGAAAGAATCAGTGACACGATAAGAAGAAGAAGCATATTTAATTTCAATAAAAAACACCCTTGCACAGAACCCAGTAGTTATGTACTGTAGTGTTTTTTTTTATGATATTATGTTATTCCTCATTTGTTTAAAAATTGCTAATCAGTCTACTGTTAGTACGAAGTTTATTCCAGCACGTACAAATCCTTGTAACGTGTAGTCGTTTCCAGTTCGCCCCGGGCCGCGAGGTAATAGGTAGGCGGGTTCGGGGCGTATAGCTACTACGGACATCTTATTTGTTACTACTTCACGGTCATAACATATTCCTGGGTTTTACGAAGCTTATAGGTGTACATTAACGACAAACGTTTAAACTTTCTTAAAATTTAATAGGTTATCAACAGTATTTGGGTATAAACACAACAGTCATTATTGCAAGTCTGCCACGGACTTTGCCTAAGGTTTGACATCGTCTTTTGTGTATGATAAAATCGAAAAGATCCATATGAAAAGTCTTAAAGCCCGGCACCAGTTGACCTACCATGAGCTCTGTCTGGCTCTATCTCTGGTTCTGGTTGTGAGTCTGTGTGAGTGTTGACTGAATGTTGACTAAATAAATCCTACGTCAAAATGTCACACACAGTATAATGCACTGGTGAGCACTCACACCGACTCAAAACCAAAGACAGAGCCAGTTAGAGCTTATGGTAAACCTACAGTTCTACGTGACCATACCGTAGAAGAGCTGACAACTTACAGTGACTAACAATACGGTTTTTCAAAAGTATTACTTTTACCTTTTAGGTATTTATTGAAAGCCTCAGCACGAACATGATATCGCAAACACATAAACGAAGGTATGTAGGTATGTCTACATATCTGCTCAAAAAGCGATTACGAGTGACGAGGTAGGGCGGCTATAAAGCGCAACCTGCCGAGCCCGTTTCCGCCCGCCCTCGCTTCCGGGCGGGCGGCGTCACGGAGCACTCCATCGGTACACTCACTGCCACAAGTCTGTATACGTAAATCAGTTAAAACTGGCTTCAGAAAAAAATAACGACGAATTCTTATGCAAAAACCTGTTTTGAAAAAAAATGGTCACAATTTAATGATAACATTCCATCAAAAAAAACTCGCAAACTACTGATTCAATGTAATTAATTCTATGTTGACTTGACGGAGACCTTAAAGCAGCCTAAGAGTTATATCAGAAGTTATTAGTATCGTAGGCACTGATATGGATTATTTGAGCCATCTCTAGATCGTTTGTAACGGTCTGCAGATAGCTGAACTGTTTCACGTGTATTTTGAATATTTTCTAAATACTTTTACATATTACTAAGTAGCCTTATAAATTAGTGAGTGTTTTAAGGTTTCTTTACTTTTTCTTGCGTAGAGCTTTATGCACTTGGTGTACGAAAAGGGCTCTTTGAGGCGCACTTAAAATCCTTTCACCACACTGGTTTGCAAGAGTTAGTGACACGAAGAAAGAGTTTTTTTGTAAAAACAATAGAATAGTTACATCTAATAACGTCCTCATTCCAACAGTACCAGCACGCGTATGTAAATGCATCGATATGAAACTTGTTTATGTGAGTTAATGTGGACTTCTCTCGATGGGTTTATTGCCTTGAGTTGAAGTTTCTACGGTTGGAGAACTCACTGTTTTTAAGAAAGAATATTTTTCTATTTGAATATTTTTCTCTGTTCTATGGCAAGCAATGCGTAACTTTTTACAGATGGTGGCAAAATCAAACTAAACATGTTAGACCGCTAAAGGCTTTCAGTGAAACGCTGTTAAATATGACAGCGATATTTGACAGTGTTTCACTGATAGCCAAAGCGAAAAGCTTAGATGTGCGCAAAGCTTAAATACTGCACAGTTAGAATGTAGGCAGCTCATGAACAAGCCAGATATTAAATGGTAACCATCACTTCTAATAAAGAGTAGTCACGTAGTCAGCTTCGTAGGTCACGCACTGACAAACATCAAAATCATTTGAAAAGCTCTCAGTGCGTCGATTGTTATTACAACATTGAGACGAACGACGAAAATAGCCTTAACTTTAAAGGATTATTGTAGCACCGTCTACGGCGTAGACCCTACGTAGCAGTGGCGTAAACTAGTAACATTTTTATAGTTACAAGGTATTTTTTCAGTATCACAAGGACTACTTTGTATGTAATTTTGTCAATGCTAATAGCATCTAGATGTCAGTTGACGTGACCAAGCCTTACCATACTACTGGGCTCTCAGCTCAGTTGGTAGTTCTGATTTCTGTGCCGTAGGTCATGGGTTCGATCCCCATCGAGAACAAAATATTTGTGTAGTAAGTATAGACTGTCTGGGTATTATAAATGGTATTCTAAGTATAAACTTACAAAAAAAAATGTTTAAGCATTATGTCAACTATTTGGTTCCCATAGTACAAGCGGTGCTTAATTTGGGGCTAGATAGTGTCGTGTTGACTGTCAACAATTTTTTTTGCACGATCATACTACAAAATAATACCTATGGTACTTATGGGCATTGAAACAGGTTTTAGTATCCTATCCGTGCCATTTTCCAAACATAACTTCTCTTTTGTTTCAATTACATAAAGTGTCACTTAAATACGTTTTGTCGCTTACATTTTTATGCACATATTTGAGACCATACGGGCAGGCTTTTAGGTGAAATTGAACGCGCATATTGTTGCCAAAATGGAACAGTTGAAGCTAGGAAAGAGTTTTGTTAAAAAGTATTAAAATAGATAGATAGATAGAAGATACTTTATTGCTCACAAATACATAAGAACAAACAATGGTACATAAAAACTTAACAAGTATTTGCAAAAACAATAGGCGGTCTTATCGCTAAAGAGCGATCTCTACCAGACAACCGATGGATGGAGAGGACTAATGTTACTTACAAGGGCTGATTTGTGTGCGTGGATAAATTAAAAAAAAAAACACAAAAATGAGTAGCTAGCTACATACCTAATACAAAAGAAAATTAAACCAAGAAATATAATTATAACATACCTACTTACATTATTCAAAGGCTATTTTAGTCAAATAACCGATTTTATAAAATTACATAGCTTAAAATCAGAAAAAAAACAATGCCTGGATAGATATTTTAGTTTTGATAAAGGTCAGGCTTTAACTTTTAGTATTAAATACATTTAAATGAGTTATATTTCTCATCCTGAATGAGCTTATAGAGCTATTTTTATTCTCATTCACAGTTTCTACCTATGTCTTTGTGTCAGTAGTACTATTTATTTATACCATTGATGGTGACACAACTTTGTATCTCTAGTTCCACTGTAGTTACCTATGGAACTAGTGATACAAGTTAGAAACATAAAAGAACAGACCTAGGAAGAAAAATGCCTTAAATAATAATTCCAGCACACATCTTCACCAAACGAACGTAACCGCAGGCAGCCGCTAGTATTTCTTGAGTAAGTAATTATTCTTTTACAAAAGTACCTTCTCCTACTTTCTCGACTTCACGTCCAAACATCATATTGCCTACAACACTTTATGTGAAACTGTTAAAGTTATTGCCGCGTTTAGTTCTGTGCGAACGAACTTAACATTGTGTGATAACTTGTGTGCTGTTTATTGGTTTCAGTTTGTGTTTAACATACCTAGTAACTATCGGAAGTTTAGTGTAATGAAAAGATTTTGAACAACTCGGCATTTAATAAACATAACATCTGCATACAATAGAAAAAAATACCATATCATATTGAAGGTCGTGTACTTTAACTCACTTATTACGAGAATAATACTGACAGAGAGAGAAAAAGAGAGAGATAAGAGAGTACTAGTTAGACTGTTTCATTGGTGCTTTAGATAGAGACTTCATTAAGTAAGTAGGTATTAGCGACGGCTGTTTTTCCTGACCACTACAATCTGGGCCTCTTCAAGGCAAGAGTGAAAAGGTGTCTTCTAGACCATCCTGCTCCATCTTCGGCTACATCGTCACTTACCACCAGGTGAGATTGTAGCCAAAGGCTGGTCTATATCATGTAAAAAAAAAGTATTCAAATAAAAATATAGGCATTGTAATAAAATGCATTTGCATTAACTATATTAGAAAAAAAAACTACTCACAATTAAGGATCCTGATATCTGTCAAAATGAATGAATGATGATGATGAATGCAACTCAGTTATTTACTTATAACCACCATTTTATTAAATTGTAAAAACCGAAAGATATAATATATTTTTGTATATTGGTATAGATGATACACATAGGTTAAATCTAGGGCGCATATAATAACAAAGCGATACAGGGGGTTAATATTTTAAAGTGTCGTCGTGTCGGGTAGTCTCTGGTCCGCTCCGGCCGCATATTTCATCCACCCGTCGCCACTTGCGCCTCGCGCCCTTATTCTGAAATAGTACAACGTTAGTTTGGTCCTGCCAAACTGATACCATTATTATATGGAAGAAACGGGTATATATCGTGATTACCATTATTATTTCCCGACGTTTCGACCGTAATACAACAGCTGTGGTCGCGGGCAGATTGGAGTTACCGTCGAGAAGCGGAGGTAGTCGCAGTTCCCGTTTCTTCCATTTAATTATGCATAACGAGCGCGTTAATTTAAAAAGTGGTACCATTCGTATGTGTTAATGGAAAAATCTTTTAAGAAGCTTTTAGGCCACCCAAAGGTCTCTCGGGAAGTCGGTGGTTGGAAAGGGCTCAGAATTGTTCTTCCTGGTTTGTAGGACTATGTCCGGCAGTGCACTTCTTCAGGATGATCTTCTTCTTTTTATCGTGTCACTGATTCTTTCGAACCAAGCGTGGTGAAAGGATTTTAAGTGAGACGAGGCTCTTTTCGTGCACTTGACACATATTTTTCGAACTTTTTAGGTTCTACGACATGCCGGTTTCCTCACGATGTTTTCCTTCACCGTTTGAGAGCGCTGGCATAGTGTACATACATTTTTGGGCAGAAAAACTCATTGATACACGACTGGATTTGAACCCACGACCATAGTACCTATCGAAAAGCGAGGCCACTACCACTAGGCCACCAGCACTCTATTCAGGCTGATGATAAAAAGTCTGTTGTCATGAGTTACTGGAACTTATGATCAGATACATTAAATACTAGCGGCCGCCCACGGCTTCGCTCGCCCTGTTCCCATTACTTAGATCCGTTCTCCGTTACAATATCTTTATAAATTGTAGCTTATGAGTTATTCGGATGCATAAGCTATATTATCGCAAAGTTTTATTAAAATCCATTCAGTAGTTTTTACGCGAAAGAGTGACAAACATCCATCCATACTTACAAACTTTCGCATTTAAAACATTAGTAGGATGTGACGCTTAGAATAAGTATTTTCAAATAAGTAGCAAGACCTCTCTTTGGTTCTTCACAGACGAATCACAAGATATAGAAACATGGTGTAGGATTAGGCCTATATACTGGGTGGTAACTGTTGGGTGATATTTTATTTCATTTTGGTATCGCTTTAGTATCGCTGTAAAATCCAGAGTAGTCCTCTCCATCCGTCCGGCTGCTTCCATCATTTTGATTGAAATTTACTGCTTTATTGTGTAGAGGGTAACAATGTTAGTACAATAAGCCACTTTAGTGATTAAATGGCCGTAGCTGTTCACGTGAATACTATGGAGGAACATACGAAAGACAAGAAGAGAATGGAAGATTATTTTTACACAAAAACTACCAGGTTACGGATTTTTAGAACGTTATTATTGGTTTTGAACCCTCTGCATTCACCGACTTTTTGAAATTCTCCCGAGTTCAAAAATAATGTAATATGTTATAATGTGAGATCATTTGTACTATTACTAAGGAAGAGAAGGCCGTGGGGTCCCAGCAAAGAATAGGACCTCTCCATCACCTCCCGTGGATGTCGTAAAAGGCGACTAAGGGAATACAACCGGGAAATGGGCAGCATTTCCTAAATATACATACCACCAATACTGCGGTCACCAATCCGCCGTGGTGACTATAGCAAACCCCCCCCCCCATGATGAACACGAACACGAGACGGTCCCTACCCACCAGATGGACCGACGACATTTATCGCGGGAAGTCGATGGATGGAAAGGGCTCAGAATCGTTCTTCCTGGAAATGTGTAGGGGAGGCCTATGTCCAGCAGTGGACTTTTTTAGGCTGATAATAATGAATGATGACTAAGGAAGAAGATACAAATACAAACTTCTGTAAATTATATTCAAAAAAACATATAAATGAATTAATTGTTATTCTACGCTTCCAAATTTATTTACATTGTATACAAAAAACATAAAACTAATTAAGTACTTGTTATTCAACGTTTCCGTCTGGTACTAATTTCGATCAGTTGAGCTATCTCTAGATCTTTTTTAACGGTCTGCAGATAGCTCAACTGTTTCTTTTGTATCTTGTAAATTTTGCAAATATTTGTTTGACTGTAAGTTTCTTTGTGTAAATAAATTTTACATTGATTGTTGTAGGTATATTGGATAATGTAAAAGTTTTTACAGTTAAAAAAGGTACAAAAACCACGTTGAATTACTACAACCTTTTCCAAAACGCAATCACGGAAACCTTCCAATGCACCATGCGATATTAAAATTGCTAAAAACTTGGCAGATATAATTAAATTGGACAACGCTATGCAGTACGACTGTCAGACTACCCGATGTGGTGCGGAGCTACGAAATATTGGCATGCCTAATATTTGTAGAAATGGCACTGAAATCTATCTATATTTATAAAAGAAAGTCGTGTTAGTTTCACTATTTATAACTCAAGAACGGCCTAACCGATTTGGCAGAAAATTAGTGGGGAGGTAGCTTAGAACCGGGAGAAGGACATAGGATACTTTTTATCCCGAAAAAGTAACGGGACCGGGAATGAGGCGAGAGAAGCCGCGGGCGGCCGCTAGTATTATAAATAAGTATTATGTAAAACAGCAAAAGAGAAGTCTACTATGCTTTGTAGCGTGGACCAGGTACCTATACTCACCAGGCTATAAAACGTTTTAAAATTGATATTTGTCATATTATAGAAACTAGCAGTTGGTGCCTGAGCTTCGCTCGGTATTTTTTTTTGGTAAACTGTTGTTGTGAAATATATTTAAATACGAATTACTTACATACTGATTAAATATTAATATTTTTCGATCTTACCGACATAATAATAAACTTCACTAATCGTCAATAAATGGCGTTCTCTGTCCCACTAACTCATGACTTAATCAACAGATGGCGCTAGGAGTTATGATTTTATGATAAAGTTGATTATTTACTTTACAATTAAGGGGACATTTTCTAAAAATTAATCCTAGCTAGATCGTTTTATCGTCCCCGAAAACCCCTGTATACTTAATTTCATGAAAATCGTTGGCTCAGTTTCCGAGATCCTAAATATATATATCTTATACCTTTAAACGAGAAAATCTTGTATATATATATATATTTAGGATCTCGGAAACTGAGCCAACAATTTTCATGAAATTAAGTATACAGGGGTTTTCGGGGACGATAAAACGATCTAGCTAGGATTCATTTTCAGAAAATGAGTTTGTTCGTTAAAAAAAAACTAAAAACATAAACTGAATATGTGACTGCTCCTGCCATCTATTGACGATTGTGAGCAACTAACTGCAAGCATGTCCAGTAGATGGCGTTGTTCAGTAAGAATAAACCAGTAAAGATAATAATATGCTTCTTATGATTTCTTAAAAATACAAATTAACGAAAAAAATTCCGAGCGAAGCTCGGTTACCAACTAGTATATATATATATATATACAAGATTTTCTCGTTTAAAGGTATAAGATAAACGCAAGAAGTCTATACTCTTGCACACGTACAATTGCAAATACCTTCCCCATTTTCAAGCAAGATAATTTTTGAACCTTCTCCATCCACGTCTTTTTCTTTATAGAACCCACCTGATGTTAACTGGTAACCATTTCATATACAAAAGCATTGCCTTGTAGGTAACGCACGTCAGGAACGTGCCCTACGATGCACTGCCATGCGTCCATCAACTTGAGGCATACAGATGTAAAGCCTCACGTGACAGTAATTTTCATCAGGACTTCCAGCAAGACTTTAAGAATATGGAGTTTCCATCATCATCATCAACATCCCAAAGAAGTCCACTGATCATTATTGTATGGAAATTCTCATGCTGGGTTTTTGTATTTTTGTGTTTTCATGCTATTTGAAGTTTTCCCAACTCCTGGTTACCATTAAGTGGATTACACTGACGACACAAACCTGTCACATATGTGAGTGGAGCCGACAGTGTCGGAGTTCAGCGGACAATGTGCGCCAATGTTAGCGCACGTGACGGATGGCGCAATATTGTTCTTAGCTTTATTAGGAACTGAGGCAATCTGTTGGGTACCTTGCTTTGTTTTTTTAGGCTTTGGAGTGTTTTTTTTGTAGTTTGCACTACCTTTATGAGAAAATGTACAGAATATTTTGTAATAAATTTATCAGAAGTTTACTTAATTAATAAGTGGGGTTACGATTTTATAGTTCAAAATAGTGTTTCTCTCAAACCAAAACACATGTTCATCAAAAGTGGAGTTGGCTATGTCACAAGTATTCTCTGTTTTTTTCGCTGTTTGCTAAGGGCATCATTTGATTTTGATTTCTAAATAAACACAGATAAAAGTAGGTACCTAACCATTTAGCAGCTTCCACACAGTTTTCAATCTGCGCCAAGTGGTGGTAATGAATTGGCTGGACTATGATTGATGCGGTTGCTCGTCATTCGCTAATGGTTGGGGTGTACGCACTGGGAAACAGATTTGCTATTATTCGTTGGATGAATAACTAACGTTACAAAAAATTGCAAAAATTTGATTATGAAACATCCTTCAGAAAGATGCATAGAACGAGCAAAATCATTTAAATATAGTTATAAATTACCAAGAAAATAAAAAACTATAGCCAACAAGACGAGAACAAGTCAAACATAATTTTATTAATTATAACTTAATTAGAATCTAAAGGATCACTTTGAAGCGTCTTAAAGCTTGATGAGTCGTGCCATTCCACGGAACCAAGCCAAGTCTTATTTGAAGAGATGAAGGTTTTGGTGTAACCAGTTTCTAAAAATGCCGCTTTTCCGTAACACAGTGCGTAAAAGTATAACGGGCGCTCAACGCAATTCATTACATAACAAAATATGATTCACTGAGCGGAGTCTGGTGAGCTGGAAAAGACGTTTAGCGGATAAGATGACCATTTAAAATATGTTAGGTTTGTTTATTTTTCCTAATATTGTGTGTGACAATAATGTACAAAATATATATGAAAATGAATCCCTATTTCCCTCTCGCTTGAACGGCTGAACCGATTTCACATTTTTTTTGTGGTATTTGTCATTGTCAGGAGAAGATTCTTATGAAAGAAAAGGGAAACTAAAATAACGGGAACGAGGCGAGCGAAGCCGAGGGTGGTTGCTAGTTAATTATAAGAGTACCTACTATTGTTTAAAAATAAAGGTGAATTAAATATTTTGGCAAGATTACAATGACATGATCTCATGGAACATTTTCATGTTCTTTTCTGATTAGGAGGCATAGAGCTGAGCAGATTTTAAAACAATATTGAATTAATTAATATAAGCATAGAATAACATTAAGTATTATTTGTAATGTAAACACACGAGTGGAGCAGTAAGCGAAGTGAAATGTAGAATTAAAAATGTTGCATATTTGCCAGCTGCTAATATTGGCTTATTGCCGACTGCTTAAAGAGATTTATTGCCGACTGCTAAAAGAGACTTATTGCCGACTGCTAAAAGAGGCGTTTTGCCGACTGCTAAAAGAGACTTTATTGCCGACTGCTAAAAGAGATTTATTGCCGACTGCTAAAAAAAGGCTAATTGCCGACTGCTAATAGAAGCTTATTGCTGACTGCTAAAAGAGGCTTATTGCCGACTGCTAAAAGAGACTTATTGCTGACTGCTAAAAGAGGCGTATTGCCGACTGCTAAAAGAGACTTTATTGCCGACGGCTAAAAGAGACTTATTGCTGACTGCTAAAAGAGACTTATTGCCGACTGCCAAAAGAGGCTAATTGCTGACTGCTAAAAGAGACTTATTGCCAACTGCTAAAAGAGTGTACCCGACAAAAACAATAACATAAACCTGTCAATACAACAATGAAATCCATTCCAGCATTTTGATGCAAATTTCAACCACCATAACGGCACGTAAAGGGATGTAAATCTGTTTAATTGCTAACCCTCCGTGGGCGGGCAATCGCCGCCCTAGCCGGCAGGGCGGGTGGTTATCCGTTGCGGCACAAGCGCTTGTGAGGTACCAAGTAACATGTCACATGATCCCGGTGATGGGTGACTGCGATCACTTATTGGATAGCTGATCATTGTCAAATGTAGATTATTATTTTAGAAAATAAGTTCTGAAAACTACTACATAATATATTTAAGAAAATAGTTTTTTGTTAGAAAATATTTATTTGACGTCACATAATAACCATACACACTTCATGATTCATACAAAAAATAAAGCAACAAGCAATAGGCGAAAAAAAGGCATCCGTTCAGTATCTTCTAAATATTTAAAACTCTTACGTTACTGACTGACTGAATGACAATAAACGCACTGCCTAAGCCGTAAGACTGAAAGAAGCATGAAACTTGTAGGGTATGTTTCTTTTATAGCGTAGGGGTGCACTAAGAAAGGAAATTGAAAAATCATTTCCCTAAGAGAAAACAAAGAGGAAAACTTTTAAAAGAAAATCCAACACACAGCCTAAGCTTTTAGTCCTAGAAACTTGGAAATTGGTGGGGAGGTAGCTTAGTACCAGGAGACGGAAATATCACTTTTATCCCGAAAAAGTAACGGAAACGGGGTGAGCGAAACCGCGGGCGGCCGCTAGTTTGCCATAAAAGCGCAAAATCTTATTATGAAATTGGTTTTCAGTAGCACCGAGAGTTCTCAAATAGTTAAGCAACGTCATTTATATGAAAAAGATCATAGCTTTAAAGAAATAGAAGACTAACCAAGTTTTTTATTTCTCTGTCGTGGCTACTATACTCACATAATAACATTTCAATGTTGTTTATGCCACAAAACAGCGCATAAACCTATTACTTCCACTGTATACCATCACAGCAGTTGGCGAAGTTAAAACACGATCTGGTATTTGCATATTCCAATCTCAGGGAGCCGCCGGCTATGCACGGATTACACTCCAGTGCAAGGAATCTGGCTCACTGTGCGTTCGTAAGAACTTAGTAGCTTGGAGTTTTTAAGGCTGACTAAGAGCTTTTAAGCCGTCATTGCTTATAGACTGCAGGGCGTTGATTCCAACAACACGGCTCGATTAAGTGATCGCTGAAGCAGCGTTCAATTTTCAAATTTTTCAAACAAAAATTGACGACTCACTTTGATTTACGCGATTGCTTGAGTGATTTGTGTTGCTGGAATCAACTGCAGTAGCATGGAAACGCTCAGATATAAATACCACTAGTAGACGCCCAGCATCATACCAGTTGTAAGTGTTGTAAGCATACTACGCACCATTATTTAAATAGCTTATGTTCTGGAACTTGCGAAAAATATGGTATTTTATATTGGTGATCCGAATTCATTGGCCTCGAGTGTAGTTGATAGCTACTACGGTAGTCGTTAGGTGCAGGTACAGTGAGGAAAAATGTTGGTATGTTATGTATACAAGTTTTATAACACATTTAGATTCCTTTGTCATGTGACCTGAATAGAGAATAATCTAGACTAAGCTATGTTATGCAAAGACTATTTATTATTTATTTTATTTAAGTCTGATTGGTTCCACTGTAGGGCAAAGGCCTCTTTTTTTCACACTTTTTTGGTTACAGTGGGTTAGTCATTCAAATGACAATCGGGATGGTCCCACCATTTTATTTGGACTCTACCTCTACGACGTTGACCTTTGTGGGACCCAATCGGTTAATATTTTGATACTTTAATAAAAAAAATAATTGCCTGCATACAAATTAGGTACCACTTAGGTAAAAAAAATAACATTATTAGGGGCACACAAAAAAGGTATGAATTACGAAAAAAAAAAATTTTTAATCATGGTTTTTGTGCTGAGACTCAAAACATAATTTTGAGCTGTAAGTTTTGACTGTAAGTTTTTTATTTCAGGTATTTTTCTTTGTTATAAATATCCAAGTGCAAGTGCTGGGAATGAGTGGATGAGACTCGCGAGGGACCGGAAAGAATGGCGCAATAAAGAGGAGGCCTTTAAACTCAGCAGTGGGTGCAAACGGGCTGATGATGATTATGATAAATATCCATGTTTCATTCAAATAATACGCCAATGTGCTAGTTGAAGATAAATGCCAAAACAAAACTTCAGACGTTATTATATTTTTACGTTCTACGTATTCGTTACATATCACATACCTACAACACGTTGTAATTACCACTAATAATATACTGTTGTACCCATCAAAAATGTTCCATTCACCTTGTTTCGTCAGTTCGTTTATTGAAGAGTCTTGCAAACAATTGTTCCGTCCCACAAACACTCTAAAACGGTGTCTGTTTAATATTTATGAGTCCACAAAACGCATCAGAGTGCGGTTTGTTTAATAACGTTGTTTTTAAACGACAATTTGACGGGGAGCGGAACCCTTTAGGCTACCACCGTAAGGGGTAGGGCTGATACTTTTAAAGATTGACCATTTTTGTTAAAGTTTAGTTTTTGGAGTGCTTGAGATATTTGGATAGAAATAATACTAATAAAAAACTGTCATACAGGGTGCGATAAACATAATAATGTTATTTTGCATTATTTTTTAGATATTCGATTACACAGTATTTTTCATTCCCGTGCTTGTCACGCGTGCATTTTTATTTTTCGTATTTATTTTACTGTTTAAAACTAAATACTTTTTCCATGTTAAAACATGGGTTATAATAATAAATAATAAGTTTAAGTTTAAGAGTGAGCGCTATGAGAGTATAAATAAAGAAAGAGAAAAAAGATAAATTTAATCAATTAATGTTAAAATAAGAGCAAAAGTGTGAATCAGTGGTCTGCCTACCCCTGTTTAAAAAGGTTAGTTCGGTAATTTTGTTCTAGTCTAGTTTACTGTGTAGACTTTAACAGTCTATGAAGGTTATTTTAAATTTGTCTGAGAAAATTATATGATTACGTCTATTTTATATTTCTTGTTGTTATCCTTACAGATTTTGATTTCTTTTTTTTGGTGCTTTTGAGGGCATGTTTTGGACAGCCCTATCCCAGAACGGGTGCTAAACAGTAGCGTATCCGCGCAAACCGAGTTACAGAGTCATCTTCGCGAACAATCTTCACTAACTGATTTACACACTGTGGCGGAGGGTGCTGAAGTACGACCATTTTGAGGGTTAAAGTTCTTCATTTTACGAAAAACTTACTTACTATTTATTTTGATAGAACTCTGATAGTTATTGCAGAAATGCAAAAAACAGATGAGCAACAGAGGTATGTCAGGGTCGTAGAAAGAGGAAATCAGAGATCTCTGCCTACTCCTGATGGGAATGAGGTGTAATTTTATGTATGTATGCACAAAAACAGCCTTAAAAATCACTAAATTAGGGCTTAAAATATTTTTGTTGTTTAAAATTGAACAGAAATTTGTTTTATGAAATTGATTTCCTTGAATTATTCTAAAATGTTTAATTGAGAGACTATTTCATTATTTTTCAATTATTTAGTTATAAACTAATTTAGTCATACAAACCAAAAAAATAAATTAACCACGTTAAATTGGCCATTAACAGTTATTACAACCGTTCCAAGAAATTGCCACAATATACCAAAAAAACACACATACGCCCGTACATTGCTGCGCCCTTACATGCCTACCTTATAGCTCATTATTACCTAAGCTAATATAAATGTAACATGTATTGTATGAAATAAATAAATGAACTGAAATAAATGAAATGAAACTGATTTATTTCTGATTCTTTCTTAAACGTTATTGTTATTAAATTACCTTTCCAATAACTCGTTCCGTATATCAAGATTTCTTCCATACCATTTGGCTGTGATTTCGATGCATTAGCCGTTTAAATGTTTGCACACATTACCGTATCGGTGTCGCCTTGACTGTTACACTCGAATGTGGACTAATCACATGGATGTCTTGCACGTTAGGGGACTTTTTGTTTTAAACAAAATAAATATACTTTGACATCGATTTTAACCTTTATTTTAGTTTGTGCCCCAGCTAGCTTGGTGACCCCAGTATGATTTTACTAATTCAAGAGACTCTTGAATTAGTAAAACCATAAACCACTGCCACTAACTGCTCCCTGAGCTAGCTAATCTGCTGGCCTACCATGAGCTCTGTCTGGCTCTGTCTCCGACTATGATTTTGAGTCTGTGTGATTGCCCACCAGTGCATTATACTGTGTGTGTGACGTTTTGACGTAGGATTTATTTAGTCAACACTCACGCAGACTCAAAACCAGAACCAGAGACAGAGCCAAACGGAGTTCATGGTAGGCCTTCTGATGATGAATTGACTCCAACTCTGGTTAATAAGTTGCGGAGAGATTCGCAACGTTGTGGAGAAGTTTGAGTTCGAACCAGGCATTAACTCGTCTGCCCACTGATTCGAGGCACGAGATAAGATAACTGCCGAATAAACGATTTTACTCCAGAAGTAGTTGTTGAACACCTTTCTGAAAAGCATTTTGCATTCAGACTCCTATAACTGAGAGGCTATAATTTTTTTCCATATTTGATAATACCAACATTTGGATATTTGATTTGTTGGCGTGCCTTCGAAAGGAGATGGTGGGAGAAAGCTCGGGAAACTGGAAGTCTTTGGGAAAGGCCTTTGCCCAGCAGTGGGACGACATAGGCAGGGGGAAAAAATCGACAGCACTGGTCATGTGGAGAGTGATAAGTATGGATGTGGATGGAAATGTGAGCAGAAGTAGACCCAGGAAAACATGGATGAACTGTGTGAAAGATGACATGGATAAGAGAGGAGTGAATGCAGAGATGACGGCTGACAGGGAAATAGATGTGGAAGGGCTGTTGTGCCGACCTGACATAAAGTGGGATAAGGGCAGGAAGAAAAAGAAGAAAAACAAAACACTGGATATTTTGTAATTTTGCTCAGTCAGTTTCTGACTCAAATGAGTTGTAGGTATTGTATTTTGTTAAATGAAATCAGTTGGTGGTCCATCTAAAAAAGAAGATTTAAAAGGCAAAAAGATAAATAAAAGCTTTCTAGGCATGGCATGATTTTTTCGATTGAAGTGGCCGTAATTAGCGGTAACCGTTATTTTGAAAACCAGAAGAACCGATAGACTTTAGCCACAAATCTCCCTTACTAGATAAAAACATCATTTTCGTACGAAAACTCCCAACTTTCGCGTTTGCGCCCTCTAATTACCCTTAAGGTGCGATTAATAACTTAGGGCATTTCGATTCACATTTAATGGATGTAAAACATGAAAGGAGGTATTTAATTATAAGGATCATGCAAAAAAATGGTAACGTAGTAAAACAAGACGTAGTTTGTTGCCTGTTCTTCTAGGCTTGGTCGTGTGGAACTGGCATCTAGACTCACCTAGTTTTAAGACGTTTCAAAGTGATCCTTGTGTTAACATTGAATGAATACCTACATATTTGAATAAGAATGTATCATTTTGGTTATCTTAAATTTTGTATAGTGTTTTTGGGAACATTGGGCAATAGGATTGACTCATTTTCAAATCTTCATTTATTTACTTGTGAGGCGTCCTTTGACCACATTATAAAATGGTAGAGTTCCGTAAATATTAATTAATTAATTTATTTATTGAATGAATGAATTAATACGGTCTACATTTCGACCACTTACACTAATTAATACTAAAACTACGATTAAAATAGAATACAAAAAATGTCAAAATCAAATCAAAATAATTAAACATAACACACAATAAAGATCAAAATTACTTACAGCTAACAAATATTTGAATTATATACAAATTAAATGTCATAACTCAAATTAATAATAAAATAAAGTTCTATATTAAATTAACGTCAAATAAATCACATTGAAATATTGGGATTACTTAAAGCATAGAATATAATAGCCTCATAGAGGTGAACTGGTTGTATTAGCATCATACAATGAATGCACTCGCTAATCACCATCAGAACAATTAGGCCATTTCCCAACAACGACTAAAAAGCTATCTAAATCATCCGCGACAATAATTACAATCGGAACCGGTTCCGATCCGATCGGAAAGTCGGGCCGGAAGCTGTGGCCCGGCCTCGGCGCCGGACGCACCGCCGACCGGTAATCAGGGTGCGGTATTCAAAGACTGGAGCTTCACTGCATAAATATTTCATTTCTTTTTGACGTAACAACGCACGAAAAAACGTGACACATGCGGCGTTACCTTGCTCAGAGGCGTTCCATTTAAGGCTTGAAGTGCAAGCGAGAGCGCGGAACGAGCGACAAAGAGGCACAATCAACCTCCGCGTTGCGCGTTCGGCAGCGTTCGACATCTGTCTCTCTCCTACTTGAGTGGGCGATGCGTCCACGTGGACAGCTGTAAGACGTTGTCACGTTCAACTATCGTCAGTAAACCGACTTTACAGACAACTGTTTTTTTATATAATACTAGCGGCCTGTCCTAGTTTCGCACGGGTGGATATCTTTTTAAACACATGAATATAGCCTAAGTTACTCAGGGTGAATGAAGCTTTCCAATGGTGAATGAATTTTTGAAATCGGCACAGTAGGTTTTGAGTTTATTCATTACAACCATACACACAAAAATACAAATCTTTCCTCAACAGAAAAAAAAAACTTAATTAAAACAGTAGGCCAGGCCTACCATGAGCTATGTCTGGCTCTGTCTCTGGCTCTGGTTTTGAGACTGAAACCAGAGACAGAGCTCCTGGTAGGCCTACAGGTTGCGTTATCAGTGATAATAATTATGGCAATTCAAATATTTACTAGAAAATACCCATTATAAAAGAAGCAAGAGTATTTCTGGACGAATTACTCAATTACCAAGAATCAAACCCTGGTCTAGTAGCATGATCCCACGGAGCAGGGGTCATCAACAAATATCCGCAGGTGAAATCTGAACGAACCCCAGTTACACCGGCTATTGTTCCACTGAAATATTGCTAACGGCAGGGGTGCTCAACTATGGCAAGAAAGAACTCAAGCACAAATTATAAAAAAAATAACTTTAATGCTCAAGAAATAACAGAAAAAAACTAATAATTGTCTATTGGTTGTCCTAATACTACTAAATGATGTCTGTCTACAGAAATAATATATTTATTACCTATCAAAACGTCAGTGCATGGGAAAATTAGCTTTCGAAAAAAGTAACATCGTAAGTTCGCTTTTTTGTACATTTAAATACATAGGTACTTCTGTTATATTTTTTGTAGGTCAGATTTTAATGATGAACAATGCTGTTGTAGCCTCAGTATTTTACTATTTTCTTTACAACCGAATCATTAGATTTTCCTGGATAGTGCTGTAACATAATATTTTTTATGCAACGATCCAACGTCTACGCTTCCCTGGCTACTTCCACGTTGTCATTAATTCCACAGAATCGAGTATTGTTTCCTGTGGGCCACCATTTAACGGGACCACATTCAATTCTCGCGCAAAACTTCGACCTCTCTCTCTAACACTCCAAGAAGAAACGAGAAAGGTGTATTCGCGGATTTTGTGCGGTTAAACTAAAACGGACAAGTGTGAGCCTGGCTCGCGAATGTGAATTTCCGTACTTTTAGTATCTGACGTTCATTTAAATCACAAATTATTTGGTAAAACTGTCAAGCTTGTGTCATTGTTCTTCATCATGATCTGATCGAAGCCTGAAGCTGTTAGGACATTTCCAGGAACACTTATTCATACACTATTCTAGACATTAATAACCTTTCACTTGTACCTGAGAGGATTAGAAGCGCACTTAATTATTCATATTCGTATTTTTATTAATATTCGTTTATTAGCTTGGGTTAAACCTTGATTCTTGTGAATATAATTATGATTTGCAAACATTAATTAAGGGTGTTCGTACAAAGTTTGCGTAGTAAAAAGTAAAAAACCAGTTACGAAATTAAGGAAATGTATGGTAATTTAAGTAAGAAAACATGTTAGAATCAATTTTTTTTTGCTTAACTGTGTGCAATCGGGTTGCACACAAGATAGTTCGCGATTTTCGATAAATTCAAAAAGTCAAAGTGTGCGAGCGAGAAAGCTGTTCCATAGTTTTCATCGTCTTAGCGTTTACTTTTTCTTTTTTCCAATGGAACCTTAAAAAGCACAGTTGCCATGGAAACCGCAGCTTCCGGCGGCTCGCATCCGGTGAAATCTGAAAAAAGATTTCAGCACAACACTGTTCGGCCCCTTTGTGTGCGAGATTGATGTTATTTTCAGGCGCTTGTATTGGTTTTGTAGCCGGTGACCGCTTTATTTGTGTTTTATCGTGGTTGCATCCTTTTCTGTGCTCGGTGAATATTTTCATTCGTTTTCAGCAGGTTTCTGGTTTGTGAAGTTACAAAAGTGTTGTTATATGCTATTCTTCATCTTGTCGTGGCACTAGTTTTTTCGCACCAAAATTGCTATGTATTTGTTGGATTCACACTCACACCACACACTGAAACTTCATTTTTATGATAATTTGTGAACAGGATCTGCAGAAAAAGCTGTGAGTTTCTTGCCTGTTCAATAATGTTCACAGGCAGAAGAAATAGGTCAGTTATTACTTCCCTGAAAAAACAAAAAAAAACTACCTTCTACTATAATTTCGATACCTCTCTCTTTTTCTACCTGCATGCCCTTATCCCACCTTATGTGTGGTCGGCACAACATGTCTTCCTCCTCCATTCTCCTCTGTCAACCCGTCATCTCTGCATTCACTCATCTTTTATCCATGTCATCTTTCACACAGTTCATCTATGTTTTCTTTGGTCTACCTCTGCTCACATATATCCATCCACATCCATACCACCATCACTTTCTTAGTCACATAACCTTCGTTTCAATTCCTATGCAATAATATTGGTTAGCAAGCTATGGTAAATCATGGCTATAAATGGACTTTTGTTCATAAAAATACAATTAGTATAAGTTCTGATTTATCAATACAATAAACGAAAAACAGAAGAATGAAAACTTCCCAAACTGAAGTTCACTTACCAATCTATAGATAGGTTTATTTCACAAAACATCACATTTCTTATCTGTTTCCAGAGCGCATATTTCACACAATCTAAACAATATTTGCGTAAACAAATCGGCAATATTTTATTGGCGGCGACATAATGCTCTTTGTTCTGGGGGTCTACCATAAACTTTTAGACAATTTTTTATCATTCATTTCAAATCAGTTTCTCTCCACCCAAACATTGTATGAAAGAGATTATATTACTAGTGATAACACAATTAAATATACCTGTCTAGTTCATTTGTCAGATATTTTATTTTTTTATCTAGATCATGGATCAATGCTACTTTTTTTACACAAAAATGATTTTCCAGTGCAACGGAATAAACGTCTTGAACTGAAATCAGCTTTAATAATTTTGACAACAGTATACCCCCAGGAAACGGAAGATATTCGAATAAATTTCGACAATTTGTTATTTGAATATGCGAGCGGAGATTCCATAGGAAGTAGTCAGGGGTCTGTGAGTTCTTGAGGACGTAAGACTGTTATTTATCTGATTATAAAAATATTATAGAATTTACTAGAACAAATAAGTTTTTTGTGTGCAACAGATTTCATAGATATGAGTTTAAAAACGAGGTTTATACAAAACCTATGATATTGATAGTGATTCAAAATTAAAAAAAAAAACAAAATGATGCTGTTTCTATTTTCATTTAAGAATAAAAAAGCCGTAAAGAAAAATATAATCTAAGAAAGAACGTTCAACTTGAAAGAAATCCTAGTTTATGGTCTATGGCGAACTAATAAATAGCACTTTAAATCAATAGCGTTTAAAGCTCAAAGTCGTATATCAAACAAACAATCAAGTAGAGCACATTCTCTATAATCTATAAATCAGCGATCAGACGAGAGCCTCGAGTAATCATATTTTTATTTAAGGGGAAGCTTTTATCCTTATTTTAATGTATAAATCGACGATATCCAACTTAAATGTCATTATACATTGTTCATTAAAACTTAAGTTAGATTAATAATAATGTAACCAGCTTTTGGAAAAAAATAAGTAAATGATATTGGATTATTATAAATAAATATTTTAACTACAAGGATAGCTAATAATATATCCTAAACTGGCGTCCAAAAGGCTGTTATAGGAAGAACGGAAGGACTAAATGGTTTTATCTTAAATCATGTTCTAGTTTAACTGTTATTGGGATTTTTGTGTTCAATATTTTCTTGACCTCCATCAGCAGCCTATTGTGTTAAACAGAGTGCTTAGATAATTAATTTCTAGTTATTTATTTTCAAGCCCAAGATCGTGAAGAATGGCCAGAGCTGTTGATGATGATGAATTTATTTTACCTACGCCTACGGCGTACGGCAGCTTACAGCGTAGACTCGTAGAGGATTTGAAAGAAATATATTTTCTTCTTCTACGAGCAGGAGTACTTTATATAGAGTACTCCTGCTCGTAGAAGAAGAAATACTGGGCTGTTTCTATTGTATACAATAGAAACAGTCCAGTCCAGTCAGACGTTTTTAACGTGAGATAGCATTATATAGTGAGCCATCTATTTACCTAAACCTTATGTAATTGGATATCAAAAATTGTATGGTTTTTTTAAGATACCTCGTCGAAAACTTTTTTGCAATTTGCACTAATGGGAACATAACAGAATCTGACATTCATCTTATTGCACAAATTTGGCTTAGTTTAGGGCTAAATGACATGGAGTATCTTCGTGGTTAAAATCACCGATAATAAAAACTGACATAGGTACTCAGTACTCAATAATATTGAGTAAGTATGTCTGTTTTTATTTTTGTAGATTTTTATAAAGTGTGATTGCATCGCCTTAAATGATTGCACTAATGTTATACCACGGCGTCACTCTATACATCAAGCTAATGTGAAGTTCGATTTATGCCGCGCAACGAAAGCCTAATGGATGAAATCTATTTTAAAGATGGAAGATTCAAGTAAAACAATGAATCTTCAAATTTAATAATTTCTAAGTTGCTATACGTTTTAAGTTTGGATTACTTTATTTTCTAATGACAATTTTTTTTTGTGTGATATGGGTGTGTACTTTATGTGTTTACCTACTGTCAATAAACAAATTTTATTTTTTATTTATTTATTTATTTATTAAGTTCGGAGTATTCTGATATTATTAAAAATGTAAAAGCTTGAAAATATTTTTTGTTATATCCCTACCGATGTCTTATAATTATTAGCTACATGAATAATTGTTGGATATGTTTGGGTGTTATACTTAGAGCAAGTTAGTAAAAAAAACCAAGTAATTAGCAATCCGGTTCTCTTAGAACATGTTTTTAATTTAGGGTAGATGGTGCAGTGGTACCTAATAAACAACTTTAGTAAATAATCTAAAATACTACTTTACATAATAGTTTCCATTTAACTTTATTTCGGAATACGCAAAGCCCGCAAAGCCTATAATTTACAGATAACCTAAACAAGCAACAAAAGGCTGCAAACAATTCAAAACTAACGCACATCCGGTACTTCCGGCGTGACGCACAAACTTACCAACTGACAACTATAGCCTAAATATTTGTTACCCTTCCGTTGGTAGCATTGTTTTGTGGCAAGCTTTATTAGTTTTGGAACAATAGGTGTGGGTTTTGTAGGTAATGTGTGTAACCTTTTCTTTGCTTTATTAAAGAAAGAAAGAAAGAAAACTTATTTATTTATGACGGCACACGGTAGATATGAGAAACACGATCATTTTAGATACAAGAACACATTTACATAATACAAGAAGTAGAGTGATAGAAGAAGAACACAGATACATTGAAATGGTGTCTCTCAGTCCCACGTGAAGACGTCACAAAATGGTATCCAACTCAGCTTGATTACGCTCCTTTCCATCCAAAGGTTCATTAAGAGATCGCTTTTCAGCGATAAGACCGCCCTATGTACTCGTTATATTGTACGTACGTACACGTTGGACGGCGATAAAAAAATAAACTTGTGGCCTCATTTTATTCTATTCCTAGTAAATTTATGCTTAGCTCATGCAAGCTTAAACTTATAATTATAGAACGAGAAAATGCAGTAAAAATAAAAAAAGTGCTACCTACATCTAACTTAAAGATACACAGCTCGGGACCAAATGTTATGGCGGTTAAAATATATAACAAAATTCCGGAAAACATCAAACATCTAGAAAAATACAACATTTTTGAAAAAAAACTTAAAGAGATGCTTTTACAAAAAAATTACTACACACTAGACGAGTTCTTTAACGACGAACAAAAAGAATAACTATAATAATAAATAACCCTTATATTATTTTATACTAAACCTGCTTACAAATCTGCGTGATTATAATCATATCGGCCCGCTTCTCCAGTATTGCAACACCCTTACAGGGTAAATTATGTATTGATTCAAAAACTAGTTCTAAGACCTGACACTGTTATATTTACATACATAATAAGGCAATAAATATACTGAATACTGAAAAATACTTCATACCCGTTTGCAGAATGCAAGCTAGGTATCTAGCCTAA
Source organism: Thera britannica (assembly GCA_939531255.2). Taxonomy (NCBI): domain Eukaryota; kingdom Metazoa; phylum Arthropoda; class Insecta; order Lepidoptera; family Geometridae; genus Thera; species Thera britannica. The sequence continues at coordinate 14,012,506 of OW618034.2, read as the reverse complement.
GTATAATTTCGATCAGTTTAGAGTTTTTCATATATAGAAACCTCGGCCTGCCTCCATACTGCTGTAACTTTAAAAGCCTGCGAAACATCTATTATATTTTATTTTATTTATTCAGGGACAACAAACAGCTACAACAAAAAAGTAATCTTAATGAGTTTAAGAGTAGGTATAATCCTACCTACCTACTGGACTAATAATATTGCAGTCCACTGCGTTATCCTCAAGATAAACTGATTGAATTCTATATAATTGTACCACTTGAGGCATTAAAAATACTAAATGGCGATGAGTTAAAACGCTGTCAAATATGACAGCAATTCAGCTGATCGCCATCGTTATCGCCTAGATATGCACAGGCCTTAGATCGTCTAATTTTGAAATTATTTCTGATCGTAATAATTAAACATATATATCGAATAACATTCAATAATAATGAGTTCCAATTCAACACTAATAAAGTTTCACGCAAATAGAGCTCGGTTGACAAAGCCCGTATCTATTTAGCATATGAATTAAAACAGTGAAATATGGTTTAAATTAATATGGATATATGCCGTAGAGAACGGCGTAATGGGGTTGTTTCGTTTAGAACCTACAGTTAAATTAATTAAATGAGTTTCAATGTAGTACTGTAAATTTTATTGGGAAAGCTCATTTGGATTTGATTTGGCAATGCTTAGAATGAGAAAACATGAATGAACAATTCAAATTATTTATTCAATAGCAATTATTCGTATCAAAATATATATCGTATCAAAATGTACAAAGTAATGTTAATTAATATACTGTTTCAATTTTGTAAACAAAAACAAAGAAAAAATGGATGAACAATGTGAAATATGACATGGATAATGCTGCCTTCCTACGGTGCGTGGTTCTGCAGATCATCACGCACCGCGCACGACGCACGGCAACGCACACAGAAAAGACTCCTGTGCTACCGCGCACCTCGGCGCACGAGACCGTTATTCCCATGGTGTGTCGTACGAGCTGGTGCGGGCTGGTGCGCGATGTCACGCACCAGTGGGAAGGGGCTATAAGAAAGAAGTGAGTACAGAGATGACGGCTGACAGAAGAGAATGTTAAGGGAGAACATGTTGTGCCGACCCATAAAGTGACCGTTAAAGTGGGATACTGGGAGAAAGAAGAAGAGAATTTTGCAAGTTACGTACATTCTTTAACATGGGCCCCGACTCCATAATTAAATTAGGTTTAAACATAAGCCATGTTTTGTTTTTAAAACCAGTCAGCTGTTTTAAAAGGGTTCAAGAGGAACCAACCCTTAAGTAAGTTGAAAATAATAAGCGGCCTTCCGCAATATTCACGGAATACATTATCGTCTTACGTTCTCTGGCACAAGTTCGGGCCTCAACTCATTTGCAATTCTATAAAATGTATGCAGGAATAAACTTGCTTAAGAAACAGGAACAACTACCTGATATTCCTCACATTTTGTGTTTTTATTCCTACATGTTATGGAGTCATAATAATATGTAGTTAATCATTAGAGACTATATTATACACGAGCGGAGTTGTAACCTTGTAAACACGAGGGCCTAAAATATGTTTTATCCAAGAACACATTGAAGCTCGTATTCAGAAATAGGGCTTGAGTCTGAGTTAAGCCTCTGTTCGAAGCTTGACTCAAACTTTGTACACAGTGTTGTTTTTGAATACAGGCCTAAAAGGCGTAAGCAAGGATGACATGGAGAACCAATCACTAACAGATGATATATAAATACCATGAAGCGTGAGACAGCCTTCAACCTAATGGACCAACGATGAAGATTGCTGGAAGGTGAATAAGTACTCGAAATCGTTCAAGAAACACTATAGAAAGAAAAGGCCTACGGCAAAATATTTTCTTCAGCATTCATCTATTCATTAACTATGTTGTAGTATGATATTATAAAGTTATTCGCTCATAATTTGAAGTACTCTACAAATCCTAGACATTACGAGACAGAACAACAAAGCAGCAGAATGGATACCTCTGCAGCTTCCTCCCGAGACATAAGGATGGGTCGAGCAGACGGAAAACATTGGTCACACTCGCTGGCTGGATATTGTAATGGGTTGTTTATTGTTTTGAATGTAACTAGCTTTACTAAAATTTAATATAAATGCAGATGGAAATTCAAGAGCTAAAATTCAAGAGTACAGTTTTATCTGAATTTTTCAGTCTCGGTTTACAAAAAGCAAGCAGAACTTTGGCATAGAAAGCTCACTGACACATAAGTTAAAGGGTTTCTATCCAAAATATACGATGATAGTAATGTTCACAAAAATTGTGTCACCTTCAACGATCAAAACACGGCTTTAATTTAGGAACTGATTGTTTATTGAAACAAAACTTATTTAGCTTATCAGAACTTTTTATAGCTGTAATAAATTACTTTAAGGTCGGTAAAATAAAAGTTGCAATATGAAATCTTACCCCTACTATTCAAACTTTATCTTTCTAAGGCACAACAGTGTCGCTAAATAGTCACTAAACGTCACTTAATTCAATAACAGAGATCCCTATCAACCACGCCCGGTTATCTCCTCACCCCACGCTACGATTTACATACAAATACATACAAATCGGGTACGGAACCAAAATCGGTTCCGGCTCACGTGCCGGCGAAGAGAATCGGTTAAAAAGACCATTCGTTCACGCTTAATAAAGTCACAAGCTTCTCACAATACTGGCAGGATGACTGAGCGGCAGAAAAAAAGCGAGGGTAGACTACGGTACAACAGATTCCAAATTTGAATTTGATTATCGAAGTGTGTCGACTATTTATCATTTGTAATGACGCCGCGGCGGAAAGAGGACGTGCGCTCGCTAATATTGTAATCTTGTAAATGCGTTCAGTAAAATACATATTTATTATTTTTCTGCGGAGTTATTTGAGTAGAAAATATTGTGCTTTTGGTATTGATTTTACGTCTGTCGAATGCTCTGATTCGGATGGATTGTTTATTTAATTTGGGCCGGCGTTTTGTTAGACTGTAATTTAAATAATTTCATGATTTTCTCGCAGTGCGTACATCATCTTGATGCTTCCGACCTTCCTAACTCGATTTCAGGGAAATATTTGTCTCTCAAGGCATTTTGACGAATAGGCAATAAGAAAAACGTTGTTTTTTTGGGATTATACGCAGGATTTTTACTGGAATCATTTGTAACTTTTAGAATAAACCCAAAATGTCTTAGGCGTTATAGGCTTTTAGGTAGAAAAACATAAGTTGGAGGTAGGTGCTTCTTCAAATTAGGATAGTTAGTTAGGTTACCTAGAAGGTAGTGACTAACCCAAGTCTTGAAGCTTATTTAAATGTATCCTAGTTAGTGTTACAAATCTCATCCGTAATAAAATGTTTTTTTGTTAGACAAGGTGTTTAAAATTAGTATGAATTAGTGTGAACAAGCAACTATATTCAGATAGGTCGGTACAACTTATGTACGGTTTTTTAAGCGTTGGTCTTATCGTAGAACCTAAAAGGTTCGAAAATATGTGTCAGTTGCACGAATAGAGACTTTTTGAGGCGAACTTAAAATCCTTTCACCACACTTGGTTCGAAAGAATCAGTTACATGATAAGAAGAAGCGTTGGTCACAGTTTCGTTCAAAATTGCGTTAATTATTTTTTCCTTCAATAGTATTCATTAATAATAAAATCTATTTCTTATAATAACGACTTTGTGTTTTATAAAACAACTAGCTGATGTAACAATCATATGGCCTACCTGATGTTAAGTGGTAACCATCGCCTATACTAAGTTTTGCCTAGTAGGTCACGCGAGTCAGGAACGTGCCCTACGATACACTGCCTTGCGTCCGTCAACTTGAGGCATACAGATGTTCAGCCTCACGTGCCAGTAATTTCACCGGCACCCACACCCTTCAAACTGAAACACATCAATGCTGCTTCACGGCAGAAATAGGCATGGTTATATGTGTTGGTTATGAGTAATATGTTACGAGTCTTCAGATTTTCTACCCTTAAGGTCAACGGACAACCTCCTTATGACCCTTCAAAACAAACACTACACATACCTAATGAAACTAATATTCAAGTTTCTTACAACTACCACCCTGTATTCAATGCTCTGTCCCCAATATGAATATTTTCTATCAAATTACTTTCGGTTCCATGCTCTGGCGGAAATATTGTCCTCGTATTACGGACAATGTTATGCGTTCCATGTTTACTGTAATCTATGCGATTTCAAGAAGAAGAAGATATCAATAATTGAGTTAAATCACAAGGATCACTTTGGATAATCTAGGTGAGTCTATGAGCCATTTCTACGTGACTAGGCCTAGAAGAAAAAGCAAGACACAAAGGTCAGGTATTTAAATAAATTTCAAATAAGTTATTAAAATCATAAAAAAATATTTTTAAACGTTAATAATTTTGATTCGATTTTTTTTAGTTTTCTATAAGTTTGAGTGAAGCGTCGATAAAGCACAAGTTTTAACCTGACACTGCTTCATCGGGAGCTTAAAACATAGTTACCATAGATTACCATAGAATCCGTGGAGAAGGTAATAAATAAAGATATAACCTTAATAAAAATACGTTGAACCTATCTATAGCTGATAAATGATATCCTCTCAATTAAACAAGGAGTCTACTCCAAAACGATAGGAGATAGAAGTAGACCCTGTAAGTATACACATTCGAAGAACACCCTAAGTTTATAAATTTCGGTGCAAAGTTTTTTGAATATGTCCAAGGTGGACTGTTTTATATACCTTGAAAATATCTTGAAGTACCAATATTATGTCTGCGTTTTAAAATGATTTTTGTTCTCATTTTCGTATTTTATCTATGTAATATTGTAATATCCTTACTACTCGACACTGGCAAAATTGATCCAGACTTAGCGGTGTGTTAAACTAAATTACTGCTACAGGGCCATTATACCTACATTGTTGTTCTTTTTTTAAGTTTTTTATTTTTTTCAACGGTTCCTGTTCATTTATACTATAACTAACTAAATCTAATCTTAGTTTTACTTAATCAATTTAATTCAGTGTTCTATATTTGAATCTTCAGTCCCCATGCCGTCAGAAAGCTTCAATCTGCGCGTTCCCATAACTTCCATGGCAATTTACCATGGCTACTGAACCAGTGGTCCAGCATACACGCTATGTTATCCATCGGCAGTAACATGGGAACTGCGCTGTTCGCATGGTATTGTAGGGTGTTCACAGAGTGTTCGCTACGGTTGTTAGTTACGCTCACAACGATCGAAATATGATTTGTAATATAATTATTATGGTGACGATTTTGGAAATTATTAGATCTTATTAATGAACATGACTTTTTTTCTAACGTAAAATTTTCTTTTCGCTGGCTTTGGTTATTAAAATACTATGTAAAAAGTGCTAGTGATAAAACCTTCCACGCTGGAAGCAATGCTTTATTACGAATCATGGTAGGTAATACAATCAATACTATAATCATAGAATAAAAAACCTAGCCAGAAATTTCAAGTATTGAATTATGACAAATTAAGAAACCGAAAAACTTGAAATTGCACTTATTTTCTGCACTTTTCGCCATAATAATATTTTTTAAACAAGCCCTTGTTTAAAAAATATTATTATGTTATGTTTGCAATTTACCATTCAAACTTTGCATGTCGGTCTCCGACGAAGTATGTGGTGTGGTACTAACATTATTATGACGACTAGTATAATAATGTTAGTACCACACCACAGATTAGTAAGTCGATTTTCAATATTGACCATACTTCAAGCAAGTAAACACATTTCATGTTATTTCATTTCAAGTTCTACTGATATTGATACCCTTGACGTATTTGTGAAGTAAGAAAATATGATTAGGAATATTTTTTCATTGTAAAATCACAGCACGCTTCAGAACAAAGACCATGATGGCTTTATCTATCACTATCACCCTAATTTAAGGATTGGCTACGCTACGCCTCGTTATAGAATCGAATGTTACAAACATGAACCTATTAGCGACACTGTTTGGGGGTTATGGGAATAAAAGCAATTTTGGAAATTGAGTAGTTGAGCGTGGTATTACAGATTTTCGACAAATACTTTCTAAAGTAATGATTAGTTTCACAAGTGCCTAGACAAGGAATACCTCCTTGTCTAGGCAATGGAAACCACTTATGAAAAAACTATAGCAGTTATTTACGAGTAATAAAAACTTAAGTAATACTGTGACATAGTAACCCCTAGTAGCCTCTAGGGGTTGCATTGAACTAAATTGAGGTTTTATTTTCTTTCAATCAAAGTTAGCGGAATATTTATGTCCTCCTAAAGTGAGTACCAAACCTACTACTTCAAGGGGATCTTGATTTTTGTTTATAAGTAATAAAATTATTCAGATTTTACTAACTTCTTCTCATAAAAGGCATGATAGCTAAAATGGTGTACCTATTGTTAAAATTATAATACGAACCTATGATTTTTATAATAGATTTAGACCAGTGAATAGATTTAGGCATAAAAAAAAGAAAAATTCTTAATTAAATGAAGAGATTAGAAGGGAAAGATTTAGATATAAAAAGAGGAATAATTTACCTAATAAGGCGGTTCGGAAATATCAAATTCAAAGTACTGAAATGACTCATCGTTGTATCCGTAAAGATAAACTTGTTTTCCTAAGACATAAAAAAACACAACATGAGATTCTTAAATAATTTAATGATTCACTACTAGGGCTATAATATTTACAATATAAATTATAACTTAACAACTAGTATTGCACATAGAGGATATATTTATAACAACAACAACGAACTTCAAAAGAACAATTGGAAACATTTGCAAGATTTCTCAAAATCTATTGATGGGATAAGTTTATAATATTTGATCGATTAAAGACTTACAACAACTGAGCGCATCAAAAGCTCATTTATGAACAAGGGACCCCGCGGAGTGAGAGTAGAATTGTTTACTTTTTTTGAACCCTTGTCGGGACACGTCGTCCATGTCACCCTCTTTATCCTGATGAGCCGTCATGTGTCTGGTCAAATGATGGCGCTCCCGAAAACTTTCATTGCAAACCGGGCATTTCAACTTTTCTTCTCGTTTCCGCCTATGCGGATCATTAGTTGTCTCACTCTTATGGTGAGTCCGCATGTGATACACTAGATCTGACGTCATTCTAAAACTAATGCTGCATTTGGCACAAACATTCTGCGCTGGCAAAGAGAATGCAGCCAGTGTCGGTGGCAAAAGCGTACTTAGAATAGCAGCGGCTGGATTTGCAATGAGTGGATTGACAGACTCTCGAGGTGGTCCAGAAAACTTCATAAAATCGGGGTTAGGTTGCTGAAAGTTTTGCACACCAAACGGATAAGACGATCCTGCTTGAAGATATGGAATCTCAGGCCGGAACGGTAAGAAGTTCATTTTATTAGGGGACATCTGTGTTTTATGATCTGATTTTTCCTGGTACTCCATACCTTTTGTAAATCCGGCCCGCTGCTGCATACTTGGATCTGGGTAGTTGGGTGAAGAAGAAGGAACGTTGTGTCCTTTGAAAAAGTTGCTGCTGTTCAGGATATGAGCCGGTGTGAGCAAATTGTTGAAACCAGGTGATTTACTGTATGGGCCCGCTGGTGAACCAGCAGCTGACAGAGGAGGACTCACAGAGTTTTGATACAGGAGATTATCAGGACTCACGGATGGGTTTGGCGACCTCATTGAAAAATTGGAAACCTTGGTAAAAGCACTTCTCGGTGACATCTCAGAAGGCTTATCCATGTATCGGCTTTCGTACCTCGCTCGAGATTGCATGCTTATCAAAGTTGGATCGTCAAAGATCTTATTTTTATATTCTGGCAAAAACTTTGGCTGCTTGGCCGCACTCTCGTTCGAGTTAGGACGACTTCGGGAGCGGTCAGAATTTTCCGAATCACTACAGTACATGGACTTGCCAGGATATTCATCAGTGCCGACGTCGATGTTGATATCGGAACTAAAAGTTGGCGAAATGTTGTTGTTCATTCGCACACGTTCATCATCCTGATCTTTTATTTCTTGATCAGCGTCGCTGGAGTACTCACTGTGCTTATAAATTTCAGGAATTCTTTTAGGTGCTTGTTCCCACTCTTCATGGTGGAACAGCTGCTTGGAGACACGGAGCTGCCTCTCTGGAGGTTTCTGACGTGATTTGTCATCTGGCATCATCAGAAACGCCACATCAAAAGCCCTTTTTGAAGGTTTTCCTGGATTCACCACAGTCGATTGCATATTGGGTTTGCCGATTTGCGTTATTTTTGCACTTTCAATACTCAAATTGGTCTCTTTAGGATCAGGAGACGTCTCTTTATAATTTTGATAGTTGTTTTGAACGTCCATTGTCATTGTTTTTACATTTATTTTCTTACACACAATACGAAAGTTTGAAACTTTTCACACTTATATCGCGACTGAACAGAAAATACGCGTGCGTACTATCCGGTGGCTGCTCTACAAATGCGAGGGAAACATAAGGGTGAAAAATATATAAGTGGGGTTTGTAGTACTAGAAGCAGAGGCTTTGAAGTTGAGAGGCGTGCCAGGCTCGTCCAATCAGCGGCGAGCAAGAGGCGTGCGATAACCTGTCGACCAATGACGGAGCTTCGACTCGATGGAGAGCAGGAGAGCTCAATCACCAGGTCAAGATAATAATAACTGCCGCGAATTGAGAGCGCATTGAGTTTTGGTAGGGTCAGCTTGACAATCGCGACGAGATATTGAAAATTTTACCTCGTTTCGATGTTCAGTGTATGGTTGGCAAAATTTAATAAAAACGAACTTAAAATTGTAATTGAAAATTTTGACAAATAACATTTAATAGGTATTTTACCCACCAATTGTTGAGGTTTTTAAAATAACATGGATTCTAGAAATCATTTTTAAATTTATTAAAGCTTTTTGTGGGGTCTTAGCTTTTCTTTAAATTCATATTTTGATGTTTTTTTAATAAATTACCAGCGATCACACAGTACATTTGAAATGAAATTAAGGAGAAATTATAGTAAAAGATAATAAACTACGAGTAATAATACTCGTAAATAAAATATAAATAAGATTCGATAAAAAAGTTTGTCCGCTCGTTATATTCTATTTATCTCGCCCAAACATGGCTCTGGAGGAACTCAAACGATTATGATTGCAATAAATATGTTTTATATGTCGCATAAAAAATGATACTCCAACCATAGAAGGCCTAACCCCCGAGTGTATGGATGAGATTGCGTATAATGCTATTAACACAGACGCTTCTTTTCAAATTGATATCCTACTCAGTGATGCTACATTCAAAACAGAATTCTAAGTTCCAAGGAATAAGGCAGAAGGTTGCACAACAACTGGGGTAGCTAATATAGAGAAACCCTTTCACACGAAAGTAGACTGAAAACGAAGAACAGAAGATATATTTTTGAATGGTAAGAACGTTATGGTGAACTTAAAAGAAGACCGGAATGAGTTCTGTTCGGTAGTGGGTAACGATAATAAGATGGGTGCAGACGTTAAAGGAAACCCATTTGTCAGATTTTAGCCATTTTTTTCGCCATTTCTTTGCGCTCAATGAAAATCTGTTCCATTTATTTTGTGGGAAGCGTTAATGAGGTTTTAGACGAATACTTTATGGAATCATTTAGATAATATGATTTTTGGAGCTCTGATTCTGAATTTGTATATTGATCAAGAATGCGAATCTATATTTCTTTTTTCATTTCTGGGTCATAAGTGGGACTGATCAAAATTATTTTGAAGGTATTTTATATGATTTTAGATAAAATCAAGTTACCTAGATTGTACGGAAGTAACTAATGGCATTGCTTTTTCAGAACTGTAGCAGAATGAAAGTCGTAAATAATATTTTAATTTAAAACTATGGATAACTTGAGCAGGCCCAAATCACCAGTCACTTACCAGACATCAATTCAGTTTTTTCACATGTTCGTAGATCGGATTTGCCCGGAGCGGTCCATCCATCACTGGCCGTCGAGGCTGGTAATGGAATCCAATGTTGAGACATCGCTCTACATGTTCTGCTGACTGCAACTGATGAATTAAGAGCTGTTCAAACTGTCAGTTGAGATCCTGAACCCTGAAGGGACTTAAACAAATCTTTTGGTGCGAGAGAATTGGAAGAATATATTTTAAAAACTTACAAAACAAACTAATTTTTTCAATGACAAAATTTTCGCATCAAATACGTAAGTTTGATCAAAATTTTTGCGTCAATTTAACTTAATAATATCGTATATTGATCTAAATATCTATAGCAATTTTTTTTATTGATGTTATCGTCATTACCTTGGTTACAAGTTTTTAGATATGTTTTTATTGCTTCTAGAAATAAAATGGAAGAATGTTTTTAGGACTCATTTACGATGTTAAAGATATAAAAGATTCGTAATCGACATAAAACACACATCATTTGTGATATAAAAATTGATGTGAAAACAATACTATGAAAGTGGTTACATAAACTTTTTATATGAATGATGATGAAAGTTATTACTAGGCCAAAGTATAAAATAGTGGAATCAAACAACAGATACGTCAAAAATATTATTCACTGATTTAGAGACGCCTCTTTAGAAATAGCATCACGTAAAAAAACCTAGACAATACATTTTTACAGTAATTATTGTGTTTACTGTCTTTTATCCTCATCCCTTGCCTTTCAAATTAAGTGACCTTTTCCTTGTAGTAAATCACAACTCAGTTACTCTTGACACTATCAGCTGATTTGCCGAAATCCATTGATAAGTAATTGCTGACACGCGTAGAAAATCTCACACACGCGTACTCACTGAAAGCCACCATAAAAGAGGGTTTGGTATTTGGTTTGTCAATAAAGTATTTATGGTTTTTTCATCTCGGTTTCTTATTCAATACTGGCTACAAGTTTACTGAATTTTAAGTAAGTTGATGATTTTATATAGCATGTTTTTTGGTAAATATTTTTCTTTCTCTAACCATAACACTAATAATAATAAATGATAGTGTTATTCCCAAAGCAATCGAACAAAATGCAAGAACCAATCTCACCACATCAGAAGTCACATCTGCAAGTTTGATTGGTTCCCGTCTTGTGCCACAGTTCAAACAGTTGTTACTCCTTGGACTCCTAGACATGAATCACTTTAATAGACCCGAATTTCACTAAGCTAACTAAAAAATAATAGAGAAACACAAAATAAAATATGTAAAGTACTTTGTACAAAAACATATACTTTGATATAATATACTATGGCGTCAAGTAAAAGGTTTAGACATTTTACATTTGAAATAATATTATGACTAAACCGAATTTGTGATTGAAGAATACATCCGTTGCATACAAGAGGAGAACAAAATTATAAATAAGACATAAACAACGCAGTGACTAATGTAATTACCCAAGGCACAAAACGAATACCATGAAGTTTAGTTTGGTTCATATTTACAATTTATTTTAGATCTTCTAAAGAAAAATTAATCATGTAAAATAACAAGCAAGTATTGAAGTGGAAGAAAACGTTCTGACCATGAAGTATACCTTATTCTGTGCTCAGACTGTTGTCGCAAGTCTGGACAGATTACTCGGTCCTACTGCTAATGTTTCTTTATTTGTATCATCGTGTGACGTGATCGAGAAGAGCCCCAAAGGAGCAGCACTTGATTGGGATGTGACAATGATGTATCGAACTAAGATGGACAAGAATTGTCTTGGAGAGTTGTTTGGTTGGCTAGCTGGTATCTGTACAAACAAAGTATTGTTTGTTTACCAGATAGGAAACATTACTGTTTAATATGATTTTACATAAACGCAATTATCTACACCTTTGGTTAACAATGTGTTGTTTTTGATATTTATTATTTATAATTCTGCTTTATTGAAAGATGTTTCTAAGAGCCAAATTTAATTAATGATTAAGGTTGATTATCTCATTAGCCCCCGAATACTGAAACGCAACTTAGTTTTAAGCACGTCTCAAGCGACGAATATTTGCTTAAATCTGAGTTGCGTTTCAGTATTCGGGGGTTAGTATCGTACTTATAAAAGGCCATATTGATTTTAAAAGCCACTCTTTTGCATGTCCTGATAAGCTTCGGTCCAATTCTCTATTTTTTCTGACAAAATGTATTCCTGTGTTCAATTCTTCACATGTTATCGTTCTTCACTTACGAATAATTTCAAAGTTTACAAACAACTAACACCATTGTTAGTTTACTGCATTGTGTCACAACAGCTGATCTCAATAACAATACCACCTGTACCATTATTAAAGTATGTTTAACTTAATCCTTAGCTGAATATGCGACTAATACAACCCTACCATATGGTATGCGATTTACTACAAAGGAGACCTTGGCAATTGCAATCATCCCCAATGCACATTCAATAGTCCGCTCTTTTAGATCGTTCACCCTATTAAGAACCAACACTATCTTCATCGGTTTAAGTTTCAAAATTCTCTGTAAAAACTTTTTGATTTACAAGCTCGTTTATAGTAGTTCTGCCGCTTTTGACTTGCACTAGTATTTCGTTGTTTACAACTGTTTCTGATTTTGAATCTTATTCGTTCCTAATCAGAGTCTACATTCCGGTTTTTAATATTTTTTATGAAACTATTAAAATTGCCAAGGTTGTTTTTATTTCTATAGAGTTAAGGTGTAAAATCCAGTGGCTAGTTCAGATGTTGGTCCAAATGAATGATGGCGAGTATTAAAGTGGAATTCAGTGAGTACATGTTTTTGAAGTTTTGAACCATATGGTGTAAAAGCCGCAGTCGGACAATGCACCCCCATAGCCCCATTACCATGCATATGTGACACGTTACAAATATTTGCAAGATAATAGTAAGTAAGGTGACCTCGAAACTCTTAGCTAAATTGATGAATGGGCAAAGCTACAAAATACTCTTATTAATAAAACAAATAAACTGGAAAAAGATAAAATTGTAGCTTCTTATGCGCAAAACAATGACATCCAAACCACATAATACACATTACTAAGCTCTTTGGTTACCAATATCTACAACCTATAATTCTAATTTTAGGCTTGGTTGTGAGGAACTGGCATCATAGCTTTAAGACGTTTCAAAGGTGAAGTGAGTAATACAACTGAACAAACATTATATTTTAACTTTGTAAAAACATTAGCTTCTGTAGAACTTAGCGATTTATGAATAACTAAACTAGGTGCAAACACACAAGTTAATAACGCAACTACTTACCAAGCCGGTAATGCTATCGATGAGCGCGTGCGCAAATAAACATTTGCGCAATGCCATTCAATAAATGCGTATTGTATAGCCTCTAAACTGGGGGAGGCAAAAACAATTTTGATACTTTGTAAATGTTTGAAAATTGCGATTTCTCATTTAATTGCATGGACGTGGTATTTGTGGGACTAACCCCAAATGAGGTGGTTTCTCAAGTCATTATAAGGAATGATGTAAGTGTTTCCGTCACTATGAGTTATAATTACTACCATATTTGTGAAAAGATAACTAGTTTACAGTCGGTGTTGTTATTTAACAATGATTTTCAAACTTTTCAAGTCATCCCTGATTAATTATAATATTTCGGTTTATAATAACATTTTTGTCGGTTTTGTTGGGGTCCAATTTCAATGCCGTTATTTTTTATTATTAATTATTAGCATTATCAAGGACCAAGACTATCATATCCAGTGTACCAGCACGCAACATATGCGCCCACCATCTGATCCCCGCGCCATAATGGTCACCGACCATCCCCTTTATCTGCGTGTAATCAGAGCACTACTTTGAAGTGCAAATACGCTAAATCAATGACTAGTTGACGAACTGACAGATGGGGATTCGTATCTTGCAATCTTATTAGAAAAAGATAGAGAAGTTAGCAGGCGTAACCTAGCACGGCTGATAAAGTATACTACATAGAATTAGTATGAAATGATGTATTAACCTCATCATCATCATCATTATCAGCCTGAAGAAGTCCACTGCTGGACATAGGCCTCCCCTACACATTTCCAGGAAGAACGATTCTGAGCCCTTTCCATCCATCGACTTCCCGCGATCTTAACAATGTCATCGGTCCATCTGGTGGGTGGGCGCCCTACGCTTTGTCTTCCGGTTCGTGGTCGCCATTCGAGAATCTTTATTCCCCAACGGTTGTCGGTCAAGTTTTAACCTACCTGAAGTTAATGCATCTTTTCAAAGTTAATTTAGTATGTTCATAAAAACGGTAGGTATTATGTATTTAGCTACTAAGTGTCCCTGAATAATCAATTTTACCTTTATTTCAAAAAAACTGAATTATAAGAAATAATACAACTTGAAGAACTTGACTCAGTTGGAAGGCACAATATGATTCTAAATACTGTTTTAGGTGTATTTGGTGCATTCATATTATTATTCACTTCACATTGTGCATCGTAGGGTATGTTCTTGACGTGCGTGACTTACGAGGCAATACAGCAATGGTGACCACCAATCTCTCAACCTCAATCAAAACCGTTATCAAGAACTTTTAATTCGTTTTCAAAATCGACAGTTATTCCTTCGATTGCAACACTATAGTCTCACCACATGTTACTATTGAAAACCGCATCAGTATTTTTTTAAGCCATTTAATCTCTGGCTATAGCTGTGGGGCAATACGATGGGCATTTATACGCCATATGTACCTTAGGGCTTAGCACCCGAGGGAGCTAGTCCCTTGGTAATGAAAGTGCTTAGGGCTTCGCAAGAAATGAATAGCATTGAAGTGGTTTTTGTTTCGCGTTTTGGCTCAAAGTTTTTGCTTATTGAATTTAGATCGCTGTTAAAAGATACTAGCCATGTTTGATTTTTCCTAAACAGTTCTTCCAAATTTTTTGTAGATTTCACAGCAGTTTTTACATCTTCTTTTAAATTTGATTGTTCAAATTTCAATAAATAATCAAATACCTACATAACATTTTGGCAAATATAATTTGTTCTATGAATTGGTACAGATTTAGATCAACTAAGATATCTAGATCGTTTACGATGCCTAACTCAACTGCTCAACTATTTTTTCTCATTACAATCTTCTTCTACGTATTTTCATTAATATATTTCTTAGTATATTCACATGTTTATAGTTAATTCTAGTTAGCTTCATCAGCATCTACGTACACCCCTGTAGAGCGACATACGGCCATATGTCGCGAAAAATTTTGCTGTAATTGCATTAAGTTACCCCAAGTAGAGTGGTGGCTTTTAATTGTGACGTCCCACTTAGACATATGTGGTGCAGAAGCGGGGTCGATGAATATTGTATGACTGTGGAATAGTTTAGCAGAAACTTGGAATATATAAACTTGGGTGTTGAAAGAAAAAACGATGAGAGAAATGATATAATATATTTATTTTTACGAAGTATAGTAAAATCAGGTCTTAAGGAATAAAGAAAATCTGGCTCACATATTGTACCTACTTCGTCACAGACTGACAAAATTGAAAACAATCCTTGAAATCGAAATAAGAAGACCATAAAAAAACGAGAAATAATAATAACTATTATAGACCTTGAATGATACTGAAGTATTTTGAACAAAAAGCAAACATTTTGTGTTTCTCTCGAGTTATTTTTCTAAAGCAGAAGCAAATAATAACAAGGAAAACCTTAAAAAGCTTAATTTCAAAAAATCCCACATCAAACCTCATAAACAGCAGAGATCCGAGTCTAGATGCAAATTCAGACAATATGAACATGAAATATGGGTTTAAGAAATCCTGAACAGAGATGAACAAAAAAGAAATGCCCGAACAAATGAACAGAAAAAGTTTAGTTCAGGGTGAACACAAAAAGTACATTGTCGACAGAACACAGGGCAGGAAACGCCGCGTGAATAAGTACCCAGATATTCTTTGTGGGACGGTATTTTTCTTTACTTTATTGTTTCAAATGATAAGTTTTCCACGTTGTTGTTTAATAAATTACGGTGTTATTGCGTCGTAATACGAAAAGTTTGAAAGAATGGCGAATGAAAAAGAAATCTCGGATTAGAATGACAGCAAAGTATTTGAGGATCACGATAGAGAAATATTATTATTGGGAAAGGTCAAATAGAACAAAACACATAAAAAATCTTCACTAAAACAGATACAGCTCTCTACAATTTGCTGTGTCTCTCAAGTAGTAGTCTGTGTAGGTAAGTATTAAAATGTAAAATATGGTTTTACAGAACTAGAGACTACTTTGCATATTACTGAAATAAGGTTCAAGAAGAAATCGATATCCGAACCATTACACATTACGCAAGAGAAAATCCTTACAAAATCATAAAAAAGCATCTAACCCTCAAATGAATGCTCTCATTACATATTCAGAATCCAGTGGGTCGGTCCGTCTGGCCCGTTTGATTTATGAACTATTTTTTGTTGATTTTTCCACCAAACTCATCGCCAGCCAAGATTCTTTGCCAAGAGCGTTGCTCAAAGAAGCATATTGATAAAAAATAAGTTACTTAATTCACATTTTTTGGCTTGGAAACTTTAGAATATGGCACTTAAACCGTGTTAATGAGGGTAAAGACGATAGCAAATATTCTTGGATACGTTTTTCTAAAAGTGTATTAAATTACAAAAATCTTGAATGTCAGTGATGATCACTAATTCTTATAGTTAAATAGATATTTCTGAATAGCCATTCACCCATATCCATCATTCACAAGTGACTTCCGCATTAAATTCATTACCCACGGTGTCATTCACAATCGTGTACACCATTAACACGGGGTATTCAATGCTAAATACACAGAACAAATAATAACTACCTCCGAACATCCATATCAACACTAGTAAACGAATCTGTGGCACGCACAGGCGATACTAAAACCTATTGCAATTGAATGACAGCTCATAATCCACTTGACAAAATTCAACGATCAGCGACGGTGGACGAAACATTGTTCATGGGTAAAATTCCTTGTTTTCTGCATTTAGATTTAAAATCAACGCAATAAAGTTTATTTTGCATTGATAGAATCGGACAGGCCTAAATGTCTCAATTCACGTTACGACCGTGTCGCCCTCTGGCGGGGTCTTTACGACCGGGCTTTGAAGGGTTAATTCGATGGAAAGATTCGGTAACCCTGCAATATTAGGTGGCTTGTTATGGCTGTGGTTTTGTCTATGGCTCGGTTTGATTGCATTGTTAATGATTAAAGTGTACATGGGTTAAACATTTTTAGATTGTGTTTTGCTGACACAAACTGATGTAAAGAAATTAATAATTCAGAGTAGTAGTAGTAAGAGTCAAAATACTCAGATATTCCTAAAGTTCTATGCACCTTTTCTCGTCTCTCTTGCTTTAAAGAAATAGAGTTATCTATGTTAAATAATATAATTTTGTAGTAGACTTAACCTCGGGGCAGACAATTTCCTGAAAAACCCAACACAAAGAAAATTCAAAGAAAGCAACAAACCCAAAACATCTCTGCCCAAGATTCCTCAAAATTACCATTATCTTACAGAATAAAAAAAACTCAAATAACTCAACCAGCACATTTTCCTGCAACAGAGAAAATATCTCGGACCCAAAATAATTAAACATCTTATAAAAACACCTCGACTGGATTATCTTAATTCAGTTCCATATACCAACTGTCAGAGAAGAAAGAGCGCCAAAAAACCCTAAAAAACCAGCACTGAAGCTACCACTGCACTCTCTGTTAACCGGTATCCGTCTTATCAAGTCCATAATATCAACGGGGGCTAACGCTTCACCAAAATATTTCTTCTTTATTTTCGAGTTGTCTTTCGAGAACCTATATAATTCAGGGCTCCGAAGTTCTACAAATAACTGTTTACGAAGCTTAGTCGATTTAATTCAATTTTAACTTTACTTTCAAGTTATGTCCAGCCCGGCGTCAAACCGGTTGTAATGTAGACTTCCGTGTTTTACATCGGACGTCGCTGACGGACCATTTTCTTGTGTTGCCACCGCCCGCCGGACCGGTGCATGCATGTACTATACATTTACTAAGACAACACCGTAAATCTGTTAAAAATACACGGTCCGGTGTAAAAAACGGACGTTTATAAGCACCCTTAAGGTCTGCTTTCGTAAAGTTCTGCCCAAGTCAATTATCCATATCTTTTCGATTGAAAAATGGTGGATTTTCTGATTGAAAGTGTTGGTATGGTTAGCTTATTTTATGAGTAAAAAGGTTTCAGTTATTTTAGCGAGATTATAATGCGGCCGCCAGTTTTTTAAAAAACCTCGACCGTATCAGCGATCTACGGACGGGGGTGGGATATTTAGCATAATGAGTGACATCTCTGGAACGTTTAGGGGGAGCGAGACAGAAGCATACTGAATGGCTACAGTCAGAGAGAGACAGATAGTGAGGTAGAGAGAACAATAGCGCAATCTTGTTTCTAGACCATTTCCTTTAATTAGTAGAGGACAGCAGGCTATTTGTTTGAAGTGTTATGTTCTGGATGGAAGTTCTGTAGGTATTGTCATGAGTAAGTCGAGTACTCGATGATCGATTATAATCGATCATCGAGTACTCTTACTCATCACAGTATTATTAGTGTTTACCCGTCTACCGAACAAGTAATATTAATCAGATGGATTTAGGGACGCTTCAATTATATTAGACTGAAAATAAAGGGAACCACTTGAATTTAGAAATTTCTTTACGTTTTGTTGGGGAAACCACATCAAATAGTTTTACCTCATATTTAGCAAATAGTTTTTATTGTACATTTTCCTGATGGAACAAGCATATAATTATATGGCCTACCTGATGTTAAGTAGTAACCATTGCCTATAATTAGGCATTGCCCCAAAGGTCACGCACGTCTGGAACGTGCTCTACGATGCACTTCCATCAACTTGAGGCATACAGATGTTCCTCACGTGCCAGTAATTTTACCAGCACCCACACCCTTCAAACTGAAACACAGCAATGCTGCTTCACGGCAGAAATAGGCATGGTGGGTAGTACTTCCCCGGACGAGCCACACGCAAAGAGCTCTACTACTACTTAAACTACTAAACTATTTCAGCTCTTATTATCATGATTCTGATGGAATTTCGTTCGGAATTGCAAATTATTTCAAGAACAGAAACATGATGCTACAAATTTTGCAAACAGTCCTGAAATAAATCAGCAGATTCGATCCCGCATATTGAATAAAAGCCATTTTTGAATAAATCCAGGCATTCCCCATTACACCGCTTCCTTATTTCATTATACCACGCCGTTCCATTAGGAAGATATGCCAAATTCTATTAAACTCTTTTAGAAAAAACACTGCTTGGACCAGCTTTTCTCTACGACAGCGGAAAATCAACCTTAAACTGGAATTGGTAAAAGCGATAGTGGTATAACTTTAGTTAGAACAGTATTGGTCGATTAGTGATGGGAATGTATGCTTGAGATCTAAGCGAGTAACAGCTTCAATACAACAAAAAGAAAAAAATATGTACCTAATAATGAAGACTGATCTAGTATTGTATTTTTCTGAATGAAAATAATTTTATTTATTTTATATTGGTTATACAACGTCTTATAATTCGATGGAGCCGGTTGCACGCACGAAAAACATGACTCATGCGGTGTTACCTAGCTCTAAGGCGTTCCATCTTTAAGTGCAAGCGAGAGCGCGGAACGAGCGACAAAGAGGCACAATCGGCCTCCGCGTTCGGCAGCGTTCGACATCTGTCTCTCTCCTACTTGAGTGAGCGATGCGTCCGCGTGGACAGCTGTATGACGTTGTCACGTTCAACTATCGTTAGTAAACTGACTATAAAGACAACCGATTTTTTGTTTTCTGCTAATATTTTAGAATCACTTTTCTCATCAATACTTTTTACTAGGCTAGTATTAACAACAATGTCCCATCTCTAAGCTTGATGATTTCCGAAACACGAAGGGCGAACATAAAGGGTGTGCAATTCTAAAATTTAAATTTATGTTTTGTTAGATTCGATCGCGCTTAGCGGCGTGTCTGGACCGATAGGCTTTTTTTTAAATATGATTTATTTGAAAGGGTTTTAATGTTTCAATTTGATTCGGAACAAATACGCATTGTGTTTGAAGTGCTGGTTGGAAGCAGATTTGTTTTCTAATTAAGCAGGAAGTCGTCATTTTGAAATTTATTTGTGTGTTAGCATATCTACTTACCTAATAGTAGGAAACACAAGCATACAACCTGTGAAAATAAACAAATTAAAATGATAATCTTTAACAACAGCTTCTGTGATATTGGGAAAATGATAAATTTAATTTTTTACTCAAGAGGGGGTCGTGCGAAAATTTGAGATTTGTTGTTAAAAAATTCATAACTAAGTGACATTTAAAAAATCGCAAAAGGACTAATTGTAGACTATACATTTGAGATTAATTCGAATTTAAGTGTGTTAAAAAAATATACTATTTAACATGACATTCTATTTAACGCTAATGAAAATCGTATGTCAGCGTTAAATAGAATGTCATGTTAAATAGGATATTTTTTTAACACACTTAAATTCGAATTAATCTCAAATGTATAGTCTACAATTAGTCCTTTTGCGATTTTTAAAATGTCACTTAGTTTTTAGTTATGAATTTTTTAACAGCAAATCTCAAATTTTCGCACGACCCGCTCTTAAAAGTCACTGAGCTCACTACTACATTTTGGTTTCGGTTACCGAATATGATCAATATTTTTAACACCATTGCTTTAACATAACTGTATCATTTCTCTTCCTAACACAAAACGTCACAAAACAAAAAAGGCAGGTGTCACAAACAAAGCGAAACATTAGGGTTGTCGAGACACAAGCATTCTGAATACGAATTCAAATAACAAGGGTGAGCCGATTTGTGAACCCTAACGCCCTTGACAATTGATACTCCTGTGTACTCTATTAGCTATTGGTGTATCTCACATCACTAGTTTCTTCTTTGTCGTCGTGATAAAAAAATTTGATGAAGTTTTTAAAAAAACTCGCAACGATCTGTTGCAAAATTTTTGTCGGTGACTTCTTGGACTTAGTAAATCCAAACTGAATATCACTTTATTGTCATTTAAATCTGTGCCTCCTGTGATAGGTGATACAAGTCAAAAATTGTCATTTTACAGGAGAACAAAAACAAGGTTTAAAAAATTCTAGTTCATTGACTAAGTAGGCTAGGTTACACTTAAGTACTTTCTTTTGTAGATAAATATATTCACTTTTATTGTGCATTTTAATTTTCGGGGTAAATATTATAGTTTTGAAGTAATTTATTAAAAACCTGTGAGATGTACCTTTAATCATTTATAAATATGTGAAAATAACGTGTTAAATGATACAAGTTCAGTTAAATCATGTTGCACCTATAATATTAATAAAATGTGGTCTTTGTGTAAACAGATATACAAGAAGTGAAACAATTGAATAACTCGTCAGAATATGTTTCAAACACAATGTTGCTCAAACAAATGATAAAAATACTACCCCAAAGATTAGATTGATTTACTTCTCAGTGCCTTATTTTGATAATTTACTTGAATTGTATCAGTTAGCTAAGCCTTTTTATAGATGTGTTAAATGATACAAGTCAAGTTAAACCCTTCATTAAAATACCAATTCATTGTGTAAATGAATACAAGTATTAGACAAATAATTAAGGTTTATAAAACTTTTTCAAAATTATGAATTTACTTGTAAATAAGGCACAGATATATGTAAATTATGAACAGAAGTAAATTGAGATCTTTTTGAATGCAAGAAGCTGTGAACTTGACTACTAAAAAATGGCAGAGATCAATTTTACGCAGGTATCACAATAAGCAATGTAAACCTACTCAGTACAAAACATAAGATCACAACCACTGTGTGAATCCTAAAAAATCAAGAAGAATCAATCATAACAAAATTATAAAACACACACTTGCACTTTAAACACATTAAAGGCAGTAATTCTAATCTATAAGATGGGCAAATCGTCGAAAAAATTTAAGAGAATAAAAAAGTATGTATGTCCTGAAAAATATACTGATCAGTAGATGGACTAAAGCTATATTATAACATAGTTTTAACAATGAGATAAAATAGCAAAATCCTTATAGTAGATCTTAAAATTACTCATACTCAGAATCATCATCATTGGCCGGAGCAGAGTCTTTGACATCATTCTTGTGGCACAGACTTCTGTGCTTTATTTATGAGAACGCTCATAATACTCATAAATAAAGCACAGTAAATCTAATAGATGCTTCTACTTTTGGATTGAAATTATAATCTTGAAGTGGTAGGCTTTCAGTACTTACTTATTTATTGTTATCATATCGCAAGCTTTATCCCGCTTAGAACAATCTATTCTCATGTACTCAACATTCTTGAATTATTTTTTAAAAGATAAACGGGATATGTTTTCTTTGACATACAAAACAGATCAAACATTGCACCACAGAAACTTTTCATTGTCTGTATTTGTTTTTGTAACAATATAGCATTGTTTAAAAAAAAATGAAACATAAAAACATATCATGAGTAATCTCGATAACAGTAAATTTTGCAGCTGTCCGCACTAGCTGGTACCAATCTCTTGGCAAGTGAATATAATGGCGGCTGTACACATGGGGCCAAGGTGTTGGGCCAACGTGTTGGGCCAACGTGTACAGGGCTACCTGGCGGTATGTTGGCTTAATTGGTCTAGTTGGCGCCAACATTGGCAGGCCATCCGAATAGTGTCGGATTTTTGTGCACACATCAAAGGATCTTGGCGCGCTCCGCAAACAGCGTTCACACGTTGGTGTCTTGTTCAGTTCGTTGTTACTCGTCAGCGGAGACAGACAGTATCGTTGCGCGTGAGTGAAATTTACGATCCCATTTTCCGATAGCGATGGCGGCGCCGGTGTGGATAAGCAATGAGGTTTTACAATTCATAGAATTGTATCGACATGAAGGAATAATTTGGAATCCAAAAAAACCATCCACCACCTTCTTTTGCGCCATTTCTTTTTAGTCATTCTACTTTGGTGCACATGTAGGTACGTAATAACTAAACGCATTGTATAAATAAATTGCCGCGGCTGCAAGAACTTCTACGTCCATCATCTTTGAAGCGCCAATGCAGAATGATCAGTAAGCCAATGTGTGAACAGAAATCTTGGTTATGCATCATTTTTGCCCAACACGTTGGCCCAACACCTTGGCCCCATGTGTACAGCCGCCATAATACTTGTGTGCTTCTTCTTACCCTCAACTTTTCTTTCAACTAACTCTTGGTGTTTGTCAGCCTCCATGTGAGTATGACGGTCATACTTAATCGTTTTGTCGTACCCACTAGAAATTTATGTTAAATAGATTGTAATTGTAGTCATGTATGGTCAAATTGAAGGTCCAAAAGTTGTCACTTGTATGCGTCGATCTATGGCGAGTTCAGACGTGAATAAATTCCCTCAAGGCTGCTGCGACACTAACGCCAGTGCATCTTCGCTAAAGATATATGAATAACGGCTTAACTTTTTTGCTAACTTTATGCTTAAGCTTATTTTTATAAGCGACTTTTGTAAATTGCTTCTAAACTTATCTGCTTTCTTAACTAACAAAACTTTTAACTTTTTATCAGCAGTAATTTGGTTTGGTCATCAACTTTTTGATTGTGCAACCAGTATGCTTGGTTACTGTGATAAAAATAAGGTTAAATTTCGTGAAAATCACTAAACGAAATGTGGTTGTCTTTGTAAGTTTGTTTATCAGCTTAACTTAAACAGTCTGTTTAATTAACTGCTATTCGTTTAAACACCCATCTATATCTCCAACCCCGCATCACTTTGTCATGTGAGCACTTGTATTATTTAGCACATCTTTTTATATATAAAAATATGATGATTTGGTTTGAGTTTTAGATACTATTCATATTATATTAACTTACAGTTAAAAATGTATTTGTGTAGAATGATGTAAGTCGAGATATATCACTTATCACATTAGTTAGACACACATTTAGATTTGGATTTGTAGGTACATGTTGAATTGTACCCTAATCAGTATTGAAAAAAATCGGTTCAAAATGATATGACTCTACCTATATCGAAATTCACGATACATATCCTGAAAAAATAATTGTGCAAATGAATATAATCGCTCTTATACCACGAAGCACGAAAAACAATGCGTGGAGCCATTACTTAACAGGGTTACAACTTGACATATATCTATATTCACAATTTATTTGCCAAAATCCTGTCAGTTATATCACTTTGCACCAAATTATCTCCGAACCTATAGCAGATAGAAGAACGTGAGTTAGACCCAAAAATTCTACAATTTTTTCTGATCATTTCTATGTAAAAATCTCAAAAAGGGTACAACTCGAGATACATCACTCATCACAGGAGGCACAGAAATTATTTTTAAGGTGGTCTTACAATCAATGTATAGCTTTAGCTTTGAGTGATACAGGTATCTTCGAAGAGGTACCTGCCTTAAAAAACACCTAGATAAATATTTCGTTGAGCACCAGCTCTTGTCATAAATTTATCTTCAATCTCAACAAACATCAATTACATTTTCCATCTATTTCCATAACTAAACCCACCACGTGTCATTTGAACCGAAACAATGTGCGAATGATAATTAATTCTCTCGGCACAACCCTATTCGAGTGACAATGGCGGACTCGAATAGTTATCTATTTAAACCTGGATTAGCACTCGATAAACCTTGATTAATAGTCGGCTGGACGAGTGTACCGTTAGCAACAGCAAAAAAATCGGTTATCTGTAAAGTCGGTTTACTGACGATAGTTGAACGTGACAACGTCATATAGCTGTTCACGCGGACGCATCGCTCACTCCAGTAGGAGAGAGACAGATGTCGAACGCTGCCGAACGTGGAGGCCGATTGTGCCTCTTTGTCGCTCGTTCCGTGCTCTCGCTTGCACTTCAAGCCTTAAATGGAACGCCTCAGAGCGAGGTAACGCCGCGTGAGTCATGTTTTTTCGTGCGTGCAGTTGGCTCCATCGAATTATAAGACGTTGTCACGTCAAAAATAATACAATTGTGAAAATATTCAAACTTAAAATGTACATAATGATATTATCCCTTTATGTCGGCGTAATGTTAGTGACAAAATATATAACGAAAAGTGAGACTATATTACAGCAAAAATAAAACTGTCAAGTATTTTTTTCTTTGAAAAAATTGCAGGCACGTGCAGGCTACTTACACGCGAAAAAAAAAACAAAACTCTTGTTTTTAAGTCGGTGTGCCCGTGTCTCGGTCGTATTTCCCACTGGCTTGCATACAACTGTGGTTGTACAAGTCTTGGCTTAACACAAAAATTACTACCTATACAAAAATATATATATATATATATATATATATATATATATATCATTTATTCATGAACGATCATACAATCATGTTTGAAATAAGTACATACAATTAAAAGAGACAACAAGAAATAATCAATACACACAAATTAAATAATAATAATAGTACAAAATTCAATTTTACATAGTCAATTATCAATATTAGAAATGTCATTATTTACAAAATCATCAATGGAATAAAAACACCCTTTCAACAAAAGCTTTTTTAATTTAGTTTTGAATTTATTAGTACTGTCTATTATTTTAATGTCAATTGGTAATGAATTATATAATCTAATGGCCTGATATCTACAGCAGTGTTTCGCGATATTAAGCTTTGGACAGAAAGGCATTTCCATATTTTTTCTTCTTGTAGTGCTCTTTACACGATTCCCATTGTGGGATTCTTACCATGGTGCGTATAGCTCGTTTCTGCATGATAAAAGCCTTATTTATATTATAATTGTAACTACCACCCCAGAATTTAATACTATATCTTAGCTTTAAAAAACACACACAGGTACATTAAATTTTGATGCACCATCAAATTGAATGGTAGCACCCCAGAAAGGTGAAAACCTTATTTACGAAACTATTATGGTTGTGGACATTCAAAACTCACTAATTAATAAATCAATAAATACTGTGGACAATTCACACAACACTATCTAGCCCCAAATTAAGTAGAGCTATGACAACCAGATAGTTGATAAGTATACTAATACCTACTTATACTCAGGTATAATTTTTTTGTAAATTCATACTGAGATTACAATATAACACCCAGGCCTAGAACAAACATCTGTGTTCACCACACAAATATGTTGTCGTTGGTGGAGATTGAACCCACGATCCACGGCGCAAAAATCAGAGCTACTACGCCAACTGCCTCTGAACGCAAATTTCAAATTATGATTCATATTCCCTTATTATATCAAAATACCGTTATGAAACTGGCAAACTGTTTTGGTATCGGTCCCAGCTCGGCGTATTCGCGGCGATGCGCGGAAGGTGTCTGCGTGCGCTCAACAGATAGTGTTGGACGGACCTATTATTTATTACTCTCTACGTATTATAAAATAATATTTTTTAATTTGGCTTTATTTTCAAATATCCTATATCACTTTTTTCATATGTATCGTAAGGATAGACTAGTTGAGAAGTTATCTAAGTTCTATGAACAGTGTTTTTTTTATTTATCATCTCGTAATAACGTTATTCGTCCGATTAAAAGTAAAAGTCAAAAATGTTTTAATAAAAATAGTACATTATTGCAAAGGCAGCGAAATAGGCAATTGCAGGTCGAGTATGAGTTTGAAGGCCGAGCCGCAGGCGAGGACTTCAATGATACGAGACAGGCAATTGCCATTTCGGCCGAGGCATATATAGTGCTTTTCTTAAAAAAATGCAAGGAAATATAAAGGGTCTTTTACATAACAAATGTATTTTTTATTAACCAAATAACAACGAACTTCGCTTTACCGCCATTTTTTTTATTTTTTTTTACAGTTTGTGCCGAAAGGTAAACGTTTCTGTGGCTATACAGCCACGAGAACGCAATGTGTACGATAGATGAAAGAGTTCTAAATTCAAACAGCACGCCGTTTCATACAACATTGCCGGAGCGAGAACGCGCCGGGAAGTGATTTTGGTTTTTCAGTCTACGTAAATATGATACTTCGCGTGTTCTATATTCAAAAGTAATGACAACATTTCCGCGCATGTTTAAGAAAAATTGCTTCGTCTTGCTTTGTTGTAGGTGCCAGTTCAACGCGACTAAAATATTTTTTCAAACATGCTCGGAAATTTGAGCATAATTTTCACAACTATCTAGGTACCTTCCGTTACTAAGGTTGTGGGTTTAAATCCAGTCGTGTATCAATTAGTTTTTCTGTTAACAAATTATTTCAGCATGCTACTTTCAAACGGTGAAGGAAACATGTAAGAAAACCGGCACGTTGCACCTAAAAAAATTCAAAACTATTGAGTCAAGTGTACGAAAGGAGCCTCTCAGATTAATAGATATTGCTATGCATATTCTCATCGTATCCCTGGTTTTTTCGAACCAGTGTGGTGAGAAGACCGAATACATGCGAGAAGTGGCTGCCAAAAACTGTATAAAAGTCCACTATGTTGTGGTTAGCGGCCAGATATACTACATAGTGAACACCATATCAGTCCATCGAATAATTTAAAAATGGAACGAGCTTTTACTCCAAATCATGGAAACCAAGGAGGTAACTCAAAGGTTTTATATAAATTTCGAACTGGCTTCCAAAATTAAATGCTATTACTATGATGGTAATATATCCCGTCATAAAGTAGGTCCGTAATTTAAATACGAATATTTTTATAACAAAAAAATGTTTTGTAAGAATTAGTTTTTTCCATAGCTCGTTGAATCGAATACTGTTTTGATCGAAGCATCTCTCTAGATTATATTCTGCATTTCAACTAGATATTCAACATGTTAATCCCAGATTTAATTAACACCTTCCATGTAGATAGAGCTCAGATCGTGTGCCATAACTCCTTCGCATACGTGTCTCTGTCTACAGGGTGGTGTTTTTGCTTGATAGTCTAAAAAACCAGTATTCTTTTAAACCTTGTGCACATCTAAACGTTCCACGATGGCGATCAGTGAAACGCTGTCAGATATGACAGCGATATTTCACAGCGTTTCACTTATCACCACCGCAAAACGCTTAAATATGCGCAAGGCTTATTATTTTACTACTTTATTACTTTATATCGTCCCGTAGCATAGATAGCTAATTGAAGGCGAAGCAAATAGGAAGGTTTTGACCGTTCAGTATCATTTTATACATGCTATGTTAAAATAAAAATAAAACACTTACATGCTGTATAATACCCATACCCTAGCAAGAGTTAATTTGGTTTTTTTATAACATTATTTCGTATTTTAACGGATTACCTGGGTTTTCAAACTAAGTATTTCATTTTGCAAACTTGAAGAACAGAACGCAATAGTCAAACACCCTATATAAATGGAACAGTGACGGTCCATCGCAAGCGGCTTATGTAAACTGGAAGACGGTGGGAGCCACATGTCCTGCCACACCTGACGGTCCACATCCTGTATAATCCTACTACATAGGCTTTGTGAATTTAATATTAGTTTAATAATGAATTTTAGTGTGCTATGAAAAAACTTGAAAACGCGACTTCATGGCCAAACTGCTGAATTGGTTTTGATCAAATTTCTATGGGACCAATTTCAAACCTTTCAAATAAAAATACTTTTCTAATCGGCTCATATATGACATTTTCAGCACACTTATCCGGTATTAACTTAGACCGGAGTTTTTTTTGCTCGATGTTGTTCACTTCAACAAAAAACTTTTGCTTTAAAATTAACGCTCAACTTTGAGGTAATATTTTCGACGAAGTTTTTCGTAAAACTTTGTCACAACCAATCTTCACAAATTGTGAAAGCCCCAAACAGTTGTCGAACACATTCGTATAATACCGCCATTACCCACGGTCCGTTGGCCACAAACTCTAAATTCACAGATTCGATTCAACTCGATATCAATTTTAATTCGATTTTATATCGATATGACATTTGTTCGGCACTTGAACACGACTTCTGACTTGGTATGAATGGCTCTTTGAAATGGTTGTGGTTATGGTGTTGTTTATTTTATAAATAATTTTATATTTCAAAAATATCCTGCTTTCCTACGTGGCGTTAACGGTATAAAAATGTGTGCATACATAATTACGCACCAACTATATTCTCGATAGGCTGAATATTTAAGATTATCTACTTACGAGTACTTGTAAACTTGTTTCAATGCCTGAGATTTTTGTTGATGGTATTCAAATATTTATTCTCCTAAAATGTGTTTGCAAACGTAACTGAAAATCCAAAACATATTGACTTTTTCAAAGTCAATATGTTTTGGATTTTCAGTTGAAGAGAGTTGTTGTAGAAAAAACCAATGAATTCCAAAGTATTTAAGAAATTTCCAGAACCTCCATAACTGGAATACGTAAACACCTTACCTGCATGCCTAAAATAGGAATCACAATCAAAAGCTCTGCCAAAACATTACCAACCATATTTCAAGGAATTCAAAATACCCAGCACATTTTCCTCTAAGCGGCTTATAGTCCGCCATTTTCTCGAGACGCTTGACGACGACAAAATGGCGGCGATCGTTCCTTGCGCCGTTCAATTTGAATATAGAACAGCATACGTCGCGGGCGGGCCGTGGCTGTAACTCATC
Organism: Thera britannica; assembly: GCA_939531255.2. Classification (NCBI taxonomy): domain Eukaryota; kingdom Metazoa; phylum Arthropoda; class Insecta; order Lepidoptera; family Geometridae; genus Thera; species Thera britannica. The sequence continues at coordinate 13,982,967 of OW618034.2, read as the reverse complement.
GGATTGTGTGAGATGGCGCGAGAATCGTAAAAATATATTCGTTTATTAGAACAAGGAAGGAATAGAGAAACCTTCAAGTTTTGTCTTGAAAAACTACACTCTCTTGAACGGTAAGTACCTTAAGATAAATCAAACTTCAGTCAGATGGACTGCCTATCAAAAACATTATCATTTTTGTTCTTGCACTCTATTTAGGGTTGTTTTTATATGTCATTATTTTCTCTTTCATTATATCCTCTTTATACCAGCAGCCACCAACTTATAACACCTACCACCACCACGCTTGATTTTTTTTAATTTGCCTTAGTTATTGTACTTATAAATAATTCCGCTACTCCCTTTTCCATGGGTGTTCTGTTTGCAAGTGTTTATATTGTATAGAGCTTACTGTACCTGTAAATAATTACACCACTCCTTTCTCCCACCCACCAGATGGACTGACGACATTTTTAAGATCGCAGGAAGTCGGTGGATGGAAAGGGCTCAGAATCGTTCTTTCTGGAAATGTGTAGGGGAGGCCTATGTCCAGCAGTAAACTTCTTCAGGCTGATGATGATAATGATGATGACTCTTTTCTCCATTGGTTTTCTGTTCGCAAGTGTAAGATCATAAGGCTACGAATATGTCGGTCAAGCCGTGGCTGGAGAAGATAGCGAACCACCGGGAAATTGTCTCGTAAAAAATGTAGCTTATTAATATTGTGGCGGCTTTGAGAAATAATATTATTGGGGAGGGCATGGGTTTCTACAAGGTTCAGTCTTTGGCGAGGGAAATACATTCCAGTACCTTTGGATTCTTTAAAATAAATACACGGTACCTATCTATTTATGCATAAAAATAGTTATAGTATGAACCATACAATTTTGTCTCTTTTAAGGCCTGTGCACACCTAGGTCGCTGGCGATGGTCATCAGTGAAACTCTGTCAAATTTGACAGCAATATTTGCCAGCGTTTCACTGATCGCCATCGCCAGCGACCGAGGTGTGCGCAGGCCTTAATACGTCATATTGTAGCATGACGTCATAAATTAGAAGAGAATAATTTCTGTAAGTTTTAATTTGTTCCCATTTGTTTACGAGTATACCTACTGTAATTCTACTTATTTTTTTTAGTCCAATGAAGCTTTATAATTATGGTGTGTACTAAGACCCAAATAAACGATTGGATGCGTCTAGTATGTTTTTAAATCCATACAAATTTGCGGAAAAACCAGCGGCACAAGAATTTCATAAGTATGTGAGGGGCTAATTACGTATTTGTTTATTTGCGTAGCTTTTTTATTTCCCAATTTGATAGCTCAAATGCTATGTTTGCACTAACTTCTTGGACACTCAAAACCCACAATTCCCACAAAAATCCCAAACAATAGCCACGAGAAGTATTATTAATTTCGAAATTGCGGTATCTTGCGCCCAAGCACTTACAGCAATATTTAGAGGGCTCTTCATAAGCCGTTTTGTATGAAATCATTTTGCCGATACCCTCTTACACCCCCAAACCAACTTAACAATTCACTCCAGTAAAAGAATTATAGCCCTTATTTTCAAAGTAATAGAGGTGAAGGATTATTTTGGGATAGCAATAAAATTGTGGGAAACTTTAACCCTGCAATGCGATAGGCACTCGACTCTTATAGGATAAAAAATACTTTAATTGTAAAAACGCATCACTGAATTTTGTAGTTTTTATTGTTTTAGATTCCCAGTTTTTTTTATTTGTGGTTGAAGTGGTGATATGGTGACCGTTGTGGTTTTTCCTGTGAGAATATTGAATTTTTTATGTGAAGTGGGCTGGGATCAGAATTGGAATAGATTGGGGCTTAAAATTGAGGCTTTCTCAAAAAAAGGATAATTCTAAGTATGTATTTACAAAACAAATATTTTTTTTTTATTTTTTTTTTACATGATATAGACCATCCTTTGGCGACAATCTCACCTGGTAGTAAGTGACGATGTAGCCGACGATGGAGCAGGATGGTCTAGAAGACACCTATTCACTCTTGCCTTGAAGAGGCCCAGATTGTAGTGGTCAGGAAAAACAGCCGCCGGCAATGAGTTCCATTCCCTGGAGGTTCGCATAATGAAGGTGGAGCCAAAACGCTTAGTGCGAATAGGTGGTATGTTAACCAGGTATGGATGGTACTGAGCCGTGCGTCTGCTAGTCCTATGGTGGAAGGGAGATGGTGGTATAAGATCATGCAGTTCCTCACTACATTCCCCAAAATGTAACCTATAGAAAATCGATAGGCAAGCAACTTTGCGACGATGTGCCAGACTCTGAATAAATATGAGTTTTACTCGTTAATCAGCTATCTGGTTCTCTTATTAAAAGTTCAGCTAATTTGGGGCTACTTGGGGCACTATCAATGTTGTGTGGATTGTCCACAATATTTATTTATTTTTAATAATAAAAAAATAAAATTTAACAGATTTTGTAAGAACTTTTTTTGATATTTTTTTGATAATTATTTCTATCACTTTTTAGGGTTCCGTAGCCAAATGGCAAAAACGGAACCCTTATAGATTCGTCATGTCTGTCTGTCTGTCTGTCTGTCTGTCTGTCTGTCTGTCCGTCCGTATGTCACAGCCATTTTTCTCCGAAACCGTAAGAGCTAGACTGATGAAACTTGGCGAGTAGATGTATTCTGTGAACCGCATTAAGTTTTTTACATAAAAATAAAAAAAAAACTATAAATTTCGGGGGTCCCCATACTTGAAACTGAAACTAAAAAATGTTTTTTTCGATCGAACCCATACGTGTGGGATATTTATGAATAGGTCTTTAAAAATGATGTTGAGGTTTCTAATATCGTTTTTTTCTAAACTGAATAGTTTGCGCGAGAGACACTTCCAAAGTGGAAAAAAGTTGGTCCCCCCCCCTCTAACTTCTAAAGTAAGAGAATGATAAAACTAAAAAAAATATATGTTGTACATTACTATGCAAACTTCCAACGATTTTTGGTTTGAACGAAATCTAGTCAGTAGTTTTTTTTTTATACGTCATAAACCGTAAACCGCAATTTACCTTTCGACGAACTACAAGAACCTTATTATGTTACATCAAGTAACATAATATAAAGGTTTTTTATAGTTCGTCGTGCTACGGAACCCTTCATGGGTGAGTCCGACTCGCACTTGGCTGCTTTTTTAAAATATCGACGTCGATATAAAAAGTACAGTCCAATCTAAAATCAATCATCGCGCTGAGTAAAAGGCTCTCATCCAATATTTTACGTTATCTCCCGACAGTTGAGTCCTGCGCTAAAAACCCAATACAGTATTGCTTTCACAGCGAAGTGTTGCGTTGGCTTAGTGGGGATAAGCCTACTTAACCTCCAGCAAATGGTCATAAAAAAAATCCTTCGTGAAAAGGTTGTCCCTACGGTCAATTAAAACAAAGATAATGTTTTGAGCACTTTTTAAAATTAACGCGATTGTTATGACTAATTACATGGATTAAACAGGTATTTATCGAGATGACCTTATAAATTCCAAACATTTCTACCATGTAACAACAGCCGCGGACACGACCAAACTCAAAAAGGTATAGCGAAAAATACATTTTTAGAAAAATTAAAACTGCACACGATACCTACCTACTATTTTTGAAAGTGAGGTTTTTTCTTTTTTCACAAGTAATAATCAAAGGGTCGGGATGAGTACAGAAAGATTTGGGGGTGACTTTTGCCAAGCAACTACTTAGATGAGATAGATGGGTATTTCAATCTACGAATCACATCCCGCTGCTGAGCAAAGGTAAAAAAACTGTAAAAAAATGTTTTAACGAGATTGAAACTTTTAAGTTAAAAAAATCCTTAACCTTTTGCTGCTTATCCACCCTATGTCACCCCATGCTAGGTCAGCGCGACAAGGCGCGGACAGTAACGAGTTTAACAGAATATGATTTTCCCGGATGAGAGCCGACGTTTTAGCGACGCTTTTTATATCCCCAAGAGGTTTTTGATGCAGACTGTACTTCGAGGGAATATGCGGGAAGGGTTTGCAGTTTTATTTTGGTGTAATTTAAAAACAGAATAGCGGAGCTCTAGTACATTTTTATTTTGCGTAAGAATGAAAGAGGTAGGTATGATAAAAGTATAGTGGTTTGTCTTGAAAATCTTAGAGACCTTTAAGCATATGATAAAAACTTGTAATATGGTAAGCCGAGAAAGCGTTGACGAAACGATCTGGACGCTTTCAAAAGATGGGAGGAGGCTCTATAGAGAAAACTGGAAATCTTTGGGGGAAGCTTTTGCCTAGCAGTAAAAAAGATACCTCAAACATTTGCTATATATCCGAATAATTGATATTGATATACAATACAAAATACAATTTCACAAGGTATTTCAATCATAAATCCCTAACTGAAACTTGAACAAAAAAGCACCTGTCCGTGCATTAATCCTGCAGCATACTTATGGGCTCGACCACACAACACCGTATCCTCGCGCAGATGAAAATAGGCATAGTTCTTATAGGCATGATCGCGTGGAACTGGCACCTAGACTCACCTAGTTAAGACATTTCAAAGTGATCTTTGTGATACAACTGAATAGAGAAATATTTGATTTGATATGAATACTGTTTTGAAGATACGTGTGAAGTAAAAGAGGACAAAAACCCCTAGTGCTACAACGTAGCCATGCTACGGCGCGGCGTAGAGCTGCAATTATCTAGAAGTAGCTACGATAAAAATATTACTATATTATATTATTTCCTTATCCGTCACTCAACAAACATCCCAGTTAGTGTAATATATGAATCAATTTGACATATCGACTTCATTATTATTATTATTTTTGTATAGAATAACTTTTTATTTGACATGCCTACAATTATATTTTTGACTATTTTAATATTATTATAATGTAGGTAACTATGTAACTTCTCTAAATTTAAATTTTTGCACACCGAAATGGTAAAAATATGTGATACACTTTAAACACTTTATGTACTTTCCCATACCATGTTTTTAAGCAAATAAACGAATGAAATTTAATTAAATCTTACCATTATTTGGTAGATAGATAGACAGGTAGACAATGCGTTTATTTGTCTTAAATATAAAGATACACGTCTTAAACCTACACATTTGCAAAAAACAAGGATGAAAAAAAAACTAAAATAAAATCACAGTGCTTCAGCGCATTAGCTTTGCCCGAGAGCAAAACGCTGGTTTTCAGCTATGAGAAGACAAGTTGAAAGAGATACTAAGCAACGGAATGGACGGAATAAAGTATTAGATTATAAAAGAGACTTAGTTTGGTGCAGTATACACATTCCAAGCAAATATAAATGTATAAGACGTGAGGGTGTATGAAAATGTGTTGCATATTTAGTCCGGTCACATTCTCTGATAAAAAAGGCAAAAACTGTTTTTTAAAGCGCTTTATAACAGGTGCGATACAGTGCATTGTTAGCAGTAAGTATGATCGCGGGCGCGATACCGCAAAATCATAACACGGAGATTTTCTCCTAAGCCGCGATAATTCCCCCCTCCCCTCGCCCGCTGCCTTCCCCCGCGGCGCCTGAGCGTCCGAGCGCGCGTCAAACACAATTTTATGCCACGATGGACACTGAGCCGATTGCGGGCGACACGAGACAAGCCGGGCGGGCGAGCGAGGGAAGAAATATGGACGTGGTACTTTTTAGGCGCTTGTAAATAAACTATTCCGTAGTTTTGTCGCTTTTCCTAGCTGGAATTATAGTTATCGCTCTCTCTATCTCTTGCCTACAACATTTTCCGGCATGATGACTAATTTTGAGTAAAATTGCAAGACAACAAAATAATCGACCGTGGAATGTTAACTTAGGCCTGCGCACACCCAGTGAAACGCTGTCAAAATTGACAGCGTTTCACTGAACGCCATCGCCAGCGACCTAGGTGTGCGCAGGCCTTTACCCCACGCTGCCCCACGGTGAAGCTCTAAATTTACGAATTTTCGTTTATTGTTTCTCATGGTTCTGCAAAATATGTACCTACTTCAATTTATTTCTTTATTTTTCTTTGCAGGGTACAGACTCAGAAAATAGTTGTGTCTCATATTATTGTGTCTCATAGCTGCACGAGGCCTCCTTCGAGAAATGAGCTTCGGCTACAGCTTAAATAATATCTGGGATCTCAGTACACAGTTATCAGTGATCACTTCAGATGACACTATTTTTATGAAACAACGGGATATTTACCATGATTAAATTTTGATGAGTTTGATCCGATATTTCGGCACAGTTGCATGCACCATGATCACGAAACTCATCAAAATTTAATCATGGTAAATATCCCGTTGTTTCATAAAAATAGTGTTAAAAACCATGATAGTTTCAAAAGTTATATCACTTCAGATGATTTAACAATTTTATTTATTTATTGATTAGACCAACTATAATGAAACAGAGTTTCATATAGGTACATTAGTCTACGACTGCTAATATCTCTCCGAACAGGTCTGTCAGAAAAATAATCGAAAAATTCTTCTACAAAAGACAAACAATGACTATTATCGGCTCATATCCACAGTTTCGAAGATCCGTGCCACAGTGGTCACGTATTGGTTAAAGGGTAGGCGAATGTTCACAGATTATAAGCGCTATCTGGATCATACGAGGTGCTGGGCAGCTACTCAAACTGCAGGGTGGGGCTCAAACGCAACGGATTATTGAAGATGCTGCAATTTAGATTTTAGTGCTTTGCTAGATCATGGTTTGTACGTTATCATCAAAAAAAGAAGAAGAAGACCACCATCACTTATTTTGAAGGTCACGTTTCAACGAAAGAAAAACTATTTTGAGCGTTCTAAAACCGCTGACTTTCCGTGATATTAAAAATATTATTGATCCATCAGAGTCGTCAGTGACTAGCTTTTTTTTTCCTCCAGGTTATAGTCGCCATTTTAGAAGCTTTATCCACCAGTGGTTGTCGGTTCTATGAGCTTCAAGGCTTGATTTCTAGCATTTTTATGAATTATTAAATAAATGCAATTAGTTGTGAAGCTTATGCTTGCCCCAAAACAATTAATACCCCAAATAACCCACGTGTTCAAAACCAACAGTAAAAAGCAAATGAATGTTCATACAAACGCAGAGCAGCGTAAAACCGCATCAGCTTACGTCGGGAAATAATGAAAATAATATTATTTTATTTATTCAAACCACAGATAATCAGATAAAGGTATTAATTCCGATAAAAATATTAATAAAAAACGCTGGGAATTAACACTTGTTTCGATGATTGAAGTGTGAAATTAAGTTTATTGATTTTTGAAACGGCAGACATTTTTTATGGGTAAACTTAAGCACACGTTTTGTAATCCCTGTTTTTTATGAAGAGTTTGTTTATGACCGCTCTTTTCTCATCTCTAGATAAATGGGTGTAGAAAAAAACAATATTCATGACTTGATAAGATGAACCCTCAAATTAATGGTGAAAGCTCAAATTTTATTGTGCCTTCAAAAATCTAAGTTACACGTTATCACAAATAAACCTTGCCAAAATATCAGCCTAAATATCTTTTATCACACGATTATCAGCTAATTATTAGTTGGAAAGCCTTTCGTTCGGCCGTGTAAGCGGTTTATCGCCCGGCAACTGGGCCGCTGATCAAGTTAAGTCCCCAAGATTCGAACAATTGGTGCGGATTCACCCCGCACTCGTTTGTGGTACGTGAGCGGGTTGTAGACAATATAAAGAGACATTTAGATATACCGATTTATACGTTAAAATTGTAATGCATTCATTTTGTCTTACCGTTATTGTGGAGCATCTACCGCTGTTATGGCTTAGTGGCAGCAGCTCGATTTCCGATCCAAAAGTCGTGGTATCAAAATCCAGTCATGTACCAATGAGTTTTTCTGCCTAAAAGTTTATGCACATTGTGCCAGTGCTCTCAAACGACGAAGGAAAACATCGTGAAGGAACCGGCATACCGTAGAACCTAAATAGTTCAAAAACAATGTGTCAAGTGCACGATAAGAGCTTTAAAAGCCTTTCGGCCTATGAAAAATAACACTCTGAAGCAGCTGTTTTAAGTTAGCAGACCGTTGTGAATAAGGAGGTAAATCTTAAAATTAAGTAATTTGGCGATGGAGGTCTGAGGTAACTGTTCATTTTGGAAAAGGGGTCACTTGTCCAAAATAGTTTGGGAATCCCTGTTCTAGAGCTTCTTTAGAGCATCATCACAGCGCTTCTAGTGTTGCAAGTGTCTATGGACGCTGTCTGCTCGTCTGCCAGTTATGGTTAAAAGAAAATAAAGTCTTTTTGGATTGGTTTAGATCGTCAGTAGACAAACTACTAAGCTATGCGAACTACAAGGTTTATATTTAAAAAAAAGTCGTAGAGAATAAAAGAGCCTGTCGCCACTTGAAGCACCCACCTAAGCCAGCGCACAAACTTACCTTACTGAAGTGTCCACAATGCGCAGCGCCCACAAATACGGATTTACTTAACTTTGCTCATTTTACCTATTTTCTTTGTTTGTTGTCTCTGGGACTTGCGGTATTATAAGGTATTAGTTCGTTCAAGAACTGCTACTTACCTACCTATACTCCTACCTATATTGATTTGTTCCTGGCTATCTTATTTTACCGAAATATTTATAGATATTTCGGGCCTAATCCTCCTCATTCTTCCCTCCTCCTCCTCGCGTCGTGCTCCTCACTGCTGAGGGTCGTGATCAATTTGTCCCTGACAATTTTTTTGCCACCTGGATCTGTCACCGGCAACCTGAATGACTTCATGGACCTTCACGTCGAGAGTGGAGCGGATTTGGTCGGACCAACGTATCGGGCTTCGGCCTCGTGGTCTCTTGCCTTCAATTTTGCCAGTGATGACAAGTTTTTCCAGGTTGTCACCCTGTTTCCTGGCCTGTTTCATTCTAACGCGACAGTAATTTCACTGGCACCCACACCTTGCAAACCGAAACGCAGAAATGCTGCTTCACGGCAAAAAAGTTGGTAAAGTAGAAAAAAATGCAGTTGTTAGCCTCACCTCACCTCTGATAATGTTGTATTGATTGTTCAACCTTTAACACCTCATTAGACTTGAAAATCTCCAGCGGAAAGGCGAGCGACCCGCCAAATATGAATTTCCGTACCGCAATTTAAAAAAGAGATAGAAAATAAATTTTCCAGCGATAGAAAGGGATAAAAATGTTATTTGGAATATCAAAATGTGACTGGGAATTTCAGCTACTTACATATTTTTGCGCCATCAAAAGAAGTCGGTGTTTGAGGAATAATTTTGAATTGAAAATACGCTTTGGCGCCAAGCGCCTTTTGTGCAATCAATATTCAATGTTGGCAACACTGCTAGCCACGTTTGAATTTGGAATCAATCACTCTGAATTTCAAATTTTGAAGACGTTCCATGTGCAAATGTCGAGCGAAGGTTGAAAAACCTTGAATTTTGAATTTACATCTTTCTGCTAATAAACCTGAACTAATAAGGTTACTTACCTATTCATTTTTATTCTACTTATTATGCACTAAATCAAAACCAGCAGGTAGGTAGGTACCTGTTTATCTGCAGTCTTACTTCTTGCTTGCTCTAGGTGATACCTATGTTAAGTGGTAACCATCGTCTCTATCAAATCATTGCCTCGCAGGTAACACAAGTAAGGAACGTGCCCTTCGATGCACTGCCCTGCGTCCATCAAAATAAGCATACACACATCAGCTCACTTTCAACTTACTTGAGGTTCAGCATCACCTGCCTGTAATTTTACCTTACGACCTACTGACTAAAATTACTTAATTGTATAATTTCTATAGAATAAAAAAGGAGAGCATTAAATCTTCTAAAATAGGTCAACTTTTCATTTAAAATGTTATCCGTATGGATAATTTAAATTCAATAATTTTGTAGAGTCGGGAAAGAAGACTCAAGCTGCCATCTCCAGGATATGGGATAAACTAACTCAACTAAATGTTTACTAAAATTTAAAAAAAAAGGCATTGGGGTGATTTGGGGTTCGTTCATTCAACGCAGCACCTTTGAAAAGCGACATCTTTGATTCGTCTTTCCTAAAGTATATTAACGCCATCTATACAGATTCTCTTGCAACAAACAACGCCATCTATCAAAACTGATGTGAAGCAAGTTGAGTTGTAGCTTTCAAAGCTTTTTGCTCTAGCTGCAAAAATGTGGAAAGTTTGGTCCTCTTTCGTTCCTTCGACTATTAAAAACAGCGCCACCCATGGAAACTTTGTAGAACTAATTAGTAAGCCTATTAGGTTATGAAAGGTTTTAGCAACCTTGGGGTTTGTGCTATAAAGCTAACAGAGAAGCTTACATGAATGTTGAGTTTCGAAGCTTTAGGCTGAGCTTTAGATGGCGTTGGAAGTCTCTTCGTTGTTATTATTTCTGATTATTGAGCCATTCAACTTGTTTGCTTGAATTTCTTAAAACAATTTTTTTTTAAATTTGGATATGTATAGCTACTATTTTAGTTTTTTAGTATTTTTTTACTATTTATCTGATTCTAATCTTGATCGATCCTAGTACCTACCTAGTTACATTAATTAGTATCCACGCTTTCATTTCTATATTTATAAATAGGTAGGTAGATAGGTATAATCTGTTTGTATACCAAGGTATTTATTGGATAAAAGTTTTCTAGAATCGTAGCTTTTTTTTATTAAAAGTTTTGTGGAAACCATATAAGTAAACCAAAAATCATGAGCAGTTAGAAAATAAACAACAAATCAGAGATTTCTGCTACGACCGTCAATAGCCGTCCATCAAAACGCCATAGCTATCACCAAAAAACGTTACAAGATCGACATAGAAACACATTGTAACACCATAAAACCTCTGTAGCGTGTAGGGATGCCACCATTCAGTGTACCGCGGAACCCCATGCCCGGCGCACGTGTCGATTCCCATTTTATTTTCAAAAACACGTGTTCGACAAAAACAATTCGCGCCATTTTCAATTTAGAATGTTGGTCAAATATAATCGTTTCAAACAATTAATTACTTGACTCGTTCGAAATATGAAAAAGTGATTGTTTTAATTCAAATAAAGAATTGCAGTGATGTGTGTTCAAAATTATTGCATTGGGATTGTGTTTGTTTTTGCTATGTCAGTTGGATTTGTCCGGAATGGAGGTAAGTTTTTCATATTATTTATTTTCAATTTTATTAAATACAATAATCCACAGGTGAAATAAGGTGTCAAGAATCTTTATTTGGAAACACCAAAACACATCGTCTTTGTAGAGCACCGTATCTTTTATTTGTTTGTTTTTTAAGGTCAATTCAACACAAGGAGTTTGTATCTAATCAAAGTCATCTTAATCATTGACCTGAAGAAATCAACTGCAGAACATAGATCATCAGGAATTTCTTCTATTAAACCACGGTTATCACTTCAAAACATAGCTTTAGGCTTGAGATTTAATTATTTGAAAGCATTTAAAATAGAATACAGTGAGCTATGTATTTTCATGTAGGTATATTTCCATAGATAGCTTTCTTTCCTGCTACACCAGTCACGTGACCCGTAATATACCCGCTCATCCGGCCTTGCAAGCAGGAACGCAATAAATAAAGCGAGCTTTTATTACCCGACAGCGCTAAAAGCATCAGGCATGCTTTAAATTCAGGTGAAATTGCGTAATATCGTGCTATGTGAAGAACACTTATGAGTTATTACCATCAGTTATTATAAATATGAAAGCTAGTGAGTGTTTTGTAACAACCCATACTTATTTGTAATGATTGAACGGTTTGTTCGTGGAATATTGTTATGCTACTAATTTTTTTCCGGTAAGTAGGTAGGTAGGTACTGACCGGACGGTCAAGAGCTAACTAGTAAGATAAAAACGATACCAACAACCTTTTATCGCAACTTTGCTATCGAATTCTACGAATAATCATTTCTTACAATAAAGAACAAAAAATGCACAGTATTATATACTTTGTCCATGGTATTGATAACAAAAGCCGATACATTTTCAATAAAATGTAAGAAAACAACTCTTTAACCTACTGCAGAAGCTAAAATTAAGACTTTGCAATCGAATTCTACGAATAATAATTACTTACAATAAAGAACAAAAAACGCAAACTATTGGTAACAAAAAAGTCGATGCATTTTCAATAAAATGTAAGAAAATAACTTCTGCAGAAGCTAAAACGGGTTTTTATTGCATGAAATATCAATCTTCATCATTCATGGGCTTATTGATGGGTTAGTATTTATAGAGCCCGACGGACAAGGCAGCTGCCGAGGGCTTGCTATAAAGTTCAACCACATACCAGTTCCACTTCTGTTTAAATACATTCAGACGGCCATTTAAACGGTTTATTAGACCAGCTGTTCTATGAAATTAAGCCAAATGTGGTGAACTTCACGATATAAAAAAATAAGTGTGTTTTCATTGTTTTGCTATATAATATAGCTACTAAGAATCATCATCATCAAGTCCACTGCTGGACATAGGCCTCCCCTATACATTTCCAGGAAGCCCTTTCCATCCACCGACTTCCAATGTCGTCGGTCCATCTGGTGGATGGGTACCCTGCGTTTTGTCTTCCGGGTCGTGGTCACCATTCGAGAACCTTTATTCCTCAACGGTTGTGGGTTTTTCGAGCTATATAACACCTACTAGTACTTAGATTATCGACTTGTATTGCTGCAAAAAAAAAAGAATATCCATAATAATTAAGCTTCATACTGGAGATCTGAAAGGATTTTTTAACATACATGGAAATTGTAATAAATAAAACAATTCAGTTTGTATAATCATACTTCTTGTTTCAGATGCAGAACACACTACATCCAAAGAAACCCGACCAGAGTACATTCACCCAGACGGTCTCCTCACCTTCGATCCCTACCTCTCTGACATCAAACCACAAACCGAAGAAGATGACTACATACCTCTACCAGAAAACGATGAGACCGTAGACGGATTACCCATATTCCTCGTTGAACCTTCAGATTCTTACGTACTAAGAACAAAACCAGCCACACTGATCTGCAGAGCAGCAAATGCATTGCAAGTCTTCTTCAAGTGCAATGATGTGAGGACTGATAAAACCGTTCAGTATGAACATGTGGATCCTATGAATGGAGTAAGAGTGGTGGAAGCTGAACTGAACGTGACGAGGAACGAGCTGGATGAGTATTTCGGGAGGAAGTACGGCTGTGAATGCTATGCGTGGAACAGCAAGGGTCGGATCAGGAGTCAGTCCGTCTTAATTCAGTTTGCTTGTAAGTATCTTTGTTCTCAATGTTGACTTATTAGTTATTAATTATTAGACACGCTAAGAAATATTCTGAATTTTATAAAATATGCTCAACGTGAGGGACGTTGATGTAATCAAAGTTTATTAGGTTAAACATGTGCTATGTTTAAAAACTGAATGATTACACAAACAGAGTCAATAATATTACATTTAGGTAAAGGCAGCCTTAAATATTACGGTTACTAACTACTACTACGAAAGACCAGAGCTATGCAATCTCAAAAAACTGTGACATCACAAGTCCTAGTTGGCTCATCCATGCACTTGGCGAAACGTGACACCAGAGGGTGATACGAATTGCATTTCTAATAGCTGAACTGGACACTATAATGATGTTACTGTCCTGTTAGATTGTACTAAGCCCTTTGTAAGGCCTTGGAAGAGGTAGATGGATTGGGGTTTGAATATCGATCCTATGGTCAAAGTCACACGATGCATTTTAGAATGCAATAACCGTTATGCTTCCATGATTACTTTGCGTTTTTTGTTTCACTTTATAATACACTATGGTGGTATACCACGTTGAATTTATTTTGGAAGGGTTTGCAAAATCAATTAAAAATAAAGAAAATATTTTTAAGGTTCAGAAGTTGAAAGATAAATGACTACCAAACGGCATTTTATCAAAAAATCAATAATCATTGACATGTTTAGAAACACGTTTAATATTTATAAAAGCAAAACTCAAACCATATAAAGATATCAAAAATTTAAATAAAAACGCTTCATCGACAGGTGGTAATAAATAACGATTAGTTGCATACATAAAATTAAATATTTATAAACATCTTTATTGAAACCAGACCTTAGGACAGAAATGCAAGCATAACTAAAACATGATAATTATATAGAGATACAAAATAAATTTAAATTACAGAGGTAAGGTTTTTTAATTATTTTTATTTATGACTTGACATCATTACCTTTAATTTCAGTTAACGAACATTACAAAGCTAGTGATGTTTTAATTATCGATTAATAATCATAGTTTAATTACTGATTTGAATAAAAATGTTGAGTCTCGCATTGAATTTCTTTTGTAAATATCCGTTAGTGCCGACAAAGAAGATATTTGTTTCTTCAAAGATATTAAATATCACGTCAATGGGAAATTATACTGTAGATATAGTATTAAGTTCTCACAAATTGAACAAATAATATAATGGAAGACTATGAAACATTTAATGTTGAAACATATGAAACTGTTGTTTTGTTTCTATGTGATATTTAATGATTACTTAAGGCCTGCGCACATCTAGGCAATGGCGATGGCGATCAGTAAAACGCTGTCAAATATCGCTGCCATATTTGACAGTGTTTCAATTATCACCATCACAGATCGCTTAGATGTTCGCAGGGCTTTATAGCTCGAGGTAATAAAATAATCATAAGCGTTTATAGACGAATCAAAAGATGAAATAATACTAATAAATATAAGGTTACTTTCTAAAATTTACCACCGGAGGGACGAGAATCTAAAATTATTGATAAAAAGTATTGCGGTTCTAATACCAATACAACATACTATTAATTTTATCATAATCCATGGTTTACCTGGAATAACTGATTTCCACATAAAAAGTGAATTTATTACAACTAACACAATTATTGTCGCAAAATATTAAGATAACATAATAATTCGCTAAAAAAACAGCAAAAGTGAAAGATATCCAAACATTACCCTTAATCTAATAAACCATGTTTATACTTAAAATACATTCCAAGAAGTACGTCTACTTAGCAAATAGCTACAAATAAAAATAAAGTTGTCTCTGCAATCGTAAACTCCCCCACGACCGAAAATAAAAAGCTGCACACAATTAACGGGCAGCCATTGTCTCGAAATAACACCCTTAGCCACGCCATCATGCATTTTGCTGTTGATGAAAGGAATCATGACAGTAGTCCTGACAGTTGGTTGAGTTTCAGTTTTCATTTAGGCTGTAACTTTGGTGAGTTACCAACGAGTCAGAGCCAATCTTGTAACACTTTGATGCTTATATGTTCCCATTAAACTCATAAGCATGAGTTTTAGAATAAAAAGTGTTCTATCGACTCATCTTCCGAGATCTTTGAGTGTCTAAATGGGGAGAGAAATTTTAACTACCACACATTTCTATGTTATACTTATTGAGCTTAGTGATATGGTTTTCTTCACTTCTTTTAGATCTACTAGAAAGATTAGCTCAGACATTATTTTCTAGATCCTCTTTATAACCATATCATTTGAATACTGTAACAGATTGTTGCGGTGCCTTAACAGAAGCTATATTTGAAATTCACTTACCTACCTATTTTATTATCATCTATATAAGTGCAATAATTTTTTAGAATTTTAATCTAGTCTTACACAAATAATTGCAAAAATAAAAGCGGATTGAACATTCAAGTTAAGCTTCATTGATACAGTTAAGGGTATGAATATCATATAATTTTTAACGGGTGTATTTATTTTATCCCTCGTTTTGGGGTGGCCTGCAACGGAACCATTATGTAGAGGAAACATTACTTCCGCTCGTTAACTCGAGCACTTTGCACTTTGATAAATGCTCACTAGCTTTTTATTTCTGAGATGTTTGGGGTGATGGCAGGGAATGATAGCCAAGTGTCTTTGACTCTTTCGATATGCCCAATTGCCAAGTTGGTTAGGGTTCTTGATAATTTCATAAAAAAAAGTATCAATCTTCTTTTATATACATATATAATTATATAATTATATATTATACTATTTTGTTTTTTTTTTATTACTTTAGTCTCTGTTCATAGTTTATCTTTAATATAAATATGTGTCTCTTTGTTAAATGTCATGTGTCGTCATAAATAAATAAGTTTCTTTCATTCTTTCTTTTCTTTCTTTCTTTTACATTGTTGAACATCAAATTACTTGTATTTTTTGTTTTGTAGTAGTAAGTTATCAAAACCCTAATCAATTGTGACTGTAATAATAATCTAAGTTTGAACATAATTTACGTGTGCTAGTGACGTTACTTTTTTTATGAACAAGTAAAAAAATATCGTAGTATTTTAAAACTGTCTCAGAAAAAGATCGCGACAAACCAAGTGATATAATTTAAAAACTAAAAAGGTATTAGAATAAGTTAAACAAATCAGGAATACTTATTTATAAATTTCAAAACACTGGCACTGGTAACATTGCTTAGCACGTCTTTTTCAATAGGATTGCTAAGTATGAAGGGTGTGAATCACAGTGGAAACAAGTGGCAGTCAGAATCATACTCAGGGGTTGGAGCAAGATTTATAATTTTTAATAGAATCGGAGCTTTTGTAATTCTCAATACGTATAAAACTTTGCTCATTTTGATTTTTAATGCAGGTAAACGGATTCCGATTCTCGCACCATTTTTTTTCTTTGTAATAAAAAGTTAATGTTTTTAAAAGATACAAATAAGTTAAAATAATAATGTTAACATTTACAGTCAAGACATCGAGACCCAAAATTAAAGGATTTGAGAGGAAATATCTGTGTTATCGCAGTTAGCTAGCTTAAATTATAGCTTTATTTAAATTACTATGTTTGATTTTGTTGTCTCAATGGTTTTGTTCTATTGCGTTGAAGAAAACATTGCTATTGACAGTATTGTGATCCATTGGTTCTGTTTTATGGGAATGAATTTGTTACCACGCTTTTCTCTCACCATTGTGGAATATGTGGAATGTACAGTTCGACACGCTCGCAGTCACACATTTTTTGTTTATCCGAGCTCATTAGTAGAATGAGCTTTTATATCTATAGACTCTCTACCTGCGTTGTCTTTTCTGTTGGTGTTTTTTGTTGCCGTTTTTAATTAGGTTTCTATGAATTCTTTAGTTTTGATTTGGGGTCATCGCTTGCAGCCATTTGAGCTCCAGATACTATTCGACTCATGATTTCAGACCATAATTGACTACCTTGAGTATATTCAATGAGTATTTTTCTTACGAAAAGAAGATACTTACTTAACTTTATCACAGCACATTGGAAACTCTTTTTCACAACAATATAACCTTTATTCACCAGACATTAAGAAGCAATTCGGGCTGCAGCCAATCTCAACAACAGTGGAATCAGGAAATGGAGCCACCTTCAGATGCAGACCACCACCAGCCGAACCAGCGCCTACCATCCGGTGGACGAGGAATGGACTGAACCTAGAGGCTACTGACGAAGCCTTGGTTCTACCGAAGGTGGAATTACAGGTTTGGATATTGACTACTTGTTCGTTTTTGCCCGTGTAGAACAAGTTAGTACAGAAGTAGTCAACATCAAAAGTAATTGACGATCCGACAGGGTGTTTTTAGTTTTATGTTCTTTATCAAACTATACTAGATATTTATCTGTTGCTCTCATTATGTATGTGCCACTTTACACCACTCACGACATTGCATTTGCAACACCATTAGCTCGTGGTAGAGGAAAATTTTTCCTGGAATCTAGGTAATATTTCAAGTATGTTTAGTTTACCATAGGATCGAATGTCTAATTTCCCAGACCCACACTATAGCTGAATAGCCTAGCTTGTGTTTGTTTACCATGAGGTCTAGCATCTGCTTTCCTTCCAGGACATGGCTAACTACACGTGCATTGCGGAAAACATCGCCGGGCGCCGCGAGTCTGATGTCGCTGTTTTGTCTGTGTACGGTATGTTTTCATAACATCCTCAAAAATTAGTATTATAATAGTAGGCGTATTATTCTTTACTTTCATTTCTGACTATTTTCTTAGTCGGTACTTCATTCCTGAAGAACGTGTTCAATCAGTAGTCGTTCTGCAGGTGTTGACAACCTATCTCCAGCGACTTTTATTTGTAGCCATCTGTACCACTTTGTAGAGGGATGTTTTGCTGTCTTGACGCTGATCAGACCATCGAGATGGGCATCTTTCAAGGAATGGTTTACTAGAATCTCAAATCTTACTATAGAAGGCGTTAAAAATTCAATTATATGTTTTATTAAGTTGCGAGCTATCTCGAGATTGAAAATAGCTCCCCTGTTTTTTTTGTGTATTTCGTATTTATAACTTAATAATTCATGTAAAATCTATGTATTTAGGTCTTGACAGAACACCAGCGCATAGCTTCTTCACAGAAGCCAGGCATTATGCTGAGTCAAGGCCCTTGCTGCTGTAGCAGACAGAAATACGATGCACTCCTCCAATATCGATGGATTGTATCTTTCTTCTTTTAATGTCCTTGTTTTCTACTAGTTTATGGGTGCTTATGTAGTAAATAAATAAATGTCTATGTCTTTGTATTTCCTTAGTGAACGGTGGATGGTCTGAATGGTCAGCTTGGGCGTCATGCCGGTGTAACGGTGACGTGAACGGACGCCGTCGCACGCGCACGTGCTCTGAGCCGCCGCCGGCTAATGGCGGCGCGCCCTGCCGCGGTCTTGGCGCGCAGAACGATGATGAATGTTTGAGGTGTCAGAGTGGTACGTAGCTTTAGTCACGATTACGACATCCCTTTGCAACAATAAAATTGATAGATCCCTGAAATTTTTAAGATATTGTTAAAGTATGTGGTAACAGAAGTAATGTAAGCCATAGCCAGTAAAAAGAATGGCTAAGTATGTATAATTTGTCCAGCTGCGAGTTTGTCTAGTAGCTCCGGAGACCACAAGTTACATATTACAACGAAAAATGAGGCTTACTACAAGAACATAAGAGGAAGCAAAGTTTAGTCTGATGTGAATCCTTATGTACCTAGCACAGTGTCATGAAGACAGCTAGTAGTAGTAGTAATTGAAGAAGTTATAAAGGAATAAACTTTGGGAAAAAAGAGAAGATAGTTTGTGAAGTATTTCGATCATGCATGATCTGCATGATACGTTATTTCAAAGCTAAAGATAAAAATAATTTATTCACTTGAACCGCAAGGATCACCCTGAAATATTTTAAACTTAAGTGAGGGTAGGTGCTATTTCTCAGGGATCCAGCCTATTAGAAGAAGAAGCAAGATACTTATGGCTTGGTTCCTACTGTTTTGTTGTATGATCCTTCTAATCATCAGGTCATCATTAAAATGTGAAGAAGGATTAAAATGATGGCTAACAAGAATGTTCTCCAGTAGGAACCTGGTCTTCTTGGAGCTCCTGGTCTTCTTGCAGTGGAGACTGCGTCAGGGTCCGAAGACGGCAGTGCGCTGGGGCTTGCTCTGGGTCCACTCTCCAGCACGCCAGCTGCGTAGATGGACTCTGTTCTAATGGGATGAGTAAGTACTGATGCTGAAAACCGATGGTACATGAGCTTTTTCTGGATTCCTCAACATAAATTTTCATAAAAATCACGCCACACCATCTTTCTCCACGCCCAGGAAGACTGGCAGACAACGCTATTAGCATTCAATCTTCCTAGCACTAAATAGTGTGAAAGTTTTAAAATAAATAAAATAAATAACATAAATAAATAAATATTAAAGACAATCCACACAATACTATCTAGCCCCAAACTAAGCAGAGCTTGTAATATGGGAACCAGATAGCTGATAATAATACTTATATACATTGTTGCGCCACTAAAATGGGCTCAAAGTCTAGAACGAAATAAGTTTAGGTGGACGATGTTATAGCACTACCAAAATAATAGGAAGCTGCTTCTAGGTAGGATCTGGAATTTAATACCTCACCAACTAACTTCACTCGAAAGACAAATACAATTTTGTTGTACTCTGGGTAATTATTAAAGTAAGTTTATGTGACTTAGTACACGGTCTTGTTATTTTGCTGAGACAAAGGCGTGCGAAATTTAAATAAAAGCCGCAAAGTTAACAGTACCATTTAACACAATTTATGAATCAACCTAACAAGGTGCGAATAAGTTCTCACAACAACCAACGGAACCCAAAATGTTTAATTTGTTTGTTGTTCATCAAGACCCCACATCCTTTCTCACGAACTTCAAGACAAACATACACAATGAAGGTTGGCTCAAATTGGGTTAATTAGAACACCAATTTATTCATCAACGGATAGGCCAGACTAGGTCCAAAATAAAATACCTACCGTCAATTTGCTCAATATGTTAAACAAACATTTTAATCGGGGCAAACAGTTAGCTCCTACATTGTCCCATACGCGGAACGACGGGGAACGCGATAATAAAGGTCCAATCATTGACAGATTAACCCCCGAATACTGAAACGCAACTCAGATTTAAGCACGTCTCAAGCGACGAATATTTGACAGATTTTCATTGAAAACTGTCAAATATTCGTCGCTTGAGACGTGCTTAAATCTGAGTTGCGTTTCAGTATTCGGGGGTCTATGACGCAGCTGGTGAAGAATTAATTTAATCTCCGTGGTGGAACAAAAATGTTTACATTCATACTGAAAATACTGGCTGGCTGAAAGCTCAATAAAAACACAGTGGTTTGAAATTAAGATATTACTTTTACACTATTTTTTTCGAGCCACGAGCATAGACTAACTGGACCACCTTCTGTGAGGTTCCTAACACACACAAAGAATAACAACAGAACCATCAGTTCAGTGTTTTCACTCTATCGGTTGTCAAGATTATGGGGTGTGATTTTTGGTTACGCTACTATTGCTTCTAGGTTCACGACTGTAATTCACGACACCATAATTTTTCAAAAATGCTGAAGTATTGAGTGGATTTCTACTCAATACTTCAGCATTTTTGAAAAATAATATTGAAGATAACAAAAAAGACTGACACATTATTTTCTTTCGTAGGGTTTTACAACAGTAACTTGACGTTATACGTGGGAGTTGGTATCACAGTGGCCATGCTCGCGGCTGGAGCAGCCATACTGTATGTCTGGTGCAAGTACAGGAGTGCTAGGCCTGGATATACTCCTGGGAGACCAGGTAATTACTTTACCTTTTTATGCGGTTTAATGCAAAGTTCAAAGTCTATTCGTTAAATCTGTAGTAGAACCATCATCACAGATCTAACTAGTAGGACCCAAAACAGCTGAAAAAAAAGCTCTAAAATAGGGCCCATGAACCGAAAGGCAGACTGTTAAACTGCTGCATAATCAATTAAAACAGTCCTGAAAATGTAGACATATCAAGCTTCAAGCGTAAGCGGATCTAAAATTTCAGTCTCATTGGAGAAGTCTGAAAGATTTGATTTTGTTCCTAGGTATCCCGAAGTCAAACAGAAGCGACAAAGGCAACACTGGACCAGACCTAACCAGGACTTGCAACGAGTACTGGATGCAAGGCCCCGACAACCACTATGATATGCCGCATGTTCGAGATAGGTAAATTCTTCATATTGAAACGTTCCCAGGATAGGTCTTCTTCTTAAATTCAAAATTGAAATTTATTTATTCGCTTGAAGTATTAGTATGTCAGAGGCCTAAATGCAAAGCATGCATTCTTGTCATGGTATCACTGGTTGTGGTGAAAGGATTTTGAGTGTGCCTCTGAGAGAGTCCTCTCGTGGACTCAACACAGATTTTTTTGTAAGATTCTACGGCATTGGATCTGGTTTGTGTAACAATCAATAAAAAGTATACAGTTGTGGTAAACAATGAGGGTAGTTTTTTAACTTTTATTTTTGACTCGTTTTCAGTAAACTGTGTCTACGGTAAAATTTGATTTTAATTTAATAACAAAAATTATCTAAATTTAGCCTTTTCAAGGATTGTGATTTAAAATGAAAATGTAAACAATGATAATACCGATGATATGCAATTTAAAAATTTTGAAATAGTCTTACTTTGTAAAACTGACCATAGTAGTATTATTAGTAAAAAGAGACGAATGAAAGAAGGTAGTAGAAAAACTAAATATTTTGATTGTCGTAGCTATTCATCACCATTTGGGAACCGAAGTCGACAGCAGTCTTCAGGTGGAAGCAATCACTACGAGATGAAGCCATACAGTCCATCGGGGGAATCTGCGTCGAGCTGTTATACTAATTGTAAGTATTTCTAACTATCACAACACTTTCACTTTCACTATCACAATGAATAAAGAGTTTTTAAACAATATTATAATTTCTCGACTTTGGATGCGGTAATAATATCAATGTGGTATTTCTGTGTTTCTGTATATGTTTATTTTCTTTTTTGATTTCTTGTGTAGCCCTACTTTTATTTGACGTTCTTCTCTTTCAGTTGTTTCGTTTTCTTTAGATGTGGTGTTTCTGAGCCAAATAAAAAAGTTATCTATCTATCTATCTATCAATGTGTTGCCATGGTGGTCCAACATTTTATTGATCTTCCGAATCTTATATGTTAAAAATAATATCATCCATCATTCCAGATGTTTTTTTCATTTACAGGTTAGCTAATAAAGTGTGTACTCTTCAGTTTAAACCCTGTTAAAAAGACCTTTATTCCACAGCAAGAACAATCACATCAAGATCAAGTGAATGTTCCTCCCAACTCGCCGAGCTGGTCACAGCATCACCTACCTCCCTCTCCAAAGTAGACGTAGCAGTGACGCTACCTACAGGACACAATAATATAGACACTAGCTATAGAGATAGAATATGTCTGACTATCGTAAAATAAGTTATAGTGAAAATGTTAAAAAGTTTTGTGCAAATCCATACCGGCTGCGCCAACAATGGATGATTTATGGCGGAGTCTTTTGGATGGTAAATCCAATACAATCACGTAGTATTTTATGAAAAGTTATATTTGATTATATAGATTAAAAGCTAAAATTGAGTAAGGCTTTTCGTAGTTAATAATAATTTTGCCTTTATTTCTCTTTTTGTGTTAAAATAAGTAAGCGTTTTATAGGTAACATAAATGGTCTAAAATAACAATAATATTGCTTGTTACTACGTTGTCAAGACTGAATGTAATTCAATAAAACTTTTGCCAATTTTGTAAGCATTTAAATTTTTTTATAAGCATTTGTTTTTGTAAAATTGTGAACATAAACTTTGTAAGTAGCGTAATGTAAATATTGTATTGTAATCTGTGATATTTAAATATTTCATGTAAATGATTAAAGTGTACTAGTATCGTAAAATGGAAGTTTTTTTTAGGTCATCCATTAAAAAGTCAATAATAAAAATCTTAATAAGAAACGAATGTTTTTTATAATTATTTCCCAAGATTTAAAAGCTGAGTTGTATTAGAACCCACGACCTTCTTGGTACACAAGGCTGCACTGACCACTGCTTCATCGGATCCTAGTCACGCTTTACGAATGAGTCTTAAGCACTGTAAATCCCGCTCGGCTCTTAACTTTTGGGACATTATAAAAATCTTTGTGATTTCCTAATGTGTAGTAAACACTATAAAATCAATAAAAAACAAATAGCAAGAGTTATATAATGTGGCAGTACTTTATAAAGACAGTCATTGGTTTCCAAAAAAACTTAAATTAATTAAAATTAAATTAAAATTTGTTTATTCAGATGTCAAAAGATCCATTCTTAAACTAACACAACACATACAATAGCAAATCAAAAAATAATAAAATAAACAAAGAACATTACAGTAGGAGTTCACACGAATGGTTAGTTAATGTAATAAACTTGACTGGCATTGGGATTGATTAGGGCAGCCACCCAGTAGTTTTGTAGTGGGCTGTCCCATCTGCCAGCCAGTACTCTTATTATACTGTTGGAGCTAGCCAACATTCTGCGCTTGACGGAAGCTATTTTATTACGCATTATGGCGTGAAAGTCATTGGCATGTGCGTCAGCAAACATGCCCGACGCACTGCAGAATCTTGGTAGCCCCAACAATACCCTAAACATGTTATTGTACAGGACACGCAAGGCGCTGAGGGACGACTTATTAAAACTACACCACAGGCCGCTTGTGTAAAAAGATTGACAGAATGATTTTAATAAAGTTACTTTGACCTCACCTGAACAATGCGCAAACCTGCGGGCCAGCATATTGCCCCTTACCGCCAGCGCCCTGCGCTCCCTTTCTATGTCGCCTAAATAAAGCTGTCATATCTAACAGCGTTTCAGCCGATCGCCATCGCCTAGATGTGCGCGTATTTACTGACACAAAAAAAAAATCAATCAGCAAAATAAATACAATCCAATAAAAACATCATAAACACAATCTTCCCTGTAATTCCCGTCAGTTGAGCGTCAAACCAAAGTGATTCATGAGACCACCCAACAGAACCTAAGTGCACCAAACTTGAAACCATTTAAAGTTAGATAACAGCTGAGCAATGTGCTTTTATACCATCCGGCTGCTGCTAATGATCTCGCTTGTGAGAAAATAATCGAATAAATCATTCAGTGGTCATAATAATTTGATTAAAAAAATTATGTAAATAAGTTTAGAATCGCATTTTCACCTCCCATTATCACACCTTGTCTTCAAAATGTATTAACCAACTCCTATTAAAAATAATTCTCATTTAGGAGTCAATAAGAAATAAAAATATCTGAAAAATAATGTAATATCCAGATTGATCCCACAAAAATTCTTCTCCATCGAGTAGGAATGTCCTTTATGCTTTGTCTTACGCTTCGCGGTCACTAATTTATCGACCTTTTATTGGCCAGCAGTTTGGTTTTACGTACCAAATAAATCCTAAGCCAAAACGTCACACAAATAGTATAATACACTGGTGAGCACTTACGAACTTTTCGTGCCTGTTCTTCTACGCTTGGTCGCGTGGAACTGGCACCTAGACTCACCTAGCTTTAAGACGTTTCAAAGTGATTCTTGCATCGTACTGAATAAAAAACTATTGACTTTGACTTTGACTTTGACTTTGACTTTGAAGACTAAAACCCAGAGCCAGAGACAGAGCTTGTGGTAGGCCTTACTGGTCCATTATTACTACAAGTTATTAGTTCTGCCTGCATAAACTATGGCTTTGATTTTTCAAAGTTACAGTACAACCTACCTGTGAGACCTGTCTGTAGATACTATTTGTTTTGCTCCCAAAAGTCGTGAATACAGTCGTGCAGTCGTTTCTTCTAAAAACCTCGCGTCTCAAGTAACAAATCGATGTTATTTTAGTATCGTGCCATTAGTCAAAACGGAGTAAAAAGAGTTCAAAGTTCCCTTTTAACCGTGCATTTGTCAGTTCAGTCCTAATTGGAGCCGTTGAGTATGAGAGCTTAGTGAGCTTAATTACTTTGATTTAGGGGTTTTAGATGTAGAAAGAGTAGATTGGAAAGAGTCGGGTGCTCACAATTTTACGATAAGTTGCTCTAAAGTCTAAATCTAAATTTAGCGATAAAACTTTTTTATTTAAAAAATCGGGCTAATAAACGAAGATGGCGCCAGTTACGAAATAAATTACTTAGTGGCTTATTATAGTAATTGTAGATTTCAGTAGCTAAATAAAAATTTTTGTTTTTATCAAATAAAAATAATGGTAATGTAATTTTACCTATTTATCTTCATACCTCAAAAAAGTCGGTCAGTTGTAATAAAGTATGAGGTGAATAAACATTTCTAAGAGAAAAGCAGCAAAGAAAATAATCCAGTAAAAAATAGTGCCTGACGTTTTTAAGCGGCTCGCTTAAAAGTCTCTTGAAATGAAATGAAATGAAATGAAATTGTTTATTGCATAAGTATAGTTTTACATCAGTTTAGTAATAGTAGGTACTAAAAAGAGCGCGGTGCCCGTGAAACATGTAGGTAATAGTAGAAAGCATAACAATTAATTCATAGGTTTACTTAAAAATATAATTAAATACATTGTGTAATTGATTGTCATTGTCATTTGTCTTGTCATTGTCGTTTTCATTTCAACAAATAGAGATGGCAACAAACTTAGCGGTCTGCTAAGCTAAATTACTGCTATAGAACCATTATAGCGTAAATCTTCAGCAGTTCTAGTTTGCTCCCGAAAAATGTCCCTGACTCATCCCCGCACAAAATGGCCTTGTTTTCGTATTACGCACGATTCTAGGAAGATGACATGGTTAGTAGGCAATTGTGAGATCAGAGGACTTGTGACTCAGATTCTGTGGCTGAAAATAGCAAAGGGACCTATTTACTTATTCATCTTTTGACTATACCGCTAGTTCCTTGGTTCGATAGAGCAAGAATCAAGATAAGAAAAAGACTCAATGTATCATTGCGTTTTGAAAAACATCGGTAGGTTCCTACCTAATTATTTTTATTCACTTTTGCTTTTAACTTTCATCGTCTCTCTGTTTCTTCTTATCGAGTTTTTTCGAACCAAGTGTGGTGAAAGGATTTTAAGTGCGCCTCAGAGGCTCCTTTCATGCATTTGACACATATTTTCGAACTTTTTAGGTTCTACGACATGCCGCCGGTTTCCTCACGATGTTTTCCTTCACCGTTTGACAGTACTGGCACATACATTTTTCGACAGAAAAACTCATTGGTACACTGGATTTGAGCCCACGACCTTAGGATCGGAAGGCTACCCCTACCACTAGACTACCAGTGTCTCTCTGTTAGAAATCAATAGATACTCAAAGGCATCATGTATTGTGGTTTAGATTGTCCATGGCAGTACTGCGTGGCCCTGACGGATGACCAGCATTAGTTGCTAGCCAACTAATTTCACGCTGATGCAGAGACCGTTTTGCAGCTCTTGGCTGTTTATCTCTTGTATGCATGTATTGCGTGTACCATTATTGCTAAGCGTTTTAAAATAAATATGTTTTATTTTTTCCGTTTTCTGTTCTTTCAATGTAAGTATCTGTAAAGATATTAGGTAGAGTCTGTTCAGAAAGAGAACCATAAGAGAACCGTCGTAGGATTGGAGGGCGCTGCTGTGCTAAATCACCTTTTTTGTATAATGGGCAATACAATAGCGCGTCTGTTGCGTTTTGATCCTATCACAACTAGTGTACAATTCCTTTATTTAATTTTTATGATGCAAAATGCTGACAGAAAGAAAGGGATGAGCTGCCATATAAAAATCGAAACGTTAGTTCTCAATTTGGCCACGACGACGGTTCTCTTTCTGAACAGACTCTAGTGTTGTTACTATGAGCAGACAACTGTACCTCTACGTCCCGACAACTGAACATCTATTTTTGCTAGTGCTTAATTACTGTTTAATTGAGTGTAAGTTGAGTACATACTCAGAGTATCGATCACTGGACTAAACTCGATACATAAATGATTGAGTTCAATCGATGCAATGATGTCCGTCGGCCACATAACGAGTAAATTAATTAATAAACAGGAGGTTGACGTCCGTTCTGGCCCTAATCATGGTAAATAGGATGCTCCTAATACAGACTAAATTATGTGTCATTACATCTGGAGCACTTATCTAAGCCCTAGAGGCTTTAGAATCTAGATTATAGAACTACTTTCTTACAGCAGCGAAACTTTTCCCCTAGATTTAACTAACCAATATTGGATAATAATACACTTTTATTTAGCGCCTAAATCACATTCCCACGAAAATCGAAAAAACGTTGGTTTTCATTATATTTTCTTTCACTGTTTATAATGATCATGTCTTTAATAGTTCTGTGGCCCTAGTACACCTACACGGTTGTTTGAAACAAAATTTTGTGATTGCATAATATATCTTTTAGTGCAATCAAAACCTTGCCACATCTGTCAATTTGGACATGATTTTGAGTTTGAATTGCAATAAAAAAACGAATAGAAACAAAACTTATCTTGAAAAAGAAACGTTTGCAACACAATACCTAATGCTGAAGTAATAAACATGAGATAAATAATAACTTTGCTTTGTCAAACTATTATGACAACGGATTGAAATAGAAGTAAAAAAATCGTGGCAACAAGATATTATTGTGATCGCTGTTCTTTGTAAGCATTAAATTTTTGATAGCAACAAATTTACACGATCAACTAGCAAGACTGCAATCAACAACAAAATAGCCAGCAGGAATAGAATAATAGAATAAAAAATTCTGTAATGCACTTAAAAACTAACAATGGAAAAACAAGTAACAATAATTGGACACATACTAATGTACAACGGGCGGTCTTATCGCTGAAGAGCCATCTCTTCCAGACAACCTTAAGGTGGAGAGAAGCGTATAATAAAATTATTGGCTAGGGTGCACTAAGAAATACCAGTAAGGAATAAAAAAAAATCGGTTGTCTGTAGAGTCGGTTTACTGACGATAGTTGAACGTGACAACGTCATACAGCTGTCCACGCGGACGCATCGCTCACTCAAGTAGGAGAGAGACAGATGTCGAACGCTGCCGAACGTGGAGGCTGATTGTGCCTCTTTGTCGCTCGTTCCGCGCTCTCGCTTGCACTTCAAGCCTTAAATGGAACGCCTCAGAGTAGTAATGCCGAATGAGTCATGTTTTTTCGTGCGTGCAGCCGAGACGTTGTCACGTCAAAAATAAGGAAATTAAATAGAATAAAGACGAAATAGAACATAATAATGTCCTTATATATCCGTCTAGCATACCTAAGGACAGATATTGCAAATTCATGAATTAGGAGTAACGGGACAATTAGCTTAATGAATATGCGAGCTCAAACACACGCATGGGGTTAACGTGCGGTTAGAATAACTAATTGTTGATTAGTGGTGCAGGAATTTATCGAATGTGGATGTGCTTCTGACTGGCCTTTTTAAAAGGCCCTGAATCCTCTGATACTTTATTGAGAATTCTAAAGGTTTCTTTTTTGTCAACAAAAATTGGCAAAAAGTGGTTTGGTATCTCTTTAATAATAATTATGCTCTCTTTTGCTTTGGTTTTTGTAGGATTATTACTGACTTAACCAACTGCTTCAAACTGCTAATACAGATATATACATAAAATCACGCCTCTTTCTCATGGGGGTAGGCAGAGATCACGGATTTCCACTTCGTTGCAACATAATCATAATATTTACCTACCTCTTTTGCTCCTGCACTCTCGTAACATTCTTCATACATGCTCGTCGGTATAGGGTACTCTTGTGGTCTTTCTCTAAAACATCTGCTATCTGATCGAGAGACATGCACCAAGGTCTTCCTCTTCCAGCAGTTCCATTCACACTCGCCTGATGCACCTGTTTGTAACCGTCTTTAAACAAAAAGGAGAAAGTTCTCAATATGGTTGTATTTTAACCTTCTTAGCATACCTTTCTCCCATCGCCTTCTTTTACTCCACATTTAAAACTCCTCCAAAACTCCTCCAGGGTAGGCAACGCAACAACAGCACCCTTGGTGTTGTTGGTGTCTATGGGCGACGGTGACCGCTTACCATCAGGTGGGCCGTAAGCTGGTTTGTCTATCTTTAACAATAAAAAATAAAAAAATAAAAATTAAGCATCACACTAATAAACTGTTAATTATAATAATAATAATAATCAGGCTCACAATAATCTCGATTATAGTAACTTCGTGACAGCATTTGAACCGAGCAAATCTTGTAAGCTTTCACTGCGATTTGCTGTTCAGTATGTACCTAATAACTCGCGCGCTAAAGTGTAGATTTGACTGTAGTTATTGAAATGATCTCTGATATTCAGGATATAACTTGGAGAATGTTCGATTGCAGAGTCCAACGCGACGTTCCGACTACGTTTGAAATGGACACTAAAATGCCGCTGTGAAAATCCTGGGTACTGCAAAACGACGAACAAATAATCCCATTCCATTCGCATTTCACATTCCATCATTCATTCATTCATTTATTTCATTTTTTCGCATTGAATAGTTCAATCACAAGTTTCCAAGGTCTTTTGACTTCTTGAATAATCTTTGATAAGCGTGCAAGATCCGTTTGGATGTTTTTTTTTAATATAATGTAATTAGCTGATGGTATAAGTATAAGGCCCACCACTTAAGTGGTAACCATCGTCTAAAACGAAGCATTGCTTGGTAGGTCACGCATGTCAGGAACGTACCCTACGATGTTCTGCCCATCAATTTGAGGCATACAGATGTTTAGCTTCACGTGCTAGTAATTTCATCGGCATCCACACCCTTCAAACCAAAATGTCACTGCTATAATAGTAAGTGGCACATACGTTGAAGCGCTTCGTGTTTCTCAAGGGACCTTAGGACGTAGGCTAAATACAGCCTTTAAGAGGGAATCACACAGGCGACTCTCCATACAAACGTAGTCCCCTATTTCCTCCCTGGATAATGCCTCTAGAGTAACCATTTTTTCTCATAAAATCCAGATCTGCTATATACGTGCTCGTATGTTTTCCTTAAGACAAACTCTGTCACCAGAGTTGGCAACAAGAGCAAACATTTATGATAAGACACTTAATTGTAAAACGCTTCGGTGTGAAAGTTTTTCTAACTGACTTCAAATATAAAAGGATTTATGAGGAAAGTTCTCGATTGACTTTTTTTATGATTGTTACACATAACTTCGTTATTTATGAGTCGAATTGAAAGGTTGTTTTTTATCTGAAAGGTAATACTTGGACTTGCTTACCAGATTGGTCACATAGAAATTTCATAAAAATTGGCTAAACCGTTTTTGGCCAGGAGGTCAGTTTTTCAAGTTTATTTACTTTGACTTTAAAACGAAGCGTCATTTTAGCGACAAGTCTCACGTCCAATTCCCAGACATACGTCCTGTCTCGCCGCTTGCAGGAATGTATTCTGGTGGAGGCACGCACTTGATGCCACGATGCTATTATATTTGAGCTTCCAATCCAATCACATGCAAACACTTTGATCACTTCTTCTTCTTCAATTTAAGAGCTTAGCTCTGGCCTTCCATAGACGATATGATAGTGACCTTTTCTATTATCTGGCTCACATTAATAACATGGACCTAAAAAACTAGCGACAACAATTCAACATAAAGAACAGAGGTGTTTTTCTATTTGTACCCAGTTTATAAAAGAAGAATTTGAAAGTCTGTTTATATGGTTTTCGAAGGCGTTCAGATCGTCTCGCCAACGCATTTTTGGTCGACCACGAGTACATTAAAGTACCTACGCACAAGGCGAGCGAGCAAAGCAAGCATGCCACTATCATTTAATTAAAAAAGTAGGTATTATTGAACTGCTACAGTGTATAGGCCTCAACAATTTGTGACTAGAAAAAAGGGGAATACTCTAACAGGCAGTCAATAAACTATGAAGCCTTGGGGCCCAAAACACAGAAAAACAAGCAATAAAATCCGTAGCAAAAGTTGGTCACACAACTCATAAGATTTTTTATTTTATTTCACCAGAGCATGAGTACGGGGGATATTATTCAAATACAAGGGTGTGCCAACATTTGGTCCGATCTAATATCGAATGTAATCTCGATACGGCTGAGACGGGCGAACGGAATAGTTTATTGAATTGTTACCAATTGCAACACGTGAATTGAAATTGAAGA
Source organism: Thera britannica (assembly GCA_939531255.2). Classification (NCBI taxonomy): domain Eukaryota; kingdom Metazoa; phylum Arthropoda; class Insecta; order Lepidoptera; family Geometridae; genus Thera; species Thera britannica. Next base: position 13,951,541 of record OW618034.2, on the reverse strand, counting down.
TGTATTGATAAACATTGAAACAGACAGGCTTAGCAAAGCATGCAAGGGATATTGAGATCGAACCGAGATTGGACGAGGATTATTTTAATCAAGAATGATGTGAGTGAAGCCTTGCACACTAAAGTCTAAGCGTTCTGTGAAACGCTGTCAAATATGACAGCAATATTTTGCAGCGTTTCATTGATTGCCACCGCAAAATGCTTAAATATATTGTACGCCAGACTTGAGGTAAGGAATAATTTTTTTGACGTTTAATTCCATTAATAAGCAGTTACTTACCTATTTGTTATTATTGCATTTAACATTCCAAACACGTTTATGTTTACTTACCCCACCATCGCAAAATGAATTAAAACGATAGTTTATCGATAACAGCATATTCGCACTTAGGGTTAGCGCCCACTGATAAATTGCACAGTAGAAGAATGATGCCAATGATTGAAATCAAAATAAAAATGACCATCATCATCCCATGGATTCCTGATGGACCCCATGTGGTCTTTCTAGAAAGCGATGGCTGGACGATCTGGACGCCTTCGTGAAGGAATAGTGGGAGAAGGCTTAGAATAGAACGAACTGGACGGTTTTGCCCAGCAGTGGGACGAGAGGCTAGTAAAAAAAATTTACTAGATAGTTTAAAAAAAAAATTGATCCTCTGCAATGCAGTTCCACGGTCGGACAAACCTGGTCGCATATATACCGTAACATAAACAAACAAACTCAAAAACACCCGGAAACATGAACACAACATTACGTTCGACATTCGCGTAACCACTTCATCGACAGCAGAGTGATAAAGAGCAAACTGTAAAAATCCCTTTGATGTTATAAAAGCGTAGGCAGTCTTTTTTTTTACACAGCTGGCTGATGGAAGAAGCATAGTCCACCTATGTTAAGTAGTAACCATTGCCTATAGTAAAACATTGCCTCGTAGGTCAGACACGTCAGGAATGTGCCCTACTGTGCACTGATCTGCGTCTGATGCGTCTATCAACTTGAGGCATACAGATGTTCAGTAACTTCACCGGCATCTACACACTTAAAACCAAAACAAATAAATAATAACTTCACGGTAGGAATAGGCATGGTGGTAGTACTTTCCCGGACGAGCCCTTCACAATTAGCTCTACTACAGTACTAGGTACTACTACCTACCTACTACTAGGTACTAAAGTACAGTATTTTGTATTTCGTTAAAACCAGTTGAGACTATCAAGATTAGCATATGCAGAGGCAACCCCTACTGATGTCGAAGACAGCAATGATCTGAGACGAGAGCTCGAGAGGTGCATAGAATAAGCCTAGATTTCTAATAGTGTTTCTAGGCATGACGCTGACGTGACTTAATGTTATTTTAAGAGAAAGTAGTAACGAGATTTTATTAAAAAAAAAATTCAAGATTTCATTCTTCAGGCACACGTTTGAGAATTTTCATAGAGGAATGTAATGTAATTTTAAGAGAAGAGAAGTAACGAGATTTTATAAAAAAAAAAACTTCATTCTTTAGGCACGCGTTTGAAAATTTTCATAGAGGAAAAAATATTATGTCATTGCATAAACATGTTCAACATACAAATATTACATTTGTCATTTGTCCACATTAGCAAAAACCTGTAAGGTTACTGTACGATTAGTTACTAGTATTATACGAGCCGGTATGACCGAGCTTCGCTCGGGTTTAAAAAAAAATAGTATTATTATTTGCCAATAGATGTCAGGAAGAGTCGTATCTCTATTGGCTTATTTTTAATTAACAACGCCTTCTAGCTTGCAGTTAGTTGCTCACAATCGCCAATAGATGGCAGGAACAGTCGTATATTGAGTTTATGTTTGATTATTGCAAAACACCAACTTCTCGTCATTTTCTAAAAATGAATCCTAGCTAGATCGATTTATCGCCCCCGAAAACCCTTGTTTAGTAAATTTCGTGAAAATTGTTGGCTCAGTTTCCGAGATCCTAAATATATATATATATATATATACAAGATTTTCTCGTTTAAAGGTATAAGATTTCTACTCCAAGGTTGACTATGGTCGAAATTGTTTGAACTCACCACATGCATTTGAATTGGACACGTCATACTCGCAGTACGTCCTATGTTCATACTAATCAATAGCTCCTAATGACCAGCTCGTTAATTAGATGGCTCATGCATCAAAAGGTTGGGTGTTCCAAAGTGGTGTTCGTACAGAGTATGGCAGGTTCTGAATATTGTCTACACTATAAATTATAAACAGGGAAAAATTTGTATTTTTGTGTGTATGTTTGTAATAAGTTAAATCAAAAACTACTTAACCGATTACAAAAAATCTTTCACAATTGGAAAGCTACACTCACCTTGAGTAACATAGGCTATACTTATTTAAATATGTGTTTAAAAAATAAAAAATAAATGCCCACCCGTGCGAAGCTGGGACCGCCAGCTAGCTCTCAATAAAATGATTGAGCCTTTTTGCGAATCTCTGAGACTTCTCTTTACAATGTCGTCATTCTATCAGCTAAGCGATTTTGTTTTTGTGATCACATCTTGCTGCCATCATTTTTCGACTACTATCTACATATCTGTAGCCATACTAGTGTTACAGAGCGAAATTCATATTCCCTATTTCGTATTTATTACGGAAACATTCAATTGCAATCGAATCGAATGCATGTTGCAATCGATCAATGCGCTTTTTATTGCAATGGAAGCTCAAAACTGTCAAAACTGATAGATGTGACTAGGTTTTATTGCAACAAAAGCAATCACCCCATTGATTGGCGAGATGTCATATTAATAGTCTTTACTTTCTGGTTTGTGGTTTAAAATAATGTGACGCCGTGCTGACGTAACTACGTAAGCGTGCAAGGCAGTGAAGTTTTTGGCAAACATCGTCATTGTCACAACGGCCGGGCTGTCAGAGCTACGACTGCAAAGCAGACGTACCCGAGTTCGAGCCCGGTCCAGCTATGAAGATTTTTGTTCGACATTTTAATGTTACCAGAAAATTCTAGTAGCGGCGAGTGCCTTCTTTAAGGAATTCAAATAAAGAACCGAAAGTTCTGGACTAAAACAAGAAATGATGTAAGAAGGAAAAGACGATCGGAATCCAACAGAAGAAAACGAAAAGACTAACGAAATTCAATAAATGACGATCGAAATCCAATAAATGACAATCGAAATTCCGGGTATATAAGGAGCTGCAAGCGCGTCTACGGGCAGTTCAGTGGAAAGTGATCTGAAGAAAGGAACAAGAAGGAAAAGTGAAAAAGTGGAAAAAGTGAACAGTGAAAGTGAATAGTGAAGTGAACAGTGAATAGTGAAGTGAAGTGCAAAGTGTTAAAGTGCTCCCAGTGGACTGTCAGTGTTCGGAGCACAGCGTTGGACCGTGTAACGCATAGTGCGTGGGGACAGTGTCGGACAGTGCTACGCGTTTCGTGCAGTGCTACGCGTTCAGTGCAGTGTTACGTGTTCGTAGTGCGAATAAATCGCTACTTTCGGTAAAACGTTCGTTTCCTTCCAATCCCTGTACCCACTTCCGTAACATTTGGTGTCAGAAGTGGGATTGGAAGGTAAAATGCCTGTCATGCCGAGAGAAGGCATGAGTACTCGCGCTAAGACTGCCTCGCAGCAAGCAGGTGGCTCCAGCGCCGAGGCTCCTGAGGAAGATACCCCTGGGCGCCGAGACCACTCCGGTGGAGCAACCCCGGAAAGTTCGTCGATGAGGACCCAGGTTGGACCAGACCTTGGCGCCTTATTTGAGCAGCTGCGCGCCATGCAAGCGGACCAGGCTCGCCGGGAGGAAGAACAAGCCCGCCGGCAGGAGGAGCAAGCCCGCCGGCAGGAGGAGCAGCTGCGCGCCATCCAGGAGGAGCAAGCTCGCCGCCAAGAAGAGGATGCCCGCCGGCAGGAGGAGCAAGCCCGCCGGCAGGAAGAGCAAGCCCGCCGGCAGGAAGAGCAGCTGCGCGCCATCCAGGAGGAGCAAGCTCGCCGCCAAGAAGAGGATGCCCGCCGGCAGGAGGAGCAAGCCCGCCGGCAGGAGGAGCAAGCCCGCCGGCAGGAGGAGCAAGCCCGCCGGCAGGAGGAGCAGCTGCGCGCCATCCAGGAGGAGCAGGCACGCCGCCAAGAAGAGGATGCCCGCCGCCAGGAGGAGCAAGGCCACCGGCAAGAGGAACAGATGTGCGCATTGCAGAAAAGTCTCTTGACCGCTATCACCGACAGCATGCGGAGGGTAGAAGCGGTGGAGGAAACTATACAGCATGAGACTCGCCTCTGTTCCATTGAGGAAGGTATCAAAACTGTACAACAACACGGAAGCCGCCTCTCTTCCGTCGAGGAAGTCGTCAAGAAGCTCGAAACGAATGGAATCCCGGCCTCAGCGTCCATAGTAAGTGCGTCAACTGCAGGCGGAAATTTCAAAGTCCCGCCTTTCGATGGAACCTCCTCCTGGGCGGCCTACAAGCTTCAGTTTGAGGCTGTGATGAACCTTAATGGGTGGACCAAGAGTCAGGCTAAAACCGCACTCACTTTGGGACTGCGAGACAAGGCCTTGACCGTACTGGAGGCCTTGGGGAGTGATGCTACCTACGAGCAATTGCTAGAAGCCTTGGAGTCGCGCTATGGGGACTCGCACCTGGAGCATGTTTTCCGCGCTCAACTCCGTGATCGATGCCAACGAGCAAACGAGTCATTGCAACAGTGGTCCCTGGAGGTAGAAAAGTTGGTCCGGAAGGCATACCAAACATCGCCGGCATCGGTCATTGACAGCATGCTTTTGCAGTCGTTTGTTGACGGTATTTTCGACGCGGAAGTAAGAGCTACTGTGCGCTTGGGTCACCACGGTCACATCAAGGAAGCCGTCGCGCATGCGCTCGAAGTAGAGGCCGTCCGACGAGACCCGAGGAGTGGACGTCTGAGGGAAATTAATTCTACGGAAGTGGAGCGGGTAAACCAACGCAGAGCTTTCGTCCCTAGATGCTACAACTGTGGGGAACGAGGACATCTAAGAAGCGGCTGCCCGAATCGGATTGCAGAGAGACGAGGAACCGATGCTTGTGTACAAGCGTCGGAGAACCAGGAAAACTAATTCCAGCCAGGGCTGAGGGGTGGGCGCTGGCCGGTAGACATGAAGCCCCGAAAATCAAGATTCATCAGAGCACAGATGGCAACAGCTTAACTGTTAATGGATCAGTAAATGGAATTCCGTGCTCATTGACTTTGGATACTGGAGCGTCACGTACGGTAATTGGGACACAGCTGATAAGAAGAAACGGAAAGATCAACGTTCGGAAGGGAGCTTACCAGCTAACAACGGCTACCGGCCAGCGCATACCAGTATCAGGTGAACAGAAAGTGGCTATCAAGATTGGCGATAAACTTTACTGGCAACAAGCGGTAATAGCTGACATTGTGGATGACTGCATTATAGGCCTGGACTTCTTGAAGGACCATCGGTGCAAGCTCGACATTCACTCCGGCGTCCTGAAGTGTGGGGAAGACGAAATACCGATGAGAGGCGGTGGCGAAGGCAAGGTGTACTGCATTAAGAACACTAAACTATTGCCAAGATCACAGACGCTAGTTCCAGTAATTTTTCCTGGTAGTAAAAGTTTGAAACAGCGACGGTGGACAATACTAGAAAAAGTGGATAACGAGTCATCGTGGCTGCCAGCACGTACGGTCATAAATTCATCCGCAGAAACAGTGGTACCTGTGTTAAATTTGAGCAATGGGGAACAGGTGTTAAAGAAGGGTACCCTAATAGGGCGGAGCGAAGAAATCGTGTGGTTGCGGAATTGTCAAGAAACCAAAAAGACGGATGCAAGTTCAATCGACGTTAACAGTATACTGGAAGAATGTAAGCACGATTTGACAACTATTGAATTGCTCAAGGCGAAGAATTTGCTACGTCGGTTCTCCGATATATTTTCGAAGAATGATGGTGATATCGGAAGGACGAGCATGGTTCAGCATAAAATCAATACTGGAAATGAACAACCTATACGACAACGACCCCGCCGAATCCCTTTTGCCAGAGAAAAAGAGGTGGACCACATGATTCAAGACATGAAGGATAATGAAGTAATCGAACCATCGTCCAGTCCGTGGTGCTCACCAGTGGTTTTGGTAAAGAAGAAGGATGGGTCAACGAGGTTCTGTATTGACTATCGCCGCCTAAACGACGTGACCAAAAAGGACAGTTATCCATTACCAAGGATAGACGACACCTTGAATACTCTCAACGGCATGAAATGGTTTTCTACGCTGGACCTAAAAAGTGGCTATTGGCAAGTGGAGTTGGATCCTAAGGATAAGGAGAAGACCGCGTTCTCCACAGGAAAGGGCCTCTGGCAGTTCAAAGTGATGCCGTTTGGGCTGTGCAACGCTCCGGCTACTTTCGAGAGGTTAATGGAACGTGTCCTTGCTGGGTTGCTGGGAGAAACCTGCTTGGTGTATCTCGATGACATTATAATAGTGGGGCGAGAATTTGATGACCATTTGAAGAAGCTGGAATCCGTATTCAACAAGTTGAGATGTGCAAATCTGAAACTAAGCCATAAGAAGTGCTCATTCTTCAAACGGCAGGTGAACTATTTGGGACACGTTATTTCGGAAAGCGGCGTCGAAACGGATCCATCGAAAATTTCGGCGGTTAAAGATTGGCCTGTGCCTGCGGACAAAACACAAGTACGGGCGTTTATGGGACTTTGCTCTTATTACCGTCGTTTTGTCAAGAGTTTTTCGGATATAGCGAAGCCATTGCATAGACTCACAGAAGAAAAACGACCTTTCGTTTGGGACCAACAATGCCAGGTGGCTTTCGAGGAACTAAAGAGCCGGTTATGTGAAACACCAGTACTCGGATATCCGGATCAGTGCAATGAGTTTGTAGTTGACACGGACGCAAGTAATACAGGGATAGGAGGAACACTCTCACAAAGAAAAGAAGATCAAGAAGTTGTGATAGCTTATTACAGTAAATCCCTGTCAAAACCAGAACGGAATTATTGTGTCACTCGAAGGGAGCTACTTGCAGTTGTCAAAACACTTCAGCATTTTAAGAAGTATTTATTGGGTCGGAAATTTCTAGTCAGAACAGATCATGCAGCCTTGAAGTGGCTACTGCAGTTCAAGAATCCTGAAGGACAAGTTGCGCGATGGATTGAACAACTACAGGAGTACGACTTTGTAGTAGAGCATCGCAGTGGAAAGTCTCATGGGAATGCTGATGCTTTGTCAAGACGGCCGTGTTCTGAAGACTGCAAGCACTGTGTGAAACAGGAAGATAAAGAAAAATCTATGGTCCGAGTTATAAGAACTGATACAGTAAATGATGATTGGAGCAGCGATGCCATGCGTAAACTACAAGAAGAAGATGAAGACCTTAGACCAATACTCAATTGGGTGAGAGATGGATCCGCACGCCCAGGATGGAGTGAAGTTGCTGGAATGAGTGCAGTAACGAAGAGCTATTGGGCACAATGGAATAGCCTGCTCTTACACAATGGTCTTTTATGTCGAAAATGGGAGAGTGCATCAGGACAAGACAATCATCTTCAGACAGTTGTGCCGAAGTCAAAGATTTCTGATATACTGCGAGCGTATCACGACGGAACATCAGGCGGTCATCTCGGTGTGAAGAGAACTTTGGTGAAAATTCGTCAACGTTATTACTGGTTGCACTGCAAGGAAGATGTTGAAGACTGGTGCAAGAAATGTACGAGTTGTTCCTCTGTCAAAGGACCACAAACAAGAAGTCGAGGAGCGTTGAAGCTATACAACGTGGGTGCTCCTTGGGAACGAATAGCTTTGGATGTGGCTGGGCCGTTTCCAATGACGAATAGTGGAAATCGTTACATTTTGGTAATAATGGATTACTTCACAAAGTGGCCAGAAGCGTTCGCATTACCAAATCAAGAAGCTGTCACTGTGGCTAACAAACTGGTGAATGAAGTTTTCTGCCGATTCGGACTACCTCTTGAAATCCATAGTGACCAAGGCAGGAATTTCGAGTCGCAAGTCTTTCAAGAAACATGTAAAATTATGGGGATACACAAAACTCGGACAACGCCGTATCATCCGCAATCTGATGGAATGGTAGAGAGGTTCAACCAAACCCTAGAGCGACATCTGGCAAAGGTTGTTGAAAGTCATCAGAACAATTGGGATGAGTACATTTCTCTGTTCCTTCTGTCGTATAGAACGGCAGTTCATGAGAGTACCTCTACTACTCCGGCCCGAGCGAACTTTGGTAGAGAGCTTCGACTTCCAGCGGATCTTCTCGCGGGTAGTCCTCCAGATACGCCTAGCTGTATTTCGGAATACGCGGAAGATTTGAGAAGGAAAATGGAGGAAGTTCACGGGCATATGAGGGAAGAGAATCTGCGTGCTAGTGAGCGAATGAAAACGCGATACGACAGAAGCGTCAACTCCAAGTCCTTTGAAGAAGGTTCTGCTGTTTGGCTTCACAACCCCGTTCGAAGGAAAGGAAAATCTCCAAAACTACAACCGAGTTGGGAAGGCCCTTTTCAAGTAATTACGAGGATCAATGATGTCATATAGAATTCGGAAAACGCCAAGAAGTCCAGCGAAAGTGGTTCATGTGGACAGGTTGGCACGGTACTACGGCTCTAACGATGCTCGGGACGAGCACGTCTAAGGAGGGGGTAGTGTGACGCCGTGCTGACGTAACTACGTAAGCGTGCAAGGCAGTGAAGTTTTTGGCAAACATCGTCATTGTCACAACGGCCGGGCTGTCAGAGCTACGACTGCAAAGCAGACGTACCCGAGTTCGAGCCCGGTCCAGCTATGAAGATTTTTGTTCGACATTTTAATGTTACCAGAAAATTCTAGTAGCGGCGAGTGCCTTCTTTAAGGAATTCAAATAAAGAACCGAAAGTTCTGGACTAAAACAAGAAATGATGTAAGAAGGAAAAGACGATCGGAATCCAACAGAAGAAAACGAAAAGACTAACGAAATTCAATAAATGACGATCGAAATCCAATAAATGACAATCGAAATTCCGGGTATATAAGGAGCTGCAAGCGCGTCTACGGGCAGTTCAGTGGAAAGTGATCTGAAGAAAGGAACAAGAAGGAAAAGTGAAAAAGTGGAAAAAGTGAACAGTGAAAGTGAATAGTGAAGTGAACAGTGAATAGTGAAGTGAAGTGCAAAGTGTTAAAGTGCTCCCAGTGGACTGTCAGTGTTCGGAGCACAGCGTTGGACCGTGTAACGCATAGTGCGTGGGGACAGTGTCGGACAGTGCTACGCGTTTCGTGCAGTGCTACGCGTTCAGTGCAGTGTTACGTGTTCGTAGTGCGAATAAATCGCTACTTTCGGTAAAACGTTCGTTTCCTTCCAATCCCTGTACCCACTTCCGTAACAATAACAATTATAGTGTACAAAAAAATAATAAAGGAAAGTGTTTTAGACAAAGACAACATACTGTAATAATGTACGTAATGTGTGCGTGCACATTGCACACGTCATAGAGGCTCACTGAATATTGTTCAACCCCAACGGAAACGTCATTGACTGTTGGATGTTGTGTCCAATTTCATTTCTGAAAATTCAGAGGAAAATCAGTGTTATTCGATTTTTAGACAAGTAAAATTAATAATTCTAAAGAAGACTTGGACTTATAATATTAAACGGGATAAGCGGTAAAATAGGTCAGATATATAAAGTAATCAGTATTAAAAATGAATATTAATGACTATAAGAAAATTACGGATACGGGTGACAATATAAATTGAGATGTCACTATATTTTCTCAAATGATATCTGTATATACCTATACTGGCCTCTCAGCTCAGTTGGTTGGCTCTGCCTTCTGCACCGTAGGCCGTGGGTTAGATCACCACCGGGAACAAATATTTGTGTGGTGAATATTGTATTATAAGTATGTATTGACAAAAAAATATACATAAGTATTATATCAGCCATCTGGTTTCCATAGTACAAGCTCTGCTTAGTTTGGGGCTAGATAGTGTCGTGTGGATTGTCCAAATATTTTTTTATTTATTTATAGGTATATACTATTAAGCAGGCGAGGAAAAGCAATACAAATACAACCTTTAAGATACTCAAAGTAACTTAAACCCATTTAGAATTTGCAAAAGAAGATCTTATCTTATCCTTTTCCTTTAAACGAATGAAAAATCCTGGTTCAATCACACGACTCCCCAGAGAAATACATGCAATTTTCAATGCACAAATCAAAGTAGCATAATTTGCGGTTTTGCTTGAGTGGTTTGCAATCAGAGCCATTCACGGAGAGATTAGACGTGGCCACAGAAGATATGCTAGTAGGTACTTACTTACATTTCACTCATTATGGGTGGACATTTTTGAATGCTAAGCTCATCAACGTCAACGTACAAACTTTAGACTACGATATACAAAAAATGTACAATTATGTATTTATTATACTTTTAAAATGCATGTTGTAAGATTTTAGGTTAGTTAGTCACTTATTTCACAACTAGATGGCGCGACTAAAAGTGTACGGTTTCTAGATCGCGCTTTCGTTGCGTTTTGAGGTTTAGTCTAGATCAAATTTATGTTTTTCATTGTACAGACGGTGTTTTCACAATAACCTTACCCCTTTCGTAGCTACCTATCTAGTCAGTAGTTTATAATTATTTAGTACACAGTAATGTTACGTAAAAAATAAAAATATTTTATTAATGGTAGGTACTTATAAATGCATTGAAAAATTTCTTGCAGTCAAGCGTAGGTCTTATCGCTCAAGATATAGAGCTCATTTTTAAAGTTATAAGTGCTGTAGTGACACATGCCATGGGTTTATGCATCGAAGGATTGCCTTTTATTTTGAGAGGGAGGGAGTTTGCCTGAATAGACCGTGATTAAAGACGTTAGGGTTGATTTTGAGCACATAATGACAGCTATTTGAATTGAGGACACTGTTTTATAATCAATCTATAACTTCCACTATAATTATATAGGAATACAAGTTGTTTTTGGTAAGGAACATGAAATTTAACATAGTATATTTGGTGTCGAGAAAGTTGTATGTTGAGTTTTAAAATGCATTTTATTTATTTACTAACATTTATTATTCTCGTAACACACACATATTCTGTACCTACATTTAAAAGAAACTCTATTTTTAACTCTTGGTGTTGCACAGAGAGAAAAGAGAGTTCATGTAATAATGATTATAGAATTATGAGTAAAATGGGTTCAGAAAATAATTAAATGCCAGCAACAACAATAACTCAAAAGTGCAAAAACTGAACACGCATTTATCCACTTACGGCAAAACAAAAGAAATCGCAGTCTAACAAGCACTGTTTAGTTTCTAAAATAGCGGTAATCATTATTGAGAGCCGTTATAAAATAGAGACCATACGTTTACTACGTCAGCAAAAAATACTACACGTAGATATTTCTTGTTTTGAAATAATGTTTGATTATGCAAAAAAATATGCAAACTACACACTGTTTTTTTCTAAAATAATTATGAATGGGAATCTGTACCCATTATTAAAGTTAATTAGAAACAGTGAAACACACAGTGTTTATTAGAAAACCAAAGCGTGAAACCAAATTATCCTTGTTTTTTACGCCGGTAGGGTAAACACGGCTACAGGGCTAGACGTGGTAACACTAATTTTTCCTTGTTGCTCTAGTAGTACACTTAAAGCGAAGCGATAGATATAAATGCATTTCACATTTAGAACATGAAATTAAATATAGATAACACAAAGTTATGTCCTATCCCCAGCGCAAGATCTCAGCGTGTGGCAAATGGTGGAAAACATGAAAAGAATTCACGGGAAACGCATTTTCCGATTAAAAACATGAATGGGAAATCAATTTTACATTGTGCTTATTGAAAGTTTATGTTTGTTATTAGCAGATTAGTTCCAGCCAGGTTTTTTTTGCATTTTCCGTCATCAGCCACGCGCAAAAGACTCTAGCGTTTTTTTAATCCACAACCCACAGCGTGCAGTCCGATTATTTTATCTCAATAACTTTGACATCCTGTCATTCTTTTCCTATCCTATTTTCGCAGATGATGATGGATGTTCAACCGTCCACTCCCAAGGCGAGAGTAACTCAACAGACTTTTGTACAGTGCTAGAACAGTATGAAATGAACAGAGATGCTTTTGGTAAACAAGGACACAAGATTAGACCTAGATTTGCTCCTACAGGAAAATTACATAGAAGCAAATTACTGGCAGCTAGCGCAACTGCCAACTAAAGTGTGCTTGCACCTAGCTCAACAAAAAAACACGAATCACAAAATCCACACACTAATAGCTATAGACTGGTCTCTTAGCTCAGTTGGTAGTAGCCCTAGCTTCTGCGCTGGTAGGTCGTGGGTTCAATCCCCACTTATTATCTGTCTGGGTGGTATATTGTATTCAAAGTATGTATTTACAAAAAAAAATACCTATTATTAGTACATCGGTCTGGTTCCAATAGTAAAAGCTATGCTTAATTTGCTAGATACTGTTGTGTAGACTGCCTACAGTATTTATTGATTTATATTAATAGCATAGCCTTCAGTGCTTAAGGTTCTTTATTATCGCAGACTGGACGAAACAGGAAATTAACTTTCACCCTCTCGCGTGACAAGTTTATTAAGAATACCTTCTTATTTATTCTTTTATTTTCCTCCCTTGTTTAGTGCCGTGTCGTTTTGTTCATTTTGATCGCTCGTAAATTACAATTAACTTTAAACTTGTTGAGATTGTTGCGTGTTGGGAAACTTGTGGATGAAAACAACTTTTTAATGACATTTTTGTAAATTTGATCGCGACCTAGGCCTGACCATATAATCTAAAGTGTATCTACTACTATGGTAATCTACTGAATAAAAACATAAAGATGGATATATGACCAGTGCTAGACCAAATAAAACATGGATGAACTGTGGAAGATCACATGGATAAGAGAGGAGTGAATGCAGAGATGACGGCTATCAGAGGGGAATGGAGGAGGAAGACATGTTGTGCAAGGGCAGGAAGAAGATTCCTTTTGAATTTTGAGCTTTTTTGTCTTAATAATATCGTCGGTTCATCAGATGGGTGAGTCAGGTGGTGCTCTACAAACGGTGAAAGAAAAAATCATGAAGAAACCGGCATATCATTAAACCTAAATTAATCGAAAAAACTTGTGACAAGTCAAGGAGCTTCTTTGAGAGCAATCAAAACCTTTTGACCATACTTGGTTCAAAAAAACTAGTGTCACTATAAGTACCTAAGGAAGATCAGGTGGGATACTGTCATACGCTTCTTCTTGCATGTTGTTGTTGGTATTCGAAAACCTTAATAAAAATATTGCCTGTGTTAGCTAATTCAAATTAGATTAAAATAAGTGATTGTGAATAAAGCGGCCAGTTTTCCCTTTTATTTGTCAACAAAATCTGCTAAACTTGTAAGAAGAAATACCATTAAGTAATTCTGTGAAAATTTAATTCACCATTTCAAGATCACTTAAGACTTATCCTGAGAAGCGAAACCTTAAAAATCAGTGACCGCCATGTAGCTGAGTGTTACAGCACATGCAAATGAAAATTGAGAACAGCCTTTATGGCTAAACTGCTGAGCCAATTTAGACATGAGTTTTATGGGATCAATAAGGACCTATTATATAAAAAATAAACAAATCGGCTCATAATGATAACAAACATTTTAAAAAAAAATTAACCGAATTGAAAACCCAATCCTTTTTTATTAGAAGTCTGCTAAAAATGGTAGCGATGACTTCAGAAAAGTGTGGTCAATAAATTGCTTTTTATTTCTTTACTCAAAAAAATTAAATACTGGTGTTCGTGTTAAATGTTCCTATGTAGAATTCTCATACACGACGACTGCTCTAAAACAGCCACCGTTTTATAAAAACACGAATCTCCGCAGGCAAAGTCAAAACTTTTGAAGAACCGACGCTAAAGAGATAAACATAGTGAGAACAGAGAGTATTGGCCGGCGGTTCCACGTAGCACCTCGGAGACGTAAAACTGATTTACGACGCGGAAGCTTGCCAATTCGCGCAAAACCCACCAAGTGGTGGCAAAGAGTTTGAAAATAACAGTTGGGAGAGTAAACCTGTAGAACTGACAGCCGATGAGGATTAAATATTTCAAACGGCGACAATAGAGGAACTGACAACGTATAACTTCATTCTCTATGGGCTAATTTGAAAAAATCTGTTTTATCAGGAAGGTATACTTTCAGATTGGCCTCATAGTTTCATCAATAGTTTGGCCACGAAGTTGTTTTCTCAAGCTCTTACAAGTTTTTTTGACGTGACAACGTCTTATAATTCGATGGAGCCGGCTGCACGCACGAAAAAACATGACTCATGCAGCGTTACCTTGCTCTGAGACGTTCCATTTATGGCTTGAAGTGCAAGCGAGAGCGCGGAACGAGCGACACAGAGGCACAATCGGCCTCCGCGTTCGGCAGCGTTCGACATCTGTCTCTCTCCTACTTGAGTGAGCGATGCGTCCGCGTGGACAACTGCATGACGATGTCACGTTCAACTATCGTCAGTAAGCCGACTTTACAGACAACCGATTATTTTAAAATACTTTTGACTTTTTGAAGTGCCTACCTTCTGACGTAAACATTTCTTCATTTCACCTTCTTAACTGCCTCATCTTCAAAAAACCACTTTACCCTTCAACCGTGCAAAAGTAGAAATTGCTAAAACCTTATACAATGTTGACTGCCAATGCATTTTATGGTACGCCAACAATGGCATAAGGCTGTAAACGCGAGATTGGCTGTAATGCAGTCGTAAAGCAAAACCTCCTTTTTTTGAAGTTGGTTTAGACGCATTTACACGATGAGAGATATTTTATAGATATGATTGGGAGAAGGAATGTTTAGCGGAAAGCTATTTTAGCTAAGGGATCTGAGAAAATAGTTTGGAGGTGTTAAAAATTGTAAGCTATTTGGTACTTTTATATATTTATCTATAGGGGAGCCCTATGCCCAGCGGTGGACGTCTTCAAGCTGATGATAATGATGATAAGGTGTAGTTAGATAACGACTAACTAAAAAAAATATTAAACAAAAGGGTAGGTATATTTTAGCACAGCAGCATCCGGGATTAAAGATTCTTGAATGGCGACCACGAACCGGAAGACGAAACAAAGGGCACCCATCCACCCAATGGACCGATGACATTGTTAAGATCGCGGGAAGTCTGTGGATGGAAAGGGCTCAGAATTTGTTCTTCCTGAAATTGTGTATAGGAAAGGCAATATATTATGTTCTGCAGTGAACTTACTACAGTCACAGATAAGATAATACTATTATAGTGAACCCCGCTTTTTGTACAATAATATAAATTTTTCAATTGATTATTACAGTTTTATTTTTAACTTTTTAGTTCAATTAGTTATAATAAGCGTTTTTTTTTTGTTTTTTAAACTATAATTAATTTTTTACTTTTTACTTTTTTTTTTTTCATATTATTGCTTTGCCATCGACCTTTGACAGGTGTGCAAAGTTTGAATCAAATCTGATCGTTCAAAGTAGGACAAAATCGAGCTCAAAGGCGTCGGTTACATATAAGCTTACATACAAACATACAGGTGAAGCTATTAAAAGCGTTATTTTATAAAAAGCTCTACTTTTACTAAAACTCTGAACCGAATGAGGAAAAGCGAAACAAAAACAAGCAGAAACGGATATCAATCGATGTGCATTTGATATTTATGTTATTTGTCTACAACCCTTGTTTTTCCGGCGGGATTGCGTCGATCATCCCCTAACTCCAGCCGGAAAGGCGCATTTGGTAAGTAAACTTTACAAGCAAATAAAAGGAAAGTCTGAACTGGAAATAAATTCAAGTCGCAATACCCAAATTAAGAAGAAGCTTTATTGAAAAGTTTTATAAGAATGGAAAAGTTGGATATAAAGGACTGTGAGTCACATTCTGTGTCTGTGTATGCTGTACCTGTAAGTGTGTGTGTATCAGAATGTATTTCAAATAAAAATAAAGCTGGCCTCTCAGCTCAGTTGGTAGTAGCTCTGCCTTCTGCGCTGTAGATCGTGGGTTCGATCCCCACCGAGAACAAATATTTGTGTGGTGAACGCAGATGTTTGTTCCCTGTCGGGTGTTATATTGTATTATAAGTATGTATTTACAAGAAAAATATATCAGCTATCTGGTTCCCATAATACAAGCTCTGAAGTTTGGGGCTAGATAGTGTTGGGTGAATTGTCCACATTATTATTTTTATTTTATTTTATTGGAACACAGTAAATGGTTGCAGTTTTGCCTCAAGTTGAAAGACGCATGGCATCGTATATAGGGCACGTTTTTGACATGCGTGACCTACGAGGGTAAAAAAAAACTACCTTCTAGGAAGTTTGACCGTGTAGAGCTGCTGCTAAAGCTATTTTAAATTAAAAACTCAACAAAACAAATTAAACTAGGTATGGGCTGTCATGCTTTATTTAAACTTGCGAAGAGATTTGTTTTTTTTCCACCTCACATATTTTTAAAAAGTGAAACAACATTATTTATTTACACTTACATAAAAAAATCGAATTGCAGATTTTCCGCTATGTCAATAAAGAGTTTATTTATAAACTTTTAATTGAGTGTACAGTTGTACATGTACACAATCTATTTGTGTACCATCCCCCGTCAAGGGAAGTTACTTTTCTAATAGCATTTTGGTAATAAAATGAATTATTAAGTTCACTTTGATGTTTCGGAGTAAACATCCATTTTGAAAACACTCTGTATTTTTTGCATCTTTTATGTTCGAAGGGAGAATGGTTCCATATTTATAAAAATGTAGATAGTATTGAGTGACTGGCAGTAGTGGGTTAGATTTTCACCAAGGACAAACATAAAATGTGTTCTGGGTCGAGTTTTTTTGTATTTTGATTTTGCTGTATGTGTATAAATATGGACTACTGACTAGCTACGAGAAGAGTATATGAATTACGAAAATCTCATACTCCTCTCTTAGTCAAATAATATTCATGTTTTTGAATAAAAAGCCAATTTTATGAATTTGATCTATAAACCTCGAAACGAAACGATAGATGCCGTACACTGTTAGTTGCGCCAACTAGTTGAAAAATAAGAACTACTGAACAAGTGTGAAATACTGAAGAAGTGAACAAGTATGAATGGACATAATAATAAGGGTAAATATTCGTGATATAAAAGTAATACGCAAAATAGGTAAGTAGGTGAACCGAATTAAATGGATTTATTTTTAAAATAGTCAAAAACTATCGACGTTTAACTGATTAGTCGAAATCTGATAACTCTAAAATTTAAGAATACGCGCTTTGGCTCCATCAAATTTAACATCATCAGTAAAATATTTTCTGCCTAGAAAATGTAACTAGATTTGTCAGTATTAGCTTTCCCACGTTTGCGTTATGTCACATTCAACATTCAGCCATGCATTATGGTAATAGAAAAAAAAAGAAATTATCGTTGGCTACTTTGCATAATCCACGAATGACAGCGTGACATTAAGTTGTCTGTTTATTCTGCCAACATCTTTCACTACCCTCCAATCGAAAATAGACTTTATCACTATGCAAATAGAGTTTTAGTGAAATGTAAGTGTCAATTTGTACGTCGCTAACGGTCACGCGAAGTGATGTGACAGTGGGAGCGAGCGATTTTTGTTTATTTTGTTTTTATTGGAGTTTGACTTGTAGTGTTTTGATTGCGGATGCTACTCGTATGTGTGCATTTAAATGCTACTACGTGTTTGTGCTAGAATTTGAATTGGTATTAAAACTTTCGAGCCAGTTCAAGATTTGAAAAGGTGGGGTAGCTGTAGAGGAAATCTAAGAGAAGAAACTTGAAACTAGACATAAGTTAATTTCATTACATATTCATTGAAGCAGTAGGTACTTAGTTTGAACCGGATTGCAGCTAATCTTATTTAAATTATTTGGAATCTTTGACTTCTTATCGTGTCACTGGTTCTTTAAAAACAGTGTGGTGAAAGGTAAAAGGTTTTAAGTGGGCCTCAAACAGGCTCCTGTCGTGCACTTGACACACGTTTTCCAACTTTTTAGGTTCTACGACGTGTCGGTTTCCTCAAGATGTTTTCCTTCACTGTTTGAGAGTCTTGGCATGGTGCATCTTTTATCTTTTTTAATTTTGCTTAATAGGCTTAATAAACATGTTTTTAACACAATCACTTTTCTCTTTAGCTATTTTTTTTAACCAAATTTGGAAGTAAAGCCCACAGATTCCGTATAAATCATGATTCCATCATTCATTCGCACATCCTGCAATGGTCCTTTAACCCGATACGTGCGCGGGAGTGGCCGAGCATGCAGCATGCCTGTTGCCAATTAGAGGGGCGTCTGACAAATGCACGCACATGACACATTGCGACGGCAATGCCGGTGTTAAATTAGATTTGAGGGTATTTCGAAAGTAAACGATGTGCCAGTTATTATTTAGGATGGTATTTGAAATGTAATATGGGTGTATCAGTTTTAATCAGTGTTGGTTTTGCACTTTAATTAAACTGTAGATCAGAACTTTAGATAGGTACTTAGAATGATGGATTTGCTTAAGATGCTCGGATGATACTTTGGTTTAAATGAACACTATTGTCGCCCATTGCTAAGAGAAAGCTATGTCTTAGCATGGCTTACCTTGTAAATTTTAAAATTCTTATATACATCTATTAATAACTCTTGTACATAAATGAACCTCAAAATGTTTTATCTCTGAAAACATATTATGTTGCAGAAAAAAAATAGCAATTTAAAGATATAATACGGCCAAAAACAATTGTTTTTTAAATGTATAAATAAGTGAGTACACAATAAAGTTATTCAAAATGCAAGCGAAGCTAAATAAATTGCAGATCAAAAGGTTTTCTCATCCGAAAGTACTACGAACTCGCAGCACGGTACGTTTAGTTTGACTAATGACCGTATGCGACTTGCAACGGACAGACAGACAAGAGCAATGGAACTATATTTAACACTCACTTTTACATACGGATGTCTTAATGAGTAATTCAATGGTACCAATTTCGTGCACGTCATTGTAAATCTTGCGACGAAAATTTATTTGCCTGCGCTTCTGAGTTATTGTCTCTTGTGGGATTTTTTGAATTGCAAAAATACAAATTTTGATACCGTGGGTAATGGAAGACTTTTAACTAAAATCGTTTTCTCTAAATTAAATATTAAATGAAATGATGATAATTTGTTCTTTAATAAACACATGGAAGAAATAAATACAGAATTAAAATAATGAGTATAATGAGCGGCTTTATCGCTACGAGTGATCTCTTTTAGTGGTATGATTTCCTTAGATAATAATTTGACCATTTCTTTTCAATGTTTTTTTTTTCTTTATTTCTACACACAGTTTTCTACTTTGTAAACAAAACTAAATAAAGTATGCCGAAAATAGAGACCAATATGAAAGCCTGAAATTAATGTGGCTTTATTTCACACAAAAATAGTTTTTCAAAGTGACCTTTTTTTTTAAAAGCAATGTTAGACTAAAATACCAAATAATCTAAAAAAATATCGTCTAGCTGTAAAACAGTCGTGATTTTGTTCTCTTACGTTTTTTGCACAAATTAGTTTAATTAAATCCGTATCATTCCCAAAACGAGACGAGTTTAAACTTTTTTCTCGGATTTTCTTGCGCTAATTAAAGAGCGCTCGAAAAATTCAAACTTTCGGTTGGACTGCTTTGTGATAAACGGCCAGATGGTTTTAGAAATGTCAGAGGCAGTGTTTTTGTAAGTAGATAATATTTCTAAGCGGTTTTCCTTATTTTTAAGAGCCTTTAATCACTTTTTAGATTATTTTTCAAATCCATACTAATCACAGCTTGTTTTTCTTTAGATAGAAGATTTTTTTACTATTCAATCTCGAAGTTCATGCAAGTTTAGGTATGTACTGATTTGTATCCGACATTCCAGAAGAAAGAAAATGTTCTCACTGGCTTAACAAATTCAAACTAAAATTCTCAATCGTCCAACATGAAAATAGTTAAAACGTGTGCAAACATTCTGCTTTCGTACAATGGCGGACAATCGAAACTCTTTGGAGCACGCCCTTACGCGACTCGTAGACATTTCTAATAGCCCTTAAGTCCCATTCAATGGAACAAACAGTTTTATACTATTGTCCATTTCACTCAAGTTTGTTATTTGTCAACAAAAATAACTTATTCGCTCACAAAAATCAAAATCAACCTTATTCCGACACACTAAGAGCGTATCGCATGCCTAACTTAAAATGTAGCAAGTCCGTGCCGTTACTATGGCAACCGCGCTGGTCTCCAATCGAAAAGTTGTAATACATTGAACCTTTTGTTAATAAAGATAAGGTCGTGTTTGTCTGATATCAAGTAGGATTATTTTTGTATAATAGGAATATTTTCTGCAATTGTGTTTTTATTTATTTAACGTTTTTCAAAATCAATTGTGACCGTTTCCTCTTTATGGATTAGACAGTAGAGTGCCTAAGAATTTTCATGTTTTATTCATGAAAAAAAAACAATAATTTTTTTTCACGCAGCTGAAGAATACAAGACTTTAACAACAGAAACCAGAAATTTAACAATTGTCACTAGTGACATTTTACCAATATCACTACGACATTTTACCCACTCGATACAGTTTGGCCATATTTAACACCCAAACATTGAACAAAAATCTATGTTCATCTCACAATAAATATTTGTTCTCAGTGGGGATCTGAACCCACGACCTACGGCGCAGAAAACAATGTTAAAATAGAGCTTTTTTAATTACGGATATAAAATGCAGTGATCAAACAACACAATCGAAGCAAGCATGTTAATCCGTACATCGGCAGTAATCCGTTAATTGATTCAAGCGAGCCGCTACCGGCACTCAATTACGGATTCTACGGATTTGTTGGGTTTGACGGATTTGTTGTTTGTTGCAACAACTGTGTCTGCCATCAACATGAATCATCATCACCAGCCTGAAGAGTACACTGCTGTATGCCTACCACAAGCTCTGTCTGGCTTTGTACCTGGCTCTGGTTTTGCGTCTGTGTGAGTGGCGGAAAATTGTTAGGCGAGCCACTGGCCCGTCATGACGACCACGACCACTCTGTCAAGAGTGTAACGACTCAGAAGAAGAGTGTTGATTAAATAAATCTTTCGTCGAAACACATAGTTTCAAAACCAGAGCCAGAGAGAGAGCCAGACAGAGCTACTGGACATACGCCTCCCCTATAAACTACCCTATCCCCTCCCCTCCCACCCTCTCAGCCTCTCTCGGTCTCTCAGTCTACCCTCTCAGCTCAGTTGGTAGTAGGTCTGCTATCTGCACCGTAGGTCGTGGGTTCAATCCCCACCGAGAACAAATATTTGTGTGGTGAACAGAGATGTTTGTTCTCTGTCTGGGTGCTCTTGTGTGTAAAAATATGTTAAATTGTAAGTTTCTTTGTGCAAATAAATTTATTGACAACTTAAAAAAAATATTAAGGCTAGATTATATTATTGTTCCCAACATTTATTTATTAAAGTATCGCTTAAAATATAACCTGCCTTTAATTCAGTGCTTTTTTTTGTACCATAAAAAAGCACTACAAAAGCAACGAGACAATAATGATTCTTAACTAGCAAAATAATGTGCAAAAAAAATTATCTTACCGTTTTTTGCTGGTTTAAGATCTCAAAAGCCGCAGGCTTATTACTACATTCCTTCATCCAACTATTCTAAAATTAAGTTAGTTTCCACAGTCATCTTAGTATACTTTACCTGTCATCGTTCCATGAAATAACAGGCTGAGTGTGTCTCCAACCACCGGGAGCCGTCAATTATTGTTGCACCTCGGAAGTGGTTGGGCTACGAAACCAGCGGTGACACTTTCCAAAAAATCATTTTGAATATTTGTAAAAATTCACATCAGTCAGTTTATTTTTGTATCTAAATAAGAAGGTTTTAGTAGTAATAGAGCTCTTTGTAAAGGGCTCCTCCGGGGAAGTACTACCACCGTGCCTATTTCTGCCATGAAGCAACAACGCTGCCATGTGTTTTGGTTTGAAGGGTGCCGGAGAAATTATTTGCACGTGAGCCTGAATATCTATAAGCCTCAAGTTGATGGATGCAAGGCAGTGCATGGTAGGTCACTTTCCTGACGTTCGTGACCTATAAGGCAATGTTCTGTTATAGGAAACGGTTACCACTTAGCATGGGCCGAGCTATGTGATTGTTCCCTCAGCTATAGTTGCATAAAAAAAGGTACTTGACTGTGATCTCTAGGCACGATTTATATCCTGTTAAATTACTCCAGATTATAACTATTTAAAAAAAATATGCCTGCTGCCATAAACTGCTAACCCTACTATCGTTTTTGAACTATGCATAAAAAAATCCTTGCCACGCTTTTCCGAATAAAAAATAACTACTTTTGAAAAATAATCTATGCAATATTAAAAGTGTAATGAAGTGTAAAACAGAAAATTATAACTAAAAAAGAAACAAAGATTTTTTACCCCAAACTCAGCATACAAATACATACCAAAAAAGCGAAAAATAAACGAAAAAAGAAAGAAAAACCTTTTTTCACACTTCAATGGTAAAATCATGCTTATGCCAATGTTGTATTTTTGTTCGATAAAAACGCTATCGCTTAAGCTTATGCTATCGCAGTTTTCATAGCCCCATCCATCAACTGACACAGCTAACGTTAATTAGCAACTCTTGGCAATTTGTGGCGTTCAAATTGACTGAGTCAAGCCTCTTCGCTCGAGGGTAGTCGCTCTGTTTGCTAGAGTATCATCAATATTGGTACAGCTATTTGATCGCAGGTGCTTATTTGTAGTTTGTGTTAATTATTGTAATGGAAACTCTATTTTGTTTTTGAACAAGAACTGCATTTATAGAAGTCATTTAAAAAGGCCCAATCTTCGAACTACAGGTACTATAATTTCCATAGACAGTGGTAAACGTTGAACTGCAGGTGACCCATCGGCCTGCTTCATATTTTTTTTCATAAAAACCGCCATTCCTCTTTTCCTGAACGCCATTTCACGAAATTGTCCATTTACGAGTTTCACGTTTGAGGCGAGAATTTACAAAAAGATGGATCCATCAGTCGCCAGACAGTAAACACGACATTTGTATGCGTTTCCATGCACTCTTCTACAGCCTTCTAAAACCTGCCAAGTGAATATACACCCAGCTCCCTTTTAATAAGAGTTTGAAAGATGGTAGGTGGAACGTTCGCTTTTGAATATAAGTGCAATAGTTTCCAATTGAGTAGGTTTGGATGCACAAAGAAAGATGGATTACAAAGCAACTGTAGCGAGATGGAAAGACGATATCTTGAATCTTGTTTGAGTATAGAACAGAAGGTTTCGTATTTCAAACTCGTGCTGTATTTGAAATCTATGATATAAAAGACATTTTAAGATGATATTTGCCACAGCTGTTAGCTAAGCTGCTTCCTTTTTTGTCGTGTCACTAGCTCGAACCAGTGTGTTGAAAGGATTTTTAGTGCGCGAGAAGCTCTTTGCGTGCCCTTGAGATAAGCGCAGGAAGCGAAGAAGACATGCAGTAAAATATAACACCCAGACAGAGAACAAACAAAATAAATGTGTTCACTACACAAATATTTGTTCTCGGTGAGGAACGAACCCATGACTTACGGCGAGGTCATTCAGTATAAAATATGTGGGATGTGGATCTCTTGAGGTATACAAACTTTTTCCAGATTGATCCAGTATATGGATAAGTAAATAATAATATCCCTGAGCAAACAGACCAGAGTTTTAGTAATCTATCACGTCCGAAGGTTCTCGTAGGTTTCAGCGTAACGTGATATTTTAACAGCTATTTAGATAGATCGTTTTCACATAAAAAAACCCTCATCAAAATCCTCGACTACCCTTGTTACTACTTAAGGAATCCGTACCTTCTTGGGGGCTGCTTGGACCCCATTTCCATTACGCTCTATTTGTTAGGGGTTGTTAGGGGATGAGACGGCTGACGGCGCCCTCCGTTGCATTGTTGGCGTGTTTAAAAGAATGTCTCGAGATTTTGGATATACAGAGGCTGTCACGTCAAGGAAGACAGGTGGGGCTATAGAAAAGGGGATGAGCTGAAGCGGTAGCGATTAAAATATTTGAATTATGAATTCCGTGTCAAAATCTGTGAGGAATCCTTAAATGCGAAGAATTATGTTAACTAAAGTGGATGAAACCAAAGTAACTTTTTTTCTTGGAGCTAACTAGATAGAAAGTACATTTTTGATGAAAAATCTAACAATTAGACAGGTAATTTTTTTTCAAGGTTAATAGTTACAAAGAAAATTGCGGGTTTTGAGTGAAAAGAGGAATTGTTATTGCAGCTATTTAAAGTCAGGATTTTTTTTTACCTCGAAATGAGAAAAAGCTTTTTTAGCGATGTATTTTCACTGGCACCTAAGGTATCTACTAGATACCGTACACCGTACTGTCGTGCTATGAGATTGGTAGATAGTATCTACCAATCTCATAGCCCGACAGTACGGCAGCCCCCATCTAGTGATTGCTTACAGCACGGGGGTATATTGAATAACGTTTTGTTTATTTTCTCCCTGCACAATAGCCTCCGCCATCCGCCATCCGCCATCATGGTACGTAAGCCGGATTCCAGACAATGGAGACTGATTAAGTTTTCATGTACCGTGCTAATTGGTTTATTTTGAAAATGGAATGCACAGGAATTTGTAAGGTAGCTTGTATATTTACAGTCGTAAAGTTATATTACTAAAGCTATTAGGTATAGTGGCGGAATGAAAATGTTCGTCGATTTTCAACTTGATTTGTTCAACGTTTCACGATCACATACTACCTTTTGAAACTGAATAGACAGAATACACCGATTAGTTAACGTCACAAATTATGTCAAAATGTGTTCATGATCAAGGCACTGGTGCAAGCGAAAACCGACTCTAAGGTGACGAATATTTTCATACCGCGACTGTACACAGCGAGGTGCTAGTAAATCAATTAACACACGTACCAGATTTCATTGTTGAGGTTCTAAAAATACATAGTTTTTATAAGAAAATAAATAATGTACTGTTATTTTACAAAACCAAAATAATATGACTGCATTGCCGTGCTCAATAGCAATGCCGTATTCACTTCATTTCAACATGTCGACAGAAAAGTACTTAGTTTTAGTAGTAGTAGAGCTCTTTGTGTGTGGCTCGTCCGGGTGCGTACTACCACCATGTCTATTTCTGCCGTGAAGCAGCATCGCTGTGTTACGGTTGAAGGGTGCTGTGAGTGCCGGTGAGATTACTAGCACGTGAGGCTGAACTTGTATGTCTCAAGTTGATGGACGCAGGGCAGTGCATCGTTGGGCACGTTCCTGACGTGTGTGACCTACAAGGCAATGCATTGTAAGGCGATGGTTACCACTTAACATCAGGTGGACCATATGCTTATTCTGCTAGTAGCTAGTCGTCTGAAAAAACATTTCATTTTCAGATTCTTTCTAATCGGTACTGAGATCTACGTTGCTTCGCACATTCGACAAATAATAAATAAGTCTACCACTGCAGATTACCGGTACAGAAAGTATTGTTACTTCAGCATATCGAATCGGTTCATTATTCGCTCGCCTGAGTAATTGCAGTCGGTCAGACCTCGACAATATTATTCAGTTTGACTATACTTCAACCCGCGTCAAACTACTACAGTGACATTGAACTTGGACCTTGGAACAGTTAAATAGTGCACTATACAGCGTGTCCCAGAAAGTAGTGTCAAGCGAAAGTCAAGAACACCCTTCGGGGTATTCGAATCACCCCCATGTATGTTCCGAAATTCGTTTTCGAATTATGAATTTTATTCCGAATTTTAGAAAATTTTCGGCTTGAACAATTTAAAAAATAGAAATAGAAAATAGAAATGTTTTATTCAGAACAATGTTACTTATTGTGCGAATTAAAAGCTAAACGATGAAACTGCGAAAGTTATTAACTGTGGTTGCAATCTCAACGCCCACCTCCTTAACCTATGAGTATTAGTTCTGCTATTTAATTTTAAAAAATATTTTAAAAAAAGTAGAAAACTT
Source organism: Thera britannica (assembly GCA_939531255.2). Taxonomy (NCBI): domain Eukaryota; kingdom Metazoa; phylum Arthropoda; class Insecta; order Lepidoptera; family Geometridae; genus Thera; species Thera britannica. The sequence goes on along the minus strand of OW618034.2, from coordinate 13,925,504 downwards.
TCTTGAGATTTTTCTTTTGTTACAGAATTTTGATGAATTGTTCTTTTAAGTAACTTTGATGTAACTTTGTAAAGTCAGAAAATTACATTCGGTGCCGTTTGCGTTTCCACGAGCTCATTACTAAAGAGGTTGAAAATTTTTAAATTCCAATGTAAAAGGCTTTCAGCAGTTATATACATAATGTAGCTCTTTAGGTGGATGGGTGGGTGCGCGGGACTTTTACCTAGTAGTTAGCCAATTTTCATAAGTACTCACCTTGTACCTATACCTTGTTTGTATTTAAGTTCTAGTTTGTTCTTTGTATTTGTGTTCATTCAATAAACTTTTTTTCATTTCATTTCATTTTTTTTTTATATACTAACATTGAGGATCACATGACAGCCTTATGACACAAAAATTTACTTTTAAAATTTTCTCATTCAGTAAAAATTATGGGAAACAGATACGTTTCTTGTCAGTATCAAACTTTTGACAGCAACAGAATATACAATCACCCGGCATTCTTAGCAGTTCGGTCAGAAAATGAGCGAAGTCTTCAGTTTCAGCAGCATCACTCACCTCAAGCGAGTTGGGGTAAATTGGTAAATTACCCGCAGCGGGCAGTATTTACCCTTGCGCCCCTTGCCCTATTTGCTCGCTGGCTTGCATTTCAGTTACAGGATCGATTCTCACTCGAACTTTGACCGAGGTTTTGCTTATTCGATAACATTGGTTTAGGCTGTAATTACGTACTTTTCATACATAAAATTAATTTGTTAATGTTACGGATGATATTTTAAATTCTATTTTGACCAAAAACAAAATATAATATTTTTTTTTGTATTTTTAAGTGAAATTTGTAATTGAGTCGATTTTCTAAGAAATGTAATGAATCTTTTTCCTCGGTCCTTCTTATGATTTTCAGAAATATATTAATAAACGTATAGGACCGATATACCTATACGTTTTTCCAAGAAAGCTTTCTACTTATTTTTTTTACCATGAAAATAAAAATAACCTCTAATCTAAAATCAATAGGTATAACCGACGAAGATAAAATACAAAAAACGTTTTATTGTGGACTGATTAATTTCCAAGCAATTATACTTTGACCTTGTTTTAAAGGTTGCTCTAATTATATTCCGTTGTTTCAGTCGTGTGTGTCTTGTTACGAAGAAATTTCTTTCTTATTTATAAAAAACAACACCAACTTATCGACGGTTACGGTATGGGTTTACATTGACGGTTTTGTTCTTCGTAAACAAAGGTATTAGTGGTCTTTGGTAAATTACATATTAACTGTAAAAAAATAAATAAAAGTAAATATTATTGCTAAAATTCTTATCGTGTCACTGCTTATTTTGTGCAATACATGTTTTCAAACTTTTTAGGCTCTATACGACATGACGGTTTCCTCACGATGTTTTCCTTCACCATTTCAGAGTACTGGCGCAAATACATTTTTGGACAGAAAAACTCATTGGTGATTTAAATTTTAGGCAGAACAGTTAAATTTTAAAACTGTGTACAATTTTTATAAATAAGAGGAAGTTTCACACCGTATTTTTAATGAAAACCTCACGGGTACATAGAAAAAGTGATAGTTAGACTTGTTAGGCCATGTTAAGGCTTGTTACCTTCAATCTGTTACAATTATAGAGTAACAATGTCGGTCTACTTAAAAAACTCGGTTGTCTGTAAAGTCGGTTTACTGATGATAATTTTGACATGACAACGCCATACAGCTGTCCACGCGGACGCATCGCTCACTCAAGTAGGAGAGAGACAGATGTCGAACGCTGCCGAACGCGGAGGCCGATTGTGCCTCTTTGTCGCTCGTTCCGCGCTCTTGCTTGCAATTCAAGCCTTAAATGGAACGCCTCAGAGCGAGGTAACGCCAGAGAACCATCGTCACACTTCCTCTCTATTTCCATCCCTATTGCAGTGCTTTAAGGTTCATATTCCTGTTATAAATTCCCTGTTGTACGTGGTCAAAGGCATAGTTTCCAAGTAATATAGCAATCACTCATTCTTGTTAGTGTATGACACGAGAAATGTATAAATGTCCATGAAAACTAAGTTTCTAGCACTAGTTTGGGCGTTATCAAGTCGCTGGCGATTCGGTCATTGTTGTCATTTAATATCAATTAAAAAACTTTAGAAACCGACTTTATGGCCAAACTGCTAAACAGATTTTGATGAAATTTTTATTAGACGATTTTTATTAGATGCTCATTTTTCAGCTACTAAAAGATTTTTTCATTCCCGGAAAGTGTAATTGAAAGCCTCTTTAAGGCACCCTTATAATCCTTTCACCACACTTGGTTCGAAAGAACCAGTGACACGATAAGAAGAAGAAGGAAAGTGTATTGCTGCTCTTCGATATCTGAGTACAGCCGTTTTTATCCGCTAGGCTCTAGGGGATACAGTAAAATTGAATTTAGAACATTGCGTGCACTAAGTTTGTGAATTCAAAACATCATTATACTATTTACCTACTTTTATTTCCATGGTGCCGAATTTATCATACGACCTTTTAGGTTTATCCCCAAGGTAACATTTGTCAGAGGTTTTCGAAAACATGAAGGTAACATAACATACAAAGATTCTTACTAGAGTGACGTCATTGAAAAGATCTTTCTCGAGAAGTTTCTTCAAAATCATTCTTCTTAAGTATGTGCAATGTGCATGCTCTTGTGAAAAGAGCCTACATTTAAGCTCCTTTTTTAGGGTTCCGTAGCCAAATGGCAAAAACGGAACCCTTATAGATTCGTCATGTCTGTCTGTCCGTCCGTATGTCACAGCCATTTTTCTCTTTGGGGGTCCCTATACTTGAAACTGAAACTCAATTTTTTTTTTTTATTGAACCCATACGTGTGGGTCATCTATGAATAGGTCTTCAAAAATGATGTGGAGGTAAACTGAATAGTTTGCGCGAGAGACACTTCCAAAGTGGAAAAAAGTTGGTCTCCCCCTCTAACTTCTAAAATAAGAGAATAATAAAACTTAAAAAAATATATGTTGTACATTACTATGCAAACTTTCAACGATATTTGGTTTGAACGAGATCTAGCCAGTAGTTTTTTTTTATACGTCATACATCGTAAACCGCAATTTACCTTTCGACGAACTACAAGAACCTTTATATTAGAAAGAAAGAAAACTTACTTGATGCTACGGAACCCTTCAGGGGCGAGTCCGACTCGCACTTGGCTGCTTTTTTCTATTTTTATATCTGTTAGTATTACGAAGAGCTCTACAGCTCTACGCATCTCAGTAATGTTTAAACTAGTGCTAACCTCCCTGAAATGTTAATAAGGGATAGTCATAAATACTGTTGATCTAATTCTGTGAAGGAGATGAGATATTAGTGTTATAATTATGCACAATATTCTAATCTAGATACATCGTCACGAACATGAAAATTTCAGAGTTGGACAAAGGTAGGTAGGTAAGGTAGGCTATGGAAGGTATTGTTTTCAGAAATAATGTTGTTAAGCCTTATTTGGTTCAAAAATATGGTACCTATATTAGGTTGTTTGCAGAGATTCGCTGAGTGATAAGACCGACTATTAGAATAGAATAGGATATAACTTTATTGTACATCATAAATTATAAGGTACTAGCAGCCCGTCCCGGCTTCGCACGGGGTAGACAATATTGTTGTACAATATTTTGTTCTATCGCTAATAGTTTCGGCAGCGCATTCGACGAAAGACATTTTAAGACTAATTTTTCTACACCTTCGGTTACATTGTTCAAATTTTACCAAGGAAACCTAATTTTTTTCAAAATGATATGTAACCTATGTCAAATTGGAAGAATGTAGCATTCTATTGGTGAAAGAATTTTTTAAATCGGCCCAGTACTTTTTGAGCCATTACAAACATACAAAAATAGGTACAAATCTTTCCTCTTTAAAATATTAGTGTAGATGTAGATAACCGACGAGCATGTATGAAGAATGTTATGAGAGTGAATGAAGCGAAAGAGGTGTGTCAGGATCGTAGCAAGTGGAAATCCGTGATCTCTGCCTACCCCCATGGGAATAAGGCGTGATTTTATGTATATGTACATATGTATGTAAATTATAAGGTAGAATAGAATATAACTTTATTGTAGGTACATCTTAAATTATAAGGTAAACATGGTCTAAAAGAATACTTAAATGCTAGAGGTACGATGGGCGGTCTTATCGCTAATAGCGATTTCTTCCAGTCAACCTTTGGATGGAAAGAAACATTATAGTACGAGTATGAACGGCCTATTGAACATTACTATGTTTAAAATTAATGTTACTTGTTTGTCTATTGTTAGTTTTAAGGTGTGCAATAAAGAATATCCTGTTCTAATTTATTCTATGCAAGAATACATTAAAGACCGAAAGAATTACAAGTGAAGAGTTTAAAATTAATTTAGCAAAATGGCGTCAGGTGCTCACAAAGTTCCAACTTTTCTATCAACAACGGCGAATGTGATTTATGACGGATAACAATTTGAATTGCTTTCATAGTTCTTATTGAGTCACTGAATCTTTTGAACCAAGTGTGGTGAAAGGATTTTAAGTGCGACTCAAAGAGGCTCCTTTCGTGCACTTGACATATATTTTTGAACTTTTTAGGTTACCCGACATGCTGGTTTCCTCACGATGTTTTCCTTCACCGTTTGAGAGCACTGACATAGTGCACATCCATTTTGCGACAGAAAAACTCATTAGTACACGGCAGGATTTGAACCCACGACCTTAGGATCGGAAGGCAGGACCGCTACCACTAGACCACCACTGTAAAATTGCATTTATTTAAACTTACTGCCGATCCGGCTTGTCGTAGAACCTTAAAGTTTTAAATTATGTATTGTGACAAGTGTACGAAAGGAGCCTCTTAAAATCCTTTCACCACACTAGCTTTAAACAATCAGTAAAACGATCAGAAAAATAATTTTGATGAAAATGTGAATGAAATATCAAAAATAAATAAATAAACAAAATGTTGGCTCAATTTTACGAAATTGTCGTATGAATTTGTATCTTAAATCAACCAAACTTATTTATTGCAAATAAACTGTGAACTACCTTGCAAAATAAAATAAAACTGTCATCATCACATTTCCTTACACAAAAGTATTGTATTACTAAACAAGTGGAGGGGAACTGTTTATTCGTTTAGTCTATAAACACTACCAAACGAAAATCATCCTTATGCATACCAAGATAAGAGAGATTTTATGTGAATTTCACAAAATGGTAACAAGTATTTTTATTAGGTTTTTCCTTTGTAGGGTAGGTCTGGTGCACCGTTGTCATGGTAACAGCACGAACGCTACAGATGAATGCGACAGTGTTCAACAAACTAGTTATTTTATGAATTGTTTGCAGTCGCTTTTCAAGACATTTTGCAAACGTTCAAGCTTTGAAAGCCTTCAATAAATATCGTTAACAAAATATTTTTTTCAAACAAAAATGTTGGGTGCCTTCTTTTTAAATATCGTGATTTTTTATAATTTACTTTGTTGTTTTTTACCACTTAAAACTACAAGAATTGTTTCAAGAAAATAAATAAACTAAAAAGAAATAAACTAATATCCTTCTACTGTACACTTGGCAAATTTATTTATAAAATAACGACTATTCTAGAAAATTCATAACTTATCGAAGGTGCGAAGTGATCATTCGTTAACGACCTATTGAATCCCCCCTCTCATTTCTCCCCCTCAATAGAAACTGTCAGATCGTCTGTGCCATACCAGTTAGTCAGAAACTCTCTGAAATGACGTCTATTCAGAAATTGCTCCATCGGTGATAAAGTTTGATGCGAAATCGGATGTTATAATTCAAACTTGTTTTCATTGCGTTATTGTATATACCTACTTTCCTGCAATTTTATGAGGTTGATTTTCAAAATAAATAAAATAAATATTATAGACAATCCACACAACACTATCTAGCCCCAAACTAAGCAGAGCTTGTACTATGGGAACCAGATAGCTAATACAATACTTATATACTTTTTTTTGTAAATGCATACTTAGAATACAATATAACACCCAGACAGAGAACCAACGTCTGCGTTCACCACACAAATATTTGTTCTCGGAGATCGAACCCACGACCTACGGTGCAGAGCTACTACCCACTGAGCTGAGAGGCCAGTTAAACCTAGCTGGTTTCCTCACATTGTTTTCCTTCACCGTTTGAGAGCTGGTATAGTGCACATCGTTTTTGGTCAGAAAAACTCATTAGTACGCGAATGGAACTGAACCACTAGGCTACCAGTGCTCTCCTTTATCAAAGTAATATCTAGGCGTTGCAAAAAAACTGAGCAGCAAACATCGAACTTTTCCAAAACATATTTGCTACTATGCCAACAAAAAAAAATTGCTACGAACATTAGGCCTGCCACAAGGTCTGTCTGACTCTGTCTCTGGCTGTCACAGACAGAGACAGAGTCAGACAGAGCTTGTGGTAGGCTTACAGAGTACCTATTTACCTATCAACTTTCTAACGGATGCTTAATACATACCTTGAACTCATTTTGTAACGACCACCAATTACTTCAGTCAGTAGTTCTAAAACTCGTCAATCACGATTTCCCTGCGATTTCCAGCCGGTCAGTTTCCATTACACCGATCATTATTTTTCCAGGCGATTTCCATACCAGTCCGCGGCAGCTTCTGCCTGTCAATGACAGTCATTTCCATCCCCTCAGCGCATGGACTTACAATCATCTGGACGTAGTCAATGCACTGTAAAAACGCTATGGATTGGTATAGTTGCGTTCGCATATACCAACTTACACGCTCGCATATATACCAACTTATATACGCATAATGTCTTTGTCGTCGTCAAAATTTTGTTAGAAGATGAAATATAGTTTCAACGTTAGAGTTTAAATATAAATTAGATAATATAAGTTGCATAGACAAAAAAAATATACGACCCATATTTACAGCATTATTTTGGACATATTTTTACAATATTCTGCTTGCCCCCTGTGAAAAACAGGTTTGAATTAATGTATGTATATACTTACTCAACTATTTATAAGACAGCATTATTTGTGTGCCTGCTGCACACAAATAATGTAATGTAATTCCTCATTTAATTTGAGCTAGCAAGCTTTTTTGACTAAATCACAATACATCAAATATTTTTATAATGTCTCAAAAGTTAAGAGCCGAGGGAGCCGGAGGGGAAGGTCGCGGGTTCATATCCCGTTCGGCTCTTAACTTTTTGGGACATTATAAAAATCTTTGTGATTTCCTTAAGTGTAGTAAACACTATAAAATCAATAAACATAAAATATTGTTCTCCGTCGGTTATACCCTTCAAGCCACAATGATTATACCCCTCAATGATTATTACCCCTCGATGATTATTCGCACACTCGCCAGTCGCCACGTCTGTTTCTAATGACGATGACACGTGCCAGGGGGATGCTGGCTTGATTTAAAGCAACCAGCAGCCTTGGCTTTGGTCAAACAGGCTAGTCACTAATAGCTACTTACTCAATATCGGCCAAGTGCGAGTTGGACTCGCCCATGAAGGGTTCCGTAGCAGTAACTAATATAATATAGAAGTTCTAGTAGTTCGTCGAAAGGTACATTGCGGTTTACGATTAATTACGTATTTTAAAAAACTACTTACTAGATCTCGTTTAAACCAAATATCGTTGGAAGTTTACACGGTAATGAACATCATACCTCTGTATATTTTTTGTTTTATCATTCTCTTATTTTAGAAGTTACATAGGGGGGGACCAACATTTTACCACTTTGGAAGTGTCTCACGCAAAAACTATTAAGTTTAGAAACAACTATATAAGGAACCTCAACATCATTTTTAAAGACCTATTCATAAATACCCCACACGTATGGGTTCGATGAAAAAAAGTTTTTTGAATTTCAGTTCTAAGTATGGGGACCAAAATTCGTAGTTTCTTAACGCTGTTTGTAAAAAAATCTTAATTCAGTTCACAGAATACATCTATACTTACCAAGTTTCATCAGTGTAGCTTTTATAGTTTCGGAGAAAAATGTGTGACGGCTGTGACATACGGACGGACAGACAGACAGACATGTCTTATGGCCCGAACACACCTAGTTCGCTGGCGGTAGCGAACAGTGAAACGCTGTCAAATATTCGCTGTCAAATCTCAAATCTGGCAGCGATATTTGACAGCGTTTCACTGATCGCTACCGCCAGCGAACTAGGTGTGTTCGAGCCTTTACCTTTAAAGTGAAAGTTTTAAAAAAGGCCAGAGTAGTACTAGGTACTAGGTCACTACATTATGCTTGTATTCTATAAAAGTATTAGGTACAAATGCTTCCTAAAAATAATTTTTATTTACCATTTCGACACGGAAAAAAGCTGTATTAGTAAAAGTACTTACTTAACTTATTATATTATCTGATTCCTCCAAAAAATACTCTTCAAGCCTAGCTTATAAAAAACTCAGTTACATAAATGAATTGAAATATTTTAACGGTGTTTTCCTTCACCGCTGGCACTTTTCCAATGGCCCACTGCTTACAAAACCTACCTATTCTGTGGAAGCACGTATCTGTGCTGGACGGCTGTCAGAAGCACACTCAGACATTTTTATTTCGCTCCACTGCATGATTGTTTCCTATTCTTGTATCTTTACTACTCGTTTTTAGGGTTCCGTGCCCAAAAGGTAAAAAGGCTGTCCATCAGTCCGTCTATCTGTCTGTAACCAGGCTGTATTTCATAAACGATTAAAAGTTTCAGAGAAAAACAAGAAGAAGAAGCTTTAGTTTTTTTTTTTATTATTCCCTAAACATCGCACTAAGCGCTTCGCTTCCACTTTTTTTAGTACAAACTGTCAAGTAGTGGAACTCTTTACCGTCGTCAATTTTTTCGGAGCATTACAACCTTGGAATTTTCAAGTCAAGAGTGAACAAGTAGCTTAGAGATATGCGTGCTCCGATATAGGCTGCATTTTCACTTTCCATCAGGTATGATGGCAGTCAAACGTTTAGCTATTCACAATTAAAAAAAAATATTCACTTTAAAAATAAATAGGTTATTAAATTTAAATAAAATTTTTATTAAGCAAAACAAAACGTTAAACAAGGCGTTAAATAGATTTCATATTTTACAAACGCGACGGTTTCCACGTTTGTCATTGAAAACGTGTAGTTTTTTTTACCAAAAGTCAAGGCAAAATTAGGCACATAATTTATTTATTTATTTGCAGATACTTAAGAGACTTACCTAAGTTCATTTGATTGATGACCATGATAGACTGGTATAACCTGCTATGACATTGCAGTGCCCAACTGATTGTTTGGGTGCATGTATACTGATTTAGGCTACCTAAGAATAAATGCTATTTATTTTATGTACATGTGAGTAATCAATAAATGAAATGCAATGAAATGATTTCAAATATAAAATAAATCCACATCATGCGAGTAAACTTTGAAAACATCCCCTTGTTGACCCCGGGATGTCAGCTTAATTTCTCTTCCCAGAAGGGCCTTCTTCAGTCGCGTGTGAAATTGGATGAGAAATCAAGAACTTAGGTAAGTTTTCATCCATTGCGAACTATTCTTTAGAATATTCTGGGCCGTTCTTATTCTCCACCTGAAGCTGAGAACAATATTGGCTGACAAATGTTTCTACACAATAAATGAATTTATGACGGAAGACCTACCGACAAAAATTACTATTATTGGTAGGTTAATTTATTAATATTATTATTATTACTGTATTTTTTTAACTGTGTACTTTTTTGGTAAAGTATTTAATAATTGTTAGTATTTCATTAATTTAGTAAATTTGTACTCTGCATGCCAGTCTATGCCAATACTCCATACTTTTTTTATGAAATTTAATGAAATAAAATTAACCCCATATTAATCGTGAAATTGTTAGTATCTGCAAATAAATAAGGAACTTCACTTAGTTGGTCATCCTTGTGTAATGATCGGTCAGTATGGACAAGTACTTTGTTTTTCTTCACACTGCGGGTCTTTCCACGCTGAAAAGTCGAGCATCGGGATCTCACTACAGTCAACCAGCGGGTTCCTGAAAAACAAATACATTTAAATAAATTCATGAGCAGAAAACTATATACAAATAATGTTGCAGTGTGCACAGAAATTCGCATTATAGGTGTGAAACGGTTTTTGGTTCTTTTATATTAATAAGTGTTAAGTCATACATCAATACCTATTGAACGTTAAGTTGGCTATTTCATCATAATTTTCAATAAACTTTTGAATGAGTTTTGATTTCTTATTTTTCATGTTTTGTTTGGTTTTTTAAAAAAGCTGGTATGTAAAAAATAATAAATAAAAATGTAACTGGCCAAGTGGGAATCAGAAACGCGCATGAAGGGATCCGTACCATCATCGAGCAAAACGAAGAAAAAAATTACGTTTGTTGTATGGGAGCCCCCTTAAATATTTATTTTATTCTGTTTTTTAGTATTTGTTATAGCGGCAACATAAATAAATAATCTGTGAAAATTTCTAACTGTCAAACTATTACGGTTCATAACATACAACCTGGTGACAGACGGACGGACAGCGGAGTCTTAGTAATAGTTTACCCTGTGGGTACGGAACCCTAAAAATAAAACATAATAAGTTGTACTCACTCTCGACTGATTGTCAGGAAAGCATGACGCTGTATCTGAGTAACAGAATCACCAACCCAGCATAACATTCCAGATATAGATGCTTTTCTTACTTGGGCGAGTTGAGCTGAAAATAATTATAAGTTTAAAAAACTAGAGAAACCGACTTCATTGCCAAACGGCTAAACCGATTTTAATGAAATTTGTTTGGGACAATCTGGACGTAAGAATAACCTTCCAAATAAAAAAATAATTTTCTAAATCGGTTCATAAATGACGGAGGCATGCAGTTACAAACATTAAATAAAAAAAATATAAAAAAAAGTGGCAACACCGATTTTAATAAAATTAAAACCAATCTGGAAGCAATACCTTTCAGATAAAAAAAATATTTATCAAATCGACTCACAAATGACGAAGAAATGCCATAACAAAAAAAATAAAAATAAAAATACCTACAACCGAATTGAGAACCTCCTCCTTTTTTATTGGAAGTCGGTTAATAATAAACAGAATCATATTAAAATAAAATGATCATCGCCCATTTGTTTTTGTTCTATCATGACTGGCCAACTCAGTTGGTTCTGCGCCATAGGTCGTGGGTTCAACCTCACCGAGTTTGGTGACCACAAATGTTTGTTTTCTGTCTGGTACATGGAACATATAGTTTTTTAAGAATGTATTTAAAAAAAAATGTATGCAAGTATTATATCAGGTATCTAGTTCCCATAGTACAAGCTTTGCTTAATTTGGGGCTAGATAATGATGTGTGGCTTTTCCACAATATTTATTTATTAATAAATCAACAATCTAGACTGGTGACTGATACAATAAATATCAATAATTCCATAAAAAAAGTACTTACGTGATGTAAGAGCATAAGGACGGTTAGGTCTCTCAAACCAGTGTCTATCAGCCTTTATGAACGTTAAAAACTGTTCTGCCACAATTTTACACACCATATCAGGTACTATAGCACCTTCTAAAGGTCTCTCTAGCCACAATCCAGCCAGAAAGTCTACATCTTCTGGCGCTTGGTATTTGTTCTTGAGAAGTTCTACTCTCTGCAAACATAAAACGGCACTGATTGAAATAATACCTTGAAGTCTAAGTCAAATATGTCTTATTCAATGGTGTAATGCTGCCTTCCTACGGTGCGTGGTTCTGCAGATCATCACGCACAACCAACGACGACGAACGGCAACGCACACAGAGAGAGCTCCTGTGCTACCGCGCACCTCGGCGCACGAGACCGTTCCCATGGTGTGTCGTGCGAGCCGATCCGCCTCCGTGCGCGATATGAAACATCGATGGGAAGGGGCTATTATTCAATGATGTTACAAGGATCACTTTGAAACGTCTTAAAGCTGCCAGTTTCCGTGACCAAGCCTAGACCAAATGAGTAAACCTCGTAAGTCGTAGATGGGTTTTGCTGTGTTTCGATTTAAAGGGTGTGCGTGCTGGTGAAATTACTGGCACGTGAGGCTGAACATCTGTATGCCTCAAGTTGATGGACGCAGGGAGGTGCATTGTAGGGCAGGTTCCTGTAGTGCATGACCTTGCAATGCTTTGTTATAGGCAATGGTTACCACCTAACATCAGGAGGCCATATCCATCCCATCAGCTAGTTATAGCTAGGTATAATCCAATCGTTTTACTAAAACTATAGCCTAAAATTGAGATTCAATTTTTACCTCCATATCAATAGCATGATAAAGATCTTCCCAGCATTTGATAGATTCACCGTAGAAGAACTTTCTGTATTCGATGTAGGAGTTGAAGCCAAGGTATCTTCCCTTGGTCAAGTCATTGGTGGGTACATCACTAACTAGCTGGTTAGAACCTAGACCTTGATCATTCATCTGGAATAAACAGAATCTCTTGCATCAAAGTACATGTATAAATATTTATAACTATTACTATTAGGCCAAATCATCCCATTGTTGGGCAAAGGCCTCCCCCCGATCCTGCCATTCTATACGATCTTGTGCCACCAGTCGCCAGTCCCTCTCAAAGACGTCTAGCTCGTCCATCGTCTCCATCCGCCATCGCCTGCGTGGTCTACCACGACGCCTCCTCGCTGTCTCAGGCTCCACAATGTAGAGATTTTGGTCCACAATGCGTCAGGCATGCGGCAAACGTGGCCAGCCCAGTCCCACTTCAGCCTTGTGGCTTTTTCCCCTACGTCAGCGATTTTAGTCTTTGGTATAAATATTTGTTATTATTTTATGATTTCGGCGTTTTTGTCCTACTGCAAGGCAAAGGCCTCCCTTCCTTCTTTCTCTCTTTGCGACTCAACGCAGTGACAGGCCGTGATTTAAGGTGGGAGTCAAGTTTGTCCCGTTATCTCATTCTTGGTCTTCCACGTCACTGCCTTGTGTGGTTCTCTTAGTCAACGAGGTGTCAGGCATGCGGCAGACGTGTCCATGTCCAGCCCAGTTCCGTTTAAGTTCCGTTAATATTTCTTTTACAAATTCGGCAGTTTTTACGGAAGTCATAAAAAAATCACAACAAGAAGTCACAATTCTTCTTCTTCTTCTTATAGTGTCACTGATTCTTTCGAACCAAGTGTGGTGAAAGGATTTTATGTGCGCCTCAAAGAGGCTCCTTTCGTGCACTTGACACAGATTTTTTAGGTTCTACGATATGCCGGTTTCCTTACGATGTTTTCCGTTTGAGAGCACTGGCAAGTGTACATAAATTTTTGTGGGCAGAAAAACTCATTGGTACACTTCTGGATTTGAGCCCACAACATAAGGATTGGAAGCCGGGGCCGCTACCACTAGACCACCAGCGCTCTTTTCTTCTTTTTTAGAATTCTCATATTTAGTGGTATTTTCAATAATAGTCAAAATGTAAAACTGGCGACAGGCTCCCATACAAACGGCTCATTGATTGCCTTTCTACTGTATTCTGTATTCTGTGATAGTTACTTACGATGGGGTCAGAGCCGTAGTTAACTGATCCACTTGGTTGCCTAAAGCTGCCTTGTGTCAAATAATCCATGTTTTTCCCAACACCGAAAAACCCAGTTCTAAACGTGAGGTTTCCAACTGGCATCTGGCTTACATAATATCCATCTGTATCATACATTCTGTAAACAAAAACCGAGGATTCGGACCGAAACTGGAAAGTCTAGTTCAAAAGCCTTGCACATCTAAGCGTTTTGCAGTGGCGGTCAGTAAAACGCTGTCAAATATCACTGTCTTATTTGACAGCGTGACCTGATCACTACCGCAGAACTCTTAGATGTACGCAAGGCTTAAATGGCAAGGGTAACCCATCCGAACAGTGACCACACAAACCTTGCCAATTTGGAGCTCAGTGACAATTCCTATATAACTAAAATACTTAAAAAAAAACTAAAATTAGAAATATCTTTGTTCATAAAGACTATAAATCGTCCTTAAAACTCATAAGAGAATGGGATTTTAACCCACAATTCTCTTGTTATGTAAAGCATCTTTTTATTCATTTGATCACTAATGTATCTTTACGTTTTAGAGAAAGACCAAGATAGGAATACTCTAAACCGACGAACTTGTATGAAGAATGTTATGCGAGTGAATGAAGCGAAAGTGGTCACGATCGTAGCAGTGGAAATCCGTGATTTCAGCCTACCCTCATGGAAAAGAGGGAATGATGGGAAAAAGGTGATTTTATGTATGTATGTACACACAAAATCTATTTAATTAGATCTTACTTCATATGGCCAGCTTGTAACGTATGGAAGTACCGAAGGGCATACGGATACTCCATAGAGAGCTGCAGGTCTACTGACGGGTCGTAAATATCTCGGAATCCAGGTGATAAGGAAATTACTCCTGCTCTTATCAGATTGTTTTCTCCTGTAAACAGTTAACAATACCAAAATAAAGATTTTGTTTTAGTGCCAAACAGTTCCTATAAGAGTTGTTCGTCGAGTGTGATTAGGATCCGATGGCGCAGCGGTTAGCGCAGCCTCGTACCAAGGAGATCTCGCTCTTAACTTTTGGAACATTATAAAAATCTTCGTGATTTCCCTTAGTGTAGAAAAACTATAAATACAATACAAATACCAAAATAATAGCAACATTAACCTTTACAGCACAAATCATTCTTTCCTATATTTTAAAAACCGACTTTAAATAAAAAATCCGAATAGAAGGAAGTTCTCAATTCGGTTGTAAAATTCTTTTTCATTGCTCATACTCTGAAAGTAGGTCTGAAGTTGCCTGAGGGGCCTAATTGAAAGTAATACTTTCAGCCCTAGGGAGAATCGCTTTCTACTGACAGCTGTCAAATTATAAAAAAAACAAGTTCTATTTTATTCAACCATGCTCCAACTTTCTAAAGTCTTTCTAACTGCAAGGAGGTTGTTACACCAAATTCCAACTTTTTATTCAGCAAGTAGGTTGGAAACCCATTACAACGGTAAGAAGTTTAAATAGTCTAATTAGAGCGATCTAAATAACATAAAGATAGTATTGAATAAATAATATATCTTCTAAATTACTTTATTAATATATCATCGATGTCAACAATATTTAAAAAAATATAATAATAATTAGCACTGCCTACTATCCTCGTGTGTTGATCCCTTATACGGTTTAATTATTATATTCGTACTCGTACGTTCAACTATTTCTTTAAAATAACATAGATTTGAGCAAACAATTTACCATTTTTTAAACTATGAAAATGAAAATAATGGCTGAATAATGCTGGCGAACCGAAGCCAAAGGCCCGCCAGAGAAAAAGAAAAAAAAAACCGGGAAGGCGGCAATTCAATCTTCATTTTCACTAATTTTTCTTTCATGTTTTTATTTTTACTTTCCTTGTTTTCGTAATGAAAAGCACAGTGTTTACCTCGGATGAAAGTCTTTTAAGTCCCTCAAGCTCCATTGGCGCCCTCGCTATCTCGGGACTCAAAAAACGTGACTTTCAACACTCAGCTAACAATGTACTATTTCATTGCTCATACTCTGAAAGTAGGTCTGAAGTTGCCTGAGGGGACTAATTGAAAGTAATACTTTCAGCCCTAGGGTGAATCGCTTTCTACTGACAGCTGTCAAATTATAAAAAAAAACAAGTTCTATTTTATTCAACCATGTTCCAACTTTCTAAAGCCTTTCTAACTGCAAGGAGGTTGTTCAACCAAATTCCAACTTTTTATTCAGCAAGTAGGTTGGAAACCCATTACAACGGTAAGAAGTTTAAAAAGTCTAATTAGAGCGCAATGTAAAATTTAAATTTAAATAACATAAAAATAGTATTTAATAAATAATTATATCTTCTTAATTACTTGATTAAGCTTCAACTATTTATTTAAAATAACATAGATTAGAGCAAACAATTTACCATTTTTTAAATTATGAAAATGAAAATAATGGCTGAATAATGCTGGCGAGCCGTAGCCGAAGGCCCGCCAGAGAAAAAGAAAAAAAAAACCAGGAAGGCGGCAATTCAATCTTCATTTTCACTAATTTTTCTTTCATGTTTTATTTTTACTTCCTTGTATTCGTAATGAAAAGCACAGTGTTTACCTCGGGTGAAAGTCTTTTAAGTCCCTCAAGCTCCATTGGCGCCCTCGCTACGCTCTGGCGCCAAACCCGTCTCGGGACTCATAAAACGTGACTTTCAACACTCAGGTAACAATGTACTATTTGCATGTTTCTTATCGCATAACTTTTTCATTAATGAGCCGATTTGAAATATCTTTTTCAATATGAAAAGTATGTACCACTTCCAAATTGGTGCCAATTG
Organism: Thera britannica; assembly: GCA_939531255.2. Classification (NCBI taxonomy): domain Eukaryota; kingdom Metazoa; phylum Arthropoda; class Insecta; order Lepidoptera; family Geometridae; genus Thera; species Thera britannica. The sequence continues at coordinate 13,909,176 of OW618034.2, read as the reverse complement.
GTTAATAACTTTCAGCCTTACCAAAAAATGTCTTGAATAACTCGTAAAAGCATATCTGCTGTTCTATAGCTATATTGATATCCCTTGCAGTGCGAAACAGTTTCTCATCACTCCAGCAAGGGTTCTGTTTGAACAACTCCTCAGCAATGAAGTTGTGCATTCTCCAGAACCAAACGGAAACCATGTTGATGGGACCCAATGAGTTGGTAACCGAACTCGCTGAAATTGATTTTTATAACGCTTTTATTAGCTTCACCTGTATGTATGTTTGTATGTAACCGACCCCTTTGAGCTCGATTTTGTCCTACTTTGAACGATCAGATTTGATTCAAACTTTGCACACTTGTCAAAGGTCGATGACAATGCAATAACATGATTAAAAAAAAACTAAAAAGTAAAAAAAAAATATAGTTTAAAAAACTAAAAAACACGCTTTTATAACTAATTGAACTAAAAAGTTAAAAATAAAACTGTAAAAATCAATTGAAAAATTTATATGCGCTTTTTTGTACAATAATATAAATTTTACAATTGATAATTAATTACAGTTTTATTTTTAAATTTTTTGGTCAATTAGTTATAAAAGCGTGTTTTTTTAGTTTTTTAAACTATAATTTATTAATTAGATTGTTTGATCGTTAAACATTCAAACGTATTTTACAATTATTTACAATATACAACACACACAAGAAACAGTTGAGCTATTTAGCTAGACCGTTACAAACGATCTAGAAATAGTTCAACTGATCTTAATCATTAAAAGAACTATTAATTAAAATATTATGGATAATCCACGCAACGCAAAGAATCATACAAAAAACGGTATGAACCAAGCCGTAGTTTGTTGCCTGTTCTTCTAGGTTTGGTCGCGTGGAACTGGCACCTAGACTCACCTAGCTTTAAGACGTTACAAAGTGATCCTTGTGTAACTACTGAATAAATTCATCTTTGACTTTGAGTTTTACATATTTATGCATTTTTATTATCATCAGCATTTTATAAAAAAAAATCCTAGCCTATGCCGCTCGCCTCTTTGAGGCTCACTTATTATAAATTTTTATATTATATTTTTTTATATATTTAGTAAAAAACCGTGGTACTAACGCGTGTCATGGCATCTTGTTTCAGTCGGTCCTTGATTCAGCGTACAACCATTATTTTCAGCAGTAGAACTAGGAGGCCAAATTTTTCCATTTTCATTATCATATTTCAAGTAACCTTTTTCAAACAATCTGTACTTTTGTAACTTTGGTTCTGAATACCCATAAACATTAGCCAAGTCGAACACAGGTGTGGTAAGTACTATCTGTAAGTCAAAATTATCAACTTATACACTTCCTTCTGCGCCGTAGGCCGTGGATTCGGTCCCCACTGAGAACAAGTATTTGTGTTGTGAACGTAGATGTCTGTTCTATGTCTGGGTGTTATATTGCATACTAGGTCTGTACTCGTAATTACAAAATAAAAGTTGTATTTTTTCATTTTTCTGGTTCTTATATCACAAGCTCTGCTTAATTTAGGGCTAGATAGTGTTGTGTGAATTGGCCACCATATTTATTTATGGTAATTACAGACCGACTCAACCGAGCAAAGACAAGCTAAGGCTTCATCAGAGAGATGTATTTTTTACTTACCTTACCTTAGATTTTTAGATTTTGGAAAGTCAAAACTATACATTTAACGTTGCTGTGCCCCCATTTGGCTTTTCTTGTGTAGAACGCATTTTTTTGACCCGTTAAGAAAGTTCCACTTATTTAATTCTTTACTGCACCATAAATAAGTTACAATAGGAGAGGTTAATGCTAGACAGCATTTTCTACCAGCCAACCTTGACAGGTGAAAAACAAAGAAGTTGGCGTGCATAAAATGTAGTAGAAAACAGTTTTGATAATCCTACGTAACATACCTACTCGCTATAAACTACATACAACATAATTATAAATACCTATGAAAAAAAATATATAAATATAGAAAATAAATAAATATATATACCTACCATATATTTATATACTTACTCTTTCAGGAGTTGTATTTTTAGCAAGGCATCCGATAGATTGAAAAGTTTTAGGCCTAGTCAAGTTCAAGCAGCGTATCCCGGAGAAGCGATGGACGGGGTCATCATGGGGAACCTCGTTCGGGATACACTCCGTGTCGGTTTTTCCTTCTTCTGTACAGCAGTATTGCTTTTCCTTTAAGTAATAAACTGAAAAAAGATTACAATGCTTTGCAATATCATATTAAAAGTCACTGCTAAACAAAATATATTTCAATTTTTTTTTTATAGTTGTTTCCTCGGTAAGGTATGGCCACATAGCTGTCACTTGTCGCCTAGATGTGGCCGTACCTTAAAACATTGTTCATTGCACACGCATTGGAATTGGATCTCTTTTTTAAGATAACGAAACTTTGTTAAAAATTCCTTAAAATTCCTAAAAAAAACTAAAACTAAAGAATAAAGAAAAATAATTTTTGCTCTCGTTTCGAGGTACAAAATCACAAACAGAATGAGAACATTTTTTTCATTCAGTTTTGCGTTTTATTTTGTAGATATTTATTTAATAAGCCCACTGGTTTTTTTAGCTCAACGTATTATACATTTACATATCTGTAAATAGTTCTAGTGTAGTTAGGTAAACATCTAGAAGACCATACAGTTGCCTATGTTTTTTCAAGCCACGTATATTACAATATTATAATTATTGTACCCGTAGAGTGTAACGGCCAGTTACGAGATCTAATATCTCACTGTACCCGAAGTCGGAGTTTTGCTACCACATTTCGTTACCAAATGTTGTTTTCGTTTCGCTTATTTGTCTCTCTCTATTATAAGGAGAAAATATGAGACGGCAAAAATACGTTACGTAGAGTTGTTGTCTCATCTTTTCTCCATACAATAGACAGAGACAAATAGGCGAAACGAAAACAACATTTGGTAACGAAATGTTGTAAATGCACTGGGACTTTGGGTACAGGGGCATGATTCTCGGGCCGACCGGGATTTTCAATGTCCCTTATACATTGAAATTAAATTATACATATTGGCATTGCACAACCCTGCACTTTTTCTACGTTTTTCGTATATCGTAACTGTCGAGGCTTCTACGATGAGGTCGTCGATGAATTTCTCAAGGAAATCTGCCATTCTCTCTTCTAAAAAAAGCAATAAAATAAAATTGCAAAATGATCCGAGATGAGCCGAGAATAAGGCCCCAGGTCTCAAACTACGACCGACTTATTGAAATCAGTTTTTTAAATACTTACGTGTATCGTGTTGTGATACAATTTCACTTGCCAGATACAACATTACCATAGTACCCAACGATGTGGTTAATGGATTTGACTCGGAACCTGATTGTAGGACATCTGTGCGTACGGCACGGGGTAAGGGCAAGTCGCAACCGCAAACTGATTTACGGGGCTCAAAACCTAGAAAGAAAAAAATGCACTGCTTTTTACAAATTAAATAAAACAAATATGCGTATACAGGATGTTACAAAACTACCCGTAAAGTCAGAGGAGATTAAATGCTGTATAACATAAACCAATTTTATTTTTCCTAAAAAAAAATAAACATTATTTTAACATTATATGAATGAAAAATAGAAAAACTATTAAAGAAGACAACTCTTAGGTAAAATAGGTACGTAGGCCTTTCTGTTAGATAATCGAGTTACCTGTAGGCCTACCACAAGCTCTGTCTGGCTCTGTCTCTGGCTCAGGTTTTGAGTCTATGTGAGTGCTGTCTATTAAATCCAGCGTCGAAACGTCACACACACAGTATAATACACTTCTGAGCACTCACACTGACTCAAAACCAGAGCCAAAGACAGAGCCAGATAGAGCTTGTGACTAATACTGACAAACCTTACTAGGGTTGACAAAATTTTTGGCTTTGTTATTTTTTACGGGGTATGTTGTAACACATTGTATATACATATTTACATACACATTATATGTGGGTGTACTTCAAATTCTCAGGGATTAAAATGGTTTTAAAGATAACTCTAAACATATTAAATATTTATTTCCAACATACCAAAAAAAAAACATGGTGGTAGCACTTTCGTGTGCGAATTCTTTACATTCCTAATTACTACTTATAGGTAGATTGGATCTAAGACAAGGCATCCACATTATCATTATCCTAAAGAAGTCTAATGCTGGACATACACCTCCCTCATACATTTCCTAACATCGTGAGGATACCGGCATATCGTAGAACCTGAAAAGTTCAAAAATATTTGCAAGTGCCCGAAAAGAGCCTCTTTGTGACGCACTTAAAACCCTTTCACCACACTTGGTTCGAAAGAATCAGTGACAAGATAAGAGGAAGATTCATTTCCTCATACATTTCACGATTCAGAGCCATCAACCGACTTCGCGATCTTTACAACGTATGTATCAATGAACATACCATGGGCAGGTCATATTTGACCTGCCCATGTCACGTACATGACATGCACATGACATGACATGACATGACATGCACATGACATGCACGGTTGTCAGTTCTTCGAGCTATTGCTCGAAGAACTGACAACCGTTGGGGAATAAAGGTTCTCGAATGGCGACCACGAAAACGGAAGATGAAAAGTAGGACGCCCACCCACCAGATGAACTGACGACATTGTTAAGATCGCGGGAAGTCGGTGGATGGAAAGGGCTCAGAATCGTTCTTCCTGGAAATGTGTAGGGGAGGTCTATGTCCAGCAGTGGACTTCTTCAAGCTGATGATGATGATGATGATGATGTACATACCCTCACTAAACTTAGCAGGCACGAGTCTCTTGTAGGGCATGCGATATGCACCGCTCGTAGGCCTTTTCAGATTGTTGCAGGAACCATCCAGGCGTCTTCCTTCTTTGGGATCACATGGCTCTATGTCAATGGTACACGATCTGTATTATTAAGAAAAATATTTTTTTAATAAAAATAATTGAAAAAAAATATGGACAATCCCAAATAAAACAAAAAGCATATCTAGCCCCAAACTAAACAGAGCTTATATAATGGGAACCAGATAGATATTATTGTATTTATATACATACATAGAATACAATATAACACCCAGCCAGATAAAGAAAGAAAGAAAAGCATTTTATTGACCCAAGCTTAATACACACAAGAATACCTACCTACTAAAAACAAAAAAATAAAATTCACTTAAAATGAGAACAGAAAAAGAAAATAACCATTAAAGGCAGCTGTCATACAATATAACGTTTAAATAGGTAATAATTAGTTAGGCCCCGGCTCAGTATAAGTAGATAACAAACATCTGTGATCACCACACAAATATTTGTTCTTAGATAGGGATTGAACCTACGCCCTACGACGCGGAAGGCAGAGCTACTACCAACTGAGCTATTATATAAAATAGCTTTAAGGGCAGTGTATATTTTTCAAATGATCATAGTTGTACTTACCGATGTGCCTTATTCAATACTTACGAAGTAATATTCTCTTTATTATAACGCTCTATTTCTTCTTTTGATATTATGGTACCGAAAAATCTATCGTAGATTATAGCATTTATACTACAGAACAAACTTAAAAAAATTAGAAACTTCATGTTAATGGTAATTATTCAAGCACATGCAGACTTGTAAAACTCAGTCTACAGAATGAATAAAATTGGTTCGACTCTGCTATTTATCTTTTTTTTTGGTAAAATAGCTTTTCCTGAAAACTGAAGGTGAATGTTTAAACAGCTGAAAATAATACTTCAGCTTTTCCTTATTCACCGACTTATCGCGATGTCGACTTGAGAAAAACTTGACTTTTTTGACTTAAGAAAAATTGGTTAACTAAAACCTATACTTGAATAATACTTGCTACTACCTATAACTTTTACAGTAGGTACCTTGTGCATTGTTATATCTAATTAAAAGCTTTTTTCAACAAAAAGCTTTTTTACGAAAATAACAACTTAATAATAACAAACAGCCATACTTATAAACGCAATTTGAATTGAGTCATTGTTTAAAGTTAGCCCTGTCACTATTTGTCATTACCCAGTGGTAAGAGATGGCAATAGTTTAAGCACAGCTTATCTTTTGACATATTTTTATATGTAAGGTCATAAGTTTCTACCCTAGGCGGTGCAGTTTTAACTGCTATCGACTTTATTTTTAAGACAGTAATCATTATTATACATTTCTCAAGGCCTTTTTAATATTCTTCTTGACATTTATTGGCAACAAAGTAAATAAAAGTCATCATATGCACCTGTTATGTACATTCCATTACAAAGATTAACATTAGCCCGTGACTTTACTTATTTATGTTCATTCCTTGTTTCAAGTCATCCACATCTAGATTAAATAACTTTTTAAAAACTCTCTTAAAAATAGGCACTTTATTGCGACTAATTGGCCCAAATGTAGCTAATCTTATACAATTCAGTTCAGTTTATTTATTGGTCACATATATAAAAAGTCACACGTCACATAAGCCTCCTTCTTCTTGCCCTTATCCCACTTTATGTGGAGTCGGCACAACATGTATTCTTCCTCCATTCTCTTCTGTCAGCCGTCTTCCTGTATTCACTCTTCTCTTATCCGTGTCATCTTTCACACATTTCATCCACGTTTTCCTTGGTCAATCTCTACTCACATATCCATCCACATCCATACTCATTACTCTCCTAGTTACATGACTTTCATTCCTCCTCATGACATGCCCGTACCATAAGTAAAGTAGAGTTTTTCTTTATTTATCTTTTGCCTACCTCTACATACCCATTATCTTTTAAATAACTTCAGTGTCACAAACAAACAGATAAAATTAACTAGATAGAGCATGATGTCAATTTATCATCAATAATATTTAAACTGTTGCAAGTGTTTGTAAAGATGTTTCAGCAGTGGTCAAAATTTGCAATTTAGGTTAATATCAGGTACCTACTGAGGCAGTTTTTTTTTACATTATATAGACCATCCTTTGGCTACAATCTCACCTGATGGCAAGCGACGATGTACCCGACGATGAAGCAGGATGGTCTAGAAGACCTATTCACTCTTGCCTTGAAGAGGCCCAGATTGTAGTTGTCAGGAAAAACAGGCGACGGCAAAGAGTTCCATTCCCTTGAGGTTCGCATAATGAAGGTGGAGCCAAAACGCTTAGTGCGAATGGGTGGTATGATAACCAGGTATGGATGGTACTGAGCCTTGCGACGACTAGTCCTATAGTACAAGAGAGAGATGGTGGTATGAGATCATGCAGTTCCTGACTACATTCCCCAGAATGTAACCTATAGAAGATCGATAGGCAAGCAACTTTGCGACTATGTGCAGGTTGCCCTCAAAATAAATACATGGAGAAAAATGCATACATTACGCTGACAAAAATAACCAACTAAAAAAATAAACAACTAAGAAGGTAAATGTGAGACTGATGAGTATGGATGTAGATGGATATGTGAGCAGAGGTAGACCAAAAAACATGGATGAACTGTGTGAAAGATGACATGGATAAGAGAGGAGTGAATGCAAATATGACGGCTGACAGAGAAGAATGGAGGAAAAAGACATGTTGTACCAACCCCATGTAAATTAGGAAGAAGAAGAAGAAGGTAAATAATCTCCGCGTAAAGTTTTTTTCTATACAGATCCCTTTATTGACCCTTGAGTTTCAGATTAATTCATTCTCTAACAAGGGTTCTTCTCCATTCGCGTGTGAAATTGAGTAGGAAATCATTAATTATTCATATTTTCCTCATCGTTTTATAACTAAGCTAGCCGAATAAACTGTTTTATCAGATTAATAAATTAAAGTTAAATGTGGAATTTCATGAAAAAAACTCTATTTAATAAGTAAACGAACTTAAATCTCACCTAACGAAATGAGGTTACCAATGCCTAATAGATTTTTGCAATACCACCAAGACACCTGTGTTTTTAACTCTTTATTAACTCTGAATAGTATAATAATAAAAACATTAAGTAACAATTTATTAAGAACAATAGATGTACAGGGTATGCAATTGTACATGTGCAAATTATATCAGGCCCATTAAAAAAATGTAAGCAAAATAAAAAAATTGAAGCAGCTTCCTTAAACGTTCTTGATTGGCGTGACCTACGAGGCATGCTTGTTTTAAACGATGGATACCACTTAACATCATATGGGCCATATGCTTGTTCCATCATCTAGTTATATGTATAAAAAATCATCTAGCTCTTCAGTATTAAATTGTACATAAATAATAACTTATTATATAAGGCGTCCATAAGGGTTCCGGCCCGCTACATTCCAATAAGCTGGTGGTCCACATGAGAGGTCTTTCCAAATTGAGAAGTCCATGTTCTTGATTTGATGACAGCCAACAATCTGATTGCTGAAAAAAATATTACTTTAAACATGTAAGCCAAATAGAACTTTAACCGAAATATTGCCCTTATTCTGGGGTAAAATAACCGTAAACGTATCTTTACATCAATTGTAGATGACTTATATAGCGTCAGGGATAACTGATTTTGCTCATGTCCCCATTTACGGGACGCTATAGTGCTAGGGACTGGATTTTAAGATGGAATAGGGTTGCCCAGCACCTATACCATCCTGACAGCTTAGCAGGCCTATAATCTACAGGAAAGATATGGTGACATGGATGAGCGGAGCTGACTAAGCCACGGGTTTCTTCTTGATGTTTTCCTTCACTATTTAAGAGCATTGCCCATACATATTTTTCGAAGAGATAAATCAAAAGGCACGACCGGATTTGAACACACGTCCTTAGGATTTGAAGTCAGGGGTTGCTACCACTAGCCCACTAGTATTCTACTGGGCAGGCATTTTCCCCACAAACCTTAGTGGTTTCCTCAGTGCTATTTATAATAATAAGATTATGTATTTTTTTAGAAGATAAATAAATAAAAAAAAAAAAAAAATTCAAGGACAGATGGTTAAAAATAAGGTACGTATTTTGTATATTTGGATCCCCGGGTACAATTATAGATCATCAGAAATAAATAAAACATTTGGATATTACCTTGGTCCAATCCTGGTAAATGCACTAGGTTGTATCTTGGATACCGAATCTCCTACGTCGCAAAGCACTCTAGCTATAGTTACTTTTCTCACTTCAAGGAGTTGCGCTGAAAAACCGTATTCTGTTAATTTAAATTTTCATCAATAGCAGCTTCCTTTGTTTTTTATTAGGTCCACAAATCAAAACTCAAGCCTGCGCACACCTAGGTTGCTAGCGATAGCGATCAATGAAACGCTGTCAAATATCGCTTTCAAATGATCTAAGCTCAATCAATCACAAGGATCTAATCATCTGATCAATCTGATCATTTCCTATAATTTTTCAGCTTGTTTAGTTATTATCATCATCATCAGTAATAGGGCGCCATTTTATTCGCCACTCTTTCCAGCCCTTGATGATGAGTCACATCCACGGATTCCCAGCACTCACAACCATGTCGTTCGTTCAATAACAGCGATATAGATATTAAAGGATATATACTTACGGAAAGTAAAAGCATTAGGACGTTCAGGTCTTTCATACCAGTGTCTATCAGACACCAGATTCCTGAGAAGCTGGTCTACCATCAAACAGTATACTGTTTGAGGCATACTACCTCCAGGAACGTGTTTCTCCAACCAGATGCCAGCCATAAGGTCTAAATCCTCGATGTTTTTGTAGTTGTCCCTTAGAGTTTCTATTCTCTGGAAGCATTAATAACCAACTTACCTACAAAATCACACTTTACAAACAATGACGTATGCAGAAAATATAAGAAGCACACACTTCTAAATAAATAAATAAATATTATGGACAATTTACACAGCACTACCCAGCCCCAAACTAAGCTGAGCTTGTAACCAAATAGTTGATATAATACTTGATTAATTTTTGTTTACTTAATACATACTAAGAATACAATTTAACACCCAGACAGATAACAAACATCTGCGTTCACCACACAAATATTTGTTCTCGATGGGGATCAAACCCATGACCTAGGACGCAGAATGCAGAGCTACTATCAACTGAGCTGAGAGGCCATCAGTCAGTCATAAATAGTAATCCGTTTGCATTTAATCACAATACATGATCTATAAAAAAATCTAAGCTTTCTGTTTTTCGATTGCTTAACATCATCAGCATAAAAAAGTCCACTACTGGCCAAAAGGGAAGCACAATTTTAAGCTTCACCACCAGACTTCCCACAATCTTTGCGTATCATAGTTTTTTACCTCAGGATCAATGATACCATCCAGGTCTTTCCAGTATTTAATAGGTTTGCCGTAACAGAACTCTCTGTACTTAATATAAGGTTGGAAGCCAAAGTGTCTGCCTTTAGTCAAATCACTGGTGGGCATATCGCTAGCTTTCTGATGTGGACCAAGCCCCACATTAGCAATCTGGAAAAAACAAAACGTCTTCAGCTAAATTGAGTGAATATTGGCGGCCTTTAAAATGCATCTTCTTCTTCTTAGGGTGCCTCTCCACTACTGAAGGTCGACAGTCATCCTTTGAAACTTTTTTTTATCTAGGGTAAGCCTAAATAGGTATTCTACTTTCTTGATCCTGGTCCATTCCCTGATGTTGCAAAGCCATGATGTTATTCTTCTACCTACTCCTCTTTTGCCCAATTAAAATCGTATATGTTCTGTTGCCTCATACTTACGTCGGAGTCAACAACGTAGTCAGCCGCTGCACTCGCTTGCCTGAAGGAGCCTTGAGTCATTTGGTCCAAATTGTCATCTAAATCGAAGTATCCAGTTCTGAGCGTCAGATTAACTATAGGAATTTGTTTCATGTATGCTCCATTAGTGTCGTACATCCTAAAAATAAGAAATTCATGTCAACATGTTGGCTTATTCAAAGTGGTCCTTTAGTAGGTTTTATTTAGCTTAGCATGCCAATAAGTATGTTACCATATCTATGATTGTCTTTTTAAAAGCCACCAATAACATCTGTTTTTGTAACTATAGGCAAAATAATGTTTCTCACTTCAAAGCGCCCTCCTGCATTGTATGGAACCATCGAAGCACATACGGATACTCAAGAGACAGTTGGGGTAATACCAAAGGATTGTAGACATCTCTGAATGCGTAAGTTGGTGTAATGACTCCGTCCCTTTCTACGTTTTCTCTCCCTGTAAATTGTATAAACTTGGTCATGCCTGCATTAGTACGCTTAGTGGCAAATAAACTTTAGAGGAAAATATTTTTTTGTCTAGTTTCCTCTTTTTGTTTTCAATCTCACCTGCAAGAAGTGGTATAATTTCATAATATAATATCTGCAATGCGATAGCAATATTTATATCCCTTGCAGTGTCAAACAGTTTCTGATCATTCCAGCAGGGATTCACTTTGGCCAACTCTTCAGCAATGTGGTTGTGTAGTCTCCAAAACCATATGAATAGCATATTGATTCCAGCCAGTGTGTTGGCACCATCGTCAGCTGAAAACATAATAGTGATAGGGACATGTTTTACGTTTGTAGAGCTCTTTGTGAAGGGCTCGTCCGAGGATGTACTACCACCATGCTTATTTCTGCCGTAAACCGATACCAACAGGATATGACTGTCCTCTCAGCTCAGTTGGTAGAAGCTCTGTCTTCTGCGCCGTAGGTCGTGGGTTCGATCCCCACCGTGACAAACAAACAAACATTGTGAACAAACATTTGTGTGATGAGCGCAGATGTTTGTTCTCTGTCTGGGTGTTATATTGTATTCTAAGTATGTATTTTGTAATTTGGGGTTAGATGGTGCTGTGTGTCCAAGATATTTATTTATTTATTTTATGTCCTGTATATAATGTAGTATAATGTTCAAAGATTGAGAGCAGTACTAGAAAATATTACTTTAAGGAATATTGAAATTATAAAGAGTGGTACTCACGAGCGTCATGGCATCTAGTCTCAGCCAGTCTATCATTCAGTAAACAAATGTTTACTTGAGTTTTAGTGCTTGGAGGCCAAATTCTTCCGTTTGACAACTCATACTTTAGCAGACCACCTTCCAACATTCTGAACTTTTTCAACAATTTTTCCGAATTTCCGTAAACAACAGACAAGTCCAGTAAAGGAGTTGTTGACGAAATCTAGAATAAAATCAGCAGTAAGTAACAATATATTTCTGATAGACTGGCTGGATGGAGTCAGAAAATCAGACAAGAAGCATCTAATAGCTCTTTACCGGAATTACTTCCACCCTTCTCTGTCTCCACTCAGTAGGCCTACCATGAGCTCTGTCTGGCTCTGTCTCTGGTTCTGATTTTGAGTCTGTGTGCGTGCTCACCAGTGCATTATACTGCGTGTTTGACGTTTTGACGTAGGATTTATTTAGTCGACATCGACACTCACACAGACTCAAAATCAGAACCAGAGACAGAGCCAGACAGAGTTCATGGTAGGCCCACAGGCTACTGCTCCTCTTACCTTTTTGTCGTCGATCCAATTGGATCAATCATAAAACTAGAATCTTAAGACTTGTCACTTACTTCTTAATGCACTCGCCTGTAGTGGTAGTAAGATAATAACTCCACCTTCCTTTAGATTAGGCCGAATAAGGTTCTCGAATGGTGACCATGAACTGGAAGGCGAAATTATGGGCGCCCACCCACCAGATGGACCAACGACATTGTTAAGGTTGCAGGTACTCGGTGAATGGAAAGGGCTCAGAATCGTTCTTCCTAGAAATATGTAGGAGAGGCCAGCAGTGAACTTCTTCAGGCTGATGATGATGTTGAGGCCGAATAAGCTGTCAAGGTGGTACAAGTGTTTATTCTATCTTGGTGCTCATAATCCTGTCTCAGACACTATAGCGCCTCGCAAGAAGGGTTTGTGCAATCACTAGTTGCCCCCAACGCTGTATAAATCATCTACAATAGATGCTGTTGACTGTTACTTACTCTTGCCGGTGTAGTATTTTTCCCAATGCATCCAATAGATTGAAAGGTCTCAGGCCTAGTCAAGTTCAGGCAGCGTATGTTGGAGAAGCGATGGACGGGGTCATCATCAGGGATCTTGTTGGGAATACAAGCGTAGTCGGTCTTGCCTTTTTCCGCACAGCAGTATGGCTTCCACAACACGTAGTTAACTGAGAAACAATAAACAATTTGTATGTCGAACCTGACAACCGTTGGGGAATAAAGGTTCTCGAATGGCGACCACGAACCGGAAAACGAAAAGTAGGGCGCCCACTATATTGTTAACATCGCAGAAGTCGGTGGATGGAAAGGGCTCAGAATCGTTCTTCCTGGAAATGTGTAGGGGAGGCCTATGTCCAGCAGTGGACTTCTACAGGCTGATGATGATGATGATGATAATGTCGAACCAACTGAAGTTGATAGGAAAATTCCTTTACATTTAAAAAATTCTTGAACTCAAGTTTTTTAGTAGTTGACAAATAAAAGTCCTGTAACAGTGTCAGGTATGTATCAACTGAGTAGTAAATAATAATTATTCATTAAAGATTCTGCATAAAAATCTGTTAAATTAGTGTTGTGAACTATAGAAACTTTTTATAAATAAAAAGACAAATAAATACCTATAAAAAACCAACCACCAATTAATTGTTCAAACTGTTTGTGGGAAAAAATATATCCACTAACAATCCCTACTATTAATAATTAAGCGCTGTTCTCATGTTGATTTAAAAACATTGAATCTGTATTTAATGACGGTGAGTGTTCATTTTATGCTGGTCAAAGTAACCATACCTACTAACCAGACATCCTTTAAAAATTGTGAGTGTTTTTCGGGATAAAAGTATCCTAGGTCCTTCTCCTGGTTCTAAGCTACCTCCCCACCTATTTTCAGCCAAATTGGGTCAGCCTTTCCTGAGTTATAATTAGTGTGACTAACACAACTGTCTTTTATAATATAAAAAAACGAAGTTGGATTATTTACACCATAACTCAAGAACGGCTAGACCGATTTCAATGAAGCTAAAAATAAATACATAATTAATAACTTGGATACAGGCTACTTTTTATCTCAAAAATATAACGGAAATAAGAAATGGAACGTGGCGATTAAAGCCGCGGGCAGCAACTAGCTTTTTTTATAAAGAATTTTTTTTAAATTAAAATAAAAATTTCTCCTAACTAGGTAGGTGGTCTGACCAACTTAGGGAGAGAAACACATCATAAAACTGGCTTCTAGTTCTATGATGAAGTAAAAATGGTGCCCTGGACCATTACTATATACAACGAGGACTGAGGACATTCTAACTTAGACAATCAAGACATTCTAATGATCACGATCTTCTGTCATAATGTGCCGACTACAGACGGGTTCAAAAATCGACTTACTTGTATCGTGTTGGGACACAACATCGCCTGTCATGAACACCAAGTAGTTAACAGCCAATTGAGTGAACTTCTGGCTCGGCACCCTCCCTTCAGGAAGAAGACCAGTGCGTAGGCGACGTGGTAAGGGTAGATCTGCGCCAGAGACTGCTTTGCGGGGCTCGTAATCTGGGAATCAAAGATGATTATTAAATAGAATAAGTTTAAGACACTTGAAAAACCAACTTCATGGCCAAAATATTATACCATTTGGGACCAATTATATAATAGACTTTTCAAATAAAAAAATTGACTAAATTTGTTCATGACAGGGGTACCTAGGCAATAAAAAAAACCAAACGGTTAATCTGATGTTTATGAAATTTCTGTGGGATCTGGATATATTATTTTTCCAACCATATTGGTTCAGTAGTTTAGCCATCGGAAGTCAGTTTTTCAAGTTTTTTGAACTTTACTATTTTTAAAAACGTATCCTGCTTTGAAATGTGGGTAAATTAACCTTTATCAAAAACAGCAGGCAAAACCCTTACAAAGGGCGTATGACCAGCTCCTCTCGTGGGGTTGTCCAGGTTGTTGCAGGACCCATCTACTCGCCTCCCTTCATTCGGATCACAAGGCTCTATGTCAGCTGTGCACCAACTGAAATAAAACAAAACATTTTATAGGAGAAAATAATCTACCCCTCTTTATATAGTTACCTAAATCCAAATAAACAGGAGCATTTTTAGGTAGCAATATTAAAAAAAAAACTTCCAAAACGATTTGGAAGCAAAAATTGTTTAGCTCGGAAGATTGTGATCTACACTACTATTAATTTACTCATACCATAGTTCATTTTTATACAGATTTTATACATAAATAAAAGACAATGTTAATTTACACTTTACATTAGTACTTACAAAGTTGTATTAGCTTTATCATGTCGTTTTAATTCCTCTTTTGTGATACGGGTCCCATGGTACGCGTCATAGAATATAGCATAGCTTTTATAAAACAAAACTATAAACACGAACAAACTTTTCATTTTAAACTAAATAAAATTAAACACATCTGAATGTAAACGGTTCAGTCTGCAGAATGAATTGGTTTTGTTGTTATAAATTTATATAAACACCGTTAGGTGAGTCAGCCAATGATAAGCTGAAGGGTTCTGCAGATATTTTTGACGTGACAACGTCTTATAATTCGATGGAGCCGGCTGCACGCACGAAAAAACATGACGTCATGCGGCGTTACCTCGCTCTGAGGCGTTCCATTTAAGGCTTGAAGTGCAAACGAGAGCGCGGAACGAGCGACCAAGAGGCACAATCGGCCTTCGCGTTCGGCAGCGTTCGATATCTGTCTCTCTCCTACTTGAGTGAGCGATGCGTCCGCGTGGACAGCTGTATGACGTTGTCACGTTCAACTATCGTCAGTAAACCGACTTTACAGACAACCGATTTTTCAACAGCTGGATGATTGTGTAATTCTGTTGCTATCAAAAGTTAGATACCTACTAACAAATAAAATATACAAACAAGGAGCAGCGATCACCTAATATCTTGTTGCAATTATTTATCGACTTTTAAAGCAAAACTTTTACTTTATTTTTGTTTACTTATATAAACATTTGATCAAATCACATTTTCAATCTAGTTGCAGGATTTTTAAAATAAAATGATGAAATTGTGTTTATTTCAGGGTACATCAGCTAAAATAAGCTTAAACCAATTTTAAAAATCATAAAAACAGGACATTATGTTCGTCCTAATACAATATTAAAAGGAGCCTCTCTGAGACGCACTTAAAATCCTTTCACCACACTGGGTTTAAAGAACCAGTGACATGATAAGAAGAAGAATACAATATTTCAGACTGCTGTAGGTACTTTTTTAAATAAGGATTTCATATTAATCTAAGACACCCTAAAACGGTATTTGTAGCAATAAAAAACCAGTTGAAGTATATTATTATTAGAACAGACACGTATAAAACTTGTTGTTGTTGTGGTACAGTCAACGCCTAAAGCATAGGTCTTCTTATCGTGTCACTGGTTCTTCGAACCAAGTGTGGTGAAAGGGTTTTAAGAGCGCCTCAAAACGGCTTCAAGGTTTAAGTAAAAAAATTAGAAGGGATCTTTTGTTTCGTAATATCACACGCTTTTTATAGTTTACGTAAATTGCTTATGTTTTTATCAAAATAACTTTAAAATTCAAATCATTGGAATTTTATTTAATTATAATGACGTTTTGTTTTAAAAATACATTTAATTTTTTAATAAAGATGATGCCACATTATTTACGAGATTAAAAGTTTTCAAGAAAAACAGCTTTGTTATTTGCATTTAAAGTGAAAAGAAAAGTTAACGATTAGCATCATTAGTGTAGGATCTGGGAATGTGAGGATATGAAAGATGATAACGGAACGTAAGAGAAAAGTGTGAAACGGAACGTAGTATGAACGGTTGATTGAGAGCTTATGGAACGAATGGATGAATGTTTTAATTAATAAGATGATGAATGAAATGGGTCTCTTTTCCCTGGGAACGCAAGACGAACGCCACGTACCAAAATTGCAAAATTGTATTCTGGATTGAAATAAAAAGCAGTCGAAGAAAATATCACTTTTATTGCTCCGCATCCCACAAATTGGGGGCTCGTCCGGGATCGAAGCAAAAAATCATTTTCTACGACGGTCGACGACGGCAATCAGTTTACTCCACGAGGCAAGGCGTGCATCAACCGGCATCCACGACGACGAGGTTATTTTTTCACACGAGACGTAACGAAGAATAACTACGTACGATGCCAAGACGACTGTTGAGCAAGCATCATCGTTCCTTATCGTTTGACGACGCTGACGATTTGGATACGGACTACGACGGCAAGATGACGACGGAGAACAAAGCACCACATGTGGGTATGTTTCACCTCATGGAAAATTTGATCCCCAAGTACGACGGACAAGACGAAAGCTACTCAGCGCAAAGATGGATCCGAGATATCGAAGATAACAGCGAAATATTCGAGTGGACACCGACACAAAAACTTCTGGTGGCGAGGCGATCGCTGGCGGGTACAGCAGCTTTGTGGCTACGAGCGGAAGAAAAAACATTTAAGACGTGGGAAGAGCTAAAGACGGCGTTGGCGAAGGAGTTCCCCGACAGCATCGACAGTAAGACTATTCACGAGCTAATGAGTAGTAAAAAGAAGAAATCTGACGAAAAATGTCTCGATTTTATGTTCGCCATGAAAGAATTGGGTAAAAGAGGCAAGATGCCCGACTACGTGGCTATCAAGTACATTATCGACGGAATACCCGACGTCGAAAGCAACAAAATCATGTTGTATGGCGTTAAGACGTATGGCGACTTGAAAGAAAAGTTGAAGATTTACGAGACTATACAAAGCAAGATGACGAAGAATATAATAAAACCTACTGCAACTGCAATCACAACGACGAGAAAGCCTAGAAACAAGTGGATGATTCGGTGCTATGGCTGTGGAGAGATGGGGCATTCATCACACGATTGTCCATCAAAAGAAAAAGGCCTCAAATGCTTTAAGTGTAATGAGTTCGGCCATGTTGGTTCGGCGTGTCCAACGAAAAAACCAACAGAAGCGGCGGCCAGTAGCAATCACCAATCATGGAAGAGTTCCGGTTCCGGCAGCAAGCAGAAACGTTCATTCATTACTTCGTCAATGGCGACACCAGAGGGCGCGGCGATCGATGACAGTGGCAGTTCACTCACCAAGATGGCGGCGACGGAAAACTGTCATGGCGGCGAATATGGTGTTTTCGATGTAAACAAACAAAGACAAGATGAACTTCGCGGTAATAAACCCGTGAAATGGGTAAAATTAATGTGCGGCTACCGAGTAAAATGCGTAGAAAATTGTGAAAGTGCGGTCGTAGATATAGGTTGCGGAGACAATGCGTTAATAGACTCAGGCAGTGAAGTGAACTTGATTTCGAGTGACTTTTACAAAGAGATAGGATCTCCTGAGTGCTGCCAGGATCCAGACGTTACTCTCACGGGCCTTGGGGCTGCGTCAGTGCGTACGCTAGGCAGCTTCACAACAGACATTGCGATCGACAATCGAAGATACAGTGACGTGCGTTTTTACATCATTACTAGAGACTCTATGCCGTATAATTTAATTTTAGGGCACGAATTTTTACAAACGGTGGTCACAATTATGAAAGACGGGTGTGTGTGGATGAAACCTTCTGATTCTTGGATCAGTGAGATTGAGTGTTTTCAATGTTCTGTTGATTCTTTAGGTCATGTGTTGGAGGAAGATGTTAAACAAAGAGTGGCAAGGTTGGTGGACGAGTACAAACCATGTCAGACGAAGGAAGCTCCAATTGAACTGAAGATCACACTGAAAGATGACATCCCAGTAGCATCGCGACCACGGCGAGTTTCTCTCGCTGAGCAAGGAGAAATTGATGAGCAAATTACTCAGTGGCTCGAAGAAGGCATCATTCGGGTGAGTTTCTCTGAATATGCTAGCCCACTAGTACTTGTGAGAAAGAAAGATGGTAAACTTAGAATATGTGTAGATTACAGGTTGCTGAATAAGAAGATTATGAAAGATGAATATCCATTACCACTCATTGATGATCATGTAGACAGATTAGCAGGAGCAAAGGTTTTTTCTGCGCTAGATTTAAAGAATGGATTTTTTCATCTCAAAGTTCATGAAGATTCGATTAAGTATACATCTTTTGTAACAATGAAATCGCAGTATGAATTTTTAAAAGCACCTTTTGGATTATCCACATGTCCTAAAGTATTTACAAGATTTATATCAATAATATTTAGAGAATTGATAACACGAGGTATTGTCATAATTTTCATAGACGATTTACTGATTCCAGCGAGCGATGAAGAACAGGCAGTTGAGAGACTAGAAGAAGTATTGAGAACTGCTGCGGAGTATGGATTGATAATCAATTGGAATAAATCTCAGCTTCTAGTGAGGAGAGTGGAATACTTGGGCTATGTAATTGAAGACGGTACAGTCAAGCCATCACCAGCTAAGATGGATGCAGTGATGAAGTTTCCAGAACCTAAAAATGAGAAGCAGCTCCACAGTTTTCTTGGACTCTGTTCTTACTTCAGAAAGTTTATCGAGAATTATGCAATGATTGCACGACCTTTAACTGAAATGTTGAAAAAAGATAAGAAGTTTAAATTTCAAGATGAGCATAAAATTGTTTTCAAGATCCTGAAAGAAAAGTTGGCAAGCAAACCTGTCTTGAAAATATATGAGCCGAGTGCTGAAACAGAGCTTCACACAGATGCTTCCAGTGTTGCTTATGCAGCCATATTGATGCAGAAAGATAACAGCGATTTACAATTACATCCTGTACATTATATGAGCAGAAAGACATCTGATGCTGAAAGCCGATATACGAGTTATGAGTTAGAAGCCTTAGCCATAATTGAAGGTATAAAGAAATTCAGGCACTACTTGTATGGAAAACATTTTAAGATAGTGACAGATTGTAAAGCATTTCAGATGACACTCAACAAGAAAGACTTGGCAACATCTACTAGAGTTGTACGATGGATTTTGTTTCTACAAGATTATGATTATGAAATTGAACACAGAGACGGATCAAGAATGAGACATGCTGATGCTCTAAGCAGAAACCCATACGTGGGAACTATCTTTTCAGATTTGCATAGTAATTTACGACGTGCCCAAGAGTGTGACGATGGTCTGAAGGCGATTATAAAGATTTTACTAGAGGAAAAGCCCTTCAATGACTTCTGTTTACAGAGAGGAATACTATGCAAGGGACCTGAACAATGTATGGTGGTACCACAGAGAATGGAGCTGGAGATCATCAAAAGAGCTCATGAGAATGGTCATTTTGCTAAGAAGAAAACCATGGAATTAATTGGTAAAGAATACTACATTTCTCAGCTAGGAAAGAAAGTGGAAGACTTTATTGCTACGTGCATACCATGTTTGTTGGCATCCAGGAAGAGTGGGAAGCAGGAAGGATTTTTGAATCCAATAGAGAAGGGTGATACACCACTAGATACCCTGCACTTGGACCACATAGGACCAATGACTGAGACACGTAAGCAGTATAACTACATACTCACCGTAGTTGATGGTTTCACCAAGTTTGTTTGGTTGTTTCCAACAAAAACAACATCAGCTCAAGAAGTATTGAATAAGATGAGTATTCACCAAGGCACCTTTGGAAATCCAAGAAGAATAATAACAGACCGAGGTACAGCTTTTACAGGCCACGACTTTACCAACTTCTGTGAAGAGGAAAATATAGAGCATATAAAAATCACAACTGGGGTTCCGAGAGGCAATGGACAGGTGGAAAGAATACACAGGACACTGATATCAGTTTTGACAAAACTATCTATTGAGAAACCAACGCAATGGTACAAACTTATCAGCAGGGTGCAGAGAGCACTGAACAGTACTCATCAAAGAAGTATAAATACAACACCATATGAGTTATTACTAGGCACTAAAATGAGAAGAAAAGAAGATATTGAACTGTTTCAGATGCTGAAAGAGGAAGAAATAGATAATTTCATCAAAAACCGAGAGGAGCTTCGAATAAATGCGAAGAAACAAATTTTAGATGTACAAGATGAAAATAAGAAAAACTTTGATAAAAGAAGGAAACCTAGCATCAATTATAAAGAGGGAGATCTTGTATGCGTCAAGCGGACACAGTTTGGGGCAGGCCTGAAGATAAAGCCAAAGTTTTTAGGACCATACAAGATAACAAAAGTGAAGAGAAATAATAGATATGATGTAGAGAAAGCTGACTCAAACACTGAAGGACCGAATAAGACCACAACATCTTCCGACCACATGAAGCCATGGCCAGACTATGTTAGTGATGAGGACAAGTAAAATTTAAATCAAAAGGTTAGTTTTTCATTTAATAACAGAACTGCTTGAAAGAAGATGTAAGTATGATTGTGCACTCTACCTACATAAAATGTAATAATAATAAGATGCCCTATTTATGATGTTTGTATACCTAACTATTATTACATACCTAAGCTTATTCTAAATTATGTTACCTACCTACAAGATGTCATGAACTATATACCTACCAAGATTATACATAACATAGTGTAATAAAATAAGAATAAGATTTAAAACTTAAAAATGTTAACTTTTATAGTGAATAAGATTTAACTATGTGTAAGTTTTTTTTTGTGTCAAGATGTTTATGCTGTGTTAGTAGTTAAGATTGTATGCGAGTGAGAATTGTTGTATGAGAGGTTTGTAAGGGAGGTATGTATGTCTGAGGGCAGACAGGCACAGGAGGGCCGAGTTGTAGGATCTGGGAATGTGAGGATATGAAAGATGATAACGGAACGTAAGAGAAAAGTGTGAAACGGAACGTAGTATGAACGGTTGATTGAGAGCTTATGGAACGAATGGATGAATGTTTTAATTAATAAGATGATGAATGAAATGGGTCTCTTTTCCCTGGGAACGCAAGACGAACGCCACGTACCAAAATTGCAAAATTGTATTCTGGATTGAAATAAAAAGCAGTCGAAGAAAATATCACTTTTATTGCTCCGCATCCCACATTAGCTTGAAGCAATAGCGTTTTTCATTTGCATGTAATTTATAGTTTTATCTATCACGAATAAAGGTTCTCGAATAGTGACCACGAACCCGAAGACGAAACATAAGGCTCCCAATCACCAGATGGACCGACGTCGTTGTTAAGATCGCGAGAAGTCAGTGGATGGAAAGGGCTCAGAAACATTTTTTCTGAAAATGTGTAGGAGAGGCCTTTGTCCAGTAGTGGACTTCTGAGGCTGATGATGATGATGAAAATTCTAAATAATAATAAATAATGCGGACATTCTACACAACACTATCTAGCCCCAAACTAAGCAGAGTTTGTACTATGGGAACCAGATAGCTGATATAATTAAATACTTTTTTTTGTAAATACATAAAATAAAATATAACGCCCTAAATATAAATATAAGTTCATTTAAATATAAGTTCATTTCTAAGACTGTGGCTTAACCAAAGCCGAAAATGATTTCCATTCCGTCAGTGTAAATTCAAGGAACAAAATACGTTATTTGCGTTCATACCAACGTAATCCATGTTGACACTGTGTA
Source organism: Thera britannica (assembly GCA_939531255.2). Lineage (NCBI taxonomy): Eukaryota > Metazoa > Arthropoda > Insecta > Lepidoptera > Geometridae > Thera > Thera britannica. The sequence goes on along the minus strand of OW618034.2, from coordinate 13,886,777 downwards.
ATCCTCTGGCCAAACCGCAATATTTCTTTGGGCCAACTTTAATATTTGGCCTTATCCGCCATGGATCTGGTAAGCCCTGGTTTTTTAGTAAGCGGTGAACAGCAGATGACAAACGTTATTTTTTGCTAATATTGCGTTTACAATTCGATGGAGCCACCTGCACGCATGGAAAAACATGACTCATGTGGCGTTACCTCGCTCTGAGGCATTCCAATCTAATTTTAAGGCTTGAAATGCAAGCGAGAGCTTCTTTTCAAAAATGCAACCATTCCATCAGTATTTTCTTATGACGTTGTCACGTCAACTATCGTCAGTAAACCGTCTTTACAGACAACCAATTTTTTTTGGCTCCGTTATTTCAATCGTTATTTTTAATTTGTGTTTTTGGGTTCGCAGTAAAATTTTTCAAAGTCAGAAAGTTATACTTAGCCAAAAAATCAGGGTTCAAGTTTGTTAACGCATTGAGAAATATGTGAAGGACAACACTGTAGTTTTTTTATGTTTGTAATTTTTTCTCGCCTTCAATTAAAAATTGACAAAGCTTTAAAAATTGACGGTCGTCGCATTTTGGGAATCTAAAGCTTAAACAAACTCAGGGTTTAATAGCAGCACAGAATTCGGTGCTGAATCGCTTTTTATTAAAAAAAATACTGTTACCTAGCCTTCTTCTATGCTAGGTTTATTTTTGCTAGTAAAAATCACAGCATGTTTATGTTGAGAGCGAGGATACACATTTTGAGCATGAAAAAATCTGGAGACCGTTAGTTATAAATAAAATAAATAAATAAATATTGTAGGGAATCCACACAACACTATCTAGCCCCAACAACACTATCTAGCCCCAAATTAAGCTGAGCTTATACTATGAGAACCAGATCACTAATACTTAAATATTTTTTTTGTAAATACGTATTAAGAGTACAATATAACAGCCAGGCAGAGAAGAAACATTTGCGGTTCTATCCCCAGTTTTCAGTTCTTGGATAGAACTTAAGACCTACGGCGCAGAAGGCAAAACAACTACCAACTGAACTGAGTTATAAAACGATTTTGAGACTTGAAAAAGATCGCTCAGTAGATATACACTCGATAACGGTAGAAACAAGTGCTAAAAACACTGACAGTAATAATTTACGTACATCTCTGTATTCGGAATTCAGAAAGAAACGAAGAAGAAAAACACCAAACGACAAACATTAAATCTGTTTTCGATTCCAGACTCGTATCATGGAAATCGATACACATTTGTGCGGCATTGGTTGGTACGTGAGCGCGGTCCCAATAGTGGGACTTTCGGCATGTTGGCACTACAATTTGACTTTTAATGTGCATGTATAGTTTTATCGTTGTGTGCGTGGAATACTTTGTCGTATGTTGTAGAACTGAAACAAGAGGTAGAGGACGATCGGAAAAATGATGGGAAGATATCTTTATGGAGAAAGCGGGATGAAACTGGATGCCAAAGTCCAGAAACAGAGAACTGTGGAAGAAAATGGAAAAGGCTATCTGCTTCTCTAAATTAAATTAGTAAATAAGAAATAGAAGAATAATTATTATAAAAATAAATGAGAAAAGAAACCTTTAGATAGATAGATAGATAAAACTATATTGTAGACAAGGATACAATAATTAAATAAAGTACAATGAGCGGCCTTATCGCTAAAAGTAATTACTTCCAGACCTTATTCCTATATAACCTACTAATAATAAAAAATAAAAAGTGTTAAAAAATTAAAGTAAAAACGTACTTTTGTAATAAAAGTTAGTGTAAAGTAGTTTCTACCAATTTATAAAACTTTTTTTATAATGACATTATTTAATGATTTTGTCTTTTATAATGAGCCTTTATTTCTATAAAAGCTGTGTCGTAAATGTGGAAGAGGCCTATGTTCAGTCGACTTCATCAAGCTTACGCTGATGATGTTACTTCAAACGTCAATAAATACGTCCGGGATGGCAGACTATCAATAAAATAATCACATTGATAATGGGGTCAATCCCCGCTTTATTTTTTGAAAACAGGTTTGGCACAAAGACGAGTTCTTTAATGAAAATGTTTATGTGTCAATTTCGATAAGCATTTGCATACCTACATAATAATTAAGCTATCTGAAGATCAGTTTTAGCCGTTTTTTTTTGTCTTTTGGTTTATTTTTATTACAAGATGCAGTTAATTATCGCTTGATAAGTAATTTTAACTGACTTTATATAAACAGGAGGTTCTCAATTCGGTTGTTTTTAATTTGTTTAATTTTGATTATTCTAAATTTCAAACCGTTGTGTAGCGGTTTCCGTCTGCTTCATTGTTTTAGTCAATCAAGTAACTATAAGTGGAAATTTTTAAGTAGCCTTAAGTATCTATCCTCTTTTTTGTATCCAATTTTTAGCTGTAAGTTTTCCTAAGAAAAAAAAAACCAAGAATTCGTCATTTATAAACCGATTTTTTTTTTAAAGGTACCCTACTGATTCTCCATAGAAATTTTATCAAAATTGGTTCAGCAGTTTGGCTATGAATTCAGTATTTCAAGTTTTTTAACCTTCACTTGTTTTTTTATATTTTTAATACAGCCTGCACATTGTCGCTTGATAAGTAATTTTATTGAAAACAAGTGTTGGAAAATAATTTACTCCTACTTCATTTTTGATTGTTTTATATTCCTCAAATTCTGTTATAAACAATGACTCAATCTATACTAATAATAGAAAGAGGAAATGTTTGTTTGGTTGCATGGAGTTATCTCTGGATCTTCTGAACCGATTTAGAAAATACTTTGACCAGTAGAACGCCATTTTATTTGTGAATGTCATAGAATTTTTTTTTTTTATTGATTAAAAATGTGAAACCATCTTTGAATTTTTACCTCCGTGCGAAGCCAGGGCGGGTTGCTATTATATTATAATTCAACAATAAATGTTTATTTCAAGTTAAAAAAATGATTAACTTGAGATTTTCTAGAGGTTACTAAGGTCGGTTTTTAAATAATAAACAATTACCTACCCTTTTATGAGTCACAAAAAGATTTTATATCTGATTACTGTGTACTTTTTTCTTATATAAACTAGATGCATTATGCACAATCATTCAGTACTTACTAATAATACAACTGCCAAAGGCTCAAGATTATTGGGTATACCTGCTTTTTAATCAACCGCTCTACCTCTCAAGTTGATGGACGCAGGGAAGTGCATCGCAGGCCACGTTCCTGACGTGCATGACCTACGAGGCAATACTTTGCTATAGGCGATGCTAACCACTTAACATCAGGCGGGCATTTGCTTGTTCTACTAACTATCAGCTGTATAAAACAAAAACAATACCTTTTTTTAACAAAAAATGAAAGTGTTGTTTAATGATCTCATCATCATAAAATCCCATTTAAGAGCTTACAAAACCCTGTTTTGCGTACAATAGAATATTCTGGAACATTATTATAAGTAGTATGTCTCAACCAGTTTTATAATTTATTCCAAACTTGCTTGTTGCTCTGACAGTAAAGTTATTGTGCATGCTTTAACCTTAGATAGGGGTATCTGTTGTTCACTGCTCGACGTCTATGGAGATAAAACGTGTCTCTGTGAACACTTCTCAAACAATACCTTATTATACCTTCCACCATAGGACTAGCAGACGCACGGCTCAGTACCATCCATACCTGGTTAGCATACCACCCATTTGCACTAAGCGTTTTGGCTCCACCTTTATTATGCGAACCTCAAGGGAATGGAACTCATTGCCGTCGGCTGTTTTTCCTGACCACTACAATCTGGGCCTCTTCAAGGCAAGAGTGAATAGGTGTCTTCTAGACCATCCTGCTCCATCGTCGGCTACATCGTCACTTATACCATCTTGTAAAAAAATATATGTTTTTTTTATATAGATAGCTAAGCATTTGGCTGCCATCACTCCTGATGGAAAGTGAAGATGCAGCCTCAGATGGAGCATGCTTAGCCATGATCAACCTGTACACTCTTGTCTTGAAAATTTCTAAATTAAAACGTTCCGGAAATACTGACGCCGGGGTAGAGAGTTCCACTCTTTGGCAGTGCATTGTGGACAATCCATACAACTCTAGCCCTGTCTAGCTCCAATCTAAGCAGAGCTTGTACAGCTCGCCTCAATCCACTTTCATTCTAGCTAGCATTATGTACCTTTAAGGTTTCTGTTAACACGTTAAGTGCGAAGCGAGGCCTAAATCACCCCTGATGCAACTTCCCTGTGGTGCGGCAAGCAAAAAAGTGAATTTCTCTGTCGTGCGAATGGCATAGCTTTGGTTTGGTCCAGTGTCGGAAAGAGATAAATATATATTTGAGATCACTAATGGTTCCGGACTCGGTGGTGTACCTACCTTGGTACCGGATGTCTTAGGCCTCGTGCCGCACTGAATTAATATAATTTTAATGCAGTGCGGAACGAGGCTAAAACGTCCCATATCCCCCCTGACCTCGTACCGCACTCAACGCGAGCTTCTCGCGACCAGTGTTGTGCATCACGTCGATTACACATAAATTCACACTCATAAATAAGTACAACATATTGAGATTTTTATAAAAAAAGTATATTGATACTGATTTTTTAATGTTAATTCAAGTTCTAATAATTGTATTTTTAAAGCCCGAGGCAGAATAAATAAGACAGTTTCTTTTCTACTTCTGGTTGCCTTTTTTTTCTATTCTGTGAACCGCATTAAGATTTTCATATACAAATAGAAAGATAAACTTTATGCATAAACCGTAATCCATTATTTTCCAATAATAAGTCTGTAATAGGTGCCTCTTAATGGTATAGAATGGAACGCTTCGTGCGCGAGTCCGACTCGCACTTGGCCGGTTTTTTTTTCTTTATTGCGCCTTCAAGCACAATTTAGATTATTTAAAAAAAATGTATCCTTTGATAGCTTTGTGTTGTTTTGCCAGGTTTTGCCCTTAAAACGATCAAATGAGATATAATTAATCAAAATCGGTCAAGTCGTTGCGTAGTTAAGACAGTTTAAAAACGTCGATATTATTTTTCCCATCACTAATCGCAGCGAAAATTTGCCCTATTTCAGTGCGTTACGAGGTGTATAAGATACCATATTTTGTTTTGCTAATAATTCCTAAACTAGCCATCAGATCCCGGGCGACGGTGGATTAGGGTTCATCAATTCACTGTCTATATCAATAAGGACCAAAATTCTCATTTATCTTTTATTTCGCGCCAGAAAATGGATTTTAGTCTGTAAAAGGAGGTGGGGTCTAATAGACCGCGTGTCGCCCTAACGTCTGGTCACGGTACGGGCCGATTATACCTCGTGCCGCAGGAACGGAAAGTATGCAAAAATTGGTGCCGCAGCTAACGTGTTAACCTACTTTGTTTGAGAGAAATAAAGAATTTATTATTACAAAAAAAAAACTTGTCAGCATCAAAAGAAGATTGGCAATTTCAGTTAGTAGATTCCCCTTTTCTATGGATTTTTCCAAAATATGGCCGTTTCAGTTAGCAAATAACTTAAAATAATAACTTCCCCGGACGAGCCCTTCACAAAGAGCTCCTGAATTCAATTTTACTCGGATTATTGAGAAGGTCAGTTAGAGGCAAGTCCAGTAAAACAAAACACCAGGAAACAACCAAAACTAAACCATTTCCCGCAGTCAACCGACCACAGCATTCAATCAGGGGAAAGGTCCACTTATAAATAAAGCTCGCTACATCGGGTCGCGCCACATTTGGCGGCATGCTCCATTGCACACAAATGATGCGACAAACGTATCCTGGCTCCATATACCTTCTATTTGTGCCTATTGAACTAATAGAACTTGCCAATAGACCGTGCTAGGTTATTCCGACACTATTGTATCTCTTTGTAAAATAATTTATTTTTAGACTAACTTCATTCCCCACTGCATATTCAGGGGCTGAATTCTAAGAATTCCTTTCTTATAAAACCAAATTTATCCTTAAAATACCAAGTCTTTCTAAATATAAGGGTTTGCGTTTTTGCACTCATGTTTTTATTTAAATACGTAGTAAATATCCCAGAAACTGAACCCTCTTCATAGAACATTGAGCGCACACAATTTTAGTCCTAAATTGAACCTAATAGCCGCATAGATAAATTGTAAAGAAAAGACACAAAGAGAGAGTGAACAAAAACAAATTAATAAGGATTTATGTTGATAAACTTGCCTATAAGTAAGTATACGTCTAAAACTATCATGTTTTTTAACAACATTTTTGTGATAGAAACTATCATGATTTTAAACACTTTTTTTGTTAAACAACATTTTTTGTTTTGAAACTATCATTGTAAGTATTTCGTTATCTACAAATAGTATACATAATATAGTAGGTATATTATATCACTTATTCCAACAGCAGAAAGTACGATAAAAAATAAAAGTTAAGTTGTGCGTCCAAGTTTTACCTTATGGCATATTATAATTGAGTCACAAACATAACTTCGCATTTATAATAGCATACCGTCGTCGCAAGTAAAGCGATAAAGTCATTTTAATTTCCTTTCACGATGATAATTTACGGCTTTTACAGGTGAAGCCTGGCGCAGACACTAAAGGATTTATGTGGTTATTACAGAGCATTGAAATAACTGCGAATAATGGATTTCATTGTGATGGAAAATCATTTTACTTTTGATTCCAGTGAATTAAACTTTTAACACACGTAGTTCGTGAACCTGGAAAACACATAGGCTACTGGTTAATTAAGTAGCTACTACTCAAGGCAAACCAAAAGCACATGCTAGTCAAAATATGAAATCTGAAACCGTTGTTTAATTAATCTCGCTATTAGAACGCATAGCGGTATAATATAGGTCTATGTATAAATACACGGTATAGATACCACAATACACATTCGTCCCCTTCAAGCACTAATTGTCATCAATTACCAGCAGCATATTAATTTGCTGATTTCCCGCCACCTGTCTGCCAATATACCGCTAAGGGCTGCATTGTGATCGGGTGAGGGCTTGGCGGAGTGATAGCGAGAAGCGTAGCGGGCAACGTAGCAGGCAGCGTTGCTAGTCAGTGTAGCAGATAACGTAGTGCATAGCGTGGTGGATAGCATAGCTTATAGGCTAGTAATATAGCTCTACGTGTAGGTAAATGTATATTAATTTGCAATTTTCTCGCCACTTATCTGCCAATTTACCGCTAAGTGAGGGTTCGAGTGAGGGTTGGGCGGAGTGGTAGCGAACATCGTATAAAAAAAAGCTTGTGAAACTTTTTACAATTAAAAACAGGGATTTTTGTAACTTAAGTCCCAATAGCCCCATTTTAAGTAACTACTCTTTGCTGCTTAGTTTGGGACTAGATGGCACTGAAGTTTGAAACGATAAGCATAGGATCATAAAAGTTAAACTGAGCTCTGAAATTAAATGAAATAAAAAAAGTTTATTGAATAAACACAAACACAAAATATAACAAACTATATCCTTAAATGCAAACAGGGTAAAGGTACAGTGAAGCTTTGTTATAAGTGGAATTGTTTTTTGTTTTTGTATTTTTGTTAAATGCTTATCGCTTACAGTAGAACCAACCCCTTTAAAATTACTGAGAACATTAGTGCAATTACATAGGTGCCTATTACTGCCTAATAATATTGTTAACCCTCTATTTGCCATTGCAGTTAATATGAAATACCAGTTCAATATCCTATGGGAAAATTATTATTAACTATGTATTTATGTATTAAGGGGGTGTGATTTCCATGCAAACTGATTTTACCAGTTAAAAATAGAAATAAATATTATAGACAATCCACACAACACTATCTAGCCCCAAACTAAGCAGAGCTTGTACTATGGGAACCAGATAGCTGATATAATACTTGTATACAATTTTTTGTAAATACATACTTAGAATACAATATAACACCCAGACTGAGAACAAACATCTGTGTTCACCACACAAATATTTGTTCTCAGTGGGGATCGAACCCACGACCTACGGCTCAGAAGGCAGATTTACTACCAACTGAGTTGAGAGGCCAGTCAATTTATAGGCGATGAGAGCATAATTTTACACTGAAACAAACGTACTGGTCGGCTTTTATATTGGTTTTTATTTGTAGCAAACTATATTAGGTTGAAGAAAACTATAGATTATTAGTAATTGGCAACCATTAGGCAGCAGCCATTATTTTCAATTCTCAAGAAGACGTGGATTCAAAGCCCACCAAACTATTGGAACATCGAAACTTTGATTATAGTTGTATTTATATTGACTGACTCTATAAATATAGTGTAAGGTTAAATAAATATTCATACTTAATAAACTTTACTAAACTCTTACAAAGTCACTTTGACGGGAAATTAATTCATTCTACCAATTCGGAAAATTTGATAGTTTTTACATAAACACACAAAATTTGACTTTATCTCGTAAACTGAAAGTAGCTTTTGCAATCTTGCCTACAAAAAAGTCATCAATAATCCGTAGAAACAAATATAAACCTTTTTGCACGATGTGGTAAGTTCAAAATGGAGTGATAAGGTTGTAAAGGCAATAAGTGGCGATCAAATTGAGATATCTCGCGACACGTGCAAGTTATTGGTTCACAAGTGTTTGGACAGACTGGGATATTGCTTATTTGTGCAGAAAGCCGTCCAGGGGTTACTCCTCTTAGCTCCAAAGCCAACGTTAGTAATTGTCCCCGATAAAATGTAATAAAAATTTACAAAAATAATAAATAAATATTGTGGACAATCCACAGAACACAATCAAGCCCCAAATAAAGCAGAACTTGTACTACGGGCACCAGATAGCTGATTTAGTATTTTTTTGGAGATATACATATGTATACAAGGTGCAGTTTTGGATCTGCAAAACATTTTAGGAGGTAATTATGTTAGTGATTCTCGACCCGAATCAACAATAAAATGGGCAGGTATTTTTTTTTCATTTTATTCTTATTAACGTAAATCGGTAAGTGTGAACTCCCCTTTTTAAAACGCGACCAATCTGTACGTGTCCTTAAACTGCGCTTTCACACACACAAACAAACGCAACCGACATTTCTTTCATAAATCCAAACCAAAGCACCAACCACCGGCCGCTCCCTCCCCCCCGCCACCCCGCCACGCCCCCGCGGCCATCGCAAACGCATCGATCGGGTCAATTTATTAGTGTATTTGATGACGCCGGTATGTGCATACGCTTGCAAATTCCGCCCCTCAAGTGCGCCTTCGATTAACGGTCGGGATAGGTACCTACTACCTAATTGTAAAGATGACGGACCAATACTCCAATGTAGAGTTGGTGGATATGGTCCGCTTGTAGGTATGCCATCAGTGGAGACAATGTATCTCGAGCCATCGAAATGTTCGCGGAGTTATTCCCCAATCGGCAACGTCATCATTGAAATCCCGTGTTTCGGTAAGCACTTAATTAAAGCCTTTGGTTCGAACTGATTTGTAGCTCTCGGACAGTCGTTAGGTACCACACGGGTCGGTACGGGTCAACGACCTTACAGCCCTGCCGTACGGTCGGACAATTAGCAAATAACAAATGGGTATCGTGTTATCAAGTAACTGGTTTGTTGAGGTCTGATACGCAGTCGCCCTGCGAGATTCACTGGCACTCCATGCAGTGAGCTGCATACAGTTAAAAATTCGAACTACATCTAAGGTAAAATTATTTGCTATAAGTTGCTGTAGCTACAACAACTTGTACAGGTCGCGGCACGTTGGTTGAACCTTCGATGCGCAGTAACAGATTTTCGAGTCTAAATCGAAATGCGGTATGACGAGAATCGCGGGGTTCCCCGTAACCATAGCAACGACCTTCATTTTAGTTTAACGTAGTGCCGCGTTCGATTCATAGAAATGTGGACGGAGGGAGACTCGTACAGGCTGACGTCACTGGTCATCGCATTCACGCACACAGTGACATGACACGCGATACATCGCAATGGGTGATTCTGTTTTTTTGAAGAGGGTTATTCTGAAAATCAATAAAATTGAAAAATCGAAAAGAAAAAGTATTATTGATTATTGACTTGGTATCGTATTGTTATATGATTATTTACGAGTCTCCTAACAACCTCCTGAAATGTTTTGCAGGTTCAAAACTGCACCTTGTATATAAGACACTATTATACCACCTAGAAAGAGAAAAAAACCTTCGTTCGCCACTCAAATATTTGTTCTTGGTGGGGATTGAACCCACGATATACAGTGCAGACGGCAGAGCTACTACCAACTAAGCTGAGAGGCCAGATAGTCAGATAGTCAGATAGTCATTTATTTATGCATATTTTGCACAGGTCAGGTAACAAATATCATTATTCTATTATATTATATCAACCAGTCAAAACATGTGGCTCTTAGGTATTTTTGTGTAGATTCACAGCTCATAGATTCTTCTTTACCAACTTATTACTCCTCATCCATCGTAATCAGATTTATTTAATCCTATCCACAAAAAAATATTATCACGTCTGGTTGCAAATAAAACTATCATAATGGAGACGGTTTATTTTTAATCCTAGGTTGGATCACTAGCAATATTTTCAATTATGGAAATATTGGTAATCATCAGCCTGATGAAGTCCACTGCTGGACATAGGCCACACCTACACATTTTCAGGAAGAACGATTCTGAGCCCTTTCCATCCACCGACTTCCCGTGATCTTAACAATGTTGACAGTCCATCTGGTGGGTGGGCGCCCTCCGTTTTCTCTTCCGGTTCGTGGTCGCCATTCGAGAAGCCTTATTCCCCAACGGTTGTCGGTTCTTCGAGCTATATGACCTGCCCATTGCCCCTTTAACTTACTAATTCTATATTAATATTGGTATTAGTCAGCCTTAACTAGTTAGAGAACACTGCGGAATAAACCATTTTTAGGGATGTCGACCAAACAAGTAGATGAGTGAGCAGAAAATAAGTGAAAACGCTACATTCATTTTAGTGTGGTGACCCTACGGATGGACGATATTATAAGTGCTGAGTCAGTAATATTGGTGATTTATTGAACGAAAAGTGGCTTACATAATGCGAAAAGTTTTGACATCATTTTTATCACCATAGTGCCGTCATTTAGGCATAAATAATAGGTGTGTTGGTGAATATTAGAAGCTTAATCCATATTAATACAGTTTAGCTTGACGTAACTAATAACAGGGATGCAAAATATAGTTTTTTTTATTACACGAGCATATCGTGGTGGTAGTACTTTCCCGGACGAGTTCATTGTAACTCATAGTCTAAAAAATACACTTTTTTTTAATAGGTATACCTACTCTATTTAGAATAGTGTACCCTATCATCCATCGGTATGCGTTAGCCCTAAGTATAGTTTTATTCCTCACCTCTCCCCCTAACCATAACTTACTCACATCTTCGCGTCCAACAAAGCATTTCAGTTTCCGAGAGAAGCAGAAATAAACACTAGACAACACATTAATTTCTTTGACAAGCAAAACATCCGTTGTTGCAAACTGAAAACATAGAAGAGGCTAAGTTTCACTTAAAAAATTTCGTACTAAAATCTATTCTATGGTAAAAGACAAGACGCGCATGAGCCTTTAGAACGTTATTAAGTGATCCTTGTGATACAACTGAATTAGTATTTTTTGATTTTTATCTGATATTAGACTAAAACTCGGAAAACAATCTAATCTGAAATTCGATCTTCGATTTTTTTTTGAGTTTTCTTCTGTGGCATCACGTCACCGACACTTGCCTGCAGAGTGGCCAACATATTGCCACGTAGTGTACCTAAACATTTTATTATTTATTTATCACCTAGCCTATAGAAATATACGATAACATAAAATTCAAATACGAAATTTAGCTTAACGTTTTGCCAAGTAGACGCCCAGATCCGGAATGATCGTCTGCTTTTGATGTTTGCCGGATGTATTCTGATTGCGTGCGATGGGTGCAAAAAGTTATCCAAACGCGCGTCGCTATAATGTTTTCAAAATAATATAAGTTTAAATAATTTGAGAAACCGCCTTCATGGCCACACTATTAAACAGATTTTCAAACAATAAAACAAAATGGCTACGCCGATTTTGATGAAATTTCTATGGGACCAATTTAGGAATATTAGATTTTTTTCAAATCGACGCATTAATGATGAAATTATGTGATAAAAAATATTAAATAAAATAATTAAAAAAAAACGGCTATAACCAATTTCAATAAAATTTGAATGGGACCAATCTGGAAGTAGGTATAACCTGTCAAATAAAAAAATAAATTTTCTAATCGGTTCATAAATGACGAAGTTATGCTGTAACAAACATTTAAAAAAAAAATACAACCGAATTGAGAACCTCCTCTTCTTTTATTTGAAGACGGTTAAAAATGACATTTTGCATAAACTTAATCATTAAAAAACAAACAGCACTCAGTGTTTTCCTGCTATACATTATGTTTTAAATTTAACGTAGCAGGAAAACACTGCGTTTGTTTTTCAAAGTGAAAACTGGAAAAAATTGAGGATCAGTGCTTGTTTTGTGCATTTCGCGAGCCAAATATGTAAATACAATACATGTTTTTCTTAAAACTTTCGAAGAAATCTCTTCAGTCACTTGAGTTTCGAATCACATAGTAGTACAGTGACACAGACAGAATGCTTGTACACGATTTCGTTTGAAACAATTTTGCAGTCCATTACTGGGGTAAGTTGGGCGTGCGCTCAAAGGCTGCCAATGGGCCGTGCATTGGAAAGCTGAGTCAAAGCGCTGGAAATACTTCTGTTCTGTCGATATTCATTCTAAAATGCAAGACTCGAGTGTTCAAAGTCTTTATAAAAATATTCAACATTCTTGATCAAAGTTATAGGTACCACGAATATTTTGGTAAAAAATTCTGAACATCTTTTAATTATGACTTCTTTAGTTAATAAGAAGCAATCAAGCAATCTATATTATGATAATGTCTTGCAGAGGTATTAAAAAAATCGGCCAAGTGCGAGTTGGAGTCGCCCATGAAGGGTTCCGTAGCAGCAAGTAATATATAATATAGAAGTTCTAGTAGGTTTTCGAAGGTACATTGCGGTTTACGATCTAGATCTCGTTCAAACCAAATATCGGTGGAAGTTTAGATGGTAATGTACATCATATATTTTTTAAGTTTGATCATTCTCTTATTTTAGAAGTTAGGGGGGGGGAGGGACACACACACATTTTACCACTTTGGAAGTGTCTCTCGCGAAAACTATTAAGTTTAAGAAAAAACGGCATATTAACCTCAACATCATTTTTGAAGAGCTATTCATATAGATACACGTATGGGATGGTGGAACAAAGTTTTTTGCATTTCAGTTCTAAGCATGGAGGGAGACCCCAATTTTTTTTTTCTATGTTTGTGAGAAAATCTTAATGTAGTTCACGGAATACATTTTACAATTTACCATGTTTCATCAGTGTACCTCTTAAAGTTTTGGAAAAAAAGTGGCTGTGACATACGGACGGACAGACAAACAGACATGACGAATCTATAAGGGTTCCGTTTTTGCCATTTGGCTACGGAACCCTAAAAGAAGGTTTTTGCTTGGTTGGTGTAGTGGTGAATGTTAAGTGAATTAATATTGATTATAAAAATCTACCTTTTTTACCTCTTTAATCCTAGGAAAATTAGTTTAAAAGCTCGATTTTTACCTGTTAATTAACTTCAATTGCTCACTATATTACCTAAAACACTAACCACGACTACCCAGATAAGACGTAAGGTTAGTGCTCATAAACGTTTTTATCGCCACCATTACTGTAAAAGAACATTAAGTTCTACGCAACCTACATCAATTTTACCCAATTCCGTACACACGCAACGTTTGGCTCTTATAAAGGACACAGACGTCATTTTCCGGGCCTTTATATAGAACTTTCGAGAAGGTTGTGTCTTATCCCGGTAAATTGTGAAAGAACTCGACACTTCACTGAAGAACCCTTTTCTTGTTATGGGCTTTTCCTCTACACATCGAACGCAGATGTTTTCAATGAGATTTGTGGCTTTTAAGGAGGTATTCGACCTACTTCCAGGAAAAAACGTGAAGAAAATTGTGTGTACTTTTTTTATTTTATTGGCGTATGGAATGAATTTTTAGATTACTTAGGCCCGTAACCCGAAGCAACATAGATTTTTTGATAGATCTCCATTTAAAATGACAAAAATATGCTTGAGGCTCGACTCAGACACAAACAATGTATCGGCATACGAGCTTTAGTCTTGCCCAGTAACTTCAAGTTTTGGTTGCCTAACTACAACCAGTCTTGGTCTTAAGGCTTGTTTACAGCATTATCAGTAATCGTTTAGGAACTACAACGTATCATAATTATGCCTGAAGTCTACTGCTGAATAATCATCATCATCCGTAGAGTGTGCACTGTTGAAAATATTCTGAAGATTTCTTGAGTAACCAGTCTTTGCGATATCCAACGAATTCACTGGACTCTCCATCTTTCCATCTAGTGGTAAAGCGTCTGAGATTATGGGCATTAAAATAAATGTCCACTGCTCAAGCGTACCTACTTTATAAAATTTCACACTGGCACTGCACAAAGTGCTAGAAATACTATATGAGTATGTGAATAGAAAATATTTGTGAAATTATTTCAAAATCCATTAAGAAATAAATAAGTACTTTAGAAAACAGCTCACAAAATTTTTCTAAACGAAAAAAAGATTTTTACTGCTGAACGGAAAAGTTTACAACAAGAAACTCAGGAAGTGACTTATGGCGTGAAATTCGCGGCGTGAACGCGAACACGTTGATTCATTCAATAATACATTTTATTTCCGCTCATGTACTTTAAAAAGCCAATTTGGACTTGTCGTTGGAACTCCCCTATTCTTAGAAAAACTCGTTTCACCCATAAAATTGAGTTAGCTTACCGCTTAATACATTTGGCAAACAACTTGGTGATCCGTTTGCTTGCTCGTATGGGTTGACCTATTTTTTGCCAGCTGTGTTCTAAGAAGGTCACTATAGCCCTGCTGGTATTTGTTGGGCAATATTGTTATGCTTTTTTAATAATAAATTGTTAGAGAATCTCGATTCACAATAAAAAACTGGGGCTATTTTATTATCGCCCTAGTTTTTTTTATTATGAATGATCATGATCATTCTTAATAAAAAACTAGGGCACGTTCCTGACGTGCGTGACCTACGAGGCAATACTTTGTTATACGCGATAGTTACCAATTTACATCAGGTGGGCAATATGCTTGTTTCATCAGCTAATTATATTAAAAAAAAATGAAATCATGAATGTCAAGCAATAAAAATGTCTTAAAATATATCTTCACAACTTTTGGGTATACTACTAATGAGATTGTGAGAAGAAACTCTAGCTATAGAATATGAAAATTGACGAATGTCAAATATTGAAGAGTCAAATTAATTTATCCTTTTGTCCTTAAAATCTGTCCATATGCAGAACAATCCAATCCAATATCACTTAATCGAATCAATAATTAGCAATCGCAAACATTCGAACAAACATTTCCTGATTAACAATCACCAATTTCATAAATGACTGTTTGCGATATGTCTGAACTAGTATACGCCTTTGACTGCGTTCACTACGATGATACGACTCTGAAAATGTAACTCCATAAATCAAAGAGGCAACGCTCTTGAAAAAAACAAATATGGGACCTAAATAGGCAACATTTCCGAATTTATTTAAAAGAATTAGGAAAAAGCTCAGACAAGAAACAAAAGCAATTTATTCCATAAATCAAAAATAAATATAACCACTTAGGAAATATGAAATCTCTTTTTGTGTGTGTTTTAGGACTTATGACTCAAGCCAAGCTTTGACTGCAGAATATTTTAGTCAGTCAGTAAGTAAATTGATAGTTTTGTAAATAGGATATTATCTTTTGAATTCAGTATCAGTGAACTGCATGCGACATAATAGGGGCTGTTTAGTGAATTATTGAAAAGGTTTCAATCGATGACGAGTCGCTTTGTGTTCAAATTTATTGTGAATGCAATGTTTCGAAATTAAGTTTGAGTAGCTTCAAATATTTGAAAATTCATTCACCACTGATTTATCTTAAGTATAAAAAAACACTATAGATTTTACTCCAAATTGTGTGGAAAACTAACAAGACAATAATCTAAGAAATATCTAACCTTTAGACTACTTTTTTACACAACTAGTTGATAGAATAAGCATATTATGGTCTACGACGCTAGGGGGGTGTTACGTTTGTGGTACTACAGAGCCACTGGTATTTTGTGGTCTAGTATTTTTTAGTACGTATAACCCAATATAACACCCAGTCAGAGAACAAACATCTACGTTTACCCCACAAATACTTGTTCTCAGTGGGGATTGGACCCACCAATAGGAATTAAACCCACAAACAACAAAAAAGGTCTATCAACTTATGCATACATTTTGTTTTTAATTTAAGGCTACATTTTTCTGTGCCCATACATAAGAGTAGCACAAGGACTCACGCCTGAATGCGTTTCCACCATTCTCCACGCCCCTATTTCTCGCCAGGACAAAACAAAACATCACACACCCATAGAGCTGCGTAAGGGAACATTTTAATCACACGAATCTTTTCAGCCTGACAGAAGTGAGATATTAAAAGTAAAACAAACCCTCTTGTTTACCCTTATGCGTTCTCTTTGCAGTGTTATTACTTGCCACTTTTTGTTCGCCTTTTGTATGTTCTTTTAGGGTATTTTGTTGATATAAAAGAAATAACTGTACCAGACAGCGAAAATTTTAAAACGTCTGCACGGAAAAATCTGCACTGCCCAGATTTTTTACGGAATGGCACGTTGCACGAATGTACAAATAATACAAAATTTACAAAAACAAATTACAATTTCATGCCAAAAATATGTTAAACATAAAATTGAAAAGAATGATACGTAATATGAAAATCATTAAAGTAAGATTTTGTTTGGCCAAAATACTGACTGGCTGACACTATAACCTAAGCCACTGTCTGTTAAGCTTTATCAAAGCTATTTTTCGTGTTGTGTAGTTAAGAGTAAGAACGGGGTGAAGTATAAAAAAAGCAGCCAAGTGCGAGTCGGACTCGCCCATGAAGGGTTCCGTAGCATCAAGTAACATAATATAAAGGTTCTTGTAGTTCGTCGAAAGGTAAATTGCGGTTTACGATTTATGACGTATAAAAAAAAAACTACAGACTAGATCTCGTTCAAACCAAATATCGTTGAAAGTTTGCATAGTAATGTACAACATATATTTATTTTAGTTTTATCATTCTCTTATTTTAGAAGTTAGAGGGGGGGGGGGACCAACTTTTTTCCACTTTGGAAGTGTCTCTCGCGCAAACTATTAAGTTTAGAAAAAAACGACATTAGAAACCTCAACATCATTTTTAAAGACCTATTCATAGATATATTCGTATGGGTTCGATGAAAAAAAAAAATTTGAGTTTCAGTTTCAAGTCCGTTTTTGCCATTTGGCAACGGAACCCTAAAAATGACTTCATGTGAGCCAAAGTGCCGTCTCACTCATAATTTTCCGGAAGTCCACAAGCAAAATGTTTCCTCTCAAAGGTCGTGATAAAATCTAGCAGGTCACCGCACTAATCCTCGGCAGGTCGGTAATCGGGTGGAAAGGAGCGAGCGAACGTCCTCTCTTAGCTAATTGAATCGAGATGACCTTTTGTGAAGGCAAACGGTAATAATTAACGTGGGAGCCAAAGTAGACGTGCTTACGATTGATGACGTAGTCTAGTCACTCGTCCTTAGGTCTTGGCAGAATAGTGTTGCACTGAGTGGGGTGACCGACATGGTCAACTAAGGCTGAGCCGGGTCCTAATTGACGTTTAGCTAAATACCTATTACTGTTAAATGCCTACCTACCTGTTTTTTTAAGTAGTATTTTAATGTTTTATATGCCTGCAGGTGGACAAGACTCAAATTTATGTTGATCTAAGTTCTTAAGTTCAATAAAATGTTTTGTTTTGTTCTTTCTTTTAGACAATTTAGACATACCTATCAAGTTTAAAAAAAAATATTTTTAATAAAATATGTGTAATATGCATCGAGATAGTAATATGTGTAACGTATATGGATCTACTAATCCATAGTTTGATTAGATCGATGAGTAGATCTCATACGAAAATAATCAACTTCAAGTTTCAATCTCCGAGTAAATCATTTTTCAAAAAACGATATTCTCTAAAATACTGTTATCAGAATGAATTTGACAGAAATTCAGCTAAGATTCATTCAACATTATAATATTGACAGTCGAAATACCGACTTACCAAGTTGTTCCAGCTCCAATATTTGATATTTCGTTGTAAGAGCTCATTATTTTAAACGAAACGCTAAATTATTCATATCCCTCATTACCCCAAGACGCCAGTCTGTCTGGCGGGAAATTCCCATAATGATACTCGTACTACCCTCAAATGACACCGTACAAGGAAACAAAGGGGAATTAGAGAAATTATTGACTTGGCGTCTAAAATTGTGAAATTACCTCGAAAGTATGGTATTGTTCACACGGAAAATACAAATACCTTCAGGGTCTTTTATGATTCATAATGTTTTATACACTAGTAACCTTGCCTCGACTATGCCTGGGTTAAGTAATAGTACATTGTTACCTGAGTGTTGAAAGTCACGTTTTTTGAGTCCCGAGACGGGTTTGGCGCCAGAGCGTAGCGAGGGTGCCAATGGAGCTTGAGGGACTTAAAAGACTTTCACCCGAGGTAAACACTGTGCTTTTCATTACGAATACAAGGAAAGTAAAAATAAAAACATGAAAGAAAAATTATAGTGAAAATGAAGATTGAATTGCCGCCTTCCCGGTTTTTTTTTTCTTTTTCTCTGGCGGGTCTTCGGCTACGGCTCGCCAGCATTATTCAGCCATTATTTTCATTTTCATAATTTAAAAAATGGTAAATTGTTTGCTCAAATCTATGTTATTTTAAATAAATAGTCGAAGCTATATATTAATCAAGTAATTTAGAAGATATATTATTTATTTAATTATTTATTTATTAATTTAATTTATTATCTTTATGTTATTATAATTTTAATTTTACATTGCGCTCTAGTTAGACTTTTTAAACTTCTTACCGTTGTAATGGGTTTCCAACCTACTTGCTGATTAAAAAGTTGGAATTTGGTTTAACAACCTCCTTGCAGTTAGAAAGACTTTAGAAAGTTGGAACATGGTTGAATAAAATAGAACTTGTTTTTTTTTATAATTTGACAGTGGTCAGTAGAAAGCGATTCTCCCTAGGGCTGAAAGTATTACCTTCAATTGGGCCCCTCAGGCAACTTCAGACCTACTTTCAGAGTATGAGTAATGAAAATTAATTATTACTTACATGCACTAACCTAGTTTCTGTTTATTCGAAATTTTTCTTTACTTATTTTTAAGCTATCGACTTTTGACTCT
This sequence comes from Thera britannica, assembly GCA_939531255.2. Classification (NCBI taxonomy): domain Eukaryota; kingdom Metazoa; phylum Arthropoda; class Insecta; order Lepidoptera; family Geometridae; genus Thera; species Thera britannica. The sequence continues at coordinate 13,867,409 of OW618034.2, read as the reverse complement.
CTAGTAGCATTACCCCACAAACCTTATTGGTTTTTTTTAGTGCTATTTATAATAATAAATAAGATTATGTATTTTTAAGAAGATAAATTAATTTAAAAAAAAGTGTCACTAACAGAATAAAATAAAAATTAAAAAAAAAACGGCAATAAGTAATGGAAAGGGTTATGTTGCTTAAGAGAAATCTACTAATAATGAAAATGTTTTCAAAATATTCACAAACAGACAAATACTTACACTTCTGTATTTATACATCGGTATGGATTTATTTTCAGCCTTCAATATCCCTTTTCATGTCTTTAAAATAATTACTAGGCGTTTTCAAAGAAACGTGTTTATTACCACTAGACTATGGGTAGTAACTACTAGAGTTGGTATTGTATTTAGCAGCAGTGTATCTGGTAAAATATTTGATCATCATCATTATCAGAGTGCTGGATGTATATTTTTTTTTCAGGAAGAACGATTTAGCCTTTTTAGTTTACCAACTTGCTTTTACTTCACAATATCATTCATTCATTTCTCTTCATCTTCTTATTCGTGGTTGGTTATTTGCAACGTCTGTCGGCTTTTAGAGCTATCTTTAAAAGAAAGTCAAGTTAGTTACGCTATTTCTATCTAAAGAACGGCTGAACCGATTTGGCTGAAAATTGCTAAAAAATTGTGAAAAAATTTAAAAATTGGGAGCCTAGAGTCAAGAAACGGACATGGGATACGTTTTGTTCCGAAAAAAATCGGTTGTCTGTAAAGCCAGCTTACTGACGATAGTTGAACGTGACAACGTCATACAGCTGTCCTCGCGGACGCATCGCTCACTCAAGTAGGAGAGAGACAGATGTCGAACGCTACCGAACGCAGCCTTAAATGGAACGCCTCAGATCGAGTTAACGCCGCATGAGTCATGTTTTTTCGTGCGTGCAGCCGGCTCCATCGAATTATAAGAAGTTGTCACGTGAAAAGTAACGGGAAAGGGGCGAGTGAAGTTGCGAGCAGCCGCTAGTATTTTGATAAAGTACAAAATGATTTGTGTTTGTAACATGTGTTTAGATCATTCTGTTCTATAAGATCTTCTCTAGTACACAACGGTGTTTTTGTAGGTGCCGTGATATTACTAGCACCTGAAGCTGAACATCTGTATGCCTCAAGGTGATGGATGCAGGGTACTGTAGGAGACGTTCCTGATACGTGACCTACAGGGCAATGCTTTGTTACAACTTAACATCACGTGTAGTATATACTTCCACCAGCAAGTTAAAAATAAATAATTAGGGAGGTAAAGGATATTTATTATTTTTCATACTTTTCCATTTACTACCGACTGTTCAGTCATTGTACTATATCTCTTTGAAGGTTTTCAGACAAAACGTCCTTTTCAGCAAGCATCGTTCGCGTCTTGAGTTTCAAAGTAAACGAGTGGCATCCGATGAACGTCTCGTTATAAGCACAAAGGAGCCATTGTACTCGCAAAGTATACCTATGTCGATTTAAATTGCAAGAAATTGATATTGAATGTATCTTTTTTACAATGTTGGATTCCTGAATCTAATGTTATATAAAGGCTATTAGAATCTTTATATACATTTTATAATGGTGACAATTTATAATGATATTCTATTTTTAAGAAGAAAAGGGTGCGAACGAGGGTAGTTTGTAATATCTGCCAATAACATTTCTTTTACTCGTAGACTTTTGTTCAACTGTGATCATGGTTCATGCAACTGTGCCGAAATATCAGGAGTCAAAACTCACAAAATATAGGTAAGCATGGTAAATATCCCGTTGTGTATAAAAATAGTGTTCAAAACCATGGCAGTTTTAAAAGTTATATAAATATATTTATTATGTCACAGTTGTTTTCAAATTGTTTTACGAACTTTTAAGTGTGCTCATCAATCGAAAATTTACTTTTAATCATGAAAATTGAAAGTACCTTTACAATCATGATCCTGATACAAATCATAAAAATTCTGTGGGTGTGTACGCAGAAATCAAACAAGCACCTTTTGATTCACAGCCAATTTATCACCAGCGTCAAACGCATAACGCATATTTCATACCTTCTTCTTTTTCCTGCCCTTATCCCACTTTATGTGGGGTTGGCACAACATGTTCTCTTCTTCCATTCTCCTCTATCCGCCGTCATTTCTGTATTCCCTTCTATCTGATCCATGTCATCTTTCACACTGTTCAAGATTGATGAACTGTTCAAGATGGATGATTCCTTGGCTTACCTCTACCCACATAACCATCTGCATATCTCATACCATTTCAACATTTTTTAATTCTATTATTTTCCAAGAAAACCTAAAAATTAAGAGCCGTTCAAACTTTCAAATATTCTTTGAAATTTGGAAAAACAATTAACAAAACAATTGCATCGGGCGAGTGTGAATGGAACTGCTGGAAGGGGAAGACCTAGGCGCATGTATCTCGATCAGATCGCAGACGTTTTAGAGAAAGGTCAGGTTAGGAGTACCTTTTACCGACGAGCATGTATGAAGAATGTTATGAGAGTGAATGAAGCGAAAGAGGTGTGTCAGGATCGTAGCAAGTAGAAATCCGTGATCTCTGCCTTCCCCCATGGGAATAAGGCGTGATTTTATGTATGTATTTGTAAAAAGTAAGCCAGTGGTTCAATCTTCATAAACCATGTGGGAAAATACCTACACGAGAAGTAGAGTAGTAAATATAAAAAAGTCTGCGGTAAAATTTGCAAAGCTGTCAGCCCCTCCATCAAAGTCTACAATAAAGAATTCCCGAAAAGACCCAACATCTGTTGCGGACATCCAACTTAGTTTCGGGGACAAATTTATTCTGTCCTCAAAAGAGTAAATTACATAAAATATTGTCAAGTCCAACCCTGTTATTTATAAAGTCTTAACCCATTTTTGTACTAGGTTAGCAAAAGTGTGCCTTAAGAGAGCCTTATTGTAGAAATAATCGTAATAACATATAAGAAACACAAAATAAACTAATAAAAAAAGAAGTGATTGTAAGGATGCTTTCAGCAAATATAATTATTTCTGTTTGGTATATTTGCTTACCGTGTTTGAAAAAGAAATCTAATTTAAAGTAAGGCCGGACAACTTCACTGTCCACAGTCCAAAGCCATGAAAAACCCTCGCGCTAGAGAACTACCCTCATAAAACAAAATCTCTGAGAAGAACCAATAAACTATGCAGACTAAAGTTTAATTAAATTTTGTATTGTCTTTAAAATTGTGGTGCAAGAGATGGGAGTTCATTTTGTAGACGTTTTAATAAGCTTGATCCTTGGTTTTTGACGTGCCAACGTCTAATGATTCGATAGAGCCGACTGCACGCACGAAAAAACATGACTCATGCGGCGTTACCTCGCTCTGAGGCGTTTAATTTAACGTTGTCACGTTCAACTATCGTCAGTAAACCGACTTTACAGACAACCGATTTTTTTAACAAATGTTAGAGTCTTATGGCAATGCTAATTAATTGACCAAGGAATTTAAGCAGACCTCATCTATCTAGAAATGTCACTGTTTTTTTCTAGAATCTTAATCTATGACAGTAATATTTTTGTCAATCGAGAAGTGTGGATCTGAAAGCCTCGAACTCATACACACCCTGTATAAGAACTGTTAGTTTTAAAATATCAGTACCCGAAGTCGGAGTTTTGCTACCATGTTGTTTTCGTGTGACTCTCTCTTTTGTATGGAAACTGATGAGACATGAACTCGTTTCAATCGTTTTTACGTAACGCATTTTTGCTGTATCATCTTTTCTCCATGAGAGAGAAAAATAGGTGAAACGGAAACAAGATTTCGTGGACGAAATATTTTAAATGAAGTGGGACTTGCCTTTTTGATGCCGAGTGCTTATACAGGGTGAGTAAGTCAGTTTCGTCAGTAACTTGGACCAAACCTTTCAGCTATCGCTATACTTTGAAAGTTGAGGAACTTGGTGGCTTGGTTTGCCTCACTCCGAGTGGAATCGTTATAATTTAAATTTTCTCATTCATCGCGGCCATGGAAACGGAAATCTATGTTTGTAAATATTTTATAAGTTTTCAGAAGTTTTGAGCTGGTTTCTTTTATAATGCTGTAGTAAAACATCGTAAAAAAACAATATTTAAGCATCAGCTCTGGTTTTGAGTCTCGTGTGAGTGCTCACAAGTGTATTATACTGTGCGTGTGACGTTTCGACGTAGGATTTATTTAGTCGACACACCGACTCAAAACCAGAGACAGAGATAGAGCCAGACAGAGCTTGTAGGCCTACAACAATGAGCTACCAATCTTCACCGTTCGTACCTATTTCAATACAAGTCTTTAAATAGGTTTTTAATCAAATACAAAGTCCAATAACGACTGAGAGAGGACAAAATAAACTGCGTTCTATATCATACGGCCCTTTCATACCCAACCCTATCCCTGTTTTACAAAGCACTTTAATATACCAAATGCATATTTGATGATCCTATAAGCCGGGGCTGTATTAAGCCATATAAACTGAGATAAGCTTGTGTTGTGTCCGGCCTACGTGTTCGGAACTTGTCTGAAATAACACTACTTGGCTGATTAGTAAGCATTTTGGGAGAAAACGACAATAACTTAAAATAAAAGGCCTCGCAGTTCAGTTTGTAGATGCTATTATTCAATTTTTACCGAATAATCTATATTTATAAAAGAAAGTCGTGTTAGTTACACTATTTATAACTCAAGAACGGCTGAACCAATTTGGCAGAAAATTTGTGGGGAGGTAGCTTAGAACCGGGAAAAGGACATAGGATACTTTTTATCCCGAAAAAGCAACGGGAACGGGGCGTTACGGGAACGGGCGAGCGAAGCCGCGGGCGGCCACTAGTAAATCAATAAATATTGTGGACAATCCACACAACACTATATATCTAGCCCCAAATTAAGCGGAGCTTGACCAAAGAACCAGATACCTGATACACATTTTTTTGTTAATAACTATTTAAAATACCATCGGCCTTATTATAAAACAAGGACTAAAGATAAACCAAAGATGATACCTTAGTTAGACCATGGTTTAGACAAAACCTTATTACAAATCATAGTCTATCTCCAAAACCAGGGTTAAACTATGTTTGTATTACAAAACAATGACTAGTGAAGGACTTCATAAACCATGGTCTAAATCATATCCACAGATTAAATAGCCAAATGGGTATAAATCGTTCATTCCTTCTGGTGCCACACTTTCTTTTACGCTCCTCTCACACAAAGCTAAAGTCATAAGATCATACTACCTCGGTTTTCGTCATATTTTTTTCAGTAATTTTGGCACCTTCCCGATACCTAGGTACTAAAGGGTGCCAGGACTGTAGCAGGAGATATAGTGAAACAACACCATGCATAGAAGTACTTCAAATTGACCATGCGAATGAATTAGCGCGAACTCTTCTGCCTACAAAAGTTATGCATGGTAACTTACCTACTTCATGTCGAAACCTATTTCCCTACTTCACCCACCTACCTATTTCCTATTTACCTATTTCAGGGCTCAAGGGGCTTCCTCGAGAATCGTGAGACAACTCTTCACGCAATAAATCTACACTTTTGACGCCAAAACGTTTTGTAAATCGATATTACATATAAAATCTTCGTCACATAGATCAAATGGATCGATTCGTTCACGCTGTCTACTAGGGCGCTGGCCGGTACATCTCCAGCACATCTAAATCTTCGAAACTCATCACGATAATATTAAAATTATTCATTTTCAATGATACCTAACCTTTTTTTATTATGATTTTTTTTTTCGCTTCTTTCGAAGCAGGCTATAGTATCAAGACCATATCGCCTAGTCTTACGTATAATGTTGGAATTTTTAAAATTTATGTCTTTCGTCAGGCCGCCATCTTGGAAGTCTGATACCTAACCTCTAAACAATCCACTACTGATGACATGTCATTTGACGGTTTGACGTTAGACCATAGTTAAACTAGGGGTCTCTCGGGTTTATCTTTTAGTCATAGATTAAACCTGGTTTTGGAGATAGGCTATGATTTGTAATAAGGTTTTGTCTAAACCATGGTCAAACTAAGGTATCATCTTTGGTTTATCTTTAGTCCGTGTTTTATAAAAAGGCCGAGACTACTTAGTTCCGGTTTAAACCTAGCCTAAGTCATGTTTTTGTAATAAGACCGCATAAGTTTATAACCCAGAAAGATAATTTGTGTGACGAACACAGAGAACAAACATCTGTGGTCACCACATAAATACTTGATCTCGGTGAGGATTGAACCGTCAACCTACGGCGCAGAAGGCAAACCTTCGTTTCCGAAATCAATCATTAAATTAATCTGAAATTTCTGAGCTACTGAAATTACTGGCAGTGAGGCTGAACATCATACAGATGTGCTTAGAGTTGATGGACGCAGGGCAGTGTATTGCAAGGCACGTTCCTGACGTGCGTAACCTGCGAGGCAATGTTTTGTTGTACGCAATGGTTACCACTTAACAACTGTAGGGCACGTTCCTGACGTGTGTAACTTCCGAGGCAATGTTTTGTTGTACCTTTACTCAATGTTCCTAGCTTTCTGTTGTTTAATTTTATTTATATTGTGTTTTTGAGCCAAATAAAAAAGTTATCTATCTATCTATCTATCTTGTACGCAATGGTTACCACTTAACAACTGTAGAGCACGTTCCTGACGTGTGTAACTTCCGAGGCAATGTTTTGTTGTACGCAATGGTTACCACTTAACAACAGCTGCGCCCTACGCTTGTTTCATCAGCTAACTATATAAAAAAACATACATAGATAGATAGGTAGAAAATTACTATTGCACAAATAAAATGTAGTGTACTCAGGCGAGCTTAATGCTGGATAGCATTATCGACCAGCTAACCTTTCGATAATAAAGAGATAGGTTAGGTAGTGCACAGGGTGATGAAGGGTGATGATTTTATGCACACATGATTTTATTAGATGATATTTTAATTTATTTTAGTATTATTGTGATTATATTTGTTTTTAATTTACTCAAGGTTGTACTGAGCCAACTGGATTTCTTCAGGTTGATGACGATGATGACATAGCTTTATTTTAAATATTTAATATAGAAATGTGGTCGTCTATGTTATTTCATATTCCGTGTACACGCCTTTTTAATTAGAGGGAAATACCTTTGTCAATTCCTTTGTAGAATACTTTGATTGTTTCCTGGAAACTATTATAGAGCGTTTGTATAATTAAATTGTGCCACAGAAAAGAGGCTCTATTATTATAAACCTAGGATGTTTCTTTTTTATATCGACAATAATAAAATTATAACAAGAAACATCAAAACGGTAAACTTAGTAGTAATTTTAGTTAAATGCTAAAATTCAGAGCCAAAATGAGTCCAGTGTGTCCACCGGGAACCAAACGTATGAAATCGGTGTGCGGTGCCTGACGCCGTGTGTGGTGCCTGACGCCTATTGCCGATCGTATCGCCCACCTCTGCCACCATTTTGTATGGAGAAACCAAAAGCGCCCCTAGCGGATTGTTCAAGAAGCATGAATAGCGATTGCGAGACGGTGACGTGTCCACGTCAGCTGGTGTACGATTGGTTCCCGGTAGGCCTACAGTTGGACGCAAACCTCATGGCTTGGGGGGTTTTCTGGCTAAGGATAGCGTTTATATTATTATCTTTATAAAAGAAAGTTGTGTTGTTTTAGTACATTGTTACCTGAGTGTTGAAAGTCACGTTTTTTGAGTCCCGAGACGGGTTTGGCGCCAGAGCGTAGCAAGGGCGCCGAGCTTGAGGTACTTAAAAGACTTTCACCCCAGGTAAGCACTGTGCTTTTCATAACGAATACAAGGAAAGTAAAAATGAAAACATGAAAGAAAAATTAGTGAAAATAAAGATTGAATTGCCGCCTTCCCGGTTTTTTTTTTCTTTTTCTCTGGCGGGCCTTCGGCTTCGGCTTGCCAGCATTATTCAGCCATTATTTTCATTTTCATAATTTAAAATATGGTAAATTGTTTGCTCAAATCTATGTTATTTTAAATAAATAGTTGAAGCTCAATCAAGTAATTTAGAAGATATATTATTTATTTAATACTATTTTTATGTTATTTAAATTAAAATTTTAAATTGCGCTCAAATTAGACTTTTTAAACTTCTTACCGTTGTAATGGGTTTCCAACATACTTGCTGAATAAAAAGTTGGAATTTGGTTCAACAACCTCCTTGCAGTTAGAAAGACTTTAGAAAGTTGGAACATGGTTGAATAAAATAGAACTTGTTTTTTTTTTATAATTTGACAGCTGTCAGTAGAAAGCGATTCTCCCTAGGGCTGAAAGTATTACTTTCAATTTGGCCCCTCAGGCAACTTCAGACCTACTTTCAGAGTATGAGCAATGAAAAGTTATAAATAGACTACCTTAAAGCCTGGTAGCTAACTTTCTTTTCATGTATTTTACATGAAAATACAGTTAGCTTCAATTTCATTGTCGTTTGTTTTAAATTTTCCAGCAATTTTTCTAATCTTTCGTTAAACGAAACTAAACATTGCCGTAAAACCGTAAAAGCACAATCTACAAAACACGGAATTGGCCTTCAGTAGGTAACACAAGAGTCACCGTCGGATTGTTTTTCAGCAAACATCAACCATACCTAACTAACAGAAAGAAGGTGAAAATAGCCAGAAATATTTTGCCTGTAAAATATTGCTGTTTGAAAAAACAGATTTAAAAAATAGATTTTAGAATTAACATTGTAATTATCAAACAGATCATTAGATCGTCAGATCAAACTAATTACAATTTATGTTTTTTTTTCTATAAAGTTTTGTATGTTTTCAATACATTAGTCTTATTATTATCTTCTTATTCTATGTACGTATTTACAAAAAAAAATATTTAAGTATCATATAAGCTATCTGGTTCCCATAGTACAAGCTCTGCTTAGTTTGGGGCTAGATAGTGTTGTGTGGATTGTCCGCATTATTTATTTGTTTATTATTGTGTTTATTCTGACTTTTTAATTATAACGGTTTGAGTGTTACCTGTGCTGTTGATACGTTGAAAATGCTTTTTCATTACTCATACTCTGAAAGTAGGTCTGAAGTTGCCTGAGGGGCCTAATTGAAAGTAAAACTTTCAGCCCTAGGGAGAATCGCTTTCTACTGACAGCTGTCAAATTATAAAAAAAACAAGTTCTATTTTATTCAACCATGTTCCAACTTTCTAAAGTCTTTCTAACTGCAAGGAGGTCGTTGAACCAAATTCCAACTTTTTATTCAGCAAGTAGGTTGGAAACCTATTACAACGGTAAGAAGTTTAAAAAGTCTAATAAGATAGCGCAATGTAAAATTTAAATTTAAATAACATAAAGATAGTATTAAATAAATAATATATCTTCTAAATTACTTGATTATATATATTATATATTATAGCTTCAACTATTTATTTAAAATAACATAGATTTGACATTTACCATTTTTTAAATTATGAGAATGAAAATAATGACTGAATAATGCTGGCGAGCCAAAGCCGAAGGCCCGCCAGAGAAAAAGAAAAAAAAAAAACCGGGAAGGCGGCAATTTAATCTTCATTTTCACAAATTTTTCTTTCATGTTTTTATTTTTACTTTCCTTGTATTCGTAATGAAAAGCACAGTGTTTACCTCGGGTGAAAGTCTTTTAAGTCACTCAAGCTCCATTGGCGCCCTCGCTAACGCTCTGGCCGCGTCTAATAAACTAAACCCGTCTCGGGACTCAAAAAACGTGACTTTCAACACTCAGGTAACAATGTACTATTAATTTTGCTTTAAGATGCAATTATAGGTACTTATATAAAAAAAAACCAGAACGATATTATCTGACTTGCCTTTTACTTGACGGTGGAAAACAACCTCTGCCTCTCGCACTAATTGACTTTTAATATGCAGATCAGCATTTGACGTCAGAAAAACCACATCATTTTCCCACACTACAGTAATGAAGCTGTAGCTTTTAGGTCCTTGACGTTAGATCGCCTCTTCCTCTCGAAATAATTGACTTTTTACTCAACTTCAACTTCGCACTTGACGTCGAAAAGTCACCTCTGTCTCTCGCACTAAAAGAATGAAGCTGTAGCGTTAATTCGGGTCACGTGGCAGCTCTGCGGCGAATACGAATCAAGTCACGGGAAATAGGTTAGCTAGTGTGTTTTGCACTTGGAATTGGATTGGCTTTGGACTTTAAGTTCGCTACGTTTTGTGAATAACGTTTTTCGTGAGTCATTTTAAGTAATTTACTGGTTTATTCTATATACGACATACCAATTTCCACCAATTCCAGTTTTACCAATAAAATACCATTTTCCAGAAATCGCTTTATAGCGATAAGACCGCCCATTGTACATTTATTTAATAATATTTATGTTGTTCAATTCTCTTTTTGTTAGTTTGTAAGGTGTACAACAAAGAATTTTCTATCTATCTATCAGTTTCCTCACGATGTTTTCATTCGCCGTTTGAGAGTCTAGGCATTGTGTACATAAATGTAGGGCAGAAAAACTCATTGGTATACTGGATTTGAACCCACGACCTTAGGATTGGAAGGCGGGACCTTTACCACCAGGCCACCAACGCTCAATAATCTTCATCTTCACAATGACGTCATACGACCAAAAAAAGATCTTCAATACGTCACACATGCATATAAATATGTATGTATAGACAATTTAGGAAAGGTGTAGTCAGTGGTGAGTTAGTAAGTTGAAGTGGCAATGGGCAGGCCATATAGCTCGAAGAGCCGAAAACCGTTGGGGAATAAAGGTTCTCGAATGGCGACCACGAACTGGAAGACGAAGCGTAGGGCGCCCACCCACCAGATGGACCGACGACATTGTTAAGATCGCGGGAAGTCGATGGATGGAAAGGGCTCAGAATCGTTCTTCCTGGAAATGTGTAGGGGAGGCCTATGTCCAGCAGTGGACTTCTTCAGGCTGATGATGATGATGGTAGTCAGTGGTACGTTCAAACGTTTTCAGATTTGTTTTTGGTGTAAATCCATTTCAATCAAATACCAACAAGATAACTTTTAATACACACTAATGCTTTTCTTTCTTTTTTCTAGTTTATCGAAGGTTTTCTAATAAAACAACAACAATAAAATAAAAGAAGGTTAAACCTTTGGTTACACGATACACGGAACTCGAATCAAACTGATTCAATCACGTCAGTGTGGAATATCCCTAAGGATTGAAAGTTTTTGCGTAGCTAAAGGAAAATGGCTGGTGCATTACAAAACGTACCTGCTACTTTTGCACCGAAGGACCCTGTGCACCGTTTTTTGAAATTAAAGGATGATATATTTATTTGCAAACAAAAAGACGACTGATCATTCATCAGTATTTTTTTCTGAACATAAATGAAATAAATTTTAATTTAGATTTGAATGTGACAGAATTTGCATTTAGACGTGATATTAATTTGCTACTTCTGCCTATAAAAAATGCATTACGTCACAGATCAAGCTTTGTTGGGTTGGATAAATTTGTACCTAAAGCTCACTTTATTTACACGAAAAAACTTTAGTACAAGTATTTACAAAATGTAAAAATACACGAGAAATAGTTGAGTTATCTCTGACAACCGAACTACTTAGAAATAGCTCAACTGATCCAAATTAGTGCCAAATGGAAGCGTCATCAAGACGCTGGCGGCATTGCCACGCTGCGCTGAAGAGCAATGCTAATGCGCTACACTAGATACTCACTAGCCTAACGACCACGTGACCATAAGGCGTGGTTTAGTATACCAGATGTTATCATCATGAGCTGTGTCCGTGCGTGGCTTTATTTCCTTCATAGTTTTTGCGGAAATTGATACAAATTACTTTAGGGTATTGAGGGAATTAAGGTTTGGCAGGAATTATATTTATTGCGGGAAAACCCAACTCTTTATGTTAGGTTTTTGCATCACTTTTTTATTACGGTACCGGTGTCAAATAAAGCTTTTGTTCAAAATATTATTATGGTGAAGGAAAACATCGCGAGGAAACTGGTTCGTACATAAAGAACAGCCATGGGCTTGTAGTCTGGTTGAAATGTGTGTTATGTTGGTTTAATATTTTTGTATGAAAGTAGCATAACAATTAAACAAATATTTACAAAATGTAAAAAATAAACAATAAACACTAGAGCTATCTTTTGACCGAAAGAAAAAAACAAAGTACACACAGCCTTCAGATTGCAAAAAGCGAAAGGAATGCACACCTTTTTTCTGCAAAGCAGTAATACTCACTTTGCTGTTTCAACTTGAAGATACAGATAGGGGTAACTTAGCAGCTCTTTTTTTTAAATATATATAACATAAAAAATAATTTATACCACTAATTATACTGTACACAGGCGAGCTTAATGCTAGGTAGCATTATCTACCAGCTTACTTTTGGGTAATAAGGAGATAGATTGGGTAGTGCACATACTTAACAAAAATAAGCACACAGTTAAGTGACAATTACCACTAATACTAATCAGGGAATTCCTGCATAACTTTATAATAGAAAAAAAATATACAAATATAAAACAAATCTTACTAAGCTGAGTTGGGATCTCAGTATAGAGGTATAATTTCACCACCAACTTTCAATTCTCCCTACTATAAGATATTCAAGGTTGTCGCAGTTTGCACGTAGCAAGAAAAACAGCTTTTCCGTAGTAGTAAATATACGTATTCATGTACTACATAAAGTCCGAAGTACATCACTCCTTAACCTTTTCCGTCGCATGTAGGTACACCGGCTAACCCGGGTAAGAAGAAACCTGCATTGCGAAGAAGATATCGAGTTATAACTAACTAAGGTGCCGCATGTGATCGCCACGCATATGCTTTATTTGCTGTCAAACTGTCAAGTTATTTAATAACAGACTCTTAGGATACCGGCGCACCACCACAGATGTACTGTGCATCCACGCACGAGACCCTTCCCACGGTGTGTCGTGCGAGTTGGTCTGCGATACCCAAGGACCGTGCCAAGCTAGCTCACTGCATCTTTGAAGTTACGGTCTTACGAAGGTGCCAGCGCACCGTCAAAGACGTCCTGTGCTACCGCGCACGAGACCCTTCCCATGGAGTGCCGTGCGAGCTGATCCGCCTCCGTGCGCGATATCACAGACCGTGGGAAGGGGCTAATAAGCGCTTCGCTCTTGACAGACTGGTCGTGGTCGTCAAACGGGGCAGTGCCTCGCTTAACAATTTTCCACCACTCCTCTCTCACCGCTGCTCTTCTGGCGCATTCGTGGAGAGGAAATAACAAACACGTCATACTACTTTGCTACTTGAGTCCTGCTTCATGAAAAATTAAGTAAGACTCGAGGAAATACCAGTGTCGTTACTATGGTTCACTACCACCCTTCTTCTCCATATTTCCTCAGCTCATCTGCATACGGAGCTGACTGAGTCGATGTTTCTATCACCTGAGTGCTTCTTGGTCGTATTTAGACTCCAAGGAACATTGTGTGTAGTTTGAAAAAAATACTTGGTATTTTTAATGTTTTTATAGTGCAACACAGTGTAGTGGAAATCAGAAAGATTTTTTTATAATGTCCCGAAAGTAAAGAGAAAGAGAGTTACGGGTTTAAATCCCGATCGGCTTTTGGAACATTATAAAAAAATCTTAACATTTGGTATATTCAAAAAAGAGCTTAAGTTAGAACCCTTGGACTGGATAGAGAGTTCACTTATGTCATTAATGGGTCCGTTCCGCTCGCAGTGAAAACCAGGTTTTAGACCAACAGTGACCAAACAGATAGTGACACGTATAAAAATTTAAAAATCTGGCTGTTTTAAATTCCAGGCAGAGCTGCTATTTTTCAACGTGATTGCATTAAATGTGGGCAAATTCTAAGTAATGAAAAAGCGAGCCTTTTAGCAGTGCAGGCGGGCCGGATAAAGTACGGATATCCGATAGCGGTTAATTTATTTACCCGTGGGGTGATTGACCCGGATCCGAGTATTCTGGTTGGGTTTTCAACCGGGTAAGGTGAAAAGTTGGATTGATTGTCGTGTTTTGTGGGGAATTTGAAGTGTTGATTTGAACTTTATCTCAGTACATGGTATGACATTCCTAACATCATATCAAATTATTATAAAAAAAATATTACGGAATAAGGAGAAAAACATTATTTTATTAAAGAATACAGATTTTTAATTCCTTTAAGTTGTTAAGTACTAACAGTTTAACTACGTTTTTCTTTGTTCAAGCAGTGTTTGAAGTATGACAGCATGTTTATTTTTGAGAAAGAAATTCCAGAAATACCCGAGAATCGTTTAAAAATCAACAAGAAAATACCCGAAACCCGTTTAGACGTCAACAATACTAGCGTGCTCCGTCACACGTAGTTAGTCTGTCTGTCTGCTAATTTGATGACAAAATTACGTGAACTGAACTGAAAAGTATTTCCAAGAAATACTTTTCAGTTCATGTAAATCTTTTTCGTAATGTAGGTATTTAATTTAAAATGTCAACGAATTCTTAACAATGTTCTTAATTGATGACCAGATGATAAAATCCTTGTATTAGCCTGTAGTTTCCTTTGATATAACCAGTTATCTAATAGGAAAAAGTCTTCGCAAATCATTAGTTATCTAACGCTGGTTATCTGATTCTGCTAAGAATAAATGAAATATCAATGGTTTCTGCAGTCAATACGCCGTTAACGTGTCTATTAATGAGGTCTAAAATACTGAGACTGGCCAAGGATAGATAGATAGATAGATAGATAGATAACTCTTTATTGTTCACCACACAGAAACATAATACAGGATTCATGAAGATTTTTGGCAAAACAATGGGCGACCTTATCGCTTTGAGCGATCTCTTCCAGGCAACCTTTGCATGGAAAAGAAAACAAAACATCAATTGACGGCAGTGTAGTTACACAAGTAAATGGAAAAGAAAATAACAGTTAAAGACCTATAACTAACTAGGTTGTACATTACAAACATAACATACCTACTTACTAATTATTTAACTGGTAAGATACTGTGCTATGAAACCTACCTAACACAACAATCTAAGCAATTCTAATACTTACTATAATATTTCTAAAATAATAAACTAATACATATGAATATTATAATTATGAATATAAATAAATATTAACTATGCTCAACAACAACTACTTATTAACGATAGGTACGTAGGACATGAATCGCTAGGTGGAAATTGATGACATGTAGTGCTGCTTCAACTTCAACTTAAATGTGTTATGCGACGCTGACTGTTTTAGCTCAAGCGGCAGGGCATTCCACAGCCGAACAGCCTGGACAGTAAAAGAATCGCTGCAAAAAGAGCTGCTATGACCTGGGATTTTTAGCATTAAGTTTTCCGATGACCTCAACGTACGGTTACTAAGAGAATGCAGGTATTCAAATCTGTCTTTGAGATAGCGAGGAGAAACTGGATTGAAGAGTATAGAATACAGAAGAGAGAGAATATGCGTGTTACGGCGAAGACGAATAGGAAGCCACTTGAATAAAGAACGAAAAGGAGACACATGGTCATATTTGCGAAGACCAAAAATGAATCGAATGCAAAAGTTTTGGAGCCTTTCGAGTTTGTCAAGTTGAGCCTCAGTGAGGTCCAGATAACAAGCGTCAGCATAATCCAATATGGGTAGTAACAGTGATTGCGCGAGCGCAGTTTTAGTGGAAATCGGTAAAAAGTTACGTAGTCTCCTCAAGGACCCAGCTGAAGCAAATAGTTTGCAACTAGTTATATTTAACTGATCCTTCCATGATAGGGTGCTATCTAGCGTTATTCCTAGATTTTTGACAGTCTCACTGTATGGAATAGTCACACCATCAAAAACAACTGGCGGGATCGCAGACCAGTCTACCTTACAGAGCGTTCTAGAGCTGCCTATGATGATAGTCTGCGTTTTCGTGGGATTTATTTTTAGTCCATGTTGCCGGCTCCATTCGTTGATAATATATAAATCAGAGTTGGTTCTCTGGACAGCGTCGGCAATGTTACTGAGAGGAGCTCCCGGGGGGTAGAAATTCACCCCCCTTCAGGATAGTACACATATTTTGATACACGTTGTATATCTGAAGATCATCAGCGTAGAGGTGGTAGGATGATGAAAGATTTAAAGAAATAGAATTGATGAAAATAGCAAAGAGAAGGGGAGATAAAACGCCACCTTGAGGTACACCAGCGGACAAGTCACACCAAGAGGAAAAGGATTCCTCAAGACGGACTCGCTGACGGCGACCATGTAAATAATTGGAAAACCAGTCCACAACCGCTGGTGAAACGTTAAGATAGCGAAGAAGTGCAAGGAGAATATCGAAGTCAATGGTGTTAAAAGCGTTACTAAAATCGAGCAACGTCAGTACGGTAAGCTGCCCACGGTCCATTCCCAGACGAATGTCATCTGTGATTTTAACGAGAGCAGTGACAGTACTGTGGCCCTTGCGAAAGCCGGATTGCATGGGATTGAGGAGATTATGAGAGGATAGATAAGAATTTAATTGGTTATGGACAAGGCGTTCCAAAACTTTGGATAGGAAAGGAAGAATAGAAATAGGACGATACTCGGTAAGGAATTTGGGGTTGGATTTCTTAGGCAAGGGAATAATTTGTGCTTCCTTCCAGATTGAGGGAAAAGCACCGGTTTCTAGGGAATGATTGAAGAGATGGCAAAGAATAGGAAGGATTATATCTAGGATAGGAATACACGTACTAGGATAGGGCAGTTTGGAGTTTTTTTGTCAAACACTAAGGTGTTTCAAACCTTCAGTAATTATGAAAACGGTGAAGAAGAAAAGAAAATAATAATAAAAATGCTTTATATCTTTAGATACAATCGTGATAGCATTGTAATGTTCTTGAACCGCAGAATAATGGTACACTTGAACAAAGTACAATTCAAGGCGTGTAGGCACAGTACTCGAACGAATGTCTTTTGCCTTGTTTTGCGTAAGATTGCGTGTGTGCCCTGACTCATTTTATGTTTTCGCAGGTGGTAGTTTACGTGAATTGTATGACACGGTTTAATTTTTACTGCAACTGAATTAATCGGTACAAGGCACAATATTTTTTTTAGTTTCACAAATTATTAGTTTCTCTGTCTCCTTGTCAGCAGATAATAAAAAGACTAATTAATTAATTAATTATTCACTAAATTGCAAAAATGATCCCTTTTGTCTTCAGGCTAGGTGAGTCTACAAGCATTTCACAACCAAGCATAGGTGAACATTCCTATAACATACTAGCAGCCGCCCAGGGCTTCGCTCGCCCCGTTCCCCGTTACTTACATCCGTTCTCCGTTACAATATGTTTGTAAATGGTAGCCTTTGTGTTATACTAATGTATAAAGTGTATTATTGTAAAGTTTCATTCAAATCCATTCCGAAACAAACAGTAACAAACATCCATCCATACTTACAAACTTTTGCTTTTATATAATATAAGTAGGAGTAGGATTAATACCCCACTACAAATAAATGAAACTACACATGTTTCTCCAGGGAATGAACATGTATTTGAAGCGAATTCAATCAGGCCGCCTAATTAGAGGTTTGATTGACGTGACATTCTGCAGGGCGGGCGTATAGGGCGGGCGGTATGGCGCCATCAGTAATTCTTGTAGTTTTTGTTAACTTACAATAATTGCGACCTTATAATCAGAAATCAGGATTGCTACTACTAGAAGTAGACCTGTGGTAAACGTAAAATAAACATAGGAAAGCTAAAATATCTAGAAATATTTTTTTTGTTTTTTTTTTTTATATTTCGTCGTGTTTTGTTTTTCGTGGTCGTCTTAGAAAGCGTTGGCGGAACGATCTAGGCGTCTTTGAAAAGGGATGGTGAGAGGAGGCTCAGAATAGAGGGAACTTGAAGACTTTGGGAGAGGTTTTTGCTCAGCAATGGGTTTTGTATAGGATTTAAAAAAACATTTATTTCTGAATATATTAATTGTTTTATTCCTTTTTTGAGAGATTTGATGAATACGTATGGAGCAAACATAGTAATGAGTTTACATTTAGATTACTTATGCATGTTTATGTACCAATATTTTAAAGTACGTTGGTTTAAAAATAACAAGTTGTTTTCGCTTATGAAGATTTTGTCAATTTTCGTTTCGTGTCGTTTCTTTTTACCTGTTGGTTACCTACAGTTATTTACCCTTCTACACAATTTAAATAAATATTTCCAGTTATCCCCAAACATAGCCCAATCGACTGTAAATCATGTTCTTATCTAAATCCAATACTTTAGATTGCTTTCAAAAAACCGGTTTTTCAGTCGAGTAAGAAAAGAACGGTATGCGATGAATAGGAAATTAGATCGCAAAAGAGATGGAATATTTTAATAGATGGAGTTTTTCAGCGTAATAGAAACATAATATTTTTGTTGTGTTTATCGATTCCCTTTTATTTTCATGAATGAGTGCGTGGAGGAAAATATAAGGCGCTTAGAATACGTGTATTCCGATTGATTGTTTTCAGGGTTTTAGATATTAACTCTGCTGCAAATATTCGACTAAAAACTGACATTAATATACAAAAGTATTTTTCTTGTCGTGTTGTTAGATCTTTTGAACCAGTGTGATGAAAGGATTTAAAGTGTACCTCCTCTGAATATTAAAAGCAGAAGCTACACTTCTAAGTACAGTAATAAATTTTAATCTCTAGTACTCAATTTCTCATTCCTATGCATCAAAACATAAAAATTGCTAGTCATAAGTAGATGCAACTAATTTAATTAAATTTCCAACCTGCAAGACGTTTCAATACGATCAACCCACCATTGCCCACTGAACCGCTTTCCTTTTCAGCGAAATATTTCCAGACTACCCTCGACCCGCAATAAAAAAAGATTAATACTTTGTATTAATATTTCGGAGGAGTTATATTCGATGTGGAAGTTTCTAGAGTCAAGCATCAGTTTATACACAACGGAAAATGCGACGGCTTAAGATTCAATCAAAGGTGCATTTATTTAAAAGAATCCATTGGACGATACGACCACGGCTTGCGGTTCCAAGTAGGCATTCGAAAACCGGCTAGTCCCCTAGCGGTGGCCGGTTCTCCACTGCCGGCTCACGAACCGGAAGACGAAATGTAGGGCACCCGCCCACCAGATGGACCGACGACATTGTTAAGATCGCGGAAAGTCGATAGATGGAAAGGGCTCAGAATCGTTCTTCCTGGAAATGTGTTGGGGAGGCCTATGTCCAGCAGTGGACTTTTTCAGGCTGATAATGATGATGATTATGGCCGGTTCTACGAGCTGCATGACCCATTTATTATACAGATTTCTTTATCTCTAATTTTATTACTATTGTGAATACCTCACTTGAAAGCAATGAGTTATTATAAAATTGAAGAATTTATAATAAAATTCACGCCGTCTATCCGGTTTTTATCTATCTTTTCCATCCAAAGGTTGTCTGGAAGAGGTCACTCTTAGGGATAAGTCCGCCCATTGTACTGATTATTTTTATAATAGTTTCTGCATGTATTTCCTTGTATACAATTAAGAGTTAATCTATCTATTTAAAATAATCAAATGGGTTTCAGTAAGGGTGTGTCATGACCAAACATGTAGACAGACCTCCTCCACGACAGATATTCTCGCTGGTACCATATTTTGGTTCCTCTTCGTATCGCGTCACAGGGTTTTTCAATCCAATGTGGTGAAAGGACTATAAGTGCGCCTCACACAGGCTCCTTTCGTGTCTTTTGGTGCCAAGTACATTTTTGCAAGATACTAGAGTTTGTTAGCTTATCAGCTTTCGTAACTAGTGCTAAGGGTTTTGGTTCTGTGAAAAGTTGTAATAAGTTTGCAAGTTTATAAGAATTTCTGGTATTTTTATTGAATTATTAGAGCTACTATTGAAGATTTGAAATCCATTCGTTTCTATTACGCGAATATATAACTTTATTGGTAACTTTATTTCGAATACCTACGATTGCTGGACGTTCATCAAATCTCAATAAAAACCAAAAAGAGAGACAAAATTTAATCCAAAATAGACAAATACCATCTAATTATCCATTCCTTCAGCTATAACATGAAAAGGTTCAAGAAAAAAAATTAAAAAGTTCCTAAAAAAGTAAAGGGTAGGCAACGCAACGTCAGCACCCTTGGTGTTGTTGGTGTCTATGGGCGACGGTGACCGCTTACCATCAGGTGGGCCGTAAGCCCGTTTAACGTTTGCATAAAAAAATAAGAAGAAGAAGCAGTAATTGCAGTCGAACGCAAGCGTATTCTGAAAAACAAAAAGTACCTAGGTATTGTGTTTCAAAGTAACATAATGTGTTGCACTCGTACGTCAGTTAGGTGTAGGATCAACGTACAAGACATGAGTGTAGATGGCAATGGGTATTCCGGATCATTAGACCGCAGTCGTGTTTGAGAGCAGTGGCTATGAGACGCCTGTCGTACGTTCCTGAGGAGTTCTCTTAGTGATGGGAATATGACGATAAAATATTTAACCCACCACATGGTCACAGTACGACTTGCTGACAACCTTTTTATCTTTTACATAATATTATTTTTCTTAGTTTTTGGATGTTTTTAAGAGAAGAGTGAACAGTCTGTAACATCTTCTAGGTAAGCGTGCTACATCGTCGACCGCATCATCACTTAACAGCAGGTGAGATAGCGGTCAAACGCAAGCCGATTTTGATGATTTATACAAGGTGTATCTAAATATGTGTACTATGCGAAGGTGGGGGGTTTCAGACCACAATGGTGATCAGTTGTGGGGGGGAGATAATTAAAAATTCCTATTTTCAGTTTCCCATACAAAAATATTTAATTTCATAATGCCTAAATAAATTGACAACCCTATCCTTGTAACCCCTTGACCCCTTGACCTACTACCTCTGTAGGTCTACTACTACTACCTACTACCTCTGTAGCTGAGTTTAGGGTTGTCACTTTCTATAAAGTCAGCTGTTCATGTTGAAACTTCGTTGCAGTTTTTTTCAGAGATACCAATTGAAGTTCGAAAAGTCGTTGAACAAAAGTTGTTCCCCGGGGGGTGGAAATTCACCCCCCTTCAGGATAGTACACATATTTTGATACACGTTGTATAATTGGAACCAATCTGGAAATATAACGTTCTAGATAAGATTTTTTTTTTTCAAATCAGCATAAAAATGAGAAAGTTATGTGATTATTAAAAAAAATCTTCTGAATTCAACGACAAGATTGAAGATTTAAAGAAAAACTGTCTAATATGACAGCGATATTTGACAGCGTTTCACTGATCACCACCGCAGAACGCTTATGCCTGTATTCAGACACATTCTCCCCACTACTTATTATACTCTTTGGACACATTGCTTGAGTCTGAGTGGAGCCTCAAGCATAGATTTTTTTTATTTTTCAATGGAGAACAGTCAAAATCTATGCCAAAATCTATGCTTGAGACTTGACTTAGACTCAAGCACTGCTTTAGAATACGGGCCTTAGATAATGTGCGCAAGATTTAAGAGTTTAATATTTGACTGTCCGGTAGCACAGTAAGAATCGTCAGACAATCACTAGCATTTAATCCATTCGAAAAAAAAAGTCTAGTATTTCACGTCGACTTTTTGGCTAATGTGAGGTTCAGCCAAGTCCTCATGATTAAGGAACACACATGGATTATGATCAATCATTTATTATGACATTGACATGATGCAGATAGTTGACATTGACATGCTCAATACCACAGCTAACATAACTCGTCGCATCGGCACGATGAAAAGAATGAGTGAACTAGTAATGTAGGAACATCACTAGTTAGCCTCAGAGTTAGCAGGACGCGTGACGGCTCTTGAGGTAATTGCCGTATTTCACACTGCATTCGGTACTAATCCAACTCTGCAGCTAAGGTGTGCTTCTCGTTTTTAAATTTTTTGATTGGTCTCTCAGCTCAGTTGGTAGTAACTCTGCCTTCTGCGCTGTAGGTCGTGGGTTTGATCCCCACCGAGAACAAATATTTGTGTGGTGAATGCAGATGTTTGTTCTCTGTCTGGGTGTTCTATTGTATTCTAAGTATGTATTTACAAAATCAGATAGCTGGTTCCCATAGTACAAGCTCTGCTTAATTTGGGGCTAGATAGTGTTGTGTGAATTGTCCACAATATTTAATTATATTTATATTTAAATCGCTTCGTGGCGTGTTCTGACTTTACGACGCCAAATTGATCGTAAAGCCAAACATAATGCATGGCTTTGCCAAAATTACACGTAAATAATGCATTTCAGTAATACTGGTAATAGTCTGAATTTAATACTTAATAATTACACTTTTGTGTTTTAATGGTGTCATTAAAGCGAAAATGAAATGAGTTATTTCGCTTTGGCGAAAATTTAAGTTTGTGTATTTATAAAGGAGTACTTAATGGGCTGAATCACTATAATAATTATAATACCTACTGGATGTCACGTCGTGTCTATTGTGAAAAAAAATCGTAAGTGATACGATTATGGTTTTCAACGTTTTATGTAGCCTAAAATTATTTAGACCAATTACGTTCCAAGGTCTAGGAACTATTATAGCTATATCTTATTTTTAACCGACTTAAAATAAAGAAGAAAGAAGTTCTCAATTTGGTAGTTTGTTTAATGTTTGCTAGCGCATATCTTCGTCATTTATTATACATATTTCGAGCCGATGAAAATACTTTTTTAACTTAAAGGTTAAGTTAGTAAAAGTTTTAAAAGCTTATATTATAATATTCAACAGTTTAAATTATCACTTTTACATAAATTAGCGAGTTCTAGAATAAGTACCTAAATCCCAGTCAGTTTTCGAAGTTCTCGCGTCATCAAACAGAGCGAGACTTGATGTGTAAGTTCCATTGTGTTCGTGGTACTAATTACGCCGTTTCACTGGATATAACTAATTGCTATATTCGATGGACTAATTCTTGATTACCAGATTGGTAAAGCAAGCGGACTACCACACCATAGGACTGTAGCAAATTGGCATAAACTACCAAAACTCAAATATTTACAGCACGATGATGACCTGTAGTAGACCTGTAAGTCTGTATATTTTGACGTGACAACGTCTTATAATTCAATGGAACCAGCTGCACGCATGACTCATGCGGCGTTACCTCGCTCTGAGGCGTTCCATTTAAGGCTTAAAGTGCAAGCGAGAGCGCGGAACGAGCGACAAAGAGGCACAATCGGCCTCCGCGTTCGGCAGCGTTCGACATCTCTCTCCTACTTGAGTGAGCGATGCGTCCGCGTGGACAGCTGTATGACGTTGTCACGTTCAACTATCGTCAGTATACCGACTTTACAGACAACCAATTTTTTTAATTTAGTTTATACTTACTGCTTTTTTTTTAGCATATGGCCCATCTGATGTTACCAAACAAAACATTTTTTCGTAGGTCACGCACGTCAGGAAGGTGCAGGTGCAAGATGCACTGTCTTTAGTAATTTTACCGGCACCCAACCACCTTCAGACTAACACACCGCGATGCTGATGCGCGGCAGAAGAAGGCATACTTCGCTGAAAAACCTAAAAAAACATGATGACAAAATAATACCCGCAATTTTACGCAAAAATACCGTAAAATCGTCGCTCGTTAAATAAAACGCAGCAACTGCAGAACGCGTTTCTGGACACGCGCCTCAGGCTAATGTCACTCCAAAACGGTCTAGCAGAATATAATAGCAAACTATAGATCGTGTAGTATGAACGCAAGTTACGACTAAGTACTATTGCAATCACATGTGGAAAATCGATTGGCCTGTTCTATAAGATTCCGAGATAAGAGGAGAAACAGCTTAGAGACAGACCAGCCATGTCTGAACCAAAACATCAGACTGGTGACTAAATAACTGTATTGTTATTTAATAAAAGTAGATCCTGTGATAATCCATCGGTATTAATATAATATTTATTAACTAGCTGGTGCCCATGGCTTTGTTTGCCCATTCCGTTATTTTTTCGGGATAAAAAGTATTCTATGTCCGTCTCTTGGTTCTAAGCTACCTCCCCACCAATTTACGGGCAAATCGATTTAGCCGTTCTTGAAATATTGTAACTAACACGACTTTCTTTTAAATAGATAGAAATAGGTTAAAAACAAATCCATCCCACAGAGAACATACATTTTACCGGAATAAAAAGCCAATGTGTTATTCCAGACTATAATCTATATTATCTGTAAAAAAATATTCATAGTATCAGTACTGAGGTATTACCTATTCTTATTACTCTAAGTTCACTACAAAATGGTCTTTATCGTGATTGATGCCACTTGTCCACACCGGTCGGCACTTGCTTGTTTATAAGCTTCAACAATCCATTCCTGAACACCCGTAAAACCACCTTAACAACCTTTAAATAAAGATTACATTACTACAAAGTTTCAGTTAGAAGTTTTTTAATCTAAATGCCACCACCCCGTTTGTGAATGCCGTGAAATAAGCAAAAGGTGTGTTAAAAACACGTTTTTGTTTTAAATTAATTGGATAATACTTTTAAGTACATGTAAAACAGTTAGCTCCTAATTTGTTGATAAGATTTTTTTAGTTATTATAACAATAATTTTCATACGATAATGTTTGACATTCACGCTATGGTTTGTTTTAAGCTTCATTAAAAATATTGGCAAGAGATAAGTTCATAAAACTGGCCATAAATTGATCCTTAAAACAACACGATGAATTCTTACGGAGTCCCATAACGTATACTTTAGTATAGTTTAGAAAACTAAAAGAACAATCAAAGTTGAACTGCTTTGTAGAATAAGAAAACGTTCCAAAAATAAAATTAATAAATAGTTTGAAAGATTTTTTTTATTTAACATTATAAATACACAAAACGGCAAACGTAACACTTAGGCACAAAAATAGTGACCTCACGCACTTTGCCAATAAAAATATTTTATTGGCAAAGGAATTAAGAATTAATTTTAATTAAAGACTTGTGTTTTGCTAGTATACATGTATATTATTAGATAAACTAGGATAACCCATGTCACGGTAAAGCTCGGAGAAATAGTAAAAGTGCACAATTGCACCATTTTTCAGTGCTTGCGACGAAGTGACCAATCCAATCTGCAGCGTCGCTGCGGCAAGAAGTTACACGAAGGCATTCATAACGACACACCTACAGAAAGGTACAAATTAAAAGAAACGGCGGAATAAAAGTTAATTCCATTTCTTACTTTAAAAAATCCTGAAAAAAACAGACCATAAATCGTAAAAAAAATCTTACACTTACTAAATTAAATGGTTGTTAGGGAGTTTTCTCTAAAATCGGCAAACAACTTTTGTTGAAATAGTAACTTCTTGCCGCGGCAACAACGGTCATTTTGTCGCATGCAATGATACCTAAAATTACAAAATAAACCAAGAGTTTAATAAATATACAAGAACAAACAGTTGAACTATTTGTAGACCGTTGCTAACAATCTATAGACCAATTGGTTTTGGTTTTACAGCGTTTTATTCGCAAAAGTCGCTGAATTCTCCTCCCTATCGCACCTTAAGACGGGCAAGACCACAAATGAATGGGTTCCATTTAATCCCCAAGGATTTAATTGCATCACTGCTGACCATACGAAAGTAATAGCAATAGTTCGTAGAAGCGAAACTGGTACGAGGGTCAAAGTGACAAAGTATCATTTTGTGATCATTTTGACCACAACCACTTTGTCACTTTGACCTTGTGGTTTTAGCGTAACCTATGGCAATCATGTCATCATCATCATTGTGCGGTAATACATAAATCAAATTTTAGCGTATTATAATAATTGTGCTCACTGGCCAAAAGTGAACCACAAGTTGCGATTGAGCAATACAAACACGCAGGCAAAACTGACTGTAGGGAAAAAAAGTTAAGGTAAATTAATAAAGATTATGTTTTTGTTTTCTTAAAATAATAAAAATTAATTATGTTTAAAGAGATTTTGTTTTCTTAAAATAACAAAAATAAGTTTTACTTGCAAGTATTTTTAAACAAACAGCAAAAAAAATAGAGCACGACTAAAGGTAGCTAGTATAATGCTTGTGAGTTTTGCATCTATACCACTTTTGTTTCACTTTTTTAACCATTGACCATTATTGGGTGCAAGATTTATTGAGCATGTTCGATGTAGGTTCGATGCTCGGACATGTTATAATGTGTTTCACTGGGAGGTGGCCGCAGAACGTAATGTGATTGTGGTCAACCACGTTATTATGAGTTTTGGGAATCATTTTGTGAATTCACACAAATGTCATCCTCATGTAGATAGTTTAGTAAACTCAAGATCTCGTGTATAAAAAATAAAATGAATTTAATTATATTTTTCTTGTTCGTCAGACTGGTGATGATCATGATTTATGAGTTGCAAATAATTCATAGCAAATAACTCATACTCAATTTTCAAGAAAAGTATTTCTTACTTTTACAGGGATGCTAAAATGTTCGTCTTCGTTTCTTCCCTAATTTTTAACCGACTTCCAATCAAAAAGGAGGAGGTTCTCAATTCGGTTGTATGTTTTTTTTTTTTTTTTTTTTTTTGTTACCGCATAACTTCGTCATTTGTGAGCCGATTTGAAAAGTTATTTTTTTATCTGAAAGGTACTGCTTCCAGATTGGTCCCATTTTAATTTTATTAAAATCGGTGTTGCCATTTTTTTTTTAATAATTTTTTTAATGTTTGTAACTGCATGCCTGCAATCGGCTTAGCCGTTTGGCAATGAAGTCGGTTTCTCAAGTTTTTTAAACTTATAATTATTAGTTTTAATATGTTTATAATGAGTGAACTTCTCATGAGAGCTTGAAATAGTACTATCCTTCAAATTGGGCAAAAAACTATTCCTTAACACGTTAACACCCATGTAATATCATCATTATTTCAAATCAGTGCCTCATGTCAATTATGACGATATGACAAAAAATCTAACGTAGATAAAACTTCTTTAGACTCATCCGATATCGTAACGTATACTTACTTATGCACCGACTTCTTACCTTGATTGCGTAGAAAAGATTTTTATGCTAAGCTATCCCATTTTTTTTTGGCTACGCTATCCCTCTATTTTTCTGGCTACGAGATCCCACTATTTTTTGACTACGCTATCCCTCTATTTTTCTGGCTACGAGATCCCACTATTTTTTGACTACGCTATCCCTCTATTTTTTTGGCTACGCTATCCCACTACTTTTTGACTACGCTATCCCACTACTTTTTCGCTACGCTATCTCACAATTTTTTGGCTACGCTATCCCACTATTTCGGTTTAACCCCGAGTTTTGTGCTAGAGTGTTTGGACACGAATGATTTTTCTATGGCAAAACGCGTATGGACATAAAACATGTTAAGCCATAATATAACTCAGAAAGAACTTCCTGAATATGACTGTATAATAATATGATTTTGATAGCTACCGGATTTTAAGGACCAAAAATAGTTTTTAACTTGCGAGTGAGAAGTTATTTGACGTTTCCAGCGTTTTTTTTAAGTTTTAGAGCCGTTGCAAAGCGTTGTGTCCCCTGATTGGTGTAAATCGCTTCAATACAAAATAATTAAAGAAGCTACTTCTCACGGTCGTTACCGACGAGTAATTGGGGACACATGGTACCCCCGGGTGTCACTAATTACACACAAAATATGTTCCAAAAGAAATTATAAATTAAATAGCGCACGTGTGGCAAGTTATTATGATTTATGGGTGAAATGGACATTTTTAACGAAGTTTTGGGATTGGCTTTTATTTATATGTGAATAATTTTTGAACTCAACGAAAACATTATAATCAAAAACTCTAATATACAGGGTGTTTTTTTGAAAGGGGGGGTGTTGGCCAAGTCCAAAACCACGAGCCCTCTCATGCCTCTCATGCTTTCGATTTATAAGAAAACAATAAATGCACATGTCAAAAAAAATAATTTTAACGGAAATTACCCGAATAACTATAAAAAAAAAGCTCTGTATTATTGAACCTATAGATTCTGTTGCTGCTAAGGTATCTTTGTAAATATTTGTTTTATTGTATAAATGTGTTTATTTGTTACCTTACTCTTGGTTAAAAGTTTCAAATAAAGAAATTTAATCTAAATACAGGGTGTGGCGTAAAGAGTGGATAATCCTTTACCTACGGGTCGGGGGCATCACAACTGTTCAGAAAATAAAAACATGTACCCAGTAAAAGTCCCACGGTTTTCAAGTTATTAAACATTTTCGAAATTTTCATTATTTTGTACTTCTGTCCATACTTTTCGATGCCAAGATCACAAATCAAGGAATTTTCTCCATCTGTTTTTTTTATAGCATTCTTAGATAACTGTTCTATCAAATGATAACTGCCATTGGTATGTCAAAGGTACAGTTTTTTTTTTTGAATTTTTTTTAGAAATAAAAATGTGATTTGCCAATTTTTTCCAAAAGTTTGACCTCCTGTGGTTTAAAAAAAATGTATGGTCACCCTGAGTGACCAACTTATAAATAACTTGCCTACTTCATTGAGATTCCGAAATGGTATAGCACTTGCTAGTTCCAACTTTCAATGCAAAGAATATTTGTGTTATAAAAGGGTAAGGGTCATTTTTTCAAATTACAAGTAAGATTTTACATAGCAATCGAATTTACTAAAAACAGAAAATAAAACAAATTAGATATTTAAAATACATTTATTACATTAAAATTTCTTACAACAAGTGCTCAAAATGGCTTCCACTTGCTCTTATGCAAGCCCTGCATCTTCTAATAAAAGAACGCTTTATCTTGCGCGCATTTTGAGCATTTTGAGCCATTTTGAGCACTTGTTGTAAGAAATTTTAATGTAATAAATGTATTTTAAATATCTAATTTGTTTTATTTTCTGTTTTTAGTAAATTCGATTGCTATGTAAAATCTTACTTGTAATTTGAAAAAATGACCCTTACCCTTTTTTAACACAAATATTCTTTGCATTGAAAGTTGGAACTAGCAAGTGCTATACCATTTCGGAATCTCAATGAAGTAGGCAAGTTATTTAATTTTATTAGTTGGTCACTCAGGGTGACCATACATTTTTTTTAAACCACAGGAGGTCAAACTTTTGGAAAAAATTGGCAAATCACATTTTTATTTCTAAAAAAAATTCTAAAAAAAAAACTGTACCTTTGACATACCAATGGTAGTTATCAATTGATAGGACAGTTATCTAAGAATGCTATAAAAAAAACAGATGGAGAAAATTCCTTGATTTGTGATCTTGGCATCGAAAAGTATGGACAGAAGTACAAAATAATGAAAATTTCAAAAATGTTTAATAACTCGAAAACCGTGGGACTTTTACTGGGTACATGTTTTTATTTTCTGAACAGTTGTGATGCCCCCGACCCGTAGGTAAAGGAATATCCACTCTTTACGCCACACCCTGTATATAAAACTCTTACGTTACTGACTGACTGACTGACTGACAATCAACGCACAGCCTAAACCGTAAGTCCTAGAAGCATGAAACTTGGAGGGTATGTTTGTTTTATAGCATAAGGGTGCACTAAGAAAGGAAATTGGAAAATGTTTTCCCTAAGCGGAGAAAAACAGGAAAATCTTTTAAAAGCAAAATCAACGGGGCGAGCGAAGCTGCGGGCGGCCGCTAGTATCTGATAAAATCTCTATTAATATTGAGCCGATTCATCATAATTATACATTAATAATTGTCCATGAAGGTAGGTTTATTTATCAAAATAAAATGCCATCAATAGAAAACGTATGTCTCTCTTTTTTAAAATTGGGTCAAAAGACCCATTTCAACCATTTTATATTTAACCCCTCACTGACGTGGGTCTTCCTGACAGAAATTAATCCATTTAAAATACATGCTCAATCTTAAAACACCGGACCAACGTGAATAAATAAAATGACATTTACTTCGACCTAGATAAGGGTCTTTAAATAGATTTTAGGGTGGTTTATTACAAAACCACTTACTAATAAACGTTTGTAGGTAGGTTATTAGATATCTACGTTATTTGTATTATTGGTGTTTGAATAGTTTTAAATTAAATAAATCCACACATCACTATCTAGCCCCTAATTAAGCAGAGCTTGTATGCTATGGTAACCAGATAGCTGATTACAATACAGAAATTAGTTTTTTTTGATAATACATACATAGAATACAATATGATACCCAGACAGAGAATAAACATTTGCGTTCACCGCACAATTTATTTATCGGTGGGGATCGAACCCATGACCTACGGCGCAGAAGGCAGAACTGCTACCAACTGAGCTGAGACACCAGTCATTATACAGACAGAACGTTTTGCTAACTACCATTTTGTCAGAGGTTTAGCTCACCAAGAAGATACGTCAGTCAAATAGTGATCTAGGCTTTCTAGAATTACAGATGCACAGTAACTTATAACCGACAAACCAACCATTAGAAGAAATTATTCATGCACCATCTACCGCTATCGAGATATCGATTATCTCGATACGGTGCCGATTAAACGACTTTAATCGAATCGACACCTCCGGCTATTGGCTTATCGGGAGATAAGATGAAATGCATAATTTAAATTTTACTGTTCGAACTAGCGGTTTGGTTCCATTTTTGAATTCGAGAGGTGTCAATGTCAACTGTCAATGTCAAGAGAGTGATGATAATGTCACTTTTGACGCCTTTTTACTGATGAAGCCTATTGATGGAAAGTGTGAATGCTTTTTGGGTCAAATCGTTGTGGGAATTTCGACACCAGAGTATGAACGTTTGATTGTAAGTTGATAACGGATTTGGGAGAATGGCTTTATTTATAAACAATATCGTATCAGTTTGTGTTTATCCGTAACTAGCGGCCACCCACGGCTTCGCTCGCCCCGTTGATTTTTCTTTTAAAAGTTTTTCCTCTTTTTCTCAGCTTAGGGAAATAATTTTCCAATACTATAAAAGGAACATACCCTCCAAGTTTCATGTTTCTAGGACTAACGGTTTAGGCTGAGCGTTGATTGTCAGTCAGTCAGTAACGTAAGAGTTTTATATCACGAGTTTTATATGACGAAAATCAGTACGGTTTTCGGAAAAATTGCTCAACCACCCTGGCTATTTACAAATATGTACAAGAAATCTACAAATGTATGAGTAATAAAAAATACGCTATAGGCCTCTTCCTAGATATGTCAAAGGCATATGACAAAGTCGCCCACGACATACTTTTACAAAAAATATATGAGTCTGGAATAAGAGGACCAGCATTCCGATGGCTTCAGTCGTACCTAAAAAATAGAACCCAATATGTATGCATAGAACATTATGATGACAAAACAAACCAATTACGTAACATTAACTCGGACCTAAAAATTAGAAATAATTCTATCCCGCAAGGAAGCGTACTCGGATGTCTGCTATTTTTGATATACGTAAATAACCTACCAACTGCTATCAATGCTAAGTGTGTCCTTTTTGCAGACGACGTGTCCCTGTTGTTTGAAAGTACAGAAAAAATCGACTATGAGTATCTACAACATACTTTGGAAACTACCAAACAATGGCTTAGCGATCACAACCTGGAAATAAATTTAAATAAAACTAAAATTATACAATTCAAAACCTACCAAAGGAAAACTCTTGATCTAACAAAATTGACCAAATTACTTAAAATTAACGAATGCAATGAATTTAAACTGCTAGGGGTAACATTAGACACCCACCTCAATTGGAAAAAGTACGTAGAAACCTTGAAATCAAAACTGTCTAGATTTACATATGCCCTAAGTATTATTAAATGTAACACAAATTACGAAACCGCCTTGTCAGCTTACTATGCAAACGCATTTGCATGGCTCAATTACGCCATTGTGCTATGGGGCGATAGTGTAGATTTTAACG
This sequence comes from Thera britannica, assembly GCA_939531255.2. Classification (NCBI taxonomy): domain Eukaryota; kingdom Metazoa; phylum Arthropoda; class Insecta; order Lepidoptera; family Geometridae; genus Thera; species Thera britannica. The sequence goes on along the minus strand of OW618034.2, from coordinate 13,835,652 downwards.
ACGTGTTTATCAAACAAAAAAAGTTAATTAGGATATTACTAAACATTAAGCCAAGACATAGTTGTAAACCCCATTTCAAACAAAACAAACTTCTAACGCTACCATGTATATATATACTACAAATGTCGATCTTTGTTAGGAAATATAGACACTTCTTCTTTTCCAAACTAGAAAATAATACGTTTTATAATAGACGACATAAAGACCAGCTGATTCTACCAGCGACTAAATTAAAAACGATTGACAAAAGTCCTGACTTTAGGCTAGTAAAAATATTCAATAAAATTCCTGACATAATTAAAAATGAAACTAAAAACTCCTTATTTCAAAATAGTTTAAAAAATTTGCTCCTATCCAAGTGTTACTATTCTGTTGACGAATTCCTAGCCGATAAGATAACAATGTAATAAGAAATTCAGTTTGTGTTTGACATTTGGACCTTATTTGGAATTATTTTAACTATTATTGTATCGAGACATTTTCTATCCTAAATATTTTAAGCTATTGACATATAATATAATAATAATATAATATAACTATTGACTTATCAGTATCACAGACAGATGTAATTGTAATACTTAATATTCCATATCGGTCCGCTTCTACTGTATTGCAACACCCTTGCAGGGTAAATTATGTATTGATTCTAAACTAGTTCTAAGATCTGACTGTTAAATTTACATGCATAATAAGGCAATAAATATACTGAATACTGAATACTGAATATATTTAGCTAGAGACCAAATTTTAATTACCTATGTTTTAGTTTTTTGTTGTTGGTTGAGGTAATCACTTTTTAGTATCACTGACAAAAAAGGAGTATTTTATTATTTTTCTTCGTCATCAACAATGCATGTTCAAACTAATTTAAATACATATTTCATATCTTACCATTTCACGGTATGAATATAGCATAGTTTGTTACAAGTTGTTAAGTGACAACAAAATAAATTAACAGGACTTTAGACTTTTAATAATGCTTACCAAATAAATAATAATTGATTTTAAATGTGTTTCAATAATACCTCTCTTCAGTTCAATTCATAAAGCATCCTTTCAATAATATAGGTACCTATATCACAAACAGCATTCAAACAACGAGCCCGGATGACTAAGAGGAAACCTAAATTACAACAAAACAACCATCGATATCCGTCAATCAAAATAATTCCCGAAACCCGATCTTCATTCAAAAGCTCTTATTATTTCCTACTTAACCCAGAATAACCAAACAAAAAGAAAAAAGCCCTTTTGAAACCCAACACTATCCTCTTTATAGAAAATGCAAAATTAAAAAGACATCCAAGGCATGGGAACAGGAATAGTCAATAGTCACTTCATATTGTGTTTGCTGTGTAAACCGCGTGAGGTTCCGTGGTGTCAGGTTACTTATCCACCACTAAAATATTCCACCGAGGTACTAAAACGAACAAAGACATATCCAACGCTGGTTCGAAAGCCACTGATACAATCAACGTTGATACAAACCCAGCAGTGGATATAGAACACGTTCTAAAGGTAGAAGAGGTGAGGAAAGAAAATTCAAAAGTGCTTGATAGTAAAGGGAATGTGTGTCCCGCAGGAGTATGCCACAAGTTGAGTGAACTGCCTAACCTAAATTGTCTACAACGCAGCATTGTCTTTCTTGATGATGGTAAACAAGATAGTAGAGTTTGGATGCCGATGATGAAAGGAGGAAGTTTGCTGATAGGGATATGGGTTTATTACTAAAATGACACGACATTGTGTGGCAAGAATATACCTAAGATCAACAATGCTATTTAGAATTTATGAGTTGAAAATGAACCTAAAAGTAATGGTTACTGCGTGTATTCCTTTTACCAAAAATTGGATACCGCTGGCGCGAATTTAAGACCAAACATATCTACTGAGGTTTTTTTATTCCAAAAAATACGATGCCGCATTTCACCCTTGCCACGACGGAAATAAAAAAAAACCTTGTAGTGACAGATGTCATGTTGGCCGGCGCCGCGGCGTCAAGTTGGCGTTGCGCCAGAATTTGCAACAATAATTGGTGTTCTATTTATAGATTTAATTCAGAGAAAACTGTGTATAGATAAGAAATAAATGCATCTCTTTTGAAAATTAATTCGAATAATGTAATACAACATTTATAAATAAAATAAAAAAGTATGTTAGTATGATAAAACCGGTAAGAAAAGCCAGTATGTAAATAAATTATAAATTTTTACTGCAGTGTTATATTTTTTGTTACAATTTTTATTTTTTATAGCTTAACGTTTGACTGCCATCATACCTAATGAAAAATGAAAATGCAGCCTAAGGTGAAGCACGCTGAACTTAAATACTTTATCCATTATTGATAAAGTATTTAAGCTTTGTTCAATTTATCAAGAAAGGCTACCACACTTTTCAATTTCTCTAAAATATTAAATACTAACCATAATAAAGTATGGAACTTTGAAATATCCAACGGCATTTTGATCAAAAGTCTTGATTAATCAGCGTCAAGGGTTCAGGACCACCGGCGTCACGTTCCTAGCATTCGTTCGTCGAATATCAGTGCCGCTCGTATATTTCATTTCAGTTTACCGTTTGGTGGGAGTTATAAGCGATGGGATTTGACGTGACAACGTCTTATAATTCGATGGAGCCGGCTGCACGCACGAAAAAACATGACTCATGCGGCGTTACCTCGCTCCGAAGTTATTTAAGGCTTGAAGTGCAGGCGAGAGCGCGGAACGAGCGTCAAAGAGGCACAATCGGCCTCCGCGTTTGGCAGCGTTCGACATCTGTCTCTCTCCTACTTGAGTGAGCGATGCGTCCGCGCTGACAGTTACATGTATGACGTTGTCACGTTTAACTATCGTCAGTAAACCGACTAGAGAAAACCGATTTTTTTAGTTAAATTTTTGGGATACGCAATATACCAATATCCAAGCCCGTAAGAGTTATAAAGATTTTCATTAAAAATAAGGAAACCAGCTTATCGTAGAACCTAAAATTCGAAAATATATGTCAAGTGCACGAAAGGAGCCTCTTTGAGGCGTACTTAATCCTTTCACCACACTTGGTTTGAAAGTATCAGTGACACGCTATGAAGAAGATTCAGAATAGTATCACAGGTCGTTTTCATCCGTAGAACACGAAAACATTAGCTCCCATCAGTTCTTTTTTCAAAATAGCTACTTGTAATTTTTTTGACGTGACAACGTCTTATAATTCGATGGAGCTGGCTGCACGCACAAAAAAACATGACTCATGCAACGTTACCTGAGGCGTTCCAATTAAGGTTTAAAGTGCAAGCGAGAGCGCGGAACGAGCGACAAAGAGGCACAATCGGCCTCCGAGTTCGGCAGCGTTCGACATCTATCTCTCTCCTACTTGAGTGAGCGATGCGTCCGCGTGGACAGCTATGACGTTATCACGTTCAACTATCATCAGTAAAGCGACTTTACAGACAAACGATTTTTAATAAATATTTCGGACGGCAAAAGCAATACCCAGTTTCGCATTCCGGTACGGCTCCAAAGTATTCCCAAAGTTTGGTAATAGTATATTTCATTACAAGTGCGGGAAGGCTGTCATTGCAAAGAGTTCCGACAAATGTCTACCCGAGCCGAAGGCGAGGGTTGACAGTCGGAACAAGTTGCAATGACGGTTCCGCACGTGTACTGAACGACTATTTTTAATACAGTTGCGAAAAAATTAAGCAATTTAATAAAATAATAAAAATACCATTTGCTTTTTTCTCTTCTCTCCACGCAATAAGTTCGTCGTATGTATGCATGTAGGGACTTTTTTACTTTTCCGGTAAAATGTTCTCCGAAGCATTTTTGTGCAATTATACTGAGTTCCGGTGGTGTTAATTCAAAAAAAAGCAGCCAAGTGCGAGTCGGACTCGCCCATTAAGGGTTCCGTAGCATCAAGTAACATAATATAAAGGTTCTTGTAGTTCTTGTAGTTCGTCGAAAGGTAAATTGCGGTTTACGATTTATGACGTATAAAAAAAAACTACTGACTAGATCTCGTTCAAACTAAATATCGTTGAAAGTTTGCATAGTAATGTACAATATATATTTTTTTTAGTTTTATCATTCCCTTATTTTAGAAGTTAGAGGGGGGGGGACCAACTTTTTTCAACTTTGGAAGTGTCTCTCGCGCAAACTATTCAGTTTAGAAAAAAATGATATTAGAAACCTCAACATCATTTTTGAAGACCTATTCATACATACCCCACACGTATGGGTTCGATGAAAAAAATTTTTTTGAGTTTCAGTTTGAAGTATGGGGACCCCCAAAATTTATAGTTTTTTTTCTATTTTTGTGTAAAAATCTTAATGCGGTTCACAGAATACATCTACTCGCCAAGTTTCATCAGTGTAGCTCTTATGGTTTCGGAGAAAAATGGCTGTGACACGGTCGGACAGACAGACAGACAGACAGACAGACAGACAGACAGACAGACAGACAGACAGACATGACGAATCTATAAGGGTTCCGTTTTTGCCATTTGGCTACGGAACCCTAAAAAGCAGCCAAGTGCGAGTCGGACTCGCCCATGAAGGGTTCCGTAGCATCAAATAACATAATATAAAGGTTTTTGTAGTTTGTCGAAAGGTAAATTGCGGTTTACGATTTATGACGTATAAAAAAAAAACTACTGACTAGATCTCGTTCAAACCAAATATCGTTGGAAGTTTACATAGTAATGTACAACATATATTTTTTTTAGTTTTATCATTCTCTTATTTTAGAAGTTAGAGGGGGGGGGACCAACTTTTTTCCACTTTGGAAGTGTCTCTCGCGCAAACTATTCAGTTTAGAAAAAAATGATATTAGAAACCTCAACATCATTTTTGAAGACCTATCTATAGATACCCCACACGTATGGGTTTGATGAAAAAAAAAATTTTGAGTTTCAGTTTCAAGTATGGGGACCCCCAAAATTTATAGTTTTAGAAAAAAACGATATTAGAAACCTCAACATAATTTTTGAAGACCTATCCATAGATACCCCACACGTATGGGTTCGATGAAAAAAAAATTTTTGAGTTTCAGTTTCAAGTATGGGGACCCCCTAAATTTATAGTTTTTTTTCTATTTTTGTGTACAAACCTTAATGCGGTTCACAAAATACATCTACTCACCAAGTTTCATCAGTCTAGCTTTTATGGTTTCGGAGAAAAATGGCTGTGACACGGCCGGACAGACAGACAGACAGACAGACAGACAGACAGACAGACAGACAGACAGACAGACATGACGAATCTATAAGGGTTCCGTTTTTGCCATTTGGCTACGGAACCCTAAAAACTAGGGTCGAAATTACTCATTTTGTGCAACAAACAAATAAACTCGCAAAGAAAATTTCTGAAAAATGGCGCCAAGCGCCAACCGTAAAATATAAGCAGAGTTTTTTTTTTTTTCTTCACCCATTCTGGAAGGCAAAGGGAACTATACCCATACAGCCAAGTCTTCAGTAGATTTTTTTTATTGATATGAATTGAAAATGAAATTTAATGAGATGAAATGAAATGAAACCTAACATAACTCATTCAATCAAATCATTAAATCTGTTAATGAAACAAATTAGTAGCTTCTTTTTAGAAATAATACGTATTTGCATGAATCATAAAAACTTCGATGAATTTTTTTAGTAAAAACTTCATGGTTGGTTTTTCTTTTTAGACATTATTTTGACAGTTGGGAAAGAAAAAGCACTAGTGCGGGAATGGTAAAAAAAAAGCACGCGTGTGTAATAGCCCACATCCCGAACGCTATACGTCCCTGCAATACGCCACTTTTTGAGCAACTGTATTAAAAAAGATTTTCTCAAATTTTTGTTTAAAGTATTAAGAATGTTTGTTTTTTTAGTTAAATGTATTGCACCACAATCGGAATTAATAAAGCTCCCGTCGCACGTTCATTGCTTTGCGTCTCGTTATCGTCTCACATGTGACTCGGATTTTATACCGTACCGCTGATCTTCAGATAATCATTTAAATATTTCCTGTCTCGAACGGTAGGATGTATTTATACAGAAATCTGGTTTACTTAACCGGTTTACCAATATACCCGGACTGTACTTTTTCTTGACTGTTATTATACAACGTGTATCAAAATATGTGTACTATCCCGAAGGGGGGTGAATTTCCACCCCCCGGGGAACAACTTTTGTTCAACGACTTTTCGAACTTCGATTGGTATCTCTGAAAAAAACTGCAACGAAGTTTCAACATGAACAGCTGACTTTATACAAAGTGACAACCCTAAACTCAGCTACAGAGGTAGTAGGTAGTAGTAGTAGACCTACAGAGGTAGTAGGTCAAGGGGTCAAGGGGTTACAAGGATAGGGTTGTCAATTTATTTAGGCATTATGAAATTAAATATTTTTGTATGGGAAACTGAAAATAGGAATTTTTAATTTTCTCCCCCCCACAACTGATCACCATTGTGGTCTGAAACCCCCCACCTTCGCATAGTACACATATTTAGATACACCTTGTAGAAAAACAAAAATAAAAATAACATGCAAAGGTCGCAAGAGATCGCTCTCAGCGATAAGGTCGCGCATAGTTTTGCCAAAAAATTTCATATATCCTGTATTATGTTTCTGTGTGGTTAACAATTAAAGAGTTATCTATCTATCTATTATGTAATAGCTGACAGAAAGACATTCATTTATTATTTTTCCTTTGATTTTCCTTCTTTGTTCCTCTTAAAAATCTATCTCTTAGTTCAGTGTACCTTCCGGCAATGGCTTCCTGCAGCATTTCTTACATAGACTTTTGGTCTAATCTAACATTTTTGTAAAACACTGTCATTCATTTATTGTACAAACTTTCATCAAAGTTTCATAATTAAACTACTATAAGTACGTGAATGTCTGTCTGTCTGCCTCTTTGTAATTAAGTTGGTAAAAAAATAAAATAGTATGCAATATTGTGAGAACCCATTGTACTTTTAAGTATTTTTTTAGACCATGTTTACCTGATGATTTATGGTGTACAATAAAGTTATATTCTATTCTATTCTATTCTATTGTGGCTTCGAATAACTTCTTGTTTCTGTTGAAATTCCGCCAAATTTCGGACATTTTTGAAAAGCTCTGATGTGAATTTGTCAGTGGAAAGAGAATTAATTAAAATAAATTACAGGAGCGCTCTAATTTATTGTTTGCGTATTACGGGAATAAGAATTTGGTGATTGCGACTTGAAAAATTGTGTTGTCTTGTTTTTGGGCGGAACACATTTCACCTGGCTGCGGTGTCTTTGACCTTACGACCAGAGATTTATTACTTTTCCCTGGCTTCACCAGGGATTTGGAACGGTGAAGAAAAGTAAATAAATTAATAATACTTAAAATAAACCAGAAAGGAAATGAAAAATACATGGCGGTATATTGCAACAAATATCATTTGAATACGCTTCTGATTCCTAGTTGATATAAGTATAGATAGACAATATTATTGTTTTCAAGAGCTTTGGGTTCTGAACCTCTTCGAGGCTTTGACGGAGGTCTCACTCTTAACTACAAAATGAATAAGTTTCAAGAAAGACGTTAAAAAAACTCCTCCAACCCTGGAGGAGTTTTATAACGTCTTGACTTGGCAACGGAATGAGAGCACCCATGGTGTTGTTGGTGTCTATGGGCGACGGTGACCACTTACCATCAGGTGGGTCGTAATCTCATTTGTCTTGTCTTTTGCATAAAAAACTCGTTCGTCTATCTTTTGCATAAAATAGGTCAACTTTTACGTCGCGTCAGTTCGAAAAATTTACGTGATTTTGAAGGCTTAGATTAAACGTGTTCCCATTGAATACGATGAGATTTATGAAAGCATTACTATGAAACACCATAAGTATATTATAATATAATACTATACCTACCTACACTGGTAAAGCACTAAAAGCTTCACTCGCAATCAAATAAACAATTACCGAACGCCCATCTCAAACACTCAGCTAAAGGGTTTCAGAATGTAGATTTCAATTTGACAACCTCTGTGGTGCAACGGTTGACTAACCAGTTGAGATTGTGGGTTTGATTTCCATGTTTTCACAGAAAGAGCCTGTGTATTCTGTGGTAGCAAACGACTCGAAAGCAAAAAGTTGAAAGGTTGAGCTATGTTGCTTTTGCCTCACACCATACCTCTAGATTTATTTATTTAATTTATTACATTATTTATTTTATATATTTATTTATTTAATTTCACTTTTAAATAGAAATAAAAACACTGAACTTATTTATCGAAAATGGCGAGCAGCTATCTTGTATTTATCGATTGCACATAGTTAAAAAAATAAATTATATCTTACTAGCGGCCGGCCGCGGCTTCGCTCGCCCCCGTTACGTCCCATTCCCGTTACGCCTCGTTCCCGTTACAATATCTTTATAAAATAATTATAGCCTATGTGTTATTCTGATGTATTTGCTATATTTATGTAAATTTTCATTAAAATGCATACATTCATCTAAACTTACTTTCGTATTTATAATATTAGTAGGAAAAGTTAAAGGATTCAAAATATGCGAAGGAGAAGTCAACGGCTGTCGTTGCCTTAATAAACTATAGATACATAACCATACCATAGTCATACATATACGATACAGTCATTAAGCATTCAATTAAGTAAAACGCATTGCTTGTTTGCGGAACACTCCGCTGGTGGCGATATTTGCAGACATTTCAATAGGGGAGGAGGGGAGAGCATGCGATCATTTCAAAATGAAAATCAGAATACAAAAATGATCGGGCTGGTTTTTGTCTGGGAGTGAGTATTACAGCGATCAAAGATATTCAGGGTTCCGTATTAACACGAAACAATTTAACCTAAGCCAATCGAAAATTAAATAAATATCATATTTTTGTACGGAAATGACACATACTCCAGTAAATACCTACTAACAGCTTTGGAAACACAAATGAAGGATTGAAAAAGACTCGAACGATTAATTTGCTAAAGATGTCTAGAACTCAAAAAAAGTTACAAAGATTCCGTTATAATTTACGGATACGGACGGTTTTTTGGGTCGGGATATAAATGTACGGAACCCTCAAAGATAGAGTCCCACTTTCATTTATGTGTTTATTTACTTTTTAGCCTCTTCGTCTAATAAACACTTTCAGTACTTAGTGTAAACGTTGATGCATTTTCCCTGACTTAAGCCTTGCGCACATCTAATCATTCTGCGATGGCGATCAGTGAAACGGTGTCAAATATGAAAGCGATAATAATTTAACCGCGTTTCACTTATCGCCATCGCAGAATGCTTAAATGAACGGCTTTCACCGAAAAAGGTTTTACCACATTTTTGTATCTAAGCGTCAGTAAAACATGAATATTAAACTAGAGTTATATATTAGTTTCAGTTTATCTTGATAGCTAAACGATTTAAAATAAGTAAAAAAAGATATAAAATCTTTTCTTATTTTAAACTGTTTAAATTATCTATAGCACAATTTTATAGATCTATCTTAGAGAAGCATTTCACCTTCAGCTTTTATGATCGGTAGTTTAAGGTAGCCTCAAAGGGTTATAAAATTGAAATGCAAATTGTGGAACACTTAAATCACGCCATATTCAGAAGTATCAATAAAATTGTATCGCTATGGCGCCGTTTTCTTACGTTTCCTGTGTCCAATGGCAGTCACGTGAGAATGCTTGTCGTTAAATCAAATGTGTCTGACTTGCTGCATAATAACGTCTCTGTTTTATTACGGCCGGTCTTTGACTGTGACCGTTTCTTGTTGATTTCGAATAAATCTTAGTGCCAAGTACCATACTGGAGATTATTTTGAGAATGTGAGAGGTTAGTCAGAGGTACGTCCGAATATCCGTCCGTCATTGGGTCAATTTTCGTGGCAAAGTATTAAGGTCAGCTTATAGCTTTTTTCATATACATTGATTTCGCTATTTTTATATGGGATGTGTATGTGTGTTCTACCTACTATAATATTACTTTGGAGCGTAGCGTGTGCTGTCTTTGAAACTTTTGCTTTTGTATTATTGCCTACGTCTCACTAAGTTAAGTGACACCACAGTGGAACTTCACTGCTATTATTGTTATTATTGATATGTAAAAGATCATACAAAAAAGCATTGGGAACCATAAGCCGTAGTTTGATGCTTGTTCTTCTAGGCTTGGTCGCGTGGAACTGGCACCTAGACTCACCTAGCTTTAAAAATAAATAAATAAATAAATATTGTGGACAATTCACACAACACTACCCAGCCCCAAACTAAGCAGAGCTTGTTATATGGGAACCGGATAGCTGGTATAATACTTGTATACATTTTTTTTTGTAAATACATACTTAGAATACAATATAACACCCAGACAGAGAACAAACATTTATGTTAACCACACAAATATTTGTTGTTTGAGAAAACGTTTCATAGTGATCCTTGTGATACTACTGAATAAATACATTCTTCTTTTGTTTTTTTTATTGATTTTATAGTGTTTACTACACTTAGGGAAATCACAAAGATTTTTATAATGTCCCAAAAGTTAAGAGCCGAGTGGGATTTGAACCCAAAGGGAAGTTCGCGGGTTCAAATCCCGCTCGGCTCATAACTTTTGGGACATTATAAAAATTCTTCGACTTTGCTTCTATCAGCTCAATAGAAGATGCCAAAGACGAAAAATTCAATCCGTTTCCAAGATTATTTTTGCTATTTTGGCCGAAGCTTTAAAAAGTGATAGCAATAACATTTCAGTACCTTCTATCTCGCTTCCTCCTAAAGGATTCATTTAAGTTACAAGGTAATGGTGCAGGAACCAGCTGTAACCTTCGACTTCAAAAGCCATTGCCCTTTTTCTAGAGGGTTGTTGAAATTTATTGAAATTATTATTGCACAGTGTTGAAAGAGAAATTCTTTTATTAAAGTTTAGGGAAGGAAAGAGGAAAGAGGTGTCTTGGTGAATGATACATTTCTCGATTTGAATTTTTGACTTCATTGTGATATTTTGGTTTTGTTTGTTCATTACAATTATTTGTGGTATAATGATTATGCAAAACAATCGGTGTTTATGATTTTATAACAAATATTTCTCTAAATTTTTGTGATATATAAAATGTTTTGTCATGGTTTAGGAATCAAGCCAAATAATTATTTTTGGGCTTTAGAAAGATCCAAAGAAGCTTTTTTTAAAAAAATGACGAGTTTCTGAACTCGAACTTTTTAGGCTGTATGACGTGCTGGTTTCCCCACGATGTTTTTCTTCACCGTTTAAAAGTATTGGCATACATTTTCAGACAGAAAAATTTATTGATGCCCACATAGATTTAAACCCACGACCTTAGATTCGGTGGCTACCACTAGACCATCAGTGTTCTCCAACTACTTAAACTTAATAATAAACCAGTAAAAACTACACCCACCACTCATCTAAAGCAGACTCAATCCATCTTAACTAACATTTTTAACCGACTGCAAGATTTATTGGTACCAGCGCTTAAACGGTAATTAAGAATTTTACTGTTGCTTTCTAGAGAAGAGTAATGGTTGGTTTCTAAAGTATAATGTATTGGCATAGCGTATGATAAAGAAACTTCTGAGTGATTGAATTTTTGAAGACAATACTAATGTGCCTTCAACTTACATGTCATTCAAACAAAATTCATTTGTATTTTTTTATTTTTATTTACAACTAGCTGTAGGCCTACCATGAGCTCCGTCTGGCTCTGTCTCTGGCTCTGTTTTTGTGTCGGTGTGAGTGTTGACTAAATTAATTCTACGTCGAAACGTCACACACACAGTATAATACACTAGAGAGCACTCACACAGACTCAAAACCAGAGCCAAACAGAGCTTGTGATGGGCCTACAGGTGACTTTTTAAACAGACGAAAAAGCATGCTTATTTATAACTTGATAGGCACCTTGTTGTCTGCATTACTAGTTTGAACGTCCGTATAATATCAATCTGCAAAGTATCCAAGTCCGGGGTCCAATTACCTAAAAACGTCGGCATCAGCCATAGCCATTCAATTTGGCTATCGGCTGGAGAGCTATGAAATATGCGCGTAGCCAAGGTATTGCTGTAAATGGATCGCTACACTCTGACTAAGGTCCCTTAGGTCGATGCTATTTTTATGACGTATATTTGGTTTAGCTAGTTTTGTATCATTGCTGACCAAGAGCAGTCTTTTTAGCAGCGCACAGATTTTAAGAGCATTGATTGTTGATTTTAGTTCTCAAACTGTAATGATCAATATTTAAATGAATGCGCTATTTTTGTTTACTCTTTTATCTTCCTTTGCATATGTTTTTATTTGTAAGAAAAAACATTTCTTGCAAAAACATACAAAATACAAACTCCATTTCTCATTCACACTTTGGATCCATGGGTTTCTTGTTCAGCACGCTTCTTGAGATCGTTTCTTCCTCAAATTATGGAATAAGCTACCACCAGAGGTGTAAGAAAAACATTAAAAAACTCCTCCAGGGTAGGCAACGCAACGTCAGCACCCATGGTTTTGTCGGTATACACCGACAAAACCATGGGTGCTGACGTTGCGTTGCCTGGAGGAGTTTGTATGGGCGAAGGTGACCGCTTACCATTAGGTGGTCGGTAAGCTCGTTCTATTTATGAGTATCAAACACCACGACATAACCGGGACTAGTCATCTCCGCCAATATTTCACATCTCGACCATCGAACCGCCATTTTGATTCCTCACCTCCCAATGTTTTCGTATTAATTTCTACTTTTTCGACCTTTTCTAATATTCCAAAGAAATCAGCTGTAGAGGGTAACTTTCCAGGATATTTTAATCAATTTGTTATTGAACCCTGTTCAATGTTTAAAGGGAGGGTTGTATCCTTAAATTGTTATTTCTGTGTTATATTGAGTTAAGTGAAAAATTTGGGAAATTAAAGGATTCTTGTGCGTAGAATTTTGACTATAAAGTCAAGAAACCGCTTTGTTAAATAAAATCACAGTCCTAGTGTTATAAAAAAATGAATATATTTTTTAAAGGAGAGTGTGAATGGAACTACTAGAAAGAGAAGAAATCGGTGCATGTATCTCGATTAAGCAGGCGTTTTAGAAAAAGGCAAGATCTGGAGTGTTTTTTTTTTTTTTTTTTTAATTGCCATCTCGAAATGGCACTAACTTAAAATAACCTGTTGCTATTATAATGCAACAACATTAGATCTAAATCTATTATATTTAAATAATAGGTAAATTAAATCATTAAAAATATACACATGATAATTAAATTAAATTTCATTAATCAAGTTCGCCCCATTACTAGCTGTAGTTATTTATTTTGTAGGTAGGTAGGGTAGGTAATAAAAACAACGTTTATACTACTTTATTACTAAAATTAATGCTAACTATCAATTTTATGATTCAATTTACAATAATAACGATAAAATCAGCATTGCGCTATTAATTAATAGGTACATAATAAATATGTTACAAATAAAAATTCATATTAAAATACTAATAAAAAATTAAAATAACAAACATAAGCATTAACAATAATTACAATTCAATATTTCATAATTTAAAATAGATTAATTACAGGCATCTTATTATATATATCCAGTTGACAAAATAAATTCATGCATAATTACAATTAACAAAAATAATCATAATTAAAAGTAAGTTCCTTAATAATAATTATTATAATATTAATAAAATAAAACCAAGGACGCTCATGAAAGAGACAAATTAAAAATAATGCTCGTTTTACAAAGGTAGAATACGGGTAGAATAGTTACTTTATGTGCCCGTCATAACCGTCAACGTCAGATTCGTCAGAGTCGCTGTCAAGTGTCAAAAGTGGAAGAAGAAATGTTATTCTGGCTGGTAGATCTGGAGTGTTCTAAGCCTACGAGGATGTTTGAAGAATGTTATGAAAGTTAATGCAGTGTAAGAGGTAGTCAGGATCGTAGCAAGTGGAAATCCGTGATCTTTGTCTATCTCCATGGGAATGAGGCGTGCTTTTATATGATGTAGGTAGGTACCTATGTATGTATACATTTTTACCGGACAGATAAAACTATCTGTAGATTAATAAATTGGCCCCTAAGAAGAGATTTTTTTTGTCTGACGGACAATTTTATCAATAGAGGGTAAAATTAGCAATTATATAAAGTAAACTTCCCTAGCTATAATATAAAGTATGTACTTGATTTTAGTCGCAAGACAACCATGCCCCAAAACACGCATACCTATTCAAGATTATAAACAAACACAATAACTATAGTTAAACATTGAAAACGGTCATGGTAGTTTCTCTCAAGCCAAACAAAGACAAAAGCCGTACACAAGCGTAGAGGATCCACAGATCACGTAAAGAAGATAGACTGTTCGAGTGTTACTTCAATTAACTGCATAAGCTAGATATGCATATGCTAGATCGTCTGCAATCACGATCGGTTCATAGCTATCAAATATGACCATAGTTGACAGCGATATTTGACAGCGTTTTATTGGTCGCCATCGCAGGTTGCAGCTAATTGCCTAAATGTGGCCGTACCCTTACTCTGATCGGTAAACATTACAAGTGTACAAGTTTAGAGAACTTAAAAAACCGACTTCATGGCTGCAAGAATTTTGATGAAACTTCTATGTGACCAATATGGACGAAAGGAACCTTCTAGGTAAAAAAAGTAGTTTTTCAAATCGGCTTTTATATGACGAAGTTAGGCAACTCAAGTTATTAAACTTTGCTTGCACTACATGTTCTCAAATTTTCGCAACTCTTCAGTTCCTTTTAGGTCGTCTCCTATGTTTATTGATCTATGCACAAGACAGTAATATGTTGGAGGGTAGGCAAATATTGAACGGCGCGTCGAGTGTTGAGCAAACTCTGTGACATAATCCTTCTCTGTTAATCCGTATGGTTAAGTAATGGCTTACTCGAGCCAAATTCTAACATAACATGGACCGATATTGATAGTAGGTAGCTTCAATTTATTACTAAAGGAGTTGGTAAATATTTTGATAAGTGTGTTGAAAGACAGATTAAGCCAGAGAAAGCTTTGTTGAATAGGATAAGTTTATTGTACACCAAAGTTAAAGATTACAAAAAACATAACAAGAATACATAAAAAGAACTAAAGATATGGGTGGTCTCATCGTTTACAGCGATCTCTTCAAGACAACCTTTGGCTGGAAAGAACATATTTCATGAGTAATGGTAGTGCCCTCCAGCATAGTAAATTAAGGTTTGTTACAAACTGAAAACGAGGATAAAGATAAAAAAAAATATTTTAAAATACCACAACAAATTAAATGAAATATCAACATTAATTAATAAGTAACCACACTGTTAAAGGCTGAATTTTCCATCTACAGAAGCCACAGTTAGCCTTTGGTTTTGACAAACCTGAAAAAAAAATATGGATAGGTACTTATATATTTTTATCTGATGGATGAGTTTATTTAGGTAGATTGAAAAATTTGGCAATAAAGAAATAAAATCATACAAAATTGAAATGATATTCAGAAATTAACTTACACAGAGTTTATAACAGTCAATACTCGCAAAACTGAAGCGAAAGTAATTTCCCGAATCGCTGAGCCAAACATTTCTACTCAAAAACAATAAACAGGCTCCCTCCCTCGCAAGAATTTAAAACAAAAATTCCCCCGTAATTTTCTATCTGATGAAACATCAAATTTGGACGAAAAGCGGAGGCTGGACGATTTTGGGAAACTCGGAAAATTTATCAGAATAATTTATGTTATTGATGTTACCGCTAAACATCAGGTGGGCATAAGCTATTTCAACACTCTTTAGCATAAAAATTTAACAAAATAACTTATAATTGAGTAAATTGGCTATATTTCCCAAAATATATATACCTATTTGTCTATTTGTTTACATTTGTAAGTATTAGGTGTATTTTGTATCTCAAATCTCTTTTTCAATAAGAAAAGCAAAATAACTCTTATTTAAAAAAATCTCTACAATATTAGTGTATTTGAAAATTTTGCGATTTTGCCCAGCCTCCTCTGAGTTTTGTTCACAACAAAGTCAGTTTTCTGTAAATATTAACCCTTATAAATATTCCGGTCCGATTCTCGGTCTAATCTTCAAAGGGATTGTTTTCAGTAAACATTTTGATTTGAAGTTAACTGGAAGGATTTGGAAGACTTACTGTTGGATCATTTACAATTATAATTAATCTTTCGGTCGCAGATTGGCGTCTTCGGCTCGTTTTGTTAAAAGTAAAGGCATTTTCAGACGTTGCAATATCGTGGAAGACTGGAATTTTAATTATACCTGTCAAATATCTGTATACAAGCTTGAAAGGTAGGTGTTGAATGGTCCCCCCAAAAATACGTCATTCAGCATTACTGTGGAAAATAGTCAAGGTGGGATGGAGGCTCATAGGACCACCTTTTTCGTGCATACCTACAATTTACCATTTCGAAAAAGTTGAAAATTAATAAACACACAACTGTAAATTAATAAGGAAATCTATTTTATTTAGTAGATATTTTACAGCCAAACTAGTAGTAAGGAGACCAAGGAAAATGCAAATGAAGACAAAATATAAAATTACTGAGTCACTTATAAATGCATAGGAAACTAATTCCTCTTCCTCAAGTATTCCATCTAAAACAGTCCTAAATTGGACAAGCAAAGATTAGCATCTTGATGTCCAGATTGGACTGCGGAATACTAATTTTGATTTCGGTTATTGCTGGTCACGTAACGCCGTGAATCATTTTAATGGCGATGAGAAATTTTGGGTTATTTTGGAAATAACAAGACGTTGACCTCGTTAGACTAAGACACAATCTCTATTCACTTGTTTAAGTTAAAACGAACGGCGCGATTTCATGGAGTAACCCAAAGAAGAGAAGAATGAACGATGTCGATGACATGAGTAGTGTAATAAAAGAGTAAGCATCCAGAAAAACACATAAAAGAAAGTGGAAGAAGAAAACCTGTTGCACTAATCTCGCTTTAGTATGAAATGAAGACAAGAAGATAATTAAGTCAACTTGACAGGAATAAAAAAGCTAGAAGTAGAACGTGCTCATCATGACGGGGCAGTGGCTCGCCTAACAATTTTCCGCCACTCATCCCGCACCACTGCTCTTCTGGTGAATTCGTTGAGGCACCTATGGCTGATTTGTTTTGGTCCGTCTATCTCATGGGTGACCTGCCGCGAGCTCTTTTGCTCTCAAACTTCCCCTGCACCACCAGGCGTTCTATGGAGACCTCTCCACGACTAGACGCGTGCCCAAAGAAGGTGAGAATGCGTGACTGCACAATGGCTGATAGGCGCTGCTTGATGCCGAGTTCTTGTAGTATGGAAATGTTGGTGCGGAGCTCGGTCCATGATACCCCAAGCATTCCTTGGTTTAGCAGTGACAATAATGATAGTGTTTATGGCTGTAGGCGATTACTAAAAAACGATTTTTGAAAATTCGCATCCCAAGTTTTGGAAAAAAGTCTTGATGGAAATAACTTCAGACGAACTGAGTCACAGAAGAGTCTCAGTCACAGATTGAAGGAAGTAGTTTGTGCTACCAGTCCTTTAATATTTCAGTGCAAAGTATTGTTTTTGCAAGGCTGCTTCACGCGTGCCGGAACCGGAATACAATAGATAGGAGTTGGAACAAACGCCAATAACAAGCACACAATCTGTTGTATTTTGGTCACGAGCGGTAGGGATGGGCTCTAACTGAACCTACTGTACAGATGTCCACTTTCTTAAATATTATTTTGAACTTTGGCAGAGAATCTTGGGATTTTGTATTAGTAGAAACACACATCTTGTCAAGCACCATTTATTATTACTTATCTGTATAAAAAATAAAAAAAAGGAAGTTTCCAATTTGATTCCTTGTTTTTATGTTTGGCACCTACTTCGTTATTTAAAAACCCTTTTTTAGCTGAAAGCTACATTTTCAGATTAATCCCGTGGAAATCATAGATCTAGACATAAATATAGTCATTTATTTTTTTACTGCATAAACCAGTAAAAACAAGGACACTCTTAGCATCAAAATCTGTTCAGCAGTTCAGTATTTAATGTTTCTAAACTTTAAGTACTTCCTTCATTTCCCTTGTTTCTCGTATGAAATGAAATGAAATGAAATGATTTATTGATTGCTTGAAGAATGGTTGTGTACAGGTCTTAAACTAAATGGTCTTATTACAAAAACATGACTTAGGCTAGGTTTAAACCGGAACTAAGTAGTCTTTGTTTGTTACGGTATCAAGGTTGGTTCCTGGTTTAAACTATGTTTGTATTACAAAACAATGACTAAGGAAGGACTTCATAAACCTTGGTCTAAATAATATCCACAGATTATATAGCTAAATGGGTATAAATCGTTCATTCCTTCTGGTGCCACACCTTTCTTTTACGCTCCTCTCACACAAAGCTAAAGTCATAAGATCATACTACCTCGGTTTTCGACATATTTTTTTCAGTAATTTTGGCACCTTCCCGATCCAACGTGCCGTCTAGGTGTTTTTGATATTCTTATAATGCGACGATGGCGTTTAAACATTATTAAAAATACATCTGTAGTTTTTACTAAAGTTTTATTCTACTAAAAAAGTGCGATACACTGTAGAAGCTTATTTTTCACACAACAATAAGGGCGCGAATATCCCTAAAAATGTTTCGTAGGAAAATTAGCAATGCCCTGAAACTTCCTTAGGGTCTCCTCTTGCTTGTTTATTGATTTATGTCCGGGTCCGGGGCATCCTAGCCAAAACTTCAGTCACTTTTTTTCAAGTTATACTGATGAGTGGCTGTGAGACACCGTGCAAACCAGCAGTATCATCTTGAATCTAAAAATGTTATAATAATTATTTAGTAACCTAATTCAAGGTTGGAAAGATATTATGAGAGCATGACTTTGCTTGTTTTTATATCTTACAAACTTAACATTTGCTGCACCCTTTCAGCAGTAATCAGGAATTCTGTTTTACAAGAACAAAACATTTTGTAACATGGATTGCGGTCAAATTCCGGCAAATCAACTACCTAGGTACTAAAGGGTGCCAGGACTGTAGCAGGAGATAATATAGTGAAACAACACCATGCATAGAAGTACTTCAAAATGACCATGCGAATGAATTAGCGCGAACTCTTCTGCCTACAAAAGTTATGCATGGTAACTTACCTACTTCATGTCGAACCACTTGCATTTCAGGGCTCAAGGGGCTTCCTCGAGAATCGTGAGACAACTCTTCACGCAATTAATCTACCTTTTTGACGCCGAAACGTTTTGTAAATCGATATTGCATATAAAATCTTCGTCACATAGATCAAATGGATCGATTCGTTCACGCTGTCTACTAGGGCGTTGGCCGGTACATCTTCAGCACATCTAAATCTTCGAAACTCATCACGATAATATTAATATTATTCATTTTCAATGATACCTAACCTCTAAACAATCCACTACTGATGACATGTCATTTGACAGTTTGACGTTAGACCATAGTTAAACTAGGGGTCTCTCGGGTTTATCTTTTAGTCATAGATTAAACCTGGTTTTGGAGATAAGCTATGATTTGTAATAAGGTTTTGTCTGAACCATGGTCTAACTAAGGTATCATCTTTGGTTTATCTTTAGTCCTGGTTTTATAATAAGGCCGAGTGTTCACACTCCTCACCGCTTAACTCGGCATGCAAAAATAGAAATAACATAATTTGGTAAGTACATAACAAAATTAAAAAAGAAATAATTGGATGGCAATGTCAAAAAATAATTAAGTATTATGTTGATATGTCAAAGTAAAGCTAAGTTCAAAAAATTGTGAGTATAAATTAAACATGAAAAAATAATAATAACATATCATAAAGAATACAAAAATTACTTATAGTCTAAAAACTCTTTGACACTATAAAAAGAGTTTTCAGTTAAAAACTGTTTAAGTTTTCTTAGGAACATTCTCATTGGAAGCTCAACTATGTCTTTTGGGATTTTATTATAAATATGTCCACACATTACAATAGTACATTATGATATAAGTGCGGTAAGTTGAAAATTACAGCCGAGGCGTTATTGCAAGCCCGAGCCGTAGGCGAGGGCTACAAGAAAGCAGAGGCTGTAATTATCAAAGCGCACGTATGTCATACGACGTTTTATAACACATTTGCGAGGAAACAAATAATACTCGGACTTTCGGACGAACTTACTTGTAGTAATTACTTACTTGTTAAAACAGTTGGAAAAATTTGAACAATTTGTAAAGTTGATTATTACGTTGCCACCACAATGAGCTTGACTTATATTTTTAAGAAAGTTCCATGAAATAGGCTAAAAACACACTTTCTGTGAAAATGAATTGGCATCTTTGCTTGTTTTCCATAAGATGAAGTTTTGATACGCTTGTAAGTATCTATCGTTCAATTTTTAGGCAAGAGGCTTAAAGTAGCCTTTTTCACTGCCTCTGAGAATTTTGGCGGTTCGAATTAATAAATTCATCATTACTTGACGACATTTTCAAACAAAAATAATACAGCGAAAAGAAAAAGCGCGCGGAATAACTTTTTACTTTTTCACAAATTAGCTAATTTTTTTTTTTTTAAGGCAAAGGCACAAAAACAGACAGTATTACTAATAGAGTAAATTAATATTTTTTTGTTTTTGTTACAAATAAAATAATGGTATTAATTTATTGTTAAAATTAATTAAATTAAAGAATAAATGTGTATTTTCTATATTTTATCTCCCAGAGTTAATTTTATTCATAAAATGTTTACCACAAAAAAATCTTAGCAAAGAGTTTTTATGTCAGTTTTCTGACATAAAAACTCTTTGCTAAGATTTAAAAAGGTACCGTTCGTGGATTGATAACCGTGCGTTTTACATTACGATAACGCACAAGTACGTAAAAACATACATAACGATATTGAAATCGGTGAAGTAGGAGACCCTTTATGAGCAAATGTGTTATAAAACTGTTTTTATGATACAGTGTCGTTCTTGGCACTTTAGACAAAACAATTCTATCTGGGTCTCTCACAGTCCTCGGGTAGATATCTCGAGCTTTCGTAAAAAGATGGATGTGTTCCCTGACAAATTTAGCCGCTTCCAAAACATACATACTAGGCAGTGTTAATAACTTGAGGTTAACAAATATTGGCTTACAAGACTCCCAAGGCGGTATGCCAACAATTGCTCGAACACATTTTTTCTGGGCTAATAAAGCTTTATTTACGTCAGTGGCGAACAGAGTCTGAACGAGCAGTGTTCAGATTGTTCAGAGTATTTAGTCATGTTCAGATTGTTTATGAGCTCTGAACATACTCGTTGATGAGTGCATGCCTGCGTGCAGTTGGACAATGGTCGTCAATTAGCAGTCCATGTAACGCCCACCCGACGCATCTACAATTCCCATCGTTGTCGTTTTCCTTGAAACCTCGTATTTTATCCTTTTGTGACTGTTATTGGCTTACTAGTCTGAAATGGATATATTTTTTCAAGATACCAAAAAATCAGAAATCATTTATGGTGATCATTTCTCTATTTTCGTGAATTTAGTTTAGTTTCGCTATGGAAGCCGAAATAGTGTCCTTATAATTATGTATATAACAAAACATGTTAAAGTAATATTTATGTTTAAGACACAAGTGTTTTGGAATCGACCACCTCGTCTACAGAACAAGTATGGGAACCCCCCAAATTTTTTTTTTTTTTTTTAACTTTTCTTTAAAATTATAATGCGGTTCACAGAATACATGTACTTAGCAAGTTTCATCTGTGTAGCTCTTATAGTTTCGGAGAAAAGTGGCTGTGACATACGGACGGGCAGACAGACAGACAGAAAGGCAGACAGACAGACATGATGAATCTATAAGGGTTCCGTTTTTGCCATTTGGTTACGGAACCCTAAAAAGAGGTTCTCATTTCGGTTGTATTGTTTTTTTAATATTTTGAGAATCGAACGCAACCTATATTATTAATATACTTACTTTTGAATCCAATTACAACAATTTCCAATTCAATACCCGAGAAAAACAATTTAAACAAAGCGAAAATGCTACGAATTTGAAAAGCAAGCAACACGAAGACAATGCCGCAATCACCTCTTCAAATATGAAGCGGTATTGGTATCGATTGCATTACTAATGCACATTGTATGGACTCGCCGCCATTGTTCCACGGATACCATCTTTGAATAACGCTATCCGTCCATATAACTTTTGAAACTATCATGGTTTTTAACACTATTTTTATGAAACAACGGGATATTTACCATGATTAAATTTTGATGAGTTGACTTCCGATATTTCGGCACAGTTGCATGCACCATGATCACGGTTGAACCAATCGATCTACCGTCTTTCGCACTCTTTTATTGGTTTCGAGACTACTATTGATTCCATTCTCACTATTTTGTCGATTTCGACACACAACACTGACGGTATCAGGACGCGTAGTAGGTGCCACACTTTTTGGTGGTTTGCACATTCGTACCACCGGGTTCCAGACTCCAGATAACTGGAAACCATCTTCACGGTTGAAGTTCTTGTGTTTGGTGTTTTCAATTGCCTCTTGAACCAATCTAGGTATGTAGTGGCGCTCGGTTGAAATCACCTGCGGGTTGTGTAGCTCGATCCAATGGTTTGATCCGGAGTCCAAAAGATGTTCTGCAATGGCAGACTTGTGTGTGACTTGTGTAGACATAGACATAGTCATAGACATTTATTTATTTACTACATAAGCACACAAAAACCAGTAAAATACAAGGACACTAACAGAAGAAAGATACAAACAATACATTGATACTGAAGAAGTACGTCGTGTTTCTGTGTGCTCAATGTTTTTAACCGCCCTAATGTGTTCTTTTATACGACACGCAATGGTTTGTTTTGTTTGGCCAATATCCTTATTAATATTATAAATGCGTTTGTAACTCTGTCTGTCTGTCTGTCTGTCTTCCTGTCTGGCTTTCACGCCAAAACTACTGAACCGATTGAAATGAAATTTGTTACACAGATAGTTGAGGGCCTGGGGCCTATGTTTAGACATAGGCTACTTTTTATTGCGAAAAAAAGGTTGTAAGGGGTTTAAAATAGGGGTTGAAAGTTGTATGGAAGTATCGTCATTTTTAGAGCTAGAAACTTAAAACTTATTTTTTAGTCTGTTGATTTGATATAAAAAAATATGACATTCAAAGTTTGTGCTGGGGGGGTAGAGGGAGGGGAGTACAGGGGGGAGTGTGGAGGGGAGTACAGGGGGGAGTGTGGAGGGGAGTACAGGGGGGAGTTGGAGGGGAGGTGCGGGGGGAGTGTGGAGGGGAGTACAGGGGGAGTGTGGAGTGGAGGTGTGGGTGGAGTGTGGAGAGGAGGTGCGGGGGGAGTGTGGAGGGGAGGTGCGGGGGGAGTTTGGAGGGGAGTTCAGGGGGGAGTGTGGAGGGGAGGTGCGGGGGGAGGTGCGAGGGATTCGGGGGGAGTACAGGGGGAGTGTGGAGGGGAGGTGCGGGGGGAGTACGAGGGGATTGTGGAGGGGAGTCTGGGGGGAGTGCGGGGGGAATGTGGGGGGGTGTTGAGGAGAGTGGGGGGAATGTGGGGGGAGTTCGGAGAGGGATGCGGGGGGGATGACAGTGTGGCGTAGTACGACGCCATATGTCTAAGCTTAGTAAGAGGGCAGACGTCACGTGCACGCGAATATGACGTTGTTATTTAATTACTGTTTTCTTCCGCTGCAAATTAAAAATGCTACCCATAGACACTATACCACGCGGACGAAGTCGCGGGCACAGCTAGTATAAAAATATGTAAAAAGTGCGAAAGAGGGTAGATCGATTTATCTGCCAATAACATTTCTTTTACTCGTGGACTTCAGTTCAACCGTGATCATGGTGCATGCAACTGTGCCGAAATATCGGAAGTCAACTCATCAAAATTTAATCATGGTAAATATCCCGTTGTTTCATAAAAATAGTGCTATCCGTCCATACTATTTTAGATTTATTTTGACGTCTATTCATCATTATCAGCCTGAAGAAGTCCACTGCTGAACATAGACCTCCCCTACACATTTCCAGGAAGAACGATTCTGAGCCCTTTCCATCCACCGACTTCCTGCGATCTTAACAATGTCGTCAGTCCATCTGGTGGGTGGGCGCCCTACTTTTCGTCTTCCGGTTCGTGGTCGCCATTCGAGAACCTTTATTCCCCAACGGTTGTCAGTGACGTCTATTATTTTAGATTATTTACGATTTGTAAAAGGATCATATAAAAAAAATGGTAGGAACAAAGGCGTAGTTTGTTGCCTGTCTTTCTAGGCTTGGTCGCGTGGAACTGGCACCTAGAATCATCTATGACGTTTCAAAGTGATCCTTGCGATTCTACTGAATAAATACATTTTTAATTTGATTTGATTTGATTTGTTTACTTTTTCTAGACTTTCCTCTCAACTCAGCGTCGTAGGCCGTGGGTTCGATCCCCACCGAAAACCAATATTTGTATGGTGAACGCAGATGTTTGTTCTTTGTCTGGATGTATTCAGTACCTATCTATTTACTTAAAAATATATATATATCTGGTTCCCATATTACAATAGCTCTGCTTAATTTGGGATCAGATAGTGTTGTATGGTTTCACAATATTTATTTATCTAAACCCACAAAACAACAATAACAATATTAACAATATTTATTCACAGCTCTCTAAAATATTTCTGTCAATGCTACTTTCATGTCAACGGATAGCTTTTGGACTTCCAAAAGCTATCCGTCAGACTAATGCTGCCTTCCTACGGTGCGTGGTTCTGCAGATAATCACGCACAGCGACGACGACGCACGGCAACGCACACAGAAAGGGCTCCTGTGCTACCGCGCCCCTCGGCGCACGAGACCGTTCCCATGGTGTGTCGTGCGAGCTGATCCGTCCCTCCGTGCGCGATATCACAGACCGTGGGAAGGGGCTATTAGACTAGTTTTACTCTGACGGATAGCGATGGTAATGGTAAAATCCACCCATATAGTACAGCTTTTAGTAAAATAAATCATCTATTCTGGTAAACAATTATTTACAAATACGAATTAGCTCAAACAGAATATCCGAGGCATGGAGTATAGCGGCATAGCATAATTAGTCTATTATTCACAAAGGCACTGGTTTATTATTTCTTGCCTGTAATTTTGTATCAATTTTCTATAATTGCCATGGAATTTGTACTCAATACATACGGTACTAGCGGCCGCCTGCGGTTTCTCTAGGGCCATTTCCATAATTTTTTTTGGGATTAAAAATATTTATGTCCTTATATTATGTCCTATTAACTATGTCCTTATATTTATGTCCTAATATCTATGTCCTTTTCCCGGTTTTAAGCTACCTCCCCACAAATTTTCAGCCAAATCGGTTCAGTCGTTCTTGAGTTAGAAATAGTTAACTAACACGATTTTCTTTATGTAGTAGAAGACCAGGGGCCGCCCGCGGCTTTGCCCACCCCGTTCCCGTTTTTTTTCGGGATAAAAAGTATCCTATGTGTGTCTCCTGTTGTCTTCGTTAGGGGATACAAAAAAATTAGGGACATCAAAAATTGTATTCCATAATTGCCTGCTATCAAATGAATCTAAATAACCAAACAAACAACCAAAACTTTCTAATTTAAATCCGTGTGTTCAAAGGGCCGGCCTCCAAAAAAATTGAAATATCTGAGTGAGAAATAGTTTGTCGGTAGTCAGCCACTTAACGTTGGAAACATCAAAAGACAACGCGAGTGTTAAAGCACTAACATGCGTCTACAAATTACTAGACCCAAAACGGTGATGTTTACAGTAAATGGTAGATGTAATGAGACAGCATCTGACAGACGGCAGCTCCGTGAATGGCATTCGTTAAGGCTACATTTTCTGAAAAACTGCATCCGTAAGATGACGGCCGTCATAAAATACAATACCAAACAGAATAACGGAAATGCAAGCACAGTAATAAAAACAGTGATTTTAGTGAGGTAACAAAAAACTAATTTGTTTTCTAGCTTTAAAAAGTTTCCTTAGGCTTCTAATGAATAAAAAAATACACTTTTGATTTTGATTTTGATTACAAGTATACACACATACATTGTACAAGCTCTGATTTATTTAGTGCTAATAGATAGTGTTGTATACAGGGTTATTCATAATTAGCTGCAAATACTCAGGAATTAGGTTCAACAAATAAAATAAAAAATATATATGTAATTATTTTTTTTAAATTTTGATTTAAGTTTTTGTATCAAAATTTTATTTTTATTAATTTTTTTACGGCTATTGCATAATGATTGCCATGGAGAACAGGACGATGACCCACCCAGGCGGTGACTGAACGCAGAGTGTCGCTCACGGCGCGCGGGCGTGGATCAAAGGTCAAAATAGGTCAGGCGCCAATGATTCCAAAGGATATTCTTTGTCGATTTTCTCGGGATTTTCATAACAAAACTTAAAAAAAATCATTTCATAAATATTTTTTATTTTATTTGTTGAACCTAATTCCTGAGTATTTGCAGCTAATTATGAATAACCCTGTAGAATGTCCACAATATTTAAAATATTAAGTTTTTATTTTTTGTTGTCATTTACTATTTTATTCATAACAAGGTACTTAAATTTTGATTTGATTGCTATAATAATTAATTGTAGCAGTTCACTAATAATACTTACAAAACTTAGTTAGATAATAGAAACTGGATGATTTGTTATAGAGGCTCTCGGCGGTTGATGTCACAGTGATCACTTTGATAATATTTTCTAAATGCGGTGTAGCGGTAGCCAGATAGCGGTTACCTTTTCTCAGGTAACCAAATCGTTAGAGACAAAGAGAACGCGCTAATAGTGTGAAATGGCTGAGGAAAGCTTTTAAGTTTGATAATGAACTCTTACGAATGGTGTCATGTTTATGGAGGAGGAAGTAGACAAATTAACATGTTGAATTGTAGAAAATAATTATAATATTTTAGTCTAGCTTTCACCAGGTTTGTATCAAAATATTTGTATTTGTTCGTAATTTAATTCTAATTGATCGAACCGTTACATTGTGATTAAGGCAGCAACTTTTAAACATAATAAATAATAATTATTACAGTTACAAAGATTTTTATAATGTCCCAAAAATCGCGTCGCGTTAGTGCCGAACAGTCCCTAAGAGTTATTCGTCGAGTGTGATTAGGATCCGATGGCGCAGTGGTCAGCGCAGCCCCGTACCGAGGGGAAGGTCGCGGGTTCAAATCCCGCTCGGCTCTTAACTTTTGGGACATTATAAAAATCTTTGTGATTTCCTTAAGTGTAGTAAACACTATAAAGTTAATAAAAAATATTACAGTTAATTTATTATTCTCTCACAAAGTAAATACAGTATTTAATAAATTATAGAAAACAAGTACCGATACAGTAGAAACGCTTAGTGAGACACATTCAGAAATAAAATGTTGATTTCTACTCATTTTTGTTTAAAAACAGCGTTAATAAATTTCTATGGCAAGAATTTAAAGCTGATGATTTTGATCTGGAAAAATATGGATTGACTTGCAAATAATATATATGACTGATGTCAGCATCTTAACTATAAGCTTCGGAACTTGTTGAACATCAGCCTCAATAATCATAAACCAAACATTCAATTTCCTTCAACTTCCAATTTCTTGATAGAAATGGAGTGTAATAGAATCAAAACGAGCTGTTATAAAACGCACAGTTTATTGGCACTTTATTAGCTGGTTGTAGGCAAACTGCACTCGTTTATGCTCGTAGACTCCGAACTATGTTACTTGGAGTTACAATGTTGAATACCTATACTTACACGCATGGGTAAGATCGGGGACTTGAACGTGTTTTTCTACATTCAAAACGCTGATAATCGCGCGGCCGTAAACTCACTCGCAAATTTCAACTTTTTTGAAAATGGAACCTGTAGTTCAAATAGAGACGCTTAAACTTTTTCTAATCAATTTTGAAAGCATGTTTTTTTTTTATATAGATATCATTTTACTGCCATCACACCTGCTAGAAATTAAATCAAATTATTTTTTGACGGTGTCTCAATCTGGCGTAAAATAACTTTGAGGTCACAATTCAATTGTTTTGGTTAACCACACAGTAATAAGAGAACTGTGGTTGAGACTGGTGACCAAAGGGCTGGCGCTTACCTAGGGCAAAGAATTAGCTTAGCTATTCAAAGAGGTAACGTTGCCAGCCTTTTGGGCACATTACCTGCGGTCGGTGATCTGAACTCTGTTTTCTACCTGTAATACCTACAGGTGGAAAACAGAGTTCATTATAAAAATTTTCTAGTTTCTTATAAAATGTAATTTTTATTTTTTCTTTTTAATTAGGTATTTCATGTTGTATAATAATAGTTTTTGTAAATAATGTATATTCTGTTGTAAATAAAATTGTTGTAATAAGAGTAACAAAATAAATATGAAATTTAAATCAAAATTTCCAAAAAATGGTCATACCTAAATAATTTTTTAATTTGTGGGTTCGATCCCCACCGAGAACAAATATTTGTGTGGTGAACATAAATGTTTGTTCTCTGTCTGGGTGTTATATTGTATTCTAAGTATGTATTAAAAAAAAAAAAAAACAAGTACTTATATCAGCTATCTGGTTCCCATAGTACAAGCTCTGCTTAGTTTGGGGCTGGGTAGTGTTGTGTGAATTGTCCACAATATTTATTTATTTATTATTAATTATTAATTATAACGTCAAATGAAATATTACAAAATATATATTATATGAACGATATCCGGTGATTTTTTAAATTCCAAAATACTGAAAAGTTATTTATTAAGATGATTTATTATAATGATCTCGATCGCACGAAGGTTGCCAGTGTCTTAACCAAACTGTTTCCATGTTGCCGTTGTACGGCCGTCATAAAGTCTGTCTTCGCTAGTTTAGGAACTCATTCGCAGCTGCAAACGGGTACTCAATATAATTATTCCTTCATAAAACGTTATTTATGTATGCAAAATATCATAAAAACGAAGGTTTAGACGCGGTTAACCATATGTTAAAACCTTATGCTACTTGACCCAAAGTGGTTTTACCTGTCCTGATAAGGGAGGTTAGGTACTATACTTTTGAAGTAGTGTCATTACAAAATGAAAAGTAATATACACCACTATTTTGTAATTACCAAAAAAAAAATGCCGATACCGAACACATCCACGAAAAAAAAAAATAAGTCTTATAAAAAATATTTTTAAATAACCACAATTTTTAGTCAAATATTGAGAAATGATTCAACAAGCAAAAATCATTTCATTCATAAACGCTAAATACCAAGCAGAACCGAACAGCGTAAATTGTTTTCTCTCTAGTACTACGTAACTAATACTCGTATGTCCATAATTTTATGCTGGATAACTAATATTATTTAATAATATTTAATAACTTTGTCATTTTATCGAAACTAAAAATTCTGATTGCACGTTCTTAATGTTTACCCCTACTACATTACCCTATTTTTTTTTTGGTAGTTACAAAATAGTCGTGTATAGACGTACCTCTGAATACCTCATTAGGTTCTCAAAGAATCTTCAGTTGGCATAGGTACGTGTTAAAGCTAGGAGATCTGTTGGGTTCTTTTAGGGTTGGTTACGTGGAACTGGCACCTAGGCTCACCTAGCTTTATAGTGACCCTTGAGTTGCTAATGAATAAATAAATTTTTGACTTGACTTGATTGCGTTTCTTTTGTTGCAATGAAAACCTAGTCACTTCGTCAGTTTTGACATTATTATGAGCTTCGATTGCAATATAAAACTAATTGAAATAAAACTTAGGTACTTTTGACAAGGAACGATTGCAACAAGACTGAATGTTGATGTCTTATTTCAACCAAATCATACAATCTTTGCAAGTATTTTCCGACTTATAGGAATAAATTTTATTTACAACAGATTATACATTATTTAAGTTGATGTTATGCACATCATCATCATCATTTCAGCCCGGTATCACCCACTGCTGGTTATAGGCCTCCTTCATATTTTGGCAGCCTCCCCTGTCCTGTGCGTCTCTTGTCCATGTGTTTCCCGCGACCTTCACGATGTCGTCAACCCATCGCGCTTTCGGACGTCCAAGATTTCTTCGGCCCGACTTCGGCCACCATTTGGTCAAGGCTTTACTCCACCGACCATCACTACGTCTAGCAAGGTGTCCTGCCCAACTCCACTTGAGATTTACCACACATGATATTATGTTATGCACATTGATAGCGAATATAGAAACTTCGCTTTGTAAAACTAGTAACGGCAACAAAAAGATGATGGTCAAAAATTATGGCAACAAAATAATGATCGGTGTTCCTTGTTAGTATCATTTATTTTTTAGTATCAAATTTTTGATTGCAAGACAATTACACAATCACCCGCTGAGTGATAATTATTTATTTCAGGAATCAATCGTTTCTGTTTTTTTCCATCAATACTTTTATCGAATTTATATTTACAGCAAATGTGAGCCCCATTAAAAAAAACTGAATATCAAGTTTTATTTTACGATGGTTCATAATTTTTACTCTCCTTTCTATGGTCAGTAAACTTTATCATAAACACATCTCTGATCAAACTAGGTAGTATCTGTAACAGCTTAATCTACTTGGTTTTGCTTGGTATAAGTTGAGAGCGAAGAGAAACATGGCATCAAAACAAACATGCTAACACAACTAGCTTTTAAGCCTTGCGCACATTTAGATGTGACATTTAGAACGTTTCCCTGATCCCCATCGCAGAACGCTTAGGCGTTCTGCAATGGGGATCAGAAACGTTGAAATGACTGTGAAATTTGTCAGTGTTTCACTGACCACCATCCCCACTAACTAGCTCCAAATTTAGCAGAGATTCTACGATGGGAACCAGATAGCTACTAAAATACTAATACAGTTTTTTTGTACAAACATACTTATAAAACAATAAAACACCGAGATAGTGAACAAACATCTACGTTCAACGCACAAATATTTGATCTCGGTCGGGAGCCCGCGCCAGCAGAAGGCAAGACTTCTACCCACTAAGCTGAGAGGCTTTCGCTTGTACTTTCGCCCACTGCCTTAAGGATCCACCGCCCACAAGACAAGCCTCCTCGCAAAGCAGTTATAGCCAAATGTCTTATTCCCCGTAATTCGATACCTATGGCATTGGAGTAAAAAGTTACTAGTTGTGGAAAAAATAAATACGTTAGAGGTGTTGTTTTGGTAGGCACTGTAGACCTACCACAAGCTCTGTCTGGTTCTGTCTCTGGCTCTAGTTTTGAGTCTGTGTGAGTGTTGACTAAATAAATCTTACGTCGAAGCATCACACAAACAGTTTAATACACTGGTGAGTACTCACACAGACTCAAAATCAGAGCCAGAGACAGAGCCAGACAGAACTTGGGTAAGCCTACTGAAATAGAAGAGCTTAAAGGTAGGTTAGCAATACTTAAGCAACTATAGTAGGTTTGTTGGTTATATTTGAGTATTTTGGAAAAAAAGGATTAATTTTTTCAAGTTAATTTTTTTTTTTCTATTTTATCAAGTTTTTTTATTCAACTGGATGGAACAATCATCAAGCTTTGGTCACCTGATGATAAGTGGTAACCATCGCCTATAACAAAGCCTTTCCTCGTAAGTCACGCACTTCAGGAACATGCCCTATGACGCACTGCTCATCAACATAAGGCATACAGCTGATGTTCAGGCAAGTCCCAGTTCATACCAATATGCCAACTTGCTTATTTCTCCTCATAGGCTACCTTTTATTGACTATCTCGTGTTTCTGTTGTGTTCGTACCCAGTTCATTTAATTCTTATTTACGATCCACTAACGCAGTTTACGATATGCTTTATAAGACAGGTTGTTAGTGAATTTGATGACATCTGTTAAAGGTCGGTATAATTTTCCGATTTAGTTATTCATAAAAACTATCTTTATATGATTTAATTTAATAAACATGATAGGTATACGTTACCCTATGTTTTTTAAAAACATTAAAAAATAACAATAAAAAAATAACAAAAAAACATAGGAACGTGATGTTAATTGGTAACCATCGCCTATAACAAAGGATTGCCTCGTAGGTCACGCACGTCAGGAACGTGCCCTACGATGCACTGCCCTGCGTCCATCAACTTGAGGCAAACATGTTCAGCCTCACCTGCCAGTAATTACACCGGAATCCACACTTCATGGCAGAAATGGTGGCAATGCTTTGTTATAGGCGATGGTTACCACTTTACTTCAGGTGGGCCATATGCTTGCTCTATCAGTTGGTTGTCTTCTTCTTCCTGCCCTTATCCCACTTTATGTGGGGTCTGCACAATATGTCTTCCTCCTCTATTCCCCTCCATCAACCGTCATCTCTGCATTCACTCGTCTCTTATCCATGTCATCTTTCACACAGTTCATTTCTATCAGTTATCATTGCTCCATCAGTAGATTTTATAAAACAAAAAAAATCGGTTGTCTGTAAAGTCGGTTTACTGACGATAGTTGAACGTGACAACGTCATAAGAAAAAACACAGATGTCGAACGCTGCCGAACGCGGAGGCCGATTATGCCTCTTTGTCGCTCGTTCCGCGCTCTCGCTTGCACTTCAAGCCTTAAATGGAACGCCTCAGAGCGAGTTAACGCCGCAAGAGTCATGTTTTTTTAG
Organism: Thera britannica; assembly: GCA_939531255.2. Classification (NCBI taxonomy): domain Eukaryota; kingdom Metazoa; phylum Arthropoda; class Insecta; order Lepidoptera; family Geometridae; genus Thera; species Thera britannica. The sequence continues at coordinate 13,803,087 of OW618034.2, read as the reverse complement.
GCGTGCAGCTGGCTTCATTGAATTATAATAGCCCCTTCTCACCGGTGCGTGATATCGCGCACCAGCCCGCACCAGCTCGCACGACACACCATGGGAACGGTCTCGTGCGCCGAGGTGCGCGGTAGCACAGGAGTCTTTTCTGTGTGCGTTACCGTGCGTCGTCGTGCGCGGTGCGTGATGATCTGCAGAACCACGCACCGTAGGAAGGCAGCATAAGACGTTGTCACGTCAAAAAAAAGACTTTCATCTTCATGACAATCATGCTCATACCACGCCAGCCTGTTGCTTCTCAATTTACAAAATTTGAAATGAAAATCGTAATTCTCGAAATCTTAATTTACAAGGTTTGAGTGGGTTTTGTATTTGTTAACTGAGATAGTATAAAAGGCATTAAACATGTTGACAACAGTTGCAATAAAAATGTGATTAAATCCAAGACCTTATGAAGCGAGGATGCTGTATCTTTTTCGATTAAATTGCATCTTATTAATTATTTGCATAAAAACCAATGAATATATTCATCGAATGCAATTTAAACGCACTTGCTTTTGTAATAAAAAAGCAAGATTACATTGCTTGTTAAAAATAATAGACCCGATGTTAAAGGTGCAAAATAAAATAGGTTTATGAAAGCTTTAGTGCGGCTATTAGAACATAAAACAGTAAAATATTACTGTTTCTCAAGATATGCAAATATTACCTATTTATGCAGAAAATCGACCATTCTTTGAAACTTTGACGGCTTTAGCTTTTAGAGGCAAAACATAAGGCTCTTACTGAGATATTATAAACCTGAAGAAGTCTACAGCCAGAAATAGATCCTGTAAATTTTCAGAAAGTACCAATTCAAACTTTTCTCTTGCACAAACGGCTATCATACAATGTAAATTAATAATAAATAAATGAATTGTGAACAATCTACGCAACACTATCTAGCCCCAAATTAAGTAGAGTTTGTACTATGAGAACCAGATCTAGTACATACATACTACATATAAATATGTATGTATAAAAACATGCTAGACTACAAAATAACACCCAGACAGAGAGCAAACACTGCGTTCACCTCACAAATATTTGTTCTTACTGAGGATCGAACCCACGACCTACAGCGTAGAAGGCAGAGGTTAGTAAAGCCAATGTAGTCGATCCACCTGATATGAAGCCGTGCCGTCTTCCAGTTCATGGTCATCATTCGAGAACTTTTAACAGCACTTATCACACAACTTATATATCCTGTAGACCTACCACAAGCTCTGTCTGGCTCTGTCTCTGGCTCTGGTTTTGAGTCTGTGTAAGTGAACTACTAAATAAATCTTACGTCAGAACGTCACACACAGTATAATACACTGGTCAGAACTAACACCAAAACCAAATTACTATACAAATATTATATTAAAATTATAAATTACTATAAATTCTGCAAACCTTTGAACTCGCCTTTGAAATGATAACAGGACCCAGGATAGCAGAAACCATGTTTGTGTCAGCCCACAATCTGACATTCCACAAATCCACAGCACCAGGTAAGTGTCATTAACAAAACAACTTAGCTATGTCTTGACAGGACCACAGGTACTTACAACTACTCGTAATTCTCTCAAATAGAATAATATTAGCAGCAGTTGTGCCCGCGACATCGTTTATTTATTTTATAAATTAAGGAATCGCCATTATAGTGACAATAAATTAAGTTTTAAGCTGACCGTCAATCGACGATTTCCGTCAAAAGTAAAGACCAGAATTATTATTTAAAAAAAAATACACTCTGTATTATTGAAACAATGGAATCTGTTGCTGATAAGGAACAATCTTTGCGAATAAATGTTTTACTAATGTTTTTTAGCACGAATATTATGCTTCATTTATAGTGACCGCTCCAACCAGCGTTTTTGAGTTCCTCATGAAACCTGAATCGTGGCCGTCAGGCACAGCCCTGCGTGAATGGTTTAGAAGGGAACTCGGATGCGCGCCAGAACACCGTCAACCCCGCGCGTCTGGCCGAAACCCATACAAGGATGACGAATGGCAGTCATCTAACCAACAACAATAAGTTCCAGCTCCACACAGTCTACCAAAATGTTGATGGTTTCAAAACCAAAGTTGTATATTTTAACCAAAATTTAATATTAGTACATGTGGATATTGTAATTTTCAGTAGGGTAAATTATGAAGGTACCAACCTGACATGTACCTGACTGTCTTGTTGTGTTTATTTATATTAAGTAATAGTATTGTTAGTGTAGTATGTCTTGTAATGTGTATATGATAAGTAAGTAATAGTATTATTGTTAGTCCAGCAAAGTGAAATATTGATTTTTTTAAATTTGTGATAGTGTTATCGTTTTGGCTAGCTGTTAAGATAACATCTATAGTAAGTAAATGAATAAATAAATAAAGTCACCGCGTTACCAACTGAGTCGTGTGGCCATTAAATATTTCATTTCATAAATTATTCTAAACACTGCACTTCTCTTTGAAATATTTTTTTACACTTGAGTAAATAATTAATAATTACTAAGATAATTACAAAATACTTTTATTTCAATTTCAGTGGTTTAACAAATCAAACAAACAGCCTAACTTTCGCACGGTTCTACATAAGTACTACAGTAAACTACAAATTCCTCGGCTATCAATAGTAGCTACTGTTGAGCTGAGGAATGGCTAAGTGATCTATATCGCTTCGAACTGATGTTTATTAACTAGAATCTTATGTATTAACTAGACATTGATATTATATTTATGACCTAAGGGAAATAGCTGGTTCTTTTCTTGGATTTGGATTTGGAGCAAGGTCTTCTCAACATAAGTAGGTACTAAAAGAAGGCCGAAATCGAAATTGTTTTATGTTACTACTTATACATTGTTATTGTTTTATGTATAAGTATTGTCTGGCAAACAAATTCATGTTATTTTAGTCCTTTGTATACTGGGGTTGTGATTAGATTACCACAGCATAATATTCTATATTCTTAGTTCTGGCTAAATAAAACATGATGTCTTAAAATGTTACCTTTTTAAATTAAATTAAACCTATTTATTTTTGATTATGGACGCAAACCTACCAAAACAATGTTAAATTGCCGCGTACTATTATACAATCCATCGCATTCTAGCTTCACTCAACAATCTTCTAGTGGTTGAGACACAGCCTGAACATAATAGATGCGTACAACATGGGTATTAAGAACAGGCTTTTGCATCTATTGTAGAAGATTTATAGAGGTATAGCGTCAATGGCAACTGGTTACTCAAGCCCTTCTTACATGACGCTATAGTGCCAGGGACATTTAGATGAAACAGGCTTGTCCAGCATCTATACCATCCATTGCCCAGCACCTATACCTATTCTGTCAGCTTAGTCGGCCTCATCCACAGCAAAGACATGGTCAATACCTGCGGAACTGGCTAAGTCATGGGTTTCCCCACGATGTTTTCCTTCACAGTTTGAGACCACTCGAACCGTGTACATCGATTTTCCGAACAGAAAAATGCTAAGTACACGAATGGGTTCAAGCCCACGATCTAAGGATCGAAAGGCTACTACCATTAGGTACCATTATCCTTTCCATCCAAAGGTTGTCTGGAAGAGATCGCTCTTAGCGATAAGGCCACCCATTGTACTGATTATTTTTGTAATAGTTTCTGTATGTATTTCTTTGTGTACAATAAAGTGTTAATCTATCTATCTATCTATTAGGCCACCAGTGCACTCAAGAACCAAAACAACGTATAAAATAAGATCTAAATTCATTGAATCGCTAAGAGCTAGCACAAACAGCTTTTTGCCCAGTGCTAAATACATTTTGATTGCGTTTCGAGTAAATAGTAGATACAAAAACTGTCGGCGTGGCCGCATTCCGGATTGTAATAGAGGCGATAAGTTACTAATCAATTTGCAAGTCGGTACAGACTATTGTAGATAACTTAAATTGTTTAGAAGTATTCTGGTTGGTGTGATTGAGGAGCGAACGAGAAGTATACCTACTTCTTTTGAGATTTCTTTGACTTTGATGAGGTTTCCTATAAATTCAAATTTTCTTTATTTAGTTTTATCACAAGGATCACTTTTTGTAAGTACCTAATACTTTGAGTAATACTTTGTGTAGTTTCATTATATTTGTCTGTCTGTCGGTCTGTATTTTTCTTGTCACAGCCGTTTTCCTTGAGTTTTATTACGAGGTAATACGATTAAAAATAATATAAAATCATCTCGATATTTATTTCAGGTTTTATCTTACACTTTTGAAATAGTGCAAGGAATTCGTTTTGTTTGTTTGATGGAAAAAATTACACAACATTCAAAAAATATCATTTTAGTTGGTGCTAAAGAGAAGGCCAACAGATCAAGAAGGAGCCAGTATTTTATCAATGAACAACTTATAAGTTGTAAGTTTACTTCTTAAACCAAAAACGCCTTGAAAGGCCAGCTTATAATTTTGTATTGAAAATATCTGTAATTCTTGTTAACTGAACAGTAGACCTGTATAATTTTCAGATAAATAAATATAGGGAAATACGTGTGTTTGTTGTAAACATTTCTGTACCTATCTACCTAGGCAGCTAAATTGGGACATACAAGATTGTGGGCATGAGTTGAATATGCAAAATTATTACATACAGCCATACGAAAAATAGTCATTGAAAACAACGTTTGGTTTTTCAATATTACCTAGATATTTAGTTACCATAACTTTAAGGTCTAAAGATGTTCGATATTTTTTTCGGAACCTTCTTGGTGTGTTACCTACTTTTAGTCGCGCCATTTTTTTTTTGCATTTCCTCGCTGATGAGGTGGGATGAAAAGTTACGTGTTGCACTCGAGTGCAAAGATTTTTCACCTTGTGCTCTTTTGATTCCTTCGCCAACGCTTAGGATACTAACTTTTAAACCACTCGCTACGCTCGTGGTTAAATTTAAGAATCCTTCGCTTGCTCGGTCATCAAAAATGAGCACGCGGTTAAAAAGCAGCTTTGCACTCTTGTATAACAAATAACTATTTTATGCCGTAACTGTGACAGACATGCAGATGTGATAAGTGATCACCGTCAACCAATAACTTGTATTCTTTTTAATTCAATTTTCAATAACTCGCTTTATGTCTTCAAGTTAAAATTATATACAAATCGAAACAATTATTGTATCAAAAAAACCCCTGACTCATGCCTTCAACGCTGTCATTAAATTTAAAAACTCCATACAATTTTCCATTAAAACCATAGCCCACAAATTAGTAGCCCACGGCTGTGTTTTTAGCTTACCGTGCAATTGCAGTTAGAGTTACGTCTACACGGGGCGGGCGGAACCCTGAGAGTCGACAGATGGTTCCGTATTGATGAGGAGGGCAGAAAGGTATTTTGGATGTGGTACTTTATGTTGGCTTTGAGGAGCTATTCTGCTCATCATGCCGATGACCTGAGGGTCTTCGCCAAACTATAATGACACCAATATTAAGTTACAACCTTTCTTTTATTAATTTAAATAAAAAAAGAATCATCGAAACCGGATCTATCATGCAACAACTTCCTTTTTTTGTAAATTTTTTGGTTTTTAGAGGCAATACTCCTCTAATCAAAAATCTTCGACGATAAAAAAAACTATAAAGTCATTTACCATTTTTTGTTCAAATTGGTTGAAAAACGCGACCTGCAGGCGAAAACAGACAGCCGAACAAAAATATTTTTGACCAATTTCGAAACTAAAGCCTTGCGCACATCACACTGTCATATTTGAAAGCGTTTCAATGATCTCCATCGCAGAGTGCTTAGATGTGCGGCTTATGACGTTTCGCTTGCTCGGTCAATTATTTAGAATAAACATTTACCTACTTTTAAACTCATTTAGAAAAGTGCGTGAAAAATGTTTAGCTACATCTAAATCCATTCAAAAAAGTGAGTGAAAAATGTTTAGCTGCATCTAAATCCATTCAAAAAAGTGAACTCAAACTTTGTTATTAGTTTTAGTTGTGTTTCAAAACAGTGATAGCGAAGGCTTGCATAATAAAATTAGCATTTCATACCACCTCCTGTAAGGTTTATATCATCAACGTAAAACTGTAGGTTTATTAGCCTGTTTCGTAGCAAGGTGGTGTTTTTCTAAGGGGGCAATCGCCCTACGCCATAAAAAATTTACACCCCCCGAAGCCTTTGCTTAGCATTGGTTTTCTTTCCGACTTCGTTTTAAATTTTTAAACGGTCTTAAGTTTTTTCATCCCACCAGCTCAGAAAGTGTGTTTTTCCTGTTCAATATCTGACTGCAAAAGCCGTTTTTATCCTCTAGAGGATAAAGTAAATTTGAATTTAGAATATCGTGTTCACTAAGTTTGTGAATACACAACCTATGTACTTCTACCTCCATGGTGCCGAACTTATCATGCAACATTTTTTATTTTGTTAAAAGCTCGCACTCGTAACCTTCTTGGTGTATTTGTGAATTCAAAACACCATTAAACCTATTTACTTCTACCTGCATGCTGCCGAATTTATCATACAACCTTTTTAAATTTGATAATAACTCATACTCGGAACCTTCTTTGTGTGTTACTTTTAGTTGCGCCATGTTCTTTTTTGCATTTAGACATTTCCTCGCTGAGGTGGGATGAAAAGTTACGTGTTGCACTCGAGTGCAAAGATTTTTCACCTTGTGCTCTTTTGATTCCTTCGCGACGCTTAGGATTCTAACTTTTAAACCACTCGCTACGCTCGTGGTTAAACTTTAGAATCCTGCGCTTGCTCAGTCATCAAAATTGAGCACACGGTTAAAAAACAGCTTTGCACTCTTGTATAACAAATAACTATTATTTTCGAGTTCCGTTGCTAAATTGAAAATCGGACGAAGTAGGTACAAAATACAAATTGAATTATCGCATATACCAACTGGGATGTTGTCTTTGTGGCCCGAGTTTTGCGTCCCATTGACACTGTGGCCCATTTTGCATTATTTTCACTGTCGTTGTGGCCCAATCTCAACTTGATGAACATTCTTCTTATTGTGTCACTGGTTCTTTCGAACCAAGTGTGGTGAAAGGATTTTAAGTGTGCATGAGGCTCCTCGTGCACTTGACACATACCTACTATCGAACTTTTTAGGTTCTACGACATGCCGGTTACCTCTCGATGTTTTCCTTCACCGTTTGAGAGCACTGGCATGGTGTATATACATTTTTAGGCAGGAAAATTCATTGGTACACGACTGGATTTGAACCAACAACCTTAGGATCTAAAGGCGGGGCAAACTCAAACTCAAACTCAATAATTTTTTATTCATTACGATGCAAGAATCACTTTGAAACGTCTTAAAGCTAGGTGAGTCTAGGTGCCAGTTCCACGCGACCAAGCGTAGAAGAACAGGCAACAAACTACGTCTCGGTTCCTACTGTTTTTTTATATGATCCTTTTACAAATCAAAAATAGTCTAAAATAATAGCAGTGAAGTTCCAGTGTGGTGCCACTTCACTTAGTCAGACGTATGCAATGCAATAATACAAAAGCAAAAGTTTCAAAGACAGCACACGCTACGCTTCAAAGTTATACTATAGTATCTACACAGCTTATATAAAAATAAGATACGAAATAGTAGGTACAGACATTGCAAATCGACATGTTAGCTTCCTATGGGTAGAGTGACCGGGACATTGGGCCACGCAGTTTTATCATTCATATAGCTATCTAGAGTATAGTACGCTTTCTTTATTAAATTATTCTTAACATAGGCTTTAAACTTCCGAATAGGAAGCTTAGTTGCATTTTCCGGAAGTTTATTATAAAAGCGTACAGTGTTCCCCATAAAAGACCCATTTACCTTCTGCAGGGCCGCTACGACTAGGCCGCCAGCGCTCTTACTGAGTCTTTTTTGATCACTCACTCTACTCTTATCACTCTAATGACTCTTACCACTCTAATGTAGCTCTATATGTATCTATATCTAGCTCAATTGCTAGTTGCCGAATATACTTAGCTCATAATTCATTTATTACGAAATACTGTGCAGGATTTGTCTTAAAAAAAAAGCCACGGAACTCCTCATCCGTAAGTGTGACTCGCACTTGTCTTTTTCAAAGTCCCAAGTCGAGAGTTACGTAACTAATAGAAGTTCTCGATTGATTGGTGTGGATTACAGAAGTTCGACTGCGGGCGCTTTTTAACGGTTTCTTAAGCTCTTGTTTCCGAAAAGCGGTGAACGTTATATCTTCGTCGTTTGGTCTTACTAACTATTCTGTATGCTATGGTTACGACGATGCTATTTCACGAGATTCACAAGTCTAAATAACAGGTTAATTGATCGTGCTTAGTATTTACATACTAATTTGAGTATAGCTGTCTCGCTTGCTTTCTTCCATCGTAATACGCACCAGACAACAAGGTGTTCCACATAGTTTAATTAATATTAATAGCTTCTTGCATAGTAATAGAGCTGTGACAGTGTTGTATACCTAAATAAGCAAGTATCTATCATAAAATAAACTCACTGAAATAAATTTGGTTTTTCCCTTCAAGAATTCCAACCAGATCGTAATACAAAAACTCATCCCCATCAGCCTGAAAAATTCTACTCCTGGAAAACATATTAGCACTGCTGCCTTCTCTATGCACAAAAAATCGGTTGTCTGTAAAGTCGGTTTACTGACGATAGTTGAACGTGACAACGGCTTATAGCTGTCTACGTGGACGCATCGCTCACTCAAGTAGGAGAGAGACAGATGTCGAACGCTGCCAAACGCGGAGGCCAATTGCGCCTTTTTGTCGCTCATTCCGTGCTCTCGCTTTCACTTCAAGCCTTAAATGGAATGCCTCAGAGCGAGGTAACGCCGCATGAGTCATGTTTATTCGTGCGTGCAGCCGGCTCCATCGAATTATAAGACGTTTTCACGTCAAAACAGTTTAGACCGCCTGCCCATAATTTGCACAATATCCATCATCTATTCGTTCTAAACTTGGTCTACGGTGCGTGGAAGCTATCCAAATACTTTATTCCGTGGTTGTCAGAAAGAATATTATTAACCTAACAAAAACCATCGTTGCTCGATCAAACCAGGAGCTCAAGGCCAGACCGTATGGGTCAGTATAAATAATGCATTACGTCAGCTATTTGACGCAAGATTTTATAACTTGCTTGTCTTTTACGACCGACATGACGGTCACCATTTTATGGAGCGTCAAAACTTTAGAATAGGGGTTGAAAGTCCGCCTTAATTTTTCATTGCTCGATGAATTTTCAATACTTTTCTTTCGTAGTTTTTATTTATTGATCGGGTAAGTTTGAAAAGTAGGTTTATGGCATAGTCCATTTTAAGTTTTCAGTTTTTTATAGTGACTTCAATAAAAATAAGAAGAATAAATTTATTAAACATCAAAACTTACAAACCATTGGTCATCTATCATCATCATCATCATCATCATCAGCCTGAAGAAGTCCACTGCTGGACATAGGCCTCCCCTACACATTTCCATGAAGAACGATTCTGAGCTCTTTCCATCCATCGACTTCCCGCCACCACTTGTAAAAACCATTGGTAGTTTACACTTTTTAACTGATAGGTAGGCTGATGATGATGACGTACGCAATGACTTTAATTTATCTTGGTTGATTCATCAATACCATAACAAATACTGTAGACAAGTGAATACACGACCATCACTCAGAGTATTCAAACGCTTTGAACACAAACACTTTGAATACAAGCCACGCCCGTAGCTTGTACCTCATTATACCGTGGGGTATTGAATAATGTGCATCAAAAGAGGTGTATCACATTTCGAACATTATTAAAACGGAAATTCCAGAATAATGTTCGAGATGGGAAGTTTGAGCGAACCCAAGGTTGCTTATTCAATCTTCAAAGCAAGAGGGAGATAGATTACCTATGTTTATTTTGTCTATGGTGCTTTTATCCCATAAGGTGATATCATTCGATTAATTCTTTGTTCATTTTTGCCTTTCATTCGGCACCTTTCACTCGAAATGAAACGTATGAACAGAGAATGAAATAATAGTGCCAAATGAATTCATTTCAATGAGAAGAATTCATTTCAATCATCGCAAGTCAGGACTTGCGTGCATGGATGTCTGTAGCTGAGAAAAACATAGAAAATAATGAATGTGACCTAATGACGACCCAGGATAGATAATATATTTGGAGAAGAATAATAATTAGCAGAGCCGACCTCAAATAAAGATAGGACAAGGCCCGAAGAAGAAGAAGAAAAATGAATAAATAAAAGCCTGTATACATCTTCTTATATCTTATCTAAATATATAAAACTCTTACGTTACTGACTGACTGACAATCAACGCTCAGCCTAAACCGTAAGTCCTAGAAGCATGAAAATTGGAAGGAATATTCCTTTTATAGCATAGAGGTGCACTAAGAAAGGAAATTGGAAAACTATTTCCCTAAGCGTAGAAAAAAAGGAAAAACTTTTAAAAGAAAATCAACGGGGAGTAACCGCAACGGGGCGAGCGAAGCTGCAGGCGGCCGCTAGTAATAAATAATATAAAACTCTTACGTTACTGACTGACTGACTGACAATCAACGCTCAGCCTAAACCGTAAGTCCTAGAAGCATGAAACTTGGAGGGTATGTTTCTTTTATAGCATAGGAGTGCACTAAGAAAGGAAATTGGAAAATGATTTCCCAAAGCAGAGAAAAAGAGAAAAACTTTTAAAAGAAAAATCAACGGGGCGTAACGGCAATGGGGCGAGCGAAGCCGCGGTCGTCCGATAGTACAATATAATTTTCTAGCGATACATAGATCGCCTGGTTAAGTTGTCGCGTCACATCACAGGCCACGGGCGAGATAACACGGGTAGCTGGCATCCTGTTTTGTCATGAGATAATCACATAATCTACGCGGCAGCTACTTACTGGTATCTGATTCTAGGTAGGTGGCACGCTTTGGTAGGTATCATGTAGGCGCATTGAAATAGCTGGATCACTGTGCCACTGAACGAACACACAGACGGATGTGTTAAAAAAATATACTATTTAACATGACATTCTATTTAACGCTGACATACGATTTTCATTAGCGTTAAATAGAATGTCATGTTAAATAGTATATTTTTTTAACACACTTAAATTCGAATTAATCTCAAATGTATAGTCTACAATTAGTCCTTTTGCGATTTTTAAAATGACACTTAGTTATTTAGTTATGAATTTTTAAAAAACGCATCTCAAATTTTCGCACGACCCGCTCTTAAAGTAACTTGATAGTACTAGTAACTCAGAAACCTGATATAGACGTGTTTCACATGAAACTCCATGTATTTTCTGTCACTTGAATACGTTTTTTAAGTTAGTATGAGTAGGTACTCAAACTGTGTTTGTTTATTTATTAATTATATAACTATGTATTAAGTTACTTATGTAAGGTGGCACACAGACGTTTTGGCCTAGGCTGTTAGTTTGTAATGTTTTTGATAAATAAAAAATAAAAAAATAGTAAGAAAGAAAGAAGCAAAATATATTCATGACTTGGGTTTTTTTACTCAAATAATAGCTGGTGGAACAAGCATTTTGCCAACTTAATCATCGTCTATAGCGAAGCAGTGCCTAGTAGTTCACGCACGTCAAGAACGTGCCCTACGATGCACTGCTCAACAACTTGAGGCTTACAGATTTTTTGCTTTACGTGCCAGTAATTTCACCGACACCCACACCCTTCAAACCGAAACACAGCAATGATGCTTCACGGCAGAAATAAACATAGTGGTAAGTAGTGCTTCCCCGGACGAGCTCTTGACAAAGAGCTCTTTTTCGTAAAAAATCGGTTGTCTGTAAAGTCAATTTACTGACGATAGTTGAACGTGACAACGTCATACACGCTGTCGCTGTCCACGCGGACGCATCCCTCACTCCATGCTCACTCAAGTAGGAGAGAGACAGATGTCGAACGCTGCCGAACGCGGAGGCCATGCGTGCCTCTTTGTCGCTCGTTCCGCGCTCTCGCTTGCACTTCAAGCCTTAAATGGAACGCGTCAGAGCGAGGTAACACCGCATGAGTCATATTTTTTCGTGCGTGCAGCCGGCTTCATCGAATTATAAGACGTTGTCACGTCAAAAATCTAAATTATCGGTGAGCTTATATTTATAGCTTTTGCTAGAGTCGTTTGTAGTGAGCAAGCTGATATATCAATTGGTCTGTGGTGTCACTGGTAAGGGGAAGGCTTATTAAATCCAAACTGAATTCCAGCTTCCAGTTGATCTTAGTTTATTAGCGGTGGACGTCAAACCTTTGATAAAGGTCGTGGGTTTGAATCCGCACACGAAACGTTTATTAAAATGTCATTAAATTTCAATTTAATCAGAATATTAAGCTTGTTATTGTTTTAATTTAGACCATGACAGGAAAGCAGGAATCGCTACCAGCTGACCTTGGTTCTGGTGAAGTCAGGTTCAGTGGTTTTTGAAGGTGACTTTTGCCTTTTCATAGAGCTATACAATCATCTTTCATAGGAAACAGTAAGCTATAAGGTTCTTGCCATAATAAACCTTTATAAGAACCTTTAGTCTTCCCAAAAAACCTCATCACATCATATCCTGCAGTTTTCCCTACCAATATCCATCAGTGTTTTCGCTTACATCATTGTCTCAGAAGATAAGGTCCCCTTCTCAATCTTCCTTAGTCTTTAATTCCGTAAGTAGGCCGGGCGTCATCGTAATGGCACCTACATCAAAACACAGGCTTTGCACCATCTCTTTCTAATCCCCAGCAGGTAGTGTAAGTAAGAGAGAGACAGAAGATCACGTGCAAAGTTCTCAGATTAAAATTGATTGTGTGGACGTTCGCCTTTATCTGTGGGACATGCCCCGATTGATTCTTCATCAATCTTCATTTTGGGAGTTTTCTTTTTATTTTGGCGAGTTTGTAACATGCACTCTGTAAATTGAATACGTTTAAGCCATGCTTTTTAGCAGTACCTAACTGTTTTGTTAACATTTAGGTCAATCATAACATGTAATTTTTAGTGCTTTCACATGATCATTATTGAAGATATAAAAATAATCAACTTACTAGGATATGTATCCTTAAAACCTAGCATAAAAAAATGTTACAGTTATTTATCTCAAATTTAGCAAACAGCTATCAAATATTTAATTGGTCGATTCGTAAAACCGGGCCTTAATATTTAAATAAAAACAATTTAAAAAAAAGTGTTTTTTTTGCGTGAGATAACGGAAACACATAATAATTGCAATAAATAATAAGAAAAATAAAAAAAATATATATGTTTGTTTCTGTTCTGCTATTTTAGAAACTTTTAAGTCACTGTCACGATTTCGGAGGTTTCCTAAAATTACTACTATTTTGGAAATTAATGAAACATCAATTTCTGTGCGCCTATTACTTATTTATTATAAGTATGCGCCCGGGCTCAGATGCGGGCCCAGGTGTTTAAATCGTCAAAGAAAGATCATCAAAAGCCTTTTAAAAGTGTTCATAATTTAAAAATCATCGGCTTTTGATGACCAATAATCCATGTTTATGCGTCAAATAAAAGTGTTAAAACTCAAGTTACAAGTGGGACATTGTACCTAATATTTTGATAGACCAATAAAGTGAAGCTTCATCGTTTCTATAAGCAGTGGGCCACCGTGGCGGCTGTAATAGCAAAATGTTTATGACCGAATTACAAACACAATGGAAAACTCATGCAACTTTTTAAATTACTTCTATGGAAATAAAAAATTAAAATTTTTGTTAATCGTACCTATCTTCTGAGATGGTTCCCGTTTTACTCGTTATTTATTTTTTATTGATATCAAAAGATCGAAAGATCTACTTATATAGAATCGCTTACGCAAAAACCTTTATTATACAGTATTTTATGTATTTTATACAGATTGTGAAACTATTTTTCGAAAGAAATTAATTAAATAATATTGCAGTTTATTAACTGTGCTCTACGCAAATCACGTATGCGGGAAAATTACGTGTGCCATATATGTCGGATGCGCTATGGGCTAAATCGTCAACCGATAGACGCCTAAAACGGGAAACGACCTCGTGGTAGACCACAACGAAGATGGAAGTATGAGAACGAGACAAAAAACAACAAAAAAATTAACAAAATGAGATGTAGGTACATGTTTACATGGCAAATATTAAAATACTGCTTATAGCTATAAAACTAATCCGTTTCCATCTCTAAAAATAAGGAAGCGTATTTAAGTTGAGCAGAACATCAAAATATAACATAAAAAGTAATAACTAAGATTTTCTAAAATAGGTGATTCATTGCAATAAATAAAATGGAAATACTCTGACTATAAACCCGTTGTCTCGTTAACGAGAGTATCTGTGAAGCTGTTAACTTTAAAGAGCTTTAATGTGACGATTTATTTGTTTCCACCGTTAAGTTTCCGCGCTGCCAAAGAGTAAACTAGGTAGGTACACTAAATCAGTTAGAACACGCGTCAGCAATTGGTTATAAAAAGCTACAAAAATTTAAAATAATTATGAATACAAATTTTGGTTCTTAAAAGCTTTGACAATATCTAGAAATTCGTACGGAAATAAATATGAAAATGGAAAAAAAAATCGATTCAGTTTATTTATTTCGGAATGTTTGGGACGATATCACAAACAGTTATTATAAACAGTTAAGAAATTAAATAGGCTCATTGTTTAAAAAATAACTGTGAGGATATCTAACGTGTATAAGGTTAGTTTTGAGGAAATTTCTCTTCAGCATTATGTTCAAAAAACTTTTATCTTGATGTCATAAAAGTTATTTATATAGTTAGGTATATGGTACTACTGTGTACTTTTATAATTTGTTGTGTGCAATAAAGCATTTTCTATTTTCTATCTCTAAGGTTTGTTTTTAGATAAGAATGTTTTTTTTTGATAACTAATTATATTAATTGGTTCTTTTTGCATCCGGGTCTATCTGCACCACCCATTTCATCTTTGGCACGGAGAAAACCGAATGAACTGCTACGGGATACGCTTGATTGACAATTTTAATTACCAGCACTCTTTTGGACAAAACACATTTATTTTAAAACACATTTCTTTTAATGAGTGTGCAGAGTGATTGATAAGGTATTTACGTGGCGTAGCAATTTGGCATCGAAAATGGCAGCAATAAATAAATCATTCAACAAATTACTGCTTTTGAAATGGAAAATATATTATATTCTTGCTGACTTTTTTGTTACTTTAAATAATGTCCAGTAACCTTACTTATGTATTCTACGAGTATATCATGCAAGGAAAAAGACAAGAAAAGAAAATTGATATAAATTTAATTAAATTTTTATTAATAAGGATAGATAATGTAAATAGAGGTAGATACGTGCACAAGGGGGTTTGAAAATATGAATATAATTTAAGTATAATGTATTAATAATAATTATTTCTGAAAAAGCCTTCAGCTCTTGATATTAGCTGTACCTACTTTGTATATTTTTTATCTACGAAAATGGTATGTTAGTACATATAAAATGAACATCTTAAAAGTCCACGTCCGAAAACGACACCAAACAAACACAAACTTAACATTCTTCAACACAACAGAATGCGGCCATCAATAACTGTTCCCTGTAGAAAATAAATGAATAAAATGAACAAGAACAAACAGCTACAAGAAATAACAAGTAGGAAACTAATCTGTGACACTGCTTTTCTTGTACTATGGTAATGCTATATGAATGTGTTTCACGTTGGACTTAAGTACAAAGAATTATTATAAAACATAGTAAAGCATTGTGTGATATAAGATTTAGAAATATTTATTAGACATTATATTTTATAAATATGTTTCAATACAAAAAAAAATAGTTTTCAAGATCCACACCTCACAATCTAGCCCCAAAGTAAGCAAAGCTTGTACTATGGGAACCAGATAGCTGATATAACTCTTAAACTTAATGTACATTTTGTAAATACATGCATAGTAATCCAATATAACAGATAGAGAACAAAATATATCTATGATAACCATGCAAATATTTGTTCTCAATGGGGATCGAACCCACGCCCCGCGCAGAAGGTAGAAGTACTACCAACTGAGCTATGAAATTGAAATCTAAATACAATTACTATATAAAAAATGAATCTGTTAAGGTTGCCTTTCCTCTTCTTAATATTTCTGTTAGGTAATTGCCTATAAAAAACTTGGGTCTCCCATGTGAGAGCAAAAGCGGATTTTGGAATCGATTAGTTCCATCTAATTTAATATTATTTAAAACCCAGCGTGTATGAAGATCCTATTGTTCTTTTTTTTTGACAAACCATAATGGTTTTTGATTGCAAAAAGTCTACATTATGGATTCATGGTGCAACAGATTTGGTCACGCCTACTAATAACTGTAGTTTTCTTTGTAAGATTCCGCTTTTAGCAGTGGGTGGGTTTTTAACCGTCTGCTAAATTATATGAAAGTTATTGTTTCTCATCAAGTATCTTCATTTTGGCATAATAATCATTTTATTCTATTTTTGAAACAAAGAATGAAACATAACTTGTTTGCGACATAAAATAGAAAACTCACAATTTGATGTGTCTAAACTACGCCAGTACTTTAAACTGGAAGGAAAACATCGTAGGGAACCGGTACGTCGTAGAACCTAAAAAATTAAAAAAAGTGTCTCAAGTGCTCGAAAGGAGTCTCTTTGAAGCGCACTTAAAATCCTTTCACCACACTTGGTTCGAAAGAACCAGTGACACGATAAGAAGAATGTGGGTTTTATTGTGAGTTTGTTTCTGTGGATTTTCGTTAAAAGTGGTTATCCACTGCAACGCTCACAGTAGCACCACACCCTAATCCCATGACTTATTAACAAATTAAACACAAGCTTAGAAGTTGGGTTGGACAATGCATAACCTATTGGTCCTGTACAAACATGGCTCCATCGGTCTAACCTCTTTGCTTGGTGTCTCATGGGATAACTAAATTAAGGGTTCGTTCATGTTTCTTTATCAACCCTCCTGTATGCAAGACCTCGGGGTGTAATTGGGATAACATATCAAGTTATTGTTTCCCAACTTTACTGAGCTAATTTTATTAATTTTACAGTTGACATTGGTCGTCGTCTTCTTATCGTGTCACTGATTCTTTCGAACTAAGTGTGGTGAAAGGATTTGAAGTGCGCCTCAACGAGGCTCTTTTCGTGCACTTGACACATATTTTCGATTTTTTTATTGTTTCCCAACTTTACTGAGCTAATTTTATTAATTTTACAGTTGACATTACGGTAAGTTCAAAACATCATCATTGACTGATGACTGGGCTCTCAGCTCAGTTAGTTGTAGCTCACCATGGAATATAATACTCTCTACGAGACCTTCTGTACTGCGTAGGTCGTGGGTTCGATCCTCACCGAGAACAAACATTTTTGTGGTGTAAGCAGATGTTTGTTCTCTGTCTAGGTGTTAGATCGTATTCAAAATATGTATTTACAAAAAAATTGGGCTACGTTAAACTGTAGGTACCTAGGTATTAGCTAATCTGGTTTCCATAGCATAAGATTTGCTTAATTTGGGGATAGATAGTATTGTCCAGTAGCGTTGTAAGAATCATCAAACGATCACCAGCATTCAGGGCTTCATAATAATTTATTATTTTGAATATCAAAACATACTAAAACACCTTGTTGTTTTATAATGTCGGCGTCTAGATCCTAACAATATTTACGTAGTTTCCTCAAACCGGCTACATTTCAATAAAATGACAAGCGCGTTTCCGCCACGCATCACGACTGCGGTGGTCAGCACAGAGTGGACACTGTGCAGATGAGACTGTCTTCTCCAACTCCACAACTCGAAACATGACAACTGTCCTATGCCGACAACGTAATATTACACCGAGCCATTTTTCTTTTTCCTTTTCATTTTCCACAAAGTTCTCAGTGGGGATCGACCCACGCCCTACAGCGCATTGCAACTAGAGTTCTCTAAATCGGTGAATGAAAATATCATGCACGAGGAAAGCAGTTGTTTGCACCATGTCAAGTATGGCATATCAACTATATACGAGTAGGTAGTACCTACACTCCCTACTCGTAACCTGTAGACAAATTAATATCATAAAGGCTTGTAGACACTAATATTATAGGCTAAAATCTAAAAACATCTTGTATTCACTTGAATCGCACGGATCAATTTAAAACGTTTTAAAACTAGGTGAGTCTAGGTCCTGGTTCTACCTAGACTCACCTAGTTACGCGACAAAGCCAATGTTAGACATAAATCAAACTAAAATTATGTTTAAAGCAAGCAAATGGACTGATGATGATGATAATGCATACCGACTGCTATTCTACACCAACTCTACAACCCAAACTCAGTGGTATGCGTCACGCCTTTATTCAAAGACAATGCGTTTCATTTCAAAGAATAACAAGGATGTCAGCACTCTACCCCATTTACTCTATGGCATTGTCGTCGCCATATCGCCGTCAATGCGCGTCGCCGCTCCTTTGATGTCGACTGTACCCACTGACTATTCGCTATTCTGTGTCTTGTCGCGTGCGCACGAGCCCATTACAAATGTCAACTTTATTTGAAAATCGAACGCGTGTTTTTTTTCTAAAATTTGAAAACAATGCATCGTCAATTTATATTTGGGATTGTGTTTCGATGGCGTTGTGTATTTAAACGCCAGTTTAAAGGTTTTATTGAGAATATTTTTTGTTGACGGCATTATTAAAATTTCTTCTGTCTTCTTCAGCCCCCCCATAAGTATTATCTCTACACAACTGTACTTACTTAATTTATTAGTATCATTAGTATATCAAATTCCCACTGAAATTGACTCTCTGAACTGAATTCATTTATTAAACAATCATAATCATAAGTTTCCACACGTGCTGACCACCATTAGTTTTTTTATTACCTATCATTATTTAGTACCAATATCGAGTGATTTCGACGCGTCACATGAAACTGGTGGCACTTAGATTCCCTTTTTTTACCAGCCTATATCGTCCCAATGCTAGGCTTCCCCCAAAGCCTCCCCTAAGGACTTCTAGTTATTTATATTCTTAGCCTCCCCATCCCCTTTCGAAGGCATGCAGATCGTCCCGCTAACGTTTTCTAGGCCTACCGCAAGGCCATCGTCCGTCAGGAATCAGCCGATAGATGGGCGACCATTGTCATCCCATAGAGATTCACTTAAGCTTTTCTTCTTCTAAATTAATTAATGACATTATGGCCATTTTGAAACTATTATTATTTGACCTTTGATAGATTGCCAGTCTCACATAGTAATAAGCTTTTATAACATAAGGTTTTATAACGTTTTAAAGTGATCCCTGCACTATTCTTGACGATTACCAAAGATTTTTATAATGTCCCAAAAGTTAAGAGCCGAGCGGGATTTGAACCCGCGACCTTCCCCTCCCCACACAGTCCCTAAGAGTTATTCGTCGAGTGTGATTAGGATCCGATGGCGCAGTGGTCAGCGCAGCCCTGTACCGAGGGGAAGGTCGCGGGTTCAAATCCCGCTCGGCTCTTAACTTTTGGGACATTATAAAAATCTTTGTGATTTCCTTTAAAGTAGTAAACACTATAAAATTAATAAACAATTTTGACGATTACCGTCAGTCAGTACATAATGTTTGGCTATCAGCAAGTGTGGAAGTGCTATAAATAGTCGATGACAGTAGTAATTGTCACGCCCCATGCGGGTGGGATGTGATACTATTACAGTTTGACTGTGACGTATTAATTAGGTGAGTGATGAAGAAATATTACTTTTGTTTACTCCTACTTATTATTGTTCCCAATTAAATAAACCCGCCAATCGGGAGTCTTCCCGATTGGCGGATCTAGGCAGTCGTGAAGTATCCCGTGGGATTGCCTAAGTTTTGTGTCACTGCAAAAGGTCGTTATTTGTCTACCACGTAGCCAATATTTCATAATACCCGGAATACTGTGAATAGCTGTTATCCCAAACTAGAGCTCAAGGCGGCCTAGTGGTAGTCCCACCTTCCAATTCTAAGGTCGTGGGTTCAAATCCAAACGTGAATGAATGAGTTTTTGACGTGACAACGTCTTATAATTCGATGGAGCCGGCCGCACTCACGAAAAAATATGACTCATGCGGCGTTACCTCGCTCAGAGGCGTTCCATTTAAGACTTGAAGTGCAAGCGAGAGCGCGAGCGACGTATGACGTTGTCACGTTCAACTATCGTCAGTAAACCGGCTTTACAGACAACCGATTTTTTTTCTGTCCAAAAATGTATTTACATTATGCCAGTGCTCTCAAACGGTGAAAGAAAGAAAGCGGCATTTAAAATACAATACTTTTAATGTAGTAGACTTTTTCAGGCTGTTGATGATGACGATGAATTTATGCAATGAGGACGATGATGATGATGAAAATGATGATGATGCATCTATGAGATCAGCCCGTATTACAAAGATAATACTGATCTTTATGCAATATAGTAATAGATGAACAATAAAATAATATTCACCCTCAATCATTCCCTCTCGATCAATAATCCACAGTCAATTACTGTCACATTGTCATTTTAACATGTTTTTATTTTTTACTGCTCAATTGACTCGTTTCCCCAAAATATGATTGATCGGATGTGATGTGGGCGATCAATTTATGAACAAAATGATTTGAAAAGATTTTAAAACATAGCAATATAAGTAAAAAACTTTTGATCCATTTTTTTATAGTTTGCAGTAGTTTTGTTCTTATTTTAATAATTACTTTGTATTTCAATGATTGGAAATGTTTTGTGTAAATTCGTAAATAGTTTTTGAAAGTTCTATCCAAACTTATTATCCTTGTTGGAATTAAAATTAAATATCTCATTATTATTTTTGAAAAAAAAAAAATTGATGGAAACGTAAAATGAACCTACACGATAATCTATGCCTTTTTAGGGTTCCGTAGCCAAATGGCAAAAACGGAACCCTTATAGATTCGTCATGTCTGTCTATCTGTCTGTCTGTCTGTCTGTCTGTCTGTCTGTCTGTCCGTCCGTCCGTATGTCACAGCCATTTTTCTCCGAAACGGTAAGAGCTAGACTGATGAAACTTGGCGAGTAGATGTATTCTGTGAACCGCATTAAGATTTTAACATAAAAATAAAAAAAAAACTATAAATTTCGGGGGTCCCCATACTTGAAACTGAAACACAAAATTTTTTTTTTCATCGAACCCATACGTGTGGGGTATCTATGAATAGGTCTTTAAAAATGATGTTGAGGTTTCTAATATCGTTTTTTTCTAAACTGAATAGTTTGCGCGAGAGACACTTCCAAAGTGGAAAAAGTTGGTCCCCCCCCCTCTAACTTCTAAAGTAAGAGAATGATAATACTAAGAAAAATATATGTTGTACATTACTATGTAAACTTCCAACGATTTTTGGTTTGAACGAGATCTAGTCAGTAGTTTTTTTTTTATACGTCATAAACCGTAAACCGCAATTTACCTTTCGAAGAAACTACAAGAACCTTATTATGTTACATCAAGTAACATAATATGCAGGTTTTTGTAGTTCGTCGTGCTACGGAACCCTTCATGGGCGAGTCCGACTCGCACTTGGCTGCTTTTTCTTTTTACTAAAAGAGTGAAGTTTCTAACCAAAATAAAAGCCTTCCTAGAACCTCCCACATCCCCGCTATCATTTTCATCAGAAATCATAATTTATTCATCTGAGTCATGGCCTACCATCACATCGGAACTAGTTCCCATACATTATAAGTCGACCAAAAACAAATCATTGCACGACAGATACAAGATAACCGATTTCGAATGCATCGTAAATCTGTACGTGTTACAATTAAATAAAATGTCCTGTTAGGAAGCTAGCACACTGCAGGTGTTGCGTCAAGCTATGGAATATTTCATTCCATATGCAGACGTACCGCTGGCTGGCAAAGCTCACCCATGGTTTGGAGCCGAATGTTGTCATGCTAAGGCGCAACAGCATGAGGCATACTTGGCATGGGTTGACGCTCGAGACCGTAAGTCGATTGATATTCGTGAAAGGAAGAAAGCCTTTAACCGAGCTGCCAAGTCTTGTAAAAAAGCATTGCGAAAGGCTCGATTTGACCACATTAGTCGAATAGGGAACAAACTAGCTTCATACCCCTCGGGTAGTAAGGCTTTTTGGTCCTTAGCTAAGTCAGTCGAGTCGAATTTCTGCAAGCCCTCACTGCCACCAATGCTAAAACCTGATGGATCGCTAGCCCACACTGCTGAAGATAAAGCAAATTTATTCGCTCATCTCTTCGCAGATTCTTCACGTCTAGATTCTGGCAGTGCAACCCCTTCAACCCCCCTGAATGAATGCGAGACATTCATGTCTGACATTCGTATCCGGCAGGTGGAGGTTCGCAAAACACTGCGCAATCTAGACGTGAATAAAGCTAGTGGTCCTGACGGTATCCCAGCTATACTATTAAAGGCATGTGCGCCCGAGTTGTCTCCTGTATTGACACGCCTGTATCGCCTCTCTTTGAAGACAGGTTTAGTTCCAAAATCCTGGAAGCTTGCCAACGTACAACCTGTACCCAAAAAGGGTAGTCGTGCTGACCCTGCCAATTATCGTCCCATCTCTGTAACGTCCATACTATGCAAGAGTATGGAACGAATACTGAACAGCAGACTCCTGGCACACCTAGAAAGCAATGACCTCCTGAGTGACCGACAATACGGATTTCGCCGAAATCGGTCAACAGGAGACCTTCTAGCGTATGTAACTCACTTATGGAGTGAAGCCATCGAGAGAACCGGGGAAGCTTTAGCAGTTTCTCTGGATATCTCGAAGGCTTTTGACCGGGTTTGGCATGACAGCCTATTAAGCAAGCTTCCTACGTATGGATTATCTACTGGCTTATGTGTTTGGGTATCAGACTTTTTGAGGGACCGATCAATTCGAGTAGTCGTTGACGGCTGCTCGTCTGGTCAAATGGCAATTAATGCCGGAGTTCCTCAGGGGTCAGTTCTCTCTGCAACACTTTTCCTGCTGCACATCAACGATCTGCTTAGGCCCGGTATCATTGGGTATGCAGACGACAGCACCGTTGTAGAGAGATACATACCTGAAGCACGTTCCAGTGGATCTCAGATCCAGTCTCATAGAGAGGCAATGATTGAACGCATGAACTTAACGCTGAAGGTAGTCGCAGAGTGGGGCGATGCCAATTTGGTAAAGTTCAATGCTTCAAAAACACAGGCGTGTCTATTTTCCGCTAAGCGGAGTCAATTTCACCTGACTCCTACTTTCCGAGATGTATCCCTTCCGATTTCAGACCAACTAGAGCTTCTAGGGTTTACGCTAACCAGTAAATTGAATTTTGGCTCGTTCATAGAGTCCAAAGCCAAGACAGCTGCGAAGAAGCTAGGCGTTCTATCGAAGGTGAGACAGTACTTCACACCGGGACAGCTTCTTAACCTGTACCAAGCACAAGTCCGGTCGTGTATGGAGTACTGTTCTCATCTCTGGGATGGCTCTGCGAAATACCAGCTTGAGGCATTGGAAGCTATTGAGAGACGAGCCAAAAGGCTCATTGGTAGCGACACTCTAGTCGAGTCCAAGCTCCTAAGTCTCGAACATCGCCGTAAAGTTGCCAGTCTATCGGTATTTTACAGGATACATTTCGGAGAGTGTGCTACGGAACTTCACAATTTGGTTCCCCCATCCCCATTCTACCATCGGACCACTAGACGCACGGAAATGCGGCATCCATACTTGGTTGATGTTCCAACTGTCCGCACAAAGCGCTTTGCTTCAACTTTTATGTTGCGGACAGCCAAGGAATGGAATTCCTTGCCGGCGTCTGTCTTTCCGAGCACCTACAAATTGGATGTTTTCAAGACAAGAGTGAATAGGTATCTTCTAGGTAAGCGTGCTACATCGTCGACCGCATCATCACTTAACAGCAGGTGAGATAGCGGTCAAGCGCAAACCTATAAATTGTAAAAAAAAAAAAAAAAAAGGTCAACCGTCTTGCATTTAATATTTTTATTTTTGTCCTCTGGGTCCCACTGCTGGACAAAGGGCTCCCCACGTTCCTCTCAGACATCGCGATCGTTGGCTATGCTTGTCCAGTCCATCAGGAAACCATCAAGTTTGTCTCGTCTTCTCCGTTTTGGTCTGCCGCGTTGCCTTCTCGCTGGGTCAGGATGCACTACACACAAGTAATTTAATTTGGAAAATTCCATTCGCTTGAAATTTTGATTAAATTAAAAATAAACATCTTATCTTCCTTTTAAAAAGATGGCAAAAAGTCGATTCAAAAAACAATGATAAAACTCTTTCATGACTAATCTTTGTATTTTTCTTAGTTCTCGATGAATTTTATTGTAGAATAATTGTAGAACAGCACTTTACTTTTTATTTATTCATTTAAAACTATGGTTTCCTGTTACAGAATCGTTTACATTTTTCCAGAGGACAAAGTGTCGTTACGAGACGCGCCGACGTGGCTGACCTTCAAACATTTTATGTTCCAAATTTCTAAAAAAAGCGTTTAAAGTTTTGAAATTAAATAGTAATAGGAAGCAAAATAAATCACTAGTTAGAATCTATGGAAATAACTCAAACTCAAAGATGTATTTATTCAGTAGTATCACAAGGATCACTTTAAAACGTCTTAAAGCTAGGCTTGTCTAGGTGCCCGTTCCACGCGACCAAGCCTTTATGAACAGGCAACAAACTCTGGCTTGGTTCCTACCTTTTTTTTGTATGATTCTTTTACAAATCAAAAATAATAAAGAATTTAAAAATAACAGTCTGAAAAACAAGTCGTAAGCTTCATCAATTATTAAATCAAATGAACAGGCACCACTAGAGCCAGTCTTAGCTTGTAGCACAATGTAATTGGACCGTCAGTGGATATTGATCGATATTTATCTCGATTGAAACGAGCGTTTCTATTCGAGTTGAATCGATTTATTCATGGATATGCCGCGAGATTTAATTCGAGTATGAATGAGTAAACAGTTCAGTTTTTGGGATTGGGATTCAAATTGTACAACTGTCTATTTGCGTACGTGTGTTTGAAGTAATAACAATACATTTTTTGTTAAAACATTAACTTTAAAAATACTAAGATTAAATTTACGTAACTTAGATTTTTTACACAAAAAAACTAGTAGACTTAGTGCTTGAGTCTGAGTTGAATCTCAAGCATAGATTTTTGTCATTTTTCAACGAGAACTGTCGAAAAAAAATATTTGATAGTGCTTGAGACTCGGTAGATATTTCAATCTTCCAATTTTTTTACTTATTTTAGGCACAGCATGTTTTTTGACAATTCAATAGAGAACTTTTTTTAAAAATAAACCTCTTTTCCTAGTCATTTTAACAATAAACGTACTGTACAAAAGAAAAGGGCCTTTTTCGACTCACCGATCGCTGGCTTCAACAAAAACATGGCTATCATGACCTTCATTGTCGAGAACACGATTTACCAAATAGATTTCGACTTCTTACACCCGGTTTGTGTTACGAAATATTTTCTTATTTGTTACTTATCTACGAGGCTTTTTATAGAAAGTATTGAATAGAGGGTGTCCCAAAAAACCGATAGGTATAATAAAAATATCGCCTTTTCATAGAAGAACTTTCAAACGGTGAAGGAAAACATCGTGAGGAAACCGGCATATCGTAGAACCTAAAAAGTTCGAAAATATGTGTCAAGTGCACGAAAGGAGCCTCTTTGAGGCGCACTTAAAATCCTTTCACCACACTTGGTTCGTAAGGATCAGTGACACGATAAGAAGAAGAAGAAGAAGAACTTTATTTTGAAAATGATTTGTGGTCCACCTAATGTTAAGTGGTAATCATTGCCTATACCAAACGAATTGCTTTGTAGGTCACGCACGTAAAGAACGTGTCCTACGACGCACTGCCCTGCGCCCATCAGCTTGAGGCATACAGATGTTCTGCCTCACATGCTAGTAGGTTCACTGGCACCCACACCCTTCAAATCGAAACACAGCAATGCACGGCTGTAATATCCACAATCAAAGTTTAAAATAAGAATACTTATTCTACACCATCCTTTTTATGAGAACTTCTTACTCTCTTATATAAATTACCCAAATAAAAATAGCAATAATATTTATTTATATAAAAGAACACCCTGTACTTACAGAGAAAAAACCGTCAGTTGTCAGTGATGGGTGTCCGTTGCAATATTATTAGTACTTTGAAGGTAATGTATAGAGTTTTTGTCTATTTACTGTTCTCATCTTTGGGATGGCTCGGCTAAATACCAGCTGGAGGCCCTGGACTCGATAGAACGGCGAGCGAAAAGGCTCATAGGCGACGATGCATTGGTGGAGTCTAAACTCCTTAGTCTCGAGCATCGTCGTAAAGTAGCTGCCTTATCGGTCTTCTACAGGATACATTTCGGCGAGTGTGCCCAGGAACTTTTCAACTTGGTTCCCCCATCCCCATTCCATCACCGGACCAGTAGACGTACGGAGACGAGGCATCCATTCATGGTTGACACACCTTCTTCCCGCACTAAGCGCTTTGCTTCCACTTTTATATTGCGGACAGCCAAAGTGTGGAACTCGTTGCCGGCGTCTATTTTTCCGAATACCTATAATTTGGGAGTTTTCAAAAAAAGAGTGAATAGGTATCTTCTAGGTGAGCGCGCTACACCGTCGATCGCATCATCAGTTAACATCAGGTGAGATTGCGGTCAAGCGCTACCCTATAAATTGTAAAAAAAAAAAAAAAAAAAAAATACACCTGTGACGAATGATTTTAGACTAGTGATAAGTATTATGTACTAACATTTCTAGCAGCATGTCGTAGAACCTAAACAGATTAGAAACATAAAATATGTCAAGTACACTAAAGGAACCTCTTTAGGGCGCACTTAAAATCCTTTCAACACACTGGTTCTAAAAATCTAGTGACGCGATAGCAAGAAAAAGTTCTCCTCCAATTCATGCTTAGGATAAGTCTGTGCTGTGCGTTGATTGTCAGTCAAGAAACGAACAGATTTTGAAGTGAATACGTCTTAATAATTGCCTCCAAAGGAACACAATAAAAAAACGAATGATTACAAAAACTGGCCATACAGTTTTTAGTGTTGCAACTACATATCTATCATCCCCATCCAAATTTCAATTACACCGTTGAATAGCTAAAGAATCGAAGAATTTATTTCACTAAGTAAGGACTGTAACACACCGCACGCGGCGAAGGGGGAAGCTCCGAAGTTACGAGACGTATTCACGTACAACAAACGGCCATATCCATAACACAGGCACACCCAATTTTTTTATAAATTAAGAGGTATTCTTAATTACATTTTCGATTCGCAAGTCACAGGCTATTGTATTGGCTATCTGATTGACGGGACTTGACAGCTTGATTAATTATAACTTTGGGCTCATCGTGTTCTGTGTCTACGCTGCTATTCCGAAAGAACGCAAATGAGAGATGAATATTCTTTTATTGTAATGCTCTGTTGCAAGCAATCGATAAGTCTCAAGTTATGTGTTTATTCACTGTTCAATATTATCCTTTGATGCTTGTACGTAACCAGCAGTTTTCTTAACCAACCACTCGTAAGCAGTAACGCAGAAGGATTTATTTTTCTTAGTTCATAACCGGGCTACCAACTAATTTAAAAGTTCTGTCATTCAGTTCTAAGTTTATAACTGGATTCTAATTCTAATTCTAATTTGATTTGGGGGAATACGATCTGCACTGACGTCCCGCGATGGGGTGTATTGTGCATTATCCCCCTGCCAAACCTCACCCCAGCCAGCCCAACTCCTTAAAATAACGGAGAAGGACTTTGGGTTGGTGGCAGCAGTGCTCCAGTAAACCTGATGGTGACACGGATGTGGATGTGGAGGGACACGACTCAATGAGTTCCCTGAGCCCTGTCTTGGACCTCGCCTCTTCTGTTGCGGAGCAGTGCAGTACCACATGCTCCACAGTTTCCTTGTCCTGTAGGCAGCCCCGACACAGGTCGCTGTCTGTAGCTCCAGTTTTCATAAGGTGGTAGTTTAGGTCGCAATGGCCCGTGATGATTCCTATCATTAGTTTTAAGTCCTCTCTTTTCATTTTGAGTAGGTTTGTTGTGATGTGCTTATCCATCGCTGGCAGCATCGTTTTTGTGTGTTTGCAGTCTGATCTGCGCTCCCATTGCTTTTGATATGATATAACTAATCCAGTATATGATATAACTGGATTATGAACCAAGAAAAAAGTTGTGTCAGGCAGTTTTTATTTCGTAACCACGTTACAAAGCAAGACAAAAAGCACGTGTATCATATCCTCATTCACCATTAGTTACGAACAAGGAAAACATAATGTTCTGAATAATTACTAAGTTGTAAAATAAGCATTCTATAACTATATACCTTTATAATGGAAAAAAAAGTTGAACAGTGCTAACAAATGGAATCCGATTTGAAGCAAATGTAAAGAGTTTCACTCGGCATCGTTCGTCTGTGAGGCCAAGCCTTTATTGATTCACGCGGCCTTGTCTGAAGATAAAATATTGACGTTACGAGAGTTTCTTATCACAGATTAAAAGCTCGCTTTAATATCTTGATATCGCTGTACTGTTTGATGACATCTTGCTCAGCGAGAATCAGAAAAAAACAAAAATAAAAAAAAATTGCAGACAAACTTTTATAATTAATGAATGTTTAAAAAAAATAAGCCAGCCAATTATTTGCTAAATATTTGCTCGTTTCACTCTCTCGGGTCTCGGAGCCATGAGCACTGGTAGACTGGTAGTGGCCCTGCCTTCCGATCCCAAGGTCGTGGGTTAAAATCCAGTTGGGTTTAACTTAGTCTTTCTGTCTAAAAATTATGGCACTATGCACGTCCTCTCAAACGGTGAAGGAAAACGTCGTGAGGAAACCAGCATGTCATAGAACTTAAAAAGAACGAAAAGAGTTTCCTTGAGACGCATTTAAAATCCTTTCACCACACTAGAAAAGACCCAATGACAATTTAAGAAGAACTTGCTCGGGTGCTCGTTATTTACTTATTTTATCACATGACCTTGGCAAGATGTCCTTCAAAAGAAAGCCTCATAAAAAAAAGACGTTACCAATTTCGTTCTTTTTGGCATAATGCCAGCAGCTATAAAATAAATACTCAAAGGAAAGTAGTAACTTGATTGGCGCCGCAACATAGGTCGATGAAAACGCGGAAAAATGGCGACATGGGCCAGACTGGCACAAGGCCGAACAAACAAATCCTTAAACGTATTCTTCTTATAGTGTCACTGGTTCTTTCGAACCAAGTGTGGTGAAAGGCCTTAAAGTTAAAGAATGTAATTTGTATGTATCGTCATTAGACGTTTTAATTCATCTTAAAATTGGAAGCAAAGTTATCAAGATATTTGGTGATTTGTTGCTCAAAAAAATAATCATTATTAACAATAATTGCAATTTAATACTTACGAGTCACGATCAGTGAAACGTTGTCAAATATCGCTGTCATATTTCACAGCGTTTCACTGATCGTCACCGCAGAATGCTTAAATGTGCGCAAGATTTAACCTATAGGTACGAGTGAAATAAACTAAAACAGAACTAGTAGCCGAACAATTGAATCTTACTTCCTTCCGTTCATTAGTGTGGGTTCATCAATTAACTGCAAGTTCAACTTCTAATGAGAGGTTCAAACAGTACTTCCTCTCTACTTGCGACTATCCCACTACAGGGGATTTTAATTGGTTTTTAATTTAAACTGGCTTGGGGTGGAGGTAGAATGATAACTGACATTTCATTCGACTGGCGTCTCAGCTCAGTTGGTAGTAGCTCTGCCTTCTGCGCTGTAGGTCGTGGGTTCGATCCCCACTGAAAACAAATATTTGTGTGGTGAACGCAGGTGTTTGGTCTCCGTCTGGGTGTTTTATTATATTCTTAGTATATGTATCCATAAAAAAAATATGCATAAATTCATTTACAACAAATCATTATCATCACACTGGGTCGAAAAAACTAGTGGCATAACAGGAAGAAATAAATGGCAATATTGAGAGTTGCATAATATTGACTTCATCATCATCAGCCTGAATGAGTCTACTGCTGGTCAAAGGGGGGACGCTCACCTCAACAAATTCTCAACTCCCAACTCCCAACAAATAACCAGTAACACCACAAACGATTTCCAAACCACATGAAATGACCATTTGCTCTCAACCATTACAACTTAGCACCATAGTTAGAACAATGCACCATTGTGGTGGTAGGCCGCTAATTCGTAAATAAACTGACCTTTCGGGTATTCTAAACCAGATTGCATGCCCGTGACTTTGTTTGCGAATTCGTCCAGATGCGAGTGAAAATAACACCCATGAAAGGAATTTGACTTTATTTATAAGACATCGTTTTTATTTTAAAACTGGCTTAAAAAAAAAACTAATTTTAATGTTAATTTTATTTTTGAGGTCAGTTAAAATATATTTACTGGATGCAACACTGCAACTTTTTTTTACATATTCCTTTGTTTTTGCCCAAAATGGTGATGCGGTCGACAGTGTAGCACGCTTACCTAGAATAGAATAGAATAGAATGTCTTTATTTGCTGAAATAGGTGTAACATGGTGTTGTAATTTCCTAAAAATGTACCGTATTTCGCTATGTATAACTATAGCATGCAAAAATATAATTAAAAATTAAAAATTAGCTACATTACAATATTTTTATACCTAAACTTACATTTTAAAATCCATGTATTCCCTAACCGTGTAAAACCCATGATATAGCAACCAGGCGCGTAAAACCCTTTTAAATTTTTTGAAAGGCAGAGGTTTTATGTCATTTGGGATCTTATTAAAAATTTTGATGCTCATGTAATAGCAGTTTTTTTTATAAAAAGTCGCGAAGTCCGCGGAGTAAACTCGTTCACAAGACGCTCGCCATTTCTAGAACTGCGCGGATATATCTCATTTGCCGTCGTGTATAGATACATATAGGAGATACCTGTTCACTCTACTCTTAAAAACATCCAAGTTTTAAGACATGGGTCTTTTAACTCAGTAGAGAACTAATTATAACAGGCAGAAGGTATTAAGCGTCCACCAAACATTTGGCCTTTAGTTCGAAGCGCGTATATTGTGGAACCACGGGCAAATATTAATACCACAAACTAAATGACAAACTGCGGCTGGCTAGGTACTTTTATAACTTAAACTCCAACCACCAAGTCCACAAAAACTAGCGCCTATACTCGAGACAAAGGCGGTAAGAATGCTATTAGTATGCATACCTGTATCGAGCGCCGATCGATGGAGTACAAACTGTTCAGCCATAGCCAATTGCAAACAGCTAGGCTCGATCTAAAATGTAAGTAGGTAATTGTGACAAATTCTAACAAAAACGGGCTCGTATGGCACAATAGTCAGTGAACGAATCTCGGAATAAACATTCATTTCGTACTAGAGAATAATAGCCCTACTTATAAACGCAATTTAAATTTAATGATTGCATAAATTTAGCCCTGTCACTGTTTGTCATTACCCAGTGGTAAGAGATGGCAATAGTTGAAGCACTGTTTATCTTTTGACATATTTTTATAAGTGTTTTTTACTAAAAGCGAGATTATGTACCTTCGTCCTCATTAGTTTTAATAAATCCGCTATAAGACATAGGCAGGCATTCAATAATTTGGATTGATGCTCAAAATAAGTATAGCTGGAATAAACGTAATGCCTAAGCTGGTGGATATGCCTTACTTGTATCTATTCTTGGAGACTAAGTAAAACAAAATTGTCGTTTGTGCATGGTGAAATTACTGGCATGTGAGGCGGAAGTTCTTCGTCTTCTTGATTCTGTATGCCTCAAGTTGATGGACACAGGGCAGTGCATTGTAGGACACGTTCCTGACGTGATAGTTATAGTAGTACTTAATAGCATTAACAACATCAGGTGAGTCATAT
The DNA here is from genome assembly GCA_939531255.2 of Thera britannica. Classification (NCBI taxonomy): domain Eukaryota; kingdom Metazoa; phylum Arthropoda; class Insecta; order Lepidoptera; family Geometridae; genus Thera; species Thera britannica. The sequence goes on along the minus strand of OW618034.2, from coordinate 13,771,233 downwards.
GCTTGTTACATTAGCTCGTTGTATAAAAAAAATAATGATTCATACAGCATCAGGGCAATTTATTTTAGAGTATTAGAAGTAGGTAAATTAATGAAGTGTACCAGTTATCATCTCCATAGACTGTGGTATCGACTCAGAACGATAATAGCTATTAACGTTACTTCTCTAATTGCGAGAGAACTGGAGCAAAGTCGAAGTACTCCTGAGTACCTGAGGTACTTCAAAGTTGGTGAAGACAAAGTTTCAAAATGTTTGGAACATTGCTCAATAGCGATTTTGGTTTAACTGGTTAACCCCGGCATGTAGAGTCTCTTGATCACTTTGCATGTACTATGTTGGAAGAGGCAAAATAACAATATTAAGATAAGTAGTTTATCAGTAGCACTTTTTAAATTAACACGATTGTTATGCATAATTATATGGAAAAAACGGGTATTTAAAGGTAATCGCGACAAATACCCGTTTTTTCCATATAAGTAGTTTATTACCAGAGGCAATACTGAGGCGTGAAAAAACAGGTATATTTCTTAAAAAAACTGGCAGCACATTAGAATCGCCTCTGGTTTTGCAGTATCTAATTATATTCCCTCCTCGGTTTTTGATGAAGTTTGCCGATCTTTACCGAAAGTGCCGAAGTTGACGGTGACAGGAGTTCATCGGTTTTTTTTCCAACTCAAAAAGTGTTTTTTTTTAATATTTACATTTTTTATATATTTTTTTAAAGTACTCCTAATAATAACACGCTCTGTTGAGTGAAATAAAGACGAAATTGCGTTTTTCTGTAAAGACAAAAGTTTTTTTATTTGCAAAGTTAGGTACGTACATGAATTTTCATTTTTATAACATAACTATATAAGTCCACTGCTGGACATAGGCCGCCCCTACACATTTCCAGGAAGAACGTTCTGAACCCTTTCATCGACTTCCCGCAATCTTAACAATGTCGTCGGTCTATCTGGTGAGTGGGCGCCCTACACTTCGTCTTCCGGTTCGAGCAATAATTATCACAACCTTACAACTAACCTTCGACTGTACGTTTGACAGCGACAACTGTCAAACATCTTATCGATCTAGGTCTACGGATAAGGTGACAAATTCATTAAATAAAAATAATAGTCAAAGAAAGGCGGCAACGCTAGTGAGGTTTTCTTTACATGCTTATAGTTCTAATATCAAGTTATATTATTATCATTAAGAATACCGCCTTGTGTCCGTCTCTGCATATCCATTGATCAAATACATCGGAACTGAACGTGTAATTAATGATTCTATTCATGCAAATGAATCGTCTATTCAACTGACTTTATTATATTTATTACAACTGAAGCTTATAACTATGATCATAACCATATTGTCTTCTTCTTATTTAAGAGCAACGCTCTTGTCGGCGTAATGTATGCATTTTCCTCCAGGTATTTCTTTTGAGGGCAACCTCCTTGACCTCCTTATACGACATGACGGCAATCTTTGCTTTTATTTGGCTCATGTAGCTTATCCTTGGTCTTCCTCTTCCTCTCTTTCCGTCTACCTTTCCTTCGATAATATTTCTGATAAAGCTGTCATGTCGTACAAGATGGCCAATCATCTTTCCTCTTCTGTTCTCAACTCCTATTAGGGCTCTTTCCTCGTCGACTCTATTTAAAACTTCTACGTTCGTTACTCTTTCTGTCCAGCTGATCCGTTACATTATTCTCCAACACCACATTTCAAACAAATCATTTCACATCACAACCATATTGTAGTCGTCACAAATGCATTTAAAAAAATCATACTATTTTAGTTGTTAAATCTTGAAGTTCTGGAGAAGGATTGGTGGGGAGTCACCAAAGATCTTGGTAGTTGGAAGATTTTGGAGGGGTACAGCAGTGGGATAGTGTAGGTTAAAAAAAATAGTTTTGACCTGTTAGTCAAAACTATTTTTGGGTAAATCTAGTCTCTAATTTTCACTAAAATTTTCAATGACTTTTGGTAAAAGTTTATAGGCACACGGTCTAGAAACTGCTACCAAAAATGCTTGGTTACACTAGTCATCATATTATTACATTAGTGACAATTAGGCACTTACTTATACATAGCCTATTAAGAATTTGAGGTACTATATTTAGATACCCTATGATATCTGTTCTTAAAATTGCAATACACTCATCATTGGTTGAATCATCTCAAATACTTGCCAAATAACAGTCCATAGCTAAAGAAACTTGAAAAACCCGACTATAAAGTTACAAAATTTCATGAAAACAGCATCAGAATTTCAGCAGAAAATTTCATGGTAATAAATTCATATTGGACATGGTCAACAATCAAAACTTTTCGCAGAATCTTCTGGAAATCATTTTGAAATTCTGAAAATGCTTAATTCCTGAAAATAGTCATTTTCTGAAAATACGTGTTTTCTGAAAACAAGCATAACGATATCCGTTGACAATTTAGTTGTTTTTACAAAGAACATTGAACAAAGATGAAATTCCAGCCGCGACACAAATACGTGTATCCGTCATAAAAATATTATCCGATGATTCACAGGAATGAATCAAGCCCTTGCAAATGAGATATTGCCAATTTATACAGGGTGCACATAAATTAGTTTTCTCAAACATGCTCGGAATTTTGAGCATTATTTTGAAAACATTCTTAGAGATAAAATAGAGTGAAAGTAAAATAGAGTGTAGTGGGTTCATAGCAACACTAGTAGCGCTGTCATTGGATTGACTACCCTTTACCCTTTTTAAGTTTTCATGATAAATTAAAAACAAAAACAAGTTAGGTAGGTACATGTTTTTTACCAAAAACATTAAGTAGGTACCTAAATACTTTTTTTCAAAAATTTTTGCATATTGAAAACTTTGCTTCTAATAGGACTTCAAGTCTGGCTTGTACTAGGGTTTAAAGCTGCTACCCTTCAGATCACCCTTGCTATTACTGTAACACCCTGTATAAAGTGGCATATCGGTATATCGGTCTCCAATAACAGGGTATCGACCCCACCGATAGTCGTGCGGTTAATAACTATGCACAACACAAGCCAAACAACGATATATTAACCATTGAAACTCAGTAACCAGCACTAAAGGAGCTTTTTACGACCAATAAACTTCACCTAACACGCGTGTTCATTGCAAAGCAGAGATAGAAGAGGAAGCTCTAAGTGCGCTGGTCGCTCGAAATGCTTACTCCATCGATTTCTGTTTTCCCAGAAACAAAATAGCATTGATGTGATAATGAAGTCGAAAATGTTTTTTAGCTCTGAGCACAAGTTTTTTATTCCTTAGGAAAATCAAACTCTGCATTTCCATAAAGATTTAAAAACTTTTCTCTCAATAACGTGCCCTACGATGCCCTGCATCTATCAACTTGAAGTTAGTATGCAGATGTTCAGTCTCACGTGCCAGTAATTTCACTGTCATCATCATCATCATCATTGGTCTTTTACAGATGATTTAGGTGGCGTCAGTCAGGTTATTGCACATGAACCAGAAGTGGAACACTTCCGTTCATGGCTATGAAGACAGATACGAGAGTGGCAGGCACGCCCGCATTTACCGCAGATGAAAGAACCCGGAGATGTTACAGGGTCTGCGGCGCGTTGGTGACGTACTTAACCAAATAATGTTTGTTTTACTTTCATCAGGGAATATTTAGCAAGATTTTAATTTTTGCATAACATAAACATGATTGATAAGTGGTTCGATGGCACCAGTAACCGGTGCTAAGCAATGCAGTGATAAATTCTGTACTTCAAGATTTATATCGAATACCAAACCACGTCTGAATAAGACCATCACTTTTTTACTTGTTTCGAAGTAAAATATTTAAATACAAATATCGACAACCGAACACGTCTTTGAGCGCATTTGATGAATCTGAATACTTATTTATTTTATAAGATTTTCTCACAGGAAGTACAATATTTACGACAACTTCTGTGACACAATGGATTATTTAAGAGGTACAAGAATTGTGAGTTTGATTTCTTTCCGTGGGAAGGCTAAATGTCTGCATAATTATATTGATTAAACAAGTATTTAAAATGCAAAATAAAAATGTGCAACTACGCACTAATAGGTTTAGTTTTTAGTTTAGTTTACTTTGATTACTTTTAAGACCACCTTGACATTATCTTTTAATCTGTTCTACCAAGCTTAATAATAATTTAAAATAAAGTAACAAACTATCTACATTATAATGCCTGGCAATTCTTAATCTATAATAATATATACGCACCAAAAACTGTGTATAAACCTCGGCCTACCTCCATGTTGCTTTACCTTATATACAGGGTCCATGTGATACTGACTTACACCTAAGAACTATGTATGTACCTACCTAAACTAAACCATGTGTATGCGATAAATGAGTATTGAGTATTTATTGATATTCAAAATAAAATATATTACAATGATGCTTCTTCGTTTGAAAGTAAACTAGAATTCCAATAATTAGAATGACGCAAATATCCGACCCGACAAAAACCTAAATGTCAGCCGGCAGTATCTAATAAACACCGTTATTCAGATAAATCAGAAGGCAATAATCGTAATAAACTGATTTATGGAACTTGGTCATTAAATTAGCGATGACATAATGGGAACATGATGCTATCAATCGACGCACTGTATTCACACCTATTTGAGTTGACAACACAAGTTATAGGAGTCAGAATGATCCACGAAATGAAAGAAGGAGGTCGTCTTGATCAAACAAAAAAAATATGTTTTCGTGGTTGTCAAATCCGTTATTTTGAAGTAATAATTGCACTTCTAGTATGAGGTATAAAAATAAATAAATAAATAAATATTGTGGACAATTCACACAACACTACCCAGCCCCAAACTAAGCAGAGCTTGTAATATGGGAACCAGATAGCTGATATAATACTTGAATACATATGTATGAGTTATGTTTATTGTCTTTTTGTGTAATTTGAGCCTGTTTTTTCAGCGGGTTTTGTAATAATTTTGTATAGAGAGCACGGCGCAAAAGGTAGAGACAAGCCTGCAAAATCACATTATTTTGAGCTTCGATTGCAGTTATTCAGCTATCTGGTTCCCATAGTACATGTTTTGCTTATTTGGGGGCTAGATTGTGTAGTGTGGATACATATTTTTTCTTTAATTAAAACAAATTTAAAAACTTTTTTTTTACAAGAAACTCTTGCAACATGATGTTTACACAATAAAAATGAGATAGCAAATAGGAACTTCGCTTTGTAAAACTAGTATGGCAAATGGCAACATATAGATTGTGATCAAAATATGATGGTAACAAGATAATGTGATCGCTGTTCCTTGTTAGTATCATTTATTTGTTATAATCAAAATTTAAATTGCTACAGTATTACACAATCGGCCAGCTGTTCTTAGGTCAATGACCGGGTCGCAGGTACCGTAATATTAGCAAATTAGAGTAAACACCTACTAATGAGGATACTCAGAACATAACCACAGTTTATGGATCATAATTTCCTCATACCAGGTCAAGCTCTTTGTGCAAAGACCATCCGGGAAGCTGTCAATTTGTAAGATGAACAGTCAACAAGTACCTACTTACTTACTCGAGACACCTCAGATGAGATACAAAAATATGATACCTACCAGCAAATTTGGATAGAACATGGAAGTAGTATAGAAAATACTTTATTGCTCACAAAAACATAAAAACAGACAATGATACATAGGTAATTTAAAAACAATTTGTAGGAACAATAGGCGGTCTTATCGCTAAGCAGCGAATATTATTTATTTGTATTTTCCTGGAAGTATTTCTTGATGAAACTTAAAATAAATATAGCTTGTGGTCTGGAATAGAGTATTTATCCGTAAAATGCGCAAGCTGTTTTTGAACAACAGTAGGCCTACCATGAGCTCTGTCTGGCTCTGTCTCTGGTTTTGCTTTTGAGTCTGAATGAGTGCTCACCAGTGCAATAAACTGCGTGTGACGTTTTCGACGTAGGATTTATTTAGTCAACACTTACACAGACTCAAAACCAGAATCAGAGACAGAGCCAGAAAGAGCTCATGGTAGGCCTGCAGGTACATACATAATACCTACTAGTGAATTCGGATAGAACATGGAAGTATTCCTTCAAGGAAAATAAATGTGAAAACTATTACCATTTTTCTTAAATTATTAGGTTAATTTTTAGGTTCTACGACACGCCAGTTTCTTCACGATGTTTTCCTTCACCGTTTGAGCGCACTGGCATAGTGATACCTACATACATTTTTGGGCAGATAAACTCATTGGTACACGACTGGATTTGAACCCACGACCCTAGGATCAGAAGGCGAGGCCACTACAACTAGGCCACCAGAGCTCTCCTCTAGGGCAGGTACATAATTCTTCTATTTTTTTGTAGTGATGTAGCAACCTACATAATTATTCGTAATTTAAATGAAACATTTGCAATAGGGGTTGTACTAACAATGAACAACTCATTTAAATTAATTTATCTATAGTAATTTATATAATCGCTAGGTATATGTAATTGAGTGTACAATGACACCCATTACTCATCAGAGCGCCATGATAACAGATCGGCGCTATTCCCTGATAAGCTACCCTGAGGCACTCCGAGACACCTTCAAAGAAAAATAAGCTTTAAGCTGACCGTTTACGACACATTTTAGTTAAAGCAACGTTTTTTTAATGGTATAAAATGTTTAAGACATTCCAAACAACACTATCTGGCCCCGAACTAAGCCGAGCATGTACTATGGGAACCAGTAATCTGTTTTATTACTTATATACTTTCTTATTATATTTTCATGTAAATACATACTTAGAATACAATATAACACCCAGACAGAGAACAAACATCTGCGTTCACCACGCAAATATTTCTTCTCGGTGGGTTCGAACCCGCAACCTACGGCACAGAAGTGAAACTTAAGTGAACAAGTAAGTGTAAGTAACAGCATGTATGACACTTCGCAACAGATACTAGTGTCAAGAAGTCAAGTAGATAGCAAGAGTGTTTGTTTATAGTTTTTAACATTTCGAAAGTTATGACAGTGGATGTACTTTGTTCGAGTTGCTCTTAAGTGTGGGTGTTGTTTTCTTAGGTCAAATGCTATCGTCTTCTTTCAAAAACACCCGGTAGTCGATACATTTATTAACCGACTTCCAATCAAAAAGGAGGAGGTTCTCTACTCGGTTTTTGAAGTGAAAACTTCTTTAGCGGCGTTGAGCACTTTTTCTGTAATGGGTATAAAATCTTAAACTCGCGTCAGCGCGTCAGGACACGTGACCTGATCGAAAAAGCGTAAGACGGATGGAGAGTAGACAGCTATCCCCTCTCTACGGCGCGGCGAAAATGTATGCCTGGGCCTACTGTTTCGTTTAGGCAGCGCAGGGCGCTTGCGCGAATGTTCGTGTATGTTACAGCGTGCCAAATAACAAACAAGCCCCCCCTAACCATTCCAAAATATCAAACATGCTCAACGTTAATAATCAAGTTTTCACTTCTGCCGGCACTCCCGGAGTGCAACCCGTATTTTTTTTTTTTATTGTTTGTGACCGCATAACTTCGTCATTTGTGAGCCGATTTGAAAAATTATCTTCTAGATTGGTCCCATTTTATTTTTATTAAAATCGGTGTTGCCATTTTTTATTAAATATTTTTTTTAATGTTTGTAACTGCATGCCTCCGTCATTTATGAACCGAATTAGAAAATTATTTTTTTATTTGGAAGGTTATTCTTACGTCCAGATTGTCCCAAACAAATTTCATTAAAACTGGTTTAGCCGTTTGGCAATGAAGTCGGTTTCTCTAGTTTTTTTATACTTATAATTATAATGCTACTCTTTATGTGCAAAAGCCCACAAGAATAGGTCCTCACGAGGTAGCCCCTTCATAAAAAAAAGCAGCCAAGTGCGAGTCGGACTCGCCCATGAAGGGTTCCGTAGCATCAATTAACATAATATAAAGGTTTTTGTAGTTCGTCGAAAGGTAAATTGCGGTTTACGATTTATGACGTATAAAAAAAAAACTACTGACTAGATCTCGTTCAAACCAAATATCGTTGGAAGTTTGCATAGTAATGTACAACATATATTTTTTTTTTAGTTTTATCATTCTCTTATTTTAGAAGTTAGAGGGGGGGGGACCAACTTTTTTCCACTTTGGAAGTGTCTCTCGCGCAAACTATTCAGTTTAGAAAAAAACGATATTAGAAACCTCAACATCATTTTTGAAGACCTATCCATAGATACCCCACACGTATGGGTTCGATGAAAAAAAAATTTTTGAGTTTCAGTTTCAAGTATGGGGACCCCCAAAATTTATAGTTCTTTTTCTATTTTTGTGTAAAAACCTTAATGCGGTTCATAAAATACATCTACTCACCAAGTTTCATTAGTCTAGCTCTTATGGTTTCGGAGAAAAATGGCTGTGACACGGCCGGACAGACAGACAGACAGACAGACAGACAGACAGACAGACATGACGAATCTATAAGGGTTCCGTTTTTGCCATTTGGCTACGGAACCCTAAAAACACTTACAAAACATGTTATAAGAAATTATATCAACTGTCTTGTTCCCATAGTACAAGATCTGCTTAATTTGGGGATATAATGGTGTTGTGTGGATTGGCTACAATATTTATTTATTTATTAAGAATCACAACTGCTTTATCGATCTAAAAACTGATTAAAAGCCAAACTACCCGCAAACAATTCAAAAGTTGACGCTTTCAAGCCATTTAGCTGTTGTATTGTCAACTGTCATGTCAGGCACAAGTTTGTAAACTTAACTATGAGAACGTGAAGTTTGGAGTTTGTAAGTGGGGCATTTAGTTATGGAATGGCTTGCTTGATTAATTGTTGGTTGACTGCCGGTTAAATTACTTAGCTTTAAGGCTTGTTCCTCGTAGTTTTCTGTACAAACTTGTAGGGGAATGGAACAGAATAGTTTTCAAAAAGAGTTGGTCTTTAAAAAGGTTCATCTAGGATAGTTTTTTCGCTTTCATATAGTTGGGGTTCGGGCCACAGTTCAGAGCAAAAGCCTCTCATTATTTTTTCGAGTCATTTCTATTTTAGATCATTGTAAATTAGTTCTTGCTTTTTGAAACTATTGTCTATTGGTTTTTGCTGACCGAATAAAGCTATTCTAGAATTAATTAACTTATAATAAAATTATTTAAATAACAAGGTTGTATCGTCGACGAATATTTTTTTCTAACAATCATCATCATTATCTGTCAGTTTGCACCTTCTGATAAGTGATAATAGACATCTTATCAATAGGTACACTTTTTATATTTTTCGTTATTTAAATTAAACTTTAACTGAAACATTAAAACCAAACAACCGCAATCAGTTGCCTGCAAGTTTTGAGAATTATTTTAGAAATTCTAGAATTCAGCTAGAGAATTAATAAAACCCTAGAGACTTGTCAATCAATTAGGCTTCCGAACTACACAAGCCCTAATTACTACCCAATAAATCCTATTCACAATAGTTCCGAGCCGAGGGAATGTTAATCTGACAACTAACAAAGCGCAATACAGTGGATACTCCTTTTTTAGACGAAGCTCTGGGACAGCAAGTTTGCCTCGACAGATAAAAATAGGCCTCTTGAGAAAAAATCAACAATTATGACCCTTTGTTATGTGTTTGTGTACTATGCAACCTGTTTTTTTTTTTTAAATGCAATCATAAACGCCAGTTCATTATTGTTGAGCTAAAACTTTTTATATAATTTGATCTGTTTTAACTGCGTTCGCAATATCAACATAATACAAAAAAAACTCTTTACAGCTTGTGTAACCAGTATAGAGTCAAAATTTTACCCAGTCAATCCTAATGCCTGACACTTTTTAACGGCTCACCAAAAGTCTCTTCGTCTCGTCTTGTTACTGTCACTTATAAGTCACGATCATTGACTGGCCTCTCTACTCAGTTGGTAGTATCTCTGCCTTTTGCGCTATAGGTCGTGGGTTCGATCTTCACCGAGAACAAATATTTGTGTGGTGAACACAGATGTTTGTTCTCTGTCTGGATGTCATATTGTATTCTTAAAATTAAAATCGTATATGCGTATTATATCAGCTATCTGGCTCCAATAGTACAAGCTCTACTTATTATGGGCTAGAGAGTGTTGAGTGGATTGTAAAAAAAAATATTTATGTATGTCAATAAATAGAGATGGCAATAGACGCATCGATCTGCTAAGCTATATTGACTGCTATAGGACCAATATGAAATGCTCTGTGAAGGAACGTTTTGCATAGTCCAAGCTCAATCCATGTGGCCTTGTTAACGGCCGTCACTCCGCCAAGTAACTTTCAATTAGTGTTCTTCCTCGACACGAAGCAGGAAGGACGATAATCCTATGAGCTGTACATTACTTTATTTCTTTGAAGATTGCTGCGAAGATTACAACTAATCAGTTGATGGGGATAAAGGATTTCTAAGCTTGTGTTTTGTGATCGAAATCTGTTGATTAATTGAATTACCAAGGAATTAAATTGCTCTTCTTTGGATCATTATGTTTCTACCCTCATTGTACTAAACTCGGCACTTTTTCTCGATGTTCTCATTAAAATAGGTGCTGTAGGCTGTACCTCAAGTCTCAGTGCATTTACAACATTTCGTTACCAAATGTTGTTTTCGTTTCGCCTATTTGTTTTTTTCTATTGTATGGAGAAAAGATGATACAACAACTCTAACTACGTAAAGTATTTTTGCCGTCTCATATTTTCTCCATACAATAGAAAGAGACAAATAAGCGCAACGAAACACATAACATAAACACACACAGAACATAAGCGCATTTGGTAACGAAATGTGGTAGCAAAACTCCGACTTCGGGTACTGGTATAATAAATATGGAAAACAATACCATGAGATCGAATTTATGCTCATTCTCTCATGGTTTTTGCCAATCTCATAACATGAAAGTTTATAAGCAATCCATCTGGAATGTAAACAATCTCGAATTCCCATAGTCATAATTAAGAGAAAAAGTTGTAGATAAAAAAAATATTCCTGCCTTGTAACCATAGACAATTTTTTTTTCTGCACAAAATATTTATTTTAGTTTTTAGACAAGTTTTTGTGTGTTCCCGCCAAATCAATATCTAATCAATGCATCACAAACACGTGTAAGAAAGAACGAATCACTTCAAATTTGAATATAGAACATCCAATAAATGAGTCAATCAACCCACCAACGATAACTGACATCACTTATTAAGTTGACGAGTTTATTTGGAGAGCAATTGTTAATTTCCTTCATGAGCTAATGGAATAAATCCTCTTTGTGTCGGTAATTGGTTGATTGGCTGCTGTGGGAGCTGTGTACCAGCTGTGGTTGCACAAATGGATAGAGTAACATAAGCTTTGACCTTTAGCAATCCCCTCTCTCCCCTTTTATAATTGCAATTCTCTGCATAACCAATTATTGTGACTTCCTTGAAATAAGTCTATATTGAATTTCAATTAATTTTAAATTAGTTATATCTGCAGAAACATCTGTTTTCTATTAGCTTCGAAATAGATTAAAAAAGTCTATATTCATTCATAGTAGTTTGTAAATAAGTTCAGGGCAGTACTTTGTTTCGTTCGAGTCAAATTTTAAATTGTATGCATACTTTTTCTTGGAAATTCTAATAAATAAATAGACTTAGACACCACACGATGCAATGTCGTGCTGCATTTTTTGGTCTAAATCTGCAGCATCACATTTCTTTCTTCTGTTTCTTCTTCGAAAACGAGCTCTTGTCAAGGTTCTGCAGCAGTTTTCTTCAATTGAGTCTTCCCAATGCAGACGGTTTGACTTCTCTACAATTACTATAACCTCACAGCGACCACCTCTTTTATCTGACTCACTTAACTTAAGATTATTGACATTCCTCCTCCTCGCTTTTCTTTAATCTTGTTTCAATTATATTCTTTGTAGGTGTCTGCCTTGTCTACAGTTCTTATCGTCGTATTCTACAAACAAGAGTACTCTTGCAAAACACTAACTTTACAGGAGACGGTTTAAACTGATTATTTCAATGAGTTTTAAACTTTTTTATGAAATGATTTTATTTTATTTATTTTATAGCTTCATTAACCACTACGAGTAGGTATATACTTAAAAAAATTAACATTGCGTTTTCTCTTACTTCTGTATCTTATTTGCATGTTCCAATATTATCTGAGGTGCCACTCTGGCGTGGTTCCGCCTTGTCTTGTCCGGTACGTGCGGCACGGTGCCAGAATGCATCGTGAATATAATGTAGGATGTAGCTTTAGCGGCACCGCTCAGGCGCCGCACTGCCGCTGCTGCAACGCAATGTGTGGCCTAGCTCTTAGTGACGTATTAAAAGCTTCAATAAAACAGTAAGAACATATAAAAGAAAATAAGACAGGAGGACTGATACTCAGAATGGTTCTATATCAGTTATCTGGTTCCCATATTACAAGCTCTGCTTAGTTTGGGGCTGGGTAGTGTTGTGTGAATTGTCCACAATATTTATTTATTTATTTATTTATTTATTTATAGCAGTCATTTAGCTTAATAGACCGTTAAACCAGTTCCCATATCTATTTGTTGGCATGAAAGTGACAAGAGATTTTCAGCGAGCCAGTGTCAGGCATTATGAATAAGGGGGTTAGAAACTAGGACTAAAAAAAACTAGTAAAAATGGAATAGATAAAATGAAAAAACATACAAAGGTATTTTTATTTTTATTAATTTTTTAAAGTAATAGTGTTCAAACTAACTACCCTACTTACTTACTAATCAATAATCTCTTTATACAATGCCCACGCATAGATTTTCAATAGAACTCCCATAGAGAACAGCAATAAAGTCGCTCTGAATTCGAATGTCATCGCTGATTGATATACAGCCTAATTATAAATAGAAAAGCGTAATGAAACGTAAAACGATGTATCCTTAAATACTGAGACCGCACCAAAAAGTTTATTATGTTTTCAAACTTATTTAGAACGACTTGTTTGAATTTAAGTAATATTTTTACCAATTCTTGTGTAATGTTATTGCAACGAATTTCAATAAATGTGTTTAAAACCATACTTTCCTTAGTTTTTTATTGTTAGAAATATTAAAATGCGAATGAAAAGTGGTTTGACAGTAGTCAGCTTCTTAACCATTGTCAGCTTAAGCTGTTGTCGTTCCATTTTCAGAACACATATTGCAAAGTTTGACGAAAGATGAATTGACAACATTAATGCTGACAGAAGTCCATTTAGATTAACATACTTATTTTTATTACATGAAAAGAAAGAAAGAAAGAAAGAACATTTATTTGACAAAATACAAGTACACAGAACGGAACATTAGTTAGGTACTAAAATAAGTACAAAAAAATAATAATAAAAAATAAAAATGTAACACACAAATAATAAAGAAACAAAGAAAAATGAGCTACATGACGGCCGCAAAAGGCCGTTATCGGTTTTAAAAAAACCTAATTCAAAAGATACTGGCGTATTCAAGCCGCCCTTTGATCGAGTTTAGTGTAATCCAAACAATCTCTGTTTACAAGATACGAGATCAGAATGAGATTTTTATTAATATCGACCCTGGTTTTCGTTTGGTTTTATGATTTTGAAACATTATTTATAACGTAACATGATAGAATAGTAACTGTTATATCAATAACTGGCTTTAGCGGGAGTATAGATAACACTCTGGTATTCATAGGAAGAGTTGCTTTTGGAAGATGTTGTATGGGAAGAATTTCATGTAATGAGAAAAGTGCTAAGTAATAAATGTGGATGGATATTACAAAAGTAAAGATAAGTCAAAGAAAAGATGGACAGATTGTGTCGAAAGGTTAAGGACAAGAAAAAGTCCAATGCCTTGATCTATGATCTTGAGTTGAATTTTCTAGCTAACTTAACCAAACTAGAAATACGAAAGTTATCTTTTGAAATCCCATTCAGGTGACAAAACCACAATCTTAGCAATTCTAAACACTTAAAAACATGGCTTTCAAGTTATCAGATTGAATTGATAGTACGGAACCTATTGGTAATGTTTATAAAGCTTTAGGAATTGCTAGAAAGTTCTGAATTGTAGAACGTTTACTAGGTAAACTGACTAATGAAATTCGTCAGATACTAAAGTTAGGCTGTAGTAACGCATCAAAAACTCATCATCTTAGCAAAACTAGGCTCGGACATGTGGAATTGACGAAACATTTAACTTTGCTTATAAGACGTTTTTCTCAGATAGTTTAAAAGCTAGAAGCATTTACAAGAAATTGAACAGGTTTTTTCACAGAAGCCAAAATTACGGTTTTTTTTATACCTTATGATTTGTTGATTGCATGCGCTATGTGTCTTCTATCTAAAAGTTCCACTACGCCAGTAACAGTAATACCTTCTTCAATGTTTATTCTAATCACATCCTTCGAATCGGTACTCCTATTTTTTTACTCCTCAAATATTTGTGTTGGTCAAAGACACGATTATTTGATCTCCTCTCAAATAGATCGGAAGTGGAGACTTTCTCAGAAGTGGGCACGGTCGATTGCTTTGACGTTTGGGTAAATATTGGAGTTTTATCAATGCTGAGATTCACAAGTTATCTTCTCTGTTTTTTATTGATTCTGTAGTTTCCAGACTGCATGGCGAGATGAGTCAGATATTGCAGATACACTAAAATTATAGTGGCAGTTCTGAAACTGGCTTAACATTCTGCAACTGCTTTTTATATTACCTTTGTTATTTATAATCTTTGGGTCGAAGGCTGTATTAGTATTTACTACGTGATAATGTGTTTTTGGTTAGTTGGAAAATATTGAATATTTTTGTGTTTAGCCTTAAGATTTACGTAAAAGCTCAAACCACACTAATAGTACTGAATATTACAAGACCTTGAGATTTGTACATCCCTGGTACTTTTGGTACAAAAATAATGAGCATATTGTATGGTACATTATAACTTAGTTTGCGTCTTACGAAAACAGGTCAAGTTAACTTGGGATCTGAATCTGAGTCACTGAGTCACTGGACCTCTCAACTGTTACGCCCACTGGTCGCCTGCTAATGCCAGGCTTTGTTTAATTGCACAGACATTGTTGGTTTAACTGAGCCAGATAATTTGCTTAGTTTCTTAGATTAATACGAGCGAGAGAACATTTTGATTTTAAAGAAGAAAAGATTTGCTAAAGAGATAATAATCTATGAGAATCACTTTTAATTTTTATGTGGTAGGAATATGAAGAATTAAAGACTGATTGTATACAGATAACTTTTGACATTTATTTAACTTTTGACATATTATGTAAAAATCTTAATATTGCACGCCTTGATTCAAGTAGAATACATTTGTCATTAAATTTTATAAATTTAACACCCTTTTTCCAATATGTATTGCATGCACTAATACTTTAAGTTTAACTTTTTGGCTTTTACTATAATTTTAATGTAAAGTCAAAGTCCCTTACTTCAGGCGTTCAAAGGCTGTGCATTCTTTCTAACTGATATAGCTACAGCCACATTGCAACCGCACCTTATCACCCACTATTTACTAATGTAGGCGTAGGAAACACTGCGTCTGAGGGGCGACTTGCATGCGAAGAAGTAATAACTACTTGATGAAACCAAAGCCATCAAAATCTTACACCCATTAGATCCAGCTATTGCTATAAAACGATGGCAAGAACCATTAGACCCACAATATACAATTATTAATAACCATTTAGAAAACCAGTCTATTCTGCATGGAAAGTTACAGTTATGCTTATTTTAAGGCTTCTATAATGTGGTTATTATAAATACCTAGTAATTGTAAAAGTTTTCGTGTTGATATTAGAATATGGTATTATTTGAAATCAGAAGTTTGGAATTATCAAAAGGTAAATGAATCAATGACATTGTAAAAGATTGCGGGAAATCGGTGGATAGAGAGGGCTCAAAATAAGCCCCAAAGCAGAGCTTGTATTATGGGTACCAAATAGCTGATATAATACTTAATCATTCTTTTTTTGTAAATACATACTTAAAATACAATTTTACATGCGGACAGAGAACATACTCTGTGTTCACCACAAGACTCCTCGATCGAACCCATGACCTACGTCGCACAAGACAGAGCTACTACCAACTAAGTTGAGAGGCCAGTCAGAATCAATATGAACAGTAATGGGGAATAACTGGTCAGTAGATTCAGGCTGATTACGATGATAGCTAAATTTAAAAAACACGTTATCCAACTCACAACTCTTATAAATCCAACCATCGATAAATCAACCAACATTTCCCTATAGAACACGAAAACATCGAACACACCCAAAACATAGTTCCTACAACTATTTAGTTCGCTGGTTTTGTATAAATCACTTGAATACATTTGCAGACATGCCAAGCCCTTGTGCCAGCCTTGTTGCAAGCCACGCCTTTTGGCTGTTGCCAGAAGGTATGCTATTAATTGTATAGCAGGCTAATTGGATTTTTATTTTGGATTTAGTGGTATATTTTTAAGTTTTGATAAATTTTGAGCATGTTCAAAAAATATCAGCTTGCTTGCATATTTTTTATCATGCACTCATACATCCTGATGTGTACGCCTGATTTTGATTAAGTTTTCATTGATGTCTTCTACAAGGTTCGATAGAGTTAGTTATTTGTAATTTAAAAGTCAATTATTATTTACCAT
Source organism: Thera britannica (assembly GCA_939531255.2). Taxonomy (NCBI): domain Eukaryota; kingdom Metazoa; phylum Arthropoda; class Insecta; order Lepidoptera; family Geometridae; genus Thera; species Thera britannica. Next base: position 13,754,610 of record OW618034.2, on the reverse strand, counting down.
TATTACGAAGTTATATTATTATACTGACGAAATCACACGGCAAAGAATTGGTACAATGGCTTTTAAATAATAACGGTCAAGCAAGTAAGTTAATAAAAATAAAAACCCATTATGATTTCGACAGTTCCCGCATGCGCAGCACTTTCTAAATCGCGTTATGTGCTCTGCTTTTCCTGTTAAAAAGTCTATGGATTTTATGCAATTAACAGATTTGTCAGAATTTATTTCCTGAATAGCTGTGCCCGCGACTTCGTCCGCGTGGTATAGTGTCTATGGGTAGCATTTTTAATTTGCAGTGGAAGAAAACAGTAATTAAATAACAACGTCATATTCGCGTGCACGTGACACAGTCGTCTGCCCTCTTACTAAACTTAGACATATGGCGTCGTACTACGCCACACTTTCATCCCCCCCGCATTCCTCTCTGAACTCCCCCCACTCTCCTCAACACCCCCCCACATTCCCCCCGCACTCCCCCCAGACTCCCCTCCACAATCCCCCTGTACTCCCCCCGCACCTCCCCTCCACACTCCCCCCTGTACTCCCCTCCACACTCCCCCCACACCTCCCCTCCACACTCCTCCTGTACTCCCCCCGTATCCCCCCTCGCTCCTCCCCTCCACACTCCCCCCGCACCACCCCTCCACACTCCCCCCTGTACTCCCCTCCCTCTACCCCCCAGCACAAACTTTGAATGTCATATTTTTTTATATCAAATCAACAGACTAAAAAATAAGTTTTAAATTTCTAGCTCTAAAAATGACGATACTTCCATACAACTTTCAACCCCTATTTTCAACCCCTTACAACCCTTTTTTCACAATAAAAAGTAGCCTATGTCCTTCCCCAGGCCCTCAACTATCTGTGTACCAAATTTCATTTCAATCGGTTCAGTAGTTTTGGCGTGAAAGCCAGACAGGAAGACAGACAGACAGACAGACAGACAGAGTTACAAACGCATTTATAATATTAATAAGGATTGTATTTTTAGTGCTCATAAACATGAAGCTTAATAAAACTGTAAACTAGATGGCTCCTGATTTGTCGTCATCAATCGCAATTTTAAATTAGATTCACGAATGATTTTCTTATATTCATCATAAAAAGTTTTGTAATGAGTCATTTTGAAAACAATATTTATTAACAACTTAAGCCCTCTTTTAACTTAACAAATAATATCGTAATTATTATGCAGAAGTTCAACAAAAGACAATCTACTTCACAGTTCACGGAAAATGTACAATAGCATGCACCTGTTCACGATGTAAATTCTTTGCAAGTGCAAAATTAGCAGCTGTTCAAAGCATTACCATACACAACTGTTGCTAAACTTCGAGAAATTGTTTCAAAACTGCGTCAACTATTTTGAATAAAACGGAACAAACGCCGCTGCACCAGTGGAAGAATTTGATAAAACAGTTTTCATGAAAAATATCAAACTATGCTGCTTCTACGCGATAATACTTTTTAGTCTCGTTTCGCTGCTATTTTGTGCTTGTTTTTAGAGAGTGCTGTGGGTAAAAGCTTCTCATATTTTACCGTGTTTTTGCTTCTTTTGTTTTTTAAGTTGGATCCGTAGATTTTGATTTTAGCGTTTTACAAGTTTAAAAAAAAGATGAATCGAAAGCAGACAATGATGAATGAAGACAGTTTTACAACAGAACATAAGTGAAGACCACTTTAATCTAAATAAGTGTTTTGTACTAAATTAGGGCAACTAAAATAATTACGACTACTCCGTTTCAAAATTACCACTTCTTCATAACTAAATTCACATTATGCAACTGAGTGTAACGAAAAGGTAAAAGGGAAGAATCAACAACCTATTTTAGAATCAACAACCCAATTCAATAAGCCAACCAGTGTGATACATACATGGCACATTGACAAGCACCTCCAACAATCCTCGTGATAGAGGTCCAACAACCGTTCTCCAAGGTCAAAATTCTATTAGCCCGAGAATCGAGGTCCCGAATATTTACATGTAAATCGTCATCTGCTTGTCAAACCTACGATTGCCTCTCACATATTCAACCGAGGGCTTTAGGCTGGGAACTGTTCGATAAATCTCATTGAGCGAGATTTCGTGATATGTGTTTTGGACGAAATATAAAAAACTTGTTATAAATGTTAGTCATAGTTTTACCCTTTTATTATTGTTGGTCGCTGATGGATCTAATAGCTAAACTGGCCGCTAAGTCTGTTGCAGTTTTTTTTTTGTTGACATAAAACTGACAACAATACGAGCCATTATAAAGCATCGGATAATGAATGCCCGGTTACACGGATTACTAATCGTCCGATAACATAACATATTTGACTAGCCGATTAGTCATTTGTGAAACCAGCGCTTAGAACTTTTTGACAACAATCCATAGATACTTAATTATTTATCGTTTTCAAACATTGTGCATAATACTCGCGTGTTAATGGCTTCTGACTGTCATAGAACAAACAATCTCACAATCAAGGAAGTCAAGGACAGTCAAGGAAGAGTAATCAGGTTCATATTATTATTATTCCTTCTTCCCGCACTAAGCGTTTTGCCTCCACTTTTATAATGCGGACAGCCAAAGAGTGGAACTCGTTGCCGGCGTCTATTTTTCCGAATACCTATTATTTGGACGTTTTCAAAAAAAGAGTGAATAGGTATCTTCTAGGTGAGCGCGCTACACCGTCGATCGCATCATCACTTAACATCAGGTGAGATTGCGGTCAAGCGCTAGCCTATAAATTGTAAAAAAAAAAATCTAAGTGTGTACCTTTGAGAATTGTCGTATGTTTTTGAACATAAGACCCCAGATGGGAGCAAGAAGGTCGCATTTATTATGCATTCCATCCGACCTGGGACCGATTCGGTGTTTGGCGAAAACTGCTTACGTAATGAAGGAGCTTGTTCTTTTGATGTAGCTGTAATTGAATATTTTTTAGTCCAATCGGTTCATGGAATATTGATGTCATTGCAAAAATACAACGCATCGAAGATTCAAATTTCAATGCGGGTTTATGTAACCCTCATCTTAAAATGTTAAGCCACACAAACATGTTAGATAAAGATAAAAAAAGTCCCTGTACTAATTACAAGTTTATATGATAACCAAATGATTTAAAGTGATCCATGTGATTTTATTGGTTGAAGGTCAAAGCTGTGACTTAATTTGAGTCATAAAGTTTTAGATTGCCACTAATGAATCTGGAGTGGATTTGTGTTTTGGATTTTATGACCCAAGCTTGTGGTCAACGTTAACAGCAGGAAGTCAATTAGAACTGAACACTTATTTTATTTCGACTGTAAAAGCTCATTAAGTAAGTTACATAAAAAAACTAAAGTTTACGATGTCTAAAAAGTAATTTGATTTTATAAACCTAAGTTTAAATTCAGAAAGAAATAATATAATAGGCAATTACCAAGCACAAGTTTCAGTTATTTTCTTTCGTTATTTAATTTGGCGTAAATTAAGAAGTATACTCATACCTACTCATATTTATACGGTTCCAAAAAATATTGAAAAACGATTTTCTTTTTTTCATTCTAATGCATCTCCTATATCTCATTGTTTTTCCGCTGAGTAAACTTTATAAAACAGTTTGAAAATTGGAAATCGATCGGCATATCCAACCGCAAAATATGGCTCCATCAAACTCATTCAAACGCCGTATGGCAAATTGCTCCTAATCTGAATCTCCCCAAATCCTGGTATAAAACCCCACAGTATCTCTGTATCCATCTATAATATCTATCTGTAAAACGATGCGGCGATTAGCAAATGTGCTCTACAGCGCGTATAAGCTCAGATAAGGGTTTCATGGTACTGTTTGCCTCCACCACTTCCAATCTGTGCTCAATCTGAAATAAACTCTATTGTGATGTTATACGAATAAGCTTTGATTGTATGGCTTGGACGTGGTCTCTTTGAGTTCTGGTATTCAGAATCTTAGGGGCAGTTAAGACTTAAAACAAGAATTTCGTAGCATACTCTTTGTTTTATTATAAAACTAGCAGCGACGCCCGGGCGTTCTTGAATGTTAAAGAAGAGCATTATATTCTAGAACATTTTGACAAAATCTATAGAAAAGTCCTTGCGTGATAGAAAAGAATGGACAGAGAAAGTCCCTACGTTGTTACAAAAGGATCGACATAGATTCTTGCAACATTTTGCATTGATGCTGTTCCAATTAGTCGTAGCGTGATGTTAAATAGCCTATAGCTTTCCTCAATAAATTGACTATCCAATACAAAATGATTTTTTCAATTCAGACCAGTAGTTTCCGAGATTAACGCGTTCAACCAAACAAACTCTTCAGCTTTATAATTATTAGCGTTAGCATAGATTAGGATTCGGAAACTTTTCTTTTGCGTCAACGTAAAACTTGGTGGTCATGGTCAAAAATGTTTATATAAAACCGACTTGTACAACATACATTGCTGCGCCGACAAAGATAAGCCAGACAAGTGAGCGACTGGAAACATTAATGGGTTTCCGGCTATACGTTACGTCGTACGATCGAATCGCGTGTACAGAAACACATGCAAATGTTGGTGCTTCCAATGATAATTATTTGCCCGGTTTTATTAGGTACGTGCTGACCTATAGTACCTTTTACTAGCATATGAATTAATGTTGGGATGTTTAATGTTGGGATGTAGAAAGGACTTGCGTAATGTCGCCTGCTTATCTGGTTTTAACACGTTTCCTGAGAAAATCAAATGATTAGGGAGTTTTCAATCGATTTTATGATCTTGCTTGTTTTCTTATGCAAATATAAGCGTTCTGTGGTGGTGATCAGAGAAACGTTGTCAAATATTGCTGCCATAATAGATGTGCGTAATTATCTTTATTACAAAAATAGCTTTTCTTATGTTAACTCTATGGCTTACTAACTATGGTGTTATAAGACCATGTGTTTTGTTTATTTAAAGTCTAATTCGGATATTTCATTTGACAAGCACTTCTCTATCAAAATGTTTCTCTTCACTATTTCGATCGCTTTACAAACCAAGAAAGCTTCATCAGGTTTCTATTTATTCACCAAACATTGCTTTCTCAGAAAATCGTTTAGCGTCATGTAAGACAAAACTGTTAATACTATAAACATGTTTGAAAATAATAAATGTTGCTAATTTTCTTTATTTGTCTGTCACCGTGCTAATGTGTTAACTGGTTACTTTACTTAGTTTTGTTTTGTGATTTTTTCACGTCTTTGTATAAAAAGTACACTGTCAAGACGTGATAGCATTACCAAAGCATTTAAAAGCTTGAATTCTAAACCGTTTTTGTTTTGTTGTGTTAGACCTTACCTTACCTTAGAGTAGATTCTGTTTATATATTTTTGAAATTCTTTCCATTATATTATTTGATGCACAGCAATACCCATCGTTACAATTTTGTTGTTTAATAATCATTTTTATAAAGATCATCATCATTTCAGCCCGGTATTATCCACTGCTGGGTATATGCCCTTTGATCTTTTGCCAGCCTCCTCTGTCTTGCTCGTCTCTGTCCTATCAGTAGTTTAGAAATTCTATTCTAGGCAGTGGGCCGGTCATGTTTGCCGAAGAACCGATAACCGCTGGGATAAACGAGTTCTGGAGTGGAGACCGCGTTTAGGCAGACGTAGTGTAGGCCCTCAGACTAGATAGAGCGATGACTTGCGCAGGGTGGCGGCCAGCAACTGGATGGGAAGAGCCAAAGACCGGGCTCAGTGGCGCGCCATGGGAGATACCTATGTCCAGCAGTGGACTGCAATAGGTTGATGATGATGATGATGATGATTCTACAAAACTGAAAATAAGAGTCGCAATCGGAACGTATTCCTAGAATTGCGAACGCAATTCTACTCCTATTATTTTAGCTATAGTTTGATTAGTATTCTAAAACGAACTCTAAATTCCAGTAGGTGCCAACACTGTATCCTGGCGATTCCGCGTATTATTATAAAACAATACCTCTCTGTGTTATTGTGCTGGTTCATTTTATTTTAAGCTTATTGCTGAGCCCTTTGTTATGACGTTTTTCGTTATCGGTCGCCGGTTTAAGTTACGAGAGGCTTTAGTTTATTAAAGCTTTCAAATTTTTATATTCTGGTAATCATGAGTTATCAATTTTGTTCGACTGCATTGGTGTTTTACTTATTGTTCTTGTGGTAAGCTATAACAATTTGTTTAACTCTAGATGGCGTTCAACAATCATTAATTATGTCGTCTTTTATGACATACTTATACTAAGGCATCATATTATTATTATCTGTTCTTAAAAGGCTAGCAGCGCATCAGCACCACTTCTGGTGTTGCAGGTGTCTATGGGTGACGGTGACTGCTCTCCATCAGGTGGTCTGTTTGCTCGTCTGCCAGCTATAGCAAGAAAAAAAATTATTGTGATAATTTTAAAATGTATTTTATTTGCCTAGTTTTTGCAATCAAACACCCAAATGTTTTTGCTAAAATAAAATAGTCACGTTTTTATCACTTACACCTCACAACTAAATGTTTTGTTATAGCAATTTTCATTGTTATATATTCAATGAGCGTAGTTTTTTGAATCAATTCGTTTCCAAGTGTTGAGTGTATGAATGATTTATTTTTATCCTGCAAATATAGAGCTCCATTTGCTACTGCATTACGATATTCTAGTTTTACTGTTCTATAATAATAAGGTTCAGTTTCGTTTGGAGTTGCAAAGTATTAATATACTATTCAGTTCATTCAATTGAACATACGATAGAATGTCAAAATGTTTTAGAGAGTGATTAATGATAATAGGACTGTAATATCTGTTATTGATTTATTGGATGAAAGCTGACATTTCCATTTATTTATTTGATATTAATTATCATTAATGTGCCCTTTACTTTTCAGCCCAAATGTATTATTAAAACACCTACAAGTATTCGAATATTTAACCATTTACTTACCTGGCAATTTAAGTAATTAATAGGTAACTTAGGATTGGCAAAAGTATTTATAAAAGAAAAAAGTGAGGGTTTTAAAAATATTAAAGTTAAATGAAATTTTGAAAAGATAAGAAATAAATATAATTTAAAGAATAATTACTAAAATAAACCAATACTGTAATTGTTAAACAGACAATTTAGATGAGTAAAATGAAAGCATAACGAATCCTAAACCTATTACAAGAAGGGGTTTGGTATTGATCAAGTGATCAGACGTGGGTGAGTATGATGGGGAGTATGATCACCATACATCTGGTTTTAACAAAGTCTATTTTCAAACTGCATGGATTATTTTGTAATTCATGATTTGCTCAGGTTAGTGGCCGTAGTAACCCATGATAATAGGCTATAGTCTTAATAATAATATACGTATTAATTGATAACGTTACTGAAAAACCAATAAACGATGGCCTGAAAACGTAACTCCTCATAAATAATACCCAAACTTGCTGTTGATTGATCTCTGTCACAAAACATCTCTCCTATGTGGTAAGTCGTCTATTTTCTTTTACGCTCCGTTTCTTAGCTTACTGAGTTTATTTGTTTTATCAAAGTCTTCAGAGTGTGCACAAGCTTGGTCACCACAAAGACTATTATCGGGCTACTAATCGATTTGAACCCCACCATTGTACGTCGACTCATTCAACCATTTTATTTTATTGTTGTTACCCACACGTTTCATCCTGACCCCATGTTGAACACTATCCTTTTATTACTCTAACCCTTATCTAAAGGTAATACGAACTACTTTACTGACACTTTTTAGGAAAAGGGGTCTGATTATGTCATGTTTGTAATTTTTTGAGATGTTGTCATTGTGAATTAGACGAATTTGGCTGTTTCCCATGAAATTATTGCTTACGTGTGTGAAACGTAAGTAATTGATTGCTTTTTCTATGTTGAACATAAAGGTTAAATTCGATGAACGATGGTCTCATTAGAAAAGGAAAGTAATACACTTCATAGGTTTAAAGATTTGGAATATCATCGTGACATTCAAAACAAGCTGACTTTATTATTTAATGTTAGCTATCGTTATAAGTCGTCCAGCACCAGGGGGTAATGTTTATTATCCCATTCTACCTCACAGTCCACAACAAATAAACTAAAAGGAACTACAATTCGAAAAATCTCCCTAAAAATACATTCTGCATAATAAACAGGCAATCATCCACATTCATTTACCCAAACGCTGCCATTATTATGGACCCCCACGAAGACATTAAAAACTAAACCTATTTTTTCAATGGGACCGCCACGTCATTGCCAGTACCGAAAAAAAAATCCGCCAATAATAAAATTATCGGGCTGCGGTCGGGCTATTAAATGCAGACTGCCGGTGAAATATATGGACAGGCTCCAAGCGCCGACGTTGGAAAGGAAGAAACTATAGAATATAGGAGAAGCGTTTATTAACTTCCTGACGATAATGATGTCCTTGAGCTTTCAAAAATAATTTATTGATTTTTTTGATAAAGTACAGGTAGAACTATGAAAGACTACGAACGAATGGCTCTTCTTAAACAGCAGGCCTACCACAAGATCGCTCTAGCTCTGTCTCTGGCTCTGTGTTTGAGTCTGTGTGAGTGTTGAGTTTAAATCTTACGTCGAAACGTCACACACACAGTATAATACACTGATGAGCAACACACACAGACTCAAAACCAGATCCAAAGATCTGTTTCTGGCTCTGGTTTTGAGTCTGTGCCAGACAGAGCTTGTGGTAGGCTTACAGATGGGGATTACTAGTTCAAAGACTAAGATGGAGTAACGTATTTGAAAAAATAAACTGAAAAAAATCCTATCCTGATGCACAGGTCCAGAAGACTATTCTTCAATGGACTTCAACAGACAATGATTTTGAGCTCGATCTTTAGTGATGGTGATTTGGCAACGCTCAAAGACTATAGCGTTATGTAAACAATTTAGAAGCATGTAAGCACTTTCTAAGCCATGTTAAGTCGATAAAAGGTCTCTCCCATGCCTCATTGATTGACATCACTGTTACTATTGTTTTCGAACAATGCCAATTCTATCAATTTATTAATCTATCAAACGTCGACTTATTGTCTTAAAGTATGTCTTATTAGTTGTCTCGTTTATTTCGACATCGGAATTAGGATATCTGATTTGTTTTCAATTGAATAAATACAATGTCGCGTTGGTATCAGATGGTATTTGTATTATCATGATGTTACACCTAGAATTTTTAAGCTTTATTGGTGAGAATGCCTATTTGAAATCCACATTCTTGACCAGATGGTGCTACTTGCTGATTTTCTAAATTATTGATTTCGAGGCCCAAAGCAAAAACCAAACCTGCATGCCTGTTTTCTCATCTGTGTTTTGAATCACTGTGTTAAATTATACTGACTTCTGACTTTGATTTAATTTATATTGTTCGTATATAAGTACATCACATTTGTTTAGAGCGAACCGTACTCTTTTGAAATTATAGTACTTTTTCATAACTTTATAAATATTAAGCCTATGTAAAATATGTTCATCGCTTAAATTATCAGAACGATTTTGATTCAAATCAGCTATGCTAAATTATGTTTCAATTAATCGCTCTTTCCACTGCATCCTCTTCCCTAGCGATAGAAACCATGATATTTATGCTTACTTTATACACCGGCCACAGAATATTCTCAACGCGGAGAGCACCGAGCTTAAATTCATTTAGCGGTTCAAAAACTAAGCTCAGGGTTTTCTATCCAGGCTCCTATGCATCAACCAGTTTTAGAGATAACATTTTGAGCGCAAACTCTCTGGAATATGAAATTTTGAATTAATGAAGTGAATACCTTATAATGTTTTGACTGGATGCTGTGGAATAGGATATTTACTAATATTATGCAGAATCTGCTTTTGAAATTAATAGCCATGATAAACCAACCAAGCTTAATATCAATATAAACAGGATCTAATTTAAATGTTCCACTGAAATTTAAAATTAAAAAGGTGAGAAAGAGACTTATAAGCCATCATTACAAACTAAAGAGAGTAAAAATGCTTGCGACTATTGTCTACAAGTTATCTCAAATCTTTTTGTAATTACGTTGTCACTCGTATTGCTCATACTTTTGTTGTTAGAATAAGACTTTTAGGCAGGTCGTGAAGGCTGACGGGACGATAGATCTTAGAAAAAGTTGGAATCCTTTATGTTTCTATGAGCCAATTTGTACAATCAAACTTGTCACCACTATTAATTTTACTCATTATTACGACACGCAATTCTTCAATTTTTACGCCTTTAAAACGAGTTAGAATATCATTAAAATAAACGCAAGGGTTGTAAGGCAATCACAATCACCACCGCGTACAAGTAGGTACGTTCTCGTAGGTACGTGCATGCACACAATCCCCGAAATTAAAACAAACACCACATGGGTCCTGCCCTGCACCCTTCATGCTGATGTTCACCAACAAAATAACCAGTCGTTTAAAACTAAGAGCCTGTCCAGATGGAGCGTTTTACGCGCGAGTGCCCTCGCGCGTTTCAATTTATATTGCGTCCAGATGCCGCGTTTTACGCGCGCTCCTACCAAATAGTTGCTCGCGTTTTACGCGCGATTGAGGAATCGCGCGTAAAACGCGCGTAAAACGCCCCATCTGGACAGGCTCTTAGAGACATCATGAAATTGAAATCAAAATGTATATAATAAATATTCTTAAAAACACTCTTAAATTCAAAACTCAGATCTTTTTGATATCAGAACAGAAAAGATTGTTTGAGTCCGTAGATTTAGAAAAGTGTGACACTAAAGTGTTTAAAAATATCCGGTATGTAATTCACTTTGTGACAACGTCCAGTAGTTCATCTAACATCTTTTGTTTTTTCACTATGCATAATATAATGCTAGTGAAAAATGTGATCGAAAATCATCGAGAGTGATTCTTTTTCACTAGTCAATAACTCCTTGTTACTGTGCTGGTGAACTTGGGTCTTAAAAACTCGGCGTCACGTTACACCCATACAATTACTCATACAAATAGTCCACCCCCATAGTGCAATGGAAGTCTTGTTCAATTAATTAAGACCGTGAGAAAGTTTTCCTAGTTTTGGTGCAAGTTTGATTAAATTCGTTTTTAGTGTACTAGGTTCTGCCTGAGTCAAGCTTTCTGCAATGGCAATCAGTGAAATGCACAGATATTTGACAGATTGGTACCGTACCGTTTCACTGATTGGTACCGCAGAACGTTTAGATGTGCACAAGGCTTCAGATTCAATCACTTTTTGACGTGAAATGCAATGTTTTTTTTTCTATTTCTACTGTGTTATACTGCCTTCCTACGGTGCGTGGTTCTGCAGATCATCACGCACAGCCGACGACGACGCACGGCAACGCACACAGACAGGGCTCCTGTGCTACCGCGCACCTCGGCGCACGAGACCGTTCCCATGGTGTGTCGTGCGAGCCGATCTGCCTCCGTGCGCGATATCACAGACCGAGGGAAGGGGCTGTTATAGAGTAAAATGCTACAATGAGTAGTCCTGTCTTTTTTCTTTGGACCATACTAATGGGAAGGGATCCCAAAGATTATTCCGTCAGCTTGTAGCCCATATTCAAGAAACGTGTCTTTATTAAATTATCTAAGACAGTTGTGCGAAAAAAACGCGCGATCGCCAATTATGAAAGATTTTTGGGGAGGCTTGTGCTGGAAAGCCAAACAACTTTACTATAAGATTATTAAGTACTTTTTATTTTGCTAACAAAGGGTTAACATAATTATTAATAAAGGCTATTTGAAATTGAAAACAATTATGCTTTTATTTAGCTTGTACAAGTTGGCAGTCTCTTTAGTTCAATATCTCATTCAGTTATGAACGTATATATTGAAAACTGCTATCTCTTCAGAACAGACCATCCAACTTTATAATGAGTTCGTTAAACCAAGTTCTGGTGCTATATTGGAAGCCATTTGATTGATTTTTGCTCAACTAAGACTGAAAGCTGAAGTTTCATTCATTATTCTCGGCAACTTAAGCCTTGGTTTCTTAAATAAGGTGAACATAATTTACTACAGCAACATAACTTAGATAATTATAAAACATAGTAGGTATCATAATTAGTTTCTTATTTTGTATCATCAATGCAAAGAAAAGACTAAGAATAAACGGCTAAAGCTAAAGTGACTAATCGGGTAAACCTAAAAGCTTTGATTGAAGCTAAAGGATTCTTTTAAAGCTTTAAGGTTTTTCTTTTATCGTGAATTTCGTGACAATAACAAGCACCGTTTTTGAGGAAACCAATACCTAAGCCAAGCATGGAAGTATGTTTTGTAACAAGTTTTAACTTGAAGTTTCTAAGCTCTGTGGGTTTTGTCCCAAGTTAGGTTTTATTAAAATGTCAGGTATTAAACTTGTAAGTACGTCACATAGAAGACGGCCACACTGAAGAGTTTTCAAAGTAATGGTATGTTTACTTCTCGCAGTTTCGTTATTACTTTTTAGTTTAACTGAGATGTTGCATGTTGCCTGACAACTCTTTAAAGAGAAGATGAAATACAAAACTTTGCTTATAATGAATATTAATGGTATCTCTCAAGAAGGCATCATAACTGTTAGGTATTAAATACAAGGGCCGAAACAATATTGTTGATGAAAAAAATTAATTGCGGTATTTTAGTTATGAAGGCGACGCGTCGCTCTTATCAACCGTCGCGAGTCGCGACGGTTGATAAAAGTAAGCAGAAAAAAATATGCGATAAATTGAATGAAATCTATAAATATCGAGGTAAAATTTAGTTCAATTTTCAAATTATTAATTCACAAACAAGTTTCGGAAGTCGGCAGGTGTCACAAGATCACAGAAAACGATAACTTTAATGTTTGATTAATGATAGCCAAAACTACGGCTAATGGCATGCATTTGAATTTGAGCCGTTTTTCATTGAATTTAAGATGGTTTTTCTCTAAAAAAAATATGTTACAGTTTGTTATAAAAATGCGAGGTTAAAATGGAGTCAAACCGTTTGGAATAAAGTTGTAATTTGATTGCAACTTGTAAAGCCAAGTTGAAGGTCACCTATTATTTGCGTTTACTTTTTAAATTGTAACGGGTTTGATTTGAAAAGGGAGTACACCCTATTTTAAAAAGCTAAAAGCAACGGCCACTCGTGTTAGAGTAATATTTTAGACCACCAACTGTGTAAGTAAATAGAACATGATAATATTTGACCTAAGTCTTGAATCAAAACTAAACAATTTTTACACAAGTTAAAATTAAGTAAATGAGAGCGTTACGTAGTATGTGTGGTGTAAAGTTGAGTGATAGAGTGAAAAACAGTATGATAAGAGAGGAATGCGGTGTGAAAGAAGACGTAGTGATGATAGTAGAGAAAGGTATGCTAAGATGGTTTGGACATGTAGAGAGAATGGATGAAAGAAGATTAACAAAACAATTGCATCAGGCGAGCGTGAATGGAACTGCTGGAAGGGGAAGACCTAGGCGCATGTATCTCGATCAGATCGCAGACGTTTTAGAGAAAGGCCAGGTTAGGAGTACCCTAAACCGACGAGCATATTGTATGAAGAATGTTATGAGAGTGAATGAAGCGAAAGAGGTGTGTCAGGATCGTAGCAAGTGGAAATCCGTGATCTCTGCCTACCCCCATGGGAAAAAGGCTTGATTTTATGTATGTATGTATGTAAAATTAAGTTGGAAGTAAATTATCAGATAATATATTGTAAAGCAAAAGAATATTGATATTTATAAAAAAAATACAAAAAACTGTTCTTAGGATTTTAATAATTAGAGTGGCATAAACTTATGTCAAAAAGGTACATACTGCTCAAAAGTGACTCATAAAAGAAGAGCTCAATAGGGAAAATAGGGGAATCTTAGCAAAATGTCACGCCGGTAATCAAGATGGCGTCATGCGTCATATCACTCGGTGTCATGGGAGTTATTATATTACAAGGAACATGGTAGGTATTACCAGGCAAGTCTGATAATAATTTTGTTAGAAAGGTTGAAGTAAATGTAAATAAGTTGACGCAATGTAACTGAGCATATTTTTTTTAAATATACGTAGTCTTAATCTAATAATTGTGTGTTTTTTGTGTAATAGTAACTAAAGTAAAAAAAGTGTGACAACTCGACTATTGTCAAAAAATAACTAGTCAAAATTCACCATCAACCAAGTAGAACATTAAGAACCCATAGAAAGAGAGCTTAGATAGTTTGTTATCATTATTTTTGGAGACGCAAAAAGTTATATCGCAGATTCTTCCCACATAATCATAAAAGAAAATATGGTTGTGGAACAGTGAAGCTAAGTTCACAAAAGTGTTATTCCATCTGCGGTCACGCATCACCAGTAGCGAGCTGTCATGTGTCACGTCAGAAGTGTCACGACGCTTGATGCGACGGAGCAATTTAGTGTTTAACACGAACTGGTCTCAGCGAGATGAGCTTGACGCTTGGGGTAACGTCACGAGTTTGTACTAACTGAATAGTGACTCTTGTACCACAATTATACTACTTCACTGTAGCTAAACTACAGATAAGACCATTTAATTTTGAACTGTATTAGGTGCATCAGATGCAGAAGAAGATTGTTGGGCTCTCAAAAATAAACTGATAGAACAATAAAATAGGCAAACATGGATTCATAATAGCTTCTGTAGAACCAATCGCAGAACTGTAATTATGAAAGACCCACATGAAGACAGATACAGTTCAAATATTTTTATAATGTCCCAAAATTTAAGAGCCAAGCGGGATTTAAACCTGCGACCTTTCCCTTGGTATGGTGGTAGATGCAGTACAGCCAGTGCACTCTCATTTTGTAGTAGCAATTGAAACTATCAATAACAACAATGCTAACGGTATAAAAGTTTCTAACTATGCGAGTGATGCTATCACTCATATATATGTCACGTCTCATATCCAAAAAGATACACACGACCATACCAAGCACTAATCCCAAAAACTGCACAGACACCCGTTGGTAATTCCTCATGCCTATAAATAAACCTAGATTACGCAGACTTCTAATCAATCCCTCCCCGCCCATAAATTAGTACGAAATGTATGTACCTATTCAGACGCAAAACAAACAAGTTAAAAAAGGGGGCTTTGTAATTTGCATGTGGATTGTGGATCACACTCGCAGATGTGACAAACATTTTGAATACAGACGTATAGGATCAAGACACATGCAAAAGAGAGATTTGACAGCAATCAGTGGGTTTGTTTGAATTTGAACTGTTAACACGTTGAACAAAATTTTGTGACTTGTACAACTTGTTTGATTCTAAAATGGCAAACAGTTTACCTCTCAAGACAATCAAAACGGTACATACATTTCAAATTAAGGCAAGCAAATGATTGGTAAATACTATCGAAACCACTTTAACTACTGACTCTGTCGACTTTGTATTTTGACAGGGGTAGATAGTAGGACATTTTTTTGCGATATTACCGTTGCATAGTATTAGTGGCTTGTGTGTATTCTGACAGCTGTTGCAGTTGCCCTGATAAAATAACAAGTTTCGTTGATAAAAGTTGACAGCGAATCAAAAGTCGACCAGTCAAAATGGTATTATTCAAAATCTATTGTGCTTTGGTAATAAACAAACAATTAACATACCAGAATTGGTTTGAAATAATAGCTGACCGTTAGGCCTCAATGTAAAAGTGAAGAGAAAAGTAAACAATCAATTCACAAAACACCAAGTCACAATCAGACTCCAATCCATACCCATAATTACTGAACTCAAAATTGTTACTCCCAATTCGTTAGAGTCAAAACCATCGCATCGGGGGGAATAAAAGCAACACTTCATATTTGTTATTACGAACTCGCGCGGGAGGGCTCCATTCATATTCAAATCACTTTCAAATCTACAACTATTATTATACCCTGCATTGTGACGTCCTCTGGGACCTATATCATTATTCCTCGTCCTTCAAATCGGGCCCCATGTAAAAGTATTGTTGTGTTCCAAACCTCTGGACGCGTGGGCTAATGCAAGGGTGATTTGAAAACGCTTTATATCAATTTACAACATATTTACTGTCTTCCATTCAAACTGTTCGATAAATTTTACGGTTTGTAACACCATTATCGTCATAATAAAATTTGAATTTTGTAATATGACAATAAAACTTATATTTTTTTACGTTATCCATTAGCAATAAACCATCTTGTGGATCTGTGAATTCATCGGCTCCTTTAGAGAATAATTTATGTGACGTTAAACATTTTTATGTTAGGTTAATGTCGGATCCAATGCCAGTATCGGATTGTCTAATGCGAGTGGCGCCTGGGTTCCGTCGGCGGCGGACGTCCTACGTAATAAAACTGTGTCCCGAACAAACACCAACTTTTAGCACCCTCCCCTTTGTTTTTTAAATAAGCATGTTTTGTTTTGTCAGGATCGAGTTCGACTGGTTCCAAAATATTGACTCGATTCATCATTCCGAGTTTTTGGATGTTTGTTTCGAAACTTTTAATACTGTCCGGAATTATTCCGCGGAAGTTTGCAAAGTTGTTTTGTTTATTTGCCATTGTCAATATAAACCACCTCTGCGTAACAAATTGTCGAACTTTGGTATAAATTTAGAATTTCTATTTAACATGCATGCCGTGTGCGGTGGAATAAGTCACTTACATCATCCTGATGGGCAAGACAAACATTTATGGAGTAAAGTGGCAATGATTCCATATTATAATCACATATCACCTAGCGTTTCCGTCGATGGTGTTAGAATTATAAATTCCGGATATGACAGTATGTCCATTGTTTCAACACAATGCTCTGAACAAAAAGAAGATGAATAAATGTAAAGCTCAAAGCAGAGACACAAAAACTGGTCTAAGCGTTGTTTTGTAAAAGAGTTCGTAAAAGGGTATGGCATTCGATATTGTTGATAGTGAACCAAAGGTTGGTTAATTTGTGTTATTTGATCACTTCATTTTTATTTCAAACGCGTTTATATTTCTAACAAAATTGGACAACCCTTGTAAACTTTTAACAATAAAATGCTTTGGTAGCACTGAATAAAAACAATAACGTATTATGTTTTACTATTTGCTACACAAAATTTTACCATTTATTTTATAGCAGCCATGATTTACTAATTTGTTTTTTTAAACTATTGCATGCATGCATCGATACTATTGTTTACATGCATTGACAAAAAAATGTATGCAAGTAATATAATATCAACTAGATATCTGGTTTCCATAGTGAGAGCTCTGCTTAGTTTGGGGCTAGATAGTGTTGTGTGAATTGTCCGCATTATTATTATTTATTAATCTATTTGGTTCTCGTATTCGGTGCTTGGTTGGCAAGTTTAATGTGATATTCAATTCCAAAGTAAAATATAATACGATGCTGATTTATTTGTTCAATATACCGAAATTTTTGGACACGTCAAAAATATAATCGGATGTTGCCGAGTGTTGTTTTAATTAAATTCACGCGGTACAGTGGTGACATTCAGCGCACACCCTTTCAAACGTGACTTATCAAAGGAAACGTCAGGAGTGACATGACAGTATCTGGTGGAAGCCATCGGCGCAAATGCGTCCAATTAAGTGGCATGCATCGCGAGGCCTAAACCAACAATGTTAAAAATATCTTTTGTGTTTTCGGCACCATTTTATTGGCTATTTTTTGATGAGTACATCCTTTTTGTGATGCTGGTTGTAAACTTTTATATATAGGTACGTAACGGAAGGGCGCTTTTGAAGCGTGTCATGTCAAAGCAGCTCCCATTTTTGGTATCGTTGGGAGGGTTAAAAATTAGTTTCTAGTGACGTAAAAGTTTTTATATCAAAATGTCTTGGCTGTACACTTAACAGTTAAAATATGGCTAAAACAGTTTACTTTTGCGTGTACAGACATGAAAGACAAAGAAGATCAAGTGAGGGTAGTTATTGATGCTACCTCCACTTCTCAACGAGACGGTAGCACTCAACATGTCAACGCTTCAGTCTAACCGCGACCACGGTTATTGTAACATAGCCGTAACGTCGGGAAAAATAAATAAAATAAAGTAATAAACGCGATAAATACCAGTGTTACAGATTCAGTTTACTTTTCAATGTTTTTTTTTAATTTAAACTCATTTGATTGTTTATGACCACTGTCATTCATTTTAATTAAATACAGCTGTAATTACTCTAATTCTTATCAATTTAACATATTATGGCATTCAACGGGAATGCCATGAAATTGTAGCCGGAAGTAACTATGAACTACGATTAAAACATACGCCACAAGATGCATATCAGGCTTAAATTACAACGACCACCCACGAATATGTAGTCTGAACATTTTTATAAATAAATGTAAGTACTTTTACGAAAAGGGTTGGAAAAAAACTGTAAGATACTTTATGAGGTAAATATTCCTACCCAAAAGTTATCTTCTTCAAACACTGCTTCAAAAGTAAATTTTTAACCGATTCCGATAAAAAGGTGAAAGTTCATAATTCGATTGTATTTTTTTTGTTTGTTATCATATAATTTTGTCATAATGAGTCGATTTCAAAAAATCTTATTTTATCTGAAAGGTAATACTTTCAGTTTAGCATAAATATAAATTTGATCAAATCGGTTCAGCTTTTATTTTCGGCTTATTGCTTCCGTCATTTATTATAAACTGACCTAGCATATTTTTTTGGTAATATTAATTCCAGATTGGTTCCATAGAATTTTTAACAAAAACAATTATTCCGTTTGACCATAAATTCGGATACTCAAGTATTTTTAAACTTGTATTACTCGAAAGGGTTAACTAATTCATCCCTACTGGGGTTAATTTAGACGCAGACTGATGTTCCGATACGTCATAGATACGTGAGACTATTCATTACAGCTCTAACAAAATATGTCGTTCTAGTTCAACATTTTACACTATGAAACTTTATACCTTATCTCTATGAAAATAAGGATGGTATTTCATTGTTTTTTTGTTGCAAATGATGTAATTGTGCCATAAACGGTATCGGGCGTAAGCTTGTAACTAGGCAGGTCATGTTTGATCAGGGTCCAGATTTAGTGGGAACGTAAATATTTGATGAAAGAGAAGAAACAATATACAAAAATCTGGAACCTTTAAAACTAAAGATTATTGTTTAGATTCACTTAATAAATATTTTTAATTGCAGTATTGTAAAAAAATAAATTAAAAGTATCAAAATTATTAAAATTAGAATCAGGGTAAGAAAAATATTTTGGCAGCTCAAAATCATTTTTTGTACTTAAAGGGCAGGAAAAAGAAGAAGTAGCAATAAAAACCTTTAAACTGTTGAATAAAAATATATTTATCTGTCTATAAAGACTTTTATCAATCAGAACAAATCAAATATCCTCCCAAAATACCTTTACAATCGACTCTTTCGATCCAAAAGCATTCTAAGGAGCTAACTGACTGCTCACGAACATTGTAACGGTTACTGAATAGTTTTAGGGCTGGTTTCACGAATTGCTAATCATTCAAACCATTAAAATATTTAACAGATGTTTAACGCGGACATTTGCTTGCAAAATTTGAGATATACAACTGTAAACTGTGTATGTGTGTAATTAAATTAGTGAAGCCAGCCCTCAGTTGCCTATTTAATAAGTAAAAACCATCAAAGTAACAATAAAGTAAAAATAAAACAAATGTCTTCATGAACACAGATACTTGAACTTTAGAATAATCTACTTACTCGAAGTTTTTGCCAAATATCAGCCAAATAGTGGGCTTCAGAGGGGAAAATGAATCCTTTTACCACACTGCACTGGTCTGAAAAAACCAGTGACACGATAGGAAAATGAAGAAGTAGAAAATTTAACTCATGAGTCAATTCTGGCACCTAGGCTCACCTAGCTTTTTCAAAGTGATTCAATTCCAATTGAAATGAATAAAGTTTTATTGAGTTTGAGTTTCATGCATGACCTATAAGACATAGAGTAAAGGTTGGCACTGAGACGTGATGCAATAGAACTACCTCCCAAAAGTTCCCCTTAATTCAAACCGAAACGAGCGTAGCAAGAACCCGTCAGTATAACGATGCTTCAGAACAACTCGGGAATTTTGCAATTTGAAAGTATAATACACGAAAATACGTTCTCCGTTCCCAAATATGGGGATGCGGGTTCCACACTCCTAATTTATACCTTTAATAAAAACGCATATAGACGGCTTTTGAAGAGACAAAGCTCAAATTCCAGCCTTGGTTGCGCTTGCTATAAATATTCATGCGTTCCACGAAACGGGGGCTGAAGTGCTAATGCGATATACCACTCCTTTTTTCAGCAAATTTTATATTATTAAGTATAACTGTTCTAGGAAGCCTGAAGAAAGAGGCCTTTGCCCAGCAGTGGGACAGAACAGGCTGAACTAACAAAAATAAAATTAAAAAATTCGTATTAATTCTCGAATTAATTCTGTCCTTCTACTCCAACCCACTGAACCGACCAACTAAAACAGATCAATTCTGACGTTTGCTGTCAATCTGACGCTAAGTAGTCTTTAGCTTAATTATGCGACCACATTATCCGAATTATGGTATAAAAAAAACCTTTAGTGTCTATAACACCCTTGATAAGGAATATAAGCCCAAGACAACCCTGAAATTTACACAGTATGTAGGGGGCCAGGTATTATTTTAGGTAATAAAATGCAATAATTTCGACAGACACGTTTACTCCAAAATTGACAGGAGGATGCAAGAGAAACGAACACATAAAAATAACATAGGGTAGGCACGATATAAAAATGATAAAGCGCGCGAAGGTTTAAACTTGAACATGCCCCCGCGCGTTGAAAGCTCGTCTTTCAACGGGAGACATCATCTTCTGGTAGGAGAGGTACAATCTTGCTGAAGCTTCGCCGCACGACGCCATTTGAGACTCGTATGTCAGCAACACGACATATGCCATCAGTAGGACCAGGATGCACAGCTACGACACGTCCAAGCTTCCATTTTAAGGGAGGAATGCCATCTTCCTTGATTAGGACCAAAGTTCCATTCTGGAGGGAGTACTTGTTACTTCGCCATTTAGTTCGCTGTTGGAGTTCAGCTATGTACTCCTTACTCCACCTTGTCCAAAAATGCTGGCGTAGTTGCGCAATGCGCTGGAAGCGTGTCAATCTATTGACTGGATCGTCGTGGTAGTTCCTTTCTGGCAGGGCAGTGAGAGGGCGGCCGATGAGAAAATGGCCCGGCGTGAGCGGCGTCAAGTCTTCTGGATCCGACGACAACGGAGAGAGTGGCCGAGAGTTAAGTATCGCCTCGATTTGCACCAACGTAGTAGTAAGCTCCTCGAACGTTAAATTACAATTGCCCAGCACTCTATTTAAATGATATTTTGTCGACTTGACACCAGCCTCCCAGAGTCCTCCGAAATTAGGGCTGTACGCGGGAATGAAATGAAAATTGATGCTGTCTTGAGCGGTCTCAGCAGCCAGAGTGTCACAATTACCTTTTAAAAACTTTGAAATGTCATTATACGCGCCAACAAATGAGGTACCGTTATCTGAAAAAATGTGAGTGGGTTTTCCCCTGCGTGACATAAATCTGCGTAATGCTAGTAAGTAGTAATTGCTTGTTAAATTACCCACTAACTCCAGGTGTACAGCCTTAGTTGTAAAGCATACGAAAATAGCTATGTAAGACTTGCTGAGCCTACAACCTCGACCTATGCGACTAGCGACAGCCACTGGGCCCGCGTAGTCCACGCCTACACTCTCGAATGGGTATCCACCTGGTTCAAGTCGCTGCTGTGGTAAATTACCCATCAGCGGGTTATACGTTTTACCCTTCATGCGATTGCAGCGCACGCATTGACGGAAACATTTCTTAGCTAAATTGCGACCACCTATCGGCCAATAAGTTTCTCTTATTGTAGCCAGTAAAAGTTGAGGGCCGGCATGCATTAACCTTTTGTGTTCAAATTCAAATAATAACTTTGTAACTTGATGTGTGGACTGTAATAAAATAGGGTGCTTCTTCTCAAATTTAAAATTAGAATTATCTAACCGACCTCCTACGCGAATTAAACTATTTTTATCTAAATCAACATTAAATTTAATCAGTGGGCTTTTATTAGGCAAGTTTTGATTTTTAACTAACAAATTATATTCAGGGAACGATTGAATTTGAGACTGCTTAATTATTAAACATAACGCATTATCTAACTCGTCAGTATTTAAATATGTATATTCATGTTTAGTCCCTTTCTTTAAAATGTTAATGAACCTTAGCACATAAGCTACGGTCCGTTGAAGCCTAGAAAAATTAGAGAAGCGACTGAAATCAATAAGTTCGCAGGAGGTTGAATTATTAACAATTAATGAAACTTCAGTTCGAGTTTCAGGCAACTTGTCACCAGTACTTGGAGTTGCAGGCCAGTGCGAGGGATCGCGTTTTAAATAATCTGGTCCATGCCACCATAACGTGAGAGACTGGAGAGAACTAACACTGGTTCCGCGCGATATTACATCCGCGGGGTTCTCATCAGTCGGAACGTGTCTCCAAGTACAGCTGGCAGTTGTTTCTAAAATTTCAGCTATACGATTACGCACAAACGGTTGTAACTGAGAAGGCAACATTTTAAGCCAACCTAGGACAATCATGGAGTCCGTCCAGAACACAACATGATTGATTTGAGCTCGCAATGCAGTACTGGCTTTTTCATACAAACGAGCGCCAATCAAAGCACCGCTGAGCTCGAGCCGTGGTATCGTTGTGGGCTTGATGGGAGCGACTCGGCTTTTCGAGATTAATAAGTTAACTGAGACCTCACCTTTATCGTTAGTACTCCGAACATAAATACAAGCGCCATACGCACGCTCGGACGCATCTGTGAAAATATGCAATTCCAAAGAGGAATATGAGTCACAGATGACACGTCGCGGTATGCGTAAGCTGTTCAGACCTGGCAGGCTGTCGACCACTTCGACCCACGCCTGGTTGATCTCTGGTGGCAATTCATCATCCCAAGACAGTCGTTGCAGCCACAGTTTCTGTAATATAATTTTCATGAGGATAACACAAGGTGAGATGAGCCCTAAGGGGTCGAATATGTGAGCGATAACTGATAGAATATCACGCTTTGTGTTCCCTTTGACTATGGTTGGACTGATGGAAAAGTAGAATTGATCTTGCACTGAGTGCCACCCGAGGCCTAACGTTTTACTGCATTCGGTATCTCCGATGTTAAATTCCGATGATAACAAATCAGTTTCTGGCAACAATTGAGGCTCACTGGACTTCCATTTCCTAAGAGGCATGCACGCTGAGGCTAGCTCGGCGGTAACCTGGTTGCGTATATGTAAAACTTCACTTAACTCATCACCTCCACTCAAAAAATCATCAACATAAAAATCGTGAAGAATGATTTCAGATATTTTAGGGTCCTTACAATCTAAACCTATTTGTTTCAGGCAGCGAGTAGCTAAATACGGCGCACTAGCCGTTCCGTAACTCACCCGGTTCAAAACATAACTTTTGATAACAGAATCGGGTTGAGTTTGATCACGCCAAATTATTTGTTGCAGCGGCCTGGAATCGGGATGTACTATGATACATCTATACATCTTTTCAACGTCCGCAACTATAACGTATTTATGCTGTCTAAACCTTAAAAGTATCGACAATAGGTCATCTTGTACTGTAGGCCCAATCATTTGAATCTGATTGAACGACACTCCGGAGGTAGTAGGACTACTTGCATTAAAGACGACCCGTAGTTTGGTCGTCGTACTACTCTCACGAAGCACGCCATGATGAGGGATGAAATAATGAGGGACCGATGTAATCGGTTCGCACTCTGTCATGTGATCTAACGATTCATATTCAGACATGAAGTCTACATACATTTTACTAAATGAATCATTACCTTTAAGTCTGCGCTCTAAAGAAAGCAAACAATGTTTAGCTCGCTGAAAAGAATCACCTAACACGCTCGGTGTTTGTTTTAATGGGATCCTGACGCAAAACCGACCGTCTGCGAGGCGAGTAGTATTTTTTACAAAATGTTCTTCACATTGCTTCTCCTCTGGAAAATAATGAGATGACTGAGGGCTAACTTCTTCAAGCTGCCAAAAACGCATTAATTGGTTTTGGATGTCATCATCAGAACAGTGGGAAGTCAAAGAATCAACTTTGGTAAAATTACATTTAACTTGTGAAAGCGTAGGTACGCGGCCGCAGTTAACAGGACCGGAAACTATCCAACCTAGTCTAGTTTCATAAAGTACCGGCTTACCATCTCCTAATTTAATATTTTGCGAACCTAAAATGTCCCAAAAAACATCAGCGCCAATGATTAAATCAATGGCGGAGGGCGAATAAAACTGAGGGTCCGCTAAACAAATATCTGATGGAATGTCTAAATTCCTAACATCAATATGACACCCGGGAACGTTATCAGTAATCGACGGCAGAATAAAACAACTTAGGTAAGTTGAAAAACTATCACATAATGACTTTATAGGCAAGCGACACATTTGACTGATCTTCGATGGTTTATTATTTATACCTACGACGGTCCTATCAGTGCGATCAGCTGGTAAGTTCAATTGTTTATGTAAACGCTCGGTCATTAGACATGAAGTGCTACCGCTATCTAAAATCGCACGGGCGATGACCTCACGATTGTCGCAATCATATAATTTCACTAATGCAGTGGATAATAAAACATCACACTGACCTGACTTCTCACATGCAGTAGCAATACTTCCTGTAAGTGTGACATTCGCGCTCTGAGAACTCGTCACAGTAGGCAGCGAGTTGCTCGTACGGCTGCTGCTATCGCAATCAGCTGTTGTAGCTGTAGGCATAGACGTAGACGGCTGTTTTGATACACTAAACTCGTTCATGTGGATGAGTGAGTGATGTTTACGCTTGCACAATTTACAACCTGGCCGTTTACACGAATTAGCGTAGTGTCCACTACGGAAGCAATTAAAACATATTTTATAATTAGGCAATAACTTGTATCGCGCATCACTGCTTAAAGCGAGAAACTTTGGACAGTTATTTAAATAATGTTCTTCATTACAATTAGGGCATGGTTTCATTGACGATGAAGACGTATCATTTTTATTGTCATTACTCTGATAAGAAACCATAGCTTTTATTTTTGACGCCTGTTTACTACTTGTCGCATTATTTTGTGACAACTCAATTGTCTCAATTAAATCTGCGCGATTACGCATAAATTCCAGAAAGGCTACCAAACTAATCGGCTTATCTTTAGATAAAGTACCTTTGCATTCTTCCCACTCACGAAATGTCTTCGCATCTAACTTCTGAGTGACAAGGTAGATCAAAAGAGTGTCCCAGTGTTCAATGGGTTGACCTAATGATTCTAATGCACGTAAATTCTTATTTATCTGATCTATTACGCGCTTCAAAGTAGTGGATGATTCTTTTGTGACCGGTTCGATGTTGAATAAAGCTGAAACATGATTTTGTATTAACAAACGTTTGTTATCGAACCGTTCACATAAGAGCTTCCAAGCCACTGCATAGTTATTAGCAGAAAACTCAATAGATTGAATAACTACAGAAGCCGAACCTTCTAATGACGCCCTCAAGTAGTGAAATTTATTTATTTCGTCTATCTGATCATTGTTATCGATTAAACTTGAGAAGGTGTCGTGGAACTCTAACCATTTTTCGTATGAACCTCCAAACTTCGGCAACTGAATAGTGGGCAACTTAACAAGCTTATTATTGGAACGAGAACTTGACGCACTTTCTGGTTTTTCTTGATCCTTTTGATAGGTATCTAACATTCCCTGAGCATCGGCAATTATCCGATAATAATGATTTTCAAAATCAGTTCTTTCCAACAGCTGGGCATCACTGTTATCAGAACTACACTCAATTTTTAACTGTACCTCATCGTATTGTTCGTATAAAGATTCCATCTTACCGATACGTAATTGTAACTCCCTGGCTTCCGAGGCACTCAGCGACTTCAACGTCATCAGCCAATTCGCGAACGCAGTAACACGACCTTTGATACTGCCGCGTTTTTTAATGAGCTCCTTATCCTCGGACATTCTGGGAGACCAGCACGGTCCACCTGGAACTGATACAGGCAACAGGTTTACTAAAGTACTTAGACTATTACACAAAGTACCTAGAAACTACAATGACAAGATAAATAACATCAAGATACCTATTTATACGATATTTGATTACAATGTAAGTATATATCTGAGTGTGAATGTTAAACTGGAAACTGACAAACAAAACTTTATGATTTTACACAACTGAATGAATTACTAATAAGAAAGAACTGTTACTAACCTGTTTTAACGTCGAATTATACCTAATTATACCTGATTAGAGTGTTGGGTTCTAAATAAATCACTTTTATCCTGCACGTTGCACTTTTTAGACTTTGAACTCTCGACCACTCTGGTGACGCGCAGTCCCCGTAGCATTGATTTGCGCTCCACTGCTTCAAATGTGATGGAAACTTCTTCCTCAATATTATAATGAACTGGTATGAATATCCGGCGTAGATCCAGGACCATGTAGGGGGCCAGGTATTATTTTAGGTAATAAAATGCAATAATTTCGACAGACACGTTTACTCCAAAATTGACAGGAGGATGCAAGAGAAACGAACACATAAAAATAACATAGGGTAGGCACGATATAAAAATGATAAAGCGCGCGAAGGTTTAAACTTGAACACAGTACTTGCACAAAAAGTACGAAATATTTTGTGTACTAAAATGTACCATAACGCCATTCTTATGCTGGTAATCCTACGCTATACTTTCGTAATGTCTTGAATTTCTGTAAAGCAATCACCGCTACATGGCGGCCTTAAAGAATGTGATGTCACCTGGAATTCTAGTAGTAATAGAGTCTGCGCGTGACAGATGGTGCAAAACAAAGAAATCGCACAAAAACACAATTACGAAGATCTTCCGATCACAAACATAAATGGGACAATGACACTTGCATTATTTAAGTTGTAAAGTGCATATAATTATTGATGATTGGAAGACTTTTTTTTTACTTTTTCATGTTGTTGAACGTTACATTTGAAAAAATATATTAGTTCTATTGAATTTTGTGCAAATGGTTGTATCTGTATAAAGTCATAGCTTTAATTCCCTTACAGTATGCAGTTTTTTTTTATCATTTTGTTAGTGAGCGTGAGCTTCCTTCTTTATGCTGAGACCAGTTTATTCAAAACTCGGTACCTATTTGAAGGGTGGAAACACGTGAGGCATTATTTTGATGAGTAATGCGGGTAGGTCCATGTTTTATCGCGTGTGTCTTATATGAGAATATTAGGGAAATTATTACACGTCATCCCCAATTTCATTTAGCGGAAGAAAAGACACAAGACATTGCCATTTTCAACAATTAAATACGGTGTCTATCAACAGCGAGATTTGAACCCACGACCTTCCTTTGGTACGAGAATGCGCAGACAATCGGAGCCACGGTCACGTTAGTGCCAAAAATTTGGCAAATTTTTGCGATGGTTTTTCCGCAAGTAGGCCGCTGACGGGCCTTTTTTGCGTGACCCTTGACACGTGTTTTTTAGGTTCTACAACACGCCGGTTTCCTCACGATTTTTTTTTACCGTTTTGAGAGTACTGGTATAGTGCACATAATTTTTTTTTACAGAAAAACTCATTGGTACATGACTAGATTTGAACCCACGACCTTCGGATCGGAAGGCGGGGCCACTACCACTAGACCACCAGTGCTCTCTCACGTTAGTACCGTATTAAAAGCCCTAAAAAGTTATTTTTGAGTGTGATTAGGATGCGATGGCGCAGTGGTCAGCGCTGCCTCATAACCAAGGGGAAGGTCGCAGGTTCAAATTCCACACTTAATTTTTGGAACATTAAAAAAACATTGTCTTTCAGATTTTATTAAGTGTAGTAAACACTATAAAATCAATAAAAATAGTGTATCATTGTATTTACTATTTATTATTATTATTATTATTGCTTAAGTTACGAGTACTTTAGCTACGGCGTTGTATTTCTATTATTTTTATGATTGAAAGGCAAATTATTGAACACAACCTTGAATTAAATGGATTACCATTTAATTCAAGGTTGTGTTCTATAATAAGAAAAGAAAGAGAAATGTGAATATAAAGTTTACAGCTGGTAGAAGAGAATGGAAGAGAAGAACATGTGATATAAGGGCAGGAAGAAGAAGACCCTTTAATTAAATCTAAGTTGAATTTCAAATATAGCTGTAATTTTTTATATTTAATGACCTTCACAACTCAAAGTACCTGCCTCAATTGATAGAACATTTATATCTAAGTTGAACTGGAATTGCCCTCACTTGCAGGCTTAATATTTCAGTGATTTTATAAACAACTAACACCCAATACCTACGTTTATTTTCAATTCCAATCTATTAAATAAGTTTTAACTTATTTATAAAACATTTAAAGTCAAAACGTGTCCCTATTAGAACGTCAAAAACAATTCTCTGACTAGGTCGAGCCACAAAAAATACAAGTCAAAGTTTTTTTCAATCCCGAAGTTTACGTGGGTCGTGTTAGGACCCACCTTTTTATTTTTAGGGACATTGATTGATTGTACCTTAAGCCACAGAATATAAATAGTTTGTATACCTACGTCTATTAGAAACATAGGGATATGCTGTTTTTTGTGCGCGCACACATTTTTTAGTTTTTAAGTTTATTGTATCTTCATTTAGATAATATTTTTGGGGTTTCATCACTGTCTGCACCGTGGGGTGGTTTTGTTAATTGGTTTTTGTGATTATCTTTATTGTTTCCGTATGGATTGGTTTTTGCTGTCATTATTTTGGTTTAATACATTCTGTCAGAAGGTTTTTTATATCATCATCTTCTTTAACCGTAAGTCACAAGTTGTAGAAGGTATCTGAAAGCTTGTATCTTTTTTAACAAAAATGTATCAATCTTTTTATGTTTACACGGCTACAAATCAGACATATAAATATTTACTCTTTGGGTATTTTAGTTTACTGTGATGCCTACAAAAGTTGTTATTTTGTTATGCTCGCCACCGCACCTTGACTATTTGACTATTTGACTATCACACGACAAAATTATCAATACCTATCCATAAAGTGTGTAATCTGACATGTAGCTGACTGTACGTACTCTACAAAAGAAAGTAGAAGTCAAAATGTACCATGTTTCCTCTGTTCTCAAGATACATGGATCTAATTTATATGTAAATGTTCAAAACTATAAATAAATGCTCACACCCATGAGAACGCACTTAATTACGCCGCTGTAAAGTAACAAGATATTAAAATACAGAGTAATTAAGAATTATCGCGTTTTAACTGAACATTTAGTTGACTTAAATTAGTTTTTGTAACAATGGATGATCAATTTAAAGTGAAATGAAACTCTTAAAATGTGAAAGCGGCAATTTACAAAAAAGCTACACGAATTAATATTTTGTAGTGTTTTAACGTGAGAAGTGAATTATGATGAATTAATTAGAAACAATACAAAAACATAGGTACTTCCAAAATTTTCAAAAAGTATCAAAAAATAAATAAATTATGTACTTGCTTCAATTTAACACTCTGTCATAATAAAATTATTAATAATAGAACTAATAATACCATCTATAAAAAGAATAATAATAATTAATATTTATATAAATCATCTACATTAGATGCAAAGGCCTGTTTACTTTTTTTTTAATACTATCTAATGCTAAAAGAACATTTTGTTTATTACTTTATAATTACTGATGACCTACACCAAAAATACAATTCAAAATATCAGATAACACTTAAAATAAATATCCAGACTTTTTGGAACCAACAACGTATGTAAACAAACAAATATCCCTTCTACAACATTACAATGTAAAACAGGTGATCTTACATCACTATGGAACAGAAAACGAAAAACGGTCCCCTTTGCCGGAGGCTAGTAAATAAATCGACCCTTTGAACAACGGAATATGCAATAAAAAGAATAAGAACACACGTTCCTTGTCTTTTATTCGAAAAATAAATATTACTACCTTGATGAGTGTTATTTCTTGGAAGACAGGAGGTCTTCGCTACTACTAAATTGCAACACCCTTACGGAGTAAATTATGTTTTGATTCAAAATTAGTTCTAAGATGTTAAATTTACATGTATAATAAGGCAGTAATTATACTGAATATTTCAGTCAGTAAAATAATGTGGGATCTGAGTTGAGTTTTTTAGGGTTCCGTAGCCAAATGGCAAAAACGGAACCCTTATAGATTCGTCATGTCTGTCTGTCTGTCTGTCTGTCTGTCTGTCTGTCCGACCGTGTCACAGCCATTTTTCTCCGAAACCATAAAAGCTAGACTGATGAAACTTGGTGAGTAGATGTATTCTGTGAACCGCATTAAGGTTTTTACATAAAAATAGAAAAAAAACTATAAATTTTGGGGGTCCCCGTACTTGAAACTGAAACTCAAAAATTTTTTTTTCATCAAACCCATACGTGTGGGGTATTTATGGATAGGTCTTCAAAAATGATGTTGAGGTTTCTAATATCGTTTTTTTCTAAACTGAATAGTTTGCGCGAGAGACACTTCCAAAGTGGAAAAAAGTTGGTCCCCCCCCCTCTAACTTCTAAAATAAGAGAATGATAAATCCAAAAAAAATATATGTTGTACATTACTATGCAAACTTTCAACGATATTTGGTTTGAACGAGATCTAGTCAGTAGTTTTTTTTTTATACGTCATAAATCGTAAACCGCAAATTTTTTTTTCATTGAACCCATACGTGTGGGGTATCTATGGATAGGTCTTTAAAAATGATGTTGAGGTTTCTAATATCGTTTTTTTCTAAACTGA
This sequence comes from Thera britannica, assembly GCA_939531255.2. Classification (NCBI taxonomy): domain Eukaryota; kingdom Metazoa; phylum Arthropoda; class Insecta; order Lepidoptera; family Geometridae; genus Thera; species Thera britannica. The sequence goes on along the minus strand of OW618034.2, from coordinate 13,723,850 downwards.
ATAGTTTGCGCGAGAGACACTTCCAAAGTGGAAAAAAGTTGGTCCCCCCCCCCTCTAACTTCTAAAATAAGAGAATGATAAATCCAAAAAAAATATATGTTGTACATTACTATGCAAACTTTCAACGATATTTGGTTTGAACGAGATCTAGTCAGTAGTTTTTTTTTATACGTCATAAATCGTAAACCGCAATTTACCTTTCGACAAACTACAAAAACCTTTATATTATGTTAATTGATGCTACGGAACCCTTCATGGGCGAGTCCGACTCGCACTTGGCTGCTTTTTTATACCAGGTGCTGATGGAACAAACATATGGCCCTCCTGATGTTAAGTGGTAACCATTACCTATAACAAAGCATTGCCTCGTCACGCACGTCAGGGACGTGCCCTACGATGGACTGCCTTGGGTTCATCAATATCAATAGATGCTCAGCCTCAGGTGCCGGCAGGTAAGAAATTAAATTTTCAGGTGATAAACAAAGGTTTGGATTGAATGAAGAAAAAACACCGTATGAAACGAACTTCATTCCTACCAGTTGAACTGACAGCATATTATTATTGGTTATGAAGATCGCCGGAAGTCAGGAGATGGAGTAGAAAAGGCTCAAAATCTTTACTTAAGGGCCTTATATTAATGGTCCTTTCAGGCTGATGATAATGGGTTCAGATATGTTTTCAATGCTTCAATCAAAAATCAGTTTTCAATCTCATGCGTATTCAAAATTCAACTGCATACCATTTTTGTGTTTGTGCTCAATATCAAATGACGCAAGATTCACAGGCGCATTACACAAAGTCTATTTCAATTTAATAATGTATTCAAAAATAAATCAATGATAGCAGAATACACTTCAAAACAAGTCAAAGCATCCATCTTCATACTTTCCAATAAAGATGTTGCGCTGACCCTGAGTTCAGAACCCGATTGAAATCTTGACAACGCTGGATTGAGTTCATACAACTTAGAAACTGTGGGAGCGTGCGCATTTATCCGTTTTAAGAATCATAATGCCTAGTTTCTTAAGAACTTGGTTTTATATATACAATTGCTACATAGGTCGTGCGTGACTGAAAATAGACAAGATTGCGGTTTTACAGTATATTTTTTTTATTAATTCACTTATAAACTTCTTACAAATCGTGTTTGAATGTATACAGGGTGTGGCGTAAAGAGTGGATAATCCTTTACCTACGGGTCGGGGGCATCACAACTGTTCAGAAAATAAAAACATGTACCCAATAAAAGTCCCACGGTTTTCGAGTTATTAAACATTTTCGAAATTTTCATTATTTTGTACTTCTGTCCATACTTTTCGATGCCAAGATCACAAATCAAGGAATTTTCTCCATCTGTTTTTTTTATAGCGTTTTTAGATAACTGTTCTATCAAATGATAACTGCCATTGGTATGTCAAAGGTACAGTTTTTTTTTTTGAATTTTTTTTAGAAATAAAAATGTGATTTGCCAATTTTTTCCAAAAGTTAGACCTCCTGTGGTTTAAAAAAAACGTATGGTCACCCTGAGTGGCCAACTAATAAATAACTTGCCTACTTCATTGAAATTCCGAAATGGTATAGCACTTGCTAGTTCCAACTTTCAATGCAAAGAATATTTGTGTTAAAAAAGGGTAAGGGTCATTTTTTCAAATTACAAGTAAGATTTTACATAGCAATCGAATTTACTAAAAACAGAAAATAAAACAAATTAGATATTTAAAATACATTTATTACTTTAAAATTTCTTACAACAAGTGCTCAAAATGGCTTCCACTTGCTCTTATGCAAGCCCTGCATCTTCTAATAAAAGAACGCTTTATCTTGCGCGCATTTTGAGCATTTTGAGCCATTTTGAGCACTTGTTGTAAGAAATTTTAATGAAATAAATGTATTTTAAATATCTAATTTGTTTTATTTTCTGTTTTTAGTAAATTCGATTGCTATGTAAAATCTTACTTGTAATTTGAAAAAATGACCCTTACCCTTTTTTAACACAAATATTCTTTGCATTGAAAGTTGAAACTAGCAAGTGCTATACCATTTCGGAATTTCAATGAAGTAGGCAAGTTATTTATTAGTTGGCCACTCAGGGTGACCATACATTTTTTTTAAACCACAGGAGGTCAAACTTTTGGAAAAAATTGGCAAATCACATTTTTATTTCTAAAAAAAATTCTAAAAAAAAAACTGTACCTTTGACATACCAATGGCAGTTATCATTTGATAGAACAGTTATCTAAAAACGCTATAAAAAAAACAGATGGAGAAAATTCCTTGATTTGTGATCTTGGCATCGAAAAGTATGGACAGAAGTACAAAATAATGAAAATTTTGAAAATGTTTAATAACTCGAAAACCGTGGGACTTTTACTGGGTACATGTTTTTATTTTCTGAACAATTGTGATGCCCCCGACCCGTAGGTAAAGGATTATCCACTCTTTACGCCACACCCTGTATAAACTATCCATGGCTGGTGGCACAATATTTGACATTTATGCTTATAAGTAATAAGTATCTATCATAGGTATTGCAAGTCGATTGAAACTGTGGTTGGATTTCGTGCTATACGTTTTGAAAATACAAAAGTTGGCTAGGTTTATGACTAAGTCAGTGACTATAAATGGGGCTGAGTTTGGTGCTTAAATAACAAAATATAAAGCTCATGAAGAATGGTAACTATAAACCAGAAGACGAATCATAAGCATGGGATCGATAGAGTAGAATATAGACGACTCAAAAAATTTACTCCTGTATAATAGGAGAGACCCATGTTCAGCAGTGAGCTTATTCAGGCTGATGATGATGATCTAATGAAGGGAATAAGAAATTATTTTAATGATGGTGGTTTTATTTGGCTGAGAAATTCAAATTATTTGCGGTTCCAGTAATTTTAGCTAGCGAAAAGGTTTTGTAATAATCGCAACCCAATTTTTAAGAAGTGCTTGTCAAAATTTGCTTCATTTTGAACTGAAGCCAAATCTGTAAACTCCAGTCCATTTTTAATCTAAACAATTTATACTATGTAACTTTGATCAACTACTGTTCAAGAACCTCATTACTTTTAACATGTCCAAACAAACTAGAGCAATCTGTTCCAGAATTTCACGTACCATCTAACAGATGTAAAAACCCTACAAAACAACTATTTCCTAAGAAAAATACCGCTGTCCCAAACAAAAAATTGGAACATAACGGGACAGTACGTGACAAGCCCTCCAGGGCACGGACGCCTTACAAAATTTGCCCTTTTGCTTGAAATAGGCCATTCTGTCATGATACGGCTCGGTAAGCCTGCTTAAGTAGTAGGGGTGGAAAATATTTGAACATTTTGTATTTATTTTGTCTTCAAGGCTTTGTTTACTTCGAAAAGTGAGTCGCTTGTGAAATTACTGTCTGTTTTCGAAGTTTGTTTTGTAATAAGTAACAAGTTAGTTTTACCTATTTCAATATTGCTAGCCATCATAAAGCATTTTCAAGGATTTTGAGTTGTTAGTTGTCTGTAAAGTCGGTTTATTGACGATAGTTGAGCGTGACAACGTCATAAGAAAATACACAGATGTCGAACGCTGCCGAACGTGGAGGCGGGTTGTTCCTCTTTGTCGCTCGTTCCGCGCTCTCGCTTGCACTTCAAGCCTTAAATGGAACGCCTCAGAGCGAGGTAACGCCGCATGAGTCATGTTTTTACGTGCGTGCAGCCGGCTCCATCGAATTATAAGACGCTGTCACGTCAAAAACTATCTTCTTAGATGTACCTAGTTCCTAGAACAATCTAATTGAATCCCATATAATTAGCTGGACAAAATAAAAGAGCGAGCTTTTTCTAATTTTTCTACCAATTTCTTTACAGTTCCGAGTAAGTTATCATTCAAACTATGTTACCGACAAAATTTAAACATTACAATCACAAAACACGATGAACATTTCATCTTTGCCTTATTGTGTGAAAAATGAGCGCTCCCGTCAAATAAAACATTACTCTTAATCCCGAAGGGCGAGCCTGAAACATTATGATTTATTAAAGAACACAGCCTGGTTTTGCTTCAGGAAAAAGAACATTTCGAGAAAAATAAGAGATAGTTAATCTGATGACCTTATAATAAATAAATAAAATATAAACTTTATTTCAGACCTTGATCAATAGGGGTAAGTAACACGATAAAATAACTTGGAACTATGTTAATAATAAACAAGTAAGTATATGTACACGCACACGTATTACATAAACTCTACGCGAGAGATGGGTCCAAGCACAGCCTACCAGTGTCTCATAAAACATAGCCATAAACATATCAAACTTTAGGTAAGAACAAAGAAAACTTAAAAGATGTTAAATACAAATTAAAAATCTTAAAGAGCAAAAAAAATAAATACACTGCTAATAAAAAACTTGTGAAATCGACTTCATGGCCAAACTGCTAAAGCAATTTTGATGAAATATAAAAGGGACTAATCTGAAAGCACTACGTTTCAAATAAAAACAAAACTATTTTTTCAATTCGGCTCATAAATGACGAAGGTTCCTCAATATCTAGACTTGACACATAAATTTGATTCTACTTCTCTGACAGCTTCTCTTGAAAATAGTCTCGCATCAATACTATTCATATTTCGAGAACCACTTTCAATCATCAATCGTGCTAGTCGTGTCGTTATTTGAAAAGGGCTTGGCGCAAAGCTTCTATAAAATGAATTTTAATGTATTTCCTACAACCTAGAGTCAAGAAACATAAAAGTACCGGAAACAGACTAGACGTCGCTCTAATGAATTATAAACAACGTTCATTGTTAGTATTTTGCACTTTTTCTGGAAATAACTTTATGGAAATTTTGTATACTTCAGAAAAGGAGAAGCTTCTTACTTATCCAGGAGGCCTGCCACGAACTCTGCCTGGCTCTGGTTTTGAGTCTGTGAGAGTGTTGACTAACTAAATCCTACTTTGAAACTAAGCATTACTAGTGAGACCATCTTTTATTTTTGTGAACAAAAATTCGCTATCAAACGTCTTTATAAATAAATTTCCAATATCATTATTAAAACTCTCCAAGTTAGTTGGCAATCCAATAGTTCGTATATTTCTATCATCACTTAAGGTATGCCATTTCTATTTTTCTGTCTCTCATCATTTTCGTCATCATCAGCCTGAAGTTTACTGATGGACCCAACCCTCATACATTTTTAAAAAGAAAGATTTTGAGCTTCCTTCATCAATTGATTCCCCTTGACTTCATCTGTCAATAATATAGGATCTATTTCAGAAAGTCTACATTATTTCTTACTTTTCTTTTCTACTTCAGTTTAGCTATAGTAAACGAACTCTGCAAAGAATTAAGTCGGTTCTTAGTCAAACGGATGTTTTAGTACATTAAGCTAAGTACTATAAGTTCTTATTATTTTATTAAACAACTAATAAAGGTAATACCTAGTTATTAACCAAGTTCTTATCGTTGATCTGCAAAGCTGCTAATATTATTGAGTTGTTCCATTAAGCCTTTTTAATCCACTAGAATAATCTTTGCATTTATTTATGCAAACGCAAAATTATAATTCAGCAAAACTTTGCGACTTTGAACCTTATCCTGAAACTGATGAAGTCCACTTTGCTTGTTAAATATTTTTGTTATAATTTAACCCAACCCTTGTTTTAGGCGTGTCAGTATCATTTGAGCTAAGCATAGTTATTAACAAGATTTTGCTATTGATTTTTTATTACAAATCTAAATAGAAATTGTCTTGGATTCGATTAACTTCTTGTGTGAAATGTCTACGAGTTTGTGACGCAAGAAATATTGAATGGATATCGTGTTGATCAAGGAGTACCATTAGCACCAGTGTGTCATGTTATCAAGACGCTTGATACCTCAAAAAATATAAAACAAATCGGTTGTCTGTAAAGTCGGCTTACTGACGAAAGTTGAACGTGACAACGCCATACAGCTGTCCACGTGGACGCATCGCTCACTCAAGTAGGAGAGAGACAGTTGTCGAACGCTGCCGAACGCGGATGCTGATTATACCTCTTTGTCGCTCGTTCCACGCTCTCGCTTGCACTTCAAGCCTTAAAAGGAACGCCTCCGAGCGAGGTAACGCCACATGTGTTATGTTTTTTCGTGCGTGCAGCCGGCTCTATCGAATTATTAGACGTTGTCACTTCAAAATTTAAAACATTGCTTCAAACTTGTTCACCATTGTATATCACAGTTTAGGAGATATCAGTACATTAGAAATATTTCGCTGTTCTACTTTTATTTAAATTCATAATCATGGGCTAGTCAAAACTATTGACGAAGTAACAGAACTTGAATTACAAACGTATGAAATTAATTTCGATAGTGACAGAAGCTGATGCTATAGAAAATAGTTTGATGAGCAAAACACAACTTCTACAACGTAAATAACTTTCATAATGTGAAAATACTAATGATGCACCTAACGTTATTAAATTTATGTTAGCCAATATCTATAGACCATTGCAAAATGATCTGTATAATTATAAGTTTAATTTGGGCATTCATTCGTGGCTCCATACGATACAACCGCGGCAAAATAAAGCCTTATTATGTGACATCATAATCTGTTCACCCGTTTGCAAAGATATGTGTGAACAAAAATAAGCGCAATCTGTTCACCCGTTGCAAAGATGTCATCATCAACTTATATCAGTCCACTGCTAGACGATTGTTTCTCGTAAAACGCGCCACTCTGAGCCCGCAAAAGTGTTTGTGAACAAAAATAAGCGCAATCTGTTCACCCGTTGCAAAGAAAGATGTGTGTGAACAAAAATAAGCACACACTCACAAACTTGAGATCTGTAGTTTCCTTACCAGTGCCATGACGGTCAAATACTTTGATATAGTTCGATATAAAACCTAAACCAGTAACATTATTTACAAATCCTATAAGGAACTTAAATTTTGAAACGACTCAGCCACTGTCTACCCTTACAAAATTACAGCCAGCCTGCAGCCAAGGAAATTTTCACTCACAGTCGCACCATCAATAACAATTGTCACAGCATTGTCCAGTTATTCATACTGGGAGCGTTGGCTATGAAATATAAACATGATAGAACCTGGACACAGGTATAGAGGACAGCTGGATTACTACGGCTGAAGACTGAAGACTTCACTGCACCTTTACCAAGCCTTGTATACAGTGTGACTTTGCTGAATCTTCGTTTTACAGAAGGTTTGTCCGCATCAGGGTTGTTATGTTACAGAAATTAAAAAAGTAACGTACAAAATAGCTGGGACTCGACACCTTTAAAACTCAGGTTTTAGAGGCATTGAATCCCAGTTATTGTGCCTCTTCTCCAATAAATACAGTGCCTGAGTCTGAGTCTAGCCTTAAGCTTAGATTTTTGTTATTTTTCAACGTAGAGTCGTCAAAAATCTAGGCTGAGCTGAAATCTGAGGCTCGGCTCAGACTCAAGCATTGCTTTTGCATATGGGCCTATGTCTATCACTAAAGCCAAAAGTTTAAAGTCATGACTGTCTTTATTATAGGTTGATTTTTCAAACATGTTGAGCGTACTTCATTTCGGCGAACGAGTCATCTCATGTTTTGTTTGAATTTTTTTGATGACCAAACTATTCAGCAGTTCTATTTCCAACAGATGGGAAGTTCCTTTGCCTTCCATTTGTTAAGGTTTATGTAATGCACAAGCTAAGATGGACTCCCTGCGGTAACCCCGCGGCTGGATGCAGGATCGTGGGCTACTGGTGCGGTCGGCTCACGAAGCCATTTGTCTACCGCTCGCGGGCTCTGCGCAATTTGCATCAGTGGACCCGCCCAACGGCTTCCATACAATTGTTCCTTCCAGATATACAGCATCTGTGTCTTTTTGCTCTTGACTATTGATGGTTTTGCTATTGGGAAGACTAAATATTTCACCAAGGAAAAAAACAAATCATTCAGTCTGTAGAATGTATTTTTCCCTCATAATACTCATATTGATGTTATTCTTTTGCAAAGACTTTACAATTAACTAGAAAATCTTATTTTATATCAGTTTTTGTAAACTTTTGCATTCTTAAACTTTCATTAAGAGTGTTGGGTACACGAACAGCTATAATTTTCTTTGTATTATTTCAATCAAGTAGATGAAAAGTGGGAAAAATACTAAAAAGAACGACCAGTAACTACAAAAATTCAGAGAGAAAAAGCAAACTTTGTATGATATGGCCTTTATCAAACTCCATGTATAATTGATGGGTCAATCTTTTTGTAAAAAAAAATCCTTGAAGATGAAACAGTGAAAGAGCCCAGAGATATACAAACCACGTAATCAAGTAAAATATCCCGAGATTTCAACAAAACTGAATCTGACAGAAATATGACGCTAAATAGGCGGCAACATTAAAAATTCAGGGAAACCGAGACACTGATGTAACATGCAAATTGTGCAAGCCACAAGACAGATTACTTCGTGAGCTCCGGTAGCAAACCTCCGTGTAGAGCCGACTTAGGGCTTCATTCTGAAGTCAGCGACTTGCTGATGTGAAATCGTAACCTTTTTATTCCATGCGATGACTATTGAGAACCTAATATAGAAAACTATTCAGGCCTACGCATATCTAGGCGATGGCGATTAGCTGAAACGCTGTCAAATATCGCTGTCATATTTGACAGCGTTTCTCGTGATCGCCATCGCCTAGATGTGCACAGGGCGTCGATTCTAGCAACTCAAATAACTCAAACGATCGCTTAGATAGATAATATTGTCAATTGTCGTCTATTTATTACACCTATATGTAACAAAAAGTAAATATTTATTATTATACTATTCAGGAACCTAAATTAAAGATTACCATAAAATTAATTTTTTTTTCACAACTTTAAAGATCGGTAGAGGCCTAAAGACAAAGTTTTATAATGTTTAAAAAAATAATTTCGTAATCTATGATCAATTACACAACTTTTGAGAGGTCTTGCGTTAACAGAAACCAAAAAAAAAAATCTCGGGACACCCTAGTCTGCATCACTCCATGTATCAGTTCAGTACAACAGCACCTTAACACGTTCATAATTCAAAACCTCAGTATCGGAACCCAGGAGATTTTATAAGGCACAATAAAAGGGGTTTATTTGCTAGCTCGGAGCGGGAAACCTCTTATTTAGACTGGATTCCCTCTGTTTGTTTACTAGCAAATGGATAATGCAACGAGGGACCTAGTTTTAACTATCGCACTGGTTTACTACTAGTGCTTGTGATTCAATACAATATCGATTTCACCTCCTGTTGATCCAGATAATAAACTGATAACCTTTACTGGTACCTAATTAAAAAATAAATGGATAAAAAAATTGTGGACAATCCACAAAACACTATCTAGCCCCAAATTGAGCAGAACTTGTATGATAGGAACCTTGCTGATAACAAAAACTGAACTGAATGTATTATTATGATGTTTGTTGAAGGTTCTCGAATGGCGACCACGAACCGGAAGACGAAACGTAGGAGCCCACTGGTGCCGGTGGGTGGGTCATAGATGGACCGACGACATGGCTAAGATCGTGGGAAGTCGGTGGATGGAAAGGGCTCAGAATCGTTCTTCCTGCAAATGTGTAGGGGAGGCCTATGTCCAACAGTGGACTTCTTCAGGCTGACGATGTATATTTTCTTTTGTTTAGGAAATTGTCTGAACTCATTACAAGACCACTTCACCTGAATTCCATTTTTTGCACAGCATTTAATCAATAGAAAACTGTTATAAGGTACGCCGGAAATCTGACGAAATCTTTAACTTTTTTCCAGTTCAACTGACAATACAAACGAGAGGGAACGCGGAGATGCAGTTAGCAATCTCTCCTCAACAATAGGATGCGACAAAAACATGCCGATTAGAAAGAAGTCACGTAGAATATTAAAAGCCCTTAGGAGTTTCGACACAGAAGACTTCTGATACTTGGTAGTAAGTAGGTTAGATAGAAGGTTCCCTCTGTTGCTTTTTAGGCCTACCACAAGCTCTATCTGGCTCTGTCTCTGGCTCTGGTCTTGAATCTGTGTTAGTGCTCACCAGTGTGTACTGTGTGTACGTTTTGACGTAGGATTTAGTTAGTCAACACTCACACAGACTCATAACCAGAGACATAGCCAGACAGAGCTAGTGGTAGGCCCAGGTTTGGTTTAAAAAAAATAGCAGTTGGTCAAACTCTGGTGACGTTTCATTGACTGGCCTTTCAGCTCAATTGGTAGTAGCTCTGCCTTCTGTGCCGTAGGTTGTCGGTTCGATCCCCACCGAGAACAAATATTTGTGTGGTGAACGCAGAGGTTTGTCTGGGTATTATAATTATGGCATTCGAAATATGTTTTAAAAAAAAAAATTAAGTGTTGTATCAGCTATCTGGTTCCCATTAGTACAAGCTCTGCTTAATTTAGGGCTAGGTAGTGTTGTGTAGATTGTTCACAATTTTATTTATTTTATTAGACGTAAGCTCTTCATTACAAAGAAATCATTTAATTTACCTATGATATTAACATTTTCAAGATTGTTTGCTCTTTGAACTTCATAGCAGTTCAAAAAACCAAAGATACATGCCTGTTTCAACATTAAAATAAAAATGACTGATCGAAAAATAAACAAAATAGTAAGTAGTTAAAACCAACTAGATATTAATTCTCTCGCACGATGCTTGCTGACTGAGACATGACTAGCTGTGAGCGATGGATGCCCAAGGCACACTTGAGCGATATCATTTTCAACTTGTTAAAATATATCAGTGTATACAAACCAGTAGGCCTGCCACAAGCTCTGTCTGGCTCTGGTTTTGAGTCTGTGTGAGTGCTCACCAGTTTATTATAGTGTGTCGTTGTGACGTTTGAACGTTAGTAGAACGTAGTCAACACTCATACATACTCAAAACCAGAGCCAGAGATAGAGCCAGACGGCGCTTGTGATAGGCCTACAGGCTGGCCAACTAGCTGTCTTTACAAAATATTTCAAAACTTGTGCTTGTACTTGAAGAGTATTCCAAAACATAGCCTTATTTTGTTAAATTTGATAGTGACACATCTAAGCTTGCTGGGGTAGCGATCAGTGAAATACTGTCAAATATGACAGCGATATTTGATATTTGATTTGCGTTCGGTACAACAGATTTTTGTTCTGCACTCTCCTACGGTGCGTGGTTCTGCAGATCATCACGCACAGCGCACGACGACGCACGGCAACGCACACAGAAAGGGCTCCTGTGCTACCGCGCACCTCGGTGCACGAGACCGTTCCCATGGTGTGTCGTGCGAGCTAATCCGCCTCCGTGCGCGATATCACACACCGGTGGGAAGGGGCTATAAGCCATCATTTCAGCAGTCACTCTTTTCTTACTCATGCCATTCTTCACACTATCCATCTACTTCTATGCCCATCCACATTCATATCTATTTATCCATATAAATAGATATGAATGTGGATGGGTATGGTATATATTATAAAGTGTTTAGGATAGTTATTCATTAAAAACAAATCAAAGTAGTGGTTCACTTCTAGACCGCTCAATAATAAACTCTAAAATTATATTACTCGACTGTTAAAACGTTTCTTGGAATAAGATTGTAAATAAATGAAACTGCCTCACTCAAAGACGCCAACTCATTTTAACACGATCTTATTAGTTTCTGGCGATGTACAATTACGGATAGCATACGGAACTTTGGAAGTTTCGCATTCTGTTTGTTTTTTTATACATCTACTTGTAGAAACAAAAATATGGCCCACCTGATGGTAAGTGAAAACCATCACCACGATGCCCTGCGTCCATCGACTTGAGACATACAAATGGTAAACCTCACGTGTCTGCAATAGAAATAGGCATTGTGGTAAAAAGCACTACCTTCATGCCTAATTCTGCCATGAAGCAGCATTGCTGTGTTTCGGTTTGTAGGGTGTCGGTGGGTGCCGGTGAAATTACTGACACATAAGACTTAACATTTGTATATCTCAAGTCTCTCAGAACTATCATTCTGTAGATCTTAGAGGACGTAACTTAGCATAAACAAAACAGTCGAGCATATAACCTCCTCTTTTTTAAGCCGGTTAAAATAGTAAATTGGGATTGGGATTGTGAGTGTGGCTGTAAATGGCCACAATTTGCTATGTTACCTTGTTTACTTTAGTAGTAGTTACTGTATGTACACGCCGCGCGCTAACCGCAACGTCAGGAGCCTTGCGGGACGCGAGGCGCGGGGCGCGGGGCGAGAGGGGACCTCCGATTCATTAGCCTCTGAGACACTGACGAAGGCGCGCTCACGCACCTTCCTTAATTTATACCTTAAATACTGAATCTTGTTAGTATTCTAATAATATACTCTGCACAGCGATATTACATGTTTCAGTCAAACCTACCTACTTACTAGACTTGTCACGCCGCTGACAAAGTTCCCAACGTGGGGCACGAGACCGGGCGAGGAGAAGATCCAAGAAACGCAGCCGGCAAAACTACGTGTCAAGATCGCCGTCCAGTTAAGTCGTGCTTTCCTATATCTATCCTTTAACAAAATACTCCCTCCTTCGATCTGTACCGAAGTGAGCTTGTTCTTTGCGAGTATAGTAGCAATCCTTTGTGCTAAATTGTGTTTTGTGCTAACGCTGACGCGCCATTTTGTTGTCATTACGCGGCACTTGTAATTCTGTTTCGTTATTTAGTAGATTGGTTGCCGTAATTTAAATTCATAATCTTAAAGTTTTATAAGCATTTCGTAGGTCAAATTACCTACCTAACTTCCTGTAATGTCGACTTCCGATCAACTTGACAAGTTGGAAGGCGAAGGTTCTGGCAATCTTAGTAAAGAAAAAAAATTAATAAACATGCTAAGGTCCATGAAGGGACGCCTAACGAGATTTGAAAATTATGTATCTTCTTTACAAACGTTACATTTAAAAGATGTGACGAGTGTACAGATCAAAGAGTTGTCTTTTCGTTTGAGTAAGGTACAGTCCATGTTTTCAGAATTTGATGAGATAGAAAATAAATTAGAAACTGTTCACGATGATCAACTTGAACTTGAGGAATTAGAGGATAGGTTCTTTCTCGGGATATCTATGGCTCAGGAAATAATCGAGTCTTTTTCCCAGTCGCAGCTTCAGATCAAGGATGGTAGTGAGCATTCGCATAGGTCAGGTTGCAATAGTTGCGATCATAATAGTGCGATTAAGTTACCTACGATCAAGTTACCTACTTTTGACGGTAACTACCTAAAGTGGCTTGAATTTAGAGATACGTTTGAGTCACTAATTAACCAAAATGAATCTATCTTAGACATAAATAAATTCCATTATTTGAGATCGTCATTAGAAGGAAGTGCAACCATTGTCATAAAATCTATTGAGTTCACTTCAAAGAATTATAGCACAGCTTGGAATCTTTTGTGTGAACGCTACGATAATAAGAAGATTCTCATAAATAATCACTTAAAGGCGCTATTCAACATGGATCCGTTAGTACGTGAATCTCATAAAGCAATTCGGTACCTAATCGATCATTTTCTTAAGAATTTAAGGGCGCTTGAGAACTTAGGCCAACCAATCGAAAAATGGGATGTTCTCATTAACTTTATCATTAGTTCAAAATTGGATTCAGTTACTTCTAGAAAATGGGAGGAGTTTAAAAATACTTTAACCGACTTGCCATCATTAGCAGATTTAACTCAATTCTTACGCAATCGCGCCGACATTCTTGAAACCATGTCTATCAATCGTAACGATGTACCTAAACCTGAAAATAGGGTAATAAGGGATAGGGATCAAAAGAAACCAGAATATAATGCTCAAAAAACTTTATTTCAACCAAAACCTTCAAAAAGCTTCGTAACCGCAACTGGTTCTAAATCAAGACATACCTTAACCTGTCCAATGTGCAAGCATGAGCACAGAATAGTAGAATGCAACGCCTTTAAAGACTTACCTCCTGAAGTTCGATCCCGCGAAGTCATAAAGTTAAATCTTTGTTCGAATTGTCTACGGAGAGGTCACGCTGTAGAAGACTGTCGTATGCTAGGTACCTGTAGGGAGTGTGGACAAAAACATAACACGCTCTTACACTCACCTGCAGTTGGCGATACTACCGCAGAATCCTCGTCGGTTCCATCGAGTTCAGTGTCGCTCTCCGCACAAACGACTGGTCAGGTTCTATTGTGCACTGCCTTGGTCAGGGTCATTGACCCAAACAGTAACACTACTTTCCTTGCTCGCGCACTCCTCGACTCGGGAAGTCAGTCTTCCTTCATAACTGAAGCCCTGAAACATAAAATGGGTATAATCAGTCAAAAAACAAATTCTTTATCAGTATCTGGTATAAATAATTCACGCGTTTCCATAACAGACAGCTGCAAGCTCACTTTACAGTCGCTCAAGCAATCTTTTGAAGCCTGTCTTAGAATGTATGTAGTGCCTCAAATAACTGGCTACTTACCTAACGCTCCGATCAACATTACTGACCTTAACTTACCGGTAAATCTTCAGTTGGCGGATCCAACCTTTCACCTTCCCTCCGAAGTTGACATGCTCCTTGGTGCGGAAGTCTTCTTCGACGTGATCTCTTCAAGACAGATTAGACTAGGACGTACTAAGCCCATTCTTCAAGAGTCCAAGTTAGGCTGGCTAGTGGCAGGTCCTATTCATAATATCAACCATAAAAAACATAACGTAGTTCAATGCAATTTTACCAAAGAAATTAGTGATAAATTAACGAAGTTCTGGAGTCTTGAGGAAGTTCCATTGTCAAAACTCACTATGTCACCTGAGGATGAATTTTGCGAACAACACTTTATTGAAAACACTAAACGCTTAGATAACGGCAGGTTTTGTGTTAAAATGCCTTTTCGGGAACCACCAGAGCAAGCGCTTGGTAGTTCATACATGATGGCCGAAAAGCGTTTCTTCAATCTTGAAAAAAAGCTTGAAAAATATCCTGATCATAAAGAAAGCTACACTAACTTCATAAAAGAGTATGAACAACTGGGTCATTTATCTAAAGTGGATAGGCCACAGTTTGGATATTTTATGCCACATCACTCTGTCATCAGAACAAAAAGCGAAACAACAAAGCTTCGCGTTGTTTTCGATGGCTCCGCTAAAACATCATCAAAAAAATCATTAAATGATATTCAGTTAATTGGCCCTGTCGTGCAGGATGACCTCTTTAACATATTGATTCGATTTCGTCAGCATAAATTCGTTCTAACAGGTGACATTCAAAATTTCTATCGTCAGATTGCCATATGTCCTTCTCAAAGGCATCTGCAGCTTATCCTTTGGCGAGACAAAAAGTTTGATTCTCTTGATACCCTCGAATTACAAACGGTGACGTATGGGACAGCCTCTGCCCCATTCTTAAGCACTAGGTGTCTCAAACAGCTTGCCTTAGAATGCAATGATTCTTTTATATCACAAGTGATTCAAAATGATTTTTATATAGACGACATGTTAACGGGAGCATCAACCGAGCAAGAATTGCATCATATTTATGTCAAGGTCACGGAGGTACTTAGCTCGGCATGCTTACCAATTCATAAATTCCGAACTAATTGTCCTCAAATATTCGAACAAGCAACCGAGACTCAATGTCTTAATCTAGACAAAGAGTCTAGTGTCCTGGGAGTCATGTGGGCACCAGACACTGATACTTTACGATTCGCCATTAACATCGAACATAATCAACAAAAGGTTACTAAAAGAGAAATTTTATCAAATACTAGTAAAATTTTTGATCCTCTTGGTTTGCTAAGTCCCTGCACTATCGCATTAAAAATATTGCTTCAAAGGTTATGGCTAGTGAAACTTGAATGGGACGATGACGTACCTACAGACATAAAAAAAATGTGGCAGAAAATGATAGGTAACCTAGATATCTTGCTTACAGTTGCTATACCTAGGTGCACACTCTGTGCTTCACCCGTTACGACAGAGCTTCATTGTTTTGTAGATGCGTCACAAAATGCTTACGCTGCCTGTATATACTTACGAACCATAGATACCTATAATAGCATAACAATCAATCTACTTTGCGCGAAGACTCGAGTCGCACCCATTAAGCCGCTTACGATACCGCGTCTTGAACTATGCGCGGCCCTCCTAGGCGCTCGTCTCGCAGTCAAGGCGTCAGATGCACTTCGTTGCAAGCTCAATCATAAATATTATTGGTCTGATTCCACCATCACTTTAGCGTGGATTAAAACCCAACCACAACTTCTTAAATCATTTGTCTGTAATCGTGTCAATGAAATTCGTGAGCTAACTGCTCACTCCTTATGTTCGTGGAGGTACGTACCTACGAACACCAATCCTGCGGACATGGCATCGCGAGGTATTGAACCTACCATGTTGTCAAATTCAGATTTGTGGTGGCGCGGACCTTCCTTCCTCTTGAGTCAGGAAAAAGAATGGCCACAAGCACCAAACACCAAAATCGATATACCTGAAGTAAAAAGTGTTCTCAAAGTTCATAATTCGACCGACTTACCTAACTTCGTAGACTTTTGTAGGTATTCCAATTCCAACAGAATAATAAGAGTTTACGCCTACGTATTCAGGTTCATAAATAATTGTAAAAATAAAAACAAAAATACTAATCCATTATTAAATAGCGAAATTGACAATTCACGAGAATTCTTGATAAAAAAATGTCAGTTAGAATCATATTCATCAGAAATAAATACCTTACTCAAAGGAAACATGCTCAAATCTAAATGTACTATTTTACAGTTGGCTCCTTTTATTGATACTAAAAGCGGAATATTGCGAGTAGGTGGTCGCCTTAATAATTCCACTCTTCATTTTGAACAAAAACATCCAGCGTTATTAGATGGTAAACATCACTTTACTAAAATACTAATGAGAAGCGAGCACCTTCGCCTTTTCCACGCTGGCCCTCAATTGCTACTCAGCTCATTTAGAGATCAGTATTGGCCAGTGGGTGGAAGAAACTTGGCGCGAAGCATTGTTCGTAAATGTATAATTTGTAGTAGATTTAACGCTAAGACTATGGAGCCTTTCATGGGAAACCTGCCTTCAAATAGGGTTTCTCAATCTTATCCCTTTCAAACATGTGGTGTTGACTTCGCTGGCCCGTTCATGATTTCTAGTAAGACTGGCCGTGGTAACAAAATATCAAAATGTTACTTGTGTTTATTTATTTGTTTTTCTACAAAGGCAGTTCATTTGGAAACGGTCAGTGACCTCAGCACACAAGCTTTCATTGCAAGTCTGAAACGTTTTATTGCTAGAAGAGGAAAGCCTGATAACATTTGCTGTGACAACGGTAAAAACTTTGTCGGGGCAAATAATGAATTAGGTAGGTTACTGCGGGCCAATCTTCGCAATATTAAGGACTATTCTGCAGACGAGGGCATTAAATTCACCTTCAACCCCCCCTATTCACCCTCACTAGGAGGTCTCTGGGAAGCAGGCATTAAAAGCGCTAAGCATCACTTAAAACGCATAGCGGGAAATGCTACTTTAACTTTCGAGGAGTTGAGTACGCTTTTTACGCAGATCGAAGCGATCCTCAACTCCCGACCCCTTACTCCTTTGACATCTGACCCAAGCGACCTTTCCTCTCTCACCCCAGGGCACTTCCTGATTGGGCGGCCACTGACGTCGCTGCCATCACCTCCGGCGCCAGACGTGAGCACACGGAGCCGCTGCCGGTACCGGATGATCGAGGGACTGCGCTTTCAGTTTTGGGCCCGATGGAGAAACGAGTACCTATCTGAACTACAACAGCGTTACAAAGGGCGCATCCACAACAAAGATATTCAAGTTGGAGATCTCGTCGTTTTCAAAGAAGATGGACTCCCGCCGCTCAAATGGAGAATTGGCAAAGCCGAACGCCTGTACCCGGGGTCCGACAATGTATGCAGAGTGGCAGACTTCTTAACGTTCAGAGGCGTAGAACGGCGCGCACTAAACAAAGTCTGCCTCCTCCCCATTGAATCTTGAAAAGGATCTTTCAAGGCCGCCGAAGATGTACACGCCGCGCGCTAACCGCAACGTCAGGAGCCTTGCGGGACGCGAGGCGCGGGGCGCGGGGCGAGAGGGGACCTCCGATTCATTAGCCTCTGAGACACTGACGAAGGCGCGCTCACGCACCTTCCTTAATTTATACCTTAAATACTGAATCTTGTTAGTATTCTAATAATATACTCTGCACAGCGATATTACATGTTTCAGTCAAACCTACCTACTTACTAGACTTGTCACGCCGCTGACACTGTATAAGCACTTGTCTGTCGAAATCGTTACTTATCGCTTTTGTGCGGATTCCGGTATCTTGATGTTGCGAAAGTTTGTACTAAAGCTTCTTAAAAAAACGGTACCGTCATTGTGTGACGCCTCAATCTGAGTCTCCATCTAATAGCCCCTTCCCACAGGTGTGTGATATTGCGCACGGAGGCGGATCAGCTCGCACGACACACCATGGGAACGGTCTCGTGCGCCGAGGTGCGCGGTAGCACAGGAGCCCTTTCTGTGTGCGTTGCCGTGCGTCGTCGTCAGCTGTGCGTGATGATCTGCAGAACCACGCACCGTAGGAAGGCAGCATAATTGAGTAAATGGTACGTGTATCATCATGATCATCGTGTTTTATCATGATTGGCCAGTTGTAGTCCCTTGTCGACCTGAGAAAGTTATTATAAGCTCCATTAGAAGTGCATGTAGCTTCTAAATAACATTTTAAAGCGTGTATTCGGTTCAAGATTGTTATCAAAACTCAGACTTACTTACAGACTTATAGGAGGAGATTGTCAATTCGGTTGTATTTTTTTAATGTCTGTTATCGCATAACTTTGCAGTTTATTGACCATTTGTAAGTTTTGTTTTATCTGGAAGGTCTTAAAAATTGGTCCTATAGTAATTTCATTAAAATCGATTCAGTAGTTTAGCTATGAAATTGGTTTTACCGTTTTTAGGGTTCCGTAGCCAAATGGCAAAAACGGAACCCTTATAGATTCGTCATGTCTGTCTGTCTGTCTGTCTGTCTGTCCGTCCGACCGTGTCACAGCAATTTTTATCCGAAACCATAAGAGCTACACTGATGAAACTTGGTGAGTAGATGTATTCTGTAAACCGCATTAAGATTTTTACACAAAAATAGAAAAAAAACTATAAAATTTGGGGGTAAAAAATTTTTTTTTGAGTTGCAGTTTGTAGTATGGGGATACTACAAACTGCAACTCAAAAAATTTTCGTCGAACCCATACGTGTGGGGTATTTATGAATAGGTCTTCAAAAATGATGTCGAGGTTTCTAATATCGTTTTTTTCTAAACTGAATAGTTTGCGCGAGAGACACTTCCAAAGTTGAAAAAAGTTGGTCCCCCCCCCTCTAACTTCTAAAATAAGGGAATGATAAAACTAAAAAAAATATATGTTGTACATTACTATGCAAACTTCCAACGATATTTGGTTTGAACGAGATCTAGCCAGTAGTTTTTTTTTTATACGTCATAAATCGTAAACCGCAATTTACCTTTCGACGAACTACAAGAACCTGTTTCCTGTTTATTTTTTGTATATTATGTTACTTGATGCTACGGAACCCTTCATGGGCGAGTCCGACTCGCACTTGGCTGCTTTTTTTTTTAAACTTCACTTCTTTAAAGAATCAAAGTTAGGACTGACGGACAACGCATATCCTAAATCAGACACATATTGTTCCATGAATGGAGGTCCGTTTGTATTAGAGGCCGTTTTTGCGAAACAGAAAAAGGTAAACAGAAGTTTACGTCATCAGCAAGACGCGGGCTTTAAAAATCTAATTGACGTGAAACTAGTTGTAGTAAATAACTAGGAATTACTGTCTGATGTCAAAATGCCACTATTTATCAAAACAAAGACATGACCTATCGACACATCAAAGACCCGATCGTTTTATCAATGACTAGCGATTGGTGCTAGCACGTTTAGCAACGTTGAGTTATTATTCTGATGGGTGACTGCTCTTGCTCATTACAACAATGTTTATCTCCCATACTATATTTTTAGTTTAGCGTGACGTCTTTCAATGTTTTAAATATGTAAGCCAAAATAATTTTCGTCAAATATCTAAGTATCCAATTGTACTTGCTGAAGCATGGAAGTTTAGAATTCGCTAAAGACCGTCCTGTAACTTCTTTAAAATCAAAGTAAATGAATAGCCCAACATTTTTTCCTTGCCTTTTTGCCCGTTTCTTGATATTGGTTCAAACTAAAAACACAACCATGCAAGCCTTTATGCTTGGTTGACGATGCGTCTTTGAAGAAAAAAATGCACACATAAACTGCCAATAAGACTGGCTTAGGTTCTATAGAACTTTCTTTTTGTGTTAGCCCTCAAACGCATAAATATAAGCATTCGACGGATAGGCGTCATCGTGCTTAGACAATAAACTCCTTCGTCCGCGGTCGAAGCAATCAGAACCGCGGTTAGGCCCCACAGACAAATTGTAAAGCTTAATTAGTTAGGGTAGAAATGCTCACTTTTAATTATCTAGAGACTGGCTGTTGCAGTTGGATTCACTCGAGTTTAAATTCTTTAAAAAAAAGTTCATAGGTTAGGTATAGGTCATAAGTTTTATTCATAAAAACTTCAGAATAGAGTGAGTTTAATTTATTATGAAAACGAGGTATCACCTAAATAATGTGGTTGATTACTAATGACTTGTTCGTTTATTGAATTCCATTAGTTTACTACTTCATAATAATTTATTTCCTTGCTATTTAATTGAAAGGCAGACAAACATGCAAACAGATTTCTCTCGTAAACAAAGTGTAAAAGCAGTTGCAGTAAAAAATGAGGCAATTTGTAAAACGTATTTTGCTTATCAGTCCGTTGAAAGGAATCGCGATAAATATCCGAAAGCTAAAAGCTGAGGTTTCCTGATGACAATCTTTGCGAAGTGTATTACATACAGATGCGTGTACCGGTTTGGGATAAAATCATGTTTCCTTGAGCTGGTGGCCAACTGCTGGAAAAGGTTTTAGAACTTCTTAAAGCTTCCTCATGTGTGTACTTCTTGATTGCAGCAATATTTTCAATAATATAGGCTTGCGTTTGACCTCAATCTCACCTACTGTAAAGTGATGATGCGGTAGGCGATGTAGCACGCTAACTTAGAAGATACCTGTTCACATTACTCTTAAAAACATCCAAGTTATAATATTAAGTTATATTTTTCAGACCAATCGGTTATTATTTTTCTGCCGTGAAGAAGCTTTGCTGTTCTTCGGTTTGAAGGGTGTGGGTGCTGGTGAAATTACTGGCACGTGAGGCTAAACATCTGTATGCCTCAAGTTGATGGACATACTATATCAGTGATCAAACGGTGAAGGAAAACATTGTGAGGAAGCCGGAATATCGTAGAATCGAAAATATGTGTCAAGTGCACGAAAGGAGCCTCTTGAGACGCACATAAAAGCCTTTAACCACACTTGGTTCAAAAGAATCAGTGACACGATAAGAAGAAGGCCCAAATGATGAACCCGCGCTACCAGCTATACCATAAATGCCTGTGATTGGCTAAAATATGATGTACTCAACTTGTAACTCCCTCAAATGTTGGGTAAGAAATTTTGTAAATAAACGCAAACGAAGCCAAAAGTGCTAGTCTTCTTGTGATAAACAGTTTCATGCACGGTTGTAAAGAATAATAGCGAAAGAACAACACCTTCTTTGTTTACAGTTAAAGTTGAGGTTTTTATGATGCAACTCTTACTCATAGCACTTTGGTTAAATAACGTGTTGCTTCTTATTCAGGATGTCAGCCGATGCAAAAGACTTCCTGAAAATGGAGGAAGGTGGATCACCATGATCATTAGCTTAAAAATTCACTACAGGGTGCAATAGGCCTTCCTTTCATTTCGAGGATAGTTCCAGTTTGTGTTACGCGTTCTCCAGCAGCTGTCGATTTGCTAGTCCACCTAGACCCAGTTTTGCTCTTTCGGCTACTAATTCTTAGAGCTAGTTAGTGACTTTTGTTTTTCTACGAAATACAATGATGATGATGATGATAGCCACTACCTTTTCATCACACACATCATGGACGGAGAAAAACTCGAAATGTTATTCTGCCAGTAATTTGAATTTCACAGAATGTACACCTAACCTAAGTACCTAAGTTAAAAAACAAACTAAAACAAAATAGTAATAGTAACACGGTCCTATATTACGAGTATGTGCCAAAGACGGCAGACAAAGTGGAGAACACTTTTGACAGCTGCACTTGACTCAAAAAACGCAATGCAACAGCAAAAACTCTTCAAATCCATATATCTTCTCTTTCACACTTTTTCCACTTGCGACGAGCACTGCTCAAGTGCGCATTAAGACCAGAACAAACGTGAAGCTACCGGCGACAGATCAGCTGCAATACAAGCTCCCGTGTTTTTTTTATATTTTTAAATGTTTAAGTCCCGTTATATACAAATTAGAAATGATTTTTGGCCGAGCCTTTGCTGCATGATGATGTTTCAGTCATTTCTAGGTAAATTGAAATTAAATTCAAATTAAAACATAAAAAAAAAATATTTGGTCGGAATTATTGGTTTTCAAACCAAAAGTAGTAATAAGTGGTACCTATACCAGAATAATAAATATTATTATGCTTTAGTTTTCTTATTATAGTAATGAAGAAAGCAGATTAGATTCCATGAATTCCTTTGATTAGTGAATAAAAGCAAGTAATAGATAAAATAGCGCCAGCAATTTTTTTTAGTGCTGTGTCAATTTTGTAAATTCACTTTAAAACCAAATGAACACAATGGAGAGTAAATTCTAAGCCAGAGCTCACACTACAAACTGCAGGACGCTACTGAGTAATGAACCCTCATCCATTACTCATTACCCGCTCGTGTGAAGCGGCCTTATTTCAGCGCACTACTGCTGTTCACGTGATTTATTATGGTTTTGTTCTTAGATGTATTAATCAGTCTGTCTGTCTGCTTTTGACGGGTTTTGTTTCGGAATTTGACGATGTTGTTTTAAAAATCATCTTTTATCAAATTACCTTGTATTTTTATGGTCATTTTAAGTTCGTTCTGCTAAAAATGAATGTGTGACAAAATTAAGTTTAACTTAAACCCCTTGTGCAAATCTAAGCGTTTTGCGGTGGCCATCACCGCACCACCGCTGGAACGCTTACGCTATGTGCGCTTAAACGGTTGATACTTCAATATATAATTGGGTATGGATTAACAAACCATAAGTAACGAATGATCTCATGCTTGATCTGCTAACCATAGATAACGCAATAGTTACTATAGATCCGGAGGAAGTACTTATCCAAAAAGGATCTACAGTTACGTGAGAAGTAACAAATTGAAAAATAATTAGGTTCATTCAGATTATTATCGAAAAAAATCCATTGATCGTTCAATGGATTTACTTGAGATGCACAAAAAAATTTTCAACTTTGTATGGTAACAGTACGCCTTCAAACATCTGTACTTACCACAGAAAAATAACAGTTTTAGAAAAAAAAATCCCATCAATAACGTATCTCGAATAACTCGAAAAGTGAGAGAAATCATAGATAGATAAGGTAATAACAGGAGCTGATCCTGCCTTTTGTCTTCTTTTGTTGGGTATACTACACAATGCAGTTGTAAATATTTGGGTTCTTAACTCCACAATGTTCCCGTCATTAATCTAAAGGCCGTAACTTGAAGCGGGGTTGGGCCTTTGTACCTGCTTCGCCCTTCTGACATGTGCTGGGACAAAAAGCTTGCGCAATATTCTCTTCCCTTAGATAATGGAAAAATAATACGTCTCAACTCCAATATCTGAAGCTATTTTTTTGAGGTTCTCAACGTTTTTGAAGATAATATCAAAAATGTTTCAGAAGATGATCGCCTTTCGTTTTTCGTCGCACAATAATTGGTATTACTTTTTTGACTTATTATTAGTAAGAAATGCACTTACCATGACGGTTTTTAGGAAAATTTAAACACCCCATGACATAATTATGCTGTCCTATATTTTTTAAAGCTACGTTATATCGAACGGTCTTGAATTGGCCGAGTCCTTATCTAGAATCTAAAAACTTTCTCAACTTCAATTTTATCACCAATCAATCGCGCCCATTTCTATCCGGAGCTATTTATAAATTGTCACCCGCAATCCTACATCCACTTTTTCTACCACTCCGAGCCCTTGACATGCATTAACACTTACAGCTTTTTCTGTTCTATCTACAGATGCGAGTGCATCATTAAAATCTTCTATGGCTCCAAAAAGATCAAAAGTTATCTTGGAGAGTCCCCCTTCTGTCCTTCCCCATTCCCCTGTTTCGTTCCATTCCAGTCAGTCTAACATCGGTGCTGGTGCGGGCCGGTCGTGTCGCTTGAGCTCCGATGCTCCCGCGAAATCGTGAAAACAGTTTCCTTCGTGTCATTTGCATATGTGAAGTGAAACCAATTTCAATTTTGACGTGTGTTGTGACTGCTGTGTATTGGATGTAGCGAGTTAATGAGATTCTAACTGTGAGGTGTTGTGGATTGTGCTTTTATATTGTGAGTTTGTTTATGAATAACTGCAGTAACATTAATTTATTTACAAGTTTAAAAGGTAATTAACCTTTATTAACATACACAATCTTAATGTTTAATAGGTTTTGACTTTGAAATTTAGATTATTCAATGTCACATTCCACTCTAAAAAGTGCTTTCACCGAAGCTTCTAACTTGTTTTCTTGTTTACGCACTCCACATTTGTTATCACTTTCAGTACTATCTTCAAGCAAGTCAGTTATGATAGCACATAATTTATTGCTCTTACCGGAACATCAAAAGCTTGGTTACGAAGTTATCGCAAGCACCAAAGATTTTTTATCCAGAGAAACTACGGACACATGTAGCCAGAGTGCCTACATAGAGTCTGACCTTTATAAAGACTGTATTATTTAAAAGCTTTCATGCAAAGCTAGTTTGAAAAATATGTATTACCTAACCTTATAAATTTATCGGAGAAATTATTGCATGGAACATGCATTTCATGGATAATCGAGACAAAATTGATTGATTTTGTGCTTCACATATAATTAGGAAAAAACTGCAATTTGTCAATATGTATTAATATAATTTTATGCTTCTATTATTGTATTCTAAGTACATATTTACAAGAAAATAAATTATAAGTATTATATCAGCTGTCTGGTTCTCATAGTACAAGCTCTGCTTATTTTCGGGTTAGATAGTGTTGTGTGAATTGTCCACAATATCAATACACGCAGCGTATAGCTTTCTTGTGTGACTAGAGAGCACCAACCTAGCTTTTTTATTACCTACGAGCAACGGTGCAACAATTGCGATGGTAAAAGCTGATAAGGTGTCCCAAAACATAAATAGGCTAATGTCGATTCCCATTACGTTGTTTTGTCACGTTGCGATGGTTGCGAGATTAGGACGAAGAAAGCTCGTTACGAAGATGATACTGTCATTGTTGTAATAACTATTGGGACATCTATGGTAGCTGATGATTTTGATACCATCGTAGAAACTGCAAGACTATCTATGGAGGATCATTATTTTGAATGGGTGCTTGATTTCAGACCTTTTGTGGAGATAAACGAAGAATGTTGAAACACCGCAATTGCTAATGGAGACTATTCAAATAAAGATTTCTTTTTTTTAGATATAAGCCAACGTTTTGCTGCAGTTTTTTTTGTGCGTTTGCCGGTGTAGCATGCCGTGGGGAAATTTCACTCTTGAAACTTGAAACGTTTAAGATGATATCAAAGTAATCTATTCCACAAAACAAAGCACATGTAGCTATTTAAGTGTTGGTTGATTCACTGCTATAAACTTCAGTTTTATTAAGTTACTCTCTATAAAACTAAACTTTTTAAAGTGCTATAAAACTGATTTCTACTTTATAAACACTTTGGTTCGTTGTTTTTAAGTGGAACAAAGCTTTAAACAAAAGAGTGTGGTCGTAGACATCTGTTCAGTTCAACGATCAAGGTTAAATATTCTTTTGAAAGTTTAAGTGAAGGCGAAGAATAAAATAATAATTAATGAAATAGGCGCATCTTTGCAATCTCCAATAAGTAGTAGCCATCTTCGCAGATATCTTAGCTCGTTAGATCCTTGAGGAGGTACTTTCAAAAGTTGGATATACCGATACCCGATACTCAATAGGTACAAGACAAGTTGCATGATCACCGCAACTTACACTACTAATGGTCTCCTCACGATTCAACTATAGTTTTAAAAGAATAATGTGCAACGTTTTGATCAGAAAAATCCTTTGGCTACAACCAGATTTCATCAAAGACCAATGATTGAAAGGCAGGGTCTCCTAGTCATCAGAATTCTAACTAAACATGGTTAATTCTTTGAGTAAGTTATTCAAAAACGTCTTAGTAGATAAAAGAAGACAAAGACAAGTCTGTAACATACTAATTCAGATGATTATCATGTACCTACTAGTAGCGTCAGGGGCGACTTTGAAACAAAGCTTATTGGTGTACGACTGGATTTGAACCCAGGACCTTAGGATCGGAAGGCGGGGCCGCTACCACTAGACCAACAGTGCTCTGTCATATTCCTATATATATCTATCTCTCTCTCTGTCTATTCCTATATCCATAAGATACATTTTTTATACAATCCTGACGCTTTTCCCGCATTCTTCATTCAATACCAGAATATCTAGTAGCTTAAAACAATTAATGTAAATCAAAACTACCTTTACGAGGAATTTAATTAGTTTCTGCAACCCAACACTCTGTAATACTGTTCAATAAATGTAAAGAGTCACAATTAATCAACATTAATGGCCAAACACACCTTTAACATGAAAAGACTAACCCAATCATAGTTTCGTAATCTTTTACCTCTAAACTTAGTACAGTTTATAGGTAAAAGATTAATTACCTAATGACCTTACTGTAGGCATACCAAAAGTTCTGTCTGGCTCTGTCTCTGGCTCTGGTTTTGAGTTTGTGTGAGTGCTCACCAGTGTATTATACTGTGTGTGTGACGTTTTGACGTAGGATTTATTTAACATTAGTTTATAAGTCAACACTCACACAGACTCAAAACCAGAGCCAGACAGGGCTTGTGGTAGGCCTAATGGATTGAACCTTCTATATTCTATACATAACTTTAAGCTATAGGTTGTGCCTCGATCTCAGACAAAACAATTCTCAAGCCCTTCTAAGTAGAGTGGTACCTAAAACTTGGCCAAGGTTATAAGTTATTGAATTTTTATAATATAAGTAAATGTTTTTCCTTTTGTATCGTACGTTATTGAAACTGAGATTATAATTCTATATTATTGCTTTTTTCTGCCGTGAAGCAGCATTGCTGTGTTTTGGTTTGAAGGTTGTGGGTGTCGGTGAAATTACTGGCACGTGAGGCTGAACTGTATGTCTGTATGCCTCAATTTGATGGACGCTGGGAAGTGCATCGCAGGGCACGTTTCTGACGTGCGAGACCTACGAGGCAATGCTTTGTTATAGGCGATGGTTACCACTTAACATTAGGTGGGCCTTAAATTTGTTCCATCAGCTAGTTTTATAATAAAAAAATTGATAGAACGAGTACATAATACTAGTTATATGTATCAGTTTTCGCTTGTTCTTCAGGACTTGATCGAATCCCCAGAATAACTTAGTTTTTACGACGATTTCAAATTGATTCTTGTGAAAGGAAAATTACTTTTGACCTTTATCCAAGTTTTGAATAATTACTTTAGTAAATAATGTATTATTTATATTAAAATATACTCGGTTTTCGCTGGGAATATGCTTACAATTAATTTATCATTTATTTATTGCATACATGTTACATTTATATTAGCTTAGGTATTATTGAGCTATAAGGTGGACATGTACCCTGTAAGGGCCTGTACCCTGTAAGAGTTATGTTTTAAATATTGAATGTCATACACGATAATGGTTCTTCAGTCTGTGAACTGTGACTACATTATTTAATTTTTACAAAATACGAAGTTTGTCACAGTGGAACACATTTTATGTACTCTTCTAAAATACTCAATGATCTTGGGCAGCAAGAACAAAAGAAAGGAAATATTTTAATACATTTTCAACCTCCACTCCGGAGATTACAGCCTAATAAATTCGTAATCTTATTAAACTATTATTTATATCGATTGAGAGGTCATTATTTAATATAGTTATTATATTCATTTATAGGAAGCGAACTAGTTTTTTAGATTTTTTACAAGCCGCATCAAATTAATATTTAAATGAATGATAGTTTTTTGATACCACAAAAACCTTACGTTCGCAGAATTAATTCATTGATGTATTTTATTATGGTAAGCGAATCTTTTAAATTAATGGTGGTAAAAACAGCGGTTCACCGCCCGCCTTCGAAAATGTTCATCAAACGTATGATTAGAGGCTCGTAGTAAGAATTTATTGCGGAATTTTATTCTCGGAACTGTTTTGAGGACTAGATTGGTTGCTCGTGACTTTGAACCCGTGAATTTTGATTTCCCTTGTTCATAAGACACTGTGTTTTCTTTCTTATATAATTGTTATATCCTCTAGGGATTATGGGATGGATAATATGTTTATTAGACGAGAATCACGTTCAGAATCTCTGAGCAAAAATAACTATTTAGTAAATATCACCAAAACTACACCCAATTGTACCTAAGTCTCTACGATGACACAGGCGTTGAATTTTATTAAGTAGTATTTAGATATAAGAATTAACATTACAGACTTACCATTATTTTGAATGAGAAAATATATTAGATAGGAGAAATAAATAAAAAATAAATATTGTGGACAATTCACACAACACTACCCAGCCCCAAACTAAGCAGAGCTTGTAATATGGGAACCGGATAAATACATACTTAGAATACAATATAACACCCAGACAGAGAACAAACATCTATGTTAACCACACAAATATTTGTTCTCGGTGGGGATCGAACCCACGACCTACGGCGCAGAAGGCAGAGCTACTACCAACTGAGCTAGAGGCCAGTCTGAGAGAGGGGCAGAAATAAATAAGGATAGGATAAAAAAAAAGAAAAATGATTATAAAAGTGCAGGTATACATAAAAAAAACTTAAAGCATTGTACGAAAAAATGGGCAAATTTAAAAATTATGCTCAAAAAATCTATCGAAAAGACTAAATCTAAAGTTTCAAATAAAACTTATCCACGTCATAAACAGTAGCCTTACCGTTGATCTATTTGAACCACGCAAACACTTATCAGAGTGTCACTGCATTTGATGAGCTGATAACCGCCCAGTAGCATTACACCTGTTACTTGATAAGCTATGGGGAGCTCCGGTTATAAATAAAAATGAAGCTCACTTAGCCGTTACTTTGTTGATTTTCTGCTTTTTTTTTTTTTTAATCACCATCATCATCCTGAAGAATTTCACTGCTGGGCATAGGCCTTTTCCTACACATTTCCAGGAAAAACTACTCTAAGCCCTTTCCATTCTCCAACTTCCCACATTCTTAAACGGGCGGCTTTTTTGAGTGACAAATTTCAATATATTTTCTGTTAACGCCTTAAGAAAAAAACGCCTGTTCAAAATTTCAGACTTCTTGACTTTGTGAGTAAGTGGAGTTCTAGTTTATAAATATAGATTCAAGACAATTCAATAATGTGATTCCTCTATTCTTTTTATACAAAAGTAACTCTATTGATTTAACTTTGCTCCCATAAATGGTAGACAGTAGTGATTCCGTCAGATCTTTTGATCTTATGATCCTTGAGAATGTCTTAGGAGGATCAAAGGTTTAGCCGAACGTTTTTAGCTCAATGGTCACTTTTTCCACTAACGTTTCTTATCAACCAATGTTTTTTATTATTCGATTCTATTCTTAAATCTCTATATTTTTATTGCTTTTTTGTCATTAATAAAACCAACAAACTTAAAAAGCTTTGCTTAAATCTGGACGCCTTTGAAAAAGTGATAGAAAAAAGCTCAACAATAGGAAGACTGAAAATCTTAAAGAATCTGTTTAAGCCCAAAGAGACGATAAAACTAAAGAAATCAAATAACACGTTGATGAGATTGATATTGTACGTTGGAAAAGGGCTTAGATCCATCCTTGTGATCCACAACAGTGTGCCTCAATAGCCTGATGATGATGATTGCGCATGTGATTGATAATAAGTGTGTGTTCAAAATCAAAATCAAAAATCAAAATGTTTTTATTGAAAAGATTACCGGTAGGACAAATAAAGGGTTGGGATCTCTTCTTTAAAGTTGTTAAACCTGTATTAGAAGAGATCCCCTCTTTTTTGTGACTCAACATTGCCTTATTATTTAAAGGTGATACGTTATACATAAATAGGTAACGATCGAGCTAATTTTAATGATAAGTATTTAACAAGAACAGTGATTGATACTGTATGGTTACGAAACCGATATTCATACTTACTTTTAAATAAACAACATGACAAAGCCTCTGATAACATCGTCCATATAAACCTCGATTACACGAACGAGCACGTGTCCGGCAGATTAGGCCGATTACCCTAATAGCGTGCATTACAGTGATAGATCGTCGACATAATAATGAATTATTTTTGTAAGCTTCCGTAAATGGCTGATTAAAAGCTGTTCTCACAAGTAAATCAAGATTAAGTTATGATCGTTGTATAGGTACTCGTAGTAGCCGCTAGGGAAAATAAGGTTTCGAAAAATTATGAACAAACTTTTACATTAATGGGGAAAGTAACTTATTTTTTGACCAGTAGTTGATGGAACAAGCCTATAACCCACCTGATGTTAAGTGGTATCTATCGTCTATAAGAAACTATAGCCTTGTAGGTCACACACGTCAGGAACGTGCCCTAATATGCACGTCCCTGCGTCCATCAACATGAGGCATACAGATGTTCAGCCTCACATGCCAGTAATTTCACCGGGGTGCCGGTGAAATTACTACTGATACTAATACAGCACCATTCAAACCGAAACACAGCAATGCTGCTTCACGGCAGAAATAAGCATCGTGGTAGTACTTCCCTGGACGAGCTCTTCACATAGAGTTCTACTATTACTACTGATTCCCAAGAGTGATCAGCCAGTTGAGATGACAATAGTTAGTTTTTCGTGAAAAACATAGTCATTAGCTATCGTAGTACCCTTTTTACCCAACTCCTATGATAGACGAAGAGATAGGCAGTGTTTCACAAGGCTTTGTGATGGTCACCGTGATTTCTGATAGAGATTTAGAAAAAAAGCCTTGAAACTTCTTATGAATGCGAGCCTAACGATTTCGTATCGATGACAAACTAAGCACACAACACATATCGATTTAAAACCAACTACAAACAACAATCACACTATCAATAAATTGATCAAACAATTTGATTCCCGTAAACCGAGCGGTTAACTTCGCTAATCTCCTATTCCTTATTACGTTAGCATAGAGCTCAAAATAGCCAGTAAACGATGTTGGTTTTCCTATTAGTCATTAGTCCAATGAATTGTGCAAACAGTTTAACGTTTACAAGGTCCCATGAATGACGGTAACTTTGTTGGGAAAGTTAGGATAGTTACAGACGTGCGGCAGATTCACTGAGATTGGAGACGATCTGTCTAGGACTAGATCTTTGTGGCTTCTTACTGTACGTTTCGTACGTGAATCTGTCAGTTAAAGCTGGTTTACATTTAAATGAAGGACAACTTACTTATGACGTTTTCGAAATCTGTCAAAAGACTTTTTAATTTCTAATGACAATCAGTGAGCTGGTACTAGACAATGTTAAATCAAATGCAACGTTTATGGGTTCAATAAAAAAGACAAGTTGTCTATGAAGTGCTGTCACAATGTGTATTAGCATTACTTTGGACAATAAAAAAAATATCAATAATGACTTGGTAAAACTAGCAAATTTTTGTTCAGCTTCTCGAACTCGAAATTAAGTCAATTATAAAACTGTTTATAAATTTTTATACAAATGAAGCAATTTCTCGCAAGTAATAAATCGATAGCGAACTACATCCCGTTTTATTACCAAGAAGTCGTGCCAACAGGTGATAAGACCGACTTCCGGTAGTTCTTATCGCATTTTTTATTATACTTGCCTACGCTACATTCACTTTGCTACTGTGAACTTACCACATTGTTTTCTATGTGGAATGGAATGCTTATTTGACAACCTTTGCAGCTCAGTTGGTAGTAGCTCTGCTTTCTGCACTGGAGGTCGTGGGTTCGATCACCACCGAGATCAAATTTTTGTGTGCTATACACAGATTTTTGTTCTCTGTCTGGGTGTTATATTGTATTCTAAGTAAACTAAGTACCTAATACATTCACCACTTATTGGTTTGAAAGAATTAGTGACATGAGAAAAAGAAGAAGATTGTGTTGGATGATGGCTTGAATTGTCTAGCAGCAGACTTATTCAGCAGATGGTGATGAGCCGGACCGAACATGGTGGAACCAAAATCTAGTAATAATTCGATTTTCAAACTTTTCAAACAGTATCTAGCCCCAAACTAAGCAGAGCTTGTACACAAGGATACGCATCAGACTATACACTGCTAGCTCTTATGTCCTTACAGTAAGCTTCATTTTTCTTTGTTTTTAGGTAACTTGAGCTGTATCCCACTGTACTATGGGAACCAGATAGCTGATATAATACTTACTTATATATATTTTTTTAAACATGTTCATACTTAGGCCCGTATTCCGAAACAGCTCAAGCACTGTTTCGGAACACGGGCCAGTGACAGACATCAGAAACAGTGCTTGAACTTGAGTCGAGCCTCAAGCACAGATTTTTGACACTTTTCAAAGAGAACTGTCATAAAAACTATGTTTGAAGCTTGACTCAGGTTCAAGCACTGATTCTGAATACGAGCCTTAGAATACAATATAACACGCAGATAGAAAACTAAACATCTGTGTTCACCACACAAATATTTTGTTCTCAGTGGGTATCGGCTCAGAGGGCAAAGCAACTACCTGAGCTGAGATGCCAGTCAGATAAAACTTTTAATGATTGAAAAATCACTCTTTCACGGTTTAAAACATTTCATTGTATGCAATTTCGAGCACATCTAATAACTAATCAAAGAACAGCTGTTATTTCAAAGCCACCAAAAACCATAAAATACATTGTTTCTGGTTCGGTTTCCTCTATCGCCCTGAAATCGATTTCTCACCATAACTTCTTGCCCATAACCGTTTTTTCTTTTAGCTCCATCAAATAGGGTCCAATTAGTCACGGTGCGGTGGCACACAGAAGTACAGTACGCGTGAGTTGCTGTCGCACATTGAGTAGTTATGACATATCACCGCTTCGAGCGATGCTTTTTCTGACGTTCTCACGCGCTTACGAGGAGCGAAAAAAAAGACACTCCGTCTAGACGGACATGTTTATATGCGAATTGTTTTATTTATAAAGGTAAATCAAATCCTAAACAACTTAAAAAGGTTAATCAAATTAAATCCTAAACAAGTCTTAAAAATAAGAAATAAACAATACGCTTTGCTTTTTTTTCTAAACTACCTTTAAAAATAAAATGAAGCTTTAGTGGGGTATCATTAAACTTAGTGGGCTTGTATCACCATTTTACCAAGAGTGATGATGTCTAGTTTGTTTTTATATGCCATACCATTGTTCGTGTTCTGTAAGAACAGATACAGCCTAATGATATATCGGGGGCCCGTTCCCAAAATTATGACTATCAAAAATGGTGCGGTTTCCTTTAAGTTTCACATTATGATTTTAAAGGCGTTTTAGCTTTGATGTTTTTTTGTGATTTACTGCCTATTTTGGCGTTTCTTTTATGACTGAAATTTATTCCTGAGCAGTTGTAGCTTCGTATTGTTTTTAAATTATTTAAATAAAATAAAAATTCCTACATTAACATTTCTAAATTTTATTTACCTAAGTGATTTATTAAATAAATATCATAGACAATTCAGACAACACTATCTAGCCCCAAATTAATCAAATCTTGTGCTATGGGAACTAGGTGGGGATCAAACCCACGATCTACGGCGCAGAAGGTTGAGCTTAAACACCAGTAAACACACAGATTGAAAAGTTAATTTTAAAATCAATTAAAGTTATTATTTGAAATAAAACTTCTTAAAATGAAAATGGTTCAGGGAATTATATTGGTTGTAGAATTGTAGATACAGATAACTCTTGTTTATAGAAAAGCTTACCCGCCATCTTTTATTGGCTATACGATCAATCAAATGTGACAGTCCGTGCGATCAAAAACTAACTCTTTGTTAGAAAAGAGACAAACTGTGATTCATGTGTGTTGTCTCAGTTTATCTACAAGAAACGACTTCTTCTACTCGTATAAGCTTTTTACTAAATCATGAGATATTCTTTATATATTGGATAATCTATGGCTAAATGTAAAAGGTCTTTAAAATTAATCTTTTGATGGTCAAAAAGCTGGTTGAAGGGTATAAGAAAAGCATGTATTAGAACAACTATACAATTAAGTCCAAATCAAATCAAAAGTTATTTAATACAGTGCATGAGTTATAAATACTTTAATACAGTGTATTTTTTTAGGTTAACCAGTTAGCCAATTTTGCAAGGACTTAGACGATAGGTCAAGAATAGATTGCATGACACATAGCTCTAATTGCATATTACATTTAAAGTGATCTAATCATATCTAAACATGATATACAAATCAATGCCGATGTTAAATCTAATAAAGTTTATACATGAATGTCAAAATATTTTTTGGTTGATAACAAATTTAATACAATTTTATTCTTAGCATCTGAAATACACTGATTTTAAGATAAATAAATAAATACTGTGAACAATCTACACAACACTATCTAGCCCTAAACTAAGCAGAGCTTGTACTATGGGTACCAGATACTTGTATTTTTTTTTAATACATACTTAAATATATTATAACACCCAGATAGAGAACGAAAATCTATGTTCACCACACAAATACTTGTTCTCGGTGGGGATCGAACCCACGCCCTCTAGCGCAGAAAGCAACTACCACCAACAGAGCTGTGAAAGCAGTCAATTTGACCTATCGAAGAATTTCATCAACAAGTTGCTAACAGCCCAAAAAGTTTAAAAATTAAATATTGGTCCGCTTTCGCTTACTCAAACATGGTGTATTGTTTTAGGTGATGTTCTCGCGCATGTGAAGGCATGGCGCGGGGGGGTGTCCCGCTCCTCTTGCTATGGGTGGTCGCTGTCACCGCCGACGGTAAACATGGTGAGTACTCAGCTTTTGACTAAGAACAAAGGGTTATTTGGACTGGACTCTAATGTATGTACTTAGGTTGTATGTTTAGGGAAAGAAGATTTTTTTTTCTTTCTTTAGGCACGTTACTACCTAAGTAGCTTCTTATGGGTTAGGTTTTGTCTCAGTCGTTTGAAAAAATAGAATAATAATACTTGGTATTATTCAATGTAGCTGTATTTTGCCATCGAAAGCAACATGGTATGAAACAACAGTAAGAAATAAAGCGTACAGAATAGCTTAATAACCCTTTTATAGTTTCCAAAATGGTTGTTTTAAATATTGAAGAATCATTATTATACAAAACATAATTTCGAAATTATCTAATGGTAATAATATTATTAATAAAGTGCTTTTATTTTGAAGAGAAAATTAACACATCGACCGCATCATCACTTAACAGCAGGTCAGATTGGCGGTCAAACGCAAGCCTATAAATTGTAAAATAAACATTAAAAAATTATGCAAGCTTTTACATAAAATTAAAACCTCTGCCTAAAACAATATCTAAAGCGAAGTTTTTAATTAAACCAAGTAGACGTTTCATTTAAGTTTCATCTCACGTAATTACCTCGCTTTATAAATGATCACAAACTTTCTGTGGGCGACGTTTTTCAACGCTATCTCTCCACTCTACCTGGCAAAAAACTGGGTGAAATTCCCTGTAAAAAAATATTGGTAAAAAGTCTTGGGTAAAAATGAAGAGTTTACATCTAATCGGGATCGGATAAAGAAAGAGCTTTACAAAATGTCAGTGCCATCGAAATAACCTTTTTGTTGAAAATAAGTGATTTTAAACCAAGCGCTGTATTTTTTAGCTGTAGCTACTAACATTGTCAATAATAAGTGTTTAATTTTTTTCGATATTTATGTTTAACGTAGGACTCTGTGTAGCAAGATGGATGGACGACATAGTCAAATTCACGGGGTGGAAGTGGGCTAAACTGGCACAGGATTGTGGTAAATGGCACCAACTGAGGGAGGACTATACTCAGCCGTGGGTGAAGTCGGACTGTGGATGATGATGATGATGAGTTTAGTTTTGAGTTTTCGCTTAAATAATACGAAAACATTTCACACTGGCCGTAATATCAGTTGGTAGCTGTTACTTTTGATCAATGAATGTTTCTTCTGTGTTGGATGTTATATTGTATTGTACGCCATATTCGGTTGCCATAACTTTGCCTGGTTTGGGACTAGATGGCACTATTTGAATGTCCACCAACATTTATTTAACAAATTATGATAGTCTTGCAACATGTAGTAACCTTCTTCGAGAAAACGGTACGAAAACAAAAAGTCGATACAAAAACGATTGTCACGATCGAAAAGCAACAAAGCGTAGCTATTGAAGACAAAAAGGGAACCTCACGAATATCGTGCTCATAACATTGTGAACATTAAACGGTAATGAGAATCGTTTAACAGAGAATGTGGGTCAGTGGCTCTGGATGTGTGAAAAAGGCTCATTTGCTGCTAATGAAACCACAGCATGAACTCCTATAGGAGTTTATATTCAGGACGTGAAGACATGGGCGTTGATTGTATAATGTACAATATCGATGGATTTAAGATGCAAGAAGTGAGTAAAGGTACAGGTTTAAAATATAGAAGACATGTTAACACTGATAAGAATATTGTCTCAGAAAAGCAACTTTGATGGTAACAATAATGCCTATACAAAGATAAGCCTTGTACACATCTAAGCGTTCGAGGATGGTGATCATGATTAGTGAAACGCTGTCAAATATGACAAAGATTTTTGACAGCGTTCCACTGATTGCCACCGCAGATCGCTTAGATGTGCGCTAGGATATAATTGTATGTAAAATGAATGGTAGATTAGAAGAAAACATAGTGTTACACCGCGGCCTTTCAGTAAAATAAATTATAGTTTAAAAAACTAAATAAAAACGCTTTTATAACTAATTGAACTAAAAAGTTAAAAATAAAACTGTAATAATCAATTGAAAAATTTATATTATTGTACAAAAAAGCGTGGGGTGCTTTTTATAATAACTTCAGATATAATAAACTATTGATAAAATATTTACAACAATGAAAATCAAGCACCCCACGCTTTTTTTGTACAATAATATAAATTTTTCAATTGATTATTACAGTTTTATTTTTAACTTTTTAGTTCAATTAGTTATAAAAGCGTTTTTTTTTTAGTTTTTTAAACTATAATTTATTTTTTACGTTTTAGTTTTTTTTTTTTTCATTTTATTTTCATTTTTTTTAATTTTTTTTTCATATTATTGCATTGTCATCGACCTTTGACAGGTGTGCAAAGTTTGAATCAAATCTGATCGTTCAAAGTAGGACAAAATCGAGCTCAAAGAGGTCGGTTACATACATACATACATACATACATACAGGTGAAGCTAATAAAAGCGTTATAAAAAGGGTAATAGTCAGCCAGCAAAAACTAAAATGTTAAGCAAACAATCTATCAGTATGAATACGAGTATATTAAAGGAAATATCTACTCAGGATTCACCGCAAGCTGATGAAATACCTCGAGCTAAAAAAGCAGGAGGTTGGTCCATTCTGAAAATTGCTCTGCGGCTGTCCGCCAGTTTGCCTTTTTCTATTTTTGAATGCCAATACGGATACCACTAAATTTTCGTTGGATATTTCAAGGAAAGTCACTTCTATTCCCAAAGCAGCAAAGCTCAAAAAGCTTTTAAAGCTTCCTGCAGAAATAGCAGGATCAAGGTGTCTTATTTTTAAACATTTTGAAGCTTCGAAGTGAACGATAACTATCAACATTGCATTTTAAAGGCACTCTGTTTTCAAAAACTCTACCAACTGAGGCGATAACTTTATCTGAGTTTTCTATGACACATCTTTTGGTTTTTTGCCAAAGCTCATAAAAAATAAGGACACCTTTTTTCACTTATCCTCGTTTTGAAGGGGATGAGATACTTCAATTTTTTGTCCATTTCAACGCAAAATGGCAACACCTTGAGCATTCAAAACCACTTCCAAGACTAAAATTTTCAACAAAGACTCAAGACAATTTCGCTAATGCAAAAATTGGATTTCCATTAACGTTGAAATCGGAAACGGCCACTCGGGCACACCTTGCAGCTGCATGAACGAAACAGAAAAGACATAAGATTCTGGCCCTGTGTCACTTTTACTTGGGACTTGCATATTGTGTAAAGTAAAACGCATACCAATGCGCAATCAATAAATAAATACAGTAGCTATTTAAGCTTTGTTTAATGAAAACTGATATGATCTCTAATAAAGTTTTAGAGTTCCAAACTCATTAGCGTCTAGAATGGAATAGAGCTTAGTTAAGGATTACGAGCCTTAATTAAAAAAGTTTCATGTAACTATGTGCTGTTGACCCTCATCTTTAAGCCTCAAATTTCCCTGCATTCACATGTCACAGATTTATCAAATGCAGTTGTATTATTGGAAAGAAACGTCTACTGTTAGCTATTCTTTCATCTGTGGCTCAGGACTCAGGAGGCTCCATTATAACCGCTAACAAAGGGATTATCTTGTTTGGGAACCTCTTGACTGGCTCTCGACTATTCTGTGTATCGTGTTACATTTCAAGCAAAGGTGGCTATTCAGTTTTTGTAGGTGTGGTCCCTTTGTACTCAGACCTTGCATTGGGGTGAGAATTTGTCGGACCGTTCAAAGCATTGCTTTTTGCACCTTGTTTTATTGTTTGTACACAATGTAATGGCGGAACTGGTGTAATTTAAAATGTATCTCGTTCTTTTATGAGTCCAATGTTTTCGGGTTTATCTCCTTTGTAGTTATCCTCCTTTGTACCTACACAAAAAAATTATTGTATGTAAATTAAGTTAAAAAATAACCTGTGTGTCTTGAATCATTAGAAACTCCAATACCAAAACAGCAAAAACAAAGATAGAGAAGTTATGCATACATTTTGTACTGTCGTGGAAACTGAACTTGTACCTCCCGCGTTACTGCAACTGAACCAACCGACGCACCGTAGAAGCTGCCAAAAAACTTTAAAATTTATTTAAACTACTCTCAAAACCGTTAAAACTTTGCGTCAAGATGGCGGAGTTCCTCAGGGATTTATGGTCCCAAAAGATTTTATGACACATCATTTAGGCCAAACGGCACAACACGGGGTTGGAAACTAGACCACATATCTCATTAATTACCCATGAGTCATCACAAAAAATGTCCCTCAGACCTTGGAAACACGTGGCGTGTCAAAGTTCCAATAACTCAACTCCGTATTTTAAGGTATAGTTTTAAAGTCAAATTTCTTACGCAGTTGTATCACAAGGATCACTTTGAAACGTCTTTAAGCTAGATGAGTCTATGCCAGTTTCACGCGAGCAAGCTTAGAAAAACAGGCAACGAACTACGGCTTGGTTCATAATGTTTTTTGTATGTTTTTTTTTTCACAAAAACGTTATCAATCGTGTGAGGTTTCAATCTTTGTCTGCTCTTGAGTTGAGGAAAAGCTGAGTGAGTGACATACAAGATACGTATGCAAGGGTGTCAGAGTTCTGTGAAACACACGCCCATGCTACATTAAATAGATCGAGTGCATCCTTTATGACTCCCTTAACGCTAAGTGCATTTACGAGTAGCCTATTCTCAGTTAACGGATGTGGAAACTTTCGGTGACATCGCACGTCAAAATAATTCATCGTAAATGTGTTTATCTTATGAGCAGTAACTGCACTAGATTATAACATCAAAGTATCGATCTCTTCTCGTCTGTTTTACTCGATGCATCAATAACAGTAGAATTTATATCATTCCACTATCTGGACCATACCCTCTAAAACTTCGTTCTATTTTGTTGTAGCCCTATATTCTTCTTATTTATCATCTGTATTTATAACCTCTTATAAACTTTAGGTTATCTGTGCACTCAAAAACAGGCGGGTTTAATGTCCGATATCTGTACCATTAGATGCATTTCGTTCCGCATTTAGTGGCCACTTACGTTGCACGCATCTGTAATGTTTCAGTGATAAAAACGTGTGAGACGCCGCTTAATATTATAACGGGGTTATTTAAAAATGGTGGTGTGTAAGGTACATTAGGTGGCGCTTAAAGTGCTTAAGATACTGTATCTTTAGCGACAGCTTATAAAATCTTTTCATAATCGTATTTTTTATCTTTCTTTCTTGCGCTAAGGTGTTTTTATCAAGGTAGTAAAATTTTGATTACATTTTTTTACGAAAACCAATTGGAATTATTTTTGACGATCTTTGTGGCGCATCTGGTGAACCGGTTGGGACGTAAAAAGTGCCAGTTCGATTTCCGTGGTAGTTTAAAAACGTATGATGTCCAAATATTTTTAAGAGCTCAGACTTGTTTTGAACTA
Source organism: Thera britannica (assembly GCA_939531255.2). Lineage (NCBI taxonomy): Eukaryota > Metazoa > Arthropoda > Insecta > Lepidoptera > Geometridae > Thera > Thera britannica. The sequence continues at coordinate 13,683,331 of OW618034.2, read as the reverse complement.
ACCTCGACCCGCGGTTTCGTTTAACCTTATCTGTAATGTTGAACTGCATATAACAAAAGTGATTATTATTTAGGTAATTGTTTGGTTGTGTTGGTCAACAAAATAAAATCGGGTACGACATTCATTAATAAAGCAATCTCACAAACGTCACACACAACGCCCTGACGAAGGTTCTCAATTATTCTCATAGACAGGCTGTAAAAAGACAGGTTCCGAAAACTGAAGGTGATAAACAGCTACCACTTACCCAATGATGTTTGCTCTTAAACACTCAAACTGTTTTAGTTATTTTGGTGTTTAAAATATCTTATTTACAAAAGTAGTTGAAATAGTAATAAATACCAAATAAACTCTAAAGGCCAGGCCAGGTACCCTTTTTTTTTTTTTTTTTTTTTTTTTTTCGATGGGAAAATGCATTACGCATGTCCCCCGGCCTGAGGAGAGCTGGAGGGGTCTGTCGGGCTCACCACCTAACTAGTGGCATACCGGCTAAAAACCCATCGATATTCCGTCAATTCACCTTAGTGCCAACGCGTCATCAAACCATTCGTCATGAGACGATTCGTTCGACGACGCATCTGCACTTGACAGGGTTACGGGTTCCCGGTCAGATTCGACCGCGACCCTGTCGGAGGTACCCTAAACCGACGAGGATGTATGAAGAATGTTATGCTCGTGAATGGAGCGAAAGAGGTGTGTCAGGATCGTAGCAAGTGGAAATCCGTGATCTCTGCCTACCCCCATGGGAATGAAGCGTGATTTTTTGTATGTATGTAAATAAACTCAAATTGGGAAAAAAATCATTGTAAAAATATTAAGATTAGAAAAATCATTTTTTTTATGCCGTTTTTGGGCTATTATTGATTTAAGTGTGGTCTAAATTGTCTTTATAACACATTTGCTCATAAAGGGTCTCCTACTTCACCGATTTCAATATCGTTATGTATGTTTTTACGTACTTGTGCGTTATCGTAATGTAAAACGCACGGTTATCAATCCACGATTAGTACCTTTTTAAATCTTAGCAAAGAGTTTTTATGTCAGAAAACTGACATAAAAACTCTTTGCTAAGATTTTTTTGTGGTAAACATTTTATGAATAAAATTAACTCTGGGAGATAAAATATAGAAAATACACATTTATTCTTTAATTTAATTAATTTTAACAATAAATTAATACCATTTATTTGTAACAAAAACAAAAAAAATATTAATTTACTCTATTAGTAATACTGGCTGTTTTTGTGCCTTTGCCTTAAAAAAAAAATTAAATTAGCTAATTTGTGAAAAAGTAAAAAAGTATTCCGCGCGCTTTTTCTTTTCGCTGTATTATTTTTGTTTGAAAATGTCGTCAAGTAATGATGAATTTATTAATTCGAACCGCCAAAATTATCAGAGGCAGCGAAAAAGGCTACTTTAAGCCTCTTGCCCGAAAAATCGAACGATAGATACTTACAAGCGTATCAAAACTTCATCTTATGGAAAACAAGCAAAGATGCCAATTCATTTTCACAGAAAGTGTGTTTTTAGCCTATTTCATGGAAATTTCTCAAAAATATAAGTCAAGCTCATTGTGGTGGCAACATAATAATCGACTTTACAAATTGTTCAAATTTTTCTAACTGTTTTAACAAGTAAGTAATTACTACAAGTAAGTAAGTTCGTCCGAAAGTCCGAGTATTATTTGTTTCCTCGCAAATGTGTTATAAAACGTCGTATGACATACGTGCGCTTTGATAATTACAGCCTCTGCTTTCTTGTAGCCCTCGCCTACGGCTCGGGCTTGCAATAACGCCTCGGCTGTAATTTTCAACTTACCGCACTTATATCATAATGTACTATTTCACACCCTTTATAATGCGGCTTTTGATAAAGCTCCGGTTAGCTCACCTTGGCTCTCAATGGTAACTGGTCCGTCAATTTTAATTGCTTTTAGCACTTCGATTTATATAGCAGCCTTAGATTGCTTCCACACTTGTTGGCGGCATGTAAAACGATCAGAACAAAAAAAAACTCTTATTTTTAGGTAAGTTGCCTACTTAGTAAAAATATTTTTTTCTGATCCAACAACAATTAAAAAATTTGTATATTTTTAGTTTTAAGTTTTCTCACCAATTTTTGTTTCGATCATTATTTTTTTTTTTTTATATAAAATATTATTTACAACATTATTTTTATATAATTTTGATCGATGTTTGCTGCAATACTATCAATTTTACTTTTTCTTTCTGCAAGCGTAAATTTATGAAAAACAAATATTAAAAACAGCCGATGAAGCAACATAACTATTGGTTCTATCTGTGTTCAGTAAAAGATCCATTCAATCAACTTAATATTCTAGTCACAGCTCCCAGCCGTCAATTCACCAGCTCGTCAGCGTGTGGCACTGCCAAGGTTTCAAATTACTGTGTCATCATTTCGTAACTGCCCTTTGATAGATTCGACAAGCCGATAGCTTTATCCGTTTTTTAATTAACGGTCAAAGACGACTTCGACAGCCGTTATCGCATTGAATACGTTTCTGTTACTCTTGAAATGTGGGTCGTCCTTTATAACGAACTGTTCATTTTAAGTGTTATCTTGTCAAGTGACGAAACTCCATCTATGTACTGTTACTGTAAGCGTAACTAAAAAGGGCACATGCCTCACGAACCGTTTGTGAATTATAAATAAACGTCTGCGGTTGAGTGTTCAGCGTGTAAGATCAATCAATGTACCTACTCTTACTTTCTAAAGTCGACCTCTCGATCATAATTCACGACCACTACGAAATTAAACACCGAAACGGTATTTGTTATCTTAGTTTTAAAATACCTCTGGGGATAAGTAAATGTAAATGGGAAATACCTTATCATGGCGCGTGAAATATGCCTCAGCTGATGAATGCAGATTCCTGAGGTGACTCCTAACGAGATCTAAAAACAAACTGAAAACTCGTCGAATCGACGTCATCCCGTCGTTAGGTTGAAAGAGACCGCCTCCTGTCATTTTGTCCGGTATTCGAATAATTAAGGATCGATGCTACTCTAGGAGCGGACTTTATTGATGAGATGTGCTTAGTCAACGTCGGCATTGGAATCTTAAGCTTGAATTAATTTTATTCTCGAACTAAGGGCTTCATTGGTATTGAGTTTTGTTATCGTCTATTTCACCATCGGTTTCATCCATAGATTAAAATACCTACGGTGCTCTCATTTTAAGTCAATATTTTCAGTGAACTGGGTAATATAATCGCACCTTTAATGAGTACTTATGTATAAATGTACGTCTCCACAATTTGCTACTAGTGTAAACAAAAGAAGTATAACAATATAATATTCATATTTTCTCCATTAAAATGAAGTTGCTAATCTTCCAGTAAATAAATGAAATAATAACAGTTAAAATAGAAAGACATTTCACAATACACCAGACCGACACCTGAGAATTCCCGACTGAAATTGAAATTTTAATGATTCCAATACACCGGCCGCTAAGCGTCTCGGAACGGGAAAAACTCGAAACAAATCCTATTAAGGAAAAATAGATCCGAGAAGGAAATATCGTTCCCCACGAAAACGGAAATAGAAATAAACTGAACGGAAGTGAAACTAATTAACTTATCCACGGTTCGAGATTCTCGGTGTATTTTCGTACAATTCTCTAGTTCAAATAACAATTCTAGTAACACTGTCAACACTGGATGAGTAACACACACTGATGTTGATAACGTTGAGCGAAATTCTCGAGAGGGAAATTTTAATTTGCATGACGATAGATTTTCAGCTGTAAACGTGGACGTTACGGTTGAGTTTCGAGTGGAGGGTGAAAGATTATTAATGTAGGGTGTACGGTATCTAAATATCTATGTTTTGCGTGTAAATAGGCGCGAGTGAGGCGTCAAACCAGGTGCGGACTTTGAGTGAAATCGATGGCAAAACTTAGGGGTACATGTTATTATGACAGATGCTATTTATTCCAAACTTTGGAGCGACACGAAATACATTTTACCGTTCCGTAATTAAAATGAGTGCATGAAAGGAAAGCTATTAAAGATATCGTGTTTCATAAAGTTTCAGTTGCTCGTTGGTTTGACATTTTGCAATGAAAACTTTGCCGTCTTGCCTTTTCCTTGAGAGTTGAGTTTAAATTAGAGTATTTTACATAATAATATATTCAACTTCTATTTGCTGTTGCCTCCGTGGGATTTGTGTTTAAACTTTCAAGTGATATAACCGGTGCCATATTTACTCAGATATATTCACAGACTACTTTAATATTTTTTTAATGTTTCTCGAAATTATTTTTATATTTATATTTATACTTTTTTTTTTTCTTTTCTAATATATTTATACTTTTGTTGCAGAAGTACCAAGTTCAACAGAACCTGAACACAGTACTGCAGTACCAACGCCACCTATACCCTTACGTCCTGAATATGCTCATCCGGCTGGCGTGGAGGCTCTAGATCCTTACAACTCCGAAAAAACAAACCAACAATCAAATCACAGAGACTATTTGGAAGAAGATTACGATCACGAATCTCACAAAGAGGATGAACACGAGAACAGAGATGACGCTGATGAGCTACCATCACTCTCAGGCGATCATTTACTACAAAGCTCAACAGATGATTTGCCGATGTTTTTACAAGAGCCTCAACACGCTTATGTAGTTAGAAATAAGCCTGCAATGCTCAGATGTCGAGCCGCCAATGCACTTCAAGTCTATTTCAAATGCAATGATATCAGATCGGTCAAAAGCACACAGTTTGAGTTCGTGGATCCGCAGAGCGGTGTCAGGATCGTTGAAGCGGAGTGTAATGTGACGAGAGATCAACTAGACGAGTATTTCGGTGACGATAGATTTACATGCACGTGCTACGCTTGGAGTAGCAGGGGTGACATCAGGAGTCAGCCGGCCGTCGTGGAGTTATCATGTGAGTTTGAATTTTAAATAGATCTGTCATTCTTTCTATAAATAGAAGTGACTGCGGGAAACGAATAGTGTGAATTGTTTTGCTGTCACTCAATAGGGTTTACTGTAAAGTCTATTTTCTTCATGTTGAGTAAGGTAAGACACATTCCAAAACTGGGATCTTTATTGCCAAAGCAAGCTAGTTCCACATAATAAATATATTGAAAGGATTTTCTAAGACTACCATCGATGATAACATAAACTTCAAAAATAATCCATTCTGTATTGGCTTACGAAATTGATTTCCATTTTGAATGTCGTGAAGCAATAACACTGTACCAGGATCGAAATTATACAAACAAATAGAGCTATCAAATTTTATGTAACAAGCACTGTGCAATCGAACCAACTCGTTCTATATTCTAGGAACCGTTCGATATCGAGATCGAGTTATAAAAATATAGCTAGTATCCGGTGGATCTAGGGCGTTGGGCATTTCATCAAAACTCATAATTTCTGAAGTTTCCGTAGTTTATTTTGGTGTAACCTAGTTAATGCCGTTCCATCTCCGGTCACTTGTATAATGACCTGAGGAGTTCGCTCACGGGTTCGTATTTTCTGGCAGCACGCTGTGATGCTATACTAACTGTGGCTTATTCTGTGGCAGGAGTTAATAATAATAATAAGTATTTTGTTCAACGGACACGAACGATCTTCCGTTGTACTGATTTAGGTTTTTTTTTGGATGCATCACGTCTGACAGTTGGAATGACAGGTAATTTCAATTCTGACAGAAGAGTAACGTAAATTTTAAAGGTTTTGGACTTGATAGGAGCAATTTTAATGTTAATGTTCTCGAGATTTATAACCAGATTTACTTGAATACGTAACTGTAAATGTTACGTATTCAAGTAAATCTGATATTAGACAACTACTAATAATCTTAGTAGTTGTCTAATATCAAGAAGAGAGCTTAACACAAATATAAATATATTAAACTTGAAGTGGATTCAAAATAAAAGTATCGTAGGTAGGTAGAGTTAGTACACATAATATTTCAGTCATAAAGCTGAACAACACATCAATTTCATTGAACATAAATCATCCGAAAACGTTACAATCAGAAGTGGGCGATCCATAATTTTCTATCAAGCCTACGATGAAATTATTTCTACAAGACGAATGGTCCCATCAGTTTGAACATCGAAAGACGTTAATATTACTGTTCATAAAGAGGATTACGAGCAATAATGTTATAATAACGCAATTTAATTCAATACGGTAGAAAACGTAAATCTTCTATGCATATTAAGAAATGTTTGACTGACGGTACCCTGAATCACTCCATCAGAAGCGCATTTAAAATGGACTTTATCGCTGTACGTTTTGATTCAATGTGGCTTGATGGCGAGAAGTTCAACTTCAGAAAAAAGGAGCTGCTGTGTGACTTTGATCGTTTTAACTGTCAAAAGAAATTGAACTGTCACGTACAATTTTAAAATATGTCAATATAGTTTACGTACAGTTCACTGATTTATTCATAATGTTGATTTTAATGCCTCCGGAGTAAAACTTCTGATCGTTGGTACTATTATTTTTAGTTGCTGCACTTAGATTTATGACTTTTGTTGGGCAATTTAAAAACCGGTCAAGTGCCAGTGTGTAATTGCATTATTCGATTCGTGGTACACTTTAAAAGTTTATTTCTGTTCGTATTTAGATACACGTTTTGAAATTTAAAATCACGGAATATTTTCGAAAAACGAATGCCCAGCTGACAAGTATTGCCTTTTCTTCTGGGTGCTCTATTGTATTTTAAGCATGTATTTACAAAAGTGTTGTGTGAGTGTTGTATCAGCTATCTGGTTCCTATAGTACAAGCTCTGCTTAATTTAGGGTTTAATGGTGTTTTTTTGAATTGTCCACAATATTTATTCTTCTTTATTTGATTTCACAGTCGTAGCATTTCTCGACAGTGTCCATAATCAGTGACTTGCTTAGTTTTCTTCCATAACTCTAAAAAAAAAAAACAATGATACCAAGACCAAAAGCTTTTGTGTTGTATTTTCTTTTAACAAGACTTCATCCATCTTTCTAATTATGAGACTTCACAAGGCCAGAATTATATTTTTGCTCAATGACTCATAGTAAATAAAGAGCTTTAACAGAATTTTGACGAATTTGCTTGACCAATTTTGGCAAATAATTTTCTTAGAATATCTATTGTTTCTGTTACAAGTTCAAAATATTAAATTAACTATTAATTGTTTCAAGAGGACCAGTTACCTTGTCATATTTTAACCAATCACAGGCCTTTAAGCGGCTTGAGATTTATTGTCACAAGATCATGACTGCTTAATATTCAAAACAATTTAATATAACTTAAGCGTGGCAATGGCACCAGCGTCTTCGGGACGCTTCCGTCTGGCACTGATTTGGATCAGTTGAGCTATCTCTAGATCGTTTTTTTTATATTTTTTTTAATTTTGTAAATACTGGTATTCATTGTAATCTTCTTTGTGTATAATAAATTATTAATATTAAAAAATACTTAACTTTTGAAACTATCATGGTTTTTAACACTATTTTTATGAAACAACCGTGATCATGGTGCATGCAACTGTGCCGAAATATCGGATCAACTCATCAAAATTTAATCATGGTAAATATCCCGTTGTTTCATAAAAATAGTGTAAAAAATATTTAATAAAACTTCAAGTATTCTAGAACATTGAAAACAATAATAAATAACTCCAAAGTATTTTAGTAGATAGGTTTTCTGACACAGACTATGCCTGAAACTGGTGACACAATAATACTAAATTTTGATTTACGCAGCATTATAGCTTCAATATTGCGTTTTGCAATGTCTATTGATAACCGCTAATGCTGCTTTCAGTTTTACTACCGTAGATAAAGTTCATTGTATTCCAAGCTATCGAAAATGTCGGAAGTTGAAACTCAGATTATAATAATACAAATCAAGGGCTACAATTATAGCGGCCTCAGCGTATATCAGTAGAATTAGGTACTTTTAACTAGGGATATCAAACAAACCAAAACTACGTGGACAAGCCCTGAAATTCAAGAAGAGAAAACTCAAAATAATATTTGCATTTTCTTCTTCCTGCCGTTGTCCCACTTTATGTAGGGTTGGCACAACATGCATTCCTCTTCCATTCCTCTCTGACAACCGTCGTCTCTGCATTCACTCCTCTCTTATCCATGTCATCTTTCACACAGTTCATTCATGTTTTCCTTGGTCTACCTCTGTTCACATATCCATCCACATCCATACTCAATACTCTCATAATCACATGACTTTCATCCCTCCTCATGACATGCCCGTACCACGCCAGCCTATTGCTCCACAATTTTTCTACCACGGCGCTACTTTATTTGTGTAAAAAATAAAATTCTAAACTTTTTTATCGCGTAAGATTTTAGTTATTGTAATGTTTATCAAGACATAGTCTGTATTCAAAAACAATTTTAAAGTCTGAGTCGAGCCTCAATCATAGAAGCTCGTTCACGATGTTAGATCAAATTATTCAGTTTATATTGAATGCGCGGTTACAAATTTTGGGCCGGCTGGTTAGTTGCGTAATAAATTTTATTTATAAGCCAAGGGCTTGTAATTACTGTCTTTGTGCTGAGATACTTATCTCGATATTTATTATTTGGTATTAAACATGACCGGTCTGAGTATAAAACGTGTATGATTGATTGTAGGGCTTGCCCAATAGTTTTCATGTCGGCAATTCGTTATTTTATTAAATTTTAATAGTACACCTGGCGCGGCCATGGTTTTTTATAAATTATCTAATTAGTTATACCTACATACTTTTTAGATTGTTGGTATCTTTAACTTATTAAAATTGCAACTGTTTTTTTTACTTTTGTTGTCTAAAATTCCAAAATGAATACTATGATATAATATGATGGATGATCAAGGTTTTTGTAACGCGGTTTTTTTTGTTTTACAAATATTGTTCACTAATATTGATCGAAATGTATCATAATTAATTATCTTACACCAGTATTTTGATAACAATGTTTTTGTTCTTGAATCAGACTAAGCTAAACATAGTTTATTAAACATACTACATTATTATAATAGCATTTATTTCGTCAGTCAAATATGTTAAAAACTTAATTCAACATTATTATATCACACAAAAACTGAATTAAAAATAAACAAGTACCTACTTAACTATTTTACATCGAGCAGTATCTTGGCATACATTATCTAGCCCTAAACTAAGCAGAGCTTGTACTATAGGAACCAGAAAGCTGATAGAACTTTTTTTGTAAATACACAGACAGAGGACAAACAGCTACGTTCAACACAAAAATTTGTTCTCGATGGGGTTCGAACCCACGCCCTCCAGCACAGAAAGCAGAGCTATTATCAACTGAGCTATGAAAGCAGTCCAAACAATAGGACATAACAAATATCTACAATTTCCAAAACAAAGTGCACACTGAAACAACTTCGCGGGGCTCATAAGTGTCTAAATATACCCAAAGTGTTCAGGAGACACTTATAATTGCTGTAAGCTGAACAAGCGTGTGCCATGAATTCACGTGACAGTTTTAATTGTTCTATTAATGTACGTGCTACATCACCTATGCTGTTCGGGAAAGTAATGAACCGTCAGGGATTTTAGATGTATTTCGCTGTTTAGGGGAAATAATGTCCGTACTTTTATTTTTATCTCTAGTGCAAAGAATCTATATAAATAAAAGAAAGTCATGTTAGTTACTCCACTTATAACTCAAGAACGGCTAAACCGATTTGGCTGAAAATTGGTTGGGAGGTAGCTTAGAACCAGGAAAAGGACATGGAATACTTTTTATCCCGAAAAAGTAACGGGAACGGGGTGTTACGGGAACGGGCGAGCGAAGCCGCGGGCGGCCACTAGTTAAAAATAAGAATAAGAATAACTTTACTAAAATCAAAACTTACAACTCATTATTTAATGATGGTAGACTTTTTAACTAATCGGTAATTAACAAAGATATTGATTTTGTTCAAGATCTTTTTAATTTGCTTTTTGTTTGGAAATATCATACTTAGAATATCTATCGGTTTTTGATGGTATAACACCAACTTGTAAATTAAAATACTTAATTGTTTTCCTGAAAAAAAAAACAACGATTATCATAATGATATTCGAGGCAAATACCTATAGTACTTACTTGATTTTTGAAAATTGAACTGACTTTATAAATTAGAAAAAAATAAGCATGTCACAAATTACTATGTGCTACGTTCACAAACTTAGTCGCAAGAAAAAGTAGTTGATGGAATAAGCAAACGGTCCACCTGATGTAAAGTGATAACCATCGCCTATAAAAGAGCATTACCTTGTAGGTCACGCACGCCAGATGTGCCCTACGATACACTGCCCTGCGTCCATCAACTTGAGATCTACAGGTTCAGCCTCACGTACCAGTAATTTCACCGGAACCCGCACCATTCAGACTCTAGCTCTTGAAAGACGGTAATAAAAGCGGCACAAGAATTTATTGGATATAAGTGCTATATAAAATTTAATGACCTCCATGACGGCCGGCATATTTTAATGTAAGCTATATCATCAAATTTGTCACGTAGCAAATTCAAAAATTTATATAATATTTAGTAGTATTACAAGTACTTTGAAACATCTTGAAGCTAGGTGAGTCTAGGTGCCTAAAACAACGGGCGAACTACGGTTTGGTTATTTTGATTTTGAGAAGTTTTTGCTTTTAGCCTAATGAGACTAAATAAATCAATCTAAGCTATCTAAAAGTCTACGGTTGTATCTAGCCTTTTGTTTAACAGTACTATAGCTGTGCCCTGTTGTGCCAAGTCCTAAGTAATGTAAAACAGTACTCTTATCTCTTCAGACCACCTTAGAAGTGTTTCCAGTCAATAATAAAGTGATAATTCAACGGACCTGAATATTTAGGCCTAAGCTGTACCATTAATCTCTGGTTTTACTGCTTATCTCTGAATCTGCTTATAAATTAAACATAGGTTTAAACTATTGCAAATACGGCGTAAAGGTAAGCATAAAACAGTAGTATAAATGTGAATAAATTGAAGTCTATGAATAAGGTGTTTTATAGGAAATGTAAAATTTAAATGAAATTGTTTTGAAGAGTTCAGTTGATATTTTTATTGATGCTAAAACAGTGAACAAGAAACTGATGGAACAAGCACATGGCCCACCTGATGTTAAGTGGTAACAATCGTCTATAACAAAGGCCTCGTAGGTCAGGCACGTCAAGAACGTGCTAACGATGCAATGCCCTGCGGTCATCAACTTGAGGCATTTATATGTTCAGCCTCACGTGCCAGTAATTTCACCGGCACCCACATACCTTCGAACCGAAAACAGCAATGCTGCTTAGCGACAGAAATGCAGCGACGTGCGACGGTGTGGTGATAGTACTTCCCCGGACGAGTCAGACACAAAGAGCTCTACTACAATAATACTAAATGTTGATGCACTCCAACATATTATTAAAAAAAATTACTATTGCATGTTTTAGACTATCGGAGATTTCATGTTGATATTTGTGATTTAGCTAAACTTTTCTACCTTTATCAAAAAAATAGGTTTGTTGAAGGGGTTTTGCTTGTTTTAGTAAGAAAATTTACTTATGTCTTGGCATAAAGCCGTCATTACTTTAGCCTCCACTTAGGAAAACAAGATCTTGCCAAATAATGTAGTCGAAATCTAAAGCCTTGCGCTTTACACATATTTGGCAACGTCTCACTGATCGCCACGGTAGAACGCTTAGAGATGTGCAAGGCTTCTTTTAGGTCTAGACAAATTTAGCAATTCTTTTTTGTTTATCAAATTTTTTTTCTTCTCAAATAAAAACACAAATCACTTTAAAAGTCAGTGAATCTTAGTTCACCCCGAGATCAAATAACCACAGAAAAACAAAAGCTGGCTTTCAAAACAGTATAAAGCAAATTTTACGATCGCAGATTTACCCACTTAATACAGCAAGAAATAAAATGGTGAAGTGAATCACTTTATTAAAATTGACGTTTATGATTTCATTGGTTAGCAAAACAGCTCGTAAATTGGTGAAATCAGTCAATCTTGTTCAAGTAAGATTATTTTTACGGACAAGAGCTTCTTGAATGTAATTACGTGTGTAGTTTTCTGACTCTTTTAGTAGTTTTCTTCTGACTCTTTTCATTCTTTCTACATAATGTGTCAAATTCTATGTCTTCTTCCTCCATTCCCTTCTGTCAGTCGCCATCTCTGCATTCACTCCTCTCTTCTCCATGTCATCTTTCACACAGTAAAAGTGAAAGTAAAAGCCTGTTATTTCATCATTTTATACATATTATATATATATTAGTGTATACTATTTTCTGTCTTTTGTAGAGATGTCTATTAAAAATAAGGCCGCCCGTTGCATTTCTTTGACTGTTTGTTTTTTTAAGCTAAAACTGTGTCCTTCTTACTTAGTGTGTCATGGTAATCACTAAAGAGATATCTATCTATCTATAATGCTCAGCACACCAGGGTAACGGTCGAGTCCAGTAGGTCACTGCATCTATTCCGGTACAGCCTGTGGTCGCCTGTATCTCGGTAGCAAACCACATTCGGGGCTTCTGCGCTACCCATTTCAAACCGAGTGGCTGCGAGCTTATAAACTGATAGGACTCGAGCTTATAAACTGATAGGACTACATGTATTTTGTATATAGTTTCGTTAATTATTTTAGCCATATTTTGAGAATCTACGTTTATTTTAGGAACTTGTGTTTTTAGTATAAATAGTACCTATAATTTGATCACTATATTTTTTACTATCTCAAATCCTAGAAAATCAAAATCAAAGGTGTATATTTTATTCAGTAACTAGTGACCGCCCGCGGCTTCGCTCGCCCGTTCGCATAACGCCCCGTTCCCGTTGCTTTTTCGGGATAAAAAGTATCCTATGTCCTTCTCCTGGTTCTAAGCTACCTCCCAACCAATTCTCTGCCAAATCGGTTCAGCCGTTCTTGAGTTATAAGTGGAGTAACTAACACGACTTTCTTTTATATATATAGATATAGATAGAATCGCAAGGATCACTTTAAAACGTCTTAAAGCTGGGTGAGTTTAGGTGCCAGTTCTACGTGATCAAACCTAGAAGAACAGGCACCAACACGGTTTGGAACGCACAACACTATCTAGCCCCAAATTAAGCAAAGCTTGTACTATGGGAACTAGATAGCTGATAATATGATACAAACACAACTTTACCTACCCACAAAGTTAAACCTAATTAAAGATTATTGTATACGCAGATTTTAAAAGCTTTTTGCCTTGTAAACATCTTACTAACAAGTAAGAACTTGCTAGAAAATCTATCATCTCGACTAGTTCGTATTTATCCTCATTAGAGAACTATAATAACATTCCCTTATGCTTACACAAACATCAATTAACTTAGCGTTTCAACCTCACCTCTTAATATTCTATTTTTGTCCTCTACGTTACTGATCCATTAAAACTCGAAGCATGGGCATAAACATGAAAACATCACATACAAACGCGTGAGCAGTAAATCCTGCCAGAAGAATTACCTTTGACATTTTTACGTGCACTTACTCCCTGGAAGATGCCACTTGATGGTGGATTTTAAAATCTATATACATCTCCTTAGCGAGTTGGATGGAAATAATGAACGCGTATACTAAGGGAAGTCTCAAAGTAACAGACAACGATGTATTTTTTTGTAACTATGCAAACATTTTTAAGTTAAAAGTTTTCAATTTCAAACTGAATTCTTTTCTGCCGTGAAGCAGCATTGCTGTGTTTCGGTTTGAAGGGTTGAGTGCCGGTGAAATTACTGGTACGTGAGGCTGAATATCTGTATGCCTCAAGTTGATGGACGCAGGGAAGTGCATTGTAGGGCACGTTCCTGACGTGCGTGACCTACGAGGCAATGTTTTCCACTTAACATCAGGAGGGATATATATTTGGTCCATCAGCTTGTTGTATAAAAAAATGTTATATTGTATATTGTATTCTAAGTATGTATTTACAAAAAAAAAAAAGTATTCAAGTATTATATCAGCTATCCGGTTCCCATATTACAAGCTCTGCTTAGTTTGGGGCTGGGTAGTGTTGTGTGAATTGTCTACAATATTTATTTATTTATTTATAAAAGAATTGATATGAGACATACAGACTTTCAATATAATTTAACAATAGTATCAATAAATATTGTCCATCTCAATATTCAATCTTTTTGGATATAAAACAGAATGACTATCCAAATCATTGATGCAAATAAAATACAATATTAAATTCCATTGCCCAACATAGACAGGAAACGTTGGATAAAATCGTAGAAACTATTGTTTATTCTACGGTGAAACCAAGCTCGGTTGAATATAATAGATTTTGACAGGAATAGGTTATTTTTTTTAGTAAAATATATTTTCAATCACAGTAGGTAATTTTTTATTATCTTTCTTTCAGACTCTGTTTGAATCATCTTCCTAAAGATGCATAGGCCATAACCCATAACTAATTAACTTACCAAAATCGTCAAGTTATATTTTTATATGAAAACGTTTTAATTCTCGTGAAATAATGACACTTCTCAAAACGTTTTACCTGATGCAATACTCAATTAATTTTTGATCATAATTTAGTTATCAACTTTAGTATAACAAAATAATTACAACAATTTATCAAAATAAATAAATCATTTTCAGCTATCCAAAATTTACCTTCGACTAAAATTCGGAATACTAAATCCACTCTATTTTCTAATTTAATTTTAATCAAGCTACCTAACCACCTAGCTGTAACCACGAGCCTTTTCCATCTGTAGCTCGCTTCCGCAGATACGAATGGAGGAAATGAAACGTGCCTGTAATTTATAGCTCTACACGAACTCAGCCGGATCCACCTAACACTTATCATTTACGCCCATCAACTTGGTAGGTGAGGTTTTAGTTACACTGGAGCTTTGCTTTTTGGAAAAAAATATGTTCATTGTATTCATTTTCTTTATTTATTGAGAAAAATGATACTGTAATAATTTTACTTAGCCAAACACACGTTTGTTAGGAGATTTAAAAACGGCATCAAATTCTCGTCATTTGGAAATAGCTTTGATAAAATTGATGACGAGATCGCAACCCATCATCATTTTAATAACAAACTTTCTAAGGCGCATCAGTATACAGTAGTAATACAGTACAGCATCCCGTAAATATGGGAAATACCTTAGTGAGAAGTTCCCAAATCATTTTGAAATATGCAAAAGCCTGGAGGCATGAATTTAATTCATTACGAATTTCATATTTCTGAATTCTATCGCAATTTAAAAATGTTGCATGGTAAATACTAGTAAAAAGACTATGATAGCACGCACAAAATGAACAACAAGAAGCCGTGTTGTTGCAACTAACGCTCCAACTCATTCACAGTTTGAAACTAGTGAAGCCAACCAATCACGTGGCGAAAAACTAATATTCAACTTCACAGCCAGCGCGATATGTATTAGAAGGTTTCGTAGTGGGAAACTGTTGAAAAATAGCTAAATGTACACAGCAAAAGGATTTTACGAATCTTAGATGAAAAAGGAGTGAACAGAAATGTCGGCTGACAGAGCGGGGAGTGGAAGAAGAGAAAATGACTGCTGTGACGACCCCACAAAATAGGGCTAAACTAAAAAAACATACACATTAACACATAATATTTGCACAATAATAAAAAAAAATAAACAATCCTAAGAAAAATAAAAAAACTAAGTCATCAAAATCTAATACGTAAATGTAGACTTCCTACTCAAAACCATTTTCTACGTCTACGTATAGGTACCGTTCAACAATGAAACCTCTTAAGAACCTACATAGCGATGCAAACGCACAGGCTTTTACGGTGGCGCCGTTCTTGAGTTTCAACGCTGAGGCTATAAATCTGCTAAAGGATGCTTCATTGCCTCCGTAGAGTGCTATACGTGTACTATATAGTGTTACTATTGTGTAGAAAATGAATTGAATAGTTCAAGGGGAAATTGAAGTGTGAACCTTCATTGTTTATTAGCATTCACTTCCTATTGCACGCCATGGGGTTTCCTCTCGCTTAGTTTTGAACATGACTATGGGAACAAATTGCGCAACTTTTCAACGGACTGATATTCAAATGGAATGTTTTTGGATGCTATTATTTCAATAGAAGTTAGGAAATTTGTCTAACACACTCATCGTCATGCAAGAAGGTAATATGCAGAGGCCTTAGTTTTTATTATGTGCATGTCTCCAGCTTCCTCATACCCTCTGTAGTAACGGCACTGAATGAGGAGGCTGTGGAGCCGTTACTACAGCTAATACACCTATAAAGTCTCATAGTCTTTGTTTTTTTGCTGCTAAGTTTTCCTTCAAGTCTATGATTGCTCTAATTATGCTTTAAATGTTGGCGTTTTGAGAATTCACAATTTACATATGAGGAAACTGGAGACATGCACATTTTTTTTACACCTTTGACTTAGATACTTGCATAGTTTTCTGTTAATACATACTTAGAATCCAACAAAGCACTACTTTGAAATATTCTGATAATTATTGTTATTTTTAAAAGGCACATCATTTTTGAGTCCCTTTCACTGATAGTTAGAAGCTTCAAAAAATTAATCTATTGAGAGATCATGAAATGGATTCAATACCGCTAAATTATTTAATAAAAGCAACAATTATCGTTGGACAACAATCGGGCAATTGTATAATCGACGAACTCTGTTTAGCTTTATTGAGATTGACGTGAGAAGACAGGAGTTTGGAAATGGGGCAAGATATAATCTCTAGCGGGTTTGATAACATGGAAGGAACGCTTATAATAATCTTTTTTGATTGTAACTCTGTTGAACCCGTTGAGCGGAGCCCTGTTGATCTGTATTACAGGTTTTTAAAACCTATCTCAGGCATTAGTCTCTCGCAAAGCAGTTTTTAATTGTTCCTAGAAATCTTTATGAAAGCTGTGTTGATATTTTTATTTTATCACGTCCCACTTCGGACAATCGTACACGAATGCTTCTGTGTTTGTATTTTTTTATGTCTGATTATGTGTCCTCCAAGTCGCACTGCTGGGCAAAGGCCTTCCCCCCCCCCCCCCCCCCCCTATTTCCTCCAGACATTGCGATCTTGGGCTACGCTTGTCTAATCAGTTAAGAAACCATAAAGCAGCAAGAAAAATACAGCCTTTACGTACATTATGGCTTACACCACACACCATTTGCACAAGAATTGGCTATTGTGTGACAATTATTGAGTTAGTCAAAAGCTTTTGCGTTTTATAAAGCAACGTCATAGTTATTATAATTGACATTGACAGTTGTTTTTCTAAACTAGAATAGTAGGTACATAGGTTTATACAAGGAGCTAAAATTACCAATTTAATTTTGTCTGGCTGAAACAGTATAATCTTCAAAAGCATTCCATCTCATCAATATCGCTTTCGAAAATGCACCTATAGACCCATGAAAACTCGTTTTTATTTATTTTACCTCAATAGAGTATTTTTGTGTTTTGTTTTGTATTGAAAAATCACAGAATTATAAAACAAATATTTAAACTACTGATCAACCTGACCAGTGCAGCTGAAGACAGCCGAAGTTAATCTTCTAACAATTTCTAGAAGTATTTTTTAAGCTCAAATCATCATCCATAATTTTCTTCACCAGATCTAAAGAAGCCATTCTCCGTGTCTCCATCCCCCACATCAGTGGAGGCCGGTGCAGCCACCTCACTCCGCTGTGCGCCGCCCGCTGCTGCGCCGTCGCCGAGAGTCACCTGGCTGAAGCATGGCACTCCGCTGCAGCAGGATCACAATGTGATCATATCTGCTGAGGGGAACTTGCTGATATCCAGAGCCACTTTGCAGGTACAGTGCCATAAACCAAACCTAATATATTTTACCAGTTTTATTTTTGCTCTTCAAATCAACCATCATTCATTCGGTTCATTATTCGGTTTGTATGCCGTTTCTAAATATGTAATTGATTTTCATTGAAAAAAATAAATCTAGGGTCACGGGTTCAAATTCAGTCGTGTACAAAAATGTGTGTGCACTATTCCAGTAAGAACCTACTCTCAAATCGAGTAGTAGGTGGAAACTAAAAAGTTCCAAAAACATGACATGAGTCAAGTGAACGAAAAAAGCGATCAAAGCGCACTTAAAATCCGTTCACCACACTTGGCTCAAAAGAACCAGTGACACGATCATCATCATCATCATCAACCTGAAGAAGTCCACTGCTGGACATAGGCCTCCCCTACACATTTCCAGGAAGAACGATTCTGAGTCCTTTCCATCCACCGACTTCCTGCGATCTTCTTTCTTGCGAGTGATACGATAAGAAGAATAATTGAGAATAATTTAAAAACGAATTCATGAACAAATTGCGAAATATTTTCCGTAGTTTAATCAGATGTTTAATTTTATTTATTTCTTTCTTTGTATTTCCATTACTAAAACTAGAGGTGTTTGATTTATTTTGTGCTACTTTCTCAAAGTCAATCAAAAAACAGTTATAATTTTTATCTAAATTTATTGGTCATCTGTGCCTATCATTTCTTATTAGAAAGTAAGTCTGTATAATGAATTAGTAACATTAGAAGTTTTAAACAGTAGTAAAACTTTATTTTATTTAAATAATAAAACGAAACTTATAACTATCGTATCTTTATTACAATAACGCCGACTATTATCACCCACTCGTTCCGCAAAATTTAATTGCCCATAAATTACAAGAAACATTACTTATAGCTGCTTTTAATCATAGTGACCGCAAATTTAAACACTTATTAAAAAACACGTGTCAAATAAATACACTATTATTTAAGCAAAATCAAAAACATGACAACACAAGCGACAATGATAAAGAACATTGAAATATAAACCATAATGATGAGAAAAATAAGTGCAAAGTTGAAGAAAATGTAGACATGTGTTAGAATGTTCGGTTCAAAGCTGTTCATGAGTCACAGGACACACATGGTGATACTTCAACTGATCCAGGAATAAATAATAATAATAATAATAATTTCACAGAATGATGTGATTATTATAATTTATGAAGGCACCATTAATTCTTGGGAGAGCACACGCAGTTTCATGTCATAAAATGTTTTACAGAGGTCTGGCACTGATTATGAGGTTTAATTTAATATTGTTTCACACCATAAATTGCGGTTTGAAAATTATCTCCCCATTAGTTTTTATGTGAAGCGATCGGTTTCTTTACGCGCTTTACTTTGCTATAAGTACATAAAGTACCATAAAGCTTAAGAGCTAAGTCTACTGAACCTGGGAACCATCACAATTTGATTCAAAAAAATCAATTGACTTCAGAAAAAAATCTAAAACACTTAAAAAAAATTGTCTTAGTCCTATGATAAACAATTTCTTTGATAATCTCAAGTTAGCCCTAGTTCTATAAAACAATTCTAACTCTAGTTCCAGATCTAGTCCTAGGCAGTGATTATCTTGTCCATCCATTTGCAAGCAGATTTCATGCACTTACGCATAAGATAAGCAAACCGAGACGTGAATAAAGGCGTATACAATTAGCACAAACAACGCTTGTTCTGAGGTATCAGTGGACTTGTTACCACAGATCTTTAAATACAGCTAGTTCACTAACAATATAGTCAGTAGCGCCAATTAAGGCCTGCGCACACCTAGTTCACTGGCGGTAGTGATCAGTGAAACGCTGTCAAATTTGACAGCGTTTCATGGCCCGAACACACCTAGTTCGCTGGCGGTAGCGATCAGTGAAACGCTGTCAAATATCGCTGTCAGATTTGAGATTAGACAGCGAATTTTGTTCGAGCCTTCACTGATCGCCGACGCAACAAGCCATACCAATAATAAGCATTGCATGTCGCCGCTGCATCGCTTATTAAGAGTAGAGCTTTTTGTGATTGTATAATTTTCGAACTTCTCTTAAATAATTTGTGGCTTACATTCCTAAACATTTTCAAAAATCTTGAGTAGGTATTAGATGTCTGAAGTAATGCAGTTAAATTAATGTTTTGTTCAACAAAATAACAAGGATCACTTTGAAACGTCTCATAAAAACATTTTAAATTAAATTGCCAATTCCAGAATAGCCAGAAAAAAACTTATGGCTGCATCTTGTATACAACGTTTTTTTTTATTTGATCATGATAAGATTTTGTTTGTAAACCATTTTATTACCATGCATAATGCCTGTCTACCTAGCTACCCTTTACTGACTGCGACAGTGGCTCGTGAACGCGATACAAGACATGCTCTTGGTCAACTCATTAACATTCTGAGGCGTCAATCCGTACAATCGCTACGTCATTGACCGTGTTCGCTGGCTACTGGATTGCTTAGGGCTTGCTCGTGCTACTTTCTGGAATATTTAGTTTGAAGTATGTTGTTGATAGGAGGGAACGCTTAGCAAAAAAAATGCGGTGCTATTTCGGCAACCCATTCGTTCGGGTGATTGCTGAATCCACGATTTTTTTTTTAACAAAACACCAAAACTCCAGCTAATTCAGCTATTGCTTGAACGAATTGTGTTGCGAAAAGAGTTACTCCTGGACTTTTTATGATTTTCTTGCGTATTTGTACTTTATCGTAATAGAAATGCATGGATTTAAAACATCCATGTTTCCACCTTAAAAAAAACGTTCTTCCCTACCAGTAGGGATAGATGTGGAACTGGTCAGAGTCAGAGTCAATCGCACGTTAGCGTCAAAACAAAACTCCAATTACTCTCTCCTCCCCCTTTTATCATTTCTTTCATATTTTTTTAAAATTTGTTGTCATAGTAATTTTTTTTTGCTTAGTTTTATTAAATCAATATTTGAAATTTAATAGAGATTTAAGAAAATTGCAAGCTAGTAAAAAGTGATAAAGTGGAACCTATTGTCCATGTGATGTAAAATCTACTTTATATCGACAACGACTAATTAGTCGAGCGCTACAGACGTTTATTAATTGCGACACGACGCGACACGAGTCGCTGTCGCCTTTGTCGCCTTTTTGCTTCACAGTACCCTTTCAAAGCTGATAAAAGTGAGCTAATTTTAGACTGCATTTTAGTGTTATCTGTACTTAGCTCTGCTTTATTTTATTTTGTTTCAAAACTGCAGTTCTCTCCAGTTCAGTGCTAATTAAGGTTAGATCCAGCAGTTAGAGAGCACTTATATAATTAATTTAGTTTGAAACAACTTGTGAACAAGTTTCAGAGCAATTCTCTTGATTTTATTGAAAGCTTGACTTTGAAAATAAGTCACCGATTTTTACTGAATGAAAACCTTGACTTTGAAAATGAGTCGCCAGTGAGACTCATTTTAACAAAATAATCATCAAAAATGACATTAAAAATAAATATCATTTTCATCAAAATATATTCTATAGAATCTAGATGATTCTATAGAATATGTTTTGGTGAATTTTCTATGGGATAATTTTGAAAATTTCAGACAACAAACAAACCGGCCCATATATTACCATAAATACAACTGGCAATAATTGAAAACCTCCTTCTTTTTATCCGAAGTCCTTTATAAACAATCTTCTTCTGCCTATTGCGTATACAATAGGCAGAAGTGTATACAAAACTCATTAATTGCTTCCACGTTTCCAATACGCCTCACTTGCACCATTCGTCCATCTTCGCGTCCTTTAACCATCGCAAATAACCATTCCATCTCCTGTTTCCGCTAGGCAGCACCCACTAATTAGACTCACGCAGACATGGATTAATTGCAAGTGTCATGGGTATTCTTGTATCTCATTGTAAACCAGAATTAGATGGCAAAAGGGTAAAGATTCTTATTTTTCTTTGGGGCTCTAGATTGTAGCTATCATGTAAGACATCCTATGAAATCTTTTGGTTGCAAGGTTTTGTGATGACACTGGGGCTTAGGTATACAAAGTTGCTAAGCACTGGAATAATAGTCAACGGCATTTCTAAAATTAAATTTCTTTTTAATTTCATTTATTTATATTGCTTAGTTTGGGGCAAGATAGTGTTGTGTGGATTGTTCACAATATTTATTATAATTAACTGACTTCAAATAAAGAAATATTATGGGTATATTTTTATGGGTTGTATTTTTTTGTGTTATCGCATAATTTCGTCATTTATGGACCGATTTGAATGGGCCCCTTCAAGGTAAGAGTGAATAGGTGTATCCTAGACAGTCCCGTCCGTCCAGGTGAGATTGTAGCCAAAAGGTGGTCTATATCATAAAAAAGAAAAAAAAAGGCTGCGCCTATAGAAATTTTATCAAAATCGGTTTAGCAGTTTAACGATGAAGTCGGTTTCTCAAGTTTTTTAATTTCATTTGTCTATATCTATTGTCATTTAGAAATTAATTAATTGAGCATAAACTATTATTCACTTTCGCGAAACAGATTGTAAGTCATTTATAGAATACAATAAATTCATCTTATTAATGGTCATGTCTCTTTTGAACCAGTGTTGTGTACGGATCCTTGACCAATATTTTTAACCCATTTCAAAAAAAGCTGAGATGAAGCTTAGAAGCTTATGTTTTTTTATCGCAATCTAAATAATTATGGTCACCCAAAACCCGGTCTAAGCCTTTTACACAACACACGTAACTCAGTAACATTATACAGAGAGGTGTTAGACGGTGTCTTAATTAGCGTAATATGCTTTTATATTAATGGCTCAGTCCTCTGTAATTTCAACGGTCTCACATGTAGAGTGGGGGTATTTTTTGTCCGGCTTTTAAGGTCCCGGCATCCGGCATTTATTAACGAACAGTGAAATTCCGCACTAATTAATTATCCACGCAAAGTTTTATTCTAAATCAATAAAAAAAAACAACTGCTCCTATATAGTAGAAAGCGCCTACTATACGGCTTGTTCCAAATTTAAGGCCCTGTCCTGTTTGTGATTTTGATAAAGCTTTTTTGA
The DNA here is from genome assembly GCA_939531255.2 of Thera britannica. Taxonomy (NCBI): domain Eukaryota; kingdom Metazoa; phylum Arthropoda; class Insecta; order Lepidoptera; family Geometridae; genus Thera; species Thera britannica. Next base: position 13,660,494 of record OW618034.2, on the reverse strand, counting down.
GAAAATAAAACATAAAAATCAAGCATCAAATGAAGCTCTGACAGTTGGAACTATTTTATCGGTTGATCTAGATGTTCGCAAAGCTTTTGTTAGCTCCAACTATACTGACATTTCTATAAATCGATGTTTCATTAAAATCTGCGATCTGGGATGCAAGCAGTTTAACTTTTATAAAACAGGCTACGAAAATATATCCGGTTTTTTGACGTCCGGCTTTTTAGATTCAGAGTCCAACTCTATTTGTACTCACTTACATAAATTTACGCATCGTACGGCGGCACTTTCGTTTATGTTAGAAATAAACAAATTGCTCAGTGTTGGTTTATTTTCGCTCGGATTTTGCTGACGAGCCTTAATGCTCGTTGTGTTTTTGTAAATGGCTATTTTTTGCAAGATTTTTACATGTGTTTTGTGATTAACTAACTAAACTTAACATTAACTTGTTTGTTGCTGTGGCGCTTTTTGGTGGGGTTGGTTGGGAATTTATTGTTTACTTTCTTACTTTTGTTACAAAACTATAGTAGTAAATAAGTAACTGTTAGCCGGTTTTGATGGGAATATGACGGTCGGGATATAGAAAGATGTCATCGTAATGCGGAGATGATTGTTTTTCATATTTTAAAGATAAACAGAGTTCCAACTGTATACAATAGATAGTTTTCGCCTTATTAGTACCTGCATAAAAATGTATTATTTTATAAGTAGGTAATTATAAATAAACTCTTTTTTTACTATTGGTAACACATAAAATAATGCAGTGTACTTACTCAAAAAGCTGGCAACACCACTTTAAATAGTTTTTTATTTCTTAGTTTGTTTTTATAATAATATAGTAAAACTAATGAATTTATGTTTTTGTCTACAGGACATGGCCAACTATAGCTGCGTGGCCGAAAACATAGCTGGGAAAAGGATTTCAGAACCAGCTTTGCTTACAGTATACGGTAAGTCATTTGTTGTTTTTATAATAAAGTATAGATAAATTATTTAAAAAAGGATTAAATAACGTCTGTATATTAAATGAGTATTTCTTGATGGTCAGTCTAAAAACCAGACGGATAATTTATTGAATTTCGAAAAAATAAGTTGCTTGACTGACTGTTTTTGACTTTGCGCGTATCTGTTTTTCTTTCTTATTTTTTTGGTCTAATGAATCCTAGGACTATTTAGTAAAGTTTGTCAAATTTTAACGAAGAGGTTTAAATTACCTAGCAGTAAAGAAGTTTAACTTCAAAAAAGTCTATTATTAAAAAATATCTAGTGGAAGATATTTAAGTATTCCCGTAAATTGGTCAGGGACTAAGACTAATGAGCATAATTTCTAAAGCTCATTAGCTGTTCCATCTACACTGCATCTACAAATGAGTTGCATTATCTCCGGCATTAGACCAATCACATCATAACAGACAATTTAACCGCCAACAAGACAATATCTTGCGGAACATTATTTCAAACGCAATTTATTAGACAACCGTGCATTCTACGCTGATTTAAGGCACGGTCTGACTGGAACCGAGCATTTTGTAAGGGCTGGTTTCATGGACTGCTGCTGTTTAAATAAAAAAATTGATTCTCAAAAAATCTTGTCGAAATTGAGATAAAACAACTGTTAAATATTAAATTGGTCGATTAGCAATTTACGAAATCAGTCATAAGATAATTTTTGACAAAAGATCGCGAGAAGTCCCAGAAAAAAATATAAACCTTGTGTATCTGGTCAGTTTACTTCTTCATGTTATGATGATATTTACCTATCTTACAAAAAATAATGTAGATCAAAACATTTTGCAAAACGGAAGAATGTATTAAAATCATCAAAAGCTATTTCAGAATAATCGAAACAACTTTATTTTAATGCATTTTTTATTTTGATTTTCTGAGACGGTAAAACATATCTTTGCTCAGAAAAGTTTAGCATAGATTATATAAGCACCTAGACTCACCTAGCCTTAAGACGTTTCAAAGTGATTCTTGCATCGTACTGAATAAAAAATTTTTGAGTTTGAGTTTGATTTAAATACGAAATTTAGCGAAGTCGCATGCCTATGTACAAATGCTTCCAATTAGTGCTTGTGCGTAACCGGGCTTGATAACTAGTTTCTTATGCTGCCTTCCTACGGTGCGTGGTTCTGCAGATCATCACGCACCGCGCACGACGACGCACGGCAACGCACACAGAAAAGGCTCCTGTGCTACCGCGCACCTCGGCGCACGAGACCGTTCCCATGGTGTGTCGTGCGAGCTGGTGCGGGCTGGTGCGCGATATCACGCACCAGTGGGAAGGGACTGTCAGAAGAAGATTTTTTCTTAGTTCACAACTGATCTTCCTACTAAGACTGGTCTAAGACTTGATGCAAGTGAAATTATTTACCAGTAACCTGTGACTCCGAACAAGCATTACAAGTAACGTTCGGACATACAGTACCTTAGCTCATTTCACCCTCGGTTGTTCGTAATAACTATCTTTAGTGAGATCAAAGGGCAGGCGCCGATGCTGCAATAATTGCGACGCGAGCTTGGATCATTAGGATGCTCGCTTACACCCACACGGTACACCGACTGAAATATTACAGAACTAGTGTGGTGATTGCGTTGTTCGATCTTTTGTTGCAATCAAAACTTAGTCACATCTATCAGTTTTGACATTATTTTGAGTTTCGATTGCAATAAAAAATATCTTTGACAAGGAACGATTGCAACAAGACTGAATATTGACGTAATAAACATGAGATAGCGAATAGTAACTTCGCTTTGTAAAACAAAAAAAATGATGGCATTGTTCCTTGTTAGTATCATTTAATTGTTAGTATCAGTTAGTATCATTTAATTGTTAGTATCAAACGTTTGATTGCAACAGAATTACGCAATCGCTCAGCAGTACTGAGACGTGATTTTGTACATCATGAAACACACTTGATGCACTTTCAAGTTAGTTTTGAGGTGATAACGTCTTATAATAATAATTCGATGGAGCCGGCTGCACGCACGATAAAACATGACTCATGCGGCGTTACCTCGCTCTGAGGCGTTCCATTTAAGTCTTGAAGTGCAAGCGAGAGCACGGAACGAGCGACAAAGAGGCACAATCGGCCTCCGCGTTCGGCAGCGTTCGACATCTGTCTCTTTCCTACTTGAGTGAGCGATGCGTCCGCGTGGACAGCTGTATGACGTTGTCACGTTCAACTATCGTCAGTAAACCGACTTTACAGACAACCGATTTTTTAACTAGCTGATGGAAGGAGCATTTGCATTTCTGATAAAACTGTCATGTCACAAGGATACGCATTAGACTATACACTGCTAGCTCTTATATCCTTGCAGTAAGCGTCATTTTTCTTTGTTTTTAGGTAACTTGAGCTGTATCCTACTGTACAAGACTAACATTTTCACAGAATCAAAAATGGAATTAAAAGCTAAAAAGCCGACTGTTTGCTGGTGACTTTTTTTTTCACGCAATATAGCAGTACTATATGGTGTTCTATGGAGTACTATGATGTACTATGGTGTACTATTGGCGCCCACGTTGCGTTTCAACGGCCGCTAACAGATAGCAATCACCTCTGACTTCACACGCCGCGCCGAGCGATCTATGCGCTTGTTAGCTTACTCACTGGCTTGCGATGTGATTTCGTGATAAACTGTATGTAGTATCATACACGGTGTACAATAATCGTTCTTGAAAGTTTAAGAGAAAGACAGAAAAAAACATGACCCACACACACATTGTACAAATTAGTGGGTAGCAAAAAATTTGAAAATAAGTTGAAAATAACAAAATCCAGTCATGCATTTGCAAGAGGAGTCTTCAGATCAGATTCATGATAAAAACGAAGGAAGCATAAATTAAATTATGCAATAAAAATTTTGAAAAATTATGTTTTGAATGAAATGGTGATTTATTTGAAATCCGTAGACCATGTCACCCATGCAACCAAATAATAATAAACAATGAAAAAATGTTTTAGGAGGAACATTTCAAAATTCAAACTACTTTAATACATTTATTTACACAAAGAAACAAACATTTACAAAATGTAAAAAAACCGAAAAGCTAGTTCAGCTATCTACAGAATGTTACAAACGATCTAGAGATAGGTCAACTGACTAAAATACGATAAGTATTATTATATTAATGGGCAATTTCAGGCCAATCTGAACACTTTTGAAGATAAAACCACTATGGCTTATGATAAGTGGGTTTCAATCAATTTTTCTCTTTCGGACTTCTCATTTAGGTTTTTCGTAAAACGTTTTCGAATAACGCTAAATGTTCTTTCAATTTTTATTATTTACATAAAATACATCACACGTTTTATAACCCCTAAAAGCACTATTATTCAGTGACAAAACAGGTGCGACTATAAATTTACTTAAAGCAATTTAACTTTTTTTCAACTGTCATCTCCAAAGGAGGTCCAAAGAAAAGAGTTCTTATAAATCTCGTAATTGTATAAAGTGATAAAGTATTGTTCCGCCCACGCCCGCTCAAGTTTATAACAATGTAGAGCCCAATTTGCACGTAAGTGCCACAATTTCTATATGGCACGCATGGGCTGTACACAGGAGGGGAGAAAGAGGAAACTTGCTCTTGATAATGATTAGCAAAGTTTCAAACGATGTTCATCCTTTAGGAAGTGCTAAAATTATTGATTTGCAACAGCGTTAGGTAGGCTCAATTCATGTCTGCACGTGGTCACGAATTGTCCACACACGATAAAATTATGTGTTTTTTATGCAATGCAATAATTATAAAAGCACTAGAAAAAAACAGACAAAAAACCCGTAGACATTATAATCCCTTGCCTTTAATAGTTCCATCACCGGACGTTGAAGTTCATAATAAAATACTTTGTTGGTGATTCTTACTTTTTTTATTAGGTCCGCCATTAGACAAACAGGCCTCACCTATTGTTTTGTTCAGTGATTACCGTCATGTGTATCGGCAATTGCAACGCCAACAACATTGGTTTTTATGATAAAAAGTGGTGGAACAAAAATGCCCCACGATTATATTGAGCACCTAAAATAAATTCAACACATATCGACTGCCTCCATAGATCACACCGTGAACTTGCTTTACTAAAGTGCTGTCACATCCGATGTGATCCATTGTCCCCCCTTTCCCCTAATCCAATCCCTACGTCCGCTCAAACAAAAGGGCTGAAGGCCTCTAATAAAGGTAATTGCTGCAAGTCCGTACTGCGGCAATTACGAACGAGTGACAGAATGTTTACGTTTGAGTGTGGCCGCCTAATTGGACGAAACAGAGCTTCAAATGGGTAGTGGGTTGTGAAGTCAGTTATTTGGGTCGGATAGTTAATTTGTTGCATTCGATGGGAACAATTCAATTTGAATGACCTAAAATATAAACCTCAGTTGATATTTATTTAGATATATTTGACTTGCCTCTCAGTTCCGTTGGTAGCTCTGCCGTTTGCCCCGCAGGTCGATTGTTCGATAGCAAATAATTATTTGTGTGGTGAACGTAGATGATTGTTTTCTATTGTATTCTAAGTATGTATTATTTCACTTTTTGGCTCATATAGTACAAGTTCTGCTTATTTTGGGGCTTGATAGTGCTGAGTGGATTATAAAAAAAATATTTTAACTATTGAATATGAAAAATCGAATTGGTAATAAAATCAGTGAGCTGATTACTTTTATTACTCAAAAACAAGTCACATCTTGTCTTGGTTTTCGTATTGTTTTGTTGTGCATAAATCTTCTTATAAAGTTATCCCTTCTAAATTAAAATCCCTTTTTAATTCAGACAAGTAATCCACTTGCGCGTCCCACTGCTGGACCTGGAAAGCGACTAACGCGTCCGAAACGCGTCCGAAACGTCAGAAAACGTCGCTTCCGGAAGCTTGCGCATGCCTGAATTAATGCCAAAGAAACTAAATAGTACATTGTTACCCGAGTGTTGAACGTCACGTTTTTTGAGTCCCGAGACGGGTTTGGCGCCAGAGCGTAGCGAGGGCGCCAATGGAGCTTGAGGGACTTAAAAGACTTTCATCCGAGGTAAACACTGTGCTTTTCATTACGAATACAAGGAAAGTAAAAATAAAAACATGAAAGAAAAATTTGTGAAAATGAAGATTGAATTGCCGCCTTCCCGGTTTTTTTTTTATTTTTCTCTGGCGGGCCTTCGGCTTCGGTTCGCCAGCATTATTCAGCCAAAATTTTCACTTTCATAATTAAAAAAATGGTAAATTGTTTGCTCAAATCTATGTTATTTTAAAGAAATAGTTGAACGTACGAGTACGAATATAATAATTAAGCCGTTTAAGGGATCAACACACGAGGATAGTAGGCAGTTCTAATTTTTATCATATTTTTTATAAATATTGTTGACATGGATGATATATTAATAAAGTAATTTATAAGATATATTATTTATTTAATACTATCTTTATGTTATTTAAATTTAAATTTTACATTGCGCTCTAATTAGACTTTTTAAACTTCATACCGTTGTAATGGGTTTCCAACCTACTTGCTGAATAAAAAGTTGGAATTTGGTTAAACAACCTCCTTGTAGTTAGAAAGACTTTAGAAAGTTGGAACATGGTTGAATAAAATAGATCTTGTTTTTTTTTATAATTTGACAGCTGTCAGTAGAAAGCGATTCTCCCTAGGGCTGAAAGTTTTACTTTCAATTAGGCCCCTCAGGCAACTTCAGACCTACTTTCAGAGTATGAGCAATGAAAAAGTCTTTTTCCCAACAAGAAACTACTTTGTTTACCTTATTTCAGTCACTTCCTATTAGAAAAGAGTATGGGTATCATGTAGAACATTTTTTTCCGACAAGAAATCATTTAACAGCGGCGGGTAGCATTTTAAAACGATTTTTTTCGCTACCTTGCAATTTTTGAGATTTTGTCGGCTATTCTTATTTTTACGAAAAACTTTTTAGATCACCATCAAGCCTGATTTCCAAGGAAAAAATACATGGATCACAATCCCAAAACAACCCTCAATTAATTTATTATAAACAAAAACAAAACAAAGAAAATTGACGAAATTGCGCTTGCGCAGCCATTTTTCGCGCGGAAAATTTTCACTTTTTTGCAAATTTAATCATTCTAAAATATTTTTTCACTGGCAACACGTCGTTTTATGGCTGCAGTTCATGGAGCCGCAGGTATCAGGCCAGTTAATGTACAACCAGAAACTCGAAAAGTTCATTTTGGACTTTTTGGGTAGGTACTACAGTACCACGGACGCTTGGCGGCCGTGCAAATCGTGGCACTGTAGTGACACGATTTTTCTCGGACGCGTGACGGGAAACAAGTTCGTGGCACTATAGTGACACACTCTCTACCGTACCGCTTGAAAAAAAATCGGTTGCCTGTAAAGTCGGTTTACTGACGATAGTTGAACGTCAAACAGCTGTCGACGCGGATGCATCGATCACTCAAGTAGGAGAGAGACAGATGTCGAACACTGCCAAACGCGGAGGCTGGTTGTGCCTCTTTGTCGCTCGTTCCGCGCTCTCGCTTGCACTTCAAGCCTTAAATGGAACGCCTCAGAGCGAAGTAGGTCATGTTTTTTCGTGCTTGCAGCCGGCTCCATCGAATTATAAGACGTTGTCACGTCAAAAATACTTCTGATTCTTTTCTGGACACCTTTTAAAATAATTTCCGCGAGGAATGGGAATAGAAGCGTCGGAAGTCCTGTAGCACGATGGGTTGACGACATTGTCAGCGTCGTGGGCCGCAGGTGGTTTTTTTATACAACTAGCTAATAAAACAAGCGTATGGCCCGGCCCACCTGATGTAATTATGATGATGTAATAATTTAAAAAAATCATAAAGAAATCTAAAAATCTTCGCTTTTAAATTAATTGCCTGTCAATGGATAGCCTATTATTAATCTATTTGATGAGCTTTCTATTGAAGTATCAAACTATTAAATTGATTATACCGTGCCCATCTGTAGTATAAAGAATCAATTATAAATGCTATAAAATATAATAATTAAACCAATACAGCTTAAAGTTATTACTGTTGCAGTATGACCGACCACCCGCGGTGGGAATCAGCTGTTTCCTAAACAATTATAAATTTAGTATCTAATCATTATTAAGTACTAATAATACACGCTTATACGATGACGGAAAACATTGTTTTTAAATTGATTCAAGTTGCAACAGTACTACTTTTAAAAATACTTGTTTTTTTATTTTAAAAGAGATGGATTTATTTTTATCTGACAGATAAATTTATCCTAATTACTAAGGTAAGTAACTGTTTGGCAATTTTTTTTTATACAACTAGCTGATAGAACAAACATATGGCCTACCTGATGTGATGTGGTAACCATCACTTAAGATAACAAAGCATTGCTTTGTTGTATAAAGTACGCACGTCACCAAAATGCCTTAGGATGTCCTGCCCTGTGTGCATCAATCTGAGGCATACAGAGTTCAGCCTCACGTACCAGAAATTTACCGGCACCCTTCAAGCCAGCTCAGAATAAAAATTTGATAATTCAACTCAGCAGGAAAATAATTATTTTTACCTCATTTTCACTCGGAAATGGCTCTACTATTTCTTTCGTGTTTATAATAAAATAAGGTTAAAACGAGGTAAAATATTTCCACGAAAGTAAACGTGTTTGTTGAAATCAAATTAAAATATTTCATCGGAGCTAATTTAGTGAAATGAAAAAGCATGCTAAAGGTCAAACCATGTCATGGCGTGCTTCAGCAAATCTTTCTTTTGTTGATAGTATTTATTCCTTGTAAACACAGTATTGTGATAACAAAAAAATAGCATACACTGCGTAAATTAGTGGATTGCTGAACCTGCCAGTGCCAGTTTTTTTTTTCGAATTCCGAAAAATTTATGTGCACTTTGATAGTTAACGGTAAAAAGTAAAAAGTACTTAATATGTGTGTCAAGTGCACGAACGAGCTTCTCTGAGGCACAATTAAAATCCTTTCACCACATTGGTTTAAAAGAACCAGTGACACGATTAGAAGACTTTTGTATTTTGGTATGTCCAAAATAGTAAAAGCCAAAACCACTAAAATCCAGATTTCAATTTTTGAGTAAAATAAATTTTACTCAAAATATGACAGCAATATTTGACAGCGTTTCACTGATTGCAACCGCAGAACGCTTAACTCTATACATAAGTATGTGAACATTGAATTTACACGACAGCGTCGCATTGCTGAAGAGCGCGATGAAATGTAGTCCAACCTCAAAGGCTAAAGTAAATTCTAGGTCGTTAGGGTTAAAATTTAGAAGCTAGGTGATGCACGCTACTTCGCGTGCTAAGCTAGCATGCTGATTTCAACAATAGATACGCTATACTATAGCTGTTGCATGGCTTCACTCGCTCTAAGGATGTGCCTTATGGTATCAAGATTGTAGTTGGTTGTACCCAGTGTACCTCGCTGTAATTATAAACTGGCCTCTCAGCTCAGTTGGTAGTAGCTCTGCTTTCTCCGCCTTAGGTCGTGGGTTCGATCCTAACCGAGAGCAAATATTTGTGTGGTGAACACAGATGTTTGTTCTGTCTGGGTGTTATGTTGTATTCTCAGTGTATTTTTCTCAGTATTCTAAGTGTGTACTTATTTAGAAAAAAAATATTAATAATCTAATAATCTTTAATAATCTTTATTGGGGCTTTACAAAAATGTAACCTAACAAACATACCATGTACTATTCATTATCCTACCTATTATTTATTATGCCTACCTTATTTTAACACATCTTCCTTACATTATGCATAAGTTACACATTATTAGAGATAAGACTTGACTCATGCAGGCACAGTGGTATATTGTAAGTATTATTAGTATAATGTCAGCTAGGTATCTGGTTCCCATAGTACAAGCTCTCCTTAGTTTGGGGCTAGATAGTGTTGTGTGGATTGTCCGCATTATTTATTATTATTATTTTTTATTAGGCAAGTATATGAGATTATTAATAATGTATTAATACATTTAGGCTCTTTTCAAACTAAGGAAAAAGTAGGTGGCAAAAATAAAGTCTTTAATTGTGGTGGAAATTCACTTTTATTGCATAAAACAATGTAATAATGATGATTGTATGATATTGTCTATCTATGTCAGTTGCATGAACTAAATCACGACAAAATTAAATATCCAATTGACTAAATATAGGTTTTAGTCGTTTCGACATTTCATTATCACTCCACAAAATTAAATAATTGGACACAAATAGCGAGAATTAAAAAAGTATAATTATACGAGGTGCTGGTAGCGTGTTGGTTGGATATTTTTTTTATGTAATGCCATCTATGCCAACTAGGAGAATGTTTTGTCTTTTTTCGTATGATAAATTATACAAAAATATATGTTTAGAATTACTAAGCCAATTCTAATAACAAATCATTGGCTATTAAAAAATAAAGAAATTGCTTACAAAAATTCAGACTATGACCTATCTTTTTGGCTAATTCCATCCAGATCAATTCAGACATTTTGGCGTGATTGAGTAACAAACATCCATCCATCCAAACTTTCACATTTATAATACAAGTGGGATGGGATAATTAAAAAAAACACAAAATGAATTCAGCGATCACCTAAACGAAACGTGTTGCAGAATAACACCGCTGAAGAAAAAGCTAGAAGGTGAACAACGGACTGATTTCAAAGTGGAGTTTCAAAGAAGCCAAGCGCTTTTAGTGCATCTAAGTTTAGATTGCCTTCTAGAATCAGCTTTGACGGCGCTCAAAAATAACTTCCCAGCTCTCGCGTAGAAACTTAAACTATCGGGATATTTTGACAAGAAGTGATGTATAGGAAACTAGTTATCTCGATTCTTCATAGCTTTATCAAAGGCTACGTTTGAGATGCAAATTAAAACTATAAACTGCTTGCTCCACGTCGTATGCTAACGAAGTGAAATATTTATGCTATTTCTATTCTGAGCCCATAATAATATACTGTACCTAAATACACGGTGTGCAAGATAACATCAAACTGCGGACATGGTTCTTTTTATTGTCGAGTCAGGAGTCTGAGTCCAGTGTGGTGAAAGGATTTTAACTGCGTCTCTAAGAGACTCCTTTTGAGAATAAACCAAATAAGATACCAAATCGAATCAAAATCAAAAGTTATTTATTTTACGCCACACCATCATAATCATCATTTTCTTATCCTTATCCCATTTCATTTGGGGCTGGCACCTGGCACACCAAGTATTCGTTCTCCAGTCTCCTTGATTAGCCGTCATTTCAGCAGTCATCCCTTTCTTACCCATGTCATTCTTCACACAATCCATCCATCTTTTCTTCGGCTTACCTCTACTTCTATACCCATCCATTTATATCTAGCACTCTTCTCGTCACATGACATGCCCGTCATATTTAACGTCACATACGAATTGTACATATAAACAAGGGTTAACCATAAAAAGGTTATCATACTTATTAGGGCCTAGTATGATTACCTAGTACCTAGTAACTAAACCATTTTAAAAAAACTCATTACAAATTAAATCTTCAGGCACGGTAGATATCCCACTCAAGACTGCATAATCCATGTCTAGGAGACCATTTCAGATGACCCAGTTTCTTTATCGACATACATTAGGTATCTAGTTTCTATAAGACTTCTTAGCGTATTGCACAAAACTTCATATTACACTCAAGTTAAAAGTTGGTACCAGTTTTTATACACCCTGTATGCATATTGAATGGTGGTATTTATGTAGTATCGGTTGTGCATCGTTGATTAACAATTTAAATTATTGCCTCTGTAATATTGCATAGATTCAAGAGAGGAGAGGTCAATGAGGTATTTGAATAGCGAATAGATAAAGTAATACTTGCTTTCCGCGCACATGTTTCATGCCTTGTTATAAATGGACCTAACGTTGAGGTCCCTTAATAGGGTTATTCTTTACCATTCCCAATACAAAGTTATGTGTTAAGTGCACGAAAGAAGCCTCTTTGAGGCGTACTTAAATTCCTTTCACCACACTTGGTTCGAAAGAATCAGTAACACGATAAGAAGAAGAGAAGTTATAAATAGAATATATTTGAAAGGCAAGACACTCAAATCTAAGCACAATTCCCTATCAAATTTTAATATTTGCAATAATTAATTAGTTGTGTAGTCGTTTTGGTTTGGTTTTTCACTATGCTTTTTAAATGCATAATATAGTTTGTCAATTGAACGCGTTTCACTGATCTCCACCACAGATGTGTGCAAGACTTTAATCAATCAATCAATCAAATTATTTATTTTATGCCAGAAAATTACACATTATATTACACAAGGATCATTTTCAAAGAGATAATAACATAAAAATTGGTCGTCACTCAGCGTATGTTATAGTAGCGAGTGCCACTATAACGCTGGTCTTCCGTTATAGTGGCAAGTTTAATACATTTACGACACAGTTTATAGCTTCTGCGAAAGTTATCGTGTCAAAAAACGCAAAAACTGCATTGAATGATAACACAATAAATGTGCTTTTATATTGTTGTCATTCAATGCATTTTAAATACCAAATACCTCTTTGCAAAGCTTTCAATCAAATCAGGTTACCTGGATGAAGGTATCTGCACTGCGGTTCATTTGATTCGAGCCAGAGCTGGGAATCTTCACAAATTGGATCGGTTCCTTCAATTTCTTTTTAAAGATTTTTTTCTTTTTAAGCCTCCGGTAACTGATCTAACCTGTTACTAAAAAAAACCGCCTCATTCCTTAAGAAATACTAAACATAATGTTTTAAAAATAAACCAACTACGAAACGACGACGCTAAAAACTTAAATTAAAAGTTCAAAAACTTGGGAAACCGACTTCATGCTATGCCGATTTTGGTGAAATTTATATGGAACCAATCAGTTAGTAGGTGTATTATCTTTTCACAAATGACGAAATAATGCGAAAATAAACATTTGAAAAAATGCAACTGAATTGAAAACCTCTTTTTTTATGTGAAGTCGGTTAAAAATAAGTTTGGTACACTGAAGCTCAGAATTTTTTAGTTCAAAAGACAGGTTCTTCGGGCTCTTTTATCATCGAACTTACTATACCTATGTTCAAGTTAAATCTTTCGTTATTGATACCTACTATCTTCCATAATACTAGAAAAACATTAATCAAACTTCAGATACAGTCTCTCATTTGATTAATTTTCAACAGTGGTCGGTGGTTGGAGCTCTTGGGGTCCTTGGACACAATGCCGGTGCAACGGCCGCATCGCTGGTGGCCAGAAACGGACTCGAACCTGCACCGAGCCGCACCCGCTGAACGGAGGCGCGCCGTGCCAGGGTCCGGCTGTGCAGAGGACTGGTGACTGTGTGCCTTGTCAGAATGGTAACTATTAAAAAAAAATCTTGAATAGTGGCAGAATGAAAATGTTAGTCGATTTTCAACTTGATTTGTTCAACGTATCACGATCACATACTACCTTTTGAAACTGAATCGTCACAAATTATGTCAAAATGTGTTCATGATCAAGGCATTGGTGCAAGCGAAAACCGAAGGTGACGAACATTTTCATACTGCGACTGTACTTCTTGATTCTTACTACTGAGATAGATAACGTAGGTCCCATCCACCAGATAGACCGACGACATTGTTAAGATCGCGGGAAGTCGGCGGATGGAAAGGGCACAGAATCGTTCTTCCTGGAAATGTGTAGGAGAGGCCTATGTCCAGCAGTGGACTTCTTCAGGATGATGATGATGTTTTATTACCTTCTATAGACTTTGATAAAATGTACCTTGGATATAGTATCATCAATTCGGCCGCCAGAGATATTCTTAAATCACCTTTGAACGTCAGCTCCTACCCTCAACCTGAATCTACTTGGTTTCAAAAATACGCCGAATGTGGAATCACCTTTTTGTCAGGTTCTAATGTGGTTTTTCCCTTACACTGCTTACTCTGAAGATGGATACATGGATCTCCAAGGATACGATAGCACGCAACAGTTGCTCAGTGGTACGTAAATTCTTATCAAACACCCAAATTTGTAATTATTTTTGAAGGGAAAAGAAAAATCAAGGAATGGTAGGCGAAGGGGATAAAACTCATAACATAACTACAGTGCAGGAAGCTACAAATAAGCTTTTAGATCTGTCAAATTTCAATGTAAAAAAACTAAGACTTTTGCTTCCATAATTATTAGCACCATAGCCCCTTCCCACCGGTGTGTGAATTCGCGCACGGAGGCGGATCAGCTCGCACGACACACCATGGGAACGGTCTCGTGCGCCGAGGTGCGCGGTAGCACAGGAGCCCTTTCTGTGTGCGTTGCCATGCGTCGTCGTCGTCTGTGCGTGATGATCTGCAGAACCACGCTCCGTAGGAAGGCAGCATACAAAAATCAAAAAACTCGAATCAAAATCAAATATAATATGTATTTATTCAATAGTGTCAAAAGGATTACTTTGAAACGTCTTAAAGCTAGGTGAGTCTAGGTGCCAGTTCCACGCGACCATCCATCAGACACGAGCTCGGTCTAGCTCTGTCTCTGGTTTTGAGTCTGTGTGACTGCTCACCAGTGTATTAAACTGTGTGTGTGATGTTTCGACGTTGGATTTATTTAGTCAACACTCACGCAGTCTCAAAAACAGAGCCGGAGACAGAACCAGACATAGCTTGTAGTAGGCCTACAGATAAAGGTGTCATTGGACTAATAACACAAAATAACAATAACATCATTACAAAAATAAACAAGTACACATAAAGAACACGTGTCTCAGCCAATGGCCGGTTAAGAGGCAACGCATATCTCCCATTAAACACAACCATTGTACTTAAGACTATAAACTCAAGGGGTTTTAATAAAAATGATTCTTATGAGTTACACAATGATAAAGATGCCTTGTGATGATATATTTATGATTACTGATTTATTTAATAGCAGACTTTTAAAGAAGTGCGCCATAGTTTTGACTTTACAGACACAACACACACAGACTAACATTTTTAAATAAGGTAGCTGTCCGAACAGTAAGAAAAACTGACTGACTTTGACTTTCTTCTTCTTCTTCTTCTTCTTCTTCTTAATGAATGGCATCTGTCCATTTTGGATAAATTTTGCCTGTGGAGTAATGAAGATATATTACATAGATAAAATACTTTTTCGTCGAGTCAAGTCAGTCAAAGACAAGTCGGCCTTACCTTAGCTTTGAAAACAAAATGATGGTCTTTTTTTTTCATAACCATCAGAAACCTTTTCGATCTAATCAGAATATCACATAATACACTTTTATTCCAACTGCTAACACTTTGAGCTAAGACCTCATGTAATGTTGGTTAAAATACCACCGAAATTACACAACAAAACTCAGAATAACACCAGCAAAACAATTAAAATGAAAATGCTATGTTGTGACTTCCCAAAATGACAGAAAACGAATCCGACTTTTTTCTCGTTCTTATTGTGTCACTGATTCTTTCAAACTTCTTCTTATCGAGTCAAGACTCTCTCAAACTCTCCTCGGCCAATATAATTATGGCCACCTCAATAGCTCCACTCGATGGCATGTTCAAATCTTCCATGGTGCAGTTGGTCGTGCACAGCGGACAAGAAAGCAGGTCTTTCGGACTAAGTGTCTTGAAAGGTTAAAATCCTCCTAAGGGATTATTTAAAACAAGCGTAAAGTCACCCCGGTCATAAGACGGTTGAAAGAAAGCGAAGGCACCATGCTGATTATAAATCAGTTGAAAGAAAACGATGAAAGAAAGGATAAAATGTTGATTATAAAAGTTCATTGTCACGTGTATTTTATTACCTCTTACCTCCAATATAATAGCGTCTCAAGCTATTTACTTTAAGAACTTCTAGACCAACCGCGCGGGTAATAAAACTCAATCAAGTGGTCATAACGCCTGGTCGCCATTGTTGGCAATTAATACCACATGTAGCGGTTCGCTTGATGAACTTTACAATCGGGGGCATACTGGTGCACGGCGTTGTACAGGATTCAAATCCTGTACAACGCCATTTTAATAGTACATTGTTACCTGAGTGTTGAAAGTCACGTTTTTTGAGTCCCGAGACGGGTTTGGCGCCAGAGCGTAGCGAGGGCGCCAATGGAGCTTGAGGGACTTAAAAGACTTTCACCCGAGGTAAACACTGTGCTTTTCATTACGAATACAAGGATAGTAAAAATAAAAACATGAAAGAAAAATTTGTGAAAATGAAGATTGAATTGCCGCCTTCCCGGTTTTTTTTTTCTTTTTCTCTGGCGGGCCTTCGGCTACGGCTCGCCAGAATTATTCAGCCATTATTTTCATTTTCATAATTTAAAAAATGGTAAATTGTTTGCTCAAATCTGTTATTTTTAATGAATACTTAGTTGAAGCTATATATTAATCAAGTAATTTAGAAGATATATTATTTATTTAATACTATCTTTATGTTATTAAAATTTAAATTTTACATTGCGCTCTAATATAATTAGACTTTTTAAACTTCTTACCGTTGTAATGGGTTTCCAACCTACTTGCTGAATAAAAAGTTGGAATTTGGCTTAGACAAGAATTTGGTTTAACAACCTTCTTGCAGTTAGAAAGACTTTAGAAAGTTGGAACATGGTTGAATAAAATAGAACTTGTTTTTTTTTATAATTTGACAGCTGTCAGTAGAAAGCGATTCTCCCTAGGGCTGAAAGTTTTACTTTCAATTAGGCCCCTCAGGCAACTTCAGACCTACTTTCAGAGTATGAGTAATGAAAATATATTTTTTTAGCCGACGCGACGGACCGATGACATTGTTAGGATCGCGGGAAGTCGGTGGGTGGAAAAGGCTCATAGTCGTTCTGTAGGCTGATGATGATGATGATAATTGAAAACGAAGGAGGTCCATCGTCATTTGTGTAATAACCATGTGAATCCAAAATGATATTTCCAGGAAAAAAAACTCGTGTCACTGATTCTTTTGAACCAAGTGTGGTGAAAGGATTTTAAGTGCACCTCATCGAGGCTCTTTTCATGCACTTGAAACATATTTACTAGTAGTAAATATGTTTCAAGTGCATGAAAAGAGAAGTCGGTGGGTGGAAAAGGCTCATAGTCGTTCTGTAGGCTGATGATGATGATGATAATTGAAAACGAAGGAGGTCCATCGTCATTTGTGTAATAACCATGTGAATCCAAAATGATATTTCCAGGAAAAAAAACTCGTGTCACTGATTCTTTTGAACCAAGTGTGGTGAAAGGATTTTAAGTGCACCTCATCGAGGCTCTTTTCATGCACTTGAAACATATTTACTACTATTACTGAAATCTGCCTGAAACTTTAAAATTTCGTAAAAAAATGCTGTAAATTTTAAACTAAAAGCTTTTACAAAAGTACAATTGAAATTGCAAACAGGATTACCATAATTTTAAAATGTTGAAATTCCTTCCATTCTTGGCAGCGAGTGAAAAACTCTACACATTTTAAAAACGGTACTTTTACAGAAAACTGTTTTGTATTTTATTTTCTGAATTCCACATACCATCTTCAGAACCCGAAGTCGGAGTTTTGCTACCACATTTCATTACCAAATGTTGTTTTCGTTTCGCCTTTGTGTCTCTCTCTATTGCATGGAGTTAATATGAGACAGCTAAAATACGTTACGTAGTTAGAGATGTTGTCTCATCTTTTCTCCATACAATAGACAGAGACAAATAGGCGAAACGAAAACAACATTTGGTAACGAAATGTTGTAAATGCACTAGGACTTCGGGTACAGAACGGTTATATAGAGTGAATTATCGTAATACAATTCACTCGCTACGAATCAAGACTGTGCAAATTGAGCCTTCTTTTTAGGGTTCTGTGTTTTGTTTCAACCCCACAGAAGATCTTAAAAATATTACTCTTTTATAAAAAAATGCTGTTTATACTTGAAAGTTAGTCTGATTGAACTTGATATTAATTTAATTCAAGAAAAATTCATGTTCTTTCAGTCAAGTATTGCACTTTATCGCAATTGCAGACCTTACCTGCAACTAATATTTATTGCACTCATAATTAATTTTCAACCTCATGGTTTTAATACTATTTTATGAAAAACGGGATTTTTATGATAATTTAATTTTGTACAAAATTAAATAATCAAACATTTTTTGATTGAAAACGGAAAACTATGATTGCTATTCTATGGCAGAAACCTAAACTTGTGCAAAATGTTTCGCAATGTTTTAGAAAGCTTCTTTTTTCATGATTAGGTTTAGGTTTAAGCATTTATTAGACTGGCCTCTAGCTCAGTTGGTAGTAGCTCTGCCTTCTGCGCCGTAGGTCGTGGGTTCGATCCCCACCGAGAACAAATATTTGTGTGGTGAACATAAATGTTTGTTCTCTGTTTGGGTGTTATATTGTATTCTAAGTATGTATTTACAAAAAAAAAATGTATTCAAGTATTATATCAGCTATCTGGTTCCCATATTACAAGCTCTGCTTAGTTTGGGGCTGGGTAGTGTTGTGTGAATTGTCCACAATATTTATTTATTTATTTATTCATGATTAGGTTTAGGTTTAAACATTTATTTTCTCAAAAGAATTTACAAATTCACTTACAGAGAAAATACAATTGCCATTAAGCGTAGGTAAAAATAGATACAGTAGAGACAAAGTAGATACATGGTACATACGGAACCCTGCGTTCTATTTGACACATACATTTCTTATTATATTCAAGACCATTATCTCAAAATTCGTTTCCCCGACGTGTCGCAAGACGCAATTACACACAATTTATTTACATATCTCGTTTTAAAAGAGAAAATAATGCATTTTACCGTATAAGAGGGTCCTTTGTCGTTTCTCTAACGAACCAGGACTGATTTATGTGTGTGCGCATTAATTAATAAGGGCGCGTTTATATCCGTGCTCGATTGAATGCAATTAAGCCCAAGTCGTGTAGAACGCGAGCGGTATGGATAAGGTGCAGTCTCATATCCTTAGTTGAACTCTCATGCAATTAGCCGCGTGAACGTGGTACCCTATTTCAAGAGTTATGAAGTCGTGGTTACATTATTCATACTTGATAATAATTCACCGTATAGAATAGTTAATTGTTATGAAAAAATGTAAGTTCGACAATTCGTAGTTTTTATTTGTAAATTTTATTTGATACTCCTACTTTTTAATTAGCCATCAGTATACCATGTAGTATTGGTTTTCCCAAAACTTTGAAAATAAAAACTACTGAAAGCCATCAACAGCAGTCTGAAGAAGTTATAAGCTAGACAAAGACGAACTTTATCATAGTATTTCTAGCTGTAAGTTTTTCTAAGAAAATTAAAATTAAGTAAAAAATGCCTCCATTATACAACCAGGAAGTATGATTTTGGATTTTTTTATATATTGAAAAATACCTAAAACTGTTCATTCACGAGCTGCTCGTTTTAGCTGTTTGTTGTATGCACCTTAAGGAACGTATGGTTGTGCGATGCACCCACATAGAAAGCGGCTGGGCTAAGCGATAAGATCTCGTGCGCTTCGATTGAATCTAAACGAGTGTGTAATTATTTTGTTGTGATAATCACATCGTTGTTCTCGTGGGTGTTGGTAATTGGGGTCGTGCAGGATAGACACTGGAGTTTTTATCCTGAAATACCTACGCTTAAGACGCTGACCTCCTTAGAACAACTTCTCACTTACACTTTGATCTTTTGAAAGATATGAAAACACTCTTCCTCCTCTCCTTAATTTCCTTAAAGCTCGAAAGGAGCCTCTTTGAGGTGCACTTAAAATCCTACCACCACACTGATCCTAAAAACAAGTGACACGATACAAAGAAAAAAAAATGAAAATGAAAAATGAAAAATATTTTATTTCTGTAGCCAAAATAATAAGCAGAAGTTCACAAAGAAGACTAAACTTATTTATTGAAAATTGCGAATAATCTTGTGTGCAATCCAAGTTTTTATTCCAATACGTTTTCTTACTTAAAAGTTTACTTTATTTACAAAAGTCAGTAAGGCAACATCACAAAACTAATATCGTAATTTTTTTTAGTAATACACTCCATAATACACTTGTCTTGGTCGCGTGGAACTGGCACCTAGACTCACCTAGCTTAAAGACGTTTCAAAGTGGTTCTTGTGATACTAAGTACTGAATAATATATATTTGACTTTGATAAAAAAAGTAACTATCATCGCTGTAAGCATGATGATGATTATTATTTACCCACTTACCTCTCTTCTACAAACAAAACATAATATTGTCTCATTCCAACCCGTAGCTTGTTCCACACAGAACATAAAGTATTATTCTTTTGTAAAAAACCTCGTGATTTATGCACCACACTCCCATAGCAGCAACTATATTATAATTTCAATTTATAGAGCAATACCTCATAAGTGTATTATTAGAAACGCCATTTATAATGTTAAACGATGCAGTAATTGCCTTTGAGTAGTTCTAAAGCTGTATTTAGTTGGAAATAAGCATTGTGTGGAAACACAAATTGGTTATTTTTGGAAATCTACGCTTGATTATTTCGAGCAGTAGAACTAAGTGGACTTCTCCAGGGTTACTTGTCTTGTCTCTCAATAGTCCTTACATCATCATCATTTTCTTGTCCTTATTTCTCTTCATGTGGGCACAACAGGTCACTGGCGCCACTTCCAAACTGCCCTTGATTATTAATTCCTTAACTTAGCCATTCTCTTCACACTACACATCGATCTCAACATTTGCATTTCTGCTGTGGTTTAGAACCATTTAACGGATATTGAAAGGTTTATAAATAGAACATATTTAGCGACCCGCCCCGACTTCGCACGGGAAATTTGTAAGATCAAAGGTAGTATACTCACATTTTCACTTTATTTCTTATCAAAATTATGCCCACCTTTAACCCAAATTACACTCACTCACTAGTATAACCACTAGTATAAACGACTGTTAAATGTCTAATAATAAGAATTTATTCTACAAAACTTTACAATGGATGGTCAACAGGTCACGCTGAACTTGATCACGTGGAACTGGTTATTAAGCTCACCTAGCTTTAAGACCGTTCAAAATGATTCGAGTGATAAACGTTTTTCTACTTTGAATTTCTCTGACTAGTATTTTTCCACAGCACTTCCCGGACGCTGGAGCGCCTGGTCTGAGTGGTCAGTCTGCGGTGCTGACTGCCGCCAGACCAGACGTCGGTCATGCACCGGAGACACGCCCTGTTCTGGAGCCTATACCCAGCAGGCTGACTGCGTTGGCGACTACTGCGGGGTTCATGGAGGTTAGTACATTGAAATCTTTCTTACACTACAATGATTTAAAAGAACTGAGAAGACTTACCTGTTACGACTTCCTATGGATGGGATATAAACTTGCCAAGACAATAGAACCGAGCTTGGAGCTTGTCGCCAATACAAGATATAAGATTCGTAGGGAAGTTACCATTTTGATTTGAGTTGTGGTTTGCGCGCATTATTTGGCAAATTAAGACGCTGAAAGCCATGAAATAACTTCTCGCTTGCACAATTTGACCTATTCAGAAATATATAAACAATAAACTTATTTATCGAATATCACGAGCAATTTTATATCTTTCATAAGGTCAAAATGTAAAAAAAAATAAAAGAAAGAAAATTTATTTATTTGACATACGTACATAGGTGTTGACGTTAACAATAAATAATGGTAGATAAAATATTATGCATAAAAACGTTCGTTTGTCGTGGAACAAGGTCTACTCAACGTTTTCTTTTTAAATTTAAGAGCTTAGCTCTTGTCGGGGTTTTAATGCAATTTTCTCCAATTATGTCTTTCAAATTCGGCCTCTTTGGCTTCCTTATACGACATGACAGCAACCTTTTATCTGGCTTATGTAACTTATTCTTGGCCTTCTTCTTCCCGTTTTCCTTCAATGAACCTAGCACAATTTCATAGTTGTGTATGAAGATTTATCTCCAGTACTTCGTTTCAACCCGAAGGTCTGCTGTATAATTAATTCAGGTAGGTAAGTAAACGGAATAGTTTCGGTAAACTTAGTTAGGTAACTGAAACGGTCTTGGGGTAAGACGGCGGTCAAATTATGTGGTCCATTATATGGGTTGAGCCTAACATTGTTAACGTCTTCAAAATACACATTTTGGTACAAAACAAGGCACATAACTCCTGAATATAAAAATAGATTATTTTGTAACCTAGTTTAGTTTCGATGACAAACTTATTAATCCTTCTATTTATATTTCAGAACGGAAAATGATTTAAAACTTTAATCCAAACCAAATCTCAGTGATAAATGACATAGTTAAAGCAGAAGCACAAAGTATTTTTGGCTGAAACTTCCACATTTCCATCTGCGATTAACACGCTATCATACATTATATCTTGAAATATTTCAGACTATAAACAACCCATTTTTCATATCTCCCATTTCCGTCTTTCGTGCTGAAATATGTATTAGTTCAAATTGACATCATATATCACAGCACCGGCAAGAGTTTCTTTTCATTTTATTCAACGTATTTCTTGACATCTTTCATTGTCTTGAAGTCTCTTAAATTTGAAAACAAAACAGAGTCAAACTTCGTCCAATTAACTGTCACGTCGCGCCAGTTCCAGTTCCATGTATCTTCTTTTAATAGATTCACAGCTTCTGTCATCACCACAGTGTCATGGAGGTGCTGTCAATCAAAAATAAAACACAGTCAAGTTAGGTAAAATCAAACTGAAGTGTCTAAACATAGGACGCCTGCAACGAATTTCGGGCAAAACTTTATGACGCCTTGTCATGTGGTTCGTACAAATTATGAAACAGTTCCTCAAGGGACATGACTGTTAATTAACCGGGTTCCGTGAAAAGCTTCTGTACCAGATGCCATTCCTAAATATACACTTCCTTTTCCGCGCTCATAACTATCAAAATGCTAGGACGCCGGTCGCTTCATAACAGGCTATCGACTGTAACTCTACCCAAACCATCCTTACCAGACCTTCTCCTCCTCTCCGTTACCGATAAAGCTCTGTTGAGGTGAAGGTGGAGGAAGGTAAAGCGTGGGTCACAGTTATATGGACGCGTTGAAAAGATTCGAGAGATACTAAAATCGGGAGCCATGACCATCTGGGTCATATCATTCTAAATATAGTCAAGGGACTAGAATTTTATGCTGTGCTTACCAACATTTTTGAGGTAAACTTTTATCACCATAATCCTAATGCTTTATGTCTGAAATTGGCCATTATTCTCTATTGTGTAGGCAAGTTTTTGATGGCTGATTGTTATAGCACAGTTAAAGTTTATTAGGCAGTTCAACTTTTTGAGATGGTCTTTGTTAAACTCCAATATTGTAGTTGAATCTGGAAGAACGTTGGTTTCGTCAAGAATACAAATCATTATACAAAATAGCTCTACTTGACCAGCATGTCTTTCTATCCGTTAGTAAAGGAAACCAATAAATTGTATTCTAAAACTAATGAAAGCAATAAACACAATCGCATTATTTGAACCGATTTGAGAGACCGTAAAGCATTGCTAATCCATTCAAAATGCTAATACAATGTAAACATTCCATATCACAGCCCGAAATCAACAACGAAATGCACAATGTTAAACGATACACATTTTGACTCGTGTTCGACTCCCTTGGCGGTCCAAATTCAATCTCCAAATGGAAAATGATCAGTCGATATTTTGTTTATAATGGCAATAAATCATTCCCGTGTTCCCCGTTGACTTGGTTTCAATTTCCCCACTCTGGTTATCGTGCGTTTGATAAATAGCCCGAAGCCTTGTGAGTTGTTTGGTTTGTACAATTTCTTCTTCTTCGCTTTCGATTTCCTCGCTAAATAAACCCGCAGTGTACTGTTTGTTTGCAAATTGCTTTTGTTTATCTTCGGCTGCAGATTGATTGTTATTTAGCGGAAGGCAGTTGGGGTTTTATTTCATAGAATATTTTGCAAGATTGATGATGTTCACGGTTTCGTAAGAACTCTAAAAAAAATAACGAAATATCTAGAAAAATCACTGCAAAGTTGAAAGAAATTTAACTTAGTTTCTCTTACTTTTATGAAGACAATTTTTGAATACCTTTTATGTAAAGTTGTTATCCTACTTACCCATTACACTGTGTCAACACACGTACAAACATATCAGAGAATTTGAAATATTCCCACTTTTCATGATAGCATACCCATTCCGAAGCATATTTCCATGCGAACCCTCAAACAATTTATAGCCTGTCCATTACTTAGTGATTCAAGTATTCCCATTGAATGTGGACCATCAGTAAATTACCCACATGAAAGGTGGTCTGAATGCAAAGAACGCTGTGGAGGCATTCATTCGCACGTTTCCCACCTCGGTCCTACTTCATTAGCCTAATTGCCGCTCACAAAGGGGAAATGGTGGGATGGAAATGGTGAAATTTTATAGCTCTTCATCTTTTGTTGCCTAAACCTCGAGATGTAGTGCTATGTTTTCTTAGGAGCCCACTTTTAATTCAATGCTACTTAATGATGAAATTTTGAAAAAGCTAATCAGAATTAAGCAGAAATATGATACAGGTTTAGCTTTTGCAAGCGCGTTTGTGAAATAATAAAAATGCCCAAACATTTTCTAGCAAAAGCTTTGTAGAAACAGTAATAAATACACTTGCATCAATCGAACTATTGAGATGGAAAAATCCCAAATCCCGTCATCGGATGCAAACTGCACCAAAACTGGACAAAGAAAAATTTAACTTGCGAAAACTCTTTATTTGCGAAGAATTTATGAAAAACTGCAAGTATCATTTTTATAGTTTAATATTTTAAATGTGGTTTCAGTAGCACAGCAGTTTCAGGTGCATAATTGTTGTATTTTTTATAGAAGTGTCATTTTAAATACAAGTAATAAATACTGCAAAAGAAAATACCGTCATTAATGTATTGTTGCCATTATAGCAACCATTTTAACTTATATTTTACGTTGGTTTTATCGTTTGAGATTAAATTTATAGGCTTTTACAGTATACGTAATTTAGAAACTTTATAGTTATTATAAAATACTGCATGCTTGTTATTCAAAAGTGTTAATAATTCATTATCAAAAGGTTTATTACCATTTTCGAATGGTCCATTTGTATGTGTCGTCGCTTCCGCTATAGAAGCGATTTCGATTTGTAAAATATCGAGGTGATTATTAATATTCAAACTATTATCTAATCTCCGTGTGAACTGTAGAAACGTTTTCCGTAAATGTGGAACGCATAAATTTTCATTAGTTAAATGGTTATTGTAACATTTGGAATACTTTTCGTTGACCTCTGTTGAAATTCGTAGATTTTTTATCAATCGCATAGTTTGAGGTTTTTAGCTATAGAGTGGTAGATCATAGTCGTTTATAACTGTAAATTCATCGTAAGTTTGGACAGTCTATAGATTAATGAATAAGCAAGCATTGGTAAAATCCAATTTATATGCGATGCAGCCGTCATTATCGGAGGTGGGTCCCGTAAATGATTTGTTGTGATTTCGTCGAGAGAACGCAGCGGGCGATCGCAAACTGCATACACACATTCCCGTCGTCCACAGGATTTTCATCTTTATGGTGGAGCTGTAGGGGTGGGATTGGGCTGAGGTGTGCAGTCGGAGAATTAAATTCCACCAGCCCTCCTACCACGTTATGGGCAAAACGACAAGGGTTTGTAAATTTCGACGTTTCCTATCTCGGATCTCTGCATCGGACACAAATATACGAGCGGCGCGGACGAATGTTTACATAGAGAACAAATTTCGAAATTAATCCGGCTCTCACTAATCGTGGTAGAAATCAATTTTATACGAGTAACTGAGCACTAAGTACTGTGCGGTTGAAATGAAGTAGCGGATGTGTACTGATTTATTGAATTTCAAACATCGGTCAGCAATAAACTTTGTGGGGACTTGAAACTTGTTTATATTAGAGATTTATTGATTTGAGCAGTTTACTGCGTTGCGCCATGTTAAGGCTATAGATGGATATGACTTAGGTTCTTTTTAAGACTATTGATCAATTTAATACTTCATTGCTTTAAGCATGAGTGATATTGTATTGAATATCAGATTCATTCAATCTCTTTAGGTACCTTTAAATCGAGCACAGACCCGTTAATTCTTTACAGTATCAAAAACAATGCTTGAATCTGAGGAAAGCCTCAAGCATAGATTTATGATATATTTCAATGGAGAATTCAAATCAAAATTTTCAAATTTTATTTATTGGTGAACTTGTACAGGGGAATAAAATATTGAAGTGAACGCTGAAAACTGCAAATAAAAACTGTGTCACAGCTTCCAGCACCCAACCTTCAAATTGACAAAAAATCGATCTTTGAGGGTCGATTCAGACTCAAGCAATATTTCTGAATATAACCTTTAGAGACAAGTAAAAATACGGCAGGTCTAAGCTATTACTTTTTAAAAGGTTTTGAGCCAGGATATAATACATTCAAAGTACAATTTTTTTTTTTATAATTTAAAATAAAATATTTTGCCAAGTGGCATCACTCTTCTTTACTGTTCTTTATTTATTGTATTAAATTTCACTATCATCATTCTTATTCTATGTCTTCATTGTAAAGTTAGGGTCACGTCTTACAAAACAGATGATATTATCTCATTACAAAACAGAAGGCCTACCACAAGCTCTGTCTGGCTCTGTCTCTGGTTTTGAGTCTGTGTGAGTGTTGACTAAATATATCCTATCAAAACGTCACACACACAATGTAATACATTGGTGAGCACTCACACAGACTCAAAATCAGAGCCAGACAGAGCTTGTGGTAGGCTTACAGTTGATATTATCTCATCGAACACAGTTGCTATCTCATTACATCTATGTGGCTGCGCACGTATTTATTCCATTCAATATAAACATTTTCAATAATGAAATATAGACTTCAATGTAACATACGTGTCTTTCATACAGACGTTATATTTTATAGAGAGGCGTGATGTCTAATGAAGCGTTGCGTGCACTGAACTGAAACGTATTTTTATTCATGATGTACATCAAACAATTTAAGGTCAACTTAAAGAATACCTCTCAGCTCAGTTGGTAGTAGCTTTGCCTTCTGTGCCGTTAGTTGTGTGTTCGATCCCCACCAAGAACCAATATTTGTGTGGTTAACCCAGATGTTTGTTTTCTGTCTGGGTGTTAAGTTGTGTTGTATTTACAAAAAATATTTATAAGCATTATATCAGCTATCGGGTTCCCATAGTACAAGCTCTGGTTAATTTGGGACTAGATAGTGTTGTATGGATTGACCGCAATATTTATTTAGTTATTTCGTTAAAACTGTTGTATTTGATTAATTGTCAGCTAAGCTTACAAGAACTGCCAAAAAACTTATGACCTTATGCTACTCAGTGCTGAGGTAATAAACTGTAGCTCAGATTGTTTTTTGTAAATGAAAAAAAAAATTCAGATTGTTTTTTTTTGTAAATTTAACAAAAAATTCAATTATATTTTTCTTATATTTGCATCGATGTGTTAGAAATTAATTACCATTTTTATGTTTTGTAGTGCTTTAGTAGACCACTTACCTACTGATACCACTGGTTATGAATTTGAATCGAGTTATTTATAAATGGTCTAAGCTAAGGTATAGTGGAGTTCATTGCATTTTTATCGCATGTTCATACATTAGTCCAACTATAAAACTTTTCATTGGTGTGAAGTAGGTCGAATTGCATTTTATTTATCAGCTTTTATCTTCTTCTTCTAAATATATAAAACTCTTACGTTACTGACTGACTGACAACCAACGCACAGCCTAAATCGTTAGTCCTAGAATCATGAAACTTGGAGGGTATGTTCCTTTTATAGCGTAGAGGTGCACTAAGAAAGGAAATTGGAAAACTTTTTCCCGAAGAGGAGAAAAAGGGGAAAAAGGATTTTAAAAAAAATCAACGCACTATTTATGAAAAGTGTAGGTACACTACGAAAGAACTTAGGTAAATTCAACCCAAAAAGGTTGCAGCGGGGTTTGAAGTTTGCATGGAAAAAGCGAAGTCGCGCGGGATTTCACTAGTTGATAAATAATATGCAATTCGACCTACAATCGTTAGTACTGCTCGAGGCTTCTTTCACGTGGTGGCGGTTAAACATCAATACTCAAAGACGCTTTTTCTTTTGGTCTCGTTCATTCTCTTTGGTTCGTTTTCGGGTCTAAAAGTTACATGGCAGGTTCCAGAGCGCAAGAAAAGAGAAGGCACTGGTGGCCTAAAAGTGGCGGCCTCGCCTCCGATCCTAAGGTCGTGGGTTCAAATCCATTCGTGTACCAATGAGTTTGAGTTTCCTCATTCTCTTTAGTAAATTTTCTTTATAGAAACGCTTGTAAGAATGGGCATTCGACACGACTTGAATGAATTCATTCTTGTACACTCTTATCTCATTCTGTTCTTTTTGAATGAGCTATAAACCTATTTCAAAGAACATTGAATGAAGTCATCGCAGTCGATAAGTCGATCACAATCTATTTGCTACATGCTGCCTGAGTAATTAAAAGCTAGGCGTGGCTGGTGTGTTACGCAGTGTACTGAAACTATTATGATTTAACGATCGTACTTACAAAACTCGGTCCAAATATAATCAGTGTTTAAACTATCTTCAATGGGTAATGATCACAGTGGCACAGTTTTTTTTTAACAATGATACAAATTGAGTAACTTTTCATATGAAAGCCACAGTATTTTTGGTTAAAATTAAACTTTAGCGCATTAGCATAAAAGGCACGTTATTGATGGACTTGCTTTGTGAACTTATGCAATTGTGATTGACTACATAGAAAAGCATCATATAAAAAAACGGTAGGAACCGAGCCGTAGTTTGTTGCCTGTTCTTCTAGGCTTGGTCGCGTGGAACTGGCACCTAGACTCACCTAGCTTTAAGACGTTTCAAAGTGATTCTTGCAACCCTACTGGATAAGGACTGTTTTGATTTTGATTTTGACTTACCATTCCACAGGCCCATCACTTTTTCTCATTGGTAAATAAGAACAAACACCGACATTTTTGTTTATAAAATATATAAAGAGCCATATGGAACAAACCCTTGTAAAGGGGTGGGCTACGTAGTGCGCTCAGTTCCGAACGATTAAACTAGAGTGGTGGTTTACATAGTTAAAATAGTTAAAACCGCTTTCTGTTTTCTGTCTTATTACTCCATGATCCTCAGTCAAGTGGAATGCTTAAATCTAACCAGCGGTTTTCTTGAGGGCGTCTCAAGGAGAGTAGAAAACTTTCATTGGGATGCTCTATTTTTACGATAACGTTTATTAGATCCATGTTTTAAATTTTAAGAAATACGCTGAAATAATATCAGGTTCATTTGCTTATGCCATCACTCGTTTTATTTTTATAAAATAAAATCAGCAGCGTGGATCACTGTCAGTCAGTAGGCCTACCAAAAGCTCTGCCTGTCTCTGTCTCTGGATCTGGTTATGAGTCTGTGTGAGTGTACACCAGTGTATTATACTGTATGGGTGTTATTAATAATCCTGGCGTAGCGTTGGACTAGTTAATCCGTGTTTTGTCACATTTGCTCGAGTTGACAATTGCATGTCAATGCAAGAGACAAAACACGGATTAACTAGTCCAACGCTACGCCAGGATTATTAATAACACCCTATGTGTGTTTCGATGTAGGATTTATTTAGTCACCTCTCACACAGACTCAAAAACAGAGACAGAGCCAGACAAAGCTTGTGGTAGGCTTACAGGCCGTCAAATAACTGACTTCGTCTGAGAGACGTCATCTTCGTTTAATCTACGCCGCTCCTATCCGTATTAGTGTAAACACACCCTTAGTTCTAACTTAGCAACGAAACTTCGTCAAAACTACCTAAGTGTAATTGTGACAGATTGAAGTGTAAGTTCGTCTGTTCGTAGATACAGTTTCGGCTCGTGAATTTAAGCTAAGTCAGACTTAGTTCCCCCATCTTCATTCCATCATCTAACTACTGGTTTATTGAAACATGGATGACATACCTAGCTACCTGCACGGAGTGCTTTCCCCAATTTTGAAGCCTTCGGCACAATACATCTAAGCGTTCTGTGGTGGCGATCTATGAAGCGCTGACAAATGACGTTGTTATATTTGACAGCGTTTCACTAATCGCCTCCGCGGAGAACGCTTAGATGTGCGCAAAGCAAAGTGTTTAGTTTGTACTAGAGTAGAACATTTATTAATTTTCGCCTTTTTTTTACCCTTATTTTTCTGTCTTTGTTTTTATTAAAAATAATATTACCCTTTATGTAGTTACTAGTGGCCGCCCGCGGCTTCGCTCGCCCGTTCCCGTAACACCCCGTTCCCGTTGCTTTTTCGGGATAAAAAGTATCCTATGTCCTTCTCCCGGTTCTAAGCTACCTCCCCACTAATTTTCTGCCAAATCGGTTTCGCCGTTCTTGAGTTATAAATAGTGTAACTAACACGACTTTCTTTTATAAATATAGATTTCTTAGGTATAAATATCGTGGTTTTGCTTAGTACTTATAAAATACCATCGCTGTTCATTGATTTACCGTTGCATTCTATTTGCTCAGAGAATAGATAGAAATTGAATGCGATTTGCATCAAATCAATGATCACATACAATACACGAAGAATGACTGAATTGAACGTCCCGAGTTCGGCTGCCAAGAAACTTTGTGTAGCTTTTTCAGTCTAGACTCGGCTATGGAACTTTTAGTACTTTGCAAAAATAGCTTTCAAATGAGGGCATTTTAAACTTTTAAAATAACGATCTATATGCTTTGTATGCTTCAACACTACACACATGCGTAAAAATTTAAGGTCTATGTTTGTACACGTTTGATTAGGTGTAAATAGTGCAACCATTTCAAACCCCTCAAATAAGTTGTTGTTGCTCGCACATGTCATTGTTTTGAAAAAGGAAAATAACTGAAGAATCGCAAAGTACGGTTGTAAGCAATAAATATATAGGTTTTTCAGCTTTCGTAGAGCTCTACCTTTTTCTGACGCACGCTACGCTCTATGAAGCCGAAATTGGCCGATGTGCAATATTGGTTGACTACTTATACCTATAATAGTTTATGCAAAAACAGCATTTTGATCCAAACACGTGTATTTTTCTCACAAACTACAAACATACAAGTTAGGTACAACATTAGGCGAGATGGTACTGCGATAGGTACTGCATATCGCCTAATAATATTTGACGAGCTCTTCAAATACATCTTATTGGATAAAAATACTAAAATAATAAAAATATTCCTAGCACAGTGTTGAAGAATACTTGACGTTGTCTGTAATAAAAGGAATATTATAAAACGCCACATGGGACTTGTCCCGGCACCTCCTCAAAGAGCCGTTCAGTTCAGAATCTACATTCAAATCGCATTCATCCCCCGTGGAGTCGTTAAAATCATAGCTTTCAAACTACTCGTACTTATAAAAACCAGCGTGGTTATCATAAAAACTGAGACGCGATGACATAAATCTGTATATATTTAAAATGTTGTGACTGACTGACTGATCAACGCACGGCTTTTAAAAAAACCCCTAAAAAGACTATCAACTTATTTAGCCCTCACTAAAATTAGGGTAGTCCTGGTATATAATTGAACCCCTTCCATTATTTTTGTATGTCGCGAATTTTGTACAGGCCAATTTAGAGACCACCAGTTTACGACCAGTACCCGAAGTCCCAGTGCATTTACAACATTTCGTTACCAAATGTTGTTTTCTTTTCGCCTTTTAGTCTCTGTCTATTGTATGGAGAAAAGATGAGACAACAACTCTAACTACGTAACGTATTTTTGCCGTCTTATATTTTCTCCATGCAATAGAGAGAGACAAAAAGGCGAAACGAAAACAACATTTGGTAACGAAATGTGGTAGCAAAACTTCGACTTCGGGTTCTGTAGTGCACATAATTCGTGGTGACTACGAAAACTTTCCAAAAAGAGAAAGATCTATTATTTCAAGTCTAGCTGATGGCAATAACTTGAAAGGAGGTTCTATCAGTTCGAGAACTATAAAAAATATCAACACAAGTAAAGTCGCAGGCTTTTATAGCAGTAATATTATATTAAAAGGCGCGCATCCAGAATCTTTATCGAATACTTGTAATAAAATTACAACCAACGCAAACAAATTTGTCTCTTATTACAAAAACATTAAAGACCATAGTGCTTGCGAATAAGCGAATCACAATGTTAGTTTTGTTTTTTATAACAAATCGTTAAAAGCTTATCATACAGGTGGCTTATTTGTGGTTATTTTTATGTTACTGTTTTCGAAGTCCTTAAAATGTTTTTTCCCACGTAATAAAAGTTTGCAAGAAATGGAAACTTGGTTAAAAGTGATTTATGTCTCTTTGTCTAAGCTAAATGAGTTGTAACCGTGAGTGATGGAGCTAAGTTTGAGGACTCATAAATAAAAGACTTTTGTATGGGCAAGAATGAATCATGTTGCATTATAATTGATCATCGCAAACTTGGGCGTATTCCTTTGTACTAAAAAAAAAAACTAAATTGAAAATACAAGTATGGCGCATCAGTACCACCTCTGGTGTTGCAGGGGTCTATGGGCGACGGTGACTGCCCTCTATCAGGTGCCCGTCTGCTCGTCTGCCAGCTTTTATTGACACAATGGGTAGTAGCCGACATTTAGTTGACACTAAAAAAACTTACAAATAATATTTTTTTCTCAATATCTAAAAATGTAAAACGTAAACTATGGCTTTTCATAAAAGATTCTTAAAATACCTACTATAATATTTTAAGTTTGCACTCTGTAGGCCTACCATGAGCTCTGCCTGGCTCTGTCTCTGGTTCTGGTTTTGAGACTGTGTGAGTGTTGACTAAATAAACCCTACGTCAAAACGTTACACACACACAGTATATTAATGCACTGGTGAGCACTCACACATACTCAAAACCAGAGCCAGAGACATAGCCAGGCAGAGCTCATGGTAGGCCTACTGCTCTTAAATAGTGAGGTTACATTGTCTGTAGTGTATAATTATGCAAAAACCACGCGAAAGTGTCAGCGGGAAAACTGATGAGAAATTAGAAAGTACGCTTTCATACATTTTTGCCAGGAATAAGCCTTTCTTGTTCTCTTTTGTGGCCTTATCATAATAATATACATATACCTAGTTATATTGAGCAGTCTATTATGTGAGTGAAGAGTGACAAAATTTTTGGGCCGAGATTGACGTCGTTTTCCATCGCGAGATTTTCTTGATCAAATATAGCATAAGGCCGCGGACCTTATCGCTCTACTACTTTCTATTTGAGCACCGTAGTATCCATGAACAGTACTAATGTTTAACTATTGATATTTAAGACGTTCTATGCCAAAGGAAAAACATAGTTTTTCCATTCAAGCCACGACGCCCACAAGTGACCCGCGTGTCAGAGGAGTTTTAGATTTGTTCTAACAAGCTGACGGACATTACTACCGTACAAATTTGTATTAAAAGAGACCTGCATGGCCTCCTTATGTATCTCCATGCAATATGGTTTTTACCTACCATACCTAGTGTATGAAAAATATTTAAAAAATGGCACCAAACCCAAAAATGGTAAAAACCTTCTAACACCAAACCTTTAACCAGTTGTATTTGTCCACAGTGGCAGCTCATAGTGACATACCACTCTACATCGGCATCGCAGTCGCTGTGGTGGTGTTCCTGGCCGGAGCTGCTGTGGTCTACAAACTGCTGCAGCGGAAGACTAGAGATCACTCGTTATACACCATGACGAGAACAGGTAAACCATTGAACTAGAAAAACAATAATAAAATTGCAGTTTAAGCCCTCGTGGAAAACAAGAGACTTTTCGATTGGCAAACGTTATTCTGGTATACCACTAGGATAGCTGTTCAAAGTTGCATGATCTTGTGATTTCATTTCATAAAACTTTAGTCATGTCTTCAAGATTATGTTCATGTTTCTTTTTTGTGTTGTCAAAACAGATTTTCAACCAGAAATGTATCCGACAGTCGAGAAGCAGTCGCTCTCTCTGGCTCCAGATTTGATGCAGCACCGTCCTCCAAGATACGAGCATCCACCTATCGATACCAGAGCTGAACACCATTATGATGTTCCACATCTTACAAACAGGTACCTACCTACATAAAGATTTACAGAATTCAGGTTTTTGAAGGTACAACAAAATTCCTATATTATGAATTCAAATTGCGATGCTTTCCATACATTGTTCTCATTTGGCAGATTCAATGGCTTTGCTGTCGTAATACTGACCATAATGTTGTTTCATTATTTTATTACGGCTAGTGGAAAACAGTGCTGATAAATGGTGTCTTTGAAAATTTTAATTCCCTCTTTTCATCTGGAGAAGTCCACTGCTGGACAAAGGCCTCCTATACACATTTCCAGGAAGAACGATTCTGAGCCCTTTTCATCCACGGACTTTCCTCTTAACAATGTCGTCGGTCCATCGGTTGATGGATGCCCTACGTTCCGTCTTCCGATTCGTGGTCACCATTCGAGAACCTCCCCATCTCATCACTCAACTTTTATTCCTTCTCTAGTAACCCAAAAATGGCCACGACTAGATGTAATTATTTGAAAAGGAAAACAGGTTGCTTATATTTGTTTGCAAAACAAGGAGAAAGTTTCGAGTGCCTACGTGAAAATTTACAAGAACCTAACACGCCCAAGTTAGAAACCTACTGTGTTTTTGCTGATAGTTCACTTTCTCTTTAGCTGTCGGGTTCTTTAGCATTTGATAAATAATTATACATTGTACTCAACAATCCGAAGACTTTCTTTGTTTACAATTTCATATCTTCTAAACTTCACGTCATGGTAGTAACTCTAGGCACTGAGACGATGCAATCAGTAACAGCCAGTTCAAAACCTGAGGCCTAATGTGTTTTAACTTTGCAGCTACGCATCCCCGGTAGACCACCAGGTCACACCCTGCGCGTCCAGCAAAGGACAGAGTGATGAATACGACGGCAAGCCTTACAGCGAGTCTGAGCATTCTGTATCAAGCTGTTTCACAAGCTGTAAGTAGAGCTATTTCACTGTTTCAGCTATTTTTGAGATTCGCAAGATTCCTTTGCGAAACTCTCTCAATGCTTAAATTTTCCAAGAACTTTGCACTAAAGTCTGTTATTATTCTTGTACCGCATTATGCTGCATGTTTTTTTTATATACTTTGCTATGCTATCATGTTGTTTGTATCTGCAGAAGATTATCCTAGACGATTGACTTCAGCCTCTTTTCCAGCTGGCTCAATGTACGACGCCGCGAATGAATCAGTCACACTCCAACTGGCTGAACTAGTCTCCAACTCTCCTACCTCCCAATCCCTCTCAGTGTCAAGTGGAGGAGCCAGGCTAGCCCTTCCAGCAGCAGGGGTAGCCCTCTCAGTGGCCGAAGGAGCCCTCAGCAGAGGACGAAGGGAACAAATCTACGTCGCAGTAGTCAAGGACGACCGATACAGACCACGCCTCGGAAAAGGTAACCCCACATCAAGTTATTCATACATTCAAATCAGGTTACCAAACTCTCATTATTCCCAGCAGTATTTATTAAACCCTAAACGATCCTATGAATATTAAAAGCGTTTTGACTTGGTAAGTTAATAAAAACAAATTGATTTTGCAACGCGATAGAGAATCTTTGAATTAACTGCTGGTATTTATGTTGAAAAATGTAGGCTGCCCGAGGCATGCGCCAACCGCACCTATACTCGCTCTATTAAACGTATCGTATTATAAGACAAATTTCGCCCTGCAGGTATCACGCAACTGAGCCCGGTAGTTAAGTGCGGGCCCCCGCGTCTCCAACTGAACAAGTCAGTCATCCTACAAATTCCACACTGCGCTAGTCTCAAACACGGCTTTTGGAACCTGTCTCTGTACGCCATAGATCACAACAAACAACCCGACGGAACCCCACCTCAATGGAAGAAAATCGTCGGTCTCGGTCAGGAAACAATCAATACGCCTGTATTCACGCAGCTAGACAGTGATAAAATATTCTTAGTGACGGACATGCTTTCAACCTTTGTGTTGGTAGGTGAAAGCTTCAGTGGAAAAGCGGTGAAAGAGCTTCAATTAGCGATATACGCCCCCGCTGCGCTTAGCGAAACCAGTCCCGAATACAATATCAGGTTGTACGTGTTCGAAGACACGCCGTGCGCGGCCTATTATTGCCAAGAACAAGAAAAGAAACTCGGAGGCGTCCTACTCGAGCGCCCGAAAACACTTTTATTCCAAGACGGAGGGTCCAACTTATGTTTGAGTTTGGATCACGTGAGTCCGGGCTGGAAAGTGAAGCCAGGCATCGGTTACCAGGAAATTCCATTCCAACACGTCTGGTGTTCCAATTACAACGCCTTACATTGCACCTTCGCATTAGAAAGGACTCACGACTGCGACAACATAGACTTTACCATGTCAGCATGCCAGAGGACCAATCCCTCCTACAAGCAAACGTTTAGAATATCGCTCGAGGATGTTCGAAGCCGGTCGCCTCGAGGGCGATCGCCACGTGCTGAATCACAGCGCAGCTTTAATATTACCGAAAATCTGTTGGAAGCTCGAATGTGTAGAAGCGAGGAAGGAAGCGATAGTAGCGCGAAACGCAACGTTCCCGTAGTAGTGAGCGAGGCGGGAGTCAACGAATGCCCTGGCGAAGGGCCGTTCAAGCTTAGTGCTCGGATAAAGCGTCAGTTGTGTTCAGTGCTGGACCCGCCTAATAGTAGGGGGAACGACTGGCGCGCGCTCGCGGCTCGGCTCGGGGTCGATCGGTACACGACGTGGTTTGCTACCAAGAGTTCGCCAACGGAGGCTATCCTGGAGCTGTGGGAGTGTCGCGAGCGTGGTGCGGGTGCCACGGCCGCGCTCGGTGCCGCGCTCCGACAGATGGAGCGACATGACGCAGCAGACTTGCTGCAATCTCGCCCTTCATGGTTATAAACTATTCTGACTAGAATCATTTTGAATGTAGAAGTGTACAACTTGACCAAGTTAAGAGGGGGTCGTGCGAAAATTTGAGATTTGTTGTTAAAAAATTCATAACTAAATAACTAAGTGACATTTTAAAAATCGCAAAAGGACTAATTGTAGACTATACATTGGAGATTAATTCGAATTTAAGTGTGTTAAAAAAATATACTATTTAACATGACATTCTACTTAACGCTGACATACGATTTTCATTAGCGTTAAATAGAATGTCATGTTAAATAGTATATTTTTTTAACACACTTAAATTCGAATTAATCTCAAATGTATAGTCTACAATTAGTCCTTTTGCGATTTTTAAAATGTCACTTAGTTATTTAGTTATGAATTTTTTAACAACAAATCTCAAATTTTCGCACGACCCGCTCTTAAGTTTGCACCTCGCGTCGATTACGTCACACTAACGCTTAGGTACGGTCTGCAAAAAAGGATTCGCTATGACTTTAAAAAAGTAAGCAGATGTTAATTAGATTTTACTTTGTATTTATTATTTTTAACTAGTATACATAATAGATACATTAAAATACATATTCACAAAGAAATTGGTATAACTATATTTAAGAAAAAATCCTACTGTTTATTGGTTCGATGTCTGATATTTTGCTTTCACTCATATAATTTTGCAGGAATCATCCCTTGTAATCAATGAATTGTACATCAGTAGTAACAACAAAATTTAAACAAAAAACTTAACTTAAAATTTAATGGATAGGAGTCGAAAACCTGTACGACGCGTGTCGGCGACAAACATGCTAACCGTACTGATGCGACAGGGCGCTCGCGGGGAGGTGAACGGGGAAACGGGCGGGGTGCCGCATTCCAGCGAGGTGCAAACTTATATTGGTGGAGTTTAGTTTGTTATAGTATAGAAAGTATAGCGGCCAGCGGCCTTTGTGAAATCGCGGTAGTATATTTTGTATAAACTATTCCACGCTGTAGATAAGCGAAGAATGAATTATATTAGCAATAATAGTGCCTACAATCTTGAAAAGAAACATGCCGACTCGTTGGCTAGCCGTTGGTTATTTTGTTAATTTTGATAGTGTTTGAGTGTTTATTGTAAATTGTATTGCCTTACTTTTAGGATTGCTTGAGTTTTGTGCTTGATGTTCCGAAGTTTGTGCCAAATCAGTGATGCCACGGCATTTGGCAATAATTGATAGTGTGAGCTTATTGTAAAGATGGAAACTGAGTTTTGTTCCTTACAGTCTCTTCGAACGTTTACAGAGAAGCGGCAAATACGAAGGACAGTTTTTAGTAACATTGAAAAATACCCATTTTTTGTATCCACATTGTAAAAAGAAAAACTTGGCATTTTAGCATGTCTTCTTTGTGTTACAATTAATCACTCATTTTAGATGCAAAGTTTTAGCAAAAATTGTATTCTACTACAAGAATATGTCCCCACGTTGATGCGAATCTCAATTTTCTCTAATGCTTATACGTAACCGAGTTTCGTAACCGGCTACGTAAAATATTTTTTTTCTTACTCACAACCCGGTTAAGAACTGAAAAAAAATCCTAAAAGTTCTGTCATACATTTCTTATTTCGTAACCGGGTTACGAAGCAAAACAAGAATCACGTGTATCATATCCTCATTCACCACTAGTTACGAACAAGGAAAGTTTCTTGTGTTTGCGTTAATAGTGTTTTGCCTATAAATAAATTATCTTTGTCAGTATAGACTTCAACTGCATTTATTCACTATTTCACCTTTTCTATGTCTACTTAGATTGCGTAACTTGTATATAAAGTCTAGATTGTAAATATGTATTAGTGCAAAGGTTTTATTGTAATTAGTGTTTTTTTTTGTTTTTACTAAATCACCATCTGTAACAACGATCATTTCATTTTTATACAAAAAAAAATATTAAAGCCCATCACACACATAGCTTTAATATAAATTGCCGTGCGATAATATAATTTACGGCATAAGTTAGTGACGTCATAGAAATATGTATTAAGGATGCGTGTGCGGTCATTTGAATATTTGTATAAAAACTATATCGTCATAATGCCTTGCTATAATTGATATTTCTATATATTATAGCTGGGTGTGTGACGGGCTTGAAAGGGATTTTATATGTCTTTGTATTGTTTGCACTTGTTTAGGTAGCCCTGGTGACGGAATAAAGCCTCTGTCTAATTATTCCACTACACTCTGACTTTTTTCTGTTGAACTTGTTTTCATATTTTTACATCCACTAATTATAATAAGATCTTTGAAAACGTAGAAAACAATAAAATAACCATGTTTTGTAAAGTCGTAACCACACAACTGACGGCCGCGTCCCAACCGTCAAAACAGCACGACAGGCCGTCAGCCGTGTGACAGCGACAAATGGTGTTTGCATCGCTGTAGATGATATTATATTTTTGTTAACGTGATGACTATTAAAATAAATGAATCTGTGATAATTAAATAATATGAAATAAATTATGTTTAACTGTGGACTTTGTGGTTTATTTCAGCATTTTCAATTAATTGAAACTGTGGTTTTATTTGTTGAAACATTATGATTATGAATAGCTTTTACCAACGCAATTTGTTTAAGTAGTTATTTGATGGCATTAAAATTTCCAGCATAGAAATAAACTCCGCGTACAATAACATTCTGATTTACCAATAACAACACGGCACAAGAATCCTGTTCCGCCGTCATCTTTACAAACAGACCCATTTAAATTCCTGACTGTCTCCGCAAGCAAAACAAACGAAAACTTAACCACTCAGATACGCTTTAAAATCTTTAAATCGTCAATTTTAAGAGACATGGCGTGACAGCTGAAGAAATTTTGTAAATAATGTAGGTTTTATCTGACAAAAGCGGCGCATGTAAATAAGGTGTGGGGTATTGTGACGGTAATGTGGGCAGGTGTGAGCTTGCTTTTATGCCGGCGCGGATAGCGGGCCTGTGACCGATTGGGGTGCGGCGGCAGTTCCAGCGAGACAAAAGTATCTTACTTGTACTTTAGTTATTGTATTGTGTAAGGTAAGCTTAAAAAATTAAAAGATTTACATTGTGAGGCTACGTTACCACAGAAATTAAAGAATTCTTTATTTAAAAAAAAAAGTATTTCCTAAAAAAACTACTAATTAAATTAGCGTTGGCATGACGATCTGGATGCCTTCGAAAGGAGATGATGGGAGGAGGCTCGGGATAGGGAAAACTGGAAGTCTTTGGGGAAGGCTTTTGCCCAGCAGTGGGACGACATAGACAAGGAAAAAAAATAGCTTAAAAATTGAAATTTATCATGATCAACCTCAACCAATCATAACGTTAGAAAAGAGGTAGAAAGATAGATGGAGAGATAGAGTTCTAAAGCGAACTAAAGTAAATTTCTAATTCTATGAGTGGGGATGTGTATTTGTTTCCTCCAGGCCTTTGGGTGGTACTAAGGTACCAAGATTATCTGAAGATGCCTTGGTCATAAAGATTTTTTATCTCTCTACAGATTGCCAGTGTTCTAAAATCGCCAACAGTAGCACTCACCTAACACATTACGGGCATACATTTAAATACATTATAACGCTATTCGGTCAAGGGTTATAAATAGGCAGGTGCAGCTATAAAATGCACATTACTGCTACTAGCGTTTTTTGTGGGGTAGGGTAGCTATTCACACAAGGTCGCTATTAACTGTCGTTTTGGGTGATAATAGTTAGGCAGTTATTTTGGAAATAGCTTTGTCTTCTACGATATAATCGTCTTCTTGTAGTGTCATATTTTTTTTTAACCCAGTGCGGTGGAAGGATTTTCATCATCATCATCATTATCAGCCTGAAGAAGTCCACTGCTGGACATAGGCCTCCCCTACTCGTTTCCAGGAAGAACGATTCTGAGCTCTTTCCGTCCATCGACTTCCCGCGATCTTAACAATGTCGTCGGTCCATCTGGTGGGTGGGCGCCCAACGCTTCGACTTCCGGTTCGTGGTCGCCATTCGAGAGCCTTTATTCCCCAGCGGTTGTCGGTTCTTCAAGCTATATGGCCTGCCCATTGCCACTTCAACTTACTAACTCTACGAGCTATGTCGGTGACCTTGGTTCTTCTACGGATATCCTCATTTCAATATTGGAAAGGATTTTAAGTGCGCTAAAAGAGGATTACCTGGAAAAACTTGTCATCACTGGCAAAATTGAAGGCAAGAGACCACGCGGCCGAAGCCCGATACGTTGGTCCGACCAAATCCACTCCACTCTCGACGTGAAGGTCCATGAAGGTTGCCGGTGACAGATCCAGGTGGCGATGCATTGTCAGGGACAAATTGATCCATGGAGGAGGTCACGACCCTCAGCAGTGAGGAGCACGACGCGAGGAGGAGGGAAAGAGAATTATTTCGTGCACTTGACACGTGCTTTCAATTTTTTTTCTAAGATATGCCTTATTAGCACACCATACCCATTCGCACTAAGCGTTTTGGCCCCACCTTCATTATGCGAACCTCAGGGGAATGGAACTCATTGCCGTCGGCAGTTTTTCCTGACAACTACAATCTGGGCCTCTTCGAGGCTAATAGAGTGAATAGCTGTCTTCTAGACCATTCTGCTTCATCGTCGGCTACATCGTCGTTTACCATCAGGTGAGATTGTAGCCAAAGGATGGTCTATTTAATGTAAAAAAAAATGCCAGTTTTCTTACGATGTTTTCCTTCACCGTTTGAGAGTACTGACATAGTACACATACATTTTGGATAGGGAAACTCATTGGTGACTGGATTCAAACCCACGACCTTAGAATCGGAAGGCAAGGCTGCTTCCACTAGGCTACCAGTGCTCTCAATGTATGTAGTACGTACTTGTAGGTTGTGGGTTCGATCCCTACCAGGGACAAAAATATTATAGTGTGTGTGTACTACTATTAAACTATTCTACTATTAAATGTAAACTATTAAATTATTAGTTTTTATTATTTATTTCATTAAATAAAGCACAAAAGATACAGCATTTTCTACCAGACAACCTTGACAAGTGAAAAACAGTGAGCATAATCTGAAATTTGCTTAAATCTCAATTGTGACGTATTGTTTTAAAATAGGGACTAATCAATTTAATTCCAAAACCAATGGACCTAAAGGAAGTGGGAACATTGACTCCTGTAGACCTACCATGAGCTCTGTCTGGCTCTGTCTCTAGCTCTGGTTTTGAGTCTGTGTGAGTGCTCACCAGTGCATTATACTGTGTGGGTCTTATTAAAAATCCTGGCGTAGCGTTAGACTAGTTAATCCGTGTTTTGTCTCTTGCATTGACATGCAATTATCAACTCGAACAAATGTGACAAAACACGGATTAACTAGTCCAACGCTACGCCAGGATTATTAATAAGACCCTGTGTGTTTTGACGTAGGATTTATTTAGTCAACACTCACACAGACTCAAAACCAGAAAGAGACAGAGCCAGACAGAGCTCATGGTAAGCCAACTGTTCCACACCACCAATGACTTCCTCTATAATTAATCAACTGAAGGCAAGTGAATATTGGTAACCATTCACTTCAACCCTTAGATTCAACCCCTACTTTGTGCGGCTTCCGAGACGCCTTACTATGCTAAGGGTCTGTAAGGGAGTGAAATGTCGACTAATCAATCGCAAAGGGCAGACGGTGACAAAAGGACAGTGGGGTGACAACCTTTTGAAGATTCTGACAAGGGCATCGGTAAGGCTTCGACCAGTAGGACCACAAGCTCTGCCTGGCTCTGGCTCTGAGGCTGTGTGAGTGTTGACTAAATTAATCCTACGTTGAAACGTCACACACACACAGTATTATACACTGGTGACTTGCGGCTTTGCTTCTTGGAACAAGTAAATCATTAAAAAGTGGTATGCGGAAAACCTGTAAGCTTACCACAAGCTCTGTCTGGCTCTGTCTTTGGCTCTAGTTTTGAGTCTGTGTGCGTGCTCACCAGTGCCAAAACTCAACAAACTTAAAAGCTATGCTGTTATATTGAAAAAAATAGCCAATTTGTTCGTTCTGATTTACAGCAACGATTTATTAAAATAAATGAAGCCGTAAATTTCACTCGCGTCGCGCAAAATAAATATAAAACTATGATATTTTTCGTCCACAATAATTTACACTGGGATCCTCTTTCCTCGCTGACAGATCATGTCTGTGGTTAATGACCAACAGTTGACCGCTGTGCTAACCGACTTGTCAAACTTAGATTATTTCAAACAAATCTATTTTAGCCCATATTTGTGATGCCAATTCAATCACGAGTCGTAGTGACTTTTGCATCTAAAGGTTACAAACAAAGTTAGTGTAAAAACCGCCGTGTGTTTTATGTAGCATGCAAATCTTTTCTTTTCAAAGTCCAGTAAGCCTACCACAAGCTCTACCTGGGTCTATCTCTGGCTCAGGTTTGGATTATGTGTGAGTGCTCACCATATTATACCGGGTGTGTGACGTTTTGACGTAGGATTTATTAAGCCAACACTCACACAGACCTAAAACCAGAGCCAGAGACAGAGCCAGACAGAGCTTGTGTTAGGCCTACTGGATTCTTCAAGGACCTAGATACATTGACTTCAATTCAGCCGATGCTATAATTGTCAAAAGAGCACGACTTACGCTTAAGGGTAATTTTTGTAGCTAGAATTAATTTCCGTATGCTACGTTAAGCAAAGGTACCAGTTGCGAAAAGTATAAGGTTTCTGTCAAGGGTGATTGAAAAGGAAGTAGTTGGAAATAATTTGAAAAGCCTAAAGGCGTTTTGGCGTAACTTGCTTGACAAATCGACTCTTCCCCTGTAAAATGAATTCGCTTTGAACAAGTTTGGATCTCTCACTACACTCAAGATTCTATTTTTACATAGGATAAAAGCTGGATAGATGCCCCACTTTTCGAAAAAGCTTTATTTTCAAAAAATATGAATTTGCTGAATATTATTTAGTATACTATGTATTTCAAAACATAGGTATTTTATATTCCTTAATAACCTATTTCTGTATACTTATTAACAGTGGTTTTG
The DNA here is from genome assembly GCA_939531255.2 of Thera britannica. NCBI lineage: Eukaryota > Metazoa > Arthropoda > Insecta > Lepidoptera > Geometridae > Thera > Thera britannica. Next base: position 13,616,636 of record OW618034.2, on the reverse strand, counting down.
AATAAATACTGTTTTATTATACCTCTCAAAAAAGTTCATCGAGGCCTGCTGGGGGTCTTTACTTGGGGGTCTAAATATATTCCTAACATAGTGTATTAAAAACCGGGGCATGTAACCTTACCACCGGCACCGAGGCAACTATTCGGTTCTTACAGAATCTTTTGTTTGAGCTAGATTAAATATTGCAACTCACGTAAGATGCTGTTTTATTCCCTTTTAAACAATGTAGTAGAACCGATCTGAACCTTGCTACATGGCTGTATTTATCAGCATCTACATTGTGTATCCTATCATGGATGACCTCAAGAGCGGAAGAATGTCAATTCACACAAGAAACCTTATCACCAGCATTCCCAAGCTCTGTTGGTGGTCATTGTTATCAGTTGGATCACTGTTACTTGATTAATCACCAGATGTTTGATCACAAGACTTTGGTTCAAATCTTGCTTTATCTACAACTTTATCAGCAACAAGATTGGATAGAGCCTTTACGTAAAGGGTGTGTATCATGAATACAAAAACAATGCAGTTGACTTGGGAACTTCCTTTTTTAGAAGTCGGATAACTAAAAAATAGACGTCGATAGTAGAGTGATTCACAAAAGTCTTTGATTCTTTGAGTGAGAACAGAAAAGCAGAAACATGCAATTAGCAATAATTACTACACACATTGTGTTAGAATAAAAATGCTGAACTGATGGTTTTGTTGTTATTGTGTGTATTAAGGACCTCAAGCGGACCACTTGGTCCAGTCAGTCTGTGCTCTCGGCCTGAATTTGAAAGACGTTTCGTGCAATTAAATCATAATTATTTAAAAGAATTGTGCTTTTATTGAGCTTTCAATTGGTTTATTAAATGAAAGTTCGTGAGCAGATTTTTATTCTAATACTTACATACGTATTTTGGTTGTAAGGTATTTGCACTGATTTAGAAAATTTTAAATGATTATTGATAACCTGAAATAAGATAACCTGAAAGAAAATAAGATGAAATTATAAAGGCAGCCGGCCCAATCTTGGGTGAAATAGCACAGGACCGAGATACATGGTCATCTTTGGAGGAGGCCTTCACCCAATCTAGGGTTCTTGCACCAAAAGACACATCATAATAATTAAGTACTAACAAATAATTTAAGAATACTAACCAATTAAAACTAAATAATGTAGTAATAAGTTAATGCAAGAAATAAGGCTTTTTTATTTTTTATTTTATTTTTATTGATAACCGACGAAGATAAAACAAGACGCCCAAGATAAAAAGACGTTTGAATAAAAGACGCTTCCGTGGAAACGATGTAAAATTCTTGTTTCCAGCTGTAATATCCATAAAACCATTGCGTAGGTCTTGAAGCGGACAAAAAACTCCATTACAAGATTGGTCACTACCATTACTACTAGCCTACGACCTTATAAAACGTTCTAAGTGAAACGAAGTCCACGCCTGATTCAAAGGGGTATGAGCTCGTAAAGGCGCTCTTGTTTATGGGTGGGCCGGATTAGATTAGATTAGATTTGTCTGTTTTTATTGGGCAACTTCCTTTATTAGTGATGTTGCTCCGTGTTATTGCTCCTATGTGATTTTGGTAATGATCATTTGGTAGATAGGGTAAAACTTTTCCTTATCATCGCCTTTTGTGATATAACTATCGTTAGACATGAAATAAATGTAACTGCTACATCTTTTGTGACGCTGAACTTATAATATTTATCTGAAGATAAGTTGGTGTAAGTATACATTTTTAATACACAACAAAGTAGACAAACAAGCATTTGATCCACCTGATGGGAAGCAGTTACCGTAGTCTATGGACGCTTGCAACACCAGAGGCATCACAAGCGCGTTGCTGACCTTTTAAAACTTATAAAACGCCCTTTTTGAAGAATTTCTAACTCCTTATTATATTCTATTGGACAGGCAATGATCCCGTTATTTTAGGAGGTAGATCTCAGCGGATGAAGAGGCTCCAGCAGCTATCAGATAGCTAAGAACAAGGCCAAGTGGCCAATAAACATGTATGAAGAATGAATGAAGTGTCAGAAAGTTAAGTCAGGATCGTAGCAAGTGGAAATCAGTAGTCGACTGCCTATCATCGTAGTTTGTATTCTGTTCTTAAAGGCTTGGTTGCGTAAAATAAATAACACAGTAAGTAATACAACAAGCAGCTTTACCACTAACGGTCCTCTCTACCAGGCGTATAATGTAGGTTTTCCAAAACCTGCTTGTTATCTAGAGAGAATATTGATGAAATCTATTGTAGGCACAAACAGTTTCCAATTGCTATCGCAGTTCAAAGAATGACCATAAACTTTCCAATCGTCGATCTGATGACTCATTAGCCTCAAATGAAGAGTCCATTCTTAAATGAAACAATCGTGAATGCATTCGCGTCATTCCTCCGCCCACTGCTTTGTCCGAGCTAGTTTGTACTCGTACTAGGGCTGAAGTGATGAGAAATCAGAGGGTTCTACTATGAGAATAAGTGACCAAAATAGCAATTAATCCATTGGATATAACATTGTTATCTCTCTTTGCAAAAATTGCAAGGCCCATTGTGGCAATGGCAGTACACAACGACCATCTTTTTGAGAAATTTAAGTTATATATTTAATTTTTTTGTAAATTCTCCGCCATCCATACCCCTCAATTATATCACTCAGCTCAAATGCAAGCTCAGGGATAAAATTAGGGCTGCAACTATCACAAGACTTAGAACACACACACAGGACATAGGACTAACTCTTTCAAGTAAAAAGCTACGGCAGGTTATAACAAAAAGACAACTTTAAACTACTAAGACTTCTCCGGGCAAACACTTTCAAGCAAAAAGCTGCACTAAGTTCTAGAATAGAGAGAACTTCAAGTACAAGAAGAAGGCAAGATATCGAAGAAAGATTAGAACCGCTTTTTCTTTCAAATTGTCCCAAGCCTCGTCCAGAAAGGTAAGTCACGAGCGCCGAACGAGCGCTGGGACATTGATAACATCGTTCCCTTTACCGTCTGACCCCAACTGGACCTCGTAGGACTAACTTTGTCTTCACTTCTGAATCTTATAAGAAACTTTTACCATTTTGAGACCACCGTAATATAGAGCGGCTGATGTAATCTTTGATTATCGCACTCTTATTGGTCGAAGTGGAAGGACAAAGATTATTCATTCAAATGTTATTGGTTATAGTTGTAATTTTTTTGACTTTTGGTTGAATGTAGTATAGGTACAGTGATTCTTGTTTTAGTCTCATACGTTCCAGCTTATACCTAATGTTTAAAATTGCCACAATATCCGTCAAACCTGACCACAAAGTCCTACCACCTAGAACTGTGTTGCGGTGGTTTTGCTGTGGTTTGTACGTGCTTACCGCCTTAGACGTCGTCATATGACGGAGAATTATTTTTAAGAAATGCAGTACTTCAATTACCTAAGCTGTTATTTACTTCATCCAGGTTTGATAACTTTAGTTGCTCTTCGACTCATCCTTTGATTTCAAAAGATGATAAAACCATTAATTTAAACCATTTGGTTTCTTGTGCCTTCCCTTCCTATTACTTCGTATTGTTCTTTTACTGATTTCTACTTCGATGGATCTACTGTGTGCATCTTTACTAGTGCAGTAAAGAAGGTTTTCAAAAGTTTGGAGGATTTTTGTTAAAAGAACAATTATTTGGAAAAAGTTTTGTAATCAAAAATTTCCCACTACATTTCTCAAGGTGTCTCAAATTATTTTTAATTTATTTTATTTTATTTGGGAAACAAAGAGCAAGCAATATAAGAAATATGATATAAAAACACATAAACCAATGAAGTTTCCTCAATTGAAACTATGAAATTATGAACTTGCCCGAGTGGGTTCCAGTATATTATAGGACCGCTTTTTTACCTTACATGGTTGACGTAAGAGGTGAAAAGATCATAAATGCGCCTCAAAGAGACTATTATAGGCAACGGATCAAGATAGAAGAAGTAGTAGCAGCATCTCCTGAGACTCAACACACACTACAGTCCCAGCTCAGCTTCTAAGCCCAACAGTGGACTTCTCCGTTTCTATGACAATTGAAACTCTTGTCAACCAAAGCCATCAATGATTAGCTAGGCAAATCACGTCAACAAAAGGACAGCATCAAACTTTTTAATACCGAGTGATATCGAGGGTTTTATTATGACAAGGGTCCATGATTTGTGACCTCTATACGTCAGACGGCGGGAGTGATTGGGTTTTCAAACTTTTTGTTAGGCTGTTAATCATCTGGTTAAAATGGATTTTTATTTAGAAAATTGTGAGGACTAGCCGAGTTTTTACTTAGTATAAATAGTAAAATGTAACTTTTACTGTTTAGATTTACAATTTAATTGTGGTAGGCTTTTACCAAGCAATAAGATGATACAGTCTAGAGAAAAAAGGGAAGTTTGCGGTTTAAATCCCGATCGGCTATTAACTTTTAGGACATTATAAAAATCTTAGGGAAAAAACTTTATAAAACTTTTTACAAAATATTTTAGTATCTTACTGCAGATAAGGTTTCCTTTCAAAAGCCGTTTATTATTTGGACTACTGAAGATATCAGGAATCATTTTTTTTACAAAACCTTTTGAATTAGTGAAGGTTGCATACATTCACGTACGTTCAAAAGAAAACGTGCAAAGTCCTAAATGAAGGAAGCTACTAGCTAGAGGTACAAAACAAATAGGTATTTTTGTGTAAGCAAACATTACCTATTGATCCTAATCCTCAAAAATGGTAACAAAAAATGTATCCCTTCATACCAATTTGAGCTCTCTACAACCAAATCTCTAAATGACCACAAGCTACAAAATATGTAATTAAATCCCAATGCGTGGTAATCGAAAATGTTATTACCATCATAAATATAAAAAGCCATCAAATTGTATAAAAGAAGAACAAAAGGAATCCAGAGTATTGGCAAAGCTGGATATAGAGCGAGGTATGAACAGTGAACAAAACACGAAAAGCAAAAAACACCTTGGCCGAAGAAACATTTGATTTCCATAAAAGCCAAACTATGTATGATTTAACCAGAACTTTATATTGCTCTACAACTTTATGGCCTAATCATGTTAAAATACTTATATACAATTATGAGGCAGTGATTGGGAAAAATGCGTGGCATTGGTAGGAGTAACCATCGTACTGTAGTTTCCTCTCATTCTTTCATCATGACCAACTCGGACTCAGATTAGCCTTTTGACGTGACAACGTCTTATAATCTAATGAAGCCGGCTGCACGCACGAAAAAACATGACTCATGCGGCGTTACCTCACTCTGAGGCGTCCCATTTAAGGCTTGAAGTGCAAGCGAGAGCGCGGAACGAGCGACAAAGAGGCACAATCAGGGGCACAATTCTAGACCAGTGTTTTTGTCACGGTAGATATATATCTAAAGAACTGTCAGTTTCTTTAGTGAATTTGACAGTTCTTGTGATATTATATTATCTACCGTGACAAAAAAGTCACTGGTCTAGAATTGAGCCCCAGCCTCCGCGTTCGGCAGCGTTCGACATCTGTGTATTTTCTTTATGACGTTGTCACGTTCAACTATCGTCAGTAAACCGACTTTACAGACAACCTATTTTTTTTGTACAGGCGCTGTGTTTACCTTCCAATAACTCTGTTCTACAAACCTATACGTATCAAACTGATGTATTAAATTTTATTGTTTAAAATCTCGTACTGTATAATTGAGTCATGAAAATCGAATAGGCTTAATAATGGGCGTAAATGTTTAAAAAATGCAATAAATTATATTTTTATCGCATTGTTAATATCTGTTTTGAGCTGGAATGGAATGATATCATCGGAAATTATTACCTTTTTAAGAGCGATACGAAAAAGCTTTATATCCAACTCATCACCTCTCCTTTCTTTGATATTTTCTTATAGCAATAATGAATCAAAAACATAGATTGTTCAACTTATGTCTGTGTATAAACTGTAAGTAGATTAACGACTAGCAGTTTTCTGCAACGAAAACAACAAAACTGAGTTTATATTGGAAAGATGAAAATAAAATATTATAGCAAAAATATCTTGAAACAGGAAGCAATTTTTATTACGCAATGAAGAAGCACTAAAATATAAATAAAATAAATCTGAAAACGGATAAAAATACTGTAAAATGATTATAAAATGGATTTGCGATCGCAATACGTATCGAAATGAAGATAACGATTTAAAGAGAAATAAAAATGTAAGCGTGAATAAATTATTGTATAATAAAGATAATTTGCTTCATAAGGTATTTTATTGAAACAAATGATGGTTCTCGGATACGATGAGTACAGTCTCATGATACTTACTTGTGACCAAATTTGGTGATAACTTTTACAAATAATAATGGAGAACTAAAAACCTCTCATTAAAACGTAGAAGCCTATGAAAATATAAATTTGCTAAAATGAATTATCAACTGTGCTTTAATTTTACTGATCTACAAACCTAACATACAACCTGTTCATATTTAATCAGAAAATTCCAGTAAAAGCAAACAAAATCAAAGGTAAAGCTCCTATTACCATAATTTAAAACCACCATTTAAATACTTAATTGCACGTAGGTGGTAATCCACTTAACAATGTGTGTTTATCGAGCTCTTTAGTTTGAACGAGACTGTTACGATGTTTTATTGCAAGCACACGGATTTCTTCTTCTTCCTGCTCTTATCTCACTTTACGGTGGTCCAACATGTCTTCCTCCTCCATTCCCCTCTCTCAGCCGTCATCTCTTCATTCACTCCTCTCTTATCCATGTCATCTTTCACACAGTTCATCCATGTTTTCTTTGGTCTACCTCTGCTCACATATCCATCTACATTCGTACTCATCACCCTCTTAGTCACATGTCTTTCATTCCTCCTCATGACAATCATGTCCATACCATCATCATCATCATCATCCACAACCCGACTACACCCACTGCTGGGTATAGGCCTCCCTTAGTTTGTGCCATCTACCTCGATCCTGTGCCAGTGTAAACCATTGCCGCCCTGCGACCCTGTCTATGTCATCTATCCATCTTGCTGCAGGGCGCCCTACGCTTCTGTAGCCGGTTCTTGGCCACCATTTGGTTCTTGTTCTACTCCACCTGTCGTCAAATGTCCATATCATGCCAGCTTATTGCTCTTCAATTTTTGCAAACACACGGAGTTCCAACCCCATATTATTATTATCATATTAGATAGGTAAGTATTCTGGTCTCCATATACAAGGTGTATCTAAATATGTGTACTATGCGAAGGTGGGGGGTTTCAGACCACAATGGTGATCAGTTGTGGGTGGGAGAAAATTAAAAATTCCTATTTTCAGTTTCCCATACAAAAATATTTAATTTCATAATGCCTAAATAAATTGACAACCCTATCCTTGTAACTCACCTACCCCTTGACCTACTACCTCTGTAGGTCTACTACTACTACCTACTACCTCTGTAGCTGAGTTTAGGGTTGTCACTTTGTATAAAGTCAGCTGTTCATGTTCAAACTTCGTTGCAGTTTTTGTCAGAGATACCAATCGAAGTTCGAAAAGTCGTTGAACAAAAGTTGTTCCCCGTGGGGTGGAAATTCACCCCCCTTCAGGATAGTACACATATTTTGATACACGTTGTATAAATTGATTACTTTGGTTTATCATGATTTTTTTATTTATAATCCAGTAATACACTCCACACAGACTCAAAACTAGAACCAGAGACAGAGCCAGACAGAGCTTGCGGTAGGCCTACTGATAAACATTTTATTTACGTTGAATTTTTGCCAAATTATTTTAAATTGCCACACTTCGCTAGTAATAAAAGGGTGTACCCACATTCGCCCAGTTAATAATCACCGTGGAAATTGCGGAGTTTCACCGGGAACCAATTTAATAAACCATAATTCGATTGGAGTACAAATTGCACGCGCTATTGAGATAAAAGGATCGTATGATAATTAATTTAAACTTAAAAAAAAAACCTCACAACCCCTAGGTAGTAATTGCGTTAGACCTCTCGGTATCTACTCAAAATCTTCGAAAATATAGTATGGGAGCCAGCAACCAGAGTTCCTACGCTTAATAATAAGGTGAATGCTTCTTAATGGTCAAATGAGAATGCTTCATATATGCCTATTTCTGCCGTGAAGCAGCATTGCTGTGTTTCGATTTGGAGGGTGTGGGTGCCGGTGAAATTACTGGCACGTGAGGCTGGACATGCGTATGCCTCAAGTTGATGGACGCAGGGCAGTGCATCTTAGGGCACTTTGACGTGCGTGGCCTACGAGGCAATGCATTGTTATAAGGGATGGTTACCACTTAACATCAAGTGAGCAATATGCATGGAGAACATGCTCAGCTAGATGTAAAAAAAAATATTTAGGAACAATGTTCCATCAGCTAGTTATAAAAAAATATTTAGGACCACGAATTTTGAGTTTTTCGATATTTTCAACCAATTTCCTCAACTTTTTCTGGTTGATTCGGAATCAGCATCAGTTAGCAAACATGCTGCCATTTTATCAACTTTATACTGGCCTCTAGCTCAGTTGGTAGTAGCTCTGCCTTCTGCGCCATAGGTCGTGGGTTCGATCCCCACCGAGAACAATTATTTGTGTGGTGAACATAAATGTGTGTTCTCTGTCTGGGTGTTATATTGTATCTAAGTATGTATTTACAAAAAAAAATGTATTCAAGTATTATATCAGCTATCTGGTTCCCATATTACAAGCTCTGCTTAGTTTGGGGCTGGGTAGCGTTGTGTGAATTGTCCACAATATTTATTTTTTTATTTATTTATTTATAGCCAATCTGACTGATGACTCCCGTAATGTCATAAGGGTCACCATTATCCCATTTTTTGCACTCTTTGGCCAAATTTTAATAAACCATAATTGGATTAAAGTTAAATGCTTCCGCACGCGCGATTGCCACTGGCCGGTCGCATGTTAATTAGTTTAAGCGACTAAATCCACATTCTGAGGTTCAATATCGACTTTTAATTCGATTATAAATTCGCGTAATAATAATCATATTATGGGCAGGCAAGCTCGTAGAACCGACCAGACGTCGAACCGCGGGACTTTCGTATTTTAACATCATTCTTTCTTTCGTTGTTTCTTTCTTTTTTTCTTCCTAGGATGCCCTTAAGTTACCGCACTTTTGGTGAAAGTTTTGAACTTTATTTTTCTTTCTTTCTAGAATGTTTTTGCGCTTTTGGTCAATATTGTGAACTTTATTTGAAGATCAACCGTAAAAAAAAAAAAAATTGCATCTATTGTAGATGATATAAATAGCGTCAGGGGCAACTGGTGATCACTCATGCCCCTACTTACGGGACGCCATAGTCCCGTAAGATCCACCGTAGTCTTAACTATTTGAAAACGGACAAACAGAACTAAACATATACAAATTATTATGTCCCTGAAAAAAATTGACTAACTTACTTAGTGCATTGGTGGGCCACTGGTAGTAACCCTGCCTTCCAATTCCATGGTCGGGGATTCAAATCCAGTCGTGTACCTCTCGATTTTTCTTTTCCGAAAATATATTCATACAATGCTAGAGCTCTCAAACAAAGAACGAAAACATCGTAAGGAAACCCATGGCTTAGTCAGCTCTGCATGTATTGACCATGTCTGTCCTGTGGATTAGGCTTTAAGCTGTGAGGATGGTATAAGTGCTGAGCCAGCCTATTCCATCTAAAACCCTGTCCCAGAAACTATAACGCTCCTCAAGTAGGGCTTGAGTAATTACCAGTTGCCCTTGAAGATTTAAAAATGCAAAGGCATGTTTTATTTTCTGATGCTCACTACACACGGAAACCAAGAAGGAGGTGTGACTAAGTGTTTTTACAGCTCCAATAACAATTTAATTTCCTCCAACACTAATAAACACATTTTCCCCGTTATTCTGGAATGTCATAAAATTATAAACGAAGTACTAATGTGTTCAATAAACAGTTCTTTCATCGACAAACACATATTTGCGAACCAACGACACTTTGAGATGGTTCGCGATAACTTGCTCACTTTACCTGCGTATTAGTTTACGTTACAGTACGCGGCTTTTGCGCTCGCTTTTTAGTTTTTTATACAACTAGCTGTTGGAACAAGCATTTGGCTCCCTTTATGTTAAGTGGTAACCATCGCCTATAACAAAGCATTGCCCCGTAGGGCACGCACGTCAGGAACGTGCCTTACGATGCACTGCCCTGCGTCCACCATTTGAGGCATTCAGATGATCAGTCTTACGTGCCAGTAATTTCACCGGCACCCACACCTTTTAAACCGAAACAGAACTGCTGCTATGCATCTCTTATTGTTTTTTTTTTATTTCTGTAGCGGAATATTGTTTTCTTATTTGTAGCTGACAAAAACAGAGCATATAATTACAAAATAATAGCGATAGTACAGTCCAATCTATGAATCTTAGTGCAGAATAGTCCAACAACTCATCCTCGGCATCTTTTTTTTTTTTTTTTTTATGTAACTTGCTGATGGATCAAGCATATGGCCCACCTGGTGCCAAGTGGTAACCATTGCCTATAACAAAGCCATGCCTCGTAGGTCACGCACTTCAGGAACGTGCCCTACGATGCACTGCTCTGCGTCCATCAACTGGAGGCATACAGATATTCAGCCTCACGTGCCAGTAATTACACCGGCACCCACACCCTTCAAACCGAAACACAGCAATGCTGCTTCACGGCAGAAATAGGCATGGTGGTAGTACTTCCCCGGACGAGCCCTTCACAAAGAGCTCTACTAATACTTCACAAAGAGCTCTACTACTACTAAATCTGTCGGAAAATTACTGCTACATCACTATTATTGTATGCTGGCGATATCTTTTTGAATTAGTAAATACTATTACAAGAGACATGCCAGGAGAACAGTCGCGTAGGTACTGTAAAATCGTTAACTTTAATTGGTTTCTCAAGCTCTCAGGATTAAACAAATAATTTGAGGGTTTGTAAAAATCGTTTTTAGCTGAGTATCTTGTTAATGTTTATGGATTGAGGTAACTTACGATGACAATATTATTACAGACGTCGAAGTAAATTATTGCAGATTATGAGTGTTTGGGATAATTAAGTTAGCATGGAGGGTTCATAACAGAAGATGATTGACTTAATGCTTTGCGCTCATGACGTGTATTACCTACGTCTCACTTAATTAGACTTACCAGTCTCCACAAGTCCACAGTAAGTCAGTAAGTAAGTAAGTTAGAAGTCCACAACTTCTCTGCTATTTTTATTTGGACAAAAAGACTATGCTTTTTTACACACACACTCAAGAACAACCGTTGGGAATAAAGGTTATCGAATAGCGGCTACGAACCGGAAGACGAAACGTAGGGCGCCCACCCACCAGATGAACCGACGACATTGATAAGATAGCGGAAAGTCTATGGATGAAAAGGGCTCAGAATTGTCCTTCCTGGAAATGTGTAGAGGAGGTTTATGTCCAGCAGTGGACTTCTTTAAACTGATGACGATGATGATCGTGTCCTGTTCTTTCTAAGCAGCAAACACTGGAACTGGCACCTTCCTTTGCGTGTCAAAACAAGTTTGAAGTTTTGTTTTAATTTCCTCCAGAATTAATATTAATTTCTTGGCTGTAATCAAAAACTAAACAATAAATTAAACAACGCAATCATAGACTCACGCACGTGAGTACATCTCAATAAGGCCCCACGTACACGAGCCGTTTCTCCGAATCGTATCCGATCCGTACACGGCGATAAATCAGTGCGCCCTGTAATTATACGTCGATGTTCATTAATAATGCATAACTCGATCAAACGCGATCTCCGGCCTCGAATTAAGAGGCGTTTATACTGTTAGTCATTTATTAGTGATTCGTGCGAATTGTAAAATCACTATCAATCACTTTAGTGTTTGTGTGCTCTAACACACTCTAATTCTATTTTACCTCTTTTTTTGTAAATGACGTTGCTTTTTGATGTTTCTTGTTTATTAAGTTTTTTTTAATATACAAATAGGAAGGTAAGATGGCTATATTGTATATTTTTTTAATTTAGACACATTTTTGATAAAAAAGTACCTTGAAACGCGTATAATTCAAAATAAAATAAAAACGGTTTTACGCAACTTAATTCGGTTGCATAAAACGTTTTACAAAGCACGAGCGAATGAATGCAAGCTTTAACTATAAATAAATATTACCAATATAAAAGCACTAAATAAGCCACTGTCAAAGCACCTGTACCTTTATCTTATTACATTAGAACGGTACCAGAGTTTCAAAACAAGACAACTGGAGCGTAATTTAATTTAATTTAGTAATATTTCAATTTGCGTGAGGTAAATTACGTTATAACTCATTCGTGTACACGCAGCCTTATTGATTGAACACGGTGCCATGTTATTCTGTAAATTAAAACCACCTTCGCACGTATAATCGACTGAATAAATACTTGAACAGCACCAACAGGACCTAACTACTGTTATAAATCGAATGGAACTCGAATGAGAGACATTACAGGCAAACGCAAGCCAACGCGGCAAGTTTTTCACAGAATCATCTGTGAGTATTTCGATTGTCTTACTATCACAGTTCATAAGATACAGACGGACAGACAACAATAAGAATGGCAATAAAAATACCCAAAGACTTGCTCTTTCACTATACATAATTATTATTTGTAAACGCTCATTCTTTCGTTGTCCTTCCATTTGCCTTACAAGACCACCTACTACAACCATTTAACATCGAGAAACCGTAGTAGCTAGCGCCCATAAATTGGTATGCATATTAAAAGTTAATTGCGATTCTTCAGATCGTACGCAATGTTTTCTTATTAAAATAATCTATGCTATTTTAAAGGGATGGCATTATGCCCTTGTAGGGCTGGAAGTTAAATTGATATCGTTAGTACATAAGTTTGTGCTTGAACTAAAAACAGAGACGATTGGAGTAGAACGGAGGTGGCCTTTACTTATTGAGAGGTCCAATAAATCAAATATAAATAAATAAATATATATATTGTGAACAATTCACACAATACTAATCTAGCCCCAAACTAAGCAGAGCTTGTGCTATGAGAATCAGATAGCTGATATAATAGACATTTTATATCCTAAGAAAACAATGTAAAAACCAGACAGAGAACAAACATCTACGTTAACCACACAAATATTTGTTCTCAGTGGGGATCGCACCTACTACAGATGTACTACCAACTGAGCTGAGAGCTCAATCAGAAAAGAAACCAGCAGGAGAGACAGTCGTGTTAGTTACACTATTTATAACTCAAGAACGGGTGAACCGATTTGGCTGCAATATGATGGTATGGTAGTTTAAAACGGAGAGGAGATCTTCGAGAGGAGAAGATGAACTTGATACTTTAATCTCGAAAAAGTAACGGGAACGGGGCGAGCTAAGCCGAGGGCGGCCACTAGTAAATTCAATTAATATACTCTTAATGATAATGATGCATATTTTTACTAATTCATTTTTTATTATACATCAGAGAATGCATGTTGTAATTAAATTAAGACACAACTAATAAAATTCAATAATGAATTTTTATAATTGTAAGTTTAACTCATTTTTAATTATCAAGTAATTATGCAAAATCAATCGCTGTAAAAAGTTAGTAAGGAAATAAAATAAGGTTTATTTATCTTATAAAGTACATAGGTGGGTAAACTTACTTTTATTAGAATTTATTATAGGGTGGGCGTTGATCGTTTGAAGAGCATGATAAACTTTTAGGAGCATCTATTTTATAGAATAAAAATGGCAATAACGCGCTGGCGTTTTTCGCAAACGTATATACGTATATAATATATACAAATAATAAATAAATTGTATTTTTAACCGACTTCAAATAATAACGAAGGAGGTTCTCAATACGGTTGTTTTTTTTATGTTTATTGTTATCGCCTAACTTCGTCATTTATGAGAATCAGTTTATATGTAAATCAAACATCCTTTTAAAAAAAGTGCGTCAAATGAGAATCTTTTTTTATCATCGCCGGTTATAAGCCCAGCAACTAAAAAGTTAAGTTTTTTTTTAAGCGTACTCCTTAGGCTATTTTCACTTTCCATCAGGTGCGATGGCAGTCAAACGTTTAGCTATTCATAATAAATAAAAAAAAGCAAAGGGATTTACCATGCATGTAGACGTGTTTACTAGTATTTACATACAGATGCAATGGCTCTCAACAGAGGCCCTCTATAACTTTCGTATTGTTTTGTTCCGTGACTTGACATTCGCTTAGGTTCGCTAAAAGCTTGTCACGGTTTGCTAAAAAACCAGCGAGGCACTATTAGGTTAGCTGTGTATAGACCCCACCTTCGGCAGACAGATTGGTAGACCACAGTGTTGGTTTTTTGCCTCCGTTTAAGGAAAATGGTGCTGTTCCCTATGCGATCCGTTAGTCCTCTCTTACAAATACGGGAGGCAATGAATTTACCTAAATAAAATTAAAAAAAAACACCAATAAAAATAGTAGCTTACTTGCTATATTGTGGCCGTTATTACCAGTCTTACTTTTTAGGAAAGCTACCTTTAAACTGGATAGTTGAATTGTGCTTTGTCGCTTCTGTTGGTTATTATTATTCTGTTCTTCGTTTGATGCTTGGTTTTATTGCAAATTTACTTTGCGGATGGCTGATATTTTGATAACGCTGAGTTTTATTACTGATGGGTTTTATTTTACGATGAAAGTTGAAGAGTAGGTAAAAAGAAATAGTATGGACAATCCATAAAACACTATCTAGCTCCAAATTGAGCAGAGCTTGTACTATGGGAAACAGACCGCTTATATTAATAAGTAAAAAAATAGTAAACAGATTTTATTTTTCTTTCACAACGCAATAATGACAATGCCTAATGCAATAACTTATTATACTTTTTTGTTAATACATAGTTAGAATACAATATAACACCCAGACAGAGAACAAAAGTCTGTGTTTTACTGCACACATATTTGTTCTTGTTGGGGATTGAACCCACGACCTACGGCGTAGAAGGCAGAGCTACTAGCAACTGAGCTGAGAAGTCAGTGAGAGAGAGAGAAAGAGGGAGAGAGAGTGAGAGGTAAGTAATAAGTCTTTAAAATTCTTCTTCTAATAGCTTTCTATTAAAAAACTAATGATAACAAAATCAGGGATAAAGTTTAGTCTATCATCCCCATCCAAATTTCAAATACACCACTGTCTATAGAATCAAAATAGTACATTGTTACCTGAGTGTTGAAAGTCACGTTTTTTGAGTCCCGAGACGGGTTTGGCGCCAGAGCGTAAGCGAGGGCGCCAATGGAGCTTGAGGGACTTAAAAGACTTTCACCCGAGGTAAACACTGTGCTTTTCATTACGAATACAAGGAAAGTAAAAATAAAAACATGAAAGAAAAATTAGTGAAAATGAAGATTGAATTGCCGCCTTCCCGGTTTTTTTTTTCTTTTTCTCTGGCGGGCCTTAGGCTACGGCTCGCCAGCATTATTCAGCCATTGTTTTCATTATCATAATTTAAAAAATGGTAAATTGTTTGCTTAAATCTATGTTATTTTAAATAAATAGTTGAAGCTATATATTAATCAAGTAATTTAGAAGATATATTATTTATTTTATACTATCTTTATGTTATCTAAATTTAAATTTTACATTGCGCTCTAATTAGACTTTTTAAACTTCTTACCGTTGTAATGGGTTTCCAACCTACTTGCTGAATAAAAAGTTGGAATTTGGTTCAACGACCTCTTTGCAGTCAGAAAGACTTTAGAAAGTTGGAACATGGTTGAATAAAATAGAACTTGTTTTTTTTTATAATTTGACAGCTGTCAGTAGAAAGCGATTCTCCCTAGGGCTGAAAGTTTTACTTTCAATTAGGCCCCTCAGGCAACTTCAGACCTACTTTCAGAGTATGAGTAATGAAATAGTACATTATGATATGAGTGCGGTAAGTTGAAAATTACAGCCGAGGCGATATTGCTAGCCCGAGCCGTAGGCGAGGGCTACAAGAAAGCAGAGGCTGTAATTATCAAAGCGCACGTATGCCATACGACGTTTTATAACACATTTGCGAGGAAATAAATAATACTCTGACTTTCGGACGAATAAATCTTTAATTACTTGTTAAAACAGTTGGAAAAATTTGAACAATTTGACTTTTTACCCACATGGCCACTTGAGCGTCTTTTTAGAAATGCCAGCAAGTTGGAGTATGACTTGATATCAATACCATGTTTTGTTTTCACAGTGCTTTTTAGCATTGAATAGTAGCACCACAATGAGCTTGACTTATATTTTTGAGAAAGTTCCATGAAATAGGCTAAAAACACACTTTCTGAAAATGAATTGGCATCTTTGCTTGTTTTCCATAAGATGAAGTTTTGATACGCTTGTAAGTATCTATCGTTAGATTTTTCGGGCAAGAGGCTTAAAGTAGCCCTTTTCACTGCCTTTGAGACTTCTGGCGGTGTCGAATTAATAAATTCATCATTACTTGACGACATTTTCAAACAAAAACAATACAGCGAAAAGAAAAAGCGCGCGGAATAAGTTTTTACTTTTTCACAAATTAGCGATGCGCGCGCATCGGCGCTTTTTTTTTAAGGCAAAGGCACAAAAACAGCCAGTATTAATAATAGAGTAAATTAATATTTTTTGTTTTTGCTACAGATAAATGGTATTAATTTATTGTCAAAATTAATTACATTAAAGAATAAAATGTTTGTTTTCTATATTTGATCTCCCAAAGTTAATTTTATTCATAAAATGTTTACCACAAAAAAAACGTAGCAAAGAGTTTTTATGTCAGAAAACTGACATAAAAACTCTTTGCTAAGATTTAAAAAAGGTACCGTTCGTGGATTGATAACCGTGCGTTTTACATTACGATAACGCACAAGTACGTAATAACATACATAACGATATTGAAATCGGTGAAGTAGGAGACCCTTTATGAGCAAATGTGTTATAAAATACATTACACGTTTTTAATGTTTTTTTTGATCCTTAGAGACACAGCCACTTCGCTTTTTTTTTGTTTATTTATATTTTAACACCTCGTGAGCTTAAAGAAATAAACACCAAATCAGAATGTCTTATCTCTTTAATTAAATACAAATTGAATATCAAAGTCGCCATAAATTTAATTCAGGTAAAGATAAGGTTGCCAACTGAAGTGGCTTTGTTAGTGGGGAATATCTGGATTAACGGTAAAATAAATAAAAATATAGTATATAGATAAAGATTATTTATTTGCATTAACATGATTGTGTTAAAATAATGATGGTATTTATTAAACTTTTAATAATTATTTTAATATAAATAAATAATTCCACTTTCAATTCTTTTGGATTGGTTTTTAATTTCAATTTCAATTTATTTATTCACTTAAAAAATTACATTACAGATGTTTAATCCAAAGCGTTATAAAAGTGTTTGGATATTAAAAAACAAGTAATGAACAACTAGTATGCTAAAAAATATCTTACAAGCTAATAACTTACCACAGAGTACTCTTCTAAACTAACTTAACCATTAATATTACCGTTTTTCCCCCGAAGGGATAAAAACGGATATTTTGAGTCCAGCCGAAGCTTGACCCACCTTGAGATTACAACCCTTGTTTTTGCCCCTAAACGTACCCTTCAGATCGTTTCCCTACCTATATTTCCTCTAATGGCAACACTGCCGTGACGTCACGGTCAGTCACAGACAAACCGCGCGCCGGCTAGCTGTGGCTTCAGTACCTTTTAATTGCCGGCAAGGCATTAAACTACGGTGGGTCAAGCTTCGGCTGGACTCAAAATATCCGTTTTTATCCCTTCGGGGGAAAAACGGTAATATTTGGAGGTCCGAGCCTTTGCTTGACCCACCTTGAGACGTGTTTGGATTCTGCCGGCAAATGTGCGAGGTGTTCGTACTGTGACTATGATTGTATCAACGACAGTGTTTCATTTATGATTAACATAATTAAGCGTACCACATACCTACATAGGTACATTCAAAATAAATCAGTTTATTTTAGAGTATGCAATAATAATATGTAATAATTTTTCGATTAAGGAATTTATGTAAAATTGTATTGTGATTGAGAGCTGCTAAAGGCTTCAATTTCCTTTTGATTTTAATACATAATGTGCAATTATTTGCATACCTACATATTTTTTATTTTGTACCGTTACCGCAGTTTGAACCCTGCTGATAGTACTTATTCCTGCTTCATTATAGCAAGATTATTTTAATCGAACTTGTTATTGATAACTAACTTATCAACACCTCGAGTGTAGTAATAAAATAAAAGCTATCTATGTCCTAGTGGACTGATACGTAGAATTATGACAATTCTAGGAGTTTCTTTACCCAAAATACGATGTCAAGATTCATTGGCCCATTAATCATTATCAATCTGTTTTGGAGCCAAAAGATGGTCAAGGATTCATACAGCTTTCGGTAATTTGAAATGGTTTACCGATATGAGTTATGCAACGTGGAACACTTCTTGCAGAATGCAATAAGATTAGGAAACGCCGTATTTTGCTTACAGATTATCTGAAATGCAGGGGCATTCAATTTCTTCCGAGATGTAAATGGATTATAGATCCAGTGTTCTTTTGGTACAGATTATCTTCCGCATGCTAGTAGCCTTATAGATCAACAAATCATTGGAAACAATTTACGTTCAGTGGAATGTAAAAATAATTCTTCTTCTTCTTCTATCTTGACACAGATTTTTTCCCAAGCCAAGTGAAAAGATTTTAAATGTGCCTCAAATAGGCCCCTTTTCGTGCACTGTGAAAAGTATTAAGCAGACCAGTAACAACAATTCGATGTGGTTATGTTCATTAAACAAGCAGTTTATCCCAATCCAGTTTTTCCATACTAACTGGGCAGCGTTTTTACTTTTTCTCCATGAATTAGTAGTTCCGTATTCCCGTTATATCAGAAGGTATGTATGTCCTTGACACTAGAGGAGTCTACAGTGCAGTGGAGGCACAATAGTATAGTGCACTTAAATGTTGCTTAAATTATTGCTAATTGTTCTTCATAACAAGACCAGAATTGTTCGCAGAGTGGGGCCTGGTGACCTGTAATACAGGTTCTTACGAACTTACCTCAGGCACCAGTCTTTCACAATGCAGGCATACTTATCTTTGTTTGTAAAGCCATTACACCATTGACTTAAGCATTGTGAAAGAAAATAAATCCTTTTTACTTTTTTTACTTTTACTTTTAAATACGGCTGCAATTTATCTGGATTTGAGTTTGGGACGCCAGTAAACCCAAAATCATCTCGTATGTATGCCCGATAGGTCTGTCATAATGAACATTGTCTATAGTTATCGGTGAATAGGCGAGACATTGAATAGATGTAGTCTCTGTGTAAAAAGCAGCATTGACGTTTGCATAAAGGCACCACAAAGCTAAGATTAAAGTTAGTCGTCCCAAAATAAGTTTTGTTTGTTGCAGCAGGTAGCTTTGTGACATCTAGTTGCTGTTTCTACGCGTTGTCAAGGTGTTGTGGCATGGTTTTTGGTTTGCCAAAAGAGGGTTGTCCCAGTATGCAACAACCAGTATTTCTTGATTTTGGAAATGTTCGTTAACCCTGCAAACGTCAGTAAAGCCGAGGCTAAACTAAAAAGTAGGCCGGGTATGGAAATGATCGTGGAATTTTTAATGGAAAACAGTGGTGTTTTATGTCAATGGACTCATGGCTTATGTCCATTTCCGTTGTTGAGCCTTTATTTCCGTTTAGTTTACGTTGCAGTACTTTCTAAGTTATACGACAGGTTATTAGTCAGATTGTGAACTTCTTGTGTTTGAAATATTTGTAAAGCTTTCAGGTCGATCAAATAGTTTGTAGGGTCCCGATGGTTTTTTTTTTTTTCCTTTTTGGAATATACGTGAGAGGGATTCCGATTGAGCTGTTGACAGCTTTATGCCCATAATGTTTGTAGTTCCTGCATTTCCGATTATATTGCGGTGTTAAAATTCGTTTTCACAGGGTTGGTAAATCGGATAATAATAACCTTCACAAGAAGTTCTCTGATGAATAGGTTCAGTAGCCCATAATATTCAGCAACCTGTACTGGCCATTGAATCCACCAAGCGTTCTTATTTCATGCGAATCCTCTATCCAGGCACTCTGCAAGCTGTTCTTGCTAAAACTCCGCAAGTCTGGTAAATTTCAGGAGTATATCTGCACCTGCACACCCAGTTCCCAGACGTGCTTAACTCTAGTTCAGATAATTAGGAGTCAGCTTCGGCTATCTCCAAATCAGAAGCCGGTATAATTTTTGGAGCATTATTTGCAATTCGAATTTCATTTATTACCACAGTAAGCATATTAGATGAAGTATTCATCATGTTTCATAGTTTATCATAGTTCATTCATAGTTTATCGAAGCTTTAGCCACGATGTCAGGTTTTGTGGATTTGACAGCAGTTTTGTCTACTTGGATTTCCATGGATTAAGGCGCATAAAATATGGGTTCTTGTGAACGGCCAACTGTTTTAACTTTATGCTTGGTTAAGTTTTTCGGATAGCTCCGTCAGAGCGAAAGCGAGGCTATAGATGAGGTTCGTATGCCATAGCTTACTTCATAAGTGATTTCGGATCTGGTGGATTGCCTAACAGAGGTCTCCGTTGGAGGTCCACTATCTTTCAGGCTTTCCAAAAGTTTGATATAATTCTTATAGACAGCAATCATTTCTTCTTGAAACGATCCGTCGGCTCGATGGACGTGCCTAATTGATCCGTCGGCTGGACCGGACGGTAATGTTTGGTTGAGCCGTCGGCTCGATGGTCGTGCCAAATTGATCCGTCGGCTCAATCGACCCGTTGGCTCGATGGACGTGCCAAATTGATCCGTCAGCTCAGTCGAGCCGTCGGCTCGATGGACGTACCAAATCGCCCCGTCGGCTGGACCGGACGGTAATGTTTGGTTGAGCCGTCGGCTCAATCGAGCTGTCGACTCGATGGACGTGCCAAATTGATCCGTCGGCTGAACCAGCCGGTCATGTTTGGCTGAGCCGTCGGCTCAAAACAAGGTAATGGCGTGTGCGCAGTTACCGTATCAAGAGGTTTTGATTTGTAGACTATTTAGTAGGTAGTAGGTACGCTACTAAACGTAATTGTAATGCATAGTTGAGAGACAGACAGGTCCATTTCTCTTCCATAACCCACAATTACTTAGAATCCCTTGGTCCAAGCTCGCTTGGGTTTTATCTCTGGGTGAGGCTGAAGCCGTCGACCTGAGTAGGGATTTTTCAAAACCAGAAACGAGACGTCTTATTGAATCGTATGTGATCCTCAATTTGAGCCGACGGCTCAATTGGTTCAAATTCGATCGGTCGGCCCAAGTCGAGCCGTTGGCTCAGTCGAGCCGTCGGCCCAATCAATCGAGCCGTCGGCCCAATCAATCGAGCCGTCGGCCCAATCGAGCCGTCGGCCCAATCAATCGCGCCGTCGGCCCAATCGAGCCGTCGGCCCAAAAAATCGAGCCGTCGGCCCAATCAATCAAGCCGTCGGCCCAATCAATCGAGCCGTCGGCCCAATCAAGCCGTCGGCCCAATCAATCGAGCCGTCGGCCCAGTCGAGCCGTCGGCCCAATAAATCGAGCCGTCGGCTCAAAATAGGGTAATGGCGTGTGCGCAGTTACCGTTTAGACCAAGATGGTCTGTAGATTATTAGTAGGTAATAGGTACGCTACTATTCGTAAGTATAGTGCATAGTTGAGACACAGACAAGTCCATTTCTCTTCTATAACACGCAATTACTTACAATCCCTTGATCCAAGCTTGCTTAGATCTTATCTCTGGGTGAGGTTGGAACCGTCGACCCGAGTCGGGATTATCTTAAAACTAGAATAAAAACTAAAATTCTTACCTTAAACGATCTTCTAACGAAGGGTTTTCTTTATGTTACGCTTGCACGAACGATCACACGACGTTGTCGGGGAAAAAACAAAAGCGTACTGAAGCCACAGCTAGCCGGCGCGCGGTTTGTCTGTGACTGACCGTGACGTCACGGCAGTGTTGCCATTAGAGGAAATATAGGTAGGGAAACGATCTGAAGGGTACGTTTAGGGGCAAAAACAAGGGTTGTAATCTCAAGGTGGGTCAAGCAAAGGCTCGGACCTCCAAATAAACTATACTTACATTACATAGGTATATAAAACAACAATAAATTTTTAGAAAAAATATACATAAACAAGATTGAGATCATTTTTATTAACTAATTATGTAACGATAATTTACAGGCAGTTACATAATTTTCACTGATCACCAGGTTTTATCAATCAAAAGGTTGTTGGCCCCAAAAAACGCTTGTTTGATTGGTCATAAAAGAAACAACGAATTAGTAATTTTCTGCACTAAGACCTTTCTCAAAACCTAAGCTTCACATAATATTCTCTTTATATTGTACGTTTTGGATAGTATGTACTTGAACAAATTGAAAATGGAGGAGCTTCCAATTATTTCAATTCCTTTATGACTTAAACGTTCGACCATCAACAAATTGGTTTTCAGCATAACGTAATCATAGTATGAAATTTTTATTTTAGTCCCAATCCCATTTTATCCATAACGTTTTTATTGAAAACATTTTATTTACACAAATAAACTTACAATTAAACAAATATTTACAAAATGTACAAAAAACACAAGAAACAGTTGCGCTATCTGCAGATCGTTACAAACGATCAACTGATCCAAATCAGTGCCAGACGGAAGCGTCCCCAAGACACTGGCGGCATTGCCACGCTGAATAGCAGTGCTTATAAAAAATGCACCTTTTTTTATTAACTGTCATTTCTAAATGCCACTTACATAAAAGCTTAAGCTTGTATCGTTTATATACCGTTCCACAACATCAACACCAACTGAATTTGCATTTTAAATGGAGAACAAAGGTCGGGTCACCTGGGCCTTTGCTTAAAGTGTACCGGATTAGGGCCATCCGATAATGGCCCATTTTAATTTTAAAGGGACTTTAGTGCTTCCGGGGCAGAGACCCAAGCTTTAAGTAACTGCTGCTTAGGATGTTGTTTCTGTGAGTTTGGGAATGGAATTGTATTGATTTGGGCCTGTCCCATTGTTTTGTAAAGTACAAGGGCACTAATAGCAGATCTCGTCTTTAACATTTAGTAGGCCTACCATGAGCTCTGTCTGGCTCTGTCTCTGGTCCTGGTTTTGAGGCTGTGTGAGTGCTCACCAGTGCATTATACTGTGTGTGTGACGTTTTGACATAGGATTTATAGTCGATACTCACACAGACTCGAAACCAGAACCAGAGACAGAGCCAGACAGAGCTCATGGTAGACCTACAGGTTGTAAGCTTGTGCTATACGTCTCTCTAAGTTGGAGTGGCACCATACTGGCACTTTACTGCTATTTTTTATATAATGTTTTGTGAAAGGATCATACAAAAAAATGGTACAGACCAAGCCGTAATTTGTTGCCTGTTCTTTTAGGCTTGGTCGCGTGGATCTGGCACCTAGGCTTATACTTAGCTCTAAGACGTTTCGAAATGATGTTTGTGATACTTACAATTATTTTTTTTATTTGTGGCTGATTACGGCGATGAAGCTCTGAGAAGCTAGCAGCAGAAAAGGTTGAGAACTAGACATTTGCACTATATGATGGAATCGGAATTGAGAAAATCAGTAAAAGAATTTCACGAACATTATCTCGTAGAATAAGCATATTCATTCGGTATAAACCAACATACTGTATTGTTCGTGAGTAAGTCAGTGGATAGAACAGGCCCAAAGTTGTATTTCCTGAAATAAAATCGGTGAGACGTTTGTCCAACAGTGAACTTTTAATAATATGAGTAAGACTGATTGTCGAGTTCTGAAAAATGCCTTGAATTTTGTTATTAATCTAAATTAATTTCAAAAATGTACAAGGAAGTAAGCTACTAAAAGCTTTTTACCTTTGTAATTGGTTAGGAATTCTTAAATTAACCATGACTTTCTGGTGGGTAACCAGAAAGTCATGGCCAATTTCACAATTCCAACACCATTCTGTAAAATTCTGTGCTTTAGCCAACAACCACTCCGTACCATCCTATCCAAATAACCTGACAAAGCCTACCGTCGGATTGTAGGAATTAAGACAACATACCAATTCTTATTGCCGATGGGGGTTGGCAGGCTTTTGTGATGAAATTAATTGCATTTTCCCCTACTGCAGCCCCATGTGCGTTCGTACTACGGCTGGTTCAATACGAGATAAGGAAGAATCATATTAAGGATTAGTGGTAGATTGTGGTAGTATTATGCTACTATCTTTTAAACATCCCTCGTATGTTTAGATCGATTTTGAAGGGACTTATTTATAATTGAAGTAGGTAGGTACTACTAAGTATAAATAAGCTGCAGATACCTTTTGGGTAATCTTACAAATAAGTAGTCAACGGAGTGGGGCCTTTGTGCCCTGTCTAAGAAGTTTCATGAAATATTATTATTGACGTGAAAACGTCTTATAATTCGATGACTCATGCGGCGTTACCTCGCTCTGGGGCGTTCCATTAAAGGTTTGAAGTGCCAGCGAGAGCGCGGAACGAGCGACAAAGAGGCACGCACGGCCTCCGCGTTCAGCTGCGTTCGACATCTGTCTCTCTCCTACTTGAGTGAGCGATGCGTCCGCGTGGACAGCTGTATGACGTTGTCACGTTCAACTATCGTCAGTAAACCGACTTTACAGACAAAAGATTTTTTTTTATTATATTTCAGGCACCAGTCTCTCGCAAATCAGGTTCACTGACGAGTACTTATTGTCACTACAGCTTCTAAAACCTATTTTTAAGAGAGAAAATAATTAATTTATTAATACTACGACTATTATTTATAAGTTATTGTAGATTTATGAAACCCTCTCAGATCTCATGGCCTTCAATTCAGAGGCATAGCTATTATTGAAATCTTTAAACTAATAAGTAAAGTGTTCGATATTGTACGTTCACATTGAAAGTCACAATAGAACGAATTTTCTCAAAAGGAGACATTCTTTCGTCTTTCGTCAATTGTGTGTGTGGAAGTAAATCACAAACACAAATAAAATAAATTTTATTGTCAAAATATCATTCCTCAAAACTGAAACCATACCTTTTGACAATTTTTTTAGATTGATTTACCTTACGCGCAGCCTTATAATGTTTGAAAAAGCATATAAAATACTTTCTACAGAAAATTACTAACCCGCGCCAATAAAGCATTGCGCGCATCTAAGCGTTCTGCGATGGTGATAAGTGAAACGCTGTCAAATATGACGCGGATCAGCTGATCGCCATCGCCTAGATATGCGCAGGTCTTATACGATTCGAAAATTTCGTCGCTAATGTCTCTGTAGGGAGTAACGACGCTTTTTATCATATTCATTTCTCTATAAGTGTCCATCCTAAAGATGTAACTACTTGTTCCAACCACAGCTTTTTAATCCAAGACACTTAAAAAGTTGATTCTCATCATAAATTGTATTTTAATAATTCATTGAGAAACAGCCATGTGGTGGGCTAAACTTTGACAGAACTACCAACATGACAATGCGTTCCTGTGACTCTTATCTCAAAGGAATAAGGTTGTATTTCATTGATTAGTTGGATCGTAAGCTTGTGAAGTATTAGAACAGATGTACAAATCGACCCCAAAACACTTGAAGGGCACTACAAAATTGATTATGTTGTTGGAGCCCTAAAGCGGATTTGGCCTTAATAGTTTTCCTTTCAAAAAGGATAAGAGAGGGGATTGGAAAATGCGGTCAAAAGAAACCAGGAATATATGAATGAGATCATTAAAATAGAACCTACAGCTTTAAAATAATGTATAAAATAGGCGCACAAGCTTAAAGAAAATGTCTAAAATACGCATGAAATAAAGATCTGCAAAGCGCTATAGTATTTTTTTTTAATAATTTGACTCATTTTCTTCTTGATAGGTATATTAAGCCATCGTTTGGATAAGATATAAATCTATACAAACTCATTCTTGATTGATTTGAGACGTTTTAAAAGGCACAAAAGTCTTGGACTAAAGTTTTGGCCATACAAGTGACAAGTTGACAACCAGACAGCCAACATAACAAAAAAATATTTTTAAACAATATCGAACACAGTTTTGTACCTAAATATATCCAAAGTTTTGTTTATTCTACAGCCCTATTTTTAACCTTTTCCTTTTGATGTGACGGCTTCAGTTTATTTAGAAAGCCAGTCTATTTAAAATACTGTCAGTTTTAGTCACCCCGAGTTTAAAATGAGTATTAAAAATGGTATATTGGACCGTTTTGGACAAGTTTGCTTTTAGTTAATTGGGTAAGTTATTGTTTATACTTTTAACTAATTATAGAAATGGGTAACTTTAAATTGATTGGTTTAGAACTGAATTTCGAGCACTTGCTTTCTTGTGTGTTTAGTTTTGTTTTTAGTTAAGTTTATAAGACATTATTTTTGGAGATTTGGGTAAATACCTTAAAATTTAAATCGCTTCAGATCTTTTCACTCAAGATCTTTAAGAAAGAAGCAGCTTCAAATAAATTATTTCCGACTAGAAAGCTAACATAGCATGCAAAATCCGTGATATATTATTATATCATTCGATGGTGTGCCATAATGTGGACCTACGAGGTTCTTGGGAGTGATAAATTGACCTAGTTAGCGTATACTTTGCGTAAACAAGCCCGAAGGACCACATAATAAATAATAGCAATATAAGTAAGGCGTAGAACACACGGCACCGTCCGGCGCGGCGACCGAAAAAATCAACTTTTGATTTTGTCATTCGTTTGTTTTGCCTGTTGGTATTCGATATTACGAACCGGAAGACGCGTAGGGCGCCCACCCACCAGATGGACCGACGAGATCGCGGGAAGTCGATGGATGGAAAGAGCTCAGAATCGTTCTTCCTGGAAATGTGTATATTAGGGGAGGCCTATGTCCAGCAGTGGACTTCTTCAGGTTGATGATGATGATTCGATATTTGAGGTAGGTAAGTGAAAGTAAATAGGCATTTGCATCCATTGAAGATGATTAATAAAGTGTCAGAGGCAACTGGTGATTGCTCACGCCCTTGTTTATTTAGATTTTAGATTAAATAGGCTTGCCCAGCACCTAAACCTTCCTGACTTAGTCGGACTAATCCACTGGAAAAACGTTAATACGTGTAGTGATGACTAAGCCATGGGTTTCTACACGATGTTTTTCTTCATCGTTTGAGAGCACTAGCATTGTATACATACATTTTTGCGCATAGAAAAATCCACAAGTATACACGACTTCATTCGAACCCGCGTCTTTAGCATTGGAAGACTACTACCACTATGCCACCAGTGCCCTCAAGTGCTTTTAGACACACAATCAGTTATGGTTTAAGATTATTTATTTCTCATAAAATTTTACTAATCACTTACTGAGAAACCTATTTACTAATACTACACAAGTATTTATGAATTTATAAATGCAGTGAAGTTAGGTATTACAGGCATATTAAATTAAATAAGTATAATAGGTACATAAGGATCGGGACGAGTGGAAGGTTTTGGGGGAGACCTTTGCCCAGCAGTGGGACAATGTAGGTTAGCACTCACTCACAGGTACATAATTCATGCTAAATAACACTGTTAAAACAAACGAACACGAGTAAAAAAGACAAAATAGGGGGGTACATTTGAAATATACAGTAAAAGCAAATAGAACTAGACACATTAACAAATAATAAAACAAACACTTATCATCATACATCATACAGTTGTTTTCCGGTAATAACACGTTTCATTATATTTTTTTATCCCAAAGGCAAATCAATAATTAACAAAGAGAGCGCTAAGCTTCGAGATAATGCTTTTATATTAAATCCCAATACACATAAAATGGCACTTTATTGAGGTAAATCAAGAAAAAAGAGAAAAATATTTAGACATCTACTACATTATGACAGCTACATAAAGAGCATCATTGAAGGAAAGGTTGTCGGAAAACAGGGTTAAGGAAGCCCATGAATAAGTAACGTGAGCCAGATAAAAGAAAGGTCGCTGTCATGTCGTATTATGAAGTCAAGGAGGCCGCATTCAAAAGACTTAACTGGAGAAAACTGCATCAAAACAACGACAAGAGCTAAGCTTTTTTTAAGAAAAAGAAGAAGTAATTCATGATTTTATTTAAAGGCATTATTGCATCTACTAAGTGCTTCACAATTTTATCAACGATTATTGTGTGTCATTAATTATTTTTATTATTATTTCGTGATTTTTGTTTTGTACCACTGACGGGCAAAGCTCTGCTTTCCCTCATTCCACTCTTTGCGACTCAACGCAGTGTGTGTCAATAAAGAATGAAAATAATGTTTTAACCTGTTTTTTACCAGATGTGTGGCCGTTCCGTAAGCGTGTGTAATTCGCCTAAAAGCCAATCTCACCCTAATTTAACTTCAAAATGTTGCAATACAGATGTCGCCACAAGCAAACCCATAATAACATCCCCTATACCTGAGGTGTTCCCTATAATTTGGGAAAATCCCTATTAATTCGTCAGGCGGAGCTTCGCAAATCCTCCCCGACGGCCTTAATGTCGAGATAATTAAGTTTTATTAATGAACCTGCCCCCGAGAACTGGATGATCGATCTGATTTTGGAAATTAACAACGTTTTAAATATCTACTTTTGATTTTTTAAATCCTCATAAAATAGAAGAATGTCACATGACTTTCATCCCTCCTCATGACATGCCCGTACCACGCCAGCCTTTTGCTCTTCAATTTTTCTGTCACTTACTTTAAAAAAAAATTCTTGAAGGTCTCTGATACCTTAAAAAAAGAAAGAATCACTTAAAGCCCGGTTTCCACCATGAGCGGAACAGACCCTTAACTCGCAAGAGTAAGCTACATGCTTGTATTTATAACAACAAATAGTCGAGCGGAAAAGACTGAGCGAGCAAAAGTGTTGAAATGAACAAGCTCATACTCATTGCATTTAAAGCTCTTTGTTAGTGGAAATATAAACCTATTTCATTTAAAAGGAGTCAGTTCCGCTTAACATTTCTGGCTCATACCCTTTCGCGGTGGAAACCGGGCTTCAGTCTTAAAGCAATGTGAATTTAGGTGCCAGTTCAAACAAGTCTAGAAGAACAGGCAAGATTCGATGTAACAGCGGCCGTAAAGCGAACGAAATCATTTCCATGATTTTGCATAACCAATTTTGATACGTGTCGGCAAAATATCTGCTTGATAAGAAACGCGAGTTGCAATGTATATTTTATTTACACTAGCCCTTTTGTGTCGGCGTGAATATATTTTGACATTTGCTGATACCCAGTAGCTTGGTGACTCACTACAATATATTACTTATTTACCAACTATTTCTGATAAAGCACGAAGGGAACTAGATTTTTGAATGGTCTTGTACAAATTGGTTGGTACTTTTATGTTCTAATCAATCTGTATGTCAGGTCATTTGTAATTAATCACCATTAGCCTGAAGAAGTCCACTGAAAGAAAGAAAGAAAAGGAAGAAAAGCATTTATTTAAACAAATTATACACGACAGTAAAAGTGTAGCATTAGTGTGCCTCACTGCTGGGCATAAACCTCCCCTACACATTTTCAGGAAGAACGATTCTGAGCCCTTTCTATCTACCGACTTCGATCGATCTGGTGGGTAGGCGTCCTAAGTTTTGTCTTCCGGTTCGTGGTCACCATTCGGTTCGGTTCGCTTTTAATTACCGGTAAGAAATAGTTTTTTTATTAATTCAACTTTAGGAGAGGCGCAACCATTACCTGTTCCTAATTCTTCCTACCGTCGAGAAGTATCATAAAAAACACAGCACGTCTTTCATGAAATTTTATTCAACTCCTCAGATGCGAGAGCGAGGAACAACCGAGAACAACTGCCTTTCGCTTGTCCCGTTGTTTTCCTGCCTAAATATTTAAATTTTGAATATGGACCTAAACGTTCGATATTAAAACTATGATGAACAAATAGTTCTTAACAGACTGCAGAAGAGTTCACCACACAACCATAGACTTGTTAAAATATCACGGTCCATTAAAATATTACAAATGTACCTATTTTCTTCCCCTTATAAGAAAACGCGAACAAAGCTACAGCCTCAGACTAGTATGAAGTACAAAAGGTCGTGCGTATAACTGCCTACCCCACATCACTGTAACCTTTGTGCCGAATTCCGGAGAACATGTCTTGTAACAATGCATGTCGCAGTCAAAGTGTTCCGGTTAGGTGTGTTCCACAATGACTATACAGGGTGTGTGAAACAGCTACCGGATACTGAAGGTAGGTACATACACAGTTACCTTCAATAGTTCGAAAGCAATAATCATGCAGCGCGGACGCATCGCTTACTCAAGTAGGAGAAAGACAGATGTCGAACGCTGCCGAACGCAGAGGCAGATTGTGCCTCTTGGTCGCTCGTTCCGTTCTCTCGCTTGCACTTCAAGCCTTAAATGGAACGCTTCAGAGTGAGGTAACGCCGCATGACGTCATGTTTTTTCGTGCGTGCAGCCGGCTCCATCGAATTATAAGACGTTGTCACGTCAAAAAATGTAAACGAATTGAGAACCTCCTGTTTTTTATTTGAAGTCTATTAATAAAAAAGATAAAAAAAAGGTGAAAAAAGATAGAAATAAATTCACTCACTTCACGATTTTTTTCTTACTCTAGCTAAAAGTTATTGGACTTGATATTGAATCTTTGGTAAAAACAGCATGAGTAATTTATTACCCACACAGTGTCATGGCGTCTATGAAGCTGCTATCGTAGCTTCACGGCTCACTGCACTGCCCTCACTGCTACGTCACTTGATGTCACTACTCACTCATAACTTTATCCACATCTGCTCTATCCGTAGGGCAGTCAGCTTAACTTTTGAGCATTTATTTTTATTTTCATAAGCAACATTATGGAACAAGCCTGGCATTATACGATCTGATCGCCTATAACAAAGCATTGCCTCGTAGGTCACGCACGTCAAACGTGCTCTACAATGCACTGCCCTGCGTCCATAGACTTGAGGTATACAGATATTCAGCCTCACTTGCCAGTAATTCAACCGGCATCCACACCCTTCAAACCGAAACACAGCCATGCTGCTTCACGGCAGAAATAGGCATGGTGGTAGTACTTCTCCATCCTACTAATACTAAAAACCAACCTTGATTGAGAAGAATACTTTACCTACAAATTGTAATGAAAAAAACAACCATGAGTCTGATATGAATAATATCTTTAATTATTGTAATTGGTGTCAACCGTTATACTTAAAGAAAAATGCAAATATACAATTTCGAAAATCTCAAATTGTCATCAAACACAAAACCCCGATTAATCTATGTATATATCTATATCTAATCTATCCACAAGTGGTCAATAAGTTCCAATTCACATTGGAAATGATGTTCCCACGTAAATCAGTTTCGGGAAATGTGCACGTCAGGTTTCCATTACCCGAATGTACTTGTAAATGGACGTAGCGAGTATTCGATAGACTAAACGAATCTTTAATAGCTATCTAGAATAGTAAGTAGGTGATTTTTATGTTTGAAAGATTAAGAGCACCAACAGAAATTCCTATTAAATAAATAATTATAAATAATTATTATAGACAATCCCTATCTAGCCCTAAACTAAGCAGAGCTTGTACTACGGCAACCAGATAACTGACCGAAATACAAACTGATTACTTAAATGCATTTTTTTTGTAAATAAATTCGTACTTAGAAGAATACAATATAACACTCAGACAGAGAACAAACATCTTTGTTCACCACACAAATATTTGTTCACGGTGGGGATCGAACCCACGACCTAACGGCTCAGAAGGCAGAGCCACTACCAACTGAGCTGAGGGTTATTAATTGTTTATGAGGTAGAAAACCTACCAATTGAGAGATTTATACTCAATATTTTGCCTGGCAGAGATTGATGCTAGCGATAAGGTCGCCCATTGTATTGCTGTGACTGTTTATTTTTAAGCTAAAAACTTACCTACTTACCTAGTGTGTCATGGTTAGCGATAAAGAGTTATCTATCTATTGATATCCGGTTTTAGGAAAAGAACATCACTACTGAAACCGAGCAGAAACACAGATCACGATATCGTTGTACAAATTAGGAGTTCTTATAGATCACTTTAGTTAGGTGAGTCAAGTGCCAATTCCACGCGACAAACGAACACAGCGACACGCGAACAGGCAACAAACTATGACTTGGTTCCTACCGTTTCTTTGTATGATCCTTTTAAATACAAAACAAAAATAAAATAAATATGACTGTTCTGTAAAACCGCTAGATAGTAAAACAATGTTTATTTATTTTATTAATATTTTTTATAGCGAGTAGGAATGTTACGTAGGTTTACCAAATCTGTTTTCTACTAACATTTTATGAACGCCAACCTCTTTGTTTTTCACCTGTCAAGGTTGGCTGGTAGAAAATGCTGTCTAGCATTAAGCTCTCCTATTGTAACTTATTTTTGCAATAAAGAATTAATTAATAGTATATTTCATTACAAGTGCGGGAAGGCTGTCATTGCAAAGAGTTCCGACAAATGTCTACCCGAGCCGAAGGCGAGGGTTGACAGTCGGAACAAGTTGCAATGACGGTTCCGCACGTGTACTGAACGACTATTTTTAATACAGTACAAAAAATTAAGCAATTTAATAAAATAATAAAAATACCATTTGCTTTTTTCTCTTCTCTCCACGCAATAAGATCGTCGTATGTATGCATGTAGCGACTTTTTGACTTTTCCGGTAAAATGTTCTCCGAAGCATTTTGTGCAATTATACTGAGTTCCGGTGGTGTTAATTCAAAAAAACTAGGGTCGAAATTACTCATTTTGTGCAACAAACAAATAAACTCGCAAAGAAAATTTCTGAAAAATGGCGCCAAGCGCCAACCGTAAAATATAAGCAGAGATTTTTTTTTTCTTCACCCTTTTGAGCAACTGTATTAAAAATAAATATCCCTCACTCAGCTCTCTCTGACTGGCCTCTCAGCTCAGTTGGTAGTAGCTATACCTTCTGCGCCGTATTTCGTGGGTTCGATCCCCACCGAGAACTAATATTTGTGTGGTGAACACATGTGTTTGTTCTCTGTCTGGGTGTTATATTGTATTATAAATATGTATTTACAAAAAAAATGTATTCAAGTATTGTATCAGCCATCTGGTTTCCATAGTACAAGCTCTGCTTAGTTTGGGGCTAGATAGTGCTGTGTGAATTGTCCGCATTATTTATTTCTTTATTTTATTTATATTGTGTTAATAGCAGGAATTTCACTACATCTATGAATATTGCATCGGTTCGATAATCTTCTGCAACGGATGCTAAAGATACAAATATTGAGTACTTAAATTGCATCACTGCAGTCAGATAACAATCGGACATTTCCAGAGTGAGTCGGAATTGCAAGCCATTCCGGAAAGCCGGAACGGGACCGCGACGTTTCCGAGCGCGCCGGAAATAACCGGAACAAATCCGGCTGTCACTTTACTGTGGTTGTAAACATACGGCTTAGTAACCCGTTTAAAAAATAATGATGCCTGGGAAACACGAGGCTAGTTTTTTAAACCAGGATAGCAAGATAGTTATAGAAGAACTGCATGCTAGATAATAATTATAAGTTTAAAAAACTTGAGAAACCGACTTCATTGTCAAACGGCTAAACCGATTTTAATCAAATTTGTTTGGGACAATCTGGACGTAAGAATAACCTTCCAAATAAAAAAATAATTTTCTAAATCGGTTCATAAATGACGGAGGCATACAGTTACATGACAAAAAAAATTAAAAAAAAAAAAAATGGCAACATCGTTTTTAATAAAATTAAAATGGAACCAATCTGGAAGCATTACCTTTCAGATAAAAAAAGATTTTTTCAAATCGGCTCACAAATGACGAAGTTATGCGGATAAAAACATTAAAAAAAAAAAAAAAAACAACCGAATTGAGAACCTCCTCCTTTTTGATTGGAAGTCGGTTAAAAAATGAAGCCAGTTCTGTTTACACGAAGCTAGAACTAATAGCTTGCTAGCTTAATATCACTATTTTGCTATCTCTCTTACTAGCTCTGGTGTAGGTACTTGGACTTATCTTTGACTACCCGTTTTAGAGATCCTCAAGTTTGTAGAAAAAGGTCCGAGGGAATGTATTTGTACAGAAACTGAAACCATGAGCGATTTTTTTACTAGTTTTAGCCACAAACTCCTTAAATGTGAAGGAAGTCAGTATTTTATGTCAAACACTGAATATATGTTTTTAGGCCAGATAATACAGCAAAATGACTTTATTTTTCTTGGATTCTTACTTTCAAAGATTTAAAAAAAATTGGTTGTCTATAAAGTCGGTTTACTGAGGATAGTTGAACGTGACAACGTCATAAAAAAAATACACAGATGTCGAACGCGTTTGTGCCTCTTTGTCACTCGTTCCGCGCTCTTGCTTGCACTTCAAGCCCTAAATGGAATGCCTCAGAGCGAGGTAACGCCGCATGAGTCTCATGTTTTTTTGTGCGTGCAGCCGGCTCCATCGAGTTATAAGACGTTGTTACGTCAAAAATAGTCAGGAACAGTTAGGGCGCTTCTAATTCTAATTCTAATTTGATTTGGGGGAATACGATCTGCACTGACGTCCCGCGATGGGGTGTATTGTGCATTATCCCCCTGCCAAACCTCACCCCAGCCAGCCCAACTCCTTAAAATAACGGAGAAGGACTTTGGGTTGGTGGCAGCAGTGCTCCAGTAAACCTGATGGTGACACGGATGTGGATGTGGAGGGACACGACTCAATGAGTTCCCTGAGCCCTGTCTTGGACCTCGCCTCTTCTGTTGCGGAGCAGTGCAGTACCACATGCTCCACAGTTTCCTTGTCCTGTAGGCAGCCCCGACACAGGTCGCTGTCTGTAGCTCCAGTTTTCATAAGGTGGTAGTTTAGGTCGCAATGGCCCGTGATGATTCCTACCATTAGTTTTAAGTCCTCTCTTTTCATTTTGAGTAGGTTTGTTGTGATGTGCTTATCCATCGCTGGCAGCATCGTTTTTGTGTGTTTGCAGTCTGATCTGCGCTCCCATTGCTTTTGATGTTCCTTGTGGGAGTACATCTTCAGTCTATTCCTTATTTCTGCCGAAGTTAGGGCGCTTGTACACGCTAAGAAAATTTGCCGTTCCTGCGGCAGACAAGACAAATTCTTCGTGTAGACGACAAGAATTTTGTCTTTTCCACACACGAAAACGCAACAACGTTCGCCGCGTCGTGTCTTGCGCAGATAAGATTTTTTTCGTGCACCGCTGCAAGCAGTGTACACAGTTATTTTCTAGTTACGACACGAATTCTTGGGTAGACCCGGCGTTTTTTCTTAGCGTGTACAAGCGCCCTTAGTCGAAATATTTAAATAAAGATCTATGAAATTTCCTTCCGTGTGCCCAAGTTGTCAATACGAACATCCCGAGCGTCGCTCAATAACACGGAAAATTGTATATCGGTCGAGAGAAGGCAGCCGTACCGACTACAAGAACACAAACTAGAGCTACAATTGAAATATTGGTTCTTTATGTATTTGATCTAGAGAGCGTAGCGAGTTATAATTTTTTTAAGCAAGTAGGATAAATCAGCGTATGACATAGACATAGAACATCAATTATTTGCTTCTTAGCACAAAATATACAAAACATGAATGGATGAAAAAACAAATTGTAAATAAGTAACCCTACCAACTGTAATTGCAATGATAAAACAGAAGGACAGAAATTAAAAATTAACAGATCAAATAGATTAGTAAGTTATAACGTGAGCCAAAAGGGGGGTGCAATTACCAAGATATTAGTCTGATAAGAAGAGTTATTTGATTTATTTAAAGCAGTATTATGTTACAAAAAAAAGATATTTTGCTAAGCTGACAAAGTATCATTGCAATTATCTAGATAAGTATACGGCTGATTTGGTAATAACAACTAATAAAAATACTAAAATCCCGCATGGATTTTTGATGCATCCAGAAAATCTGTTGTGTTCCAACCTTTTCAGCTAAACATCAACTTATACCTGCTGTACGTCTAGAAGCCCCACCATAATTAACTTACTCAAACACCTACAAAAGCGGAACCATCCAAATTAATTTAGCTCATTTTGTTTTCCAATTAGAAACCTTTTTCCGACGCTGCATTTCCATAAATCCTTACCGATCCAAAACAGACTTTATACCAATGACAAAGAGCTGAAAATACACGGTTGAATGAGCAAGCTTTGTTTGCCATGTACAGGGTGGAACAAAACAAACAATTTGTCACGCCTCAAGTTAAATATAAATGTATAACACATTGGTTACACACAGAATTGGGTTGACTGAAAAGGTTTGTGAATTGATTTTTTGGTTATTATCAATGTTATCGTATACTGTAATCAAACGCATGGTAGGCAAAATTTCTAATTAAATTAGAAATGGCAATGGACAGGCCATAAAACTTGTAGATCTGTCTGACTACCCCTTAGGGATGAAATTTCTCAAATGGCGTTCACGAACTGACAATGCAGTACCTGCCGGGTGACTATGTAATGGCCCGAACACACCTAGTTCGCTGGCGGTAGCGATCAGTGAAACGCTGTCAAATATCGCTGTCAGATTTGAGATTTGACAGCGAATATTTGACAGCGTTTCACTGATCGCTACCGCCAGCGAACTAGGTGTGCGCAGGCCTTAAATTGTAATGCTATCAAAAGATAGGTAAGAACTAACAATTAATTTATACTAAGAAGGATCGAAAATGTCGCGCAACGATCTATGGAGAGAGCTATGCTGGGAGGTTTACTATATACGTGATAGAATCAGAAATGAGGATATTCGTAGAAGAACCAAGGTCACCGACATAGCTCGTAGAGTTAGTACGTTGAAGTGGCAATGGGCAGGCCATATAGCTCGAAAAACCGACAGCCGTTGGGGAATAAAGGTTCTCGAATGGCGACCACGAACCAGAAGACGAAGCGTAGGGCGCCCACCCACCAGATAGACCGACGACATTGTTAAGATCGCGGAAAGTCGATGGATGGAAAGAGCTCAGAATCGTTCTTCCTGGAAATGTGTAGGGAAGGCCTATGTCCAGCAGTGGACTTTTTCAAAGATAGATAGATTGATAACTTTTTTATTTGGCTCAAAAAACACAGCTTATAAAGTGAACTAAACAACAGAAAGAGAAGAACATTGAGTAATGGCCCGAACACACCTAGTTCGCTGGCGGTAGCGATCAGTGAAACGCTGTCAAACATCGCTGTCAGATTTGAGATTTGACAGCGAATATTTGACAGCGTTTCACTGATCGCTACCGCCAGCGAACTAGGTGTGTTCGAGCCATAAAGGTACACAAGAAATTATAAGAGAAAAAGATGAGTTTTGTTTCAATCTTTTGTTTATTGCTATTGGAGTTCTAAATAATGTCAAAATTTACAAATTCGCTTAGGTTTTTACTGGTATATTTATATTGTAATCTCAAATACGCAATCACCACCACAGCTCTCCCTGCATAATAGACAAAACCACGTCAAGTCCGAGTGTTGTTTTATTACCATATTACCGAGGATCGATATTCCTCGGATCGGAAATATATGAAAGATTTTGTTCATGTTTTTGGCCATTATTTGGTTACAATTTCACCTAGAAGAATCATACTATGCCCAAAAATACCAGTGATATGATCAAAAATGGCGTGGAATTAAAGGAATATGTTAAAACTAAAAGGTACATAGTTTATGTAAATAAAAACCGCTATAAAAGTTATTGATATCGAGCCGGATATTTTACGCGCGTTGGCAAAGCACGCCATGTTTCTCACAACAGCTCTAAACCGTATTACAGTCAATTCCTAAGCCCAAAGGTACTTATTAATAACATAACTACACGAGTAACTTCCTCAATCGTTCCACGAAACATAACCATAGACATAATAACAGTCATCATAAAAATATGTTTCACTCCGATACCACCCAGCCTACATGCAAACTCAAATTAGTACATGAGACTCACAAAGGATCTGAAAAAGAGAAACAATAAGGCAGCTACTCAGCAGTGAGAGCAAACGGGATGGACTATGATGTTAGTAAAGCAGCTTTTTACTAGGCAGAGAGAAGAATAAAAAACTAAAACAAACAGCAGCCTAATTAATAATTAGCCATCACACAATTCTTTAAAAATTTTAGACATAAATTTATGTACATCTAAAACCCAATGCGGCAAAGTTTAATTTCAACTGAAATCGCTATCAAGTGACACAGACCATAAAACTCAAGAGTGAGGTGAATACAAATTCCATAGAAATAACTTGAAACTATTCAATAATGGCAATAACAGTTTGGCTGAGACGAGAGTTCCTGTTACTATGAGGTATATAGAAAACAGGAACGTGGATGCTTTGAAAACGAGGAATTTCGTTAACGAGGCACTTGCTTACGATATAATAGAGAACATTAAACAAGTATTTGTGAAGAACCTAGCTGGGAAATACAAATTTAGTTTTGTGTTTAACAATACCGAAAATAATCTTGTAAATTTTTATTCCACAATCTCTCATAAAATAAACAACATATTTATTACAGCACAAGGGACAGCAACATACAGCATCATTATACAGCTCATAGGTTGTGGTGGTCCCGGCATAGTATAAAACATCTTGAACACTATTACCCTGGATAACGTTTAAGGCGACTATAAGGTAACATGGTGAAATATCGGCAGCAGGACCTCCTACAGTGTCGGTCAAATTTCACTTAAAAATATATTGATAGGAGTTAAATAAAATTTAAACAGAGTTTATCAGAATTTTGAGTATGTCCTCCATGCCTCTTTCTGCCCTGAAGCAGTATTGCCGTGTTTCGGTTTGAAGGTGCCGGACTGCCGGTGAAATTACTGGCATGTGAGGCTGAACATGTATGCCTCAAATTTTGGTTTGAAAGGGTGTGATGTGAGTGCCGGTGAAATTACTGGCACGTGAAGCTGAACATGTATGCCTCAAGTTGATGGACGCAGGGCAATGCATTGTAGGACACGTTCCTGACGTATTTGACCTACAAGGCAATGCTTGCCGATGGTTACCACTTAACATGTGGTGGGCTTGTTTCATCAGCTAATTGTATAAAAAAGTAGACAGATTACAAAGTTATATTGATTTTTTTCCCAAACACGCCATTTCCAACTATGATTCCCTAAAACAAGATAATAATGTTCTTGTTAGACTACCTTCTAAGAAGCCACTTACCACAGAACATACGTTCATGTCGTAAAGCAGCCCACCTGTCACCGCCACGCGTTAAATTTTAATGTATTTTTTACTTTCTAAGGTTTCCGTCATCGATCCTCGATTATTGGTGTCGAGTTGCTAACGAGGAAAATAATATTCGACACTGGCCGTCGGTGTCACGTGACGAGAATTGGAAAAAACTACATAATATGTAATGTATACATGCCAAGTATACCGTTTGGGTGTGGTCCAAATTGTAGGATGTTTTGGAGAAACATGAAGAAAGTGTTGATCATTTTTCAATGACGTTACGCTCTGGTACTTGGATAAACTGTGTGAAAGATGACATGGCTAAGAAGAGTGAATGCAGAGATGACGGCTGACAGACAGAAAAGGAGGAGGAAGATATGTTGTGCTGACCCCACATAAAGTAGGTTAAGGGCAGGAAGAAGAAGATACGCTCTGGCATTTAAGAAGAAGATGTTCTTATTCAATTTTATGTGGGGTCAGCGATATTCTATAGGTTGCATTTTGAGGAATGTAGTCAGGAACTTCATGATCTCATACCACCATCTCCCTTCCACCAAAAGACTAGGAGACGCACGGCAATACATATCCATACGTTAGCATACCAGCCATTTTGGCTCCACCTTTCTTATGCAAACCTCTCGATTGGAACTCATTGCCGTCAGCTGTTTTTCCTGACACCAACAATCTGGGCCACTTCAAGGCCAGAGTGAATAGGTGTCTTCTAGTAGCTTCATTGTCAGCTTCTTTGCCTGTCATCTTTCACCTGCACATGTGCATCTAAACCACACCTATCTTTTCTTTGGTCTTCAGGATTTCATCGTTTCCCAAGACCAAGATTGCACGATCTTAAAAATTAATTCTTACATCTTGTACTTCGTTTTCCAAGACCAAAACTTCAAAATCTTTCAAATTAAATCTTATATCTTGTACTACAAGCTAATTACTTTTTCTGTGAGCTTGTTTGACACGGTATCGTGTTTGATGAGTTTCTGACAATGTCGACGCGAAACGTGATTATTTTTTCTATTTAATTGCTTTTTGTGTCACAATCGGATTAGTTTCTTGTCGATAGTCTACTTTGGGAATTCTTTTAACTGTTTATTTGCATTGCTTAAAGAATTGTTTTTATGTATTGCGTTTTATGTAGGTTTACTGTTACATTTTTTAAGAAAGCTTACTTCAAGTATAATAAAGAATACCAACTACTGAGAAATAAGGGCATGTATCTAGTACTAAGTCACGCATAAGTTCCCAGTAGTTTGTTCAATAGAACTGCTGGCCGACCATGAGCTTCATATGGTTATGGTTATGGCTGTCAAAATTGTGTCAACAGTGTCAACCCATTCAAACCCAAGAAGAAAATGAATGTGTGGGTCAGCCAATCTATACACAATTTGACAGCCATAGCCATAACCATATTATGGAGCTCGCAGTAGCACTGCTGTTCAACCGAACTACTGGGAACAAACGCATTTGATTATTGACAATTAAAATTATTGAAATTTCTGGGTAGACCCAGAAATTTCAATAATTTTAATTGCGCCTAGGTTTCAGGTACTCATTCTTTAGAGCATCATTTTTTTAGTCAAAATAAAATCGGAGATTTAGCAGTTACATCGAAATATGAAGGTTAGCTCTGTCTGGCTCTATCTCTGCTTTTGAGTCTGTCTGAGTGTTGACTAAATAAATTGTACGTCGAAACGTCACACGTACAGCATAATACACTGGTGAGCACTCACACAGACTCAAAACCAGACCCAGATACAGAGCCAGACAGAGCTTATGGTACTCCTACAGATGTAGAGCTTCCTTATAATTTATACATAACCTTAGATAGCAATAGAGCATTCGTGTCACCTACCTAGCTTATTAGTCAACTTGTGGATTAACACAAGCTTATGGTAAATGCAATAATTCTGTCGGTCAAACGATGTAATCATACACATAACTAGAACAAAGCCTTACTAATTAATTTAACGGCTTCTGCTTGACATAGGTATAGCACATAATAATTACAAGAACTGACGACATTGTTAAGATCGCGGGAAGTCGGTGGAGGGAAAGGGCTCAGAATCGTTCTTTCTAGAAATGTGTAGGGGAGGCCTATGTCCAGCTGTGGACTTCTTCAGGCTGATGATGATTACAAGAAGCCTAGGTATTATTTACTAGGTATTATGTGTGAGAAACTAAGGCTTACGAATTAAAATTGACAAAAAATGTATGTACTTTATGAGTAATGAGTTTTCCCGACTGGATTTGAACCCTTGACCTTAGGATCGGAAGGCGGGGCCGCTACCATTAGTCAGTTCACTAACTGCAAACATACGTGGCTGTCAGATTTGGGCCACCTTGTGAAACATTATTACGAAACTGATAATGAAAACATTACCTACTCTCAAACGATGAAGGAAAACATCGTAAGGAAACCGGCAAGTCGTAGAATCTACAAAGTCGAAAACATAATTGTGTCGAGTTTTTTTTTTTTTTTATACAATTAAGTTGACAAACAATCATACGGCCCACCTGATGGGAAGCGGAAAAAACGCTCGCTTTTGGCGAGTGCCCGAAAAAAGCCTCTCCGAGGCGCATTTGAAATCCTTTCACCACATTGATTGGTTCGAAAGAACGAGTGACACTATAAGACGAAGCAAATTAAGATAACTACAAGATTATCAAGTTAAAAGTACAATATCCGTACAAAAACCTTTAGCAAATCTTATAAATAAACCGAAATCTCTAGCTAATAGTCCCATTAAAATGTTCAAGACTTTATCAGTATTTTTCAATCCAAGGAACAGCTAAGAAAGCTGCAATAAATTCTCAGCTCAGATAAAAACATCACACACTGAATCTGAAGCTCAAATCAGCATTGTTAAAATCCCTGAGGGCGACCGTGAAGTTCACCAAGCTTATAATATAAACCAGTGGTTAGATTTCAACCATCGGTTACGCTTCTACAAAAGTTTTGAAAACTATTTGCTTATAAATAAATAATAAAAATATTTGTAGGTAATTTCACGTCATTAATATACTACTGTCTCACCCCAGAAATAAGACTCGTATGTTACCCGTATAGGTGGTTTTTTGAGAAAGGCGGTGATGGCCAAGTCCGAAACCACGAGACTTAGGGAAAAGTCGTGAAAGGAGCCATGCCCTCGATTTATAAAAAAACAATAACTGCATATTTGTTTTTTCAAATTTTTTTTACTTTTGACGGAAATGGAACCCATTTAAAAAAAAATATTACATCCTGTATTACCGAAACTGCTTTCAATAAGCCAAGTGAAATATTAGACCTGATTTAGTTATATCAACATAAAATTGATAATTAAAAACTTTAATGTTCCCGCTAAAGTTTGTTAAATTATCGGGTGGCTACACTTTTAATTGTCCATTAACCGCCCGTTAATTCAACAAACTTTGGTCTTCACAACTTCAGAACCAACAAAAGAATGCTACACCTGCCTAAACCAAACCAACAAAAGCTGGTGGGGTTAAAAGATTAAAACCAGTTAAAAGTGGTTGGCCCTTTAATCAATGAGGGTACAACAATGCAACCCTGACCAAGGAGGGATGTTCCTCGTTACATTATTGGAAAAGTTCCAGTGTAAATTGTTGGTTTGAGATGTAAGCGACCAATATTTGTGAGTTTTTTTTTGCAGTAAAATATAGACACACTGGCTTACGGCCCACCTGATGGTAATAAATAATAATAATAAATAAATATTGTGGACAATTCACACAACACTACCCAGCCCCAAACTAAGCAGAACCGGATAGCTGATATAATACTTGAATACATTTTTTTTTTGTAAATACATAGGTACTTAGAATACAATATAACACCCAGACAGAGAACAAACATTTATGTTAACCACACAAATATTTGGTCTCGGTGGGGATCGAACCCACGACCTACGGCGCAGAAGGCAGAGCTACTACCAACTGAGCTAGAGGCCAGTCTGATGGTTATTTTTATTGATTTTAAAAAACTACCCCTAGGGAAATAAAAAAAAATGCATGATATCCCAAAAGTTAAGAGTCGAGTTGTATTTAATAGAGTGGCTCTTAAATGACAAAGTTATGCAATAGCAATCATTAAAAAAAATACAATCGAATTGAGAGCCTCCTCTCTTTTTATTTGAAGTCGGTTAAAAATATAAAACGCATTGGCATCCAAGATAAAAGCGGGTTATGCTCAGAAAATTACGCAAACTCTCTTGTGCCTATGACTTGTGCCTTAAAATGAAAATGCAAGGAATGCACCTTCCCAACAGTCGAAAGTTATAATTTGACCGCTGACGACTATTGAACCTGCTTGAACTAACCGACAGGTATTTAGGGTAGTTGGAATACAGTTTCTAGATGAAGTTTCATTGAAATGCCTAAGGGAAGGGAATACCAGAAATAGATGAGTGATCCTTTTGCAGCTCGGTGTGGTTTTAGTCAAAAGTTTTCACTCGAAATGCCATTATTAGTTTTATAGTGTTTGTGTTGTATGCGCCTAAATATTTATAATATTGCATTAAATACCCACTGAAAGGAAAGAAAGGAGCCTCTTCGAGGCGCACTTGAAATCCTTTCACCACATTGGTTTCAAAGAACTAGTGACACGATTAGATGTGCCCACTGTGAAGGATAGCATCGTGAGGAAACCCGGGCTTAGTCAGCTCCGCACGTATTGACCATGTATTTCCATAATTAGGCCGACGATAGGCTGTCAAGATGGTATGGTGCTGCGTCACCGTGAGCTTAAAGGGGGGGGCTATGGATATCATTCCCGGGTTAGTGCTCTTGGAAAAATGGGAGAGAGGTATTGGTGCGTTCCGTTGTAGATCCTGGTTCCCCTTGACATGCATCGAGGCCGGCCACGGGGTGGTTTTAGTGAGTCGATGTGTTCGGTAACCTCACACACCTTAGCGCA
This sequence comes from Thera britannica, assembly GCA_939531255.2. Taxonomy (NCBI): domain Eukaryota; kingdom Metazoa; phylum Arthropoda; class Insecta; order Lepidoptera; family Geometridae; genus Thera; species Thera britannica. The sequence continues at coordinate 13,572,492 of OW618034.2, read as the reverse complement.
TCCTTTGGTGCGTTAAGTTGTCTGCGTGCAGATTTTCCCCGACACCGAAAAATAAAGGTGCTGGGCAAGCCTATTCTATCTAAAATACTGTCCCAAGCGCTATAGCGTCCCGTAATTTGGGGCATGAGTAAGCACGAGGTGCCACTGACGCTACATAAGTCATCTACAGTAGATGCAAAAGCCTGTTTTTTACCACAGTGTCTATACAAAAGTAGGTTGTTATTTTTTTTATAAATTAATACAAAACGAAATTTTCAGCCTGTAAGTTACAGGAAAAATGTACAGACGTACAAAGTTAAACAATAAGAAATAATGAATTCGTCGGCAATTAGACAACTTTACAAAGCTGTTACTTTATCAAACAAAATTCGGAGATTCATTTGAAACTTTATAATTGAGATACCTTAAGAATGTTCCATTTGAAATGTAACTTTTTCAAAATATCGACGTTTTTTTCATTAGGACGTACGATGCTGTTGTCTGTACTTTAGTTTAAGAATATCAAAATATCAAGCTAACTATTTATAATTTAATCGTAAGTACCTACTTATCTTAAAACCTCGGCCTGCATCCATGTTTACTATACCCTATGCAAGGTCCATGTGATACCTACTTATAACTAAAAACTATGTACTTAAGTACAAACTAAACCATGTTTAAAGCAATAAATATATTGAGTATTGAGTATTGAATACTAACGGTATTCTCAATTCAAAAGCACTAGTGGTCTAGTGGTAGCAAATCCGCTTTCCAATCCTAAGGATGTGGGACCAAATCCAGTCATATAGCAACGAATTTTTATGTCGAAATATTTGTGCCAGTGCTCTCAAAGTTAAATCATTCACATCAACACACAAACACACACCAACACAACAAACACACAACACTCATCAACATTCGTCGAACATTGGGGTATGCTGAAAACCAGCCCTGTGCATCATCTATGTATGTTGCACAGAATTAGTGCTGAGCCTACTCCTATTGTCAAACTGTAAAATTTATATAATGTGTTTTCTTTTTATGTGTTGTCTTATTTGGCAATAAACTTCTTTGTATTTGTATTTGTAAATGGTGAATGACAACATAGTGAGGAAACCGACATGTCGTAGAACCTAAAAGTTTAAAAATATATGTCAAGTGCACGAGAGGAGCCTCTCTGAGGCGCACTTAAAATCCTTTCACCACACCTGGTTTCAAAAAACCTGTGACACGATGAGAAGAACGGTATTCTAAAACCATTGAACTTCATACATCAAAATCATAGTAGCAAAGCTACCTTGCCTATTTCTGCCGACATGCAACGATGCGTCCGTGTGAAGGCTGTGGGTGGTGAAATTACTGGCACATGGAGCTTCAATACCTGTCAGTTGATGAAATCAGTGTTTTGCTTTGGAAGGCTCGGTCCTAGAATCCTGATATAAGTGAATGGCATACAAAATACATTTATTGTTATTCTATAGTAGAGGTTGATAGGTTGCAAGTCTATCGCCACTGTAAAAGCATTAAGCTAGAACTTTTTTTATTGCACTAAAATAAAAATTGCATTCTACATAAGCGAAATAACTGCTAGAAAGCATTCTCTTCTAGTTAACCTTTGTGTAATTTTGGCTTTATTAAGGGGAAGTGCAAAAAAAATATGAAAGGATCTGTTTTATACATATTTGAACTTTAACTAAGCACCCATTCATTCATTTATTTATATATTTTATGTTGAGGTGCCAGCCTTTTGGGCACATTGCCTGCGGTTGGTTATCTGAACTCTGTTTTCGTACCTAATACCTACAGGTGGAATTGCAGTTTTTATTTCATTCACATGGTTCACATAATCATATTTATTGTAAATAATGTACATTTTGTGGTAAATAAAAATAACTTTCTTACAAAAAAAAGCAGTAGGTAACATCTAAAACAATCAGAAACAAGCCCCATAAAATATTAGCAACAGTATTCGGGAAACTAATTTACTGTTCACGTCATTTTCACGTGAACGCCGGGAAATGACACGCGCGCTGTAATATTCAGGATCTGATTCCTCGCTTCTACAATATTAATACTGGCTTGACCTGGATTCACGGTTTAGGAATTTGAATTACAATTTAACCGAATTTCTAATGCAACGAGGTTGTATTTTGTAAGCCGCTTCATTTTCCAGTTATGAAGGGGTTACAAATTATAAGTTGAAAGGAACCCAAATGAAACAAAGAATTCTTTAATGTGTTTTAAAAAAAGCACTTAGGGTCTACGCACACCTAGGTCGCTGGCGATCGCGATCAGTGAAACGCTGTCAAATCTGACAGCGATATTTGACAGCGTTTCACTGATCGCCATCGCCAGCGACCTAGGTGTGCCCTGCGCACGTTTAGCCTTTGAATCTACCCTACTGTTTATTTAAAGAACTTATAAACCTTTTCTGTTATCTCACAAATTCGGTCGAATACTGTGTACTCAACCTCAATACCTCAATATTTTTAGTTTTCTTAGTTTGGGGCAAGAATAGCACTGACCATATTTATTTTTATTTCATACTGCCATTTACACCTGTCGCAAGTCTGTTGCAACATACATAATGAGAGAACAATAGCGGATGAATTGCGGCATTGCACTTACGCCTGTCGCAAGTCTGTCGCGACATACTTATTGAGAGAGCAATAGCGGTTGAATTGCGGCATTGTTTTGTTCGACGGCGGCAGGTGCCCGTTGCCAAGATATCACTTGAATTAAAATAGTCTCGTTACAATAATTAACACGGTATCCTAGTTGGGGAGCTGCCAAACGCTTCTATGAGGGGGTTATTATGAGTCATTTTTATAACCCTCTTTTTTGCTTCGCCGTCGCTGAGTAAAAAGAGGATCTTTTTTGACGTGACAACGTCTTATAATTCGATGGAGCCGGCTGCAAGCACGAAAAAACATGACTCATGCAGTGTTACCTCGATCTGAGGCGTTCCATTTAAGGCTTAAAGTGCAAGCGAGAGCGCGGAACGAGCGACAAAGAGGCGCAATAGGCCTCCGCGTTCGGCAGCGTTCGACATTGTGTATTTTCTTATGACGTTGTCACGTTCAACTATCGTCAGTAAACCAACTTTACAGAAAACCGATTTTTTGTCTGTATGCTTTTGGAACAATAAAGTAGATAATTTTAGCCACAAACTCACCCTCGTGAGTGAGTGAGACTAGAATGGGGTTGTTGCTGGTAATATCCTGGCCAATTTTTTTTTTATTCCAGTCTTACGCCACATTATAGTACGTTCTCTTATTTTTTTAATGGCACGGAAATCTTTGATGACCAAATCTGTAACCAATGAATATTTGTTTACATTCTCTTACATACTTTTTCCATTAAATATTCTCAGTAATTTTAGATGTGCATTTCTCCAGCTTCCTCATATGGAAATTGCGAATTCTGAAAACGCCAACATTTAAAGCATAATTGGAGCAATCATTGATTTGAAGGAAAATTTAGCAGCAAAAAAAACAACGACTCTATGAGACTTTATAGGTGTGTTAGCTGGAGAGCGGCTCCACAGCTTCCTCATTCAGTGTGGGCAAACGGCTAACGATAGAGCTATATAGTAAACGCCAAATTTTAGAGCATAATTAGAGCACCCGGCATAAAAAAAATCAAGTCTCTAGCTCGAAAACTCTTTGAGTTAGAAGACTATAACAACGTGTTTGCTGGGAAGCCATTTCTCCAGCTAACACATGTGGATCTCAGGAATGGCTATAGCTAGAAAGTTGTTTGATATCTCCAAATTTAGAGCAAAAAATATCATGGATGCTCCAAATATTTCAAGTGTCTAGGTTCAAAACTCACCGAGTTAGAAGCTTTGATGACTGTGTTAGCTGGAGACACGTTTGTCTGGCACGCACATGCTACATCTGAGGATCTACAATAGCTACAGATTCGGTTGACGTGTCCAAACCGAGCTATGAATTAGAGCAGTCGGCTCCAAAATTTTGGACTCTCTAGGACAAGTAGTTTCCTAGTAATCAACAAAAGAACATTTTGCCGCCAGAATTTTCAAATATTATGTTCGCACCCGTAAAAATGCGGCGTTGCCGCTCTGAAAGTATGGTATCAGCGTAGGAATTTGAACGTTAGTCGGATGGAGTTGTGTGTTGCCCGTGCCTGGTAAATAGTTACCCTAGGATTCATGTCTTAAACACTCATTACGTAGCTCAAGAAGCGGAATATAGGTTAAAATGAAACAAAAAAACACCCAAAGAAAAGTTTTATAATGGTTAGTTTAAGTTTAAATATGTATTTATTAAGAAACCTGACTTCAGATTTTTTATTTTTAGTTTTAAATATCATGAAATTATATCTCTAAGTCTCTCAACTAACCAACAATGTTTTCAAATCATGAGTTACCTACTCTTGTCACACTAGGTGTAAATGGCATCGTGCGAAACTATCATTGTGTCTGTGAGTACGTACATAACTAGCGAGCTGCAGTAAATACTCACGGGAAAGCGAAAGGAAATATTATAAATATAATAATTATGAAGAAAAGTGGGGAGGCTCTATTCCGGAAAACGTTTTATTTTTTTTCTTCAAAAGTTGTTAACGTAGATACCTATTGTTCTAAAGGTTTTTAGGGCTCTAATTGTGAATTTGACATTCATTTTTGAATTCAAGATGGTGGCTTCATTTTTTTTCTTAAATAATGGATATTTAGGTATCGTTTAATAGGTTTTTGGGGGCTCTGATTGTGAATTCAACATTAATTTTTGAATCCAAGATGGTGGCTTCATTTTTTTCTCAAAAAATGGATATGGGTATCGTTTAATAGGTTTTTGGGGGCTCTGATTGTGAATTCAACATTAATTTTTGAATCCAAGATGGTGGCTTCATTTTTTTCTCAAAAATGGATATGGGTATCGTTTAATAGGTTTTTGGGGGCCATGATTGTGAATTCAACATTAATTTTTGAATCCAAGATGGTGGCTTCATATTTTTCTCAAAAAATGGATATGGGTATCGTTTAATAGGTTTTTGGGGGCTCTGATTGTGAATTCAACATTAATTTTTTAATTCAAGATGGCAGCTTCATTTTTTTCCTTAAAAAATGGGTATGGGTATCGTTTAATAAGTTTTTGGGGGCTCTGATTGTGAATTCCACAATATTTTTTCAATCCAAGATGGTGGCTTAATTTTTTTTCACAATATATTGATATGGGTGTCGTTTAATAGGTTTTTGGGGGCTCGGATTATATATTCGACATTGTTTTTTGAATCCAAGATGGCAGCTTCATTTTTTTCCTTAAAAAATGGGTATGGGTATCGTTTAATAGGTTTTTGGGGGCTCTGATTGTGAATTTGACATTATTTTTTGAATCCAAAATGGCTGCTACATTTTTTTCCTTAAGAAATGGGTATGCGTTTAATAGGTTTTTGGGGGCGCTGATTGTGAATTCGACAATATTTTTTCAATCCAAGATGGCAGCTTAATTTTTTTTCACAATATATTGATATGGGTATCGTTTAATAGGTTTTTGGGGGCTCGGATTACAAATTTGACATCATTTTTTGAATCCAAGATGGCGGCTTCATTTTTTTCCTTAAAAATGGGTATGGGTATCGTTTAATAGGTTTTTGGGGGCTCTGATTGTGAATTTGACATTATTTTTTGAATCCAAAATGGCTGCTACATTTTTTTTCTCAAAAAATGGATATGGATATCGTTTAATAGGTTTTTGGGGGCTCTGATTGTGAATTCGACATTATTTTTTGAATCCAAGATGGCTGCTTCATTTTTTTTCTTAAAAAATGGATATGGGCATCGTTTTATAGGTTTTTGAGGGCTCTAATTGTGAATTCGACATTGTTTTTTGAATCAAAGATGGCAGCTTCATTTTTTTTCTAAAAAAATGGTTAAGGGTATCATTTAATAGGTTTTTGGGGGCTCGAATTATAAATTCGACATTATTTTTTGAATCCAAGATGGCAGCTTCATTTTTTTTCTTAAAAAATGGGTATGGGTATCGTTTAATAGGTTTTTGGGGGCTCTGATTGTGAATTCGACATTATTTTTTGAATCCAAAATGGCTGCTTCATTTTTTTTCTCAAAAAATGGATATGGGTATCGTTTAATAGGTTTTTGAGGGCTCTGATTGTGAATTCGACATTATTTTTTGAATCCAAGATGGCTGCTCCATTTTTTTTCTCAAAAAATGGATATGGGTATCGTTTAATAGGTTTTTGAGGGCTCTGACTGTGAATTCGACATTGTTTTTTAAATCAAAGATGGTGACTTCATTTTGTTTCTTAAAAAATGGTTATGGATATCGTTTAATAAGTTTTTGGGGGCTCTGATTGTGAATTCGACATTATTTTTTGAATCCAAGATGTGGGCTTCATTTTTTTTTCTTAAAAAATGGATATAGATATCATTTATATCTTATAGTCTTATAATTCAATAGAGCCGAATGCACGCAATGCAAACGAGAGCGTGGAAAGAGTGCCAAAGAAGCACAATCGGCCTCAGCGTTCGGCAGTGTTCGACATCTGTTTCTCCTTTTTGAACGATACCCATATTCATTTTTTGAGAAAAAAAATGATGCCGCCATCTTGGATACAAAAAATAATGTCGAATTCACAATCAGAGCCATTTAAAACCTATTAAACGATACCCATATCCATTTTTTAAGAAAAAAAATTAAGCCACCATCTTAGATTCAAAAAATATTGTCGAATTCACAACCAGAGCCCCCAAAAACCTATTAAACGATACCCATATCCATTTTTTGAGAAAAAAATTAAGCTGCCAGCTTGGATACAAAAAATAATGTCGAATTCACAATCAGAGCCCCCAAAAACCTTTTAAACGATACCCATATCCATTTTGAAGGAAAAAAATGAAGCCGCCATCTTGGATTCAAAAAAGAATGTCGAATTCATTATTAGAGCCCTCAAAAACCTATTAAACGATACCCATAATCAATTTTTTGAGAAAAAAAATGAAGCAGCCATTTTGGATTCAAAAAATAATGTCGTATTCATTATCAGAGCCCCCAAAAACCTATTAAACGATACCCATATCCATTTTTTTAGAAAAAAAATGAAGCTGCCATCTTGGAGTCAAAAAATAATGTCGAATTCACAACCAGAGCCCCCAAAAACCTATTAAACGATACTAATATCCATTTTTTGGGAAAAATAATGAAGCCGCCATCTTGGATTCAAAAAATAATGTCGAATTCACAATCAGAGCCCCCAAAAACCTATTAAACGATACCCATATCCATTTTTTAAGAAAAAAAATGAAGCCGCCATCTTGGATTCAAAAATTATTGTCGAATTCACAACCAGAGCCCCCAAAAACCTATTAAACGATACCCATATCCATTTTTTAAGAAAAAAAATGAAGCCGCCATCTTGGATTCAAAAACTTATGTCCAATTCACAATATAGGAATATAGTTGAAAATGAAACAAAAAAACCCAAAAAGTGCTTTTTCTTCTTCCTGCCCTTACCCACCAGGTGGGGTCGGCACAACATGGTGAGATGCCCCCCCTATCACTTGCCATCTGGTGAGATGGCAAGTGATAGGGGGCAAGTGTGCGTGAGTACGCACACAACTAGCAAGCCGTAGTAAATACCTATTTTCCGTCCGCCTGGTTTACTCGATACGCTCATAAAAACCTGACTGAATACAGTAAAACACAGAGAACAGACGGCTAACAACAGGCAGAGTAGGTAGAATCATCAACACTGGCCTAGCAGGTACCTATTTACAGAACCAAATAATTTTTTTTTTCTAAGAATACCTAAAAGACACGCATTACTAAAGAAACTATAAAACGAACAAGAACGGGCAACACACAATTCTCATATAGATAGAGAGAAAGCTCTCAACCTAACAAAAAGAGAAAATATGAGTTTGAGGTTTCAGAAATCAAAACCGCTAAGCGCATACGAAAATGACTCGTATCGCGATCTAAAATAAACCGAATAACGTTCAAATTCCTACGCTGATACCAAACTTTCAGAGCGGCAACGCCGCATTTTTACGGGTGCGAACATACATTTGAAAATTCTGGCGGCAAAATGTTCTTTTGTTCATTACTAGGAAACTACTTGTCCTAGAGAGTCCAAAATTTTGGAGCCGAGTGCTCTAATTCATAGCTCGGTTTGGACACGTCAACCGAATCTGTAGCTATTGTAGATCCTCAGATGTAGCATGTGCGTGCCAGACAAACGTGTCTCCAGCTAACACAGTCATCAAAGCTTCTAACTCGGTGAGTTTTGAACCTAGACACTTGAAATATTTGGAGCATCCATGATATTTTTTGCTCTAAATTTGGAGATATCAAGCAACTTTCTAGCTATAGCCATTCCTGAGATCCACATGTGTTAGCTGGAGAAATGGCTTCCCAGCAAACACGTTGTTATAGTCTTCTAACTCAAAGAGTTTTCGAGCTAGAGACTTGTTTTTTTTTATGCCGGGTGCTCTAATTATGCTCTAAAATTTGGCGTTTACTATATAGCTCTATCGTTAGCCGTTTGCCCACACTGAATGAGGAAGCTGTGGAGCCGCTCTCCAGCTAACACACCTATAAAGTCTCATAGAGTCGTTGTTTTTTTTGCTGCTAAATTTTCCTTCAAATCAATGATTGCTCCAATTATGCTTTAAATGTTGGCGTTTTCAGAATTCGCAATGTGCATTTCTCCAGCTTCCTCATATGGAAATTGCGAATTCTGAAAACGCCAACATTTAAAGCATAATTGGAGCAATCATTGATTTGAAGGAAAATTTAGCAGCAAAAAAAACAACGACTCTATGAGACTTTATAGGTGTGTTAGCTGGAGAGCGGCTCCACAGCTTCCTCATTCAGTGTGGGCAAACGGCTAACGATAGAGCTATATAGTAAACGCCAAATTTTAGAGCATAATTAGAGCACCCGGCATAAAAAAAATCAAGTCTCTAGCTCGAAAACTCTTTGAGTTAGAAGACTATAACAACGTGTTTGCTGGGAAGCCATTTCTCCAGCTAACACATGTGGATCTCAGGAATGGCTATAGCTAGAAAGTTGCTTGATATCTCCAAATTTAGAGCAAAAAATATCATGGATGCTCCAAATATTTCAAGTGTCTAGGTTCAAAACTCACCGAGTTAGAAGCTTTGATGACTGTGTTAGCTGGAGACACGTTTGTCTGGCACGCACATGCTACATCTGAGGATCTACAATAGCTACAGATTCGGTTGACGTGTCCAAACCGAGCTATGAATTAGAGCAGTCGGCTCCAAAATTTTGGACTCTCTAGGACAAGTAGTTTCCTAGTAATCAACAAAAGAACATTTTGCCGCCAGAATTTTCAAATATTATGTTCGCACCCGTAAAAATGCGGCGTTGCCGCTCTGAAAGTATGGTATCAGCGTAGGAATTTGAACGTTAGTCGGATGGAGTTGTGTGTTGCCCGTGCCTGGTAAATAGTTACCCTAGGATTCATGTCTTAAACACTCATTACGTAGCTCAAGAAGCGGAATATAGGTTAAAATGAAACAAAAAAACACCCAAAGAAAAGTTTTATAATGGTTAGTTTAAGTTTAAATATGTATTTATTAAGAAACCTGACTTCAGATTTTTTATTTTTAGTTTTAAATATCATGAAATTATATCTCTAAGTCTCTCAACTAACCAACAATGTTTTCAAATCATGAGTTACCTACTCTTGTCACACTAGGTGTAAATGGCATCGTGCGAAACTATCATTGTGTCTGTGAGTACGTACATAACTAGCGAGCTGCAGTAAATACTCACGGGAAAGCGAAAGGAAATATTATAAATATAATAATTATGAAGAAAAGTGGGGAGGCTCTATTCCGGAAAACGTTTTATTTTTTTTCTTCAAAAGTTGTTAACGTAGATACCTATTGTTCTAAAGGTTTTTAGGGCTCTAATTGTGAATTTGACATTCATTTTTGAATTCAAGATGGTGGCTTCATTTTTTTTCTTAAATAATGGATATTTAGGTATCGTTTAATAGGTTTTTGGGGGCTCTGATTGTGAATTCAACATTAATTTTTGAATCCAAGATGGTGGCTTCATTTTTTTCTCAAAAAATGGATATGGGTATCGTTTAATAGGTTTTTGGGGGCTCTGATTGTGAATTCAACATTAATTTTTGAATCCAAGATGGTGGCTTCATTTTTTTCTCAAAAATGGATATGGGTATCGTTTAATAGGTTTTTGGGGGCCATGATTGTGAATTCAACATTAATTTTTGAATCCAAGATGGTGGCTTCATATTTTTCTCAAAAAATGGATATGGGTATCGTTTAATAGGTTTTTGGGGGCTCTGATTGTGAATTCAACATTAATTTTTTAATTCAAGATGGCAGCTTCATTTTTTTCCTTAAAAAATGGGTATGGGTATCGTTTAATAAGTTTTTGGGGGCTCTGATTGTGAATTCCACAATATTTTTTCAATCCAAGATGGTGGCTTAATTTTTTTTCACAATATATTGATATGGGTGTCGTTTAATAGGTTTTTGGGGGCTCGGATTATATATTCGACATTGTTTTTTGAATCCAAGATGGCAGCTTCATTTTTTTCCTTAAAAAATGGGTATGGGTATCGTTTAATAGGTTTTTGGGGGCTCTGATTGTGAATTTGACATTATTTTTTGAATCCAAAATGGCTGCTACATTTTTTTCCTTAAGAAATGGGTATGCGTTTAATAGGTTTTTGGGGGCTCTGATTGTGAATTCGACAATATTTTTTCAATCCAAGATGGCAGCTTAATTTTTTTTCACAATATATTGATATGGGTATCGTTTAATAGGTTTTTGGGGGCTCGGATTACAAATTTGACATTATTTTTTGAATCCAAGATGGCGGCTTCATTTTTTTCCTTAAAAATGGGTATGGGTATCGTTTAATAGGTTTTTGGGGGCTCTGATTGTGAATTTGACATTATTTTTTGAATCCAAAATGGCTGCTACATTTTTTTTCTCAAAAAATGGATATGGATATCGTTTAATAGGTTTTTGGGGGCTCTGATTGTGAATTCGACATTATTTTTTGAATCCAAGATGGCTGCTTCATTTTTTTTCTTAAAAAATGGATATGGGCATCGTTTTATAGGTTTTTGAGGGCTCTAATTGTGAATTCGACATTGTTTTTTGAATCAAAGATGGCAGCTTCATTTTTTTTCTAAAAAAATGGTTAAGGGTATCATTTAATAGGTTTTTGGGGGCTCGAATTATAAATTCGACATTATTTTTTGAATCCAAGATGGCAGCTTCATTTTTTTTCTTAAAAAATGGGTATGGGTATCGTTTAATAGGTTTTTGGGGGCTCTGATTGTGAATTCGACATTATTTTTTGAATCCAAAATGGCTGCTTCATTTTTTTTCTCAAAAAATGGATATGGGTATCGTTTAATAGGTTTTTGAGGGCTCTGATTGTGAATTCGACATTATTTTTTGAATCCAAGATGGCTGCTCCATTTTTTTTCTCAAAAAATGGATATGGGTATCGTTTAATAGGTTTTTGAGGGCTCTGACTGTGAATTCGACATTGTTTTTTAAATCAAAGATGGTGACTTCATTTTGTTTCTTAAAAAATGGTTATGGATATCGTTTAATAAGTTTTTGGGGGCTCTGATTGTGAATTCGACATTATTTTTTGAATCCAAGATGTGGGCTTCATTTTTTTTTCTTAAAAAATGGATATAGATATCATTTATATCTTATAGTCTTATAATTCAATAGAGCCGAATGCACGCAATGCAAACGAGAGCGTGGAAAGAGTGCCAAAGAAGCACAATCGGCCTCAGCGTTCGGCAGTGTTCGACATCTGTTTCTCCTTTTTGAACGATACCCATATTCATTTTTTGAGAAAAAAAATGATGCCGCCATCTTGGATACAAAAAATAATGTCGAATTCACAATCAGAGCCATTTAAAACCTATTAAACGATACCCATATCCATTTTTTAAGAAAAAAAATTAAGCCACCATCTTAGATTCAAAAAATATTGTCGAATTCACAACCAGAGCCCCCAAAAACCTATTAAACGATACCCATATCCATTTTTTGAGAAAAAAATTAAGCTGCCAGCTTGGATACAAAAAATAATGTCGAATTCACAATCAGAGCCCCCAAAAACCTTTTAAACGATACCCATATCCATTTTGAAGGAAAAAAATGAAGCCGCCATCTTGGATTCAAAAAAGAATGTCGAATTCATTATTAGAGCCCTCAAAAACCTATTAAACGATACCCATAATCAATTTTTTGAGAAAAAAAATGAAGCAGCCATTTTGGATTCAAAAAATAATGTCGTATTCATTATCAGAGCCCCCAAAAACCTATTAAACGATACCCATATCCATTTTTTTAGAAAAAAAATGAAGCTGCCATCTTGGAGTCAAAAAATAATGTCGAATTCACAACCAGAGCCCCCAAAAACCTATTAAACGATACTAATATCCATTTTTTGGGAAAAATAATGAAGCCGCCATCTTGGATTCAAAAAATAATGTCGAATTCACAATCAGAGCCCCCAAAAACCTATTAAACGATACCCATATCCATTTTTTAAGAAAAAAAATGAAGCCGCCATCTTGGATTCAAAAATTATTGTCGAATTCACAACCAGAGCCCCCAAAAACCTATTAAACGATACCCATATCCATTTTTTAAGAAAAAAAATGAAGCCGCCATCTTGGATTCAAAAACTTATGTCCAATTCACAATATAGGAATATAGTTGAAAATGAAACAAAAAAACCCAAAAAGTGCTTTTTCTTCTTCCTGCCCTTACCCACCAGGTGGGGTCGGCACAACATGGTGAGATGCCCCCCCTATCACTTGCCATCTGGTGAGATGGCAAGTGATAGGGGGCAAGTGTGCGTGAGTACGCACACAACTAGCAAGCCGTAGTAAATACCTATTTTCCGTCCGCCTGGTTTACTCGATACGCTCATAAAAACCTGACTGAATACAGTAAAACACAGAGAACAGACGGCTAACAACAGGCAGAGTAGGTAGAATCATCAACACTGGCCTAGCAGGTACCTATTTACAGAACCAAATAATTTTTTTTTTCTAAGAATACCTAAAAGACACGCATTACTAAAGAAACTATAAAACGAACAAGAACGGGCAACACACAATTCTCATATAGATAGAGAGAAAGCTCTCAACCTAACAAAAAGAGAAAATATGAGTTTGAGGTTTCAGAAATCAAAACCGCTAAGCGCATACGAAAATGACTCGTATCGCGATCTAAAATAAACCGAATAACGTTCAAATTCCTACGCTGATACCAAACTTTCAGAGCGGCAACGCCGCATTTTTACGGGTGCGAACATACATTTGAAAATTCTGGCGGCAAAATGTTCTTTTGTTCATTACTAGGAAACTACTTGTCCTAGAGAGTCCAAAATTTTGGAGCCGAGTGCTCTAATTCATAGCTCGGTTTGGACACGTCAACCGAATCTGTAGCTATTGTAGATCCTCAGATGTAGCATGTGCGTGCCAGACAAACGTGTCTCCAGCTAACACAGTCATCAAAGCTTCTAACTCGGTGAGTTTTGAACCTAGACACTTGAAATATTTGGAGCATCCATGATATTTTTTGCTCTAAATTTGGAGATATCAAGCAACTTTCTAGCTATAGCCATTCCTGAGATCCACATGTGTTAGCTGGAGAAATGGCTTCCCAGCAAACACGTTGTTATAGTCTTCTAACTCAAAGAGTTTTCGAGCTAGAGACTTGTTTTTTTTATGCCGGGTGCTCTAATTATGCTCTAAAATTTGGCGTTTACTATATAGCTCTATCGTTAGCCGTTTGCCCACACTGAATGAGGAAGCTGTGGAGCCGCTCTCCAGCTAACACACCTATAAAGTCTCATAGAGTCGTTGTTTTTTTTGCTGCTAAATTTTCCTTCAAATCAATGATTGCTCCAATTATGCTTTAAATGTTGGCGTTTTCAGAATTCGCAATTTCCATATGAGGAAGCTGGAGACATGCACATTAATTTTAGTGCCAAGAGCTTGGACAATTTCTACTTGTAAATACCTACCGTGTTTCATTTCGTTTTGATATCGTTTTAGTTCCGATCCTCAGAATATTCCCGAGCAACGTTACCGGGCAAAGTTGTCGAATCAATTAAAAATTAATTAAATACCCTTGTTAGCGTCCTAGTTCGGAGACTCCTCATCAGGGATGCTTAGCACCTGTGTACCTGAGCACGTATAAACTAGTAGACATTTTGATGGGGAAGTTTGAAGGCTGACTTACAGCATGCGCCTAGAGCCTTTCAGAAAGAAAGAAAGAAAAATCATTTATTAAACCACCACAATTGTATACCTTAAAAAATAAATATAAAAAAGAAGCAGAAAACTTAACATAATGTATACAAAAATCAATAAAAATAATATTCGCATGCTAAAAGTGGTGTTGAAAAGGCCTACAGTTCAGTAGTAGTAGAGCTCTTTGTGTGTGTCTCGTCCAGAGAAGTACTACCACCATGCCTTTCTGCCGTGAAGCAGCATTGTGGTTTCGGTTTGAAGGGTGTGGGTGTCGGTGAAATTACTGGCACGTGAGGCTGAACATCTGTATGCCTCAAGTTGTTGGACGTAGGGAAGTGCAACGTAGGGCACGTTCCTGACGTGCTTGACCTGCGAGGCAATGCTTTGTAATCTGCGATCGTTACCGCTTAACATCAGGTGGGCCATATGCTTGTTCTATCAGCTAGTTGTACCTATAAAAAAAAATCGGTTGTCTGTAAAATCTGTTTACTGACGATAGTTGAACGTGACAACGGTCCACGCGGACGCATCGCTCACTCTAGTAGGAAAGAGACAGATGTCAAACGCTGCCGAACTCGGAGGCCGATTGAGCCTCTTTGACGCTCGTTCCGCGCTCTCGCTTGCACTTCAAGCCTTAAATGGAATGCCTCAGAGCGAGGTAACGCCGCATGAGTCATGTTTTTTCGTGCGTGCAGCCGGCTCCATCTAATTATAAGACTTTGTCCCTCAACAAGCCATGACGATTGAACAAGCCTGGAATGTGCGAGATTACAGCCTTTCTATTCCTGCAGCACCACCCGTCCAAGAGATCGCTAAATCCACGTTCGATTTTTAACATTTAAACAAAATATATGAAAACTCACAACGAATCGCCTGCTAAAAAATCGTGTTGCAGGAGAGAGAGAAAGAGAGCAAACTCACACAAATGACACGAAGACCCACGCACATGAGTTTACTGTTATTTTAGGAAACAACAAAGTTTTTCATTTTATTTGTTTTTCAGGACAGCAATCATAAATATATTTTTACAATCAGCGACATGCTCAAAATAGTCCGTAAAATATAGGTTATGAGGCTCTTATAAACTTCAAGTTTTGAAAAACTCCAAAACTACAAACGAATCTCTATTTTTGTAAAATACTAAAACATGAAAAACCTCCCGATTTTGTGATACTTATAGAAAAAGTTTAAAATTGCAGTTAATCGCTTTTAGGTCTGAAATTTAAGTATTACGATTCATCACCCTGAAAGTGGCTGAAACTTGAAAAGACTTTTAAATCATTTACGGTTGAGTTTTGGTCAAAAAATACACTGTACTCAGCTGAGTACAGAATCGGGTGCGTTGGCTCACTCGCGCTTGTCCGATTTATTTTAATAGATCTGCCACACACAGCCACCGAATAGTCCTTTGTTCGCCAAAACGGCAAACAGCTAAAATGTTAGACCGAAATTAAAATGACGGCAAAAACGCGAAAACGCCACCCATTGTCTTTACATAACGGGCGCGTGAATGTGAGCATGTTGCAGTGACTGAGTGAATTCATGTTGCTTTACCCTATAAACAGGGTCCATGTGATACTGACTTACACCTAAGAACTATGTATGTACCTAAACTAAACCATGTTTATGCAATAAATATATTGAGTATTGAATTTTCCGCAATAACGACACACCTCGCATGAGATGGAGGGACGAGCTGGACGCTTTAAAGCGGGACTGGCAACTTAAAGCAGAAGATCGTAGTGACTGGCGTAAATGGGGGGAGGCCTTTGCCCAACAGTGGGACACTACAGGCTAGTAGTAATAGTAATAGTAAGGGCACAGCTACTATTATGTAAAAGGCTGCATTAAAAGGAATATCCATAGTTGTAGTGACTGTCATAATGTGCTCCTATCTGTGCCATAGTGTGGCCAAATAGTTTTTTAATTGGCCTCTGGTACAAGTTATAAATACGGCTAGTCAGACGGTTAAATAATAAAATGAATAATACAAAACCAAAAATAAATATTTTGTTGAATTTGCAATAAAAATAAAAATATGTGTGAACAATTCCCAAAGTGCTATCCAGCCCCAAACTATGCTAAGCTTGTATTATGAGAACCAAAAATCCTATATATTCTAAAGCCTCGGTATCAACTGAAATACTTATTTTACTATTGTAATCAAAACAATTCTAATGTTCCAAATTATAAGAGTCAACTGGGATTTTAATCCAAAACCGCTTGGTGATTTTCCTTAAGTGTATAAAACATTTTAAAATCAGAAAACACTGTTACATTTTATTAGACAAAATGTTTGTCCCCGCGATTTCAGATCATGTTCATCTTGTCGGTATTTCCCCCCTCAACTGCAACATTACATATGAAATCTAAGCGGGTTACCCTCGAAGCGAGTACACTAGGGTGCAGTTATACGGACTAGTGGCGCCATTACACAGTGTTGCCGTTTTGTCCTCGAGTGTACGGTCCTGTTATAAATGATGGGTGTAAAGAGCTTTCCGCTACAGAAGTTTCATATTTTAGTTAATTTTACAAAAGTGGGTAGTTCAGAATTAAGCTCAGGCTATATACACTGCTAGCTTTTATGTCCCTGTATTAAGTGTCATTTTTCTTTGGCTGACATCTCTATCCGTGTGCACAACAAAAATGCTGAAAATGGTACCCATAGCCAATCTTTAATAAACAAAAGTGCTCGTTACAATAAATCGAATACATTCGTGTTATGTCTCAAAAATACTTTGACTAAGTCCTTAGATAAGCAACAGAAAGAGGTTTGATTGCATGACATTCAAGCATTTTTTCGGCATTAAATACCAACTTACTTAGACAAAAAAATCTTATGTTTTTTTGTTTGTTAGTTTTTGATAAAACGAGCGATATAAGGAATACCTATAATGTTCCACTGCTGATATAAAAACTGTCAAATTCTGCCATCACAGCATACAAAAGAACTCGTATACGAGGCTAAAGCCTATACACACCGACGCGTGGTAGGTATAGCGTAGCGTTTCCGTCGAAAAGGCTTATTAGTTCGCTAGAATGCGCTGAGCCTCGGCAACATTATACATTTTAATGTAGAGCTTGAAATGGAATCCTATTATATAATATCACGGAAACCTGTGATAGAGAGAAATATTGCACTCAAATTAAGTGATTTAGATGAAAATATATGGTATGGTCTGCTCAATGCATGATGTGAGACATCGATAACTCAACAGAACGAAATAAAATATCGAGTTTTTATCAAAATAAAAACAAAATAAAAGAAGAAAATATCACCTCCAATTCATATTTCATATAAATCATATCAGGGTCATATTTTCTTTATCAATAAGTTTCTGAAAAAAAGGAAAACATACGAGCACGTATATAGCAGATCTGCATTTTATGAGACAAAATGGTTACTCTAGAGGCATTATCCAAGGAGGAAATAGGGGACTACGTTTGTATGGAGAGTCGCCTGTGTGATTCCCTCTTAAATGGAACGCCTCAGAGCGAGGTAACGCCGCATGAGTCATGTTTTTTCGTGCGTGCAGCCGGTTCCATCGAATTATAAGACATCACGTCAATAAAGATGGAAGATAAAGAAAGGTAGACTTTAGCTTTGTAATTTCACATTGGCAAGGTATTTACGACCATACGTGCTACATCAGCGAAGTCAGACCTTTAACCCTCAGTTTCCCAAACAACCTACGCACTAATAAGTGTCAGTATTCAATTATACGCTGTCGATACATGACAGACTTTAGTGCTAATGTTAGCGTGGGAGGGTACTTAGAGGTCTAAGATGTAAGTTATTAGTGAAAATAAATTGTAGACCACATTTATCACAGTTTTTGCCTCAGACTAGGAGAAAACCAAGAGGTGCTAGTTTGAATCCAGAAACAAAATACAGTTTAGAAAAAAACGATATTAGAAACCTGAACGTCATATTTGAAGACCTATCCATAGAGATAGATGTATGGGTTTGATGAAAAAAAAAATTGAGTTTCAGTTCTAAGTATTCTACCTCTAAAATGTATTGCTTTTTTTTCTATTTTTGTGAAAAAATCTTAATGTGGTTCACAGGTTTAATCTACTTACCAAGTTTCAACAGTGTGGGCTCTTACAGTTTCGGAAAAAAGTGGCTGTGACATACGGACGGATAGACAGACATGACGAATCTATAAAGGCCTGCACACACCTAGTTCGCTGGCGGTAGCGATCAGTGAAACGCTGTCAAATATCGCTGTCAAATCTAAAATCTGACAGCGATATTTGACAGCGTTTCACTGATCGCTACCGCCAGCGAACTAGGTGTGCGCAGGCCTTAAGGGTTCCGTTTTTGCCATTTGGCTACAGAACCCTAAAAAGGGCTGCATTTATAGCAAAAAAAAAAGGAAAATACGTGTGAGTTCAGTATATCGTCTTAAAAGCATGGGTGCTTGAGTTTCTTAACGGCCGCTTATTTTATGCATGACATAGTCCCGTTGCGCAACACTGTTTTGCTTTTAGTTAATAATCTGTATGCGAATGCTTCGTCGCTTTAGCACGTTTTGGACTTGTAGTAAGCTGCCAGTGTGTACCCAGCTTTAACTTGTAGTCTGTAGGCCTACCACAAGCTCTGTCTGGCTCTGTCTCTGGCCCTGGTTTTGAGTCTATGTAAGTGTTGACTAAATAAATCCTACGAGTTTTATGTATTATTTTGGTTGTGTCTGTAGATAATGTTCTTGCAAACTTACTTGTTCCCGTAACAACGCCCGTTCCCGTAACACCCCGTTCCCGTTACATTTTCGAGATAAAAAGTATCCTATGTCCTTTTCCTGGTTCTAAGCTACCTTCCAACCAATTGTCAGCCAAATCGGTTCAGCCGTTCTTGAGTTATAAGCGGAGTAACTAACACGACTTTCTTTTATATAATAAAATAGATTTGTTTCTATTGTTATTGGGCACAAACTTCCCATATTGCCCGTATATTGTACGTCCGGAACGGACAAACAGTGAAAACTGTACCTACTTAGCCATAGTCAATAAGATATTTTCTGTACAACAGTTATGCAATAAATATTTCAGTTTTCTGATTTACGTCGAAACGTCAGACGCACGGTATAATGTACTGGTGAGCACTCTAACAGACTCAAACCAGAGCCAGAGACAGAGCCAAACCGAGCTTGTGGTAGGCCTACGGTTCGAGTTTTGCTGGCAACATTTTAATGCTTTAACTACAGTGTGAAGTTAGCAAAAGTTCATGAACATTGACGGCTTAAAACTCGAATGACTCTGGAAGTTATAATCTTATGAACGAAATTTTGGATAATACTTGAAGATTTGTTTTGGCTTTTATCAATAAACCTTAAAGGCACAATTATTGTTTATTAACATAATAGGAAGAGAAGTTTAGACTGTTAAGGTCAAGACAACCGTCGATGTACTTCTCGCTCGCACATTTAGAGCCCCCTTCATTGAAGGATTTAAAATCATTGAACTTATTTGTGTAAAATCGCGAACATATTAGGTTATTTTTGCAGGGCGCCCCCCACCAGATGGACTGACGACATTGTTAAGATTGCGGGAAGTTGATGCGAAGGAAAGGACTCAGAATCGTTCTTCCTAGAAATGTGTAAGGAAGTCCTATGTCCAGCCGTGGACTTTTTCAGGCTGATGATGATGAGGTATCTTGTGTGCAATTTAGCACACAGCTTAGCAAAAAATCAACTCCTACGATATCACATTTTTCAACTTTAAAGTTGCTCAACTGGTTTTCGTACTTGGGTTCATCATGACTTTTTTAATGGCAATTATCCATAGATACTCGTAAGTAGTGTTTTCATATTTTGCAAAAGGTCAAAGTATGCGAGCGAGAATTTGCTACACGGAGCTCAGCGTCTTAATCAAGTTTTGGAATTGAATGCTTACGCACTTTCAGCACATATTAACTCGCTCTGGGTTATTCAAGCATTTTATTCCCAACAACACAGTTATGCCAACTCATCCCAAGTCCCAAACATGAAATCTCCACCTTTCTATCCCAACACACAAGTTCCCGGCCATCAATCATTGCGAACCTTTGTAAGTTCCCAAGTTTCGGGGCCCTTTCAAAGTCCGCTGAAGTTCAGGCGGGTCTAAGCAGTAACTTCCTTAAATTGAAACTTTCCTTGCATTGTTTAGAGGTTTGGTAATTAAAAGGCACTTTCAGAACTTTATGAAACATTTTAAAATTAACTAATTAGCTGCTAATTGTAAAGTTTATTATTGTATAGAAGTTGTGAAGGATTTCAATATGGGTATGTGGTCGCTTACTTTCATGTCGCCCTTAAAAATAAAAAAATGGACGTGCCTGTAAAGTCGGTTTACTGACGGCAGAGGCCGATTGTGCCTCTTTGTCGCTCGTTCCGTGCTCTCGCTTGCACTTCAAGCCTTAAATGGAACGCCTCAGAGCGTGGTATCGCCGCATGAGTCATGTTTTTTCGTGCGTGCAGCCGGCTCCATCGAGTTATAAGACATCACGTCAAAAAATAAATGAAAGAAAGTCCCACCTCCGCAATCCGATCCTAATCGCGGGTTCGAATCCAGTCCTAACCAACACAAGCCTAAAGTCCTAACATCCTAAGGATTTTTCTGTGGAAAATTTATGTACACAATGCTAGTGCTCTCAAACGGAAAGAAAACATCTTGAGGAAACTCATGCCTTAGTCAGCTCTGCACGTATTGACCATTATTTTTCCTGTGGATTAGGCCGACTAAGCTGTCAGGATGGTATAGGTGCTGGGCAAGCCTATTCCATCTAAAATCCTATCTCAGCGTCCCGCAAGTAGGGCTTGAGTAACCAGTTGCCCCTGACGCTATATCAATCATTTACAAAAGAAGCAAAGGCCTGTTTACTTTTTTTAATAAGGAAATATCAGGGTTCAGCGTATAACCAAGTTACAAAAAGAACCATCAAATCATCTCATTTTGTTTATTCATAGCTATTTTTACAGGGACATCATGTTAAATAATAAAAGCTTCATAAAAACAATATAACCCTATAACAAAGTTATGGCAGATTGCTGCCTGAGTAAGCGAAGTCGGGGTTTAATGTAGTGTAAATAATAAATTAACATTTCGGTTATCTTAATGTGGCCGTTTCCTTGCCAAGTTGTAAGCGAGGAAGATAGATGGTATTATTGGGAAACTGTGTAGCTTCTATCATTTTGTTTTTAACCTCTTTTCAGAAAATTGTAGCTATGAAACTAGTTTTTGATTGGTAGCGAATAGTGATGCAAATTCTTTGCAAGTATGCTAAGGATTGAAATTGAAATTAAATTTGTTTACAAAATGTATATGCATTGCTATTCAGCGTGGTAATGCCGCCAGCGTCTTGGGGACGCTTCCATCTGGCACTGATTTGGATCAGTTGAGCTATCTTTAGATCGTTTGCAACGATCTGCATGATCTGCTGAAATTCACAAGAAACAGTTGAGTTATCTGCAGCATTACAAACGATCTAGAGATAGATCAACTGATCCAAATCAGTACCAGACGGAAGTGTCCCAAAGACGCTGGCGACATTGCCGCGCTGAATAGCAATGCTAATGCGCTGAGTCAGATATCTACCAGCCCTTGGATCCAAGGATTATATAGGTACCATACTAATAATAATATTAAAAACAATAAAAAAATATTCAATAGGTTTTGTTTTTATTTGCTCTGCGCTGCCTTAAGCTAAGCTATGCTGTGAGCCAGTCAGGATTACAACATAATATCTGTTACCCAGATTCAATATAATAGAGAGCACTGGTGGTCTAGTGGTAGTGGCCCCGCCTACCGATCCGAAGGTCGTGAGTTCAAATCCACTCGTGTACCAATGAGTTTTTCTATCGAAAAATGTATGTGCACTATGCCAGTACTCTCAAAACGGCGAAGGAAAATATCGTGAGGAAACCGGCGCCGGCGTGTTGTAAAACCTAAAAAAGTTCGAGCAACACGTGTCAAGGGTCACTCAAAAAGGGCCCACCAGCGGCGTACTTGCGGAAAAACCTGCCCGCACATCAAGTGCGCATGATAAACTTGCCGAACTTGCCCAGATTCAATACGTTTTTGGTGTTAGCAAAGCAAGTTCTAACCAAAACCTAATCCAAATACTCCACATGTAGAACAAGTTATCAAACCCCCATCTGCGCTGCATTCGCTCGCAAATCACAACTATACGGCAAACAACTAAACGTATTAACTATACGTCACATTACAAGACCCTTAGCCTTGAGGTTGTGATCCAGTGATAGGTAGAATTTTGTACTTTTTTTTATATACTTGTAGCTGATTCACCCATGGCTTTTTGAAAAATAATTTTATAACGTTGAATATTTCTTTTAAATCATTTTATATCTTTTATACCGTTACATACCGTTTTCTTTTAATTCAACTTCTATTTTTTACTTCCTTGTGTATTTTTGGATGTCAGATTGTCAGTCTCCAACGAAGTGTGAGCCAGTTTTTTTTTACATACCTTAAATATGATCAAACCCACTTTTTGCAAATAAATAAATTTCATTCATGTTTCATTTTATTTAATTTCATGGAACTAGCATATTATGGCCAACCTGACGTTAAGTAGTAACTACATTATATGACTTTTATTAACATTCCAAATCTCTGTTTTTGAACGACCTGTAAATCTCTCTAAAAAACTTCACAGCATAAGTTCTTAGCTTCAAACTCATAATGCTCCTTCTAGTACGGTAGGTTCTCATACTTTACGTTCAATAAAACAAAGTGTGTTAAAACTTATAGCGTAGCTACGTCCAGTGGGCGACAAGCCGGATGTAGGTTAGGTAACTTAGTATATTTTGAGCTCCGTGAACTTAGCTCGTAATTCGTCTCGCCACGTCCCGGCTAGGTCACGTACTGTGCCCTAAATTTAAAGGAAAACACTCCAATAAGTTGTACGCCAACTGTACGTGGAAATATACGCTGCAAACTTCGTACTTCGGTTTGCGTTTCAACGCGTTTAAGAAATAGATATAATAAGAATTTCCATGTTTTGGTTCTGATGTTCTAAAATCATGAAATGTTTTATCTAAACTTTAGGTACTGTTCAGAGTGTAGTTAAGGAAATTTTAAAACTGTTCTTTGTTAAAACTACCTAAGTACATGTAGCGAGTAATTGACTTATCTATAATAACAGCGTTCAAACATAATATAATTATTATTGATTTTTTCTCTAACGACACCGATAAATCGGTGCATTAGAAATCCTTGAAGACTAGGACTATTTGAAAGTTTTTCATTTTCACCTTTACACCTCATCATCGTTCTGCCCTGATCCCACGCTGATATGGTCGGCACAGCAGGTTTTCTTCTCCCACTCACCTCTATCATTTGTCATCTCAGTGCTCACTCCTTTCCTGCTCATGTCATCTTTGACACAGTCCATCCATCTTCTTTAGTCTTACTCTTCTACTATAATTCTTTTTTTCAGTACCTACTTACAACAATTTAAATGATAAACATAACTGCTAGTGCTCTCAAACGGTGAAGAAAAACATCGTGAGGAAACCCGCAGCTTAGTCAGCTCCGCACGTATTGACCATGTCTTTCATGTGGGTTAGGCCGACTAAGCTGTCAGGATGGTATAGGTGCTGGGCAAGCCTATTTTCATCCAAAATCCTGTCCCAGGCACTGTAGCGTCCTGTAAGTAGGAACATGAGTAATCACCAATTGCTCCTGTCGCTATACAGGGTTATTGGTAATTATATAAGAAACCAGTTAAGAGCTCCTTCTTTACATCTTAACAAACAATATTTGTTCTACGACTTTTGCCAAAAATCAATACACTTCCTACAAAAAAATATTGTATGTTTTTATGGTGCTCTCTAACACTTTTTAGCTCTGTATCTGTATACCGTAGACGCTTCATGGTAATGACCGGGACCGGTGACTAAAGGCGCGCGTGCGCTACCCGCTTCTCGCGCGCCCCTTTCATTGCATAGAGTTATAATTGTTTAGAGTGACAAGTTTGTTATTTTTAGTATAGTATGGAAAAAAAAAAAATGAATTATTGAAAGTCGTAGAACAAAAGTTGTTTGTTAAGATGTACAGAAGGAGCTCTTAACTGGTTTCTTATATAATTACCAATAACCCTGTATGAATCATCTACAATAGATGCAAAGGCCTGTTTACTTACTTATACTTTTTACAGCTGCGTCAGGAAACCGTCCCGTATGTATCCAAGTTTTATTATATCTCATCCCGAAGTGGCTACTTCATGTCCAGAGCCGTGACTGGGATAAAATACGTAACCAGATTATACCTTACTCCAGAAGGTATCTGGTCTGATCCTGGGTCAGCTTGTAGAATTTCATTTGCTTATCAGTTATTTTACGTAATATTTGACTTCAGTTATTTGTTCCTCATTCCGTTAAAAATAGTTATTTTTTTCTAAAATTTAAAAAAGATATTTACCTACCTAAGATTTTGTTGAAAAAATCGGTTGTGTGTAAAGTCGGTTTACTGACGATAGTTGAACGTGACAACGTCATCAGAAAATACACAGATGTCGAACGCTGCCGAACGCGGAGGCCGATTGTGCCTCTTTGTCGCTCGTTCCGCCCTCTCGCTTGCACTTCAAGACTTAAATGGAACGCCTCAGAGCGAGGTAACGTCGCATGAGTCATGTTTTTTCGAGTGTACAGCCGGCTCCATCAAATTATATGACGTTGTTACGTCAAAAATGAATGCCGATGCAAACAGTTACAGAAAATATCATCAAGAATCTTCGAGAAGAAGAAGATAATTAAAGAATATCAGGGGACACCTACCATGTCAGGAACGTGCCCTACGATGCACTGCCCTGCAGTCATCAACTTGATGGTATGGTGAATTTTAGTGTGAATTGCTTAACAAGTAAGTATAATAGGTAGGTATTTCCTTTGATATCTTAACTGTTCTTACTTCCCTTTGTGGAGCCGCAGCCCTCAAATCGAACCGAATATTTAAAACAAAAAGCATTTGACCTGATTCAGTATCAAAGGCGGTCGCGGGGCTTCGTAAAACAGTTTCTAAGATGCAACGACCGTTTTATTGATGACGTAATTGTAAGTTACTCTACATCCGCTAAAAACATCACTCTCCTTTTGAGCAGTCGGATAAAAAGGGCCCACGTCAAGTAGAACACACTGGAATTACATAGAGAAGTTGGTTTGGGGAATATAAAATTTTTCGAGGAATAGTTGTTAAATAATGGCCAAAGAAACATCAGTACGGCCACTTTCTGATTTTACAGCCGTTACAATAGCTACAGTTTTTATAAAAACTCAACTTTAAAGAGTATTTCGTTGTTTTATAATCTGTGGTAAAGGTGGAATTTCGAATTTATAGCCCACTTTGTTTCCTGTAGCTCTCTAAGTACTGCCTTTCATTTGGGCGGCTGTGGTCGTATTGATTGTTTATTTTAGTATTTTCAAAGGAATTAAGGCACAAAGTTTGCTTTTTCTCAGTTGTGTAAAGATAAAACTCAGTTCAAAAAGTGCAAGTAAAAACCATGTGTTGTGTAAACACGAGAATGAAGATCCGAGCACCTAAAATTACTCCTACTTGCTTCTCAAGCTGTTTTTAAAGAGTAATTAGGATTGTTTGACAATTTTTATAAAATACCTATATTTTAAGTTTATTTTGCTAGTAAAATTCGGAATCAAACTAAAACTTCCGATATTTTTGGTATATAATAATAATAATAATAATGCTTTATTATGAACAAAAAACCAGTTTGTACATCTTATGTTTGCGGAAATACGATGATGTCTGCAGAAGTTAAAAAACTGTGTCGCAGACATAGTTTTTTAACTTCTTCAGACATCATGGGCATGGGCGTGGAGAAAAAAATTAAATCCTAAAGCCTAACCAATCCTAAAAACAAAAACGAATGTCTCGTTTGTCATTTGAACCACTGGCCCACTGTAGCTGAAGATCGAAAGAGAGACCTAGGCAAAATAAATTATAAAAATATACACTAAAGTGCAAAACCTAGTGAGTCATCAAAATAATTTCCAAGTAATTTTATCAAACCTCTCGGCAACATAAAACTCCAAGTCATTAAAAGTAAGGATCTTGTAGCTTCTCTCCTAATCAATCTCAAAGGCGTTTCTTATTAATTTCTGTGCTAAATCACCTTTACGACGGCAAAAAGATTCAGCCCATCAAGCCACGTTGCAGTTTTTACGAGACGGTACTACGGAAACTCGAAGTAGATTTTCTGATCGAATGTTTTTAAATTGATTTTTGCTGCTTTTCATATTCATCTTTTTGACGTGACAACGTCTTATAATTCGATGGAGCCGGCTGCACGCACGAAAAAACATGACTCATGCGGCGTTACCTTGCTCTGAGGCGTTCCATTTAAGGCTTGAAGTGCAAGCGAGAGCGCGGAACGAGCGACAAAGAGACACAAACGGCCTCCGCGTTCGGCAGCGTTCGACATCTGTCTTTCTCTTACTTGAGTGAGCGATGCGACCGCGTGACAGCTTAATGACGTTGTCACGTTCAACTATCGTCAGTAAACCGACTTTACAGACAACCGATTTTTTTTTCATGTTAGCCTTGCCTTTGAACCTTTTTGAAGAAGTGAATACAGAGATAAAGACAGTGGTATTCATCATCATCAGCCTATTAGGTAAGTGAGTCGACTTAAGGCGGTTCTCATGTGAGTAGGTATTCGAGAACCAATAGTAGCTCCTTTTTAATCCGCAGTCGGGCTGCGGTGGGCTGGGAACTCATTAACGTTCAAATAAAAAAGGTTTTATTACATATTTTTATTTCGCGTTGAAAACTCCATGAATATTTTTAAACGAATCGCTTAGCAAAGAGACTTAAAAACACAAGGAGTAGATTATGAGATGTTTATTTTTTTGTAAAAAGAACTAAGCTGTTAGTTTAACAAAACGAGTTTTATTTGTTTAGCATTGCTATAAGCAAAAGAAGCTTTTTATGAACTCGCTGTACAAGTTTTAAATAAAGCCTTTTTATATTAGTTTTACTCATTATTTTAATATTGTTTTGTGTATGGAATTCGAATTTTAGTAATGTAGAACGCAGTGAGGTTTATATTGAGTCAATAAAAAAAATGTTTTTGACTTGCTCAACCTTATTCTTTTTTGTTTACTTTTTTTTACACTAGTCCAAAAAAATAAATCTGACCATCTTATAAATAAAATGGTGTTCCATCTCTAATTAGAAGAGTACCGTAGATAATCAAAATGTTCATGTTAATTCATCAATGCCCTTGGCCGTGTTCAGTACTTATTTGGCATGCATTTCAATTACCTATCGCCCTCCGCGGAATAATTCCGGGAATCCTAATAAATTGGAGCAGTTTTAGGCAAATGAGTTCCGGCCGAAACCGGAAAGGGTTTTGCTTGGCTCGGATTAAGCTTTATCTATACTATTTATGTACATGTATTTATAGGCAATTTTTAGTAACCTGTGTTTTTTAGTAGATTGTATCTTTAGGGAGCCAAATTATATTTTTACGGCAAGGGCATTTTTTTGTATCCAGAGCGTAGTGAGGGATTTTAGAGTAGAATCCCGAGTGTAGCGAGAGCGTAGTTTGGAGCCTCTTTGTGGCACACTGAAAATCTTTTCACTACACTAGCGAAAGAATGGTTTTAATTTTTTCATTAGGCATTTTTATTTAACCTACTATTGAAAGGGTCATAAACACGAAAGCCTAATTAAACTAAGGCGTATTCTTGAGTTTACTTACTCAATTTCCTTGCTCAGGAATAAAAGGTAAGTTACGAGTCCAAAGAAGCAGCTAACATAGAAATAACATCCTACGGCATTAAAACTTAAGCATAACATGTGTACCTACCTGAAAATATACATAGATAATGTCAATGTGGATGAAAAAGTCTCCTATCTCGGGGTAGTAAGGTCGATGTTAGCGTAACGAGGACTGTGGGAAAATGCATTATTTTGGAGAGGAGTTTCAGGTGAACCGGGGATATACCGCTTAGGAAGATAACAAACATGTATGTATTAGTTTTTTTTTAATAATTACTTTTAATTTTTTAAAATCAGGGAGAAAAGTATCATCATCGATACCATCAGTCTGAAGAAGTACCTATGTGTTTCCACGAAGAACTATTTTTGAGTAAGTATTCACCACCAACTTCCTGCAATTTTTCAATATATTAGGGGTACATACCAAAAACAAAAGTAAAAGTGTTTGGTACCTTTGACTATCTTCTAGACTTTCTCAAGAAACTCAGAGATCTGAGAGTTCATCGATAATAAAGAGGTTTTTTCAGAATAAGCAACGCATCGATGATTTCACTAGAGTTGCCAATTTGAGAAGGTAACCATAAGTGGTTACCTTCTCATAAGAGGCTAATTTGCACCTGATGGTAAGCCATCAGGTGGGCAAATTAGCCTCCTTACCGGTATTCGGTACTGGTATACCCGTTTGTATAACTACAACTAACCAAATTCATTTTAGACGTTCACCTATTTTCTATATAACTTTATTAGATATTTTACTTTATTAGTTTACTAGATATTTTCTTACGAAACATCCGTGTGTATCGTCTAAGACATGCCTAATTTGGCTTTATGAGTCTGGCTTAGGGTTCGCCCGCGTTGTGTATGAGTACACTAACCCTACCTATATTCGTATCTACTTATATATGAATGTTTACGCCTTCTACCGCAAGTCTGAGTTGATTTTCATGGTCAGTTTTTGCGTAATCCGAGCCAGTTTTCCGAGAAGTTTGATAGCGTGACAAAAGTTCTCAATACGCCTGCTAGGGTAGCTTATTGTGACTCCATACTTTAGTATGGGTTGGGTGGTTTAGTTGGGTGTATGGGTTTACCCATCGACAAAAAAAGCTTACATTACATAAATACAGTAAATGTATTTAAGTTAGATAAATGGAATTTTGTCTTTGTTATTTTAAGATAACACAAATAATACTAAGTCGTCAATTAATATGAGACCAACTAACCATGCTGGTATTGCCAAAAAAAATGTTTGCGAGTCGGTCGTTTTTCACATTTTTGTCTCACAATTTTCGATAACGGTGCCTCTTTCGGCTCTTAGTATTTCGCCTGACGTATGAGAGGCTCAACTCGCACTCGGCCCTCTAAATATAAGAGCCAGAGATAAAATGTAGTATCATTAGTGTGGGTTTATTGTTATTAGCAAGGTGAGCTTTGATTACCTTTCAAGAAATGTGTTGCAGTACATACCTAGTGTAGCTACCTACTACATACCTGTTTTCTATGTTTTTCTTTCTCTGTTGCCTTTTCTTGATAACGTTGTGCTGTACGGTAGGAAACACGTCGCAGTTTTTTGCTTTATTTGGCCAAAAAACACGCAAGTACAAAAGTTCAATTTAGTAATTCAGTTGTATCGCAATCACTTTGAAACGTCTTAAGAGCGGGTCGTGCGAAAGAGACCTAACGCTGACATACGATTTTCAATAGCGTTAAATAGAATGTCATGTTAAATAGTATATTTTTTTAACACACTTAAATTCGAATTAATTTCAAATGTATAGTCTACAATTAGTCCTTTTGCGATTTTTTAAATGTCACTTAGTTATTTAGTTATAAATTTTTAAAAACGCATCTCAAATTTTCGCACGACCCGCTCTTAAAGCTAGGTGATTCTAGGTAAATAGTTCAGTATTTTGGTAAATATTTGTATGAATTCTAAGTTTCATTGTACATACATACATACATACATACATAAAATCACGCCTTATTCCCATGGGGGTAGGCAGAGATCACGGATTTCCACTTGCTACGATCCTGACACACCTCTTTTGCTTCATTCACTCTCATAACCTTCTTCATATACATGCTCGTCGGTTTAGGGTACTTCTAACCTTGCCTTTCTCTAAAACGTCTGCGATCTGATCGAGATACATGCGCCTAGGTCTTCCCCTTCCAGCAGTTCCATTCACACTCGCCTGATGCAATTGTTTTGTTAATCTCCTTTCATCCATTCTCTCTACATGTCCAAACCATCTTAGCATACCTTTCTCAACTCTCATCACTACGTCTTCATTCACACCGCATTCCTCTCTCTTGGATCTTTCTTTGTACAAATTCATAAATAGTTCAGATTAAAAATAACCCAATTTGTTAATACCTGACCTATCTATTCATAGGTAATAGCTCCGTCGGAAGTTACTTTGGTAACCCCAACACGCCGCCATTTGCATTTTAAACATCGCCAGCGGATAGTCTAATAATTGTAGACTGTAAATGAGAGATGCAAGCTATGACGTCGACAAAGTGAAGTATTTACAAGAAACGTGGGTGTATAAGGTATAGAAGGATATTAAAACTCGCATAGCTAAAGTGTTGCCATCTCTTTTTATTAAATTAGTGCAACTTACAGTCGCTATAAAATTGCAAAGAAAATGAAACTGTATATTCAGTAAAATGAAATGCAGTAGAATGTAAGAGGAAAACATGTTGTGCCGACCCCACATAAAGTGAGATAAGGGCAGGAAGAAGAAGACATCATGCAGTCTTGGATAACAAGAAGTGGTGATAATAATAATTTTGCAATGATTTTTAGTGATATTATCAAATTACACTGAAAAATCTGTGCATGCAGCAGAAGTTTTGGCGATTCCGTCAATTGCTGCCAATTCTAGAAAATTAAAAAAAATTTGTAACCATTATTTTATTGGAGCCCGTGGCCCGTGGGCCCTTTTCAACGGCTATCAAAATTTGTATTGTAAAAAATTACACCAACATATAAGTATTGTACAGGGATTCTATACGACATAGTTCTATGGTTAAATTTGCTAGACTCAAAGGCGCTTCGAATACACAAAGAACCTCGCTAGCGCAGCTCCACAGTTCATTTATTTTGAGTGTTTAAATTAGAGCATTTATGTGCGCTCCGGAGCAAAGTGACATGAAAAGGCTAGACTGAACGGAAACTTGGTATATAATTAGAAAATACCTTTGAAGGCTGTGAGAGGGTGAAATTGCCTGCGATTGAACTTGCGGCTAACTTAATAGCATGGAACTGGTGGTATTTCTAACTGACCTTGCTAGTTCCTGTGAACTGACAACCGTGGAGGAAATGAAAGCTCTCAAATAGCAACTAAGAGTTGTAGGTCGCTTCGTCCCATCGTGGAATGTCGCTGGATGGAGATGGCTCAGAATCATTCTTCTCTGAAGTGTCTAAAGAATGATAAAAAACAAATCTCTGCAGTAAATATTTTCCCAGGTAAACAGTGACAAAGCGCTAGTAAACATAAAAAAATATGATGAATCGTATGAATGAAAAAAAACTATGAATATTTCAGTAAAATTTGTGAGCATCGTGATGGCGCGTGTTTTTCTCCGTAAATCGAGGATTTATTCGCACGTGCACTAAACGGAAAACAAAATGAATAGGTTTTTGAAAAAAATGTAGCATGGAAAAGCAAAAAATGATGGTGGAATGCTTGCTTATTGTTTCGAGTTTTGCAGAATAACATTTTTAGGTATTAATCGATTTTTTGTAGCAATATAGACTTCATTATAAATCTTAAAAGGTATGTGCCAAATATTATTCAATACTAATAATTAATAAAGTTTTTATTTTTCGAAATTAAAGAAAAATGGTTCTGAATGGATGTTTACCGTATTTTTATATCATAAAAGTGTAGAGTACAATAATTTTAATACTAAGGCCTACTATGTACCTAATCATTCGCACTTAACACCCACGTCAACTCATACAAATTAATACTACTGTTACTATACGTGACAGTCTACAAAAACAATGTTTGCAACATGTAAAAGTAAAAGATGTAACCCTTTCAGCGTACCTACGTTTGTCTAGGCACCCTAAGGTAGCATCCGAGCTGAGACTGGCCACAAACTCCCCCATACTCTCCCGCCAAAATAAACAACTCAAAACCGCAAACAAAGACTACTCATTACCCGTGAAAGCCTTCGTAAACAAAGCTATCTTTACACAGATTAATCAGCAGGTAGAGTCGTCATATCTAGCTGAACAACTCAGGTCAACGAACGTGTACAAAAAATCTATATTAAAAAAAAAAAAAAAAAAACTAATCTAAAAGAAACTCGTGTTAGTTACACTATTTATAACTCCAGAACGGCTGGACCGATTAAACTGAAAATTGATGGGGAAGTAGCTTAGAACCAGGAGAAGCACTAACGCACTTTTGTTATGTTTGGCATGTTATAAATTATGATTTTAACCGTATTTTTGCATAAAATTAAAATAAACTAATATTCACAACACATTTAACAAGCCGTTATCTAGCACCAAAATTGTATCTTGCGTGATCCGTAAGAAAAAAAACTTTTTAAATAAATTCGTGTACAGTCAAAATGTTTGTACTTACCAAAATCATTTTACTATAAACTTTGGTGTTTATAAGGTAACTAGCGGCAGCCCGCGGTTTCGCTCGCCCCGTTCCCGGTACGACCCGTTTCCGATATTTTTTGAAAGTATTCTATGTCCTTCTCTTGGCTAATTTTCAGCCAAAACGTTTCGTTTTTTGTTGCATGTAGAAAAGATTACTTTTATTTTGTGTATTATGGTTTCAGCCGTTCTACACTACTTTGTTTTATGTAGAAAAGATATTATTATTTTGTGTCGTTTGTTGTGCATGTATTTAAGTTACTAGTGATGCTCATCCTTTTCTGATGAGCAGGTAAAGGTGAGACGATAAGAGTCAGGCTGTCACTAACAGTAAATAATGACATCTAATTATTAAAACCATTGTCGAATTTCCGCGTTGCATTCAATTTTGTTCGCGGAGATGATGGGACTTTCAGCGTGGTACAAAATTAAATAAGCGGTATTCCCCTGTGGTAATTCTGGGTTAAATGATTTTTTATTCCTATTAGTTTAGCTATATCTAAAGTAAAAAGGAATTTAAATATAAGTTATTAATATAAGAATGTAAATTAGTTAGAATAAGGGAAATAAAGCTTTTTATCTTTATCTTTAGTTGCTACACACGTAGCTGAGCGGAGCACTGGTGGTCTAGTGGTAGTGGCCCTGCCTTCCGATCCGAAGGTCGTGGGTTCAAATCCACTCGTGTACCAATGAGTTTTTCTGTCGAAAAATGTATGTGCACTATGCCAGTACTCTCAAAACGGTGAAGGAAAACATCGTGAAGAAACCGGCGTGTTGTATAACCTAAAAAAGTTCGAGCAACACGTGTCAAGGGTCACGCAAAAAGGGCCCACTAACGGCCTACTTGCGGTAAAACCTGCCCGCACATCAAGTGCGCATGATAAACTTGCCGACTTACACACGTAGCTTTATGGCTTGGTAGTGGTGACTTCTAAACATCGAAATCTAAGGTGTTTTCTCATTTCGGGCGCATTTATTTTTTCAGAATAATAGGTAACCTATAATAAGCCTATAATATATAGCTAGTCCAGGGTAAGCAGATAAACACTTAAGAATTTCCGTATATTTTTTTATTTTATTTGAATAGCGAATCGCTCTTTAGGTATTAAGCAAACCTAATTACATTATTCAGACTTTTTAGACTACAAAAGCAGCCCCTTTTCAAATTCCATGGTTAAAAACGTCAAAATTTTTGTTTATTCTGCTAGACATAAGCAACCACAATAACAAGTAAATTTTTTATGGGAGCAATCTTGGAAGAACATTTAAGATAAAAAAAGTGCGAAGTATTGCGATGATAAACATATAAAAAAATACAACCGAGTTGAGAACTTCCTCCTTTTTTATTTGAAATTAATTAAACAAAAAGCAAATACCAAAAAAAAATACTTTCCTGTCTTCATAAACCTGTACCACACGCCAAATGTCATTTAGTTGAACACGAGGGCGTTCAAGTGTGCTGATAAAGCTCTCCTTTGGCGTTAATAATTAATTTTAAATATGCCCCGTAATTGTCAGGTGATTAAAACAACCACTTGAGACCTCCAAACATGATCATAACGAGTTTTGGTTTTAAATATACCATTTAAAAATAAGCAGCGTTCTGAAAATTCAGAAATTCTGAGATCTACTCAAAAAACCATCCTGTATATATACAGGGTTATTCATAATTAGCTGCAAATACTCAGGAATTAGGTTCAACAAATAAAATAAAAAATATTTATGAAATGATTTTTTTAAAGTTTTGTTATAAAAATCCCGAGAAAATCGACAAAGAATATCCTTTGGAATCATTGGCGCCTGACCTATTTTGACCTTTGATCCGCGCCCGCGCGCCGTGAGCGACACTCTGCGTTCAGTCACCGCCTGGGTGGGTCATCGTCCTGTTCTCCATGGCAATCATTATGCAATAGCCGTAAAAAAATTAATAAAAATAAAATTTTGATACAAAAACTTAAATCAAAATTAAAAAAAAATAATTACATATATATTTTTTATTTTATTTGTTGAACCTAATTCCTGAGTATTTGCAGCTAATTATGAATAACCCTGTATACAAGGTGGCTTTTTGCGTAGAACTAAGTCCGATGTTATTTGATTTTATTTTAAATAATTTCCGTCAAAAGTAAAAGATCTTTGAAAAAGATTATTGTTTTCTTATAAATCGAGAGCATGACTCTTTTCACGACTTTTCCCTCTCGTGGTTTTGGACTTGGCCATCACCACCCTTCTCAAAACCTCCCTGTCTACCACACCTTTATGTGAGACTGCGACTAGTGGCACAAGATCGTGGAGAGTGGCGGTATTGGGAGGAGGCTTTCGTCCAAAAATGGGATGATTCGGGCTAAAAGTAAAAATATTTAAGTGAACATGAAAAGCTTCAACATTTAAATAATCTTGACTTTGACCGTCTTAAAATGAGCAGCTTTTTAATCGGATTCCATATAAATATTTAGGGTCAAATCAAATCAAACCAAAAGTGTATTTATTCAGCTGGATTGCAAGAATCACTTTGAAACGTCTTAAAGCTAGGTGAGTCTAGGTGCCAGTTCCACGCGACCAAGCCTAGAAGAACAGGCAACAAACTGCGGTTCTGTTCCTACCGTTTTTATAACGCTTTATAACGCTTTTATTAGCTTCACCTGTATGTATGTATGTATGTATGTATGTATGTATGTATGTATGTAACCGACCCCTTTGAGCTCGATTTTGTCCTACTTTGAACTATCAGATTTGATTCAAACTTTGCACACCTGTCAAAGGTCGATGACAATGCAATAATATGAAAAAAAAAAAAAAAAAATGAAAACAAATAAAAAAAATAAAAAAAAACCTACTTGAACGATCAGATTTGATTCAAACTTTGCACACCTGTCAAAGGTCGATGACAATGCAATAATATGAAAAAAAAATGAAAAAAAAAAATACTAAAAAGTAAAAAATAAATTATAGTTTAAAAAACTAAAAAAAAAAGCAGCCAAGTGCGAGTCGGACTCGCCCATGAAGGGTTCCGTAGCATGACGAACTACAAGAACCTTTATATTATGTTACTTGATGTAACATAATAAGGTTCTTGTAGTTCGTCGAAAGGTAAATTGCGGTTTACGGTTTATGACGTATAAAAAAAAAACTACTGACTAGATCTCGTTCAAACCAAAAATCGTTGGTAGTTTACATAGTAATGTACAACATATATTTTTTTTAGTATTATCATTCTCTTACTTTAGAAGTTAGAGGGGGGGGGACCAACTTTTTTCCACTTTGGAAGTGTCTCTCGCGCAAACTATTCAGTTTAGAAAAAAACGATATTAGAAACCTCAACATCAATTTTGAAGACCTATTCATAGATACCCCACACGTATGGGTTCGATGAAAAAAAAAATTTTGAGTTTCAGTTTCAAGTATGGGGACCCCCGAAATTTATAGTTTTTTTTTTATTTTTATGTTAAAATCTTAATGCGGTTCACAGAATACATCTACTCGCCAAGTTTCATCAGTCTAGCTCTTACGGTTTCGGATAAAAATGGCTGTGACATACGGACGGACAGACAGACAGACAGACAGACAGACAGACAGACAGACAGACAGACAGACATGACGAATCTATAAGGGTTCCGTTTTTGCCATTTGGCTACGGAACCCTAAAAACGCTTTTATAACTAATTGAACTAAAAAGTTAAAAATAAAACTGTAATAATCAATTGAAAAATTTATATTATTGTACAAAAAGCGTGGGGGGCTTGATTTTTGTTGTAAATATTTTATCAATAGTTTATTATATCTGAAGTTATTATAAAAAGCACCTCACGCTTTTTTGTACAATAATATAAATTTTTCAATTGATTATTACAGTTTTATTATTAACTTTTTAGTTCAATTAGTTATAAAAGCGTTTTGTTTTAGTTTTTTAAACTATAATTTATTTCATAATGATCCTTTTACAAATCTAAATAAATAATAGCACTGAAGTTTATGTGTAAGTAGTTGTAGTAACTATATTTCATTGATGTTGACATCAAAATTGGTTCACAGGCTACGGCGTGATTGCGCTTCAAACATCCAAATATTTTTACTTTCGCATCTTATACTATTAGTAGGAAGTAGAATGAAAAAGTTCGCTCAACTCACCCATTTATATAACCAAAGCTTTTTAATTTGCCAGTATTTTAGCAGTCAAGATGGCGTTTCTTCTCGGTCGAACCTTGAAAGCTTTCTCGCTCTCTAAACTTTGAAATTTATGGCTTTTATTCTGTCGGTGGCAATAATATCTGGTCTTTGCGATCACAAAAATAAAGTGAGAAAGTATAGTTGAGAGTAACAATTCTAGAACAGTATACCATGTCTATTACTGCCGTGAAGCAACATCGCTGTGTTTCGGTTTGAAAGGTATTGATGCTGTTGAAATTACTGGCGCGTGAGGCTAAGCATCTGTTCGCCTCAAGTTGATGGATGCAAGCCAGTGCATCATAGGGCACGTGCGTGACCTACAAGAAAACGCTTTGTTATAGACGATAGTTACCACTTGTAATCAGTACCATGAGCTCTGTCTGGCTCTGTCTCTGGTTCTGGTTTTGAGCCAGACAGAGCTCATGGTAGGCCATATGTTTTTTCCATCGGTAAGTTGTAAAAAAAGGTGATATAGAAAATAGAAAACGTTTTTTCAAACCACCCCAACTACACAAATGGAATCAAATTTTATCATAAAAATACTCATATAACTTGAGTACAAAGTGAAAACTGCCTGCCACTGAATAAGACAAAAGACTGACTTATAACTACTTCAAGTCACTATCCCGTAAATAGTTCTTGGCAAGTTCTAACCAAAACTTAAGCTATGGTTTTCCACAAATTGCAACCATCAAAGACAAACGACTGTTTATCATAATACATAGAACTCATAGTTTTGAATGTAGTACTTTTACCTTCGATAGTGCCCAATTTATCATCCAAATTTTTTGAATTTGTAAAAGAGCTCAGACTCGGGACGCTCTTGATGTGTTAATTTTATTTTAATTTGGATTAATCGTGCCATTTTCTTTTCTGCATTTAGGGGGATGAAAAGTGACGTGTTGCTCTCAAGTGCAAAGATTTTTCCTTCCAAAGAGATTCCTTCGCTAACGCTCAGGATTCAATTTTTAACCACTCGCTTGCACGGTCATCAAAATTTAGCACGCGGTTCAAAAGCAACTTTGCACTCTTGTATAACAAATAACAATTTTACCCATCTCATTCACGATACGATAAGAACATATCGATTAGATATTAAATCTTATCAAAAGACTAGAATTTTCTCTACCTCAACACATCGCTAGTTATTTTTGAAGTGAAGTAAACTTTAGCAGAAAGTTGACAAAAGAAAGGAAAAAATTTCCTTTGGCTCTATGTATTTTTTTGTTTTCTAAATGTTATAACAAGACGTTTGGTCACCACTTCATAGAGACCCGGGCTTAGACAATAGCAAAACACTCGACTCCCAAAAAGCGATGCAAGTAATCGCTAAGTTTAAAACTACCCGCGCTAAAGACTTGAAGTAATAAAGCCAGTTAAGGCGCCCCCTGTCGGCCCGAAAGCTGAAGCACCTGGGACACAGTGATAATGAAACTAATTTACTAGATCCAGCCCTCGACAGAGCTAAGAATATGAGGATAAGCGAGTTTACAGAAGAAATTGAATGTTTTTAGTGAAATTATGGAAGGTCACTCAAGTTTTTAATGACGCTGGCAAAATTGTATCCTATTCAGCACAACACAACACAGGGTGGGGGAGTAAATTCTAAGAATGCTTGAGTAAAATATAAACTAAGGAAAACTGAGCAAAAATCAGGAAAGAAAAGTTAACTTTCTTAAACATCTTAAAAAGAGCTTAAAGGCTTTAGAGTCAGCTGTATTTTCTAAAATAATTGTCATGTCCATGTTTTTTTAATTGCAGGTTTTAAGAAGCGACTTTGAATCCAGTCAGGATTAAAATATTCTCTTTCGCTGAATGCAGTTGATACCTTTGAACTGCACTGAATGAGCTGATAAGACCCGTATTTCATAAAAAATCCTGACGTCATAGTGACGTAGTGAGTTTTTTATGCACAAGACACCAATGCAGCAAGGTTCGAAAATTGAATTTTTAAATTCGGAATTTGAATTTTAGCCATAGTCCAGTAGCCAGAAGAATATGCCCTTCGATAATTCTAAAGTTCTAAAGTTGCTATTGTTCTATCACAGCACAGATAAGTAATCGACACAGAGTTTCATAATTCTTTATTTTTTACGCTGGATATGTGGTTATTTGCGTGAAATGCACAGACCTGGTATAATTTTTGTAATGGCATAATTATTGTGTTTAATAATTTTATATTATATAATTATGTATAAGTACGTAAATTATTTGTATGTTTCATAAATCTATCATAATATTCCCTCCATAAATAAATTCCACTAAGTATGTAAATATTCAGTTTTGGTTGTATTTTATTTATATTTATTAATTATGTGTGATGTCACCCTTTTTGGCCCTGCCTGAAAACCAGCGTTGCTTGACATGGTAGCTACTACCATAACAAGCAGCAAAAAGCTGAGTCAGGGCCTATTTGACATAATCTTTCTTTTATCCATTCAGCACAGGACGGGACTGGTTGTGCCCAGTTCTGTTGTATGATTACTTAATTACCTTCATAGGTAGCCTGCCTGCCTGCCTTCAGTTGTCCGTTCTGTGTGTTTTATTTCGTATACCTACTTATGTCAAATAAATATATTTTCTTTCTTTCTTTTTTTCTTTCTAAAGTTTTTTATTTTCTCTGGGTGGATAACTTTAATGAATTCATTGCTATGTACAAAAATGCTAACAGTTTAGAGCTATGCAATAGGTATTAAGTAGGTATTTCTTATTATTTCATATTACAACAATGATATAAAATTTTAAGTTAAATGTTTTACTGTTTCTTTATTAATACCATCTAAACTATATATTAGTGGAAATGCTAACAGATAGGTACTGTGGAACAATGGAAAACTGAAAATGTCCCGTAACTTGAATGAGTTACGGGACATTTTCAGTTTTCCATAAAAAAAATTGTTTTTCAAATAATTTCCTATACGCTTATAGGTATTGGTTACACCATACAACAAAAGTTCTAACAACTGAGTAATATGCTGCACAAGTAATTGTATTTTTACTTTGCGATATGCGAAATATTGAATTTAAATTTAAAATTTTGTGCCTACATATTCGTAATAATAAACTATGCTTCCATACAAAAGATTCAACAAATACGTGCTATGCCTTTTGTTTAATAAATAAAGTACAATGAGTTACGGGACATTTTCAGTTTTCCATTGTTCCACAGTACCTATCTGTTAGCATTTCCACTAATATATAGTTAAGATGGTAATAATAAAGATACAGTAAATCATTTAATTTAAAATTTTATATTATTGTTGTAATATAAAATAATATAGGAAATACCTACTTAATACCTATTGCATAGCTCTAAACTGTTAGCATTTTTGTACATAGCAATGAATTCACTAAAGTTATCCACCCAGAGAAAATAAAAAACTTTAGAATTATCGAAGGTTATGTGGAAAAAATATTGTATCTCTACTGGACTACCAGTGAACAGATACAGTCGTTACTTTTTTTGGGTTCATGATCATTATAGCTACTTAGACCGATGATAGGAGTAGTAGCAGTATGGACCCTCAATAAAAAGATTAATATAATATAAATCAAAGTTTTTTTAGAAACCAAGACTTAAACTAAAACTAAAATATCCATTCAATTTAAATTAAGAACTCTATGAAAACTTGGTCTGCAATAAATCTTTTCAATTAATTGGTGAAATGGTGGAATCTTTGACGAAGCTCTAAGGGCTTGACTCTTTAAAAAGCTTATATACACACAGAAAAAAATGGGTCAACAAAGTCACAATAAATGCATTGTCAGAAATTTTCTGTCGGAGCAACTAAATACTCTGTTTCTTTAGCAGAAAGAGCTTTGTTGAGTTCAGCAACGTTTTTATTGTCCGCTGATTTTCCTTCATTTAATGTGCAAGGAACAATTTAGCTTTGTCCTTACATCAAAAACGTTATAGGTGTGTCAATGTGAACATTGTTAATAAATCTAACAAAGTAACTATAGTCGTTGCATTTAACTACCATTTGACATGCAATAGATACGTTGCTGTAATGAAAATGGAACGTTGCTAGCGTGACAATGTGAACATTGTTAAAAAACGTAGCAAAGTAACTATAGCTGTGGCATTTGAGTACTTTTTGTCATACAATAAGTATGTTTTTGAGGTGAAAATGGAACGTTGCAAGTGTGTCAATGTGAACATTGTTAGTAAAGAAAACTAACAAAAAAGCTGCTTACTAAATTTAGAACTAGATGGCGTGACTAAAATTGTAACGATCCTAGAACGCGCTGACGAAAACACACGGCGTTTCCTTATATTGTAGAAGTGGTTTTATGAAATTGTATTCAACGGATTAATGAATCCGTTGATATGACTGGAGTTGATCCGATGAATGCATCGGATCAACTTCGGTCTTATCAAATCTTCTTTTTTTACTCCTCACACTTGGGGTCTTTCGTACCTACTAGTTGTACATTTTTAGTCCTTCGTTTTCGAAATTAGTTCCGCTGACAAAAGATACATTGCTGTAGTATCAAAACACGCCTTATTGATAAAATATAAACATTGTTGCAATGACAACTTGATCCATGACAATAAAAACATTGACGCACGGACTATACACCATGGTGGGCTCTCCCCTGTTAAAGTTTTATTGTTGGAACCAACAATATTTTTTTCTGAGTGTAAGCAGCTATAACTGTAATAATCAAGTTTTTTCTTGGATATAAATAAATAAATATTGTGGACAATCCACACAACACTATCTGGCCCCAAACTAAACAGAGCTATGGGAACCAAGAAGCTGATATATTACTTATTTAATTAATTTTTTTTGAGGAAAAATCTGCGTTTTTGATAATTTCCCAAACCCAAGAGTTTTAAACCTATTAAAACTTTTTTTTTTTTTTTTTTATGCCATTGCTGGCAGACGAGCAGACGGGCCACCTGATGGAAAGTAGTCACTATGGAACTTCGGGAACTAAACATAAGCTATCATTTTCTAGTGAGTATATGAAAAGCATATTCATAGTTCTGTGAGTATATGAAAAGTACTTGTAACAATATACCCATCGAACTAAATTAAACGTAGGTACCGCGAGCATCCCGCAATCAAACCAAACACTGCTTACTAAATTATTCAAAAACTTCGACCTTAGCACCAGTTTGGACGTGAACATCGCGAGTCCGCGAGTCAAAAAATCAAAATAATAATTAAAACAAATAGTTAAATCAAAATAAATAAATAAAAAAAATCGTTAGCCCCGATTTTGTAGGGAGAATCGATGAGCGCCCCTGGCGGGATTGCAAGAACTAAATATGTTTGTACGTAACATTCGTAAGTCATAACATGATAATATTTTTCAGATTCGTTTTCTGTAATTTCGGGAAGGAACGTAGCTTTTTGATTTTAATTGTTTTTCTGGTGTTATTTTGAGCTCTGTTGTGTAACTTCGGTGGTATTTTAATAACCAACATTACTTGAGGTCTTAGCTCAGTGTTAGCAGTTGGAATTAAAGTGTATATTATGTGATATTCTGATTTGATCGAAAATGTTTCAGATGGATTTGGAAAAAACGGCCATATTTTTTCCAAAGACAATTAGATAGGGCCGACCTGACAGACGACTGACGATTTGACGGAAAAATATTTTATCTATGTAATATATTATCATCATTCTCATTGAACTACTCGACACTGGCAAAATTGATCCGAAAAGGACAGTTGCCTTATAGTGGGCATTCCACGCAACACCATATAGCCTCAAACTAAGCAGAGCTTGTACACAAGGATACGCATCAGACTATACACTGCTAGCTCTTATGTCGTTGTAGTAAGCGTCATTTTTCTTTGTTTTTCGGTAACTTGAGCTGTATCCCACTGTACTATGGGAACCCGATAGCTGATTTATAATACTTACATAATTTTTTTTTGGAAATGATTTATAATAAAAATATAACACATAAGATTCCAACTAGAATATTTCAAATAAGATAAGATGAGATAAGATTATGCTTTATGGAACAAGATCCAGTTTGTACATGATTCATCAATAGAAAAACGATAACATCTGCAGAAGTTAAGGCTCGAACACACCTAGTTCGCTGGCGGTAGCGATCAGTGAAACGCTGTCTAATATCGTTTTCAGATTTAAGATTTGACAGCGATATTTGACAGCGTTTCACTGATTGCTACCGCCAGCGAACTAGATGTGTGCAGGCCTTTAAAGAACTGTGTCGCTATTTTGAACTATCAGAAACTAATGCTAACCTGAAGCAAAGGCTCCAAGTTCAGAATAACAGTGCGTCGGACCAGACTGACTCGTGAAATTTTAACTACAGCGATGTTCAGTTCAGTTCAGTTTTATTTGCACTGAAGTGTACGATCCGTTGCGGAGCAAACTTTACCTGCGGCTGTTCGAGCGGGTCAACAGCAATGTTGACTCGTACACTGCGAGCAAAATAATTGGATGTGTCATACATAACGTTGATCAATATTGTATGTTTCAATAATAATTGTGTTGTTTCAATGGACGGCACAGAAATTATTGAAAATACTGAGAATTTTTATACAGAGTTGTAAAAATCGCGAGGTATATTTTTATTTTTAACTGGTGATCCAATCCTCGAATACCATTAAAAAAATTGCTAATTAGCATTTAAATGACATATTGAGTTCATCATTATCAGCCAAAAAAGGTCAACTGCTGGACATTAGGGCTTGCCTATACATTTTCTACGAGGCTATGCTCTGTTATGAGCGATGGTTCCTTTTTTTTATACAAGTCTGTGTGAGTGTTGATTAAATAAATCCTACGTCGAAACGGCACACACACAGTATCTTATACCTTTAAACGAGAAAATCTTGTATATATATATTTAGGATCTCATAAACTGCGCCAACGATTTTCACGAAATTTAGTATGCAGGGGTTTTCAGGGGCGATAAATTGATCTAGATTTTGAAATATTCATTTTAAGAAAATGATTATTTCACCCTGAGTTCAATAATTAAACATAAACTGAATATGTGACTGCTCCTGCCATCTATTGACGATTGTGAGCAACTAACTGCAAGTATATCCAGCAGATGGCGTTGTTCAGTAAGAATATAAGCCAGTAAAGATAATATGACTCTTAAGATTTCCTAAAATACCAATTAACAATAAAAAATACCGAGCGAAGCTCGGTCACCAATTGCTAGTAATACACTGATGAGTACTCACACAGACTCAAAACCAGAGCCAGAGACAGATCTAGTGGTAGGCTTACAGTTGTATAAAAAAAAATCCTTCACTAAACAAGCTCCTATGAACTAATGAATGTGCCTACGTTTAAACAATTCAACATAACGGACCAAATATCTGATAAGCCTTTGTTCAGCTTTTGTTTGAATATAAAATAGGTTCAGCCATCCGTAGCGACCGAATTTTAAACACCTACAACTCTATTGAATTGTTTTGTGAATTGATTTCAATGAATTCGAATGCTGTTAATATCTTAGATAGGGGTAGTTATAAAGGGTTGGGTAATTTGGATATGTGCCGAGAACCATGGTATTTTGGATTCACCATGCTTCAAGGAATTTTTCAAAATTGATGATTTTAACCTTCGGCATACAAGGTGAAAAAAAATCCTCACCCATACAACGTGGGGTTTAATTACCTAACCCAAAAAGAAATTGTCTCTTCTGCGTGTGTGCTACAGCTAGGTACTAAAAAAGTCAAGTTATTTGATTGCGTTTTAATACAAAATCAGCGCAATTTAAAAGTGCTGGGTTTAAAATAACCCCACTTTGTATGCCAAGGGTTAAGTGGTAATATTCTATATGATTCATAGGTCACACACGTCAGTGCGTGACCTACGAGGCAAAGCTTTGTTATAGGCGATGGTAGCCACTTAACATCAGGTGGGCCATATGTTTGTTCCATCAGCTAGTTGTGTATAAAAAAAGTTCAGCCTCACGTGCCAGTAATTTCAACGGCACCCACACCCTTCAGCCGAAACACAGCGATG
This sequence comes from Thera britannica, assembly GCA_939531255.2. Lineage (NCBI taxonomy): Eukaryota > Metazoa > Arthropoda > Insecta > Lepidoptera > Geometridae > Thera > Thera britannica. The sequence continues at coordinate 13,527,728 of OW618034.2, read as the reverse complement.
CTGCTTCACGGCAGGAATAGGCATAGTAGTACTTCCCCGGACGAGCCACACACAAAGAGCTCTACTACTACTGATGATACCTTTCCTGTAGCCTACCTCAAGCTCAGTCTGGCTCTGTCTCTGGCTCTGATTTTGAGTCTGTGTGAGTTCTGATCAGTGGATTATACTGCGCGTGTTACGTTTCAAGGCCTGCACACACCTAGTTCGCTGGCGAACGCGATCAATGAAACGCTGTCAAATATCGCTGTCAGATTTGAGATTTGATAGCGATATTTGACAGCGTTTCACTGATCGCTACCGTCGAATCGACGCCCAGAGCCAGACAGAGCTTGTGGTAGGCCTATAGATATAACTTCCAGTGTGTTGAGGCACACCCTCATAGTGAGGGTTTCTTGAGATTAATGCCTCAATTCCACTAATGGCTTATTACTTGAAGCTCGCAGTTCGGGTAGTGGCTCAAACATTTGAGACAAACTTGTGAATACTTGATTGAAAGTAATGGATGTGATTTAATTAAATTAATTTAGTTTTGAAGTGCTATAGGGCAGGTATTTGATTGAAACTAGTTGTTCTTTGCAACTTTGTCTAAATATAATCTATGTTCTTAAAATCTAATTATAGGTTTATAATTTAAATAAAATCATGATATATGTACCTTACTCCAATAAATAAATTAATATTTGCTAACTGCTACTCACGAATCAATAAAAAAAACAGAATAACAAAACAAAAATGCATAAGTATTATAGGTATTAATGATTACGGAAGCAAGTGGGAGGGGGGAAGAGGTTTGCTTACTTTTGCTGACAAGGGGAAGGAGGTGGGTAAATCTATATTTATAAAAGAAAGTCGTGTTAGTTACACTATTTATAACTCAAGAACGGCTGAACCGATTTGGCAGAAAATTAATGGAAAGGTAGCTTAGAACCGGGAGAAGGACATAGGATACTTTTTATCCCGAAAAAGCAACGGGAACGGGGTGTTACGGGAACGGGCGAGCGAAGCCGCGGGCGGCCACTAGTATATGTATAAAATCTGCTAACGTAATACTTGAATGGTATAACCTGATTTATTTCGATGAATTGAAAAGTTAACTTCCTCCTTTGTGGAAGTTGGTTAAAAATATGAAAGCCGTATTTCACCAAAGATATGAGATAACGTCGGCAAAAGTATGAAAACATGTTAGCGGCATAACTATCGACCATTTTCTTTTTAACTTTTTTGGCTCTCAGCCTAACAATATCAGTTCACTATCATCTATAAAGTCTTAAACGGATGGTTATATTAACCATTACTTTAATAATTTGATTTTGAGAGGAAAGGAATTGTAACAAAATATTTTAAGGCACGGCCACACCAAGGCGATAACATGACAGCGATGCTTGTATTGCTGTCCTTTTATCCGGCTGGTGGATGTAGCCATTACCATCCCTTATTAAATGGTTGCTGTATATCTGGTTGCTGTTTAACTGGGCCAATTTCAATAAATTTGGTAAAAAAATTACCATTTTACCGTAAATTGGTTGAAATTGGCCCATGGTCCATGGTGTCTGCTTATTCCTAACTGACAAAAAAGTCATACAATTCCTGACATCAAATTTAATAAAAATATAAGGGAAAAATTTCAACAAATATGTCAGAAATCAGCTGGTCGAATTGAATAGAACAAAACTCTACGTGGTGGACTTTGGGCTCAGACGTTATTTTTCTCAACTCGCTGGGAAAACATTCTAGAACTGTATTGGAAATGCTACTGACACTTCCTGGAGGAAGTAATCATCTACCACAAGAAATAGCTATTTCTGGTCTATGTTGACTGGAAATAACATCTAGAGGATCCACATAATGAAAATACTTCAATTCAAAAATAGTAATTCGAATCTTAGATAAGGAGACCACCGTTGGTAATCCACAGCATATTAAATTTAAAAAAATATTAAATATTTGTATCACAGCTAAGTGAGTCGTGGTGCCAGTTCCACACGAACAATCCTGTAAAATATGGTAAAATATTACGGCGTGGTTGCCACAGTTTTTTTGTATGATCTTTTTCCAAACAAAACTATAAAATTGCTGTGAAGTTCCAGTGTGGTGGCACTCCAACTTAGACGTAGGCAATACCAAAGCAAAAGTTTCAAAGACTATTCAGCCACTGCTGGGTATACAATCATAGGTCTCCCTAAATACACCACTTGGTCTAGTTTTGTGCCTCTCCGACCAAATCATCCGACCAACGGGCGGGTGGCGGGTGGAACTGCCTCGTGGTCGCTATGCATGTCAAATTCAAAATATTTATATAAATTTAAATATGGTTAGACAGGTTATCTCCCGGTCTATACCCGTTAATCCGGACTCGAGGTAATTCGAGTGGCTGGCAATCTTCATACGAGAATCGGGATGAATGTTCGAAGCAGAATATTTACCTGCGGATGTAGAATGTAATCCTACCCGATGAGGGAGGGGAAAACTGTCGCAATGACAATATCGATAGAACTCAATCGTTTAAAACATACCTAGTCAATTAGTTTTTACGAAACCGTGATGAAAAAAAACATCTAAAAGGCCATATTGAAACAAATCTGCAAAAACTTTAAACGTTACTCTTACCAACAGTGGCAGAGTTCGTTTTAATTTTTAAACATAATTAAGTAACTTATTATGTTAAAAATTTAAGAGGTCGCATTTATTGGATTCGCACTTAAAATCCTTTCACCACACTGTTTCAAAAGAACTAGCAACACAACGAATGACCACCGAAGTAATGTATACAGTCAAAGGAATGAATAAGAAAAAAAATTGACATATTTGCAGTAATTCAGTTGATCGACATACAAATTCTAACATATAAACACAGCCGTAGTACTTTTGATTACTACAGCGGGCATCAGACAGTTTTACTTGCTTATTAAAAATAAAGTTGAATCTAAATGGTTTTATCGATAAAAGCTCATCTCTATTAATAATCGATATTGCATCAAATTTCCCGAAGGAGTCTGAATGTTGTGAATCTCACAAGGCGAATATTATTTTTAGTCTTATTTCTGTCGAGAGTTGTCTTATTGTGAGCCAATCTTTATACTTAGAACAGAAAAACCTAAATAGGTGGGTACTACTTTACAAATTCCAGTTAATGACAACATCAGCTTTTTTTTATCATTTAATGCATGCATTCATAGCGTCAGATATTTATAATGTCTTATTTTTTTAAATAACGGTGCTGGTTACACTCTAATAGCCCCTTCCCACTGGTGCGTGATGTCGCGCACCAGCCCGCACCAGCACGCACGACACACCATGGTAACGGTCTCGTGCGCCGAGGTGCGCGGTAGCACAGGAGCATTTTCTGTGTGCGTTGCCGTCGTGCGTCGCCGTGCGCGTTGCGGGCTGGTGCGTGATATCGCGCACCGTAGGAAGGCGGCATAAGAAGTACAGTTGTAGGCAATAAATATTGCACATCGGCTTTTTTATTTTCAGAGAGCGCTATCTTTTTCTGACGCACACTACGCTCTATGAAACCGAAATTAGCCGATGTGCAATATTTTTTGCCTACTACCATGCTTAGTACCTACTCATTCTTTGTAATATGTGAGTGCATTGTTTGTTGTTCTAAATAAAAAATATAAAACAGTAATCAGCAGGATAAAAATATGCACCTGAAGATCATACCCGAAAATTTTCCATTAATTTCTCCGATAAATGGGTAAAGAAGAAGTCGAATAATGAAGGTTTTTCCAACCACCAACAGCCCACGACATTTGTATCAGGTTTCGGTCACTATTTAACTAGCCCGTTGCCGAGCAAGTAAGTATACCACTTCGCAGCAGACAGATTCCCAAAAATCCACCAGCTTTGATGTAAGGATTTGCAATGCAAATGAGCAGTGGCACCTATTAGCTTAATGGACGTCCGAGCCCCAATGAAAGCAACGGCTCGACTTGAATCAATCAGAGTGTGGTACTATATACACTACCACAGAATACTAGAACCTCACGGAAGAGAGGTTAGTAAGGCGATCATGAGCTGTTTGTTTTAGACTCGCAGAATAAAGAACAGAGGTTCATATTATATTATCATCATAAGCCTGAATAATGTATTACATACACACCACCCACCACCAATAACATAATATTTTACTAAGTAATTTAGTAGTAGCAGAGCTCTTTGTGAAGGGCTCGTCCAGGGAAGTACTATCAACATGCCCATTTTTGCTCTGCAGCAGCATCACTGTGTTTCGGTTTGAAGCGTGTGGGTGCCGGTAAAATTACTGGCATGTGAGCCTGAACATCTGTATGCTTCAAGATGATGGACGCAAGGCACTGCATCATAGGGCACATTTCTGACGTGCGTGACCTACGAGGCAATGCTTTGCTATAGGTGATGGTTACCACTTAGCATCAGGTGGGCTATATGCTTGTTCCATCAGCTTGTATGAAAGAAAAAATGCCAGAAAATTTCAAGTATTTTTTTTTACTGACGGAACTGTTGCAACAATAATAAAAAGTGACCTCCCATCTATTATTTGGTTACTGTGTCACTAAATCAAGTGCGGTAACCAAATAGCCGGTTACTTAGAGGTCCACAAAGTCACCAAACCACTAATAAACCAACCCGCAAGTGTCAGCCAGTAAGTGCCCTTACCTGTGCCCATATCCAATTAACAGACCATAATCTGATAACCAAAATTACGTTACCAATCGCACAAATCGGTTCATAGCGCCTCGGTGACTACGGGCAACATGAAACACGATTATGGTGCCCTTACCATCGGTTTCTCTCATAATTGAATTGACTATAAAAATGATAGGAACCAAGCCGTAGTTTGTTGCCTGTTCTTCTAGGCTTGGTCGCGTGGAACTGGCACCTAGACTCACCTTGAAGGTCACGCATGTTGAGAACATGCCTTAAGTTGACACTGCACTCGTGCTCTTCAAACCAGCGGTTCTTCCCTTTTTCATACAACTTGCTGATGGAACAAGAATATGGCCCGTTACGCGGTAACCATCACCGATAGCAAACCATTGCTTCGTAGGTCACGCACTTCAGGAACTTAGGCATGCAGATTTTCTGCCTCACGTGCCATTAATTTCACTTTGCACTATTTGGTATTTGTACTTTGCCTGTGGAGTCCTTCATCGAGCCCTACTAGTTCTTGTAATATAAAATGTAGAATACAACTTAGCTACAAGTACCCTTTGAAAGATTCAGACTGCGTCGTATTGAATGTTCGATAAAGTCTTCAAAGCTTAAGGAGATTGCACAGTCGCGTGCATCTGCTCCCGGCATTTCTATAACAGACGTCTTTGTACTCAATAATATTATTGTACATTTTATAGTCAGCACCCCCCTCTAACTTCTAAAATAAGAGAATGATAAGACTAAAAAATTTATATGTTGTACATTACTATGCAAACTTTCAACGATATTTGGTTTGAACGAGATCTAGTCAGTAGTTTTTTTTTATTCGTCTTAAATCGTAAACCTTTCGACAAGAACCTTTATATTATGTTACTTGATGCTACGGAACCCTTCATGGGCGAGTCTGACTCGCACTTGGCTGCTTTTTTAGGGTTCCGTAGCCAAATAGCAAAAACGGAACCCTTATAGATTCGTCATGTCTGTCTGTCTGTCTGTCTGTCTGTCTGTCTGTCCGACCGTGTCACAGCCATTTTTCTCCAAAACCATAAGAGCTAGACTGATGAAACTTGGTAAGTAGATGTATTCTGTGAACCGCATTAAGGTTTTTACACAAAAATAGAAAAAAAACTATAAATTTTGGGGGTCCCCATACTTGAAACTGAGACACAAAATTTTTTTTTTCATTGAACCCATTCGTGTGTGGTATCTATGGATAGGTCTTCAAAAATGATTTTGATGTTTCTAATATTGTTTTTTTCTAAACTGAATAGTTTGCGCGAGAGACACTTCCAAAGTGTAAAAAAGTTGGTCCCTCCCCCTCTAACTTCTAAAATAAGAGAATGATAAAACTAAAAAAAATATATGTTGTACATTACTATGCAAACTTCCAACGATATTTGGTTTGAACGAGATCTAGCGAGTAGTTTTTTTTTATACGTCATAAATAGTAAACCGCAATTTACCTTTCGACGAACTACAAAAACCTTTATATTATGTTAATTGATGCTACGGAACCCTTCATGGGCGAGTCCGACTCGCACTTGGCTGCTTATTTTAAGCATTGTCGCGTGGAATTGGCACCTAGACTCAACTAGCTCGTTTCACAGATCTCCTTGTGATCTACTGAATGAATATAATTATATTTGACTTTGGTTTTAATGATATACAAAGTCAAACTAAACGACCGATCTGAAGACGAGATTCAATAAATCGGCATTCGAATTCGGCAAATTAGAAGGTTTTTAAGAAAAAACGACTAATAATTAATTAGTCGTTTTTACTTAAAAACCTTCTTATTTGCCGAAACCCAACTTCTTGCCTAAGTGAGTCTACTATAAAAAAGCAGCCAAGTGCGAGTCGGGCTCGCCCATGAAGGGTTCCGTAGCATCAAGTAACATAATATACAGAAAATAAACAGGAAACAGGTTCTTGTAGTTCGTTGAAAGGTAAATTGCGGTTTACGATTTATGACGTATAAAAAAAAAACTACTGGCTAGATCTCGTTCAAACCAAATATCGTTGAAAGTTTGCATAGTAATGTACAACATATATTTTTTTTAGTTTTATCATTCCCTTATTTTAGAAGTTAGAGGGGGGGGGACCAACTTTTTTGAACTTTGGAAGCGTCTCTCGCGCAAACTATTCAGTTTAGAAAAAAATTATATTAGAAACCTCAACATCATTTTTGAAGACCTATTCATAGATACCCCACACGTATGGGTTCGACGAAAAATTTTTTTTTGAGTTGCAGTTTGAAGTATGGGGACCCCCAAAATTTATAGTTTTTTTTCTATTTTTGTGTAAAAATCTTAATGCGGTTTACAGAATACATCTACTCGCCAAGTTTCATCAGTGTAGCTCTTATGGTTTCGGAGAAAAATGGCTGTGACACGGTCGGACAGACAGACAGACAGACAGACAGACAGACAGACAGACAGACAGACAGACATGACGAATCTATAAGGGTTCCGTTTTTGCCATTTGGCTACGGAACCCTAAAAAGTATCTGAACTCCGTTCTATCAAACCAGTTTCTTTTTTAAAACCTCAGCTGGAATATAGTTGATTTCTTTTTAATTTCAAAAATCGTTTGCCGCATTGCCCGCTGAAATGTATTACAGTAATAGGTGAGGTCCGCTTCCAGTTATCGGCAAAATGGATTCCAAGGCAGCGTTCGGTTTAAAATTGGATGTTATTTAGGTCGTATTGGCTGGCTGGTCCATTGTGGAATTGTACCTGAACCAAACGAAAGTAGTTTATATTTTTCATTTTAGCTTAGTATGTTGTGAAATTCTTGCAACTTTTGTCACTTTAGTACTCTTGTATAGAACTAACATACTTTACTATTTCTACAGTTGAAATATATTAATTATGTAGAGATTTAGATTTCTACGATATGCCGATTTCCTTCACTGTTTGTGAGTACAGACATAGTGCACATACATTTTTCGACAGAAAAACTCATTGGTACACGACTGGCTTTAAGCCCACGACGTTAGGATCGGAAGGCGGGATCGCTACCACTAATACAAACAAACAGTGCTCTCATGCTGATGATGAGATCTCTCGAGAGATGAGAAAGAGATGTGGGGTTGGCACAAAATGTTCCCTTCTTTCATTCTCCTCAATCGACCGTCATCTCTATTCACTTCTTTCTTATCCATATCATTTATCATACTGATCATCCATCTTTTCTTTGATTATATACCTCGGCTCACATGACTTTCATCCCTTCTTAAGACATGGCCATACCACGCCATCCTGTTCAATTGCACTCTTCAATTTTTCTGTCACGGTGCTACTTTCAGACTTAGAGCAAAGATTATTTTCAATTTTTGATCCTTATCCTTTCCGTATAGGTCCGCCTAATCATGTTAGTCGCTTCAGCTCCATTTTCTCGAGCAAACTTACGGTAATTCCCCCATTATCGCGCGCGAGGGAGCGGATAATAATGAACTGTATTACGACGCCCGTCATGTTGTATGTCAGGCCATGTGGTGGCTGCATCATATATCAAGACACGCTATGAAAGCTTTGTTATGAAGGGAGTCTTCTGGAACTTTGGATTTTGTACTTGAGCATAGTAACTTGGATTCTTTGATGATAAGGGATGGGCATACATATAATTTCATCATTTTTTCATTTTATTTGGATAATGAAACAGTATCACAATCTTTTCTTCTGAAATTTAAGAGCTCAGCTCTTGTCCGGGATCTGCGCTGTAGGTCGTTGGTTCGTTCCCCACCGAAAACAAATATTTGAGTGAACACAGATGTTTGTTTTTTGTCTGGGTGTTATACTGGGTACTTTTTAAGATGGGCGGTGATGGCCAAGTCCAAAACCACGAGAAGTAGGGAAAAATGGTGAAAGGAGTCATGCCCTTGATTTATAAAAAACAATAACTGCATGTTTCATATTTTTCAAAAACCTTTTACTTTTGCCCTCAGGCATTTGCTCTTCACGCGCAAATAATCTTCTATATCCTTATTTATTTATCCTCAGCCTTGACAAAGTACCTACTGCTTAAAGCGTGGCCTTCCTTGTAAGGGCACAGATGTTAATGCTAGCAGCTAAGAACTTTCTTTCTCAAGAGAATAAGTACATAATGGTATGTTTCTGCGATCGAACGAAGCAAGCATCAATATTTTATGCACCCCGAAACTTTGACTTCAGTTCAACCTTGATCTTTCAAAAAGCTATCACCGCTATTATCATGCCGTTAAAGGTGTCTTGGTAAACTTACGAAGTATTTCAAAGTGATACAACGGAATAAATATATATTTTGATTAAGAATTTGAATTAATTGATAGACTTGATCAAAAACCATTACCAACGAGTATGCTTTTGGTTTTCACAATGATAAAATTGCAAGTTTTTTAATGACTTTTTACCTACGTTAGTATATTAAAGTATTATTTATGCGCGACTTTGTAGTTACTACTCCGGATTAACTCTTTTACAAACAGCTCTACAACTAAGATTTTTATAATGTCCCAAAAGTCAAGATTCTAGTGGGATTTGAACACGCGACCTTCACTTTGGTACGGGGGTTCTCTCTTAAGAAGGAATCACACTGGCGACTCTCCATACAAACGTAGCCCCTATTTCCTCCCTCTCAATATCACATCCAATTCATATTTCATATAAATCATATGAGGGTCATATTTTCTTTATCAATAAGTTTCTAAAAAAAAGGAAAACATACGAGCACGTATATAGCAGATCTGGATTTTATGAGACAAAATGGTTACTCTAGAGGCATTATCCAGGGAGGAAATAGGGGACTACGTTTGTATGGAGAGTCGCCTGTGTGATTTCCACTTAAGTGTAGTAAATACTATAAAATTAATGCAAAAGATCAACTACTGCTAGCCAACCAAAACTTACATTTAGAAAATAGCTGTCGACTGATGACTGACGTCTGTCTTATGACGGTTGTCGTTTTCCAAGCAAGCAAAGCTAAAAGAAAGTATAAAAGACTGCAATAGCTTCCGTTTTAATAATATATTAGTTTTCCAACCTGCCTAATGGTTTTATGTCTGCAGTCAAAGATGATGTGGAATTGAAGGTATTGTTATGAAAAAGTAAGGGAACGCCTGTGGCTTTGTGTGCTTTACAAACTTATATTTATGCTGGGAGGGTCCCAAATACTTTGCTATCATATTTTTTTCCGTCTTAGAGTCATCATCATCATCAGACTGAAGAAGTCCACTGCTGGACATAGGCCTCCCCTACACATTTCCAGGACAAACGATTCTATAACCTTCCTATCCTTCGACTTCCCTCGATCTTAATCGTCGGTCCATCTGGTGGGTGGTCACCATTCGAAACCACCAACTTTTATTCCCCAATGGTTGTCGGTTCTTCGAGCTATATGACCTGTCCATTGCCACTTCAACTTACTAACTCTACGAGCTATGTCGGTCACCTTAGAGGTGGGTCTTTTTTTTCTTACATAGTTTAGGCTTGCGTTTGACCGCAATCTCACCTGATGTTAAGTGATGATGCGGCCGACAGTGTAGCACGCTTACCTTAAGTCTTGGAGTAGAATGGTCCAAAATAATTAAGAAAATTGTTTTATTTAACAGATATCGTTACTTTGAGGTAAGCCCTCCCCCAAGCATACTGCCATTCTGTTTAGTGGTTACCGCAACAGAAGGTTTGCCACGCTCGCAGATGAAAGAGAGAAAAGATTATCCAGTAATGGACTTATTAAGCTTCTTCTTCTTATCGTAGCAAAAGTTCTTTTGAACCAGTGTGGTGAAAGGATTAAAAAAAAACTACTTTCGTGCAACTTTTTAGGTTCTAACGTATAGTGACTACGAAGAATAGAAAAACTAAAAGTGATTTATTTATTTATTATATAAGTTAAATAAGAAGTCTAAATTACGCAGGTAGGTATCTGAAAAAAAATCGGTTTCTGTAAAATCGGTTTACTGACTGATACACAGAGAAAATACACAGATGTTGAACGCTGCCGAATGGAGGCCGATTGTGCCGCTTTGTTGCTCGTTCCGCGCTCTCGCTTGCACTTCAAGCCTTAAATGGAACGCCTCCGAGCGAGGTAACGCCGCATGAGTCATTTTTTTTCGTGCGTGCAGCCGGCTCCATCGAATTATAAGACTTTGTCACGTCAAAAAAAGAACACGCATGGTCTATTCATTGAACCTTATTTTATATCGATTTGTAAAACAGACTGGACCACCCACTGCACATGAATAGTACAAATAACTAATATTAATAAAAAAGTCATCATTCTCTTTTTAATAAATAGGGGAAAATTAACCTGATAAAAATATCATTAATCTGTATCGCACACAATTGTAGATTATTATACTTGTTTCTATCGGATTAGTATAAATTGGATATATTTTTTTATATTTCTCGTATTTATAAAGAACTGAACAGTGACGGCCTTACAGTTCAGTTGGTTAGCCTTTTGATTTCTGCGATAAGGCCGTGGGTTTGATCCCTACCAAGAAACATTTGTGAGGTATTTTTAATAAATATAAAAAAGGGGGTTCTCAATTTGGTTTCATTTTTAGGGTTCCGTAGCCAAATGGCAAAAACGGAACCCTTATAGATTCGTCATGTCTGTCTGTCTGTCTGTCTGTCTGTCCGTCCGTATGTCACAGCCATTTTTCTCCGAAACCGTAAGAGCTAGACTGATGAAATTTGGTGAGTAGATGTTTTCTGTGAACCGCATTAAGATTTGTACACAAAAATAGAAAAAAAACTATAAATTTTGGGGGTCCCCATACTTGAATCTGAAACTGAAATTTTTTTTTTCATCGAACCCATACGTGTAGGGTATTTATGAATAGGTCTTCAAAAATGATGTTGAGGTTTCTAATATAGTTTTTTTTCTAAACTTAATAGTTTGCGCGAGAGACACTTCCAAAGTGGAAAAAAGTTGGTCCCCCCCCCCCTCTAACTTCTAAAATAAGAGAAAGATAAAACTAAAAAAAAAATATGTTGTACATTACTATGCAAACTTTCAACGATATTTGGTTTGAACGAGATCTAATCAGTAGTTTTTTTTTTATACGTCATAAATCGTAAACCGCAAATTTACCTTTCGACGAACTACAAGAACCTTTATATTATGTTAATTGATGCTTTAATTCTCTTCTTTTTCTTTTCAATTCTCTTTAATTCGCCCTTCATGGGCGAGTCCGACTCGCACTTGGCTGCTTTTTTAATGTTTGTCATCGCATAACTTCGTCATTTGTGAGCCAATTTAAAAAATAATATATCTAAAAGGCTATTATTACTTGTAGATTAGTCTTATAGAAATTTTATCAAAATCGGCTCAGCAGGCTGAGCAGTCAGTTTCTCAAGTTTCTTAAATTCATGTTGTCTAAGCAGATTTAGATCATTTTCGTTCTTTAAATCTAGCAAACTTAACATTTCATAACCAACCATCCCTAACCCGCTTACTCATGTTCCGCCAATAAAGTCGATCGCCAAACGCCAAACTATCAATATTATAAAATCAATTCACCGCTAGCTCAGCCGAGATTTCAGCTATCTATCATTAGCGTACCAACAATGGTGGTATTGTCCCGTGGAATGCCAATATCGACCATTGTAAGGGGACAAACGAAACGGGTGATGCATGGGGTTATGGGGGTAGCCAGCATTCACATGGATACGTGTACTTTGGTATACTTATACGAAGTTTTAGGGGATTAAGGAGGGTGGAATGTGAGGTTCTATTTTTAGGGGTTAAATTTATCGCGGATTTAATTTTTGCGGGCGTTTGTTTTGGAATCGTGTATTTCTGGAATTCATGTTGATCTGGATTTTTTTTGTAAGCAATTACTTAGTTCGGTTTAGTGATAGTCGTTTTCTTTTAGAAAAATTAAAATCCGTTATTGGCTGTAAGTTAAATAATAAAATAAATTTGTAAACCTCAAGAGCTGTGGGTTTAGTTAAAAAATTGAAATAAAATAAATGAAAAAAATAATGATAATATTTAGATTATTTTTTGTTGCAAGAAATTGGTGAAATCAAGTGCGGATTATAATAAATTAATTTGCCGAATTTTTTTATCTTTCCAAAGGTCAAAGCGTGCGATTGATAAGGTCATCGGTGGTTTTTTAACTCCTTTAGGACATATCCTTGTACACTCCATAAAAAGTGTCAATACACTAGAAACTAAACAAACAAATCCCGTAATGGGTTATCAAAATACCATAAAATATGAACACAAAATATTTTATGATAGGATTCCACTTTTATGGAGTTTTTAGGACAACTTATCATTTTTCCCATAAAGCTGGTTTAATGGATTTCTGGATGGTGGATCTGTTTGCTCCGGACCAGGATTTTAATGCTCTTTTCATTTGTTTTCAAAGTTGACATTGTAATTACCCGACTGCCGAGGAGGTTTCCAAGTTTTAGTGTTGGCAGTATTAGGTTCATAGGATATAAATATAAGTTTAAAAAACTTGAAAGACTGACTTCATAGTCAAAAAGCTGAACAATTTTTTGAAATTGGACCAATCTGGAAGTTAGAAATCTGAAAGTTTTACCTTTTAGATAACAATATTTTTTTAAAATCGGCTCATAGATGACGAATTTATGCGATAAAAAACATTTAAGACAAACAGCTAAACCGATTTTGATGGAATTTCTATGTATTAATCTGGAAGTTGTTACCTTTCAGATAAAACATATTTTTTCAAATCATCTCTAAAATAACAAAATAAAGAGATAGGTAACATATGTTAAAAAAAAACAAATTGGAGACCTCCTATTTTTACTTGAAGTCGGTTAAAAATGGGAGAATCTTTAAAAAGAGGAAAGCCTTCATCTTGCCTTCACCTATTATAACTTTGTGTGCATGCGCCAAATTATTATTATATACTAAGAACTATATAAGTACCTGTTTGTTAAATGTAGTAAGTAGCAGTTTTGTAATATTGATGTATTGTTACCAAATAAATAAATCTTAAATCTTAAACTACTTATTATCAAACATAAGTCTACATCTAGTCATTTCCACAGGCAGTATTTTATTATATTGCAAAATGGAGTTAACCAAACATCTTCATGCTTCCGCAATATCGGGAACCCGAAGTTCCAATAGCGTATATTATTATTTACTTAAACCAAATCTCAGTTGAAAATGTGATTTTCTTCAAAGTTACCGCCGTCATATGACCCGTGGCGGCACTGATTAAACAATAGGTATTTTTTTTTTACTTTCAAAGCGTCTTCATTCAGCAAACTTTGAAACATTTTTCTGCATTATTTTAAGTTAATTTCTGTGTGATTAATGTCAAAAAGAGCTAAAAAAAAAATAGTCTTCTATAATTACACAACCATGCCTATTTCTGCCGTGAAGCAGCATTGCTGTGTTTCGGTTTGAAAGGTGTGGGTGCCGGTAAAATTACTGGCAGTTATGGCTGAACATCTGAATGCCTCAAGTTGATGGACGCAGGGCAGATCGTAGGGCACGTTCTTGACGTGCGTGACTTACGAGACAGTGCTTTGGTGATTGTTACCACTTAAAATCAAGTGGGCCACATGCTTGATCTTTCGAAAAAACAGCAGGAATTAACGGAAACCGCTTTTATGGAACGATGTGTTATGTTGGCAACACACAAGCGTAGTTTAACGAGACGTACCTACGTATTGTCTGATGCAAATTACTGCTAACTTCAGGCAGGTAAGCACCAGTTTGTAGATACCTTCTCTGACCCCTCTGGGGTGAACGACGCGAAAAGTGCGGAATTCAGCTTGCGGACCAAATTTTTAGCAGTAGACATAGACTGGCATTTATTTGCTACTTCAGCACAAACTTTTTCATAACGAAAAATAGTAAAACTAAAAAATATTCATAATGTTGTAATATTGTTGTATGAAGAAAACAGGTATTTACCACGATCGAAACGTCGTGAAATAACAAAGGTATTATTATTTCCCGACGTTTCGACCGTGTTACAACAGCCGTGTTCGAGTTAAAAATATTAACAAAGTCATACAAAAAAACATACGACAAGAAAGATACCTACATAAATATTATTAATAAACAACAAAAAGAGATTAATGTATGTAGTACCAGTGGATTTTGAGGGGTCTTATTACTGTACCGTCGCGTGGAACTAGCACCTAGACACACCTAGCTTTAAGACGTTTCAAAGTGATTCTTGTATCGTATTGAATAAAATTTTATTGAGTTTGAGTTTTGTAGTAGTAGAGCTCTTTGTGAAGGGTCGTCCGGGGAGGTACAATGCCTATTTCTGCCGTAAAGCAGTAGCAGATGGGGGCCAGAAAGCAACGGAGCTAAGAGGCCTGTCAAGCTGTACTGTGTCAATATCGGATAATAACATCATAGAAAAGAATGTATAAAAATGTTTATGTTTAATGTTTTAGTATCGTTTAACTAGTGCTAGCACCCTAGTTTGCACACTCAATTGAACGCAATGCAGTGCGACAAATCATTGCACTCTCTGGGACATAGAACTTGTGATTACGGAACTTTATAGTTGACTGAGGTGTTTACCTGCACATAGTATAAATTCTATTCCTTAAGCACTGCTTAAGGGACTGTTTAAACACTGCTGGTTTACACTTACACTTATACAACACACTTTTAAAATACAATTTTAAAAATGCACTCATACTATGCATTTCAAAAAAAACTTACAATATACCTATGAAATACACTTATAATAGACACTTATTTAATACACTTACCTATAAAATAGACTACTACAACCTTTTGTTTTTTTTTTAGGAAATTGCGTGACTTGTTGTTATTTTCATTTTCATGGTCTGTGTTTTGGGGTTATGAACATTTTATCAAGGATCGTCTGACGAACGACCTTCGATATGAAAAAAAGATCCTAAGTGTCTATATTAACTTCCCCTATTCTGTATTCAAAGGCATATCGATTCCGCTACCTGCTCAGACATGCAGGTATTCAAATCGCGAAATAAAGATTAATAATCTTGTCGATCATACGTCTTTTCAACGCTTTTATTGAAAATATGCGAGATATTCGCAAGCAGCCCTTTTCGCCGCAGGACTATTGCGGAAATCCGACGACGGTGTCGAGTTTCAAAAGGGTTTTTGACAGTCTTTTGTGGTAGAAAAGAGCTTTGGAAAAGGAGTACTTTATAAATGAAGCCAAGGGCGAACGAACGTGATCAACCTTCTTCTTACTCATCATCATCATCATCATTATCAGCCTGAAGAAGTCCACTGCTGGACATAGGCCTCCCCCACACGTTTCCAGGAAGAACGATTCTGAGCCCCTTCCATCCATCGACTTCCCGCGATCTTAACAATGTCGTCGGTCCATCTGGTGGGTGGGCGCCCTACGCTTCTTCTTCCTATGAATATAAATATTGTAGGCTGGTAGACTCTTTATCTGATGGTCTAGGAAACAACTACTATTTTGTTTCTTATTTGCAGAATTCAGATTACGTAGTCTCTAAGCACATGAAACTAAAAACGCTGGGCGAACCAAACCAGGTTTTCTATAAGTAGGTAACTTTTAATTTTATCAGAGAAAATTATAATACGTCTATTTTATATTCCTAGTTGTTTATTATGTTTCAATTTGTGTGGATGTAATTATGTTTTCTCTGAAATAGAATTTGTAACATCTGTATACGTTTGATGGACGTATGGTGGTGCATCGTAGGGCACGTTCCTGACGTACGTGACCTGTGAGGCAATGATTAGGTACTACTGAACATCAGGAGTACCATGTTCTTATTCCATCGGATAGTTGTATAAATATGTATATATTTTTAAATCCAATGACAATCAAAATAAGAAGAAAGAACACAAGATTTCACAAATAATACATGACAAATATCAATCAAAAAAATCGGTTGTCTGTAAAGTAGGTTTACTGACTACAGCTGTCCACGCGGACGCATTGCTCACTCAAGTAAGACAGAGACAGATGTCGAACGCTGCCGAACGCGGAGGCCGTGCGTGCCTCTTTGTCGCTCGTTCCGCGGTGTCGCTTGCACTTTATGCCTTAAATGGAATGTCTCAGAGCAAGGTAACGCCGCATGAGTCATGTTTTTTCTTGCGTGCAGCAGGCTCCATCGAATTATAAGACTTTGTCAAGTCAAAATATCCGTTTTCCTTCTAATCCTTGTGTCCCACGAAGTCTATGGATGTACCTTTGAAACTCGCATCATTATAAATTTCCGTATCCAGAATACATCGTTCAGCACGAGCACCTCTTCAGAAATACGATGTAAATTGAAAATCTCTCTATCCGAAGATCAAACGGGCGAGGCCTTTTGTAGATTTTGCATATACTTTCTCATATTCCGAATATATGGGACCATACTCATGTTATGGAATCCACGAAGGGCTTAACTTTACATTATTTTGGAGACAGTTTGAAGGTGGAAAACATTATTTTCGTACAAACTAATGTAGGAAATTAAGAGTGGGTTAAAGTTATTGGAATGTGCTCAAAATAAATCTAAAATTACGTAACACTAAAGTCGAGCCTCGAAACGTCACACACAGAGTGCACCGGTGAGCACTCAACAGACTCAAAACCAGAGCCAGAGACAGAGCCAGACAGAGCTTGTAGTGGCCTACAGGACTATTTTGAAGTCCGGTATTTTTATTCGCACAATAATTATTATTTTCGTTGAAAACTGCTGTTGACATATTGTTACTTCATGACATGAACGGATCGTTCCGTTAAAAAAACATGCACACCAGACCTTGTTTACCAATCAGCATCCACTGGGCCGTTTGATTGAATGAACTACAAAACAAACCGAACCATCCTACTACCAAGCAACCGTGTTAAACTGCTGCAAACTCGTTTACCACTCAACCATTGCGCGTTTACTTACAGAGACGAACAAAGTTGGTATAACAAAAACAGCAATGTATGGCTAATAGTTTGGTATAGTTGGGGGTAGGTTACTCCTTTTTGGTGGTGGTAGAAGTATTGATGGTACAGTAACATGATGTTGGAAGCTATTAAACTTGCATAGAGGTTGGCAGCGAATTGTAATTTAAAGTTTTGGAACTAAAAATAGTAGATCGTTGTCGGCTCGTGATAGTTTTTAGTTTGCATTTTAAATTCGCGGGAATTCTAGTTTGAATTTATTTTGACGAATTAGTTTGTCAGCTAGGAAAACGAAACCTGCGGGTTAATAATAATAATAATAATAATAAATATTGTGGACAATTCACACACAACTACCCAGCCCCAAACTAAGCAGAGCTTGTAATATGGGAACCAGATAGCTGATATAATACTTGAATACATTTTTTTTTTTTGTAAATACATATTTAGAATACAATATACATACCCAGACAGAGAACAAACATTTATGTTCACCACACAAATATTTGTTCTCGGTGGGGATCGAACCCAAGACCTATGGCGCAGAAGGCAGAGCTACTACCAACTGAGCTAGAGGCCAGTTTAAAGTTCAAAAGTTATTTTATGTCTATTTCTGCCGTGTAGCAGCATCGCTGTGTTTCGGTTTGATGGGTGTGGTGGTGCCGATGAAATTACTGAGTGAGGCTTAAACATCTGTGTGCCTCAAATTGATAGACGCAAGGCAATGCATCGTAGGGCACGTTCTTGACATGCGTGGCCTATGACAATGCTTTGCTATACTCGATGGCTACCAACTAACTTCATATCTCGAAATTTCGGCTAATTTTTATCATCCGCACTTGATGTGCGGGCTGGTTTTTCCGCAAGTAGGCCGCTGGTGGACCCTTTTTGCGTGACCCTTGACACGTGTTGCTCGAACTTTTTTAGGTTCTACAACATGCCCGCCGGTTTCCTCACGATGTTTTCCTTCACCGTTTTGAGCGTACTGGCATAGTGCACATAAATTTTTCGACAGAAAAACTCATTGGTACACGACTAGATTTGAACCCTCGACCTTCGGATCAGAAGGCGGGGCCACTACCACTAGACCACCAGTGCTCTTTTCTTCATATCTCTTTTCTAAAATAACTAATTAAATATTGTAGACAAACCACACACCACTATCTAGCCCCAAACTAAGCAGAGCTTGTACTAAATGCATTAAAAGAGAAAGCTGATATAATACTTAAATAGGTACATATTTGTGTGAACAAACATCTGTGCTCAACACACAAATATTTGTTCTCAGTGGGGATCGAACCCACGGCCAATGAGACAATAGCCCTATATTACCTAACAAGGAAGACAGTTACAACTTCATCAGACCGGCTCAAACCGCCCACGACTGTATTAAGACGCAGTTCGAGGGCGGAACTTGTATTGTTATGCTAATGTCATTTTGACAGTAAAAATGTGGTTATGGGCCCAGTAAGGTAATGAAGATGATGCATTTGTTCCAAGCTATAAGTAATCTGTCGGTTGGAATCAAAATCTAATGACACAGAGAATTTAACGGGATCTCGTCATCTTAGATCTCAAAGTAGTACTTAGTAGAGCTTTCTGTGTGGCTCGTCCGGGTACCTACCACCATGCCTATTTCTGTCATGATGCAACATTGCTATGTGTTTGGGATTGAAAGGTGTAGGTTTTTTTTTTTACTAGCTTACTACTACCTGATGTAACAAGCATATGGCTCACCTGATGTTAAGCGGCAACCATCGCCTATAACAAAGCATTGCCTCGTAGGTCACGCACGTCTGGAACGTGCCCTACGATGCACTGTCCTGCGTCCATCAACTTGACGTGCCAGTAATTACACCGTCACCCATGCCCTTCAAACCGAAACACAGCGATGCTGCTTCACGGCAGAAATAGGCATGGTGGTAGTACTTCCCTGGACGAGCCATCACACACAAGGAGCTCTACTACTACTGAATGAGGTGCCGGTGAAATGACTAGCACCTGAGGCTGAACATCTGTATGCCTCAAGTTGATGGACGCAGGGCAGTGCATCGTAGGGCACTACGCAGGAATCTTCGAGGCAATGCATTGTTATAGGCTATGGTTACCACTCAACATCAGGTAAGTTCTACATCGGTATTCTGGGTAATATATGAAGAAGGCATAAATCAAGCAATGGACTTCGTCAGGCTGGTGATGATAATGATGATTTTTATAAGACAAACATTATTTATTTTGCCTTCTGCATTATACCTATGTAATCGGTCCACCAGATGAGAGCCGTCAAAGTTTTATATGTACAGTCAGCGGCAATGGTCTTTATAACACTGCAATAACAAGCGATTTATAGAACTTAACGACGCGGCAGTACTCCTACATTTTTCCAGCTTTAAGAACTACAAAAGACATTTTTCTTTGTCTTTGCAATCCTTGAGAAACAGCTGTACGGTAGGGCTGTGCTATTTCCGTATACGGAGCCAATTGTTTTAAAAGTTATTGTCCGAGATTTTAACTTCCTTCCACCAAAAAAGTAACAGACGCACGGCTCAGTACCATCCATACCTGGTTAGCATACCACCCATTCGCACTAAGCGTTTTGGCTCCACTTTTATTATGCGAACCTCAAGGGAATGGAACTCATTGCCGTTTTTTCTGACCACTACAATCTGGGCCTCTTTAAGGCAAGCGTGAATTGGTGTCTTCTAGACCATCCTGCTCCATCGTCAGCTGCATCTTCGCTTACCATCAGGTGAGATTCATTTTTACTATTCTCTTGGTTCTATCTGTAATTTTTGCTTATACTGTGCAATATAATTAGAGTCAAGGTCAAGCTACGGCAACTGGCTGCGTGCGAGGAAGACGCGTACTACCCTCCGAGATACAGTTTTTTAAACTAGTTCGGAGTGTATTGCAAATCGGAATCAAACACATACCACCACTTTTGCTTAATGTATCTTTAGATTTATTTTTAGATGCTAGTATACCTACTCTCATAATAATATTAAACATTCACTTATAAAATGTAAAATATTAGCTAGTGTAATTAGTAAATAACCTAGCTATTTGATTAAGTATTTTTAAGTTTTAGTTAAGTTTCAAAGTGGTTCTGAAATAAATAAATTGAAAATTGAAAAAATTGAAAATTGAAGATTGTAGCCGAAGGGTCTATATCATGAAAAAAAAGATTATCTTAATAAAACTAAATACTCACTGGACTAATATTTAACCGTCAATAGAACGCGTTTAATTTCAACGGTGAAATCGGACCTAAGACTGCTTACTAGAATTAGACTAAGTCTTAGTACTAAAACTTTTTTTTTATTTATCCACTAAAATTGAAAACTCAAGGGAAAATCGTGAAAGAGCTCGTCAAATACGACTCAGGAAACGAGACGATACGAGCTTCTCATGTGATCCGTAACTCCGTTTCCGTATCCGCTTGTTTATTGTCCACATCACTAGTACCACAGACTACGTACCAGTTCCTTTGTAAGCTTGTACTAACAAAGGGATTAAATTAGGACAAGAAATGTGTTTAGTGGACTGCATTGCGTCAAGTCTGCTAATTAAAAAACAAGATGTTGATAGTATAACATGTTAAATTAAAGTAACAAATTTTGCCTCAAGCCAGTATAATAATAGCTCACTATTGAAAGAATATACCTACAAAAGGCGATCTTATCGCCCTAGTAACCCTAGTGCTCTCAAACGGTGAAGGAAAACATCGTGAGGAAACCCGCGGCTTAATCAGCTCTGCACGTATTAACCATGTCTTTCCTGTGGATTAGGCCGACTAAGCTGTCAGGATGGTATAGGTGCTGGGCAAGCCTATTCCATTTAAAATCCAGTCCCAGGCACTATATCGTCCCGTAAGTAGGGGCATGAGTAATCTCCAGTTGCCTCTGACGCTATAATATATATTATATCATCTACAATAGATGCAAAGGCCTGTTTACTTTTATCTTTTAGTAACCCTTAAAGTATTGACTTTAAGAATCAGAAGGAGAGCACTGGTGGCCTAGTGGTTGCACCCACCGCCTTTCAATGTTAAGGTCGTGTGTTCAGACCTATTCATGTACCACTACACAAGGAAAACATTGCGAAAAAACCGGCATGTCGCTAAAAAGTTTTAAAAGATGTGAACAAGTGCGCAAAAGGAGAATCTTTGAGGTGCACTTCAAATCCTTTCACCACACTGTATTGAACGAACCATTGACACGATAAGAAGAAGAAAATCTGGACATCAAGGAAGATTTTTACATTCATTTATTTTTTCAAAATCATTATGGCGTCCTTTTTTCTAATCAATCACTAGAAAATTTTAACTAAACTTAACAAAATAAATCTTGTCCGAAGATGAATATAACCACGAAGCTGCTAAAGTGATCCTTCCTAATAAGCAAGTTGTATAGTAGGTCCGGGAGTAATTCCACTGGATTTAGAGCTCCCGCGGGAGGTGAGGTCGGGAGACAAAACTATCTTTACGACCTACATAAAAGTAGGTAACAACGTACCGTATGACCTGGATTACATTGCCGTAGGACTTGAGCAATGCAGAGGCTTTTACTTTTTCACCATTTCTCAGCCAAAGTGCCAACTTTTTTTTAATTGAAATTCGAAATGAAATTGAGGAAAGAAAGAAAGAAAATACATTTATTTGACATACATCCAGATATAAATGTTAACAAAAGAAATGATAAAATAAGCTAATAATATGAATATGAAGTTAATAAAACATGCCAAATAGACAAAAATTAAATTCAGAAATAAAAGTTTGATTTAGATGTAGAATGTCTGCTATACAGGGCGTACCAACGGACATGCCACACGGAGGAAAATACATTGAATATCGTAGATGGATTGTTTTACTGAAAGAAGACATTATTTGAATTTAAAAATCAATTTAAACTGCATTCATTGTTTTTTTTTTCATTTTGCGCATAAGGTAAAAAGTTGATTGATTAAAAATGTTAAAAATCATCCTCCTTTAGGCATTTTCACTCTTACCCTAGACAACACGGATCAAAGTTCCTTACCTGTTACTCTAAAGTCAAGACGGGTCAAAGTTCCATACTGAAATATTTTTACGATTCTATCGTAGGTAAAACTGTGTCACTCGAGAAATAGCAAATTGATTTAACCCCAGCGTTTCCTATCAGTGCAGTGTGGCCTAATTCCCATTCAGGCCGGGCCCGGCACGTGAGGCGAATGCAACGAAGCCCTTATTGTGTTACGATTGGCTGTGGTTGGCTTGGCTTTTAGATTTCCGAGATCACGTGGGATATTTAGCTTCAGTTGCATTCAAATTCAACTGCATAGATTGGTTAATCCCTAGTAGAAACGGAATTAATCATCAGACTTATATGAGTCCACAGATGGACATAGGCCTCATCTATAGTTGCAGGGATTTGCCACAGTGACCGAACATAAAAAGCAGGTTGGTGATCACGTTGTAGTGTCCATTACTGGTGGTGCACTAACTGCTTTTACGACATCTGCCAGTGGTGATACCAAATTGATAGCCTGAAACATAGCCTGTGTTCAAAGCTAGACTTAAGCTTTATTAGTTAGCTGACCTCAAGCAAGACACGACTGACCATAACGTAGGTACGACAGTAATAATAATTGTACAATTTCTTTTCTTATAAAGCAAATCTAATCTCTGATATGACTGGCTGCACTGCTCAAAGCCCACTCGACTGTCAGCGCGACGCAAAATACGGCGCAATATCTTCGCGAACAATTTCCAAAGCAATTCCACAGTAAGTATCTCTTTATATTCCACAACTTAATCCAGAATTCAGATATCAAAGCATAAACAGGCTGTTATTGGAAATCTCAGTGTTTCCTTTAAAAATATGCAAGTTTGAAGAGTGGAGAATAAAATTGGATCTAGGTTTGCGGTCGCGGCGACAAGGTTTGATCAAAGTTTTGCGAACATTTTGTACATTTTCAAATTCATGTATTCTGGAATCCTGAGGGTTCAAAAAGACAGTTTGCAACAATTAGAACAAGCTGGTGCAAACTACTTTTGTCTGACCTAGTTTGTCACAGGTAACTGCAGTATTTGAAATGATTTTTACCTTTTCTTCATTCCGCTGTGTTTTAAAAGTAATTAAAAAAGCAGCCAAGTGCGAGTCGGACTCGCCCATGAAGGGTTCCGTAGCACGACGAACTAAAAGAACCTTTATATATGTTACTTGATGTAACATAATAAGGTTCCTGTAGTTCGTTGAAAGGTAAATTGCGGTTTACGGTTTATGACGTATAAAAAAAAAACTACTGACTAGATCTCGTTCAAACCAAATATCGTTGAAAGTTTACATAGTAATGTACAACATATATTTTTTTTAGTATTATCATTCTCTTACTTTAGAAGTTAGAGGGGGGGGGGCCAACTTTTTTCTACTTTGGAAGTGTCTCTCGCGCAAACTATTCAGTTTAGAAAAAAACGATATTAGAAACCTCAACATCATTTTTGAAGACCTATTCATAGATACCCCACACGTATGGGTTCGATGAAAAAAAAATTTTTGAGTTTCCGTTTATGACGTATAAAAAAAAAACTACTGACTAGATCTCGTTCAAAACAAATATCGTTGAAAGTTTACATAGTAATGTACAACATATATTTTTTTTAGTATTATCATTCTCTTACTTTAGAAGTTAGAGGGGGGGGGGACCAACTTTTTTCCACTTTGGAAGTGTCTCTCGCGCAAACTATTCAGTTTAGAAAAAAACAATATTAGAAACCTCAACATCATTTTTGAAGACCTATTCATAAATATCCCACACGTATGGGTTCGATGAAAAAAAAATTTTTGAGTTTCAGTTTCAAGTATGGGGACCCCCAAAATTTATAGTTTTTTTTTCTATTTTTGTGTAAAAACCTTAATGCGGTTCACAGAATACATCTACTCACCAACTGTCATCAGTCTAGCTTTTATGGTTTCG
The DNA here is from genome assembly GCA_939531255.2 of Thera britannica. Classification (NCBI taxonomy): domain Eukaryota; kingdom Metazoa; phylum Arthropoda; class Insecta; order Lepidoptera; family Geometridae; genus Thera; species Thera britannica. Next base: position 13,503,292 of record OW618034.2, on the reverse strand, counting down.
GAGAAAAATGGCTGTGACACGGCCGGACAGACAGACAGACAGACAGACAGACAGACAGACATGACGAATCTATAAGGGTTCCGTTTTTGCCATTTGGCTACGGAACCCTAAAAATGGTAAATTGTTTGCTCAAATCTATGTTATTTTAAATAAATAGTTGAAGCTATATATTAATCAAGTAATTTAGAAGATATATTATTTATTTAATACTATCTTTATGTTATTTAAATTTAAATTTTACATTGCGCTCTAGTTAGACTTTTTAAACTTCTTACCGTTGTAATGGGTTTCCAACCTACTTGCTGAATAAAAAGTTGGAATTTGGTTCAACGACCTCCTTGCAGTTAGAAAGACTTTAGAAAGTTGGAACATGGTTGAATAAAATAGAACTTGTTTTTTTTTATAATTTGACAGCTGTCAGTAGAAAGCGATTCTCCCTAGGGCTGAAAGTTTTACTTTCAATTAGGCCCCTCAGGCAACTTCGAACCTACTTTCAGAGTATGAGTAATGAAAAATATATTTTGTACATTACTATACAAACTTCCAACGATATTTGGTTTGAACGAGATCTGGCCGGCGTCAATTCCAGCAACACGGTTCGATTGAGTGATCGTCGAGTGATCGCTGAATCCGCGTTCCATTTTCAAATTTTTCAAACAAAAATTGACAACTCACATCGATTTACGCGATCGCTTGAGTGATTTGTGTTTTCAGAATCGACACCCAGTAGTTTTTTTTTTATACGTCATAAATCGTAAACCGCAATTTACCTTCCAACGAACTACAAAAACCTTTATATTATGTTATTTGATGCTACGGAACCCTTCATGGGCGAGTCCGACGCGCACTTGGCTGCTTTTTTTCGTATTAGTTTATTTACCTGGCTTCCTCTGCACAAGGATACGCATCAGACTATTAGCTCTTATTCCCTTGCAGTAAGCGTCATTTTTCTTTGTTTTTAGGTTACTTCAGCTGTATCCTACTATCCTAGGATTAACATCTCGCTCCATTCAAGATTGTAAACTTTTAATGAGTCGTTCCGATGCAGTCGCACTGTTTACTCTCTGAGTTAATGTTATTGTTCTCTCAGTTTACCTTGCACAGTTACTTATAGTTAAATCAGTTTTTAGTTATAAGTGATTTTAGTAAGCAAAGAGGCTTTTGCATCTATTCTAGACAATTTATACAGTAGGAGGAAACTTATTTATTTGCCTATTCACGTGTAGTTCTGAGGATGCCGCGAGTTTCCTCAAATTGTATCCTATTCATTTGACGCTATCATGTAAGCTTTCTTTAAGATCAAAGTCCTTGTCAAAGTATTAAAATACATGTTGAAAAGATATTAAAAGAGATGGAGCCAAAGTTTCAGGACCCATTTTTTCTAGCACTGCTTAAAAAAAAGTACCATAATTACACTGTGCTAATAGCCTAGATTAAAATGATGACCTATATAAATTTAGAACCTAAACCTAGTCCTTGATGATTTTACGCTGCGTGTGAAGGCCTGCGCACACCTAGGTCGATGGCGATGGCGATCAGTGAAACGCTGTCAGGCCTTTAAACGCAGCGTAAAACCATCAAGGACTAGGTCTAGGTTCTAAATATTTTTCTACTATACTCAATCAATCAATCAATCAAAATTGTCTTTATTCAGTTCAATTACAAGAATCACTTTGAAACGTCTTAAAGCTAGGTGAGTCTAGGTGACAGTTCCACGCGACCAAGCCTAGAAGGAAAGAACAGGCAACAAACTACGGCTCGGTTCCTACCGTTTTTTTATATGATCCTTTTACAAATACAAGGGCTACTCCCACCAATGACACGCTTTTTTTACAGACACTGCGATGGGTTTAAAAAAAATGAGTTGCTACTCCACAACAAGTACAAATACTCAAGTACAGCCCATAACATTATGTTGATAAGTTCATCTAGCCCATCTTCAGAATAAAGTCAAATGATATCTACCTCTTTGAACCTAAGTGTACTTATTCTAACTAGATAACATTTCTAGTCCACATTCAGCCTTAGATCATCCTTAGAAAACCCCAACCCAGCGAGGTTTCTGTAATGAAAATAGAATTATCTGTAACCTAGTCTTCGTGATGGATAGAATCTAGGACGATTTCATTAGGGATCTATTTTATAAGAAAACTTTTCTCAGACCCAAGCTTGGTATAAGTATCAAAGCACTGCGGTAGGTCTTTACAATTTTTTCAATTTAAAAAATAAAGTACGTTTACAATTTGTATGATCCTGAGGGATAAAAGCAGATTACAGAAATTTAAGAAAAGAAAGTTCACATAAAAAGAGCTTCAAAATAACTTCAATTGAAATTCCAAGTACCAAACTAATATGGACTTTAAAATAAACGTCCATATTATCCCTCAATCCAATCGGGACTCAAAATAAATCCTATATGATATCGAGTGAGTGTAACCGGTAGAGCTGCCGGAATTGTATCCTCCAGGGAGGAACTCAAGGGCAAGGACGGGGGCAGATGTGTAGGCTAGCTATTTAAAATAAATGCCGCAAAAAGAAAGTCTGTCGCAAAAAGAAAAACAAAAATCACCAAAACCAGGTAGAATCATATAAAAGATAACTTTAAATCTACGCCATGGTTGTAAGATAATTTTCTCCTTCATAAGTAGTTTCCTAAGAAGATTATATTTTGTAGGCAGGTCAATTTAAGAAGTATTACAGTTCTTTCTATCACTTTGCGCAAATCGTTTATTTTAATTAGTTACTATTTCTTGGACAAACAAACAACTCTACAAATCAGTCATCTCCTGCCTAAATATTTAGCCTAATATTGAGATGTATCGAGGCCGGGAGACGAGCCTGGTAACCCGATCTACAGGTTTTAATTTGAAACCTCATTGGGCACCAGCTCTCGGTTTAGGCTAATTTATAAGATTTAATGTTTTAGACTTAATTTTATCCTTGTCCTTAGTCTAAGTGAGAGAAATAAATAAAAACAAATACAAATACAAAAAAAAATACCTACATATCAAATTGTAATGTAAATCAAAGGAGAACTTAGCAAGTGCCCCTATAATGATCCCTGAGTGCGTCCCTGCACACTACCTTATTGATCCGGAGCTAATGCCCTATAATCCACTTAGCGCTCCTTGTAAGTCTGACTGACAGGGATTATAAGAAATACTTAGAAGAATTATTTTTTATTTGACGAATCAGCGAGCGCAATAACAAAATTAATTAGTAGATTTTGGTTATTAGCGTTTTTGCTCCTATTTAAAAAAAAAAACACATTTTAAAACGATATCTGCTAATTTTGATCATTAAATGGTTATGAGCTCAAGCTCAAGCTCAGACAATCTTGACACACCTGACAATCTGAGGATTACTTTTTTGTTATATTTAGAGAGACCTGTTATTGGCTGTCCTAGACTAAAGCATAAGAAACTCTGTATTATTTTCTTTTCTGTTGGTCTTTTCAATAAATAAAAAAAAAAACTTTTTCATTACTCATACTCTGAAAGTAGGTCTGAAGTTGCCTGAGGGGCCTAATTGAAAGTAAAACTTTCAGCCCTAGGGAGAATCGCTTTCTACTGACAGCTGTCAAATTATAAAAAAAAACAAGTTCTATTTTATTCAACCATGTTCCAACTTACTAAAGTCTTTCTAACTGCAAAGAGGTCGTTGAACCAAATTCCAACTTTTTATTCAGCAAGTAGGTTGGAAACCCATTACAACGGGAAGAAGTTTAAAAAGTCTAATTAGAGCGCAATGTAAAATTTAAATTTAAATAACATAAAGATAGTATTAAAAAAATAATATATCTTCTAAATTACTTGATTAATATATAGCTTCAACTATTTATTTAAAATAACATAGATTTGAGCAAACAATTTACCATTTTTTAAATTCTGAGAAAGAAAAAAAAACCGGGAAGGCGGCAATTCAATCTTCATTTTCACAAATTTTTCTTTCATGTTTTTATTTTTACTTTCCTTGTATTCGTAATGAAAAGCACAGTGTTTACCTCGGGTGAAAGTCTTTTAAGTCCCTCAAGCTCCATTGGCGCCCTCGCTTACGCTCTGGCGCCAAACCCGTCTCGGGACTCAAAAAACTTGACTTTCAACACTCAGGTAACAATGTACTATTATGAGGTTTTATCATTTGACGTCAGGTATCAATTTTAATAACTTCAGGCCTGCGCACACCTAGTTCGCTGGCGGTAGCGATCAGTGAAACGCTGTCAAATATCGCTGTCAAATCTCAAATCTGACAGCGATATTTGACAGCGTTTCACTGATCGCTACCGCCAGCGAACTAGGTGTGTTCGAGCCTTTACCCACGATTATGTTGTGAACTTATGTTTCAAAGGTTTTAAACCAAAATAATAGTGATTGTCTAACCTACTTAATTATTAACCAGAAATATCGATGTCATCCAAACAACATTTCACCAGCTCCCCAGGGGACGTGACCACTCAAACATGACGGCAACAATGTCTGAATTATGAACGAAATTCCCTCGAATATGATTCGATTTGATCCTGACTCACCGATGGTTTCTATAGTTATTGGTTTGTCAATCGCAATGTATTGAAAAATGACAGGACAAAAGTAAAAAAACATGCAAATAACCACTTCTTCTTATCGCGTCAGTGGTTATTTCAAACCAGTGTGGTGAAAGGATTTTAAGTGCGCCTCAAAGAGGCTTCTTTTGTGCATTAACCATTTGAAAACCACTTACTATGTTGTACCAATAAATTTGGTATACCTACTACTATAAACCATGGTAGGTAGGTAGGTAGGTCCAAAATCCGTAAGATTAAACGTGGCAAAAAGGTGTGAAAGATAATTACTAAAGAAGTGTTTAGTGCGTAGTGCGTTTTGTGCTAGTAACACTCAAGACCAGAATTCCAAGACCAGCAAGCATAAATAGGCAACGAGCTCCAGCAAAACCCTCTCACATTATTTCATTTTTAAGGCCGCCGTACATCATTCCACGTCCTAACATCGCAGGGCCATCAATAATTCATCGCTTGTGAATTATTGCGGCGACGATCCTCGGGATTTCCTCCCCGGACTATCTAAGGCTTGCTATTGTTGAAGGTAATGCCGCTACTTTAGCTGGAGTTGCTGAAGCTTCGGAAATGTGCTCGTTGTGGGCTATTCTGGAGAATGGTGAGATACGTGAAAGAGGATGCTTTGCACCGGACACCCAATGACGTGATGGATTTTACCTTAAGGTCTATCCATATAGTCACTAAACTTGTTCTATCTTGTTACTTTTTTGGGCTAAGTGATAATGGCAAATAATCACGTTTTGAGAAAGAAAACAAATAGGGCCCTATTAATAATCCTGGCGTAGCGTTGGACTAGTTAATCCGTGTTTGGTCACATTTGCTCGAGTTGACAATTGCATGTCAATGCAAGAGACAAAACACGGATTAACTAGTCCAACGCTACGCCAGGATTATTAATAAGGCCCATAGAGTTTTAGCACTAGTGTGCCTAAAGGTACGGTGGATTGACACTTGCTGTCAAATATCGCCGCTTATCGCCTAGATGTGGCCGTACCATAGGGATATCAATGTTTTGTAGACATACCTTGTAGACTTGTCAATTTTTCATTTAGTATAATTAATACCAACATTTTTTTCACATGTGGAATTAAACAGTCTTTACTCAGCTAAAATTTCTTTTGTAATACGCCCCATTTATCCTCATTGGTCCTTGAACTTTCATTTCTTTAATCTTTTTCACGCCTTCTTCATCCGAAAGCACCATCTCTGGTTCCAAGTTGTCTCCGTCAGGTAGTGGCTCGCTCAGCAAGGTCAGCACTTGTTGTTTGCTGACAACTGTATTGTCCAGCATGCTGTCTTCTTTTCTCTCTTTCTGGAGAGGAGCTCTGTGGCAAAATAATAAACAAAATAAACCTGAAATAAAGCTTTGACGGCCGAGACCACTTCAACTGAACGAAGACGCTTGCTATTTCAACTAAGACTTGGATTCTTTTGTTATTCTGATGCCTTAGATTCCATAAATTCACTCTTGGCCTTATAGAAAGAGCGTGTTATAACCCCTTGCGCTAAACTACTACTAACTATGAGTCTACTAACAGCCGTTACTAATATTCAATCCATCTCTATATAATTTATAGGTATTTATATCTTACAATTATTAAAACAAGTATTCACACAATACACTAGAAACAGTTGAGCTATTTGCAGACCATTTAAAGATAGCTCAACTAATCCACATCAAGCCGACTAGCAATATATTGTATTATGTATCAAGTAAGCTCGAAGAACCGACAACCATTGGGGAATAAAGGCTCTCGAATGGCGACCACGAACCGGAAGACGAAAAGTAGGGCGCCACCCACCAGATGGACCGACGACATTGTTAAGATCGCGGGAAGTCGGTGGAGGGAACGAACTCAGAGTCGTTCTTCCTGGAAATGTGTAGCCTATGTCCAGCAGTGGACTTCTTCAGGCTGATGATGTATCAAGTATATTAGTATATATTTTAAGTATACGAGCTGGTATGCCCGAGCTTTGCTCGGTTTTTTAATAATATTTTTCGATCTTAATTCCATCTACTGTAATAGCTAAAATAAGCATAAGTATAAGTTAATTAATAGATAAAGTTGATTATTAAAAACAATAAAAAAAGATTTTTTAAAAAATTATCCCAGCTATATTAATCGATTAATCGCCCCCGAAACCTTCTATACTATATTTCATGAAAATCTCCGGAACTTTTGTGTCGAGTGTTTACGTAGAAGTTCAATAGATAGCGTTCTCCGTGACACTAATTCGTAATTTCGACCACTTGGCAAGAGTTGGCGCAATTTTTTTTTATTATTAAAATAACTTTTAACCCGAGTCTTTTCTGAAAATGAAACCTAGCTAGATCAATTTATCGCCCCCGAAACCCTCTGTATACTTAATTTCATGAAAATCGTTGGCGCAGTCCGAGATCCTAAATATATATATAATATATATACAAGATTTTCTCGTTTAAAGGTATAAGATAAGTATATTTTACGCAAAATATAATGTATTAAGCAGTAAAATAAAGGATTGCCAGACTTTTCTATCCTCAAGGCGAAACAACAGATGTATATTAAGAACGGCCATAAAAACTGCACCAATAAAAATAACATGGCGTGGATACCTGTGATCTAAATCCAAATGTGGCTCCTGATTCTTCATTTCGCTGATCAGATGCTCAGCTGCTTTCTTCGCGAAGTCCTTGGCCAGGGTTCGGAGGTAGTCAGATGATATCACAGACTGGAACATGTGCATTATTTGCTCTGGACGGAGATGTATCACGACTTGATCGGAACAAACCAGCGTAAACAGTATTGTTAAGAATTTGAGCGTCATTGGTGCATCTTTTTCAGTGAAAATTGCAATTGATGCTTTGATATCAGATTCGATGTAGTTGTGAAATTACTGATTCATTTCATGGTTGGGTAAGTTTAATTTCTGTTTGTCTCTGTTGTTAACTAAGATCTTTATTTTATACTAGCAGCCTGTCCCGGCTTCGCACGTACCTACTAGTAATTTCACCGGCAATCACACCTTTCAATCCGAAACACTTCCGACATACTTCTCCGGACGAACCATACACAAAGGGCTCTATACTACCAAAATACTTCCTAGAGCACCAAATATAGGTTTTTATTTCAATCAGACTAATCCAATCAAAACTGTAGGCCTACAAGCTCTGTCTGGCTCTGGTTTTAAGTTTGTGTGAATATTGACTTAATTCATCCTACGTCGAAACGTCACACAACCACAGTATAATAGCACTGGAGAGCACTCACACAGACTCAAAACCAGAGCCAGAGACAGAACCAGACAGAGCTTGTGGTAGGCGTATACTAATCAATACGCGTCCAATGCCTCTTTTATTATAGACGATGTATTGATTTCTGTTACATGTACATAATTGATACCAATTGGAATAAACCGTGCCTCAGTGTATCGGTATTTCATTCAGATTCCAATCTGAAATCAACCTTATCCCGAATATAATAGAGTTGATCAATAAATGTGTATTTTAGGTGCCTTTTTAAGGGCAGTATGGTGCAGAGGGTTTTTTTGTTTTGAGTTTGACTGGCCTCTCAGCTCAGTTGGTAGTAGCTCTGCCTTCTGCGCAGTAGGCCGTGGGTTCGATCCCCACTGAGAACAAATATTTGTGTGGTAAACGCAAATGTTTATTCTCTGTCTGGGTGTTTTATTGTATTCTACGTATGTATTTACAAAAAAAATTACATAAGTATGAATATCAGCTATCTGGTTCCTATAGTACAAGCTCTGCTTAGTTTGGGGCTAGATAGTGCTGTGTGGATTGTCCATAATTATTTATAATAATTTAACCTTATCCCGACTACAATAGCGTGTTGATCCATGAATGTGCATTTTAAGTGCCTTTTTAAGGACAGTAATAGTATGATAAGGTGAGTTGTTTTTGTATAAAGAGTTATGTAAGAAGAAGGTAGTCACCTGATGTTGAACGGTTACCTCTTCAAGAATACCGCTATGCGAGTTCTTATGAGAGCGAAGTCGGTATCTAATATTAAAACTTGTCCTAGTTAACAGGCAATTCAAAAACAATTTACATTATCAAAACAGTCATTAAAAATAATATTTAAACTAAAATAGTTCTAAATACTTTGTAATAAAACGCAAATTAAATACCAGTACTAAAGAAGCTTTGCACTCAATGTTATCTAATGCAATAAAATTGAACGCGCCTCGTAACATGATAGTGCGTTTGTGTGCGTTTCCACTATTTGATACAACACGAGAACGTGCACCGGCAGGACATTTAGGCCGAGATTCATAGACGTGGCTTTGCTTTACAGCAAAGGAGTCTTCGCAAAGTAAGCTTTGTTTATCGAAATTTACTTTCAAAATTTTGAATAAAGAAGAGCTTGACAGAACTATGAAATATATTTTTGGTTGAAAGTAGAACTTTCATCAAAGTAAAGCCAAAGTTCGGTCTATGAATCTCAGCCTTATCTTAATCTTAGGCACTTGTCCCACCGCCGGCGACGAGAAGCGAGTATTTATTTATATGATTTTGTCGCTGAGCTATTATTAGCCCAGTGACAAAAAGCATATAAGCTTATGCCAGGCAAAGATTTATTTTTTATTTTTCCTGGATGAAGGTTTAAAATTTCTTCCTACCTATATTTTTTTAGATTTTCACTTTAACGCCAACACCAGGAGGAAGAAGTAACAACCGCTAGGACACACCGCATTCGAGCAAATAAAAAGAAAAAAACGCTGCAGCTAAACAGTCATTCGACCACGACGCTGTCAGTTTCCAACCATTGCTTTTTCTTGTCGTGCCTATAGTTAATTTAATCCAATGTGGTGAAAGGATTATAAGCGCACCTCAAAGAGGCTCCTTTCGTACACTTGAAACATTTTTCACTTACATAACCAACCATAGCTAGAAACACACAACAAATAAAGTTGTAAGAAAGAAAAGAAAGAAAGAAAATCATTTATTTATACAAACTGTACACGAAATAAAACAGTAAAAATGACAATGTTATTAGCACAATACGCTGAGTGTAGCGTGCTATTTCCTTGGTAGAGATCGCTGTTAGCGATAAGGCCGCCCCTTGTTTTACTGTGAATGTTAAGCTAAATACTGTATTTCTATATGTGTCATGGTAATCAATAAAGAGTATCTATCTATCTATTTCTCGTTACTCAATGGAAACACACCCAACGTCAATTCACCACTCCCCACCCGACTAGTGCCAATAAAAGTGAATGAGCTTCACCGATTGTTGGGAATGTGCACACTAGGGCATACATACGTCCGTACACTCAGTGGTACAGATTAATTATGCACCTGCCGTAATTATCACACGAATAACAACCTTCTGCTGATATAAATAAGAGAGGGAATCCTGTAAGCTTTTAAAGGGTTATTAATGCAGTGTTTTTTAAGTGTTGAATGGTTAAACGTTTTATGAGTTTAGTGAGCTTTGTAGTTTAGTTGTAATTTGAAAAATTATTACAATAATTATTTGACTGTATTTAGAATTAAATAAAAAAGATGTGCCAACAAGGAGCCTAATTCTCGGGCCGACCGAGATCATGTTGCAATTTTATTTTATTGCTTCTTTTCGAAGAGTGAATAAATAAATAAATAAATAAATAATGTTCATCCAGAAAGTGTTATTGACAGCATCAACGCTTAGTTTTTTTATACAACTAGCTGTTGGAACAAGTATATGGCCCACCTGATGTTAAGCGGTAACCATCGCCTATAACAAAACATTGCCTCGTAGATGTGCGCATCTATACCCAAATCTACTAAACTTGAATTTACATGTTCGAATTTTAAAACGTTGTTTTTTTTATAATCCCTTTTTCTTCTTGCTTCGTGGAAATAGTTTTCTCTTAAAGGATTTATAATTACATGTAATTGGTATAATTACATGTGTAAGCTTATAAGGGTAAAATGCTTTCCGCGTAGCTAACATAGTCTGAATGAATAGGTACTTATTAGGATAGAAATCCCTGATGGTAGAATCAGGGATTTCTATCCTAAGTAGGTATCAAAGTAGGTAATTGATAGATAATTTGCATAGTTAGCATGTTAATTGTAGAAACGGTGAAGTGTGAGTTGGACTTGCGGCATGAGTGTTCTGTACCGTCGTCCTTTTGTTTAAAAACAAAGGTTATTACTGATGTAAGGTAAGTTATAACGTAAGCAATGATGTTTAATAGCTTAGTACCTACTATTAAAAAAAACCTAGCATTTGAAACACAACTACGAGCATGTCAAATTATGCTTTAAAACTCGCTTTTATTATTTAATTTTTTTTTTACAGACTCACTTACAAGTATAGTTGAATTAAAATAAATTTAATAAAATATATATTGTGGACTATGCACACAATAGTGTCTAGCCACAAACTATGCAAAACTTGTACTATGGGAACCATTTAGCTGTTAAAATTCATATAAACTTTTTTTTTGTAGATACATACTTAGAATACCCAACCAATTATTAACACCCAGACAGGGAACAAACATGTGCGTTCACCACACAAGTATTTGTTCTCGGTGGGGATCGAACCCACGGCCTACGGCGCAGATGGCAGAGCTACTACCAACAGAGCTGAGAGGCCAGTCAGTAAAACCACAAAAGACTAGTGATAGTGAGGAATTGCAGTATTTTAGTTTATTTCTTAGACTATACTTTATCAAAACATCTATTATGTTAGTTACCTCCTACTAGCATAACAGGAAAACCCACAAGAGTGTTTGCAATATAATATTATGTGTATAGTTGTGGTACGCCGACCGACGCCGACGTCTGAGCGACAGCCTCGTACTGGCGCAATCTGTCAGCCAACAAATGGAGAGCTTCAGTGTGTCGACGTTACACTACGTAGAAGCTACGCTGCCTTGTTCTCAAGCTGTTAATATTTTTTTTAAGTGCACACCTAATGACTGAATCTTACCTGATTGATTGTTTAAGAAAATTTAAATCCGTAGCTACGTAGATTGCTGCGCTACGCCGACTGCTACGCCACGTAGACTGCTACGCCACGTAGACTTTTTCCTACGCTGCGTAGGCGCTACACTAAGTAGAAAGATGCTGACCATTATCATAACCAGCTTGAATAAGTCCACAACTGAATCAAATCAAAATGATTTAAAGTTATATTACTATTATTACGTTCATGACCTACGAGGCAATGCTTTGTTATAGGCGATGCTTGTTCCATCAGGTAGTTGAATAAAAAAAAACATTAACCACAAATCTATTCGCCAGTATTACCTTCTCCAACTTGTATCAACGATTCTAGATTGAGAGTCGCTTCGCATACCGCGTGCGTTCCGAAACCAACGTGCAATGTAGACGCCTATAGAGCCGTGCCTCCAAGCGATGCCGAATTTGCCGGTTTCAGTCGCAGCGGTACATAGTAAAGCTGATAGGCACTACGATAAACAGAGGTATTCTAGGACATTCTCTTACTTTATCCATTATTTTAGAGTTTTGTCAAAATTATAATGCTGACTTCTCAGGAGATTAAAACAAATTTCGATTCAAGAAATCTTTCAAAAAGCTTAGCATGTCATTTCTTTACAAGTTGTTTTATCTTTAATCGACAAGAACATGATGGTATTGCATTTTCAATAAAAAATACTGATTTCTAGGTTTAATACCCTATTTATTTTAGATGAACGCTTTTTTACCCCCACTTTTATTTATTTCTTTATTTAATATTAAAAGTTTTTCTTTAATTGCTTTAGCTTACTACACAAAGTACTTTTTATAGCTTTTCTTCTTCTTTTAAGTAATTATCAGTTCTTGCAAATCTCAAGCCCAATAAATAATACCACCTCCGAAATTCCTTATCGAAATACCTAGGAGTAACTCCCCGCATGGCATGCCGTGTGCGTTCCGCAACCGTCGCGAAAGGACGACGCCCGAACGCGCGCCACGCTTCGACGCCTACCATTCCAAATTCAAACGGTTGACGTTCCAAATTCGAATTGTTTTTCCTTTTTCAACTGTAGCGCTGTCTGCGGCCAGTGATTTTGCATTCCAATGACAGCATGAGCTGTTAGCACCAGTTACTGATAGAAGTTAAGCACGTTTGTCACGCGTTGTCTAAGCCAAATACGAGTGCAATAATATTTCAAGACATATACTTACACCATACCGAGTTGATGTGACGAAACTTTTATTTTGCTTTTTAACTCTCATGACACTCGCTGATTTATCTTTCACACCACCTTTTTGCACGCCCAGGAAAACTGGTAGAAAATGCTGTTAGCATTAAGTCCTCCTAGCACATAAGTTTGCATTTAAAGTTTTGAATAAATAAATAAATAAATTTATCATCTCAAGTTAAAAAAAGAACTTGAATATTATTTAATCAAACATTTTGCTACCTTTTCGGAAACAGTAACTAGTGCTTACAGTTCTGTAAGGATTTAAAATTGGAAGGTGTGTGACGGCATGAGCTCGACATTGGCGTGCTATATTTTGAATTGTTTTTAAAGTAGATGCAGTAAAGTAGGTTGCATTTCAGGAAAACGTATGCATAATGTTCACGCGTTTTCGTGGAATTCATGAACCAAAAATAATTTCAGTTCCTGTGTTTCAATTCATTGGACTATCAAAATAATAAAACAATGCTTAAAACACAGTGGCATGACATGTTTTAAAATATTTTTAGTACAGTAATAAAGTTCACTTTATCGAACTTTTGATGAAACAAATTCTATGGAATATTTTTCATAATTTGAGCAATCAGTCCTGTTTGAGCTTCGCCTAATCTTTGCTCAAAACCATTTTAAAGCACATAATGGCTTAGTTTTATTAAAATTCCTTACAAAACGATGTAATTTTGACTATAATTCCCACTTTCAAATTGCAAATTGAAGTTAAATTTTATAGCAGTTTTATTATGTGAGGGGAGAAGTTTAATTATTGACAAAAGACTATAAGGACTTATAAATTAACAATTTAATGGTCATTACTTTAGATAATCTATCCACCTTATACCTAATACGATTTTATATTACTTATAGAAAATGACGGCCTCTCAGATCAGTTGGCTACTGCTCTGCCTTCTGCGCCGTAGGTCGTGGGTTCGATCCCCAACGAGGACAAATATTTGTGTCGTACAAATATAAATGTTTGTTATTCGGTGTCTGGGCATTATACAGTACCTATTATATATTATGTATTTACAAAAAAAAAGTATTTAAGTATCAGCTAAGTGGTTCCCGAAGTACCCAAAGCTCCCAAAGCTCTGCTTAGTTTAGGGCTAGATAGTGCTGTGTGAATTGTCCATAATATTTATTTAATGCTTTGATAAAGGCAGCAGCCATCAGCAAGTTGCATAAAAAAAACGAAAACGGGAAATCTGTGAACACACTGTGTTTTGTGAGATTTTCCGTGTTGGTCAACTCAGACTCGGGATATTAAATGCTTTCTACAATAAAATATTAAATTGAATACCTTTCCCAATCTACACAGCATTTCAAAGATGTCGAGCTATACCTAAATAATATTCCCATAAATTAATTTCACGAAGATTAATTTAACTTCAGGAAATTCCTGCAATAAGTAATTGTAATCATCACGACTCACGTTTTGTCACGAAATTGTATCCAATTGGAATGGAATACAATTTCTGTGTAATTAGAACGAAGCTACGGACGTGATATTTAATGCGATAATAATGTGTAATTGAAATTCTGCTACGCAACTAATGCTCAGGCATACTGATGAAGACAAGTGATATTCTGGTTCGAGTTTGAAAAAAAACGGTAGGGACCAAGTCTTAGTTTGTTGCCCGTTCTTCTAGACTTGGTCGCGTGGAACTGGCACCTAAACTCACCTATAATAAAAATATAAAATAAATATTGTAGACAATCCACACAACACTATCTAATCCCAAACTAAGCAGAGCTTGTACTATGGGAACCAGATAGCTGATATAATACTTGAATACTTTTTTTTTTTTTTTGTAAATACATACATAGAATACAATATAACACCCAGACAGAGAACAAACATCAATGTTCACCACACAAATGTTTGTTCTCGGTGGGGATCGAACCCACGACCTACGGTGCAGAAGGCAGAGCTACTACCAACTGAGCTAGAGGCCAGTCACCAACTGAGCTAGAGGCCAGTCAATTCAATTCTTTGAATCTAAAAAGGCTATCTTTAAGACGTTTCAAAGTGATCTTTGTGATACTATTGAATAAATACATGTTTGATTTGATTTGATTCGCAGATCGTGTTATAAATGTTTGATAATGCAAAATATTTTCTTTCTGTGTGCTACCAACTCCCATCCTTATAACATTGTAACTTTTGACAAAGTCTATAAGAGAGCAATCAACATTAGATTTTTTTTTATTGAAGTTATATAAATATTTCGGAGAAACCACACAACACTAATTAGCCTCAAACTTAGTAGGTAGCATGTACAATGAGAACCAGACAGCTGAAATACTATACTATGAATATTTTAATTTTGTAAATACTTACAACGTAACACCTAGACAGAGAGCAAACATTTAGGTTCACCACACAAATATTTGGTCTCGTTGATCGAAACTTGGTCAATTTTAGTCAACTTGGGGTGGATTGGACTTGATAACAATGATTAATGAAGTATTAAAATTGAACAGCATTTTTACACATTTTAATTCATTAAACTTGTTAAAAAACTTAAAACACCATGCAAATGCGCTGTAAAAGTGATAAAACCTAATTTATTTCGCGCCGAGACGTCTTAAGCTACAAAAGCAAATTAAATTCAAACAGAGTTAGCATTTAACCATCCTGGATAATACCCACGGGAACATCTCCATCCAGTTGGAAAGATGCCTTTACACTGTATTAGTTGTCTTATCGTGTTACTGGTACTTTCAAACCAAGTGTGGTGAAAGGATTTCAAGTGCGCCTCAGTAAGGCATTTTTCGTGGATTCAACTCACGTTTCCGAACTTTTTATTTTATTTTATGACATGCCGATTTCCTCTTAATGTTGGCATTGTGTCAGTTACAAACCTACCAGCTAAATTATGCTTATGCTTGCTAATTTCTGCAAGCATAAGCATAATTTGGCTGGTAGTAGAAGATACTATCTAGCATTAAGCTCTTCTTTTGTGCAAACTTTTTGGTGCAATATGAAGCATTTAATAAATAGATAAATATTTCCTTAAAACGCTCAAAGTTAACGTTCAAAGATCTTTTATCACATTTTTTATTGAAATTAGTGAAGTTTTTAAATTTTTTTATAACACATTTGCTCATAAAGGGTCTCCTACTTCATCGATTTCAATATCGTTATGTATGTTTTTACGTACTTGTGCGTTATCGTAATGTAAAACGCACGGTTATCAATCCACGAACGGTACCTTTTTAAATCTTAGCAAAGAGTTTTTATGTCAGAAAACTGACATAAAAACTCTTTGCTAAGATTTTTTGTGGTAAACATTTTATGAATAAAATTAACTCTGGGAGATCCCCCGAATACTGAAACGCAACTCAGATTTAAGCACGTCTCAAGCGACGAATATTTGACAGTTTTCAATGAAAATCTGTCAAATATTCGTCGCTTGAGACGTGCTTAAATCTGAGTTGCGTTTCAGTATTCGGGGGAAAATATAGAAAATACACATTTATTCTTTAATTTAATTAATTTTAACAATAAATTAATACCATTTATTTGTAACAAAAACAAAAAAATATTAATTTACTCTATTAGTAATACTGGCTGTTTTTGTGCCTTTGCCTTAAAAAAAAAAAATTAGCTAATTTGTGAAAAAGTAAAAAGTTATTCCGCGCGCTTTTTCTTTTCGCTGTATTATTTTTGTTTGACAATGTCGTCAAGTAATGATGAATTTATTAATTCGAACCGCCAAAATTCTCAGAGGCAGTGAAAAAGGCTACTTTAAGCCTCTTGCCTGAAAAATCGAACGATAGATACTTACAAGCGTATCAAAACTTCATCTTATGGAAAACAAGCAAAGATGCCAATTCATTTTCACAGAAAGTGTGTTTTTAGCCTATTTCATGGAACTTTCTTAAAAATATAAGTCAAGCTCATTGTGGCGTTACGTGGCACTATAGTGCCACGAACTTGTTTCCGGTCACGCGTCCGAGAAAAATCGTGTCACTACAGTGCCACGATTTGCTCGGCCGCCACGCGTCCGTGGTACTATAGTACCCAAAAATTTCAAAATGAACTTTTCGAATTTCTGGTTGTACATTAACTGGCCTGACACCTGCCTCCATAGACTGCAGCCATAAAACGACGTGTTGCCAGTGAAAAAATATTTTAGAATGATTAAATTTGTAAAAAAGTGAAAATTTTCCGTGCGAAAAATGGCTGCGCAAGCGCAATTTCGTAAATTTTCTTTGTTTTGTTTTTGTTTATAATAAATTAATTGAGGGTTGTTTTGGGATTGTTATGCATGTATTTTTTCCTTGGAAATCAGGCTTGATGGTGATCTAAAAAGTTTTTCGTAAAAATAAGAATAGCCGACAAAATCTCAAAAATTGCAAGGTAGCGAAAAAAATCGTTTTAAAATGCTACCCGCCGCTATTAAATGATTTCTTGTCGGAAAAAAATGTTCTACATGATACCCATACTCTTTTCTAATAGGAAGTGACTGAAATAAGGTAAACAAAGTAGTTTCTTGTTGGGAAAAAGACTTTTTAGTTTCTTTGGCATTAATTCGGGCATGCGCAAGCTTCCGGAAGCGACGTTTTCTGACGTTTCGGACGCGTTTGAGACGCGTCGGTTATTTCCAGGTCCAGCAGTGGGACTTGTGAGTGGATTATTAATCAACTTTACAAATTGTTCAAAATTTTCCAACTGTTTTAACAAGTAAGTAATTACTACAAGTAAGTAAGTTCGTCCGAAAGTCCGAGTATTATTTGTTTCCTCGCAAATGTGTTATAAAACGTCGTATGACATACGTGCGCTTTGATAATTACAGCCTCTGCTTTCTTGTAGCCCTCGCCTACGGCTCGGGCTTGCAATAACGCCTCGGCTGTAATTTTCAACTTACCGCACTTATATCATAATGTACTATTATTGTTCTTCCTGGAATTGTGTAGGGGAGGCCTATGTCTAGCAGCGGACTTCTTCAGGCTGATGATGATGATGATGTGTTAGTTTTTTTCAATAGTAGGTAAATTATAAACTATAATTATAATTTTAAAACAAACTTGATATATTTATAAAAATATATCATTTTCATCTGTAAGAAACAAACGAGATGTTTTAAAATTTTATTAGAAAATATATATTTTTTTTACTTTTTGCATCTTACTTACTTATGGGGTAAGTGTTAGCTGTCCTAGCTAACACTCACTCACCCCGTGTGAATTGCCCTAAGAAATTAAAACTGCATCTGAAGCGAAAGATAAAAAGAACCTAATTGATTCTCATAATTCCACGCTGCCTAGTCATTTGTGGTGCAAACTAAAATACTATTTTGAACTAAGCCAGCGTTTTAGTCAAGTAGCAAGTATGCTTTGCAAATTTAAACAAACAATAGTAAACCTCAATAGTAAGTTGGATTGGCACCACACTGGAGCTTTACTATTATATACTATGTGTTATATTGCAAACAGGATGACACTAAAAACGGTCAGAACTAGGTCGTAAGTTTCATGCGTGTTCTTCACATAAGCTTGGGACCTCCTTGCTGAATGGGTTGCCGATTGCCGACCTCATTGGTTCCTTAAGACATTTTTTTTTTATTTAAAGGAAAAGCTTCTGGACATATTCGCTTGGAACTCGCACTTTTTGCATAATTTCGGTGATTTTTTTACCCACATTGACTAGAACTCTCTAAACAAAATAGTCCCAGTGCTGGGCAAAGATCTCTCGCAAAAAAACTTGTTTCCTCTTTCTCCTCCCTATTCCTCTCACAAAAAGCAGATGTATCAATGTTGGTTTTCCATGTTCCTCTTGTCACTTGTACCTCACATTGCTGCGCGGAGAAGAAAAATGCTCTTTACCGCATCGAAGACATAAGAAAGCACTCCCGCCATTATTAAGTTATGGATGAATTCATTTGTGATAGAACGACTTCCACTGTATCGTAAAGCTATATCCAAACCAACGCGAAAATTACTGCGCAAGCATGTGAAAAACAGAAATGGCGAGTTATACGAGGTTTTTTTATGCTATGACTGACAGATGAGCAGACTAAACCGTTAAAAAAGATGGCATATTTTGACACTGACATAATCTGTGTATTTTTATTAGTACCCGTGAACCATTAAAACACACACTCGTGCTTTACAGAGTCCTATAAATTAGGCGTATGGCTAAAAAAGTTGCTTAAATGTAGTTCTAATCTGACCTAACGCATAATAAAATCAAACGTCTAAGTGACAGTTCAGTGACGTTCAGTCACTGGCTTGTGTATGTCACGCTGGAGTTTTTGCATCGTATAAAATTTCGGCAATATTTTCAGTAGGCAACATTATTTTGCTGACAAATCGGTGACTCATGGATTATTGCGACTTCACCAAACAAGGTTCATCCTTGGAGGAATTAGAAATGGAGATGTCAAGACAGAGCTTTCCCCTCTGCCGGTCATATACCGATCTCGATCATATCCTTTAAATAAAAGTGTTTTACTCGCAACTGCAGCCATTGTGTGTCGTTTCATGTCGCGAAGTGGAGCTCCGCGAAAATGGTGAATTGCATGGTAGTTTCTTGTAAAAGACGATCAGAGATATCAAACTTCCGGGAACATGGTATTTCCTACCACAAGGGAGTATTATTTTGTCAATTGTGTTTGTAATTTTGTAGAATTTTAGTTCAAAAGAAATACCGGTTGCGACAGATTAGCGACAGTATTACGACAGTATTGTCAAAGATTATACCTTGGTAGAAGGCATAGTGTTGGGAAAAGTTGAATGAAATTGATGAATGAATGAATGATAAAATAAACGTTAAATTATTATCACATAATGTGTTGTCTAATTACGTATTTGGTGCTTTTTAACCCTCGACGTAAAAACGACGGGATGTTATGAGTTTGCGGTGTCTGTGTTTGTGTGTCTGTCTGTGTAGTTCCCGAACGAATCAACCGATTTTAATTTAGTTTTTTGTTTGTTTGAAAGGTGAATAGTCGGGAGTGTTCTTAGCTATTTTTGATGAAAATCGGTCCAAGATGGCTGCCGCCACGAAATATCGGATCACATTTATTCACAAATCCCACAATATGGGTATCCTAGGTACCAGTCATCAAACCCTCTACTCATCAATGTATAAAATAGGACATGACATCATACTCAAAAATAAAGTCGTGGGCGTAGTGAAAACATTTTTTACATACTTTTTTTACTATTTCTTTTACGACCTGTGCAGGTTTCCAAAAAACCCTGTTGCTTGAAGAGTGGACAAAATTTTTTGGCCAAAAAACAACTTGGCATGCAACAAGAACGAGTGTGATTTGCTCGGAACATTTTACAGAAAGTTCTCAAACTCGGGCAAACAAACATCTGCGTTCACCACACAAATATTTGTTCTCGGTGGGAATCGAACTAACGCCTCCGGCGCAGAAGGCAAAACTACAAACTTCGCTGTGGTGTGAAGGCTGACGATGTAATGTGATTTCACTTTATATATATTTTTCAATTATTCAGTAAAAGACTAAACTTATGTGTACTATGCTATAACATGTTAAGAACTATTGATTCAAACTTATAACCATTAATAAAACATAACTAAATTCAGTTCTTTTATTTTCTGACTGTTACAAAATGTGAAACCTGTTGTGCATAACTTATTCACAACACTCACTATTACCTGTACCTAAAAACCCATTTCATTCATTATTTTATTCATCGTTCAATTTACCGGTCTTAGGTCCAATTTCACCGTTAAACGCGTTTAACTAAACTCGTTTATATGTACGTACACAAAAGAAATGCAACGACATTGACAGGTATTTAAGCGCGTTTAGAGAAAAATGTACCAACTGAATGCTTAAGCGAGTTTAAACGTCAGTAGAACGCGTTCAATTTCAACGGTGAAATTGGACCTTACTGAATGCCCATCACTAGAGATTATCCTAATGTGAGTCTTGACACTGCGTAACTACGTTATATTTTTTATCTGTGTGCAAATTTTAAGATCGTGTGCGGGATTGTCAATGTGTGTGTTTACATGAATAGGATTTTGCTATGCGCGTGTGCCATGCGTGTTTACCTCGTCCCCCGTCAATTTTGGCAGAAAATATTGTTCGTGGATTTGAACGTTGACGTCTCCATTTCTAATTCCTCCAAGGGTTCATCAGCCCACGTCCCCTCAATTACTAGCATATTAAGACAAGTAAGAGTGGAACTCACACCCTCAGGGTTCTGAATCCATTATATTTGTTTTTAAAAAATTCAATTGAAAATTACTAATAAGTAATTTGAGTTCAAATTAATTAAAAAGGATGTTTTCAAAGTCAAAAAGGCGTCGCACAATACATTTTTTTTTACAAAAACTCCATTAAGTTTAAAGTTAGAATGAGTGGCTCAAAATTAAGCAAACCTTGTACCATAAGACCAGATATTTCAGATGGACAAAAAGGACCAAATAACGGACCAAAGGAATGATGCATGGAACCCTAGAAAAAGTAACAATATTATGAATCTTATTGCAAAAATCAATAGAAAGAAATTAAAGCTTCTTCCTTAGCAACCCCACATATCCTGCCTTCTCCGTCAGTCAGGATGCATTATCAACGAACAAAAGAAGATCGCGAGTGACGTCAAACGTCACTGCCAATGCCCACATTAACTTAACCTTTCACTATCAGTACAAAACCTTACACCATCGAAATAAGGTTCATTCTCGCATGAAAGAGAACTGGTTGATTGTTGGAGATGAACTTTTCAATAGCATGCAACGAAATCTTATTGCGTTGTAATAAGGTTGATTTTGTCTTGATAGTAAGTTTCGAGATGGTAAGTTGGGAGCTAGTGAGGAGGAAAAGAGGGATAATCGATTGTATTGTGGTCGTAGCGAAGTGAAGTAGATAAGGCATTCAGAAGAATGTCGCTTGTGGAGTTTCAAACTCAAACTCAAACTCAAACTCAATAATTTTTTATTCATTACGATGCAAGAATCACTTTGAAACGTCTTATAGCTAGGTGAGTCTAGGTGCCAGTTCCACGCGACCAGTTTCATGCGGTGATTTACCGTTACAACTTTACGATAAGTTCGTTTAAGCGATTATTATAATCAAAGTATTTCTATGACTAAAAGGTCAGTAAGATTACGTATCTTTTGTTTCAATCATCCGTCAATTCGTCAGTCTTCTGTCAAAGTCGGCCCTACTTGGCATAGGAAGAAAGATGGCCGTTTCTTCCCAAAACCATCTGAAACATTTTCGATCAAATCAGAATATCACATAATACACTTTAATTCTAATTGCTAACACTTTGAGCTAAGACCTCAAGTAATGTTGGTTAAAATGCCACCGAAATTACACAACAGAACTCAAAATAACACCAGAAAAACAATTAAAATCAAAAAGCTATGTTCCTTCCCGAATTGACAGAAAACGAATCCCCAATCAAAACTTAGTCGCATCTGTCAGTTTTGACGTTATTTTGAGCTTTGATTGCAAAATAATCTCTACAGTCTCTTGCTGTCTTGTCATTAGTTCTTTTGAACTAGTGTGATAAAAGGATTCTAAGTGTTCAAAAGGCAAATGATATATTATGTTTTAGACTTTTTTTATGTTTTACGACATGCCGGTTTCCTCACGTTTTCCTTCACCGTTTATGAAGACTGGCATAGAGCACATACATTTTCGATCATTACAATGTTCTTGAGTCCATCTGATGGGCGTTATATTTGCTTCGTTTTCCGTAATATGGTATAATGCTGGTATATTGAACTAAGCAATAGACCAGAAGGTAGGTCTAAGCTCGCACGTGGAAGTGTATTACCGAGCTCGTTCACGTGTCAAATTGGCAATTGCGGTGACATGACGTCACAGCCAGTGGAGCTACCAATATCATCGTGAGCCTCTTATGTATGCGTATTGAGTTTACCTTACACATTTAGGGCAATTGGATGATAGTAAAAAAATATGTGGAATGAAGTACGCCATTTTGAATAAATGAAACTCTAGCTTGGTCTATTTGACAGTCAAAGTGGATTCCAAGTGATTGAAAGTGTACAAAAAACCTCTTAACTTAAAACCTTTGACCACATTGGTTTCAAAGAACTAGTGAGGCGATAAAAAGAAGAAGAAATTGAATTTTTCAAGACACGGGCTGATTGAAGGAAGTCTCAATGTCGAAAGATTTAATATAGTTTTTAAATTAGAACAGTTTTATAAACTAAACCGCCAGTTCCACGTAAACTTTACGGCTTAACAAATAATAGCAATATTTAGAGAAAACATTCAATGTTCACTTACGGTACGAAGATCAAAGAACATATGGATCAGATCAGCAGAATTTCTTTTAATAATTCTGCTGATCTGATCAATGAAAGAACCTGTCTTTCTTTTCATTATTGAACTCCTCCTGCCAGCACTAAAATATCCTTCCAAATTCAAATCTAGGATCAAAGAAGATCTTATTACAAAAATTGTCGTGTGCAGAGGACACGAACGAAGCAAACGGCACTAAGTTTGCTTCGTTCGCGCTAGTCACTTAATAAAACACAGAACACGACAAAAATTCTGCCCCACTTCGAAACTGCATCCGAATATCAGAGTATTTTCGGAAACTTTTAAATATTCCTCGCGAACCGTTCCCCAACTTCGAAATCCCATCAAACATTTATCTCGATTTGCGATCGTTTTGAGTGCAAAGTTCACCAACACGAGCCTACGAGAACTTGGAACGAAATCCGATGATTCTGAATCACTTAAGCAGCTCCAACGGCCTTAAGTATGCTGTTTGTAAACCTATTAGCATATTGAGGAGACTTATGAAGTAGGGGAAGAAAGGCGGTTTTCGAGATTTCGCTTTTAATTCACGCTGAAATTCCATTTTGGTTCCAGATGATTTCAATTATCAAGCTGCTCCGTTGCTACCAGGCGTTGGTCGCTTGTCTAGTAGAAACCACTGCTTATTGATAAAACCGCCTATTGTTTTTACAAATAGCTTTCATCTTTTTTTATATCCATCGTCTATTTTTAAGTTTTTTGTGAGCAATAAAGTATTTTCTATCTATCTTCTATCTATTATTTTTTTTGGATAACTGATTAGTAGCCAGTTTTTTATGAACAATACCGTGCTAAATCATTCAGTTCTAGCCATAAAAGCCTAATTTCTCATCTTTTGCATACCTTATTGAAACTTTTTCCCCACTCTTTTGCCCCACTTTTCAACAACATTTTCCTGGGAATAGAACAGAATAAAATAGCATAGAATATAACTTTATTGTACACCAAAGTGAAAGGTTACAAAAAAAAACAAAAAAAGAATACCTAAAAAAAGCTAGAGGTACAATGGGCTATATATATCGCTAAGAGCGATCTCTTCTAGATAACCTTTAGTGTAATTATTTATCGATCCGCCAATAAAATTATCGTCATTCATAATCATGATTCAAACCTACACCAGTATGACCTAGAAAGAACCATCGAAAAGTGCGTAAAGACTTGAAAAACTCCAGAACAGACCCAAATAGGTAACGGCCGCTATAAATACATGGCCACTAATAAAAAGCTGTAAAGACGGGCGTGTTTCTCATCAAGCCGATAAATTAATTCAAGCCGATAACATTTTACTTTTATTACGATCCCTTTTGCCCTTTGAGAGGACTTCGGTTCTAATTGCTTGGTCTAAAAAAGAAATATCCGTGTGATTAGTGGGGTGGTAGTGCGAGCGAGTTCATAAGCTGAGCGTTTCAAGTATTCGCTAAGTAGGTCCCATCTGGAACTTATCTGCCAGATGAATCTGAAAAGCACCGTTGATAAGGAAACGAAAGCCTCAGATTATAACAATTTCCTAAAGCTATCAATTACACATCTTATTAATCAGCACACAATCAACTCCGTTGCAAGTTACTGTATTCTTTAGCAATTATTTTGAATTTTGGCTAAAGAAGTTTATAATTTTGAGACTTTTAGACGTCTTGCTATTGTTTGGGGTGGTTTTTTTTTACATTATATGATGATACGTAGCTTACCACCAGGTGAGATTGCCATCCTATGGCTACAATCTCACCTGGTGGTAAGCTACGATGGAGCCAACGATTGAGCAAGATGGTCAAGCAGACACCTACTTATTAGATAGATAGATAAAAACTTTATTTGTCTATATTTAACACACACAAAATAAAAATAAAAAGAAAAAATACAGAGATATATACAAAACGAAAAATAAAAACTAGCTACGAAAATTAAGATGGCGTGTGTGTTGCATTCCAGACAAAAAAAAATCATTTCATTAATTTTGTTCTGGAAGAGGTCCAGATTGTAGTGATAATAAATGGTTTCGTAAGGGCATATTGTCAAATTGACTTGATTTCTATTTCTTCTGATAACACGCGGCTTGTGGGACCACGCCCTACCCCTAAGATAATGACGCCTCGGTTGCACTCGTCCTAACGACCTTTATATTATTTAGGGTCAACCCTTTCCTTGCTTTAATTGATGAAACGCATTTGTAATACACCGATAAATTTCAACTTTATTTCCCTTTTAGATTTGGGAAAAAGGAACACTTTTCCTTTTATATTAATCATCTCTTGAATTCAATTTAACTCGTATTCATCCACCGTTTCTAATTTGAACAGATATCCTATCAATCCTATCATATCCTAGAATCTTGGCATATTCAGAAGTAACCACTCAACGTGAGGTAGGTAGGTAGGTGGTGTTTCCATCACAGGTTTAAAACCTGAAATAACAGAATTTTAGATACATAACAAGATTGTATTTTTGACGTGTGTTCAAATACTCATAATTTTTTCAAGCAAATAGCAGTTTTATTAGTTTTGAGATTAACTATCTCTTTCTTTCTCTTTTTGAAAAGCGTCAGTCTGAAACTATGTAAGGTACTAGGGGAGCAGAACCAACCAAGATCCTGCTACAACTATTGGTAGGTGCAAGTTTCACAGCTATCTTGAATATCTATTCATAAGTATTCAAAACAGTACAGCCAGTAAAAACATTGTATGAGCATTTCTATTTAATTTTTCTATTTATTTCACCTATATATTTCATAGTTGTACAATGCAAACCATTGCAGGAATCGTCTTTCGTCGCTTTAGGGGTGCGCTAAAGAAAAAATCCCCTAAGATTTGAAGATTTGATTAGTAATTTAATTTTATTTTATGTATGTTAGTCTCTAAGGTATTTATTACTATGGACCCAAAGTGTTTCATTTTTGTAATGTGAGCATTTGTTGGTCTGAAATAAACGATATTATTATTATTATTATTATTATTATTATTATTATTGCAATTTTTTGACACACAAAATCCTACTAATATTGTAAACGCGAAAGTTTTGTTTGTGAGGTAGTAACTTTAAGTTAGTCTCATACAAAATTGGCGAAGACTTGGTCAGAATCTTCGGCATGATGAGCAGAACAGTAAACACGTTTATTTTTAGTGTGCTCATGAGGTATTCAGCTTACAGAGCCACTAGTATAGATTTGCTTAGCTTATAAAATGTATCAAAGTGATCCATGTCTAATTGAATAAAACCCTTTTGACTTTCTATCTGACTGTACATAAGGTACACATCCGTACGGTAGAATCTCAAACATTCCAAGATTCCTCCGGGACGGACGTAAGTTATCCGTGAATATTCGGCCGTAACTTCTCGATGTGATTCTATTGTGGAGTGCCCGTACTTCGCTTTGGGTATTCAAGCTCTTGAATAGGTACGTTAAGTTTACGGTACGTATTTTGCCTTCTTCTTCTTGTGGTGTCAATAGTTTTTTGAACTAGTGTGGTGAAAGGATTTTAGGTGTGCCTCAAAGAAAACTTGAAAAATTTGTATAGATACGGCATTTACAGCTAAAGCATTACACACTACTAATATTACTATCAAAATTAAACATTAATTTGTATAGGTATATAATTTGTTTTTCATTACTCATACTCTGAAAGTAGGTATGAAGTTGCCTGAGGGGCCTAATTGAAAGTAAAACTTTCAGCCCTAGGGAGAATTGCTTTCTACTGACAGCTGTCAAATTATAAAAAAAAACAAGTTCTATTTTATTCAACCATGTTCCAACTTTCTAAAGTCTTTCTAACTGCAAGGAGGTTGTTCAACCAAATTCCAACTTTTTATTCAGCAAGTAGGTTGGAAACCCGTTACAACGGTAAGAAGTTTAAAAAGTCTAATTAGAGCGCAATGTAATATTTAAATTTAAATAACATAAAGATAGTATTAAATAAATAATATATCTTCTAAATTACTTGATTAGTGTATAGCTTCAACTATTTATTTAAAATAACATAGATTTAAATTATGAAAATGAAAATAATGGCTGAATAATGCTGGCGAACCGAAGCCGAAGGCCCGCCAGAGAAAAAGAAAAAAAAAACCGGGAAGGCGGCAATTCAATCTTCATTTTCACTAATTTTTCTTTCACGTTTTTATTTTTACTTTCCTTGTATTGTATTCGTAATGAAAAGCACAGTGTTTACCTCGGGTGAAAGTCTTTTGAGTCCCTCAAGCTCCATTGGCGCCCTCGCTAACGCTCTGGCGCCAAACCCGTCTCGGGACTCAAAAAACGTGACTTTCAACACTCAGGTAACAATGTACTATTTATTGTTATTGGGCACAAACTTAACCTTTTATTGTACGTCCGGAACGGACAAACTGTGAAAACTGTACCTAGCCATAGCCACTAAGATCTTTTCTGTACAACAGTTATGCAATAAATATTTTTGATTTCTGATTTCTGATTTCATTGCTAAAGAGACAAGGAAATAAACCAGAGAAAAAACAAAATATTAAATAAACCAAATTTAAACACTGTGCAATTATTTATTTTATTTATTCAATTATTTATTATTAATTTATTTTGATGTCAATCCTAAGGTACAAGCAGAAAACATTATAAGCAAATATTTTTCTTCTTTGTAGGTATCATTTATTTGTTAGTTTCAAACATTTGATTGCAACAGAATTACACAATCTCTCAGCTGGTTTTACAGAAAAAGCATAAAAAATTAGGAAGGCAAACATTGATCTTATTAAGTAATCTTATTGAACAAAGCACATAGGTAGGCGCAAACTGCAATTAGCTCCAACACTGCACATCGGATTGTGTCCCCAACCGTGAATAGATATCGCTCCTACCAAAGTTCTGATATCCTAAAAGACTGACACAGTTATTTGACAGACGTCAAAATAAAATATTACAAATAAATGGAGAGTCTCGTATACTTGCCTGACTGACGTTTAAAATGATACAATGCGCCTAATAGCCCGTTCCCACCGGTGTGTGATATCGCGCACGGAGGCAGATCAGCTCGCACGACACACCATGGGAACGGCCTCGTGCGCCGAGGTGCGCGGTAGCACAGGAGCCCTTTCTGTGTGCGTTGCCGTGCGACGTCGTGCGCTGTGCGAGATGATCTGCAGAACCATTACAAGGTTAGTTAGGAACATTAAGGTTGATCGATTTCCAAAGAAACAGATATTTACCATTTTTTTTTTTACTATTATGTTTTTAAAATTAAATTCATTATTTTTAGATTAAATAATACATTTTTAAATTATACTCTCATCGCCCAAATTAATTAATAAATTTAATTTGTGTGGAATACATAACACCATAAGACAGCTGACTTTTCTGAGTAAAACTCATAAAAATCTGCTGCAGGGTAGAAAAAGTCACCCAAAAAGAAGAAAAATAAAAAACGTCTGATAAGTGACGGATGCCGACTTTTAGAAATACGAATGATACGGCATTATGGACTCGCTTGAATGCTCTATACTGTCTCCCAAATTGCCGATACCTCGCTAGTGATACGAAACTTCTATCAGCTCGTGCGTACATCCTATTATACTCTCAGTCTAATACGGCGTCAACATTTAGCTCACTTTCATGAGAATGTTTAGAGACATGGGGAATGTAAAAGGTATGGCACCCACTGCCATGGCCGTTCACGTTGACGAGGTTTTATTGTTTTTTGCTGACTGGCTTTAGTACCGTTCAAGCCCGTTTGTCCAGCAGTTTTGTGTGGAAACACAATTTTTTTTTTTTTATGCCATAGCAGGCAGACGAGCAGATGGAAAGTAGTCACCGTCGCCCATAGACACCTGCAACACCAGAGGCGATGCTAATGCGCTGCCGGCCTTTTAAGTAACGATAGACCCGCCTTTTGAAGGACCCCATGTCGAAGCTCCGAGGGAAAGCCGCAGAAGGCAGCTCATTCCACAACTTACTCGTGCGCGGCAAAAAGGATCGTGAAAAACGAGCAGTTGTGGAAAACCAGCCATCCAGGTGGTGAGGATGGAATCTGGTTCTGCGGCGCGTGGTGCGATGCGCGTCTCTAGCGTGTCTTATGACTCAATACAGCTCAAAAATGGACTCGCACGGCACGAAACTCAGAATACACGCTCAGGGTGTCGATTCTAAAGACACAAATCACTCAAGCGATCGCGTAAATCGATGTGAGTTGTCAATTTTTGTTTGAAAAATTTGAAAATGGAACGCGGATTCAGCGATCACTCGACGATCACTCAATCGAACCGTGTTGCTGGAATTGACGCCCAGCTCAGTCAACGTACATCCAATTGTAGACTCAACCTGGAAATACCAGCACAATGCAAACAAATCCGCAATATTTGTAAACTCATGTGCTCACAGTTACCAAAGAGAACCATTTCATTATTATCCACTCGACTGTACAATGGTGTATCAAAACAAAAATGTTTTCATGTAAAAATAAAAAATACACAGCCCACTCCAAGCAATTTCATTCTCTCTGAAGTGAAATAAAAAATCTAGGTCAGCAGGTAAGGGGTGTACTCACTGTATACAGGGTTACTACTTGCAAGCGGACGAGGTGAGGTCACGACCACTAGAAGTGGCTTGTGAGAGGACTCCTTGTTTTGTAACTAGAAGTTGAGTTTTATAAAAGACTTGATTTAAGATTTCGGTTACAAATATTACCATTCGCCAATTGATGATCGCATTCCTGTTTTCGATTTCAATGTCGGTCTAAAAGCACATGAAACTTTTACGTCACATAGTGATGGACGCAGAGCAATGCCGCAATGTCATACAACCAAGGATTATGTGAACTTCGTTTAGAAATTCTTTGCATGCAACATAATAGATTACAAAATACTAATAAAATTTTACATTTTGAGCCGTTTGAGCCATTTGTGCCTCTTTGAAACGCACTCAACACCCTTTCACCATAAAGTTAAAAAAAAAATATTTCTATGGTCTAAGTGACAAAGTCCCTTCTAGTAAGTCTCGTTAGGTCCTGGTTCAGAATGTAGGCTACCAGCAGACGCGGCTGCAATTTGATGCGACGTCACGACTCGCTGCGGCATCCAGTTATGATGCCCAACTATCTATATCTATGTAATGCTCCTCATAGTTACCGGTGTGTCCTTGCGGGGTACTTACAACTTGTGTCGGGAATTCTTGGGTGATTTTTAAGGGAGAAAACATTGCGGGTTCATCCACAGCTGGGTATAATTATTTTCCTTATATTTTCAGAGCCTTCTTGATCCTCTGGCTTCTCACGTTTTCATAGAAGATCATTGGGTCCATGGCATGGTGGTTTCTTACATTTTACAGTTCTTAGTCACCATTCGCCATGTTTGTGCTAGGGTCTGAAACATTAAAACCCTGAAAAACAGTATAAGTATGTGTTTCTATCTATCATCTATGAGTTACAAAGATGCTGCAAAATATACGAATTTAACTGTAATCTGTCCCAGCTGCAAATCTGTCCAGCGGCGATTCTGTCCAGTTGCTCCAGAGGCCTTACGAAATACACATTAAAGTAGTTTTAAGTTGTAAGTTTTAATTGATTACTTAGTAAATACTAAAGTTTTTGTCAAACAGTAAACTCGAGAAGATAATGCAAAGTTTGTTTTCTGTATATTTTGCTAAAAACGGTGTAAAAAACTTAAGTTTCGGAGTCTAACAGTTGAGTAAACTAGAGATCACTGCAGCGCTAAAAAGCAATGTTAATGCTTAAAACTAGGCTAATCTAAGTTCTAACTGAACCCAGGAGAATCAAAAACAAAGTTACAACTTAGTGTAACTTAAACTAAGCAAAATACCTTGTAAATTGTACGTCTACCAGTAGGCTAACCACAAGGTCTGTCTGGTTCTGTCTCTGGCCGGAACTCAAAACCAGAATAGAATAGAAGATTCTTTATTGCACACCTTAAAACTAACAATGGAAAAACAATAATTAAAATATAACAATAATTAAAATATAATTAACATTAATTAGGATATAATTAACAATAGTTAAAATATACAATGGGCGGTCTTATCGCTTAAGAACCACCAGAGTCAGTGACAGAGCCTGACAGAGCTTGTGGTAGGTCTACAGAGCCAATTTAAATTGTACGTCTACCTGTTAAATCGAATGCTGCATGCAATTCAATATATCATACGATACGTACAATAAGGCCACCAGCAGTATATCCTATCAGAATTTAATATAAAGACTCGCAGTAAATCTGCTGCTTCTTATTATATAAGCTAATGGATGGCTGAAGGTAAAGCTCGGTGAGAGGTACATCATGCGAGATTCCTTTGCCTGAAGGATTAGCGAGGAAATTATAGAGGGTCCTATGTAGCTAAGCATGATTTTAGTAGCGAGCTTTTAGTGGAGTTTGTCAGGAAATACTTAACCAAAAATTATTCAGAACATCAGTATCCTTGTTCGTATAATATTTTTGTTCACCACACAAATATACGACCACCACGACCACGACCTAAGGCTCAGAAAGCAGAGCTACTACCAACAGACCTGAGAGGTCAGTCAGAAAAGTCAGAGAACTGAATGATAGAACTTGTTTTAGTTGGTTATGAAATAAGATAAATAAATCTTTGACGTTTTACCCGGTTACGTACAAGTACTAAAAGTACACTGAAAGCTGATAGTAATTTATAACCAGCTGCTGACACTAAGGCCTGTAGGCCTACCATGAACTCTATCTGGCTCTGTCTCTGGTTCTGGTTTTGAGTCTGTGTGAATGCTCACCAGTGCACTGTGTGTGTGACGTTTGGACGTAGGATTTATTTAGTCAACACTCACACAGACTCAAAACCAGAACCAGAGCCAGACAGAGCTCATGGTAGGCCTACTGTATTCGGTAACAGTGCTTGAGGCTTGACTCAGACTTAGTCACTGTTTCTGAATACGGGCCTAAATGTGGCTCTCTTTTTAGACTGAAAACAGTCACCTTACCATGACGGAGGCCTATCTCGCCTAAGCCTCCATCCAAAGTTCAACAAGCTCCAACAAAAACCTCTAAAGACTTTCAAACTAAGCGGAGACGACTGATAGCTCGTTTGCGGAGTTCAAAGTGAATAATTTTAATTTGGACTCTGTATTGTCCGCAGTCGGCTCTTTGCCTTCCTTTGTTCTGAAGTACATCTCACTCCGTTTCCAGCCTTTTGATTTTGAAATGAATTTTAAGTTGGAAAGCGCTTTTAGATAGTTCTCTCAATTTTTTATTTCACAATATTGTATCTAGCTCACGCTATTTTGAAGCGGTTGTGACTTGACTTAGAAACTTTTGAGTATAACTTTTTGTCCGGTGGTGATCAGTGAAACGCTTTCAAATATGACAGCGATATCTGACAGTGTTACACTGATTGCCACCTCAGAACGCTTAGATGTGCGCAAGGTAGAAGAACGTCTGTAATTTTGTTTTAGATCGTTTAGCGCAATTGGCTTACCGCTCCTTCCCGCGATATATACAATGCTGTTGTACTCTATATAAATCATCAAATAGATGCAAAAGCCTGTTTACTTTTTTTTGTACTCTATACAATGCTGTCGTTCAGTACAGTAGGTCTACCATGAGCTCTGTCTGGCTCTGTCTCTGGTTCTGGTTTTGAGTCTGTGTGAGTGTTGACTAAATAAATCCTAAGTCAAAACGTCGCAAACACAGTATAATGCACTGGTGAGCACTCACACACACTCAAAACCAGAACCAGAGACAGAGCCAGACAGAGCTCATGGTAGGCCTACAGGTGGGGTAGCGTTATACGCTTTTTCTGCTACCTGGTAATAAGTAAATGAATGTTTATATTTGATAAATACCATAATATCAAACCCAAACAATTTAAAACAAAGCGACATTAAAATTCAATAAGATTCCGTTCCGTCCCATTACCCTACATGCG
This sequence comes from Thera britannica, assembly GCA_939531255.2. NCBI lineage: Eukaryota > Metazoa > Arthropoda > Insecta > Lepidoptera > Geometridae > Thera > Thera britannica. The sequence continues at coordinate 13,470,453 of OW618034.2, read as the reverse complement.
GGCACTCAGGGTCATTGCAAGCTCATCCCTAAAGCGGCGATGACAGACCCTCTGGAATGACCAAGGGGTTGGTTGACCCCCAGGGGTGGGTTGACCCTTGCCATTAGTTGCAGGATATGGTAAGCTTGTTGCAATGGAGATGGGATAGAACAGGAGCTCGCTTATCATGCTAATTATGATACAGCTATCAGATTTTGAATGGTGTTGGTTTGGAATAGGCAAATAGCACAGAAATTAATGCAATCATTATGATACATGGTGAGGTCTTAAATATAAAATAGTGAAAATATATAATAGGTCCTTATGTTCAGTACATTATTATATAAGGCATAGCAATACTCAGACTGGAGGCGGGCAAAAGTTCGAAAAGAAAGCTAGCTGTTAAAATAATATTGTGCGTTATAAGTTAGAGCTCAAAACGTACTTTTAGTCATTGAAGAGTCGTTTAAATTGTAGTAGATTTTCTTAATTCGTAAGTCTCTAAATTCACATTCAAAAAAAAATCCATTTCTTTCATTTATTCGGAAATTCTATTATCTTTTGATGCCATTGTTGTTAGACCGGAACTATGAATTGATAAAGAAAGAGGTTCTCTCTATTTCTTTTTTTGCTATTTGATAACTTCGTCATTTATGGACCGATTTTTGATTCCTGATTATCCATAGAAATTTCATGAAAATCAGTTAACCAGTTTGGCCATGAAGTCGGTTTCCCAAGTTTTTTAAACTTATATTATTGTCTAGCAACTCCTCGCCTACATTTGCATTGAGCCCTGAGTGCGGCACCCTCGCATGATTTGAGTTTAATATCCTCTTTGAGTGCATTCTTCCACAGCGAAGGGTCCCGAGGGCTGAAATCTTCACGAGGTACTTGTCAGCTGTCAGATCGTTGTGCAAGTTGGGAAGTTACTCGGTGTGTCGCACGCACGTTTCCTTTCCAACTTGGGTTTGGTGTGCACGCACGAAAGTTTGAAAATTAGGCTCGGTGTCACACGAACACGATTAAGTTATAAGACAAATCGTTGAGTTTAATATAGTTGTATCTTCTCTTAGATTTTTATTATGCCATAGAAAAATAAACTTTCTGCCTGTACGCTGCATGAGACCAGCACAAAAGATTTCCTTCTTCCAGTCACCTTTAACATTCGTCGTCTCCGTGCTCACTCCTTTCAAACCATACTTAACAATATTTTAATTTCAATCATTTCTTTAAAATAAGTTTAAATATTTTAGGAACTCACTTCATGGCCAAACTGCTGAACCAATTTTGATGAAATTTATATGGAACCAATCTAGAAGTACCTTTCATATAAAAATAATATGCTCCTAAATGACGTAGTTATGCGATAACAGACTTAGAATAAAAACACAACCGAATTGAGGAACTCATCGTTTTTTATTTAAAAACGGTTAAAAACACTGGTTTCAAAATAAACGAAGGCTTTGCGCACATCAAGATCACCAGCGATGGCGATCAGTAGGCCTACCACAAAGCTCTGTCTGGCTCTGTCTCTCTCTGGTTTTGAGTGTATACTGTGTGTGTGACGTTTCGACGTAGTATTTTTTTAGTCAACACTCACATAGACCCTAAACCAGAGCCAGAGACAGAGCCAGACAGAGCTTGTGGGAGGCCTACAGTATATCACTGTAAAATATCGCACTGTAAAATTTTGCGGCAGTGTGTGCAAATCCCTATGCTGAAACTGAAGCTTAAGTCAAAATAATGTTCAGAATATTCTAGCAAAGTTTAATTCTACAAATGAACAGTAACACAACACCAAATTAAACGTTGGCATTAAAACTTGCAAACAAACAGAAACAACTGAAAGACTACACGATATGAAGTTAGCCGCAGTTAGCACTGAGGTTAGTGCTGGAACTAACTTTACATGGGCGTAGGGCTGCCTTTTACAAGTTTGTATAAGTTTCTAGAATGTAATATATTTTTCAGACAAGTAAGCTAAGTAAGTTCTTAGCTGACGGAATAAGCATGTTGCTCACTTTGTGTTAAGTGACCATCGCCTATAACAAAGTAATGTCTCATAGGTCACGCACGTCGAGGACGTGCCCTACGATGCACTGCCCTACGCCCATCAACTTGAGGCATACAGATGTTCAGCCTCACGTGCCAGTAATTTCACCGGCCCCCACAACCTTCAAACCGAAACAGCAATGCGGCTTCACGACAGAAAAAGGCATGGTGGTAGTACTTCTCGGACAAACCCTTCACAAAGAGCTCTGCAAACTACAACCTACGAAGAAAAATGAGTACAGATAGATGGCAATGATGGCAAGAGATATGTGATCGCTGTTTCTTGTTAGTATCAGACTATTGATTGCAATACAATAACACAATCGGCCAGCTGATGCACTATACGACTGAGATACGATACTATACTTTCGATTGGTATAGAATTTGTCTAATAAACAAACCGGTGGAAAGTAAAAAAAAATTTTTTTTTTAATTATTAATTAATCATATCCTGGATTGAAATTTGATAGGCAACCCATATAGAATAATAATGCCATATATATATTGGCATGTTTAATTAAATATAAAATACGTTTCAATAACCAGCTCGGTGAAGGTCCTATGGCGGGATCCTATACTATATGTAAATATTGAATTACAGTAAGTGGCAGCCCTGTAGGCACTCAGGCAGACTTGCTAATAGTGCGTGACGTCATAAATTGCATGATGCAGCGATGTCTCTGACGTCACTGATTTCAGAGGGTGCCATGGAAACTGTATTATATTGCATTTCTATGTATAAGAAGTACAAAAAATAAAGTACAGGGTTGGGTTTTTTTTGCACCACACTTCACTGCTATTTTTATTTCTGTTTTGTTTCTATAAAATCCTCCTGGATCTTCTGGATCCTTCTGGTCCAGAAAGATCCAGAAGGTCCAGGAGTATTTCCAGAAGTTCTGGATCATACAAAAAAACGGCAGAACCAAGTCGTAGTTTGTTGCCTGTTTTTCTAAGCTCGGTCTCGTAGAACTGGGACCTAGACTCATCTAGCTTTAAGACTTTTCAAAGTGGTCCTTGTGAACTGAAATAAATTTCGATTTGAATTTGGTATGTGTTTAGTTAAATAAAGTGTAAGTATTCAATATAAACTTTCACAAGTCAAAACCAAAACTAGATGGAAAAGGTCGGTCATACGGACCGACTCTAAAAAAAACCTATTGAATAGTCCAACTACATAACCAGAGTAGCGGTGTGGTCCACTAAGCGCCATTGGTCGTGGTTTTGATTCCGGTACCAATGTGTTTTCTTACCTCAAAAAATGTGTAAGCGAAATGCTTATAAATGCGTGTTCACAAACGGTAAAAAAACCCCAATAAACATTTAACAAAAACATGACAGTTACTCATAACATTACCCGGCTTCGGTTGCACTAATAGCCCGTGACGTCATAAATTGTGTTGGGAACTCGGGGAGGCTGGGGATGGTACAGGGAAGCTGGGGATAAACATCGTTGTGATTTAGCTCTCTCCTGTCTTGTAGGCGCTTTGTTTTTTACGAGTCGCGGTGAAAGAAACTGTTTTATGGGCTGGGGGAAAGTTTTGCAACAAAAATGGTTGCATTTATATGTATCTGGGATTTAAAATATGATAGGATTTTTTTCATGTTTTCTTCTAAGTAGATTAACTTACTCGCTTCCCCTATTCTCTATGTTTCAACTTTACTAGTTAACTGGCACAAAGTTTGGTAACAAATTGACATCAGACTTCCTCAACGGATCTTGAGTTGGCTAATCTTTGTTTGGAAATTAATGATTGGTTTTTTTTTATTTTTTTCTTCTTTATTCAAAAGTACAAATAGAAAAATACATTTAGAACACAAATTACATTTACACTACAAATGAGACTTGAAAAACCGCCTTTATGGCCAAGATGCTGAACCGATTTTGATGGAAATTCTGTGGGAACAATTTATACCTATTTAATGACATTCAGATCGAAGTTATGCAATTGCAAACATAAAAAAAACCTAATTGAGAACTTCCGCCTTTCGTATTTGAAGTCGGTTAAAAAGAGTTCTCTTACAGAAAGTTTCTAAATACACACGTACGTAGTACAGTGTTTTGTAACACCCTAACTGAGAGCAAACAAATAATAAATAAATAAATAAATATTGTGGACAATTCACACAACACTACCCAGCCCCAAACTAAGCAGAGCTTGTAATATGGGAACCGGATAGCTTTGATATAATACTTGAATACATTTTTCTTTTTGTAAATACATATACATACTTAGAATACAATATAGGTTTAGGTTTAAAGAAATTTATTCACAAAAAAGACACAGTCACTTACATGTGAATAGTTATTTAACATAAAGTAAAAACTTTTCTAAGTAGTAAGGTAGTCGTTCGATTACGAAGTAGGGATAATGCTAATTAAATAAAAGAGTAAACGTTATCAAATAAAAGAGTAAACGTTACGCAGCTACGAGTATAGCTAGTTATGTAGTACATAAGGATACGCATCAGACTATGTATTGGTTACTGGATTGTCTCACGCAATCGTTCAAAAACAAATGTAAGTGTAAGCTCGCTCACGCTTCCAAAACAAAACCAAAATATAACACCCAGACAGAGAACAAACATTTATGTTAACCACACAAATATTTGTTCTCGGTGGGGATCGAACCCACGACCTACGGCGCAGAAGGCAGAGCTACTACCAACTGAGTTAGAGGCCAGTCCGATAAACAAAATATAACATAAATAATGTACAGTTTAGCACATAAAAATGTTTCACCTCAGTGGAGATCAAACCCACGACCTACAGCGCAGAAGGCAGGGAACAGAGTTATGAAGGCTGTCATCGCTCAGTCGGTAGCAGAAAAACAAACATAAATTCGCAATTTATCAGAGCAGCAATTAAACACCTAATTAAAACAAACACGGGATTACAGCTTCCCTCGCTAATGAGTTTGTTAACGTTCATTAAGATTCACCTTCGGATGTGTGGATTGAGAGACGAAATTGGAGCAAAACGAAGAGTGCGGGAGAATTTTTCGTGACTATGATAGAGACGGCAAAATTCGTGAAAAATATTTTTATATCCCAAACTGATATACGAAGTGGGTGTTGCCTGACCATTATTCTGAGCGAAACGCAATAACTTTATATTAACTTTTTTCTAATAATTTTAAACAAAAACGTACCACGCAGATTCTTCGAGTGCTTCCAATCGCAGCTGGTATCGCAATCGGTAGAGATTTATATACTCTTTGATTTTTGTCTCTATCAGGCTGTGTTGATAACCTTTCGATACTCTATGAGACGATGTTAGTTTAGTAACTCCGTGTAAGTAACGTGTTGAGGTATAAATTAGATCGCTTCGCTCGTCTTCTCGATCAATTTAAACCTACAAGTTAGTAACTAGTACTAGTTACTACTACTAGTTACTACTACCAGTTACTAGCCAGTTTGCTTTCTGAAGAGTTTTGACATAGTTCTACTAATAAATAATAAATGTTGATCTGCGTATGTTATTATATTATGAGAAACTAGCGGTAGCCTGCGCTTTTGCTCGCCCCGTTCCCATTACTTTTTAGGGATAAAAAGTTCCCTCACATATTTCATGCATTAGAAGCAAACATTAATGAATTAGAACGAATTACCATTATAGTATACTAGTGGCCGCCCGTGGCTTCGCTCGCCCGTTCGCATAACGCCCCGTTCCCGTTGCTTTTTCGGGATAAAAAGTATCCTATGTCCTTCTCCCGGTTCTAAGCTACCTCCGCACTAATTTTCTGCCAAATCGGTTCAGCCGTTCTTGAGTTATAAATAGTGTAACTAACACGACTTTTATAGATATTTTAAGTAATCAATAATTGGGACACAGAAATGCGAGTGTCAATGCTTGGCGCCAAGAATGGATACGGTGGTATTACTTCTCCGGACAAACTCTTTCACACAGCTATAAAAAATAATCTCTACCATTCTACCGCAAAAAAAATCATCTTCATCAACCTAGCCGTTTTCGACCACAGTGACTTGCCTTGAGGACATTAAACTAAGTTGGGCTCTAGTGTTTTGCCCTTAAATGGCTAATGTATCCTATTTTGGCGGTGAATCTTCTGGCGCAAGTAGGGCACGTTAGGATTCCATTGCTGTATCTGTAGTAGATGTTGGCAGGTCGACTCATGAGTTGGTCACGACTCACGTTTGTCATCCAGTTCTCACCGCCTTTCGTCTTCAAACCTTTTTTAAGGCCAGTTTCAACGCTTGCCTCAAAAAAATTAACCGACCACCAAAGTTTTTTTATTCCACTCCTACTGCAGTTTCGCGGTAAGACAGCACTTCTTGAACTACCTAAAATAGACCAGAATTACTTTTGTTCAGCAGAAAGCTTTGGAACAAACTTCCCCAGCTAATAATATCGAACGAGCTGAAATGATCGAACTAGTTCGCTCGACTTCGCTACAATTGGAAAAGTAACTGTACAATTTTAAAGTCGAAGCGAACTGAACATCTTAACTTGTTTCGACGAACAAAGCTGGGAGCTTAGCACTAGTTCTGGTTCAAATAAATCACTCGACAAATCTCCTATAAAGAGCAAAATCTGCAATGGGGCTAGGGTTGAACGAGAAAATATCACGAAGAAATCATGAAGAAGAGATGACGTCAATTTAACGTCTCTGACGCTAAAATCACCAATTTTTTTTAGGTTTTATCCGGGTATCATCATCATCATCTGGACAGGCCTCTCAGCTCAGTTGGTGGTAGCTCTGCCTTCTGAGCCGTAAGTCGTGGGTGGATCCCCACCGAGAATAAATATTTGTGATAACACAGATGTTTGTTCTCTGTCTGGGTGTTGTATAGTATCCTAAGTATGTATTTACATCAAGCTCTAATTTGGGGCTAGATAGTGTTATTTGGATTGTTCACAATATTTATACCTACTTATTTCATTAGTTAAGTTAAACAGTATCGATTAAAACTATGTCAACTCGTGCTAAGGGTTTGTATTGACTTCAACTTCCTCGGAAATGTGAGGTTAGGGCTTGTAGCAAAGAATGGTGAGCGAGTAAGTACTTTCGACTTGACTGAAAAAGAACAGGAAACTTCTGGAAAACCAACCAGCTGCAATCTGTGCTAGTGCCAGTACAGTTGATACCGTACGGCTTAATAATTTACTAGCGGCCTGTCCCGGCTTTACACGGGTGGACATTTATTTTTTAAATACATAAATATAGCGATTGCTACTCAGGGTGAATGTAGCTTTCCAATGGTGAAAGATTTTTTGAAATCGGCACAGTAGTTTTGAGTTTATTACAACACACAAAAATACAAAAATAAAAAATTTCCGCTTTATAATATTAGTGTAGATAGATTTAGATTTAGAACTATGTTATTCTCCTCGCTCATTGGGCCGATGACACAAAGGAAGCCGGTGGACGGGCAAAGCTCAAAATCGGCCTTCGTGGGGCCAATCTTTTTTTAATATAATTTGCTGATGGAACAAGCAAAATTGGCCCACCTGATGTTAAGTTATAGCCATCGCAAAACAAATAATTAGTCGTAATTTCCACATGTGAACAACAGTTGATGGAACACAACTGAGCTACAAGTATCTACTAAACACATTAAGTGCCAAAGTATACCTTACTTAGTAGAACTTTAAGTACTTGGGTACTTAGATATTAATAGTGTACAAGCAACTTCAGTTAGGTGCGTGTAGTACACTCGGCGTGGAAAGTTATTAATATTTCAAACTATAATGTTTCATCAGTGTTTTACATTCGCTTGCTCGTTTTGTATCAAGTCTAAGTAAATGATAAATTCTAGTGGGCATTTAACACAGCGCTTTCAGCCCCAAACTAAGCAAAGTTTAATTATATTGTTGGAACTACAGTTGGTAGAATACTCAAAAGTTTTTCTTTATAAACATTCCTCAGATACAGATCAAATAAACATCACGTACTAACATTTGTCCTACTATTCATGAACAATTTGGGCTAGAAGCTACAAAACTCATTTTTTGACTTAAACCTGAATATTTAGCCCTTTTTAAAATCCTCTGCGATTTTTAATCGGCTTTTATCTACGCAATCAGCAAAAAAATGCAAAAATCATTTATCAAGTTTTTATTTTCATTCCTTTTTTATGTCATTTAGCTGACTGTACATACCAACCCCACCCCTACCCTACCATAAAACCCTAACGTGTACTAGGTAAGTCCATGTTAGGAAACTTAGAAACTCCAAACTTGTTACAACTTGTATCACTGTCGGGACTCGACTTTGAACAACCCAGTTCCAACACGTCCCACATACCTGGGCAAGTCTTTGAAAGTGTTACGAATGCATGGCAAGCTTTTGTTGGTTCAACCACGTGGAAAAATGGCCATACATGAGCAAGTCTTACGTCCAACTTACATCAAACTTGAGGTTTTATCATGGCAAGTTGCAGAGTATGCTTTTCTGCAAAAAAGGCTCAAAATGCCCGGACACTTTCTTTAGAGCTCTCAATCAGACGATTCATTTATTGTTCATTTTTGTCTGTCATTCGGCACCTTTCACTTGAAATGAAACGTGTGAACACCGAATGAATTCATAAATGAACAGATCCAACGATGTTGGATATTTAAATTCTGCAGTTGCTTTTCTGTATAATCGCAAATATACTCAAAATGCCCGGACACTTTCTCTATCAAACGATTCATTTTTTGTTCATTTTTGCCTTTCATTCGGCACCTTCAACTGGAAATCAAACGTGTGAACACTGAATGAAAGAATAGTGCCGAATGAATTAATTAATGAACCGATCCAATGTTGTTGGATATTTTCATTCGGCATCTTTCACTAGCATTCCGATTGAACCATAAGTGTTCTGCGTACAACAGTATTTTCGTCGTTCTGAGAACTATACTTTAGCGATGGAGACCTTATTTTTTTCCTTTGCCCCACACCACATAGCTTGGATGGGTACTATTTTAGCTACTTCACTTCTTATCCAAGCAAATGCATTCCTAAATTTTGTTATTTTCATCAGTTCACTTAGTTTTTTGTTATCTACTAATTTGTACAATGTGTGTGTGGGTCAAATTAACAAGTTTTCTTTCTTTTTTTTTCTTTCTTCTTAAAGTTAGCATTGTGATTTAAAATTGGCATTAAAATTCAGTCATCAGTGGCCTCTAGTTCGAACTCTATTATCAACCCTTTTGTTATTTATTTGGTGCAATCGAGATTTTTCATCACGAAAACAGTACTTCCATCGTTCTAAGAATCTTTACTTTAACTTGGAGACCTCCTTGAAGTTCGTATTGTGCCCGTAAGATTAGCCTAAAAACTCGGTCAGTCATCCCAGTTGGCCACTAGTTCATACTCTACTATCAGCCCTATAAAAGCTCCAACGTCTATTTACCGTGGAGGGTAAACACAAAACAAGATGAAGATAGGTTCGAAAGGGGTTTGTCCTAAATACGTTTCGTCAAAGGCCGGTGACAAACGGATTCCGGGCCCCAGGCGCGGTCCTGTGCTTGTAAATACACGGGATGTTAGTAAGGACAGTACCGCTCAACCTAGATGCCTTTCTGTAATAGATAAAAATAGGCTTTCTTGAAAATGAACTTTTAAAAAATGTTTTCCAATAGGACCTGGAATGTTACTTGTCGCAAGGGCAGTTCTTATTATGCTTCTGTGCTTAGATATCAAAAGAAAAAAAACGCTTCATGCCTAGCCCTAACGTAAGGAACGGAGCGTTTGCGTCATAATGCCCGGGACAGAACTCGGGTTATTTTAAATTAGTAGGCGCAGCCTTTCTCTTATCCTCTTGGAGTAGCCAATTTTATCCACATAAAATGAACACACAACCGGATTCAAACTTCTGTATTATGAATCGAAACGTTATACTCAGTATATTTATTGTCTTATTATGTATTGTATCTTTTAACATTGTCCGATCTTACGACTACTTTTTAAAATTAATACATAGTTTTTCCTGTAAGGGTGTTGCAATACAGTAGAACACACACACACACACACTTTTTTTCTGTCGAAAGGTTTGTGTGCTCTATGCCAGTAATCACAAACGGTAAAGGAAAACATCGTGAAGAAACCAACATAACGTAGAACCTAAAAAGTTAGAAAATATGTATCAAGTGCACGAAAGGAGCCTCTTTGAGGCGCACTCAAAATTCTTTCACTACACTCTTGGTTTGAAAGAATCAGTGACACGATAAGAAGAAGAAGAAGACCTTGACTTGTAAGTCAAGATGTTGACGTGTAAGAGCGGGAGAGAGAAATCTCACAGAGCTACTGCTTAATCTTTTGATTTTCAACCCGTGTGTTTTCATCTAAAGATCGTCAGATATTCAAGGCACTTTCGGTCAAGAATGGAATGCTGGCACTTTTCTTAACAGTATTAGGTACCCCGGTCTAACGAGCCTCTCGAAAAGCCTCAGTATGGGTAATGAAATTACTTACTGGCTATGAAGATTATTTATTATCTGCTGGGAATCATTTTATTTTACATAATTTAGTGCGAGTTTCGGTCAAAGTGAATGTCAAGGTAAAAATCTAATTGCTTTTTTGTACGAAAAACGTGGTTCGATTTATTTTGGTCGTACAACTACCTTTTCATAAAAACACAAATTTTGCTACCAATTACAAAAAAAATGTATAGTAGAGTCTGTGTGAGTGCTGTCTAAATAAATCCTACGTCGAAACGTTACACACGCAGTATAATACACTAGTGAGCACTCACACAGACTTAAAGCCAGAGCCATAGACAGAGCCAGACAGAGCTTGTGGTAGGCCTGCTGGCCTACATTTTACTTGAAATCTGAAAGAGGTACTTCAATGTAATCCGTAAATCAATAAAACCTTAGCACACCTTACCGGCAGTACTCTCATCAATATTCTATTTGTCGCGACCGAGGTGGGTATAAAAACTGGACGTGACTTGTGGCGTCACCCTCGAAAGCCAGCTCAATTCTATTTTTAATATTTGAGTCCCAAAAGCTTGGAATTAAACATGATGAACCAGCCGGTGCGGTGGTAGAGTTTCTGTACTTATCACATCTTCTTCTTCTTGTCCTTTGAAAAAGAAAAGAAAGAAAGAAAATACATTTATTTGACATAAGTATACGTAAGATAAATAAAACACACAGAACAGACAGCTGAAAGCAGGCATTACCTCTTAGGTAGCCACCTACAGAACACAAACAGAACTGAGCACAGAACACACTATACTCAAGAAAACTGGGTACCAACCAGTCCCGTCCTGTGCTGAATGGTTAAAAAGATTAATATGTCAAATAGGCCCTGACTCAGCTTTTTGCTGCTTGATATGGTAGTAGCTACCATGTCAAGCAACGCTGGTTTTCAGGCCCTTATCTCACTATAAGTGGGGTCGGCACAACATGTTCTCCTCTTCCATTCTCCTCTATCAGCCGTCATCTCTGTATTCACTTCTTTCTTATCCATGTCATCCTTCACACTGTTCATCCATATTTTCTTTGGTCTACCTCTACCCAAATATCCATCTACATTACTCATCACTCTCCTAGTCACATGACATGCCCGTACCACGCCAGCCGGTTGCTCGTTAATTTTTCTGTACGCATAGTTTTTTTTTTTATTTGAAGTAGTAATTTATAGTTAGTACTAATTGAGCTTGCTTCTTCTGCTCAATACTATAAGTATCGGTATTTTACGCATGTTTTCGTATTTCTATATATATATAACTCAAAGGTGACTGACTGACTGACTGACATAGTGATCTATCAACGCACAGCCCAAACCACTGGACGGATCGGGCTAAAATTTGGCATGCAGGTAGATGTTATGACGTAGGCATCCGCTAAGAAAGGAAAATGGAAAATTATTTTCCAAAGAGGAGAAAAAGGGGAAAAATGGTTATAAGAAAAATCAACGCACAGCCTAAACCGTTAGCCCTAGAAGCATGAAACTTAGAAGATGTATTCCTCTAATAGAGCAGAGGTGCACTAAGAAAGAAAATAGGAAAATTCTTTCCCTAAAAGAAGAAAAAACGGAAAATGATTTTAAGAAAAATCACAAAAAAAAGCTTTACAAAATACGCAAAAAAAAGCATTAAAAATTTTCAGCTACCGCAGCATCTGGCACCAGGTTCGATTACACACAAAGGTTCACAAACAAACCGATGATAACCACTACGACAAAATCGCGGGAAACATCTATCATACTTAAACTAAACACTGTTGAAAAAAATCGGCTCCAACAGCACTCACCTTAAAATTCAAATACACTCTAAAGTACAAGCTCAAATCTATGGTAACTAGCAGTTGGTCATGTCAAATTAAAAAAATCTGATACGATTATACACCAACACGCATACGAAACCCCAAATTAGCCACTAATATAACATAAAATCACAAAAAATAGCTTTACAAAATACAAAAAAAAAAAAAAAAAAATTTCAGCTACCGCAGCATTTGTCACCAGGTTTTAATACACACAAATGTTTACAAAAAAACCAATGATAACCACTAAGACAAAATCGCGGAAAACATCTATCATACTTAAACTAAACACTGCTGAAAAAAATCGGCTCCAACAGCACTCGCCTTCAAATTCAAATACACTCTAAAGTACAAGCTCAAAACTATAGTAACCAGCAATTAGTCATGTCAAATAAAAAAAATCTGATTCGATTATGCACCAACACGCATACAAAACCCCAAATTAGCCACTAATATAACATAAAATCACAAAAAATAGCTTTACAAAATACAAAAAAAAAACATTAAAAAATTTTCAGCTACCGCAGCATTTGTCACCTGGTTTTAATACACACAAATGTTTACAAAAAAAACGATGATAACCACTAAGACAAAATCACGGGAAACATCTATCATACTTAAACTAAACACTGCTGAAAAAAATCAGCTCCAACAGCACTCGCCTTCAAATTCAAATACACTCTTAAGTACAAGCTCAAAACTATAGTAAACAGCAGTTGGTCATGTCAAGTTAAAAATCTGATTCGATTATACACCAACACTCATACGACACCCCAAATTAGCCACTAATATAACATAAAATCACAAAAAATAGCTTTACAAAATACGAAAAAAAAACATTAAAAAAATTTCAACTACCGCAGCATCTGGCACCAGGTTTTAATACACACAAATGTTTACAAAAAAACCGATGATAACCACTAAGACAAAATCGTGGGAAACATCTATAATACTTAAACTAAACACTGCTGAAAAAAATCGGCTACAACAGCACTCACTTTCAAATTCTAATACACTGAAAATTAAAGCTCAAAACAATGGTAACTAGCAGTTGGTCATATCAAACTAAAAAAAACGAACTCAAATATCCACGCGGACGAAGTCGCGGGTATCAGCTAGTTTAGTTTATTTTCAATTCGGGACGAAAGCTAACGTTGTACAATTAACGTTGGACGTTGTAAATAGAGTTTTATTTTTTAACCGACTTCCAATCAAAAAGATGGAGGTTCTCAATTCGGTTGTATTTTTTTTTATGTTTGTTATCGCATAATTTCGTCCTTTGTGAGCCGATTTGAAAAATCGATTCATCAGATTGGTCATGAAGACGGTTTCTCAAGTTTTTTAAACTTAAAATTATGTTGCATGCAATAAAACAAAATCTAACTTAGCACTTGCCTGTTATACATTTCATTTTGTATTCCTTCACCGTTTTGAGAATACTGACATGGTGATACCTACTGACGTCATAGTTCTAATTCACATAAGTAGGTACGTTTTAGTAGGGGTGTATAAGTATAGCCTTCGCTAGATTTTACTACTCCATATCAGTTTGCGAGCTACCCCCGCGGAGATATAGAGGGATAAACGGAGGGATGCAGCACACCCCTTATGTTTCATTAACGTTTGTTTGCCGTAGAGTTGAATGTGGACAGAAATGACAGCCTGAAACTGCTTACTTAGAAAATATATAGCATAACTTAAACCTTGCACACATCTATGCGTTCTGCGGTGGCAATTAGTGAAACGTAGAACTGCTTTATAGTGGCTTAGTGTTTTTGCTTGGGTCTACTTTGAACAGTCATTTTGAGGTGACTCACAACGTAAACCAATCAGATCGATCAGTCGGTTAATTTACATCAACGTTTAAGAATTTCCATAAGTAAATAAGGAATAGTCCACCTGATGTTGAGCGGGCTACCTGCCAATATAAATCGAATTACCATGCAGGGTTCTCACTGACTTCCATTACTCCAATATTGTGTTTATTCGAACTTGTTTTTTCCGATTCGAGATTTTATGTTATTTATTGTAAAAACAAAGAAAATAAGAATAAGAATAACGTTTATTTCCAAACAAACAATACATACAGTTATCTGTACCAATAGGTACAAACTAGTAATAACTAGTACTAATGCTATTTTATTTCCAGAATCAGCATCTGAACGTGGAAATAATTATAGGCAACTCCAGGCAATAGGCACATACAAAAAAACGAAGTGCACTCTATAAGTATTTCCTAGGTCTACTTAGTCCAGGAGCCGACACAATGACCCCGCGTAAATCTCCCGCAGCGGGCGGACACCGGAATTCATAAATTATGATTCACTTGCTCACTGAAAACCTTTTTTATGGTAACGCTTATTCGGTGAAAGGCGGCCATTTTTATTCTCACTCGTTTCCCATGTTTTATTAAAGGGGATTTTGGGTTACCTCCTAGACTAGGCTTTTTGACATATTTAAATAAATACATAATATTATTAATAATAATAATTAATATTCGTGGAGCATTATAATTGTGTACAATGAGAACTAGATAAATTTTATACACTTTTTTAAATGGACATTATTTTCTAATCATTATCAAACGGTGAAGGAAAACATCGTGAAGAAACCCCGCGGCTTAGTCAGCTCCGCACGTATTGGTCATGTCTTTCTTGTGGATTAGGCCGACTAAGCTGCCAGGAATGGTATAGGTGCTGGGCAAGCCTACACCATCTAAAATCCGGTCCCCGGCACCATAGCGTCCCGCGATTTAGGGCTGGTAATCATTATCCACCACCATTGGTCACCAGTTACCTCTGACGCCATATAAATCATCTACAATAGATGCAAAGGGCTGGTTACTACTATCATTAGTCAGTTATTGCATCCCAAATAAAAATCCTTTATTTATTTACCAAAACAGCATACAACGTTTACACAAGTTACTGGACACCCTGTACTACGCACTAACAAGCCTGTATGCTGGGAGGTCAAATACAAAAATTATGATTTCTTTTTAATAAATGATAAACAAAAGCAAATAACACAGAAACACGTCGTGCCTGACACGAGTTAAATAAAACAAACAAAACAAAAACCAATGTTAATATAGGTTAGCAAAATAAGAACCCTTTCACAGGTGAAGGCCTAGTAATAAGTAGAAACAAATTTTTTTGTAACTAGCTAGAAATAAGAGGCTTTTTATTTTATTTTAGCAAAATAAAAGTTCTTAATTTTTTTAAACTTGCATTTTCAGACTACAGTATTAAACCTACTTACAATGTCGACGAAAAAAGTCCCTGCTCTCTGCAACATTTTGAGTTTTCGTTTATTTTTTGACCCTACAGTAGTTTGAGGTCAAAAAATACTGGTTCCGTACAAAGTAGGGTAGGTCACAGACCTCATCAAAGAGCTCCTAACTAAAATAGGCCATATTTCACAAATATACGAGGCACATTTATTGCCCTGCATTCATATCTTTGATGTAGGTGTCAACGAAAACAATAAAACACATCAGTGCACAGAGCACTAGAAAGGACATTTTTAACTTCAAGCAAAGGAAACGATTTTAATGGAACCTTTGCTTATGGGCAGCGCAGACCAACTAAAATTTTTTTTATTTTGTTTTTTTTTTATGCAGAGATGACGGCTGACAAAGGCGAATGGAGGAGGAAGACATATAGTACTTTTTATACTTTCTCGATCGATCATAACACTTATAACAATTATTATACGGGTATGAGTTTTTCTGCCCAATCATGTATGTACTAGTGCTCTCAAACGGTGAAGGAAAACAACGTCAGGAACAATGTCGTAGAACCTTAAAAGTTTGAAAATATGTGTCAAGTGCACGAAAAGAGCCTATTTGAGGCGTACCTCAGCTCAGCGCCGTAGGTCGTGGGTTCGGTCCCCACCGAAAACCAATATTTTTGTGGTGAACACAGATGTTTGTTCTCTGTCTGGGTACCTATTATATTGTATTCTAAGTGTATTCACAAAAATGTATTTTAGTAAGTATTATATCAGCTATCTGGTTCCCATAGTACAAGCTCTGCTTAGTTTGGGGCTAGATAGTGTGGTGTGAATTGTCTAAAATATTTATTTATTTACCTAAAATCCTTTCACCAGACTTGGTTTATAAGAACCAGTTACATGATAAAAAGAAGACTCTGAGGTCATTGAATTCTAATTTAACCAAATGCGTCGAATAATTAGTACAAGCTCTTAATTTTATTTAAGTTCGCGACAGCCTCGCTAGCTATTCGAAACGGTTCAAACTAGTGCTAATGATGACTGGAAGATAACGTCTTGACATCAATTTTACATACATTTTGTATGTACGAGAAGGTAGTAAAATTTACGAACTGTAAGAAGATTCCCGCTGTTTTTATGTGACTTCGGTTTATGGGGTGAGTAGAGTATTTCGAATGAGGGAGGTACCAGGGTGAAGACATTTTGATGGAAAAATATCATGCAAGATGTTTTAGAACATGCGCATAAATTATGGTGTCACCCCAAAGGGTAACATAAAAAAAGTCGGTTTACTGACGATAGATGAACGTGACGACGTCATACAGCTGTCCACGCGGACGCATCGCTCACTCAAGTAGGAGAGAGACAGATGTCGAACGCTGCCGAACGCGGAGGCCGTGCGTGCCTCTTTGTCGCTCGTTCCGCGCTCTCGCTTGCACTTCAAGCCTTACATGGAACGCCTCAGAGTGAGGTAACGCCGCATGAGTCATGTTTTTTCGTGCATGCAGCCGGCTCCATCGAATTATAAGACGTTGTCACGTCAAAAGCTAGACTAACCAGAAAAATATTTTCAGAGACACTTTTGAATAAATATAAAAATTGTAGACAATCCACGCAATATAATTTAGCCTTAAATTAAACAGAGCCTATACTATGAGGACCAGATAGCTGATATAACACCACAGCTATTAGCTGATACAAATACAATATAGCACCCAGATAGAGAACAAACAACTGTATTCACCACACAAATATTTGTTCTTACCACGGCCTACGGCGTCGGAGGCAGAGCTACTACCAACTGAGCTAAGAGCCCAGTTTTTCTTATCGTTGGGCTTTGACACCTGTCAACTCTAGTGTGGAATACCCTAGGAACATATCTTTAACATAATGTCTAGTCAACCCTCTGACTATCCTATTTAGATATCCTCGATTAATTTTGAATAGGTGCTAAGTAAAGTAAGGAAACAGGCCTATGCATCTATTGCAAATGATTTTATATAGCGTCAGAGGCAACTGGTGATTACTAAAGCCCTGCCTAGGGGACGCTATAGCGCTGAGGATAGGGTTTTAGATAAAATAGGCTTGCCCAAGACCCTAAACCATCCTGACAGCTTAGTCGGCCTAATCCACAGGAAAGACATGGTCAATACGTGCGAAGCTGACTATTGAGAGCACTAGCATTGCGTACATGTCTGGAAGAGATCGCTCATAGCGATAAGACCGCCCATTGTACTTCGCTTTAGTTTTAGTATTTTCTTTAAATGTGTAATGTCCTATTTTTGTGGAGTACAAAAATAGGACATTACACATTTAAAAATCCATAGGTACACGACTGGATTTGAACATGCGACCATATAACATGGATTCACGTGTAAAATACCGGTAAAATATACCATGTTATAAGTCCTTAAAACGTCAGCTCTATTCTATAAATAAAATATTAAATTTTAGTGCCACTTTTACGACTTTAGCTTGTACCCTGTCATAGTGCCAAATGCAACGACCAGAAAGTAATGAGAGATTGTAATGACAATATGAAAATGTTTATGATCATTTTATACCTAGGAACGGTTTACGATCGCCACGCGTCGGTGGGTGCATACTTTTGTACTTCAATTCGTCATTCATACCTAGTTTTAGCGCGGAATGTATGTGAAGTTATCGCTGTTTTCAATCTTTTTTTTTTTGCCACAAATCCACAACAAAAAAAAGCAGCCAAGTGTGAGTCGGACTCGCCCATGAAGGGTTCCGTACAAGAACCTTTATATTATGTTACTTGATGTAACATAATAAGGTTCTTGTAGTTCGTCGAAAGGTAAATTGCGGTTTACGGTTTATGACGTATAAAAAAAAAACTACTGACTAGATCTCGTTCAAACCAAAAATCGTTGGAAGTTTACATAGTAATGTACAACATATATTTTTTTTAGTATTATCATTTTCTTACTTTAGAAGTTAGAGGGGGGGGACCAACTTTTTTCCACTTTGGAAGTGTCTCTCGCGCAAACTATTCAGTTTAGAAAAAAACTATATTAGAAACCTCAACATCATTTTTGAAGACCTATTCATAGATACCCCACACGTATGGGTTCGATGAAAAAAAAAATTTTGAGTTTCAGTTTCAAGTATGGGGACCCCCGAAATTTATAGTTTTATTTTTATTTTTATGTTAAAATCTTAATGCGGTTCACAGAATACATCTACTCGCCAAGTTTCATCAGTCTAGCTCTTACGGTTTCGGAGAAAAATGGCTGTGACATACGAACGGACGGACAGACAGACAGACAGACAGACAGACAGACAGACAGACATGACGAATCTATAAGGGTTCCGTTTTTGCCATTTGGCTACGGAACCCTAAAAAGCGGCCAAGTGCTGCCAGTAAACAACAGGTACGAAGAAATTTAACACCAGTCTAAGAGTGGCGGACTCACAGTAATTAAATGACGCGTTCTCAATGTGCCTAATACGATTGTTATGCGCTAGGTGTGTTTCACTTACACAGCACACACATTTACAGGGTTTTTCATTATTAGCTGCAAATACTCAGGAATTAGGATCAACAAATAAAATAAAAAAAAAATATATTTTTTTTTATTTTATTTTGATTTAAGTTTTTGTATCAAAATTTTATTTTTATTAATTTCTTTACGGCTATTGCATAATGATTGCCATGGAGAACAGGACGATGACCCACCCAGGCGAAGACTGAACGCAGAGTGTCGTAACGGCGCGCGGGCGCGGATCAAAGGTCAAAATAGGTCAGGCGACAATGATTCCTTTAAAAATCCTCAATTTTCTCGGGATTTTCATAACAAAACTTAAAAAAAAATCATTTCATAAATATTATTTTATTTGTTGAACCTAATTCCTGAATATTTGCAGCTAATAATGAATAACCCTGTATATCAACTATCTGGTTCCCATAGTACAAACTCTACTTAATTTGGGGCTAGATAGTGTTGTGTAACACCGGTTATTGTAACACCGGCCTGCGCACACATAAGTCGCTGGCGTCGGCGATCAGTGAAACGCTGTCAAAGACTGCGATAGTTGGCAGCGTTTCACTGATCGCTATCGCCAGCGACCTAGATGTGCGCAGGCCTTTCAACCAGGACATTCAGGTACAAAATGTCTAATTCTTTTTAAAAGGGCTGCGTTTAATTTCGCTAAAACCTCACCATGAATCATGTGCGAACAATGTAGGCGCGGGTGTGTTCGCAGGCGGACGATAATAACTTGCAAATGACTATTTAGTCACAGCTCAACCCCTTTCGTGATACGAGATATTTTTATAGCGATACAATGGAACGAAATGATTCATAATTCATTGAATTAGGGAGAATACTTGAGTTGACAACCCTTAGGGCTTAAAGGTTCTCGAACGGCGACCACGCAACGGAATACAAGGCACAGGACAAACGAATACTCTGTGTTTTTCTGCAATTTTATGCATGTATTATATAAACATATAAACCTTCCTCTTGAATTATTCTATCTATTAAAGAAAACTGTTTTAAAATCCGATGCAAAGTTTTAAAGATTTAAGCATACATAGTGATAGACAACGACAGCAACTTTGTTATGTACTTTTGTAGTGATGAAGTGATAGTGATGACTAGTACAACTTTATCTAGCCCAAAAGTAAGCAGAGCTTGTACTATGGAAACCAGATAATTAATAAAATAGTTAAATACATTTATTTTTGTAAATACATACTTAAATACAATATAACACCCAGACAGAAAAGAAACATCCATGTTTCGCAATGCAAATATTTGTTCTTGGTGGGGATCGAACCCACGATCTACGGCGCAGAAAGTAGAGTTACTACCAACTGAGCTGAGAGGACAGCCACTAGCCAATCACATTATACGTATACAGTAGTGGTACAAATATTGAACAGAAAACTGAGTGAAAGAAGCAGCTACACACACATAATATACATACTGACGTATATATCAGTTCCTGTTCGGTATCGGTCGGTTCGGAAGGGAACCCCTTTGTGCTTCAGCATTGTCGCGCAAGTGCTGCTACCCTGACATGTGGAGTGCGTCCATATTACGTAGACAATTTTGATTCCAATAATATTTATGCATGGTGTTTTTTTGTACAGCTGATAGAACAAGCATATGGCCCTATAACCATCGCCTATAACGGAGCATTGCCTTTGCAAGGAACGTGCCCTACGATGCACTGCCCTGCGTCCATCATCTTGAAACATACAGATTTTCAGCTTCACGTGCCAGTAATTTCAACGGCACCCACACCCTTCATACCGAAACACAGCGATGTTGCTTCACGGCAGAAATAAGCATGGTGGTAGTACTTCCCCGCACGAGCCCTTCACTTCTACTTCGTTTTAGGCTACAGAAGCTAACACAACCCCTCGCAAATAGAACATTGTGATACAATTTGCAACTTGTATCATACAAGTGTGCTATTTTGACGGTTTAAGCCCGAGGCTAGGCGATTTGAGTGAGTCATGGATGCACATGTGCTTAAAACACTAGCGAAAAAGAAAGTAAGTAAGTAAACAAACATTTTTAAATTGACGAATCCCCATGACGAATCCCCATGGCATAAAACAAACGTGCTTTAGCAATGTTAAAGCACGTGCTATCAATCAATTGTGCTAATAAAATGAAAAGAAAAAAAAAGTACACGTAATCTGTACACCCACGTAAAGGAAACGTCTAGGGTTGTCGCGTCGCGAAAAGGCCTGTCATGCCAGACAGGCATTGTGGCGTGTATCAGGCTTTACGCAAGTAGTATTTAAAAATATGAGTACGTACTCACTGGAGGGTCGTTTGTATTCAGCCTTAAGGTAAACAAAGAAAACGGTAAATGACGGATGCAAGTACTATACGAATCTCCAAGGGTGAAATCTTTTTTACATACTACGTAATAATACGGTACCTACCTAGTTTAAGATGTTAGTAGTAGAGCTCTTTGTGTGTGGCTCGTCTGGGGAAGTACTACCATCATGCCTATTTCTGCCGTGAAGCATCATCGCTGCGTGTTTAAGTTTGAAGAGTGTGGGTGCTGGTGAAATTATTGGCACGTGAGGCTGAACATCTGTATGCTTCAAGTTGATGGACGCAGAAGTGCATCGTAGGGCACGTTCCTGACGTGCGTGACCTACGAGGTCCTAAGGTCAGGGGAGCCGTATGCCAGTTGAATAAAAAAATATGTTACTTTTATAATTATTTAGAAAAAAAGGCTAAAGAAGAACAAAATCTAAAAGAGAATGTATAATAGCGCTACTCAATTCTAGTGGTCTTATCTTCTTCTTATCGTGTCACTGGTTCTTTCAAAACAGTGTGGTGAAAGGATTTCGAATGCTCACTAAAAAGTACAGTAGTAGTATAAAAATCTGTCAAAAGATAATGAGTGTTATGTCAATATCCACTCTTACAGAGTGGATATTGACAAAAAGAGACAGGGCTAGTCATAATTTTAAAGCGTCCGTTATGTTTATAAATTGGGATTAAACTTTTTGTAATTCGTCACTGCGCAAAATATTTCAAAATTATTCACTTCAAAATATTACGTTTTCGTTGAAAATTATATTTCAACCAGCAAATACCGCGATTCGGAAAATTAAATTAAACTGAAACTCACCCCTTTGGCCAATTAAACTGAGATCAAAGCAAGGCCCAGCGACCATTTTGTTCTATTTTTTCTCCATTGCACCAAAAGTATGCAATAAAATTAAATTATGGTTTTTAATTTTGCAGCACTGGCCCCTAATGAAAGGATGGTACAAGGGACAACTTTATTTTTGTTTATTAAACGATTAAAAAGAGTTTATGGGGAGTTATTTTTGCTGATTGTTTTGTGTATGTAATGCAATTGTCTTAGGCTGAGGCCACCACTCAACATCAGGTGCCAATCTTCTTGTTTAGGTGTTTATGAAAAAAAATACCGTGTGGAGCAGGGTGGTCTAGTGGCAGCGGCCCCGCCTTCCGATCCTGAGGTCGTGGGTTCAAATCCAGTCGTGTGCCAATGAGTTTTTCTGTCCAAAAATTTATATGCACATTGCCAGGACTCTCAAACAGTGAAGGAAAACATCGTGAGGCATGTCGTAAAACCTAAAAAGTTCTAAAATAAGTGTCAATTGTACGAAAGGAACTCTTTAAGGAGCACTCCATTTTTAAGTATTCGTTTTTATTCTGCAAATAAATGCCTGTCTATGTCTAGTTTTCCGGTTTCACTTTGTATTCTCCAAGTAAAGTTGTAACTTGTAAGGAAGTAAGGCAGCATTTTCACATAAAGACACCATGACCGATCACACGTGCTAAGGAAGATACTGTCAAGACGCATGGTTTTATCGCCGTCATTTGATAAATCGTACGCGGAACCCGATTCATCTATAGCCTACAACACGCTCATTACAGCTTTTAGGAACTGCGTTTTCTTATTAACCACGACCGCTATCGTCTGGTCTTCTAAGTTTAGTCATAGTCATACTTCTGCAGTCAGTGTCCACACTCGTGTCGAACACTTGTTTTTAAATTAACCTTTTACCTTGTTTCCAAATAAATATAATTATATTATTTTGAATTTTTGAAAAATAAATGAAATTTTGCAAATTTACAAAATGGGGTTAATAATTGTATTGATTATATAATTATGTATACAAAGATTTTCGAAAATTCTCTTCTCCCACACCCGGGAATCGAACCGGCTAAAATCTGAAAAATTATACCCTGTACTTTTATTGCATCGATCGTTAGGGTCAATAATAAGAACGAAATCTCACAATCTGCACGGGGAAGGATATTACTTTGTTCGAACCTAATTATAATTTTTGTGTATTATTTCTTGGTGATCCTAATAAATAAACAATAAACTTACTGAAAAACATTTCATGTGGCTTTATTTATAAAAAAAACTTGATCACTTTAGAATCTTCTTCTTCTTCCTGCCCTTATCCCACTTTACGTGGCGTTGACACAACATGTCTTCCTCCTCCATTCTTCTCTGTCAGCCGTCTTCTCTGCATTCACTTCTCTCTGATCCATGTCATCTTTCACACAGTTCCTCCACCTTTATTTCAAGACATCTAAATTAGTTTTGTAGATTGTTACGGCGATGAAAACACGGACGCCGCTCATACCGGCACAGAGTGCATCTCTATCTCGTCGCTCCATTACAAGCGGCAATTTATCAAAACGCCATTAATCTTGCGAAAAGAACTGCATTAGACTGCAGACCACAGCCTCGGACACTACAGCTGGGTCACTTTCTTTGGACAGTTATTTCTGTGTAAGAACATTCGGACACGG
Organism: Thera britannica; assembly: GCA_939531255.2. Lineage (NCBI taxonomy): Eukaryota > Metazoa > Arthropoda > Insecta > Lepidoptera > Geometridae > Thera > Thera britannica. The sequence goes on along the minus strand of OW618034.2, from coordinate 13,446,678 downwards.
TTGCATCGCACCCTATGTTTCACCTCGATGCGGTTAAGCTCAAATCAGTTACTATAGTAAGTACTATTTCAAATGTCTTTATAACGAACTACTAGTACCTACCAATTAACTCCAGTCATAATACGGTCGAAACGTCGGGAAATAAGAAAGGTATAAACGCGATAATTACCCATTTCTCAGTTGCTAGTTAGCTCTGCCTTCTGCCTTCTACGAGGCTTGGTTCACGTGCTATTTCGATGAAAACTTTGTCACCCCTTTTCTATCTCTTCTTGCGCTTTTTTTGGGAGCGCTTTCCTTTCAAAGATGCGGTGCTTTGAAAAACCTCTAGACTCTGGGCAAGCTCTGGGCACTTTCAGAGATTTCATGATGAGTCAATGAGAGGACTTCTAGAGGCCTGCGCACTCCTAGGCCGCTGGCGAACGCGATCAGTGAAACGCTGTCAAATTTGACAGCGATATTTGACAGCGTTTCACTGATCGCTACCGCCAGCGAACTAGGTGTGTTCGAGCCTTAAAGTAAACTAGCCGATATGTGACTGAGCTGTGACCGCAGTGATTACTTTCTTGCTGGCAGGGGGCGCTCATTGGCGATCAACGGGGTAGCTTCTCCGGGTAATTAGGGGTTTTATTACAACCTCCCAAGGTTTTTCATCAACTTATTTTCCACAGAAAAGAACCACTAAAAAATGTGGAGCTTTTTAAAATAGTTCGACTTTCAGTATTTCCCATTTAGCTGCTGTTTTATACAAAAAAAAGAGAAAAGAAAAAGAGAACCCCGAAACATTAAAAATCACTTGCAATTATGAAAACTTACTCCTAACGCTGTAAAGCCTTGCCGCCCATGTAAACGTTCTACGAGGGCAATCAATGAAACGCTGTCAATTATCACTGTCATATTTGACAGCGTTTCATCGCTGCACGCTTCTTCTTCTTCTTCTTATCGTGTCACTGGTTTTTCAGAACCAAGTATGGTGAAAGGGTTTTAAGTGCGCCTCAACGAGGAAAAAAACCGCTGCACGCTTAACTCTGGAAAACTCATCGTCATTAAATAGAATCAAAGGCTTTTTATTGGCATTCCCATTTTTCAGCAACATCGTAAACCTATCGCAAAGAGTTGAAACATCTGCATATCGAAGCGCTTATTAATCGTGCGCCGATCTTCAGCTATGCGAAAGTTTAACGGAATGCTCCGTCCAAGTTGTAGTTCGGGAACTGGTGGTTAGTTTTGTATAGTTAATAGAAAGAGAGACGATCGAAAGAACATAGAAAGAAAGAGGACAGAACGAAGTAAAAAAGAATAAAGACAGAAGAGAAGAGGCAGTAGAAATAAACATGTCGCATACAATAAACGTTCTTTGGTCCCTGACGGGCAGCGGTCATAGGGCCGCCCAAGAAAACGTTAGCGGGACGATATAGACACCTTTGGGATGGTGGGAAGAGGCTCGACTGAGATATAGCTGGAAGTCTTTGGGGGGACCTTTGCCAAGCAGTGGGACAAAATAGGTTAAGTAAAAATAGGTTAAATATACAATCAAACGAGTAACATTTAAAATACATTTAATTATGTTCAAGCTTCACAGCTCAGTTGTTAGTAGTCAAAGTCAAAGTCAATAGTTTTTTATTCAGTACGATGCAAGAATCACTTTGAAACGTCTTAAAGCTAGGTGAGTCTAGGTGCCAGTTCCACGCGACCAAGCGTAGAAGAACAGGCAACAAACTACGTCTCGGTTCCTACCGTTTTTTTATATGATCCTTTTACAAATCCAAAATAGTCTAAAATAATAGCAGTGAAGTTCCAGTGTGGTGCCACTTCACTTAGTCGTACAACAGTACCAGTTGTAGTTGTAGTGTACAACAGTACCAACTTAAGATTTGATTATAGATTAAAGGGCACTGTGGACCGACGACATTGTTAAGATTGCAGGAAGTCGGTGGATGGAAAGGGCTCAGAATCGTTCTGCTTGGAAATGTGTAGTAGAGGCCTATGTGCAGCAGTGGACTTCTTCGGGCTGGTGATGATGATGATGAATCACATGTCTTCATGCACTCAACAGGTTCTTTGACTTATGCTAATGATGATTACGTAAAATGTATGTTCACTACACGCTTCTAGATTTCTAAATCCTTGAGTTACGCTTTAGATTTCTGAGATCTTTTTTGAATTTAAGTTCAAAATAATTGAATTAAAAACGGCTCAAAGGAAATAAAAATTGCAGAAAATGCAGAATTTTGACTTTTGAGAATTTTTTCGTTCTTCCCAGAATTTTGACTAATTCACCATCAGTGCACTTCCGCAGGCTGATGTTGATGTTGATATAAAACTAGGCTGACATCGATAAAGCTTCCACCAGCTCCGCCACTACAACAGGCTTAAGGCTTCGATCCGCTAAAGATCTAAATTCAACAAAATGCCAACTCTCCTTATAACATCGGAAGAATTTTAACGAGACCCCTAACTTGTTTATAAATTGAATTTCGAACGTAACAGCTTGTTGCTTGTATAGATTAAGTTTGAAAAAGTTGTTTGGGTATTTGGTCCCTAATAAGGTAATTTTGTTAAGCGTCGCTTAAACTGGCATTGTGACTCGATTTGCGGGTGGAGTTTTGATTTGATTTGACGGTTTCGTCAACTTATAAGAAGAAGTGTTTTGTATAGTAGCGCCTAACGTACAAGATGAGGAGTATTAGTAATTATTCTTTTCTAAAAGTAAAGTATCAAGTCTTTGAGTGTTTCCCTTCATTTCCTTAGCCATTGACTTGATAAAAATAGATGTTAAAAAACGTAGAAACCGACTTTTAGAGATTTTTATAAGATTTCTATGAAATAAATCTAGAAGTATAAATTTTCAGCTGTTTTTTAGGGTTCCGTAGCCAAATGGCAAAAACGGAACCCTTATAGATTCGTCATGTCTGTCTGTCTGTCTGTCTGTCTGTCTGTCTGTCTGTCTGTCTGTCTGTCTGTCCGTCCGTATGTCACAGCCATTTTTCTCCGAAACTGTAAGAGCTAGACTGATGAAACTTGGCGAGTAGATGTATTCTGTGAACCGCATTAAGATTTAAACATAAAAATAAAAAAAAAACTATAAATTTCAGGGGTCCCCATACTTGAAACTGAAACTCAAAATTTTTTTTTCATCGAACCCATACGTGTGGGGTATCTATGAATAGGTCTTCAAAAATGATGTTGAGGTTTCTAATATCGTTTTTTTCTAAACTGAATTGTTTGCGCGAGAGACACTTCCAAAGTGGAAAAAAGTTGGTCCCCCCCCCCCTCTAACTTCTAAAGTAAGAGAATGATAATACTAAAAAAAATACATGTTGTACATTACTATGTAAACTTCCAACGATTTTTGGTTTGAACGAGATCTAGTCAGTAGTTTTTTTTTTATACGTCATAAACCATAAACCGCAATTTACCTTTCGACGAACTACAAGAACCTTATTATGTTACATCAAGTAACATAATATAAAGGTTCTTGTAGTTCGTCGTGCTACGGAACCCTTCATGGGCGAGTCCGACTCGCACTTGGCTGCTTTTTTAATCGTTTCATTAATGACAAAGTTATGCGATACCAAACCTTAGAAAATTGAGAACCTCCTTTTTTATTTGAAGTCAGCTAAAAATACTCAAAAAGTTTTTTTAAGACATGATTAATAATTCAAGGAAAATACTTACCAACTCCACCCCTTGTAATCAAGAAAGCAAAGGAGCGTAAATAAACTGATTGATAGACTTAACCCTCTTCCTGCTGACGTCAGCTCGAAGATATCTTACTTTCCTTTTAGCAAGGCCTTTTAATTTGGGTTAAAAATATTGAAGCTCAATTTTAGTTTCGAAGAAGTTAAATTGAATTAAAATTTCATATAAAAAATCAGATTTGCTATATTTGGAGTGCCGTAAAGGCTGACCAAGTTTGAATGATACTTTGAATGTACTATAAATTATTACAATATTGTAATAATTTATAGTACATTCAAAGTATCATTTTCTGGCTGTAGTGATGAGGTTCCAGGATCACTACAGCCAGAAAAAGTGGGTGCGGGTCGCTTTGATTTGTCAGGAGTCAGGAACGGGCCCTACGATGCACTGATCTACGTCCATCAAATTGAGGCATATACAGATGTTCAGCCTCACGTGCCAGTAATTTCACCGGCAGAAAACCAAAACACAGTAATGCTGCTTTACGGCAGATTTAGGCATGCTGGTAGTATTTCCCAGGACGAGCCCCTCACAAAGAGCTCTACTACTACAGGGATAATGTAGCTTTCTATTGGTGAAATAATTTAAGCAGTGTATGAGTTTATAAAAGAAATGGAAGACAAAAAAAGATGGATGGACTGCGTCAAGGATGACATGAGCAGGAAAAGAGTGAGCACTGAGATGACGAATGATAGAGGTGAGTGGAAGAAGAAAACCTGTTGTCCCGACCCCAAGCAGCGTGGGATAGAGGCAGGAAAATGATGATTTGAGTTTATTCGTTACATACAAACCATTCCTCTTTCTAATATTAGTTTAGATAGTCATGTCTAACTACTTAGTAACCACCAACAAATCATAATTATGATAATAGACATACTCTCAGATTTACATAATTCAATTTATTGTCAGTTCAATTAGTGTGATTTGTGGACATTGGCAGTAACCTACCGTTAAATTATAGGTCGTTGCTTAAACTGACGATAATTTAATAAATACTTAGCCAGAAAAACCGAGAAAGCTATAAATAATAAAGTGATTTTACTTTATTAATCAAAAGAAAAGTAGTCTTTTCACGGAACTACATCTAATTTTCAAAAGACTGTCCTTCTTTGGAAAACAACGTTTTAGAAAATTACCATGATAATCAGAGAGATATTATTATTAATTCATGTCTTTAGATCAACAAGGATCATTCTGTTATTAAACTATGCTAGGAGTTTCACTACAACGTAAAAGAATCAGAAATGAGGAAATCCGTTGAAGCAACATCACTGATATAGGTAACTCGCAGAAGAACAGAACAGAAGAACAAGCAACAAACTACCTTTTGGTTCCTACCGTTTTTTTGTATGATTCTTAAATAAAAATAGCAGTGAAGTTCCAGTGTGGTGGTTTCGTCTTCCGGTTGGTGGCCGCCATTCGAGAACCTACGAGCTGAATGACCTGATACTAACTGGAAAGTATGGGAAAGGCCTGTTCCCAACGGTAGACTTCATCAGGCATATGATCAATTGATCATATCATGTTTATCGATCAAATTCAAACTTTTACAAAAGCACAAACCTCGTCACATCATTACCGACCCCATTACGAAACGTAATAGAAATCGGATAGAACTCCGTATCCATAGTACAATTACAGTCTTTATTAGGAAGGAACCAAATTATGATCCACAGGGTTCGATGTCAGAGGTATTAGGGTAAACTATGAAGGTGCAATGATCAAAATGTTGCCAGTTGGATATATCGTGCATACGATATGTGTGATGTGACAGGAAAATAACTTTGAATGGAAATTCCTAAACAAAAGACGCTCGGCCATCTACAGGGAGGTGCGAAAAACTCATTTTTAATTGATTGAAGTAGCATCCAAAAACTATTTTATTATACAACTAGCTGATAGAACAGCCAATATGGCTCATATCATCACCTATAACAAAGCATTGCCTCGCAGGTCACGCACGGCAGGAACGTGCTTTACGATGCATTGTCCTGCGTCCATCCACTTGAGGCACTTATGTCAGAAATTTCACTGGCCACGCAATTTCACGTTGCGTTTTTACGACAGATCCAATTGAAAAATGCGCAATCGAACCTCGTGTAATTTTAGAAAAAAACAAGCAATGTCATTTCTTATCAGCACAGGCAGACACTTTATCCAATCTACTTTGTTTCATTTTAAAAGACAAAAATAGTTACTACTTCAATTTTTTAATATCATTGTGATCAAAATTGTTGTTTATTGCGAACGATGTTCCGACAGAGTTTTCAACCACATACCGTCACACGAAGTCTTCAGTTCATACTCGGAGCTTCAAGATTAGTGACGTAGCTTATTATTATTCTTAGGGGTCAATCAACCTTGACGGTTCGATCCTCTTATAACTATTAGTGAGTAAATTATGTGAAAGCCTCGCCCTATAAGGAGCGGACTTTCACCCAAGCTGTATGTATGTTATGATTTGGAGCTTTTGGATTGTTTCTAGTCTTTAGTGGTTCTTTTATGGTTGGTCACTGGGCAAGTTTCAGAGCCAGTATAACGTGCAGCCATTAAAGAGTGTTCTGTGAAACGCTGTCAAATATGATAGCAGTAGTTGATAGCGTTTCTCTGACCACCACCAAAGAATGCTTCGATGTCTTTTCTTTGGCTACAATCTCACCTGATGGTAAGTGACGATGTAGCCAACGATGAAGCAGGATGGTCTAGAAGACACCTATTTACTTTTGCCTTGAAGAAGCCCAGATTGTAGTGATCAGGAAAAACAGCCGACGGCAATGAGTTTCATTCCCAGGAGGTTCGCATAATAAAGGTGGAGCCAAAATGCTTAGTGCGAATGAGTGGTATGCTAACCAGGTATGGATGGTACTGAGCCGTGCGTCTGCTATTCCTTTGGTGCAAGAGAGATGGTTGAATGTGCACAAAGCTTAAGTATATTTTTTGATGCTATGAAGTACGTTACTGCTGTCAAGCTAATTTCAAAAGCCACCCGCCAAATTGTGACAGACGCTAAAACAAAAAACATTTGAGCTATGCACCTTCAGTCGTTTAAAAAACTAGTCAGATGTCAAACTGCCCAGTTCCATACTTTCCCTACAACCTGCCATCAGTAATCCTAATTTGGTAAGAATCAAACTTAATCCATGTTATTGAACACGCACTAACCAGTTGAATTTGACATTGCATTCTAATAGACCTCTCTAAACTTGGTGTGATTCGAAAACAGGACGTGGTCGAACCAAATAAATGAGATTTCACAATTACTTTCTAAACTTATTTTATTTTAAAACTAGCTGATGGAGCAAGTTTATGGCCGAGCTGATGTAAAGAAGTAACCATCCCCTTGTAGGTCATGTACGTCAAGAGCGTGCCCTACGATGTACTGCCCTGCCTCCATCAGCATGAGGCATACAGATGTTCAGCCTCACGTGTCAGATCATACTCTTCAAACCGAAACACACAATGCTGCTTCACGGCAGGAATAGGCATGGTGGTAGTATATACTAACGCGGACGAGCCCTTCACAAAGAGCTCTACTACTACTAATGTATAGTCAATCAACACTATTTATATAGCCTCAAATTAAGCAGAACCAGATAGCTGGTAGAGTCTGTTCAGAAAGAGACCCGTCGTGGGATTTGACTCAAATTAAGCAGAACCAGATAGCTGGTAGAGTCTGTTCAGAAAGAGACCCGTCGTGGGATTTGAGGGCGCAGCTGTGTTTAATTACCTATTTTGTTTAGTGGGCAATACAATAGCGCGTCTGTTGCGTTTTGATCCTATCACAACTACTTAGTGTATCCTTTATTTAATTTTTATGATGCAAAATGCTGACAGAAAGAAAGGGATGAGCTGCCATATAAAAATCGAAACGTTGGTTCACAATTTGGCCACGACGGCTCTCTTTCTGAACAGACTCTACTACTTATAAACTTACTTAGTACTATAATACGATTATACCCAGACAGACACAGGACGAACACAGAACGGACAGCCAAAGACAGGCGGAGAAGGTAGGAACACCAACAATAACCTAGAAGCAGCATAGAGAGGAAGCTAAAAAGGTGGAAAAAGCATTAAGTTGATGAAATTAAAAAATATGATTCCTGATAGCTTCCAAACTAGCTCATCAGCCAGCGAGACCAAACACAAATAACCCCATGTAACTTGACCCATGAAAACTGCCAGCAATCGCGTAATTCTTGTAAACAAAGCATTAATCACAGCATTGTTGCAAAACACGCGATTATGGCCCTAATAACTATCGTGTTACGATCATCAAGAACCATTAGGTCAGGTGTCTTGCTGGTAACGATGGATGCCATTAGGAGGCTCAAGAACCTCTCACTTTGAGGTAAATCAAGCTTTAACCCTTCGTTTTATCCAGAGTTTAATTAAACTTGAATTAGTTACAGACTGGTGTTGTTTTCAATACCTTTAAATTTATTTAAGAAAATATAAGGGAATATGAAGGAGAAGAGAATGATAGGGGAATGAGTGGGTGAGACTCTCAAGAGACCGGAAAGAATGGCGCAATAAAGAGGAGGCCTATACTTAGCAATGGATGCAAATGGGCTGAGATGATGATGATGACGATAAAGAAAGTATTTAATTTTTGAAAGTTAAGGAATATAATACAATACATTTTGTGTGTAGTATCGCACTCTAGTTTTTTTATCGTTTAGTAAAAATAAACATTGTAGTAGTTTAGAAACGATAAGAACTGGCAACGGCTAGCTTGTCTTGCGCACTGGCGATTGATGAAACGCTGTCAAATATCGCTGTCATATTTGACAATATTTCACTGCTTGCCCCCGCAGAACGCTTTCATTCTAGGCTATTCTACGTAAATATTGTAGTCTATGTTTGAGTTGTTAATGAATACTGCATTTCAAAACTCCAATACTTTTCTCTCCTTTGTTGCCCATGGTCCCTGTGATAGTCCCTGGAAGGTACCACGGGAATTATTTTACCCCTGAATTTTGTATAAGCCAACTAATTTAAAAAGGTATAATAACTTACCTCTATATCTAGAATCAGTACCCGAAGTCCCAGTGCATTTACAACATTTCGTTACCAAAATTAAATGTGGTATCCGTTTCGCCTATTTGTCTCTGTCCATTGTATGGAAAAAAGATGAGACAAAAACTCTAACTACGTAACGTATTTTTGCCGTCTCATATTTTCACCATACAATAGAGAGAGACAAATAGGCGAAACGAAAACAACATTTGGTAACGAAATGTGGTAGCAAAACTCCGACTTCGGGTACAGGACGATAGGTTGTATCCGTAGCTTCGGATATCCACAATTCGTTAGCACCCGCATTATAGAGGATAATTTATTTTTATTGCTAACCAAAGGAGGCTGTGTTTATTGCCAACTGCATTTACCTGGCTAAGCCTCTGATTATTAGAAACAGCTAGTTCAATTGAGGTGGAACTTCACTTCTTTTTTTATTTTTGTTTTTAGAGGAGCGTACAAAGAACGGTAGGAACCAAGCCGTAGTTTGTTGCCTGTTCTTCTAGGCTTGGTCGCGTGGAACTGGCACCTAGACTAACCTAGCTATCCTTATGATACAACTAAATAAAGATTATTTTGAATTTCATTTTGATTTTAGAATAATCGAACGAGCTATGAAAAGCTATCATTCGTCATCTCAGTGCTCACTTCTTTTTTGCTCATGTTATCTTTGAGACAGCCCATCCACATATATGTAGGTATATGTATAAGTTCAGTGATTTTGAAAATAAGGGAGCGTTAGTTGATTGACCGTGGTCTGCGTCTTAAGTTGGACTGGGGATGATGATGATAACTGACCAGCTGTTCTACTCCGTCTATGGCCTTGCCAAAATTTATAAAGGGCGGCGTGACCTCGGCCATTTGTAAGGCTTTCGGGGTAGTTCAGGGGAATGCAGCGGGACTTTCGGTAATGAAATTGGATTTTATACCAACGTATGTGAATGGAATGACCACCGATAAATACTTACTTTAAAAGCACTATTGCGTCCATATAAATCTTTTTTATATACAACTAGCTGCTCGAACAAGCATATGGCCCACCTGATGTTAAGCAGTAACCATCGCCTATAACAAAGCATTGCCTCGTAGGTCACGCACGTCAGGAACGTGCCCTGTCCATCAACTTGAGGCATACAGATGTTTAGCCTCACGTGCCCTAATTCACCGGCAACCACACCCTTCAAACCAAAACACAGCAATGCTGCTTCACGGCAGAAATAAGCATGGTGGTAGTACTTCCCCGGACGAGCCACACACAAAGAGCTTTACTACTACTACTTTCTACTTTCTTTCTTTCTTTCTAAACCAGTGTGATGAAAGGATTTCAAATGCAGCTCAAAGTGCACACGAACGTACACCCTGTATAAGAAAAAGATCCATAGTAACATTTGACATTGCATTTTCCATAATGCATTCTAAAGCACCTTTCACACAAAACGACTAACCCCACACGACAGATGTTCGAGAGGGCTCGTGTGAAGAGCCCTTCACAGCTGTGACTAGCGGCAGCACTCGGTGCCTCTCGCGGCTGATTATGGAACATTACAGCTCGATGGGGGAATGCAGGTGGTAAGTGAAGCTTTTACAATTGTATTGTACCTATTTTGCTGAATAGTGAGAGTACTTACCAGGTACTTGACTACCTAGACTTACAGAATCATTGTTATTAAAAATGTATGATGGTGTAGTTTTTTCGCGTGCCGATGTAAGTATGAGGCCCTTTGTGCCCTTAACAGAACAATCCTAGATAAAGATAGATAAAACCTTTATTTGTCTTAAATACGCACACACGTCTTAAACTAATTAAAAAATTGCCAAAAAAAAAACATAATTGAAACTAAAATCAAAAATAAAGAGATGGTGTACCTATGTGTTGCACCTAGCAGCAATAACACGACAATTATCCATAAAATACAGGTAGACCTCTGTTTATCTCTAAAAACAAGGAAAACAATAATCTACGCACTACAACGCCATTTTCTTAACCCCGACTAGTGATGTGTCTCGTTGCCCAGTCCCAGTAGTGATGTCCTATTCCAGCCAGCAATACATAACCATTGTTGCTGGCTGGCTGTGCTTGGGCCGATCTCTCGCTTAGCGTCTAAGTAATTGTGTGTGCGTGTATACCTATTCGTTTATTACTAACATAGTTTCTAAGTTATTTTGTCGTGTTAGTAACCCCTATAGATCAAGGTCTGATTTTTTTTTTTTTTTTTTTATTTGAATTGTTCGAGAGAAACGCAGATTCACAGCCATCCCACCTCGTCTTGGTATAATATCTCCAAAAAGTGATATATTCCCCTTCTCCCCAAACGACAACAACGAATATTAAAAGCAAGTATAAAACTTGAAAAATCCCCCATATCATTAGACTGAAACCGTAAACCCTCCACCCTCATCTATCTTAATTCACTTACGACCCTATTCTCGGACTGTAAATCTCGAATTATTCTCGAATCACGGCGTCTCAGTGAAATGAGTCGAAGAATAATCTGGTTAGCGCCCTTCGGAAACGGATAGTTTGAGTAGTGGTGGAGGTTACGCCTACGACGCACTGCGTAACATTCTTTAAAAAAAATGTTTCCATATGGCATCTCATCCAGTCATCATTCATCCAGTTCGTGGTACCAACTAGTGGGTGATAGTAGGTATCTGCAAAATATTGTAGAAATAAACAAAAGCAAGGTACTTAAATACCCTGGCGTAGATAAAACTTAGCGAAACAATATCATAAATGGCGCAAAACACTACAAAGCGAGACCAAACAATAAAGAAATAGTCAGACTGTAAATCATTTCTCACATCAAAAAACATCGTATTGGGTGGCCGAGAGCAAAGGCGTACAACCCCATAAGTCTATTTTAATAAAATACTTGTATCACTTTAGATGCGCGAGAAGTATAAGCGCATAGCACTTGTTCGTCACATTACTGGCATCGTAAAACACGTAAAAGTCAGTAAAAGTGCAAGTTGGCGCGTTTTGGTACTTGCCTGTGACAAATGCGCGCGCTGTAGGATTTATAGGGTTGCCAGTTTGGCAACGAATGAAATGGCAACATGAAGTGTTTTAGTACTTTTGAAATGAGTAATTTTAATATCAGTAGTTGGAAAACTGCAGTGTTTGTTTGACAATATAACTGAATGAGTTTATTCGTTGTGCAATTATGTAACCTAGCTGTACCTGTCGTATATTGCTTTGTGCTCTAAGTAGATGATTTTTGTTAAGTGTTCTCGCTAAACTTTATACTTTGGCACATAATAAATCAAGCCGAGAACTAAATCACTTCCATTTTCTATCTCTAGCCTCGTTAGTCGAAAGTATATTTATGAAATACGGGTTTCATAGCTCAGATTCTATTAAATCTGCCTACTGCGCTGTTATGGGTTCGATCTGTGGCAAACTGAATTTTTTTGATAAACATAGATAATTGGTTCTGTGCACTGAATTAAAAGGTCATAGAAAAATTGCTCCATAAAAATTGGCCTGTATTTTATTTGCGTTAAGAATAAACAAGCCAGCTTCAACCCACATCACCTCAACATATTTCAACCCGACCGCATTGTTCCCAGGTTATCTATAAAAATAAAGGACCGATCCATTATCCATTAATCTCGTATAGTCGACACCCCTGTACGAAGTGAATTTATAGCATCAAGTACTTGCCCAGTTTTGATAAATGTGTTTTTAGGGCTTGTTACTCGGAATAGTTGCGCGGTTTATTTATTTTATGAGTTGCCGACTTTTACTGCTTAGCAGAGAATACAAGTGACTGATTGATTTCAGAAATACCTTGCGAAATTCCTTAGTGGACAGACATAATAAAAGGGATTCGTTTTCAGTCATTTTGGGACAAAATTGATCCAAAATGGACAGATGCCATTAATTAAGAAGAAGAAGACATAATAAAAGATAAGTTAAGTTACAAAGTTGAATTTTTTGAATAGGTAGGTAATAAAATAGATGGAATTTCAATTTAGAAATGCATTGGATGCACTTTAAAAACCTCCAGAAATTTGACTCGAGTTGTCAAAACGAGAAGACGTAATTTACTAAAATCCAACAAGGATTTCCTGTGTCATTGATTAGTAACTACGAGTACACTCAACATAAGAACCTGGAACTAAACATCACTATCTAGAAGTTCACTACTGGACGTCAGGATGGCTGGCCAGGAAGAACGATTGAGGAAGAAGCCTCTTCATCCACCGAACCCCCGCGATCTTCACAAGTGATTGGTCAAATATTTGGTGCATAATAAATTATGCATAAGTAGAAATTTATTTGGTCACCTACTTCAGGAACGTGCCTTACGATGCACTGCGTCCATGGCTCACACTTCAACCTCACGTGCCAGTAATTTAACCGTCACCCACACCCGTCAAACCGAAACACAGCAATCCTGCTTCACGGCAGAAAAAGACATGGCGGTAGTTTTACCCCAAGCGAGCCCTTCACAAAGAGCTCTACTATTAGCATTATCATTCGTTGATACGTACAATACATTCATTCGTTACTGCTCTAGTATCCGTAGACATTTACATTTTGTTCTGCATCAATTGCATTTAGTCGCGACAAAGCTTTGGCATTGAGCGAATTTCGCAGACAGACAACTTTACCAACGCTTTATACTGAACTCGTCAAAGTCGTCCATCCAAAGAACCGGAGGAAATGATTAACGATCTCACGGAGCTTTGAGAGAACCCAATACTATCGATTGAGGGTATTGAGGGGAACGAGTACAAAGGATTCAGCTTGTCAAGTTCCCTTTTACCAGCCAATTGGCTTCCAAATGCTGCTTTCGTTTCACTGTCCTCTGTCTCAATTTGAGAGCTTAGTACAGAGTCAGAAAAAATAAAATAACTCGCTCAAATTCTCTTGTCTCTGTCATTTTTGTGTCTCTAAAAAGAGATGGCAACAGACTTATCGGTCTGCTAAGCTAAATGACTGTTATAAGACCGTCATGAATATATCCGGTCAAGTCAAGTTTATTTTTGTTTTTCTATTATTATTGTACGAGCAAGTTTTTCCAGCGATTTTTGCAAATTGGAAGAGATCCAACAACCACTTCTTTATCTAACCTTTGTTGTGCTTCGCTGCTTAGCACTACAATAGGTAAGGTAGGTACTTACCCATCCATAGTTAGAACAATTCGGCTGAAACCTGAAGTAAGTAGGTAATACTTAAAATAAAAGCAACTTTAAGCTACTTTTAACGCCAGTGAAGCCACGATAGGAAACTAGATAAAAGACAACTTGTACAACATCTCCGCATCGATTAATTGGCCACTCCTATTTATAAAGGTCCTATTTATTTATAAAAACGGTATTGGAACTAATTACATTAATTAATAGGTAAAGTACACGTGTCAATATATTATTATCATCATTGTCAATATCACGTGTCAATATTATTATTAGTAGGTACAAGTGTCAATATTCTAAATACATATTAAGCCTGATGCAGTAATTTAGCTTACCAAACCGCGAAGTCTATTGCTATCTTTATTTATTGACATGAAAGTGAGAGTGACAAAAGACTTAGCGAGCCACTAAAAAGTGTCAAGCATTATGAGTGAGGAGATAATATTAGCCAAGCATATTCGGTCCTGATATGAATTCTATTACAGTAAAATAAACAGGAAGCGCTACCACAAAACAACTTCATAATAATGTCAACGTACAGCTGAAATATAGCGACGCCCCGCGGCGCGGCTTGGGCGGGCCTGAAATCCTATGATTCATGCTCTCTGCCTCTGTCATAGATGAAATAATAATACTTGCATCATGTAGTTTCACTCTGATGATATAAAACTGAATGTGACGGTCTGTAGGTATAAAAGAGGCCATATTAATATCGAAAATAGCACGTATTCAGACTGAATAGCTATCAGCAAATATGAATGTATAAGCTACGCGCACATCTAATTGTTCTACGGTAGCGATCAGTGAAACGCTGCCTATCATTGCTGTCATATTTGGCAAAGTTTCACTGATCGACACTGCACGCAAGGCTTTACGACATCATTAAGTCGTTATCAGATCGATAATGCGGATAGTTTACCAATCCATAAATCAAACCAACCCTCAAAACGATGACCTTCTAAATCCAGTCTTAATTTCTGGAAAGGATACGCATTACACTGCTAGCTCTTATGTCCTTGTGGTAAGCGTCATTTTTCTTTGTCTTTAGGTACCTTGGGCTGTGTTCTTGTGTACCTAAATTGTACAAACATTTAAAAGCCACCAACGACTGCATTGATTTCTACCAAACAGGGCTATGAACCATCTCAGAGTTACCAGCTCTGTAACAAAAATATTACACTCAAATAAATAAATATTGTAGACAATCCACACAGCACTATCTAGCCCCAAATTGAGCAAAGCTTGTACTATGGGAACCAGTTAGTAAGTACAATAATAATATAACACCTAGAAGAGACAAACATCTACGTTCAAATATTTATACAAATATTTCTCGGTGGGGATCGAACCCATGACCTACGGCATGGAAAGCAAAGCTGACCAACTGAGCTGAGAGGCCAGTCAAATCGGAATAAGTATTACATTTTGGAGCTACAGACTACTAAGGTGTCCAACTTACAACACGCATCTTTTCGGGCAGGAGTTAGAGATGTTGTTTCTAATAGACTTTTTCAAGAAAGTAGTAAAGGACCAACTGCTCCCAACATTTCAAGCCCTCGGAGTGATACAAGCCCGACCGTGATTCTCTCTGTGGCTTTAATTAGAAAACTTTCGGCACATCTAGCTTTTAGAAGCGTTAGAAACAGTTTTCGCCTCCATATCGTGGCACTGCTGTGATTTATACCGGTTTTAATGAAGGTGGCGATGCTTTAAGCGGTTTTCATAAATTGAAACAAATAAAATATGAATTTGGAGTGCTGTTTATTCATAGTTTTAATATTCAAAATATATAGATAGAACATTCTTTATTGCACCAATAAAATGTTCTGTACACAGGCAAGCCTACCTCATACCAAAGGTTAACTTTGGGTATTAGGAAAATAAGCTGGGCAGTGCTTAGCTAAGATGAGGGCCTATGTTCTAGACAAAAATTTAAACTAACACACATTATTCAGGGAATTCCTGCATAACTTTTAAAAAGAAAGCAATACCTATATTGATATAATTTGAAATAAAAATACATAATACTTATAATCTAACCTAACATAAACTTACTTACGTACACCTAGAAACCACAAATTACTATATTTATAAATTTGATAGTGAGTTCTGGTAACCTTATTCTGTAAATACTTTATTTCAAATGGTCCGTGACCTAGTTGTCTCCAAATAATGTTGCTCTAAATTGAAATATGAATACCATCTTATCAGTTAAACAGTTAACACATGACACTTAAAACTCTTCATCCGCAGACTCCACTGACTCCACAGATTCCTGAACCTGTACCCGCCCCCTTTTAGAGTCATAAAGTGGGTTCCTAAAAGCAGTACGAGAAGGCAATACTCCTGAAATACTAGAATCCCTTCTAGTCAGCGACACCACACTATCAGACCTATATTGAAATCTCATGAAGATATCTCGTGTAGATCTACCCCCTATTGCAGGGATCCGAACTTGAGGTAGCTTGTAGTAGTATAAATATATAACACTCATAACGGCCACCACCATAAAGAACATTGATATAAATATCTTCCAGCCCAATCCTTTTTTCGAGAGAGGACTACCACTGAGTTGGTACAGCCTTTCACCTTTGTACCAGTGACTCAACATCTCATAGTGAATAGTATTGACGGCTTCAGCGCTGCTTCCATCATACTCGTCTTTATCAACGATGACCAGCTGCACCTTGTAGTCAGAACCTGTTTGGAGTACTCCTACATGGGAAACTACTCTATCACCGTATCCATCGGTGATTTTGTTTACTAACTCTTTAAAGGAGATCATATCAAACCCTTCATCTACTTCAAACATTATGTGTCCACCACAGATCGAACAGCAGAATCCAGGTGGTTTTATAGGATCTACGCAGGCAGGTTTCGGACAAAACTTGACTGTGCAATCTATTTGAGGTGTTTCAGGCTGACAAGGGCAGCCAAACCTCATATGGCAGTTCGGTTCAACGATTTTCACTCCAAGCCCATACTTTATGTTGTACACGAACTGTTGCATCCCATCAGACTCAAATTCTACCAGATAGCCGAAATCGTCATAATCGTAACTTTTATTCCCGATTATGAGCGCTCTGATATACTGATCTTCATTTGGGAGGGTTGCGGTGTACCTGGTGTCTCCGGGAAAATATACAGAGTCATCGTAGCAAGGAATTCTTTCCGTATCTGGTGTCGCCTCCGTGAACCTCGATGAGCTCCACACACCAGCCTGTGTCCAAGATGACTGAGCTTTATCCAGATAGTAGGAGTTTCCTTCAGTGCAGTTCGTGTCCTTTACATCATTTCCAAGAGATATGACAGCATTATCAAGAATGATTTCTCCGTTCTCAGGAAGGATCAGGGATCCGACTTCCATGATCGATTGCAATCCAATAGATCCTGAGATTGTTTTAGGGAAGACGACATTTTTCTTTGAGCAGGGTAACTTCCCATCCTTAAAGTTAATAGGTAGATTAAAGCTTGAATTCGGCAGCCACTTGACTACCGAGGTGGAAGTAATAGAGACTAAACTGAATAGAAATAATTTGTAAATAAGTAAGTCCATACTGATTGGTGGTAGGCGTACGAATGGACTAATGTATTGTAATTCGATACGGGATGCCTGTGTGTTTATCGCAATTGTTTGATGTTCGTGACATGTGCAATCAAAATCAGACATGTGGGCGGAATAGCTGGACTGGTGTAAACACAGTTTGGAAATCCGACTCTTGCCAGCGTGATCTTTACAGGTTGCTAAAGGGGCGGATTTCGGTTCATTTTAAGTGTTCCGTAAATCAAATTTACAAACTCGTCTCAATAATTTGGTAATGCTTTAGAGACATTGGTTCGTAAACATTTTCGTCACCTGTTCGATGTTTTTAGGGTTCCGTAGCCAAATGGCAAAAACGGAACCCTTATAGATTCGTCATGTCTGTCTGTCTGTCTGTCTGTCTGTCTGTCTGTCTGTCTGTCCGGCCGTGTCACAGCCATTTTTCTCTGAAACCATAAGAGCTAGACTGATGAAACTTGGTGAGTAGATGTATTCTGTGAACCGCATTAAGGTTTTTACACAAAAATAGAAAAAAAACTATAAATTTTGGGGGTCCCCATACTTGAAATTGAAACTCAAAAATTTTTTTTTCATCAAAACCATACGTGTGGGGTATCTATGGATAGGTCTTCAAAAATGATGTTGAGGTTTCTAACATCGTTTTTTTCTAAACTGAATAGTTTGCGCGAGAGACACTTCCAAAGTGGAAAAAAGTTGGTCCCCCCCCCTCTAACTTCTAAAATAAGTGACTGATAAAGCTAAAAAAAATATATGTTGTACATTACCATGTAAACTTTCAACGATATTTGGTTTGAACGAGATCTAGTTAGTAGTTTTTTTTTTATACGTCATAATTCGTAAACCGCAATTTACCTTTCGACGAACTACAAAAACCTTTATATTATGTTAATTGATGCTACGGAACCCTTCATGGGCGAGTCCGACTCGCACTTGGCTGCTTTTTTTTTTAGTTTTATCGACAAGCCCGCCAAAACCAAAGACGATGTTTTGGTCACAGTCCTGCTCATATAAAAAAGCAGCCAAGTGCGAGTCGGACTCGCCCATGAAGGGTTCCGTAGCATCAATTAACATAATATAAAAGTTTTTGTAGTTCGTCGAAAGGTAAATTGCGGTTTACGATTTATGACGTATAAAAAAAAAACTACTGACTAGATCTCGTTCAAACCAAATATCGTTGAAAGTTTGCATAGTAATGTACAACATATATTTTTTTTGGATTTATCATTCTCTTATTTTAGAAGTTAGAGGGGGGGGGGCCAACTTTTTTCCACTTTGGAAGTGTCTCTCGCGCAAACTATTCAGTTTAGAAAAAAACGATATTAGAAACCTCAACATCATTTTTAAAGACCTATCCATAGATACCCCACACGTATGGGTTCGATGAAAAAAAATTTGCGTTTTACGATTTATGACGTATAAAAAAAAAACTACTGACTAGATCTCGTTCAAACCAAATATCGTTGAAAGTTTGCATAGTAATGTACAACATATATTTTTTTTGGATTTATCATTCTCTTATTTTAGAAGTTAGAGGGGGGGGACCAACTTTTTTCCACTTTGGAAGTGTCTCTCGCGCAAACTATTCAGTTTAGAAAAAAACGATATTAAAAACCTCAACATCATTTTTAAAGACCTATCCATAGATACCCCACACGTATGGGTTCGATGAAAAAAAAAATTTTGAGTTTCAGTTTCAAGTACGGGGACCCCCAAAATTTATAGTTTTTTTTCTATTTTTATGTAAAAACCTTAATGCGGTTCACAGAATACATCTACTCACCAAGTTTCATCAGTCTAGAAAAATGGCTGTGACACGGTCGGACAGACAGACAGACAGACAGACATGACGAATCTATAAGGGTTCCGTTTTTGCCATTTGGCTACGGAACCCTAAAAACCTGTCAGCTGACAATAGGTTTGAATCTTATTTCAGAAACCAGTCGTTAGCACCTCAATATGACATCAATTCCATAGTCTTAATTATATTTAGCTTTCGCAATGAACTGGTCAGCAATTCAAAGGGCTCTGCTCTCATTATTCATGGAAACCCCATGAGTTTCTACGACTCAATGGGTAAAGTAAAAGGCCTGCAGTTTTTTCCCTCGTAATAAAAGCCTGAACGGCATAAGCCGAACGACAGAGGCGTTGACAGAGCGCCCCGCGGTTTAACGTGGAGTAAGAACACTTACGGACCGCTGTTATCTTCCCATCGGCATATTGTGAGTTTCAGCGGGCTTGTAACGATCACTGAAATGCGCTGTTAGGGGGAGAACTCACGGGAAGGGGTTGCGTGCGCAAACGCGTTCTGTGATCTCCAATATCCAGTACTGCGTATTCAAACTCAAAACTCAAAATTTTCTTTATTCAGTTACATTGCAAGAATCACTTTGAAACGTCTTAAAGCTAGGTGAGCCTAGGTGCCAGTTCCACGCGACCAAGCCTAGAAGAACAGGCAACAAACTACGGCTCGGTTTCTACCGTTTTCTTATATCCTTTTACAAATCAAAGCTTTCGTTATTGCGATGTCGTTAGAGATGAATTGTATCGGGACTAAATTAAAAGTCATTGTATTGGCGATAAGACAACCCATTGCAAGACAGTGTATTTTTTTTAATCTATATACTAGTTTTTAAGTTACTCTGAGTTGTCAGCAATACAGTTTTTTTATATATTTATTTAATAGTCCAACAGAAATAATCTAGGAAATTGACTTGCAAATAAGACTTGACCAGGATCGCTCGATGTATCATTTTCGTTACTACTCAATTGACCATCTGAGATGCATGTTTATATCGCGTGTAAACATTTATGAAAAAAAACAAATAAAATACCTTTTACTAAACCTTGCGCACATCTAAGCATTTTGCGGTGGCAATCAATGAAACGCTATCAAATATGACAGAGATTTTTCACTTAAAGTTGAGTGCAAGGCTAGTGTCTCTAAGTACCTACCAGGCTACGTACGTGGACGTCAAAACAGGTGTCAAAAACGCCCGCGTGATTCCATCCCGTGTATTTCAATTTGAGGCTTCCCTGCAATAAAATTTGCATAACTACGCTCCAGAGCCGCAGCATCTTATTAAATTTCCTCCCCTCGAAAAGTCATTAATGGTTTGTATTTAACCACCTACCGATGTTATCGTCACATAAATCATGGGGCACGTGCTATTGCCTCTTGTATGAAGCCTTAATATTGAATTTGAAGAAGTTATAGAATAGGCATGACTGGGGTGACGCCAATTTGGTCAAATTCAATGCATCCAAAACGCAGGCTTGCCTGTTCTCAGCAAAGAAAAGTCAGTTTCCCCACGTTCCTGTTTTCCGAGATGTACCTATAGCGATACGGGATCACCTTGAGCTCCTTGGTGCTTCGCTTACGCCTGCTCTCAACTTTGGGTCGTATATCGAGTCTAGGGCTAAAACAGCCTCCATGAAGCTTGGCATCCTAAACAGGGTAAGGCGGTACTTCACACCAGGACAGCTGCTTAGCCTTTACAAAGCACAAGTCCGGTCTGGTATGGAGTACTGCTGTCACCTGTGGGACGGCTCTGCCAAACACCAGCTTGCTGCCTTAGACTCGATTGAGCGAAGAGCTTTTAGGCTGATAGGTGAGCAACACATGGCGCAGACTAAAATCCAGAGTCTGGCACATCGTCGCAAAGTTGCTTGCCTATCGATTTTCTATAGGTTACATTTTGGGGAATGTAGTGAGGAACTGCATGATCTTATACCACCATCTCCCTTCCATCATAGGACTAGCAGACGCACGGCTCAGTACCATCCATACCTGGTTAGCATACCACCCATTCGCACTAAGCGTTTTGGCTCCACCTTCATTATGCGAACCTCCAGGGAATGGAACTCATTGCCGGCGGCTGTTTTTCCTGACCACTACAATCTGGGCCTCTTCAAGGCAAGAGTGAATAGGTGTCTTCTAGACCATCCTGCTCCATCGTCGGCTACATCGTTGCTTACCACCAGGTGAGATTGTAGCCAAAGGCTGGTCTATATCTTGTAAAAAAAAAAAAAAAAAAAAAAGGCATGGAGGGAGATGAATGGTGAAGAAGGCCTATACCCGCCGAGAAGTCCTTATTTAGTTTAAGAAATAAATAAAACAAATAATGTGGAAAATCCACACAACACTATCTCTATCTAACTAAGCAGAGCTTGTACTATGGGAACCAGATAGCTGGTATAATACTTAAATAATAATTGATTGAAATAATATGTTGAATAAGGAATAATAAAGGCTTACTGCGCATATATCTATATACACCACTATTTTATAACTACCAAAAAAAAAGATAGGGTAATGTAGTAGGGATAGAACATTATGCATGTGCAATCAGAATTATCCTAGATATTTTTGTTAGGTTATATTTTTCAACTTTTTGATTATGCAACGCTTATGACGATAGAAATAAAGTTCAATTTCATCAGATAATTAAAAAGCACTAAACGAAAAGTGCTTGTCATTGTACGTTTGATTGGTTGTTGATCTAGAAAATCTGCTTAATTAAATGCTTGACGCTTAAACGCCCATCTTTACTCTGGTGTTATCGCCATGTCTGGAATTCTAATGGCAGTTATTGGTAGTATTACTGTAGCACCATAACGTATTAGTTCACATTCAATCATTATAATCATAAGGGTTTTATGGTTAACCATTTCCCACAATCACCATGGTAATAAGCAAGCAATCACCTACTTAATAAGTTTTTGGTTTATAGAAGTTGTTGACCGGCATAAAGCGGCAGTAATTAAGGTTTTAACCCATAGACAATCCATTATTTTATGTTCATAATGGTCCTAATATAATTATAGCGTCGGACTGTCCATATAGTCAGGCCCCAGCTTGCGCGGGCCCTCACGGGTCTAGCGTGTGGGGCTTGCGGAAACCGCGGAGGAGGCCCGCGCAGGCTAGGTCTCAGCTCTTGCGACCTAAATGGAAACTATATCAGATCCTTCTTTGTTATTATTTTAGATACCTACTATGAGTTTTTCCTTTTAAGTTAGCAGGCCAATGCCATTCTCTACCTCAGAGGTCGGAAGTTAGAAAATGCTAATAGCATTAAGCCCACCTTTTGTACATTTATCATTAAGTTTTTGTGCAATAAACAGAGATAAATAAATAAATGATTGTGTAGCATGGCCAGCCGGACTATGAAAAAAATTTTTGCCTTATATGGACTCAGTCAAACTCAACGTGTCGCCAGTATCCAAAGTCCCAGTGCATTTACAACATTTCGTTACCAAATGTTGTTTTCGTTTCGCCTACGTGTCTCTCTCTTTTGCATGGAAAAATGATGAGACAACAACTGTAACTATGTAACGTATTTTTGCTGTCTCATCTTTTCTTCATACAAAAGACAGAGACACGTAGGCCAAACGAAAACAACATTTGGTAACGATATGTGGTAGCAAAACTCGGACTTTGGGTACAGAGGTCGTTAATTTGCTTCACGTAAACGGCCGTTCATGACGGTCTCCGCATCTTAGGAAAGCTTTTACGTTGATTAATATAAGTACAGTTGTAACAATAAAACCGAATCCCAAACAAATGATGCCATAAATAACGTAAATTAAGTTAACTGTGAAATATTAGCACTAGGACTTGCGTTTATACCGTTCATCGTAAATACAGTGCTTTCTAACATTTATTGACGTATTTGGCATAAATGCAATCAAATAAACCATAACACTTTGCCCGTGTTAAGCTTTGTGCACATCTAAGCTTTCTGCGATGGCGATCAGTGAAACTCTGTCAAAATTAAATAAGCCAGCGATATTATTTATTGATGAATCGATGATTTATTCCAATATGATATAGAATACGGTCACTCCACATCTAGCGCGATGGCGATTAGTGAAACGCTGTCAAATATGACAGCGATATTTGAGTGTTCCACTGATCGCCATCGCCATCGCGCTAGATGTGCTTAAGGTTTAAAAATCTACAAAAAAAAATCGATGTAGCTTTTGATATTAAAACAAACAATGGCTTTCTAAAAGTAATCACCAATTGACAAAAAATGATGATATTTTTTTTAACAAATAACATTTTAACAACTTCGTTTCAAGTTCCCTTATTACTATCTATATTAGGTAAGGTATAAAAAGAGATAAAGAGAAATCATAAGATATTCATGACGACCACGACCACTATGAACTGATAGATAGATAGATAAAGAATTTATTTTCCTAGAAAATAAACACATACAAAACCAAAAAAATAAGGAAAATATAAAATCATAGCATTATTAAAACTAACAATTGAAAAATTTTATATTTTATATTATTGTACAAAAAAGCGTGGGGTGCTTTTTATAAAAACTTCAGACATAATAAACTATTGATAAAATATTTACTATACTATAAATTTTTCAATTGATTATTACAGTTTTATTTTTAACTTTTTAGTTCAAATAGTTATAAAAGCGTTTTTTCTTAGTTTTTTAAACTATATTTTTTTTTTACTTTTTAGCTTTTTTTATATATTTTTTTTTCTTTTCATATTATTGCATTGTCATCAGGTGTGCAAAGTTTGAATCAAATCTGATCGTTCAAAGTAAGACAAAATCGAGCTCAAAGGGGTCGGTTACATACAAGCTTACCTACATACAAACTTAGGTACATACAGGTGAAGCTAATAAAAGCGTTATAAAAATACAGCTAAGTACAATATAAACTAAAAAATAAATAAACAGCGCTGAGAAGAAGACGAGGTACGAGTAAGGTTAAGCTGTTCTATTTATTAATAAGTCTTTATTTCGCAACGGCAAAAGCCAAATACGCAAGTTTAATATTTCTATTACTTTCAATGGGAACCACAAAAGGGCTTGAACGAATTAATCTATCAACAACCCCACGGGAGCCCTTTCAGCCGAACAATAATCCCGAGGAATTGAAAAGATTTACTATTGTAGCGATTTAGCTATTCACGATTCCAAATTGATGATTAATTGGATTATACATTTTTATTTACGCAAAGAAACTCACAAATATACAAATATTTTGACGGCGTTTCATCTCAGTTGGTAGTAGCTCTGCCTTCTGACACGTAGGTCGTGGGTTCGATCCCCACCGAGAACAATTAATATTTATACACATGAAACAATGAATAAATGAATATGAATATGAATATGAATATTTGTTTGGTGAACACAGATGTTTGTTCTCTGTCTGATGGGTGTTATATTGTATTCTATGTATTTACGTGTATGTTTATGTATTTTTTAGTATGATATCAGCCAGCTGGTTGCCATAGTACAAGCTCTGCTTAGTTTGGGGCTAGATAGTATCGAGTGGATTGTCTAAAATATTTATTTATTTATTTACAAAATGTAAGAAATACACAAGAAACTGTTTAGCTATCTACAGTCATGTTTTTTCGTGCGTGCAGCCGGCTCCATCGAATTTATGACGTTGTCACGTCAATAGTAGAGGGAAAAACGGAAAGCACTTTGTCTCACAAGGTTCTTTGCTTGTGAGACAACAAGCTAAGCCATGCTCGATTGGGTAGGTAACATAATACCGTACACGAAGCGAGCTGCCCGCGCCAAAGATAAATGCGGCTAAATGTCGCTGTATTCTCATATTCTCGTGCGCAGTAAATTTATTGCGGAATGTCGCTATTTGCAGCTAATTGCAGCAAAACGCTTGCTATCTGCTATTTCGCAATGAGTTTGAAATGAGAATTCCTAAACCTAAATCTGTAGGCCTACCACAAGCTCTGTCTGGCTCTGTCTCTAGCTCTGGTTTTGAGTCTGTGTGAGTATTGACTTAATAAATCCTACGTTGTAACGTCACACACACAGGTGAACACTCACACAGACTCAAAACCAGAGCCAGAGACAGAGCTTGTGGTAGGCCTGCTGATACCACACTCATCGCCAAAGACAACAAATTTATAGAAGAACCACAACACAACAACAACAACACACAACAACAACAGACAACAGTTGAAGAACCGCGGCTAATTTTTATCATCGCACCACACTCCGCAGAATTATCTATATCTATCTATCTAGCTAAACATCTGTATGCCTCAAGTTGATAGACGCAGGGAAGTGCATCGTAGGGCATGTTCCTGACGTGCGTGACCTACTGACTGACTGAATGGCTGGTTTTTCAACTGCTCGTTTTTCACGGTCCTTTTTGCCACGCCCGCGCACGATTAAGTTGTGGAATGAACTGCCTTCTGCGGTTTTCCCTCGGAGCTTCGACATGGGTCCTTCAAAAAACAGGTCTATCATTTATTAAAAGGCTCGCAGCGCATCAGCACTACCTCTGGTGTTGCAGGTGTCTATGGGCAACTGTGACTACTTTCTATCAGGTGGCTCGTCTGCTCGTTTGCCAGATATGGCATTAAAAAGGAAGAAGGAATAAAATCAAAAACAAACGTGTATTATCCAGTAGGATTGCAAGGATCACTTTGAAACGTATTAAAGCTAAGTGAATCTAGGTGCCAGTTTCACGCGACCAAGCCTAGAAGAACAGGTAACAAACTACGGCTCGGTTCCTACTGTTTTATTAAATGATCCATTTACAATTCAAAAATAATCTAAAATAATAGCAGTGAAGTTCCAGTGTGGTGCCGTAAACTGTTGGTCGACCACACTTTGCTGAGGGCTGGAAAATGATGATGATTTTTGTGGAGACCGTTGTTGCTGCAGCGTTGGGAGACAGTGGGATCAAATTCGATCTCATCACATTTCATCGCATAATCATCACATATCATCACATAATTTATGGTACTGAATCTGATAGTATTACGCCTAGTTTATAAAATCATTTACCTACCCTCATTTATTTTGTTAAGCTTTAAAAGAAACAAAACTATAAAATGAAATAAATTATTCACTCTTGTCTTAACATTGAAATTATGATACGGAACAGAGATGTTACTAGCAACATTTAATTTTGAATTTAGATTTCCATCGCAATATCAACTCTAACTACCTAAATACAAGGTTGAAATCCTGAAATCATTGCATTTCATTATCTTATCCTTAATTGTAACAGCCATACCGTTTAGTTTCGTTTGTTTTGCGATTTCGGTTCCCGGTGAGTTATACGAATTTGGAAGCTAAAGTTAGATTGTTAAAGTTTGGATTGGTTTGCACACTTTGTATAAAGTTAATGCAGTTTTTGGTCACCCGCTGTGCATCTGAGTGCTCATAACAAATCATCAACGCGATGTAAGGGTGAGGACACATTGATTAATGAAATTTGATGCAAGACAAATCGTGTGTTGCTTCGCTTTTGCATTGAAACGCGGTGGATGTCTGACAGATAACTCATCTTCTTCGTGGAAGTGACGTGAGACGAAATAGGTACTAACTTTCGCGAGAGCGCGCATAATGATCAATTTGATGCTGATTTCAAAACATTGATAGATAAATCTGTCACTGAACATAAATAATTCTTAGGGCCATATTCCGAAACGGGGGCTATTCAGGGGCTCAATTCTAGACCAGTGACTTTTTTGTTACGGTAGATATATCACAAGAACTGTCAAATTCACTAGTGAAACTGAAAGTTCTTGTGATATTTATCAAACGTGACAAAAAAGTCACTGGTCTAGAATTTGAGCCCCTGTTCTTAGTCTGACTCGAGCTTCAAGCACAGATTTTTGACACTTTTCAATGGAGAACTGTCATAAAATCTATGCTTGAGGCTTGACTCAGACTCAAGCACTGTTTTGGAATACGGGCCTTAGTTCTTGCAAAAATAATGTTTCACGAAGAAATAAAATAATGATTCTTTAAAGATTTCATATAAAACGTAACAATTAGGTTAATAAAAAACCTATCGAATGTTATCTATAAAAAACAATTGAAATGGTCTAAAGAAACTCTTTATTGCTTCTACGTAACCGGGTTTTGTAACAAACATCATAAAAAAAAAAAAATACGGGTTGCACTCCGGGAGTGCCGGCAGAAGTGAAAACTTGATTATTAACGTTGAGCATGTTTGATATTTTGGAATGGTTAGGGGGGGCTTGTTTGTTATTTGGCACGCTGTAACATACACGAACATTCGCGCAACCGCCCTGCGCTGCCTAAACGAAACAGTAGGCCCAGGCATACATTTTCGCCGCGCCGTAGAGAGGGGATAGCTGTCTACTTTCCATCCGTCTTACGCTTTTTCGATCAGGTCACGTGTCCTGACGCGCTGACGCGAGTTTAAGATTTTATACCCATTTCAGAAAAAGTGCTCAACGCCGCTAAAGAAGTTTTCACTTCAAAAAATCTCAGTTCATGATCGTTCAAGGGGCACGTATTCTGAAAGACCCTTTATGTGACCGTAAAATTTAAATCAATTTGTTTTAAATCTGTCCCAGCCTTAAAAGACGGTACCCTGCTAGCAACTGATAGATGTCTCTCTGTGCGGCTGAGATTGCTCGCCGCATGGGTCCACCATAATCCATAGAATACCATATCATGGTGACAGAATTATGTATGCCCACAGTGAAATTTCATTGGGACATTAGCTATACATGTACAGGGCGTCCCACGGGTTTGCCACATAATGGAGGGAAAGTACCTTATTTAATGTAGATAGAACATTCTACTGAAAGATGATTATTTGAAATTTAAAAAAATAATCCTTATGATAAAGCCTTTCGATCGGTATAATAAAGCTATTACTAGGGTGATTATTTTTCTCGTGTAAAGGGTTCGATTCCTGGTTCAACCATGTAATTATTAATATTACGAATGCAGTATAAATAGTTTTTTTAATTTAAATATTTTTTTGTTTTTTTTTACATTATTATACTTGGCAAGGTACTTTCCCTCCATGTGGCACACCCGTGGGACGCCCTGTATGGGTTTTTGTAGCTAATTGATGGCAAAGAAGGTAAAGCGTCTTTTATGGGGAACACTGTACGCTTCTATAATAAACTTCCGGAAAATGCAACTAAGCTTCCTATTCGGAAGTTTAAAGCCTATGTTAAGAATAATTTAATAAAGAAAGCGTACTATACTCTAGATAGCTATATGAATGATAAAACTGCGTGGCCCGATGTCCCGGTCACTCTACCCATAGGAAGCTAACATGTCAATTTGCAATGTCTGTACCTACTATTTCGTATCTTATTTTTATATAAGCTGTGTAGATACTATAGTATAACATTGAAGCGTAGCGTGTGCTGTCTTTGAAACTTTTGCTTTTGTATTATTGCATTGCATACGTCTGACTAAGTGAAGTGGCACCACACTGGAACATCACTGCTATTATTTTAGACTATTTTTGATTTGTAAAAGGATCATATAAAAAAACGGTAGGAAACGAGACGTAGTTTGTTGCCTGTTATTTTACGCTTGGTCGCGTGGAACTGGCACCTAGACTCACCTAGCTTTAAGACGTTTCAAAGTGATTCTTGCATCGTACTGAATAAAAAATTATTGACTTTGACTTCGACAAAAACATCTCAAAAAACCCGGTTACACCCATGTTGGACGATTAAACCGGTACCTATAGAGGTTATGGAAATTATAATAATAAATAAATGATAAACCGCTAATAAATAATAAAGAAGTCTAACTATAATCAAAAATCAAAATTTATTCAAAAAATTACAGGTAGGTCAAAAAAAAAAAAAAGGGTTGGGATCGCTTCTTTTAAGTTGTTAAACCCCCCTTTTCTGTGGTTCAACATTGCCTTGTAATTTAATTTAGGTTCTACGTTATACTTAAATAGGTAACGAGATAATTTTAATAATACACGTAAATATTGTTAGGTATACATCAAATCAAGTCCTCTTTTTATCACAAAACAGTACCAAAATCGCTTATCGTAATGTGTACAACTAATGAGGTCACAATAACAAATAAATAGTAAACCGACCGTTTGATACATGTAGAGAGTAGAACATGACTTTTTAAACTTTCGCGATCATAAGACATATTTATACTTTACACGGGTATTTATCGCGTATATTACCTTATTTTATTTATTTTCCCGACGTTTCGGCTATGTTGCAATAACCGTGGTCGCGGGCTGACTGGAGCATTGACATGAGTGCTACCGTCGTTGAAAAGTGGAGGCAGTATCACTAACTACCCTCACTTGATCTTCTTTGTCCATAATGTCCGTGCACGCACTACGACACACAACACTGATAGTATCTACGCACTGTGGTAAGGTATCAAAAAGTAAGTAAGGTAGGTAAGGTGTGGTAAAATAAGGTAATATACGCGATAAATACCCGTGTAAAGTATAAATAGAACATGACTATCGAATTATGGCACCCGATGGTGCCACGTGACTCAGCTGTGGGTGTTTTACCCGTAGGATTTTAGTGCGAAGAAATAGAGGTAGCGAAATAGAGGTAGAGAAATAGAGGTAGCGGGGCACGCAAATATTTTATAGAGAAACGAATCTGAAGTGAATGAAAAGAAGAAAAATGTATGTACCTATATCTATGATAAAGTTTAGAGAAAAATGTATGTGTCTATGGTAAAGTTTCCTGAGTCTGTCTGTCAGTCTTTGAGAGTGTATAAAGTATGTGGCTAAAATGGCAATACTGTAAAATTAAAGCCCGGTAATCTAGAATGTTGTTTTTTTATAAAGGAACTTAACCAAAAAGGTAAATTATTCAAGGTCATACTGATTTGCTCTAGTACATATTCTATAGTATACCAGAATAAATCAGTTATTACGTCGCAAATTTTAATTAAGTTGCTACATTTTGGTTATTTCCGACCCAGTTTCATCAAAGACTTTATTATCTGCAATCAAAGAAAAAGGCAGATGTCTAAACAAAATTATCTGAAGGAACATTATACGACTCTGTTTATTATCTCATGATAACCATTTTCCCCAAAATAAACAGCCAAAAACAATTCGCCTCAGAACATATATTTACCTCCAAAATCATTGCTGAGAGTTGTATTATTCAGAGTCTGTAAGGATAAATAAATTAAAAATAAATACGATAAGAGAGCTCACAACAAGACGCCTATTATGATGAATTAAGAGCCATCTACACACATCAGGGACGTAAGAAAGTCAAGTCAGTAATGCAGCCGACGTAACAGGAGCCGAGGAGGAAAATGTTGAAAGAGTGTACCATGTCGAAATTAAAGTAAGCGGGAATCTCACGGGAGAAAAAATGGAGTCAGCACTTCTCGTACCTGAGCTGGATAAGATCCCACTGTGCTAAGTTGAGAAAAAAATAAACAAGCCATAGCTCACAAGAGCACAAGAAACTCACAAGCAAGCTAGAAGAGTTAATTAAAGGTAACATAAAAGGTGTTTATCAGGAGTGATCCTGATAAACCCTACATCAGAGATAGGTAGAGATCACCGTAGCTATGAAGTCATGAGTGATCTTTAAAACAAATACGGTCCGAGGCCGTCACTGACTCTCAGACGTGTTAAAGCACTCCAGGAACTCACGCGACGGACGAAGAATAATTTAATTACCGCGTTTTTCACTCGCAAAGAGAGTGCCACTCGAAAGATGCTCGAATGAGAAAGCAATTAGAATAATGAACCTTAAGGACTTGAAGATTAGGGGTCCACTCGCCACCAGTTCCACAAGACCCAGTTCAGCCAGTAACTCGATCCGAAACTGAGATTCAAGTAATTTGGTTGATGAGGGTTCGCGCTAGAAAATTCGTACACGATTAAAAGTGTCAAGATTTTCGTGTTCAAAATCAGTTTAATACGCTGAAGAGGCCTTTGTCATCTGCAAATAATTTATTTTTGGACAGGTGGACCTCTGCCTATTGTCCGATGGAGTGCCCATTGTGTCTGAATATTTCTCGGAGGCTGGAAGATTGAGGATTGTGTTTTGGTGTTTCGTGTGATGGAAAGTGAGGGGAACAAATTGCATTGATTCTTCGAAGTCCAATATCGGTTAGCGATTGTTTGTCAAAAACTGAATGGATGAATGTCCTTTGGTAAATCCAGTTACATATTTCGTTTTCATATTATAGTGACTTTTGAAACATTACTTGATGCATGGTGCTTAAATTAATGGGATGAATATTATTTGTATTTTAAGATATACTGCTTTTGGAATCTTCAGCCAAATTCCGTTCTAAATTAATAATTAGAAAATTATTTATTTACAAAAGAACATACAAAGTCTTATTTAAATTACTGGTGGTCCCCGCACAAGGACAAGCCTGTATCGTGGGAATTATAATATATTAGCTAATCTTAATCGCCAATGTTATTCTTGTAACCCAAAAGTTGTTGATGAGAATAGTTATACGTGGAACAGAAATACCTAACAATAATTATGTCTCACAAACAAGATAATTATTTTTTAAGACCAAAACTCAACTCTCTCTAAAAACTCAAGTAATCAAGCCACATATCACATTGTCTTTCATTAGACTCGTATTTAAAAACATTACTATGTTTATATAGATCTACAATGTTGTTCGGTTTACTATCAGACATTTCAAAAGAAATAAAATGAAAAGTCAAGGCAATCTCACTCAGGTCGCAAACAAGGGTACTCACCAACAAAAGTCGTCGGGAGTAGATAGAAAGACGCTTTTCCAATTAAATTGTTATCGACATTAGGTACTAACAGTCCAGTCAAGCTAAATCGAACTTTATTGCAATGCTAAAGACTTGAATTTTGTAAATTTGGATGGGAGTTTTTATACTCCTGAGATCTGGATAAGATTGACTGGATGAGACAGTTTTATAGTTGCATTTGATAAAGCTCGATGCTACTATCGAACTCTATCAAATAAGCTATAAAAATCATTGTTGCATTTTTATGAAGACTTGGTGCCTTCAGAAATGAAGCACGAAAGCTGCCTATATTTCTGTACAAATAACTTTCACGCAGAAAACTCCGAACCGTACATTATAATAAACTTCGCAAAGAAAAACCTGTCAGCGGAGGGACTTACGAGTCCAAATATCAACGGTCTAGGTACCATTTAAACGAGACGATGCTTAGTCTTGCGATTCATGAACCTTTTTCGATGTGATATCGATTCTACGAGTTTTATAGGCTGCATATTGCCAACTTGCCAATTCTGATTATGCCAACTCAACGTAGCTTGTATTTCCGAAAAATGATTGCTTTCCACCTCCATGTTAACGCTAAGGTGCTTGGAGTAGCGTTCGCGCGGCCCAATTAGGAGAAGAATTGATGGCCAATGAACGAGTGCCCGAGGTGGCATAAAACGGAAAGCAATTTGGTAAAACTCTTCAGTTTAACGTTTGCCAACATTTTGGAACGGTCTGGTTCACAAACACAGGTGTTTCGATATTTTCGCTGCGTGCTTTTATTACTGAGCTTGTTTTTCGAAATTCTATTAAACTGTTTTCGTAGTGAAATAGTTATTTTCACTACGGAAACCAAATAGTTTTTTGACGTCATAACGTCTTATAAATCGATGGAGCCGGCTGCACGCACGAAAAAACATGACCAATTTTTTTTGTGATCTTTTTGTCCAACGTACAGTGTGTAGAACTCCAGTTTTAGGTAAAATACCTGACTTCAATACAATGTAGACTTTTCCCACCCAGGAAGCACTGAAAAGGTAATAAAGACTGAAGTCTGATCTAAAACTACGTATCACGCTGATTCTATTCAAGACTGACTTTGAAGTCATAAAATGCGATTTAATAAACTGATACGATGGATGAAACTTTGCATTTTAAACCAATTAAAATTAAAATGAAAATTAAAATTACCTATTTGTTTGTAACCATGGATATAAATTTACATCTCTTCGGTGTCGTCGTCTCGATGCTGTAGCTTAGTATCTAAGTATAGAATAATATAGTTTATAAGTTTAAAATAATATAGTTCCTACTAAGTTTAAAATGTATAGATATACCTATGTAAGTATATGATAGCGCTTCCAAAGCGGGGAAATAAGTTGCGGTGCCCCAACAGGGTTTATGTTTGAAACTTACATTACCTACTGTAATACCTTTATACAACATAAGTGCAATAAAGAATTTGAATTTGAATTTGAATATCACAAAACTAGCAACCACCACAAACCGTGATAATTCATAATTCTTTATTGCACTCAGAGACATTTGCAAATAAGTGATAACACAGGACATGTACATAGGCGAGCTTAACCCTAAAAAAGAGTTTTCTTCCAGCAAACCTTTGGGGCTAAGAGAGAGCTAAAAGTAAAATGGTAGTAATGTGAACCAACTTGAAGTGCGTGATCATTTCTTTGTTAAGGTTAAATAGTGGGATTTCAAGCCTGATTTGCGACATTTTGTAATCGTGACGAGTTTTCACAGATCCCCCCAGCATACCTCTTTCTTCGAAGCTTGAACCATTCCACCGGTAAATAGGCTCACCTTAAGGTTACGCCATACGCCCAAAGCTCATTACGTCTCAGTTAAATCTGTGCTAACCCCGCCAAATTCAAGAGGCCATAAATTGAGGCGATCGTTCCCAGAGGTACGGCCCCGCAAATTATTAGCATAAATACCCGCTTACTAGGCGCAGCGCAAACATGACGCGACGGTGTGGGACCGCCCTAATGCCGACTGCTAAGCTTTGCTTCTGTATGAACCGGCCGCCGTTAATGACGGCCGTTATATACAGATATGGGGGTAGATTCTTTAACTTGTCTCAGGCCGTTACTGGCTTGTGATATGCAGCCATGTTCAAAAGGAACCAAATCTACAGAAAGTTTTGTTTAATGTTTACCAAAGCAGATGTTTGGTGCGCCGAAGTTTAAGGTTACGGTCATCTTAAGATGACTGAATACGCTTCTTTAGAAACCAGGGTTTTAGCTCAACAAAAGTTATTCCGGAGTTCCACTCTTTTTCATTTCATTTCATAGCAACAAAGCTTCTCACTTGGTGTAAGGTGAAATTTGCCCAAATATTGCCCTTTTACCTGACTACCCAGAAGGAATAATGTTTTTCAAAAACGCTTCGTTATAAATACTTCTATTGAGCAAAAATATATTTAGATATTCAGAATTCATTTAAAAAAGTTTGAGTATCTGGGAGCTTTATTTTTTCAAAATGGCGTTACTGCTAAGGTATATTGAATCTAATATTTAGTCCGTAAGGATCATTTTCCTGGAAACCCTATTCGGAGTGGCACAGGGTTCTGTTAGTGGAAAAATAACTGAAGCTATTTCAGGTGAGTGACGGGAGTGAAAACGTTTTACGGAGGTAAGTACCTCGTAAGGGGAGCAGGAACAAGGTCGGGCTGGGATTGTTTTTAGAGGTTTTGCATGAATGGATCCTTTGAGAGGCGCCCCGAATCTTACCTGTAATAAGCTTGGTCTTGAAAGCCGTTTCCAAATGACAAGAAATACATACATCGCAAAAGTAACGCCAGCTTTTAGAACGCCATTCTGGGTTGAAATTAGGTTCTATTGCGCACTCGGTCGATTACTATTGGTTTATGACATTATAAATATATTTTTTTATATTCGTTTTAGCACTTCCTTCACTTTGAAAGCCTTTTAACTTGTAGGTATATATTTTTGAGTTAAAAATGTATTGTGAAACGGTGACTAAGCCGTAAGATTCTTGATGTATCTGCTAAGTCGTATAAAAGTGATCCTTGTGATATCTGAAAACCCCCATTGATTTTGCTATAATTATAGTACCTATTGACTTATGGTACTATATTCGTTGAAGGTATTGCAACAAATATAGTACTTACCATAAGTCACAAGATCAAGTCAAGATCCCCACCAAGAAAAAATATTTGTGTGGTGAACATAAATGTTTGTTCTTTGTCTGGGTGTTATATTGTATTCTATTAAGTATTGTATCTGCTATCTGGTCCCCATAGTACAAGCTCTGCTTAATTTGGGGTTAGATAGTGTTGTGAGGATTGACCAGAATATTTATTATTACTTATCATAAGTAAATTCGAAAAATGGACAGGATATGTATTGACATTTTCGTCGCCAGAGTTCTCCACGTCCGTAGTTCCAATTAATATTTGGGAGCTGACAAGCGTGTCTTCGTAAATCCGCTTGAAGCGATCAAATCAGCTTTAAATATCGCTGAGTAATCAGGCTTACTGGCCCTCGTATTATGGAACTCACGACAGCTTTACGACGAGGAAAGATTACAGGACAAACGGTTTGACTTGACTTTTTGGTTGGTGGCTTTTGCTGCTTGCTGATTTTAGTATTAACCAGTCGGTTAAATTAATTTCATAGATATAGTAAAAGCTGATAAGAATATGGTAGGTGGTCAGAGATTCGATTTGATATCTTCTATTTTCAGTTTTTAAAAACAGAAAATAATCCTATTTCTTTTTTAACGTCACAAAAAATACAACAAGCAATGCATGACGAAAAAAAAGCTTCCACTCAGCATTAGCCATAAAAGCGCAAAGACTTATTATGGTTTTTTAAAAGCGGGGTTTGTCAGTGATGTTTGTTTATTTACCCTTGTTGGCGGGTTGCAAGTTAAGTAATAAGGAGACCGATCCAGTCGAAAGATATAATTATAATTATAGGGAGGATGTGCAGCTGAAATACAGTATGTTAGTTTAAACGAGGGACGTATTGAAACCCACAATAGTGCATGATTATATGATACTAATAAAAATATGAACAAAAAAAAAAAGAACCATACCAAACATTTCGCAAAAGTCTCGCAACGTGTGTACACCCTTGCGCTAACGATTTAATATTATCGCAGAACATGTGCGCGGGTCAATGACCTTTAGGTATAATCCATTTTCCCTTCATACTTTAAACCTGGCTTACCTACCTGGGTATGGCTCCCCGTCGGTACGGTGAACTGACCGAATGTTCGCAATCGTTGGTTAACACCTAGCATAAGATTGTACGACGGAATCTGGCGGTTGGGAAACATTTCTCGGTCTGGCTCCTCGCACACTATCATAAGATAACACGTAGGCACGAACCATATCCCAATATCCTTCATTAGAATATCGATAAAACGTCATTTTTGGTTATTAAAAGAACACGTTTACAGGACACACTTATCCCGAAGTAAGCGGGGTTGTTTTTGCGATACGCAGAAGCGTAATATTATGCCGGCTGTACACATGGGGCCAAGGTGTTGGGCCAACGTGTTGGGCAAAAATGATGGATAACCAAGATTTCTGTTCACACATTGGCTTACTGATCATTCTGCATTGGCGCTTTAAAGATGATGGACGTAGAAGTTCTTGCAGCCGCGGCAATTTATTTATACAATGCGTTTAGGTATTACGTACATGTGCACCAAAGTAGAATGACTAAAAAAAAATGGCGCAAAAGAAGGTGGTGGATGGTTTTTTTGGATTCCAAATTATTCCTTCATGTCGATACAATTCTATGAATTGTAAAACCTCATTGCTTATCCACACCGGCGCCGCCATCGCTATCGGAACATGGGATCGTAAATTTCACTCACGCGCAACGATACTGTCTGTCTCCGCTGACGAGTAACAACGAACTGAACAAGACACCAACGTGTGAACGCTGTTTGCGGAGCGCGCCAAGATCCTTTGATGTGTGCACAAAAAACCGACACTATTCGGATGGCCTGCCAATGTTGGCGCCAACTAGACCAATTAAGCCAACATACCGCCAGGTAGCTCTCTACACGTTGGCCCAACACGTTGGCCCAACACCTTGGCCCCATGTGTACAGCCGCCATTAGACATGCGGAAATAGCAGCGCACTCGCATATACTGACTGCGGTCAGCGCGGGAGTGTGTCCTCCTGTCGGTGCAACACAAAGGGAAGGGGCGGGGTGTGCGCACAAGCTTCCTTTTCGGCAGGATCGGCACGTGTTTTGCCGCGCGATTATTTTACTGTTTACAAGTTCACTTCTTGCGCGCTCAGTGTTCATGAATAATGTATTTTAGTGGACAATTACGTCACAAATTAAGGTTATAGGTTTTTTACATATTTGGGACGAGAATCGAATACTGAATACCCTCCCTCAATATGTCCCTCGTTTAACCTAACACACTGTATATGCTTACTTTGCAGGTTTCACAACTTTCCCGTGTTCAGCATTTGAAATAAAGGCATAGGGTAATTTGACACAGACACGTAGCTAAAAGGAAATAATAAAATGAATATTTTTTAATTTATGTTTGCAATTTTTTTTTATAAAACTAGCTGATGGAGCAAACATATGGCCTACCTGGTGTTAAGTGGTAACAATCGCCTATAACAAAGCATTGCCTTATAGATCGGGCACGTCAGGAACGTGTTCTACGATGCACTGCCCAGCGTTCATCAACTTGAGGCACACAGATGTTCAGCTTCAGGTCGTTTCCACATGAAAATGAAAAAAAATGTTTATTCAGTTGTATCACAAAGATCACTTTGAAACGTAAAGCTAGGTGAGTCTAGGTGCCAGTTCCACGCGACCAAGCCTATGAAGAATAAGCAACTAACTACGACTTTGTTCATACAGTTTTTTTTATATGATCGTTTTACATGTTCGAGAATCTTTTTGCCAAAGTTTCGCATTGTTTTATTTTATCTAACTTTATTTATATCTACGATTATTCAGCTATTTTTATTGATGCATTATCGTACCAATAAACCGTACATCATTATTCCCATTGGATTTATATTAATAGCACATAACATGAGGCATAAACCCCTTAATCGAAAAACTCCCGAATTACCCGAAGCCCATCAAAAAAAGCAACGTAAATACAACCTTTTCGCTTTTAGGTACAATAGGTTTCCCCATTATCGGGAATAATGGGCGATTGGCTATAGTAACACACGAAATTTATAGGGAAAATGACGTGTCTGCGTCTGACTATCCTCTATAAAGTTGTTAAGGGTCATAGATTTTGTAGTCATCTTTTTATCGTGACTGATTCTTTCGAACCAAGTGTGGTGAAATGATTTTAAATACCCCTCAAAGAGGCTCCTTTCGTGCACTTGATACATATTTTCGAACTTTTTAGGTTCTACGATATGCCGGTTTCCTGACGATGTTTTCCTTCACCGTTTGCATGAGAGCACTGGCATAGTGTGCATACATTTTTGGGCAGAAAAACTCATTGGTACACGGCTGGATTTTACCCCACAACCTTAGGATCGGATGGCGGGGCACTTCCATTAGGCCACTAGCGCTCGTTGTGATTTTGTAGTGAGATTGGCGGAATAGTACTAAATATTTCTCAGATTGTTTTGTGAAGGTTGTAGCCATAAGGAAGGGTTATGTCAAGCTGTAGACTTCCTCAAGGTGGTGATCATTTTAAATGTGACGAAACAAGGAGACGGACACCTTTTTTATGCAACTAGCAAATGGAACAAGCATAATGGCCCACCTGATGTTAAGCGATAACCATGGCCATGGCAAAGAAGAGCTTCGCAGATCACGTACATCAGCAACGTGCCATACTGTTCTACGTCCATCAACTTCAGGCTATATAGATTTCAGCTCCAAGTGCCAATAATTTTAACGGCACTTCAAACCGAAACACAGCAATGCTGCTTCACGGCAGAAAAAGGCATGATGGTAGTAATTCCCCGGACGAGCCACACACAAAGAGCTCTTTCTTTCTTGTCATTATCATGTATGTATCTCTATATGAACTTAACCAAGGGTAAAGGACGTTTATATAACATTTTTTTATTGAAAGTAAGAACTGATTTTTCGAAAAACAATATTTCACTTATAGCTACGAGTAGAACCGTTCAATAGTTAAAAACTTAAGCAATTACCGAGGCATAATGTTTAGAGTTCGGTTCTGATTCGATGCTGGAGTTAGAGGGTCGTTTTTATTAGGGGTTGGTTTGAACTTGCTATTTTACGACCAAACTTTAGATTGATATCCACTGTTATCGTTTAATTTCAATGATTTTGGCTAATATTATTTTATATTGAAATGTAAATTTCAAATTAATTCAACTAAAGAAATAATTCGCTCACGTGAGGCTGAACATCTATACTTACCTAAAATGGATGAACGGCAGTGCATAGTAGGGCACGTTCCTGACCTACGTGACCTACGAGGCAATACTTTGTAATAGGCGATGGTTACCAATTAACATCAGGTGGACAATATGCTTGTCCCATCAGCTAGTTGTGTAAAAAAAAATACCGCCACCTCAAGTCTTTAAAGTCGTGGAAATATTGTGTTCACCCACGGGAACCGAACATGCACCTTTTGCGTTTTAGTTACACATGAGATATTATGGATAGGTACTGGTATAACATAAAAAGCCAATAATCAAATGAGTTTCAGAAATGTGTTTTTATTCGTTTTAATGGCTTTTCCTTGAGTTAATTCAAACTATAGTAGAGAAGTTAACGCATGTTATTAATGCCACAGCTTGCAGTCGAGCAGACGTGCCACCTGATAAAAAGCAGTCACCGGTCGCCCATAGATACCTGCAACACTAGAAGTGGTGATAATGCGCTAAAAAAAATTAAAAGCTATATTATTAGTTTATTTATAGCTGTTAATCAAATTTTAAAAGCTTCAGAAGTTAACTTATCATTCTGAGCTGACTCACCCTTTGTTTATGAGGTCGCGGTAGACCACCCATGCCCTTGCGTGATGCCTTCCAGACTCCAGATCCTGCTGATAGCACGACGCGATCTTCCATAATTGGGTGTGGCGTGCGTGCCTTTGTTCTGAGATTACATCTTATTTGGTAGCCTCGTTACTGATCGGGATGCTTCGGAGATGCGGCTGCCTCCTGTTAGCGGATGTAATAAAGCGGAGAATAAACAACAAGGTTCTGTAAGCTTGTGCCTCTCTTAAGCTTTGCGCTAATCTAGGCGTTTTGTGGTGGCGATCAGTGGAACACTGCCAAAATATCACAGTCATATTTAACAGCGTTTAACTGATCACCACCGCAGGATGCTTAAATATGCGTGTTAGCTTATAGATTATAGTACATAATCTAAGCGCTAACAATACCGTCAAAACATTCAACAGATTAGTTATATTTTATTGTTATATTTATAGAAATGAGGATTTACGTTTATTTATACAAATGAGCGCAGGTGAAGCATTTATTTCAGTTTTATTCTTTTCAGTTTTTTTATATGCAGTGTACCTACCTACTACGGATTTGTGTGGTCCAAAATAAACGATTTCATATTTTTATTTTATTACTTTTAAACTGCCAAGGTCACAAGTGCAATAAAATTAATTATTTCTAATACCTACCCATAAAGGCCTGCGCACACCTAGTTCGCTGGCGGTAGCGATCAGTGAAACGCTGTCAAATATCGCTGTCAAATTTGACAGCGTTTCACTGATCGCCGACGCCAGCGGCCTAGGTGTGCGCAGGCCATAAAAGTCTAGTAACTAGAAAGTAGAGGAAGAGCGGCAAAAACGTTACCCGGAAAATTCACCTCGTATTACAGGTCACACTGAGTGATAGCGTAGCGCGCATAAACTGGGGGGCGTGAGTAATGACGTCACGTGACTGACGTGTGACGTATATCTCCCTCAGACAAATGGCAACGGGAGACAATAGATATTCATTTTTATGAAAGGTGATAGGTTCTATTTTATATCGTGATCGTGTGGGTTTAAAAGGGTCTTATGAGTGTTAGATAATAGTGAAGGTAAGAGAATAGTGAGGGATAAGTGATTGATGCATGGCTATTTGTCTAACCAAGTAAATTTATTAGAAAATAAATTTACTGGGTTGAATCGTGCCTAGTTCTATGTAGGTAACTTTGCTAAAATTGACATACGAAATGATTGCATTTATTAAATCAACTTGGTAGTAATGCTTATTTTGATTTAGATATTTTAAAAACTTACCGACTAATTTCCATGCACCTAGCTTTGCTTAGTTAGGGGCTAGATAGTTCTGTCAAATGTTATTACAGATGATTGTTCTCTCTCTGGTTGTTATAATCTTTTTATTCTGAGTATTTATTTATTAAAAAAATATTATACAATAATGATTAATTTATAATTAATAATTATCGTCTTTGGACACAACTTACGCCAAATCAAAATCAATGACAAGCATACAATCATTTAGTACTTAGGCCCGTATTCAGAAACAGTGCTTGAGTCTGAGCCGAGCCCATTGGTTTTTTAATTACTTCTCGATTAAAAAATGACAGAAATCTATGCTTGACTCAGACTACCAAGCACTGTTTCTGATTACGGGTTCATGTCTCAATTCATGTCTCAATT
The DNA here is from genome assembly GCA_939531255.2 of Thera britannica. Classification (NCBI taxonomy): domain Eukaryota; kingdom Metazoa; phylum Arthropoda; class Insecta; order Lepidoptera; family Geometridae; genus Thera; species Thera britannica. The sequence continues at coordinate 13,405,165 of OW618034.2, read as the reverse complement.
CCACATTAAGCTTGCACCAATAACCCGTCCCAATCATATCCACACAAATACTCGTCCTACCGGTTTTATCATTTCAATGGAGACATTACTTGCCCACACAAATCCTTTCGCAAAAGGGTGTGTTATAAGAAAGAGGCACTTTATTAACTAGTGCAGTTCAGATGGTATGCACTGCCCGTGATGTCTGGAATGACTGCGCTGCATACAAAACTTGCCACTAGCAGGGGGTAACAACTGTTGGCCCGATTCATTATTTAGTCATAAAAACGCAAATAATTAAATCAAAAATCAAAATCACTTTCGTATTTATTCAGATCCTACTAATTTATGTGGGCGCTAAACACGACACTAATGAGTTCTCAAACAATTATTGCCGGCCGCTGATCGCATGTATTTGGCCAGTACAGCGATTTTGATTTTTCTCCAAGAAGGCTGTCAAAATAATGCTCTTTCCGAGCATGTTTGTGAAAAAAATTTCACTTCGCCCAATGTAAATGTTACAAAGAAGAAAAATCAAACCATTTATTTATAGCTGATTTTAGAGACTGCCTGGTTTTTATATATTATGTACATAAATATTTTTGGCAGCCGTTATTAAAATACTTAGTGCTCATTTCACGATCTCTGAGAACAGGTAATTGTCAATTAAAATCATACGCTTACCTTTTGTTTGTATGTGACAAGGAAAGAAGGATACATTTTTTATCTTTCAAGTAGGTAACGCTAATATAAGGCCGTAATATGTTCTTTTTCGATTATTTATACAAAATCTTAGTTTAATCCAATGGTTTAGGAGCCCTGCAGCTGTTAGTGCAGCCGACTCTACAATTCGTGGCGGACATGGATAGAACGAAAGCATTAGTCTAATGTTCAGCACTTTAGAGCTAGAATGGCGTGACACCGCGCCGAGTTAACGCATACACTTTATATAGCAGACGTTGACACATTGACAGGCGATTATGACCCCTATTGAGTTGTTAGAGGAGATACAGTGTCGAGGGCGCCTGACAATATGTTAAATTTATTGGCTTCATTTGTTATGTTTCTCAGTTGTATCTCTCTATGTTTAATTAGAGAAGATGTTCTAACCGTTTCAAAAATAACTAGCTGGGCCATTAAATGTGCAAAATAAGATTTTGCTGCACAGTAACACAATATAAAAAAATTAAGAAAGTCTTATTTCTTTATGATTACAAAAAAATCCATTTGTTTCTATTATAATTTCCTTAATCTATAGTGAGTACCGTAAGTATAGTATATATGAAGGTATCTATTTCTATTTTTAATTCATCCCTTACCCCACATTTGCAAGAACCTTTACACATGTGAAGGCCTCCTCCATAGATAGCCCTTCGTCACGGTTTAAAATCAGTTCATAAAAATTTAATTATTTATCCAGCAATTGTTTTCTAAATGTACTTTGCGCCGTAATAAATTCTCATTCTTTTAAATTACTAATCTGCCGACTTGTCAACTCGTCGTTCATAGTACTTAAATCCTACATTATTACCACTCACAAAATAATAAATAATGAACCAAACAAACCTGTCAATTTAAACCAAAAATAAAATATTTATCATTTCCATTACGGCTATTAAAATGTATTTCGCATCATTCCCGCATCTCCCCTGGGTGCGCACGCAAATCATTCGCGCGAATAAAATGTCCAGGACAATATAACGTGACAAGTTATGGTACTTTTGTATTGTCCGGGGACGAGTTTCGGAATTGTACAGATTTGGTATCCTTTTGAATCGTTTTGCAAAATAATAAACTGTATTGTAAGATTGTTCCTGACAGTGGCGGTTGCAATATAGCGGTCAACAAGATTACTAATAGAAAATGTTTTTTTTAATGATTTAAGGCTGGTTTAGCGGGTGCGGATGCTAATGGATGGTTCTTAACTAAGATTTTGCAAGCAAATATTGGGGTTAAACATCTGTCAAATATTTTAATGGTCGATTAGTAATCCCTGAAACAGTACAGATACAAGTTTTTACACATGCATAAAATACTGAATAAAGTTTACTAACTTCACTGGGAAGTAAATACTAACAGCTATACTTGTAAACGCAATTCAAATTCAATCGTTGCTTAAAGTTAGCTCTGTCACTGTTTGTCATTACTTGGTGGTAAGAGACGGCAATAGTTTACGCACAGATCATCTTTTGACATAATATTTTTATGAGTAAGATAATAATATAATATATAGACACATATAATATAAGGAGACAGATATAATATAAGGTAGTAGTTACGTAAACCTGAGATATACTGACAAATTTCAAAGTTTTTTTTACAAGTTATGTTTAGAAGAATGTGGGTGGTGCTTAAAATTTGTATTCAGTCGTGTTCTCCGCTATATTACGACCGTTATAATCCATCCACTTTTTAGGAACATCGGCGAGTCAATGAAATTAAATTGATATTGTGAGTTGTTTATTTCACATTTTACTGCGTTTAATTTGTAGTAAAATAAATTACTGGAACAGTTTTACTGCCACAGAACATAAGGAATCATAAAACAGCATTTTCTGGTCTGACCAACATTGAAAAGTTGTACTTCTTGTCGTGTCACCAGTTCTTTCGAACCAGCGTGGTGAAAGGATTTTAAGTGCACTTAAAAGAGGCTCCTTTCGTGCTCTTGACATGTTTTCGAACGTGCCCCAATGAGATAAACTCATTGGGGCACGACTGGATTTGAACCCACGACCTTAAGATCGCAAGGCGGGACCGCTTCCACTAGACCACCAGTGATCCCGTCACATAAAACTCCACAAAGTCGTAGTATCTTAGTCTTAGTAGCTTTATGTCGTCCTATAAACTTTTTTTAAAGGTTAAATGGAAAAAATACCATGAATATTATGCATAATACATTTAATAAGTCTGTATTTTGTACTTATCTCTTTTATAAACAAAATAATTTTCCAAACTAAGCAGATCGCTCGCTCAGTATTTTCCCACGTAATATTTTCTCGTAGATTTCGTCGTAGTCTTTTCTATAAAGATTTTACCTGTGGTAGTTAGATCAGTTTACATTCCCGCTGGGCAGTGTAGGGTTGTCACAGCCAGGGCCGAGACAATGGATGGACTCCTTTGTGAGTCCAGTGCAGTCGTCGTCGATAAATCAAACGCTGCGGATGGCACTTGGCGGGAGACAATTGCACGAGTTATGGAGCTTTTTATCAGGCCCTTGCCTCGCACGCGGTCTGGAAGTCTAGAAGCACATAATGTACTATAATAATAGACCTCTATATTAAGTAGTTATGACCTCTTTGAGTGTCGCTCGTCCGGAGAAGTACTACCACCATGCCTATTTCTGGCGTGAAGCAGCAGCGCTGTGTTTTGGTTTGAAGGGTGCCGGTGAATTTACTGGGACGTTTAGCTGAACATTTGCTGTACGTCTCAAGTTCACGTCACGTCACGTAATCGTATCACTGGTTATTTCGAACCAAGTGTGGTGAAAGGATTTTAAGTAACTAATTATAAGAAACTGTAAAATAACGTTTGAATTTTCAAATTAGGTTAGTTGTTTTTATCAATCAATTATTATCACATAGACATAATGTAAACAAATATAATATCAGGACCTTTTCTTATAGCGCTATCCAGCCACAAACTAAGCAAACTAAATTAAATTTTTTGTTGATTTTAAATTTCAATGACGAACTAGTAGTAGGACATAAATGTCAAGTAAAAATACTTTTTTTAGCATAAATAATTCCTGAAAAGCAATATTTCCGGATTTCCTCCTTGCGGCAAATATAATTAGATCTGTTAATTTCATTAATGAGTCCATTGTGCCGCTAAAACCGTCCAGCCTTATTTGATTTGCGACCAAATTTCATTTAAAAGTCAACGGTCCGGAAAAATTACAGGCATTTTTCTTCGTAATTTTTTGTTTTGATTCTGTCTTACTCAGAAAATAAATGGTAGAATTTAATGACAGTTTTATGCTAATAAAATAGCGCCTATTTAAATCGAGCTAAACTAAATCACTAAGGGCTAGTTTCAGGGATTGCTAATTGACTAATCAAATATTTAACAGGTGACTATCAAAAAACTTCAAGCGATAACTGTCAAATATTTAATTGGTCGTTGAGTCATCCATGAAACCAGCTCTAATTAAATTGATGTGTCATATGTATGTATGCCCACTTTCCTTTATTTCAACAAAAAAAAAACTGGCATCCTGGTATGAGCAACTTTATACACGTATATCCTTAATATAATCTTGCTCTTAAAAATATAAGCGAGTAAGCATCCGCTAATGCCTTCACTCGCGTGATACCTTCACGGATAAAATTGTAAAAGTTTCAGTTTCATCCAAATTCGTTCAGGCATTACGGAGGTGAGAGGCAAGACATTACGCTCGCTCTTACAGTCGCTCATAAACTTTCAATATTGTTATTAAGTAGGATGTCTTTTACACCCATTTTTTTGTATTTTTATACAAAGTGCAAGTATTAATCTGCCCTGAGTGGCACGTCCAATATTTTAACACTTCGCCGTCCCAACTGTCGCTCGAAACTCGGAAAAATGGCTCTTCAAACACAAAGAGAAAACATATTTTTTCACAGAATGTGCGTTACGAATTTTCCTAATAATTTTTCACAAGGGACCTTTTTGTAGGTTACGAGAATTTTTTGTAAATGAAAATGTCAAGGGATGTTTTTGTAAAATGTTTCAAATGATACAACGACACATTTGTGTGACAATCATTTTTAACTGACCCTTAGTAAAAAAGGAGGTTCTCAATTCGATTATATTTATTTTTAATGTTTGTTGTAGCATAATTCATAGACATAGACATAGACATTTATTTATTTACTACATAAGCACACAAAAACCAGTAAAATACAAGGACACTAACAGAAGAAAGATACAAACAATACAACGATACTGGAGAAGTGCGTCGTGTTTCTGTGTGCTACAGCAGCAAAAAGGGCCTTGACTCAGCATAATGCCTAGCTACTGTGAGGAAGCTATGCATTATGCTGAATTATTCCGTCATTTATGTATCGATTTGAATATTTTTTTATCCGAAAGGAATTCTTACAGATTGGTCCCATATAAACTTTATCAAATCCTTTGGCCATGAAGTCGGTTCCTCATTTTTTTTCAATTTCCCCAGTTATTGCCAGAATGTATTACCTATACATACTTAGAATTCATAAAATCACGCCTCATTCCCATGGGGGTAGGCAGAGATCACTTGCTACGATCAAGACACACCTCTTTTTGAATGTATTAATTTTAGATTTTAATAAGAAGAAACGGCAGACCAAAATTCAGATGGCGGGACGATCTTGACTCGTTTATGGCAGACTGGGTATCCACAGCACAGGACCGGGAAGAGTGGAAAGGGGTTAGGGAGGCCTTTGCCCTGTAGTGGGGCGATGCAGGCTAAAACTAAATAATAATATAATAATAATAAGAGGAAATCTCCATTTTCTTTTCCCTCTCACTGAGGCAAAAAGGTCTATTATAGTCTAACAGTCTTGGCGTTTAAATAATTCCTTCAAGATAATGCACTCCGGGAGATTTCCACCGAGATACGTGCTATTATCGAAGTTCCGCAACTTTGCAATCGACTAGTGATGTGAAACTATTATATTTTTCTAAATAGAACTATTTATTTACACAATGAAAATTACGTGTACATAAACAAATATTTTAAAAAATGTACAAAATAGACAAGAAACAGTTTAAAGATCAGTTGAGGTGTTGCAGATATACAAACGATCTAGTGATAGCTCAACTGATCCAAATCATTGCATTGCAGGCATAAACATTCATTTCATAACGAGTATCTACAATCAAGTTCTGCCGAACTATAAAACTATGGTTCTCCAGAATAAAATAATAACTAACTTCAGACTGAATTTTGACTACACCTAAATAATTATGTTTTCCGATCAAAATAATCAGTAAATACTGTTCGAATTCATGCAGCCCTAGTATCGATATACTCGTATCTAAGAGGGTGCGTGGCAAGAATTCACGGAATCCACCAATTCTAGCGAACGTCTTTACTTCCATGAACAAACTTAGAAAGCGATTACTAAATCTTTGGTGAATCTGAGGGAGCCAAATAACATATTATAGGGTGTTCAAAGACAACTACCAAAAATTCTAAAGATGTTTAAACTCGTTCTATTTGCCATCGTAGATCTTACTATAGTAAAATAAACCTTTATCTTGTCTACCATAGGATTGTTTCGTGATACCAGTACTTATACTTATTAAATGCCTAAAAAATCGGTTTTATTCTTCAGATAAAAATAATTTCCTGCTTTTTTGCACAACACAAACGAAAATAAAAACTCGCACGACGTTCAATGCAATTTATAGTCTTCATAATAATCCGCAGATATTTCTTTCCGTGCATAAAGAAACGCTGGCAAATCATCCATCCTCTTAATAAGGCACGAACTGAATAAATAATTCGCTATCCCCATACGGGTGTGCCGACGCTATAGGCAAACCACTCTTCATGCAGCCCCTCCATAACTAAGGTAATAAAGCTAAGCATTCACTGCGCGACTACACGCCAAACTATGCAATATGCAAATTGATGCGTAGGCCGTTTTGTGACGCTTATGAGCGAGTCCGTTTAGATCGCGTTGTAATCAAAACTTGCACACAGTTTGCACTACAAATAGATAGGTAAGTCCCCCCCTCTTCGGATTCACGTTTTTTATGACTACCTAGAAAGTACATAAATTATGATAAAATTGGCACAATATCCGTGCCACATCTCTATGACATATCTATGCCTCAAGTTGATAGACGCAGGTCAGTGCATCGTAGGGCACGTTCCTGGCGTGACCTAAGCAATGCTTTGTTATAGTCGACGGTTACCACTAAACATCAGATGCTTGTGCCATCGGCTTCTTCTTATTTAAGAGCAACGCTCTTCAGTATTCAGTATTCAGTATTCAGTATATTTATTGCCTTATTATGCATGTAAATTTAACAGTCAGATCTTAGAACTATAGTTTAGAATCAATACATAATTTACCCTGCAAGGGTGTTGCAATACAGTAGAAGCGGACCGATATGGAATATTAAGTATTACAATTACATCTGTCTGTGATACTGATAAGTCAATAGTTATATTATATTATTATTATATCTTGACGGCGTAATGTATGCATTTCTCTCCAGGTATTTCTTTTGAGGGCAACTTCTTTGACCTCCTTATATGCCATCGGCTAGTTGTTTAAAAAACTAATTTCCCGATTAGTCCTCCTGAAAAAATGTTATTTCGCTCTATCAAAAGGAACGTACAGGCGACAGAACGCCATGCAATGTCACTACTCTTTTTCACATCAGTAATTTCAAAATTTATAGTTTTCCTGTAAAGTCGCGCGTCAAATCGCGCAATGAATATGTAGCTTTATCTGAGGTAAAAGCTATCTAAACAATAGCTTGTCCTCGTACCATCAGCACCTCTAAGTGGCAAGACCAGTGTGCATTCATACGTCCATCGCGCGTCTCATCACTGATCCTTGACAGTGACAGTGACATTGACGTTTCACGCTTTAGATAAACCTCTGATATTCCTGACGCTTCTAGGATTTATTCTCAGGCTGTTTGGTTTGTTGTTACCTGAGCCCATGGAGATAGAAGGTTAAGGAAAGTAACTTAGTAAGTATTATGCTTCTGGCTGGCGATACCTTAGACACAAAAAAAAACATCAAAGTCAAAGATTTATAATATTCCATGGTATCACAAGGATCACTTTGAAACGTCATAGAGTTACCTAGTCTAGGTGCTAGTTCCACGCGACCAAGCCTAGAAGAACAGGCAACAAACTACGGCTTGGTTCCTACCATTTTTTTGTATGACCCTTCTAAAAAACAAAAATAATTATAGCAGTGAAGTTCCAGTAAGGTGCCATTCCAACTCAGTGAGACGTAGGCCTAGGCACATAATCCGAATTCTGTTTGAAATGAACGATTTTGCAGTTGTTTATTGTGTTTTTTTTTATTTTAGGAGGCGTAACCATTCAGTTTTTGTGATTGTGTTTGATACACCTTGTAGGGTTGGTATGTTTTCGGATTTCCAAACAATACCAGTAAAAAAAACTGCATAAATAAGTAACAACTTACAAGCCAAATTATTTCTGGCGCGGAGTAGGCACACTAAGTGCTCCATTCAACCAAAGGCAGGTCATTTAGCACAGCAGGGGTCTGCTTACCATCTCAAATACCCATAAAGTGAACCATTTAACCAGCCTACTAGGACATTCCTATTCTAACTGCGTTGCTTTCAAGCCATTTGGAGGGAAACATTTTTTGTAGAGCGCTGGGGTTTATGTGAAGGCAAAACTTTACATTTTAAGTAAAGGAATTTAAGCAGATTGGTACAGGATGTTTTCAAGAATGTCCTTAGATGATTCCGCATTCCGCCACCTCTTCACTTGCTAGATTTCTAGGCTTGGCTGCGTGGAACTGGCGCCTAGATTTGTCTAGTTTATAAGATTTTCAAAGAAATTTACGTGATTTTATTGAAAAATATAAATAACTAATTAATTTCTAAATACCGCGTAGAACTGGCACCTAGACTCACCTAGCTTTAAGACGTTCCAAAGTTGTTTTTGTGAATAAAGAAAGAAGAATTAAAAAAATAGAAGTTTGAATTTTAATTTATTGCCATTATTATTTTAAGTACCTAAATAAATAAATAATATGGACAATTCACACAACACCATCCAGCCCCAAACTAAGCAGAGCTTGTACGATGGGATCCAGTAAGCTGATATAAGTACCTCTTATTTAACGAGAATTTACCTACACACTTAAGTATAAATGAAAGCCCCCAAATTCTATACTTAGTAAAGGCTTAAGCCATGAACATAATGAGAGTACACACCGGAGTTTAAACATCATTTAGAGAGCGACAATTCAATTAGCAAACCAAACAAGGGTCCGTCCTCGTCCCTTCAACCCACCTTGTTTACCGACTGGACATCCTCTCCGAGATTAAAATGTACGGACTCTTTTAAATCTATGCTAGTTATGTGGACATTTTGAATACTTGTTTCGCTTTCTAAGAAGCAAAGACCGTCATATTGAGACCGTTTATATAGAAGAACAGTTTTATGTATACAACTAGATGGTGGAACAAGCATATAGCTCACGTGTGTATGTTAAGTGGTAACCATCGCCTATAACAAAACATTGCCACGTAGGTCATGCACGTTGATCATGAAAAAAAGGGCCTTACCTTTGACCTCTCAGAAAACTTGTCGTTAGTAGGGACTCCAAATTTTGCCTACTGCAAATTGCGACTAGGTCTTAGACCCGTTGGGGTCCTTGTTGGACTTTAGTTTCGCTGATGATATTAGGTTCGCTCACTTCTTCGATCTCAGCATTTCAGACAAGATTAAAATAGTTGGCGGTTTTGTGACGATCGCTGTTTTTCAGAAACAAGGTTTTAGACGTGGGTCTAGTACGGTTTCGGGATTTAGGAACACTCTCGTAAGGGATTTTTTAATTAGTGAAGTGCAAATTATGGTCCATTGTGCTCTCCGCAGACAAAGAAAGGGGTGTTTCATTTTTGTGTGTAACAAACTTTAACTACTCCCTTCCCTATGCCCAGAAACTAAAGGAGTTGCCGAGGCGAGGGTTTTACTGCGTTTTATACTCAATATGATCATGGTAAGTTGATGCTATCATTATACAGCTTTTTAATTAATAAAGGGAAGAGTTTCCAGAAAAGTTGTAAGAAGTCCTTGATCATTTTCAAACGATTCTGCAGTAAGTCAAACAGTGAGAAATCAAAGATCACAGTGAAATCAATACAGGAAACCACAGTTTAAAGCTCAATTCATACTTTAAAGGATTCTCTTTGATTGGTTTTGAAGGCACTAGGGCGAAGAATTACCTACCTACTTGATTGCAATTATACTAAACCTAATTTCTCAGATAGTGCCTGTTTCAGAATGTCTGAGTGACAAACGCTAGCTTCAGGAGCCTAATTCTCGGCTCATCTCGGATCATTTTGCAATTTTATTTTATTGCTTCTTTTCGAAGAGAGAATGGATGATTTCCTTGAGTAATTCATCGACGACCTCATCGTAGAATAGCTACGATAGCTACGACATACGGCAAACGTAGAAAAAGTGCGGGGCTGTGCAATGCCAATGGGTATAAAGGAGACATTGAAAATCTCGGTCGGCCCGAGAATTAGTCTCCAGTGGCCTTATGCTCGATTTCACAGAGAAAAATCTCACGACGAAGAATGACATCAATCTCGGCCAAAAATTAGGTGCACGAGTTCCTGAGACCTGAGACACGTCAGATTGACGTAAACTCCATCGTGAGATTTTCTCAGTCAGACCGAGCATAAATATGAGGCCTAATAATTTAATTCAATCTCGATTTTAGCCTCGTCAAAAGCAAAGCCAGAAATATTTATATATCTTTCTTTTTATGGAGAAACAAGAATTGATGATATCAAAGTTTGCTTACATTGCATGAATATGCAACATCAATATAATAATCGATTATTTTATCCGATCAATTTGAATATCGATTTGTGTGTCTGGCATGAACGTGATTGGCTCTATTTGCTGTTTTCCTTATCGATAAATGAATTGCACAAAGGTATAATTTGTTAAAGTCATGCTTCTGACGTGTTTTATTTATTGCAATATTGCATTCGTCATTCATCATACATTATTTTTTAATGTCAGATTGATTGATCGTGAATGCAGATGATGTGAACTTTGAAGTTATGATTTACAAATTGGCTTTTTATTTTAAATCGTTTTTATTTTAAAGACCTTTGCCTGATTCTTCCTGTTACATTCTATAGATCAGCAGGTATAACAACTGAAATCACTCACAACTTGAAGGTATATATACATAGGTACTGTTAGCCTGTTTTGCGAATAGGACATTCCTACTGGGACCGAACGACGAGACATCACTAGACGGGGAGAATATGGCGTCTTGTTTGCCGTGTACTAAAGTAAAACTGAGTTCTTGCTTTATTCAATGAAAAGTTTTCGCCTTAATAGTATCTACCAAACCCAACGTGTTATACACAGTTTGATAATAAACGATTCTTATTCAATGATTTTTGATCGATTTCTCTCATTGTGTGTTTTGTGTGTACTTTAGTAAAGTTGCGATGAAACCCTTGTGGGTTGGTACGGCGGCCCCAGTTGTTCGCAGGTGGTCCCGAACTTTGGGTATTTGAGATGATCCTCTTATCCCTCCAATTGTATGATACCATGTTTATTTACCGGCGTTTCCTCAACATTTCCTTTGCGTATTTGGCTTTGGATTTTGGTCTTAAACTTAAATAAAAATCAAGCGGATATTTTGCCTTTTTGAGTTATAGTTGTAAATACTGTATTGAAACTGGTCTGTTGGGTCAGTTTAAAGCAAACATCCCTATTTTTTTTATAACGCTTTTATTAGTTTCACCTGTATGTATGTATGTATGTATGTATGTATGTATGTATGTATGTATGTATGTATGTATGTAACCGACCCCTTTGAGCTCGATTTTGTCCTACTTTGAACGATCAGATTTGATTCAAACTTTGCACACCTGTCAAAGGTCGATGACAATGCAATAATATGAAAAAAAAAATAAAAATAAATGTAAAGAAATAAAAAAAAATAAAAAAAAACCTACTTTGAACTATCAGATTTAATTCAAACTTTGCACACCTGTCAAAGGTCGATGACAATGCAATAATATGAAAAAAAAAATAAAAAAAATGAAAAACAATGAAAAAAAAATAAAAAAAAACCTACTTTGAACTATCAGATTTGATTCAAACTTTGCACACCTGTCAAAGGTCGATGACAATGCAATAATATGAAAAAAAAAATATGAAAAAAAAAAAAAACTAAAAAGTAAAAAATAAATTATAGTTTAAAAAACTAAAAAAAAACGCTTTTATAACTAATTGAACTAAAAAGTTAAAAATAAAACTGTAATAATCAATTGAAATTTTATATTATTGTACAAAAAGCGTGGGGGGCTTGATTTTGATTGTTGTAAATATTTTTTACCCCACGCTTTTTGTACAATAATATAAAATTTCAATTGATTATTACAGTTTTATTTTTAACTTTTTAGTTCAATTAGTTATAAAAGCGTTTTTTTTTAGTTTTTTAAACTATAATTTATTTTAACTTGTTTCTTGATGGAGTTTTAAGTAGGTATTGTTGTAACACTTAGAATATTTATCGTCTTTTTAGGTGTCCCGATTCACTGACTTGGTTTCAAAAATAGAACCTTGGTTACCTCTTACCTCACATCCGTTATCTGGGTTACCTCTCATCATCCGTATATAGCTAGCCATTTATTTCAGCTGAAAGTATCCATAAAAAATCATTTTTAACTTCAACATCCTTAAATTCAACTGACAAAGATTTCTCCGACAATTTAACAAATGCATCCGCTCTTCCTTGCACCCTAACCTGTTTGACATAAAGGTTATTTTCCATTGCAGAATGAAGAGGGTGGTTACAAGGACAAGTGCCAACCACGTAGCGTCTGTTTCACGGATACGCGGTCACGTAGGTCGCCGCGAGATGAATTTATTATGACTTCAGCTTCAAATGGTGCCAGAGTTTTGAAAAATTACGGTACAAATTGTCTAAAATGATGTTATATTGTCAAAACAAATCTGAGGACTTTACGCACCCTCTTATTTTTACGTTTTATTGAACCAAACCGTTTAGTCTTGCGCACACAAATATTGAACTGCCAAAGTTTGCAGCAGTGTGGTGGGAGGTATGCAAAACCCTATGCTGAAACTAAATCGCAACCACATCGCATGGAGGTTCATAATATGCTTGTTCCATCAGCTATTTGTATAAAAAAAATTGTATTGATTATAAACCATTTGACTCAGCAACCAATTTGAGATCATAATTTTTAAAACATAATTGTCTCTAGGTACAAGATATTCTCTCGTTGACTGGTCTGGTTACCTCCAGGTCCATGACAAATGGCGCGCAGACATCGCGTGACCAGGAACAGCTCGTTAGCTACTGTCCGCTATTGTTTATGGAGAAATTTCTGTGCTTGGAGGAGCGATTGCAATTGGACGACAAAATGTACATTGGCAATCATTATGTAAATTTTATTTTATTTTATTTTTCTCAAAAATCAAAAATTATAATTTTATCATCTGTGCTCAAGGTATGTCATCCGTCATGCACAGCATGTATTCAAGAGGAAGAAAGATCTGGAGGGATAATTTCGAGAACTTGAGTGATTTTTGTGTACGGATTTTTGGTGATAGTTATATTTGTTAGGATACAAAAGTGAACGAGTGTTTCATTGAAAATATTCCCATTGAAGAAACGACGCGTTACGCGTTGTGTGAAATATTAGTAATTTATGTACTTTTTTTGCAAGTTTTTATAATGCGCACTTGAAGTGCGGGCAGGTTTTTCCGCAAGTAGGCCGCTGGTGGGCCCTTTTTGCGTGACCCTTGACACGTGTTGCTCGAACTTTTTTAGGTTCTACAACACGCCGGTTTCCTCACGATGTTTTCCTTCACCGTTTTGAGAGTACTGGCATAGTGCACAGAAAAACTCATTGGTACACGAGTGGATTTGAACCCACGACCTTCAGATCGGAAGGCGGGGCCACTACCACTAGACCACCAGTGCTCTCATGTATTATGAGTATCAGATCATATCAGTATTTATGTACTTTCCATTACATTTAAAAAAATATCATTTTCTTTTAGTAACTAAAAATACATGGCAAAATAATAACTTTAATGTTGTTGGTATTCTTTAGGTATGCTGTTAAAATTTAAATTGTATTGAGACTATTTTCCTCCCTCTTTTCCTCTATTCTGCGTGCATAAAACTCACACCAAACTTCTAAAATCCGTTTGTTTGTTCGGCCACAGTTTTTACGCCACCAGAAAGGTTGGCAAAGCTCCCTAAAATCCTACAAACCGAACCAATGCCTTTTATCTGAGTTTTTAAAATGTCTGGGGTATCGGCGCTCGTCAGTTCGGTGCGGCGGGTAGTTTTAGAAAAATACTGGCGGTGCTGTCACGTGCAGCATACGTGCTCTTATGGGAGCGCACGGTTATAGGGGATGACGAGCGAGCTTGGACCAAGGCTTATGAGCATGTATGAAATGTGTTATTTTTCTTAAAAACTTTGATTTAAAAAAAGATGATGATGTAAGGAAACCTATTCTGGGACAAATTCCTTTGTAAGCGTTATAAATGAATTGGTCAATCATTAAGTACCTAGTTGCTGAAGTGAACATTTTTAACTCTAATTTTTGAGGATTAATTTCCAGGTTACAACTTGTTGCCTACTTATTTAGGTATTTAATCGTATGATAGGTACAGGTTCAATAGGCGTTACTAAAATAGATTAAAATCTTAATAAGAAAAGAAAAAGCAAAACTAAATAATTAAATAAATTTCTAAAAAAAAAAAGGGTTGCCTACTGCTATAATATTATTTAATAAACAGCATCTTTGTTGCTAACAAGACTGTTGTTTACTAGGCATTAAGTTGAGATGGCTAGTTTAAACATCGTTTAGCGTTGCATATCTCAGGTTTAAAGTTTGAGTTGCCCTTTCTAGTGATCCGTGTGTCCAGCATCGTGGCGTTTCCGACATCGGTCCAGCAGACAGTTTGACAGCGCGTTTTTCAAAACACGTTGCAGAACCACCTGCGGGTATGATTAGTTCTATCACGGAAGTCTGGAAGCCGTCTGGCGTAAGTGATAAAGAGGCTCTATATTCAACGTCGTAGGTAGGGTATAGTAGAGTAGAACTAAGACCATGCTTCTCGATCGATTACCATAAAAAAATTGGAGGCTCTATACGTCGTAGGTATATGTATAGAGTATAGTAGAGTAGAAGTAAGACCATGTTTCTTGATCGATTACCATTAAAAAAAAACATGGTATGTAATTGTGGATAATTTTAAAATACCAGTTTCTGAATTATAGTGAGTTTTAAGTTCAATTTCTGTTTATCTTAAAAACTTAAATAACTCAAAAGTAGGAGAAAATGCAGTGAAAGTAAATTTAATATTTTTTTTAAATGAGACCCATTTTGAAACTGTTTAACACGTCTCCAATATATTTTTTTCCTATTTGTAGCAGAGGCGAACACACGCAGTGTTACTTTTCATCAGTTCAGTCAGTTTTTGAGTATAAGTCTCATCGTATCTTATCGTCTTATTTTTCTCCACGAGTCTTAAGGCTCGGTAAATTCCAAACACCCGCCTTAATACTCTCAGGAAAAAGGTTACTCAGACCTCACTACTATGAATTCCTTCCCGATTGTCAAAACTGTATCCCCTAATTATTGTGACTGTGTATAAGCTGTTTATTGATTTTATAGTGTTTACTACACTTAAGGAAATCACAAAGATTTTTATAATGTCCCAAAAGTTAAGAGCCGAGCGGGATATGAGCCCGTGACCTTCCCCTCGGTACGGGGCTGCGCTGATCGCTGCGCCAACGGATCCTAATCACACTCGACGAATAACTCTTATGGACTGTTCGGCACTAACGCGACCGTGGTTCCATCTACAGGTTTGACGTTATAGTCAACTAACCTCCTCGATAACCGAAGTTGCATTCAGTAGAATCGACGAGAGATGTCACCTTGCGTTTTCATAATTGTTTATTGATTTTATAGTGTTTACTACACATAAGGAAATCACAAAGATGAGAGAGAGAGAGAAAGGGGAAGGTCGCGGGATTATAAAAATCTTTGTGTATAAGCTGTCTGTTTCTTCATGTGAATGTTTATGTTTGAATCTTACTTATTGCAAAATCTGTGGAAACTTCTTTCATCTTATTATTATAATATAATCCTATAAGATGATATTATGTGTATAGTCTTTATTAATTATATTAGTTTTATCAACATTATTAGGGTTTTTTTTTATGGTCATGCTCTACCACGATGTGATTCACACATGAATCATGGCGCCATCGCCAGCGCCAGGAACACATGCTACCAAAAGTTCTCGCTACGGCCAATAATGATTTGTTATTTTTTCTTCCGCTGGGACAAGGGTATAAATAATGTTCCTACTTACGTACATACCTATAACTAAGTTGTTACCGTCCAAGTAGTAAGGTTAGGTAGAAAGTTTGAATCTTTTAAATACAACTGGCACCTCAACTCAGTTCGTTAGGTCTGCCTTAGACGCTGTATGGTTTTGATCCCCACCGAGGATCAACAATGTTCGTTGTGTGTTGAAAAGTATGATAAAGCTGTGCTTGTGAAAAAGTTTATATACTTAGCTATCCTTTTCATATAAGGTCTCAGGTAGCTCGTCTGCTCGACTGTTAGTCATAAAGATAAATATTACTCTTTTTTTATACCATAGTTAAGTAGTTTAATAATAGTTCTTTCCTTGTTAATATCTTGAGTCCATTCCATCCAAAGGTTGTCTGGTAGAGATCGCTCGTTTAGCGATAAAACCGCCCATTGTATGAGGCAAATAGTTTTAAGTATTTTTATGTACCTGTACTTTAATAATTTGTTGTGTGCAATAAAGCATTTTCTATCTATCTATCTATCTAGTTCTATCCTTATGAGAATGTGCACTGTTATGTGGCACTTTGCGTTCACTCCGATACGTAACCCACTACCTACCACTATAAATCTTTAACTTCACCTGAACTGTGATTGCCCCTGACCATCCATGTTACCATAAGCCATTTACACTTCAAACTCCCCTCGATAACGCCCTCAAACTACTAAATCTATTACCGAGGAAATAAAACGCAGCGATAAAAATCCACTCAGCATTGTAGTAGACGCTTTTAAGCTAGAACTTATTGCTCCAAGGGAGAGGCTAGTAACGACCGAGCAATCTGTGAGCATGCTTGCCTTTCCACATATCAAAGGCGCTGACTTAAAGCTTTTTAATTAATTTAGTATTTTTAACATCAAATGGTAGGTAAGTTTTTAAAAAGAAACAAAAAATAACACCTAAATAATTATAAGTTTAAAAAACTTGAGAAACCGACTTCATTGTCAAACGGCTAAACCGATTTTAATCAAATTTGTTTGGGACAATCTGGACGTAAGAATAACCAAATAAAAAAAAAAATTCTAAATCGGTTCATTAATGACGGAGGCATGCAGTTACAAACATTAAAAAAAATATTTAAAAAAAATGGCAACACCGATTTTAATAAAATTAAAATGGGACCAATCTGGAAGCAGTACCTTTCAGATAAAAAAATAATTTTTCAAATCGGCTCACAAATGACGAAGTAATGCGGTAACAAACATTAAAAAAAAAAAAACAACATACAACCGAATTGAGAACCTCCTCCTTTTTGATTGGAAGTCGGTTATAAGTAATATTTACTGGATAATTTTTTTGATAAATATTAGTTTGCATAACTGATGATGATGAGATAGATAACAGATGAGAGACAATTATTTATTGATTAACAGGACACTAGGTATGTGGTACTACAGTCTTTAGCTTAAAAATAAGCAGTCAGATTAGGTACGTTCTTAGTGTAGTTGTTGTATAGCAGCCGTTCTGAATATTACATACATACATGCATAAAATCACGCCTTATTCCCATGGCGGTAGGCAGAGATCACGGATTTCCACTTTCTACGATCCTGACACACCTCTTTCGCTTCATTCACTCTCATAACATTCTTCATATAATATGCTTGTCGGTTTAGGGTACTCCTAACCTGGCCTTTCTCTAAAACGTCTGCGATCTGATCGAGATACATGCGCCTCTTCTCCTTCCAGCAGTTCCATTCACACTCGCCTGATGCAATTGTTTTGTTAATCTGAATATTTTAATAAATAAATTACATAATTATTTCTTTCTATTCTGGGCGAACTGTACTGAGTGATGGGGTCACTCAAATTTATTCACATCGCATAAAATTTATTTTTGATTGATGAAATTGTTAGAATTGCTCAGCCTCTTTCAGACGGCACCTTTAGCAGAAAACATCCCTTTTCACCGTTCTCGCAAGCATTTAATTCTCATGTGCAGCATTGCCAAGCTTATAAACAAAGGAGTACATCAACTCGCAGACAAATAAATAAGGGAATGGGTGGCAACCAAACTTAAGAAAATGCAGTTCTTGGGATCTATAGCAGGTTCAATTTGACGCACAAACACTTTTTTTTCATATAGATAGCTATTTGGCTGCCATCACACCTGATGGAAAGTGAGGAGGCAGCCTAAGATGGAGCATGCATATGGATACATAAACCACCTATTCACTCTTGTCTTAAAAATAACTAAATTAAAAATATAGAATAGAATATAATAGAAATAATTTATTTTGCGTCAACTTAAAGTTAAAAGGTACAGTTCAACTTAAATGAAATGACGGCAAAAAAGGTAAACCACTCAGCATTTGCTACAAGGGCACGGTAGCTCTTGCAACGCTTGTTTTCAGTGGCACCATAATAAAATAATAATAAAACTAACGCTAAATATTATGTAATAATAATTAAATAGGTACCTTACACGAATTGAAACAATATTTTTAACACACACATAGAAATATCAATTAAAATGAAAAAAATAGCCTAAAAATACTGTCGAATCGCCGCGGTGATTCGACAGTATTTTTAGCCGGTTAAGTTCCACTAATTATAAATGACGGAACTTTGCTGTTGTTGAAAAGATGAAGAATAGTGTACACTTGGTGTTGAGCGGTAACTTCAGCCTTTAATAATTACTTACATACATGACACAGGTCACAGAGCACGTCCACTTGACTTGAATAGTCTACTTAATGTCCAGAAAAAACACGTCAGTGCGTGAGTTTTGCACGCAAAACACCAAGCAATATTGATACCTACATAAGGGTAAAAGGTATTGCTATAGGTACACACATCAGAAAACAAGAATAACCTAACTACCTGTGATTAAGTTTTGAAGTTACTCAGTTCATGAGATCTCGAGCCAGCGGCTTTTGGCAAACAAATTGTGATAATTGTGGAGACAAAACTTGAATGTCTGAACACGACTCACTAGTTCCTAGACCGAAAACTTGATAACTTTCAAACCTGAAAGCACACAAAGCTCGTGTTCTCGTTACAAGACAAACTTCCGCAGTTGTGCCCGTCCCTTATTCAGAAATGCCATCGCTATATCATCTTTTTTGCCGGATTTCAATTTCAACACGCTTCTTTATTCACAAGGATCACTCTGTGCCACTAGATTTCAATTTCAAAAGTTCTTTATTTAGTTGTATTACAAGGATCAGTTTAAAAATACAAACAAAAACGTTTCAAAGCTAAGTAAGTATAGCTGCCAGTTCCAGCCTAGAAAAACAGGCAAAAAACTACGGCTTAGCTCCTACCATTTTTTTGTACGAACCTTTCACAATACAAAGATAAAATTAGGAGTGAAGTTCCGTGTGATGCCTCTCCAATTTAGTGTGCGCTGGATGATGCTGATCAGCTTTCCCAGAGTGACTGATCGAATGCGACATACGAGTGCTCTACGAACGCCCATCACATCAGTCTTCCCGCCCACACTACAAAGCTTTAGCTGTGCTACACTGCTGTTTTCTGATACCATTGCTTTACGATCCCAAAAACTAACCCAGCTTTGTATAAGGTTTAGTATAGTTTATTTTGACGGGCGTTATGGCTCTTCTGCGCCCGTAGGCCGTGGGTTCGATCCCCAGTCTCCACCGAGAACTAATATTTGAGTGGATGGACAAGGATGTTTGTTTTCTATCTGGGTATTTAATTGTATCCTAGGTACATACATATTTAAAAAACAATGTATTCAAGTATGTATTATCTCAGGTCTTTGGTTCTCATCGTACAAGTTCTGCTTAGTTTGGGGCTAGATAATGTTGTGTGAATCATCCACAATATTTATTAATTGTATGTCCGGGTGTAATTCGATAATTATGATTTTAAAACACAGTAATGTTATGCCGTCGTCGTCGTATTATTTTTGTTTTGTAACAGAATCATACAAAAAGACAGTAGGAACCAAGCCGTAATTTGTTTCCTGTTTTTCTAGGCTTGGTCGCGTGGAACTGGCACCTAAGCTCACCTAGCTATAAGAAGTTTTAAATATTTGACTTTTACTTTGGGTTTGAAGTATCTCTAGGCCTGTATCAGTAGTGAATAAGGGAGCATGTCCCATGCCGCCCTGTCTCTGTTTGCTGTTTCCACATCTTTTAATAGTCTTCAAATTGAGTCGAGACGAGAAAAGTACGACTATTTCCACTCGTATTTGCATTTAATTTCACTCTCAACGGGGAGTTTGAGAGCTTTCTCTGAGTTAACGCAAACTGTCGCATAAAAACAGAATACTGAGTGACAAAAACTACACAAAATTGTAAATTGAAAAAAGCAAGTTCGTATGCTCTTGTTGGTAAATAAAATACCAACTATAGTAAGGTACCACTTGTCTTAGAGCGAAGGCGTACAAACGACTTCTTATTTGATATTTATTATCAATCTACAGAGGCTTTTTAACAATGCCTATCACAAATAGGACTTTAGATCAAATGCTTAGGATCAAAATTAACTACCTCGTATCTCAGCTCGATAAAACCCAAAGAAAAGAATATCCCGAACCATAATCCATATTTTTATTAAGCACCACCAAAAGAAAACAATAAATACTTATGAACGAAAACCATTAATTAATTACAGCTAAAACAAAATAAATGTACGTCATTTCCCCTGATTAAACACAATCAATCGTCTAAAGGAGGCTGGGCAAAAAAATAATGATGGAAAATCGGGAGATAAAGAAAAGTGATCAGTCAGAACGTTCGCGTGGAAGATCTACCTACAGGACAAAACTCAAAGACATGATTCATTCATTCATAATGCCTAACACTTTTTAGCGGCTCGCTCAAAGTCTCTTGCCACTGTCATGTCGACAAAGTCAACTGCACTTTGCAGCCTGCACTGCTATAGGACCATTTGAATACGACTTGGGTATGACACTGGGGCTCAATTCTAGACCAGTGACTTGTTTGTCACGGTAGATATATATCACAAGAACTGTCAAATTCACTAGAGAAACTGACAGTTCTTGTGATATTATATATCTACCGTGACAAAAAAATCACTGGTCTAGAATTGAGCCCCTGGTGCTAAGCGAAACTCTGTGAAAAGTGTCACCTAGCAGGCACGATGCATAAAATTTACGCCGAAAATTCCACGCGTAGCAATGTGCTACGGACGTAGTAAATACCGTAGCATACGGTATCCATCGCGTAGCACCTTGAAAAGGAAAAGCTCGCTAGCTGACAAGAATAGTGAACGAACGGATTATCAGGTCCAGAGCATAAATTGCCTCAGGTTAAGGGAGTTTGGACAATATTGATACTGTTCCTGGATGAAGTACAAAGTTCGACAGAGGAAGTGAGGGTGAATGGATATCTGTTATTTGTTTTATTATAAGCTGATAAATATTAAACGAGTCTTGGCCTTCCATTAACAATACCATTTGTAGATGATGGTGTTTTTATTATTTCCAATAAAATGAGATTGTCAGCAACACTTGAACGAAGAATGAGAGAATGAAGATATTTTTTTGTAAAGCTTATTTTAATTCCTTTCTCAAACAACGGACAATGAAGCTTCCGCTACTATATTATTACCTGAAAAGCTTCAGAACAAAGAGCCTTAAAACGTTACTCCAATTTGCTTCCTTATTCTCCAATGCCTTTATTTTTTAAGCTCAACCACAAAAATTGCAAAAATGTTTTCCATTTTATTTAAATTCCCGCAAAATTTATTCAAACCGGTCATATTTATGTATGTAGAGCTAATCTTTCTAAAAAGCCGGTCACCGCAACGCATAAAACAGAAAAACTCACCGGAAGATGCTCCCAAGATTAATTGTGACGTCAGCGGCGGAAGTCGGCCCATGGGGGGTGCAGACGGGCCGGAAGTGGGAGAGGGCGCAGACCGGATGTCCGGCGAAGCGGGCTGTTTGCCGGGAACCAAGGGATATGACTGTGTGTGATTATGTCTCCTAAGTTGGGAGATAATTTTGATAATTGCGCATAAATTATGTAGATGTGTGTGAGGATTCATTAGATTTGAGACCGTGTTATTGAGATTACTTTCTCTTTAGATAGTTTTTCTCTTTAATAGTTATTGGTGGTTAAATCCTGCCAATAATAAAATTTTATGGAATAAAAACTCCACTAAGGGTTAGGTTCAATCAAAACATGGATCGTACATTTTGACTAACTTAAAACAATCAGTAGGTACAACTCACACGCCTATTACGTTGTGGTGCGACAGTGATAATTATTTTGGGTACATACTTCTTTGCTCGATTGCACGATTTCAATCGAATGGCAAGACCTCCGAATACTTTCCAGCTTCCTTCAACCATAAATCGCTTCTAAAGCATTGAAAGCTTTGCTACAAAACTATTGCAATTCCCAACATCCGATGCTGCTAGTGACCAGTGAATGCCTTCCTAACGACTGCTTCGAAGCACTAGTGCAACTTTAAGAAGTCTATCGTTATTCGTGCGTGAATGTTCACTCTATCGTGTTCACTATCCTAAGCGATCTCGTCTTGCGTTCACTCGTCTGCACATTTTATTTTTAATGTATTACTTTGCTTAGATAAAGATGAGCAGATAAGTACAGTTATTGTAAGCACACAGTTTAATTTTCAGTGATCTACTTCACCCTGATTCTAGATAACTCGTGGTGGGTGACAATCCCTCACTATATTATCTTCTGTGGCGACAATTAGACAAGCATTGCTGTCAAACTGGCCGTTGACTGGCCTCTCAGCTCAGTTGGTAAAAGCTCTGCCTTCTGCGCCGTAGGTCGTGGGTTCGATCCCCACCGAGAACAAATATTTGTGTGGTGAACGCAGATGTTTTTTCTCTATCTGGGTGTTATATTGTACTCTAAGTATGTATTTACAAAAAAAATGTATATAAGTAGTATATCGGCTATTTGGTTCCCATAGTACAAGCTCTGCTTAGTTTGGGGCCAGATAGTGTTGTGTGGATTGTCCAAAATATTTATTTATGTTTATTTATAAAAAACACCACGTCTTCAGTCAAGAAATTGACCGTTGCAAACCAATCGCAAATAACATAACCCCGTCAATACACTAACGTCCAGTGTATCTTTCGAGCAAGTAGGTTCACGTAGTAATGCTAAACTCCCACTAGGGCCTCAGAAGCCAACAAAACTCATAAAAGCAGTGAACGTGTAACTCTCTACTTTAAAATTACAAACAGTCGGGCAAGTTTTAGAAAACTCATCCTTGTACTGCGGTAGCGAGGAGTTAGCGCTTCTGGAAGAGAATGCTTTTTTTGCAACTAACTGATTGAAAAAGCATGGGCCACCTATTGTGAAATGGTAACTATCGCCTCTATCAAATGATTGCCTCGTAGATCACGCACGTCAGGAACGTGCCCTACGATGCACTGCTCTGCGCCCATCAACTTGATGTAAAAGAAATAGAAATAGAAAGAAATGTTTTATTCAGAACAATGTTACATAGTGTGCGAATTAAAAGCTAAACGATGAAACTGCGAAAGTTATAAACTGTGTTGCAATCTCAACGCCCAAAATAAAAAAAACAAAGAAATGTTATGTTTGTTGGGCTAGTGAAGTCTTTGTCTCCTAATTTACAAATGCGAAAATCTGACTGTTTGTTAAGTTCCAACAATCGCTGCACCGACCAAGGTACCAATTTATTTTTTTATTTGAAATGAAAACTTCTTTGGACGGGCTTGAAGTGGGAAAAAACCAACGAACTCGCGACACTCACGTAACCTCTTTGTCAAAAGTCGGGGAGAGGGGTATCACGGGGGGTCGGGGGGTCAGGGGGGATAATTATTATTGATCAAGGCTAAAATATTGTTTCATACTTTGGCCCCTTCCATAAGGTTTTAGATCTCTGTTAGTATTTTGTAGCACTTCGCATTTAGAACTGAAGTTGCGAGTTGCGAAGAGAATGTATGAGGATATAATGGGGAGGGCGAATTCATAATAAACGATGTCTCTGTTTGCTGGCTCCGAATATCACTAACTTTTGTCTGATATGATACTTATTATAATACATAAGTACTTAGCACACCTACAAAATTGTTAAAATATAAGTATACAGTGTACCTATTTGAGTTTGGTCAGTGAATAACACTCAGAATTTTAATTAATTTTATCAAGTATGTCCACTATGTACCTAAGGTTATTCTTCAGAATAAAAACTTATTTATTTATTGGCCCACACAACCTCAGGTGAGCCATAATAATGTCGCCAGTCTTCGCGCCCCGCTCCTAGCTTATTAAAATAAGAAAAGTTTCCACAAGTGCTATCAAAGTTGACTTACTATGGGATTAATTGAAAAACACGAAGCAAAAACTGGAATTTCACGACGGGCGCGACGGGCCGTCTTCATTACCATTTATATAGAAGAACTTGAGCATAACTCAAATAACTTACAGAAACTTGCTAGTACGCGGATTAGAAGCCTTGGTATTAGCATATTTTACAGGTAAAGGTGGTTCTTATAGTTTGTGTAAACAGATCTCTGTTAACAGGCAGTTAGGTAAATAAAAATTGTAGGCGCAATAACAATATCTAACGAGAATTTTATTGGTAGAGTACCTGCTCAAGTTACTTTACCTTACAGATATCTTCAGGAGCCTAATTCTCGGGCTGACCGAGATTTTCAATGGCCCTTAAAAACACATTGGCAATGCACAACCCCTCACTTTTTCTACGTTTTCCGTATATCGTAGCTGTCGAGGCTTCTACGACGAGGTCGTCGATGAATTACTCAAGGAAATCATCCATTCTCTCTTCGAAAAGAAACAATAAAATAAAATTGCAATATGATCCGAGATGAGCCGAGAATTAGGCTCCTGATCGTAAATCTGGGGATATAGCTTTAGTTCCCCAACCACGCTCTAAATCCGTATGTCTCTAAGTTAATCTAGACATGGACTCATGATTCTAAATAATGAAGGACTTTCTTGACGTCATTTTACACCACTACATCAAAAAAACGAGCTAAAGAATTACATAAGTGCCGTTGAATTTCTAAATTACCTACAATAAAACCATTCCGAAGTACACCTACCTAACATAATAATCCTTAAATATAACAGGCATCGTATCATAAACCCCGTATCTACCCTACCCCGGAACGTATTCCTAAATTCGTATGTAGGCCATCGTTTCTACAGGCAGGTCACGCAACATGCCTCAACTGCAAAAGAGCTACTAAATCGCTTCAGGATTATACAGTTTTAGCGCCATTATCAATGGGCCAAACGCGAAAGGTATCATATCTCAAAAGTCTTGCGTTTATTATCACCTCCGGAAACTATCTTTATTTCGAGCTTTCAACCCTATTGCGTGCGGCACGCGACGTGGCGTGTACAAGAAAAAAAAACATGATCCATCTACGAATACAGACCTTAAAATCTAAGCAAGTAGGCAAAGCATGTGCAAATATTTTATTGAATGCTGGCAACACCAACACTTGCCAGCGCCAAGGCACCGAAGCCTGTACAAAATTAAAAAAAACCAATGCACTGAAACTCAATCGGTAGCCACCCTAATCTAACTAAGAGAGTCCTAAAGTACGTCAATGCCTGAGATGCATTATTCAATTAAAATGATAACACTTAGAGCAAGTTACTGGTCAAATTGTAATGCCTTGTTTCCGAGTCGCGTGGGTTTGGAGTGTGTGACCCCTTGATATGCACTTACCGAATTAGTACATACATTATCTGTAGTGGAATAATTGCACAAAAACTAGCATCTGTTTTTCTTATATTTTTTTAAAGATAACACACGTCCCTATTGGCCTACCATAACTACCCACTTCTTATAAGTACCTAATAAACATTACGAAAATCTGCGCGATGGAGTGAATCATACTTAAAAAACCTTTCCTAAACAGGTAGGTATTTATTTCATTTATAGGTAGTACTTACCTGGCAGACACGCCTATAATTCACCTCTATTTATGACCTGTACCTATATGATAATCCAAATAAATCGGCTGCATACCTTGTAACTAGCCAAAAGGGCGCTAAATCTGTTGTCCAAATCTGCATGACCAATCTGAAGAATTTGAGCCTAATTGATCCCAATTAGTCAATCTAAGCCAAGAAAACTGCCCTAGACTGATTCTGTAGTTTTGTTGTGCTCAAAAATAGGTTGGAAATAATATAAGTTGATATGAAAGTATAGTTTTTTTGTTGAGCAGCATGACCTTAGAACATAGCAGGAGGGGGGCCAAAATGATTTGCACAGTGACATCAATTAGATTCTCGGAAAATCTCAGCAGTTCAGCCGGATATCTCTATTTGCACTATGCCTGTTATTGGATGAGTGTACTCACTGGTAGGATGTTCGCGTTCTGACCCAATTAACCCTAAATGGGTTCACCCTACACACTCACTCAGTTAACGTCGTACTGTCTCAGGCGTAAAATACTAGAGGTTCTTCATCATTTCTCCTACACCAGCCCAAATATGATTTATTCTTTTCTGTAATAAACCGGGGAAATCTATTAAAATTAATCTAAATTACAAACGCTTGTCCAAACCGACCTACTCTAGGAGTCCATCAGGATATTAATTAGAGCCACCCCTAAGGAAACCAATTTGTCTATTAAATAAAATTAACAAAAAAAATGTCTACAGAGGGACCTGATCATCGAACGGTTAAGTGTTAGAGCTTAATAAAACTGTTAATTAAGAATGCCGCCGCTGGCACTGTCACTGCGTTATGTGAGGGGACAGTGTGACGCGAGCCAGTCGCCGGTCACGATGCGTGCGCACACGCTCGCACTACTCGCGCTCATCACCTGCGTCCAAGGGATGCGGAGGCATCCACCTCGCAGCTTCAACATCACAGAATTTAACGTGCCTCCACTGGTCTACGCCGGGGAATCCAGCGTACAAATATCATGCCACTGCACAGGAAATTTCACAATGCTCCAAATCTTCAAAGGAGTTGACGAGATATTCAGATTCAAGCCGAGCGTCTGGCCGGCCATCCGCAGCTTCCCTACTGCTGGGATTGGCTCCATCAGCACCGACCACTGTGGATCTTCTTCGTGTCACATCCAACTGAACAACCTGACGGAGCAGGCTACGGGGCTGTACAGGTGCGACTTGGAGCACGAATCACCTCCGTACCTGTACACGACGAGGTCTGCTAACATGACGGTCCAGATGGCTCCTCAAAGGATGCCGTTCATCGATGGCTTTGCCATGGAGTACGGCGAGGGGGATGATATGCAAGCCGTTTGCCGCATCGAGCCTGGTAGTATGGTGAAATGGTTCGTCAATGGGCAAATTGTAATGCCGCTATACGGTTTACGAACCTTCAAATATAAAAGCACTAGATCGATATTCCTTGGCGAACCTCCATTAGTGAAAGTGCAGTGTCTTGAAGAGAGGGGGCTAACTATACTAGGCTCAAAAATAGTAGCAGCTCGGTGGATTGAGACTGCATCATCCACCAACACGTCAACAAACAATGAGGTGTCGAAATCCATGAAGATCACGGGCAGTGATTGTGTTTCAACATGTTCCACAATTTATATGGCTAAGAATGCAATTGCTTTGTATAGCTTGTTTACTCTATTGCATTTTTTTATTCAATATTAGAAAGATGATTCAGGTAAAAGATTCTCTAAAAAAATATTTTTTATCTTCTCATACAAAATTGATGAAAAGTAGAGAGTGAAGAAGTATTTATTGTTTTTTTTAATATGAGTGCAACTAGGTAAATTTCCAACTACGGTCAAAGATCATAAGTCATACTAACATTAAAATAGCCTGCAGGATGCTACATAATGTTAACCACTAGAGGCCCTATTAATAAGAATCTCTTAATCCTAGCATAATTCGCGATTACTCTTATTAATCTAACCGAGTATTACCTATGACATTTCAATGTTATTAATAAACAAGGAGTATCCTCGGAGTAACAATACAAGTGTATTTTATTTGTTGTAGTTACTTGGGTCAGTAGGTAGGTAGTAGGCTTAGTTTGTTCGGGGCAAATTTAATCTTGGACATAATTTATTATTTATTTATAATAAGTCTATTGCTATATTGTTCTAATGTAATGCATTTCATTATAATTATTATTTTCTATAATTTACGTGCGTGAAAATCAAAGTCATGAGGCTATTTTGTGTATTTTTGTCTATAAGTAAGTACCTACCAAGCTTTTTGAAATAGATATTAATGATTTATTAAAATAAATAAAAACTGTGTGTAATTAAAAATATGTTTTGTTAAATCCAGAGAACAGCATTGAAATTAAAAAAAAAACGTATTTTATTGAATTGCGTGGGTAATTCACGTATTGGCCTTGCAATTCCTGTGGATAAAATTTAGTCAGTGCTCGATTTAGGGGATAAGGCCGACAAAACTACCCGAACCCGACCGAAAAACAAGTTTTGGACAAAATGTACTCCAATAAAAAAGTTATGCCCTACGTAGTGAATTTTGTATTGCTCATCCTACTCAGCCTCATACATGGCTGAAATAACTGCCGCTGATTGCGCCGCTGTTTATGTAGGTACACTATCAAATTGAAACTCAAATTAGAATAATTTATTGCACTCTTGTTGTTAGATACAAGACTAAGTGATACAGACAGTAGGTAGACTAGTTTCAAACATACCTAAACCCTGTTAGGGCACCGCAACTAATTTTTCCCCTCTTGGTGTCCGTGTCCTTAAGAACCGATTAGAAAAAAAAAATTTTTCATCCCACCAGCTCGGAAAGTGTGTTTTTGTTGTTCAATATCTGACTGCAAAAGCCGTTTTTATATCCTCTCTAGAGGATAAAGTAAATTTGAATTTAGAATATCGTGTTCAGTAAGTTTGTGAATACACAACCTATTTACTTCAACCTCCATGGTGCCGAATTTATCATACAACCTTTTTTAATTTGTTAATAACTCGCACTCTGAACCTTCTTGGTGTGTTACTTTTAGTCGCGCCATGTTCTTTTTTGCACTTAGTCATTTCCTCGCTGAGGTGGGATGAAAAGTTACGTGTTGCACTCGAGTGCAAAGATTTTTCACCTTGTGCTTTTTTGATTCCTTCGCCAACGCTTAGGATTCTAACTTTTAAACCACTCGCTACGCTCGTGGTTAAATATTAGAATCCTGCGCTTGTTCGGTCATCAAAATTGAGCACGCGGTTAAAAAGCAGCTTTGCACTCTTGAATAACAAATAACTATTGTCTGAAAGGCAATTACTTCCAGATTGATCCTATGGAAATTTCATTAAAATTGGTTCAACAGTTTGGCTCTTGGAGGAATTAGAAATGGAGATGTCAAGGCAGGGCTTTCCCCTCTGCCGATCATATAACGATCTCGATCATATCCTTTTAATAAAACTGTTTTACTCGCAACCGCAGCCATTGTGTGTCGTTTCATGTCGCGAAGTGGAGCTCCGTGAAAATGGTGAATTGCATGGTAGTTTCTTGTAAAAGACGATCAGAGACATCAAACTTCCGGGAACATGGTATTTCCTACCACAAGGGAGTATTATTTTGTCAATTGTGTTTGTAATTTTGTAGAATTTAAGTTCAAAAGAAATACCGGTTGCGACAGATTAGCGACAGTATTACGACACCATTGTCAAAGAATAAACCTTGGTAGAAGGCATAGTGTTGGGAAAAGTTGAATGAAATTGATGAATGAATGAATGATAAAATAAACGTTAAATTATTATCACATATTAATGTGTTGTCTAATTACGTATTTGGTGTTTTTTAAGCCCCCGACGTAAAAACGACGGGATGTTATGAGTTTGCGGTGTCTGTGTGTGTGTCTGTCTGTCCCATCGTAGTTCCCGGACGAATCAACCAATTTTAATTTGGTTTTTTGTTTGTTTGAAAGGTGAATAGTCGGGAGTGTTCTTAGCTGTTTTTGATGAAAATCAGTACAAATTGGCTGCCGCCACGATATATCGGATTACATTTATTCACAAATCCCACAATGGTATCAATTCTGTTGTTTAGAAATCCTAAAATTTAGCTAATTTCGAGCTAAAATTTCGTAAAATTGTTATTCCTATTCTGTTGGCAGCATCGTAAACTTAAATTTAGAGTGACAGCTCTATATTTAGGATAGTTACTCAATTTAGTCAAAAAACACGTAAATCCGTCATTTTGCTATTCGGTTGTACAATATTTTAGGTAATTTGCGCTTAATTTTAGAAACGTCAATCTAAATTTAGGCGACATGTTACAAGGTGCTGACTAAAGTTTTGTTGTATGGTTGTTGTGAATTTGTGGACGAAACGCAATCAAACTCAAAAAATCATGGAAGCTGGTTGTAGTGGCTGCAAATATAGAAGCCCCGCCATAGTTTGTAGGTACCTAAGTAACTATAACGCCTGCCACTTATGAGCAAGAAACATAGTGGACAATCGGCCGGCTGAAGAAGAAATGTCTGCATCGCCATCGTTGTCTGCATTATTAACCAGAAAAGGCAGCCAAAATTATTATCTCGTGCTGCACTCTATATAATTATGTTTATGGAAGAATTAACAGGTGAATCAAATATAAATAGAACTATGCTTTACCTACCTACTATTCCTTCTCTAATAAGATGTATTCTGTGATTGCAGATAGGGATGAAGACATTAGTGCTTGAACAAGATGATGGAGTCGAGGAAGAGGAGCACGACATAGATTTCCTCCATGAAGCACGTATAATACGACAAAGAATAATAAACTCTCACTTTCATATTTTTTTAATCAATACAGGAGCATTAGGCTGGTGGAAACAAATAGGTCATACATCTAATATTAAATCATAGTAACTAATATAACCAAACAACATGCGTTATACATAGAGTATGACAGACAGCGGTGTGGAATCAGATAAAACAGGACCGTATTTTATATCAAGTAGCCACTGGAGGATTTTCTTTATCTTCCTCCGCGAGGTCTGCCCCTGCCGGGCTTCTTACAGTACCATTGAAGCCGGTACCGACCTTCCTGGCCTTACCCTTCACTTTTGCCACCCATATACTCCAAATCTGTGGAAAGAAATATTAGTTTCAATTAGAAGGACAACAAAAGGACAAAAACTGCATAAAAAGTTGGTTTAAAATTAATGGCTTGGTTTAAACGTGGCTTTCTACTGGTAAAAGAATTTTCAAAATCGGTTCAGAACATCCAGAGATAAACACTACAACGCCACAAACTCACAATATTTTTTTACCCCAAGGATTCATATTTTTTTAATAGAATATAGCCTATAGGCAAGTACACACACTGTTACATGCTCTTAAGCATACTTAATCCAAGCTATGGCTATCTACAAACATGCTCGACCCTGCGTCTACACTTTAAAGCTTGCTCGAAGAGTTTAGGTGAGCGTTGAAAACGCATGGACAGTGGGGTTACCGCTAGTTTCGGTGTGCAGGTGCCTGACGCCTCACGCCTATCGTATGCCACAATTTTGTATGGAGAAACTAAGCTTTTCAAAGAATTCGCTAGGGGCACTTTTGGTTACCGCGGTAACCCCACAGTTAGTTTATGGGTTTTGTTGGATATCACTTGCTAGATTTACTATCGGAAAACAAACAATCAAATCTTTCCTCTTTATAATATTAGTAGGTAGATGAAATAACTTACATGCTGCCACTCTTCAGCAGTCCGGCTTCAGCCAAAAGCATTCAGCTCCCCCGCCAGCATCCCCTAAAATTCTATTATTGCTCTATCAGCTTGGTTACCTGAAAACCGGACATACAACAATCAAATCACTGAAGTGTGTAGCTAGATAAGTATAAATAATTAATTATACCTATTTCAGAACCAATAAAACATAAATCCTACGTACCTCGTGCAATCAACTTATTAGCCAAAAGCCGTTCCTGGTGGAACGGCCATCCTTTTTGTCTAGTATTTGTTATTTTTCGGGATCGGGGGCGGTCAGTAGGCTGCTGCATTTTGTAATTTTTCTTCTTTGAGAAAAGTTGAGTTGTTGAATTTATTTATAAGTCGATGGTTTGAAGACTGAAGTTTAGCTGTCAGCTGTTTGCTGTTTGCATTGCACCCACAGATATTCCTCCAAACCACAGATACAAAAAACCCGTAAAAATAGTGTAAATAGAGCGCCATCTAGCGTCGAGTAGTGCCAAGATGCATGAAATGACAAATGTATAAGTTATCTGTGAACTTAATTTAGAACAAGTTTAGAGGTGTCATAGACACCTTTTAAATTTAGTAAAATGCGATAACAGAATAGCTTCTAAGATTTTCCTAACTAAATTAGAAAATTTTAGGCTAGTTTAGCTAGACAGATTGTAAACAACAGAATTGATACCAATATGGGTATCCTAGGTACCAGTCATCAAACCCTCTACTCATCAATGTATAAAATAGGACATGACATCATACTCAAAAATAAAGTCGTGGGCGTAGTGAAAACATTTTTTTGCCTATTTTATATTTATTTTATGTCCTGTGCAGGTTTCCAAAAAACCCTGTTGCTTGAAGAGTGGACTAAATTTTTTGGCCAAAATACAACTTGGCATGCAACAAGAACGAGTGTGATTTGCTCGGAACATTTTGCTGAAAGTTCTCAAACTCGGGCAAACAAACATCTGCGTTCACCACACAAACATTTGTTCTCGGTGGGAATCGAACCAATGCCTCCGGCGCAGAAGGCAGAACTGCAAACTTCGCTGTGATGTGAAGGCTGACGTTGTAATGTGATTTCACTTTATATTTTTTTTTTAATTATTCAGTAAAAGACTAAACTTATGTGTACTACCTATGCTATAACATGTTAAGAACTATTGATTCAAACTTATAACCATTGATAAAACATAACAACTAAATTCAGTTCTTTTATTTTCTGACTGTTACAAAATGTGAAACCTGTTGTGCATAACTTATTTAAATTACCTCTACCTAAAAACCCATTTCATTCATTATTTTATTCATCGTTCAATTTACCGGTCTTACTAAATGCCCATCACTAGAGATTATCCTAATGTGAGTCTTGACACTGCGTAACTACGTTATATTTTTTATCTGTGTGCAAATTTTAAGATCGTGTGCGAGATTGTCAATGTGTGTGTTTACATGAATAGGATTTTGCTATGCGCGTGTGCCATGCGTGTTTACCTCGTCCCCCGTCAATTTTGGCAGAAAATATTGTTCGTGGATTTAAACGTTGACGCCTCCATTTCTAATTCCTCCAAGGTTTGGCTATGAATCATCAACTTCACTTGTATGTATTGAATGTACTTTTTATTACCAATATGGTAGAGTTTTAAAAGACTGGCAACAAAATTAACAAATATGGCGCGTAGAAATATTTTTCTCCCCACCCCTCGCAGCAAAATTTGACATGACAGTGACAGACAGCGCATTGCGCAAAGCAAAGTTATAAAAGTGTGCATGTTACACGGTCAAACATGGTCAAAAGTTTTTCTGAAATTTTAGTTTTATGTTGTATACGGTGCCCCAATCATACAATAAGAACTGATATAGTGAACTTTTCGCCGTCTTGACTAAGTGTGTGAAAGCTTAGCATAAATAATTACCTAGTGAATATAAATTTAGCATTTCTTTTCGTTTTGGTTATACCAAACTATCATCATGCCTAAAGGAAAAAGAAAAGGAAAATACGGTGAGTTTCGTCTTTACTTTGTTTATTATGAAAGTGAGAGTTGTGGTTTGTGAAAAATCTGGATGGAATTCGCTAAGCAAGAAATCAAAGAGTCTTGTCACGCGGCGACCTTGTGTTCTTGGAAGGCGGGTTTTTCCGAGAGACATGAAGAAATGACGTCTGGCTATACATATTTGCAATCTATATTCTTCCCTGGAGCTATAAATTTCCCCATAATATATGTTTGTGGTCCTTTAACAACATTGTGTTGCAATCTCCTCTGTCTGAAGTTTACTTTCACGTTTCATAACAATGCACGTTCCCATTTTATAGGTATTACTGTCTAATGACCTTTCCTCGCGCAATGCCACGATTATAAATAAGTTTCATCGCCTTATATGATGATGTGGCAGTTTTGTTATGAATATTGAAGCTCTTGAGTGCCCTTGAAAGGCCCACTAGATTGATGCACAATGTTGTGCAATTTTGTGTAACCACTCACTTCCTTGTTCAAATTGCAATGATTTTGATACCTACTTATTTCTGTTGCACAATTTACAACTTACTCTGTGAAAAAAGCTTTGTAGGCACCTATTTCACTGTTTCTAACATGCTTATTGTAATTGTTTAGGAAGGTACTTCTTCTTTGTTTACATGTCAATATCATTGTTAAAATCTAGAGGGAAAACATTGTGCATTCTTACAAAATAATTACCTAAACTTGTTTTTAGATCACAAAAAATGAACCAGTTTGTTCAATAAAATTAAGACACTTGATTAAGTTTTGCAATCACTCAATAACTTGCATAACAAAATACTAGAGAAGCAATCAAGATCTAACTATAAAATGATACTGGCTTCATATCTGAACCCAGGTAGTGGTGAATACCACAGGTTTTCCCTAAGAACTATAGCATGGGGTTCTTCAAAAAAAGCGGCCAAGTGCGAGTCGGACTCGCCCATGAAGGGTTCCGTAGCAGTAAGTAATATAACATAGAGTTCTAGAAGTTCTAGTAGTTCGTCGAAAGGTAAATTGCGGTTTACGATTTAAGACGTATAAAAAAAAACTACTGGCTAGATCTCGTTCAAACCAAATATCGTTGAAAGTTTCCATAGTAATGTACAACATATATTTTTTTTAGATTTATCAGTCACTTATTTTAGAAGTTAGAGGGGGGGGGACCAACTTTTTTCCACTTTGGAAGTGTCTCTCGCGCAAACTATTCAGTTTAGAAAAAAACAATATTAGAAACCTCAACGTCATTTTTGAAGACCTATTCATAGATACCCCACACGTATGGGTTTGATGAAAAAAAACTTTTTGAGTTTCAGTTTTAAGTATGGGGACCCCCAAAATTTATAGTTTTTTTTCTATTTTTGTGTAAAAATCTTAATGCGGTTCACAAAATACATCTACTCGCCAAGTTTCATCAGTCTAGCTCTTACGGTTTCGGAGAAAAATGCCTGTGACATACGGACGGACGGACAGACAGACAGACAGACATGACGAATCTATAAGGGTTCCGTTTTTGCCATTTGGCTACGGAACCCTAAAAAGGTGTTTTAAAAGTTTGAAAGGGTCGGCAACGCGCTTGTGATGCCTCTGGTATTGCAGGTGTCCATAATAATAATAATAAATAATAATAATAAAGCCATTTTATTCCCAAAAAATATTGATTACATTATATCATGTTTAATTATGTATAAGCACTAGAGTTCAATTCTTTAATTTTGGGCACCCATCTTTGGGTGAAGGCCTCCTCCATAGGCTACGGTAACCGCTTCCCATCAGGTGGGCAATATGCTTGTTTGTCAACTAAGTATAATAAAAGATATCTTTTAATAATTTACATAAAATCACAATTTGGCAATTTTGCCTACCTTCATTGTTTAATGGAAATTACAAACCTGTCAAATATTTTAGAGCACAAAAGAACGGAGCAGAAGAGAACAGAAGCAGACTCTTCAGATGAAGATGCCGGAATCGACATGACCTTAGACAACTACTCGGAGACCTCCCAGCAGTCAGACCTCAGAAGCAACCATGAGGAGCCGGGTATGTACACATTTTTTATGACAAGCTGTTGTGTACAGGTAAGTTATTATCTTCTACTATATAAAAATAAGTCCGGTTTTCCTTCCTGACTCTATCCAGAACGCACAAACCAATTTCCACGGTTTTGCATTCGTTGGAAAGGTCTCGGGCTCCGTGAGGTTTATAGCAAAGAATATTCAGGACAAGCCAACATTTTGAAGCCATCTGGTGGCGAAACAGAGTTCGCCGGGTATGCTAGTTTTATTATAAACCTTACAAACCTTAACACTATTGTTAGTAAAATTAAGCTGCCTTATCCACTATTATTGTTTCTTTTTGTGGTACCTGTGGTATGATTATCTTTTATAGTTTAGTATCTTTTGTTGCAATCTAAACCTAGTCGCATCTTTAAATTAAACAGATTGAAACAAAATTCAACTTTGACAAGGAATGATTGTAACAAAATGTCATAATCATGAAATAGTGACTAAGAACTCCACGCTGTAAATCTAGTACGACAACAGATAGATACTGGTCTAAAAATGATGGCATCAAGATAATTATGTGATTGCTGTTCCTTTTTGGCATCAAACTTTTAAGGCAACAGAATTACACAATCACCTGGGTGATTTCATTATCCAATCCAATGACTCAATGTTGATTCAGATGTTAATAAAAAATCTATTGTCTTTAGAATCTGGTGTTCTGCAAGTTTTACTAGAATACTTTTATTTGTGTGGCTTAAGCTTGTTGTTTAAGTTGAGTTTGTTTAGATATGAGCCTATAGGACACACGTCAGGAACGTGTCCTACGATGCACTGCCCCGCGTCCATCAACTTGCTTGAGGCATACAGATGTTCAGCCTCGCCCTTCAATCTGAAACATAGCAATGCTTCTTCACGGCAAAAATATACATGATATTTTTCGATGTTTGTGGGTCATTCACGCCTAAGTACCCCTATTTGGATGAGATTGTAAGCAAATATAATGTTTGACTGAATGGGCTTAGACGGCTCGCGCTGCGACTTATTTTGTTACGTAAATCCGCTGCAATATATTGTGTAATAGCTCTTGATAGCAATAAGGTACTTGTCTGAGTAATGACTCAGATGAAACAGCTGCTCAGGTTGATGACGTAGTGTATGAGTAATGATTGTGATTCCATGACGTTTACCACACCATGATGGAGCGTCTTATCGCTAACGTAGTTCACTTCTATTAGGTACTTTTACATGGATAGTTTATTTTTGCTACTCCTTTTGCTTATTGGAAACGCTGTTGAATTTCGCTGTCATATTTGACAGCGTTTCAGCTGATCGCCATCGCCTAGATGTGCGCAGGCCTTTAAGGCCGAGATTCATAGACGTGACTTTGCTTTACAGCAAAGGAGTCTTCGCAAAGTAAGCTTTGTTTATCGAAGTTTACCTTCAACATTTTGAATAAAGAAGAGCTTGACAGAACTATGAAATATATTTTTGGTTCAAAGAAGAACTTTCCATTAAAGTAAAGTCAAAGTGCGGTCTATGAATCTGTTTTATGACTTCAGAGTATTACGTATTAGACACTGAACTAGATACTACCATAGAACCAAAAAAAACGCTTTCTTTCTTTTCTGTGGATATTACCATATCCCTCTGTGTTTTTCTGTAGAAAAATTCGCTCAGCAAAAGTCAAGGAATGAATGGTAGTTCTGAATGTCTCCTAGAATCATCAGAGCCGTCACCACGTCGCCGTGTCAGATTCAGGCGAGACATAACCAGGGAACCAAGAGTTACCATTCCTGAAGAACCAGTTCCAAACACAAACCGTTGGGGGAAAATGCAAGAACCTGTAAATGAGGATGATTTGCCTGGGAAACGGAGTAAGGATATTTTTAAGTGGATCTGGTGGTGATGGTGTTGATGATGACCTAAAGTCCTAAAGAAACCCACAGAGAAAAGAATCAAGAAGTTTTGAATAGGTAAGATGGCCATATCTCGGACTGAGCAATGAGAAAAACACCAGGGTATTAAAAGTTCTCGCATAAGGAAAACCTGCAGACAGACAGATTTCCACATGTTTTATATGCATTTACATCATACATGCTCAGTAAATAGGATTTACTTTAGCGCAAAGAGGCTGTGTAAGTAGGCGTGTGCAGCCCAGTGCATTGTAAATGCGTTCCATTTTCAAAACACTTTACCGTCACACTATGTTTGATACGTAATGGTTCATTACAGTTCAAGAGCTATGCAAACCTCCTTGGTGATTGTTCATTACAATTCAAGAGCTATACAAACCTCCTTGGTGAAACAATCTCTTTTCTTACAAAATGATCTGAAAGCTTTTTACTGAAAATATATAGTAGCTCACAGATGTGTGCATAAGTGTGCGTCTACGACTGTTTTAGCAGATACTTACCGGTACATAGTATAATTATAATAATACTTATATTATTATTGTAATTTTATTTTTCTCAAATTAAAATTACATTTTGTCATACCCGTATAAATGTTGTATTGTAAGCCTATTTCTGCCGAAAAGCAGCATTGCTGTGTTTCGAGTTGAAGGGTATGGGTGCCGGTGAAATCACTGACACGTGAGGCTGAACATCCGTATGCCTCAAGTTGATGGTCGTAGGGCAGTGCATTGTAGGGCACGTTCCTGACGTGCTTGACCTACGAGGCAATGCTTTGCTATAGGCAATGGTTACCACTTAACATCAGGTGGGCCATATGTTTGTTCCATCAGCTAGTTAAAAATTTACCTCGCATGAATGATGTAAAGTAGAATGTTTACCTCGGTCATAAGTAGCTATTGCACCCTCGAACTATATTTGCCCGAGCGAGCAAAGCGAGCGAGGGCACACACGCTGGCACGTGTGGAGGGTACACACGATCCATTAGCGCCCTTTGCGAGCTGCGCTCGCACGGGCGCCAAAAAGGATCTTGTTCTGCAAAAGCTCACTTACTGCCCTTGTCTAACAATCTACTATTTTCATATGCTCGTCGATTTTTTGCGCCCTTGACCTGGCCCTTCTCCAAAACGTCCCCATTACGACTGTGTCGAGGTCTGCCCCTCTCTGTCCCATAATAAACTATACAGGGTGTCCCATAAGTCAACGTCCAACCGAAAACGGGGGATGCGCCAAGTCATGACAATTATCAGAAAAATATAAAAAAAAAAAATTGTTATGTAACTTTCGAGTTATAAGTATTTAAAAAAAAACAGGAAAAACTGACACCCTGTGATGATCTTTTAAGTCCTGTGACTACAAATATTAACTTTTCATGAAACTTTTTTCTGCAACGTAAGCATGAATAACCCTTCTGTAAATTACAATTCAAAATTAAGCCATAACTGCCTCAGTTTTCAATGAAATCGTGGAGTTTTGGCCAACACTTCATTTCAGATAATTACATCACCCAACTTTAACCGTCTGTACCACAAAAAAAATGTACTACACTATCATGGCAAGTAACTTTAAAAAATGGCGCATTTATCCAGGATTCCAAAATAGTATAATACTTGCTAGAGTACTCCTTAGTTTTGGAAATAAAAAATGTTTTTTCAACTAAACCGGATTTCCAATCAATTTTATTTCATTAGATAAAATGTTTGTACCCTTTAAATTATAGGCTTAAAATGCCTACGCTGTGTTTTTAAGTCGCTCACAATTTACAGGTCTATCGTCCGTTTTCGGCTGGACGTTGACTTATGGGACACCCTGTATAAACTAGTTTAATGTCCATTACATAAGAAAGTATGTGGGGGTCAGAGAACCGGGTCACATGACTGTTGAATACTATTGGCTAGGAAAGCGAATCAGATATAAGAAAACACGATCAAATTTATTTGTATTTTACAGTGCTAATCCCCACAAAAACCATCTACATTTTTGATATTTTCTTCATCATGTTTCACTGTGAGGTGTTTAAAATAAAACAGCTGATGGGGCTGATAATCAAAATCGTTTATACGGTTTAAAGATATTTATTTCTCAAAGAACAGTAAAGTCACAGAGAATAATACATTTTTACAAAAAGTGTGTATACAGTGTACCTACTGGCTTAAGTCCAGTGGTGTAATGGTGATATTACATACTTAAAGTTAATAAGTCTTGTCCGGCTGTAGCTAAATTTAATCTATCGCTGTCTTAAAATATGCATTTTTCTTAGGTATAGCAAGAGCTTACATTTTATTATAAAAATATGCATCTGACTTTAAAAATATTTCAACGATGCGATATAGTCAATGATGTTGTGAAA
The DNA here is from genome assembly GCA_939531255.2 of Thera britannica. Lineage (NCBI taxonomy): Eukaryota > Metazoa > Arthropoda > Insecta > Lepidoptera > Geometridae > Thera > Thera britannica. Next base: position 13,365,264 of record OW618034.2, on the reverse strand, counting down.
AAATTACATAAATTGATATCAGACCAATTATTATTTAAATTTTTCTATTATCAGGCGAGTAATTGCAAGGTTATCAGCAGCCGATAAGCCAAGACATAGATTAATTCACGACCAGTGAGGTAACAATCTAGGCCTTGAACGTTTTATTGGCGTTCAGACTACGAGCCATAAAACAAGTCCCCAAATGGAAGTGGAATGTTTGAGGTTTTTGCACGTTTGGCTGTAGATTTATTGGCGTGTTCGGCTCAGAACTCGAGCGTTTTTGCTTTTATGACGTGATTTTATAGTTAGAATGTCTAGAAATAACTTAATATTAACTTCTTTTTTCGTATTAATTTTTGTTTAGGAGGCTACATTTAATGAGCTAATTATTGATTCTTTTGCTGTAAATTATCGTTATCCAAGTTCGAGAATTAATCTCAATTACAAGAAATCAAGCGTAAATAACTACAATACAAATCGAAACACGTGCCGACAAATCTTGTTGAAATATTCTTATCGCATGTGTTCTGTCCAAAGTCGCAATCAAATACAATGTTTATTATGTACAACGAATACGATAAATGTATCATTCAATATTGAATCTTGGGTAACTTATAAGAGATTGCTAATAATGCACGCTATATTCATAATTTAGGTAAGCGTAGTGTAGGACGCCCTCCGGCAAGGTGGGGCGACGATCTGCGAAATGTAGCTGGCAAGCACTGGAGGAGAAGAGCCGAAGACCGGGCTCAGTGGCACGTCTTGGGAGAGACCTACGTCCAGCAGTGGACTAATACATGTTGATGATGAATATTCATAATGGTCCTATAGCAGTAATTTAGCTTAGCAGGCCACTAAGTCTGTTGCCATATTTATTTGTTGACCTAAAAGTGACAGTGCCACTAAAAAGTGTTAGGCATTATGAATGAGAGGGGGGGGGCTCATTAGTTTAGTTCAATACTCAACACATTTATTGCTTTACACATGGTTTAGTTTGTACATACATAGTTTTTAGGTGTAAGTAGGTGTCACATGGACCCTTCCAACAGCTAGGTTAGGTATACCTAACCTAGTTTTATTTTCTTTTAGCTAGTATTTTTTTTCTTTACGTTTTTCATGTTTATTTCTCCTTTGTGTACAAGAAAGAGTTTATCTATCTGCCTCATCGTTACAGAAGCTGACATCCAAGAGAAGTTAGAAGAGAATGTTCTGGAGCTGATAGACGCGCTGGGCGCCCGAGCCAACGCTGCCCGTGCCACCGCGCTAACCGGGCTCCGAACTGCCTTGCAACGAAGATACCTATCGGCAGTTCTGTTCGCACATCGCGCTACTTTAGCCGACCATGTCAGCAAGGCGCTCCGGCGTGGTAGAGACGCGGAGAAGAAGGCTGCCGCTGCTTTGGCACCAATACTAGCCCTCCAGGTAATTCTATAAAGAAATGTAAAAAAAAATTGCGGACAATTCACACAACACTATTTAGCCCCAAATTAAGCAGAGCTTGTACTATGGGAACTAGATAGAATACAATACAACACCCAAACAGAGAACAAACATCGGCGTTCACTACACAAATATTTGTTCTTGGTGGGGATCGAACCCACGACCTGCGGTGCAGAAGGCAGAGCTACTACGAACTGAGCTGAGAGGCCAGTCAAATGTGCACAAGACAAGTCTCTTAACCTGCCTGTAACCTACTATAAGTACCTACTAATAGGGCGAAAACTCTTCACTGTATATAACTAGAACTCTGTTTTACCTAATACACGGCAAAACAATACAACTAACCATCACGACGCCATCTTCCTTTTTTTTCTGCTTCCCCTACTCTAGGGACTCGTTGCTTGATCAGACTAGAAATGTCCTATTCACAAAACCGGTTACAGTCCCAAACAGTACCTTTATCTCTTGTAACTGCTAATTTTGATTATTTAACATAATTGAGAATAGCAATATTGTACCCATGAAATGGGTAGACTGGTGGAATAGAATTACCTAATGCACCTAAGATTTATTTACACAGTTTTACAATAAATACCTAATTCTTATTCTTTGACTTTGAAATGTTTACACCACACTCGTTCGAAAAAAAAAGTGACACGCTATGAAAAAATAGCTTCCGTTTCGCTTCTTGTCGTATCTTTGGAACCAGTCAGTGTGGTGAAAGGATACGCTGTAAGGTTAAGATTCAGACCGGAAGCTTAAGGTGAACGACGACGTAGGTATCGATCTTTTATTATAATATATCGATGCTTTTGTATGTCAAAATCGATCCAATCTTGAAACACGAAAAGCAAAATTCACAGTAAATTTCTTTACGGTAAATGAAAACACCTTTTACCAGTGTATGACAACTAGACATAAAGTTGTTCTATTTATGAAGGTAAACAGTTGCCAACACCGATACAATATCCATTTAAATATATGTTTAAGATAATGATCTACGCGGAACTGTATAGTTCAATGTCACAGCTGCGTGCTCGAGCGCGTTGCGTGCCAATGTAATTTGCACTAGCTAACTCGTGCTGTGAAGACGACTTGTTCATTGTTGTGTAAGGCTTTGACCTTCTTGTAACAATACTCTTTTCTTCAGTCACGTTGTGCTAATAAATAAAAAAAAACAAAGTGACAACATAAAAGAAAATAAAAATAGAGCAAAAAGTCACTATGCATTCTAAATCATGTTTTTTTTTATTAATCTAGCTTATGGCTCAAATTAAAGGATTGCCTCGTAGGTCACGCACGTCAGAAACGCGCCCTACGATGCACTCTCTGCGTCCGCCACCTTAGGCATATAGATGTTCAGCCTTCAGATGTGTATCGTTTTAGTAAAAACCAGTCCAATGCACTACCTAAAGTTATATGTCTCTTAGTATATACTAGATATATACTAGACTAGGATGCAGATGGTACGATCACCTAAGAGTACTTATGTCAGAAACACATCACATAAAAAACTCCTAACATTCATATCATTGTGTAGAAAGCATTCCTAGTTGGAGTCAAAGATGCATCTTTATATTGGAAGGTCGTTATTTGCATATGCAGTGCAGGAAGTCAATGTTGTAAAGTACTAAATTATAACGTGTTTACAACATGGCATATAATCATACGTAAACTGAGGCTTACCTCTTCATTATAATTATCTATCAACTGACAAAAAAATCCGTATTGCTCTCTACTGTTAGCCGGTTTTGGGAATAGGACATCACTACTGCGACCGGGCAACTTGACACATCGCTAGTCCGGGGAGAAGAAAAATGGCGTCATAATGCGTAGATGATTATTTTCCGTGTTATAAAGATAAACACAGTTCTAACTGTATTCTATGCATACACCTAATACATTATTATCTAAAAGGAATTGGCTATGATAAAATTCGGTGGCAGTTGGTACTAAAATAAAATAGTACCATCTGCCCCCATTTTTAAAACGTGGGGGTGAATGGACATAGGTAGTGTCATCTGCCGCCACTTTTCAAATTCGGGGGCGAAAAGTGGCGGCAGATGAAACTAATCCAAACTATGGATTAGTTTTCGCCATAAACTACCTGAAAGAAAAAACTGAAATTACCGTTTAAGTGTATTATAGAGTTGCCACTTGATTTTGTGCCTATTTGATTAAATACGTTGTCTATGATTGGTTTCAGATCGGCGAGGAAGGCGCGGAAGAGTTTGTGAACGAAGTGCGACCCGCCTTGGTCGCCGCCGCCACTGACAAGTCCGCATCGCTTGACGCACGCGCCGAGGTATATGTTTATGCTATTAAGTAAACAAACAGAGTACAGAGTATGGATGCGGATGGATATATGAACAAGGGTAGACCAAAGAAAACATGGATTAACTGTGTTAAAGATGACATGGATAAGAGAGGAGTGAATGCAGAGACGACGGAATGGAGGAGGAATACATGTTGTGCCGACCCCACATTAAGTGGGGTAAGGGCAGGAAGAAGAAGACTACTAAGTAAACAAACAAACCTAGGCCTACCTGAAAAAAAGTGATTACCATAGCATATGGGCGCTGGGAAGGCTTGCTTGCTCATTTTGGAAGGCTAAACAAAAAAATCATATCTCTTGTTGTGTTTCAGATCTGCTCATCACTATCGGTTCTATGCTACTTGCTGGAGGAAGATCTGTCTGAGATCCTGGAGGTGATGCGCATGTTCGAAACCATCTTCAGCGGAAGTTATCTCAAGGTATGTGGGACATTTACTATTAAATAAAGAAATAATAACAAGCTCTTAGAACCGTCATCCGTAGGGGAATAAAAACTGCAGTCTAGAGTTTTTATACGACCATAGACCGACGATTCTAATTCTAATTGATTTGGGTGAATAAGATCTGCACTGACGTCCCGCGATGGGCTGTATTGTGCGCTGTCCCTCCCTGCTTATCTCACCCCAACCAGCCCAACTCCTTAAAATAACTGAGTAGGACTTTGGGTTGATGGCAATAATGTTCTAGTGGTCCCGATGTGGATGTGGAGGGACAAGACTCTAATTAGTTCTCTAAAGCCCTGTCTTGGTTCTCGCTTTTTCTGTTGCGGAGCAGTGTCCGACGATACGATCGCTTGAAACCAGTGAAGTGGAGGGCTCAAATTATTCTTCATGGAAATGGGTAATCCTTATGTTCATGCAGTAGTGGACTTCTCAGGCTGACGGTGATGATAAAATGAACGCGTTGAAAACGTTTGTCTTATTATCTACTAACTTCAATGATGTTTACATGTACAGGGCGACGGCAGCGTGAAGGTATCGGGTTCAGTGGTAGAAGAGGGCGCATTACACGCGGCTGCATTGGACGGATGGGCATTACTGCTGCCGTTGCTGTCTCCCTCGCACGCAGCCTCTCTTCTCAACAACAGCCCGCCGTCTTTCGCCAAGCTATCTGAGCTGTTGGAAGCGTGCTCGCTTGAGGTAATGTCATCTACTGCTGGGTCAGGTCATGTTGGTGCATTAGACGGATGGGTGTTTCTGTCTCCCTCGCACGTGGCATTTCTTGTCACGAAAAATAAAAACAAAAACAAAACTATGATCACATTACCTGGAGGTATTTTTTTTTTATAATTAACTAGTGGCCGCCCGCGGCTTCGCTCGCCCGTTCCCGTAACACCCCGTTCCCGTTGCTTTTTCGGGATAAAAAGTATCCTATGTCCTTCTCCCCGTTCTTGAGCTTTCTTTTATAAATATATAGATAGACTATCCTTTGGCCACGATCTCACCTGATGGTTAGCGACGATTTAGCCAACGATGTAGCAGGACAGTCTAGAAGACACCTATTCACTCTAGTCTTAAAGAGGCCCAGATTGTATTTGTCAGGAAAAACAGACGACGGTAGTGAGTTCCACTCTTTGGATGTTCGCTTGATAAAAGTGGAGCCAAAACGCTTGATACGAATGGGTGGTATACTCACATGGTATGGGTGATAATGGGCCGTGCGCGTGCGTCTGCTAGTTTTATGGTGGAAAGGAGATGGCGGTATGAGATCATAATTTTCTTAAAAACCAAATCTACAATTCACAAAAACGCCGCGGGTTTTCGTCAGCGCGATTCAGAATTGTTAGGTACATTTTTACTAGCGCCCTCTAGTTCTGATTATAGTAAACTCAACACAAATCTCGATAGTTGAATAAATATTGCAGGTACGCCTAGCAGCGGGCGGCGCGCTGGCCATAGCGCACGAGCGAGTGACGGAGGAGAGCGAAGACCCCTCGGTGTCGGCCGCCATCGAGGCCGTGCTGCCGCGCCTCGAGGAACTCGCGCGGGACTCGCACAAGTTCCGCGCCAAGCGGGACCGCAAGCTGCAGCGAGCCACCTTCAGAGACATCATCAAGTACTTCGAGGTGACACATCTATAGTTCGGCCGTTCAAAGAATGCGTTCCTGACACGACGCGATTGAACTGACTACGTAACTTTGTAATGGCGTTGCAGTTACGATAAAAATATTTTTGCTGGTTGTTTACCGTTTTAACAATTGATGAGCATTAAAACAAAATTATTATATCAATAATCAGTGAATTTTATAATTTTGTGCCAAACTGAGTGTCAAATAACTTGGTAAACAATATTTTTCTAAATCTATACTGCGCTATTACAAAGTTATGTCAGTTACTTACTTTAACTGATCAAACTGCCAAACGCATTCTCTGAACGGCCGAAGTATAATACTTAACCGCGGCCGGTGACGCATTCAATAAACAGTTTTAGACCTTTGGGGAATAAAGGTTCTCGAATGGCAACCACGAGCTGGAAGACGAAACGTAGGACGCCCACCCACCAGATGAACCAACGACATTATTAAGATCGCGGGTAGTCGAGGGATGGAAAGAGTTCAGAATCGTTCATCCTCGAAATGTGTAGGGGAGGCTTATGTCCAGCAGTGGACTTCTTCAGGCTGATGATGATGAGTTCCCATGATTTTTCTCAAAAAGTTAACATAGCTGATATACAGGGTGTCCCATAAGTCAACGTCCAGCCGAAAATGGGTGATGCGCCAAGTCATGACAGTTATCAGAAAAATATAAAAAAAAATATTTGCTAAGTACCTTTTGAGTTATGAGTATTTTAAAAAAACAGGAAAAACTGACACCCTCTGATGATCTTTTAAGTCCTGTGACTACAAATATTAACTTTTCATGAAACTTTTTTCTGCAACGTAAGCATGAATAACCCTTCTGTAAATAACAATTCAAAATTAAGCCATAACTGCCTCAGTTTTCAATGAAATCGTGGAGGTTTGGCCAACGTTTCATTTCAGATAATTACATCACCCAACTTTAACCGTCTGTACCGCAAAAAAAATGTACTACACTATCATGGCATGTAACTTTAAAAATTGGCGCATTTATCCAGGATTACAAAATAGTATAATACTTGCTAGAGTACTCCTTAGTTTTGGAAATAAAAAATGTTTTTTCAACTAAACCGGATTTCCAATCAATTTTATTTCATGAGATTAGATGTTTGTACCCTTTAAATTATGAACTTAAAATGCCTACGCTGTGTTTTTAAGTGACTCACAATTTACAGGTACAAGTAGATACCATTTCGACAATGCAAGTAAACAGATAGAGCCACCATCTTGTCGAAAGAGTAATAACCATGGGTGTTCAAGTAATTTGTTAGTTTTAGTTGAAAGCTTGAAATAAAATTCAATCATAGGATTTCTTAAATCGTGATTTTAATTTAACTACATCAAGGACTTACAGCAAATGTTTAAACTGTTAGCCTTCAGCAGTAATGCAAGCTCTACATTTCCTTAAAAAAAATCAGCTGTCTGTAAAGTCAGTTAACTGACGACAGTTGAACGTGACAACGTCATACAGCTGTCCGCGGGGACGCATCGCTCACTCAAGTAGGAGAGAGACCGATGTCGAACGCTGCCGAACGCGGAGGCTGATTGTGCATCTTTGTCGCTCGTTCCGCGCTCTCACTTGCATTTCAAGTATTAAATGGAACGCCTCAGAGCGAGGTAACGCCGCATGATTCATGTTTTTTCGTACGAGCAGCCGGCTCCATCGAATTATAAGACGTTATCACGTCAAAAACCATGTAATAAGACCGGCGACGGGCGAAGGCAAACTTTAGATTAAAACCACGATTGAAGTAATCCTATGATTGAATTTTATTTCAAACTTTTACCTAAAACTATCAAATTACTTGAAAACCCATGGTTATTACTCTTTCGACAAGATGGTGGATCTATCTAATTACTTGCATTGTCGAAATGGTATTACTTGTACCTGTGAATTGTGAGTCACTTAAAAACACAGCGTAGGCATTTTAAGTCCATCATTTAAAGGGTACAAACATTTTATCTATTGAAATAAAATTGATTGGAAATCCGGTTTAGTTGAAAAAACATTTTTTATTTCCAAAACTAAGGAGTACTCTAGCAAGTATTATACCATTTTGGAATCCTGGATAAATGCGCCAATTTTTAAAGTTACATGCCATGATAGTGTAGTAAATTTTTTTTGCGGTACAGACGGTTAAAGTTGGGTGATGTAATTATCTGAAATGAAACGTTGGCCAAACCTCCACGATTTCATTGAAAACTGAGGCAGTTATGGCTTAATTTTGAATTGTAATGTACAGAAGGGTTATTCATGCTTACGTTGCAGAAAAAATTTTCATGAAAAGTTAATATTTGTAGTCACAGGACTTAAAAGATCATCAGAGGGTGTCAGTTTTTCCTGTTTTTTTAAAATACTTATAACTCAAAAGGTACTCAACAAATATTTTTTTTTATATTTTTCTGATAACTGTCATGACTTGGCGCATCACCCGTTTTCGGTTGGACGTTGACTTATGGGACACCCTGTATATTCCATTCTTAAAATCAAGATCGTGGCTTAGGCTCCGCTCGAATTCAACGCCATTTTGACTTTCACTCACTGTGGTCTTTCCTCTATTCGGCCGAGAATATAATCTTTCCTCAATAGGGAAAATGAAACCAAGATGGCGCCTAAAGCCCCGCCCAAATTCACTTGTCATTTTGAATGTTCACTCCCTAGGTCAAACTTCTGGATTTCCCTCTTTAAACCAAAATGGCGTCTAATGCATCATTCGCATTCAGTCGCCATATTGAATTTACCCTTGCAGTGACTTCTAAGTTCGACAGGCTGACTAGGCTACAGTAATAACATTATTCTATCGTGTCACTGGTTCTTTCAAACTAGTGTGGTGAAGTAGTAGAGATCGTCCAATCTTAAACTACACGCCCTGCTACTTCAGTCAGTCAAAGTTAATTGCTCTTTATTACCTACCATCACAATGATCATTTTGAAGTACTTTGCTGTCAGCCAACGTCAAGAAAACGTGGTGGAGGGGCGTGCATTTTTAGACTGGTATAGATAGTGCAATCCACGAAGGCGCGCCCCACTATTCCTCCTAACCGTTTATAGTATATGTGTGCAAGCTTCCGTCAATGTTTGAGTGTTATCGGTACACACTAATTACCTATGAGTGCACACGCACACTACAATGAATAGACTACGGTTCGCGACTGCCGCTCGGAGCAAACTCCCCGCACCCCGCGAGGGGCGCGTCTTCGTGAATTGCACTATCTATATATCCCTAACATAATGTATGTGTACAGGAGGATGAGGTGCCGTGCATCAGCGTGCGCGTGGGCACGGAGACAGTGAGCCGCGAGTCCTGGGTGGGCGGCGCGGCGTGGCGCGGCGTGGCGGGCGCGCTGGCGGGCGGCTTGCAAGCTCTCGCGCCGCACTCCCCCGCACTACGCGCCGCGCTCGGCCTCGCCTCCGCGCCGCCGCTGCATGCAGCCACGCCGCATCTCAAGATGAACAAGCTGCAGCGGGTATGTACACCGCGCCGGCTTGGGGCAGCAGCGCGCCCTGGAAACATATCGATTCTTCGATTATCATAGGAAAAAAGATATAACTCCTCTATCCATGTCTCTATAAGCTTCAATAAGCTTAGTAAGCTTCATGATTTTGACCAATTTTGCACTCAGGTTTGGTTCAGTCAGGCAGCGGTTGAATAGGGAATTCTCTGGTGACGAGTTTCATCTGTTTCAATATTGTGTCGACTTACGGCGCTCATAGTAACTTTTTCTTGATTATTTTTTATCCGTGAAAACCTGTAATTGGCTCACTGTTTTGTAGTTTGTACACTATTTGTGTTACCATGTTTTCATAATGTGTGTATTTCCAGCATCTGCAGAACAACGCGGCAGACAAGGCTCGCACGGTGGCGCGCGGCAAGAACCGCGACAAGCGATCCGCTGCGCTCGCCGTCTGATGTCCCCCGCTGCAGGACGATATGACTCGGTTCACACAACTACAACACTATACAACATCGGTCATTCGAGCTGCATGCAACCTCATATTCTATCACTTATCCTTCCATATCAAAAACACAAAATTCCTGCGTAAGTGTTTTGATGTACCTCTGACTACCGCCATTTTTGGACAATCTCATAGATTTTTAGCATGAAAATCTGAAAAGGTGCATTGAGGTTTACATTATTTCGCTAGCTTATTTATCTTGTGTTGTATATGCATAGTCCGTATTTTTATAAGTTATCGGTCAAGTGTTCGCTCGAATAGTCGCAGTTCTACAGTGTGTCGACCGGGAACCAATCGTCTGAAATCGGTGTACGGTGGCTGACGCCTATCGCCGATCATATCGCCCATCTCTGCCACCATTTTGTATGGAGAAACCAAAAGCGACCCTAGCGGATTGTTCAAGAAGCATGAATAGCGATTGCGAGACGGTGACGTGTCCACGTCAGCTGGTGTACGATTGGTTCCCGCTCGACACACAGATATCCGGTTTAGTTAGTCGCATAGTTAATCGCTAGACACGCACCGCCTTATTAGATAAGATAGTTTTAGAGGTGGTGGTACGAACTAGCGGTGCATGTGGTTGGGTTAGCGCGAGCTACCTTCTCGAACCAAAGAAATTGATTTTCGATGTTGGAACCGTTTCTTCTCATAACTGGTTTGATTATATTATCACTTTGTAGTGATTCGGTTTTGTTTTGTTAATAAAATTAAATAAATATTTTCATATAGTTTTGTAAATAAGTGATCATTTACTCCATCTGACTTGGCGCCATCGTCTAGTTTGTTATCGTCGCTGCCTCTCGGCGGGCACGAGTTAGCTAAATATTTTACTATTTTATTCTATAATATTATTTTTATGACAATTTGTGGATAGTTTTGTAACTAGCTCGATTTTAGCGTTTAGTTTCCGTTTTGGAGAGCAAGCTGTGGAGTAAAGTTTTATTGTAACAGTTGATAAATTTGATGTATGACTTGTACTGTTACGTGGTAAGGTATTGCATAGGTTTGTGTGACAGTGCGACTCATTATTTATTTATAAAGATTCTCTGTAAATATTATTTTGTGTTCGGCCGCGGCCATCATGTTATTAGCCTGTACGGATTTTTGAAATAATATTTATTTATGAGAACATTTCCGGTGTATTATTTATTCTCCCTCTTCTAGAAAACTTTGAATCTGGATAGACAATACAGCCATACTTATAAGTGCAATTTAAATTTAATCATTGTTTAAAAGTTAGCTATGTCTGTACCTATTAGCTTAGCAACGTACATTCACTGTGAAATCAGTAAACAGTTTAGCTTAGCTTGCATTGCCCTTGTTTTGTGTCAATAATTTATGATTAGTGCAATATAAGCCACTTCAATCATCACTCGACAGGTTCGGTCGTTTCTTCGGAACCACGACCCTCAGCTAGTTAGTTTACGCAGTTTAGCTTAATATTTAGGTTCATGCCCAAACAATGTCACTGTTTATCGCAGTGGTAAGGGATGGAAATAGTTTAGGCCATAGTCATCGAATATTAGTCGAAGTTGGGTTGTCGAAGGGAAATGAAACAAGGATGTAAACACATGACTAGGTTTATTATCAGACATTAATTCCATGCTCCTCACAATCTTTGCGTCCCTCACAACATTCATTTACACAACAACGAATACATTATCTTACACTACCGTACCGACTATCGACCGTATCCATGGGCCACACTCCTACCGTTTATCAATTCAGAAAAAGAAAGAACCAGAAGGAATAAAACACTTCTATAAGCATCAAATGTTTTCAACCGATTACCGAGCCAATTATGAGCAATAAATAACGGTAACTTTGCAGCCCGAAAATAGCTTTCATATTTATTCAAGTTTATTTGCTCTGAAATTAGGTACACAAGAGTAATTTTAGGTTTTGAAATCGCTTTAGTAGTTTTTATGTGATAAATCGTGTTTCAAGCCACGCTCGCGGAAGCGTGTCGGTAGGAACGTGAGTCGCTTGATCCGTTGAGGGCGCTGGACGATCAAGTCAAGACGGCACGATTTTCTAAAAACAACTTGTGCTCGCTGCATTGGTTCGGAGTAATCTGTGTTTAGTTTCCATTGGTAATGTCGTCTCTCAAACCTAGGAATGCGGCCCTCACAATTCGTTGGTTAACATTGAATTAATGGTGAAAAAAAATGCTTATCTAAGAGTAGTACAAAATAAGCTCGCGTGTCAGACACTACTGTAGCTAAATGTGGTGTGGTACTGTCTCTGCTCTGTTTCAATGACCGTGCTCAATTCGTTTTAATCAAAGCCCAATGGCGAGAAACAAACCACGAGATATGATTTAAAAAAAAACATAGCTTTTCAAAGTACTAGTCTTTTTGGAAGCTAGGAACAAATGATCGAGTTCTCTGTAGGTATTTCAAGATTAAAATCATCATAACAATCGATCGAGGCGATACATTATTTAAAAGGAATCCTTATAAAAATCATGTTCTAGAAATAGTGTCCCATCAAACTGGAAGCAAGACTGCATCTGGCTATTCATTCCAAAGTTAAATAAGATGTAAAACGAAGTAAATAATTGAAACAGCATTTATAAGACAGGACGAAAAAAAACCATTTACAAACATTGAATTTTAAAGACATGTTCCAAACAACACACATTTTCACTACCATCAAATACACTGATTTTATTGTAAATAGACTGAAAAGTAACTGTGTACCACGTTTTAAAATGTCTAACCTAATGATCCAGAAAGCTCTGACACAATAGTAAATAAAACATCGCCAAACAAATAAAAAATCAGCTTGGATTTGACGTGAAAGAAAAACTAATGTACAGTCGCGGTATGAAAATGTTCGTCACCTTAGAGTCGATTTTCGCTTGCACCAGTGCCTTTATCATGAATACATCTTTACATAATTTGTGACGTTAACTTATCGGTGTATTCTATCTATTCAGTTTCAAAAGGTAGTATGTGCCCGTGATACGTTGAACAAATCAAGTTGGAAATCGACGAACATTTTCATACCGCCACTACTTGTAACGTGCTTATTTTAAATATATATCTAAGAAAGTGACTAGCGGGTTAGCTACAGTCCGCCTGCGAACAATAAGACACTCACTACACGTTCATCTTAATAACTAGCCGATTATAAAGATCTGTGCAATATTTATATTACGAATTTCACTCGGAAAACATAACTGAACGTTGTTGACGTATTTTTTTTTTATGGGTTTGGTAATAAAAAGGAGTTTTATCGCCCTGGTACCACAGCATTTGTCAAGTGCATGAAGGGGCACTTAAAACTCTTTGGGGCGCACTTAAATTCCTTTCACCGCACTGGTTCGCAAAAACCACGACACGACAAGAAAATCGCCTTGATTTTAGAATAATTATATTTTTTTCTAAATCACCTACTAACATACGTTCAATCCGTAGAATCAATAGAAACCAAGTGAAATTCACAATTTGACAACATCAATCTCTTATCTAACATCAATAAGTACGATTACTATAAAATAATATACTGCGTACTGATTAGGTAATTGCATCATAATTTCGATTCCAAAATTAGGCTAGAATAATAATTTAAAGAGTATGAAAATGTACCATCTTATGGACGAAAAGGGCATTTCCCAATCAGGACGTATACAAAGATATGAGCCAGACTGAATAGAATACAAATCTTTGGAAATACTATTAAAAACCACTATTTAAAGCATAAGCAGAAAAGTTTATAAATTGAAAAACTAGAACAATGGATTATTATCTTTCACACAATTCAATATGGCTCATATTTCATCCAATTTTGCTATAAATCATCTGATACATAACTAATCACAACAATGATACAAAGTATTTGTTGAAACACAACCAACGTTGAGTCCCGCATCGTTACTGACTTTAAGGCAACAAGTAAGGCTTATTTGGTTTACGCAGAGAAATAACTTACATATGTATTTCTTTGACAAAGACGCTACAATTTCATCAATTAAGTTTAAAATTGTCAGAAATTGTTCTTACTCGATTTGTATCGGTTGGTTTCAGTGGCGGATTTGCAGTCTTGGCCGACCTAGGCCCCAGGCCATGCGTCGCCCCTTCTCAGTATCCATCATATAGACTAGATACATAATGGATTTACTTTATTGCCAACTTTTATCTAAATCGAAATGAGAAATTGATTCTTCTTTTTCTTTTCCTAAATATATAAAACTAAGCACGGAAGATACTATACGTTGCGTTGCGGTTCAGTCCGCCAGCGCCGTAATAATGTGCCGCCTTTTAAATATTTAGGTATTTTGCATTTGATATATTTCTTGCTATTATATCAGCCATTTTTTGTCACGATTAGCCGCCCCTAATATTTGCCGCCCTAGGCCCGGGCCTACTGTGCCTTATGGCAAATACGCCACTGGTTGGATTGATGAAAATGGTCGCATCCTTATCAAGAAAAATATTCGATGTACAAAAAAAAACATTTATATTTGTAAGACATCTAACATTGAAATACAATAATCCACATTGATATAAATATTCGTATACCAACTACACATAAATGTAACATTTAAATACAACATCAATTAGACTAAAGATAAACACTGATTTATATATTGAAAATTAGCATATTTTTTAACGTGGTTAAGAACACACTTAAGTGTACTAGGGTGAAAATCTTGGAATCTAGGTAAAACGGCTGCTTTTTATCTAACAATTATTATACACCAAAGATTTGAAAAATCTCAGGGTAGAGTGAGACAGCATTATACTTCTATAAATGAGTGAATGAGCAAAAATAGTTTTGAAACTGCCTTTTATACACTTCTATCTGTTTCGAAAACCATTAAACTTACTAATTTGCAAACGTATGCGATATAATATTATATTCATAATATTTACTCTACAATAAATGATGAATAAATCTATGAAATAAATAAACGCTGTAATATTGAGATCATAAAATAAACTAAGCCATTTACGGAATTTTAAATTCCAGAAAACACTATTGTCAGCCATTGTTCATATATTTAGTTACTGGCGTGAATGCTGAATTTAAACTAATCTTAAACACTGATTATGTACATGCATACTATTAATAAACAATGCATATTAAATATCTACGCAGCCTACCACAAACAACTCTTAAAATCAACTTTTATCAAACGCCTTTACGTCTCAGTGCTGACGGCAATAGGGCACGACCTCGGTGGACGTGCTCTATGAGTTAATGCCATGGGTAGAGATACCTGTTCATCAGGTGGGCCATAAGATTGCTCCATCACATTTCTCATCAGAAATCGACTTCATGGCCAATTTGCTGAACCGATTTTGTTGAATTTTCTATGGGACCAATCTGGAAGTCCATCCAGAAAAATAAAGTATTTTTCAAATCGGTTCTGCGATAACATAAAAAATAATCCTCATTTTTTTATTTGAAGTCAACTATAAATACACCAATAGTCTTCTCTAACCTATTTGATCAATAATCAAGCGTAATAAAATATACAACTACGAATTGACGCTCGAAGTTTCTTTGGTTTAATCAAACTCTTGCGGCTACGTCTCAATTTCCACGACATCGGTTTTATATATGTACAGTGAATAATGAGAACTTATTTACATTTAGAACATATAATTTTACATTAGTAGAATTGAACCGAAAGATTACTTTTACTACTCGTCGTTTCCTACATAGACCCTGATCACTGCGTGTGAAATCCAATCATATGTACAGCGTTCTTAAAACTATTATTTACACTACAATGACCTAAGTACATAACTGTACTACTCTTGGTCTTAATAAAAAAATCCAATTTTAAGCTTTCCGTACCACAAAAACATAAAAAAACTTGTGCGTGTTACATAAAAAAAACATTTTCTAACTGCGATCTCCTGCTGAGAATTTGGATGCACATAAATATGTACATAATGTAATAAAAAAATGATTTTTAGTTAAGGACAAGACAGAAAAGTGACTCAGAAAACTCGGTGCCGCATTATTGTCAAATACAGCAAGAAACAGAAAATAACCTTTGAACGAGAAAATGTTATAAAACGTTAGTAGAACTCTACAAGTTAGGTAGGTATCTACATACTACTAAACTATGGTACGGTTATACTGACATAGTTCAATCATTTCACGAAGAGACCGGTGATTCTAGCTGATTGAACAAGCATATGGCCCACCTGATGTTAAGTGGTAACCATCGCCTATAACAAAGCATTGCCTCGTAGGTCACGCACGTCAGGAACGTGCCCAATCATGCACTGCCTCGCGTCCACTAACTTGAGGCATACAAATGTTTAGCCTCACGTGCCAGTAATTTCACCGACACCCTTCAAACCGAAACACAGCAATGCTGCTTCACGGCAGAAATAGGCTGATTGTTTCATCTACGGAATAACGCTATTCGTCCAATAAAAAATATCTGTCCTTGTCTTTGACAAGCCTAAACAAGAGATGGATATATTATTATCTGACAGAGATACATTTACTTTTAGACTACAAAAATAGCCTGTAAGAAACAAAAAGCAAAGATTCACCCGTCTTCGTGAAATGTATTAAAAACCTTATTCTACATATACAAAGAGTAAAATATCTACAGCCTAAAAACGCAGTGCAACCGTAAAAAACAACTAATTTCATTTACAAGTCGTTAAAGTACTAAACAGGTATTTTGCATCTATTTTAGATGATTTTATATAACGTCAGGGGCAACTAGTGTTTACTCATGGCCCTAATTACGGGACGCTATAGTGCCTGGGACATGATTTTCGATGGTATAGGCTTAACCAACACCTATACCATCCTGACAGATTAGTTAGCCTAATCCACAGGAAAGACATGGTTAATAGTGTGGAGCTGACTAAGCCTCAAATCATATCATTGCAAGTCGCTGTTAACACATCGAAATATTGCCGGTTTTCAATGGTTAGAATATTAATTTTCATCTGATTTTGATTCGGTAAATAACTTATTATGAAACACGTAATTCCTATGCTAATCTTATGATTTAGTACTTATAATAATTTTTAATTGAAAGCAAGATAATTTACAGTACGCATCACTAAATAGACACAACCAGTGCAAATTACAATAAATATGTATCGTTTAGTTTTTTATACAGAAAAAAATGACTAAATGACGTGAAACTACACTATTTTTGCCTTTGGTTTATTTAACTAATCGAAAAATTACAAAATTATTTGAGCAATGATAACAAATGCATGAAAGTATGCAGTAAGAAATGCAATGTCGTGCATTTGAAGGCGATTACAATATAAAATAACAGCTATAAAACATCTTAAGACCTAGCCACATCAAGACGGATAACACACCGATCTCTGATAACATGACGATACAAGTATCGCTGTGTTATCGCCATGATGTGGCCATGTCTAAGAGTACCACGTGATAGTTGAAAATTTATGGGTATCAAATGTTTAACAAATTCAAGTTACATTTTTACGACGAACTTTCGACTATAAGACGTGGTAATCTTCAAATAATAAAGTGTTTATACCGTGATTAATGCAAATGATTTATTATACATGGTCAACAGTACGATGTGCATCTAATGTAGGTATGTTTTGCTATTGCGAATTAATATTTCCTCAGTGATCGAACATACCCATGCTATGATTATCGAAACCCATAGAATACAGGTAGAAAGGCAATCATGTGCCGTTTATATGGAAGCCGCTGTCGCCAGTTTTACATTTACACTATTTTATTTAAAATATCACTTTAAGCATAAGCATTCTAAGAAAAAGGAAGGAAGGAGGATGTAAGGAAAGTATTTCTATTCAACTTGTCGCTTCTTGTACGAAAAGTAATTATTAAAATAGGGCATTATTCATTTTAAGACTCCCGTAAAAACGGCTGAATTTTTATGGAGAAGGAAGTACATGCCCATGCATTTTGGCGACACTTTTCCGGCCACATTTTTTTATATAGATAGCTAAGCATTTGGCTGCCATCACACCTGATGGAAAGTGAGGATGCAGCTTAAGATGGAGCATGCTAAGCTATAATCCACCTGTACTCTTGTCTTAAAAATTCCTAAATGCCCTTCTTCTATGTCCTGTGTTCTACCAGCTACTTCGTGATTCAATGTTTCCTAAACTCTAAAACATTCTAGAACATCAATAGTAATTGGAAACGCCTACCTTTTACATAGACCCATGAATAATGATCCTGTATACATTTCATATATAATTAGTAATTATGACTACAACCTCTGCAAGGGTTCAAACATCAATGAGGGGATAGTGATTTCCTCCATCGACCAGTGAGGATCTAGTCAGCGGTCTTGGCCTTCTTGCTTTCGGGTTCGTCCTCATCTTCCTCGTCCTCCCAGTCCCAGTCCTGGTCTTCATCGAGGCCTTCCACGCGGTTCTCTTCGTGGTTCTCTTCGTCTTCTTCGTCTTCCTAGAATAGAGATTAGTAATTTTAATTTATATATTATTTGACTGCCCTCTTAGCTCAGTTGGAGAAGCTCTGCATTCTGCGCCGTAGTTCGTGGATTCTATCCCCACCGAGATCAAATATTTATGTGATGAACATAATGTTACAATATAATATATGTACATAGAGAAAAAACATCTCTGTCACCACACAAATATTTTTTCTCGTTGAAGATCGGACCCACGACATACGGCGCAGAAGGCCGAGCTACTATCAACTGAGCTGAGAGGCCAGACTGGCTAATTACTGATGTCAGATTCGCCAAAGCAGCTATTTTCAAGCCTGACAAAATCCGTCAGGGCGTTTGGCGTATGGTGTGTGTCACGGTTGTAGGCAATAAATATTGCACTTCGGCTTTTCTGGTTTCGTAGAGCGCTATCTCTTTCTGACACACTACGCTCTATGAAGCCGAAATTAGCCGATGTGCAATATTTGTTGCTTACTATACCTGCGGGCGGTGCATGACGGCTATGGGCGGCGCGTACGTACCTGCGGGCGGTGCATGACGGCTATGGGCGGCGCGTACGTACCTGCGGGCGGTGCATGACGGCTATGGGCGGCGCGTACGTACCTGCGGGCGGTGCATGACGGCTATGGGCGGCGCGTACGTACCTGCGGGCGGTGCATGACGGCTATGGGCGGCGCGTACGTACCTGCGGGCGGTGCATGACGGCTATGGGCGGCGCGTACGTACCTGCGGGCGGTGCATGACGGCTATGGGCGGCGCGTACGTACCTGCGGGCGGTGCATGACGGCTATGGGCGGCGCGTACGTACCTGCGGGCGGTGCATGACGGCTATGGGCGGCGCGTACGTACCTGCGGGCGGTGCATGACGGCTATGGGCGGCGCGTACGTACCTGCGGGCGGTGCATGACGGCTATGGGCGGCGCGTACGTACCTGCGGGCGGTGCATGACGGCTATGGGCGGCGCGTACGTACCTGCGGGCGGTGCATGACGGCTATGGGCGGCGCGTACGTACCTGCGGGCGGTGCATGACGGCTATGGGCGGCGCGTACGTACCTGCGGGCGGTGCATGACGGCTATGGGCGGCGCGTACGTACCTGCGGGCGGTGCATGACGGCTATGGGCGGCGCGTACGTACCTGCGGGCGGTGCATGACGGCTATGGGCGGCGCGTCGAGGTGCGCGGCCACGCGGCGCTCGATCACGTACGACACGTACTCGTCGTACAGCAGCCGCAGCAGGTGGAACGAACCGAACGACGCCGCCGATCTGCTGAACGCATACACCACATTACCATACACCATACATACACATACACATCTTGTGTACTGAGAGAGGGATGTGCACCGAGTGTTAGTTAATAGAAGGAACAATCGAGCAGCAAGGAAGAAAACGCAGTCCGGCCGACCGGGTTGTGGCGTAGGAGAGAGAGGGAGGGAGAGAGAGCGAGAGGGGGGAGGAAGGATAGAGAGGGACATGCACCTGAGCGTGAGTTCGCGGATGACGAGCGACGAGTAGAAGGACCAGTCGAGCAGCAGCCGGCGCGCGCGCGCCACGTAGTCGGGCCGCCCCACGTGCGGCGTGAGCGCGCCCGACACGCAGCGCTCCAGCCACGCCGCCCATTGCTCCAGCGTGGCGCCGCGACCGAGGGTCGCCTGGGAACAACACAAGTGCTTTGACGGTAGTTGGCAAATTCATCATCCATACTTGGTGTACAAACTGGTTTCCGCAAGTAGACTGCAGGCGGACCAATTTTGCGTGACGCTTCACTCGTGTAGCTTGTGCTATTTTAAGTTATACGTTAAGCCGGTTTCCTCACAATGTTTTCCTCCACCGTTTGAGAGTACTGGCATAGTGCACATACATTTTTCGACAGAAAAACTCATTGGTACACAACTGGATTTGAACCCACGACCTTCGGATCGGAAAGCGGGGCCGCTACCACTAGACCACCAGTGACCTCGGTTTGAAGATAGCATCACAACTGTAATTTTCAAGCGCAGTAGATGTCGTTCAGTCCCCTTCACTTCTGAAGATCATTAGGGCGCTTGTACACGCTAAGAAAAAACGCCGGGTCTACCCAAGAATTCGTATCGTAACTAGAAAATAACTGTGTACACTGCTTGCAGCGGTGCAAGAAAATAGTAGATTGTTATACAAGGGCAGTAAGTGAGCTTTTGCAGAACAAGATCCTTTTTGGCGCCCGTGCGAGCGCAGCTCGCAAAGGGCGCTAATGGATCGAGTGTACCCGAGATATTTAGATGCCTGAGCGAGCAAAGCGAGCGAGGGCAAATATAGTTCGAGGGTGCAATAGCTACTTATGACCGAGGTAAGCATTCTACTTTACATCATTCATGCGAGGTAAATTTTTAACTAGCTGATGGAACAAACATATTATGGCCCACCTGATGTTAAGTGGTAACCATTGCCTATAGCAAAGCATTGCCTCGTAGGTCAAGCACGTCAGGAACGTGCCCTATAATGCACTGCCCTACGACCATCAACTTGATGCATACGGATGTTCAGCCTCACGTGTCAGTGATTTCACCGGCACCCATACCCTTCAACTCGAAACACAGCAATGCTGCTTTTCGGCAGAAATAGGCTTACAATACAACAATAACACAACATTTATACGGGTATGACAAAATGTAATTTTAATTTGAGAAAAATTAAATTACAATAATAATATAAGTATTATTATAATTACACTATTAATTTTATTAAAATTAATAGTAAAATATTTGTATGTACCGGTTGGTATCTGCTAAAACAGTCGTAGACGCACACTTATGCACACATCTGTGAGCTACTATATCTTTTCAGTAAAAAGTTTTCATATCATTTTGTAAGAAAAGAGATTGTTTCACCAAGGAGGTTTGCATAGCTCTTGAACTGTAATGAACCATCACCAAGGAGGTTTGCATAGCTCTTGAACTTTAATGAACCATTACGTATCAAGCATAGTGTGACGGTAAAAGTGATTTGAAAATGGAACACATTTACAATGCACTGGGCTGCACACGCCTACTTACACAGCCTCTTTGCGCTAAAGAAAATCCTATTTACTGAGCATGTATGATGTAAAAATCTTATCTGCGCAAGACACGACGCGGCGAACGTTGTTGCGACAAAATTCTTGTCGTCTACACGAAGAATTTGTCTTGTCTGCCGCAGGAACGGCAAATTTTCTTAGCGTGTACAAGCGCCCTTACTGTTGGTCCAAACATTACACTGTGATAAATTATGCCATAAAAGGCACTTCCTTTTCCGTGTTTACGTGTCGTTGAACTTACTATTGGAACTTAACTTAAAAGCTACGAGTATAAGTCCCAATAGTAAGTATGTGTACCTTGAAGTCAGCCTCCAGTTTGAGTGCGACAGAGGCGGAAGGACACGCGCACGCCCAGGAGGCTTGCTCGCGCACCACGCGGAAATCCACGCGGTTCAAGTCCGTCACCATCTGGAATAAGAGAACAAATTATTATATTCAGCTCAAGCGTTAGAGTGACTTCACGATGAAGTTTTGATTACATTGAGCTGAAACCATGCGGTATAAGGGATAAAGAACTATCAATTCTGTATGTTTTGCATAACAATAAGAAGCACATCTTGGAATGTAATAAATAAAGTGTCCAACGTAAATATTTCGTTGGGTGTTCCCCAAGGATCTACTACAGGGCCCATTTGGTAGAATCGCAAGGATCACTTTGGAACGTCTTAAAGCTAGGTCCCGCCAGCGCGGCCGCCGCCCGCCCCTGCGCACGCACCACCGGCAGCGGCGCATGTTGTTACCTGATGTATCTGATGATGGTTAGTGAGCACGGTGCGCGCCGCCTGCGCGAGATGGTTGAGCGAGGTGTAGCGCCGCATGTTGTTACCTGATGTATCTGATGATGGTTAGTGAGCACGGCGCGCGCCGCCTGCGCGAGATGGTTGAGCGAGGTGTAGCGCCGCAGCGGCGCATGTTGTTACCTGATGTATCTGGTTATGGTTAGTGAGCACGGCGCGCGCCGCCTGCGCGAGATGGTTGAGCGAGGTGTAGCGCCGCAGCGCGCCCGCCAGCGCGGCCGCCGCCCGCGCCTGCGCACGCACCGCCGGCAGCGGCGCGCCGCCAGACCCCGCCGACACCGCGCATTCCACGCTCTTCGCGAAGTTGCGGATCGCCTGACGATAACCAATCATAAATTAGTTAGCGTCGAATTACTGGAAGATAGGCTGATGCAATATATCTCGATTTAAGCAAGGCCTTCGACCGAATGGATCTTGTTTTTTTCCTTGACAAGCTTGTGTCATTCACCTTGACAAGCTGACGTGCGATCTACTCGTTTGAGTTCACGTTAGGGGTAGGTATCCGTAGTTCTCAACCGTTTTGCATCAACACTGCTTACTACATTTGCTGATTACATCGGGAGTGCCCCAAGGTTCAATCTTGGGTCCAATGTTATTCGCTATATTCATCAACGATATCTAAAAATACCTAGCCAACCCCACTTTTGATTTTTATGGATGCACAGCTTTATTGACTTGAAAATCGAAAATAGGTGACCGGACAAACCTGAGTGAGTTGCGGTGGGATTGGGCGCAGGACATCCGGCAGTAACATATCCACGGCACGCTGATACAACTGAGTGTCGGCCGTACGGAGCCAGCGGCAAACGTCTTTCCTGGAACACAACATTTTGTTTATTTAGAACTAGTAACACAAGACACCCTCTCGGAACACCCTCCAGGAACAACGCGCCGTGCTCACTGCTAGTAGTAATACCTGGCGCAGAGCGTGGCGAGCGTGCGGCGACAGAGCACGTCGTCCTCGGCGGAGGAGCGCCGCCAGAAGGCACGGCGCGCCGCCTCCACTGCGCCCGTGTCCAGCGCCGCCACACCCTCCAGGAACAACGCGCCGTGCTCACTACACCAGAACACATACAGGTTATAGAACAACATTAGTAGACGAGGTATAGGATGTGTGTGTGGCGATACATACCGATGGTGGCGGCGCAGCAGCTGCAGCGCGGCGGGCGGCACGGCGTCCCCGGGCGGCAGCACGAGCGCGGGCGGGGAGGGCGCGCTGACGGCGCCGAGGTACTGGCGGTGCGCCACGCTCGCGGCGCCCAGCGGGGAGCCGTCACCACCACCACGCTCGCGGGAACGATCGCTCTCCTCCTGGGTGGAATACTGGGGCTCAATTCTAGACTAGTGACTTTTTTGTCACAAGAACTGTCAAATTCACTAAAAAAAACTGTCAGGTTCTTGTGATATATATCTACCGTGACAAAAAAGTCAAACCTGCTTATCATTATTATCTGCGTTATCATCCGCGCTGTCGCTAGCATCAGGCGCGTGTTGGTCCGAGTTCGGCTTGGCTCTGATCCCGTAGTAATGGTACTTGGAGTTCCCTCGGGTGCCGAGCCGTCGGGTCCTCAGGCCGACGAACACAGAGCGGATGAGCTTGCCGAAGGAAGCCGCGTTGACTGGCTCCAGGTGGTGGATGGAGCAATGCCGGAGGTAGTGAGCGTAGAGAGTCGAACGGGGGAGGGACACGCCTGGGGAAATGGTTATTGTTTAACTTTTGAAACTATCATGGTTTTTAACACTATTTTTATTAACCGACTTCCAATAAAAAAGGAGGAGGTTCTCAATTCGGTTGTTTTTTTTTTTTTTATGTTTGTTACCGCATAACTTCGTCATTTGTGAGCGGATTTGAAAAATTATTTTTTATCTGAAAGGTACTGCTTCCAGATTGGTCCATTTTAATTTTATTAAAATCGGTGTTGCCATTTTTTTTAAATATTTTTTTTAATGTTTGTAACTGCATGCCTCCGTAATTTATGAACCGATTTAGAAAATTATTTTTTTATTTGGAAGGTTATTCTTACGTCCAGATTGTCCCAAACAAATTTGATTAAAATCGGTTTAGCCGTTTGACAATGAAGTCGGTTTCTCAAGTTTTTTAAACTTATAATTATGAAACAACCTAGCATTTCTTTTACTCGTGGACTTCAGTTCAACCGTAATCATGGTGCATGCAACTGTGCCGAAATATCGGAAGTTAACTCAACAAAATTTAATCATGGTACATATCCCGTTGTTTCATAAAAAATATATTATGGTTATTGTATAATAGGAGATTGTTTAAGTCGTTATTTTTAGGGTTCCGTAGCCAAATGGCAAAAACGGAACCCTTATAGATTCGTCATGTCTGTCTGTCTGCCTGTCTGTCTGTCTGTCTGTCTGTCTGTCTGTCTGTCTGTCCGGCCGTGTCACAGCCATTTTTCTCCGAAACCATAAGAGCTAGACTGATGAAACTTGGAGAGTAGATGTATTCAGTGAACCGCATTAAGGTTTTTACACAAAAATAGAAAAAAAACTATAAATTTTGGGGGTCCCCATACTTGAAACTGAAACTCAAAATTTTTTTTTTCATCGAACCCATACGTGTGGGGTATCTATGAATAGGTCTTCAAAAATTATGTTGAGGTTTCTAATATCGTTTTTTCTAAAACTATAAATTTTGGGGGTCCCCATACTTGAAACTGAAACTCAAAAATTTTTTTTTCATTGAACCCATACGTGTGGGGTATTTATTTATGGATAGGTCTTCAAAAATGATGTTGAGTTTTCTAACATCGTTTTTAGGGTTCCGTAGCCAAATGGCAAAAACGGAACCCTTATAGATTCGTCATGTCTGTCTGTCTGTCTGTCTGTCTGTCTGTCTGTCTGTCTGTCTGTCTGTCTGTCTGTCTGTCTGTCCGTCCGTATGTCACAGCCATTTTTCTCTGAAACCGTAAGAGCTAGACTGATGAAACTTGGCGAGTAGATGTATTCTGTGAACCGCATTAAGATTTTAACATAAAAATAAAAATAAAACTATAAATTTCGGGGGTCCCCATACTTGAAACTGAAACTCAAAAATTTTTTTTTCATCGAACTCATACGTGTGGGGTATCTATGAATAGGTCTTCAAAAATGATGTTGAGGTTTCTAATATAGTTTTTTTCTAAACTGAATGGTTTGCGCGAGAGACACTTCCAAAGTGGAAAAAAGTTGGTCCCCCCCCCCCTCTAACTTCTAAAGTAAGAGAATGATAATACTAAAAAAAATATATGTTGTACATTATTATGTAAACTTCTAACGATTTTTGGTTTGAACGAGATCTAGTCAGTAGTTTTTTTTTTATACGTCATAAACCGTAAACCGCAATTTACCTTTCGACGAACTACAAGAACCTTATTATGTTACATCAAGTAACATAATATAAAGGTTCTTGTACGGAACCCTTCATGGGCGAGTCCGACTCGCACTTGGCTGCTTTTTTTCTAAACTGAATAGTTTGCGCGAGAGACACTTCCAAAGTGGAAAAAAGTTGGTCACGAGATCTAGTCAATAGTTTTTTTTTATACGTCATTAATCGTAAACCGCAATTTACCTTTCGACGAACTACAAAAACCTTTATATTATGTTATTTGATGCTACGGAACCCTTCATGGGCGAGTCCGACTCGCACTTGGCTGCTTTTTGTCTTTGTCTATGAGAAAATGTGATGGTTACACCTGCTTTCATGGCATTGCGCTGCGTTCATCACTTTGAGACAAAGGCTTACCTGCTTTCATGGCATTGCGCTGCGTTCATCACTTTGAGACAAAGGCTTAGCTTATGGTGTTGTAAGATTTTTTTTATTTTCATAAAATTATCACGTCCTGGGCGATTGTGTAATTCTGTTGCAATCAAAATGTTTATACTAACAAATAAAATAATACACACCTGCAAGGGATCTCATCACTTACCCTCAGCGGTTTCGTAGTGGTCGAGTAGCCACTGCACAGTGGCGGGCGGCATGCGAGGCGCCGCGCCCGGGGACGCCGGCGGCTCTGTCTCCTCGCCTGACACCTGGGGACAAAGGTGGATAAGCCAAACCCACAGGGACAGACGACACGGCTCACTTGCTAGTTAGGAGTCCGGTTAATGTACGGCCAGTTAATGTACGCACTGTTAAAACGATGCCACTATTTTCCCACTGGAAAATTGTAAAGTCCTATGTACACTGTCGCAGATTAATATTTTGATAATTATTATTTCTATCTAGCGATGAATAATTGTACTAAACAGGCAGCCCCTTTGAGGTTATTGGGAAAAAAAAACATTCTCATGCACTGCGGCGGCCGCTACCACGGCACGCTCGCTCTGCTCGCTCGCCTTGTGCGTAATTATTATGGTTCTCACATAACCAAACCAATCCTAGTCGGATCTGCCCTATAAAGTATCAAGGACAAGGTATAAGTATCCAGTGCCAAACAAAAAAGTAAATGATCGTGTTTAAATTGCTTCAGTGTGCATGTAGACATAGACATAGACATTTATTTATTTACTACACAAGCACACAAAAACCAGTAAAATACAAGGTAAAATACATGTGGCTTAACTGGCATCGTAATAACAGTGTGTACAATAACATGATGTACATTATCGCCTCCCGCTAGTAGCCACAAAGTACAGTAGAAAGACGATCATGCGCAATTTTATATTCTCGCGACAAGTCCATGTGACTCTAGGCTTGGTTAGGTTAGGTAACAAACTTATGGTTTAAGTTTCCATAAAAATTTAAAACTGTAGATTAACAGTAGTCAATGATCAAAAAACTAAACAATGCATTTATTTATTATTATTTACGAAGACTACACGTTTACCAACATTTCAAAATGCCTTTTTAGTAACAGTTACTAAAAAGGCACACATAGTTTTTTAGTTACAGTTTTCTTCAACTTAACCCAGTTTGCAGTAAATAAAGACCAATATAAAAGCCAACCAGAGTTATTTCAGTGTTTAATAAAAGTTAAATATAAGTGGAAACTTTTAATAAGCCTGAAGTATCCATCCTCTTTTTGTATCCAATTTTTAGCTGTAAGTTTTCCTAAGAAAATAAAAATAAAATAAATTATACTCTCATAGCCCATAAATGGTAAAATCAATGTGTATGTAAATCGAACAAGCTATGTATAGCCTCAGGCATGTTCGCAGATGCGCGCACGTACTCGTTTGACGCCATCTGGCGGAAAAAAACGGCCTCACTATTGAGCAGAATGCGCGAGAGCAACAACAGCATCCTAAAAGAAATTTCATCCAATTATGCCTGTCCTCTGGTGTGGAAGCTCGCCCAGAGGACCAAATCTGTTTTAGCTATTAAGTACTAACCCCTAGCCTTAAGTTTTATTAACACTATTGGACTATCTAAGTTGTCTTGAAGAGCGGGTCGTGCGAAAATTTGAGATGCGTTTTAAAAAAATTCATAATTAAATAACTAAGTGACATTTTAAAAATCGCAAAAGGACTAATTGTAGACTATACATTTGAGATTAATTCGAATTTAAGTGTGTTAAAAAAATATACTATTTAACATGACATTCTATTTAACGCTGACATACGATTTTCATTAGCGTTAAATAGAATGTCATGTTAAATAGTATATTTTTTTAACACACTTAAATTCGAATTAATCTCAAATGTATAGTCTACAATTAGTCCTTTTGCGATTTTTAAAATGTCACTTAGTTATTTAATTATGAATTTTTAAAAACGCATCTCAAATTTTCGCACGACCCGCTCTGAATAAAAAACTATATTATTATTATAGCAGCAGTGTTACGTACCACGACACCGTAAGCGGTATAGTCGGCGGAGGCAGCCCCGCCCCACGCCCCGTCAGCGTCGCCAACCGCGTCGCCGACAGACGCCACGCCGTACACGGGGTATGAACGAAGCGTCTCCCTACGACGAAACAACACTATATCAATACAATACAATTATACTATTTTTATGAAACAACGGGATATTCACCATGATTAAATTTGTATACCAATAGTAGTCTCGGATCCAATAAAAGAGTGCGAAAGAGGGTAGATCGATTTATCTGCCAATAACATTTCTTTTACTCGTGGACTTCAGTTCAACCGTGATCATGGTGCATGCAACTGTGCCGAAATATCGGAAGTCAACTCAACAAAATTTAATCATGGTACATATCCCGTTGTTTCATAAAAATTGTGATAATAACCATGATAGTTTCAAAAGTGAATACAATAATATTTATTTTATTATTATGTTAGGAGAGACAACAACACAACAATATCAATACAATACAATTTTTTTGTATAGAGAAAGACTACATAATAATACAATACAATATTTTTTATTTTCCAAAAAAGGTTAACAAATATAAAAAAAAAAACATTGTCATATCATAAGGACCACTTTGAAACGCCTTAAAGCTAGGTAAGCCTATGTGCCAGTTCCACGCGATTAAGACTAGGCGAACAGGCAACAATCTACAGTAAAAACGTACAGACTAGAGAGCAAAAACTATTCTAAAAAGACGACGCGTTTTCTATTTCTTTTATGCGAAAAACGTCGCGAAAAATCCTTTTCAGAATAAGTGAAATAAAAAAATACATAGTTTGCAGCTTAAAGTCTTTTTAAGTCAGCTTAAAAAAGTGGCCTCAGTAGCTGGACTTAATCTATAGAAATAAACTTTCCTGAAAACTCAGAAATTCAAAATGGCGCCGACCAAACCGCAGAGCATTTCGAACAAAGAACGACGCAATATCTAAGGCCCCGTATTTAGAAACAATGCTTGAGTCTGAGTCGAGATAGATAGATAGATAACTCTTTAATGATTACAATGACACACAAAGTAAGTAGAATACAATTTTTAGCTTAAAAATCACACACATATAAGTCACAGTAATAAAATGGGCAGCCTTATCGCTAACAGCGATCTCTACCAGGCATCGAGCCTCAAGCAGAGATTTTTTGACAGTTCTCCATTGAAAAGTATCAAAAACTATGCTTGAGGCTCGACTTAGACTCAAGTGTATTTGAATAAAGGCTTATAACGTCTTGAATACTGAAAAGAATGCAGATTTATTTTGAAAAGAAGGACAATATTAGAATAAAGATTGTCAATGATCAATTGATATCGTTAGAAGGGAATCATACAGCGTATGATTATGCAATTATATGTAATTTTCTACCGTAGGTGGGCGACATTATCGAGGGTATTATAACTCAAAGCCACTTGACGTATTATATATACCTTTCTTCTTACAAAATTATGATGTTTTGGCATTGGAGTATTTTATCGACTTCAAACAAGGGGGTCATCAGATACTTAATGCAACTCTTCAATTTGAACAAATACAGTTATTTTTCTTATTCTTCTCAGTCGCTTCACTTTTGTCAAAGTGGTCGTGGTCATCATGAATATCTTATGATTTCTTTTTATCAGGGGCTGTGGCACGCCTCACGATATCTCGCCACTTTCCTCTATTTCAATTATTTTTATTCGACTTCAAATAAAAAAGGAAAGTATTTTTTCCGTTGTATTTTTTATGTTTGTCACTGCATACCTCCTTCATTTATGAACCGATTTAGTAGTCTTTTTTTATCCGGAAGATTATTACTTCCACATTTGTCCCATAGATATCACTTCAAAAACGATTCAACCTTCACACAGTTTTTAACTAATGCGATTTACAGTAATTCGGTTCACTTGTTGTTTGCTCTCTGCTCTGTTTTTATAATCCTTAAGTTTTATTCTACACGGCTTAACTGGTTTCCGTAAATAAGTAAACTTCTTAGAAACATATTGACTTACAACTAAGAACTAAGTATGTATGTATACTTAGACTAAACCATGTATATGAGATTTGTAAGGTTCTTTGTTTTTAAATAAATAAATAAATTTATCAGTCCAGTAAAAAAAAAAACCTTGAAGTCTGTTTTTCAAGTTTTGTAAAGTTATATTATGACTTACATAGCTTGATGTCCTTGCGCGTATATCTCCTGCGGTTCTGTGACATACTGCACATGGTAGTTGACTCCATTCGTCCCTTCACCTGTCACCAAATAAACAAATAATTATAATCCACTTTTTTTATGAACACCCCCGAAATGTTAAAGTTGTTCCAAAATAAAATGATCAAATGTTTGAGCTGGCAGCTTTTTAGGAGATGATAACCCGAAATTATTTTTTCTCAAACATGCTTGGATTTGAGCATTCTTTGAGATGAATCTAAATTGCTGGACTGGCCAAATACTGGCAACTAAGGTGGCAACTTATCTTACTTTTTATTTTCAAGTAAGATCTGCTTAGGTAATAACTTAATAAGCCTAAGTAAGGTTTTCTAAGTAGCAACTTAGTTTTAATTTCCGCATATTATTTGAGAAAAGTATAATACAAGCAAGTACATACAAGCAAGCAAAAGTTGGCTAAAACCTTGGAAAAATGGACCTAATTGTAGTTTAATTTACAAATATGCTTTTTGCTAAGGAAAAGGTAGCATCGATTCATAATGATTTGTAAGTATACACACCAAAATATTGTTAATGTTATGAATTAAGTAATAGTTAAGATATTGTAAAATACTAGAATATGAAAACTGTGTTCGATGTCGTAAATAGTATTCTTCTATATTTTTATAATTCAAGTTACACGAAATAAACTATTACATTATTTTTTTAAACTATTAATCAAAAAACCGTAAATCATTTTCACTTAATAAAATGGCGCGCGTTTCCGTACGACAAGCACAAAGACCTAAGTCAACGCCTCCCGTTTAATAAAAAAAATCATAGGTAAGGTATATAGACGATTGTTTAACCTATAGAAAGTTTAAGCACCAAAAGTCGAACTCAAAAGATCAATCGAGTTTACACAAGTGGTAGCACGCCCTCCGAGGACAAAGGCACAATAAAACACCAATTAAAATCACCTCAGTAGGTGAAGCCATGTGAATAAAGCCATGTGCGTTTTATCTTGAACACTGACAGTTGCTTTTCTTACAGAAATCACATTTTCTTTACAAATTAGAATTTCGAGGGACCACTTTCACAAAATTGGAAACAAATGATAACAAGCAACAAAATGAAAAGACGATATAAGTTCCTGCATGGTCAACTGAACAGATAAGTCAATGTAGTCTTTTGTTTTGCAGCTAGTGTTCACTGTCAAATGCCAAGATAGAATGCAAAGGCCCAGCCAGACTCACAAGGGTAGTAGGAACGGTAGCGAGGCACCTCCATAGCGGCCGACGTCTCCCAGGCAACTCGCATCTTCCGGAGCAACACAGCATCCTATACCTCTGTCTCCCTCACTCTATGTACATGGATCCTCTCGCTCTAGTATATAACCGCCCCCACCTGTGTTGGCTTCGTCACGCCTATTGCTTTGAAATCTAAATTGAGCTTTATGGCGTTGAAATGAAATTCAAAATCTATCGATCAAAACTCAAGTAATCTAGGAGTAGGCAGGTATAGAAATCCAAGTGACTTTTTAGCAGATGGAGAAAGAACCAGTGTGCTACACTTTATGCATAACATTCATGTGTAGTTCGATAAGGTGAAGAAACAACTAGCAAGTAGCACGATAGATCGCAGTGAAACCTCCACAAATAGAAAGGAAAATTTTTGATATACAGGGTATAAAAAAATTGTAGACTTTTTTACATTAATTAGACCATGCTTTGGCTACAACCTCACCTGGCGGTAAGCGACGATGTAGCCGCCAATGAAGCAGGATGGTCTAGAAGACACCTATTCACATAATAGATGATCGATAGGCTAGCAACTTTGCGACGATGAGTTAGACTTTAGATTTTAGTCTGCACCATGTGTTGCTCATCAGCCTAAAAGCTCTTCGTTCAATCGAGTCTAGGGCAGCAAGCTGGTGTTTGGCAGAGCCGTCCCACAGGTAACAGCAGTACTCAATACAAGACCGGACTTGTGCTTTGTAAAGGCTAAGAAGCTGTCCTGGTGTGTACCGCCTTACGTTTAAGATGGCAAGATTCATGTAGGCTGTTTTAGCCTTAGACTCAGGCATTTTGACCTAGGATGTGAATTTCTGACTGTCTTAAGCTTAAAGTAAAAGTCTAGACAGCTGAAAGTGTATTTTATACCCGTCATAACCAATAAGGTAGGCAGGCAGGTACCCGGTATGGACCGCCTTAAACGAGTTACCAAACACAGATTACTTATTAATCAAGGATTTTATTCACATTGAGTGGTTTAGATATTCCTTGCCTATATTATTTTCAAAATGGTCTTTGCTGTCAGAAATATTTAATTTATAGTTCCGCCCAAAAACGCAATGAGTTACCCATATAAATTAATTGCTCATACTAAATTTATTTACACAAAGAAACTTACAATTAAACAAATATTTACAAAATGTACAAAATACACAAGAAACAGTTGAGCTATCTGCAGATCGTTACAATAAATACAATTATAATTATACAATTACAATCATACTAAATGAACTAATTAACCTAATTATTTTTTACTTTAATTCTGAACCTGGGATATAAAAAAATAACTATCTTTTGTTTAAATCAATTTGTTAATAAATTAATAAATTAATTTAATTTGTTTTTTTTTTATCTTTTGTCGTCTTTTTTTAACCGACTTCCAATCAAAAAGGAGGAGGTTCTCAATTCGGTTGTATGTTTTTTTTTTTTTTTTTTTAATGTTTGTTACCGCATAACTTCGTCATTTGTGAGCCGATTTGAAAAATTATTTTTTTATCTGAAAGGTACTGCTTCCAGATTGGTCCCATTTTAATTTTATTAAAATCGGTGTTGTCATTTTTTTTAAAATATTTTTTTAAATGTTTGTAACTGCATGCCTTCGTCATTTATGAACCGATTTAGAAAATTATTTTTTTATTTGGAAGGTTATTTATACGTCCAGACTGTCCCAAACAAATTTCATTAAAATCGGTTTAGCCGTTTGGCAATGAAGTCGGTTTCTCAAGTTTTTTAAACTTATAATTATTTGTTTTTACGGTCAAGACGCGTACGAAAGTAACGTACAGTCCTTTTTAAGTTTTCGCGTCTTTCTACACCCTGTATTACATTACTCACCCCCACCTATTTTGATTTTGTAAGCGATATTAGCAAACTTTCCTTTGTGATCTATTTCACAAGCAACATTAATGAGGGGATTCGAGACTATAATTGAGAGACACGTGGCGCCCAGGTAATATGAGATACTCAGCTGAAATCACGGTAAATTAAGTTAGAAAAAAATCATCATCATCATCTTCCTGCCCTTATCTTATAGGGTCGGCACAACAGTTTTTCTTTTTCCACACCTACTACCTCTTTCATTCGTCATCTCAGTGCTCACAATTTTTTGACGTGACAACGTCTTATAATTCGATGGAGCCGGCTGCACTCACGAAAAAACATGAATCATGCGGCGTTACCTCACTCTGAGGCGTTCCATTTAACGATTTTTTTTTTGCTCATGTCATGTTTCAAGTCCATCCATCTTTTCTCTGGCCTACCTCTTTTGTAAGCATCATCTTCAACCCCTACGGAATAACGCTATTCAACGAATAAAAAATGTCAATCCTCGTTTTTAATAAGCCTAAAAAAGAGATGGATATATTTTCATTGACGATAAGTTTATCTGTAGATGGAAAAAATTGCCTTAAATCCATTTTATAATCAAACCAATCGGCAATTTAGAAACCAGTTAATTTAAACCATTATCAAGATATAAAATAAAATATATAATATTTGTATCATACATTCATTCATTACAGATGTTTGTTCTCTGTCTGGATGTTTTATTGTATTCTAAGTATTTACAAAAAAAATATTATCTATGCTATCTGTACCCCAAGTCCGAGTTTTGCTACCACATTTCGTTGCCAAATGTTATTTTCGTTTCGCTCACGTGTCTCTGTCTTTTGTAGGGAGAAAAGATGAGACAGCAAAAATATTTTACGTAGCTAGAGTTGTTGTCTCATAATTTTTCCATGCAAAAGAGAGAGACAAGTAGGCGAAACGAAAACAACATTTGGTAACGAAAAGTTGTAAATGCACTGGGACTTTGGGTACTGGTACCCACAGTACAACAAGTTTAGCGTTGTGTGAATTGTCTATAATATTTCTTTCTTTCTTGTATTAAATCAAAGCCAAATGGTTTTTATTTTATTTACAGTCAAGGATGATTTCAAAACGTATAATAGTTCCACGAAACCAAGCCCAGGTTCCTCTTACCATACATCCAGGGTCGCCTTTCCATTTCACCCGATCGATGCGTCTAGTCGCGCCCAAACAACCCTATATACCAGCAGGTACATAATGGAGATTAGGAAAAATACATAAACCGGGACGACACGCGCCTGCCATCAAAGGTAGCCAAGCAGGTGAATTATAGTTCTAACAAAAGGATCCTCCATGGTATAAACTCTACAAATGCTCCCTTGATAATGTACCATTGATAATGATCACTCAGGTAGATAATCCATAGGGGCATTTGCAATTATTCGGCGATATTAAATTTTTTTCTACGTCAAAGAATTAGAGTTCAAATTGGAGTGTAAAATGGGGTGTATTTTAATATGGTATCAGTTTGACAGGTGCGGATAATCAGATAGAGATACGTCAGAGGGTTATTTGTTTGGTCAGTTCATCAAAGGTTTGGGAAGTCTTTAAAGATTTGTTATTGTTAGCTGCAACCCAAGGCTTAGAGGAAGTAAAATAAGAAGCCTGTTACAACCGTGGGGCAACCGAAAACAACTGACAACTGCGATTTAGTTCCCACAACTTGACGGACGATTTTTTATCGTAAATCTCGTAAAAGTTTAGAGTAGATTCATTCTTTTGACAGGCATCACGGCTCGGTAGTAACGCTGCCTTCTACGCTGTAGGCCGTGGGTTCGATCCCCGCCGATGACAAAATATTCATGCGGTGAACATGTTTGTTCTCTGTCTGGATATTATTTTATTGTATTCTAAGTATGTATTTACAGAAAAAGTATATAAGTATTATATCAGCTATCTGATTCCCTACATACATGCTCTGCTTAGTTTGGGGCTATAAAGTGCTGTGGATTGTCCACAATATTCTAGTTGCAACGCAGTTTAGCCTTGGTCGCAACATAGTTTAGTCTTGGTCGCATCGCAGTTTAGTCTAGGTTGCCCCAAGGTTTAGCAAAAAAAAGGACTTGCTTTCGTAGTCGGTCGACTCTTCTTTCAATACCCGCTCCGGTTTCATTGCCTTGGTCACTGTTGGTACACCACACAACACAATACATAGATAAATATCAAAGTACTGTGCAAATAAAAAAAAGTGCAAATACCTACTTCATGCTTTTTCAAAGATATCAACTACGTATCAACAAAAGTGTCTGTAACTATATTAATAACTTTAATTTCCTGGTGCATAAATGAAAATTACTCATGCAAGTTCATAATAGACTAACAAAATATAGCTTATCTACCCAAAAGCAAGAGCAAATTCTGTAATTCTAGTTTAACAGGTTTACTCCCAATAATAGTGCCACCAAATCATCCGCCAAATACAGAGGGCGCCACCATCCAAAATTGTAAAGAAAAGATAACAATTAACTGTATAGCGTCATTGGATATTGGTCACTGTTACCACGTCTTATACAAAACCCGCTGAAAAAACGAGCTAATAATACAGAAAACTAAGAAGCCACCACCGCAGAACGCTTGCAAGGCTTGAAAAACGGAACAAATGAGCTGGTGGCACTATTAACAGAAACATTTAACAGCTAAACATAAATAGCTTAAACCAGCTAGTTTTAGCTATTAGGTTCAATAACTTACTAGCGACAGTGATGAAAGTGTGCTGGGCCTCGGCATTAGGACTCGACTGTCCTGAACTGTCTCCATTGACGCCGTTTACTTCCACCACGGTGCTGGACACCTGAGGATATTGAAAAGAAGATAAAATAAAGTGTTATTCATTCTTCTAAATTCTACTTCTTATCTAGTCACTGGTTCTTTTAAAACAGTGGTGAAAGGATTTTAAGTGCGCCTCGGAAAGGCTTTCGTGCACCATTCATTTAAATCGTATAAAATATGTATTTTCTTGAATCCCAAGGATCACTTTGAAACGTCTTAAAGCTAGATGAGTCTTATGTGCGGTTCCGACAGAAGTAGAGTATTATAACTAGCTTATAGACAGACTTGTAGTCAACACGCTTGGCAAACAGATTGGTGACCACACGTGTTTGTGCTTTGCAATCAAAAATAATAAATAATGCATTATTTTCCGTAAAAAGTTGGGTAAGTAATAGGATATAGTCGGTGCAACTGCTCGTTTTACGCGGTCCTTTTTGCTGCGCACGAGTAAGTTGTGGTTTGAACTGCCTTCTACGGTTTTCCGTCAGAGTTTCGACATGAGGCCCTTCAAAGGCTGGTCTATCTCTTTTTAAGCATGTGGCTATGGGCGACGGTGACTGCTTTCCATAAGGTGAACCGTTTGCTCGTCTGCCAGCGAGAGGATAAAAAATCTCGGACTTATGGAATAGGTAGGCACAAAATCCCTATGTAGGTATGGTACCCATTTTAAAAGGGACTGGAGCTTGAGAGAGAGCAATAAAGATATTTTTTATATAACTAGCTGATGGAACAAGCATATGGCCCGCCTGATGTTCAGTGGCAACCATCGCTTATAACAAAGCATTGCCTCGTAGCCTCGTAGGTCACGCACGTCAGGCCCTACGATGCATCCATAAACTCGAGGCATACCGATGTTTAGCCTCACGTGCCAGTAATTACAGAAGATGAAGATACGCTACTGCCTCCTTGACACCCCATGCGTTATTGAAGATACCTGCTGAATGGCGTGCTGCAGTTGTATGGAGTCAGGTAGCTCTGGGATCACGATCAGATCGCGAACTGAATTTGGAGACGTTCCGCCCGCGCCATTCTGTGCAAAGATAAAAAAATAATATGCAATTAAACCACATAACACTACTTAGCCCCTAATAAAGCATAGCTTGTACTATGGGAAACAGATAGCTGATATAATATTTTTTTTATATAAAACCCAGACAAAAAACACCGCATAAAACAGCAGCACATAAAATAAATCAAATGCAAATTTTTTGGCAGTTCAAAGTTTTAAAATATATTTTTGTCACTCAAACCATCTAAATAAGTTTTCGTTAATTATTAGTATATTAATATTATGTAGGTCAGTTCAGAGGTCAGTGACTCAGTCAGACCTAAGAACTCATTCCTATTGCATGAATACCGTCGTCGTTCTAGACTTGACATTTAGAGTAAATGTTACGAAGCCTAACCACTAGTTTAATAATCTAGTAGTTTTGTTCCGTTCCAGGTATTCTCAATAAGGGGTTTGGCCAATAGGGGAGAGGCAATAACACGCGATCTAATAAAAATGACAAATGCAAAGCTGATATTTGATGGGCGTAAGGAATGAGGGACCATATTACTTTATATTTGCAAAAAATGCGCCGTGATGCTTTTTGGTATACAGAGTGAGTGTTCTCAATCGCACTCTGAGAGAAAAATTTAAACGGCTATAGAAAAATGTTGTCAGGACTCAGGGAGCCATGAGCTCAATTTTGATAAAAATAAGAACTGCATTAAAAATAAACTGAAATATCATTTGTTTTTAAAATTTTATACGGCAACAAAACTTACCCTGAAATACAGGGTGGCCCATTCAAATCGGTCAGTATGGGAAAGTCTGAAACTGTAAGACATACGAAGATTTGTTCTTAGGAACCATGTCACCGATTTCGATAAAAAGAAAAACTGCATTCATACAATTAAAAAAAAAGTGTACCCAACTGGGGAATCGAACCCGGTTGTTTTGAAAAAATAAACTTACACTATTTCTATTCAGATATCGTTTGTGTAGGTCTTGCGCAGTAAATATCTCTAAGAAACATAATGTCTAAAATGAATAAAATGCATTTTTTTCACATACTTTAATTTATCATAGTAGGTGTTCAAAGTGACCACCGTCTTTTTCAATACAATATTCAACACGTCTAGGTAACGATCTTACTATTGCATTTTGTATCTTCATGTGGTGAATCTGCGTTAAAGTTGACTCTATGGCTACTTTTAGTTCTTCAACGGTGTTATAGCTATTTTTGTACACTTCATCTTTAATGTAACCCCACAAAAAATAATCTAGAGGCGTTAAATCGGGCGACCTCGCCGGCCATTTGATCGGGCCGTTCGTACCAATCCACTTTCGCGGAAAGTTTTCATTTAAAAAGTCTTTTGCTATACGACTATTGTGAGCCGGTGCTCCATCCTGTTGAAAATAAAGTTGTTCTCTTATTTCTACTGCCATTTCTCCTACGGCCTCTAAAAGATCTTCTAAGATTGCAAGGTACTTGAATCTGTCTAAATGTCCATCATAAATTTTAAACATGAGTACCTTATTGTGAAGTAGGCCGACCCAGCAGTTAAATGAGAATCTAACTTGACGGCGTCCTTCGTGCACTCGTAAGGGATTTTCTCGACTCCAATAGTGATGATTCTTACGATTGTACATTCCGTTATTGGAAAATTGAGTTTCATCAGAAAATATTACGTAGTTTAAAAAATGTCTGTCTAGGCCCATTCTCTCTTTTATCCAATTGCAAAATTCAAGTCGTCTGATATCATCTCCTGCATGTAAGGCCTGCACCCAATGTCCATTCTTGTAGCACTTGTATTTGTGTTTCTTTAGGGTTCTTTGAATTTGTGTTCGTGAAATTTCAGGAATATCACGACTTGCATTACGGGTGGAGGCATCTGGTGTTGCTTCAAAATAGGTTAAAATGTTCATTTCCATGTTTTCATCACATTTTCTTGGTTTTACTTTAATTGGCTTTTTAAAACTTCCGTAAGTCTTCAAATTGTGCACAATTTTGATGAATATCTTACGGGTAGGTAAAATACGTGTCGGATATTTGATATGGTACCAATGTAGTGCACGGGAGCAATTTTTATCGTTTTTAAAGTAAGCTTCCAATAAATCAAAGTGCTCAGAATTTGTAAAACGCATTTTCCCAACCACACAGCGAACGACACAAAAATACCGAAGCATTGATTTTAATTTTCAGTTCCCGCTTAAACATTTGACACTCAAGTTTTTTTTTTTTTTTTTGTATCGCTATTCGGCCAGTCACACCGACACGTTCCATTTTCAAATGAGGGTTAACACGTCTCTGTATCTACAATATCTACATACTTACTTTAAGTGGGCTTTTCAATTGATTGTTAGTGTTTGATTAATAGAAGTAAGCAGTTGCAATAATAGATAATAATATTACTGTAGATAACAAAACTTCCTTAAACGTTTAATGCAATGCCAATGCCACATGATACATAACACGGTGTATGTAACAAGTAGAGAGGTACAAACAACCGTAGAGACAATTTTACATGCCTGAACTTGCTGAATATTGTAACGGTGGTCACTTTGAACACCTACTATGATAAATTAAAGTATGTGAAAAAAATGCATTTTATTCATTTTAGACATTATGTTTCTTAGAGATATTTACTGCGCAAGACCTACACAAACGATATCTGAATAGAAATAGTGTAAGTTTATTTTTTCAAAACAACCGGGTTCGATTCCCCAGTTGGGTACACTTTTTTTTTAATTGTATGAATGCAGTTTTTCTTTTTATCGAAATCGGTGACATGGTTCCTAAGAACAAATCTTCGTATGTCTTACAGTTTCAGACTTTCCCATACTGACCGATTTGAATGGGCCACCCTGTATATTAGATGGATAGAAAAAACTTTAATGCACACCACATAAAATTAACAAAGGAATATAGAAAGACATAAGAGTGTTCTCTTCCAGACAATCTAAGGATGGACTGGAGTTAATTTTTTTTTTAATGAGAGTTTACCTGCGTAGGCGCCGCGAGCGCTGCCATATCGGGGGAGGCTGGCGGTGAACACTCCACCAGCACCTCGTCGCCGGCGCACTCAAAATCTGGAACAACATTACCCACTTTCAGGTCATTATGTAAGTCCCGTAGCAAATGTCTTTTTGATATCAATAGCGTTAGCCTAGAAATGGTAAAAAAAAAATATAGTTTTAAATTGATTTAGGTGGTACTTAAAAAATCAATTGTCTTCATAGTCGGTTTAATGACGATAGGACAACGTCAAAAAAATACACAGATGTCGGACGCTGCCAAACGCGGAGGCTTATTGTGCCTCCACTCGTTCCGCGGTCTCGCTTGCACTTCAAGCCTATAATGAGCGAGGTAACGCCGCATGAGTCATGTAATTTCGTGCGTGCAGCCGGCTTCATCGAATTATAAGACGTTGTCACGTCAAAAATGGAAAAAAAAATATTAATAGCATTATCAAAATATACAGTGGTGTACTAATTTTACAGTGAAATTTAAATATGACAGCTAAATATTAAAAAAAAAATAGCCAATAGAATCCTTGCTGGTGTTTGTGTTCCTAAATACCTACCAATAATGATATTATGGCGCCGTTTAATTAAACGGCTAGGTACTTAATTGAATGGCGACTTAAATCAGTTGATTGTCACATGTTTATGAAAATTGAAAAACCAACTAATTAAATCTATCTTTTCAGTTTTGAATAATTTAATCCTGTTTGTGATTTAAATGGAAATGTTTTTTTATAATAAATAAAAAAATCATTTTTGGAAATATGGAGAAGCCTATGTTCAGCATTGGACTTCTTTAGACTGATGATGATAATGATTGAGAGCCAATGTTATCAAATCCACCTGCCCTTTGCATGTCAAAATACCTACTGTTCAATACCAATTAAAATAATTGGACAGGGGATGCACCCCTATCTACTTTGGATTAAGTTACCTGCACATAATTAGGAAACCCTATAGCATAAAATAGTGCAGAATATTTTGCTTATAATAAAAATTTATGCAGTTGCAAGCTACTTGAAGTTTTTTTTTACCAACACTGTGAAAGTTTGTGTAATATTTATTTGTTTCTATTATTTTGTTTTTTACAGACTTTAAAACAGAAACATTTAGGTTAAATACACATTACAAATCACTGTTCTTTTAGCATTTCATAAAATAATTAAAAATTTGTCCTACCAAAAATATTTAATTGTCTACATGAAACCTTGTTCTAGTTACCTAGGATCTGAAAACATATGACTAAACAAGAATTCTGTTGTACAGCAACAGCAAATAACAAATATTGTGTTGTTAGTGGTTGCATAACACTTTCCCAGCCACTCAGAGATGTTATTGATCTGTCGGGCCCCGAGCGGAGGCCGCGGTGTATCCAGGCAACACCTCATCCCTCCGCACCTTTATTCACACAAAACAGCTATTCAATACTCACTCTCCAAATAGAACACATTTTCGAATCCCATCTCAGACATTTTGATATTTGAAATTGGAATTCAGCACTTTTACACAGCAAATACACAGCAGATTTACATAGTTGTGATGAAACACTGAGCTTTGTGATATTGAGTATTGATCCAACAAGCGACTGTCTCTAGGCAGACTGTAGAGCTGGGTGTTTGGCAGTGTGGGGCACACTGTACACTGTCAGTGCTTGTGTGAGGGAGCTGTTGGGGTGTGCAGGTGGCCGTCACGCTCGGATACTGCCACCTGCTATGTGAGGTAATGCATGGCTGCACAATGTTTATCATAAGTACTGTTATTCATGTAACTGACGTTATAGTAAACAGAATAAAGGTAATTTTATTATTATTATTTTAGATACTCACCTGATTGAAAGGAAATCTGAATTTAAATACTTGTATTGACAGTTAATTTAATGGTGTGCTTTTGTTTCAGAGGTGTTCCAGCCTAAACATTCTACACAGCCTGGATGAGTCATATCCTCATTACATATTAAAGACTTATTGATCAGAAATGTGTAGTCAGCCTACCAATGGGTAAGAAGGGAGGATTTACCAGTCTGGCAGTCTCAAAATCTTTGCGTTTCGAGTGTGTGAGTTAGCTAAGAACTAAATCATGTATTTGTTTCTAGGGGAGTAATAAAAGGGCCCGGGTCGTGCCAGGTACCGCGATCTCCGTGTCCCTTTCCCGATCCTCCGAATGTTTTCGGCCGTGTTCTACAGGAATGAGGGGAGCTCATTCGAGAACTCTCCCGCCGAGCGAGTAGTAGCATCGTCCGATTAGGTATTATCTAAAAACCTTTATCGCCCTACCAAATTGATTAGCGAAGCTATTTTAGAAATGAGATCGAACTCACCTGCCAGCCATATATTTCGAGCTGTCAAATATCGCACCCGATGTTAGCTCCTTCCAGTAATCGGAGAAATTACATCAATCACACAATTAATTAGGTATTGGTCAACGCAATCCTAGTTAATCTTTCCACAATTTTCTTTATGCAAGATAAGAATTTGGCTTATCAAGTTATCAATGTTGTTGTGCTGTAGCTACACCCGTTTCCTTGACTACGGAAAAGGACGACCGACCCCGGCCAATTTCCGCTAGAATAGAGATGTGGTAGCTAAGTGCGTTTCTGGCGTAGCGAGCGTAGTGTAGGGTGGAGTTAGTAAAGTACATACGTAGTCAGCCAGCCAGCAAATCATACTTCGTCATTGCCTTCCATGCTACGTTATAGTACAGTAATTTAATTTAGAAACATTTTAATATTTATGACGTGTGTGTGTCCAAAATAAATGTTAATTTATTGTTATTTTATTTTTATTTTTATTTGTTTGTTGAAAAAAAGAATGAGAAACGGCCTCCAGCGCAAAAGTTTTATGGCAAAATGCAGGGCTATTATCTACCAACCAACTGAGCTGTGACGACTGTCAAACAAATATTGTGAACAAACAGCAAAAGAGGCTTAGGTATTTTTATATCAGGTTGAAGTACCTAGTTACCATTATTATAGTAACAAGGGGTAGCAATAAAGAGCATAAAATTTAGGGTACCTACCTACTACTTATCCTGAAAATATTACGGGAACGAGGTAAAAAAGCTATAATACTGCGTGGGCGAAACCGTGGGCAGCCACTAGTTTCAAATATTTTTTGTTGAGTGGGACGCATTTATGTAGGTACTACGCACGTAGGACGGTGACTAACAGCTCGTAACGTAATGTCCCATTGTAACCTAGGTAGGTACTCAGTTTTTTATAAATTAGTTACCTTCTAGGCAGTTCAATTCAACTATGAAGATTGAACTATTAGAATCAGTCGAACAGTCAAAGTTTTCATTCTTGCAACTCATTTCTTAGCATTATGAACGAGATAATATAGTACGGCAGGTACACGACGACGCCGTCGTTAGACTCCACAAGATGTTTTTATTAAATCACCTAGGTAATTAATTTTATTTATTCACGATAACAAGAAAAAAATATATGACAGAGAGCATAATTACTTGATTAGCATTTGTCATGATTTTTTTCGCTTAATCGAGATGGCCAACACTGTGAATAAAAAGGTTTTATTATGGCCTAGTGATAGCGGCCCAACCAACCTTCCGATCCTAGGGTCTTGGGGTCAAATAGTTCGCATCACGTAAAAAATCGCTGTTAAAAGGTGGAAGGGGCATTTTTTTGGTTTTGCATGCGCAAACACATTCTCTCCAACTTTTTCCACGTTCTTAGGCATGATGCGCCTGCATCACTTCAGGTCAACCGACGACCGGGCTGTGACCGCGCGCTCTCTGCCCTCTATCTCGAAAACGGTTCACCGTATGAAAAATGTCTTTAAACAAAAATTGTGTAGAATTTTGTATTATACAATATTGATATTAAATACAAATAGCAAAAACCCCATAGGAAATAAGATATTAAAAAAAAAAATACGGGTTGCACTCCGGGAGTGCCGGCAGAAGTGAAAACTTGATTATTAACGTTGAGCATGTTTGATATTTTGGAATGGTTAGGGGGGGCTTGTTTGTTATTTGGCACGCTGTAACATACACGAACATTCGCGCAAGCGCCCTGCGCTGCCTAAACGAAACAGTAGGCCCAGGCATACATTTTCGCCGCGCCGTAGAGAGGGGATAGCTGTCTACTCTCCATCCGTCTTACGCTTTTTCGATCAGGTCACGTGTCCTGACGCGCTGACGCGAGTTTAAGATTTTATACCCATTACAGAAAAAGTGCTCAACGCCGCTAAAGAAGTTTTCACTTCAAAAAATTTTTGAACTTGAAATTTAATAGTTGCGCACACACTACCTTATGCAGGTTTTGAGACAACTTTTATGGTGTCAATATACAAACACATGAATTTTCCAGCAATCCAAAAATGTTGTGTACCTAACGGAATGCATCAATCGAGTTTAATAAATGGGAGTGGAAACTTATTTTAGTTTTTATACAGGGTTATTGGTAATTATATGAAACCACTTAAGGGCTCCTTCTTTACATCTTAACAAACAATATTTGTTCTACGACTTTTGCCAAAAACCAATACACTTCCCAAAAAAAATATTTTATGTTTTTGTAACACTTTTTAGCTCTGTACAGCGTAGACGTTTCATGGTAATGACCGGTGACCGGAGTAGC
This sequence comes from Thera britannica, assembly GCA_939531255.2. NCBI lineage: Eukaryota > Metazoa > Arthropoda > Insecta > Lepidoptera > Geometridae > Thera > Thera britannica. The sequence continues at coordinate 13,320,736 of OW618034.2, read as the reverse complement.
ATCGCGACCCCGCATCGCACGCCCCTTTCATTGAGATTGCCACACGCCGCGCCACGGGGCATAGAGTTATAATTATTAAGAGTGACAAGTTTGTTATTTTTAGTTTTGTATAGAAAAAAAATAACGAATTATTGAAAGTCGTAGAACAAAAGTTGTTTGTTATGATGTTCAGAAGGAGCTCTTAACTGGTTTCCTAACCCTGTATAATAAATTCCCATTAAAAAGAATTGTTCCGTTTTCCACATAATTTATGGTAATGTTACTTTTCTCGTGAAAATGTTACTTTTTGAGCTGTCTCTTATTCATGTTATATTTGAATGTCTGTTACTGGCAGCACTGCTCCTTTTCTCAAAACTCTTAAGTCAAGTCAAACATCTGTCAAAAAGAAGACAGCTGGTTTGTTGGACCAATTCTGAATAGCCAACTCAAATACTTTTTAGCGAGTTCTTGCAAAATATTACGTCATAGGGTAATTCAAGTTTTCTGACTTCTGTTGGTAATCCCGTCTTATTCTAGTCTTAGCACAAAAATAATCGGGAATAAACGGCCCAGATTCTGGGCATTCTGGCCGTTGATATTTCCTGGGCTCCAGAAAATACTAACAACTTTTTTAGTATGCTGGAAATAATCATGTTTTGTTGAACATAAAAAAAAGTGTATATTTTATTCAGTAGAATCGCAAGGATCACTTTGAAACGTCATAAAGCTAGTTGAGTCTTTGTGCCGGTTCCAAGCACCTAGCCCAGGCCAGAACCACCATGAATGTTTTACAGCATTTTGACATGAACTCCATACGATTTTCTTCCAAATGTTTAGATTGCGTGATCCACTGATTTTTTTAAGAGCGGGTCGTGCGAAAATTTGAGATTTTTAAAAAAAAAATTCATAACTAAATAACTTAGTGACATTTTAAAAATCGCAAAAGGACTAATTGTAGACTAGACTATACATTTGAGATTAATTTGAATTTAAGTGTGTTAAAAAAATATACTATTTAACATGACATTTTCAGTGACAGTTATGATTTTTTTTTATTTAAATCTCAAATTTTCGCACGACCCGCTCTTAATAGATTCTAGCCTTTTTTGGGATTACGTGGTGGTAGCACTAAACAAAACACAGCAGAAGAGCAGTGAGCACTTGACACAGACTAGTAAGAGATACTACGTATGCACTTGAAGAAAATATTTTATTTGTGATTTTGTGTAGATGTGAATTCAAAATTTACTTGCTTCGGTCTTCAAAATGAAATTGAAAATAAAGAAACTGCAAGGTGGTGAATGCACCGTGGAGGTTTGTTTGTTTCGTGCATGCTTTAATTTGTGTTGTATAATTTAATTTAGGAAATAAAAGTGATCACCCTACATATCTTGCATACGAAATTATTGCCTTCGTCTAGTATTACCTTTCTTCTTTCGCACATTGTATTCCCAAGTTTCCTTATAATTAAACAACTTTCAGGTTCAACCTACAACAATCATCGCAGAAATAAAGATTCAAGTATCGGAGAAACTCAAAATACCAGCTAACCAACAGAAGCTCCTTTTCCACGGAAGAACGTTAGTGGACGATCAAACTGTTCAATCTTACCCTACACTGAAAGAGGGAAGCAAGCTCAATCTACTAGTGAAGAAACCTGAGAAGCCCATGGGTCTTTACGATGTAGTATACAAAGCTTTCAAAAAAGCTGGTTTACCGGATGCAGAGTGCAGTAGTAAAGCCAAGAGATTTGTTCAGACTATAGAAGAGAGATTCAAGATGTATTCTTGGGATGATATTGAGAAGCTCTCGGCAGACTGTATGCGTGAGGAATATTTGCAGAGAGATGGAAGATGAAGAATATTTTAACAATGGCAGCCAGTTGTGTTCTATTTTATTTCTTAAAGATATCTTATGATTTTACTGTATGTATTTCTGCAAGGTATAAAAGTAATTAATATTTAAAACCATTTAATTTTGTTTAAAAGTTCTGTTTGTAATTGTTTTCAAATAAAAAAGAGGAGGTTCACAATTAGTTTTTTTTTTAAGTTTGTTATTGCATCGCTTCATCATCTAAGAAACTATTTGAAAAAATCATTTTTTTATCCATTCAGTTTGTTTTTTTTCCAGATTGGTCCCATAGAAATTTCATCAAAATCAGTCCAGCAGTTTGGCCATACAAGTCGTTTTCAACTTCACTTTTTATATTTTCCTGAAAACCTTCAATCTTTTGTTGGATAGTGATTCAATCATTTGCATTGTCCTACCTTATCTAACTGCTGCGGTTTTTATGTTTTCTCAGTATAATTTATTTAAGTACACACAATATTATGTCCATAAATACTTTTAGATAGGGGGAACTGGAAGCCTTTGGGGGGGAGGCCTTTGCCCAGCAGGCGGACAAGTATGCTGAAAAAAAAAAACTTATCAGTATGCATGGATGGCCTATCCTCATCTTAATAAAATTATATTGGTGTTTAGGATAGTTTGCATGCCATGACCTGGCATGAAGGCCTGGTAGAAAAAAAAAACTGCGATAAAAGATGACGACAATTGTTTATTTTTTATTATATCATAAAAATCGGTTCCTAACTATAATACATTTGATGGCAAGTTGACACGTCTGTGTCTTCACTTAATACAAGTAAAAATATTAAATGCAAACTTATTACTATGGATCAGAGTACAGAGGTAAGAGACTAGTGTAAAATGCTACAAAATCATAATTAAACATCATTTCATTAGCACTGGCTTTGTGCACATAAATATATATTTTTCGAAAAGAAAAGACTAAGTTCACGCCTGAGCCCGAAGTCCCAGTGCATTTACAACATTTCGTTACCAAATGTTGTTTTCGTTTTGCCAATTTGTCTCTGTCTATTGTATGGAGAAAAGATGAGACAAAAACTCTAACTACGTAACGTATTTTTGCCGTCTCATATTTTCTCTATACAATAGAGAGACAAATAGGCGAAACGAAAAGAACATTTGGTAACGAAATGTGGTAGCAAAACTCCGACTTCGGGTACTGGATTCACAACCTTTGAATCGGAAGGCAGAATTAACTCCACTAGGCCATCAGTAGGTTTAACAGGTCGTTTTTTTATGTCATGCCCATTTAGCGAGATTGGCTTTTTTAAAATGGTTAAATGTTTTCATTATATACCTCTGCCAAAGTGGAAAGTGGAAAGCTAGAATATCGGAAAATATACCCTATAAATAAAAAATATATCAGGCACTTCTCTTACAGAAACCTACATTCAAACAATCACAACCGTTCATGAGCCAAGAACTCATCATCATTGCTTTCAGTTCAATAGTTGTAGGTAACAAAAATATTGGCAATTTGGAGACCTGGGTCTGCAGGCTTAATGGCTTGCTCTGTAGAGTCTGCCAAGATAACTCTGCGCGTGACAAATGCCAGAAAAAAATAGACAAATATATCTTCTAATCCGAAGTACGAATGGAGGAAATCGATCTTTCAGTGCGTTTAATGCAAGCTTGGAAGATTATTTCAAGTCAGGGTTTTTAGATGCTTCGCCATCTGTCACGCGCAGAGTTGTCTTGCGTGGACTCTAGTATAACAGACATTATTGTCTAGTATGTCAAACAACGTAAGCTGCACAGAAGTCATATAAAAATGCATTTTGCGCAGCTGCTATTAATCACGCGATTTCGTAAGAAGACAACTTGTTTATTGCCTATTATAGTGTTGACCCAAGTAGCTTGGGTCAGGGCAAATTCCTTTGTATGTAAATTCCGGACCACCTTTACTAATCAAATTCAAAATCTTGTGCATTTAACCTAACGACTATTTAATTTACGTATTCAACAACTTACACTTAGTACATGGCTAATGGTTATTATAATTCTTGCGACTTTAAAATTTACAAACAGTTTTAGATAAATATGATACATACTAGAAACTTGTCAAAGGCTTCCAAAAGTTCAACACCAGTTTTCTTCGTTTAACAATTTTCTCTCGTTTACCTGCCTATAAAGAATGCTTGCATACGGCACACCCGAAAAGCTGCGTTCTAACTATCTATTCTATTACACAAATTATACAAATTAATTTCGTTCTGTACCCACGCGTCTGTGTGCGGTTCTTACACACTACACAAACGTCGTTTTGTACACGCGCGTGTGTGCGTGTCCTTTGCTCTAAACAGGCTAACCGCAAGCCCGCGGGGTGCGGAACCCCGAATTGGTGGTACAACAGTGTCCGAATGGCAAATGCAAAAAACAATGCGACGCCAAAAAAAACAGTGTCCGTACGTATTATTTTTTGTTCTGTGCATACAGCATATTGTTGAATGCCACTTATGAGATCATTTAGTCTGCAAAAGTTGCATTTTTAGTGCAATGATACACAGAAAAATCTAGATTAGCCTTTGGGCCAATCACCAGTACGAGTATTATTCTGTATTACAATAAATTTAGATTTAAAAATAGATTTAAACATTCTCGTCGAAATTTCCGTTTCAATAATAAAAGAGCACCATAAATAAAAAAATCTACATTACGAAAGTTTGAATAATATCAATAAATACAGTCAAGGAACCTAAACAGTTCACAATACCTCAAAACAAATACTTATGAAAAACCGACAGAAATTTCACTAAAGTAATATTATGTTAGACATCAAAACATTTCGTTGGTCGTTTTATATAATTTAGTAATAAGTAAGATAATGTTATCAACATTAGAGCTTACTCATAAAAGTCTGTCAAAAGATAAATAATGCTTAAAATATTGTTGTCTCCAACCAATCCACCTATTAGAAATGGCAAATATTGACCGGGTTTCCAAACCATAATTAAATTTTTAGGCCGGGCGTACATCATTAGAAAAACGTCATCATTAGAAATAACAGAAAACTTTTGATCCGTACCGAAAACCTTCGCCAAATACATTTTGTACTAGACCCTACAGATAGTAAGAAAATTTACAGACTGAACATTTTCTTAATATTATAAAAAAAATCTTTTATAGACGTTTTTTTATGATAATGCGCCCGACCTTATATATTTGTGATCACTAAACCCAAAGTTTGAATGAGTAACTCATATTGCCCTCAAAACGCTATGCTAATAACCTAGGTAGGTGGTTATTGGCGCTGGATGTTCAATCGTAGTCGCTGTCTTCTTCTGATGAGGACTCTGAACTGGAGCTATCAGGATGGTTCTTCGTGATCTCGATGCAATTGTCCACGTCCGTCAGTCTTTTCAGTGATTTCCCTGTAACGGAATAGGCACGTTATGTGGTGTTGTTAGCATCATTATCCCAAATAAATTTCGGCAAATTTTTATCATCCGCCACTTGATGTGCGGGCTGGTTTTTCCGCAAATAGGCCGCTGGCGGGCCCTTTTTGCGTGACCCTTGACACGCAAAAACTCATTGGTACACGACTGAATTTGTGTACCAATGAGTTTTGCTGAGATTATTATCCCACTAATATTATAAATGTGAAAGTTTGGAATGACGCCAGAACGGCTGAACGGATCTGGATCTGAATTTGGCACAGAAATAGATTAGAAAGACAGGAGTCAGAAAATAACAGGCTAATTTATATCTCGGAAAAATTTGTTTGTAACGCTTTCACGCCCTGACTTCTCAAGCGAAAAAGTACATACTTTTTGATCGGGTAACACCGCGGGGTCTATATCTTATACCTTCAAACGAGAAAATCTTGTATATATATATATATATATATATATATAGGATCTCGGAAACTGCACCAACAATTTTCACAAAATTTAGTATACAGGGGTTTTCGGGGGCGATAAATTGATCTAGCTAGGATTCATTTTAAGAAAATGATTATTTCTGTCCGAGTTCAATAATTAAACATAAACTGAATATGTGACTGCTCCTGCCATCTATTGACGATTTTGAGCAACTAACTGCAAGCATGTCCAGCAGATGGCGTTGTTCAGTAAGAATAAACCAGTAAAGATGATAATATGACTCTTATGATTTCTTAAAAATACAAATTAACGAAAAAGATTCCGAGCGAAGCTCGGTTACCAACTGCTAGTTTAAAATAAAATGTTGAATGATCAGCAACAGGGCACTGTAGTACTGGTAGTCTAGTGAAAGTTGGTTCAAATCCGGTCGTGTACCAGTGAGTTTTTATATCTCAAAAAATACTGGACTGGGACGGTACTCTCAAATGGTGTAAGAAAACATCGTGAGCATAGAAAATAAAAAGCACAAGCGACAACATGTGTCAAGTGCACGAAAGGAGCCTCTTTCAACCGCATTACATTTTTTCCACTTCACTGGTTCGTGAAGAAGAAGAATTAATTGCAAGTACCTGTCAAAGTAGTCAGCAGTCGGTTCTCGTTGCCCGGAGGTATGTTGATGGGTCCGAGCTTCTTAGCGAGGTCACGCGCCCTATCCGCGCCTGAAACTAATCACATCTCTAATTTTAGTACACATTTTTGTGAGGTACTACCACCATGCCTATTTCTGCCGTGAAGCAGCATCGTTGTGTTTCGGTTGTGGGTGCCGGTGCCGGTGCCAGTGAAACTACTGGCACGTGAGGCTAAACATCTTAAAGGTCTCCCACTATCCCGTAGCATACCATGTTCGTGCTAGGAACGTAACTGCCAAAAAAATATTCTTTGTATTGTATAAACACTTGCACACTAGATCGTTCCGTCACCGACCGACACCGTCGCGTGTTTCTCTGCGGTCTCATCATCTTGGCGAACTCCACTGCTTTACATAAGCATTCCCTATTCTTTCTAGGAAAATCCTATCTCTTTTGTGATATCTATATTTACATAAAAAAGTCGTGTTTTTTACAGTATTTATAACATATGAACGGCTGAACCGATTTGGCTGGATATTGGGTGGGAGGGTAACTTAGACCAGGAGACCGACATAGTATAGCTTTTTTCCCGAAAAAATAACGACAGCCTCTTGTTTTAAATAAATAGTGAAAATGTAAAACTGGCGACGGCGGCATCCATACAAACTGCGCATAAACGCTTTTTTACTCCTCTACTAGCATACTATTTATATTTCTGTGCTCTCAACGAGATATGAAAAAAGAGAAATAAGTTTCAGCGTATACTGTTGTGGTGATACCTCTGGTTCCCTCTTGGCTGGAGTCTTCAGTCATAGACGCTCTCTCAGTTCTGTACACGCCACTTACGAGGTCCCACACGAATAAGCACTGGAATTTACACAAATATGGTATAACTAAAAGATAAGGTGGTATAAGAAAAAATGTTCGAAAGTTCTTTTTAGGACGAACTCTTTCACAATTATGCTTCAATTTTTACAGTACACCCGTTCTTGCCAGTAACGCAAAGCATCACCAAAGTGCTAACATTAATGTAGCACTGATATTCTTGTAGTTATGTATAGCACAGAATAGAAATGAGTACAACGTAGTAATAGTTACCTCTGCGGCGTATTGTAGACGGTGCAGGAGACAGCCTGCGCTGACGTCATCGCACGGCTCGCATACCGGCTGTGACGCGTCTTCCTCGGTGCTAGCCCACAGCCACATCGCACACAACTATACAAACACTAACTGTTATTTACACTACTACAAAATGTATTTATTAGACATAGAACGGCTACGGTAAGATAATTTTTTTTAAAACCATTGTGTTTTTAGAAAATTTGGACAACCAAAAAAAATTAGGTAGAGTCTGTTCAGAAAGAGAGCCGTCGTGGCCAAATTGTGAACTAACGTTTCGATATAACTTTTGAAACTATCATGGTTTTTAACATTATTTTTATGAAACGACGGGATATTTACCATGGTTTGAAAGAGGGTAGATCAATTTATCTGCCAATAACATTTCTTTTACTCGTGGACTTCAGTTCATCCGTGATCATGGTGCATGCAACTGTGCCGAAATATCAAAAGTCAACTCAGAAAAATTTAATCATGGTAAATATCCCGTCGTTTCATAAAAATAACGTTTCGATTTTTATATGGCAGCTCATCCCTTTCTTTCTGTCAGCATTTTGCATCATAAAAATTAAATAAAGGAATAGTACACTAGTTGTGATAGGATCAAAACGCAATAGACGCGCTATTGTATTGCCCACTAAACAAAACTACTAGTTAAGCACAGCTGCGCCCTCATATGTGGTTTAAGATTCTTTATTTCTCATAAAATTTTACAATCACTTACTGAGAAACCTATTTACTAATACTACACAAGTATTTATGAATTTATAAATGCAGTGAGCTTAGGTATTAATAACATGTTAAATTGAATAAGTATAGTAGGTACATAATACAGAATACATGCTAACACAATATATATACCACGACGGATCTCTTTCTGAACAGACTCTACGAGCAAGTCTATTTATAAAAGAAGCGTTAGTGCCGAACAGTCCCAAGAGTTATTCGTCGAGTGTGATTAGAATCCGATGGCACAGCGGTCAGCGCAGCCCTGTACCAAGGGGAAGGTCGCGGGTTCAAATTCCACTCGGCTCTTAACTTTTGGGAAATTATAAAATCTTTATAAAAGAAATTCATGTTAGTTACACTATTTATAACTAAAAAACGGCTGAACCGATTAGGCTGAAAATTGGTGGAGAGGTAGCTTAGAAGCGGGAGAAGGATATAGGATACTTTCTATTCCGAAAAAGTAACGGCAACAGAGCGCAGAGTGAGCGAAGCCGCGGGAGGCCGCTAGTAAGTTAATAAAACACATACCCCAGACAAGCAGCCGCTGGACTGACAGACGTCGATCACGTGACACCCCCAGTCGAAGCAGTAGATAAACTTCTTGCCGTTGATCTTGCACAGCCTGCCACATACCTGCAACATTTATACGGTCAGATCCAATTCCAATATCACGACATCGTGAATGGTAACCCCCCATAACTTGAATGAATATTTTGACAGATAATTGCAAATGGTTGATGTACAGTGGCGGTATGAAAATGATCGTCAGTTTTCAACATGATTCGTTTAACGTATCGCGAGCACATATTACCTTTTGAAACTGAATAGACAGAATACACCGATAAGTTAACGTCACAAATTATGTCAAAATGTGTTCATGATCAAGGCACACTGGTGCAAGCGAAAACCGACTCTAAGGTGACGAATATTTTCATACCGCGACTGTACATACCTAATCTTCTCAACCAAAGTAGTGATAGTTAGTTTTGGGAATAGGACATCCCGTCACAAATACAATATAACACCTAAACAGAGAACAAACATCTATATTCATCACACAAATATTTGTTCTCGATGGGGAGCGAACCCACGACCAACGGTGCAGAAGGCAGAGCTACTATAACTAGCGGCACATAACTCTAGCGCTGAGCGATACGCGGAGGGGATAGCTGCGCATGCGTCGTAGTGTGCGCATGTCGCGCACACTGGATGTGTGGAGAGTGTCCTATTGGTACAGAGAGCGGAGTGCGACTGGAGAGCCAATCAGCGTTACGCACGCCCGCCCTTCATCCCGCTAGCCCCCCTCAGGTACCTTATTTTTGACTTCTGCGCAATAACGGTCAGCGCTAGAGTTATGTGCCGCTACCTATACCAACTGAGCTGAGAGGCCAGTCAAGCTTTTTAACTAGGTATTAGAGGCACCTCATTGCACAGCAGCTCTGTGTCGAGCGAGCGTTGCTGCGCGCGCACCGTGGTGGCAGCCAGGCCCAGCTTGTCCCACGCCGACGAGGAGACAGCTTGCAGCGCCGCGTACCCGGCACCGTGCGCCGTCAGGTGGAGCGCCACGTGGTAACCCGATATACAGTCATCTGGAAACAACAATACATTGTTTATATTCAACTCTTTTCCTTAGCTCTTGTCGGGGTTTTGTTGTCTTCTCCAATGAAGTCCTTCCGAATGCGGCCTCCTTATACGACACGACAGCGACCTTTTCTTTTATCTGGCTCACGTAAGTTATTCTTGGCCTTTCTCTTCCCTGTTTTCCTACAATGATGTTTTTTATGTTGTTCAATTATTTGTTTTCAATGGGAATCGAACCCACGCCCTTCAGCGCAGAAGGCAGAGCTACTACTAACTGTGTTTTGAGGTCTGTAAGCATCCATTATTTTCGCATTCTATATTGACTACATTTATTTTGAAATTAAACAATCAACAAACTGTGAAAACTGTACCTACCTAGCTGTAGTCAATAAGATCTTTTCTGTACAATAGTTATGGAATAAATATTTTTGATTTCTTAATAAACATATTTCGATGAATTGTATCTTACCTTCAGAGTCCGTGATTATCGACGTGATTTCATCATCGCTTTCAACGAAATATCTCGTAAAGAATTTACTGCATTTCGAGTTCTCCGAATGCACTAAATAAGGGTCTTGAGCGTCAATGGGACAGTCTGACAACGTTTTCGACGTGTTATCGTGAACTGATATTGTTTTCATGGAGCCATCGTCCAGCATTTCCTGAACTCTGTATTCAGCTTCGCTGTTCCGATCCGATTCCACTGCGGAGAGGCGTTTCTCCAGGGGAGGGGATTGACATCTGTTTATTTGATTATGTGCCCTTAAAACTACGCTTTCAACCGGCGGGGATTTCGCCCGCTTCACGGGTTTACTCGTCGACCCTATGAAGTACTTCCTATTGCTCCTCAACACCCGGAACGGAACGATATTCTCGTTATTATCTTCCGAGAACTCGTACTTCTTATCAGCTAAGCGTCTTTTCCTGAACATGCTGAGTTTCTCGCATTTCGTTTCTGCTTCCTCCACGAACTCGTAGGCTTTCTCGGCGTTCAATCTGTGCGTTTCGTTGAAGCGAGACATGCTTTCAGCCGGTCGTCTTCTAGGAGATCTAAGCGGTGGGCTTATGAGCGTGCGTATCGAGGGAGATGGCCCCTCCCATTCCTCCATCAAGTTATGTGAGATCGAGGATGCTTGGATGCACAACTCCTGGCCCATAACATCAGGCAGTTGTACCGGCCGAGACAGCTGATAGGGCTCCATTTCAAGATCAGAAAAATCCGCCAGAATATTCTGTACCACATTATTCTGGTACTTAGGAGACTGGAATGGTGCGGAGACGTCTGACGCTGGAGTACTAGGATTAATATCTATGGAATTCTCTTGAATCTCATCTCTTTCAAGTGAGTATTTGTCTTCCTCTGTCCTTTGGTGCGGTTCTACGAAATCTATCTCTAGTATGTGTATGAAGTCTGTGTAGATAATGATTTGGTTGGAGTAGGCTAGTTGCACGACTGGCTCATACATGCTGGAATCGGATGTGCAGAAGAACTTTGTGTGGATCGCGAAATTGTGTTGTAGACATCGCTTGCCCCATTGTAAATCATCTAAAAAATGCAGATTCATATAGCTTTTGGCACTTTATAACGTCCACTATTGAATTGTATGAGTATTTACGAAAAGTAACATAATGTAAGTAACAAGTAACATATGTATATAACATAAAATTAAATATTTTTCAATGTTCTTGTATAAAACATGCATGTTTACCTGCTCCTTTGGAAAACGCGGAGCATTGTTTGCATCCCAACCGCGGAACACCGATCACACTTAGGTAAGACCGCTCTGAACAAGATTCTCTGAAAAATTATGAGAATAAAGTTACAAATTATCGTGAGCTTCTTCAACAAGTACAAGTACATTTTATTTATTTATTATTTTATTTTAGCCTGGCTCATCCACACTGCAGGGCAAAGGCCTCCCTCTCTTTTTTCCACACCTCTCGATCTTTGGCTGCAGTGGGCCAATCATTCATATGACCAGAAGGTAAATTAGACAAAATAAAAACCTCATTGAGCTAAACTCCGGCTCGTAATTCTGTAATAATGTAATTAAGCTATTTTAAGTGTAAAAATCTAGATTTAGTTTCTAGTTCAATAGGAATTACTACCTAACAAAACAAATGATAGGACGGCAACTTACGCAATGCCATAGACGACGATGACGCCTGCATTGTGCTTCCACTGCGCCATGGATATAATGACCTTGCTGTCGACACAATCGTCTCCGAACAGCGGCACGCTGTGCACCGGCCGAACGCTCTGACCAGGTACCCAGGACAGGAAGTGGAGACTAAAACGATTATTAATCAATCAATCAAATCAAATCAAAATTGTTTTTATTCAGTTCGATTACAAGAATCACTTTGAAACGTCTTAAAGCTAGGTGAGTCTAGGTGCCAGTTCCACGCGACCAAGCCTAGAAGAACAGGCAACAAACTATGGCTTGGTTCCTACCGTTTTTTTATATAATCCTTTTACAAATCTAAAATAATAGCAGTGAAGTTCCAGTGTGGTGCCACTTCACTTAGTCAGACGTATGCAATGCTGATTGCATTGCATATTTTTTGCATTTGCAAAAAACATGTTATGCAGGTACAAAGATGTCAGTAGTTTGATGGTGTCACATATTTTTACCAGCTCACAGGTTTGCAAAAACTCAAGTAGGCACAGTTATAGGTAGGCTGTGAAGTTGCTAATACCTGGAGAACTTGCGAAGCATGCGAAAATTAAAGGAATATAGCCTCACACAAGCTTAAACTAATTCACTGCAGGTATAGTGAAATTACTGGCACTGGTTTGCCATTTTGCCTCATTTGGATGCATGATAGTGTATCGTAGGGCATGTTCCTGCCATGCGTGACCTGTGATCCTGCGATCTAGAGTCAGCACAAATACTGATTGAACTGAGAGGATAATCAAATATGCCCGAGGATCAAAGTCGGCTATTCCAGTTTAGGCTTACGTAAACTTGGAGCTCTCCCTGAAGTAGACCTGGGCATTACAGCTATAGGTAAAGCTGAGGAGGTACTGCCCACATTGCGAGAAGCCCATGAACACATGCTCCCGGAGATAGGACATGGGTACTATGTCCATGAGGCAGAATCGGAGGCGGGGCGGGATGCGCTCAAAAACCTTCCGGCTTCGAGTATGTCGGGATGTGCTGCCAAAGTACTGAAACAATAGTAGTTTTTCCAAGTTTTTATCATGCGCACTTGTTTGATGTGCGGGCAGGTTTTTCCGTAAGTAGGCTGCTGGCGGGCCCTTTTTGCGTGACCCTTGACACGTGTTGCTCGAACTTTTTTAGGTTCTACAACACGCCGGTTTCCTCAAGATGTTTTCCTTGACCGTTTTTGAGAGTACTGGCATAGTGCACATAAATTTGGTACACGAGTGGATTTGAACCCACGACCTTCGGATCGGAAGGCGGGGGCCACTACCACTAGACCACCAGTGCTCTCGAATAACACAGTGAAACAATAGTAGGTATATCATTACATACTTTCGGTAATTAAGTCTACTGGTAGTAGTAACCCCACATTTCGGTCCTAAGGTCGCGGATTCGAATCCAGTCATGTACCTATGGATTTTTCAGTTAGGAAAATGTATGTACACAATGCTAGTGCTCTCAAATGGTAAAGGTAAACATAGTGAAGAAACCCATGGCTTAGTCACCTTTGCACGTATTGACCATGTCTATCCTGTGGATTAGGCTGACTAAGCTGTCAGGATGGTATAGGTGCTGGGCAGTGGGCAAGCCTATTCCATAATATCCTGTCCCAGGCACTTACTACAGTGCCTGGACAGGATTTTAGATGTAATAGGCATCCCGCAAGTAGGGCTTATGTAATCCAGTCGCCACTGACATTGAAATTATCTACAGTAGATGCAAAGGCCTGTCTACTTTACTTTTGGTTTATTTGATTGTGTTTGTTGAGTTTCTTTTAAAACTAGTAAGAAAATATATATCACTGCTTGGCAGCCTATAACATACAACAAACAACAACTACAGCTTACACCTGGACATCACTAGAGAAGGGTAGCACATGACAGAACCCAGTAGAAAATATTGGAGGAGGCATAGGCCAAGCACACCAAACTGCAGGACTTCCTATAAGTACTAAACTTACCAAAACAGTTCAGAATAAATGGCTAATCAAAGTCAAAAGTAAAAAGCTACAACAAACCGTAATTATATTCAATAACCCATTCAGTGCTCATTCAACATTCAGTTGCTAAAACACTTACCATTTACAAATTCATAGCTAAATACACATTTGTGGATTTTTTTATGAAAACTTAATAATAGTATACTGGCGATGGATGAAGGAGGCACCAAAGATGGGTGCCCAAAATAAAGAATTGAATTCTAGTGCTTATTTATACATGATTATGTGTAATTGAGAATGATTTTGACTGGCCTCTAGCTCAGTTGGTAGTAGCTCTGCCTTCTGCCCCATAGGTTGTGGGTTCGATCCCCACCAAGAACAAATATTTGTGTGGTGAACATAAATGTTTGTTCTCTGTCTGGGTGTTATAGTATTCTAAGTATGTATTTACAAAAAAAAAATGTATTCAAGTATTATATCAGCTATCTGGTTCCCATATTACAAGCTCTGCTTAGTTTGGGGCTGGGTAGTGTTGTGTGAATTGTCTACAATATTTATTTTTATTTAAATTTGTATTTTTATTATCTAAGTATAGTTAAGTGAATATTATGTTAATAACTACAATATCTTAAGTTTTTTGGGAGATGGTTTTATTATTATTAGTATTTCTTCTGTTGTCTGTCCAGTTGTCTAAATGGCATTCTGACGAACAGCTGTTTTGTAATGATTAATGGTTGTCAATTCTAAATTATTGGTCACTGATTTTTATTTATTTACCTACAACAAACAGCAGAATTTAAAAGATGATGATGATTATTGACACATAAATAATATGTCGATTTTTTTTGTAAGTATTTTGTACGTATTGAAAGAAAGATAATTAGCATTTCATTTGCCATCTTAAACATTGTTTTAGTGATTTGGACATTTAGCTTGAGAAGGTACTCTCCAGATCGAAAATACTCTGCAAGAGAGGTCGCTCCGTAAAACATCGTGTTTCATTCAACTTTATTTACCTATCCAGACAGAAATGTTCACCATGTGTTTGGTAATGCTATAGACATTGATCACAATCTATTCAGATATATTACAATATACTACAGTATGCCTACAAAAAATATAATTTGGCTAAAAATCAAACACAAAACGACGTGTTCGCATCATAGTGAATATAAAGCATTAGAACTTACTTCTCGGTTAAATAGTTTATGAACTATATTACTTCTATTGTCCATAACGATTCCTTGTGTATTGCATTTCGATTTATCGCCTTCGTACAAATTATTTTTATAAATCTCGGGACTCTTGAACGCAGAATCCATGTTCGTTTTGTTTTGTTTGACTGTTTGTTTTTTTCTCCGTTCGTACCAAGGTTCGTACGTATTAGTTGATTGTTGCTCACTTCACTTCAGTGAACGTTTTTTTTTAATAAATATTATTTATCAGGGCTGCCAATGCTCATGCGATAATGTACATCCAGTTATTGTACACCCTGATATCACGATATCAGCAGAGCCTCGATCACATCGCCCCCTCACACGAGATGGTGATGGCGTGGCGGGCGGCGTGCCTAGACTAAGTTTGGTATTCCCTTCCAGCTTGGTACGATCAAAGTAATGGACTACAAGAATATTATCTGCGTTTCAATTTAATAATTAGAAGACTCAAGAGGCCATAGCAATGATGACGTACATTCACAGACTACTAGGTTGCTAACGCATCGTACACTAGCAATTCCATTGTTCAGTCCTTGAGACTTTAAAGGGGACTTGGCTTTATGTTAGGTTATGATAGAACGTATAAATTAAGCCCAAGGCGAGTGAACAAAGTGAGTGAAAAGAAAATCCACTGCAGTGACAGGTTTTAACAGGTATTAACTGATTATTGAACAGCTACAGTGTACAGCGGCTTGAATTAAACAATTACTCAGGAGAAAAAAAGTGCATTCGTTGTATGCACATTAACTGGCCATCTATTAACTGGACCATGCTCACATTGTTTATTTATTTATATATTTATAACAATCCTAATAATAAATAAATAAATTGTGATATAAAATTTCCTTGGGCCGCACATTAGCCGGACCCACCATGAGCTTCTTTCTATCTGTCACTGTCAATTAAATACAATGTCAAGTCACACGACCACGCCAGTACTGAATGCCATAGAGAAACGTGGCAAAAAACCGTTATTTCCAGCGCCAGACCAAATTAAAAAAAAAAAACGTTCTGTGACCGTCTGTCACTGACACGTAGTATCTCTTACTAGTCTGTGCTGTCAGTGAAATGATACGATTGATTGTTGAACTTGAAATCGGTCTGTTGATTTCAAAAAATTGTGAAAGAAAGCGTGACCATCCATCACTGATTAAATCTATTGTTCTATTGGATTAATTACATACTTACTTTTACTGTATCGTACTTTACATACATATTGAAATAAAAAATGGAGCCAATGACGTTAGGCAGTCCTACACACTCTCCTTCAGGGAGCCCTAACGTAGGCTATTTGCCGCCTTTCCTGCTCGGTGAAATAAATCCACCAACTCCAAGAACAAACAGCTTATCGCCTACAAAAGGCCGGAATCTAGCATTTGGTAAGTACAGCCCATCCAGCACACCCTAAGTGCTTATCTACCGTATAATGTTTCATCCTATTTTAGCTGCCTGCATTTTCAGGTTCACCAACAAGTCCGAACCAAACATCAACTCCGGAACAGAAGTTATACCGGCAGAACATGTCCATGCACCAGCAAGCATTGTACAATCAGCAACAGAACATGTATTCCAACATGCCCACATCACCTAACATCTCCTACTCCAGCAAGCCAAATGGACCACCGATTGAAGACTTATTTGACACTATCAAGAGCAATGAACCCTCGATAAACAAGTCACTATTTCAAGACAGTTTTGCTAATTATGGGACGGTGAACAATAACTCCTTGCAATATTCTTATGTCAATGGAAACATGTCTATGAATAACCAGTCCCTAGCCTCACCCTGGCAGGATGAGTGCCAGGAGACAGATGAGTACTGGGTGACTGTGTTTGGATTCCCACCCAATGCCGCTAATACTGTTTTAGCTAGATTTAGCAATTGTGGTGCTATATTAGGTAAGAAAATGTATTCTTGGTGTATTACTCCATGTTCAAATACTTGCTTGTGATTTCATTGCATAAAAACATTGCTAATGTAAGGTAACATTTGAATCATAAATTTATGTTAACAGATAAGCAATACCCCACACAAGGGAACTGGGCCCACATCAGGTATGCAACTCGTGCTGAGAAAGAGAGAGCCATGGCACTGAATGGGAGGCAGGTTCTTCCAGGCGTCATGGTAGGGGTGATTGAGTGCAGGGAACCACCCAGGATAGCTGTCAGCCCCGGGCTTGCTTCTCCTGAGAGGTACGACTAATGATCCACAATTTTCTATTTACTTTACCATAGGGTATATCAGGTTTAGCACAGGTGGCTGACACATTTGTCTCATGATATCAGGCCTGGACCTCAGTTTATCTGGAAGTATCTTGCTCCATTCCCAAGAGCTAGTATCTATATCTACCTATATTTCAAATGTATCATGCTTCAAGCAAATAAATTATTTCATTTCTTTGTAAGGCTCAAAAAAATTAAACTTTATTTTGAGCTTTATGCTGGAAAACTAAAAAGTGTTATTTCTTTTTCCAGGCACTCATCAAATGTGAGATCTCTGTGCCCTACTCCAATTGCCAATGCACCAGTGCCCCAGAGATCCCATGGTATAATATCTAAGGCCCTAGACTATGTCCTGGGGTGGTGACAAAACTCAATTATAGAACTTCTAGGTACCTATATATTTTTATCAAAAGTATCAAATAGACTGATCATGAATTACTGTCATAATTTTATAGCAACTATAACATTGAATAAATAAGCTGAAAAATATTATTCTTATTCAGAATGTAACTGTATAGATTTTTTTATTGTTTACAGTCATAATTACTATAACTTTAAATGTAATTAAGATGATGGAAATGTTATTCAGGATTTAGCTGAATACATTTTCTTAAATATATTTTTTGTTGATTATTTGTGCACCAATTAATAGGAAGATTAAAATCGCCATAATAATAAAACAATGATTAATATCTTAGACTATGTATCTTTTATTTCTATAATATTTATTACATAAAAATCTTAAAATAATAGAGTTTTAGATAAAATTACTTAATTTAGACTGGAAACACTAAAACATACAGTGCAATTTTTATTAGTACTACTAGTAGTAATGAGATTTCCCAAAAACCTTCTAATACTAAAGCTATTTTTTTTCTGTTCTTGGTTAAACCACACATCAAGCTTAGCCATAGTACATCATACGTTTTCAGTGGTGTCAAAAGCGTTTAATACCAAGTTTACAAAAGAAACAAACTGATATTTTTAAGATGATAAACTAGCATGTAACTACTACACTTATTTCCAAAAATAGCACTTGGGTGCTTGTTTTTATACTATGTTAAAATTATGCAAACAGATACATTCTAGCCCCATTATGTACTACAATGTAATAGTTTAAATTCCACCATCGGGCCTCCGTCTTCAAATAGACCACCAACTGATGACTTTTCGGAGTTCAGAATCGGTTTGAAATAAAAAGTGCCAGCACTCTAAAACGGTACAGCAAAATCGGTATATTTTACATTGCCAACCTGACAATAATAAAATGAATCTGATACTGCTGATAAATGGTATGTATTACTTAGATCAGAGGGGATGCCTACCATGCCTTCAGATTTAAGTTGCAACATTGCAAATACTTTAAATACGCCAGACTAATTAAAATGTTCCAGACATCTTACTGTTTTGAAGTTGCAGGAGCTAGTGGATTTTATTTAATCTAGGCTTCCTATTTGAATTATCATAGCTGTAGTCTGCTTACTTAATTTGTTCTATTGTGGCATTAGCCAGATCTGTCATCTTTGGGTATTTAATATTGTGTTTGTCAAGCTCGCTTTGAGACCAGAGAATCATACGAAGGAGGCTGCATAATTTAGGGTTGGTGTACTCTTGGTTTTCCATCTTCAGAATAGCTGCATTTAATTCACTTGCAATCTGTGAAAATGAATCATAATTTTAAGACATATACCTACGCCATTTCAAGTTCGTCACAAAATTGACCTACATTGTAATACCCAAAAATACAATGATGACAAATCATAAATACCTTTTTGAATCTATCCACAAAATTGACCTACATTGTAATACCCAAAAATACAATGATGACAAATCATAAATACTTTTTTGAATCTATCAAACACACTATATTGTAATTCAGTGGCTACAAAGGTAGTTGAACTTGAAATTGAATATCAATGACTGAAAAGAAGGCTGCAACAGCACTAGGAAAGCGAATAAATATTTTTTTTTGTTATCTACATCATCAGCCTGAAGAAGTCCACTGCTCAAAATAAACCTCCCCTTGACATATCCAGGAAGAACAATTCTGAGCCTTCTCCACCCACTGACTTGGATGAGCTAACTGGTTTCTACAAGGAGGTCACAGGTTCATTGGATCCACCAACACCATGCAATCTTATAATTTTGTTGTTGCGGTCCATTGATTTTTTTTTAGCAAGGAAGCTCAAATGTTTACCTTTTGACTATGAGAAGGCAGCAGAAGATCTGCAAACGGCGACGCATGCGGGTCCGGGAAAGCTAACAGCGCCAATGATCTCTCTAACTCCGTGAGCGCATTGCGATCATTGGAGCCTGCCTCGGCAAGTGTGGCACTTGCAAATGCTAAAGCCTCTTCGGCTCGACCTCCTCTGATAAGTTCCAGGAGTTGCAGTTGCTGGAACAGTTATCACTTCAGCTGAGATGAAAGTGGATATTACAGAAACTGAAGTAGATAATATTACCACAAATTCATCAAATGAAAATGATATTAGCATAGTTAGTGTAGAAAATCTACCTGTAAATGGAAGTAAAGGAATCTATCATTGTCCAACAGCTCAGGATGAAGTGCGTTCACCATGGAAATAGCCTCTGGGATGCGTCCAGTCTGCACAGCTTCGCGGATGATGATACGCTCGTCGAGGGAACTGCAAAGTAGTGGTTCCTGGAGTCCAGCCTCTTGTTGGAACTTCAGAGCTGCTTCCTTGAAACCCTCTGTAATTTGCGATTAAAGGTGTTGGTATAATATATGAAGCTACGCTTTTAAATGTTTGAAATAGACTAGGTCTGCTGTATTGTATAAATTAGGCTCGTCAAAACATCAGCTACAACAAAGAAATTACTGAGGAACTAGTGTTTATGCGTTTATGTGTAGGACACATGTCAAATATATTTCAGTTGTTTTAGTAAGGTTTTTGTATAAGTTAAGGTGCATATAGTTTACCTGTGACTAAATAATTCATGATCAACATGTTCATATCAGTTCTTGATATGTAAAGGTCGTCGGGCTGTTTTCGATCATGGTGTTTCCTCTCACTGTTTTCTGATGTATTATTGGTAGTACTATCGAAGCTCATTGTCACTTTTTGCTATGATTGATCACGAATTATTGAAAAATTTATCGAAAATTTCACAATCAATCCACTACAAATCCAAATAAATTAAATATGACAAACAGAAAGAGAGAGAATGGAGAAAAAAGGAGACAGCTATGTTGAATCGAATGACCATCATTGTGTCAACAACGCTTTACAAATCGGTCATTGAATGAACAAGAATTAAATAAGTTGAGTGAGCTGAGCTGATTCATGCGTAGATCATCTGTCTACGGCTTGGAGGAATTAGAAATGGAGATGTCAAGGCAGGGCTTTCCCCTCTGCCGGTCATATACCGATCTCGATCATATCCTTTTAATAAAACTGTTTCACTCGCAACCGCAGCCATTGTGTGTCGTTTCATGTCGCGAAGTGGAGCTCCGCGAAAATGGTGAATTGCATGGTAGTTTCTTGTAAAAGACGATCAGAGACATCAAACTTCCGGGAACATGGTATTTCCTACCACAAGGGAGTATTATTTTGTCAATTGTGTTTGTAATTTTGTAGAATTTTAGTTCAAAAGAAATACCGGTTGCGACAGATTAGCGACAGTATTACGACAGTATTGTCAAAGATTATACCTTGGTAGAAGGCATAGTGTTGGGAAAAGTTGAATGAAATTGATGAATGAATGAATGATAAAATAAACGTTAAATTATTATCACATAATGTGTTGTCTAATTACGTATTTGGTGCTTTTTAAATCCCGACATACGACGGGATGTAATGAGTTTGCGGTGTCTGTGTGTGTGTGTGTGTCTGGCTGTCCCATCGTAGTTCCCAAACGAATCAACCGATTTTAATTTAGTTTTTTGTTTGTTTGAAAGGTGAATAGTCGGGAGTGTTCTTAGCTATGTTTGATGAAAATCGGTCCAAGATGGCTGCCGCCACGAAATATCGGATTACATTTATTCACAAATCCCACAATATGGGTATCCTAGGTACCAGTCATAAAACCCTCTACTCATCAATGTATAAAATAGGACATGACATCATCCTCAAAAATAAAGTCGTGGGCGTAGTGAAAACATTTTTTTTGCCTATTTTATATTTCTTTTACGTCCTGTGCAGGTTTCCAAAAAACCCTGTTGCTTGAAGAATGGACAAAATTTTTTGGCCAAAAAACAACTTGGCATGCAACAAGAACGAGTGTGATTTGCTCGGAACATTTTACACAAAGTTCTCAAACTCGGGCAAACAAACATCTGCGTTCACCACACAAATATTTGTTCTCGGTGGGAATCGAACCAACGCCTCCGGCGCAGAAGGCAGAACTACAAACTTCGCTGTGGTGTGAAGGCTGACGATGTAATGTGATTTCACTTGTATTCAAGTATTATATCAGCCATCTGGTTCCCATATTACAAGCTCTGCTTAGTTTGGGGCTGGGTAGTGTTGTGTGAATTGTCCACAATATTTATTTATTTATTTATTTACTTTATATATATTTTTCAATTATTCAGTAAAAGACTAAACTTATGTGTAGGTACTATGCTATAACATGTTAAGAACTATTGATTTAAACTTATAACCATTAATAAAACATAACAACTAAATTCAGTTCTTTTATTTTCTGACTGTTACAAAATGTGAAACCTGTTGTGCATAACTTATTCACAACACTCACTATTACCTGTACCTAAAAACCCATTTCATTCATTATTTTATTCATCGTTCAATTTACCGGTCTTACTGAATGCCCATCACTAGAGATTATCCTAATGTGAGTCTTGACACTGCGTAACTACGTTATATTTTTTATCTGTGTGCAAATTTTAAGATCGTGTGCGGGATTGTCAATGTGTGTGTTTACATGAATAGGATTTTGCTATGCGCGTGTGTCATGCGTGTTTACCTCGTCCCCCGTCAATTTTGGCAGAAAATATTGTTCGTGGATTTAAACGTTCACGCCTCCATTTCTAATTCCTCCAAGGTCTACGGATTCATGTGGATTCATGCTTGAAAACCCATTAGTGACAACCCGAGAAATCCAACTACCAGACTTTTATTCGATGATTATAATGCAGCCAGCCTTCGTATGCACAAAATACACTAAAAAAGCGGCCAAGTGCGAGTCATGAAGGGTTCCGTACTTTCCGTAGCAGCAAGTAACTGTAAGTTCTTGTAGTTCGTTGTTTTTTTAGGGTTCCGTAGCCAAATGGCAAAAACGAAACCCTTATAGATTCGTCATGTCTGTCTGTCTGTCTGTCCGACCGTGTCACAGCCATTTTTCTCCGAAACCATAAAAGCTAGACTGATGAAACTTGGTGAGTAGATGTATTCTGTGAATCGCATTAAGATTTTTACACAAAAATAGAAAAAAAAACTATAAATTTTGGGGGTCCCCATACTTGAAACTGAAACTCAAAAATTTTTTTTTCATCGAACCCATACGTGTGGGGTATCTATGGATAGGTCTTTAAAAATGATGTTGAGGTTTCTAATATAATTTTTTTCTAAGCTGAATAGTTTGCGCGAGAGACACTTCCAAAGTGGAAAAAAGTTGGTCCCCCCCCCTCTAACTTCTAAAATAAGAAAATGATAAAACTAAAAAAAATATATGTTGTACATTACTATGCAAACTTCCAACGATATTTGGTTTGAACGAAATCTAGTCAGTAGTTTTTTTTTTATACGTCATAAACCGTAAACCGCAATTTAACTTTCGACGAACTACAAAAACCTTTATATTATGTTATTTGATGCTACGGAACCCTTCATGGGCGAGTCCGACTCGCACTTGTCTGCTTTTTATAATATTTGATTGACTAAAGGGTAAATGACGTATATGATGATGATATATGATGTAAACTAACATAATTAACTACTTTTACTGCCTCTAGGCAGGCCAAAGAAAAGTAGTTTAATTTGTGATATGGTCACATGACTCTCATCCCTCATAACATGCCCGTACCACGCCAGCCTGTTGCTCCTCACGTTTTCTGTAACCAGTGCTACCCCTGATGTAATATCCTCATGCCCTTTGCCATTTTTCTCTTTAATTCCGAGAACTACGTTACAATTACATACCATTTCTTCTACCAATTTCTTCCGTTTCGAATTTCTACAAATACTAAGGAAATAAAACTTATTTTAATGTGTTTAGCTAATTTATTTCAGTTCTTAAACGCCAATAACCTACTAATAATGAGCCGATAATACAATTCAAAAAAAGATCTATCCTATTTTCATTGAATAATGCTTGGTAACAAATTATACGTTTTTGTATTCAATAAAAAGATTACAACTAAACAATATTTCTAAAACGAGACCCAATAATGTCCTGCGCCTGCGCTCGAGCGCTAACTCCGTCCATTGTACTAGCAGCTGACACTCTCAAGGCGAGTCATTACCGAGAAAAATAACTTACAAATTTAAATAAAGCTAATTTAAAGTAGTAATTATCTAGATATAAGCCGTGTATCAGGGAGTTCATTTTGATAAAAGAGTTGAATAGTTTATCATTATCGGCTAAGATACCGTTAAAATACGAAAACTTAGAAGATAAGATTTCCAAAGTAACTGATACACGAGGCTATATTTCTTTCGCTACAAGACAGTAAATTATAAATTACCAACTACAACTACATTCGACAACACGTAAAGAAAAATAAGAGTAAAAATTAATGATAGGTACAAATCAAAAACAAATTATGGCTAACTAATTCGCGTTTGAGGACAATAATTGAGGCACTCTGCGTGAATTTTAATCAGTTAAATACTAGGTTACTAGAGGTTCTTTCGTTATTTTAGGAATATACAAAATACAATCAATAGACATTCTGCTCCTGTTTTGTTAGTCGTTTAGTCCACCCGTCACGTTTCCAGTACGAGACGGGACCAAAGTAACTTTACTGCATCGCCTTATTGGCACCCGCTGCTTCCGTCCTCAGTCTATGAACACAACTTCCAGCAAACCTTACCTAAAGCATTACAAGCTAATTATGTGTATGTGGCATCAACTAAACCGTGGAATTTCCCTGCAATCTGAACAAGTATTAAAAACTTGTGCTAAACTTATGAGTCATAGTCTATCAAGGTCTTCTAAGACCCCTCGTGAAATGCAACCTAATGTTGCGTTAAATAGCACTAGAGTGCGTTTTCTTATGGTTTTATTATGGTCCTTGTGTCAAGTTTAATTTTACCGATTCTTACGGAAATCTGTCCTTTTGTGATGCAAGTTTACTGTAAGCTTATTACTGGTTGGTGCCAAAGTGATCAAAATCTGAATATATTTTTCAGTACCTAGCAGGGGTATACTCAGTTATTACAGAAATATCCATGCATGTGCAAGGTCAAATTATTAATAAATAGTTATCTGTTTCACGATAAAGATCGCAGACCAAATTCCACTAGCAATCACAATGTCTTGATTGTTTCAGGCTTCTTTATATTCCTGAATATAATATTCACATATACCAAAATATGTTTGTCTTGATATACTGCAGTGCAGTACCGCATAGCCGCTTTTTTATATTAGGATAGATCTGAAATAAAAAATATTGTATTAGAAATATGTAATGAGAATTCATTCTTATATTCATGTTCATATTTTTTTGGATAACTAGCTGATGAAACAAGCACAATAGCCCATCTGATGTTAAGAGGTATTTAGGCCTGCTTCATGGCTTGACTGCTATTAGCAGGGATAAAGCACAGCTCTCAGATGAAAATCTAGTCGAGATTAGATATCAACAAAACAGAATCAAGCAGAAAAGAATAACTGAGTTACTTAGTAATTTTCTAATGTATTCTTCTTCTTTATCGTTAGTTCTATCAAAACGTAGGGCGCCCACCTACCAGATGGACCGACGACATGGTTAAGATTGTAGGAAGTCTGGATGAAAGGGCTCAGAATCGTTCTTCCTGGAAATGTGTAGGGGAGGCCTATGTCCAGCAGTGGACTTCTTTAGGATGATGAGATTTCTATGGAAACAGTGTGTTAAATAGATTTTATTCTACATGTGCATCAATGAGTATCCTTCGTGGCTAACAAGCTACAAATTGCGGTATTAAGCTATCTTGCACAAATAGTTCGTAGCATGGAACAACTCTATGAACTGGAGTCACATATGGATGTCTTAAAGAACTAGTTTTTTTTTAACATGATATAGTATAGACCATCCTTTGGCTTCAATCTCACCTGATGCTAAATGACGACGTAGCCAAAGATGAAGCAGGATGGTTTAGAAGACACCTGTTCACTCTTGCCTTGAAGAGGCCCAGATTGTAGTGGTCAGGAAAAACTGTCGACGGCAATTAATTCCATTCCCTAGAGGTTCGCATAACCAAGGTGGAGGTCAAACGCTTAGTGCGAATGAGTGGCATGCTAACCAGGTAGTTCGGCAAGTTTATCATGCGCACTTGATGTGCGGGCAGGTTTTTCCGCAAGTAGGCCGCTGGTGGGCCCTTTTTGCGTGACCCTTGACACGTGTTGCTCGAACTTTTTTAGGTTCTACAACTCGCCGGTTTTCTCACGATGTTTTCCTTCACCGTTTTGAGAGCACTGGCATAGTACACATCAATATTTCGACAGAAAAACTTATTGGTACACGAGTGGATTTGAACCCACGACCTTCGGATCGGAAGGCGGGGCCACTACCACTAGACCACCAGTGCTCTACACCAGTGCTAACCAGGTATGGATGGTAGTGAGCCGTGCGTCTGCTAGTCGTATGGTGGAAGGGAGTATGTAAATGTAGAATGATGTGTAGGTGGTTACTTACAGCTGGGCGCATGATCCTGATGCATATGCTCAGCGTCCATACCGAGGGACATGCACGTGGACGGCGGGGGTCTGCGCTGGACCTGGAAACGACGATAAATTATAAATGTATTCATATAAAAATATAAATTCATGATGTACAATAAAAAGAGATACAAATAAAAGGGTACCAGTACCCGAAGTTGGAGTTTTGGTACCACATTTCGTCTACCAAATGTTGTTTTCGTGTGAGCATGTGTCTCTCTCTTTTGTATGGAAAACTGGTAAGACAACAACTCGCTTCGATTGTTTCTACAAAACGTGTTTTTGCTGTCTCATCTTTCCTTCATACAATAGAAAGAGACAAATAGGCGAAACGAAAACAACATTAATGAAGTGGGACTTGCCCTTCAGTGCTCTCTTTTTGGCACACATTTATGATCATTAGTGTGTATTGATGTTAGTGAAATGAAATGAAATTTATTGAATATTAACAAACATTACAGTAGCATTATTATACAGTTAGGTTACAGCTGAAAATGTTAATTTCCTGGTGGGATAACATTGGTACCCAAACTAGGATTAACCAGTGATATGGGATACCAATGCATTCAGGGGAGGCCCGAACAAACCTGGTTCCCTAGTAGTTACCTGGTCTAGGTTGAACCTGACGAACGCCTCGTACTGCTCGGCGAGCTTGGTGCTGAGCGCGGCCTCGTACTCGTGTCGCAGCGCCGCCTCCTGCTCACGCAGCATACGCTCGCAGATCATACGCACCTGAACACACACACAATACATCTTATAACAACACTACTAGCAAACAAATACTCCGTGTGCGCAGGGACCATTTGCAAAAAGTAGCTAGCAAGCACTGGAGAAGAGCCGAAAACTGCGTTCAGTAGCGCGTCTTTGGAGAGACTTACGTCTAGCATTGGACTGATATAACTTGATGATGATGACTCGACATCTTGACAGAATACCAGCGCATAGCTTCCTCACAGGAGCTAGGCATTATGCTGAGTCAAGGCCCTTTTGCTGCTGTAGCACACAGAAACACGACCCACTTCTCCAGTATCGTTGTATTGTTTGTATCTTTCTTCTTTTAGTGTCCTTGTTTTTTACTGGTTTATGTGTGCTTATGTAGTAAATTAATAAATGTCTGTCTATATCTACTCGACGTGGCATAAAGGCAGACAACACAGAAGAAATAATTATATTGACTGGCCTCTCAGCTCAGTTGGTAGTAGATCTGCCTTCTGCCACAAAGGTCGTGGGTTCAATCCCCACAGAAAACAAATATTTGTGTGGTGAACGCCAATGTTTTTCTCTGTCTGGGTGTTATATTGTATTTGTTAAAACAATAAATATACTAAGTATTTTATTGAGTCTCAGTCGAGCCTCAAGCATAGATTTTTGTCAATTTTCAATAGAGAACTGACATAAAATCTCTGTGTGAGAGTGCTTGAAGCTTGACTCAGACTTGAGGCACTGTTTCTGAATATGGGCCTAAGACTCAAAATCGTTTGTCATGGAAATGTAAGACAAAGACTTCGTTATGACTTATGATGACGAGCTAACAATAGAATGTACCTGTTTGAATGTGAACAGCGCGCGCGAGGTGTTACGCGGCTCGGGCTGGTGGCTGGCAGCGCGATGCGGCGGCGAGGCGTCGCCCTCGCTCCCGCTGGAGGAGGAGCCCGGGCCCGCGCCCGCCTCCACGCGCAGCTGCCGCCGCCGCTGCAGCCGCTTTATCTCGTCGTAGATCTCCTGCACTAGCCGCTCTGATAAACAAAACATACTTATATTATTAGGAAGAAAGACTAGGATGACTAATAAACTGGTCAATTTAATAAAATATCTCACGAATAACACCTGCCTGACATAGCTCGTAGAGTATATAGCTCGAACAACTGACAACCGTTGGGGAATAAAGGTTCTCAAATGGCGACCACGAACCGGAAGACGAAGCGTAGGGCGCCCACCCACTAGAGGGACCAACCACTAAGATCGCGGGAAGTCAATGGATGGAAAGGGCTCAGAATTGTTCTTCCTGGAAATGTGTAGGGGAGGCCATATCCAGCAGTGGACTTCTTCAGGCTGATAATGATGATCTCACGAATAATGTTATAAAGCTTTTGGAGCTGAGGCTATATTTGTTTTGACCATGTCTTTCCTGTGGATTACGCCGACTAAGCCGTCAGGATGGTATAGGTTCTGGATAAGCCTATTCCATCTATAAAATCTTGCCCTGGTACTATACCATCACTTAGAGGCAATCCCAAATACTTTGTGTATTCTAAACCCCTATAAAATCAGTTTTTATAGATATAGTACTAAAAATCTAGACATGTTATTTTATCTACAGATAAACAAAATACAGAAGTGCACATGAAAAAGTGATTCACACAAAATCAATATATAGGTAAAACATACATAACATTGTTGTCTCCTCTAGCCACCTGACTGCTTGAAAAACTAACAATAACAAAGAAAGTTTAGCCATGCAGCCCCCGTAACAAAAAATATTACCTGATATTTTTTGTTAGATTATGAGGGATACACTTTTTGCATCTATAAAGCCCAGCCATTTCAAGTGTTGCTTTGCCTTATTATTATTTTTATTAAATATTTTACTTGGTGAAGTTCTAGAGATTATTGGAAGATTTTGGGGAGACTTTTGCCCAGCAGTAGGACAGTGTACAAAATTATTCCACAATATGGTATCAAAAGATTTTCGTGCAATATTTTGAAATGCGATATATATAGTTCCTATCAATAACAATAATTGTAGTCCTCTTGGATAAGAGGAAACAAAGTAATTAGATAAGTACAAGTAGTGGTAGCAACACTACAAAAACATCTCAGATCTAGTTCATGGCTTTGTGTGGGGTACTTGAAAACTAAAGTAAGCACGAAATTGCACTTTTGTGTTTGTTGTATCGTCAGTTATTCTTGCAAAGTCATTTCATTTATGCAAGAAAGCATTTTGTTTTGCAAAATAAGCAATTCACTATTGTAAGTAGGTAGTTAAAATAATGAGGGTTTCAGTTTCATGATTTCACAATGCACAATGTGCAGGCATGCAGGTCATTGTTGGTCCTCCCACACACATGAGCAAGCGACAATCGCATCTCACTAAGCAAATCACCACAAAGACTCCATTCGGTAACAAAAACCAAAAGAAACAACAGGACATGAAAAAAATCCACGCAACGGTCTTCCTTCACGCATCACCTGTCTCGCTCTATCGAGATAAAAATATTCATGATTGGATGAAATATGGGGGTTCGTTTTTACAGCTGTTGAAACTCTGAACTTATCGTAGGAAATTAGAGATATGTGCAAGAGAGGCAAGTCCACAAAAGTAGAGACGTAGCGGTATAACGAACAAACAAAAAATAAACAAACCTGGGGTCAGTTTAGCAGGTGCAGAAACGGCTTCTCCAAACGCAGATCTGTTCTCAGAAACTTTAATTCCTGGACTTGTACTCGAACTCGCTGCAAATGGAGCACATCGCCGTCTCTTTGCAGGCATCTGGGCCATGGACTCCCAGTCCAAATTCCTCTTCAGTGTAGCGCACGCCATTTTCTTTTTACGCCCAGTCGATGTCCTCTACCTACTCAATTTTGTTTAGAATTTTTGCTAATTTCACTGACGCCGTAAACCGTCAAAATATTAATTTATCTAGACTAACACTATCTTAGCAATATTATATATTGGACTTGTATGTAAATTTCTATGAGGATCCTTCGAATTACGAAGGATTATTGTCGTATTTTTTGATTCTTTCACTTGAAAATATTTATTACGAGAACGAGCAAGCAATAGCCAACCACTTTTCACTGCTTTCAATTTTTTTATTTTGACATTTGTTTTGCTTTTTGTTGCTAGCTTCAGACAAGGCACAACGGCAAAAGTACGAGTACACCAACATAAGAAAATTAGCTATCATACACAATTTTTTTTCTGTAACAAAAACACTTTGCCCCAGAATCTACACAATACACAATCAACCTACGCCATCAACACAATATTATAGAGGCTGGAAGTTAGCTATTTTGCGAATCTTTGTTAATTTTATTGGCCATTTACACACGAATGGCTAACTTCAGGCAAGCCAAGTAAATATCATTCATTCCCTGGAATTGATCGCAATATTTTAAGAATGGCAATTTATAATAAGTTGGCTGACATGACATATGACATGACAGCTGATTTCGCAATTCGTTTGCAACTTCACTTCTATAGAGGCATAAAAAAAAAAGTGTTTTGTTGATTTGATTGTACGCCTGTGTGTGAGTCATCACATCACATAGTCCAATTTTTCTACTTTTCTGTTTGAATTCGCTTCGCGTAATTCAGATTTTCTTGTTTATTGGCAAAACCGCCTACCTGTGATTTTGTGTTAACTATTTTGTAAGGCATTCCACATGGGGAACGAAATGTCATCATCTGCAATGGAGAGTATCCTTTTATAATCAATTTCATCATCTAACTGCGTGACCATCTGACCATCAGTATCATATTCCAGTAGACCGTAACCCGACTTACAAAATGCAGTTATCTTCAAGGTATTTAGCTTCCCGAGGTCCAAGTTTGTATGGAGATTTTACAACAATCCTGATACCACGAACAAGCTAAGGGATTTCAATGCTTAACTGTGTATATCCCGTATCTTTCACGTATCAGTCTCATGTGCCTGTTACTAGATAAGTGCCCATTCCCTTCAGATCAGATCAATGTGGTGGTAGGATAAGAGAAACTCTTCCTCAAAGTAAAAAACTCACTCAGACATATTATTTATTATACCTAAAGTATATTTTGTGTACTTATCATTTTGCGTGAATAATAAGCATGGTTATTTCTAAGTAGATACCTGTATTCCCAAGTATTTATCCTTAACTTTACAACCAGAACACCTGTTTAATTTAAAGTTTGCTGTAAAAGAGCTAGAGCGGAATTCAAAGAAATGTGAAAAAGAAGAAAAGATGGAGAAGGAAAAGGCCAAGAAGGCTATTCAAAAAGGAAACATGGAGGGTGCTAGAATTCATGCAGAAAATGCAATACGACAGAAGAACCAAGCATTGAACTATCTGCGAATGTCTGCTCGAGTAGATGCCGTGTCTAGTAGAGTACAAACTGCATTGACTACTAGAAAGGTATTACTAGGTTATTTTAGATATTTATTTACGCCTGTATCATTAACCTTATCATCAGACGTTGTTTAGAAGAAATCGCTTTCAGCGATAATAACACCCATTTTACCACAAGTTTATAAGTATTCTTCTTGTTTTACCTTTTTATTTAGGTGAACAATAAAGTAATATTCTATTCATTCCATATCAGGGAATATCAGGGAAAAGACATTATCACTTGAACACCTTATTTTTATATTCTTAGGTCACAAACTCCATGGCCGGGGTAGTAAAAGCAATGGATGCAGCTATGAAGTCAATGAACCTCGAAAAAATATCCGGCTTGATGGACAAGTTTGAGAGCCAGTTTGAGGACCTGGACGTCCAGTCCTCTTACATGGAGAATGCAATGTCACAGACCACAACCACCACTGTGCCACAGGGTGATGTGGATACATTGTTGCAACAAGTTGCCGATGAAGCTGGGTATGTTTGACATTTAATTTTTTTACATCTGGCCAAAAAGATAGTTGAAGAGGTTTACAAGTTTAAGGTTTTACAACCTACAAGAGATCAGCAGAAGAACCATGAGTGCAGTCTTAGCAATAGGTGAAACATGCTAAAGACATCACAGCCACCTTGGCGTTATGCCTCATTTACGGACTGCGTTGCGACGACGCAACACATGAATTAATTTCCCAAGGTTTACTTGTGCACCATTGATAATTTTTTATAATAATTATGATATTTTCATATTTTAAATTAAAATTCATTAATTAAATAAATGATAGAAAGGAATTCGTAATTAAGTCATAAATCTACCTAACAATGGGTGATGGTAGGTGATAGAATTGTTCTAGAAGCTGGTTAGATACAAGAAAAATCGACAATATTTTATCAATTAAATACAAACTTTCTTAACACTTTATATTTATGTTTTCCAGGTTGGAACTAAACATGGAGCTGCCTTCTGGTGTTCCAAGCACGTCAGTGGGTGCGTCCACCGTGGTCTCTCAGGAACAGGACGAACTCACGCAGCGACTCGCGAGGCTACGGCAGGCGGAATAACACGCCTTTCTATTTTTTGTATATTCTGCTTTTAAAAAGCTGATCTGTACTCCGAATCTGAATTGCGCTCACAGTTTTTTGTGTAATACACGCCCGTTTTCAGAGTAAGTTTTGTATAGGCTAGCCGCTTGAATCACCGCCGATCGCGCGGCCGCCGCCCGCCGCCGTCCCAGAAATAATTTTTCCCGCGGAAATTTCTCACTTTTTTAAATTTAATCGTTCTAAAATATTTTTTGTTGGTGGACTCATCGTTTTATGGCTGCAATCCATGGAGGCAGGCATCAGGCTAGTTAATGTACAACCACTTACAAAATTTTTTTTGGTACTACAGTACCATGGACGCAAGTCCGTTCAAAAATATGTGGCACTCTGTTATTATTACTGGGACGGACGTACGTCCCGCGGTTATTCAAGCGGTTAGGAGAGTTCGTAACACGCCCGCTAGAGGCGCTTATCGTGACTACAAAACTTTGGAAAATTGGACTTGTATTGAATGCAACAAAAAATTGAGAGTACAAATCGGACTCTCCACTTGGTGCATGTAAATTTAAATTAAGTTGCACTATTCAAATTGTACAAAAAACGCGTGGGACAACTTAAATTTTACGTTTTGGAATGTTTATGGCGCGTACCAACCTGATGCATAGGAAATAACACAGCATTTTACAAAACAAAATTGTATATAAACACTCAGTAGGCACTGCTGTAGATATATTATTGTAATTAAGTACCCTTTTGGAGAGTATAAACAAAAGTTAAATCATACAAATGTATTGATAGCACTGTAATTTATATTGTAGAACTGCCCTAACAGATGTTTTATTTGAAAATATTGATTACCAAAAAGCCAGAAAATTATCTGCTGTGTGCAATGATAAAAAAATAAACTATTTTCCAATACTATTTTTTAAGTTTTAAATATTTTATTACAAATAATCCCCATGTATAATCTTTTCACAAAACTATAGAATTTTCCTTTTATGATATATTGTCAATACTGTGATCATTTCTCAAACAGTGTTTGTTCTTATAAGATAGCGATAATGTAATATTTTGTAAAGTATCTCATAAAATTTATTAATAAATCTAAAAAATGTTTCTTTTTTTATTCCGCCTTTATTAGGCCACCATTTAGTAGGTATGTATATTTTTTGTTAAATACGACTTCTGTGCCCACCCCTTCAAAAGAGTGGCGGACGTGTTCACAGTCCAATGCACAGTATAAGACAATAAAGGTGGGAACAAAAATTGATACAACATTTCCATTTAAATTGTTTATTCAACGAAAAGTAGGTAACGAATTGTCACAACAAAATCTGTAAGTGTAGTCTAACTACTTTGGCTTAAAACTAAAACAAATACAGCATCAGCTGCCTTGAATACTGAAGTTGCGAGATTATTTGGTACATCTTACTTGAATGGCCTACCTTATAAAAATCCCTGAGAAGGTAAACAATGCCATTTATTACCACTGAATGTATAATACTAACACGTCCAGTTTAAATTTAAGCCACTTTTATAAGTATGAATTACATATTACAATACTTGAAATTATAAGCATAAACTTATGTTACAGATACAATTTTTTTTTTGTATTTTAAGTATTATTTCTCGAAACACTGAACAACTGAAACTTTCCCTGGGACTATCATTATTATTATTTTTTTTTTTTTTATACAAACAATTTCCTCTTCAGATCTTATAAAACTCAATTTGTATAACAATACTCAATACTTATACATTTATTTGCTTTACACATCACTGTTGAATTTGTATAGTGGCGGTATGAAAATGTTCAGTCGATTTTCAACTTGATTTGTTCAACGTATCACAATCACATACTACCTTTTGAAACTAAATAGACAATACACCGATAAGTAAACCTCACAAATTATGTCAAAATATGTTCAAGATCAAGGCACTGGTGCAAGTGAAAACCGACTCTATGGTGACGAACATTTTCATACCGCGACTGTACATACATAGTTCCTAAGGTTTGCGCACATCTAGGCGATGGCGATCAGTTGAAACACTGTCAAATATAGTTGTCATACTTGACAGCGTTTCAGTTGTGCGCAGGCCTTTAAGTGTAAGAAGGTATCACATGGACCCTGCATAGAGTACAACAAACATGGAGGCAGACCGAGGTTTTATTGAATTAAAATTCAAGATTTCATTAAATGTCTGCTATAATGAACATTACAACTAAAATCCTTTTAAATTGAATACTAGACTAATGGTAAACACAGACTGTATCAACCAGGTAGATAAATAAATAGACCTCCAAGCAAATCACATCAATTTAGCATCCCTTCTAACCCTTATATTAATGATGTCACAGTGACCATTACTTCTCCATCCCTTATCAGCCCTGCTATTCTTGCAACACTGCTTGTTCGTTCAAATAAAAATTAATTACTCAAGAGGATTCAGCGATCGCCTGAACGAGTTGTATTGCAGGAATAGGTATATTGGGTGAAGTCCATTTATTAATCACTTGGTCGAATTACATAATACTAGTTATAACCGGCTGCAATAAACGGATAAGATGGCAGCACTAATAGGTACCTTTGACAGATGCGTAGTGTGAGTTAGTGACACTAATTACTTCTCTCACTAAAACTTGTATGGGGTATCGATTATATCGCCGCTATCCAAGATTTACGCGTTTACTGTCGAGGGATAAATGGCAATAATGACTTAGTAGTTGTTACTGGCAATTATTTTGGCCGTTGGTTAGGCGCCTTCGAAAACCAGTCGCCCTCTTGTGGATGCCTTCGGTCAACTATTCACCCTGGGGTCCTAGACAAGATTCACTTTCTGTATGATTTCTCTCATTTTCCGAGTGCTAGTCGCCCTAACACCATTTGTCCACCGCCGCCTTTACTTCGACGTCAACAAGAACGAGAGTATCTCGGGCATCAAAGTAACGTGACGTGCAGTGGACAGGCGGTCATAGTAAATGTATGCATCAGTGTGGTACCTCAACATGCACCGAAGACGCCTAGGGAGGCATGCACCATCATACATGAGCTAACCTTCCTGGAGGACATCAGATGGCCGAACTAGCAGCAACCACCACTCAAAAGGGACAGCGGAAACCAGTCCGCTCATCATATATCAAGTAAATGTATGTATCGCCACTTCGGCGCCGTCATGTCAATTCGGTGACGTCCCTATGTCGGTGGTGGACAAACGGCCTATGGCCGGCCGTCGTTACTGGTCGCCCGGTGCGTCGGCGAAGGAGATCTGGTAGAAGATCCACTCCTCGAGGAAGGAGGGCACGAAGGCCTGGCACTTGCGGAAGGTGACAGCCGGCTTCAGCTTGCTGAGTTCCTGCTCGTACAGGACGAGGGAGTCGCTGCAAATGGCGCCATTGCCCTGCGATAGACAAATAATACAGTGAGCATTGAACTTTCAAAGTTTCTCCCTACCAAAGTGGAAAAAAATAGTTGCGGTGCCTTAACAGGGTTTATGTTTGAAACTAGTCTACTGTATCACCGGTATTTAACAACTTGTGCAATAAATTATATGAGTTTTTTGAATTTTGAAGGTTTGCTAATAAATTATGCTATTTAGAATAAGGTTGCCTGTGTACATTAGCTTAAGGTGCGCAACTGTACAGAATTACTTGTGGTGCAACTTCCTTCATCATCATCATCTCAGCCCTGTATCACCCACAGTAGGGTATAGGCATCCTTCACCTTCTTCAACTTCCGTAATTATTCTTAACTGATCTACTTAACGACATTAGCTTTCTTGCTTTGGACAACATAAACTTTGTAACATCACAACTTTTTTCAGCAATACGCTTAACTAAAAACGTCATTATGTACCAAAACTTGTTCTCGTTTCCACATTTATGTTTTTGTCGGAATCACAGAACAAAGAATTTATGTTTTTGTTAATTGTTTATGAATAAATGAAATTAATGAAATGAAATGAAAGTAGAACGGCCATGTGGCTGGAAAAGTGTCACCAAAATACATGAGCATATGCTCCTTTCAAGCAAGCAAGAAAAATGCCTTGCAGCAGCACAAGAATTACTTTCCGAACAAGTTAAGCGACAAGACAAAAAAATGGAAATACTTTCTTAACATCTTCCTTCCTTCTTTTTTCTTAGAATCCTCATATTTAGTGATATTTTAAATATAATAGTGGAAATGTAAAACTGGCGACATCGGTTCCCATACAAACGGCACATCATGATCGCAATTCTACTGTGTTCTTTATTCTGAGGTCGGAATGATACTCACATGCGTCATGAACTTGCCACCCGGCCTCAGTATCTGGAAGGAGGCTCTGAGTATCATAGTCATGAACTCCCAAAGCTCGCCGCACGCGGCCTCCGAGATGGGTATGTCGGTGAGGTCGCCGAATATATAGTCCACCTTTTTGCCGTCCTTTATAAACTTTGCGACTGTCGCCATGCAGTCGCCGATTATCACCTTGAAATGGAGGCCAAAATTAATAATATAACGACTTGTTGGACGAGTTTTTTTAACACTTTTAAGTAGAGTTGACATTTGAATGAAACTAGGAGCCAAAATTTAATTTAAATGAACGGTTCTTTTACTCAGGCATTTTATGCAAACGATAAACGCCTGTAGTGGGCGTGCTGAAAACTTTAGTGACTCCTTACAATCTCCACTCGAAAAACGGGCTCGTTCTGCACAGAAAGCAGTGAGACAAGACTCAGACTAGGCACACTGGTATCCACCACTTACCTTAAGTCGTTGACGGAATCTATACTATAAATACTAAAAAACAAAAGGTCGTTTGACAGTTCAAACGACCTTTTGTTTTTTTAATACTACTAGCTGATGGAACAACCTGAGCACCCACCTGATGTTAAGCGGTAACCATCGTATAACAAAGCATTGCCTCGTAGGCACGAACGTCAGGAACGTGCCCTACGATGCACTGCCCTGCGTCCATCAACTCGAGGCTTACAGATGTTTCGCCTCACGTGCCTGTAATTACACCAGCAGCCACAGCCTTCAAACCGAAACACAGTGATGCTGCTTCACGGCAGAAATAGGCATGGTGGTAGTACTTCCCCGGATGAGCTCTACTACTACTAAACCCTTTAGGCATAATAAGCTATACCTCATAATTAGGTGCCTTCCGGCGTTCGAGGACGTCTCCGCAGATGGAGCTCATATGCTTGTTGCACGCGTCCATCACCATGGCGTCTATTTCCAGCATCCACACGAACTTGGGCTTTTCCTTCAGCAACTCGTACAGAAGCGCGCCATCACCGCCGCCTGCGAATACAAATACCCAACTAAATAATTTACCTCGAGTTCGGGTTGTGTATGGAGACGCAATTAATGCTCTGACCTATTTTGGCTATTTTGCGCCACTTTCATAGACTGAAATTATTTTCAATTTACGTCCGCAATGCAAGTGCTCTTTAACAGTGAAGGAAAACATTGTGAAGAAACTCGCGGCTTAGTCAATATATTCAGCATGTCTTTTCCGTGGATTAGGCCTACTTACCTGACAGGATGGTATAGGTGCTGGGCAACCCAACATCTAATAATCCTGTCTCATAGGCACTATACTCATGTCCCGTAAATAGGGACATGAGAAAACAAACAGTTGTCCCAGATGCTACATAAATCATTTACAATAGGCTAAGGCATAAGCCTGTTTACTTTTTTTTGAAGTGAAAACTTCTTTAGCGGCGTTGAGCACTTTTTCTGTAATGGGTATAAAATCTTAAACTCGCGTCAGCGCGTCAGGACACGTGACCTG
The DNA here is from genome assembly GCA_939531255.2 of Thera britannica. NCBI lineage: Eukaryota > Metazoa > Arthropoda > Insecta > Lepidoptera > Geometridae > Thera > Thera britannica. The sequence goes on along the minus strand of OW618034.2, from coordinate 13,282,702 downwards.
ATCGAAAAAGCGTAAGACGGATGGAGAGTAGACAGCTATCCCCTATCTACGGCGCGGCGAAAATGTATGCCTGGGCCTACTGTTTCGTTTAGGCAGCGCAGGGCGCTTGCGCGAATGTTCGTGTATGTTACAGCGTGCCAAATAACAAACAAGCCCCCCCTAACCATTCCAAAATATCAAACATGCTCAACATTAATAATCAAGTTTTCACTTCTGCCGGCACTCCCGGAGTGCAACCCGTATTTTTTTTTTACTTTATAACTTAGTCCGAGCTCACAATGTCGCAATACAGAAAGCCAAATCATCATCATCATCAGCTACTACTGGACAACTGTACTACCGAGTTTCAGTAGTATCTTAAAAATTAAGGATGATCAGAACAATTTACCTAATATCACAATTTCTTTTCCTTCATAATTCTCTTTGCCTTTCTGCATCAGAGTTTCGGTATACACCAAGTCAGCCTCAGATATATCTGGAAACAAAAAGGATCTAGAATAAATACTTATTGGTAAAATTTGGTAATATATTTATAATTATAATAATGTATTCTAAATTCATAATAATCTGATATTTGCAATGTTAAAATCTATCATTAAACTGATTTAATTTATATTTAAATCAGTTATGCTTTAAAATTGCAAATATTAAAAGTTGAATACATAATAAACCTTAATGCCTATACCTATTACCTTTCAAATTCAAATTCAAATGTTTATTCAGTAACTTAATCTATTGTGACATTACATGCGTTTGAGATCTCCTTTTAAGTATATAAATACCTGTGTTAGGAGATCCCGCTCTTTCATGACAATTTTTCTTTGAGACTAAGTACCAACATTATTAATCAAAAAATTACCTATACATAAAAATTTATTCCAAAAACCTTGGTCTGTCTCCTATTGCCAAGAGAGGCTTACCTGGTATGTACCTTATTTATCATGTGATGACTATAAATATGTTAAGTCAAATCCAAATGTCTTTATTTATTAATGATCAATTTGAAAAATGTATGTGCACTATGCCAGTACTCTCAAACGGTAAAGGAAAACATCGTGAGGAAACCAGCGTATCGTAGAACCTAAAAAAGTTCGTAAACACGTGTCAAGCGTCACGCGAAAAAGGCCCGCCAGCGGACTTTTTGCGGATACCAGCCCGCACATCAAGTGCGGATGACTTTGCCGAATTTGTGTACCTGGTATTAATAAGTATGTGTGCTTACTTTGCAAATCATCTAACACTAGCATGTTGCCGAGACTCTTGGAGTGCACAATTTGTATCTTCTGGAACTCGGACTCATCCTCAAATACGATTCTGTCAATGTCGTATTCTAGTAGTCTTTCATCTAAAACATACATTTTATTTTATTTGTGATCAGATAACTAACATTTATGTACACTATGGCTGTTTAATTTAGCAAATATGCAAAATACAATATTTTATATGGAGGATGCCAGTTAAAAGTTATTTCTTAGTTTGAATTAGCCAATTATTTCACCAAAAAATTTAGATTCAAATGTGCAACCAGCAATTTCTAATATATGTTTTAACATTATGCAGTAAGTTAGCTCTGAAGCAGATAAAGCAATTGTTTAAAAAAAATTACCTGATGTGGGATAATATCTTCCAAATAGGCATCTTTTCAACGGAGCATAGGCTTGAGATTTCAGAACATTGATGTACTTCCTGAGTTGGTTCTCTAGTACTCGAGCAATCTTGCAAAATACAGTTAGTTATTATGTTTATTTTTTATTGATTCATAAAGCCATCACAGAAGACAGATGTAGCTATGCTCCTATGAAAATGTGTAGTTCATAGATCTGTAATCTGTGATGTAGAATATTTCACATTATGGCATCCAGAATACTAACCATTAATTATTAATTTTGTGTAAACACATGGGCCTTATTAATAATCCTGGCGTAGCGTTGGACTAGTTAATCCGTGTTTTGTCACATTTGTTCTAGTTGACAATTGCATGTCAATGCAAGAGACAAAACACGGATTAACTAGTCCAACGCCACGCCAGGATTATTAATAAGGCCCATTGGATCTAAGAATATGTTATACTACCCGTACTGAACTTTACTATCTATAAGACTAAGTTCTATAAAAGATTACAGCAACATGCTGAAATATAATATAAATATCATATGTTGATCTTTATTATGTTCATCCAGGCAAGGTGCCAACGATTTGCATTTGGCACAGTTTCCATCAAAAAAATATTGTGTTTGTTAATATTTTTTATTAAATGTCTCTAAGTTTAAGTCGTAGCAAAAAATGTACAATTTCATTCGGTAAACGATGTTTGTTTATTTCGCAGTGAGTAGTAATTAATAATAGGTATCTAGGTACCTACATAGGGCTTACCTTGAGGTTAATCAGGGGTTCTTGGTTTTCTTCCTTGTAAAACTCTATGTTCATCGTAATAAGACCGCGGTCAAACAATCTTATCGATACAGTTAATGCATTTTTTCCAGTTAGAATCTTCAAAGAGCCGCCTTCTAGTTTAATATCAGCAGCTAGAATAAGATTAGGCAGGTACTCCTTGAGGACCGTCTGCAGCTGCCCAAACACAGCATTTTGTCCACTCTCATCCCCCAAACGAGCCGCATCCAACGAAAAGTCAAGCATTAATGTTTGCACCGACATTATTGCACGGAAATACACTTGTATTATTTATATTTGTAATGCCGGACGGACTGCCCATTTAGCAAAAAAATGGCGAAGGGAGGGAGGGAATGCGAAATCGGCGAAACTTTGACTGACTGACATGACCACAGAACACATAGACTCAAGAGGACATGACAGTGACGTTTGACATCAAAATTGAAAATGACATAACTGAAGTTTTGTATTGTGTTGCTAGCCTGTTAATTGTGGCATATTAGTCGCAGTAGCCAAAAAAGAAGAAGTGATATAAATATTTTTTCGAAATGCTTATCATGAATCAGTAATTTGTTGAACCTTCTGCCTGCAGACTAGATTGAAAATTCGCTCTAGACTATATAAAGATAGCTCAAATTTAAGGCAGTCGTTGAGGAGAAGGTTATGGCTCGTTTACACAGTGCGTGCTGCTGCCTGGCCAGTAGACAGCTACTCGGTTTGTCTACTCGTACGCCAGTAGCTCGGCTCGCCTTTGCTGTCTACACCACACCTAGCTACTGCTCAGTCCGAGTCGAGTCGCGATGAGTGAACTTGTTTTAATAAAAAAAACGGTGGGCAACTGTCCGGCTGCCACTGGCGAGCTACTGCCGAACGCGTCCAAACGATGCGAGCGACGCACGAGCCGCTGTCATGTGCGAGTTGCTGCCGGGCGAGCAGGCGAGTGAAAACAAAAAATGTTGAAGTAACTCGGATGCGAGCTACTGACCAACTCGCACGTACGAGTTACTCGTAAGTGACGTCCAAACAGTACGAGTAACTGCAGTGCAGCTACTCGGAAGGCTTACTCGTACGCTAGCTCGCACTGTGTAAACCAGCCATAATGGCTTTTTTACACAGTGCAACATTTTTTGTTTTCACTCGCCTGCTCGCCCGGCAGCAACTCGCACATGACAGCGGCTCGTGCGTCGCTCGCATCGTTTGGACGCGTTCGGCAGTAGCTCGCCAGTGGCAGCCGGACAGTTGCCCACCGTTTTTTTTATTAAAACAAGTTCACTCATCGCGACTCGACTCGGACTGAGCAGTAGCTAGGTGTGGTGTAGACAGCAAAGGCGAGCCGAGCTACTGGCGTACGAGTAGACAAACCGAGTAGCTGTCTACTGGCCAGGCAGCAGCACGCACTGTGTAAACGAGCCATAAGGAGTTTCGGTAGGGTAGGTCGGGTCAGTTGCTGGCTGACATGCTGTTGGGATTTAAAAAGTAGGTTTTTAATTTTAGTGGGCAACACCATTTCTATCCGTCATTCTTTTTAATATAAATTCCATCGTGAGATTCTTGTGAAATGGCTGGAAATAATACTGAAGAAGTAGAGGTGGGTAGCTAAAGTTATTCCATTCAACTAAATTATGAACTACCTGTTTGTTAGCGATAGTTTTCAATACTTCCTTTACTTTAGTTGGAATCTGCTGATGTGGCTCGACTTTCACTGTTTCATTTGTTTTAGTTTACCGTATATCCCTGTAGAATCGTCCTTGTGACCTGAAAATAGAGCTGGAAGTGAAATAAAATCTGAGGAATAGGCTACTGCGTTTAGCTTTTATCTTCTAACTGTTACCGTGAAGTGCTTGTAGGTTAGGTTTGGTGTAAAATGACCTGTGTTTTCAAGGGTACTGCTGCGGCTGAAACCAAGACCAATAGCACCACCGCAGAGGTGCCGCCAGAGTTCTTGATCAAACATCCATTGCAAAATACCTGGAGTCTCTGGTTCTACGACAATGACAGAAACAAAACATGGGAAGAAAACTTGATAGAACTTACAACTTTTGATACTGTTGAAGATTTCTGGAGGTGAGCTTCTTGCCTGTAATTTCCATGGGCAGTGTGCATTTATTTATTATTTACTATTTCCAAGCATGCCCATATAAATGCACACAAACTTCATATCTGAAAATTTAGTAAATTAAAAAATATATTTTAAAAGGTGTACTTTCACAATGTACATGGGTATTTGTGTGTGAATACTTTTCTTTTTTATTGTTTGCATCAACTGTTTAATGTTAAACTGTGCTTGTTTATATTTCCAGATTATACCACCACATCAAGCTACCGTCTGAGCTGCGTCAAGGCCACGACTATGCGGTCTTCAAACAAGGAATCCGCCCCATGTGGGAAGATGATGCTAATAAAATGGGAGGCCGGTGGCTTGTCAGTCTTGAAAAGAAACAACGTAATTCTGACCTTGATAGATTTTGGCTAGATACTGTAAGTTGTGCAGATTTAAAGTTATCGAAAATTGTTGGATCTAGCTTTGATATATTTTTTTTTATTACCCTATTTTGTCCCACTGCTGGGCAAAGGTCTCCCCCAAAGACTTCCACTTATCTCTCTCTCGAGCCTCCTCCCACCATCTCCTCTCAAAGGTGTCGATATCGTTCCGCTAACGTTTTCTTGTGCGGCCCCGTGACCGCCGCCCGTCAGGGACCCTAGGTGTACTGATGGTCGCCCACCTATCGGGAGGCATCCGGCTGACATGCCCTGCCCAATCCCACTTCAGCCGGGCAGTCTTAGCCCCTACATCGGCAATGCCTGTCAGTGAATGCAGCTTTGATATATTAAACTTAAAACTATGAATGGGGCAACCTAGAGTGTTGAGCCACTGGATACCAACACAGACCGTAGGCTTTTTGTGTTCAGAAATGGATTTTCCATAATGTCTTATTAGTTTAATGACCAAATGTTTTTTTCAGGTCCTACTACTAATTGGCGAGAATTTCGAAAATCCTGATGAGATCTGTGGAGCTGTAGTTAATGTCAGAGCAAAAGTTGATAAAATAGGTAAAGTTTTATAGCATGTAGCTCACAGTGCTTCATACGATACCAAGCATTGCGTTTGAAAGGTGTTTTCCATTTTTCAAATAAAACAGTGCACTTTAAAAATGAAAAATTGTCCTATTATGTGCTGTTGGAATATTATGTGTATACTAAAAACAAATTTGTTTAGGTATCTGGACTGCCGATGCAACAAAGCAACATGCTACTATTGAAATAGGCAGAAGACTTAAAGAGCAACTGGGCATCCACGGCAAGGTGGGCTTCCAGGTCCACAGAGACACCATGGTCAAGCACAGTTCCGCTACCAAGAATCTTTACACCGTTTAGTCACTAAACCATATTTATAACCAGTTACATAAACGGTCATCAGATAGGTCTAGATTTGTTGGCAATAAATATTTTAATTTAAGACTGAACAGATCTTGGAGACAAAATTATCTGATTGACTGTTTTAATTAAATTTCTTATTTAACAGAAGTAGTATTGTTTAGGTTGGTTGTCTTGTGTTATTTGTCAAACATTCTGCATTTTAATAAAACTTGATGACTGTTTGAATTAAGTCTGCTTGTAAAGTGCTCTTACACACTTGGTGGTTTAGAATTTTAGATTTGCTATGTATTTGTTACATAACATTGGCAACTACTGTTTTCACCAAGTATGTTTCAGCTGTAAAATTGAGCTTGAGTGTTTATTGTAAGTTATATTACTCTAAGGCCTCTTTGCTTGAATAGCCCAGAGCCTTAAATTGCCTATTATTAAAGATACCTTATATTTTACACATAACAGATTAATAATGTACACTTATTATGTATTGTCGTGCTTCAGATATTATATTTTAGTTACATGGATAGTTATAGTATTGTTAACTCTCCAACTAAAACATGTTTGGGTTTCAGACTATGTTGTCTGCATGTCAAAAATTTTGGTAATTTATAAAAAAATTGAACAAATCATTAGTATTTTATTTTGTTAATTGGTTTGGTTCTAATGGTTCTAGGACCTCCTGCAAAACTGTACCAGTCGAGACAGTTTATTCCAGTGTAGGTATGAATGTAGGTGCTATAGTCGGTTTCTATTAAAATTGAAACTTATGTTTATTTAATTAACTGTTTTAGAAATATCAACAGCATTTTAAAACTACCAAGTAACATATTAATCTAGTCTTGGTTATCAGAGAATCCAATTAGCGATCCTTAGGAAAGGCATGGTTGCAGTCATAATGGATGGATTATTTCATTCGAAAATAGGTATACCCGCATATTCTGGGAACTCCCCACAAATCGGCAACGCTGGCGGTGGGCGACCCTCTATTTTCCCTTCGGTGCTGCCATCTTGAAATAAGCTCCTTCAAAAGTCGCGAATGGTGATGTTGCGGAGGTCGCGGGATTTCTAGACTTATTTTTCATGTCATGTAGGTATGTACAATATAGTCTGTCTACTGTAGATGTAGAACCAGAGTAACTCTGCCAATTTTTTCATCTGATAACCCCAAAAAGATTTGTATATGGTATTATTTTATAATGATTGTGCCACGGATATTTTTCGAAAAATATTCATTTTTACAATGGACCTATTATTTAATGTGCTTAATAAATATAAGGATATAAAGAAGCAAAACCAGGTCTGAAACATCAATTAGGTTGTCAGAACAATGTTTTGTGTAGGTGTTTTGATCGTCGACCGTCGAACGAAACGTAATATTAAGATAAAAATTCATTTCAAATTGTCAAAATACATTTTAGTTTTCTATGAAAATCTGTGGGGAATCCAGGTTTTCATCTCCCCAAATGTGGCCGTGGTTTGTGGGGTATTTTACCACACGTGCATTGGCAACCCTAACTAAAATAACCTCTATTTTACGCTAGTCGTAATCTTTAATCATTACAAATTAACACTACAAGGGAATTTCCCTGATATTACAATATAAACTACATAAAGTGACTCACGCACAGCCAGCACAGCACAGCCTATAGATATTTTGTCAGTTTAATTTCAGTTGCAATCATGGGAAGCAAGAAAAAGGGTCGAAATCAGAACAAGGTATGTGTAAAAACTTAGCTAGAACTATATCAGTTTCTATAAACGTCTTTGGTGTCCTCCTAGTACTCTGCACCTACATTATGTTAAATTTACTCCTAGAGCCGATCTAAGATTTAATAAACTTCTTTTTCCGATTCAGTAATAATGAGTAAGTATCATCGATCTGTATAAGTATTTTAATTATGGTATGGTACCCTACATAGTGATTATTAGTCCCTGATGAGTTCATCAGGTATTTTCATTGCATGCAACGTAAGCCGGTAAACTCGTTGCGACTTTGCTTGCTTGTCATGAAAATGAAAGTACTTTCACAAAATACATTCTTAAGACTTTCCATCCATCCAGTGTAGATATATTAAGTATAGCTTTTTTTTTCAGGCTCGAGCGAACAAAGTTGTGGAGACAAATAAGAAGGTAGAAGAGCCAACAGAAACACATATAACCCCCTCTGCTATAAAGCTTACGGAGACAGAGGAGCAAACAGACAAGCAGACAGAGGATCAAAATGGTACAATCTTACAATCACCTACAATTCAAGCATCACTTGCAAAACCATCTATACCTTCACCCGATAATATTGAAGTAGTAAAAGTTGAAAATCAAAACAAATTTTATTTATTTGAGAATTCAAAGAAAGAAATACTAAAAGAACAAGTTCCTGAGGTAAACCATCCTGTTGAGAACCTACCTGAGGAAAAGCCTTCCCTAAAAAACCTTCCTGAGTCAAAAGAGGCAAATCCTCCCTTAAAAAATGTTCCTGAAGTAAAAGATCCCGTTCAGAAGCCTCCTGAGGTAAAGCCTCTCCTTAAAAACGTTCCTGAGGTAAAACCTCCCATTGCGAGTCTCCTCCCTGAGATAAAACATCCCCTGGAGAACACATGGGGATTCTGGCTGTACACCAATGAGAACAAGAAGAATTGGACTGAAAACCAGAAGAAGCTTACCATGTTTGACACGGTGGAAGATTACTGGTGGTGAGTTCTAACAATTACAAATAGAATAAAAGTATATTCATATTCATTTATTCCCAAATACATTTGTGTGTGTATGTATATTATATCCACAATAATAATGAATTGTGGAGTTTTTGGGGTGCATGTGCCAGCATTTTATTTAGAAAATTAATATTACATAATTCTTCATAGAATAACTGGATTAAAAGAATCTCTCAGGTTTGATTGGACATTATTATTATTTTTAGTGTATTGTGATGGGACATGGCTCTTAATTATGAAATTAGAACATTTTTCTTTTAGTTTCGTTCATCCAACCATAACTTCTTTAGCAAAATTGAAACCGGTTCCCAATGCAATTACATTTTTATTCCTGTCTCAGTTTTTCGGGATAAAAAGTAGCTTAATGCTAGGTAACATGGCCCCCTAATATCAAATCCTCCATTCACCCTTTTTGTGCAAACAGCTTAGTTGTACTTTAATTTATGAACAAACTCCTCGCAGCCTATGCCACCACATAAAGCTGCCATCAGATTTGTCACCCTAATATAAAATCCTCCATTTACCTTTTCTTTGGGCAACGGCTTAGTCAAACTGAACTTTTTGAACAATCTCCTTTCCGCAGCCTATACCACCACATAAAGCTGCCATCAGAGCTGAAGGTTGGCCAAGACTACGCCGTGTTCAAGAGCGGCATCAGCCCCATGTGGGAGGACCCGGCGAACGAGAAGGGCGGCCGGTGGTTAATCAACATGGACCACCGCGACCGCGGCATGGATATGGACCGAGTCTGGTTGGATGTGGTAAGTTCGGCAAGTTAATCATGCGCACTTGATGTGCGGGCACGTTTTCCGCAAGTAGGCCGCTGGTGGGCCCTTTTTGCGTGGACTTATATCGGCTATCTGGTTCCCATAGAACAAGCTCTGCTTAGTTTGGGGCTAGATAGTGTTGTGTGAATTGTCTATAATATTTATTAATATTTTATATTAATTAAACTCCAAATAAATAATATTGATGATATTCCAGGTTTTGCTGATGATCGGAGAGAACTTCCAGAACTCTGATATGATCTGCGGCGCGGTCGTGAACGTGCGTCAGAGGAAGCGCGTCTGTAAGTACCATTACAACGCTACTAGCATCCGGCCGCGGCCTCGCTCGCGTGATACAATCGGCTACATTGGAATGTATACAGTTATTACATTTTATTTTTGTATTTCGGTTTTGCTGAAACGCTGTCATATTTGACAACGTTTAGATGTGGAATAACTAATTGAAACAATTGAACAAATCTTTGAGTTTTTGAGCAGCCGACTTTATTTAGCCCTGGTAAAAATTATATTGTGTGTATTTAGTATCAGCATTGCACCCGTGTGAAGTCGGGGCGGGTTGCTAGTTCCAGATAACACAGAAAGGAGATTCGCGATAGTTTTTAACTTCCGCGGATATAATCATTTTATAGTACGTTCACACGCGCGTGTTCGACTCGACTCGTGAATGTAAATGCCGCGAACCGGGCGAGTGTCGGCGTGCGTGTGAACAGCTTGAATTTTCGCCGGCCCGGGACGGGCTGCATGCCGCGCAGCCCGCCAGGCAACCCGCCGCCGCCGGGCTGCACGGCGTGCATGTGAACATAGCATTACGATTTGTTCCTGTGCTTTATTTTGTTTGAAAGCGCCAGTTACATAGAACCTTACAGAAATACTTGTTCATCATCATCATCATCAGCCTGAAAAGTCCACTGCTGGACATTGGACATAGGCATTTTTTTTTAAATACACATTTTCAAATGGAATAAGCATATGGCCCACCCATCAAATCGAAACACAAAAACGCTGCTTGACGGCATTTCCTGGAATAACCACCACCTCTGACCCAACCACCACTCATCCACCCACCAACCATCCATCCACCGACTTCCAAAGACATGTTAAAGACTCTATTTTCTCTTCGTTCCCAGCTGTTTGGACCCGGAACAAAGACGAGGCGGCTAATATGGAGATTGGAATAAAACTAAAGAACGTGCTGCGAATTACCAACAAACTTCAGTTTCTTGATCACGTCAAAAACGCTGAGCTCTTCTACGTCTAATAGCCCCTTCCCACCGGTGCGTGAAATCGCGCACCAGCCCGCACGACACCATGGGAACGGTCTCGTGCGCCGAGGTGCGCGGTAGCACAGGAGCCCTTTCTGTGTGCGTTGCCGTGCGTCGTCGTGCGCGGTGCGTGATGATCTGCAGAACCACGCACCGTAGGAAGGCAGCATAAGTGATGCTTGGGTACTTATTTATATTCTGTGGTATTCGTCGAACTTGAGGTTCTATTTCATCACTCATCATTATCATCTTGAAGTCAATTATTAGGCCTCCTTAATTTTCCAGGAAGACCGATTTTTAGTCTTCCCCTCCACCGACTTTCGACTATCTTGAATGTCGTCGGTACATCGGATGGGGCGATCCCACTAACAAAAAAAACTTTGTGCTGTGCTATCACTCCTATTATTAGACATTTTGTAAAAACTACCTTTTGTATTTATATTTAAGTGTGCCTTACCATATTTAAGTGTTATTTAATCTTAAGTGCCAATATAAGTTAGATAATAACTACCACAGAATATAAATAAGTGCTATTTTGATCTACTGGGCCCAAAACTAGTAACTTAAGTTTAAAATAATCGCGTCACTGTGATAGTACGATTTTATGTGTATCTTCCAAAGATCTCGATACCTATAATTTATCGAGGTAGGTAGCATTTACCTTATTTAAAATTTTCGCCCAATATTTGTTAAACACGTTTGCCTAGATTCTAGAAAATGATCTCTTTCAAAATTATGACCTACACTCAGAAGATTTTACCGATGGACTAAGTTAGCAACGTTCTGTGGCCAGCATTGGGTTGGGTTACCTCTAATGTCATTTTCACAACGCTTCCGTTCTTCGAAAGAAACTTCCTTATAACGACAAGAAGAATAATCAGACCTACCAGTAATTAACACAAAATATTTTTCCTATGTGTATCTTATTGTGACTGTATCAAACTTTTCTTTTTGAGCGTTTTTCTTCCGCGATTTAATATTGAATATTAATGTAGAAAAATATTGTGAGGTGTTGATAGCTGTGTTTTCATTTGACGAAATGAATCGGTGGGGTTATAACAACGACTCAACTTATTGCGATCGCTAATTTTGACAGCCCAGTTGGTAGTAGCTCTGCCTTCTACCCTGGAGGACGTGGGTTCGATCCCCAGCGAGAACAAATATTTGTGTGGTGCACATAGATATTTGTTCTCTATCTGTTATATTGTATTCTATGTATTGACAACATAAAAATATGCTAGTATTTTATCAGCTATCTGGTTCCCATATTACAACCTCTGCTTATTTTGTGGATTGTCCATCATATTTTTTTTTTATTTATTGCTTGTTTTTAGTTCATAGCCCCGCCGTTTGTCCACAGTGCCAGTTTATTGTGAACATACCTTCTGTACGTATGATTTTTTGTACCATAAAATCAAAGACTAACAGCCCTACTTATAAATGAAATTTAAATTTAATCATTGCTTAAAGTTTGCCCTGGCAATAGTTTAAGCACTGTTTATCTTTTGACATATTTTTAGGGTTCCGTAGCCAAATGGCAAAAACGGAACCCTTATAGATTCGTCATGTCTGTCTGTCTGTCTGTCTGTCTGTCTGTCTGTCTGTCCGTCCGTCCGTATGTCACAGCCATTTTTCTCTGAAACCGTAAGAGCTAGACTGATGAAACTTGGCGAGTAGATGTATTCTGTGAACCGCATTAAGATTTTTACATAAAAATAAAAAAAAAACAATAAATTTCGGGGGTCCCCATACTTGAAACTGAAACTCAAAAATTTTTTTTTCATCAAACCCATACGTGTGGGGTATCTATGGATAGGTCTTCAAAAATGATGTTGAGGTTTCTAATATTGTTTTTTTCTAAACTGAATAGTTTGCGCGAGAGACACTTCCAAAGTGGAAAAAAGTTGGTCCCCCCCCCTCTAACTTCTAAAGTAAGAGAATGATAATACTAAAAAAAATATATGTTGTACATTACTATGTAAACTTCCAACGATTTTTGGTTTGAACGAGATCTAGTCAGTAGTTTTTTTTTTATACGTCATAAACCGTAAACCGCAATTTACCTTTCGACGAACTACAAGAACCTTATTATGTTACATCAAGTAACATAATATACAGGTTCTTGTAGTTCGTCGTGCTACGGAACCCTTCATGGGCGAGTCCGACTCGCACTTGGCTGCTTTTTATAAGTATGGCCATTGGTCTTAATGCCGCTATCCGTCAGATAAATATATTTCAGTCTTTGACAAGTCTAAAGTAAAGACTGAATTACTTCTCTCTGACAATTCGAATATGATATTCATCGATGTATAAACAGCGTTGCATAAAAAACAGCGCGAAAAAATGGCATCTTACTATTTATTATAGAAAGCGATCTATTTACCCAAAGCAAGACACTTCCTTCTATTGCGGTGGTTATTTTCAGTTCCTCAAAGCACATAGGCATTTTAGATGTACTGGACTTAAACTCAAATACGACCACACGTATTTAGACTCTTATTTATCTGGCCGTTTTTAAGATGGCGACGTTCAATCTGGTTATAATACATTATGTAGTTGTCCATGTCTCACAACAGGCACTTATTGAAACCTTAATCCAGATGTTATACAGTCTTTGTCAATGTACCTCGTATGTATTACTAAAGGCTTGCGCACACCTAGGCCGCTGGCGTCGGCGATCAGTGAAACGCTGTCAAATTTGACAGCGTTTCACTGATCGCTACCGCCAGCGAACTAGGTGTGCGCAGACCTTAAGTTACAGTCGACGCAAAGATGGTTGCACTTTTTTAAAAGTCAGATTACGTCATCACTTTTGTTTTCACGTCAAGTAGATCTGTCATTGCTTTTATCACGTCTCTTTTCTTTTATTTATTTTTATTTTCTACCTATTTGGTCTCACTGTAGGCCAAAGACCTCCCTTATTTTTTCCTGTTCAATAGTCCTTTGTTTTACACGTCAAAAAAGTAATAAAAGATTCACCATGTAGCAGACGTTTTAATAAAAGTAATGACGTAATTTTGACAGATATAAAGTTATACTAACTTAATGCTGACTGTACTCCTAGCTTAAGTATAACTTACTATTGGTATTATAAAATGTTTTTCGTAATAAAACAATGAGAACAAATAATATATTATCAATCAATCAGCCTAAGATCATACACTGTATAATTTAGGTCTCCTCTTTAGCACATAACTCGACAACGCCACACAGATACCTAATGCATTAGGTGGCAAAGTATGTTTTATTATTTACCACAAAACACAAAAAATAAGTAGGTAGGTATATTGTCTATGTCATCATCATCATAATCAGCTTGATGTAGTCTACTGCTGGACATGACCTCCCCTACACATTCCAGGAAGAATGATTGAGCTCTTTCCATCCACCGACTTCCCGTGATTTTAACAATGTCGTCGGTCCATCTGGTGAGTCGGCGCGCTACGTCTGCCGCCTGACTTCATCCGCTGCTGGGTATGGCCATCTACCACAGCCCTGTGCCATTCTAATCAATTTCCGCCTCTCAATGATGTTAAAGTACCTACACAAATTGCCAACTCAAGTTTCTTAGGCCCGTATTCCGAAACAGTGCTTGAGTGACAGTTTCCATTGAAAAATGTCAAAAATCTATGCTTGAGGCTCGACTCGGACTCGAGCACTGTTTCGGAATACGGGCCTAAGAATTCCTTAGAAGGTAGTCAGAGGTCGTCAGAATAAAACAAGGATCGAATAATAAAAACTTTAATGTTTGACTACAGTATCGTGCAAGTCCGGGAGTTGGTCTGGTTCCGTATCTCCGTCTCTACCGTCTCCTCAACTTTGTGGACGGTCGTTTCTGCGCTCTCAATGCCTTTGTGAATGTCCGCTGCAACAAATATCATTGACCTCTTAACCGTGTGGCCAGGTGATTTGGAGCCAATACTTCATCTTATTTCGTTACTAGAACGCATGTGCTCTATAAAAATGCCTATTAGGGCAAAGGGAATAACCAAATACCATAAAGAATACTAGAGAAACTTAGAAATACAACAAGAACAAGACCAGTTTGGTGGTCACAAATGCTGACAAGTTCAAAATGGAACAAATTAATATGAGCCAGTTTTCATGTTCGTCGGGGATTAAAATATGTAAATACTAGTAGACGTGCGTGTTTAATGACGTAACAAATTTACAGTTTTTGACCTACATAATTTGTTGGGAATCCTGCGGAATCTCTACTTACTCAATCCAAGCGAAATGCCAGTCAAACTGACAAACCTCCTTTTTTGGAAGTTGGTTATTTTTTTTTGTTGGGATTTTTTGAAAATTCGGGTTGTGTGTGTGTGGCACTTGTACCTTTATTAACTTACCAACAACATTCTCTTCGATAACCTTTCCTTTCCCCATGCACGAGTGCTCCTTATCCTTAATCGATTGGAAGATCCGTGCGAACCGGCCTTTTTCCTTCACCACCAACCCTTCCTCATTCACATCCTCGTGAGAGTGAATGTGATCCTCGCTTCTCACTATTGGCATCACTGCCTGGGTCTTTGTTTTGCCTGTATGAGGACTTGATTTATCAGACCCGCAAGGTATAGTTTCGTTCTCAGACTGGCCTGTCTCGCTCTTCTGACCGTCGTCGCTTTGCTTGCTCAGCGGACTGATGTGAGAAAGATCTGGAATGTGCAATAGTTCGGGTAGAATAGGCGTTTTAGGTGGTGGGGAGTTGGTGATATCCAATTCCTTGCCCGGTATACTCAGTATCTTACCCACGTCTAACGCCTTTTTGTGTCCGTCAAGAATATTCGGGCCTACTGCCATAGTTTTCTTGAGAGTCTCTTCGACGACTTCCACTTTTTCGTTGATTTTGTGTTCCATGCCACTAAGCATTTCAGCTTTTTCGTTCACCTTGTGCTCAGCGTCGCTGACTGCATTATCAACTTTTTCGGTCATCTGATGTTCGGCGTCCTTCAACATATTAACTTTTTCATTCACTTTATGTTCGGCGTCGTTGACTGCATTATCAATTTTATCGTGAACGCTTTCCGCCATCGTATCCATTTTGTTAATCACGTTAGTGACTTCCGCTTTTACTGGAGCTAGACAAGAATGGTCTATATTTGTATCGATAACGTCGGGTGTCATTCCATGTTCGTCAAGGTCATTTATGTTTACGATGTGTGAGCCACTCACATTTGCCTCCAATGAGTCTATTGATCCGGCATCGCTTGCGTTACCATTGACATTGTCCGTGGCTGGTTCGCTGGCGTTGGAGTTCTTCACGTCTTCGATCGAGATCTCCTCGGGTTTAGTCATGCCTGGTACTTTTTGCAACGGTGGTAGCTCGGTTAGCGAAACTTGTCTGGTTTCTTCGTTGACGAGGCTGAAGTCGTTGTTGGTGAAATCTGCGTTGGAGCCTTTGGTGGCTGTCAGTAGAGTGTGGCATCCGCCGCAGGCTACATTGTCTACGATGTGCCCATTCATAGCGGTGACCCGCTTGGGCCGGTATTGATTGGGGACCTCGTTCGAGTTGTCGGCGTCATCGATATCCTCCAAACAAAGCTTGTTATGCCGCGATTCTCCACACGTGTAAAGTAGACCGTTGTCTGAAAATAAATTTCTGTAAATTCACAGTCCGAGTGAAAGAACGACCGCTGCCAACAAGTGGATGTATGGCACTGATCGTCGAATCAAGCCTCGATAAGCATGCCGTGCCAGTGGCAATTATTAGGCAATCAAGGTAAAGCCAGCAGTAAAGTGTAGGTACCTGCTACCTAACATTACTTAGTGAAAACAAACGTGGCGATCGATAAAATGTAAATTGACCGTGTGAGCTTTTAATGAGCTATTCAAGACAAAATAACTAGACTGAAAAACGTTTTGCTGATTATGACCGGGCAGTGTTTTGACATGCTACTGTTCTACTTTAGTTAGGACATACCGTATTGTAGTGATATTTTTTGAAAACTTAGATGAAAGTTATAAATATAAACTTACCAGTAACAAAAGCAGTGTGCATAGCGCCACACGCAACAAGTTTCAGCTGGTATCCATCGAACATCTTCTCCATATCGATTTCCGTGGGTATCGTCACATATTCCACTTCCTGTGACATTCCTAACTGTCCTTTCTCATTCGACCCGAAAGCTAGGATCTTGGACTCGTCCATGGAAAGTAGGAATGTGTGGTTGGCACCGCAACAGGCGCTTTTGATCGGTATGTCTATTGGAAGAACTTCTGGCACGTAGACCGTTGGAGCTGGGTTAGTGATGCCAAGTTTCTGATTGTCGTTGTCGCCGGTCACGAAGACGGCTCCTTTTGCTGTAGAAAGTAATATAATCAAGAAAGTGTACCTAAACCAGGCATAAGGGTTAAGAGCCTATGTAACGTAGATAAAATCTTTATTTCAAACAAATTCACGCACATGAAGTCCAAATGGTTTGAAGGCCACGATAACGCAACCTTGTCAGTGACCTTAGTGAACACAAACGAACCCCTATAATGAAAACCTATACTTACGTACGTACCTGACAAACGCTCTGTAAAGGTATATCCTTGGCCACCATTCTGTGGCCACAACCTCGAAGCTCCGACAACCGTTGGGGAATAAAGGCTCTCGAATGGCGACCACGAACCGGAAGACGAAGCGTAGGGCGCCCACCCACCAAATGGACCGACGACATTGTTAAGATCGCGGGAAGTCATGGATGGAAAAGGCTCAGAATCGTTCTTCCTGGAAATGTGTAGGGGAGGCCTATGTCCAGCAGTGGACTTCTTCAGGCTGATGATGATTCTGTGGCCACCTTTGTTCATCTCCCATCGTCTCTAGCCAAGATCTTCCAAATTGGATTCAAACACGGATGCGTGAGTTACATCCCAGTAGTCAGCTATAAGCCCTCACCGGTAATGAAGACGGTGTGGTAATACCCGCACTCGACGAATGCTATCTGTTCCATGAACTTGAGCTCCGTGAAGTTGACGCTGGAACGCGTGTCTTCGCCCAGCCCCAGCTGACCTTCGGAGTTGGAGCCGCAGACGAACACGCGTCCGCCACCTGTCGGAGACATCACAAATTATCAGTTGGCCTTCTCTGTATTTAAAGTTCTACAGGCTGGATTTATTCAAGATCTTAGTAGCACCCTCAGTACTATGGTGAGAAATTAAAAAAGATTACGCTCGCCCAGGTAAAATAAAACAAAGATGAATCTTGTGTCGGGTGGGGTGATCCTGCTATTCCGCATGCTTTTTTCCTACGGAAATAAGGCCAACAGACCTGTCTTCGATCAGCCACTACACGCGACGCAGTGACTTGGCAAGACATCATCACCAGGAATTCTGGGTCCTAAACACAAGAGTTCACAAGACGATGCCGTCTTGCACGTTCAATAAGGTAGAAACCATTCAAGAAGACTAAATAAGTCACATGGAATCAGTTTTTACCTTAGATTAAATCAAACATAAAACTAGCGGAAGATAGGTGACTCGCCTGTAACGCGTGGACCGACTATAAAAGGTTCCCGTCGCCTAATTTCACTCAGTCGCGTTCGGAGAGTGACGTAAGCTGGCGTGTTACTCAAAAAGATTATTGTTTGAAGTGGGTTATAGGTTAAGAAAATGCCTTCGTGTGCTTTTATGCGTTGCACAAATCATTCAAAAAGAAAAAACAAATCTCATGGAATCACATTTCACTCGTAAGTAAATGAAAACTTAAAATTTCTTATGTTATTTCTAAATTAATTTATTGTTTTGATCGCCATTTTGCGGAGCGAGATAGAAAGATACGTTCTAGCAATGTATGACGAGATAAGTAAGATCACGTGCCGTGCGTCTAATAGTAGCGTCAGCATAAAAATATGCAAAATCTATAAGAAAATAAATAATTTAAGTTTAAATAACTTGAGAAACCGACTTCATTGTCAAACGGCTAAACCGATTTTAATCAAATTTGTTTGGGACAATCTGGACGTAAAAATAACCTTCCAAATAAAAAAATAATTTTCTAAATCGGTTCATAAATGACGGAGGCATGCAGTTACAAACATTAAAAAAATTATTTAAAAAAAAATGGCAACACCGATTTTAATAAAATTAAAATGGGACAAATCTGGAAGCAGTACCTTTCAGATAAAAAAATAATTTTTCAAATCGGCTCACAAATGACGAAGTTATGCGGTAACAAACATTATTAAAAAAAAAAAAAAAAAAAAAACATACAACCAAATTGAGAACCTCCTCCTTTTTGATTGGAAGTCGGTTAAAAAAACGTAATATTCCTTATTTATTTTAATATTGTTAGGGAAAAAAGACATATTTATATCATTTCAACTGATAAAAAGTCGTCTTTGTTCCTGAATTTCAGGAGTTTATTTAATGCCCTCTAAATTGATTTTGCATATAAATATGCAAAATCTATAAGAAAAAAAAAAACTTAATATTCCTTATTTATTTTAATATTGTTACGGAAAAAGACATCTTTTATATCATTTCAACTGATAAAAAGTCGTCTTTGTTCCTGAATTTCAGGAGTTTATTTAATGCCCTCTAAATTAAGGACCCAAAACGCTTGGAAAATCGTTCTGCTTTTCTAGCTTCCCCAATGACGAGCAATGGTGTTCCAAGTGGTTGCGAGTGGTCCGCCGACAGCGACGTGAGCCGGGATGGCTGCCCAACAAGCACAGCCGCGTCTGCTCGCAACACTTCAAACCCGAGGATATGTATACCACGGGAAAAGAACGGAAGAAGATCAAGTCTGGTGCTGCGCCATTTAGGGTGAGACAACTATCGGGTTTTCTAGGATTGCTATTCTGTTCCAAATCATCAAATTTTCGTTCGTAGCGCAGCCTTTGTAATGTGAGGCACAAACATCTAAACATCCAAACTTGTCTAAGTAGTTTTGAACAATAATGAATCAGAAAATAAAAGCATGGAATTAAACTTGCTTAAATAAACCATACCGTTTCAGAGAGTTAGACCATCCTCTCAGCCTAATCTAAAACTGATATGTTTGTACACCAGGATCTCATCGCTAAACCATCTAAGTCAGACTCTTCGGACAGTGACAGTTCAGAATCTGCCTCGGAAGCCGAAGAAAGACCGCAAAGCACATTTTTGAAAAGGAAAGTGGAAAAGGTGATTGCAGATAAGAAACGACTGCTCCAAGTGAATCATAATTTGAAGAGACAGAATAAGAGACTTTTCCAGAAGTGCAAAAGCCTTAAAAGTATTGTTTTAAACTTGAAACAGAAAATCAGTGAATTGGAATCTAACGGAATAACTGCAACATTGCCAACCTAATTGACAATAAAAAGACGTTCTCTTAGTAGCAGACAAAGGTGCATGGTAGTCCCTGGATTAACTTGACAACGTCTTATAATTCGCTGGAGCTGGCTGCACGCAAGAAAAAACATGACGTCATGCGGCGTTACCTCGCTCTGAGGCGTTCCATTTAAATGGAACGCCTCAGAGTAGAGCGTAGAGAGTAGAGTGGAGAGTTTTTTGGCTTGAAGTGCAAGCGAGAGCGTGGAACGAGCGGACGAACGAACGTTCGGCAGCGTTCGACATCATCTGTCTCTCTCACTTAAGTGAGCGATGCGTCCGCGTGGACAGCTGTATGACGTTGTCACGTTCAACTATTGTCAGTAAACCGATTTTACAGACAACCAATTTTTTTTAAAAAGAGCTC
This sequence comes from Thera britannica, assembly GCA_939531255.2. NCBI lineage: Eukaryota > Metazoa > Arthropoda > Insecta > Lepidoptera > Geometridae > Thera > Thera britannica. Next base: position 13,262,517 of record OW618034.2, on the reverse strand, counting down.
TACTATGTTCATACTAGGTAAATCTTTCCAATGTCAACTCACTAGTGAGTATGGCAGTGTGGTTGCTCCCGGCAGACACCTGACAGATAGGTCCTGGTGCACCCTCCAGCTCAATTGATTGCGGTACCGTGTGGTGTTCCATGTCTCCTGTTCCCAGCTGCCCCTCATCGTTGCATCCCACGGAATATATGACATTGTTATCTGTGAAGAATATCACATCATTTATGGCCATCTCATTGGTCGCAAAAGCTAGAGATACTTAAGCACTCCTACTCACGTAAACGATTTTGCCGTCGCATTCGTAGATATCTTAAAAACCTTAAAGCCTGTACCAAATTGATCTTGATTCTAGATTCACTCACTCGCCCTATTTCCCTCAAGTTCGTTGCCATAGTACAGGTTAAAACACTTCCAGTAGAGTAGACTAACAATTTTGTTGAAGCTGACCTGTGATGAAGATAGTGTGCGCGCGTCCACAAGCCACAAACTTGGCTCGATGCGGCTTCAGCCATTTCACGCAACTGGGCCTCGTAGTCTCGTCCTTATGGCCGAGGCCCAATTGCCCCCATGTATTGCCTCCAAATACGAACACGCGTCCATTCTCTGGAAATGGGACATGTTTAAAATTCTAGTCTAACTATGGAATGAACGATATTTGGGCAATCAAGGTTTGTTTTGAGTTTAATCTGGGTCGGGCACAAACCTTGAAATAGGGCTCTCAAAGATTTAGAATTAGTGACCTTATTTGAACGCTTACGGCATATGACGGCACTGTGCTCATCTCCACAGGAGATGGCGACCACGGGATCACTCTTGATGAAGAAGTGGCTCGGCTCGTTGTCAGCAAAGTGAGACTTGCCGAAAGTAAAGACAGCGCCGGTGTCTGCAAATGTATATCAAGTTACAGAAACCTCTGTTACAGTCTAAGGCCCCCAAATAAATGGGTTTCACCTCAAAAGATTACGTTTGTTACCAGCATGATCGGAATGTTTATGAATTCTTGGCGCCTCTTTAGATACACACTCGTAAATCAAACGCGATTTAGTGTCTTTCTTTTTCTAAAAGTCCCCTGGCAAACGAGTTTTTTAAATAAAGAATTCTGGCCTTGAACTTGAATCACTAGACAGGCACTGAATTTATGTATGCAATTCCAAGAATTCTCTTATTTGCATATCCTTTTGCAGCCCACACAATGACGTCAGTTTCTAAAACTTCCATTTCGGCATAAATTACTACTAGGGTGGCATCCATCATCTGACCTCTGACGTCACTAACTAAATTGTAATGACCAGTAGGTAGGGGGTACCTCCCACTTGCTTTAACACAGTGAAATGTAAGAGCCATTACAGTGGAACACGAATTTCCGGTGACCTTCCCAGTTTTCGGGGTAAGTAACTCTTTATCTGATTGTAAGGTAAGGTCTAGGAATAGCTAATTACCTAGGTAGGTACCTAAAATGTAATTTATGTTGCAAGAGTCTTGCTGATAATGTCAAGCTCTAAACAGAACCTTATTTTTCTCGAAGCCTTTACTGATGACCGAAATGCTAATAAAAATAGAGATGAAAATTAAAACAATCGTGCAAATTCATACATCTATGAATGATGAATTAGATAATGAGCGACGAACGTTGAACTACTGGGTCGAGAAAAAGATCCTACAACTTTTCACGCTCTATTGGTACCATAGAGTAGTAGGCAACAAATAATGCACATCGGCTAATTTCGGCTCCGTAAAGCGTTGCGTGCGTCAGAAAGAGATAGCACTCTGCGAAGACAGAAAAGCCGATGTGCAATATTTATTGCCTATAAAAACCGTACATATACCTATATACCAGAGCAAAGCTGTTTTACTTTATTTTTGATCATTAAATCATTGACACATCAATCATTTTTCAGTAATGTTTATTAATGAAAATAAAAATGAAATGGAATCCTAGTGTGGGGTCAAGACTATGTATATGGGTGCCAGTTATTATTTGTTATCAGATTTTGTGTCCAATGTATTCTAGTCTCTGCCTTCAATGTACCTTAGTTTATGTTACAAGTATTATGTAGGTATTTAGTCTTAATTTTACTTGTATGTAATTTGTTTACAAATAAATAAATAAAATAAATAAATAAATAAAATCATCATCATCATCAATAGCCCGATTTCACCTGCTGTTCAGTATAATATAAGTATACCCCCTTTGTTAGTGTCATGTTCCACGCTGTTTATAGACGGTGGTTAAACTATATTGTGGTGCAATAAAGTAAGCTAGAACTGACTAGCCTGGGTCGCGGGGTCAGTTCCCCGACATGCAATACCAACATAACCGTGTACCCCGTTATTATGTTAATTAGCACATCGCAGGAAATCATGTATCTTCCCTGTCCAAATGCACTTCGCTGCTGTTTCCATTAGACGTGGTTGACGAAAGGTCAGATTTACTTATAGCTTTCAGTTCCTTGTAATGCGGATGTACCTTAATTGTTTACTGGAGGTTTAGTTTGTTGCCTGTTCTCTTAGGTTTGATCGCGTAGAACTGGCACCTATTTATTTATTTTTTTTGCTCAGGGGAAATCCTTTATGGATACCCACTAGCGGGGGAACTAGTAGATGTGGATGGATGTGTGAGCAGAGGTAGACCATCAAGGAAAACATGGATGAACTGTGTGAAAGATGACATGGATAGGAGAGGAGTGAATGCAAAGATGACGGCTGACAAAGGGTAATGGAGGAGGAAGACATGTTGTGTCGACCCTACAAAAAGTGGGATAAGGGCAGGAAGAAGAAGAAGAGGAGAAGATTTTTTTATTTTAGTAGCAATCCGCCTTCCGTAAGCTCGCGGGTTCGCTTATGGTCTTGTACATAATGAATTTTCTATTCGAAAAATGTATGTGCACACTGCTAAAGTGCTCTAAAACGGTGAACGGTGTTTTCCTTCACCGTTTCAGAGCACTTTAGCAGTACGTTGCAGAAAACCCGCAGTATGTTTTTTTCCCATAAGTGTTGACCATGATTGTCATTTCTTTGGTCATGTCATTGTGTGGCCGACTAAATGTAAGGATGATATAGGTGCTGGACTTGACAAGCACTCCTTCTAAAATCTTGTCCCAGGCATTATTCGCATTCCGTATGTAGGAGAGGGGTATGATTGAAGAGTTACCACTGACACTGCATATAATTAAATCATCAGGTTACACTATGCAAATACATACGCCTAAGTATATTTTCAATTTAATCAATAGTGTTTCATTTTGAGGTTCCTTAATGGACTTTTGAGTCCATCGATCTTCCTCATAATAATATCGTACATAATAATAACGTAATAAACTTGTTTTCGCGTCTTTGTATTTTATTTCTTTGTTTGATAGACTTGCCCTAGTTTCAAGCCTCTGTGTAATCCTACTTCGTATACTCGTAGCGTAAAGGGTTCGTATTACATATAACTTACACCTATATACGCAACTTTAAAAAACCAGTTGCTAGTTTTGCTCTAGATCAGTAGAACACTTATATCGCTATCCTTTCAAAGCTCTGCAAAGCTGCGATATTTTTAATTGAAAGTCACAACTCATTAAATGTAGAGTGATTTTATAACTTATCTTATCTCACACCGAATCAGCACACAAACATAGATCGTTACTGTTTGTCATTCAGTGGTAAGAGATGGCTATAGCTTTGTTTTTATTTTGTCAGGTTTTATAAGGGCAGTATTAAGCTCTTTGATATTCAGATATTCACCTGGTATATCGTCCGTCATGTTTTCCTTTAGATAGCTATAATGTCTGCACACGTCCCGTCAAATCGTTGGTCAGTCTGTTCCCGTCTACTTCACATAGAAATCAGAACTTGAAGCTGGTATCTTCAGTTGTTACGACAGTGTTTACCGCGGATGGTCCGCCATGGCTACCTCCGACCATGACGGTGGTCGTCGACTGACCGCTACACTCCACGTGCTAACCACTAGCCACCCCAATGGGGTGACCCCATCGAACCTCCCCGTTGGGGTAACTGGAAGTGACAGTGTAGCTATCAAAGAAACGTGCAGCTTTTTTATTGTTTTTATGACCGACTACAAAAGAGAAAGAGGATTTGAAATCGTTGCTTATTTTATGTTGCTTCACACCCACTTACTAATGAGCTGCTGATTTGATTTCAAAGGGGTTTTCAATAATGTGTGCGATACTTTCTACAAGATCTTTAGTAGGATTCCTTTGTGGGAAATACATAAACAGCGCTATTTCAAGTAAAATTTCGTAGTTATTTTCATTTTAAGTTTTTTATTCCCTGGAATGATCGTGCTCTCAGATATGTGAGGACAGTCAATCTTCTATGGTTTTATATTTACTTCCAAAATCCTCTTAATCCGTTCAATGATATCTAAGTCTTGAACCAGTGTTAAACGTTGAAACTATTGGTGACCACTGCCAATGGCCTGTCTCGTGCTGACCAGACTAACTTACCCATACACTTCTCCTCTTAGCGAATAACAGGGGTGCTCCGCGCAGGTCTTGTTATACTGGCCATTGAATACTGGGTCGTGTCTACAGTTTTTCACTCAGTTAACTTGTCAAACTTCGATTGATGGTGGTCTATGAATTACTAAGAAGTTAAGAACAGAGTTTCGTAATGATGTTTTGAGTTACATTGCGGGGTATATGAGGGCAGCGACAACTCAACTGTTGAATGGTTTTTGAGTAGTCCCGCAATGTAGGTGAAACGTCAATTCGTCGTTTATCGGTTTTCGTGGCATGATCTTGGTAAGTGTAAGTGTAGACTGTTCTATTAAAATTGCATAAAAAGTGGTGGCCTACCAAGCTGTAGTTTATGAAGACTTCATAGTAATTGCACTGTGGGGTGTGAAATAAGCTTATGATGGAGGTACCTGAGGTCTTGAGTTTTCACCATTTTTCCAGGTACAACTTCACACCCCTATTTACGCCATAATGCATGAAACAGTATGCTGTCACACCAATACCATCCCCACAGTTTATACGTAGGCAGGCTCTGATTCACAGGAAATAATTATGGTCACTGGTTTCCTAACGCTGGTATCCTTTACGGTTTGAAAGCACTAGCATTGCAATTACATAAACTTAGTTAAAAAATAAGAAGCTTATTAGTCGATGGTTGCTCGTCTATTATTAGCAGCAATCATTAACGTAACATCCCTTTGTGTAAAACCGGTCATGTTTGCTTACATTAAGGTCGCAACAGCAGCCTAGAAGCTCATACCACCCTAGAAAGAAAACTTACCGATTACTTTTTGACTCTGCCTGAAAATCATAAAGAAACTGCTATTTTATCACATTTTGGATAGTCGTAATCTTCATGGTAGGTAGAGCCCATCGGGTTTTGAACTTTCAAAACCATCTGAAGATATATATAACTTTGATTTTCACGATGATTTTATCCGATTTTTACGATGAAGAGTGCGATTTTATAAATAACCACATTCAGTAATTTTACATCTTCAAAAATGTTGAAATTATGCGAGTGTCAGCATCTTAAGTGAAGCTTACGCCTGATTGTTTAAGACAAGCACGTTCTTGAAATGCTCGAAGCTGAAGTGGCGAGAATATCGCAAAGCATCGCCCTTGACCGGTATCGATTGGTCAGCACTTCATTAGGTGTTATAAAAGGTAATCATGAAGGTAAGGTAGTTTCTTTGTCTTGACAGATAGATTGAGCAGCGATCGTCGGACCTACCTGTAATGAAGTCTTTCATTCGGGTCCTGATCTGATAGTTTCAAGAATCGTGTGTGAGTCTCATATTGTGATCATGTGTGAGTGTCTCATATGTGATCATGTGTGAGTATCATATGTGGTCATGTTTGAGTCTCATGCGTAGTCAAACGTAAGCATGAGACTTACGTATGACCACACATGAGACTTAAGTGGCCATGTGTGAGTTTCATATTATGGAATCATGTGTGAGTTTCATTTTAATTTGGGAGATTTAAATTGACTATGTACTTTCATTCGTGATTTTAGTGAAAGGATTTTAGGTGCGTCTCAAAGAGGCTCCTAATGAAAGTGAGTTAAATGAAACGTCAAGAATACAATCGAAGATTCCACTCCCAATCATTTCATCATTGGTTACCGGTCCATCTGCCGAGTTTGATAGCAAACCTATGGGCAAACCCTCCGTCGTAACTTTGGCAAAATATGGGGAGCCCTATGCCTAATAGCAGTGAATTTCTTAGGATTGATTATGATGATGATGATAGATTCTGAGCATGTGTGGGTCGTGTTAAGTCTAAAGATAAGAAGGTAGCAAACCTCTAGCTGAAAAGCAATAGCCCTTTTGATAAGTTCTGTGCAGAACGACCCTATAAAGTAGACCATGTTTACGTTTTACATTCCTGTAATAAGATGCTTTGGTATTTTAATACGTTCAAAATAGTAAACAGAATCTTCTAGTGCTAGGAAATTTCTGGAACAACAGGGCCATGAACCTTAATTCTCATAGTTCTAAGGCCTAATTTTTGTATGTAGTTTAAGAAGGATATAAGGTTCAATTTGGCATGTAATTTTAATCTTTGTAAACAGTGTTTTGATATAAATACGCGGACTGTGGGTCCGGAGGGGAATGCACCTCGAAACTCGACAGTGGAAACATCACAAATAAAAGTTCCGAACAGAAGAAGTATCTTTCTCTTGAAGACCGTATCTTCCAATCCAGCAACAGTGGTGTGCATCCTGCACATCGAATGGTCCTTCGAGCCGGATATACGAAGATATTCCAGGAGAAGAATAGCTGGTCGTGATGCCAATCACGCGCTCCACAGGAAGAGGGCACCCGCCCACAACAGAAACTCAACCGTCCACGTCTTGTGGGGCCACCCCGACAGAAGCATCATCATCGTCAGCGACAGACACCTCCGCTGCGCAGTCCACCGCAACGAAGGCCACCGGAACAACAGCGAAACGTGATGTAAAACCAGGTGCTTCGCAAACAGAATCCTTTCAACAGAACGTCCCGTCTATTGCCAGACAGGATGGAGTACATACAGAAGAAAGGCTAAAGAATGCTTGTCTCACTGACGAAGACAACATTCAACAGATCGTCCCTCTTGTTGCCAGACCGGACGGAGCTCCTACAGTTGAACGGATGAAGGATGCTTGTCTCATTGCCGTAGATAAGCCTTCAAAGCCGCACACTCGCAGCAAGAACAACGGGTCAATCAGAACAGTACCGTCAAAGAAAGCACAGAAAATCGCAAAAGCTAAGGAAGAGCTTGCGCGCCTTCAAGTGGAACTAGCAATGGCACGGATAGCTACGTTAGAAACAGAGGAGACTGACGACGAAGACGACGACGTCTCGGAGTACTCCAAGACGGAGGCACAGACACGTGTGGACACGTGGTTACAGAATCAGGAACCTGAACGACCGAACGAGCAGCATGACAACACGTCCGTCGTAAGCAACACCAAAGAAGAAAAGGATCTACAGACAGCACATCCCGCACAATCGTCACCGGCGGGAGTCTGCCCTCAACCCGATCTTTCGCAGTTGGCCTCTGCAATCACTCTTGCCGTAAAAGCTGCACGTCAACCGAGGTTCGACGAGCTACCCTTCTTCAACGGAAGTCATCAAGATTGGTTGTCATTCCGTGCAGCCTTTTTCGAAACCATGGAATCTTTCACAAAAGTTGAGAACATGAACCGTCTGCGAAAGACCCTTAAGGGAAAAGCCAAAGAAGCAGTTGAAGGTCTACTTATCACCAACGCCGAGCCATTTGACGTCATGAAGACCTTGGAATCCAGATTTGGAAGACCAGAATCAATCGCCATGGCAGAAATAGAAACATTCAGAGCACTGCCGCGTCTGACGGAGTCACCGAGAGACATCTGCATCTTCTCCAGCAAGGTGACCAACATCGTGACTACTCTTCGGGCATTGAACTGCATCTACTACTTCTACAATCCGGAAGTTGCCAAGGCCATGGTGGAAAAGTTAACACCGACGCTGCGCTACAGATACTACGACTTCGCTGCATTGCAACCGAAGGAAGATCCAGATCTACTGAAATTCGAAAAGTTCCTGAGAAAAGAAGCTGAATTATGCGCACCATATGCACTGCCAGAACAAGTGAGCAGTCAGTCACATTTTACAGAGCGCAACAGACGGACACAGAACGTGCACACAGCAACAGAAAAGCAGTCTAAAGTGAAATGTCCAGTGTGCGATGATACAGGCCACATCGTTATGGATTGTGACAAGTTTAAGAAGGCAGATAAGAATGCACGATGGGATATAGCAAAAAGCAAACACCTATGTTTTCGATGTCTACGATACAGAAACAGAACTCACAGCTGCCGACCGAAGACTTGCGGTATCAACGACTGCAAGTATTATCACAACAAATTGTTGCACTTCGTTAGGAAAACAGAAGAATCCGAATGCAACACTGAAAACGGAGCAACGGATACAGAAACTATCAACTCTGCTTGGACTTCAACAAAGAGACAGTCGTTCCTGAAGATTATCCCGATTCAAGTGAAGGGACCAGCAGCAGCAGTTGATACATATGCCTTGTTGGACGATGGATCTTCAGTAACGCTTATTGATGACACCATCTGCAAGAAGATTGGTATAACGGGACCCATCGACCCCCTGAGCATAGAAGGCATCAGTGAAATGAAAACAGCGGAAGCACAGTCAAGAAGAGTCAACCTCATCCTCAAGGGACTCAACGGTCATGAAGAACCAATTCAAGCGCGAACAGTTAAGAATCTAAAAGTCGCAGCACAGGAAGTTTCGAGAAAACAGATAGAGGAGTGCGAACATCTACAGGACATCAGCGACTTCCTCACCTATGAAAAGGCGAGGCCACAACTACTGATCGGTCAAGACAACTGGCACGTCCTTTTAACTTTGAAGATAAGAAGAGGCAAGAAAGACCAACCAGTGGCATCACTCACACCACTGGGTTGGGTGTTGCACGGGAGTCACAGTGCCAGACGCCACATGGAATTCGTGTCACACGTCACAGAAGCCCAAACAGAAGACGTCCCGGAAAGCCTAATGGAAGAGCAAGCCCTACGTATCTTAACAGAAAATACAGTCCACACAGAAGAAGGAAGATACGTAACCACTCCATTCTGGAAGACAGTCGACGAAAACTCCTTGAAGAAACTCGACTACGAACCAAGGATGCCAGAGCTAACAGTTGCGGAGAAAACTCATCACATCTCAGACAGCATAAAACAGAAGCAGTCGGAACTGCTCGAAGTTCCCCGTTTCTCTAAAAAGAAGAAAGTTCGTAACGGCACAGCTAGAGTCCAGAAGTTTATTCAACTGTGCAACACAAAGAAACAGGCAGCACGCTACAGAAAAACCAAAGATAACGCAGTAACAGACCCAGCGTGGAAGAAAAACAGGCCTAGGGCAAAAACAGTATGCAAGGATCTGTCCGAGTTGCAGCACCGGCGGGAGCCGTACGGAGGAAGTTCTGCCAGACAACGTTCTGCGTGCCGTCGACATGCAAACGAACAGAGGAATCCTGTGGAGACCTGTAAGGAACATGGTGATCCTGCCAATCGAATACATAGATCCTGCACCGGAAGAGGATGCGACGCAGTCGCACGGCGGGAGAATGTGCAGAACGACCCTATAAAGTAGACCATGTTTACGTTTTACATTCCTGTAATAAGATGCTTTGGTATTTTAATACGTTCAAAATAGTAAACAGAATCTTCTAGTGCTAGGAAATTTCTGGAACAACAGGGCCATGAACCTTAATTCTCATAGTTCTAAGGCCTAATTTTTGTATGTAGTTTAAGAAGGATATAAGGTTCAATTTGGCATGTAATTTTAATCTTTGTAAACAGTGTTTTGATATAAATACGCGGACTGTGGGTCCGGAGGGGAATGCACCTCGAAACTCGACAGTGGAAACATCACAAATAAAAGTTCCGAACAGAAGAAGTATCTTTCTCTTGAAGACCGTATCTTCCAATCCAGCAACAGTGGTGTGCATCCTGCACAAGTTCATTACCGACAGGTAAACGACACAGTTGGCGTGTATAGTTTATTCAGCCGACTTGCCAGCGATAAGCTCACCCTAAGGTTGGTATTTTTGAACGTTCTCGAAATGCCATTGAACTGTTTAATTATTAAACTTAATCTAAAGGTATTTATTGGCCGCTTAATTCATGGTAAAACCCAGGTAATGCTTTGATATCGCCATCATTAGTTATGAGAAGAGAATAATGAAGGATTTATTTTTTCAGGCATCAGGTACCATACGCCCGCGGTTTCACTCTCGTGGTACCTACTCAAAAATACCACTCCAAGTACCATCTAGGTACCTATGTTTCAAGTTTCATCAAAATCTGTACAGAGGTTATGATATGGATAAGACAGATCAAACATATTCACTCATTATTTTTGCATGATTTATATTAGAAGATTGCATTTTTAATTTATTATTTTAGCCGGTATAGTTCCACTGCAGGGTAAAAGCCCACATGTTTTCCACACCTGTCAAACGTTGGCTACAGTGTGCCAATAATTCTAATGAAAATCGAAATTGTCCAGCCATCTTCTCCAGCGCAGCGCTTACCTCTACGCCGACCTTGTGGGACCCAATCGGTTAATAAGTTGGCCAAAAGAACGTCCACCAAAGGATGGAATACCTTTGTTGCTGTATGTAGCTCCTCTTCCATTCTCCTCTGTCAGCAGTCATCTCTGTATTCACTCCTTTCTTATCCATGTGTCATCTTTCACACTGTTCATCCATACTGCCTATAGCCTACCTCTACCGACATATCCTGGTTTATGAAGCATTGGTAGGTAATATTGTTATTCACTGGTCGATCGATCCAGGTGTATCATACGTTTAGGTATAGGTAGGTAGGTGCACTAACTAGCTGGCAGCACGAGAGATCATAATCGAGGTTTGTTGGAAGCCTGGACAGCGGCATTTTTATGTTTTTATGCAAATCACACTTTTACAGGCTATTATTTTTTAGGCTACGAAATATTACTAGCAACTTCATCATATCGTGAATCAGTAAAGGTCAAAGAAGGTCTGAGGCCCCTCTTGAATAGGTATACTTACCTGCTTCGTAAAATTCTCTGAAACACTTCCGCGCCTACGCTTCCCGGCAAAGCGTGTTTAATCCGTGAAAACCCAGAAGCAGACAAAAAATAAGTGTGAACTTATTTTACTTTTACAAAAGTAAAATCTAACGGTTTTTTAACAAAATACCTAACTACATACAAGGTGTAAAAGTAGTTCAGTGGATTTTCTCGGCTCTGATTCGGTTCTATGAAGTAGTATTTTAATACACTGTATGCTTAGACAATGTACATACATACTGGATGCATATTAATTGTTATTATAATTTAATATTCAATTTCATTCCACTTTTATTTTTAACCTACCAAACTTAACAATAAGGTTGATTTTAGATTGAGGTTGAAAGCCCGTACTATGGAGAGCGGTGGTTGTTTGTGCTCGGTTGCCATGGTAACCGTATCGGCGCATTTCTGCGCTGGTTATGCTGATTCGGTCAATGGTTCGTTGAACGTCGCAGATTTATTATAATTTTCACCTTTACTACTTAACCTAGCTATTTCTGGAAACATGATGAAACTTGATTTCTTAATTAAATTACTTTATTTTGTAAGACTAGAAATACTTAATTCATATTATTATCTTCTTAACTAGTTTTACCTACCAACTGCTATGGCGCATTCAATTTTCAATTTTCCAGGCAGGTGTAAGTACCTGCCTAGAAAAAAAAAGCAGCCAAGTGCGAGTCGGACTCGCCCATGAAGGGTTCCGTAGCATCAAATAACATAATATAAAGGTTTTTGTAGTTCGTCGAAAGGTAAATTGCGGTCTAAGATTTATGACGTATAAAAAAAACTACTGACTAGATCTTGTTCAAACCAAATATCGTTGGAAGTTTGCATAGTAATGTACAACATACATTTTTTTTAGTTTTATCATTCTCTTATTTTAGAAGTTAGAGGGGGGGGGACCAACTTTTTTTCACTTTGGAAGTGTCTCTCGCGCAAACTATTCAGTTTAGAAAAAAACGATGTTAGAAACCTCAACATCATTTTTGAAGACCTATCCATAGATACCCCACACGTATGGGTTCGATGAAAAAAACATTTTTGAGTTTCAGTTTCAAGAATGGGGATCCCCAAAATTTAAAGTTTTTTTTCTATTTTTGTGTAAAAACCTTAATGCGGTTCACAGATTACATCTACTTGCCAAGTTTCATCAGTCTAGCTCTTATGGTTTCGGAGAAAAATGGCTATGACACGGTCGGACAGACAGACAGACAGACAGACAGACATGACGAATCTATAAGGGTTCCGTTTTTGCCATTTGGCTACGGAACCCTAAAAATCAGAATAAGCCTTAGATTATTGATGAAAGGTTATTTTCTGCTGCAGTGAAAAGCGATGTTGGTGTCACAAGTATTATCATTCATGTGTCACAAAAATGTTCTTAGCATTTGGGCGCTTTGGCACGAGCTGTAAGCCCAAACAGCATTATTGTCTAAATAAAATAAAAATAAATCATCGCTTCATTTCACCTTCTTGGAGCGACGGTCGCAGTGTAGTATGTTCCACATAGGACACGTCCTTGCTGGACGTGCTCTTTGAGGTAACTGTGATCAATGGGCCGCCCTATAAATTCAGCGTATTCAAAATATTAAACCGATTTGACTCATATCTCAAGTTGCGTTCCATTTAAATTAGAGGTTTTCCATACAGAAATATTTATTGCATAACTGTTGTACAGAAAAGATCTTAATGGCTATGGCTAGGTAGGTACAGTTTTCACAGTTTGTGACGTACAATAAAAGGGCAATATGGGAAGTTTGTGCCCAATAACAATAAAAACAAATTAAATAATACAAAGGGTTTCCGCCAAAATTGCCCCAGTCCCGGCGCAAAAGAATTGTATCTCAGATTTTAGATACTTATTAGTAGAAACAATATCAGGTGTCGCTATTTCCTGATTTCGTGGCTAACATGTTTTTTTTACCCAGAGAAGTTTCATAGGCGCTACATGCAAAAATGACACTTTTTAGGAAAAACTTCATGTTACTGTGTGTAATTGACATTGAATTGGCAAAAAACTAATAAAACACATCATATAAACACCTTATCACATATGTAATATAATGTACCTGACCTATGTCATTTTTTTAAAAACTTCATTTTACTGTATTAATTCACTCATTAACAACACAAACGTGCAGGTAGTTGCAAAAAATGAATATAATACGTACACACTGATACGACTCGTGGTTGGTTCCTCCTGATTTATTTTGTTTTTACGGCGACTTGGCATTAATCCCTGGACTTTTGATTTTTCTTGTGATATGGCAGACAATTGTGTTTTGTGTACACGGTCACTTCGGCGACTTCGAATACATGTTCTATTTGAACATTTTCTTCAATCACGTCGAGAATTCGTGGTACATATTGTACGTGCTATTGAACCGCCCCAAGAGGTATGTTTAAAAAACTATTCCATTTAAACAAAGTATTTATTTTAACACAATGAATATTATGCATAGATATATGCTAATAATTACTGTTTAAGTAAAAGAACGCATTGAGCGCGCTTTAAATGACTGAGTATTGAGTTCTTAATGCACACTTGAAACATGTATGAATAAACTTATGTCGTCCTTGTTCCTCAATAACAACATTATGTACTAGGGTATATGTGTGTGTTTTATTCATTTTTTGCCAATTCAATGTCAATTAGTACAGTAACAAGTAGTTTTTCCTACAAAGTGTCATGTTTACATGTGGCGCCTATGAAACTTCTCTGGGCAAAATAGCCATGTTAGCCACGAAATCAGGAAATAGTGACACCTGATATTGTTTCTACTTATAATTATCTAAAATCTGAGATACAATTCTTTTGCGCCGGGACTGGGGTTTTTTTCTATGGCCCGAGGCGGAAACCCTTTTATACCCAATGATCCAAAGGCTATGTGGGATGCTTCTCTTTTCAAAAATAATAACTCTTGACCTGAGATGACCCTTTTTCGCTCATGTTTTTTTTAAATATCCCTATAACAGTTTTATGTCTAATCAAGGCGTACAAGGAGTTTGGAAACTAATTACTGAGTAGTAAGGAGTTTCATTGCAGTCCACGCTACAACTCTATTCCTGTTTATTGTTTCAGACTGTTGCTACTCCCCGCTAGATGGCGCTGTTTGTATTTAGTGGTAAATATACCAATATTTCTAAAAACTAACAGAAATTAAAATTATTTAATACGAGTACATTTCTTTCTAAGCCTCTTTCTCTCTCTCTAGAAGGCTTGCTTTTCGGCGTCTCAAGTTACCTAACTTAATTCTATAGGAGGTTTCATCAGGAGCTTTGCTAACTGACTAAAGACCGCTACACTGACTGAGTTGATTTTATTAATTTGTTTTATACATACAAATTCTACAAAAAAAAACAAATACTTACTGAAAATAGTCTGTTGGCTGTTATAGGTACCTAAATAATACCTAGAGTAGGCCTGTCGGGACTCAGGGGTATGAAAAAAGGAATTCTATCATTTCTCAAGAGTGATAAATAAAACGAAAAAGATTATGATTCGTCATACATACTTAATTTATTTATTAAAAAAACTTAATTCAAACATGATTTTAGTAAATGCGAGGACTATTTGCCTACCTATTGGCAGTTGGTTTTATATTTAAGTTATTAACAGATTTGAAGATAAGATAGAACTTAAAATTACTTATAATCTAACACAATAATAAAATGCCAATTAGGTTGTACGACACATTTTCAATTACTTACATAATTTTATATTTTGAAGAAATATAATTCTAATTGATAATTTGCAATAGAAAATTAAATATTTTATAATCGTTTAATGTAAAAATTAATTTTAATTCTTATCAAAAGCTTTATGAAATGAAATAACTAGCAACTTAAGCGATTTGGAAGATAGCTTAGACCAGAAAGAAATCGCAATAAAATTCAATAAATATTGATTAAAATTAATTGAATTTATCGCTAAATAGTTGAATTCAGAGTAGGTAAGGTACATAGGTTTGATAGCAGAGGCTTTTAATTAACCTAAAGGTACGCAAAACATGAATTTATAAAATATAGTGGGATTATTTTACTTACAGGTAAGCCTATGACGATTAAATAATTTTCTGAATTTATCTTACTGACTAGTACTTTATAAATACATCGCTACTCGTAACTACAAGCACAGCTTTGAATACATTTTGTACCTATTTAAAACATATGGAATTAAAAATGATATTTAAAACTATGTATCATTAGGTATTATTATAGGCAACACAGCTTATAAATATTATGGAATTTGAACTAGTATTTAACAATGATATATTCCTTTTTTCCGGCGAATTAAAGAGGTTTTCTTAAACATTAAACTTTAAAAAACAGACGTTGAAGTCTGAAATTAAATCAGATCTCTAAGATTTTTCAACATACGACATGTGGTAACTATAATATACCTAAGGTATACAAGACTCTCACTGGATCTAAACACGGACTATATAATAACACAAAACATTACGTTCTGGCTGCTCTAAGGAGAAGAGAAGAAGAACAGGTACTTTTTACATAAACGATCGTAGCAGCTCAGAATGGGTTCTACGATGAGGACCCTCAGATACTGCTAGAAAGACTAATGTAAAAAGACAAAACGAAATAAGAACTTACATCTAGTATCGAAGAATGCGATTTCAATATTCGCAAACGAAGGTGGTACGATATCATAGATTCACGGTGGAAGTGTTCAGAAGAATATCAATCTTGCACCAACATCTGTCTGAACTCGGCCATTACAAATTTACGCGACTTCCTATTGGTTTCAGTAGTGCACCGGAGACACCGTGAATCGATTCAAAGTAAGAAAGAAGATTTCGAAAGGACAACTTACACCTAATATCAAAAATACTAATCCAGAACACGATGAATTTGTCCTAGCCAGCGCCACGAGCCGGTCTCACGGCGATGGGTTGCGGGAACATATCGAACTCTTCGACGATGGTTTTGGGATGCAGCTCGCTGATGTTATTATCAATGGTGTAGGTTCTAGCGTGGGTGTTGGCGAGGGCTTGCTTGGGTTCGTTGACGAGCCAGTCGTCGCGGTCGCGCAGACGGCGGCGGCGCGCCAGCTGCTTGTTCCTCAGGCGGTGGAGGCGATCCAGGTGAGACTTGATCTGCTGAGCGCTGAGGCCGGTGCGGCCTGAGCGGAGGAGGTCCGCGTTGCGCTTGAACGAGCCTTCGGGGTCGCGCCGGTTCCATGTGTAACTGAAATAAGGAAATGAATATGTGGGTTATTGTGGGAGTAACTTACCAGTCAGGCGACTTAAAATAGATTTTAAAAAATAATAGACATACGATATTATAGATATTTTTACTGTGTAGAAGAATCTATTCTTAGCCTTCTAGAGTCACAATGAGTCAAAATGATGCTAGCTTTAGCAGGATAATCACTAAATTAAGGAAATGAATAAAATAATGGACACGAATATCGTTTGCCATCACTGAAGTATGGTCAAGAATAATACTTAATATTCTTGACCATAATAATTATTATTTATTTTATAACTCTGGTAAGTATTACTTATCTATTAAACTAATGACACTATTGTAGTCTGCCTTCTGTTAAATCCTTTTGGTTATTCGTTCAATGCTCAGGCTATGCTTATTAATTGGCAATTGCATTTATAAATCAGGTACGTATGACCTTGGGCGGGCCTGGGTTTATCCATTGGATAAATACAGGCCTTCCATACCCGGGGCTATGGGTATGGAGGCGAATGGTTTTGAGGGAGAGCGCATCAGTCGTGATGATCCACAAGGCAAGTCTGGTGGTAATCCTTCACGTGGTTGCTGCCTGTTCTTGGTCTATTTCCCTCTGAAATAGACGTAACTGAAACCACCAGGCGCCTTCGTGGTCCTTTTGGGTCACGTGGGTGGGTAGGGAATTATAGGGAGTTTTATTTTATTTTACATTGTGTATATAAAATATCTGTGTTGTATATACTTGTTTACATTTGTGTCGTGTGTTCTGTAAATAAGCATGTGTATGTATAAGTTTTATTTGTACATAAGGTCGTTTTGGCTGCCATTTTATGGCATTGCTTGAGAGGTTTACGCGAACTGGTTGTTACTAACCCTATCGACCAGTTCGTCGGAGAGGGTTCGCCGCCTCTCCAACCGGTGTCCATATTCTTTCATTCAAAGACCCCCCGTCAGGCTCACGGGGGTACGTTTGTTACAGTATGAACCGAAGGGGCGTTGCCTTAATTGGTCGGGCCCAGAGGAAGGAAAACCTTGAAACAAACACCCGTGAGAAAACACGTTAAAACCTGCGGATACCAGGGGACCTCCGCAGTATGTACCCTTCCCCGGCTGTAGAGGGCTAGGTCGGGGTGACTATTTATTTCCCTCCCAACTCGTGGGATTTACTATGGAACTAAATAAAATAAATAATGAAGACGTTGGCTTTTCGGGCCGTGTAGAGGTAGTTGGTGGCACTTCTGTGCGTGATGGCGCCGATAGGGCGCGGGACGTAGCCTATGCTTCGGCACTTGGCAATCGCTTTTCGCTTTTGAATAGCGACGATGACATGGAGTTGTGTGTCTCTAGGGAACGGGACCAGAGCCCTCTGAGTGAGGGGGTCCCTAAGAAGATGAATGAAATACATGACGTGACTGTAGAGGGGCCTTCTCATGGCCATTTCCTTAGGAGTAAACTGGACGTAAATAAGAGCTGGCAGGACTGCATCTCTGACAGAGAGCTGTCCAGCGATGTAGAGTTCGTGGACAGTGTTGTAGCTGTAAGTCGCCGGAAGCGTCCATCGTCTTCGATCTTTGTGCCCGGGAATTTAGGCTCGGACACGGAGACCGAAGATTCAGCGGTCGCTAAAACCAAATCGGCCAAGAAAGATAAAGCAAGGACCACCAAAGCTGGTTCCTCCAAGCAAGATTTCCTGAAGCCGGTCGTGGTGCCGTTGGAGGATGTCCTTAAAGCTAGGCAATACAAGAAGGGGCCAGCTGCGGCCGTATCCAGCCTTAATGACGGAAGTATTGTTGATAATGTCGAGGCAGTGGCGGATGATATCAGTCAGCTGAATGCCCAAGAGCTAAAGAAGCAGGCGTGCAACAACCTCGCCACCATCTTAGAGGTTGCCAAGAGATCCAATAATCTCAAGGGAGAGTTTGTCGGGCGGTTGAGGAACTCCGCTTCGACCATTAAAGAGGTAGTTGAGGCTCTGGCGAGCAGAAGTGAGGCCGAAGAGACGAGACGGCTGAGGGCGGAGAACGGCCGCCTTCGGCTTGAGGTCGATGCCATTAAGGCGGAGGTGAAGGCACTTCGTCGCGGCTTCACTGAAGCTAAGACGCAAGCGGCTGCTGCTAAAACTGCCGCTGCAGCCGCAGCGTTCGAGATGCAGACATCTCCCAGCACCATGCTGGGAGCGGCTGAATTAGTGGAAGAGCTGAAGCGCTCCCTAACCACAACGTTTGGGGAGATGCTGAATGCCCGACTGGCGGTGATCGAGGACCGGCTTTTGCCTGCCCAGACGGTCCGTCCGCCTCTCAGAGCCGATGCTAGGAAGACGACGGAAACCGTCCCGCCACATAAGCCGGTGCCTGAGCCAGCTCGCAATGCCGCCCCTAAAGCGGGCAAGCGGGCTAACCAGTCGACAAATACTGCTGCCTCACAACCAGCATCATCAGCTGCAGGCCCTTCTACTTCTACGGGGACCCAAAACACCAGCGAGGCCACCCCATCCACTGTCTCTCAGGCGGAGACCTGGGCTACGGTGACAAGGAAGGGCAAAGGGAAGGGTAAGGGAAAGGGGAAGTCATCTGCCCCTTCTGCAGCTCCCGCGGCTGCCCCCACAGCTTGTGCTTCTGCCACCGCCAAGCCCAAGCTTAAAAAGGCAGCTTCCGCTGCTAAAGCTGCGCTGAAGACTCCGAAATCAGTGGCGGTCGTGATGACGTTAAGGCCTGAAGCCGTTAGCAGGGGTGTGACTTATAATCACATTCTTGAAGAAGCGCAAGGGAAGGTCAACATCCAAGAACTGGGTATTGATCAGCTCCGATTCCGAGTGACAGCAACGGGTGCCAGGATGTTAAAGATTCCTGGTTCCCAAAGTGGCGAAAAAGCTGACAGGCTCGCGGAAAGGCTCCGCGGCGTTCTTTCTGAGGTGGCTACTATTGTCAGACCCATCAAAACTGCTGATTTGAGGGTCAGTGGCTTGGACGATGCTGCCACTGAGGAGAAAGTAGCAGCGGCGGTCGCCACGGCGGGTGGCTGTGATGTGAGGTACATAAAGACTGGGGAAATTCATCGAGAATACAATGGTACTGGCTCCACTCTTGTCACCTGTCCAGTTGCGGTAGCTAGAGCGGTCCTAGCGAAAGGCAGGCTCTTAGTGGGATGGAGCTCAGTGAGAGTAGTGGCTCTGGATATACGTCCCATGCGCTGCTACAAGTGTATGGGACTGGGACACATGCGTCCTCAGTGCCCTGAGTCGTCGGTTGATAGAGGAGACCTGTGCTTTCGATGTGGAGGCTCAGGTCATAAGGCCGCCAATTGCCAGAAGACTGACTTGCGCTGCGCGATTTGTGCAGATTCAGGTAGGCCTTCTGGGCACGTGATGGGAGGACGCAACTGTACTCCCCCAAAGACTAAGGGAAAGGCCACTTGGACGCGGACCGTTCCAGCGGCCTCAGAACAGGCTGCCTCTGGAGCCAATCGCCATGCGGCAAGCGAGGAGGTTGTGATGTCGGACTGATGGATCAAGTTCGACATTACAACATCCTCCAGACGAACATCAACCACTGCGCTGGGGCTCAAGACCTGCTTATGCAGACCCTGGCGCAGTGGGAAATAGATTTGGCAGTCGCTGCAGAGCCATACTACATTCCCCCTCATCCCTGCTGGGCTGGGGACTTGGATGGCTCAGTAGCCATAATAGGACGGAGTGGCGATGGCCCAACCTTATCAGTTGAAGAGAGGGGCTCGGGGTACGTGGTGGCCAAGTGGGGGGAGTACGCAGTCGTTGGCGTATACTTCTCCCCTAATAGAACCGTTGCGGAGTTCGAAGTCTTTGCAGACCTTCTGGCTATAGCAGTAAGACGGCAGGCACCGCGTCAGATCCTACTCCTCGGAGACTTGAATGCCAGGGCTCGGGATTGGGGTGACCGCCTAACTGAACCCCGTGGGGAGATTGTTAAAGAGTGGGCGGTTACCACAGGACTGACCCTACTGAATAGAGGGTTAGTTCCAACATGCGTCCGCTATAACGGATGTTCTGTGGTGGACTTATCGTTCGCCACTCCGGCTACTGCAGCACATGTCTTGGCCTGGAGAGTATCGGATGAGGAGACTCTCTCGGATCATAAGTACATAAGGTTCGAGATCTCCTTTTCCCACAACCGAGGAGGGTCTCGTTTCGTGGCACGAGCGGTTTTCCCGCGCTGGGCGATTAGTCGTCTTGACCCAGAACTGGCAAAAGAGGCGGCGTTAGTTCAGTCGTGGTTGGCTGCGCCCATGCACCCGGAAGTGGACATTGCAGCTGGTCGCTTCCGCGAGGCAGTGACGGCTGTGTGCGACACAGCCATGCCGAGGGCTCAACGTCAGCCTGATCGCCGTGCAGTCTATTGGTGGTGTTCGGAGATAGCGGACCTCCGAAACATCTGCTCGGTAAAGAGACGGTGCTACACTCGCTGCAGGAGGCGGCGTCACGGCCGGACCGATGATGAACTGTCAGCCGACGAGCTAGCCGCTGAGGGCCAGTTGCACTGCGAGTACCGCGAAGCAAAGCGGGAGCTGCATTTGGCCATCAGTAAGGCCAAATCTCAGGCATGGGGTGAGGCTCTGGAAAGCCTCAACAGAGATCCTTGGGGGCGCCCGTATAAGGCTGCCCGGAAAAAGTTTCGGGGACAAACGGCCCCGGTTTCAGAGTCTCTGGAGCCAGAACTTTTGGATAGGGTATTAGAGGGCCTGTTCCCGGACAGTAGCCCTCACTTTACCCCTCCGACGATGGCACCGCTCTCTACCGAGGAGTTGGATCCGGCCTCAATCCCACCTGTCTCAGATGTGGAAATGGAGGTGGTGGTCGATCGTCTGCGAGGCAAAAAGACTGCACCAGGTCCAGACGGAATCCCGGGGCGTGTTCTTAGGGTATGTTTGAAAAAGATGGGCAATCAGCTTCGGCTATTGTTTGACGCGTGCCTCTCTTCGGGACGGTTCCCCAAGCTGTGGAAGGATGGCCGATTATGCCTATTACGGAAGGAGGGCCGAGCCATCGACTCACCTTCCGGATACAGGCCTATAGTCCTGTTGGATGATACGGGCAAGTTGCTAGAGAGCATAGTGGCCTCACGTGTCATCTGGCACTTGGAGGGTGTTGGACCTGGCCTCTCGGAAGCCCAGTATGGATTTAGAGCTCGGAGATCGACAATAGACGCCCTGCTATGGCTCAAAGAGTGGACGCAGGAAGCGGTCAGAGAGGGGAAAAAGGCGTTGGCAGTCTCGCTCGATATTGCCAACGCTTTCAACAGCCTTCCGCACCACACAATACAGGAGGCGCTCCAGTACCATGGAGTGCCCCTGTATCTGCGGAGACTGTTGGCCGACTATCTTCAGGACCGTGAGGTCATGGTTCAGGGGCGAGATGGATTGAGACGCCGCCGCGTCTCATCTGGGGTTCCACAGGGGTCGGTTTTGGGGCCACTCCTGTGGAACATAGGATACGATTGGGTGCTACGTGGCACGCTCCCAGCAAGCATACGGGTTTCCTGCTATGCAGACGATACCCTTGTTGTGGCGAAAGGGTGTGATTTTCGGGAAACGGTGCGGTTGGCCACGGTGGGGACAACCCTCGTTCTTGACCGCATACGTGCCCTGGGGCTTAAAGTCGCCCTGTCTAAGACTGAGGCTCTGTTATTTCATGGACCTCGGGGACGACCCCCCCCAGGAGCTCGAGTGGAGCTTGATGGGGTTCAGGTTTCAGTTGGGACCCAGATGAAATATCTGGGTCTAATCTTGGATGGGAGGTGGGCTTTTGAGGCCCACTTTAAAAAGCTTGCCCCAAGGATAGTGGGAGCCGCAGCTGCTTTAGGTAGGTTGCTGCCCAATGTGGGAGGCCCCAGTGTCAATTGCCGACGGTTATACTCTGGAGTGATCCGGAGCATGGCCTTGTACGGTGCACCAGTCTGGGTGGACGCCCTAAACCGTAGTAATAAGACTTTGCTGCGCCGTCCGCAGCGTGTCATCACGACGAGGGCGATACGCGGATACCGGACAGTTTCCTGGACGGCAGGTTGTGTACTGGCAAGTGATCCCCCTTGGGAGCTCCAAGCGGAAATCCTTGCAGAGGTCTATCAATTTGTTAAAGCGAGAAGATCCCAAGGAGACCCCCCAGCGTGGGATGAAGTGGCAAGCATGCGTCTGCAGGCGAGAGCTGCCCTTATGCAGCGATGGACGGAGGACCTGGAACCACCGGTTCCTGGGCAGTGGACGGTGGAAGCCATTCGCCCAGTCCTCAAGGAGTGGGTCAGTCGACCGTTTGGGTCACTGACTTTTCGACTGGTGCAGGTGCTTTCCGGACATGGGTGTTTCGGAAGGTACCTCCACAAGATCGCAAGAAGAGAGGCAACCCCAGAATGCCATGGATGCGGAGCGCCGGAGGATACGGCACTTCACACGCTGGAAGTATGTGCTGCCTGGGGCCCGCAGCGGCACATCCTCAAAGGCGTGATAGGGCGGGACCTCTCCTTGCTCAGCGTGGTGAAATCCATGCTGAGCAATAAGAGGTCGTGGCAAGCGGTAGTCTCCTTCTGTGAAGAAGTGATGACACAGAAGGAGGCTGCGGAGAGAGTCAGGGAAGACGACGCACATGCTGACCAGCTCCGACGAAGACGGCGAGGACAGAGAAGGAGGCGGTTCGGCCGCCTCCTCGATCCTTTGTAGTGGGATCACGCGGTGGAATGTCGGGGGACGTTCCACTGGCTTGCACGGCCCCACTTGACTTATGAGTGACCTTGGTGAGCAAGGTGGCTCCTTTGCAGACGCAAGGGTCCGGTTAAGGAAATCCGGGCCTACCGCCGGGGCGAGAAAGTGAATATACACATGACCCTTTCTCGTCCCACTTTTGGCAGCGGACGGCTCACAGGGGGGTTTTTAGTGGGTTCATGTCCCACATACCTCCTTTCGTCACTCCCTCGTGGCGAAAGGAAAATGCGAAGGCATTTTCCCCTCTTAAAAAAAAAAAAAAAAAGGTACGTATGACCTTTACTTCTAGCGAACTAATGAGATTCGATATAATTATGTTATTAAATAACTCCAGGTACTTAGAAACCAAGTATGTAGGTACTATGTGATATGCATTTACTAGGTATGATAGGTATGATGACTTTTACAGATCCGAAATTTTATTCCATTCATAATTTGTCATTGATATTGAAAGTATTCTCGATTTTAGGTTCGTGCTTTTTTTTATAACTTTTGGTGCTAGCTGTACCAAAGCCTTCATATCCTTTATAAATACAATTCACAACGAACAGAGAAAGTAGGTAAGCAGCAGATTAATAAAAACTGCGCAGATGATATGATTTACAAAAGTAATAAAATTGCAGTTAACGTGCTTTGGGCCGACCGAACTTCCGACATGAATTTATTTTGGAGAATTCTTATCAAAAGAGATTTGCGGTTATGAGGAAAGTTTTGCGAAAGTTTCAGCTTCATTTCTTAAGTTTGCTGCGAACGAGAAAATATACCAACTGAATGGGCTCAATAACTTCCCATTAGCTATTATTTCTAAATTGACATGACGATAAAAAAGTTGGTAGAGCTGGTGACCAACATTCTAAATGGAGTTGATGGAGGGTATCCTTTATGTCAGGGGTGCTCAAACTTTTAGTGTCGGCGATCTACCAGAAAATACTTTCAAAGCAAGGAGTCGACTAAACTACTATGTAGTATGTAGGTAGGTAATATTAATATGGTTTTACTGCACTTTTAAATTCAATCTTTATGTAGAAATTAAATAAATCGTTACGTAACTTGCGAATTACAAATTGTGTCGTGATGATGATGCATAGAAATGCATATTATCCGCGTTTTTTTTGTTGTTTACGGAGTCCTAATCGCCAATAAGTTGATGCAAACAATCCTGTTAACTGAAGAGCTATACTTCTTTCAAATGTGGGTATTTGTATTCAGATATCAAGGATCCGAAATTCTACTAGGTATCTATACTGGCGATTGACTCGAAAAGCTTTCGCGATCGACCGTTTGAGCACCCCTGCTCTATGATATTACGATATACGATGATACTAGATTCTGTAGGTCACAGACGTTGTCACTTACCCTGGGAATGGTCTCGTGAGTCGGCTGTTCATCGGCCGCGATCGTTTCTTCAGTTCATTCGGTCTCAAGCTGTTGTTCTTCGCATTTTTTCGCTGATTCTGGGCATGCGCTCTCTTCTGCGGACTCAACCTGTTCTCCTGGAGATCGAAAGACTTCGGGTTGAGTACTGGATGGCTGGTGACGTCATTGATCATATGATCGTTCTCCTCGCGACTGACGCCCGGTGCTGTGATTTCGTTGATCTTGCCCATGCGTTGAAGACGTCGCTGTATGTTCTTAACTTTCGCCTTCGGGACCTTGCGGAGTTTGGTTTGGCAGATGTACTTTCGAGGCTCGATGCAGCTGCGGGGCGCCCATCTAAGAAAAACATAATTCAGGAATTATTTACCCCTTTACATCTCTACAAACAATGAATATCTAATTCGTTTTAGCTATGATAGTTTTATGAAAATTGACTGACTGACTAGTAAATCTAGGGACTGTTAATACGGCACTAACGCGACCATAGCTCCATCTACAGGTTTGACGTTAGAGATTATAATAAACCTATTGTCAATCGTCACTGGATATCCACTAAAATTTTAACTGCTGTTTCTAACGTCTTGGCACAAAAGGGAAACCGGCTTATATTTAAATTATAATAGTTTGCGTAGGTCTATCTTGTTAGTTGAAATCTCGCAAGAATTTTCTATTATTTTATGTATTTTACCTGACATTTTATTACGTCAATCATTTTTATCATCCGCAAACAAAAACGATGTTACGAAAGCAAATAAATATAAATCATACGAAGAAGAGTAAGAGTGGTGTAGTAAATACGTCGTCAAATCTTGTCGAGCAAATTGAAAGTCATATATTTTAGATTTTATTTTAACGTTCGTATTGATTTTGGTTTTAAGCCGTCGAGGCGTAGGAAGGTCATTTTGTATAATGGTTTTATTGTAACACGTGTCGCCATCTGGTTTATGGTGGTGGGGCACAATGGAACACAATGGGGTCGCTAAATCGTAAAGCTTATTGCTTTTCGTGGTATCGATTTTGTTTGCAAATATTGGTCGGGTTGCAGTGCAATTAGAGAGATGTAGCGGTTTAAAATTATGCCTAATAACCACGTTTGATGGAAAAGAGGACCGGACCAGGCACAGGGATGAGGTAACCTTTGAAGTAAACTCATGAGATTTAAAGACTTTAGCCACTGACTCGGCCGACTATGTTTTTACAAAGGAAGGTATTTAGTTCATTTTCTTGCCTTTCTTAAGTGATTGGTTTTCGTACGTATTTTTACTTGCTAGAAAATACTATATAGGTACTGATTAAATTTTTACAGGTGATGTAGAATACGATTCATATAATAAACTTTCTTCCTTAAATGTTCAATAAAGTCGGAAGCTTCTGAACGTGATCTCTTCAAACTTGCACCAGCCCCACTCCA
Source organism: Thera britannica (assembly GCA_939531255.2). Classification (NCBI taxonomy): domain Eukaryota; kingdom Metazoa; phylum Arthropoda; class Insecta; order Lepidoptera; family Geometridae; genus Thera; species Thera britannica. The sequence goes on along the minus strand of OW618034.2, from coordinate 13,236,718 downwards.
ACAGGATTGTGATTTAGATTGAATTCTTTACGTAAGGGTCCAAACCTGATCCCGATTGTAGAATAAATAAAAGTCCCCCTAACTTTCTGATTGTATGCCAGTCACGAACACATTCCATGAAGGCAGATTATTAGGAAAAACCTGATTGATGACCATGGTCTATTCATTCTTATTCCATAGTGATCTACGAACAGGAGATGATGTCACACTCCTCGCAATGTTCATTGATTTATAGGAGAATTCTTATATCTTACTTACTGTGCGACATGGGTAATTAAAATTGACTAGATATGCAGTTAATACCTGCTCGGAATCATATTAACGCGTAGGTAATTAACAAATAACTACATATTGATACGTTTTTAAAGCAAATACAGCTATATTGGTATTAAAAACAACGTGGACTTCATTGACGACTTCAATGGCATGATGCTATCTTGCAGTCTAGTTGCTAGGTACGTTACCTGTAGAGCAGTTCAGGCATCATGGCTATGCAGTGGAATTGCAGCTCCTCGGGGCTCATTTTCTTCATCTTGGAGAAGGACTGGTAGTGCATGCGACGCAGCTCGCCGCCCCAACGCCAAGCGCGAGAGCTTTGGTCGTAGATGCCACCGATCCAGCGGCTTTCCTTTTCTGAAAATTAAAGTAATAGGCTCATGACTGATTCCCTGCGTAGCGATATCGATTCCTACTTTTAAGCAATTTCTCTATTGCTTCGGGAGATCTTGTTATGACGTTCATCGAGCTGCTAAAATTTCTGAACTCATCTAGTTTCATTACACTAAAATCAAGAACTCAAGTTTATTCTGCTTGCTTATTGAGTGTATTTTTCATCTTAGACGTATCCAATGAGTATGTCATTATCCACAAAATCTACATACCAGCGTTGTTGTTAAGAGTCTTTCGTAGGTTCCTGTCCTCCCATCTTGCCGGCACGGATAGGATACTGTCTCGGTCCTGGAACAATGTACAAATTATCATGTAGTACCTACATTTTTAATTTAAATTATAACAAATACATGTGCATTCTTTCAAATTGTAGGAGTAACCAATATCTTCAGGTCATCAGATATGATTAATTTTGCCAACTTTAGATTTAGTTTATATCTCGCAGGTATTCCGTTTTAGGCCCAACTTGAAATTTCGATGATAAAATATCTTCCCTTTTCCAAATTTTATGCCACCAGCAATATTACTTAACATAACTATCTAAATACTCACTTGGGTGTTAGTAGGTAATTGTGACGTTGTACCGTACGTAGGTACACAGTTGGTTTTCATGTCTACGCATACGCAAGGTTAATTTTAAAGCCTTTTCTTGCTATTTCGTGAAAGATAAAATGTGATGATTTATAAAGATTGTCTCTTTCCATCGTAAACCACTTTACGATGATTGATCAATCTTTACTGCTGCGAGAGCAGCGACTTTCTCAAGTTTGCCATTATCGTGAAAAAGTATGATTGTGAAGTCATACGGTTGCATAAGACAAGCATTTCTATATTAAATTATGTGGGCACTAATATTTTTTTATTTTCAGAGTCGTTAAGCTTTTAATACTCACTGCTGTTGTTCAATTTAGTTTTATGAAATGCTACTTTTATTTTAAGGTTTCTTCTATCTCAAACATTTGAAAATAAATATACAATTACCTTCCTAGTGTGAACAACTGTTTATAATAACTTGTACCTACCTATCTTTATTTCAATCAGGGAAAATACGAATCGTGTGTGCACTTTCCTGGTACGTATTCCATTAAAGCCTTTCGTATGCAAAGTCGTTGCGAGTTGTAGGCATGAAGTCATCGGGAGCACCCGCTCCATTGGCAATTGTCCCACTTGCTACACTTGTGCTAACATTTCCAAACATATACTATACCCAGTGTTTGGCCAGGCGGTTTCCGAGAATGTGTCATGGTTGTACTCAATGATACCCGTCGTTAATTCATTTAAGGTTTGTAAGGCCGAAATGTGTTCATGCGCTTCATTTTGCATAAAGAGTATTTCAATGGACTTCCAGCCATGCAGATGAATTGCTCTTGTTAGTATTCAAATTTCGTATCATAGCGATTGTTTCTAGAAGAGTTCGTGCTACAACATCTCTTTTGCTTTTGATGTCTTTTAATAATGTACATAAATCCATCTCTACGCGTGATACCAAGAAACAATGCGGTTGGTGTTCAGCAAACATCTCAGAAATTACTCGGAAAGACGGAGAACAAGACGGATAGGCACGCAGATGCGCACCGCAGATTGCTCAACAATTAGTATGGCATGTATCGAAACAAGAAACTAAGAAAGCTGAAAACTCGTATTCCGGAGCTCTAAGCAAAATATGCTATGGAAAAGCACTATTCAAATCAATAATGTTCTTATTGTTTTCTGAGTGTCTCTTAGTTGAGTTGTCTCTTGTTGTTTTTTGAGCGTAATGCTTGTTAGTTTAGTAGGTTCTATAAACCATACTTTTAGTAACTTCTTATTAAATACCAGCTTTCTTTTCCCATTGTATAAGATAGCTTTGTTCATTAATTTGAGTGACGTCTTTATGCCTCTTCAGTTTATTATCCACTCCATGTTGTGGAGATCGTATCTTAGGTATGAGGAACGCATTAGATGCAGGCCAAGCACATCGTTCAGGAAGCTGCCCATAAATATCATGTCCTATTTCTGATTACAGTAATTAAACTTGAAGGTATTCAGATTATGTGAATGGTATTGTACTATTTTTGTTTCTCGCGTTAGTATGTTTGCTAGCGCCGAGGTAATTTACATTAGGTTCCCAAGTAGGTTACTAGAAAAGAATGACGTTAAATTTTAAACGCTGCTATTTAGTGCCTATTCCTACTCCTAAAGAATAATTATCTTAATGTTTTGAATGGTCTGGGAAAACTTCAGGTGCTCATTCCAAAATTTTGCGCATGCGGAATTTGAATGAAAAAAACTCTGTGTTTCTACAGACAGCGCGTTTTATAGCCTAGAAACTGTTATTTTAATCTGCAGTTAAACTGTTGTTATTCGCAGATTAACAATTATTTTACACTTAACTACGACCACCTTACAGGATATTACTATATTCTCGTAACGAACAAAAGGCTATCCCTCCAGCTATTAATTTTGCACCATAACATTTTAAGTGCACTCCTGTTGAACCGGTGAGCCGATGCATAAAACTATAGTACCTATAATACAGTTACATCTATATGTTACTATAAAATACACTATATGGTTAAAAATGACATTTATGTACAGAACTTTCATGTATTTCCTGTAGGCAGGCTTTGAATATCTTGTGAAGTGCACGGCTTTCTCAAGCTTCTTATAACCAAGTTATTTATGATTGATAACCAATGCAAGGTCTGTTTATCTGTTTAGTATAAGTAGTAATACCTTTAAATAAGGAAGAATTACAAGATGAACTACCCATTTTATTTCTGTAAATTGGGACTGACGTCACAGACAAGCGGTAACTAGGTGAACTGGAGGTGACCTACAATCTCAAGAATGCACACTGCTCACAAACTTCAACATAATTATAATATTCACAAAGAGTGGGCAGATAATAGCGTAAACAAACTAGCCGAGAGTGGTCGCAGGCGCAGCCTTGACGTCTCCATTTGCTTGGAAAACGTTACACAAACTGTTACAAAATGTTATACAACCTGCGCTAACTTTGTTTTTCTGTTTCGTAAATAAATAGAAGTGTTCAAAGCCAAGGTTTATAAAATAAAGTGCTCGACCGCAGACATCTAAATCGGCGAGCTAGACGATGCACCACTCGGAAAAGGAATGCAAGAAATAGTCTTGAAAAATAGACTTGGTCGTAAATTATTTCCGCTAACCAGTATCGTTTTGGGAGCAACAAAGATGTGCAAAAGCTTTTAGAAGATGTTTTATGGAGCGGCAAAGCATCTAAAGCTATTTTAGAACTGCGAGGACTCGTAACTTGTGAACTCGTTCGTTTTGATTGTGAAATATGTACTGATTTGGATTCCAAAGTGATAGACTGTGGAGATACCGTGTATTTTATTGATCGTCGAGATGAACATTTTAAAATGTATGTTTATGTGTATTTAGAAATTGGTAGAAGTCAGCAGAGTAATTGGGACAGTTGAACTCACATCAAATTATAAAGTATACAAAACTTGAAAAGGCAATATCAAATTAAATCTTGATGGCAATGAGACCGAAGAATTTTTAAAACTGTTCCACAAGGAGACGGAAAAAAGGTGTACATACAGTCGAACATAAATAAACCGCAACATTTCTGATGTCGGTTATCAAGTCAAAAATCATCACATATCTTTGTAGTGTTGAAGCTATTACAATACCTACGTTCTCGTGAAATACAAACACGACTTCAAACCACTAGTATGATAATGGCGAACATGAGTGGCTACACCTGCTTCATACACACATATGTAGCTCCTATTTCGGGTTAGATACCATGGCAACAGTTATTTTGAAACCAGACCTTCATTGATTTGTAGTAAGAACTATTTTCAAATAAGGGTTAATGCACTTGCAGTCTTCCTCTTGCAGTCAGATGAAATTGATGGGCGGGCAAGATACATCAAACATGACGTAATAATTTAAGACCCTATGATCTTCTCTACAATCCGGCGGCTTTGTGTCTAGAAATAAAATTGATAAAGGGAAATGATTTGTGTATCTGCAGAAAGTGTTGGTGTAAAATGTTTATTTAGAAATTTACGACTGTATTGAATTATTATGACTAAATTGATAAGACATCCTTACAAAATTATTAAACAGAACATCCAGAATAACAAATAATAGTGATGTAGCCTACAATGGAGGTATAATAAATAACTAAAATTGTGTTTTTTTTTTGTTTTAAATATATGTAGTTAAACTCTCGGCGATAACATTAACGTCTGCTTAACTTTTGACAAATGATTTTATCACCATGTTAACAACATGTTTGATGTTTATGAAGAATTTAAAAATATTCATCGAATCGAAATCATCGGGAATAACCGGTTCGCAGGAAGTAGGTGAAGATTTGACGTTTCCTTATTTTGACAGTTCAATTTTCCACGATTCTGCACATGTGCGCTGTGATTTGAATCAACATCGACATTATTTTCCGTATTTTTGTAGAAGCAGAAATAGACATCTTAATAATAGTAATGAAATCAGGATAGGTCACCCGAATGTAAATTTGGTCTCTGTCGATTAAATAATCTTGGGTGGAATGTCTGCTGCGTCGAAAACCAACCGCACTGCAAACAAACTCTAGCCATCAGCCTTACCTATCTGAGGGGATATTAACTTTGTCAAATGAGCCAGTGACGATTTTGTTCTTGCTGTCTTAGGAGTCTATCATAAAATATCGTAGCTTTACTGACTAAGTTTGTTTGCCGCTTTTTGATCAACAAGAAAGGTTTGAAGGTCATCAGAAACTCTGTCTCGTTGACCACCGTCACGTTCCGAATTATTGAGGCGTGCTTCTAGTTCACGCCCTGGCGTTGGATACCTTCCAGCTTCAACTGGCACAGAATGCAGGTTGTCGGTACCGGTATTAAAAATTGGTACACTTATTGTTTCATCTATGGGATTTAAAAATATTGTACTAGTTATCTGAGACAATGTGGCAGCGTCGAGGTAGGCCACGCAGGCGATAACGGAGCGAGCTAGACGATTATGAGAGGACTGGCAAATGGCACTAAGCCGTGAAGAGTGGTGGAATTGGGGTAGGACTTTGCCCAACAATGGGATTTTTTGGGTTAATAGTAGTCGTCGACAGTGGGTTTCAGAAATCATAAATATTTATAGCATAACTGTTGATTTCGATTTCCTAGTTAAAGTGGTGTTGCTGTGTCCTTTCAATTTGACTATAGCTCTTCCACAGTTAGTCTAATCTTAGAAATTGCATGGAAATCTCAAGAGGTAGGCATAGGCACGTAGCGTCAAGACTAATTCTAATCCCTGCTTCCTACACACAAATACGATTTGTAACTATTTAACATAGTGACGTTGGTATTCAATTACGGTGTCTGGTGAAGATCAACGATAGTAATGTATTGAAGTAACCATTGAATAGCGAGTGACTTTTCGTAATAAAATTATCAAAACCGAATTTCAACGTGTTTGATGTTGGTTTCTCACTAAAAACTCAATTTAATAGTTCTATTTTAAAAGTTCCACATCGTGTCGTTGTCAGGAACGATAAGCAAAAGGAAGATGTAAATTTATTTATTTTTATTTAACCTATGAGGTGCATGATTGCGTATCTTTTGTTGCAATCAAAACCAAGTCACATCTGTCAAGATTTGCCATTTTTTTGAGGAACGATTGCAACAAGACTGATGTTGACGTAATAAACATGAGATAGAAAATAAGAACTTCGCTTTGTAAAACTAATATGGCTACAAATAGTGGTCGAACAATGATGGCAACAATATAATGTGATCGCTATTCCTTGTTAGTATCATTTATTTGATAGCTTCAAACTTTTGATTGCAACAGGATTACCACAAATTATTGTATTGCCCAGCTGATAAATTGAAATTTCATCAATTGAAATGACGTGCGATTTTTATCAGCTATCTGCTTCCCATAGTACAAGCTCTGCTTAGTTTGGGGCTAGATAGTGTTGTGTGGATTGTCTATAGTATTTATCATCTTTGGATGAATTTTACAGTAAGTATCTTTCCCGTGAGAAACTGAGAATAGCTCCGGCTCGCAAAGTTACGAAAGTTTTCTAAGCCTAAAAATGTCAAGATGCTTTCCACCTTGAAATTGTACACAGCGTAAAATGTTTAGTTTACACAGTTCCTGAGGTTTACACAGAGAGCGGAACAGCTTATCGTAGCAAATAGAGCTGGCTCACTTGACAATGATAAAGTGTTACGATTTAAAATCGTATTTACTAAAGAATATAAAAGCGCGTCGGTAAGAGCATATATCACAGCTATTAGATCATTTATTACATGCTATTCCTGCGTGCTAAAACGTAAACACTGTTACGTGCCTATAGTAGTAGGTGCCTACACCTAGCTGCTGGCACTATACCCAAGATACCCAAAAGTCCTCCTCCTCTAAAACAGGAGGGCTCTTGGGTGCAAGTAGACTTTCCTTCTCCTCCGTCAATCCCTCACTGCTGAGGATCGTGACGTCTTTGTGCAAGAACCTTTCGTACGGTTTCCCTCCACTTGCTCCTTTCTTCAGCTTGGTGGAGTACGACGTTAACGGGCATATCCAGGTGGTCTGACACCTGGTTCGATCATCTCTTCGGGCTTCGTCCTCTTGGTCGTTTTCCTCTATCTTGCCCATTACGATGAGCCTTTCGAGATTATTTGCACCTCTGCATGCAATGTGGCCAAAGTATTGTAGTAGTAAGTAGACTTTAGTTATACAATATAGGCATAACAAGGAAGGCCTAACAATTGAATGGTTGGCGACTTATCCCCTCTGAAATAGCGTTTCATCAACGCTTGTAATCCTAAAACGACTTGAAGGATTTCGATACGCTACGCGATTTTGAGCTTTATTAAGGCGCACTTAAAATCCTTTCCCCGCATACGATAAGAAGAAGAAGAATACGCTACGCGACAGAATAAAGCTGCTGTTCCGTACTGAGCTGTGGCCGAAGCGTGGGAAACTATAAATTGCTGGCTGATAATAAATTGTAACACAAAATATTCTTGCCAACTAGGTTACTGGACTATGATGACTAGTTGTAGGTGGTAATGTTTGTTTTTAATTCTTTATCCGCATTTCTTCATGCTCATTACGATCTGTTTGCACTGCAGCATAAGCGATTGCGCTCAATCTTTGTAGATTATGCATACATTTTATTTTTCTTGAAGTTATGCCAACCGTTTAAAATAAGTTGCTTGAGCATTAGATGAATATTTTTCTTGTGTTTCAGCTAGGTGTTTCATTTGATTCATAACGTTATTTATTGATGTTTTGCTTTCTTCCTCAAGGTTGGATGCCGTCTATAATTGTCCGAGGAGTGGCCAATAGCCAACGCTGTGCTATGCCGGCCCATTAGCCAGCCCCGCTGGGCGGCACTCATAAAATAGGAAATGCAATTATAGCTATAGAGTTTATGGTTAAATCAATATTTAGGATGTCTCGCGGTCTGTACCTAGTTTAACTACCTTTCTGTATTAGTTATCAGTTCTGTGGCCTAACGGTTAGAGGAAAATGTTTTACATACCTTTTAGAGAAAATATTCTGTCTAAAGCGGGGCGGTGCCGATATGACAACAATATTTGAAAGCGTTTCACTGATCGCCACCACAGAACGCTTTAATCTGCGCTTTAAAAAAAAATCGGTTGTCTTTATAGTCGGTTTACTGACGATAGTTGAACGTGACAACGTCATAAGAAAATACTGATGGAATGGTTGTATTTTTCAAAAGATAATTTTAATTTATTTGTTTGATAGATATTTTGTATGGATGTAGAGAAGGAGGTAAATGGAAATCACAATTGAATTGATTAGTTCTGTTCTTTCCTCATGTAATGTCTGGTGGATGACCATCTCAAACTCTACCACCATCTCTTTCACCATGAGTTGAATTTTGCTTATCCTGATACCAAAAAGTTTTGTGATTTGAAAGCTGTCTTAATATAGCGTTAACTAATAGCTGTTTAAAATGTAACTGCTAAACTTGAGCTAACGAAGGCCTCACCTTCGTCATAAGTCTTTCCAATCCAATTTGCAAATTGTCTTTGAGGTTGTATCATAATTCAGTATTTTTATTGAGCTTTCATTTTGAAAGCCAATCGCACGCTATTCTATAGAGCTTATTATGATTTGTGTTAGATGACTGACGTTCAATCTTCAGGTTTATAGTTTTGCAATTTACTGACTATATTCTGGGGGAAACTTTTTGGTAGAAAAACACTATTAATTTACAAAGTAGATATTTAAATATCTACTTTGTAAAATATATGGTATAGTTAAATATCTTGTTACCTCCTATTTTACTGGAAAAATAAATTCATCACCATAATAATATGCATTTATAAATTAAATAATTTTTGTAACTTAAACTTGCTTCTTGCACGCAATTTTCTCTATTCAAGCAAGAAACTTGTAATAACTTGTGACTTGTGGTAAGTTGAAATTCAAGTTGCGTAAGTTTAATGATAATTCTACTTATGTACGTAAGTAATCTAAAATATATCTTCAAATCCATTGGGTTGTATTTCAGTCACGTTCCCCAACGCCATAAAACCCCTGTACCCGCGAAGTCGTAGTCAGTAAACTAGTTAGAAACTTTACAAATGGTTTCTGTTTGCTCCGTGACTGTCCCTTTCACCATCTTGTACTAATCCAAGCCAGAATCTATGTTCCGTATAATGGCATGCACGAGGGATATGGCGGAGAATATTGAATGTTTTGCTATTATCATGATCATTAGTTACAAAGGGCATATGAAATATATTCCAACAAGCGTAATTCGATTTCCACTTTCACTAGGGATCAGCGATGCGTTTTGTCAACTTTGCAAGTGGCACGATGAGCAAGCTGTCACAGAAATCTTGGGTCGTAGGTATAAGTAATTAAAGTATTCTAATGGATGATAGCTTAGCGTGCTCCACCTTAGGCTGCATTTTCACTTTCCATCAGTAGCTTACCACAAGCTTTGTCTGGCTCTATCCCTGGTTTTGAAACGTCACACACACACAATATAATACACTGGTGAGCACTCACACCTACAGGCCTAAAGGTTTGATGGCAGTCAAAGGTTTAGCACCACTGTCAATCACTGTCGTCATCGTCACGTCACATTCCTGGGACAAAATATTATCCTAGGAATAACCGCTCAATCATTTACTTTTAGACCTAACTACTATCATCCTATCAAATTCCAAGATCACAAAATCAAAGAATGATCAATTCGGGATTTAGGAATTCGATTTTGTGTGTTTTTGTTCTCCTATCACTCAGACTCTTTATGTGTTTTCGAGATGTATTTTGATCAGGATTGCAACGGGATGCGTCACATACATAATCCATTTAAGCACACGACTGACAGACATCCCAACGAGGACAAGAGAAACTGATGCTAACTTTAACTGATTAGTCACACGGTTAGTATTATTTTAAGCCGTACTACAGGCTGCTGTATTTTCAGAAGTTGTCTCAACGTCATCACCATCATTCACAGCCCGACTTCACCCACTGCTGGGTGCCTCCCTTAGTTTGTGCCATCTACCTCGGTCCTTTGCCTGTCTAACACATTTCCGCCCCGCGACTTGGACTATGTCGTCCATCCATCTTGAGGGCGCCCTACGCTTCTGTAGCTACGTTTCTACGTACTGTTATTAAAACTGTACGAGATTTAATATGAAATGTTTCCGTGAGTACTTGTAATAAGATTCTGAAAGTTTTACGTACATGCGTTATAATAATATCAAATAATGCTGTGCTATAAATATGCTAAACCGTGGCTGATGTCAATCTCATAGCTCTTTAACACATTATTATTATTAAGCCTTTATTAACTGAACTTAAATTAACATCTTTATATACATTTTTTTAACGTTTTTTTTATATAAGTTAACATGATTTATTTTTATAATACTAAGTTTAATGCACATCAGTTTCTATTTCAGTACGTCCATCCGACGCAAAGGCCTCTTTAACACATTACTTGTAGAAAAATTGGAGTAGCTAATGGTATGGATAGGTAAAATTAAATAAATGCAGGCCACACAGAAGAGATGTAAGATGAAGACGCGTCGTTAGATAGACCGTGTCGGTGAGGTGAGTGATAGATAGCTCACTTTCAAAATATTAATGATTGACATGTGCGTGGGAGTTTCATAGAATACGCCTGCGCTCACGCACTTTTTATTACATACTAGCTCCAAGGCAGTTGGCACTAGAATAAATGGATATTGTGTTTGTAACAAACAGCAATGAAGCTTTGATATAATTTATCCTGAAAAAAACATTATCAAAATCCAACAGCTTATAGTCCACGGCTAATTGGACACTACAACTGTCTTCTGTAGTACGTACGACGTTTAATTGTTTTGTAAATAGCAGAAATAGCTTCGATCTTCGCACTGGACAGCAAAGTGAAATATAAAACCATAATAAGCTGGTTAAACGGACTATTCAATTTGGTACTGAGTCTCTCAAGACAAGAGTGTTGTGTGATGACGATTGGCACAAGGGTAAATCTATCGATGGATTTTCTATTTGTAAATCTTCTTCCTGCCCTTATCCCACTTTATGTGGGTCGACACAACATGTCTTTCTCTTTCATTCCCCTCTGTCAGCCGTCAACTCTATATTCACTCCTTCATTCTCATTCTTCATTCTCATTCTTCATTCTGATTCTTCATTCTCTACTTTTGAATGTGGAACGAAAATAATATTGCAAATGGGTGATTTTATTAGTGGACTGCTGACAGTAAATATATTTAAATATAAAAGATCTTGCATATTTTTTTATCACAAACACTTTATTTTTTCTGTCTGACGGAGACGAATGCTCCTAGTTATATTTTCAGTTGTATGTGAAATAGTTTACTTATACTTATTTTTGTTAGATAGATACTTCGAGATTCTTTGCGAAAAAAATTACAGCCACTTAATTGAGTTGTGTGCAAGCTTGAAGGTCTCCGTAATAAGAATTTTATTGAAATTTAATTCATCTTTCCACATGTAGGCACATAAATACATGCAGGTAATCAATAAAGATACAGACACACCTCTCTTCGCTTCACTTTAAGCATTCCACCGCACCTCCTTTGAAGTGGACCTACTTATAGGCCTATTAATATCGTGAACGATCAAGGAGCTCCTTTGTACGCTGCCCCTGTTTCCTAGTTGCCGGTAAAATTGTGCTGTGCCTGTTTCTATACAGATTCGGATGTAAATAAAATTAAATACTTTCTACTTTTAGGAAGGCAATGCCAAAGGATGTATTTATTTATAAAATTTATAACTGGTTCTCGCCCCTGTTTCCTAGTTGCCGATAAAATTGTGCTGCGCCTGTTTCTACACAGATTTGGATGTAAATTAATACTTTCTACTTTTAGGTAATGCCAAAGGATGTATTTATTTATAAAATTTATAACTGGTTCTCGCAGATTGATGTAGGTATTTTTGAATGTTCACGTCCAGTTTGAAGTAACATTTATTTTAGGAGGCGCCACAATACGTACCTACATCTAGTTTTAACAGTGTTGCCAATACCAGTGAGCTCATAATGGAAAGACATTGACCACGTGTAGGCATTCGTGAAGGCATAAATTAGGAGGATCAGTGATGGTGACACTTCTAATTCCGTCAATTGGTTGGAATCCAAAGACACCTTACTGTGGACTATCCGGCCAATGGGCGCAAGGCCGAGCCATCATTCACCCAAATTGTACCTAAGTACGATGAGACGTGACCTATCAACTAGCCTTACTATGTCATGATGCCACGACAAAGCCATCGATGCCGTCATCATACTATAATATTGTAAATGATGGGAAAACGTTGGCGTTTGTGACTCAATTGAGTGACTAAAGGCAAGATCGATTTTGTCGGAACTTGGAATCGCTAAGTAACTATTTTTTTTTATGGAACTAGCTGATGAAACAAGCATTTAGCCCACCTGATGCTAAGTGGGAACCATCGCTTATAACAAAGCAATGCATTGCTATACTGCAAACTAAATCACGACTTCAAAACCTGCATTATCATATAAAAAACGCTACTGCTAGGATTATCACGCAAGCGAAGGCGCGGGCGGTAGCTGTTCGACAATAAACCGTTTATGTGATGATTAAATTGTACCAATTAAATATTTACTGATAGTTTAGGACTTCCTAGTACGTGGTACCACACATTGTATTCAATTCAACCCGAGCAAACCTGGCCCCTTATGTATTTGGTCAAACATTGAGGCTTAGAAAGTAGAGTAGTTCTTTTTGAGAATACAAATTATTAACCTGGTTAAATCTATAAAGATAAAAAAGCGGCCAAGTGCGAGTCAGACTCGCCCATGAAGGGTTCCGTAGCAACAAGTAACATAATATAAAAGTTTTTCTAGTTCGTCGCAAGGTAGGTACATTGCGGTTTATGATTTATGACGTATAAAAAAAAACCACTTACTAGATCTCGTTCAAACCAAATATCGTTGGAAGTTTGCATAGTAATGTACATCATATATTTTTTTTGATTTATCATTCTCTTATTTTAGTAGTTAGAGGGGGGGGGGACCACCATTTTACCACTTTGGAAGTGTCTCTCCCGCAAACTATTCAGTTTAGAAGACCTATTCATAGACACCCCCCACACGTATGGTAATTCTTGTTTTGGAAACTGGGTCTTTTCGTAAGGCACCGTCTCTTTGCTCTAGTTTCAATAAATCATCATTCATCCAATTACAACAATGTATGGTGTGGTATGACGTATGACATTTAACATTACTAACAAACGGTAGTGTGCTGCCATAGTCGATGCCGTCATTGGCGCCATCCTAGAATAGGTTATGGGTATGGAGATTCCTGAGTGTTTTTATAGGTAGTACGTTTGTGGGTATAGAAATAACAACAATGTATTGCTTTACAGCGACACGGTACGATGCAACTTACTTATAATTTATGTGTTAATGATGAATGAGCTAATAGAACTGGAGATTTATCAGCAGAATGTATTTGGTTTCTTTGCGTATGAATGGTCATGTCAGCAATTTTACCCTTCTCTCGTCACCCTTCTTCTTCTTATCGTGTCACTGATTCTTTCTTTGTGGTGAAAGGATTCAAAGTGCGCCTCAAAGAGACTTATTTCGTGCACTTGACACATATTTTCGAACTTTTAGGTTTCGTCATCCTGGTACGTAAAGATGGTATGTATCATATACCTGTAATAATCACACCAACACCACAAATATGAACAAATTTAGCAGTTCAAATTATAGTGAAATTGATGGCAAATGTTGTGGTAGTAGTACTTCCCCAGAAACTCTTTCATAAAGAGTTCTATACTTTAATTCTTCAAATATGTTGGAGTGAAATGTATCTATACCTACTTAAATTCCTAAAAATCAGTTCCACAATTCTTCAGTAAACAATACAGTTATACTCGGCCGGACCACCGATGAGTCTGCATTTGATTAATGAAGATGTGGCAGAGACAGACCTTTGGTTCCGTTTGATTCTGCACGCGCCAGATGTGTCCTGATTGTAATGACATGATACGTTTTGAGAGCAGATTTTATCGTGAGTGACTCGTTACTACGAATTCAATAACTGACGTCTTCAAAGTCGGCAATAGTTCCTATAAAGCCCATCTAGGTTATGAATTCAGATCAATTTATTTTTAACAAGTTGTCAAGATAAATTACCCGAATCGAGTAATGAGTATGACAAGAACAGTTTGATGACAAACTGTTGCAACTTCAAACTGCATCCAATCGATACCCGAGACACGTATACAGTCTCCGATTCTTCGGATCGATGTCTGTTGTGCGCTGATGTCATGACATACTAACAGAAATTACGAATAGGTCCATACTGTCACACATTCATTTCATAGTTTGAATGACACAATCAGCAGAGTTCAAGGACGTGGCCGACTTGGCGCCAGCTAGATAAACAGGCATATCATCTCTTGGCACACCTAAAATGAATATGTTCTGATAAAAAAGGAATTGTGTTTACTTATTTTAACGATCCAAAAGTTGTAAACAAAACACGTCTGAAATGTAAATCTAGATTCTAGACGAAATCAGATCATGGTCGGCGCATTCTATTATAGTACCAACTGCACTATTCTTATGTTTGTCACCAACATTTTGGCAAATCCTTACTGCTATCATCTTGTTCGATCATAATACCCCTGGCCCTGACTGAAATAAATACTTTACGAAACTAGTAATTTCCAAGCGAAAGTTAACGAACCAATTCAGGAATAAATTGAGACTGTCTAACGACATATTGGTAAACGGCATATAAATCTTTCGTATCTAGTAACCAATAAAGTCAATTGATCGATTTACGTATGTGATAGTCATAGACGGGGTAATTGTATCCGAGTGGGATCAAGACCACGATCGACTTGTTTAGAACCAGCCAAAAATCTACAGCACGCAAAACTTTACTAAGCACGAGACTGATAGTAAAATACCTTCTGATACAAACAAGGAAAGAACAATAGGCCGGCAGCGATCAATTGATCAATCCACTCATGTGATAGACATAGACGGGGTAATTGTATCCAAATGGGGACAAGATCACGGTCGAACCAGCGAACTGTGCAATGGTCACGGTTTCAAGATACGAGCGGAAGGCAAACTCAAAACCTACATCCAAAAAAGCTTTGATCGTAAACTATGTGAAAGCTGTGAACTATGACAAACCTTAGACAAAATCAAAGATCTTGTACACAAAGATTGTAATCAAAGATGTTGTCTTGGTCTTGTTGTGTTGTGATCCTAGGTAGCACTTGGCAAAAAAGATAGGAATCGCATTAGTATTGTGTACATTATTAATAATGCATTGGCCACTTTTGACAACACTCTCATTCTCAAAAAACGCAATACAACCGAAAAAGACGTACCTTAAAAGTAGTTAATCTTCATAAGCAACCCTTATAGCCACTCTTGTCTAATTAAAATTCTCCATTCTGTCACCACAAATGATAATGACCACGTCAACTACTTATCATCACCGGCTTCATCTGTCAGCTAATGAGTGCCCTCGTTAAGGGCACACACATTAACACATTCTCCAATTAATTCATTTACACGTTTTGATGGATCGCTTTCTTTATGGCTCGATTCAGTTAACTTATTAAGGGATCAATCTAATGCAACTAGAGTTACTTTATTATTTTAGTTTAGAGAGCTATGAATGGTTTGTTTGTTAATGTAGTTAGTTTGCATGATATACACTACTCAACAAAGTCTAGGGAACAAGCAATATTACTTCAACTTTTTTGTGATAACTCGTAAAAAAGTACTGGACACTAAAGTTTATAAATTAAGGCTGGAAGAGGAATAAATCATGTGTTCGAAGTTTAAAAAAAAATAACGAAAGTGCGAAAGCTTTTCAAAATAACAAGGAAAACCGAACTTGGTCGCAGAGTAAAGGGTTTTGCATAGAGTAAAGGCTTATGCCCTGGGAGGGCCAACGGATTATTAAACAGCTACGAATAATGTTTTTCATTTAATTTCTACGCAAGCGTCATGAGTTTTTGTAATTTGAAGAATATTTTTTTTTGGTTTAGGCAATATGTTCGTTTTTTTTATTAAACCTTATTTGTTTTACATGAACGCTATTTATTTAATTGCATAATTGAAATCAAAAATAAATTTCGCTTCTTTTCATGTATAACATTTGGGACAAAAACAAGTTGAATTAATAATATTCACTAATATATTCTTGTTCCCTAGACTTTGTTGAGTAGTGTATTGTATGATGAAATAAACGAATGCTCTTTACCTAAATGGGAAAAGATCTAAAGACCTAAGCTTATTAGTAATACTCCATTAGCTATATCCTTGGCTCTATCACATAAATTACTTCTAGCTAGCCATCACTCAGCCGGACCCCGCAACATAAATTACAAATCATGCAAAAACTTTAAAGGAGGCACGGAGGCACGCGTTCACTTAGATTCTTAAACGCTGTCTTACTCATACAAGAACAAAATCGTACTCATAGAAGATTGTTAAACGTTTGATACAACTGAGCAGGATTAACAAATAGACGTTCTAAAAATAACGGTGCATGTTCAAACCAAGGCAAAGTATTATAAATCAAACGTAACGATAACATTCAGAGGGGCAATTAACCAAACAATAATTAATAATGCGGCTTCCGTGCCGGGAATTAAACGAGTGATTTATCCAACTCCGGGCCCATAACCTGGTATTATGATAAATAAGTTTAATTACTGACATCTGGTTCGGAGCCGCCCACCAATCCATCTACAAGTGTATTAATTATCTTCAGGTAACATTGTTTTCATTCATCTAGCTAGATATATTTTCGTAAATGGTTAAAGTCGAAAAGCTGCCATTTCTAATAAATGTAATTATTTTGTACACTTAAACAAAGATTTCAAGTGTATGAGACGTATAATCTACAAATTCAAAAAAGACGCTCGACCACCTCATCAATAACAGTGAGATACGCGAACTGCAATCGGTGTGATTCGCAGCCAATGCCATCGGTCAAGCAGAGAGATTCTGGCAGCGACGTGCCGATTCGTAGAAAACTGCACGAGTCACAAGATACAGCGGTTTGGATGAAGGTTTCTGTATCAACGGTTAGAATAAGAATGATGGTTGGAAAATGTAAGACCACTATCAGTCATCTTTAAAAAATAAAAAAACCCCTATGCAGCCAGAGAACTAAACCTAATGAAGAAGTCTTGACAAAAAGTAAAATGATGCGGTAATATATTTGCTTTCCGTTGTGATTGTCTAGAGCTGTCTACCCAGAATGTATGTTGTCTAAATTCGTACCTTGTGACATTAATAATACTAGCATTAATTTATTTAATTTACATCAAACAAGGCGTAATATTAAAAATAACCCCATGCAGTCTGACTTCAAGAGTGAGATAAGAATTAAAAGGAACATGAATGTCAATAATAACAGCACACTTTATAAGATATTTCTAAAATAGGAGAAATATCAGACTTGGTCAAAATCAGTACCCCATAGTCAACTTATAGCTATCTTGGAAGATGAGTAATTATTATGCATTTTATGATGTTTCATTTCAAACATGATACAAACTGAGCTTTCTGCATTTGCTAAGCTCCAAGACTACATGACTCACTAGTAAGACCTTGAAATGACTAAGTAATAGTATTTTACTGCGAATAGACGATAAATAAAAATAGAGCATAACACAAAAATAGAAGCAGTTGATACGGAGCTCGTAAATAACGCAACGAGTGCAGCTATTGTTGGCGCAAACTATGCAATGGCGTGGCGAAGGAACACGTCACCCAACAAGAAGTTTTTAGTTCATGGTTCAATCCTAGCTCGTCTTTTTTCATGTTCTTTGCGCAAATCTAAGTGTTCTGCGGTGGCGATAACAATGTTCTCGTACATATCGCTGTCATATTTTACAGCGTTTCACTGCTCTGCGCAAGGCTTATTAAAAGCCTCTCAAAAATAAAAGTCATAACGAAGTCATGTTTTATCTATTCTGTTACTGAAAATTTAAACAAAACAGAAATAAGTTATCGGAAGATTGAAGTTACATTACTGGATTTATCCTTTATGAATAGGAATATTTCTTATGCCCAGTTGTTGGTGCTTTTAGTGCTTGACATACATGCAATATTGCGAAAATACGGACAATTTGCAGTTTATCACACATTATGTAAATACCAAAAGACCCAGACACGTCATTTAATAAACGTTTATTTCTAAACAAGGTTTTATATATGCACAATGCGATGCTGCAGACAATTCTAGAATTGAAATGTTTGAGTCAAGAAAGAAACGATTTGTTTCTAGTGACTAATGCCTTCACCGCTACAAAACGCAGTCAACATCCAAATTGTCAGTAATAACGTAACATCGACAGTAATAGTTGAACTATGCTGTGGTCTACAACTGTTATCCCCGTTAGCCTTTAATTGTGCTTTCAACATTGTTTAAGTTTGACAGGTATTTTTTGAAAGCTCGTAGAAATATTAATACGCTTTTCTCCCAGCATTAAACCCATACAAACTTCAACACGCTCCTGCAGGAACTCAATCGCATCACCCTCGTTTAAAAATGCATTAACCTTACCACACACAGGCACCATATTATCCCATTACGAAATAATTCGACGCGCAGAATGGCTTCCGCTAAACGAATATTGGATCTTTATTGCTGGAACAGACATTGCAATGGAATCGACCTCGCGAAGTCACTTACAATATCCATTGTCGCAAACTTTATATCTTGGGCAAGTGCAAGTCAATTGGTGTAACTCGATTTTATTGTGATTCAAGGATACGAGATTGGGATCACGGTCACTTAAAATTTTAAAGCTCACTAGGCTATCATTTTTAGATACAAGCTAGAGCTAGTAATCCATACGGGGTGTATGCTGCACCAAAATAATGGCTGAAAGCAAACAAAAGTCTCTCACTCAGCCTAAACCACTGCAGTGCTGGCACTTGATACTCGGTGAAATATATTAATTGATATGTAACGTATACTCGTAAGGATAAGGAGGCATGTAAATATAAACGATGAGATAAAAAAAAGAAAGCATGATAAAAAATACCGTTCAGTTTTTTTCAGTGAAACGATTTCACCACAAATATTTTTATCTTGAAACAATAGATCAAGGTGCATAACCTAATTTCAGCTATAATTTGTATCGATTTCATAGCCGATGGAATCATAAAACCCACTCAATACCTAAATGTTTATACGGTGTGGTCTACACAAATCAGCTCAGATGGACACGTCTTCAACTGTTTAACGATTTAACGATATTGAATAAAAATACAAATACTATCGGTCATAAAATTTTATTTCAAGGAGTTGTTAAAAGTCCACGTGCTAGAGACACGAATAAAAATATTTAATGGATATGTTTCCAAAGAATCCATGGATTTTGCTGAAGATACTGCAACGTCTGGCCCAAAAGAAGAATTAAATTATTTCTGAAATGGGCTCACCGAAATAATACAGTAGTTAGCCAAATAAGATATCTGTCTGACAAATATTTGTATAGACACGTTTGTCTTCCACAGAAGACCTCCAATTGAATCCGTTCAATTATTATTCAGTGAATCGTGTCTTCTTTTATTCTAATTTAAAATTATGAGTTCGCACGACCCAATCTCCCTTCATTGGCAATTGAGCCAGTTCCATTAATTCGTTGATCAATTCCACACTTCAATCTAATTGATCATTACTACAGGTACTTACTGAAGTTATTCCTCTATCACTTGAGCACTCATAAAAGTGTCGCGTGTGATTGAGATCAATTCTCACTCAGTGACGTGTTGACATCATGGGTAGGGTTCCTTTAATACCATCGGCACAATGGCGCTTATTGTGTTAATTACAAGTTTTGCATGAGTTTGTGTTCCAAAGTTTTAATTTTTCGGAGCTTTTAAGCAATATATTGCCTACGCCATTGGCTTGTGTGACCTGACCGACGCGAAGGAAAAATAAGTACTCTTGGACAAATATAAGCCACGAACTATTGCGACTATGTCAGTCTTCATGGCACTGGACCCATGAATATGGTGTCCAGTTAAACGCTGTTTAGGAACGAGCAAGCTTTGCTACGAGCATTTCAGTACACCTACATAAAAATGTACGGCCGTTCGACTATTAAGTTTGCAGTTTGCCCTTTAATAAGATCGTTGACGTTCACCGTTTTGTGGAAAACATAGATTTAGGTACTCAAGTATAACCAAACTTGCTTCTGTTGAGGTCATCGTTTACCATAGAATAAGTTGAGCTTACGTTTATCCGTTCTTGACATTTATTTCAATACCATAGTTATTTTCGGCCGTGACGTTTTCGAAAACAAGCTTAATAAATCTAAATTAGGTTTGTGCTTCTGTGAGTAAGCCGATACAAACAGCTTTTTTGAAACATCCAGTTTTTACTTTGAAACGCATTTATTTTTACACCATCAGTTTGTTTTTTAAATTTTCAAACTACATGTCGTTAGTAATATTTTATAGTAACCTACACACTTACCCCTTTTATTACACTAAGCTATATAGCCATTTGGCTAACACAAGTGTTAACTAACAAACATTAACACAAATAACTATTGGAAACATCGAGTAGGTAGCAGCATGTTTGAACCGTAGCCATTTAAATTTTAAACAATATTTTAGAGGTCATGCAATTTGTTCTGCTTGAAGAATATGCTGTTACAGCTGTTATTTGTAGTCTACAGTCAGTAATTGTTATAGAAAAGGAATACCTTATCATAATTATTTCTCATGATTGCTTTAAATGTTGCTGAAGTATTGGCATCTCTCCTACGCTTAATATTGATATAGTATTACAACTATTACGGCATATGACTCATCATATGCACCAGTTGTCGTATTGTGCATTTCAATGATCGCCAAGGCCAGTGAGTAATGGCCGTGAAAATAGGTTCTTGTACAGTTAGCCTCGTTGACGTTTCAGTATAGTCTTCTTCTTTGAGGTTAATTTACTAATATTTAAATGAAGTTATCTCTTTAGCTCTAGTGATTTTGTTATTTGCACTTTTTACCTAAAAAGTGTATGTCAATGAAAAGGAATGATCTTTTCTTAAAACTTAGGTTGAGTCTATCTTCTACGTTTACTTATGCAAATCATAGTTTTTGTATAAACAAGTGCATCTTTTTCTTCTAGTTCAGGAGCTGATGGCATTCCAGAGAACTCTATTTTCCGAGACCATTCCACCAATGTTATCTTCAATTTTCAGAATTACTAGTTGGTGAATAATTGGAATTATGTCACTCACGCCAACCAGACTCACGTATGCAAACATACAAACGGATTCATCATTGAAAATACAAACACTAACAAGCATTATTTATTTTATGGCTCCTACTTCAATTTCATGTTATTATGCATGTGGTCATCGTATAATTTACTGCAATTGTTAAATGATAGGGTGTGACTAGTTTATCTATCAGAAATGACTGTAGTGAAATCTAGGTTTATTCTAGATCTTAATATAATTCATGACTTGTAAGACATAAATCGATTCATAGTTATTTTTATAGCACGACTATTATAACGCCTTTGTGGTTACTAATAGAACTCCCATCTTAAAACCTATAAACCTCAAGCAGATCAGTAACATAACACATCTTTATGGGACCTTTATATGGCTTGTTCAATGATCATGTCCTACGCAATTGACGCAAAGGCACCTAGTATATACCTGGAGCAACATCAGTATCATCGTTTTGGCATGCTCCCTCTGCCCACATGATTCTGTCGATAAAAGTTTATGACTCTTCCTGTTTGTGGGACATCAAACTAGATTAAACCAGTATGAGCTGTAATGTGTGTGAGGGAAAGCTATGTGCTTTTAATTTGTGGTTCATTATCGATTCGCTGTGGGTTCGAACACTGTTTGTGGAGAGAGCGGTGTCTGCTGCGGTAAGATGAGATGCATTCTATGGTGAAACTCAAAGCTGGCATTTTTTCCCGATGGAGTCATCGACATTTTCGGAGGGTTTCTTTTAGGTTTAGGTTTATTTTTTGGGCTTAATGCTATACTCATACATTATTTACATAGCTTAGGTCTATAAAAGCTATTAGGTGAGTACGTGTACTCTGTAGGGCGCTGCAAGTAAGTTATGATATTTATGACTAAATATTGCATAACATTTTAACGAGTAGGCGAATCTTCTTGACTGAAGATATTCAGCATAGGAAGAATGTACGGAGAGTGTCGACCCAATTAACAAACATTCCTTACATTACTTGCAGATTAAATAAAGCTGTTCCTTTTGATCTTATGGCGGGGTTTAATAATGATGGACAAGAAGCTCTACCAGCATTGGCAGTGACTGGTCTTTTAATAGCAAGGAATTCCATTGCTAAACCGAATAAAGCATGACAAACAAGGATTAACAAACTTTATCTGTCTATAGACTGATACGATTTGAATATCATACCCACACCATACCTCCCTGTTAATGAAAATAGTAGAAGCTTTTCTGTGTTCATTTCTCAATAAACTACCTGTGTTCAGATATTTTTAGAGAAGCATACTTTGATAATCAATTTTATATTGAGCAAAACCAGTGGGTGTTTTGAATAAATCAAAAGTACCTAGATCATTTAAACTAAAGAAACAAGTAGAAGCTATCTATCAGTACGTATACGTATATACGAATTATATAAACATTGAATCAAATTCTAATTTCAATAAACTATAACAAACAAATAATGCTACGAGTATAATAAAATATGGGTTATGTTATGGTGTTCCCATTATATTGCTCCCACAACACATGTGAAAAGCGATGAACCACATGTATCTATGGGATAACTAGGAAATAACAGAAATAGTTGTAAAAACAAACTAGTGTTGATCGTTGATTAGGCGTACGCGCTGACAGGGTGGTCTGGATCATTGAGACGTGCCTTACTCTGAGTCTAATGTTACTAACTGTGCGCAATAAAGATTGTAGATGAAATGTCTTTTTTGAGCAATTTCCTATTCATAATTATTTCGAAGCTCGCAACTTACAGCAGTTCTTGGTTTATTATGTAACTTACTTCTAAATTCTAGTCTAGAAAGATTATCTGCTAAAGCTTTTTTCTTCTTTAGCTTAGTTTACATAGTGTCATATTACAACTTAGTATATTTTGTAAACTAATATTGTAAAGTAAACCTAAGATTTATTAATGTGTAATCGTAATCGCACTTTCAAGATTCAATACCGGCGGTATATATATATTTGACAATATTTACGATATATTAATTAAGTCGTATTGCACGTCTCTAAGTTCAATGGAATGAGTTGCGCGAGAGTCAACATGTCTCGCGTTAGACTTTATATAACTATAACAGCTATGCAAACTGGTACAGTACGATTTGAGACGCCTTTTATGCTAGACTAAATTTTATGAGTCAGGCGAAAAGATTTTAAAACCGTTTTGTAGCAGGTAATAATTTGTATTTCAAAGAGATTTAGGAAATCTATTGAAACCGGTGACGTTTTAATTGCGCAGATGAAGCCAAATTCATTTAGGCTCAAGATTATTTAAAGAATAGGTCATAGCACAAATAAAAAAAAAGACATGAAACAAGGTTTTTTTTTTGTATAAAGTGACTTTCAAATCGTGAAGAAATATTATATCAGAATAAGTAAGGCTCCGATGACATCATTTTTCACGCACCAAAGCATTTATGTAACCTTGAACAATTGTTTCAATATTTCCGAAGGCAAACTGAATTTGAAATCCTAGTTGCTATACATAACACACATCACACTATTTGCTGAAAGTATAATTGTTTTAGTTCTCACGCCGCAACAGGACTGAAATAGGCACATTTTAAAATACAGGCGCCTTGTAACCTCAATGAAGTCAGCGATTGTTCCTACATTTTACTATAGCACGTTACAAAATTCTACTAAAAGAGTAGCACTTATATATATTTTGATAGTGTACGATGTTGCTAAGGAACCGATACCTATTGCTGATTTTAAAACGATGCCTACATTGATGAACAAGACTGTAGGCATGTCGGGGAGAGAAGCTACGTGCACAGAATAGATTAAAATTATGTATTTGGCAATGACTGTGGCTGAGAGCAATGAATTTGTTTTGTAAATTATACTTGCCAGCGGAGTGCCAATTTCACCGGCGTGATTCAGAATATCAACTATAAATTTCGAGAGTGGTTTTACTAAAGGTGGATTCGCTATCCTCAAAATGTTTTTTTGTGTGAATAAGTTGTTCTTGAAAAGTTCTGTGAATAGATACGTTTGAGACACAATGATTTACTTTCACCACAGTGATCCGCAAGAAAATCTTATTTTAGATTGTCTATTTCATGGATACTCCAATGTCTTATAACATCATCATCATCAGCCTGAAACAGTCCACTGCTGGAGTTCCCTACACATATCCAGGAAGAAAGATTCTGAGCACTTTCCATCCACCGACTTCCCGCGATGTATTATTAAAGTGTTCAATATCCTTCATCTCATAGCTTTCACAAGCTCTGACGGTCTTACGAGCACAAAGTTTGAGTCATTGATATTTACAGTGCTCCTTATATTATTTGATTGATGACGCAGTTCTAAGAATGCGTTATAGCACACCTCTAACGCTATGATATCAAATTGCAAAGCGCAATGAGTGTTTGTCATTCCTTATCTACATTATCTAGGCTCTACTAATACTGTACTATTTTGTAATATGTTGTTATACCGAGAAACGTGCAACAGGAGATTTGCATTACCATGATGTGTCATCTTGCAGTCATAGGGTGTTATTAATAATCCTGGCGCAACGCTGGAGTAGTTAAATCGTGTTTTGTCACATTTGTTCGAGTTGACAATTGCATGTCAATGCAAGAGACAAAACACGGATCAACTAGTCCAACGCTACGCCAGGATTATTAATAAGACCCTGTAGGTATAACCTATGTAAATGGCTATAGGGAGTGGCTAATAGCAACAAAATTCATATTGGCATACGAATGGAAATGTATGTAAATGGAGAGAGGCAAAACTGAGATCACCGATGTGATTCTTTCGGAATATAAACATACATTGAACTGTTCTTAGAAGTAAGTAGTCATAAAATTGACAAAGTACAGGTTTACATGAATGTTTTTGTAAAGAATACAATAGAAAACTCTTTATTGCACACCTTACAACAAACAATATAGAAACAAGTAACAATAATTTTTAAATTCAATAATGTGCAATGGATGTTCTTGAAGAGCGATCTTTTCCTGGCAACCTTGTATGTTAGATAATAATATATTAATATAATAGGTAATATTGAAAGTATAATATGTATTGCAATTGGCCTGCTGTGACCACATAGGTAATTAAAAACAAATACAATAGAAGACACAGAAAATGAATTCTTGAAAACAGTGATGAAACTTTGGCTGAGATTTCAGGGTAAATGATAGATAACCTACATGTTGACAATATGACTGGCATGAGAGATATCTAGGAATGCTCCATCATAAATCAACGGAGCTCAACTGCTGGCGCCATCCATTGCGTTACAAGTGTGAAAAATTGCGGCTCAGAATCTTTGGTTCAATTAAAGCTATCAATGGTATTAATGCACTATTTTGTAAGTCTAGTAAGTGGAACAGTTTTATTGCACTGTGGGTATTTCCTAAACCCTTTTCATGTTACATCACTTGATCTCATATTTCGCAATCGGGGTAACAGTGCTATTCATGAATATAATAGTATAGTATAGCCACGGCATTTCGTCAAAGCAGACAAACTAGAGAAAAAATCTAGCATTGCAAAATTAAGCAATTTGTAGTTAGGGCCAGTTTCGTGGATTGCTAAATTGACCAATCAAATATTTGATTTTGCTTGCAAAATTTAAGATAAACAACTGTCAAGTTTGTATGGTTAATTAGCAACCCAGCCCTAAGTCATTCTACGAAGTTGGTAAAAAAAACTTAATAAAGTGAAATCAGTCAGATAAGTCAATACTTATTACAATTATTATTTATTACCATTACCATAAAATATTCAAAACGATTGTGTACATGATCAAATTTAAATTGACTGTGACAAAACAAGCGTGCCCCTCATTGAATTTAGTTCGTAAATATTTGGTGTCCAATGATATTGTTCAGAAGACTATATTTAAATGTGTGTTCATTTTGTTCACATCCAAAATAATAGTCGGCGCCTTTTAGTTTTTGTTAAACGTGTGCATAGAATTATTGATCGATAGTTTTAGGAATATATACTTAGCAGGACATGGTTTGAGTTATAATATCTAGTAATCATATGTAAATGTAGGCACTATGTGAGAAATTACACCCTCGGGCTTAGTTTAAAGCGATTGGGAATGCACTCCTTTGTTATATATTCTCGTGTTGTATGAAGGTTGCATAATACTGTACCTTAGAGGAATTTATAACAGTTTATAAAGCAATTTCTATGACATTGAAATGCCGTTTTTCTGAATTATCCGGAGAATTTAAAAATAAACACATTGAATCTAGTTTTGGAATAAAGCCACTGAAGAACTCAATACAATTTTAAATTCAACCAAATTAATTGGGTTGGTAATCTAATAAGCCAGCGACGAAATATAAAATTTAGCTATCACTTTTATTGAAAATTTATATAATTAATGCCATCCTAGAGACCTTGAATTTTATTAAACACTAGCGGACAATAGTGGCTTCGCCCGCGTGGTAGTTTTTCTTGTTCTTTTTATTTTTTCGGGATGATAAGTAACCTATTATGCTTGTCCAAACTATATTTTTGGACTTTGTGTTTGACTGATTGAGTCACAAACATCCAAAACCAAGCAACAACACATCTAAATATTGTAACTATCAAATATTGGTCCAACAGAACTTCTACTTTGTCTAGCCATGTGATATTCACTACTAGCAATAACAATATTATCTATTTTTCCAGTTCTGAAGTTCAAGGATTTTTTTAATTTGTTTGGTGTACTATGCTGTATTTTCTATCTTTGCCAATTCGCTAATAAATGTGGTTGTGTGGATCTACTGTTCGATAGAACATTTTATTTGAGGTGTATTCACAGTGCTTGCAGGTACAAAACTTGTTCTATTTTAAATCCTGTCTTCGATTTTACTATCAAGTATTCGTGAATGAATAGTTATAATATCAATTAGTTTGCAATACATTTTCTCACTAGACTCGTTATTCAATTAATCAAGAATGTTGATTTATGATGGTATGGTAGCCGAGAGCCAGCAGACCAGATGGAAGTGAATTTCTCCCAAGCACTGAGATTTCACTAAGATTTTCTTGCTTGTTATGAGTACGCGATTTTTATAGTTTTGCTTTTTTTTTGTGAAAGGATCATACAAAAACACGGTAGGAATCCAGCCGTAGTTTATTGCCTGTTCTTCTAGGCTTGGTCGCGTAGAATTGTCACCTTGATTCGACGTTGCAAAGTGATCCTTGCAAAACAACTAAATACAGATTATTTGAATTTGAATCTGAATTTCTTTGATAAAAAAATATATTTTTTTACAGAATGTTAGCAATTGGAATTTTAAAGAGATCGGATTTGCAGGATAACCATAAAACAGTTGCACGACTTAGAATCTGGCAGTTGTAAATTAGCGTTGGCTGTAAACGACTCAAAAATGAAAATAGCGATTTAAAATAATCTAATCTTATTACAATACTATGGTTTCGTCAACCAGATTGTTGCCGTGTTGGCCATTAGTAACGAAGGGTGATATGTAGAATTTTACGGTCTTGAGACCAACTCCTGAGCTGGATTTTTATATATTTTTCATAAATGAAACCAGATCTATATAGTTGTAAAGTTTAGCCTGAAAGGCGTGGTCTACCGACTTTCCGTGGGCGCTCATAAACGACCCCTTTACCTTTTAAAGCAAAGTTTTATCTTGTACTGCGATCTTTATACATTCCAAAGTATTCACATACCTGACAGGCGAAGAGTGCGTTTTGCCAGATGGCCTTGTTCTCGCTGAAGAAGTAACAGCTATGTCCCAGCCGGATGAACATTGGCGGACAGACGTACGACATCGTCGTACTGTTGCGCTGCCCTTCCGTGCTGCCTGTAATTATACATGCCGTTAAAGGATACGAAACTAAAAAAAAAATCACACTAATATTATAAATGTGAAAGTTTGTAAGGATGGATGGTTGTTACTTAATAACTCTAAAACGACTGAACGGATTTGGATGGATATAGATTATAGTCTGGAATATCACATAGGCCACTTTTAAAAATTAAAGGCTCGAACACACCTAGTTCGCTGGCGGTAGCGATCAGTGAAACGCTGTCAAATATCGCTGTCAGATTTGAGATTTGACAGCGTTTCACTGTTCGCTACCGCCAGCGAACTAGGTGTGCGCAGGCCATAACGGGAACGGGGCGAGCGAAGCCGTTGTTGATAAACTTTTTATTAAAACGACTTACAAAAGAAGCTAGGTGAATCAAGATGCCAAATCCAGTCTTAAAGACGGGCAAAACACCTGGGGTGTTATTAATAATCCTGGCGCAACGCTGGAGTAGTTAAATCGTGTTTTGTCACATTTGTTCGAGTTGACAATTGCATGTCAATGCAAGAGACAAAACACGGATTAACTAGTCCAACGCTACGCCAGGATTATTAATAACACCCCTGTAGTTTAGTTTTATGTTTTTTTTACAAAATATTTTCTATTTTTGTCTAATAAAGCTTCAGTGAGCTAGAGTAACTTAATTTGTGTTCGATACGCGTCAGTTATTTCTTTACGGTTATGAGTGTTTATGCAATATACAAAATAATAACAGGACGAACAAGGCAACAAAAAATATGGCCAAGTTTCTTACGCATTGGCAGCGGCGTGAGTTACTTGTTTGGCAAATATTTGCTTCAAGTCTGGGTGACGTGCCATATTATAATAGGTACCTAGATATTATAAATATTTACTTTATAAAGGTTACTTATACCCACAAGGCCACAAATTCTGTATTCTTCTAGTGTGTGATCAGAACTAAGACAATATTGTAGATTTGGTCATTTTATTTATCTTAGTTTTAGTTCATAATTCAATTTAAGCTATAGTAAAACCTATAACTACTTAAGACCATCTTTTGTTCCTTTGGTATCTAAGTTCAGCTTGTAAACTGACATAAAACAAGAAAAGTCCAGGACATCAGATAAGAAATTATCCTGAAGTACACGAGCAACACAAAAAGTATTCAAGTATTCCAACAGATATATGGTTCCCACAGAAGGTTCCAACCTCTGCTTAGTTTGGGACTCGTTAGTTTTTGGAATTGTTACCATGATTTTTGAGTTTGATTATTTCCCGATATGAGACAGCACTGAAAATGTCCACAGATATGTATTATTTTGTTAAAATGTAGATATAGAATATAGGAAAAGGTAATTTAAATTCTTCAACACAGACATGTCATGAATTCATTATATCTAATATCAAATTCTAATGCGTTTTAATTTTATCCTTGTCTACAAAAAAACAAGAGAAGAATACAATTTACGTGAGAACGATCTAGTGATGTGTTCCTTCCACGTCAAACAAAGTGATGAATGTGTGTTTAGCTTTCAATTTATAGAAGGTGGTTTGTGACTAGAATGAAGACTGTTTTACGTCCGAATTTAAAATAACTTCAAAAAGTGGCGTGTTCAATTCATTCAGTATTATTTTCGTCACGCTATGAATACTAGGCAATATATTTTTGTTAACTATAATAGGTGTTGCCAGAATTGTTTTGTTTATTCTCTATTCTGTGTAGCATTCGTCAAAACATTTTGTTTTAGAATTGAAGTTCGTTGGCCGTTCCGTTGAGTTCCATTTTTGGTCGGAAACGTGGTGGGACGTTTGAAATATTGTCTATTGTCGCTCTTATCTTGAGTTCATCAAAGACAGAAGCTGAGTCTACGTAGGCTGAACCAGGTGATTATTTTTTGTTGCCTTGTTATTGTGGTAATACGGCTACAAAGAACGAATTTTCTTTGACAGTGTCCCCATAAAAGCAAACATTGTACTTCATGGAACGACTAAACTGGTAATTTGCATTAAAAACTCTTTTCATCGTTTTTGTTTTTTGAAGTATGAAAAAAGATTTTAATGCACTTTGGCTGACTTTGCCCTTAGACCAGATATGAATGGTCTAGGTTATGCAGAAACAATGCTTGAGTCTGAGTCGAACCTGGAGCATACATTATTAGACAGTTCTCCATTGAAAAGTGGCAAAAAGTGTGTGTCAAGCTGCAAGCATATAGATTTTTCTCTTCGAGACTCTAGGCAGACTCAGGGCCCATATTCCGAAACAGTGATTGATTCAATTCGAGCCTCAAACATAGATTTTATGACAGTTCTCCATCGAAAAGTGTCAAAAATCTGTGCTTGAGGCTCCACTCAGACTCAAGCACTGTTTCGGAATACGGGTTTCAGAATTGTTTGTGCATACGGCCCTAAAACTTTGCCGCAGAGTTTATGAATCTTTGTTTCTAAGGGCAAATGGGCATATTCCCTACGATACTTTGGCGTTTCTTAACGAATATTATTAACACGGATTGGAATATGATCCTATACTTATTAGAAGCCATTACGTGCGTCAGTATTTTACTTATTGGTATCATACCTTCTTGTACGTTTGAATTTTCTAAGCGTGCAATTGAAATAGAGATATCGCAAATCGGTTTTAATAAAAAGTAGTGGGTAGGTGGATACAATAATTTCTCGAACGAGTTCTCGATCAAGGCTACACTAAAACCGGACAGTGAGAATTTATTTGCAATCATGCGTGTTATAAAAACATTGGATAATGTGATTCAATATTATAATAATGGAAATTTAAGGCTTTGTATAATTAATTGTATTTACAGACAGATTACTTGACATGGAAAAGCAGTAAATATTTTATCAACACGTTTCAGTAAAACCAACAGGATTTTTGCGGATAAAAATAATTACCTACTTCTTCTTATTCCAGCCCCTATTACTCTAGAAGTTTATTTTAAACATACGTTATCAAGCTCAAAAGAGGACAGAGGATAGCTTTTGAATTATGAACCTATAAATTCAGAAATTCACGCATACATCTGACTTCAATCTTAAGGTTCTATTACCGCGGAAATTACCCTGTATGACCATCGTAGAAATCAAAATCTATGAACTATGAGTGCCATGGAACCATCCAGACCCAGGAACAAATATTTACTGATCATGTAAACATTTGTCCCGCAAAGAGAATTAAACCTGTACCACTTGCGTCAAGTTGCATCTCAGTAGGTTAGAACATAAAAAGTGCACACACTTTATTGTGTAGGTACCTACTTCGGCTGATGTTTACTTTATTTTCTAAATTTTTTCGCGTCTCGTGGATAGGGGCGTGAGGGAACAGATAATCCTCGACGTTTTAAATCATATAATAAATCGTATAATTAAAATTAAATGCAAAGCCCTGTTTTTTTTTCATTTTAGCATAACATAACATTAGGTATATACTTACAGAATGTACACAATAAGAGGAGCAGTCCCGCGAATCGTCGTCTCTCCAAAGCCTCCATTTTGAAAATTATTTTTGGAATCACTGTTCACTATTTAGTTCACTACACACACTGAAATCACTTTCACTGCTGAATCCTGAACTTTGAATTCATAATTTTTTGAACGAAAATACTTTTGAATTTAGAATCAGAACATCTTTTGAATTAGTACTGTTACTGGCTGGTGTCACCTGAAACAAAAGAAGGTTTTATTAAAGAATGGATCATAATATTTAAAAAATATGGATATAAACGAATGACAACGAACCAATAAAACAAAATTCCTAAAAAACAAATGAAATTATTGAAAAAAAAAAATTATTATTGATAAAAAAAAATGAAAACTTTATAAGACGAGCGAATAGGTCCGTAGTGAAATAACGAATGAGGCTGCAGAGCAGTCTAGCTCGGCTGGCGGCTTTCCGCGCAATGATAGTGATATCACGCGGCCAATCGGTCTCAAGTCCCAACCTTCGCATTGACTATGACGTAGGAAAAGCTCGCACTACGAATGCCGATGAGCTGATACCTCACTATGAAATCATAAGCTAATTATTGTGTCATAGATATTTAAATTCTATTCGAATTTTCTTGAAACCTGCGTAAGAGTGAATTTTTTTTTATTTTTTTTTATACACCAAGCTGATGGAACAAACATATATCCCAACTGATATTAAGTGGTAACCATCGCCTAGCTTTGCCTCGTAGGTCACGTTAATTAGTTTAATTTTTATTATTTATTAGTCACTCCTCTCTCAAAATAGGCGGGCCTATGTATATAAACAACACATCAATTAGGTTCTCGTTTGAATATGTATTTCTTGTTTGAACCTACATCCAGCAGTGGACTGATATAGGTAAATAAATAAGGTAATTATTATTGCGTAAAGGAAGCAACGAAATTGCATCAATTGATTTAGATCTTCGGTTACTACCAGTGATAACAATCAAAAGTGTAACATTATCTTATTTGCTTATCTTCGTCACTAAAATTTATTGTGTAAATTATGATTTAATAATAATTATTAAAACAGCGTTAAGAGATATTAAAAATCATTCACCCTTTTGTACTTATGCCTAACATTTCTTGCTTGTAAACCATTATAACATTTCAAACAACCATTAAGTACTTACAGATTAAGGTCACCTCACACATGTCTACTCGCTGTGCCTAGACCACTCTGTTCCCATGCATAAACCATGAAATCGTAATTTCCTAGCTTTGAGCTCGCCGCATCTATTAGAGATAATTATTTCTATCTAGCCTTAGATTTTCCAGGCTTGTGTAATAAACCGATTAACAGAGGAAATTGAAGAAACTTTGTTTTAAGCGCCATTTTCTAACTTTGTAGGTAGAGTTATACGAATTTCTGTGAACCAGAATAACAACTTATAAATACATAAATAGATTTCACTAAAGTAATATTTTAGACACTGTAACAAACTCATAATATGTTATACTTATTATTCTCAACATTAGCAGAAAGAGGTCATTATGATTTAATAAATATAAAACGAAATATGGATAACAAAAGATTAATGATACAGTCTCATCCATGATCCTTTATTTACAGCATTGGTTTTAGCTTATAAAGTTATAGCATTTCGCTATAATGATTGTTGCTATTTAAGTTGTGCGACCATATTTATATGAACTCTTACCTCTATTGAGAACATTTTCAAATAAAAATTGAAATAAAGCTGGGCGCACACTAACAGAAAAACATATATTCAAATAATTCAATTAAAATTATTTAAAAGTTTTTAGGTCACTATCGCAAATATTTAAACTGCCCTGAAGGAATGTTCATTAATATTTTGAAACAAGAAATCTATTGTTTCAACAGAGCACTTAATAATAATAGTGAACCGGAAACTATAACCGTATTCATATTTGGGTTGGCTTAGAAAGTCTAGAGCCAGCCGAAGAGAAACCTAGATTTGGCTCGTAAAAGGGTCGTTAAACGTACGACGGTTAAAAGCTATTTAAACCAAACCACGGTTATTTACCCATATCCAATTAACTCACAGGTACCTACAAGTATTTAGAGGTAAGTACTTTATTTTTAGTATTAGTAAGCGGGTCTTTCAGGGCATCTTAACACCTTTTGGATGGCTGCATTTTATTGGACTAAGAATGTTTTTCCTCTGAAAACGAGCTAACTTATTTTTTTCTCTTACACGGAAGAGTTTTCTGGCTACAGACTTCAGATCTTTGTCATCAATTGCACTGAATTCAAATTGAAAATTTATTTATTAGGTTGTATCAAAAGGATCACTTTGAAAAGCTTTAAAGCTAGGTGAGTCTAGGTGCTAATAGTTCCACGCGACCAAGCCTAGAAAAACAGGTAACAATTTACAGCTTGGTTCCTACTGTTTTTTTGGATGGTCCATTAAAAAAAAAAATTAAAATAGGAGTGAAGTTCCAGTGTGTTTCATTCCAACTTAGTAAGACGTATAGGTAACTAATGTTGCATTATATTTTGATGTGACGTCTTATAATTCGATGGAGCCGGCTGCACGCACGAAAAAACATGACTCATGCGGCGTTACCTCGCTCTGAGGCGTTCCACTTAAGGCTTGAAGTGCAAGCGAGAGCGCGGAACGAGCGACAAAGAGGCACAATCAGCCTCCGCGGCAGCGTGCGACATCTGTCTCTCTCCTTGAGTGAGGGATGCGTCCGCGTGGACAGCTGTATGACGTTGTCACGTTCAACTATCGTCAGTAAACCGATTTTTTTACGTTTATTATAAACACGATACAGCTTTCAGTCTTTTAACTACCCAATCATAATTATTGGTTTGATGATAATTTTGGTGCTCTGTAAGAAAAACGAGCTAAACAACTAACCTGAAAAATTGAATGGTGCTTTACCAACTCGAACTCTTTTAAGACTTACGCAAATCGAAAGTATTTTTTTTCCTGTGGTCGATCACAATAAAACCTCTTTATAAGAAAACTCACAGGATCTTCTAAGATTAATTACAAGTGCATTGGCTGATATAAACACCTTTAACAGTATCCGGATGTTGCTGTGGCACATCGTCAACTGGCATGTTTGATTTATTACAACATCCTTGGTCAATTTCTTGTGTGGCGTTGAGAGAAGCATTACTTCATGACACTTAACTTGACTTTGAGCGTGACACATGCAATGACTTTCAGCGCACAGCCATCCACATCCAGCACCTGAGTGGAACTTTCGTAAAGCGGATTTTCATAAACTATATAAATGTTTAAGAGAAGCAAATTTCGCGGACATTTACAAACAGCAAGACATTGACCTGGCTACGGATATTTTGTATGCCAAATTAAATGACTGTTTTACAGACATTGTGCCGGTTAAAAAGAGGCCTCAGTTTTCTGGTAGATATGTATATCCAAAATGGTTCACCAGTGACATTATTAGGAATATACAAAATAAGTACTTTCACCTGCGTAAATTCAAAAGCTTGGGTAAACTATTTAATAAGGAAATGTTTCGTTACTATAGGGAGTATGTCAAGGAGCTTATAGATGAGGCCTATAAAAACCACATTTACCAGACTCAGTCTAGTATAACGCGTGATCCTGCTAAGTTCTGGCAGTACGTCAAGGACAAGCGTAAAAATCGGCAGACTGAAACAGAGTTCCGATGGAAGGATAAGATAGTGGCAGGTCAAGACGCTGTAGACGCTTTCGCAGATTTTTTTGGCTCCGTCTTTCACAGTCAGGTACCCTGCCTTAACCCAGATAAAGCTCAAGTGGATGCTGGAGGCGAACTTGATGCAAACCGGGTTGCCATCGAGCAAATTACTCTGGCCAAAGTGCGGCGTGCAATCAAACGCCTAAAGCCTAGAAGCTCAGCGGGGCCAGACGCGATTCCAGCTTATCTCGTGAAAGACTGCGGGGCTATTATCGAGCAACCACTGCTGTATCTGTACAATCTTTCACTTGAACAGCGTCGTTATCCAGCCCGATGGAAGATTTCTAAAGTTACCCCAATTGCCAAAGGCGCTTCAAGTGACGATGTCGAAATGTTTAGGCCGATAGCAGTCCCGTCAGTTTTCGGGAAAATCTTTGAGTCAATATTGGACTCAGAAATCCGTCGCCAGGTCACTGGCCGCCTTTGCAATTCTCAGCATGGTTTTAGATCTGCCAGGTCCACGGTTACTAATCACATTAACTTTGTCGACTTTGTGTCATCAAGGATGGATGCTAGGCAACAAGTAGACACCACATATTTTGATTTTAAGAAGGCTTTTGACATGGTGGATAATGACATACTTTTGACAAAGCTGGCATCAATGGGCTTCACACCTGGGCTGCTTGCCTTTTTCGCTAGCTACCTCAGTAACCGCAGTCAGTATGTCGTTCTACAGCGTCATGCGTCGAGTACATTCTTTACGCGCTCCGGTGTGAGTCAAGGCAGCACTCTGGGGCCAACTCTATTTCTGTTAATGATAAACGACTTGCCATCTGTCATTGTCTCCTCTAAGAGTCTAATGTTCGCTGATGACCTCAAACTTTTTACAACAGTTGACGTAGCAAGTGACTGTTTGAGACATCAGCAAGATATTGATCGAGTGGTGGAGTGGAGCGCAGCTAATCGTCTCTACTTTAACATCTCGAAGTGTAAGACAATCACTTTCTCCCGTCGACGCCATCAGATTACACACTCCTATTGCATGGCCGGCTCACCACTAGAGCGCGTTGATACTATCAGAGACCTGGGCTTGACTATGGATCCCAGACTTGACTTCAACGCCCATATCTCGACCATTTGTAAGCAAGCTTCCAAAACACTGGGCTTTGTAATGAGAGTCACGTGGGATTTTCCGGACACGCGTGTCGCACTTATGCTCTACAAAGCGTATATTCGCAGTCGTTTAGAGTTTGGTGCTGTTGTCTGGGATCCCCACGAAGACAAATACATTGTGCTACTTGAAAGAGTGCAGCGAAAGTTCGCCCGGTATGTATATAGGAGGTTGTATGGGTATTATCCATATCTTTTTCCATCCCTGTTTGTTTCTGGTATGGTTGGGTTAAATACACTTCGGTGGAGACGAGGATTGCTTTTAATGCAACATTACTATATGATGTTGTGCGGAAAGGTGAACGATCCGGTAACACTACAGCAGATGGGGTTAGCAGTGCCACGGCGGCACATGCTTGGCATGGAAGGCGCGGAAGGGCCGCGACGCCGCCGTGCACTGTTCGCTCCGCTGCCCGGGGTGCGGACGGTTGCCGGAGCCAGCGCACCGACCTCGAGAGCGCTTGCTGCACTTAATGATTTTGTTCTTGAGACTGATGCCGACTTATTTTTTGACAGTGCTTCTAAATTGTGCAATCTAATGACATTCTTTTTAAATTTAACATAATTTAACTAGTTTTTGACATGGCTGCATATCTTTTTAAGTTTTATATTTTGACATTAATTATTATCTTTATTGGTTATTGCTTGTATTTTGTATCTAATTAGTAATTTATTTAATTGTATTTGTAATTTTGAGATAATTTGACTGTAATTTTTAGTATTCACATCTATAATTTTTATATTCTTAATTTTAATTTAAGCTAAGTATATTGTATAAGTTTGTAATTATTATGTCTGATGAGATGTTCTTAGCATTTGGGCGCTTTGGCACGAGCTGTAAGCCCAAACAGCATTTTGTTTAAATAAATAAATAAATAAATAAACAAATAAATAAATGACTCATGAGGTTCTTTTAAACCAGGGATTCCCAAAGTGGTCGATATCGACCCCTTGGGGTCGATATTGGTTTCCTAGGGGTCGATATAAACGAAAACTGATTTTGGGGGTCGACGAGGTCTAAAAATCGACCCCCTATTAAATTACCACACGTTCTTATTTAAAACTTTAGGTAGGTAGGTACTGTATTGTTTATGTTGTGTTACGTGTACTAAGAATAATTAATATTTTTGTAGGAAATAGCATTGTTGTAGTAGCTAATGTAAAGTACCTATCAAGTTCGTACAAGATGAAAAACTAGGCAAGTCAGTGTGGACAAGTTTGTGCAAGATGAATGAGTTCGAGCGTACATCTTTCAGGCGCGTTTTGCTCTATTTGACTCATACGTGATTCAACACGAACGAATTCATGATCAATTTGCAAATCCAAACATGTTCCTGATATTTTACTATTTAACGAGCTTGCACTTAGGTTGAAAGTTCATTTGCGTTTTGAAATTCGTTGGAGCTTGAACGATAATAACTCATATAAGTACTCATTTATTTCAAGGGATCACAAAGTTATAAAATAGCTAAATTAAGTGAAGTAGAGTGGCTGAAACAGAATTTACGAATCACTTAACCAAGTGCAAAGTTTTCCAATTTGTACCTTAGCACTTAGGTATTTTGTATCAATAGAAAGAAAACTAAAGATAGGCCCCTTATTTATAATAGTCTGCCAACTTAAAACATTGCTAATTCTCACTCTGTCTTCTTCTATTGACCTAATTCAGAATGATAAATAATTATATGTTTAAAAAACTAGAGAAACCGACTTCATTGCCAAACGGCTAAACCGATTTTAATGAAATTCGTTTGGGAAAGTCTGGACGTAAGAATAACCTTCCAAATAAAAAAATACTTTTTTTTTTTTTAAAAATAAATTACAAACATAAAAAAAAATATTTAAAAAAAATGGCAACACTAATTTTAATAAAATTAAAATGAGACTAATCTGGAAGCAGTGCCTTTCAGATAAAAAAATAATTTTCTAAATCTGTTCATCAATTACGGAGGCATGCAGTTACAAACATTAAAAAAAATATTTTAAAAAAATGGCAACACCGATTTTAATAAAATTAAAATGAAACCAATCTGAAAGCAGTGCCTTTCAGATAAAAAAATAATTTTCTAAATCTGTTCATCAATTACGGAGCCATGCAGTTACAAACATTAAAAAAAATATTTAAAAAAAATGCCAACACCGATTTTAATAAAATTAAAATGGGACCAATCTGAAAGCAGTATCTTTCAGATAAAAAAATATTTTTTCAAATCGGCTTACAAATTACGAAGTTATGCGGTAACAAACATTAAAAAAGAAATAAAAAAAATACAACCAAATTGAAAACCTCCTCTTTTTTGATTGGAAGTCGGTTAATAACACTGTAGCAGCTGTTTTTAGTTAGCGGACCATAAATAAGGGGGTTGATCTTAAAAGTAGGTAATTTGGCCATGGGGGTCTGAGGTAACGTTTCATTTTGGAAAAGGGGTCACTTGTCCAAAATAGTTTGGGAACCCCTGTTTTAAACTAACGAGCTGCGCAAACGTAGGTACAAACTATTTGTCGCTGACACAGGTCACCCTCGCGGGATTCAATTGTTTATGGATTATCCATGATTCTGGGGCTGCACACGCTACATTTATATCCGCACAGATAGTGATTGGTTTAATCTTAGTGTAGGCTCTGCATTTCACATTATGTACAAACAAATTGTCCAGCAACTCACTTCTGAATTTTTGACAGTATAGAAATTTGTCCTTTTACCTAAAAATGTTATTTTGTCAGTTATTCTGTATGCCCTATTTAAAAAAAAAAACTTTATTATTATTAATATTATTCATATGTATTCCAAATCTCCATGTGCGCAGCGTAGTAACATTTCGTCAACTTTGGCCTGATGCCGATGAGCCAGATTATAAGCAGTGTGCTGTAACTAGTCAAAGTAAATCCTACGTGGTAATTCAATATTCCATACCGACCACAAGCGCAGTCAAGTGAATGCAATCAGGACTTTGATGGATAGCTCTAGGATAATGTCGCTTTTATCTATTTCTTGATCACCTGAGTAATAATGCGATGCATTAAATGCGGTAAGATGTTTACTAAAGATAAATAAAATTAGATAAAATTAAAAATAAAACACCTACAAAAATTATAATAAAAATACAAATAAGTACTTAAAAACATGAAGATAAGGCATTATACTTACTTATGCTATTTCAAATTTATTTATTGGTGAACTTGTACAGGGGAATAAAATATTGAAGTGAACGCTGAAAACTACAAAAGTAAAAACTGTGTCTCAGCTTCCAGCACCCAACCTTCGGCAAAAGGGAGACAGACGTTCACAACGTTAATAGAGTACAAGTAGTTATTACAAAAGCAAAAAAAAAACTTAAAACTAAAAGCTAAAACAAGTGTTTCAGCATTTTATCAAAAATTATTCCAAAATAGAAAACAGAAACTAGACAAAAATTGCTAATGATACTTTAGGTGTAAGGCATTTTTGTGTGACGGTGAGAGTGTGTTGTGTTGTATGAGTGCGTATTACTGAGTATGGTATATTTTCTGGGCAAGCCATCTAAAATCTTTCCCAGGCACTTTAGCGTCCCGTAAGGCAAGAGTAAATACTTACGTAAATACCAGTTGCTCTTGTATAAATAATCTGTAATAAATGCAAAGGCCTGTTTCCTTCTTTACTACTAATGATAGAATAGAGTGTAAAGCGGCAATGAAAAATAAACCTCCTAATAAAAATGTCTAGACTAAGTAATTTAATTTAAAAAAAAACCGGACTCTGACGATGGAATGTAGGTATATTAAGAATATATCAGTATCATGTGACCCATTATGCTTTAAAGATGAGGAACCTAAAGATCAGAGGAATGTCTCTGTCGATTAATAATCTAAAATAGACATGGACTTCTGTTTTAAACAGAAGACAAAGCAGGTCTTGGGAACCAGTTATTCAAACATTTTGATTTAGTTTCGTTTCCAATTAATTGATTAACTGAACACTATTTTTTAATTCAATACCTGATGGTCTTATTATGAAATTGATTACGAGTTCAACTTACATCATTCATCACCATTTCAACCAAACTAGCCCTTAAATAATATATAAAAGCAGTCATAGACAATATTTTAGGGGAGTTTGCTTTAGTCACCACATTTAGCAAGTTATTATTTTTTAAAACAACTAATTGATCGAACAAGCACGTGGCCCATCTGATGTTTAGTGGTAATCATACAAAGCATTGCCTCGTAGGTCACGCACGTCGGGAACGTGCTCTACGATGCACTACTATATATACGTCCAAAGTGGATTAGTAATTGAATTTTAATTAAACATCTCAGATAGCCCATTTACAACCTTTTGGCCGATTTGACTCTTAATCTATGAAGAAAACTTGATAATACATCCTGTTGACTCCAAACTCTATACAAATCGGTTTGAAAGTTATGCTTAGACAAATAATGCAACGCCAATTTGTTGAGTTTTCGCTCGTTACAGTCGCTCGATCAAAAAAACGAGAGCCAGTGTAGCTGGTCAAATGGAATTTATTACAATAATGCATCATGTTTATCGTGTATCAAATTATGAATGAATGCATGATATGGTCGTGACGACGAACGACAAGACGGAGGGATTATATCATTCTCAATCAATGAGCCATTGAGTGACGCTGCGTTGCAAATGCGACTGACATGCGATGAAAAGGCGATGAAAGATGGTGGTCATTGTATTTTACTTAGACTACATTTGTTTCGTCATCATCTGTAAACTCATCGCACGCGTCTACTTGGAGTGACTTTATTTTAGTCACTCGAAATACTTTTTTTTATTTTACGACCTCTAATTAATTAGTGGCATCAGTTTATAATGTGCTTGGATAAGGTTAATTTTTATTTGATCCTTTGGTTCGTTTTACTGACTAAACGTATACTTACAGCTCTATTTTTTTTCTTTAATTCATGATTTGGCGTTTGGGCAATCGAGACTTGTCATTGAATTTAAGTTATGGAATTTATTCGTGTTCCGCAAGGACTTTTACAATGGTGTCGTTTCTGTTTATGCATTTATCACTTCTACTATAACTATAAAAGAACAGCGTCAATTCCAGCAACACAAATCACCCAAGCAATCTTGTAAATCAATGTGAGTTGTCAATTTTTGTTTGAAAAATTTGAAAATGGAACGCGGATTCAGCGATCACTCAATCGAGCCGTGTTGCTGGAATCGACGCACAGTAGTGATGAAAAATTAAAAAACAAATCGTTTTGCATAAATCAAAACTAGGATCGACAGCAATGCCATAGATTCTCTGTGGCATAGAATCCTCCAGACTCTGAACTCCATGCGATTACCGTGTGTTCAAAGAATGCACTTGAGTTGCCACTTGAAGTTGAAATTTCGAAATTCGAACAACTCTGAACGTCGCGCCGTGAAGATTGCGGTTAGATAAAAACAGAAAACAAACAGATGATTATGACAGCATATAATTATTGTCTATAGTTTTTTCTTGGCGCCGCTTGAGTTTTGTTTGGAATTTATTTTGTATACCTAGTTATATCTACACTTTAAAAGAAAAAAACAACAGCGTTCTAAAAATTGCTAAAAACATGTAATTTGCCAAATAAAATAATATGAACCTAATATTTCTATTACCAAGAAAACACTTCCGATTGAATTCGGAAAGCTTTAGATCGAAAGCTTTCAACACCGTTACTGATTGATTCTTGGCTGCTTCTCATAAATGGCGCCCAAATATAGATTATATCGTTTAATTTAACTTCTGAGACAAAAATATTTATTTATTCCCTTCAACATTTCACCTTGCTTTTACAGCAGTAGGTACTTACCTTTTAGAATATACTATCAATAACACATATCTACTATCTTATATACTATCAATATTATATTTTAAGAAATACTTATTATACCTTCAGTAGGTATTGCTACCTACGAATATATAAAAAAAAAGTAAAAAAAACAGGACGAATATATAGGTAGGTATGTATTTGAGGTTTATAGGCGATACAGTAGATAGGTATTAGGTAGGTACCAATATATTCCAAGTTTCCATAGAAACAAACATACTTACCCACGTACAAACTATACATATTATAATATCAGTGTGATTCACTCATAGATTTAGAAGTAGCAACCCAGTGTTACCAACTCAAAATAGCTAGATTTAGCCATGGGTAGAGGAAATGTTCAGTAAACAAGTACAGAAATACCTACTTTGAAACAGTATAGCTCTTAGACTAACCTTTATATTGCAGGGCCTAGAAATCTAAGGTCAGCATCAATACAGTTACTAGGAACATAATGATATATCTATACTAAACGTTGGAAAGGAGTAAGACATGGCTACTCTCTCTGTATATCTACACTGAGATAATATTCTGTCTTTACCGTTATAGGTTTAAATCGGTTGCAGAAGCATTCCTGTTTATAAGTAGGTAAGCATACAAAAATAAAGCTATGTACTAATAATATTGCAGCCCACTGCGTTATCCTCAAGTTAAATTGATTGAATTATTATATTAGTTAGAACTATAAGTTTGAGTTTTCGAACGAAAAGAATCAAAAAACCACGAAGCCATTAAACGGTCGATTAGTGTGTTGTTGCACACCATCACAGATGGTAAAGATTAAGTGGATACTTATAGAAACCGTGAATAACTGGAACGTTATTGCATAAATAATAAACTGTTACAAAATCACAGGTTATTTTTGGCAAGTGTTTAGTGGGAAATCGAAATGAAATAACTATAAACATTGAATAGTTCTTCACGCACCGTTTTATACGCGTAAAATATACTGTGATAAAA
This sequence comes from Thera britannica, assembly GCA_939531255.2. Classification (NCBI taxonomy): domain Eukaryota; kingdom Metazoa; phylum Arthropoda; class Insecta; order Lepidoptera; family Geometridae; genus Thera; species Thera britannica. The sequence continues at coordinate 13,193,475 of OW618034.2, read as the reverse complement.
AATGTGTTGAAACTGGAAATCTAAACAAGTAATATAAGTAGGTAGGTCATATGAAATCGTTATGTAACTGATTGTAGCCTAAACTACACTGTAGTAGGTAGAAAGAAACAACTTATTAATACAGTTCTTAGTGAAAGAGTTTGTCCTGGTAAGTACATTTCTTATACCCACTGTATTCCGATTTCAAGGATTTAACCCGCTAGTGGAATTAGATTTATTTTAGACTCAACACCAGGGGTGCTCACACTTAGGGTCGGCGATCGACCAGGGCCCTGTTTAATAAAACTGACAATTCGACATTTAAGTCAAAAAGCGACAAAATTGTGGAATTGTCGCGCTTAAGCTGTTTTATAAAAGTGACAAATTAATATGTTACAAACAGGTGGAATTACGACATATCTGTCAAAAGTCGACAATTATGTCATGAAACCACAGTCAAATTATTTCTGACATTTGTCGGGTTGTCGCGACAATTTTGTCGACTTCTGACATAATTTTGTTTTACGGAGCTAAACAAACACCTTCAAAATATGATTTCGTGACAGAGGGTAAAGCTCCTGTCAGAACCGTCCGACAATTCTACAAATATGTCAATATTTCGCGACAATTTTATGTTTTATAAAGAAGATTTGACAAGTTGTCAACGACAAATTGTCACCTGTCACTTGTCGTTTTAAAAAAAATATTATACAGAAAAAGGCCGAATTGTCGTGACAATCTGACATATTTGTAAATTTACTACCATCAAAACTTTGTCGCCTGTCGGTTTTATAAAACAGAATAATTGTCGAATTGTCACTTTTTGACATATGTCGGACTTGTCGAATTGTCAGCTTTATTAAACAGGGCCCAGATAGTATTTTAAAAACAAGGAATCGACTAAGCTAATATGCAAGTAGGTCAACAGCAATGCTATTTGGCGTGGCAATGCCACCAGCGGCAGCGTCTTAGGGACGCTTCCGTCTGGCACTGATTTGGATCAGTTGAGCTATCTCTAGATGATCATACATGCCACTACATTATTATCCGCGTATTTACAGAAATTCTACTGGGTGCCTATATTAAGCATATTGCCGGCGATCGACTCGAAAAGATTTCGCGATCGATCTGGCACTGATTTGAGCACCCCTGCTCAACACCTTTGCGTCTCATGGTCCAGCTTGTTCCATTTCACTGCTTCTTTTCATGTAAAGTCTATATAGGTAAGTCGGTATTATACGATCCTGTAGGTCACGGGTATTTTAGAGCGTGCGCACATTGTCGTAAACTACCGGATCCCATGCCCTTCAAAGGTTGTGTACATAAGATGACATGTTGGTTTTGTGTTTCACACGCTCATGCGAGCCACAGAGTTATCAGATTTTCAACGAAAAAAACGGAGACATCGTTTGAAAAAAAATTATTTTCTTTACCCGCCTAAAACTAATAGCTGGTGGAATTGACAATGAAAAAGTTTCCTCTGAAGTTTTAACCGCCTAAAAATATATTTTTTCGAGTCGTCAGATGGTTTTCACATTAAAAAGTAAAAAAAAAAGTGTATTTATTCAGTATTAGGATCGCAAGGATGACTTTGAAACGTCTTAAAGCTAGGTGAGTCTATAGGTGCCAGGTTCAATGGTGGTCCATTTAATGCTCGGTAAAATTAACTACCGTAAAACAAATTAGGTAGCCAATTTATTCTTCTATAGTTTTACAGCCTTGCAATTATTATTTATTGTTTATTATTACCTACTGTCCACTACGTCACTCACGTGGTGATAAAATTAAGATTTATATTAATTTAAATAAAGTCTACCTAGAATGACAGCTGAAACGCTGTCAAAAGTCTAGAATAACTAAATTTAGTCTATTTTTATACATTCTTATAAATAGGTTTTTTTTTGTCCATTACATGAATGTTTTTGACTAAATTAAATGTCAACAAAGTTCTGTGATTTAAATATTATGTAATAAATAACAGACTTCATTAACTTAATACAGCCTTGAAAAGTGGTTTCATTTAAAAATTTCCAATCAATAAATCAATTTGGCTTAATAAAAAATACTTGCTGCAATCAGTCAGTTTCCGGAATTGCCATTTTTCGGAAATAATTTATGGAACTGGAAGGAAAACATGTTTTTAATATATTTTTACAATTTTACAATCCTGCCATGATCTTGGACAAGTAAATCGGATGTTCAAAATAACATAGACCCGACTACCGCTAGGTATTTCTAGAATGAAGACCGGACCGGAAGATGCTGGGTTTTTTTTTTATACAACTAACTGATGAAACAAGCATATGGCCAACCTGATCGTAAGTGGTAACCATCACCTGTAACAAATCATGTCTGTAAGTTGCACCAGCATTACACACACCCTTCAAATCGTAAAATACCAATGCGAGTATTTAACAAAGCTTTTAACAAAGCTGTCGCTTTGTTAAAGAAGCTTATTTATGGCTCGTATCTCTGCTGCAGAAGAAGACTTACAGTGGTAATACTATAATGGATGAAACTTAGGCCCGTATTCTGAAACAGTCCTTGAGTCTGAGTCGAGCCTCAAGCATAGATTTTTGTTATTTTTCAAAGAAGAACTGTATAAAACCTAAGGGCCTAAGAGTTCTACTACTTTTTGTCTCAAATTCGTTTGCTCGCTAATTCCAGTCAATCTCGATCGATAGGAACAGCCTCGTGTCCCTGATTCCCGGTAAAGCATCGTAAATAAATGATATTAATGCTTTCAATTCTTGGAAGACGTGCCATGAAGTAATAAAGACACAACATTGACATCACTGTACCTTCTTATTTATAAAGTCTTACGAATCATCTAATTTAATATCAGCTCGGTATTTAAGATATCTGATGCGAGCCCCCACGCATCGGTGTCATCGGTCAATGTTATGGGTTTAACAGTAAGTGGCTTTGAAAGAGGGAAATTTCAGTCTCACTCGACCATATACATATTTATCCCTTTTACCCTCCGGAATATACAAGCTAGAGCTTTGAAACTTAGAACAAAGTTAATCGGATTAAAATCTCACAGAGTTGCGTTATAGGTTATAGGTGCGTTATAGGCTGAGCATTACAATAATCTAAATAACCCTCCATACTATATTTATCTATCTTATATCTATATTTATAAAAGAAAGTCGTGTTAGTTACACTATTTATAACTCAAGAACGGCGGAACCGATTTGGCAGAAAATTGGTTGGGAGGTAGCTTAGAACCAGGAGAAGGACATAGAATAATGAAATGAAAATGAAATGAAAATTATTTATTGATGACTAAAGCTGACACATTAACATTAATAATAAATAGAATTGCTATGTGGCGTTAGTTTCTCGTCAGTTCTTACAAAATAACAATAAAAAATATAAAATGTAAATAACTTCCGCTGTATAGGGGCCTCGTCGTCGTCTCAACAAAACACAATTGTAAAAATAATAAATAAAATCTAATTAAATCATATAAACTTTTTTTTTTAATAATTAATTTTTACTTTTCTAGTAAGTTTTCACTTTCGCCCGTAAAATACCTGTAATCATTAGCTAGATACTCGCTTACACTGTATATGGTCTTGTCCAGCAGTAATTTCTGAATATTGTTATTGTATGAATTCTCACATGTCAATAGTCTTATATAAAGAGGAAGTTTGTTAAATAATTTGGGTCCAATTACCTGAGGTAGTTTTTTAGAAAAATAAAGCCTATGATGATGATACTTTTTATCCCGAAAAAGTAACGGGAACGGGGTGTTACGGGAACGGGCGAGCGAAGCCACGGGCGGCCACTAGTACATATATAAAAGAAAGTTGTGTTAGTTACACTATTTATAACTTAAGAACAGCTGAACTGGTTTGGCTCTAAATTGGTGGGAAGGTAGCTAAGTACCAGGAGCAGGACATAGGATACTTTTTATCTCAAAAAAGTAACGGGACCGGGAATGGGGCGAGTGAAGCCGCGGGCGGCCGCTAGTATGATAATATGATTTCAGTAAGTAAAGGGAAAAACTTAAATTTTAAAGCTCGAATACCCCGCAAGAAAACATTGGCAGAAGCTAGTGTAAAATACATTAGACATTAGGTACATCATAGTGATGAAGGTTTTCTACGAAGTCATTCCCTGAGTAGAACATGAATTGGCGACTGATTTAAAAATAACTACTCTTTTTATTATCACTTCTTTTCATCCGTGCCGTCCCTTTATTACTTGATTCTTGAAGTCGGCTGTCACTATTACTTTCGAGCCAATGCAGTGTGGTGAAAGGATTTTGTTTTGCAACTTTTTAGGTTCAAACGACATACCCAGTTTCCTCTGTGAATTCCTATAAGTAGCTTGAATCAGAAAAATGAGCAACCACTATTGGTTTTCAAACAATGAAATCACAAAGTTCTAGCTTTATGAACTTCAAATGTAATCTCAGACCTTCGCAAACTATTACATTATAATCTTTTATGATCCATGATGAATGAACCTTTGGACTACCTGTGTAAACAAAATATGTTTACTAAATGGCTCCATGATTTACTTTTAATTTGTTTTTCCGACCAGAATTTTATTTTCAGCCGTAAATCAGTGTGACGTCGTACGTTTCGGTCACACTGTCTATTTCTTGTCTATTTCCCCGACCACCCAAACCGCCAACTGCTCGCTGGTACGCCATCACGTGACGTGTGGTCACTATTCAACAATAAATACTTTTTACTCTCAACAGTAGGCCTACCACAAGCTCTTTCTGGCTCTGTACCCGAAGACGGAGTTTTGCTACCACATTTCGTCTACCAAATGTTGTTTTCGTGTGAGCACGTGTCTCTTTCTTTTGTATGGAAAGTTGATGAGACAACTCGTTTCAATCGTTTCTGCGTAACGTATTTTTGCTGTCTCACCTTTCTCCATACAATAGAGAGAGACAGATAGGCGAAACGAAAACAGCATTTCGCAGACGAAATGTTGTAAATAAAGTGGGACTTGCCCTTCTGGTTTTGAGTCTGTGTGAGTGCTCACCAGTGTATTATACTGTGTTTTTGTGACGTTTCGACGTAGGATTTATTTAGTCAACACTCACACAGACTCAAAACCAGAGCCAGAGGCAGAGCCAGACAGAGCTTGTAGTAGGCCTACTGAATTGCTGGCGCCGGCCGAATCCATTGAATGTAAGGCGACCAATTATTGAGCGCGGATGAGGACATTTTCAGACACTCAGCTTGTTCTCGTCGACCTCATTGATTATAATCTGGAGGCAGCTTTATTATGTCATTGTAGTTATTTTGAATGGGTTATTGAGTTCAAGGTGTATGGTAATTTTTTGCTTTATCGTAATGAGTCAACCGATGGTTATCGGAGTTCTTTAATATGCAAATTGAGTGTTTTACTGGTACAACTTTGTTGAAATAGATGACAAAATGATAGGCATCTCCATACTAACTTGCTTTTGAATTTCATATGAGGTCTTCTATTTTTATACAGCATGCAAAGAACACAGGCGCCCGGATAAACTCAAAAGGTTTTTGACATGACAACGTCTTATAATTCGATGTAGCGGCTGCACGCACGAAAAAACATGACTCGGCGTTACCTCGCTCTGAGGCGTTCCATTTAAGGCTTGTAGTGCAGGCGACAGCGCGGATCGAGCGACAAAGAGGCACAATCGGCCTCCGCGTTCGACAGCGTTCGACATCTGTCTCTCTCCTACTTGAGTGAGCGATGCGTCCGCGTGGACAGAGCTGTATGACGTTGTCACGTTCAACTAACGTCAGTAAGCCGTCTTTACAGACAACCGATTTTTTAACATTTATTACTCCCACCCAAAACCGTAGATTTTTTTATCTCGCAAAGTTTCAGAAACATGCTAACACTACGTAACCACTTGTATTTTTATTTCAATTAGTATAGGAATAGTACTAAAGGCCTTGGTACGAATTGTTTAATAATCCCGGAAGATAGGCACCTGCTTTGTGAGTGAAATATTTAGCAAGATATCGACGGCTATTATTGAATACCCACTCTTAAAACACCTTCGTCCAATGAGGAAATTTACATTTTTAGACAAAAATACTGAATTTTCCGCGATTTTTCTGTGTTTATCACGATTATAGTCTCTTGACTCAAACACGGAAATATCGCACTTATGGGAACGCACCAGGGTTTGGACAACAGCATCTCAAGAGTACTTACGACCCTGCGGTGACCAATCGGTTTGCCAAGTGTGATTACTACGGCAAATCACCCCCAAACAAGGCCCATGTTCATCAGTGGACTTATTATTTCAAAATGTTTTAGATTTGTTTTGTAGGAGGTAGGTACTGCAAAATGACTGTTCTCTCTCTGATAAGAAAGACGTGTAATGCGTATTTAAAACAATTATGCTTTTATTGAGCTTTCACTACCAACTAAGCTGTGAAGCCAGTCAAAAGCCCTTGCTAGTGTCATGCAAACATCAGGAGCCTAATTCTCGGGCCGACCGAGATTTTCAATGTCCCCTAAATACACATTGGCATTGCACAACCCCGCACTTTTTCTGCGTTTTCCGTATATCGTAGCTGTCGAGGCTTCTACAATGAGGTCGTCGATGTATTACTCAAAGAAATCATCCATTTTCTCTTCAAAAATAAGAAATAAAATAAAATTGTCAAATGATCCGAGATGAGCCGAGAATTAGGTATCCAGGTACAGTGCAAACAACTTCTCTGTTGAGGTACAAAACAATATCGTAATTTCATAATATTTTGTTACCAGCAACCTTTTGTTTCTCAATTTTGGTATGGTGGTGTCTCATATGAATATGAATATAAGTTGGTGGCACTGTGTTGGTTTGTGTCCTGTCACTTAATCCGTAACCTCGTTACCCGTAGTTGGTTTAACCAGCTGTCACGTATTGTAATCTGTGAAAGCAGTTTAATTATCGGTTAAAGTTAACCTCAATTTCGAAGGTGTGATTAATTAACGATTTACATTGCATTGTATACCTTTGTATGCAGTATAGGTATGTACTTCTTTTTTATCATGTCACTCGTTCTTTCAAGCCAGCAGTGTGGTGAAAGGATTTCAATCAGGAGTATGTTCTTATCAGGGTGTTCGAAGTGCATTGACACCATTCAGTATTTTTCATTACTCATACTCTGAAAGTAGGTCTGAAGTTGCCTGAGGGGCCTAATAGAAAGTAAAACTTTCAGCCCTAGGGAGAATCGCTTTCTACTGACAGCTGTCAAATTATAAAAAAAAACAAGTTCTATTTTATTCAACCATGTTCCAACTTTCTAAAGTCTTTCTAACTGCAAGGAGGTCGTTGAACCAAATTCCAACTTTTTATTCAGCAAGTAGGTTGGAAACCCATTACAACGGTAAGAAGTTTAAAAAGTCTAATTAGAGCGCAATGTAAAATTTAAATTTTAATAACATAAAGATAGTATTAAATAAATAATATATCTTCTAAATTACTTGATTAATATACAACGTGTATCAAAATATGTGTACTATCCTGAAGGGGGGTGAATTTCCACCCCCCGGGGAACAACTTTTGTTCAACGACTTTTCGAACTTCGATTGGTATCTCTGAAAAAAACTGCAACGAAGTTTCAACATGAACAGCTGACTTTATACAAAGTGACAACCCTAAACTCAGCTACAGAGGTAGTAGGTAGTAGTAGTAGACCTACAGAGGTAGTAGGTCAAGGGGTAGGTGAGTTACAAGGATAGGGTTGTCAATTTATTTAGGCATTATGAAATTAAATATTTTTGTATGGGAAACTGAAAATAGGAATTTTTAATTTTCTCCCACCCACAACTGATCACCATTGTGGTCTGAAACCCCCCACCTTCGCATAGTACACATATTTAGATACACCTTGTATAGCTTCAACTATTTATTTAAAATAACATAAATTTGAGCAATTAATTTACTATTTTTTAAATTATGAAAATGAAAATAATGGCTGAATAATGCTGGCGAGCCGTAGCCAAAGGCCCGCCAGAGAAAAAGAAAAAAAAAACCGGGAAGGCGGCAATTCAATCTTCATTTTCACTAATTTTTCTTTCATGTTTTTATTTTTACTTTCCTTGTATTCGTAATGAAAAGCACAGTGTTTACCTCGGATGAAAGTCTTTTAAGTCCCTCAAGCTCCATTGGCGCCCTCGCTACGCTCTGGCGCCAAACCCATCTCGGGACTCAAAAAACGTGACTTTCAACACTCGGGTAACAATGTACTATTTTTTCGTATAATTATTTAAGTCATAATTATTAAAACAAATTTATTTGACCACCCCGAACTACTATCATTTATAACCATCATACTCACTTCAAAGTATTCTCAAAGAGCGAATTATTCAGAGAGAGGGTAAGGACCGGTTTCAAGGATCGAAAAAAAAATTACAAAAATGACCAACAAACTTCCTGTCAAATATTTGATTGGTCGATTAGTCATCCTTGAAACCATGCCAATCTACTAAACACTTGACAGCAAACGTAAAACACGAAACGAACATGAACGAAATCCTCATTGCAAGTGTAGTTGCAGGGGATGCCAATATTTTCGGCAGTTCCACATATTCCTACTAATCTATTCCTACTGGTAGGGAAGAACGGATTTTTTCCACCTTTATTAATACTTTGAGGATATTTTCCCACTTATATCTTCTGTTTTAATCATTTACCCTGAAAAGCTAAAATTTTAAACCAATTACAGTATACGTATGTATTAAATATTATGTATGCATATATGCATAATTAACAATCATGTAAATTACTGCATTTTAAAGGTCATAATTTCTAGGACGAGTGATGTCATGCCAAACTAAATGTAGAATGTTATTCACGTTATATCATTCGTTTAAAAATAGCAGCAACTGCTTTATTAAGTCCGTTATGCAGGGTGTGTCGTGTAAACAAACAGGCGCCTAATTCTCGGGCCGACCGTGATTTTCAACGTCCCTTCAATACACATTAGCATTGCACAACCCCGCACTTTTTCTACGTTTTCCGTATATCGTAGCTGTCGAGGCTTCTACGATGAGGTCGTTGATGAATTACTCAAGGAAATCTGCCATTCTCTCCTCGAAAAGAAGCAATAAAATAAAATTGCAAAATGATGAGCCGAGAATGAGAATGAAAATGAGAGCCGAGAATTAGGCTCCTGATACACGGAGGGAGAAAACAAAGGTTGGAAAAAAGTCGTTCGCCGTTTTGCGACCGTCTTTTCAAAAGCCAAACCTTCATCAGATTATTAACGATAACGATAATTTATTGTTTCCCACAAATAAAACGTTAAATTTGCATTTATTTTGCTTAAACGATAGCAGCTGGACAGTTTTATCGATGAGTTTATAATAATGGAGCCATTTATTTGTGTTTATTGTGATGTTTCATTAGCCATAATGTTATTATCATACTTTATAATCCCTATTTATGACTTCCGTCCGATTTTATGAAAATACTAGCGGCCGCCCACGGCTTTCCTCGCCCCGCAGCCGTTACGCCCCGTTGATTTTTCTTTTAAAAGTTTTTCCTCTTTTTCTCCGCTTAGGGAAATAATTTTCCAATTTCCTTTCTTAGTGCACCCCTATGCGAACATACCCTCCAAGTTTCATGCTTCTAGGACTTACGGTTTAGGCTGTGCGTTGATTGTCAGTCAGTAATAGTTAGTAACGTAAGAGTTTTATACATATATTTAGAAGATCATTTGGAAAATATCATTTTGGAAAATATCATTCTTGGAAAACTAAACTTTTTTTTTGATTGATTGATTCGAGCCTTGTAAAAACTACTATTGCAACTCAGCCTACTATATAGATTAGACCGTGGAAAGCAAAGTTGCCAGCATTTTATTAGTATTGTATAGCTTTGGCAGTTGTTACGAAATAATTGTAATAGCCTGAGTGCGTTCCAACTGAGCTACAAATATTCACAAAAATATATATTTCCGTCCGGTTCTATTATTTGGCGATGTGTTCATAAATAGAGCTGTAAAATGCGTTAATTGCTTAGGAAACATAAAATTCGTATTATGTAGTGACCTTCACAAATAAATAATTACGTAAGCTTACTGCGTGGGCTAGAGGTGGGACGAAGTTAGGAATTCGAACAGACTTTTCGGACCAACCCCGAAAAAAGTGGATTAGTCGACATTAATTTCATAAAATTAAGAGACTGATAAATAAGTAATAAACGAATAAAAGAAAAATAAGGCGATGTCAACTTTAATAATGGAGAATAGACCTCTATAGACCCTGTAGAACAGTATAAGCCCATAGGTTTATTCGCGTGGAATTAATGGTGTCTAGATTCACCTTAGGTTCTAAGTAATCCTTAAGGATTTAATGATATCCTTCCTTTTTACTTCCTTTCCTGTTTTCGATGTTGAAAAAACCATTCGAACTCGAATTAATCTCGTTTTAAGAGCTCTGAAATCAGATTAGCAGCTCAGTTTCGACATCACTATCATATAATGGGAAACGGCGAATAAGATCGTAAATTAATTTGAACAATGCCGTTGGTTTTGTTTGATGTTGTTCTGCGAATTGAGACAGAAGCGCCATAAAACTAATTAGTAGGATTATGTGGAATATCCTTGATTAGATTGCAGACAGCTCTATTATTCCTATGAAATTGATGACCGACTTAATATGGTGTTGGCTGAAGTACTGATGATGATCTGGCTAGATATATTATACTTAAAATTAAACTCAATTTCCAAATTTCTTAATTCAGTTTTGTATCACTTTGAAACGGTTAAAACCTAGGTGAGTCTATTATTATTAAGAAATATAAAATAGCAGAGAAGTTCCAGTGTGGTGGCACTCCAACTTATCGAGATGAAGGCAATACTGATCACCATTTGAATGGTAGATTTTTAGCATTTATTTCGAGCGACCGATTTTTCGCATAATCTAAAATTTCACTTTCCTTCCTAAGCCGTCTTTCCATTATTTAATGATAAGTAATAAATCACCCTTCCAAAGAAAAACTCTGAAAACATTTTTTTGATTGTATTTTACCGAAAATATTAAATAACTTTGAAAGTTTTAGTTTGTTCCCTTAATTAAATTTATAATATGTGTTAACGGCCGTGTTATTGCGGCAGCTGCATCATCAAACATCATGTTGCTATGTTTACTAATACAAATCCAAGGTAGAACATTGTGGGAACCGAAAAAACTGCAAATGGATGAGTCAAATGCAAGATGGAGCAACGAATTTTTGCAATGCCTTTAGAAAGAAGCAGAAAGAAAGAAAATATGTTTATTGACCATAAAAAATGATACAAATAGGCATGTAAGTACTTAGACAAAGTTTCCCATGGTGAATTAGGTCCCTGGCTCAGTATTTGTCGCACCGTGTAGGTCACATGACGTCACACTACACTACACAGTGCAACCCTGGTATTCTGCCAAGGCCTAGAGCGGGTCACCTTACACTTTGAGGAATGGAAAAGGATTGGAGGACTGACCTCTCAGCTCAGTCGGTGTCTCTGCCTTCTGTGCCGTAGGTCGTGGGTTCGATCCATACTGAGAACAATTATTCTTGCGGTGAACACAGATGTTTTTTCTCTGTCTGAGTGTTATATGTATTCTAAGCATTTATATATACAAAAAAAGCCACCCAAGAGCTGGTGGGTATCTGGCGCAGCGTATAAGCATTGCTATTCAGCGTGGCAATGCCACCAGCGTCTTGGGAACGCTTCCGTCTGGCACTGATTTGGATCAGTTGAGCTATCTCTAGATCGTTTGTAACGATCTGCAGATAGCTCAACTGTTTCTTGTGTATTTTGTACATTTTGTAAATATTTTGTTTAATTGTAAGTTTCTTTGTGTAAAAAAAAGTATTTATGTATTATATCAGCCATCTAGTTCCAACAGTATGAGCTCTGCTTTATTTGGGGCTAGATTGTGTTGTGTGGATTGTCCACAACATGTTTATACCTACCACTGCCTACCGGTCGGCCCCTAAGTACTTTATTCCCCGTCTCTAGAAAACTAGCTATCCCTGTGTCGAATTCGATCAAAATACTGTCAGCAGTTCAACTGTGAAACCGTCAAACGCTGTGGTGGTATTATGTTTTACCGATTTCTCCAAGCCCCAAATACGTACTTCTACGAACAAAGCTAAGCTGTACGTTAGTATTGTACTGGATGTATAAACCTAAATTAGCTGCCCAAATGTGTATGTAAATTAGATAATTCTTTGAACCAGTTCTCGGTAGATGTAGCCTGTAGTGGCGCAAGCTTCTACGTAGCATCCATAATCCATACCTACCAATTTCTAAATAAAATAAAATAAATAATTGTTGACAACCCACGTAACTATCTAGCCCCAAACTAAGCAGAGCTTGTACTATCGGAACCACCTAGCCGATAAAGAACTTATTTATTGGAAATACGAAAAGAGCTTCTTTGAGGAGGCGCGCTAAAATCCTTTCACCCCACTTGGTTCGAAAGAATCAGTGACACGATAAGAAGAATAATTGTAAATAAATAATAGAAACTGAGATAACCGTCTGGATACGGGAAGGGGGGTGTCTCAATTTCTTTATTTCAAATAAAGAAATTGAGACACCCCCCTTCCCGTTTTGCTCCCTTTTGCCCTTTTGCTGGTGTAGCACACAGAACCACAACGCACTTCTCAGTATCGATGTATTATTTGTATCTTTCTTCTTTTAGTGTCCTTGTTTTTTACTGGTTTATGTGCTTAGGTAGTAAATAAATAAATGTCTATGTCTATGTCATAAACCGTTGAAGACATTGACCAGACGGTTAGGTATCTCAATTTCTCAGCGGTTATTTCAAATACGAACAGAGATAATTTGCATTCTGAAGACGGCCACGATACACAGTTTTTTTTTGTATTTACCGCATAAAAACTACATCTTCCGGTGAAACTGTGCTGTGACATCACAGTTTGCAATATTTTTCATGACGATTGTAATATATTTTTAGTTTTGTGTGAATTTTAAAACTTGACCGTAGCCAGGTTGTATCTACTAACTACTAGGTAAGCACTGCTCGTATAATAAACTTTATAAATACCTACAGTTAGGTATGTATCTAAATACCAACCAGTATATTTACAACATATATTTTTATAGATCCACCTTTGTCCGCAACCTTTCGTCGGCAAAGGATATTATTACCTTATTTGTGGCAAAGATATATATACCTATTCAGACATCATCATCATTATCCACTAGTTTAAACTTAGTTACAGTATGTACTGTAACTAAGCCAAATAAAAAACCTGAACTGCTAGACCGATTTTGTTGAATTTTTTATGGGATCGATATGAGGCGATTTGAAAAAAACTTTTTTTATTGTAATACTTTCTAATAAATCAAGATTTTTTCAAATCGTCTCATCAAAGACGAAGCTATGCGATGACAAACATTAAAAAAATAAAATAAAATACAACGGAATTGAGATCCTCCTCTTTTTTTTTGAAGTCGGTTAAAAATAAAGATTTAAGGTGACAAAAAGAGATATAATAATTTGTTGAGTGGGCAAAGGTAGAAATATTTTTTCTGTTTTGTTTCTTTTTTACATATTTTTAAAATCTTATACTCGCAATAACAAGGCGTTCCCGAAATTCTTATTCTCGGATCATTTTTTAATTTTATTTTATTGCTTCTTTTCGAAGAGAAAATGGATGATTTCCTTGAGTAATTCATCGACGACCTCATCGTAGAAGCCTCGACAGCTATGATATACGGAAAACGTAAAAAAGTGCGGGGTTGTGAAATGCCAATGTGTATTTAGGGGACATTGAAAATCTTGGTCGGCCCGAGAATTAGGGTCCTTATCTGCGTATGAAACTCATCGCATAAAAGGACAGTTAAGTAAACTAGCTGTCCTCAAAAACCTACCTACTGTGATGATATTTCAAACAAAATACATTCTGGTTCTGAAATTAATATGTTGTGATCGGCCAAGGTTGGTCTTACAAAGTGATACATAGTCTGTGGCTGAGCAGGGCTAATGTATTCTATTTCTATTCTATTTTTCGCTGATGAAGAGCAGAAAGCAAACATAGCATTCTTACGTGGTGGGCTCGAACTAGTAATAGTTCTTAATAAATAGTTTTATTTTTTAATTAAATGCTACAGTTTTTCGACGATACTTTTTTGGATCCTTAGGTACTCATAATAATGGGATTAAAGTGGAAATGGGCAGGACACATACAAAGATCATTCTTTCACCAAACGATGATTCTACATTGTTACCAACTGTATACCCTTAAATATAAAAAGGAAAAAAGGAAGACCATTCAAAGATGGAACGAAGAAATGCCATGTGGCTGGAAGAGTATGGCCGAGAAGAGCAAGAAATAGAGACGATTGGCGATCATTGGAGGAGACTAACTCAAATTTTGCACGTCAAAATTTGACATATTGTAGGACTCCTGTGACCGCAATTAGACACAAAGGCAGTCCATTGTGCGTCCAAAGACGTATGCAGCCGTCAAATATTGTATTGGTCGATTGGTCAATTGTAAACTGGCCCTTATTTTAGTCTTTTACGGCGGTTCCTTTTTCTTATGGATTAAATAAATAACGTTGAATACGAACACATATTTAAAGCATTATCTATTTTCAGTTTATCTAAAGAGTTCTTGTAGATTTGATATGATGAAAAGTAAATAGTTGCTCCTTACATTGGTCACAAATAAGATAATACTATACTAGTACATTGGTGTACGCAAGAGAGGGTGTATACATAAACGGAATGTGTAAATAAGACTGGGGCTATGTTTTAATACAATATCTAACTAAACCCTACTATTTTTAAATATGTATACTATTAATTGTAATTTATTTTTTATTGATGTTAAAGTATTACTACAATTAAGGAAATCACAAAGATTTTTATAATGTCCCAAAAGTTAAGAGCCGAGCGGGACTTGAACCCGCGACCTTCCCCTTGGTACGGGGCTGCGCTTACCGCTGCGACATCGGATCCTAATCACACTCGACGAATAACTCTTAGGGAATGTTCGGCAATTGTAATTTAATTTGAGCTCAGACCGTGTTATTTGTGTATATTTTGTTTGTATTAGAAATCAATCCTGCTTCCCTAATATACCAATGCTTCTAAAGTTTCGATTACATTTCCTGTAAACTAAATTAAATAGATTAAATTTGGGTAAAACAAATTAGTTTCAGTCTTCAGTAAAGTTATATGTCAATCATATAACTTTACTGAAGACTGAAACTAATTTGTTTACTTATTTGCTAACTTTATTAATTAGAATCCTTTATTTATAATAAAAGATTATATAAGTAGGATTTGGACGTACCTCTAACTACCCTCCATATCTATATGGAGGATAGTTAAAGGTACGTCCAAATATTACATTTGACACATCTAAATGAACAAAAATGTTACTCTTACCCCCGAATACTGAAACGCAACTCAGATTTAAGCACGTCTCAAGCGACGAATATTTGACAGTTTTCAATGAAAATCTGTCAAATATTCGTCGCTTGAGAGTGCTTAAATCTGAGTTGCGTTTCAGTATACGGGGGTAAGGCTTTTTTGAAGCGCCCTAATTTTGATTAGTGAGTTAGAGTAGGTAGTTGTAGTAACGGCCCTCCCTTCAAATCCTAAAGCCGTGGGTTCAAATCCAGTCGTGTACCAATAAGTTATTCTGTCAAAAAATGTATGCGCACTATGTCAGTACCGTTTTTGCGAGTAATCAAACGATCAACATGATCGCATTTGCAATATTTTACTGTAGTTCAATTTGTTTTCATACACCTATCATAATCCGCCTACACACATTTCTCTGCGGATATTGGTAGAGTCAGATACTAGTCTGAGTCTGTGACTCATGTTCAGTCTAGACCAAGTGTCTCCTTGGCAAAATGAACAGTATCATTGAAATGAAGGTCAAGGTCAACCTCTTGCAGAAGTCAGTAAAGTTGTTTTTTCAGAATGACCAAGTTAAAGTGGCAATGGGCAAGCCATAGCTCATAGAACCGATAACCGCTCGGGATTATAAGCCTAGTGATGGCCACGAACCGGAAAACGAAGGGATAGACCGACGAAATTGTAGCGTGGAGTCTATCCTAAAAGTTTGCTGGAAGAGAACTCATTTTAGGGTTCGTTTTAGTTTGCCTTTGTTTAGTTAAGGTTCAAAGATTTTTTTTGTGTCTCTACCAAAAAGAAAGAAGTATAAAAACTGGAGACAGAGGTTATGGTCTTATATAGACTGCTGATGATTATTGTCCAATAAATATTATACTTAAAAATTTAAAATATTTATGATATATGTTTTCGAGACACTCAAGCTCTAAACAAAAAAATACCTGCATGACATCATTCTCGGATATCCTGGCAACATCTACATCTACACTTCTAAAGAAGAATGATTTGTATGTATTGAATTAAAAATTACTTGACTGATTCCAGTAATTTTTTCACCAATAGAAATCTACATTATCCCAACATAACATAGGCTACACCAAACCCACCATCAAGCTGAGTTGGATACCATTTTGTGACGTCTTCACGTGGGACTGAGAGATACCATTTCAATGTATATCTGTATTCTTCTATCACTCCACTTCTCATATTATGTTAATATTTGTTTTTGTATCTAAAATGTTCGTGTTTCTCATATCTACAATGTGACGTCATATATAAATAAGTTTAGGTAGTTATTTAATTTGATATCTAATATATTTATTTACACAAAGAAACTTACAATGAAACATAAAAAAAGTTTTCTTTCTTTCTTTCTTCTAGTGATTCGTGCAAAGCTGTAGCGGATCGCTAGTCGAAAATAAAAAGCTGAGATTTTATCGATGAATGTTTGTATGAATGTGCACTGAAAGAATAAGCAATAAATAATGAACAAGGAATTTAAATAAACAACAATCGAACAAAGGTTGTACGGTCTACCAAAAAAAGCAAACGCATATTTTTTCATTGAAATAAAAGAAGCTGCGTTTTAGAGATAAGCTTTGATGGAAATATATGCATTAGCGATCAAGGCCGCTAGATACTGAAGCAATCGTACTAAAATTACAAAAAGTTTATTAAATTAGAAAGAGAAAGTGAGTGTGTTTATTTTTATTTATCTACGAAATGGCAAAAGGATTTTCTTCAAGGAGAAGATAGACTGATTAATGCACGGCTGTGTTTTCTTCGTTTAATATGGGAATAATAATAATGCTGCATCACAAGTAGGTACACGATAGGCGGATGTTAATGATGAAAACTAGTAATTTTTCTTGCTCTTAAATTGAGCAGAGCTTATAAGAATGGAACGATAGCTGATATACCCAATACTTTTCATTGCTCATACTCTGAAAGTAGGTCTGAAGTTGCCTGAGGGGCCTAATTGAAAGTAATACTTTCAGCCCTAGGGAGAATCGCTTTCTACTGACAGCTGTCAAATTATAAAAAAAACAAGTTCTATTTTATTCAACCATGTTCCAACTTTCTAAAGTCTTTCTAACTGCAAGGAGGTTGTTGAACCAAATTCCAACTTTTTATTCAGCAAGTAGGTTGGAAACCCATTACAACGGTAAGAAGTTTAAAAAGTCTAATTAGAGCGCAATGTAAAATTTAAATCTAAATAACATAAAGATAGTATTAAATAAATAATATATCTTCTAAATTACTTGATTAATATACAGGGTGTCCCAGAAAGTATGGTCAAGCGAAATTACTGAGATAGAACACCCTTTGGGGTACCCGAATCACCCCCATGTATGTTCCGCGATTTCTTATTGTTTTCGAGTTATGAATTTTTTTCCGAATTTTAGAAAATTTTCCGCTTGAACAACTTAAAAAATTCTAAAAAAAAAAGTAAAAAACCTTCTTAAGATTTTTTTTTTGCCACTGAATACTGATGAGTGTTTCTTTTACGCATAAAATAATTGGCGAAGTAACTTTAATAAAAACTATGAATATGTTGGTGTAAAGTCAGAAAATTACATTCGGTGAATTATGATTTCAATTTTCAACTTTAAATTAAAAATCTTAACAAGTGATTCCATGGTTTTAAAATAAATTTAAAAACTTTTACAAACTCCCAGCTTTCATAATCATTAAAAAAAAATAGTGCTTAATAGGCTACTTTTGCTAAAATCAGCCTTCAAAGACGGCGAGGTGGAAAATTCTTATAATTAGCTATCTGATTAGAAAATAGATTTAGAGCATTTTATCATTCCTAGGCTTAATTTGTTTGTTAACTAACCAAAAATGACTGCGAAATTTTTGTGTTGGAACTACTACAAAGAATTAGTTAACGCCAAAGAAACCAGAAAAATGGCCGAATTAAGAACAAAATTAAGACAGGCCCAAGAAAAAAATAAGGCAAATAGAACAGCTTTCATACGATTAAAGGAAAACTTTTTATGACGGTGTAGGATTTGTATCGACCTAGAAGGTCGACATTAAGAATTTTTTTTGTTAATAAATGTTACTCATATCTTCAAATATTAATTAAATATAACTTTTTTCGCAGTCGTTTTTGGTTAGTTAACAAACAAATTAAGCCTAGGAATGATAAAATGGTCTAAATCTATTTTCTAATCAGATAGCTAATTTTAGGAGTTTTCCACCTCGCCGTCTTTGAAGGCTGATTTTAGCCAAAGTAGCCTATTAAGCACTATTTTTTTTTAATGATTATGAAAGCTGGGAGATTTTAAAAGTTTTCAAATTTATTTTAAAACCATGGAATCACTTGCTAAGATTTTTAATTTAAAGTTGAAAATTGAAGGCATAATTCACCGAATGTAATTTTCTGACTTTACACCAACATATTCATAGTTTTTATCAAAGTTACGTGGCCAATTATTTTATGCGTAAAAGAAACACTCATCAGTATTCAGTGGCAAAAAAAAAATCTTAAGAAGGTTTTCTACTTTTTTTTTAGAATTTTTTAAGTTGTTCAAGCGGAAAATTTTCTAAAATTCGGAAAAAAATTCATAACTCGAAAACAATAAGAAATCGCGGAACATACATGGGGGTGATTCGGGTACCCCAAAGGGTGTTTTATCTCTGGAATTTCGCTTGACCATACTTTCTGGGACACCCTGTATAGCTTCAACTATTTATTTAAAATAACATAGATTTGAGCAAACAATTTACCATTTTTTAAATTATGAAAATGAAAATAATGACAAATAATAGACATATGATTATATTATATTATTATATTAGATTATATGAATAGGATCCGATGGCGCAGTGGTCAGCGCAGCCCCGTACCGAGGGGAAGGTCGCGGGTTCAAATCCCGCTCGGCTCTTAACTTTTGGGACATTATAAAAATCTTTGTGATTTCCTTAAGTGTAGTAAACACTATAAAATTAATAAACAATTATGAAAATAATGGCTGAATAATGCTGGCGAGCCGAAGCCGAAGGCCCGCCAGAGAAAAAGAAAAAAAAACCGGGAAGGCGGCAATTCAATCTTCATTTTCACTAATTTTTCTTTCATGTTTTTATTTTTACTTTCCTTGTATTCGTAATGGAAAGTACAGTGTTTACCTCGGGTGAAAGTCTTTTAAGTCCCTCAAGCTCCATTGGCGCCCAGAGCGCTCGGGACTCAAAAAACGTGACTTTCAACATTCAGGTAACGATGTACTATTTTTTTTTTTGAAATACATACTTAGTATATTTACATCCATTTTTATCCAGACAGAAAACAAACATTCCCAACACAAATATTTGTTCTCGGTGGGGATCGAACCGACGACCTACGGCGCAGAAGGCAGATCTACTACCAACTGAGCTGAGAGGCCATTTGTTAGGTTGCATGATAAAAGCCCACGGATTCGCCCAGGTGGTCACTCGTATCATACATAAGCATAACTATTCTACTATTTCTCATTCTGAGAAACAGCTAGACAAAATAACTAGCCTAATGACAAGTCTGCGTCCCACACACCACCATGTTTGGCCGGTCAGAGTGGCAATACGTTTAGTTGAAGGTTTATTTCCTGTGGGCTACGATTGTATGGTATTATTAATTGCCATTTTCAATATTCCATGGCCGTTTTGGAGATGCGGCATGCGATGCGTCAGCTATGGGAGTAATTAATTATGGGTACTACAACACAAACTTATCTTATGTCTTTCAAGGAATCAAAACAGAGCTGAAAAAAATTGGGTTCTGTTCGTATTATTTCTTCTGTTACATTTTGAAATCTGTATTATTTCGCTTAGCCGTAATTTTTTGTGTTATAAACTTTTCGAGGCACTGGCAACTTTTTGGAGAAAATATAGTATATTTCATTACAAGTGCGGGAAGGGTGTCATTGCAAAGAGTTCCGACAAATGTCTACCCGAGCCGAAGGCGAGGGTTGACAGTCGGAACAAGTTGCAATGACGGTTCCGCACGTGTACTGAACGACTATTTTTAATACAGTTGCGAAAAAATTAAGCAATTTAATAAAATAATAAAAATACCATTTGCTTTTTTCTCTTCTCTCCACGCAATAAGTTCGTCGTATGTATGCATGTAGCGACTTTTTGACTTTTCCGGTAAAATGTTCTCCGAAGCATTTTGTGCAATTATACTGAGTTCCGGTGGTGTTAATTCAAAAAAACTAGGGTCGAAATTACTCATTTTGTGCAACAAACAAATAAACTCGCAAAGAAAATTTCTGGAAAATGGCGCCAACCCGCCAACCGTAAAATATAAGCAGAGATTTTTTTTTTTTTCTTCACCCATTCTGGAAGGCAAAGGGAACTAAACCCATACAGCCAAGTCTTCAGTAGATTTTTTTTATTGATATGAATTGAAAATGAAATTTAATGAGATGAAATGAAATGAAACCTAACATAACTCATTCAATCAAATCATTAAATCTGTTAATGAAACAAATTAGTAGCTTATTTTTAGAAATAATACGTATTTGCATGAATCATAAAAACTTCGATGAAATTTTTTTAGTAAAAACTTCATGGTTGGTTTTTCTTTTTAGACATTATTTTGACAGTTGGGAAAGAAAAAGCACTAGTGCGGGAATGGTAAAAAAAAAGCACGCGTGTGTAATAGCCCACATCCCGAACGCTATACGTCCCTGCAATACGCCACTTTTTGAGCAACTGTATTAAAATAGTATATTTCATTACAAGTGCGGGAAGGCTGTCATTGCAAAGAGTTCCGACAAATGTCTACCCGAGCCGAAGGCGAGGGTTGACAGTCGGAACAAGTTGCAATGACGGTTCCGCACGTGTACTGAACGACTATTTTTAATACAGTTGCGAAAAAATTAAGCAATTTAATAAAATAATAAAAATACCATTTGCTTTTTTCTCTTCTCTCCACGCAATAAGTTCGTCGTATGTATGCATGTAGCGACTTTTTGACTTTTCCGGTAAAATGTTTTCCGAAGCATTTTGTGCAATTATACTGAGTTACGGTGGTGTTAATTCAAAAAAACTAGGGTCGAAATTACTCATTTTGGGCAACAAACAAATAAACTCGCAAAGAAAATTTCTGAAAAATGGCGCCATCGCCAACCGTAAAATATAAGCAGAGATTTTTTTTTTCTTCACCCATTCTGGAAGGCAAAGGGAACTATACCCATACAGCCAAGTCTTCAGTAGATTTTTTTTATTGATATAAATTGAAAATGAAATTTAATGAGATGAAATGAAATGAAACCTAACATAACTCATTCAATCAAATCATTAAATCTGTTAATGAAACAAATTAGTAGCTTCTTTTTAGAAATAATACGTATTTGCATGAATCATAAAAACTTCGATGAATTTTTTTAGTAAAAACTTCATGGTTGGTTTTTTTTTTTAGACATTATTTTGACAGTTGGGAAAGAAAAAGCACTAGTGCGGGAATGGTAAAAAAAAGCACGCGTGTGTAATAGCCCACATCCCGAACGCTATACGTCCCTGCAATACGCCACTTTTTGAGCAACTGTATTAAAAAACTCTTTACAAACGTGCAAGGAGTTTATGATGTTTCACGACGAGAAAAGAAACTTGCGTCCGCACCAAGGAGTTTCAAAGGCTATGATTTTTAAAAAGTTTGTATTAAGTCACGATAAAAAAAGGATTTATTTCAAAACGTAAAGAGGTTTCATTGTTAAAGGTGCAATTCAGACAAAGCCCCGTTGCACTATCACCGATCTGCACTGACCTATATAACGAAGCCTTTCACCGCACGTAATGAACTGACAACTCCTTATCTCAAGATGCATTGCCCCGAAGGTGCTGTACCAGGATTTCAACTAAAATAATGACCCACTCACAAGAATAAGAATTCTTCTTGATCTTTCTTCTGGATGACTTTGGTTTTGATACCCTAACGGTGTATTCTGTTCTATTTCCTTTAAGCTTTGTCTGTTTTTTTAGCAACACAGCAGTTCTAATTATTCGTTCTTAATTAGGTTAGTTGGTGATGAGTAAAAAAGAAAGAAAGAAACTTTTTTTATTTAGTAAGAGATAGTGAGTAGCAGTGTTAAGTAGAGACTAGAGCCTGAAATTCCTTTGTCAGTTTTTAGACCGAAGGAACTTTTTTTCGATGGGAAAATGCATTGCATATGTTCCTCTGAGGAGAGCCGGAGAGGTCTGTCAGGCTGACTACCAAACTATAGTGACAGATTGACTAAAAACCCATCGATATTTTGTCAGTGCCACTGCCAACGCGTCATCAAACCATTTGCCATGAGACGATTCGTTCGGCGACGCATCTGCACTTGACAAGGGGTTTTTTATACAACTAGCTGATAGAACAAGCATAATGACCCACCTGATTTTAAGCGGTAACCACCGCCTATAACAAAACATCACCTCGTAGGTCAAGACGTCAGGAATGTGCCCTATACAGGGTGTAATCGTTAAGTGTGCACAGGCGATTATTCCGTAACTATTGCAGATATCAAAAAACTTTAAACTGATTTTTTAAAAATAAAACGAGAAATATCCAAAAAAATTACATTAATCACTCCCATACATTTTATTTCTGGGTACTCTCTTCTGTAGGAGATAATGGCCGCCCTATTGTTACCATCATGTTTGTAGTACATTTTTAACATGTCCCTCTTTTCTGTATTGGAATATGCCATTTTTCAATCAATAAATGCAACAATCACGATTATTAACGCAAATTGAAAAATACAATAAATTGGCGGGAACGAGAACCCGCGATAAAGAATTTGAATTTAGAACGAACACCAAAGAGTATCTTTCTTTTTGTTTTTATTTAGTATGTTGCTTTTCAGCTAGTTCAAATCAATACAATATTGAAACAAGGTTTATTATAAATTTGAAGTGGTAAGATAATTAATCTACACGTGTATCTACTTGAAATTCATTAATACCTTCATATCGTACATAATTATAAAATGACAAGGGTAAAATGAGTAGGTACTATTCCACTTAAAATAAGGAAACTAAAACCTTTCTACTATCTCATACTATATGTATGGGAGTGATTAATGTAATTTTTTTGGATATTTCTCGTTTTATTTTTAAAAAGTTATTAATGTCATTTTACTCATTAGGTAAAGTACTTTCGATATCAGTTTAAAGTTTTTTGATATCTGCAATAGTTACGGAATAATCGCCTGTGCACACTTAACGATTACACCCTGTATACGATGCACTTTTCTTCCCTGCGTCCATCAACTTGAGGCATACAGATGTTCAGCCTCACGTGCCAGTAATTTCACCGGCTAAACACCCTGCAAACCGAAACACAGCAATGCTGCTTCACGGCAGGGTTACGGGTCCCCGGTCAGATTCGACCGCAAAGAACCAAGGAACCCTAAAACGTACTGTCTATAATTTACAAATATTGTTCAAGATAAATATGCAATGCAGTTGTAGCATGTACGTGTGCGGTACGATCAAACGACAAGATTGTATCTTATCACCAACATACTCGTAAATGCTATGGTACGAAAACAGTGCAATAAGTTTTTATGATATTTTTCGTTGAAATTGGTAGCAGTAACACGTAGACGTTTTTGAATGCAGCTTACCAAACCAGTTGGGTGATTATGAAATTCTGTTGCTATCAAAAGTTTGATACTGACAAATAAATGATACTACAAGTGAAGTTTAAAAACTTGAGAAACCGACTTCATGGCCTGATTTTGATATAAAACACTTATTGAAAAACTTACAATCTCACCAGACACCCCTACGATTTTCGAAAGATATGCCCTCGATTTCTCTGGTCATGGGACCACCTTTGAAATATCTTCTTGCCAACAAAAACAGAATGATTCTCCTCCTTTTTTAAAATCGATTAAAAAAGGAACAGCGATTTGTTGCCATCATTTTTCGACCGCTATCTATCAGTTGCTATCATATTTTTACAACCCGCCTCTAGTTCATTCCACAACGTACTCTTTTTTTATAATAAAGTCTAGTTCTAGCTCAAACTATAGGTTTATTTGAAAGTAACAATTGCAGACTTAGGATATGATAAACAATTCCAAAAGTAATCAACTTTCGTTTCTACAAGAGATAAGTAGTTGTAACGATAAATCTTCGGTAAACGATCCACGTTCACATTCACTTTTGGTAAGTATGTCCTTTCTCTTTGGCTAAAGTCTAATCTAG
This sequence comes from Thera britannica, assembly GCA_939531255.2. Taxonomy (NCBI): domain Eukaryota; kingdom Metazoa; phylum Arthropoda; class Insecta; order Lepidoptera; family Geometridae; genus Thera; species Thera britannica. The sequence goes on along the minus strand of OW618034.2, from coordinate 13,168,962 downwards.
GCTAGACCACTGCTGCTATGGCTAAGCCAAAATGCGTTATATTATGGACTAAAAGGGGCTAAGTTATATGTATCTACCGTGCTACCGTTGGGGAATAAAGGTTCTCGAATGGCGACCACGAACTGGAAAACGAAGCGTAGGGCGCCCACCCACCAGATGGACCGACGACATTGTTAGGATCGCGGGAAGTCGATGGATGGAAAGAACTCAGAATCGTTCTTCCTGGAAATGTGTAGGGGAGGCCTATGTCCAGAAGTGGACTTCTTCAGGCTGATAATGATGATGATGATGATGACCGTGCTACAGGTACTTTAGTTAGCTAGGTAGTAGGCACCTGTATGTAGGAAGTAAGCTTCAAGCTTATTTCCTTAATCTTCTTCTTCTTCTTATCGTGTGGTGAAAGGATTCGAAGAGAGCGCCTTGGATAGGCTCCTTTCGTGCACTCGACACATTTCGAATTTTGAGATTCTACGACATGCTGATTTCCTCAAGATGTTTTCCTTCACCGTTTGAGAGAACTGGCATAGTGCACATACATTTCTCGACAGAAGAACGTTTTACGATTATTGAAATAGGCCAAGGGAACATGAATACATATACTTTTATCCTGGTTCCTTTATCAAGGTTGTTTGACTTACCATTTATAATTATTAGCACACGTTCACATAAGGCTTAGTAATAAAATACACTGAATACAAACATTGAACTAGTATTTTTGATAAGGACTGATAGTAAAATCGATTTAACATACCCATTCGCTATACCCTCACTACACAAACATAATATGCTATTCTAAGACTGTGACGGAATATTTAAGTTATTTATTATTCAGAAGACTAGGTAACCCAGGTAATGTTAAATAAAATCGATTTTTGTGTATCATTCAGGAAAAATCATCGATAAATCATTCATCTCATTGGAAACCGTCGTTCATTCTGCTAATACGATTAGTAAAATGCTCACAATTTGAGAAGTCCCCCACCCGTAAAAAATTATCAATTTGTAAAAGTAACACAACAAACAATAGATACATACTACTGGCGTTTTTTAAACAAATGATACATACATCTGTATTAGATTTCATAAACATGGCAAATTGACTTCTAAAATTAGAAAATCAACTATCGAATTGGATGTATTCAAGTTTAGAGTGTCCATAATTTGAGAATAATGTGTAGATACCGTAGGTATTCTTAATTTATTAGTACTATAGCCTTTCAATAGTAAACTCCCTTGACCGTTGATTAGCTCTGAAGCAACCGCACCTGTGCACTTCAATTATACGCCTAGAACAAAATGATAAATCTTCAGGTAATGTTCCGAATAACTACCGTCAAAGTGATAAAACACGATGCTCGTGCCAAAAACCAATTAATCGTGACCCGAACGATCTGCCTCTTGTTATGATGCTAGAGCTCATCGCGAAATGGATGAACATTCACACTCCAATTGGTGACCCCTGCAGCAAGCAGTTTACTTGAAGAGAGTAGAAAAGTACAGGGGGCAGTTGTGGCGGCTCGCTTTCCAATCAAGGTTCTTATCCAGTCAGTACCAATGAGTTTTTCTGTTGAAAAATTTGTGCCCACTATTTCAATCATCAGCCTGAAACAGTCTACTGCTAGAAATAGGCCTCCCCTACACATTTCCAGGAAGAACGATTCTGAGCTCTTTCCATCCATCGACTTACCGAGATCTTTTCAATGTCGTCTGTCCATCTGGTGGGTGGGCGCCCTACGCTTCGTCTTCTGGTTCGTGGTCGCCATTCGAGAACCTTTATTTCCCAACGATTGTCGATTCTTCGAGCTATATGGCCACTTCAACTCACTAACTCTACGAGCTATGTCGGTGACCTTGGTTCTTCTACGGATATCCTCAATTCTGATTCTATCACGTAGTGAAACTCCCAGCATAGCTCTCTCCATAGCTCGTTGCGCGATTTTGAGCTTGTGCACGAGGCCAATAGTACTATTTCAATATGTATTCTCAAACGGTGAAGGTTTTCAAAAAACATGTGTTGAGTGCAGTGCCTCTCTAAAACGCACTTAATCCTTTCACCACACCACACACTAACACTATTTTTATGAACAACGGGATCATACTGGTGCAACTGTGCTGAAAAATATCGGGAGTCAAAGTCACAAAATTAAATCATGGTAAATATCCAGTTGTTCATAAAAACAGTATAAGAATGCAACTGTCTCTGCACATTATAATAAAGTATTGCATTATACTACAGAGCCGTCCACATACACCAAAGATCTTTATTGAAGTTGGTTAAACATGTCTTTCAAATATCGTAAAAGCTATAACTTTTGAAAGCTAAAACGCAAAATTGTTCAAGGCTTAGCTCAACTACGGACAATCTCGTCTCTACCATACCTTATACCTTTTTATGACTTGAATGCTTACCAAAGGTTTATTGCCGTAACCTTGCGCACATCCAGATCGCCTGTGATGGCGATTAGTGTATTGCTGTCAAAGTTTGCGTCTATGTGTTCGCAATGGCTATCGCAGATTGCCCAGATAAGCACAAGGCTTTATAGTATCGGAATGAGTTATTCTGCAAAATATGAGCACTATTGGCTGTAACAAAACATGTTGACCACCTAAGAAGGTATTTAACTAAGTATTCATACTGCAAGTTAGGTACTACCCTACGCGGTTTTTACGACCATTCATAGAACTCTTAAAAAAAATGGTCACAGCATGTCAGAAGACGCGTGTTAGCAATATTAATAACCCGGATTTGGTCCTATTGTCACCTATACGTGACCCTGGGCCGAGTTATTCACACCGACACTATTCGTTCCATCCATACCAACTTATAAACGCTAAAAATCCAATATATATTTCTGTAAACGAAATCTGCGTGTACCTATCGTTTTAATTACTAGCCTACTCTATCAATATTGTTGGTTGGACGAGTATTCAGTGATTTAATTACCAGGACGATTCGGAGACCTCTCCAACCACCAATTTTCCGAGATCTTTAAAACGACTTCAGCAGTCCATCGTTCGGGTTGACTGAATTATGACCTGAAACTGAATCTTCTCCGGAATAGAGATTCTCGAATGACGGAAGCCGGATCTAGTACGTAAGCTACCATAGAAATACAATAGAATCCGGATATAACGACCTTCAAGGGACCAAAGCCTGAAAAAAAATCCTTTCACCCGCTACACTGGTTTGAAAGAACTAGTAACCGACTTGAAGAAAAAGAAGGAATAATCAAGTAATAAAAAAGCAGCCAAGTGCGAGTCGGACTCGCCCATGAAGGGTTCCGTAGCATCAATTAACATAATATAAAGGTTTATGTAGTTCGTCGAAAGGTAAATTGCGGTTTACGATATATGACGTATAAAAAAAAAACTACTGACTAGATCTCGCTCAAACCAAATATCGTTGGAAGTTTGCATAGTAATGTACAACATATATTTTTTTTGGATTTATCATTCTCTTATTTTAGAAGTTAGAGGGGGGGGGACCAACTTTTTTCCACTTTGGAAGTGTCTCTCGCGCAAACTATTCAGTTTAGAAAAAAACGACATTAGAAACCTCAACATCATTTTTGAAGACCTATCCATAAATACGCCACACGTATGGATTCGATGAAAAAAAAAAATTTGAGTTTCAGTTTCAAGTATGGGGACCCCCAAAATTTATAGTTTTTTTTCTATTTTTGTGTAAAAACCTTAATGCGGCTCACAGAATACATATATTCACCAAGTTTCATCAGTCTAGCTCTTATGGTTTCGGAGAAAAATGGCTGTGACACGGCCGGACAGACAGACAGACAGACATGACGAATCTATAAGGGTTCCGTTTTTGCCATTTGGCTACGGAACCCTAAAAACGGCACGGATGAAAAGATGTGATACTAAAAAGATTCGAGTATGTAGTTCTACGAATACTCCGGACCGTATTTTTACGGGTTCAGATCGGATTTGGATCGAACGTATATAGTGATAACCCACTCTTATGCTTCGTCTTCCGATTATGAAAGTTACAGATAAAACTTAGTTCCCTCTAGAGATGGACGCCTTTATGTGCTCTTTCAAATTTCTCACTTGTTATCAATAAGACGTGTGTTGACTTTACCAGCATAACAAACCGTTAAAATTCTTTAAACATGGAAACGAAATGGTAATATGAAAGAATGAAAGTGAAAATGTTGCATAAACCTACTCCATAAGAGGTGTAGGCGGCTGTCACCATGCTAGTACTGGGTCATCTTTCATAACATTAGCATAGGGTATGTGGACATATTCTTTGGTTCTCTTCAAATAAAGTTAAACAACATTCAGTTTTTCTTCTTCCCGTTTTAAGGTTGAACCCCGTTCAACCAATCTCGTTTTAAAATTGCTGAACTAAATTCAGCAATTTCGGTATATTTTATGACTCTCTATCTGTTTAGTTTCGGTATCTTTATAAGTATACGAGTTACATAAGATGATAGCAACCTTCTCTTTCATTTGGCTCATGTAGCTTATACGTATCTTCTTCTTTTAACCGTAAATTTTTATTCGAATAAGTTTTTAAAGGAACTGTCGTGTTGTGTAAGTTCTCACCAGTTTTCATCAAGACCTTTTCCTCGTTCACTTTATTTAATTTTAGTCTATTGTCCATCTCAAATTGTTGCCTGTTCTTCTAGGCTTGGTTGCGTGGAACTGGCACCTAGACTCACCTAGCTTTGAGACGTTTTAGAGTAATCCTTGTGATACTGCTGAATTACATAACAATACATTTTTGATATTTGATGTAATAAGTCTAGTTTACGTCACTAGGGTTTGTTATGTCATAATTACTCGCAGTTTTACAAACTGCAATATAATCAAAGATAGTAACAACCATGTTATCAGTGTGTCTACAATTGCTTGATAGCATGGTACTACTACTTTTTACATTCTACACAGTAGTAACAATATCTACCTTAGTTCCTAAAAACATGAGTTTATCATCATCTAGCTAGGTGATATCATCCGATAGTGTTATCAGACTGACACAATACCACCCAGTCACCTACATTCCGCTTCGTTATAGAATTTGATAAGGTATAAGGAAATGCCGGAGCAAATTATGCTGGAATGTGTTGAAATAACAGTATTATAACATTTTGGACGGTTTATCAAATCTTGTTTAGTTTCGCATATTTTTTGCTGATATTTTTTAGATTTTTAATTTATTCTTCATGGTATGTTTACCTCCTCATTTTCTCTCTCTTGATTATGAATGAGTATAATCCAAGTTTCATACAAATCCTTTCTGCCGTTACGGAGATAATTAAGTTTTAAATTTAATTTTGAGTTTAAGTTAGTTTTAAGTTGAAATTCCGCACACAAATGTATTTTGTTTTATTTTGGAATTATGAATACGAACAAGTGGGCCAACAGTTTGGTTAGAAACAGCGATAATTAATAATAGTATAGGATCCCGCTATAGAAGGACCTTCACCGAGCTGGTTATTTAATGAAACGTATTTTATATTTAATTAAACATGCCAATAAATATATTCTATATGGGTTGCCTATCAAATTTCAGTCCAGGATATGATTAATTAATAATTAAAAAAAAATGTTTTTTTAACTTTCCACTGGTTTGTTTATTAGACAAATTCTATACCAATCGACAGTCATTACATACATAACATACAGACGTGCAAATGATAAGTATCGTAACAGTTCCGCACCAAACGACAGATAAAAAATATCTGACGCTGAAGTATCTAGTGATAAATAATATGAAAACACAATCATGTATCTAAGTAAGTAAAGTAAACGATGTGAAAATAAATTTAAGGTAAAATAAACCTCAATTAAATTCTTCATAAAACAAAAAAAAACATAGATACAAGTAAAATAGTACTTTTCTCGCGCTGAAGTGCTCACTGGTTTTTTTAATTTAACAGTTTTTAATTTTGCAAGCTTGTTCGAAATTTAAATAAAACTGTTGGTAAGTTACCTCCTTGGTTGCCATATTTTAAAGTAAAAGATTGTTCCGTTTTTAAATTACATGTCAGATGTGTTTACTTTAGTAATAATATCTGGCCGCTAAATACGACAGTAATGAATTTCATACAACTATTGCCGGGCGCTGTTCGAATGTTTTTGGCCAGTACTGCAATTTCGATTTATCTCGAAGAAGGTTGTCAAAATAATGTTTAAATTTCAGAGCATGTTTAACCTTGCTAAGCCTTATTTTTACCTATTACCTATTAGTTCTGGCCTTGTATCTAGGTTACATAAGTTGCCTTAATACGTGTCTCATGCAATAGTACGGTCCAGACTGACGTCACCGCACAATTATGAGCAGATAGGCGAGTTTTCACGTGCTGTGTCCTAGTTAGCAGAGATAATACGGTGACTCTACAACACAGGTGGACGCCCACGAGTTTTCATTTTCATAAAGTTTCATCTCAACAAATGAAAAGTCGTGTGTCAAGCGTCTTTTTGTCTCATCGTAGGTTCGTTCGATTTTTCTGATTGTTATTTTAAACATTAATTATCTAATCCGCTTATAAGAAGAAGGTTATGGTATGATTTGATCTAGGTATAACTGTTTTAAAGTTAAGTACTACTCTATAACCTATTTTAATATATACTATGAGTAACTTAAGGGTATCTTCTAAAGTAATATTATAGGAGTGTAGGTTAACATATATCCTTATAACACCGTTCATATAATTATGTATACTTACGATTTGTTGAAGGTGGCGTAGCGTACAGTGTGAATTTTCTTGAATATGTTTCTGAAACAAAAATATTAATTTTAAATAAGTATTGTTTTTTTTATAGAGTCTATGTCGAACATGACATCAGGTAATAAAAACTTTCTAAATAAAAAAACGAAGTGTTTTTTAACAAAGGGAATCTACACATGGAACATGATTATAAGCTATCATAATAGGTATATACTTATTATAATGATCCTTTTCTAATTTTCAACTACCCTCTAATTTAAAAAAAATACGGTTAACCACTTCCGGCTCGTTATTTTAGAAATTAAAACCTCAATTATATTCACGCACATTTTACCTAACCACCAACCCCCGCTATATGTTTAGGCTTTTTTATAGTAATAAGTTTGTGAATTAGATTTTTGATATTTTTGTTGAAAGCATAGTTGTTTTATTCAGTTCTGTGGTTTAATTTCTGTCGTAGAGTCCGCGCAAGATAACCCTGCGCCTGACTGGAAATAATCTCAAATAGCAGTAGGTAAGTATACATAATAAGCATCGATGTAGACCTAATATTATTTTAATAACTTTAATTTTTTTAAATGTAAATACGTATCTTCAAATTCATGTTAATTTCTTTATAAATAGAACTTCTTTATAAATGCTGATGTAATGACGTCATCAATTGACAAATATTAGAAGCTAATAACCAAAATTTTATTGGCCGTGAACTTGTCTAAAACAAGATTAGGGTTGGCAACAAAAGCCAGAACAATATTTGCTAATAAAAAAATACTTACAATGAAGTGTGTACAAAAAATATAGGTATGCAAATATTTATTTCACTTCATTTTATACATATGAAACAATTGATGTAAAAAGAACTTAGGTTGAAAGAACCTAACCGAAGTAAAAAGTGTATTCCGTCATTTGCCATAAGCATTTTTACATAATATTTTATCCTCAAAAAATATATTATTTAGATGCAAAAATCTTTGCCAACCCTAATCCCAATAATCGTGTATCGTTGACGTAGTAGGCATAATACCGAAACGCGAAATCTCAGGTCATTGAACCCGTTTTGCATATAAAAAGTTTTTATTGCCCTTGAACGGCTATAAATTATTCGATCGATAATATACCTAGTTACTATAGATAGGTATTATTGATATTACGACTTTATGAGGCTATCGAAAACGAAATAGTCAGGTATTAGAGTTTTATCACCTTTTAACGTCTTGGAGACCTGATTGGTATACTGATTTGGACCAGTTAAGCAATCTTTAGGTAACTATTTTTATGAACATCGGGATATTTACCTGCACTCATTGAATTTTGTGAGTTTTGACTTCTGATATTTCGGCACAGTTGTATGCACCATGATCACGGGTTGTAAAAATACAAAAAAAGTAAAATAGTGTTAAATCCATGATAGTTTCAGAAGTTAATTCTCTAGATCGATTGCCAAGGTTTGGATAATTAGTTCAATACGTTGTTTGTAAAGCAACATTGCTGTGTTTCGGTTTAAAGGGTGAGGGTGCCGGTGTCACTGGCACGTGAGGCTGGCACGTGAGGCTGTAGGCCTACCATGAGCTCTGCCTGGCTTTGTCTCTGGTTCTGGTTTAGAGTTGTGTGAGTGTTGACTAAAGAAATCCTACGTCAAAACGTCACACACACAGTATAATGCACTTCTTCTTATCGTGTCACTGATTCTTTCGAACCAAGTGTGGTGAAAGGATTTTAAGTGCGCCTCAAAGAGCGCTTCGATTTCGTGCACTTGACACATATTTTCGAACTATTTATGTTCTACGATATGCCGGGTTTCCTACTGATCATCTTATGCTTCAAGTTTATGGAGGCAGGGCAGTGTGTAGTATAATAGCAAAATATTTAATCTATCTGTGATCACTTCCTGTAAGCCATGGCTTTAATTATTTCTAATCAACGTAAACCACAAAATAAATAAAAGTAAACATGGTTGCAGCCAGCGTGCTTGTTTGCTTACTTGATTGGCTAGAAGCGCAATTTTATCGTGTGTGTAATCAATTCCCTAGCGTGTAGTGCTAGAGCTGATGGCAATATCTTACATCAAGCATAAAATGACTCAGGCATAACAGTTTCTTGTTTATAGGCTTGGTCACGTTGAAATGGCGCCTATAGATTCACCTTATTTGTTTTATTTTACTTTTTTATTTTATTTATTTACTTTACTTTGACTTTGACTGCAATGCGTAGATAGTAGGTACAATGAAGTAATCATCAGAATACACTAGTTTTAAGAAGCTCAGATAGGCTCATGGTTAAAGAAACTTTACGCAAATGCCCAGGGTTGGCTTTACTATCATATAGGAGCTCTATCGGTCAGATTAAAATATTTTGATCTCGGTTTAAGACTTGCATGCGGATTATTTTCATTTGAGATGAAAATATTCCGCAATATTCCGCTACTCTGAGATAGCAAAACTCAACCTTAGAAAAAATAATTATCAAGATGGCGTACTTTGGTTGTGAGAAAGTTTTTTGTAAAAATATTGGCTAAAATATGCGGATATTTGTGCGGTGGTCTCTTACTCAACAATGTCCTGGTTTACACTGTAATTTGGATCCAGCTGCACGCAACTGCTCGAGGGTATAATGTTCATTCCTTCCTATTTGCAAGTACCGTTACGTTCCTTTTAGAGAAACACTATAATGTATTAGGGGCATGATAAACGTGAAAAAGGTATGCGCAATAACAGTGCTCTGAAATTCTCAATTGCTGTATTTTTCTGTGTCGTGACACACTTTTTAACTCCTGCGAATTTTATCTTTATTCAATCTGTTTCTGTTCTATTTGTTCCAAATAAATGAATTTGTATTTTTGTATTTTTTTAATGTTATGTTTGTACGAGTATCTTAAAGGTTTATACTTCCAGCTTGGTATGTACCATACAAACTCCATCAAAATCGGTTCGGCAGATTGGCAATAAAGCCAGTTTTTCAAGTTTTTTAATCTCATTCGATACTTTCATTCATCTATTCTTGTTATTTTACTTTCAAGACGGAAACACTCAGACATTAAAATTTGTTTCCTGTTTTGCGTGGGCAGAACTTATTGTAGTGTCTATTACGATAATTATGCGCATCGGGCGCCTCTTCAACAGACCGTGGTCACACAGAAAACTGGGTTGCCGGCTGGAAATAAAATAAGTAGGTAACTAATTTGTAGCCTTTGAGCGGAAGAGCGGCCTAGAGTGGAAGCCTTTTTTCATCAATTATTGCTTGTTGTTATATTTTTTGTGTGTATCATGTTTTGTAACGCAAAATAAGTAGTTTCTATTTCAATTTCAAGTCCACATTTAAACAAAACACTGATCCTTATCCTTACTCTGGTGGTGGATGACTTAAACTGCGTTTAAAGCCGTTTCATGTCCACGTGACGCAGGTTAAGTAAACCTGGTTCAGGCATGGACATAGTCTATGGTAACCTGTTTACAAGCTAAATGCAATGATTATTAGCAATTATGCGCACTCTTCCTACGCAAAAACCTGCTTTGTATTCTGAAGCGTGCTCGGGCGGCAAAAAATTGGTTTACATAGAGTTCAATAAAACCCCATTGAAGTGTCTATTTGGTCGCATTTTTTGCACAAACCGTTATGGTATTGTCACTGTTCAGTTTGACTAGGCACGATTTGAATATGGAATTCGCTCAAGTGACTCCGTCGCATAAAGACTTAGAAACTCTTTGCTAGCGGGTTTCCTTCGTGATTTTCATCCAAAGACATTAAAACTTCTTGCTGATGTGTTGTAACCTCTTTGTTGTCATCATAGTTTTTCTTTTTGGTGAGTTTCACCGCCGTTTTGTTCATTGGCGATTCACGATGATTAGTTTTCAGCATAGACTTTGAAACTCGTTGTTGGTTACACCACTGGTTTTAAAGAACCACGACACGGTAAGAAGAATGCTCTAAACTGGCAATTGACCTATATAAACGTGTCTGGTCCAGTGTCTACAACATTAGGTTTAATTTTAGCTACAAAACACTAATTGAAATAGCCGTACCGATGTCTCAATTGTGTTTCTGTCTAGACTAAAGCTAATGCCTGACACCTTTTAGCGGCTCGCTAAAAGTCTCTTGTCACTGTCACTTTCATGTCAACAAATAGAGATGGCAACAGACTTATCGTTCTGTTAAGCTAAATGACTGCTATAGGACCACTAAGATGACTGCCTTTATAGCTCAATTGCTAGTAGCTCTGCCTTCTGCGCTAGAGGGTGTGGGTTCGATCCCCACAGAGCACAAGTATTTGGTAGTGAACACAGATGTTTGTTCTCTGTCTGGGTGTTCTATTGCATTCTTAGTTAATGTTTATACCTAAGCATTATATCTGCAACCTGGTTTCCATCGTACAAGCCCTACTTAGGGTGGTGCTGTGTGAATTGTCCAAAATATTTATTTATTTAAGTATTTACTTAACCTGCTAGGTATTTAAAACTTGCTGGAAAAAAAGCGACCATTATTCTGATTTATCGTCGAGTTGTAACACAATCTCAGAGCTTAGGGCTTAAAATGAGCGCTGTTGAGTGGTAATGCCTAAGCTGACAGGCTGATAAGCTTCGAGCGTTTGCCAGATTGCCTTCTTGGCGGTGAGGCTTTACATACACTCCACATTGCAATCATATTGCAATATGATACAGCGTAAAGCGATAAAGAGAAATGAACGATCATCGGTCCGAAAAAGGGAACATCTGCTGCAAATTCTTGGGCGACCAAAAGAATAAGCAAATCTATGGAGAGACCTATGACCAAGCAGTGAACTTCTTCAAGCTGACCTTTCGTTCCAACCAGGATTTCAAGTATTAAAGCATCATCATCATTGACATGCTAGGTATACATTTATTTGCGATACGTCCCGGGAACCCTGTAGATACATTAATATAGTTCCCATTTCCAAGACGATTTTGAACAATTTTTATGTTTTTTATATTACATGCCGGCTGGTCGAACGCGTATAAGAAAACTCAAATACCTAGCTACTACACACCTACCTACTACAAAATTATGAAAGTCAGCCCACTGGACAAATACCTTTCAAAATCATAATTTCAATTTTGCTATCAGTTATGACTCTTACACTGTAAGCAGTTGTATTTTATCTGCTGAACTTTAAGCTGATGGTCTCTTAAGTTATAATGATCAACATTATAAAGGGCAATGTACTTTAAATAAGTAGTGGTATCCGGTTTTCGGAAGAGATGACATCACTAGGGAAACATTAGCGCGTGCGCAGGATGGAAAATAATGGAATAATCTTATCAAATTAGTGTATTGTCATCGGTCCTCGATAAATCTACAAAATTTTAATGAAATCTGGCCGTTTAAAGTGGGTTGAAATCGCGCCCTAAAAGGAGTCAGTTACAAACATACAGACATACAAGTGAAGCTATAATATACAGCGTCTAAAAAGAAAGAAAATGCGTCATGTAACGAGAAGAGTGCTAGATAATGAATGTGGATGGGTATAGAAGTAGAGTTGGGCCAAAGAAAAGATGGATGGTTGTTTGAAGGATGACATGGGTAAGAAAGGAGTGACTGCTAAAATTACGGCTAATAGAGAAGAGTGGAGAACGAAAGCCTGTTGGATGTGAATAAGGACAAAAAAATGATGATGAAATAAAGGAGCCTGAATAATTTAACTTTTTGAAAGTAAATATACCTAAGCCCAAAATAACCTTTGCCCTTTCAAAAGTGGATTACACGGCTCTCATGATTGCTCGCAATCGGTTTGAAAGTGTTACCTTTCTGTAACTGCTCAATAAATTTTAAGTTACGTTTCGTTGCCTTGTTTTCCTGAAAACTATTTAATGACGGCCGTAAAATAATATTTGTGGTAAGCCTAGTGGTAACCATTCTTTGGCCACAATCTCATAAGCGACGATGTAGCCGACGATGGAGCAGAATGGTTTAGAAGACATATATTTACCTACTCCTGCCTTGAAGACGCCCAGATTCCAGTGGTTAATTACGTACTCAATTGAAAGATTTCTGAGCTTTTCTAGATTATACTAGAGTTTTTCAAATCTAATTGGGTCTTCATCTTTTAGGCTAGTATAATCAGGTGAGGTTACGGTTGAGCGTTAGCCTATAAATAGTTTAAAAAAAACTGTTGACTCTGTTTATTCGCAATAAGACCACCAATATTTATTTAATTTTTTTATTGAATAGTTAAGTATCGGAAATGTCAAGAGGCAACTAATGACGGTTGCCGCTTTTTCAAAAACCGTGGCTTTAAGATTTATTTCCAAGGATTGGTTAAGAAATGTCTTGTAATCTGATCGGGTGCACAGCTGTTTAATTAAATCGCATTTAAATTGACGGCCGTTTTTAAATCGATATTTACTTTCTTTTATAGGATTTATACAACTGAGAAAGGATATGTTACGTCATAACATAGTTTTTGGCAGTCTCGAGCTCTTCAAGCATACATTTGAGTTAAACAATTGTATTATAATTTGATTGGTCGATTAGCGATCCGTGAAACCAGCCCTAAACTATTAATGCATCACCCGAAAGATGATGCAAAAGAAATCTGACAGCTAATTGATTCTATATCTGTGGTCTACACATACATTTTGAACCACGTGTAGACCACCGATCGGGAATTCAGTTATTGTTTTACCTATCATTCGAAATGATCTCATACGATTACGAAACATCAAACAATGCCTTAAACAGCCTCACAAGAAGTGGCCACACTAAAGTCTAAACTAAACGCTTGACTTTGATTGACACAAACTTAGATGAATGAATAACTCAATCAAACATTCATTCGTTCAGTATTTAGGGTTGGCAACAAAATAAACGTGTGTTTGATTAGGCAAACAGGTGAATAATTTTAACATCTCTATCTCTGTCTAGAGAATGCTCTCTAGCATAAAGTTCGCTTATGTACGATGCAATTTTTGTTTTAGTGCAATAAAGAATGTTCTATCTGTCTATCTATCTCTTATTTAACGAGTAACCCCCATAATCATAATGCTTGCCACTTTTTCACTAAAAGTCTCTTGTCACTGTCATTTTTATGCAAACAAATACAGATGGCAACAGACTTAGCGGCCTTCTAAGCTAAATAATTGCTATAGGACCATAAAGAATATGGCAGTAGGTAAATATTTAAATAAAATATGTTTTTTTTTTAAGATTCAAAAGAGATTCGTATAGATTACCACTGCAAGCAAGCTACAGTGATCTATGTAATTTTACTGTTTTTTAGGGTTCCGTAGCCAAATGGCAAAAACGGAACCCTTATAGATTCGTCATGTCTGTCTGTCTGTCTGTCTGTCTGTCTGTCTGTCTGTCTGTCTGTCTGTCTGTCCGGCCGTGTCACAGCCATTTTTCTCCAAAACCATAAGAGCTAAACTAATGAAACTTGGTGAGTAGATGTGTTCTGTAAACCGCATTAAGGTTTTTACACAAAAATAGAAAAAAAACTATAAATTTTGGGGGTCCCCATACTTGAAACTGAAACTCAAAAAAATTTTTTTCATCGAACCCGTACGTGTGAGGTATCTATGGATAGGTCTTCAAAAATTATGTTGAGGTTTCTAATATCGTTTTTTTCTAAAACTATAAATTTTGGGGGTCCCCATACTTGAAACTGAAACTCAAAAATTTTTTTTTCATAGAACCCATACGTGTGGGGTATCTATGGATAGGTCTTCAAAAATGATGTTGAGGTTTCTAATATCGTTTTTTTCTAAACTGAATAGTTTGCGCGAGAGACACTTCCAAAGTGGAAAAAAGTTGGTCCCCCCCCCTCTAACTTCTAAAATAAGAGAATGATAAATCTAAAAAAAATATATGTTGTACATTACTATGCAAACTTCCAACGATTTTTGGTTTGAACGAGATCTAGTTAGTAGTTTTTTTTTTATACGTCATAAATCGTAAACCGCAATTTACCTTTCGACGAACTACAAAAACCTTTTTATTATGTTAATTGATGCTACGGAACCCTTCATGGGCGAGTCCGACTCGCACTTGGCTGCTTTTTTTACTTTTGGTAGCTTAGCATTGATTCTTTTTTTTGTCTTCTTTTTAGGGTTCCGTAGCCAAATGGCAAAAACGGAACCCATATAGATTCGTCATGTCTGTCTGTCTGTCTGTCTGTCTGTCTGTCCGGCCGTGTCACAGCCATTTTTCTCCGAAACCATAAAAGCTAGACTGATGAAAGTTGGTGAGTAGATGTATTCTGTGAACCGCATTAAGGTTTTTACACAAAAATAGAAAAAAAACTATAAATTTTGGGGGTCCCCATACTTGAAACTGAAACTCAAAAAAATTTTTTTCATTGAACCCATACGTGTGGGGTATCTATGAATAGGTCTTCAAAAATGATGTTGAGGTTTTTAATATAGTTTTTTTCTAAACTGAATAGTTTGCGCGAGAGACACTTCCAAAGTGGAAAAAAGTTGGTCCCCCCCCCCTCTAACTTCTAAAGTAAGAGAATGATAATACTAAAAAAAATATATGTTGCACATTACTATGTAAACTTTCAACGATATTTGGTTTGAACGAGATCTAGTCAGTAGTATGTTTTTTATACGTCATAAACGGAAACTCAAAAAAATATTTTTCATCGAACCCATACGTGTGGGGTGTTTATGAATAGGTCTTCAAAAATGATGTTGAGGTTTCTAATATAGTTTTTTTCTAAACTGAATAGTTTGCGCGAGAGACACTTCCAAAGTGGAAAAAAGTTGGTCCCCCCCCCTCTAACTTCTAAAGTAAGAGAATGATAATACTAAAAAAAATATATGTTGTACATTACTATGTAAACTTTCAACGATATTTGGTTTGAACGAGATCTAGTCAGTAGTTTTTTTTTTATACGTCATAAACCGTA
The DNA here is from genome assembly GCA_939531255.2 of Thera britannica. NCBI lineage: Eukaryota > Metazoa > Arthropoda > Insecta > Lepidoptera > Geometridae > Thera > Thera britannica. The sequence goes on along the minus strand of OW618034.2, from coordinate 13,153,401 downwards.
AACCGCAATTTACCTTTCAACGAACTACAGGAACCTTATTATGTTACATCAAGTAACATTATATAAAGGTTCTTGTAGTTCGTCGTGCTACGGAACCCTTCATGGGCGAGTCCGACTCGCACTTGGCTGCTTTTTTATTGTTGTTAATGATGGAAAGTGAAAATGCAGCCTAAGGTGGAGTGGAGCACGCTTAGCTAAAATACACTTGTTCACTCTTGACTTGAAAATTCCAAGGTTGGAAATAGGAAGTATTAGAATGCTTCCTATCTAGACTTTTAGATTATTTGTATATAATTACTTTTTGATCTTCAACAGGTGCCGACGAGAAGTCCAGCGGCGGACAACCCTAGGTAGAATGAACAATGCCAGTCACTCGAGAGACGCGTCGACATCATTACGTCAGATCATTTTGATTGATCACTTTGCTACGACGTTTTTTTTAACCTGTTTGCTTACTTTATTAGGTTAATCGCTGGTTACGCTTATTAAATTATGGCCTATGAATGAACTTGACATTTTTTATGCGTTAATCATCCGTTATCTAGTGTTTTAGAGCATTTTTTGATAACAGCGCCTACATACCAGATGTTGATGATTAATACATGCGTTACCTTTTGTTCTTTTACTGTGATTATTTTGCTCTTTACCCTAAAAACCCTTGTTAAAATGAAGGTAGGTATACTAAGAACAGATTTTTGAAAAAAAAATAGCCAGTAAATGTGAGACAGGGGTTGAAGTTTGTATGAAAAAAGTACACTCATCAACATTGTCTAGAGATATTCAACATTCTGTTGATTTTTACAAAACCTGAAAATAATTGCTTTAGAAACTAGATATGGCAAGAATTTTTATTTAGTCTTGTTAACTAATAGGTAATAATAAAATACAACTGTTTGATATTATTTATATAAAAAAAAAAGTATATAGGAAGGAAATCTCGAAAAATCTGAAAATCTATTCGAAATGGAACATTCCTAGACAATGTTGATAATATGTGTATATGGCTAAGCATGCTCCATCTTAGGCTGCATCCTCACTTTCCATCAGGTGTGATGGCAGCCAAATGCTTAGCTATCAGTTATAAAAAATAAAAAAAAATATGCGGACGAAGTCAATTTTATGTCATTGTTCCTTTTGTATTGTTAACACTTGTTTATACTATTATTTGTGACGTAAAATAATTAACTTTTCATTTGAAGTTGCGCAGGATTCCACCAGTGTAAAATCTTACAACGGGCACTTGTCTGAGAACTCAGATTGCGTCACAGGTTAAATGCATCGATGCATAAGTACCGTGGCCTGCTTCTGTAGGCCTACCATGAACTCTGTCTGGCTCTGTCTCTGGCTCTGGTTTTGATTCTGTGAGTGTTCACCAGTGCATTATACTGTGTGTGTGACGTAGGATTTATTTAGTCAACACTCACACAGACTCAGAACCAGGCTCTGGCTTTGCTTTTGAGAATGTGTGAGTGTTCACCAGTGCATTATACTGTGTGTGTGCCGTAAGATTTATTTAGTCAACGCTCACACAGACTCAAAACCAGAGACAGAGCCAGACAGAGCTCATGGTAGGCCTACTGTATTTATAAAACACTACAGTTGCATGTGAGCCGACATTAATATTGTGATTAGTCGGCCGAATGCATCTGAAACCGTTTCCTATGGCTGTTTCACAGCAGTATTTGTTAAATAAAATATGTAGTTACAGTTAGATCAAGTTACGCTTTGAATTGCTATTGTATCAAGTTTTGCATGTCAAAGCTAAAGCCTATTCATTCATTCTGTAAAATCAAATTAATTCGACCTTCTTATATCCGCCTACTTTATGGGTGTTATTGATAATCTTGGCGCAACGCTGGAGTAGTTAAATCGTGTTTTGTCACATTTGTTCGAGTTGACAATTGCATGTCAATGCAAGAGACAAAACACGGATCAACTAGTCCAACGCTACGCTAGGATTATTAATAAGACCCTATGCTGGTCGCATTATTAGGAAGATTTGTGAAGTTTAAGTTCGGGGAACTTTTTTTTTAATAAACTTGTTTATTTCAAAAAGTTGAAGTCAAAAATAAGTTTTTTATAAAAATACTAAATCAGCTCATGACACCTTATTTTTTTTATTAAAAGCACCATTAAGATCACTGTGAAACACCTTCCAAACAAGGGTGTCATGTCAGTAGGTACTGTGTACAACACGAACGTCTAACTAGACTCTAGTTAGCTCTAGTTACTAGGGAATAGGCTAAAAAAACAGGTAAAAAAAGTTATGCCATTGTTTTTCCACAATATCTTGTACATTCCTTCTTGCATCATTTTCTGGGTGTGCCAAGGTGCATTGCAAAATCTTTTAACGGGAAGATCGACCTCAATACTACAGGATTTAACTCTATTCTGACACCGTTTGGGTCACGTTGAGTCACGCTTACATTTACAGGCCACTGTCCACCAAACGGAAAACAATTGTAGATTATTTACAAAAAAATCCCCTTTTTAGGGTTCCGTAGCCAAATGGCAAAAACGGAACCCTTATAGATTCGTCATGTCTGTCTGTCTGTCTGTCTGTCTGTCTGTCTGTCTGTCTGTCTGTCTGTCTGTCCGTCCGTATGTCACAGCCATTTTTCTCCGAAACCGTAAGAGCTAGACTGATGAAACTTGGCGAGTAGATGTATTCTGTGAACCGCATTAAGATTTTTACATAAAAATATATAATAAACTATAAATTTCGGGGGTCCCCATACTTGAAACTGAAACTCAAAAAATTTTTTTTCATCGAACCCATACGTGTGGGGTATCTATGAACAGGTCTTCAAAAATGATGTTGAGGTTTCTAATATCGTTTTTTTCTAAACTGAATAGTTTGCGCGAGAGAAACTTCCAAAGTGGAAAAAAGTTGGTCCCCCCCCCTCTAACTTCTAAAGTAAGAGAATGATAATACTAAAAAAAATATATGTTGTACATTACTATGTAAACTTCCAACGATATTTGGTTTGAACGAGATCTAGTCAGTAGTTTTTTTTTTATACGTCATAAACCGTAAACCGCAATTTACCTTTCGACGAACTACTAGAACCTTATTATGTTACATCAAGTAACATTATATAAAGGTTCTTGTAGTTCGTCGTGCTACGGAACCCTTCATGGGCGAGTCCGACTCGCACTTGGCTGCTTTTTCGCATTTAGTTTGATTCGAGAAAAAATAAATCCTCACGACCACCCAACCACGGAAAATACATATGCTTATTCAGGAACGCGTTTTGGCGTGGATAAGGTCATACGGTTTATTAAAGTAGGCATTACATTTTATCATTGGTTAAATAAACAATTGGTTAGTGCGATGGTGGACTTTGGTGATATTCTGTATTCACCATGCATGCTTTATTCTGCCCTCATGGAGTAATGTGCGGAATTTAAAATTAACTTTGAAATTGTTTCTACGAAAAACACAAAAGCATATTATGCCTCGTATTCCAAAACAGAAAAAAATGAATTAGCGGAATAAATGAATGAGCTTTGAAATGACGAGGCACGGAATACCGATACAAGGTCACATTTTACGGCAGTTTTTCGTGGAGAAGTACTTCAATTGATATTTGCTTGAATTTCGAGCATTGCTTAGAATCTTGCTTGTTATAGGCGATGGTTACCACTAAACATCAGATGGGATATGCTTGACCCATCAGCTATTTGTGAAAAAAAACTCTAGTATCAGCCACCCATCCATCGGGCAGTGGGCGCCCTAAGCGCGGCCCTGAGGGAGGACCAGACCAGCGTTAGTTGCTAGCCAACTAACTTCACGCTGAGTCAGGGACCGTTTTGCAGCTCTTGGCTCATTATCTCTCTTGTAAGCATGATGTACCTTAAACTGCTAAGCGTCTGCAAATAAAAATAGTTTCTTTCTTCAATGCTTTTATTTTTACAGGAATTATACCACTCTGTGACTAAAAAGCAGCCAAGTGCGAGTCGGACTCGCCCATGAAGGGTTCCGTAGCACGACGAACTACAAAAACCTTTATATTATGTTACTTGATGTAACATAATAAGGTTCTTGTAGTTCGTCGAAAGGTAAATTGCGGTTTACGGTTTATGACGTATAAAAAAAAAACTACTGACTAGATTTCGTTCAAACCAAATATCGTTGGAAGTTTGCGTAGTAATGTACAACATATATTTTTTTTAGTTTTATCATTCTCTTACTTTAGAAGTTAGGGGGGGGGGGACCAACTTTTTTCCACTTTGGAAGTGTCTCTCGCGCAAACTATTCAGTTTAGAAAAAAACGATATTAGAAACCTCAACATCATTTTTAAAGACCTATTCATAGATACCCCACACGTATGGGTTCAATAAAAAAAATTTTTTTGAGTTTCAGTTTCAAGTATGGGGACCCCCGAAATTTATAGTTTTTTTTTTATTTTTATGTAAAAAACTTAATGCGGTTCACAGAATACATCTACTCGCCAAGTTTCATCAGTCTAGCTCTTACGGTTTCGGAGAAAAATGGCTGTGACATACGGACGGACGGACAGACAGACAGACAGACAGACAGACAGACATGACGAATCTATAAGGGTTCCGTTTTTGCCATTTGGCTACGGAACCCTAAAAATGAACCATGGAGCAAAACAGTCTAAAAGATTTCATTATTCAGTCGTGCCTTGAAGAGAATCTGGTTATAATGGCCAAAAAAACTTCTACAATAAAACAAGCTTTTTGCTTGCTTGGATTTATCAATAAAACGGATTTGCTAATCGAATAGTGGATGAAGAAAAAAGATTCAATTGAATTCGGATCAATTTTGTGACGATAAATCGTTTAAAGATGACTCATCTATTAGAAGGCAATTTATTTTGTTTTTATGAGCTATTCCTCAAATTGGCCATTAAGGTTCTAAAGGAGTAGGTACTTTGCACGATTTGTTTTTTCATTGTTTTCAATTGTTTTCAAATTTTCTATACAGGGTGGACAAAACAAGGACGTCCAAAAAATAAATTAAATTCTTCATTATCCTCATGGGGGTGGTTGTAAACTCGGTCATTGAAGTTAAAAAGACAAAAAGACTAAAACGGCAGATTTCAACCGAATGAGGCTACTAAACTTTGATGTGACAACGTCTTATAATTCGATGGAGCCGGCTGCATGCACGAAAAAACATGACTCATGCGGCGTTACCTCGCTCTGAGGCGTTCCATTTAAGGCTTGAAGTGCAAGCGAGAGCGACAAAGAGGCACAATCGGCCTGCGCATTCGGCAGCGTTCGACATCTGTCTCTCTCCTACTTGAGTGAGCGATGCGTCCACGTGGTCAGCTGTATGACGTTGTCACGGTCAACTTTCGTCAGTAAACCGACTTTACAGACAACCGATTTTTTTTGCACTATGAAGATCTTCCCAAATATACCTACACAAAAAGTAAAGATATCACAGATATTCATAATGCCCGCGTCCTCGTAATACTAGGAATTATTGGCAGTTATGGTTTTTAAAGTGATTTTTAGTAGATAACGAAATGATTTTATATAAAAACCACCATTTGGTAGTTATCAAGCACCTGCGCTACGCGCCCATTGCATAATCGGCAGGGTTGTCACTTGTCACCTAAGCGATCAACGAACGCTGCTGTTTTAGCCAAATATTTTAAAATACCATAATATTAATTTAGATAATACCGTGCCCTTGTAGCTAATGCGGCTACCTTTTTGCCGTCATTGCATGACATTTAAGTTGAATTGTTCCTATAATATATTAATTTTGGTTGGTGCAAAAAAAAACTATTTCTATGCATTCTATTTCTTTTCAAATTTGTTTTACACTTCCAAAGTGGTAACCCCTGTAACTTCTAAACTTATTTTAGAATGATAAATCTAAAACAAAAAATATATGATGACTATGCAAACTTTTTTTTTTTTGAAGGTGCCTTTTAAATAGATAAAAAAACATTAGCATTTCTATGTATGTGACAACCCTAAAGGCATTAAATCTCAGACTAGATACAAAAAAAGGTTTACATTTTTTACACGCCACGTGCGCAAGCGCTCTATTCAATTCTAAAGGATATTGTTAGGTGTAGAACGTGTCAAAATGCTGCCTAAAGTCTAATCATCATCATCATCATTATCAGCCTGAAGAAGTCCACTGCTGGACATAGGCCTCCCCTACACGTTTCCAGGAAGAACGATTCTGAGCCCTTTCCATCCATCGACTTCCCGCGATCTTAACAATGTCGTCGGTCCATCTGGTGGGTGGGCGCCCTACGCTTCGTCTTCCGGTTCGTGGTCGCCATTCGAGAACCTTTATTCCCCAACGGTTGTCAGTTCTTCGAGCTATATGGCCTGCCCATTGCCACTTCAACTTACTAACTCTACGAGCTATGTCGGTGACCTTGGTTCTTCTACGGATATCCTCATTTCTGATTCTATCACGTAGTGAAACTCCCAGCATAGCTCTCTCCATTAGCTCGTTGCGTGACTTTGAGCTTTTGCACGAGGCCAATAGTTAGCGACCACGTCTCAGTTCCATAAGTCATCACTGGCAACACGCACTGATTATAGACTTTTGTCTAAAGTCTAATAATAGCCGGAAAATAAGATGGACTTTAAAGACAGTTGCTAGAGTCCGCACAAGATAACTTTGCGCGGGACGGACGGCAGAAAATGTAAAAAAAACCGCTGACTTTAAACGCTATGCTAGTTTGACTTTCCCATTCATTAGATTGAGAAGACTTTAATCGATATCTGCCATATCTGCTGTCAAAAAAATGCTCTCCTAATAATAGCTGCTCATTCTCTTCTTTTTGAAGAGAGAATGGATGATTTCCTTTAGTAATTCATCAACGACCTCATCGTAAAAGCCTCGACAGCTAAGATATACGGAAAACGTAGAAAAAGTGCGAGGTTGTGAAAAGAAGCAATAAAATAAAATTGCAAAATGATCGAAATCGGCCCGAGAATTAGCCCCCAGCTTACCAAATAGTCAGCAGATATGACAACCTATAGCTATAGCTATTATGAGGATATAATAGGTATGATTTATATGAATCGCACTAAACGTTATTTTTGCAAACACACGTGCATTGCTGTGGGCAACTTTACTTAAACACAGACAATCATAAATTATAGCGAGCATTTGTAATCGCTATACAATTTAGTAATCATTTAAACGGTAAATAAAATGCTTTATTCTAATATAAGAATCAAAGTTCTGACTGACTGACCACCGACATTCAGAGACGAAAGACATACATTAGATTTACAATTCAGCTATTCCATTTTTTTTTACTAACTATAAAATCGGTTGTCTGTAAAGTCGGTTTACTGACGATAGTTGAACGTGACAACGTCATACAGCTCCTGTCCACGCGGACGCATCGCTCACTCAAGTAGGAGAGAGACAGATGTCGAACGCTGCCGAACGCGGAGGCCAATTGTGCCTCTTTGTCGCTCGTTCCGCGCTCTCGCTTGCACTTCAAGCCTTAAATTGAACGTCTCAGAGCGAGGTAACGCCGGATGAGTCAAGTTTTTTCGTGCGTGCAGCCGGCTCCATCGAATTATAAGACGTCACGTCAAAAGAGCTTGAACGATGGGAACCAGATTGCTGATATTGTACACATAATATTATTGTTTTGTAAAAACGTACTTTGAATGCAATATAACACCCAGACAGAGAACAAACAGTGCACTTTTATTTGCATATTTCATGACGTGTCTCTTAGTAAAGTTTAACACTTTGTTCAAAAGTGCATTGGTTTAATTAATATTAGAAAATAACGCGGATGAAGTCGCGAGTTATCGCTAGTTCATTATAATAGTCTAGTCGTTACTAGAATGCATGTATAACACTCACGGATAAAGAATGTTGATAGCATAATGTTCCGCGCCATATTTGTGCTCATAATTTAATCCTTACATGGCCAGCAATCAATAAACAATTAGTTTTATAATGATGAACGTGAACGAAGCTAACGATGCCTGGAAAATTGATTAGAAAAAAATATATTAAGGCGAAGACAACCGTTGATGCACTTTTCGCTCGCACACTTAGAAAGATATAAACTAATTTATCAAAAACCGCGAGTAGTAATCTTGTGTGCAATCCGACTGCACACATTCTAGCAAAAAATAATTTAGTTCCTAACACGTTTTCCTACTTTAAAGTTTACCGTAACGGCTTTCGTATTTACCTAAGTAAACTTTGTACAAAACCAGTATTTATTTTTTATACACACAAAGTAGCTAGGTAATTTAGTAAAAAATATTAATAAACTTCCTTATTTAACTACATAAGTAGCAGAAGTTAAAAAATACCACAAAAGCGTTGCTTGAATACTGTAGATACATGAATTCAGACACCCAAAAACCTGGTAACATCTGTCTTTACCGTTATCTCCGAAAAAATCCGGAACATGTCCTTATAAGTATTCAGTACAGTCAACTGCAAAATCATACACTAAAACTTTTCTGTTTTTAAAATACTGAGATAAACCATAAACTGAGAATTTGTTTCGCTGGTTTATTCTATAGAACATGATGAATTCATTTTTTTTTGTTGTAAAACTATGTTAAAACGCAAAAAAAATACAGAATTGAAGATTTTTGAGGCCAACGAAAGCTTAAGCTTTTAGTAAAAATATGTTAAAATAAAAATAAAATACTTTTAAAACACATTCAGCTTTGTAAACAGTTTTCTCACCGATTGTATCTTACCCAGCAATATGCGTGAATGAAACAGGAATGTTATTAATGAGAGTGGGACAGGTGCTTCGTTTTGATGCGCAAAAGAAATAATTTATACGCAACGACTGCGCTGTGGGCCAAGATATTGAATTATTTTTTAGTTTTACCGAGAATCTGCTTTGATAAGATTATTTTAGTGGAATCAATGGTTAAGAGCATTTATTTTAGATTTGTTGTTTTATTTTGGGTTTTGATTTATAATTTATTGAAAAGATCATGTCGTTCAAAATTTTTCATTCATGTCTTTTAACTGTAGACTACAAAAAAAATGGGCTAATTGTCTGTCATATTAAAAAAAAAACCACCAATATAAAGTGACAAAATAATAAGATAAAGATTAACAATAATATTTTATTGCACTTCGAACCATACCATTAAGTACCTACCTACTAACTTATTAAAGGTACTCAATTGTTTCTCAACAGAAAGAAGAATCGAAAGTGCAATCAACTTTCACCTACCAGTAGCCAATTAACACAATTTAATTTGATAATGAAATCGCCGGTTGCAATTCGATGACTCACGCGCCCGTGTGTAGTGTGATAGTGACGTCATTTTTTGTAGGTCACGGTCTCATCTAGGTCGGACCTATCCCACTTATGAATATTTTATTAATATTTATAGATTAGCGTATCTTAGTGCAACGAGGTTCCACCATTCACCTCAAATAAAACTTTACCTGTTTTAAAAGACTTTTGTGGTGTAAAATTTGAATGGCTCGATTAAAATCGATTTCTATGGTTATAAAGTATGCTTATTTACTAAATACGATTTTGTCGCTAAAATGTTACTTAGTTTATTTTTTCTTTTTATTACATAATTATTATTTTTATGCTACTTGTTGTATGTAATAATTATGTACCATAGGTGTTTTGTGATTTTAATGTAATTTTCATTTTCTTCAAAGAGTTTGTGGAAACGTCCACTGTCCAGACAAAAGTACAAACCTAGATAAAACTATGACTGGTCTGTCAGCTCAGTTGGTAGTGACTCTGTCTTCTGCGCCGTAGGTCGTGGGTTCGAATATTTGTGTGGTGAACGCAGATGTTTTTTCTCTGTCTGCGTGTTATATTTATTGTATTAAAAGGAAAACATCGTGAGGAAACCGGCATATCGTAGAACCTAAAAAGTTCGAAAATATGTGTCAAGTGCACGAAAGGAGCCTCTTTGAGGTGCACTTAAAATCCTTTCACCACACTTGGTTCGAAAGAATCAGTGACACGATAAGAAGAAGAAGATGTATTTACAAACAAAAATATTTAAGTATTATAAAGGCTATCTGGTTCCCATCGTACAAGCTCTGCTTAGTTTGGGGCTAGATACTGTGAGCTATCCACAATATTTAATTATAAACTTAAATTTAGGCCATAAGTCATAATTCAGGTAAATAAGTCTGTAGGGGCACTAAATCTGCCCATAAGATGATATAATTGCCTTTTATAGTTCAGAATATAATTAAAATTCCATGCCATTGAAATCATCAACTCGAAACAAAACACCTTATAAATATTAATAAGCCAAGATGTATCTCTACAGGCTGATCCAAAACATGACACCAAAAGAACCTAAAGACCTGATACGGAGGCAAATAAACAATGATAAATATCTAGAAAAACTCCTGTAAAAAGTATGTTTTGGTAGATTTTTTCCAATCTTTGAAATCAGCTCTTGTAATGTTGTACGCGTCAAAAGTAAATTGACAATTCAGGTGTCTTAATACTATTTTTACGCAATTTACCAAAGAAAATGCTCTACAAGGTGTATCTAAATATGTGTACTATGCGAAGGTGGGGGGTTTCAGACCACAATGGTGATCAGTTGTGGGGGGGAGAAAATTAAAAATTCCTATTTTCAGTTTCCCATACAAAAATATTTAATTTCATAATGCCTAAATAAATTGACAACCCTATCCTTGTAACCCCTTGACCCCTTGACCTACTACCTCTGTAGGTCTACTACTACTACCTACTACCTCTGTAGCTGAGTTTAGGGTTGTCACTTTGTATAAAGTCAGCTGTTCATGTTGAAACTTCGTTGCAGTTTTTTTCAGAGATACCAATCGAAGTTCGAAAAGTCGTTGAACAAAAGTTGTTCCCCGGGGGGTGGAAATTCACCCCCCTTCGGGATAGTACACATATTTTGATACACGTTGTATATAAAAATTGTGGTTGAAATATTTTCGTCTAGTTTTATCTCTGACTGTGCCAACTTTATAAATCACGTACCCAATGTATTAGATATCAATATTGCAAAATGCAACTGATCCACGGAGTTCGAAATTTTACAGTTTTTTTAATAAGTAAAAAAAATATTTAAAAATTTTCAAAATCTGCAGAATTATAGACCTCGCCCATTCTGTAGCGATAAACTTTCACACCTTTTGTTCACACCCTGTACAACAAAACACTATGCAAAACAGTTCATCACATGTCGACTCTGAAAATCACAATGACGTGATTTTGATTACATTTTTGTTTATAATGATGTCATATCCAGTTCACATTGAACCGCGTAAAATGACAACTGTCATTATTTTACCGAATTTGTTACTTGGCAATCTGAGGCGCTAATGTCCTAACCCAATAAGGGATTTTTCGTAAGCATATTTTTTATGACACGTAGGTACTTCACATGCTAAACAATATGGTCGTTAATGCTATGAATATGCTGATAGGCTTTTGAATTTGCGTGTGAATGGAACCTTCAAAGTTCAAATGATCCTTGATAGATGTGAAAAATATTTAGTATCTTACAGCCATATATAAAAACGCAATTTAAATTTTGTCATTGCTCAAAGTTAGCGAGCGCTGTCACTGTTTGTAAGAGTACCCAGTGGTAAGAGATGGCAATAGTTTAGGCACTGCTTATCTTTTGACATATTTTTATATGTAAGGTCATTATTGTTTTACGAATATAGCTTTTAAATTGGACAATGTGTAGGATTAGCAACGTGGGCAATATAATGAATTCGTAAAAAATTTGATGGTTTTCGAATGCAAATTAATCTAAAAATAATTATTTTGAATCCGTCTATTCTATAACTTACATTTTAAAAACTCAGATAAAGGTGTCAATTTAGCTAAATAATGATATATTGCTTCGCAGAGAGTTCTATCATTTTGTTTCAAAATGTGTGATAGTGGCTCTCCTTAGATTTTTTTTTGAACAAGCATATGACCCACCCGATGTTAAGTGGTAACCATCGCCTCTAAGTCATGCACGTCAGGAACGTGCCCTACGATGCACTGCCCTGCGTCCATCAACTAACATACAGATGTTCAGCCTCACGTGCCAGTAATTTCAGCGGCACCTACCCTGCAAACCGAAATACAGCGACGCTGCTTCACGGCAGAAATAGGCTGGTGGTAGTACTTTACCGGACAAGCGACACTTAAAGAGATCTAGTATAGTACTACTAAGGTACACATACACACATTAGGGTGTGTAATAATTGTAGTAGTATTAGTAGTACTATTAAGATAAATTGGTGGTACTGCATCATTTTCACATGCGTACTATGTTAGTTTCGAGTATTGTCGACAAAACCAAACAATATCATAATTAGCATGAATTAGCTACAAATAGGCTAGAAATACCTATCAAAGTCATAGGACATTTTATCGATGAAATTACAAGTAGGTATCTTAGAATTTGAAACATAGTAACCAGTGATAGTTTTCTGGTTGTGGTCTATGAATTACTCTTACAAACTTTTTTTTTATAAGAAAATTTCGTGTTTTTTTTTTTTTAATATGCATAATAAAATATGTACCTATGTATAAAAATCGGTGAACCTTTAAGATAATAATATGTAGGTACCTACTACTACCTACCTAGATTTACTACCAACAAGCCGTAAGTAATAACACACGTAGTTTTCAACGCCGTATTGTCTTTTCATCACTCGGGCAGTTTGTCACAGAGTAGTGTTGACACAGATGTTTCACATCTCTGAGGTAAAAGTTAAATAAAACTGTTATGCTAACCAATACTAGGGGGTAAAGGCGTATGATCTATATGCAAACTCTAGTGACGGAGTTTATTGACCTTTGGATAAAAACGAATAAATATTACCATAACTATAAAAACACTTACCTATCATAATTATTTTCTACATCCAGATGAAATGAAATCAAAAATGTATTTATTTAGTTGTACTACAAGGATCACTCTTAAAAGCCTTGCGCGTGAAACGCTGTCAAATATGACAGCGATTTTTGACAGCGTTTCACTGATCGCCATCGCCCTAATAGCCCCTTCCCACTGGTGCGTGATATCGCGCACCAGCCCGCACCAGCTCGCACGACACACCATGGGAACGGTCTCGTGCGGTGAGGTGCGCGGTAGCACAGGAGCATTTCCTTGTGCGTTGCCGTGCGTCGTCGTGCGCGGTGCGGGCTGGTGCGTGATATCACGCACCGTAGGAAGGCGGCATAAGACGTGCGCAGGCCTCTAAAGCTAAGTGAGTCTAGGTGTCAGTTCCACGCGACCAAACGTTTGGTTCCTACCGTTTTTTTTGTGTATTCCTTTAACAAAACAAAAATATAAAATAGCAGTGTAGTTCCAGTGTCGTGCCACTCCAACTTAGTGAGATGTAGGCAAAGATAGTAAAGGCCACGTGTTCTACGAAGCATAGAAGCGCTTACATAGAATGCGACTTTTAAACTAACCGCATTTTTAGGGTTCCGTAGCCAAATGGCAAAAACGGAACCCTTATAAATTCGTCATGTCTGTCTGTCTGTCTGTCTGTCCGTCCGTATGTCACAGCCATTTTTCTCCGAAACCGTAAGAGCTAGACTGATGAAACTTGGCGAGTAGATGTATTCTGTGAACCGCATTAAGATTTTCACACAAAAATAGAAAAAAAACTATAAACTACTATAATTTTGGGGGTCCCCATACTTGAAACTGAACCTCAAAAAAATTTTTTTCATTGAACCCATACATGTGGGGTATCTATGAATAGGTCTTCAAAAATGATGTTGAGGTTTTTAATATCGTTTTATTCTAAACTGAATAGTTTGTGCGAGAGACCCTTCCAAAGTGGAAAAAAGTTGGTCCCCCCCCTCTAACTTCTAAAATAAGAGAATGATAAAACTAAAAAAAATATATGTTGTACATTACTATGCAAACTTTCAACGATATTTGGTTTGAACGAGATCTAGTCAGTAGTTTTTTTTATACGTCATAAATCGTAAACCGCAATTTACTTTTCGACGAACTACAAGAACCTTTATATTATGTTACTTGATGCTACGGAACCCTTCATGGGCGAGTCCGACTCGCACTTGGCTGCTTTTTTTTTCTGACTTCGTAATACGAGGACTTGTCCGTTCATCAGTTTACTTTTAGAGAGCTAATTGGCTACTGGGTCTATCTACTCCAAAATCATGTCTCAAGCACCACAGGCGTCCTGTTAAAAGGGTCTTATGTAAAAAAGTTTCCCTTGATCATGAACAACAGATGTTAACGCTTGTTTACTTATTGTCATCACATCACACGAGCAGTTTGTCACAGAGTAGTGTTGACACAGATGCAACACATTGTTGAGGTAAAAGTTAAATAAAATTGTTACGCTGCTGAGCTAAGACAGAGGCGCGGAATAAAAGGTTTCAATATTCATAGGGCTTTCTATTGCTTTGCCATGAGGAATCGGGAATTTAGACGTTTGTTGAAGGGGCGGGCGTCAGTGTAAGCGGGTTAAACTCTCAACTTTTTGCAGCTTAGATCTAAAATCCTAAAAAATCTTTGAACTCTAAGGACAAAAAAACACACTGAGAAAAATGTAAGGCTGAAAAGTTCGTAATTAAGATGGATTTATTCGTAATGAAGGCGAAAAAACGACCAAGCGTACTTGGACGAAAAACGCCTTCCTAGGTTGGAGGCGTTTTACGCCCTAAGCGTGAGGCGTAACAAATAAGCAGCATTATACTCTCTAATGTGTGTTTTAGACGTATTTTTTTACAGATTAGCCTTAAATAAAAAGCTATTAACGTGGTAAGTGAGATAGGATCGACGAACTGACGATGGGATTTAACTTCCGGTAAGGCAATATAAAAGGTAAAGAAGGTGCTCGGGTCACACACGTAAATCTTTCCTAGAGTAATATCCGACGTATCATTACGCCCCAATTAACTTCTAGTAAGGCGTTTTACGCCTTTTCCTACTGAGGTTTAATTTGTTCACAAAGTGTTTTGAATATTTATTGACTGCTTCCTAAGTCATAATAGACTTTTAGTAAGGTGTTTTATACCTTTATTCGCTGCGATTTAACCGATCCGCTAAAAGTTTTGAACGTTTCATAAATCGTAATTCGCTTCTAGAAAGGCGTTTTAAGTCTTTACTTACTGTGGGCTTAACCTGTCCACTAAGCGTTGTCAACGTTTACTAAGTCGTAATCGACTTCTAGCAAGGCGTTGTACGTCTTATCTTACTGTAGTTTAATCTGTTCATTAAGCGATTTCAAAGGTTACTAAGTCGTAATCGACTTTTTGTAAGGCGTCGTACGTCTTACCTTACTGTAGTTCAAGCTGTTTACTAAGGCATAATAGACTTCTAGTAAGACGTCGTACGTCTTACCTTACTGTAGTTTAACCTGTTCATTAACCGATATTGATGTTTTTTTAAGTCGTAATTTTCTTCTAGTAAGGTGTTTTACGTCTTTACTTACTATGGGTTTATCCTAAGCATAAAGCGTTTTCAACATTTACTTAGTCGTATTTGCCTTCAAAAAGTTATTTTAGAATGTTTCATACGATTAGGCTAGCCGTATCGTATGGTAATTTTTGCTTTCTTTACGAGCAGAAACGTTTTATGAAGACCGGAAAAAAGCCTTTTAACGGCTAGTAACGCTGTTCCCTAAGGGCATGATTGACTTGCTTTACTATCATTTAGTTCATATTAAGGGCATTGGGCCGCTCAAAGTTCACTCTTAGGTAACGCGGGCCAATATCCTTCACATGAACTTTATGATAATAGATCAGCCAAACATGCCTTCAGTGAACAGCGTAGCCTGCTGCCTCAGAAAGCTGTTCTCCCAGTCTTTGTAAGCTTCTGAAATTAATAGAACAAAAATTTATAAAGCACTTCAATAATAACTGATTATCTTTGGTTACCAAAGATATGTACTAGATAGACTAGTATTTTCTCAACCCAACAGTTTAACCTCAACCTAGCCTAATAAATAAGCCGATAGCTTTTGCATCTTATATAAATAATAGTGGTATTGCAATAAAACCATTCAATAAAAATCTATAAATCTGTATTAAAAAATCAATTTAGATAAGTAATTAACTTTTTAAATACTTAAAACAAGATAAAATCGTCTTGGAGAATGCCCTTTTCGTTGTAAAGCTTTTGTAGGCACGCATTTGCTGTTATTGCCCACAGGCTAGCTCCTCTCATGGCGTAGCTCCTTCCTCGGCAACCGTTATTGCAAGTGAAGCCTCCTCAACTGGATTACAATACCTGAAATAAAATAATGTATTTTTTAGGAAATAGTTATCGCAAACAAAGTAGAGCATTCTATGATGGTAATTAGTACAAGTAGGTATTATGTTTATCTAACCAAACTATGACCACAGGTTTATTAGAGGACAGGTCGGCCTGGCATTGCAGGTTCTAAGTCAGAGAGATCGTTTGAATCACTGATAGCAAATGACAAGTACTTACAGCTATAATCCTTTTTAAATGGTTCTCCAATACCACGTGGCCATGTTGAAATCACTCCAATGATGTTTGGTGTTTGGATTTACTTCTAGCCCAGAGTCCAATAACAAATGCGCCAATTATTTTCTTTGTTTGGAATCCAGGAAGCCAAAGCCAGACAGCCTGTTAAGTAGCCCGTCCTCTTTGCGTATTATGTAAAGTACACCTTATCTGAAAAAAATAAACAATTAATTTTCCTAAGTTTAAAAACTCCTTTGTACCAATATACAAAATTAAATGCAAAAGTTCAAAACTGAAAACATGAATATGTACTTAGACATATTTTTATAAATCGTATTTCGTTCATGTTTCCAACACAACCAGAATCTAGGGAGTAGGTACCTAAACTTATCAAATACAAAACATGATTAGGTTCAAAAACATTATGGAATAACTGAGTTTGATACAGGTACTCTACTTACATCGAAATGACGTATCAATCAGGTGTGTGCCCCATTTTGTTAATAAATCTGTGGGATTCAGATTCAGAGTCTGCCACGTTCAAAGCACGAAGATTTTTGACTGGTTGGTTGCTGCTGATAGGTCTGTCTTGGACCTCTCTACATCTGTTTGTCTGTGCTTCCATACACTGACACAGCCAGCAGCGTTCAGAAAATGAGGGATAATAAAAAAAACCTGCAAAATAAACTTTGAATGACTTAGAATTAAACCAAACACTCCGTCCAAAGTCAAACCAAACTGACGAATGAAACAAGTCGTTACGTACGTGCTCGTGGCCTCGTGGGCAGTGCTGCCAACTCGACTACTGCAGATTATGCTAGTGGTGGGTGTTAAAAATAACAAAATAAAAATAAATAGATATTCAAGACAATCTACTCAACACTATCTAGTCCCAAACTAAGCAGAGCTTGCACTATGGGAACCAGATGGCTGATATAATACTTACACACATTTTTTATGTAAATACATAGAATACAATATAATGCCCCAACAGAGAAAAAACAACTGTGTTCACCACAAATATTTGTTCTCGGTGGGGATCGAACCCACGACCTACAGCGCAGAAGACAGAGATCCTACCAACTGAGCTGAGAGGCCAATCAAAAATATGCTATACGTAGTCTTTAAGTCAAAACTGTACTGCATTACTAACTGCCTGTGTCATGTGTGTGTCGATTGGCCTATGCTCCAAGCATAGTTCGTGTAGTTAGCACACAGCACAAAGCAAAAGTAGGTAGGTATTGAATCTCGTTCGTCAGGGTTCCAACCAAAAGTGAGTAAACTCAGGGAAAGATTCTAAATGGGTGTTTTCACGGATATTTGATTTGTTTGTTTTTTTTTTTGTTACCACATAACTCGTAAACTAATTTGAAAAATTATATCTTAACTTTACTTTCAGATTAGTCCCATAGAAATTTCATCATAATCGGTTCAGCAGTTTTGAGGTTATTTGCCTTGTAGCTGGCAGCATTATTGAGATTTTCGTTGTACCTACGACAAGTGCCTTACAAAGGTGTATCTCGCAGTAACTAGAGAGTTTTTTTAAACTTAACCCACCAATTGACTGAAAGTCGTTAAAATAATAAAACTGAGTAAAATAGACTTTTCTTCCACCAAATTATCTACAAATATTTGCGGACATTCCACGCAACACAATCTAGCCGTAAACTAAGCAAAGCTTGGTAATATGGGAAACAGGTAGCTGAGACCTATATTACCTAAATAGGTATCAAATTTTTGTAGACACTGGTTTGGGTTCTTCGCTTGATCTAAGTAGATACCTACCTACAGGAGAACAGGGCTTATGTGTAGAAGCAAGGGTTCTGCCTTTGAATAGCAACAAGGAGTCATAGAGCGTAGCAAATTTTTTTCAATGGAACAGCTATTAATAGGAATGGTTTATTAAACAGCGCTATGATTCAATAGAAACCTCCCTAGTAAAACACAATGAAACACATAAGTGGGTAGAGTACCTACTTAAGTATTTAGGTAGGTAATGTACAAATCTGCCTACCTACCTTCTTAACTAAAATGTGCCCCAATTTGAGATCCATTTGACCCACGGCCAGGGTTGCTCAGAGAAATAAATCGGCAGCACTAACTATCCTGCCACTTCTATGTACCTACCTATATGCTTGCTTATGCTTATTAGGTACCTTGTATGGGTTGGGTAGATATTTAGCTAGGCAGGTTTAGGGTTAGATTTGTAAATGCTTTGTTTATTTACTGTGTGCTGTACAGATACGTCGTCTGTTTGTGCGTCAATAAAAATATACTCATTCTATTTTACCTACCGATACAATACCTAATATTATTATGGTAGGATAACTAAGAAGTTGAACCTCGCCAAATTACCTAGGGTCGTACTTATGTAGGTTTTAAACGTTTGTATAAATATTTACGAAAGTATTATCCGTCGAACATTGCCATATCTACGGTTTCGTTAATAGAATAAGTAAGTCGCTAGATGACGTTATTTCACCATTTGATCAGTCATAACTTGAGCATTACTGAGCGTTTATGTTAAGGCAAATTTTGGTTAAATTAGCCAAATATGTATGCCGTTATTAGGCTTTTTAAAGTTTGACTATATAATATGTCAAGTATCATCCACCCTATCTTAAGGTGAATATTGTTATATCTACAGTTTCATTTACTGAATATGAAAGTCGTTAAATGAAGTTATTTCACCGTTTGGTTAGTCTTAACTCGATCGTATTTCGCCTTACGATACGGTAAATATTGCCAAATTTACGATTAAATTGGCCAAATATGTATGGCGTTATTAGGCTTTTTAAAGTTTGACTATATAATAAATGTCAAGTATCATCCACCCTATCTTAAGGTGAATATTGTTATATCTACGCTTTCATTTACTGAATATGAAAGTCGTTAAATGAAGTTATTTCACCGTTTGGTTAGTCTTAACTCGATTGTATTTCGCCTTATGATACGGTAAATATTGCCAAATTTACGGTTAAATTGGCCAAATATGTATGGCGTTATTAGACTTTTTAAACGTTTGATTAAATAGTAACTAAAGTATCATCCGCCCTACCATAAGGTGATTGTTGTCTTATCTACGATTTAATTAACCGAATAAGTAAATAGTTTTATGACGTTATTCACCAATTGATTAGTCGTAACTTGATCGTATTTCGCCTGATGATAAAACTAAGATCACCAAATTTACGGTTATATTGACCAAGTATGCACGTCGTTCTATGACGTAATGTTACCGTTCAATCAGTTGATACTTGAGCATTATATCGCCTTATGATAAGGTAAATATTGCTAAATTTACGGTTAAATTGGTCAAATATGTATGCCGTTATATGACCTTATGTTACCATTTAATTCGTCGTACCCTGAGAATATTTCGCCTTATAAAAGGGCAAATGTGGCCACATTATACCTTCATGTTGCCGAATTCATACGCCGCTGAAAGACTTTGAGTTTACGTTCAATTTTTTCTGACTAAAGTATATTCTGCCTTATTGTAAGGTGATAATTGTCATGCTTAAGATTATTTATGCCACTTTCGAAAGTTTGTTTATGACTTAGGTTTAAGTTTGTTTTGTTTTTATTAAAGCATATATCACCTTAACTTAAGTCAAATTTTGCCTTAATTACGGTGATATTCACCACATATTCAACGTCGTAAATTTAAAACGCTTTCAATAGTCCATTACTGCTGTATTAACAGTGTTAAGTTGGATTCCAAGACTACCTTACGGTAAGTCATTTGCGACGGTTCGTGTTTATCATATGAGACGTACCAGTTTATCGCAAACGAATAGTAAAGTCAAATTAACCGTAAGCGTTTCAAAATCGCCTCGCGTCATTACAATTCAGCCGTCAAAGGTGGAATTCATCTTAGGCCAGAAATCCATTTTTCTCAGTGCATAAACAATAACGATGGATTTTTTATTAATTCTGGCTGTCAATTTTGAGCATTTCTTAAAGGCTTGCGCACACCTAGGCCGCTGGCGACCGCGATCAATGAAACGCTGTCAAATATCGTTGTCAAATTTGACAGCGTTTCACTGAGCGCCAACGCCAGCGGCCTAGGTGTGCGCAGGCCTTTACATGGCCACAGAGTAATTAATAATATGCAATAAAAACAAGAAGCAGTATTATCGCTCGCCCGTGTAACTCACATCACACCACGCCCCACTTTCACGAATTTTCGCCGCATGATCTCACCCGACCTTCGAGGGTGCATCGTTATTGAAGTAACACGGGACCGCCATTTTTAGCAAACAATGGGTCAGATGTCGAAATGCTACGTTTGGATGACCTATCTAAAATTTTATCAATTTTGTGACCGACTTCCTAAGAGGCGGAGAGCTCAAGTGGGTTGTTTTAAGAAACAAACAAATGTCACGGTCACCAACACAATCTTTTTTATGCAACTAGCTGATGGAACAAGGACCATCGCCTATAACAAAGCATTGCCTCCTAGGTCACGCATGTCAGGAACGTGCCCTACGTACGATGCATTGCTCTACGTGCATCAACTGGAGGCAAAATCAAATTTAACTTAGCATAAGACTTATTCAACTTTCTTTGCGGTTCTCTTTTTAAATTCTACAGCGAAGTATCCCTGTCAATCAAATCTGAAATCTAATTTTATCACGTTCTATTTTCCATTAAAACTTCCTCTAACCTGAGAACACCAATAAACCGTTTTTTTCCAAAAAAACATTCAACGGAATTTGGTTTCAAAACACTAATTATAACCGACCGAGGAGATCAAACGCGGACCAGTAACACAATTCCTGATACGAATAGATGGCGCAGTAAATAAATGGAACCAGTAGAGCAACTGTGTCGTTCACCAACTAGACTGAATTCCAGTTTACTAAGGGCGTCACATAGTCACATCGTAACTATTTGCATAAGATTTTGACGATAGTGCACGAAAGGAGCCTCGTTGAGGCGCACTTAAAATCCTTTCACCACGCTTGGTTTGAAAGAATCAGTGACACGATAAGTAGAAGAAGATAAGATTTTGGCGTGAATACATTTTTAAAGTTGCTTCAAAACAAAACAAAATCGGGGCACACAGTTAAGTCTTGCAGCTACATTAACTATTATCCCCAACCAAATTTCAATCACACCACTGGATAGCTGAAGAATCAAAGAATTTATTTCGCTATCTAAGAACTGTAGAACTGCTCGCGGCGGAGGGGGAAGCCCGAAGTTAGTCAGTCTATCAGGCATCCTACCTTCGTCTTCTGGTTGTAAATCACCATTAGTCTTAAAGCTAGGTGAGTCTAGGTGCAACTCCACGCGACCAAGGCTAAAAGAACAGGCAACAAACTGCGGCTTAGTTCCTTTAGTTTTTTTGTATGATCCTTTTACAAAAAAAAAAACAGTGGGCAGTAACCAGTTCCATCTCTATATAAAAACTGTCACTCTAACACGACAAAGCTGTCCTACTGATACTTTCCACGTTACTACACGCGAACGTGAGACTCACGGCATGAACGGACTCCATCCTCAGACAGTGTGACTACCGAGAAATGTTATTAATTAAGATTAATTGTTGTAAACAATCTGTTTTTATAAACAAAAGCTGACCGGCTTATTTGTAATCCATTGATGTTTGCTGAAGCGATTCGAAACTAGCACTTCACTGACTGGTTTTTATTCGGTAGTGAATAAAAAACATCATAGTCTGATCTACCATTTGTGTATGAAGTTTTGCCATCAGTAATTCCAAGAAGGTTAAAAAGAATTTCATTAGATCATTTTGAAGTTTCGTAAGCAAGGTAAGCAAAAAAACTGGCAAGTAAACTCTCCATACAAACGTAGTCCCCTGTTTCCTCCCTGGATAATGCCTCTAGAGTAACCATTTTTTCTCATAAAATCCAGATCCGCTGTATACGTGCTCGTATGTTTTCCTTTTTTTCAGAAACTTATTGATAAAGAAAATATCACCTCCAATTCATATTTCATATAAATCATAATGAGGGTCATATTTTCTTTTGGAGGTCAGCCGAGGTTTTAAGATAGCATTATGTAGGTATATAGATAACAAAATAGCGTTGTTATAGTATTAAGAACAAAAACATATTATTTTGACTAAGAGTAGCCTTATTTAGAAAAATCTGTCTGAAGATAAATAAGATTGCCATCTCTTGCCAACTGTTTAAAATTACAAGTGCTAAAAAAAGCCCTTGGGTCGAGAGTTTTATTAGTCAAAACAGCCATGGAACGCCCAGTTAATTATTAAAAGTCTAACAAACCTCTAATTAATTTAGATTCTACATCGTCTGTATTATTAACAGTACCCACCATTTATTAAGATAACATAACTAGATAAATGTTTAATCCTCTCTGGATTAAGACGGGAGACAGCGGCCAGTTTCCGCTTCCTCCTAAACTGTCACCTGTCACTGTCATCTGTCACTTCTAATTTCTCTATTGTCTAGCTTTAGAGTTTGTGCTCCGTTCCGAGATATTATTTAGTTAGTGGACATTTGATGTGGTTTAATGAGCCTCATATTCAAAATAAAACCCACGTTACATAACTATTGTTTTTTTTTCTTAAATATTAAGAGAGAGTCCCATGCACTGTGTCATAGAAACTTTTTTGTCATTAGTTTTCAAAGTTATCTTGCACACGAACGATTTTTTCTGTTTTTTTTTAGTATAGTTTCAAAGTACATAATTAATTTGAAATAGTTGCAGGCTCTTCCACAAGACCCTTTAAACTTTTAACAAACAATACAGCTTTTATTTATAAAAGCTTTCCGTGTCCATAAGTTGTAGGCATAAACGATATAAAGTAACACTTTCCAAAAAGCACAAAAAACTACCAAAAAGGTTTCTCTCGAATCATTGATGTTTATTAAAGAAACAATGGTGGTCGTGACTGGTGTAGATGTAACAGTTTACCACATACCATTCACCATACCACATGGCTACCAGTAGGGCTACCACAAGCTCTGTCTCTGGTTTTGAGTCTGTGTGAGTGTTGACCAAATAAATCCTACGTTGAAAAGTCACACACACAGTATAATAAACTGGTGAGCGCTCACACAGACTCAAAACGAGAGCCAGAGACAGAGCTTACGGTAGGTCTACAGTGTGGCTTTTTTTGTTTTCGTCTGGGCCCAGGTAATTTGCGGTTTTGGGCAGTGCCCTTTAAGAAACTCGGTTTTATGTGTTTCCGGCGTTTGTGAATAAACTTATTTTCGATGATTGTAAAATATACGGCTTTTAAAAACGTTTTAGAAGTCATTTCTAAACAACTATGATGTATTTTGTCTGTAAAAATCATAAATTGTTTTACTTGTAGATATTCGAAAAATGACAGTAGAGTTGATTTAAATTTAGAATATTGAGCTTCAAAACTAAACAATTTCTCCAAGCACAACTCCTAGACTACAATTAGGTCAAGTATTTTTTTTTAGCTAAACAACCTAAAGTTTTATAAGTTGTGCAATAAAAAAAGGCGCAGAACTTTTTTTTTAATCTTTAGTAAAATAAAAAAAATCATATCAAACATTACAAATCAGTACAGAATCACTTATTACAGGTTCCCGTAAATAATCCTAGATATCCCTAGATTGTAGCACAATTTTACACTGTGTTTTTGCAGAGCATTCTTGACAGTGACAGATGTCAGTGTCACTCTGTTATTTACGCACTAGTATGTCACACAATTTCTCTTTGACGTGTGGTATTTCTTTATGAATTATGGAAATAAGCGAGTAAATACAGTGTGCACATTCTTGAAAGTACGTAGGTACAGTCGGCTGCACTAAGATTAAGAGTATAAGTAATTCGCAACTTAGAAAAAGGTTTCGTTAAAAAATCTCGAAATTTGCATCTTATAATCATGAAATTTGCAATTTTAGGAGTATTTGCCGTATTTTTGTCGTTGGTAAATTCCGTACTGTAAGTTTCGAATTTTATTACATATAAGGGTCAGCAAAACCAACTGTCAAATACTTTTTCGTTTGATTAGTCATGCGTGAAATCGGCCCTTAGCGCAGCTGATTGACAGTCCGCGAAAGTAAATGATGAGCGTTCAAGGTTCAAAATCATAAACTAGGTACGTGGTATTTTTATCAAAAATATATTTATTAGTAAAACTACTTACTTTCTTTTTATCATTTTTTATGCTGCCCGATTTCTAATGTCTTATTTGGGCTGATTACACTATAAGAACTACTTAGTACCTGCTTATTTATTTGTTTTCCTGCCAATAAACTATAAATATTTAACCATTTTTAATAGTATAATGAAGAAAATGTAAAGTGCATTGTGTTCATGCCTATGGAAAGAAATGAATTGAAAAGCTGTATGTCGAGGCAATAATACATTTAGGAATTCTGATAAAGTCATCAAATTCTGACGCTAATTACGCTGAGAGTACCTATCTTGTTATGTAAGGTTGGTGCTGGTTGGCATACCTATAATGGCTTACAGTAGCCACAATGGATGTTTGTGGCATCGTCCCATCGTGCACACACCTATTCAGAACTACCTATACAGTGCATTACAAAGGTCCCATGTTTTGTACTTTTTGTACTGATCTTGTACTGATCTTGTGATTGTAATTATACTTATCTGAATTCACTTATTATAAGCTTGAGCTTTATGCAATGCAATATTAATTAATATTATAAATCAAGGGCACAAAACGAACTTATTTTTCACCACACTCTGGTCCAAAAGAACCAGTAACACGATAAGAAGAAGATGGGATCTTTTTTACAAAGATCATAAAAAGTTTTTGGACGAGTTGTAGTCCTACTAAGACGCTGGCAACTAGGTCTAGGTTCTACGTGACCAATCCTAGGAGAACAGGCAACAAACTACGCCTCTAGACTGGCCTCTCAGCTCAGTTGGTAGTAGCTCTACCTTCTGCGCCGTAGGTCGTGGGTTCGATCACCACCGAGAACAAATATTTGTGGTGAACACAGATGTTTGTTCTCTGTCTGCTAAGCTCTGATTAGTTTGGTGCTAGATAGTGTTGAGTGGATTGTCAAGAATATTTTTTTTTTAACTACGATCCTTTTACAAAACAAAAATCAATATTGGAGTGAAGTTCGAGTTTTAGTTAATTAGCTTAAGACGCATTAAAAAGGTGGTATAAATATTGGTTCTGGCTTTATAGGAGGTAAGCTTTCAAATCACTAGCCACAACAATGGCCTTTGCTTGGATGATTTAGTACGCTTTGATAGTGAACATCTAGACAACACAATAACACTAACGGCGTCTATTCAGTCATCCCGCCAATAAGGGCAGTGCCCCGGGGCCTCCAAGCTCAGAGGGCCGTTGGACTCTGACTTACGAACTTTAAATGTCATCATCATCATTATCAGCCTGAGGAAATCCACTGCTGGACAAAGGCCTTCCCCACACATTTCGAAGCAGAACGATTCTGAGCCCTTTCTATCCATCGACTTCCCGCGATCGGTCTTCCGGTTCGTGGTCGCCATTCGAAAACCTTTATTCCCCAACGGTTGTCGGTACTACTCGTATAAATGTAACTAGTGAAAATTTCTCGCAAATTCTGAATATAAATAAACCAGATTCCAGTAATGTGACTATAATAATGGCAACTTATTTAAAAAATACAGGGTAGAATAGTTATTTTTTTCCCCAGGGGCCTTTGGTACGTCTAGTTACGCCTCTAACTAGAGTACCTAGTCTGATGCGTAGCCATGTACTCGTAAATACAAGATTTGACAACCCTCAAGACTCGGTATAACCGTAGTTTGTTGCCTGTTCTTCTAGGCTCGGTTCCGTGGAACTGACACCTATCTTTAAAAAGTGATCCTTGTGATTCAACTGAATAAAAAAAAAGAATAAATCGATTCTAAAAAGGAAAGTGTGTGAGTGAAAAGCCGTTGTTTCAATCCGTTCTTTATTGGCTTTATAGCACCCTTTTGTGATGAAGGTTCTGGGTTCGCGTTACACTAAAATAATTTGCGTGGTGAAAATAAAGCGGTATCTAAGTGACATCACTGACAGTCAACCCATTGAAAAGGTCAGGAAATGACGTCATAGATTATGTATGTCACGGATATGTCATTGATATTTTTACATATGACTGAATGACACGTAAGTTTAATTGTTCCAGCTTTTATTGCCCATTTGATTTGAATGCCTGACAGGATTGTGTCATCGTCAAATTAAAAAACAAATAAAATAAGCCAAAAGAAGATAAACTTTAGATATATATTAATTAGTATCTATATTAGGTTAAGCTAAACTAGTCATAAAGTTTATGTACAATAAAGAATTAATAAAATAACTTCACTGCTATTTTCATTGTTTTTCTGTAAAAGGAACATACAAATAAACGAAGCCGTTGTCTGTTGCCTGTTTTTCTAGTCTTGGTCGCGTGGAACAACCTAGACTTACCTAGCTTTAAGGCTGAGATTCATAGACCGCACTTTGCTTTACAGCAAAGCAGTCTTCGCAAAGTAAGCTTTGTTTATCGAAGTTTCCTATCAATATTTTGAATAAAGAAGAGCTTGACAGAACTATGAAATATAATTTTGGTTGAAAGTTGAACTTTCCATCAAAGTAAAGCAAAGTCACGTCTATGAATCTCGGCCTAAGACATTTCAAAAATAAATTACACGGAAACTGAAATATTTTTTTTTCAACCGCAGCTATCATACGAAAGATTATTAGTTCCTTCGATCTTACTACGCGCGTGTACTACATCTTTCTTTTATTAACTGACTTCCAATCAAAAGGAGGAGGTTCTCAATTCGTTTTTTTTTTTTTTACTGCTACCTACCGCATAACTTCGTAATTTGTGAACCGATTTGAAAAAATATTTTTTTATCTGAAAGGTTATTCTAAAGGTGTGTCCAAACATAAAGCGGCATTCGAGCGCGGCTGCCGCGCCCGGCTAGCCGCGCTATGATTGGACGACGGCCGCGCGCGGCAGCCGCGAGCAACCTGCCGCGTGCGGCGATCGCCGCGTTAATGTTGGTTCGCCAGTGGTTGTGTGTGGACGGATGTATTTTATCAGGTAAAATTAGAGAATACAATCCCGAGCATGTTTTTCAATCCCGGACTTACAGGATTTTTGAAGCCTTTTCCCGGGATCCCGGGATTAGACTATGTGGTTTCTAATTGGGCTAAAATAAAAAAAACACGAGTAATTAAAAAAAATGTCTTCAATGTCTTTGCACAACACAAATCAGAATAATAATAAGAAAAGAAAAAACACAAACCAAAAAATACTATACTTTTGCAAGAAATTAAAAAACAGCCCAAAATAACTATTTAGAATTTCGAAAATATAATCGCAGAAATATCAAAGCATCCAATGTTTGACTTCCGAGCCTGCTTCGTAGTTTATTGCCAACATAAGCAGCAGCTGAAAACGCTCGTTCAGCTTCTACGCTGGTTGGAGGAATAGACAATAGATACTTAAATTAAAATAATCTAGGCAAGGTTATTTTCAAGGCGCAACGGACTACGGAATACAAACTTGTTTGTGGCAATCCCGAAAATCCCGAGATTAGCCAAGTACAGTCCCGGGATTTTTGGGGCCAGAAAACGGTCGGGATCCCTGGATCCCGAGATTCGGAATCCCGGGATTGTATTCTTTAGGTAAAATAATTGTCTAAGGGTAAAATGGATAACGAAACAGTAACAACACACGCGGCCGCTTTCGTTGTGGTTTGAATACGAAATAAAGAGCGCGGCGTGTCTCGGACATGCCGCGCAGCACTGCCGCGGAGAAGGTCTAAACTAGTCGCGCGGCAAATTTGTGTTCCGCGAATGCCGCGCGTAGCTGCCGCGCACCTTGCACGCCGTGTTTGGACACACCTTAACGTCCAGATTGTCCCAAACAAATTTCATTAAAATCGGTTTAGCCGTTTGGCAATGAAGTCGGTTTCTCTAGTTTTTTAAACTTATAATTATTTTACACCAGTAATTTTCAGACCAGCAGTGGACTCGGCTGTGTCATCAATGATACGATTGTTCTCAATTATCATTATTATGCATACTCGAAGGTTCAAGAGTCAAACGGCAAGACCGTTTGTTACGACTTTAATATTAGCAATGAAGCCTATTTAAATTTTTATTATCACCAAATTGACTTTTACGATCGTACCAGGCAATCGTTTAATTTTATATTTCTGCAAATTCAGGGTCAGTAGTATTTAAAAAAAAAATTGATGAGGTACTTGACTGGTATCTCAGTTCAGTTGGTTGCTCTACCTTCTGCGCTGTAGGTCGTGGGTTCAATCCCCATTGAGAAGAAAATTTTGTGTGGTGAGCGCAGATGTTCGTTCTCTGTCTGGGTGTTATATTGTATTCTAAGTACATATTTATTTACAAAAAAAATATAGACGTATTATATCAGCTGTCTGGTTCCCATAGTACAAACTCTGCTTAATTTGGGGTAGCGTCCACAATATATTTTTTTTTCTTATTCGGTAAGTAGACCTATTATCATTTTTGAATGTTCCGTTTGATAAAAATCAATCTTAATGGGTTTCAACTGTAAACATACAGTTCTAAGTAACAGGAACATCTTATTCTTGAACAACTACAAAAAGCAGAGTAGCCTGTCATCTCACTGGTTAATGTAAACTGTCATCGTTACCAATGATATATTAATGTTACAGGCAGCGGAACCACTCAACATTAGGTAAACAATCTGATTGATTCTGGTAACTGTTATTTTAATAAAAATACGTAATACACATAAGTATACGATATAAGTAATAAATTAATATGCCACTGAAGCCTTGCGCACATCAGCTATGGCGATCAGTTCCAGCTTAGGGTGCTTACATCCGTAAAGTGCTTAATCTGCCACAACCTATGACAGTGCGATATTTTACAGCGATACATAAATAAATTATAAAAAAAACTTTATTGAGGACGGAACTTCCGTGGAAGACTGTGTCCTGCAATGGGCTGTCTAAGGGCGAATTCTTCTAGACAGAGACGGCGATACACTTCTTCTTAACGTGTCACTGGTTCTTTCGAACCAAGTGTGGTGAATGGATTTTAAGTGCGTCTCAAAGAATACCCTTTCGTGAACTTGACTACTTATTGACTAGATTATATACATATTTATATTGTATAGACATAATAGAGCACTGACAACATAACATAATCACAAACATCCTAAGGTCGTGGGTTTAAATCCAGTCGTGTACCAATGAGTTTTTCTGTGAAAAAATGTATGTACACAATGCTAGTGCTCTCAAACGATGAAGGAAAACATCGTGAGGAAAATGGTCAATACGTATTGACCATGTCTTTCCTGTGGATTAGGCCGACTAAGCTGTCACGATGGTATACGTGCTGGGCAAGTCTATTCCATCTAAAATCCTGTCCCAGGCACTATATCGTCCCGCAAATAGGGCTTGTGTAATCACCAGTTGCCCCAGACTCTATATAAATCATCTACAATAGATGCAAAGGCCTGTTTACTTTTTTATAGACACAATTAAATGGATAAATCAAATAAAAAGGATAGTCATATATTCCACGGGCTCTAACGTCAATTGTTACAATAGCAATTCAACACCTCGTCGGAACACCCTGCCGTTACCATTATTACCCAGTATAGATCGCATCCTGTCTATTTGTCTGCAAACACGTTACGCTAATGTCAGCTTGACAGTGACAGCTGGCTGTCTCTTTGTTGTAATTCAGGGTCCATTCTTAATGCTCTACCAACTCTACTGTCAATGGGTGTTGTAATTTGAGTATTAGACGTCGTCTGTTATTTGTGTTACTACTGTAGTACTTTTCACATCATTCTTTATTCATGTTTTTTCCAAATTTTTGCAAGGGCCAATCTATTTATTGTATGGTATTTTTTTATGTTGAGCTTTTGGTTACATAATTTAAGTACTAAATTTGTGTACTTAATTTAAATTTATTTAAGCTCTTTTTATTTTTTGTAACCATTATACAGGGTTATTCATTATTAGCTGCAAATACTCAGGAATTAGGTTCAACAAATAAAATAAAAAATATTTATGAAATTATTTTTTTTTAATTTTGATCAAATTTTTTTTTAAGTTTTTGTATCAAAATTTTATTTTTATTAATTTCTTTACGGCTATTGCATAATGATTGCCATGGAGAACAGGACGATGACCCACCCAGGCGGTGACTGAACGCAGAGTGTCACTCACGGCGCGCGGGCGCGGATCAAAGGTCAAAACAGGTCAGGCGCCAATGATTCCTTTATCGATTTTCTCGGGATTTTCATAACAAAACTCAAAAAAAATCATATCATAAATATTTTTTATTTTATTTGTTGAACCTAATTCCTGAGTATTTGCAGCTAATTATGAATAACCCTGTATGGATATGGAAGAGCGAGGTCCTCTAACACAAGTATTCTCTTACTTAATAGAGGGCCTCCACATTGTGAACTTCTGCTTATTGTTTTGGCTACAGAAATAAAATATTTTTCATTTTTTCATTTCATTTTTATTGTATGGTATTTTTTTATGTCTTTAGAAAATTATTTAAGATTTAAATTGCTTTGTTTTTACAACACACTTAAAATCACTCTCCTTACCCATAGGGGTAGGCAGAGATCACGGATTTCCACTTGCTACGATCCTGACATAACATGGACCTCTTTCGCTTCATATTCACGGTACGGTATAAATATAAAAATAAATGATTATCAAAAAAAAATTGATAAATTGTCGCTAGTTTTAAGGAAAATGTTACATAAAATTATTTGGATACGGAAGTGAACAAGTGGGTTCCTAGCCTAATTAGTTTATTATTCCAAAACTTATAGCAATATCATGCCTTATTAGGTTGGTAGGTTTACCTTTAGAATAATTCAAAAAAAAGTGCGTATAGCTACCTAATTAAAAAAATTAGAGACTGTATATTTATTATACTTACTTTTACTTACTTGTGCTATTTATGGACAATACGGTGAAGGGAAACATCGCGAGGAAACCAGCATATCGTATAGAACCTAAAAATTCTGAAAATATGTGTCAAGTGCACGAAAGGAACCTCTTTGAGGCGCACTTAAAATCCTTTCACCACACTTGGTTCGAAAGAATCAGTGACACGATAAGAAGAAGAATGAAGAAGTTTGTTTTTAGTTCAAAAGCTGTACAAAAACACAAAAACTTAATAAATAAATAATAATAATAAATAAGAAATGCGGACCATGCACACAAAACTATCTAGCCCCAAACTAAGCAGAGCTTGTACTATGGGAACCAGACAGCTGATATAATACTTATTAAATATGTACTTTTTTTTTGTAAATAAATGATCTTACTGTTATATTGTATTCTATGTATGATATAATACAATATAACACAGTATAATCTATCATACATTATTGTATTCTATGTATGATAGAAAACAATATAACACCCAGACAGAGAACAAACATCTGTGTTCACCACATATTTGTTCTCGGTGGGGATCGAACCCACGACCTACGGCGCAGAAGGCAGAGCTACTGCCAACTGAGCTAAGAGGCCAGTCCGTTAATAAACCTTATACATATATACCTACTATATACAGCATGACGTAAGCATTCCAAGGACACTCCATGCTTACAAAATGTGTAAACTTAAGTTTTAGATAAAAGATTCAAATACTAAGCTGATGATATCATTCGTTCCATTCACTGGCATGCCAGGTACGTAGGTACAGTCGCTTAAGGCCTGCGCACACCTAGTTCGCTGGCGGTAGCGATCAGTGAAACGCTGTCAAATATCGCTGTCAGATCTGACAGCGTTTCACTGATCGCCGACGCCAGCGGCCTAGGTGTGCGCAGGCCTTTACTCTAAAAGGTAAGGTAGGTCGCAATTTTGGAAAATTGATTGGTATTTATTCAGGCATAGACTGGATCTACAAGACAAATAATGATGGTAACATAGCTTTGTGAGAAGATTCACAAATATTCATCTTATTAAAAAAAAAACTTGTTTGCCTACCACAAGCACTGTCTGGCTCTGTCTCTGGCTCTGGTTTGGAGTCTGTGTGAGTGTTGACTAAATTAATCCTACGTCAAAACGTCACACACACAGTATAATACACTGGTGAGCACTCACGCACAGACTCAAAACCAAAGCCAGACAGAGCTTTTGGTAAGCATACTCATGTATTTCGTGAAGTGACAGTTTATTTTTTTTAACTTATGAAGCTTTTTAGCTTAATATTTCACAGCAGACGCAGTTGATGTATTTTTCACAAAATTATTGCATACAATTTTGAGAGGAGAATATCTTTGTCCAGCATTAGGACAGCTTACAAAATTGAATTCAATTTATTCTTCAACTAGGCAGACGGCACACAGTGTCATGATGATGATGATCATTTACTTTGGATGTTGACTGTACACACCATTATCTCGCCAAAAGCCAAAGAGCCGAAAGTCGTAAAATTATAATTAGGCATTATGTTTCCAAGGTCTTTGAATAAAACGCTTTAAAATATTTCAATTAACCTGAAGCTATAAATTAGAATCATATAAACACCATTTTCAATCTTCATCATCATCAGCCTGAATCCTGATGCCTTCAGACTTTATGCCTCTCTCAAAGATAATTAAGCCTACCACGAGCTCTCTCTGGCCCTGCCTCTGGCTCTTGTTTAAAGTCTGTGTGAGTGTTGACTAAATAAATCCTACGTCGAAACGTCACATACACAGTATGATACACTGGTGAGCACTCACACAGACCAGAGCCAGACAGAGCTTGTGGTAGGGCTACAGGAAGAACAATTTAGATACTTCTCCAACAACTTTCTGAGATCTTCAATATTATGTCATTGGTTTATAGATGTAGGAAGCAGTCTACACATCGCCTTTTGCTTCGTTGTTCCTCAGCTCAGATTTAAATGTCACTAGCAGACACCCATCCAAATAATAGCCACATGGGAAGCTATTGGAATTAAAAAAAAACCGCTAAGAACGCCTCAGTTTCTTTTGCAAATAACGAAGACCACAGTCGTCGTACTTCTCGCTTGCACATTTTGACCCATAGGATATTAAATCGCTGAACTTATTTAACGAAAATCTTGAGGAATTATTATGTGCTTTCCTACATAAAAGTAGGAAAACGTGTGAGGATCATAATTATTATTTTCTAGCTAAACTATGTGCAATCCGATTGAGCATAATATGATAGCTTGCAATTTTCGTCAGTTTTTTATGTTTCTCAAAGGTCAAAGTTTCTGAGCCAGAAGTTGTTTCGCAGAGCTCAGCATCTTAATGATAAATTAAAGGAATTATTAGAAAATAAGAGCGCCGTATCTAATCAACCAGTACCAGTTCCCAATCAACACGTTATCAAGTCCACACAAGCTATTTCAGCACCATACTGAAATCAGCATCACTTGATACTC
Source organism: Thera britannica (assembly GCA_939531255.2). Taxonomy (NCBI): domain Eukaryota; kingdom Metazoa; phylum Arthropoda; class Insecta; order Lepidoptera; family Geometridae; genus Thera; species Thera britannica. Next base: position 13,119,652 of record OW618034.2, on the reverse strand, counting down.
TTAGGTAAATAACAAACAAACTCACCTAATTCACGCCGGTTTTTCGTCTCACACACTCAGTAATCACATACAACACTGCAGCGATAGTCGGAATAGTGTTCTAATTGTTATTTATTTAGTTTTAATTGAAGGTTCGAGAGATGGAGCGGAAAGAGACGCGCGTGCGGTCCCTACGGAGGTTGGTGCAAGACTGACTGCGTTTATCTTTTCTGTTCGAAACTTCGAATTACCAACAGAGAAGCGTGAAAAACGGTTTTCAATTCAGGCTGTAGAGGCTTTCAAGATAAATCAACAGAGAGATAGGAATAGCGTTATCAAGTACGCTATGAAACTAACTATATGACTGTCTTGTAGTGTGTTTATTAGGTAATAGTAATGTTAGTGTAGTATGTCTTGTAATGTGTATATTGAGTAAGTAATAGTATTATTGTTAGTGTAGTAGCAGAGTGAAATATTGTTTTTTTTTTTTGAATTTGTGATAGTGTTATCGTTTTGGCTAGCTGTTAAGATAACATCTGTAGTAAGTAATAAAATATAGCATGCACGCATTGCTGTGTTCGGATTTGAGGGCCACAGATAGATGGCCACGCTGAATAATGAAAATAGACGCATAACCGCTAGAGTTGCCACTTGCACATTTCAATACATTTGAAAAAGATATAAATTGCATGTTACAAATATTGCAAACAACAAATAATAATATTGTGGACAATTCTCACAACACAACCCAGCCCCAAACTAAGCAGAGCTTGTGATATGGGAGCCGGATAGCTGATTATAATACTTGAATACATTTTTTTTTTGTAAATACATACCTACTTAGAATACAATATAACACCCAGACAGAGAACAAACATTTATGTTAACCACACAAATATTTGTTCTCGGTGGGGATCGAACCTACGACCTGCGGCGCAGAAGGCAGAGCTACTACCAACTGAGCTAGAGGCCAGTCAAAATATCAAGTTTTGGGTATTCAGATGCAGCAAAAACCTAGTGATTTTATACCACGTGAAATGTAGTAGTTTCCAGAGTTTTAATACATACGAGTACGTGACTAATCAGAGTTATGAACACAATGCAAAGACCTCGTTAGAAGTTCTCTATGCTATACTATACTATACTATATTTTTAAGGCAGAAGTAACCGCTCAACATCATGTGTCATCTGCCGCTGTGAGCAGGTGCTAGTAGATAATATTACCCACTGAATATAAATAATGACTACGCCACTGCAATAGTTCTTGTCTTCAATAGTGATAATAGAGAGCGCGTTGAAGTCTTTTGTACCTCAATAGGTATAGATAGTGCAATCCACGAAGGCGCACCCCACTATTCCTCCTAACCATTTATAGTATATGTGTGCAAGCTTCCGTCAATGTTTGAGTGTTATCGGTACACACTAATTACCTATGAGTGCACACGCACACTACAATGAATAGACTACGGTTCGCGACTGCCGCTCGGAGCAAACTCCCAGCAAACCGCGATCCCCTCAACCGAAAATTGGTGGGGCGCGTCTTCGTGAATTGCACTATCTGTATCTGTTGAATTATTTCCATTACCTTCACAGTTCAGTTGGTAGTAGCTCTGCCTCCTGTACTTTAATACAAATTACTCTACTTTTTTATTGATTTAATAGTGTTTACTACACTTATGGAAATCACAAAGGTTTTTATAATGTCCCAAAAGTTAAGAGCCAAGCGAAATTTGAACCCGACACCTTCCCCTTGGTACGAGGCTGTGCTGACAGCTACGCCATCGGATCCTAATCACACTCGACGAATAACTCTTAGGGATTGTTAATACGGCACTAACGCGACCGTGGCTCCATCTACAGGTTTGACGTTACAGTCAACTACTTACCTGCTCGATAACCGAAGTTGCATTCAGTATTCAGTTTTAACTTTTGGGACATCATAAAAATCTTTGAAATAAAATAACTCTACTATGAAGCAGGTATGCACATCATTTGTATTTCGAGAAAGGTGTTCTGAAACTCTTCATCATCTTCATCAGCCTGAAGAAGTCCACTGCTCCCCCTACAATTTAAATAACATTTCCAGGAAAAACGATTCTGAGCTCTTTCCATCCACCGACTTCCCGCGATCTTAACAATGTCGGCGGTCCATCTGACGGGTAAACATGGGCACCCTACTTTTGGTCTTCCGGTTCGTGGTCGCCATTCGAGAACCTTTATTCCCCAACGGTTCTCGGTAAACCCCTTATGAAACCCCTTTTTCAAAAAAGACCATCACTTCTCAACCAATAAGAATCACTTTGAACTGCTATCACGTCATCGACACGAGTTTCCATTGCTTTATTTGACACTTGGGAACGTAGTAAATCATGATGAAGTGGGGAAAAATAGGTCACATTGAATAGTCATTGTTTGTCTGCTTATGCTGACGAATTGAAGTGCTAATAGGTCAACTATCCACTGTTGATAGATTCGTGCTTCTGACACACTTCCTGAACCTAATGATATTGATGAGCACTCAACATATTGGGATAAGAGGGACTCCTTTAAAACTATTTCATAGCTACTTATCAAACAGAACTCAGCGTGTCTCCATCAATAAAGTTACTAGCGATGATGAAATTATTTCTGATTTTTATCAATGAGCTGTGTCTACAGGGTTATTCATTATTAGCTGCAAATACTCAGGAATTAGGTTCAACAAATAAAATAAAAAATATTTATGAAATGTTTTTCTTTAAGTTTTGTTATGAAAATCCCGAGAAAATCGATAAAGGAATCATTGGCGCCTGACCTATTTTGACCTTTGATCCGCGCCCGCGCGCCGTGAGTGACACTCTGCGTTCAGTCACCGCCTGGGTGGGTCATCGTCCTGTTCTCCATGGCAATCATTATGCAATAGCCGTAAAGAAATTAATAAAAATAAAATTTTGATACAAAAACTTGAAAATTTTTTTGATCAAATTTAAAAAAAATAATTTCATAAATATTTTTTATTCTTTTTGTTGAACCTAATTCCTGAGTATTTGCAGCTAATAATGAATAACCCTGTATACAAAGTTGCGTTTCTTGTCGACACATCTAGCGCGAAAGCGATCGCGATCAGTGAAACGCTGTCAAATTTGACAGCGATATTTGACAGTGTTTCACTGATCGCTATCGCCAGCGACCTAGGTGTGCGCAGGCCTTAATGCTTGTTGTCCGCGGGTGGTATGGCCTACGTGGAAGAATTCTCTTCATTCCTACGTGGTACTGAGTTGGGAGTTGACTGACCTAATGACCGTAACCTCACTCCCTGGTCAAAGACAATTCAAAGTCAAAAACTATTTATTCATTAGAATCGCAAGGATTCAGTCAAAAAAAGTCGAGAAGACGCTTATTCAAGACCTAGTTATCAGAAAAAGCAGACAGTATTTTTACGATTTACTCCATAGGTGCACATGTTCACTGCTTAACTGTTGCTGGGGAAACCAAAATCATATTTGCTATAATACTAGTGTAGCGCCTTTAGAAATGCTATTCTTCTCCTTTAATAAGTACTAGTGTAGTGCCTTAGAAATGGTATTCTTCTCCTATACGACGCGACGGCACGACTTAAAGGATTAAACTTTCTCGAAACTTTCCCAAAAGTATGTAAAATTGTAAATAAATATATGTTGTGGACAATTTACACAGCACTATCTAGCTCCAAATTAAGCACAGCTTGTATCGGAACCAGATGGGTGATATAATACTTATATAATTTTTTTTGTTACTACATTATACATAGAATACAATAATAATACACCCAGACAGAAAACAAACGTCCGTGTTCACCACACAAATGTTTGTTCTCGGTGGGGATCAAACCCACGACCTACGGCACAGAAGGAAGAGCTACTACCAACTGAGCTGAGAGGCCAGTCAATGTAATTCAATAGGTCATATTTATTGTGTTCTCCCTTAAATCCTAATAAAAGGACCACCAGAACTTCCTTGACAGTTTGACCGAATGAAACTGACATAAACATAATCAATGAATTCAATGACTATTATCAATTAATTATGAATGAAGTCATGATCCAAGATGTTTGTTGTTTCAGCTTCAGAATAAGGTGATGATTGTTGAATGTATCTATTGGACATAAATATTTAATGATGATGATGACACAGTGAGGTGTGGCTTGAGTGGAAGCGATACAATTTAAGACTTATGTACGGATGCAACCATTTTTGCGGTCCCACAGCTAATTTCACTTTCGGTTTTCTTTTTCGGTTATTTTTTCTTATTCTTCTTTTTTGTTTCCTTTCCTTATGGATTAGGGGGTTTTGGTCAGACTCTTCCACGGTGACCGGCCGGCTTGGAAGAGGAGGAGGAGTGGCGCGACTTAGTTTTTTGGATTTTCCTGGACATGTTGACTTGTCGAAGGCCGAGCGATGGGATGTAATAGCGATGGACGCAAGTAGCTGGTTATTTTTCCTGTTTTTCTTATGTATCTGTTTTGTTATTTCTTTGCTCCTGCGGGCTGTTGGGACATGTGCTATGTCGGGTGACTCTGACAAACATTTTTTGTTAGGGTATATCCCTCCAGATGTTTGAGATACCGATTTTTGTGGATGTAATGTGACAATTTTATCATAGTGTAGCGCTACTTTCTTTCCTGATTCACGCTCTCGTTTTAGCTCTTCTTGAAGCTCCTTCCGTTTTTGTAGTACAACAGGAGAGTAATCTTCTTTAATGTAAATATTTGTATCCTCTAGTGATTTCTTACTGCGGAGGAGCTCTAATTTTCTGCTTGTCGTAGTAATAGTTACCACTACCGGCCTGGTTCTACCGTCTTTTTTCCCAATTCTGGTAACAGTCTCAATTTCCCATTTCTGACACAACACTCCCATTTTTGTGTTCGTAATATCTAGTATTAACATTAGCAAATCTTCATAGTTTTCCTCTGTTTCTTCCACTCCGAAAAATACCAGTTTTTTTTTCCTCATTTGCTTGTCCAAAAAATCTACAATAGATAATGACATAAAAATTGGTCGTCACTCAGCGTATGTTATTCTCGTATATAGGTTTAAATAGTTTAAAAGAACCAGTGACACGATAAGAATAAAACAGCACATTGCTCCATACTTTTTTCGTACTTTTTTCCATACATGTTCGCAAAAATATGAGGATAACTCGCTGAAACTCACGCCACACCGTAAAAACAACGCTTTAAAAATCCATGAATGAAATCCAATGTCAACGAAGCGATGACGAAATCGAGGAATTTGTCAAATCTTGTTTTGGACTCGGATTGAAGGCCAACCGATTTAAAATGTACATGATAAAAGTATAATCGTGTCTTTGTTTCAGGAATCAATTGAATGAGTATTGGAAACAGCTTAAAGAGGTAATATTACTAGATATATTTACAATTATTGTTACCATTGTTAGTTTTAAGTGGTGTGCAATAAAGAATTTTCTATTCTATTTCTATATTACCATAGACTAAGGAAAACTTTCCTTAGTCTATGATATTACTCTACTCTCCCTTACGTAATTGACCGAGCGATCTAAGCGTCTCAGTTTCGAGATTGGCCAACAATGATTTTGTCCAGTGTCGCTGTAAAATTAGGGGGTCAAAGCCATGGAGATATGGCCGTAGACTTAGTTCACGGTAAGGGTTAGGGTAAGTGTAGTATTTCGTAGACTTCGGCAAGTTCGGCAAGTTTATCATGCGCACTTGATGTGCGGGCAGGTTTTTCTGCAATTAGGCCGCTAGTGGGCCCTTTTTGCGTGACGCGTGTTGCTCGAACTTTTTTAGGTTCTTCAACATGCCGGTTTCCTCACGATGATTTCCTTCACCGTTTTGAGAGTACTGGAATAGTGCACATAAATTTTTCGACAGAAAAACTCATTGCACGAGTGGATTTGAACCCACGACCTTCGGATCGGAAGGCGGGGCCACTACCACTAGACCACCAGTGCTCTCTTGCTTCGTAGACTTAATACGGTCTCTGATTTTTCCGTCGAGATTCAATGCAGTGCTAATTAGTGTTCTAATATCTGTGGTTTTACTTTGTTCATCATCATCACCATCATTTTCAGCCTGAAAAGTCTACAGCTGGACATAAGCCTCCCGTACACATTTCCAGGAATAACGATTCTGAGCCCTTTCCATCCATCGACTTCCCGCGATCTTAACAATGTCGTCGGTCCATCTGGTGGGTGAGGCCCTACGCTTCGTCTTCCGGTTCGTGGTCGCCATTCGAGAACCTTTATTCCCCAACGGTTTACGGTTTTTCGAGCTCTACGGCCTGCCCAGTGCCACTTCAATTTACTAATTCTACGACGTTCTTACTTAGTTTAGTTTTACCAATTTTTTTGTTAGTTTCTTGAGATTTTTTATATTCTAGACACGCTTATGACGAGTTTATGTTTAAAATAATTATATTACTTTGAGCACACAAACCGAGTAGGTACTAATATTTCTTTCCTATAGGTTCCTGCTCATGTTTATAATTTTCTTTAGCATGTGACCTACTGAATACTTATCGGGAGACCTTGCAGTTTGTTTTCGTTTTACGGTGTTCTTAAATCACTCAGAAGATAAAAATGGGCTAAGACAATATTTGCACAAGAGTACTAAAACAACTAACTGATAACATTTTAGGAGGCACACCATTACATCGACATTCCTCTTCATTGTTTTTGATTGACATTGAACAGTAATTAATTATCATCAATTCTTAAAAATAAAATAGCTATGAATATAAAATATGTGGGAATCAAACTCCCACAAAGTGATAAACGCCATCTGATAGAATTTCAAATTGGTTTACATTCGTAATTGACAGTATCTGCCATCTAGCGGTAAACTAACATAGCTTTAGTCTTGCTACTCAACGCTAGATGGCGCTCCTCGGAATTAACTTCTAAGTTTACGTTATTACACTAGATGGCGTTGAACGTGATTTAGCGGGCTGCTTCATTTAAAATCACAGTAATAGGATTTTAAGTCTCAAAACGACTCTTTTCATGCCCTTAATCATGTTTTAGAGCTTTTTAGGTTCTGTCTACGACTTGTCCGTTTTTTTTAACGACCTTTTCTTCATAATGTCGTTTCGTCACCGTCTTTGCACCGTGCCTCTCGTAGAGAGTATTAAATTCCTTTTTGCTAGTACCTACTCAAAAACGGTGATGGAAAACCTCGTGAGGAATTCGACATGCCGTATAAAGTTTGAATGCCTGTGTCAAGTACAAGAGAGGAGCCTCAACATACGGGTTTGAAAGAATTATTGATACGACAAGAAAAAGAGTCATCTAGTGGTTTAATAATAGATAGACAAAATTGAGAAACCAAGTTAATGGCCTAACTGCTGAGCCGGTTTCGATAAAAAATATCTATCGGACAAATCTGGAAGTAAACAATAGTTTTTTTAAAACGGCTCATCAATGACGCAGTTACTGGCGAGTTATACGTTATAAAACATAAAAAAATAAATATGAATTGGGAACCTTCCTTTTTTTTTGAGTCAGTTAAAAAAAGGCTGACTATTCATTTGATATATAAACACATGATGATGATAATTTCGCTTAATTAAATTAATAATATGTATTTCGATATTATTAACACATACCTCGCTGAAGGCCAGGAATCCCGCAGGCTCGCCTACGCGGGTCAACGAACGACCTCGGAGACGTGACCCCCCCCCCCTTTCCCCTATCATTTAGTTAATGCGGTTGTTACACCTAGGAAGGTGTTTCTGACACTTTTTAGTGCTGAAGATGTCAGCTTTGGGCATCAAGTGATTGGATGAGATGGGGCTTTGAGGGAATAATAGCATTGGTTTTTGTTAGACGAAGAAATTCAATTTTCGATGGTTTTTGCTGAATTTTTGAGTTTGTCGGCAGGGACCTGCGAAGCGTGTTTTAGACGATGGTTACCACTTAACATCAGGTGGGCAGATAAGCTTAAGAAACTTGAGAAAACGACTTCACACACAGACTGCTCAACCGATTTTGATGAAATGTATAATGGGACCAATCTGAAAGTATAAGTTTTCAGATAAAAAATCTTCATAATTGACGGGGATATGTTTTAAATCTTAAAAAAAAAATTAAAAGAACACAACTAAATTGAGAACCCCCCCTTTTTTTGAAGTTGGTTAAAAAATTGTAGTTCGGGCACGCCAAGGGCCGTCAGAAAAAAATCAATGGGTATGCCACTTAGTTACCAACTCAACATTAAATAGGCACCATCACCAAACGAAACACAAGTTACTAAATCAGAACCATAACATCTGATTCTAAACTATTCTCTCAACCAAGCTACCGCCTTGCGCATTTGCTGCGATGGCAATCGCGCAAACGCTGTCATATTTGATTTGATCTCTGATCGCCACCGCAGAACGCCTAGATGTCCGCAAGGCTAAGAATCAACTGAATCGCAGTTGCCAGGCCATTCGAGTTATAGGCATCTCGTTAGGAACGCTATCCGAATGCAAATGAACTGAACACTTAACTCCTACTAAACAAACGACCATGCGCCAGCGGAAAACGATAGCGTTTGATTGATACCTATCAACGTAGTTTTTTTTTTTTTTAGATTAGAGTACGCTATGTTTCATAACCCACTCTAATAATAAAAAAAAAAAAAAAAAAAATAATAATAAAAAATAAAATAAAATAAAATAACTCTAACAATCTAGCCAAATTCCGGCTAATAAGTAATATCAACGTAGTGACAACATTTTCGCCAGTCACTACGATCTTCTGCTTTTTACTAGTCCCGCTCATGAGCTTATAATTTAATTTAAAACATCTAAATTACAATAATTTTTAGAATCTGTCGCAAGTTTTAAAGTTGCATTGTCATTGGGAGGAGGCCTCGTAATTTTATGCATTCCAGGGTACAAAATAATATTCAATTGAATATTAAACAAAAAACACTTTTCTAAGAAATAATAATAATTTTATTATTTGAATACCAAACGAGGGTTGGTCGCGTGAAACTGGCACCTAGACTCACCTAGCTTTAAGACGTTTCAAAGTGATCCTTGTGATACCACTGAATAAAGAAAATATTTGACTTTGACTTAGGGACTTTCTTCCTACAGCACAGGATCACAGATGGCTTACCACAAGCTCTGTCTGGTTCTGTCTCTGGTTTAGAGTCCGAGTGCTCACCAGTGTATTATACTGCGCGTGTGACGTTTTGACGTAGGACTTATTTAGTCAACACTCACACAGACTCAAAACCAGAGCCAGAGACAGAGCCAGACAGAGCTGGTGGTAGGCCTACAGATGCATAAACCCATGCGCCTTTTGTTATTTTCTTTTTTTGTATGTTTCGTTAGCGTTTGGTGATTCTGCTTTTCGTTGATATTGTCTAGGAAACAGACTGCCGGACATGTTTATTTGGTAGGAATGGCGTTTAGACTGCTGTACCGTAAAATCCTGCCTCCAGTCTCATGCTGTAATGGCTGCCAGGTTCATGATTATACATGAGAGACCTTAGTCATAGGCCCCTTTCTAATGTTTAAACTTCAAACTTGTTTTAAACTAGCGGTACGCCCCAGCTTCGCACGGGTCGCTAGAAGAAAGTAGCGTGGTTAGCATATAACCTACCTCGATAAATAAACTATCCAACACAAAAATAATTTTACTATTCGGACCAGCAGTTCCCGAGATTAGCGCGTTCAACCAAATAAACTAACAAACAATTAAACTCTTCAGCTTTATAATACTCGTAGCAAAGTATTGATAATAAAATAAAAAAAACAAAAACAAATATTACCCTTTGGGTACGGAACCCTAAAAACAAATCCATGATAATTTGTTTTGAAAGTAATAACCCTGTACTCATTATCTTCTGTGCTTTGTAGATAGATTTAATATAACCATCGTACCATGAAACCAGCGCACGAGCGAACAGCTATGAAATTAATTAGATAGCTACATATTAATTAGGTTAGATAGAAAAATATTAATCACTTAAAACGGTAATTTAATTCATAGTTTATTACTTGGTTAAAATTGTTTTGTAAATAACTTAATACTTTTAGTATTTTATTTTAGTTTAAAATCTCTATTATTAATGAAATTCTTCTTCTCTCTTCTCTCTCAACTCTCTCTCTCTACAACAAAACTCTTGTCTAAGAGAGAATCTGTAAACAATGTAAAAGTATAACACGGTTTGTGTTCTACTTTTACACTTTTTTACAGATTCTTCAAATTTCAGTGTAAAAATTTGATTATGTGTACATGTAAATTGCTAGAAATTAGTCCTATTTTTTATTTATTTGTCTCCAAAAACTGCTATAGGTCTACCACAAGCTCTGTCTGGCTCCGTCTTTGTTTCTGGTTTTTAGTCTATGTTAGTCTTGACTAAATAAATACACACTGATCCACACTGGTGAGCACTCACACAGACTCAAAACTAGAGGCAGAGACAGAGCCAGACAGAGCTTGTGGTAGGCCTAGTAGGCCTGACCTGTGAGGTCCTGTCCTCTAGCACCATCTAACGTATTTGAGTTACGAATTGTAAAATAACAATGTTCTTTCACAAATAAAACACAAATCATTTAACATTTCTAATATTTAGTGTAGTCGTGTGTGGGTGTGATTTTGAATGTAGAAACTTTGGTAATTTAATGGAGTGATCAATGACATTTTACTGGGGTTAACAAATCTGCAGGCCTACCATGAGCTCTGTCTGGCTCTGTCTATGGCTCTGGTTTTGAGTCTGTGTGGGTGCTCACCAGTGCATTATAGATAGATAGATAGATAGATAACACTTTATTGTACACAAGGATACATCACAAGTAACAGCGTAATAAAATAAAGTACAGTGGGCGGCTGAAAGCGATTTCTTCCAGGCAACCTTAGGATGGAAAGTAGTGAAGAAGCAGAAACGGACGGCGGACGGGATACTGAGTGTGTGACGTTTTGACGTAGGATTTATCAACACTCACACAGACTCAAACCAGAACCAGAGACAGAGCCAGACAGAGCTCATGGTAGGCCTCCTGTTAGGATGATGAACTTCGTTTATATTAGTTAATAACGGAGTTTGAATTATTACTTCAAAAAGCATATTTTTCAAATAATCAAAAAAATTGGTTTTGGAGCCTGATATTTTCATAAAGTCAGATGGAGATAAAAAAAATCACAAACTCTTTAAAAAACACCGATAGTAAATTAACAAACAAATGATACGCGTTCTTTATCGCAATTCCAAGTATTTCTAGTTAACAGTAATTTGGCCGAACGAACGAAGCGAGCGAAACGTCCTTGCATCAACAACTGGCAGCTTTCATGTGTTTGTGTGTATGTTTATATGTGTATTTAATTCATTGATTTTAATATTCGAAGATATGTATGTGACAGTTTCATCATCATCATCAACCTATAACAGTCCACTGGTGGAGGTAGGTCTCTCCCAAGACGCACCACTGAGCCCGGTCTTCGGCTCTTCTCCTCCAGTGCTTACTATTTCGCAGATCGTCGCCCCACCTTGCCGGAGGGCGTCCTACACTACGCTTACCTAAACGCGGTCTCCACTCTAGTATTCGTTTGCTCCAACGATTGTCTGTTCTACGGCAAACATGACCGGCCCACTGCCACTTCAGCTTACTAATCCTTTGAGCTATGTCGACAGTTTGTCAGATATCAATCATCATCATCTACCTATATTAGTTTGTTCGTTGCTAGTCGCCCAATTTTCTTCTTGTCTTGTCACTAGTTCCTTCGAACCAGCGTGGTGGAAGGATTTTAAGTGCGCCTCAGAGAGGCTCATTCGTGCACTTGACACATGTTTTCGAACTTTTTAAATTCTACGACATGCCGGTTTCCTCACGATGTTACCTTCACCGTTTGAGAGTACTGACATAGTATACATTTTAGATTATTTTTGATTTTTAAAAGGATCATATAAAAACACGGTAGGAGCTGAGCCGTAGTTTGTTGCCTGTTCTTGCGTCGGCTTGGTCGCGTGGAACTGGCACCTAGACTCACCTAGCTTTAAGACGTTTCAAAGTGATTCTTGTATTTGAACTGAATAAAGACTTTGTTTTTTTTTTATTTTTGTCTTGGTATTTTTGACAGTTATGAAAAACGGTAGTACAGAACGGCTTTGTAAGTTCGTATGAAGTGCTGGCCGGTCGTTGGCACTTACAAGTGCACTCGATCCTCTGATGTTCCGAGTTGACCTGTCAATACCCGCTGATTATATTATCGGGTCCGAGAGTTCGAGTCCAAGTCCGAGTCCGAGTCCGCGAGTCCGCGAGTCCGCGAGTCCGCGAGACCTCCATATCTATATTATATCCATACAAAATATCTATCAAACAAATATTAATAAAAATTATTTTGAAAAATGCAACCATTCCATCAGTATTTTCTTATGACGTTATCACGTTCAACTATCGTCAGTAAACCGACTTTACAGACAACCGATTTTTTGTTATTTTTATTGATAAAAACACCCTAACAAATTTGTTTTTTTGTAAAACATAATTTTTATTGATAAAATCCATAAAAAATATTTTCATAAACATATTTAATCTTGTCAATCAAATCTACGCACGATCTAGATAAAGTAGATGTTAGATAAAACGCTTCTCTTACTGGGTGTAGCAACAGCCTTGCGCACGCTCAATTAGAATCTCGAACGGGTTGGTGAAACTGGTTTGGCAGACATTCACATTGAAATTTTGTTTATAGCTATCATACCACTAATATTTGAAAGTCCTTCAACCTAACATTGAAAAGATTTAGTCTTTGATCTGAACTCTGTTTTCTACCCTACATATTTTTAAGGTCAGTGGCCGTGTGAAGGACAAACGAATTTATATCGCTTTATAGAAATGCGATAGATAATAATATGCTATTCTTACTTACCTCCTCTCTCTCTCTCTCTCTCTTTTGTCTTGTTATTTACTTACGTTAAATTTCTCTATTATTTCCTTGAAATCATAACAAATATTTGCAAATGTTATGCAACTCACTATATCGAAAAACCATTCCCATTTTATGAAATCTTCGGTAGGCCTACCACAAGCTCTGTCTGGCTCTGTCTCTGGCTCTGGTTTTGAGTCTGTTTGAGTACTCACCAGTGTGTGTGACGATTCGACGTAGGATTTATTTAGTCAACACTCACACATTCTCAAAACCAGAGCCAGACAGATTTCATAAAATGGGAATGGGAATGGATTAGTGAGTTGCATAACATTTGCAAATATTTCTTGTGATTTTAAGGAAATAATAGAGGAATTTAACGTACTTAAGTAAATAAACGTAAAGAATGAAACAAGACAAAAGAGAGAGAGAGAGAGGATGTAAGTAAGAATAACATATTTATCGCATTTCTCTAAAGCGACATTAATTGTTTTGTCCTTCACACGGTCACTGACCTTAAAAATATTAGTAATTCAATAAACACTTATAATAGCATAATAGGCGGTAAAGCCTTGCGCACATCTAAGCGTTCTGCGGTGGCAATCAGTATAACGCTGTCAAATATCGCTGTCATATTAGACAGCGTTTCAGCGTTTAACATATAAATAGAACAGGAAACAGGTAAAATGCGAATATGCATGAGTCTAATGATAACAGCATGGCTTATATTTTTGAAGGTCTTTGCGGTGCAGGCAGAGACTAATTACAAAACCCTGGTTAATAATATAATATTAGTGTTTGTAATAGAAGAACTCTTTGTGTGTGGCTCCTCCGGGGAAGTACTACCACCATGCCTATTTCTGCCGTGAAGCAGCATTGCTGTTTCGGTTTGAAAAGTGTGGGTGCCGCCGGTAAACTGACCGATTACGTTATTTATTTAAAAAACATTTTCTATTACATACAAAATAACACTACATACCTTACCTACCTTTCTACGAACGTAACTCAAGAATCAGATAACATGTATAGGTATTGAATGAAGTCAGTTAGAGATAAGCAGCATTGTTAAGTCATTCGGAATTCCGTAAGCATCACATAACAAAAACCAACGATATGACGAAACAACTCTGACATATGGCCAATCATAGCCAAACAACTCCAAAGGCATGTGGCAACTATACAGGCGAGAAACTGGCATCCACGTTCAAGTTCAAGATTCGCTTAAAACTTTTTGTCCTTCCATAAAAACTCGCCAGGATGACGTCACCAAGACAAAACTAAATATAGACTGTAAACAAGTAAGTGAATCATCTGCACATGTCTATCGCTGTATAAACATGGAACTCAATGAGGGATTGTTTAAGAATTATCACTATAACACGTAGGCTATATACGAGTATTAATCCACCGGTTAGCGACGTTCCCCTTTAGAAGCGCGTTCCAAAACATAACCTTCAAAAATGTAACCCACAATCCGGTGCGATAAAAAGTGCAGGTTCGGCTATAGCCGCGAGGCTGGGTGGGACCGCACCAACGCTGAGGTAACTCACTCCTAACCAAACCAGTACCTCTCGCCGCGCGGGGCCGACCTCTCGCGTCGCATCGCCTCTACGATTCGAGTCGAGACTTTACTCGATATCTTATCACTGAATTATTGCATGAAGTCATCGATAATTAAGTGCTCGAGCGAACGGCACGAATTCTAAAACCAAATCTGTAGAATATAAAGTTTTGAATCTACAAGTGACCGTGAAAAAGTTGAGTGTTATCCTATTGGTTGTTTTTGTTTAGACCGGCATCGGTAGCGGCATCAGAATGAATGGAACACCGGCAAGGAGGCCTAAGAGCGCATTCTTAGAAACGGTAAGTTCATTGTAGCTGGTGCTTTCTTTGAGAACTGATTTTAGTTCAGGATTCGTAGCCTTAGTTTCCAACTTAACTGGTTATTCAAACTTTCAAGGAGAAACTGTGGATTTGATTAAGATGAAGATTGAAGATAAATGATTCCGGTTACTAGAGAATGAAGAACAGCTGTCTCAAAAGTTTGCTAAGACGGTTCAAGGTCACTCAGTGACTGATGGTAAAATAATCATAGGGATGTAATACAGTGTGCTATACATCTCCTTTCATGCACTACATTTCATCGGAGAGAGTAACTTTCACTCGGCTCTCTAGACGATGGCCGATTGAGATAAATGTAACAGCAATGCTTCATTTCATAGCAAAACCAATATTTATTATTTAGTCACAAAATATTCACATTGGGCCTTATTAATAATCCTGGCGTAGCGTTGGACTAGTTAATCCGTGTTTTGTCACATTTGTTCGAGTTGACAATTGCATGTCAATGCAAGAGACAAAACACGGATTAACTAGTCCAACGCTACGCCAGGATTATTAATAAGACCCATTATGTTTTCTGGAGGAGTTCTTAGAAAGATCTTACTGTAACGTATACAAAAACCGTTGTGTTATTATTTGGAAGAAAGAATTTTGTTTTATCCATCTTCGTTAAAGTGGACATAAGCAACACTAGTGTTTTGTCTTTTGGGATTGGTCGCAAGGAACTGGCACACTCACCTGACACTGACACTCACCTAGCTTAAGACGTTTCAAAGTGATCCTTATGATACATCTGAATACCCACATACCTATCAATAAGTATTACACCTCTAAAAAGTCAGCAAGGTTGGTTTGAGAAAGTGATAGCCATTTTACTGCCATTTATAACCATAACGAAACCAGTTTTAAATGTCTAAAAACGAACAGACTACGAGACTACCAGCGTGACGTAAGGTTTAAGAGGAGCCAACTTTCTATAAGGAATACCATCTGTAGCTTTAGTAAGGAAAGCTAAGCACTAAACAACGGAATATCTTATGTTAAAGTGGAAGATTCTAGAATGCACTTTGTGAAAAGCATTTTCATCGCTGAGTGCGCCGTGAGATAAACCCTCTTAAAGATGATGAAAGCTTAATAGAAATGGGATGGATTCTACGAGGTATCACCATATTTTGTGAGAAATGATAGATCGGTGAATCAGGTTGGTCAGAAATACACCTTTGCTATTCGTCTCCATCATCAGCCTGAAGAAATCCACTGTGTCTTACACATATCTTGTATATATATATGTATATATATATATATTTAGGATCTCGGAAACTGAGCCAACAATTTTCATGAAATTAAGTATACAGGGGTTTTCGAGGGCGATAAATCGATCTAGCTAAGATTCATTTTCAGAAAATGAGTCTGTTCGTTAAAAAAAAACTAAAAACATAAACTGAATATGTGACTGCTCCTGCCATCTATTGATGATTGTGAGCAACTAACTGCAAGCATGTCCAGTAGGTGGCGTTGTTCAGTAAGAATAAACCAGTAAAGATAATAATATGCTTCTTATAATTTCTTAAAAATACAAATTAACGAAAAAAATTCCGAGCGAAGCTCGGTTACCAACTAGTATATATTATGGGAGGAACGATTCGGACCAGCAGAATCGTTCCTCGCTTCGAATTGTTCCATAACCAGCAAGAAATATTCTGAGCAGCTTTCAGGAGAAATGATTCTAAGTCTTCTCCATCCACCGACTTCCCGCGATCATAACAATGTCTGTTGTCCATCGGTTACCTTTGCCGTTAGAAGACGTCAATTTTATCAATCAGAATAAAACGTTATACAAACTGTAGGCTTACCACAAGATCTGGCTCCGGTTTTTAGTCTGTGTGAGTGCTCAACAGTGTAGGCACTTACATGTATTGTGTGTGACGTTTCGATGTAGGATTTAATTAGTCAACACTCACACATACTCAAAACCAGAGCTAAGGACAGAGCCAGACAGATCATGGGTAGGCCTACTGGTGATAGATGAGTTTCATTTCTCAGCTATTCACACGGTGAAAGTGGTTATGATACAAGTAGTAGCTTGTATAAAGCAGTCGCCAACGCTGGTGAAAGAGTTGCTAGGCTGCTCCAGAGACTCCATCATGGCTTTATTGCTAAAGCCAGAACTGATAGCTTAACGAGCTCTCCATATGCTAATATTCAGGTGCAAAATGTCACTGGCATTTACCGAAATGCTGAAAAGCCTGCAGATATTTGCCTAACTTAGTCAATCGGTCAGGAATTACCAAGGAAGTAACACAAAGCCAGGTGCCACCTGGATGGATATAATATGTCCGTTAACGTTGCACTCCACCAAGCCAAAGAAAGGGGCAAGTGGATGGAAACCGAGCTAAAGGTCCTTGCACGAAGTCACGATCCTCAGCAGTGAGGGACTGAAGCAGGAGGAGGAGGAATACTACAAGAGCCTCGGTGGTTAAAAGAAACTAGAAGGTAATTCGTCATCGGAATAAGTGGACTAACATATTGTATTGCTTAGAGCTCAACAGAACCTGATAAACCTATAAAATAACCAGTGATTTATAGCTTTGTTTGTGAATATTTCGCTGCATCTGGTTATTATTATCTACTGCTTTATATACGTTATACTAGCGATCGCCCCAGCTTCGCACGGGTGTATTTTTCCAAAGCCGGGGCGGGTCGCCTATGTTACGCAGAAATAGTATGGCTTTCTACTGGTGAAACTTTTTTGAAATCGGTAAAAGTTTTTGAGTGTGTTTTTTACGTACAAACCATTTATCTTTATAAAATTAGTGTAGATTATTATGCACACATCGATATATCGAAATATAAGCAAAACATAACGATAAGTACATTGTTTTTACTCTGGTTGCTACACAGTATCAACAGTATATGAGGTACAAGAGCCATATCTATCAGTAAACTGCAGTGTAATGACACGTTTATATTGTATTATCAAGCACTTAAATACCTATTACTTTTTCTACCTATATCATGTTTTTATCACCTCTGGTAAGGTCCTTAACCTTGGCTTCTCGGAACCAGGCGGTTAACTGACTCACGCGGGTAACTTGAGATCTGCAAAAGATGTTTCGGCATCTTAGCAATGCATATGATTTGTCAAATTATGTCATCATAGAGGTTGGATACCCACGTAGTATAGAGCTTCTTATGTCTATGGATTATGTTGACTAGCCATGCTGCACAGATCCCCAGCGGCTACGTTTCAGGAAAGTTTTGCTTTTACCAATAATATAGCCCTGGATTTTTGTGTGATAACTAACAGGCTGAATGTCCATGGGTAGCTTCAGTTATTTTTAATTATAGTCATCTACATAAGTATTTGGTTGCCATCTTACCTGATGGAAAATGAGGATAAAGGATGTAGCATTTAGCCATAATACACCTGTTCATTCTTGTCTTTAAATTCCGGAAATACTAACACCGGTAGAGAGTTCCTCTTTGGCAGTTCGTGCTGTAAAAGTGGAGTCAAAGCGCTTTGTGCGAATGTGGAATATCTACCATTAAGAAGTAGCACTTCTCCGTGCATGTAGAAGTCCGTAGGTAAAAGGGTTAGGGGGTATCAGGTCGTGTTGTTCCTGCGCGCACTCTTTGAAATGTTTACGGTTTGACAATAGACGCCTTCTCTTTGCGAAAATTCAGCACAGTGGTATCTCATGTAGTGCACAAGAGTATTGGCCCTTTCTATACGTAGATTTGATTTCAAAACAGTATTTAATTTCTGTGGAAAATTACCTCATGATTTTGCGAGGGTTTGAGTGTACAATTTATGATGTCACCAAAACCACTTTGAGTCAATATTAATAAAGCATGCTTACTTAGGACGTTCTACATTTCAATGTTGTATTATTTGAATATTGGTAAGCTTGTGGTGAGCCGGTAGAAGGCCTAGGTTGTATGGTTGGCGACAATTTAACCTCTGACAAACCACGTGACTAATCTGCGCAGAGTGCATTTCGCATATGAATTCTCGTTCTGCGCAGCCCACGTGGTTCGTCAATCGGTGTCATTACTATAAGATTCAATTCCCCGTTTGACGAATTGAATTAGGTACTTTGTTTTAGGAGAACTAAACACGCGTGCTTTTTGCCTCAACCCGCAAATTTTCTTAATTTTCTTTTTTCTCTTTTTTTTATTTATTTTATGTTTGCTTCTACCCAATCCAAAAATGTTAGTCACAGTGTATTCTTAACAGTAGAGACACCATAAAATTTATAAAAAAGCTTATATAGGTAGGAATCAAAATCATCAACCGCCTGAAAAAGTCAACTGCTGGACATAGACCTCTCATAAATAAAAACATATCATCCACAGCTAACCATAAACAGTGCACTAAGAAATTATGAAATCCATATCAAACCAGTGTGATATCTTATCTGCCAACGCTTTCTTTTTATCAACATCGGCATCGAATCATATAAACTAGAACTAGTAACTTATAATGTTTTATATACTTACAGCGTAGATGTGGTGTAGTTTTTGTAGGTTATTACCATGCTTCCGTGGCCTTACGCCTATTCACTAGAAACAATCATATCAAAAGTTTATTTATTCAGTTCAATTCCAAGAATCACTTTGAAACGACTTAAAGCTAAGTGAGTCTAAACCCTAAACAGTATTGCATGTAGATGGTTTTAGATGAATAAGTAGGTATTCCATTTTTTACTACCAATTGGATATTACCATGATTTAACTTCCGTTAGTTTGGAGTTCCCTCACTTTCCCAAATATCGCTAGTCAAAAATCCTAGGAAGTTTTGACTCCCGATATTTCGGCACGTTTGCATGCACTAGATTACGGGTTGAAATGAACTGACAAAAAAAGGTATACCTTTCAGTAGGCCTACCACAAGCTCTGTCTGGATCTGTCTCTGGCTCTGGTTTTGAGTCTGATACACTGGTGAGTGCTCCTGCTCACCAGTGTATACTATATGTGTGTGACGTTTCGGCGTAGGATGTATTTACTATTTAGTGAACACACAGACTCAAAACCAGAACCAGAGACAGAGCCAGACAGAGCTTGTGGTAGGCCTACAGATCGCAAGACTTGGTCAACACAGTGACTGTGGGTTTCATCGCGATATTAACTTTATCTGTTTGAGAGCAATGTTTTGTTTGTTCATTCAATAACATTACTGAAAACAAGCCGATTAAACTGTGATATTGTAACATTGTAAATAGGTATAAAATACTTTACTAGTCTCTTTCACCGGATGATTTGCGGCTTTTTCACATGATGAAAGTTAAAAATTGTGGACAATCACACGATTTTGGAATACCTAAGCAATGGTTAGGTAAAGAATTTAATCGATTAACTAAGATATTTTTCTTGACATCGCAGACATAGATATTAGAATCGAATAGAATTACACTTTTCTATGCTTACTCTTTTTTACTTCCATGTTCTTTGTTCCTGTTAAATTTCCTGGAATAAAAGCTACGAATAATTCAGGTTACGAAATATTTACTTTATGGAGTTTCATCCAAATCGGTTTTATTTTAATCCAAACATCGAAACTATTTTTCCTGACAAATGCAATTTGGGCCTCCTTAGGGCTAGAGTGAATAGGTGTCTTCTAGACTATCCTGCTACATCGTCGGCTACATCATCGCTTACCATCAGGTGAGATCGTGGCCAAAGGAAAGTCTATCAATTATAAAAAAAAGAAAAAAAAATAGTAGCATTATGTATTTGACAAAAACACTACAACATGCATAATGTATCCCATCCCAGTACTAGTTATCGACACATGCGTCTCTTGCAGTCGGCAAAGCGTATGATGCGAGTTAGGGTAGCCACTAGCCACACGACCGACTGCTGCGGTCTGATGGACCCAACAACTGAACCGAATCAGCTTAGGAGCCATAACATGATCTGTCGTAGCAAATAGTTAGAATATCGTTCAAATCAATAAGAACAACCCTAAATTCACTATGCCAGTACTCTCAAAGTTTAAAAGAAACATCGTGAGGAAACCGGCATGTCTTAGGCCCGTATTCCGAAACAGCGCTTGAGTCTGAGTCGAGCCTCAAGCATAGATTTTATGACAGTTCTCCATTGAAAAGTGTCAGAAATCTGTGCTTGAGGCTCGACTCAGACTCAAGCGCTGTTTCGGAATATGGGCCTTAGAATCTTACAAGTTCGAAAAAAAGGAATCAAGGTGTTGATTCAGTTGGTAGTAGGTACTCTTAGCTTTGCCTTCTACGCCATAGGTCGTGAGTTCGGTCCCCACCGAGAACAAATATTTGTTTGGTGAACATAATGTTTGTTCTCTGTCTGGATGTTATATTGTATTCTAAGTTTGTATTTACAAACAAAAATGTATACTTAAGTATTATATCAGCTCTCTGGTTCCCATTGTACAAGCTCTGCTTAATTTAGGGGGTGATCTATCCCTGGCTCTGTCTCTGGCTCTGGTGTTGAGCCTGTGTGAGTGCTCTCCAGTGTATTATACTGTGTGTGTGACGTTTCGACGTAAGATTTATATAAATAAATGAATAATATAGTCAACTCTCACACAGACTCGAAACCAGAGCCAGAGACAGAGCCAGACAGAGCTTGTGGTAGGCCTACTGGAGTGATTGACGTCGATTATGCCCGCATTCCGACTGTCCTGCCATCCTTGTTTAGTAGGGGGTCGGGCAACCGTGACCCCTGCAGGTGCATCATAATGGATCCGCATCACTGAATCGGGACAGAATACCTTTTTAACCGACTTCCAATCAAAAAGGAGGAGGTTCTTAATTCGGTTGTATGTTTTCGTTTTTATGTTTGTTACCGCATAACTTCGTCATTTGTGAGCCGATTTAAAAAATATTTTTTTATCTGAAAGGTACTGCTTCCAGATTGGTCCCATTTTAATTTTATTAAAATCGGTGTTGGCATTTTTTTTTAAATAATTTTTTTAATGTTTTTAACTGCATGCCTCCGTCATTTATGAACCGATTTAGATTTTTTTTTTTATTTGGAAGGTTATTCTTAACGTGCAGATTGTCCCAAACCAATTTCATTAAAATCGGTTTAGCGGTGAAGTCGGTTTCTCTAGTTTTTTAAATTTATAATTGTTGTAAACAAAAAACAAGAGTCCTTAGGACGGATACGGACGGATAAAAACGGATTTTTGATCTATAATTGATGGACCAGCAGTAGGCACGTATCATCTGTAGCCCTACCACAAGCTCTGTCTGGCTCTGTCTCTAGCTCTGCTTTTGAGTCTGTGTGAGTGTTGACTAAATAAATCCTACGTCGAAACGTCACACACACAGTATAATACACTGGCGAGCCCTCACACAGACTCCAAACCAGAGCCGTGGTACCAGCAGATATGGTACATCCTAAATATCCAGATATCAAGCTAACTATTTATAATTTAATCGTATGTACCACCTACTTACCTTAAACAACCTCGGCCTGCCTCCATGTTTGCTATACCCTATGCAGGGTCCATGTGATACCTACTTACAATTATAAACTATGCATGTACAAACTTAACCATGTGTACCTAAAGCAATAAATATATTGAGTATTGAGTATTGAGCCAGACAGAGCTTCTGGTAGGCCTACTGGCCCACGTAACTTATTTACTAACTCCAAGTCTACATACTCCGAAATAAGATACGTCTTACCATATTGAAAGTGCAAACCCACCACATTAGTATGCATAGGCAAAGGAATTATTAACCGTTTCTCCAAGAAAGGTACACGCTGTGAGAAATGTGTATTTGAAATTGAAAGAAATAATAAATGCGCTGTTTGTGAAAAAGGCCACGAAGTTTTTGACCAAATTTGTAATGCAAAGGAGGCTTATGTCGAGCACTTCTTGAGGCTGATGATGATGACTTTTTTTTTTTTTATACACCTGATGTTAACTGGTAACCATCGCCTATAACAAAGCATTGCCTCGTAGGTAACCCAGGAACGTGCCCTAACGATGCACTTCCCTGCGTCTATCAACTTGAGGCATACAGATGTTCAGCCTCACGTGTCAGTAATTTCACCAGCACCCACACCCTTCAAACCGAAACACAGCGATGCTGCTTCACGGCAGGAATAGGCGTAGTAGTACTGACCCCAGGTGATCCCATCACCTGGGCTCTACAACTACTTAAACTGACAGTTTCTTTATTAATTAATAGCGGCCTGTCCCGGCTTCGCATGTTTGGATATTTATTTTTTAAACACATAAATATAGCCTATGTTACTTAGGCTGAATGTAGCTTTCCAATGGTGAAAGAATTTTTGAAATCGGTATCAGTAGTTTTTGAGTATATTCATTACAAAAAACATACACACAAAAATACAAATAAGTATTGATATAGATTGTCATTATAGAAACTGTATCCTAGAAAGTGTTTCTAATGAGAATAATTATGTATAGCTAACCTAACCTACTAGCATGGAAATTATCATAGTTTTATAGACCGATGCGTCTACTGTTTCAACTTCAATATATTAATATTAATAATTGTTCCCTAGGCATTAATTTCAGGCCTTATAGCATAGTGACTAATAGTGAGTGTACCTTTTACAGAATAATGTAAGTTTCTATTTGTTTTATTTTTTTGAGCGTAAAATTATTTTACCGCAGTCTTTAATAGTCTGAAGAATATCAACGCTAGGTTGCCTCATAGATTTTTGTCTTTTGAAAATCTATGAGGCAACCTAGAGTTTATATTCATAAAACGTAGTTTTGATCTGCATTTTTCGCTTCAGAGTCACCATTCAAGAACCCTTTATCGTCAGCGGTTGTGGGTTCTACGAGTTAATGTGGCCCTGCTACTATTTTAATAGATGTTTCGTTTACACTAGGATCACTACAGTTCTGAACGTGTGTGACCTATAGGCAACGCTTATTTCTCGAAGATACCACTTGAAATTAGGTGCATGGTTCTTGTTCCAAAAGTCAGTAATAAAAAAAGATCAATTTAAAAGATGGACGGTCCATATTGGCCTAACTGGGGCGCAATCAGAGCGATTCTGCATAGCTCGATCGTGCATTGGAAAGCTGTGCAACCAGGCCACTTGTAACGGCATCCGTGGACCGGTTCTAATGTGATTTGAAGCCTGCGAGACACCTACAGCGCAGGATATTTGGGGGCTATCACTGGATTCCAATAATGATTTTATTTGTGTCTAGTGAATTAACAATTTTTTGCTTCGACATAGGTGGATGGATGGAATGCGTCAGGGATGACATGAGCAGGAAAGGAGTGAGCACTGAGATGACGAATGATAGAGGTGAGTGGAAGAAGAAAACCTGTTGTGACGACCTCACTTAGCGTGGGATAAGGGCAGGAAAATGATGAACAATGGGTGGGTTGCAGAAAACATCTGGACAAGAGATGTACAGAACAGAGAAGGCTGGCAAAAAAGGAGACTTATACCCAGCAGCGGGTGATAACGGGCTGTGATAGATAGATAGATAGATAGAAAGATAACGATTTATAATGATTTGTTTAGACTTTGGAGCCCAAACGCTATATTTTCAAATGGGTTTGACGTCGGTTGTCTTCGTCTTTACAAGAAAATTCTGCAGTGCAGCAGAGTGCGTCGAAAGCACAAAAACATAAATTCCCTAGTAGTATTAGATGCGGCTCATAGAGTAGCAGGAAGCTGCCAAAAAATTAATCAATCTGATTTATATAATGTACTACAATTCTGGCAGTGTTCTCTGTATGTAAAATAAAAAATCCTAGATTCCCAAACCAATATTTCAGATATTACGCTCCAAACTAAGCATAGCTTTACGGAACCCGTGCTAAGAACTGTAGAAAGAAAACTTGGCTAAGCCCCCAAATTAGCGGTATTTTTTTTCTTATAAATTACGCATACTGCTTTGGTTTTCTCCATAGTTTTCCGTGTTTGGTAAGGACTCTGCAAAACCATTAGACCAAATCTTCAAATAAAATTGTCCCGAAGTATAGATGGATGGACGAAAAGAATAAAGTGAGCATCGAGATGACGAATGAATAGAAGAGAATTGAAGAGAAAAACGTTATAGGTAAACGTGGGGTACGTAAGTGCTGGAAGATGAGAATGCAATTTTGGAGGATCGGAAGACAGGGCCGCTAGTAAATTGTTGCCTGTTCTTCTAAGCTTGGTCGCGTGGAATAGGCACCTAGACTCACCTAGCTTTGAAACGTTTCGAAGTGAACTTTGTGATACTATTGAATACATAAATACATATTTGGCTTTGACTTGACTTTGGCTACCACTAGACTACCAGTGCTCTCTACTCATTTGGCCAATAACTCATAAAAACTTTCTTATACATTAGATACTTATCGCGGGAAGTCGGTGGATGGAAAGGGCTCAGAATCGTTCTTCCTGAAAATGTATAAGAGAGGCCTATGTTCAGCGGTGGACTTCCTTCAGGCTGATGATGATGATTAGGTTAGCTTAGAAAATACTTCATTGCACAAAAACAAATACCAACCATTACCCAATACCAACATAGGCGAACTAAATGCAAATTAGTTTATGAAGCAATACTAACCAAAGAATGCTTATTTATCCCCATTTCGTCTTTTTCCAGAATTTCCTGATGTCATAGAATTTTATTCATTCGTAAATGCGCCGTTCGAATTACCAGTTCACAGCTCGATTTTCCTCGTGAACTGGATGTTTTTAGTTTAATTTTAGCGACAAGTCAATAATTTGTGAATCATCGTTTAACCTTTGCCTTCGGAATGAGATAATCATTCGTTTCATTAGAAACCAATTATATCTTCAAACTTCTATGAAACACCTCTCTATTGCATCTGTATTGACGTTTTGAGTTGCACTGCTGGGCAACCCTTTTTCTCTTCTGTGGGTCTCAACCAGTCAAGTTGTCTTGATGGAATTTGCTGTCACTGCCTCTGCTGCTTCTTCTCGTCATATCACTAGTTCTTTTGACCCAGTGTGGTGAAAGGATTTTAAGTGCGCCTGAAAGAAGCTCGGTTCCTGACACATTGTTTTTAAAGTTCTATGGCATGCGAGTTTCCTCACGATGTTTTGATTCACCGTTTGAGAGCATAGTGCATATACATTTTTGGATCATCATCACCATCACCTCAGCCCTGCATCACCCTCACTGCTGGGGATAAACCTCCTTAATTTTATGCCAGCCATTTCTCAGTCATAGCTTGAGTTTAACACAGAAAAGTTTTCATTCTTTCGTCAATGTTGTTGGCGGTCCCTACCATTTCAAATCTTCACCACACTGAAGTTACGTGTGGCTGAACATCTGTATGTCTCTAGCTGATGGACGCAGGGAAGTGCATCGTAGGGCACGTTCGGGACATGCGTGACCAACGAGGCAATGGTTTTGACGTGACAACGTCCTAGAATTCGATGGAGCACCTACAGATTGGATGTTTTCAAGACAAGAGTGAATAGGTATCGTCGACCGCATCATCACTTAACAGCAGGTGAGATAGCGGTCAAACGCAAACCTATAAATTGTAAAAATAAAAGAGCCGGCTGCACGCACGAAAAAACATGACTAATACGGCGTTACCTCGCTGTGAGGCGTTCCATTTAAGGCTTGAAGTGCAAGCGAGAGCGCGGAGCGAGCGACAAAGAGGCACATCCGGCCTCCGCGTTCGGCAGCGTTCGAGAATTGTGTATTTTCTTATGACGTTATCACGTTCAACTTTCGTCAGTAAACCGACTTTACAGACAACCGATTTTTTTTATAGGCGATGGTTACCACTTAACATCAGGTGGGCCATATGCTTGTTCCATCAGCTAGGTGTATAAAAAAAACACTGTTTTGAAATAACCAGAGACACGATAAAAAGAAGAATAGGCTTTTAGACAGTATGAATGCTTTGCATAATCATGCAGGGATCAGTCGATAATAAGCCTATGTTTTACAAAAACAACCAACCAAAAACGCCGGGGCTACCTAAATACGGACAAATTGGTGTGAGAATGTGACCGCTGGTGATGAAGTAGACGTGAGTAGCATACTGACGCATAACAATAGTCCGTGATAGGTTTAGGTAGGTTTTAGGAACATACTATTTTTTACTTTACCAACATTTTTGGTTTAAGATTATTTATTTCTCATAAAATTTTACAAATTACTTACTGAGAAACCTATTTACTAATACTACACAAGTATTTATGAATATATAAATGCAGTGAGCTTAGCAGGCATGTTAAATTGAATAAGTGTAGTAGGTACATAATTCATGCTAACACAATAATATTAACTTACAATAAAAGCACTGTTAAAACAAACGAACAAGAGTAAAGAAACACAAGATCGGGGGGTACATTTGAAATATACAGCGAAAGCAAATAGAACTAGACACACTAACAAACACTCAACATCATACAAGAAAGAAAAAAATATATAAAACTAGTGGGTACATTTGAAAAAGATCGAACGCAAATATTATTTAGGCTGTGGTGGTGTGTGTAGTTTGGTTCGGTGCCACTATCTATGAGCTTATGTTAACCAGACGTTATGCTATCGAAAAGAAATTTCGTAATTTTGTTGTAAAGTTGTCGTGCTAAAACTTAGGTACCTACGTATTGCATGTATTGTATTAATATTGAATACTGTATTTACTTTTTTATAGATAACAAAATAAAATGAAAATGTAATTTTTATTAATTTTTTGCATATGTGCTAATTGTATATTATTCTGTGTATTCTGTAATATTTTTTTTTTTTTTTTTTTAGATTCACCTGTGCTTGCCCTTATATTTTTTTTTTTTTTATATTTGCTAGTATGGCATTGGATGTATTAATTATTTATAAATTAATAATGAAATTAAATTAGTAACGTATTTGATATTTATTATTACTAATGAGTTAAATTGTATGCCAACTTTATAACATTTGCAGGTATGGATTGGTTTGAATATATTTTTTAAGAGCTTTTTTAAATAGAACTATTGTTTTAATTTCTTTAATATCCTTAGGTAGTTTATTATACAGTTTAGCGCCTTCATACAAAATGTTATTTTTACCGTAGTTTGTTCTAGGTGTGCGCAGTATTATGTTGTTAGCTTGTCTTGTTTGCTTTTTCTGTACTTGTGCTCTTTTTGTGAATGTTATGTGGCTGTGGATATCTTTGTTTATTATTTTTCTTATTAAGCAATGCATGTATTATAAATGTAGTTTTGTTTAATATTCAGTATTTTTGTCTCCTCAAAAACAAGTTTCGTTCGTGTGAAAAACTTATAGTTGAACAATAGCTTGACCAACTTATTTTGTGCTATTTGAAGTGGTGCTAAGTTTGTTTTAGGAGAGGAGCCCCATATTTCCACGAGATAGTCAAGGTGGGGTTTTATAAGAGAATTGTAGATGTTATATCGTATGCCTATTGGTAAACAACGGATTATACCTTTCAAAGCTCCTGTAAGGCTGCCCATTTTGCTGATCAACTTTGTTAAATGCGGTTTCCATGTGAGCTTACTATCCAATATCAAACCAAGGTATTTTTCTTCCTCGGTAGTTTGAAGCGTTATTCCGTTTATGGTTAGTGGTTGATGGTCGTCTATCTTTTTGTTTTTTGCGGCGAATATAACAACTTTAGTTTTTGACTCATTAATTGTTAGTAGGTTATGTAGGAACCAGTTATGTAAAATATTGATATCGGTTTGAGCTTGTTGGGTTATTATGTTCATGGTTGGGCCAAAGTAAAATAGGCAGGTGTCATCGGCATATAGTGTTATGTGACCCTGTAGGCCCAATTCATAGATGTTATTAATGTAGATTAAAAACAGAAGTGGCCCTAGTATCGAACCCTGAGGGACACCACAAAGTACGGGATTATTGCTGCTGGTATGATGCACAATCTTCACAACTTGAGCTCGGTTTGTTAAGTAGGACCGAAATATTTCAAGGGCAGGTCCTGCGAGACCGACCGTGTCTTTAAGTTTCATAATCAGTAGCTTGTGACTCACTGTGTCAAATGCTTTTTTTAAATCTATAAATATCCCCAGTGCTAGCTGTTTAGTATCGATGTTGTTCCTTATTTTCGTAACAAGATCGACGGAAGCACATAAAGTGTTGGATTTTGATCGAAAGCCATATTGCCCCCTAAAGAGGAAATTCGTTGATTCTAAATGTTCTGTGAGTCTCATGTGTAGAACCCTTTCAAATATTTTGGACAGGACTGGAAGGACCGAAATGGGGCGATAATTACCAGGATCACATTTATCTCCAGATTTAAAAATAGGACTTACTTTAGCGATTTTTAATGAATCGGGGAATACACCCTGTATTAGACAATTGTTTATACAGTTACTTAGGTCTTCGCATAAAATGCTTTAACACATTTTATGGTTTTAGTATTTATACCGTCGATTCCTGCACTAGTATTCGATTTGAGATGACATATAATTTTATCTATTTCTTTGGCAGTAGTTGGTCTGAAGGAAGATAATATAGTATTAGATGACTTTTTAGTTTGTATTGTATTATCTACATGTTTGTGATATTCTGCAGGAATTTTATTTGCTAGCACAGATCCAATCGTTGAGAAGAAGTTATTGAAGTGTTCACAGACTTTGCGTTGGTCTGTTATAAGTTCTGATTCGATTTTTAGTTTAATTGATTCGTGTTTATTTCGAATATTATTACTAGATAGTTCGTTTATCAATTTCCACATCTTCAAAGGTTTACCTTTACATTCCCCAAACGATTTATGGTAATACTGGCTTTTTGCAGATTGTATGGCTTCGGAAGTCTTTCTTCTATCTTCAAGAAATTTTTCTTTAAGTTTGAGATCACTTGGATTATTCAATGACTTATTCCATGTTTCGTTTCTTTCTTCTATAGCTGCTATTACACTTTTATTAATCCAGTCCTTTTTTGGGGGGTTAAGAACTTTTATCTTTGTTTCCTTATTTTTAAGAATAGCATTTAACAAAAGTTCTTCCAATTTTTGGTAATCGTGATTTTGGTTGTGTCGGGTCGATGTAGCAATGTGCTTATAGAAATTTTCATAATTTATTTGCTCGTATTCAGTTTTTCGTTTCGGGATCGGTTGACATCTTTGTATCTCGAAATAAATCTGTTTATGGTCAGACATTGCAGAGTCTATTATGGCAAGATGAAAAGGATGTTCTTTTATGTTGGTGCTGACGTGGTCTAGTATAGATTTTTTGTTATCTCTGTTTCGCGTGCAGTAGGTTCCGTCTATTTTGTTTAGGATAGCAAATCCATTTACACGTAATGCCGTTTTATAGTTTCTGACATCTCCTGTCCTTTCAAGTAAGTTGTAGTTAAAATCACCAACTATAATCGCTCTCTTTCTATGTTGTAGCTGATCCGAGAGTTCATTCAGGAAGTTCTCTGAATTTGTGCGTCCAGGCTTGTAGACAACTCCAATATCTAAACTGAATTTTTCTACGTGAACCCATAGGAAGTGGTTATCTTCATAATACTTCGCCTCTATGAGATTGTTCTTAAGATCATTATGAATAAAGAAAGATACTCCACCGCCTCGGGTATCCGTTCGGAAGTTATAGTAGTGGGTGTAATTTGTTAATGTACACGATTGAGCTTCTGACTCTGATTTGATCCAAGTCTCGGTTATAGCAATGATATGAACTTTTTGCATCGCTTGTAATATACATTTTAGTTCATCTAGTTTACCTGGTTTAACAATGCTGCGTGCGTTCAGGTATAGTAGTTTTAGTGATTTTTTGTCAGTTTTTATGTTGCCGTAGGTGTTAACGACTTGATAAGATATATTTTGTTTTGATTGTAAGCAATATTTTTCTGATGCAATAGGAGTGACTAGTTTTTTTGAAGCATGGGGATGATCTTGGGCACCCCCCTGATGTATTTTATGCCAATGTTATTTTCTCCTTGACTTTGGCGGGTTTTTAATTCGTCTTTCAAAATATTAATATATTTTTGCTGTTGTGGGGTTCTGTCCGAAAATATTTGTATATTGTCCAGGTCCACTTCAATTTTGTTTCGCAGGATGCTCTTGGCTGATTCTGCAGCTTCAAACGTCACTTTAATGGGCCTAGACTGGTCTGCTTTATACTTGCCCAAGCGTACACAGTTTAGAGGGCTGGGGCTATCACGTGCCACTTTTTTCGCAATTTCGGTGGCTTTTTTAATGTCATGGGCTAATCTTTCATTGGAGTATCCAGATTTTAATTCTTCTACTCCTATCACAATTAAGTTTTTTTCTCGTATGGTACGCTCACGTATTTCGTAGATTAGGTCTTCGTTGTCGTATGAAGACTTTGGGTAATTATTAGAAGCGAACTGATTCGTTGATACTTTCAAAGCTTCTATATCCGTTTTCATTGTTGCAATCTTACGCTCTGTTTCATTGTAGCAATTTTTTATATCGGACATTTCCAGTTTGCACTTGTTTTGTTCCAAGATTTGATTTGATTTGATACTAGAATGCCATAACATCAGATTTCTATAAAGCTAACCGATGTAACAAGCATTTGGGTAAACATAACCTATAAAAAGGCATTGCTTTGCAGGTCAAGAATGTGCCCTACACACTATACAGTGCCCTGCGTCCTTTCTCTGTGTTACTTGACAAAAAAATGGTCGAACTCTTACAAAAGAGCTGTACTATTATTGATACCTGAGTCTATACGCTGTACCTATAAGGATTGCTCCGGTAACACTGCCAGCAATCCTTTTACGATTACACCAGCATTCAAAAATAAAAGGAAATGGCTATGAGGATAGCTCGTCCAGTGTGACTATACAATCCATTGTTTACTTAAGGACATCGATTGAAGTCCCTATTGGCAAAGAGTTGGCACAACCAGTGCAAACACCGCGTTACAATGCAAATATGAACGATACGAATGGACTGGCTGGCGTGAGATGCTTATAAATCTACGTGTTTTGCACATACTCATCACCACCAGACTTAAGAAGTTCACGGCTGGACAAAGTCTTGTCCAATACTTTTTCATTCCACTACACTCAAAGTGTAACAATCTGGTGTGACCACTAGTCGGTATCGGTAATGATCATTTTGACGTGACAACGTCATATAATTCGATGGAGCCGGCTGCACGCACGAAAAAACATGACTCATGCGGCGTTATCTCGCTTTGAGGCGTTCCATTAAGGCTTGAAGTGCAAGCGAGAGCGCGGAACAAGCGACAAAGAGTGTAACACCCGATTTCTAATAGGTAAACCCCATAGTAACGATCGAATAAACTCATACCTTTTCAAACGTTCCCGCCATTCAATTTGAAGCTTCCTTTCATTGAGATAGTTTTTATACCATAAGATCGCCAAATGGAACGGCTCCGCATTATTTTTTTTTTTTCGGAAACATCAGTCCTTCTGTCACAGTGTCCACAAAACATATTATTTTATTATCACATGAGCTTGAAGACATGATTTTTGTTCGTAGTTATCTTATTTACACCAGCTGGTTCGGGGTTGCCCGCTCAGCACGGCCCACACTAAGGGTTAGGTGAGTCGGCTTGACACCCAACCCCGAGAGCCCATTTAATTGTTTATACCTCCATATTATCCATCATTGAATACTTACTACGTCTTAAAATGCTTACGCGATTCCATATCCGAGCTTACGGTCTTGTTCATAGTAAAATAATGACGATCCGAGTTGGCGGTCGATATTGCGCAGTTGAGTTTAGGGTAACCGCAAACCGGTAGCTGGCAACATGCCGGCGCGACGTGCCACAGACTGTCTATTGCGAATAGGAGTTTGTCGATCCGAGAGATTGTCTATTGATCGCCATCGAGTATCGAGAATCGATTATCCTACTAACATATTGCCATTGTTTTTACAGGATACAGGATTTTCAAAACGTTATGCATTCGTCCTAGACCTCCGTCCGCCTTTTCACGGCTGAATTCGGGCCGATTCGTTTGTTTCATTTTCCTCCATCGATTTCATTTGAAAATCGATTATAAGATCGCTAGCGCGAATCTCTCTACTCTAGTCTATGGTCTGGATTTTTGAAACAGCTGGCTGACAGAGAGAGCAACGACCCCTTGGAAACCGAATTGATTCTTCGTTATCTTATTTAACAGATTTCTGTCGATTTTATTGTCCCGTAGTGGATAAAGATATACCCTACGCATAATATTTAGCAGCCTCAAGTGAGTCGAATATTCCTGGAAGCGAGCGAGTTCAGTGTTTTTGTAAAGTGCCGATACTAAATTGTTCCCTTTTCTCGTGATCAGTAGAGGCCGTCTGGTAGCTCCTGGAGACTCCTGCCGCATACGGGCCCCAGGCTCTGAATATTGGCACTCGTCCCTTCGGCAAGGGAGCACCGATTGTCACTCCCCGTGGTCGAAACTTCGGCTGAAGGACCAGCGCGCATTTGCCCACGCCAGCTCCGTTCCGAGCCCGCTACCGACTTGCGAACGTGATATTGGTTAGATCTCAGCCTCCGAGGTTAGTCAAGGTGCTCGTGGAAGCACCAACACACCGGCTGCGGCCGCTATCTTCGGCGCCCTAAGGCCCGCCGTTGTTCCCTGTTGCCACTATCACACCGTCCTCCCACGGACCAGATACCCTTACGACGGACCTAATCCTGTTCAACCACTGTAGGATAAACTAACGCAACTCCTTATTAGTAGCCAAACCGAATTCGAGGCAGGCAGGTCACCAACCCAAGATATTTCTAGTTACGAACAATAAGTTTAGATAGTAATAAGTTATAGGCACCTAATAAGTTCTCAAGGATCCGAAGAAGCCTAGGGACATAGCGGGCCCCTTAGAATAATTAGAACCTAATATTTTTCTATGTTTGTTAACCGAATAAAGCACAAATAAAAACTTTTGTAATATAAGTGGTTCTTATCTTCCTACCCCGTAACTAGGAGATTTTCAGCACTACAAGAGGCACAATTGGCCTCCGCGTTCGGCAGCGTTCCACATCTGTCTCTCTCCTACTTGAGTGAGCGATGCGTCCGCGTGGGCATCTATATGACGTTGTCACGTTCAACTATCGTCAGTAAACCGACTTTACAGACAACTGATTTTTTATACAATTTTGATGCTCCTCCATTCACTTTCCGAGGTTCTCACAATTTTGTCGGTTCAATCAAATAAATTCAAAAAAAAAGTTCAATCAGACGCAGGGTCTTCCTATGCTTTGTCTTCCAGCTTGTCACCATTCGAGAATCTTTATAAATTATGGCCTGCCTTTTGCCACTGTATCTTGCCCATTTTGAAAGCTATTTCGGTGACATCGGAAGCATAATTTTAAAAGTTCTATGGTACCTTGGTATTCTTTCATTACTTTATGTAAAACATTGGATTATGTAAAGTGATTCTTTTTTATAACGCTTTTATTAGCTTCACCTGTATGTATGTATGTATGTATGTATGTATGTATGTATGTAACCGACCCCTTTGAGCTCGATTTTGTCCTACTTTGAACGATCAGATTTGATTCAAACTTTGCACACCTGTCAAAGGTCGATGACAATGCAATAATATGAAAAAAAAAATAAAAAAAAATGAAAAGAAATAATTTTTTTTTTAAAAAAACCTACTTTGAACCATCAGATTTGATTCAAACTTTGCACACCTGTCAAAGGTCGATGACAATGCAATAATATGAAAAAAAAAAAAAATGAAAAGAAATAAAAATAAATTTAAAAAAAAACCTACTTTGAACGGTCAGATTTGATTCAAACTTTGCACATCTCGATGTCGATGACAATGCAATAATATGAAAAAAAATACATGAAAAAAAAAAAACTAAAAAGTAAAAAATAAATTATAGTTTAAAAAACTAAAAAAAAACGCTTTTATAACTAATTGAACTAAAAAGTTAAAAATAAAACTGTAATAATCAATTAAAAATTTATATTATTGTACAAAAAGCGTGGGGGGCTTGATTTTGATTGTTGTAAATATTTTATCAATAGTTTATTATATCTGAAGTTATTATAAAAAGCACCCCACGCTTTTTTACAAGAATATAAATTTTTAATTGATTATTACAGTTTTATTTTTAACTTTTTAGTTCAATTAGTTATAAAAGCGTTTTTTTTTAGTTTTTTAAACTATAATTTATTTAGACTGACGACTCCAATATAAACGTGACCCCTCGTTTACGGGACAATCCTTTTATACCGTGGAATAGCCCATGAAAGAGTTCATTCAATCCCCATATAATAAATGCGGATGGTCCCACGTGCATACGCGGGCATCAACTAGTTCATATAATTGGGCGCCTCAGGTGCCAATTAGGGCGACATGTTTCTGGGTAATATTTTCTTAATTTTATACAATTCTGATATTATACATCTGAATACTGGGATCACGATTATTAATCCAGGACAGGGAATGTCCCCTCAGATCTTTTGGATTTATTACTTAGAGATTAGATATGAGGTAGTATACCCCGAATTCCTAATAAAGATCCTTTTTGTACTAGGTAGGAGAAAAACTGTGCTAGTATGAATGTTGTCATTTTTATACATTTACAAAAAACCTATAAAAAGTTTTCTCATATAATAATAATTTATAATTATAAGGGTTCTTATAATTTTAAGAAGTTACTTCGGGAACCGGGACTTAAGGTTTTAACACACCGTAGACTCTGCAGATAAATTTCCTATTGAAAAATCGAAGTTTAGACCATACACTTTTTGAACTCCTTGCTGTCACAAGAAAGACAGGGCATAAAGCCTTGCACACAGCTAAGCGATCTGCGATAGTGATCAGTGAAACGATGTCAAATATGACAGCGATATTTGACAGCGTTTCACTGATCGCCATCACCTAGATAGGCCTATGACCCAACGAAAAAAATCGACACGTGCGCTTCCTAGATAAACCAATTACATTTCTTCTTTTTTGCAATGGTTTTCCAACCTCCTTGGATTTGATCCCTGGACACAGCTAAACTTGAAGCTATTTAAGCATGGTTTTGGCCGCTGTCAGAGTTTAGATTGCAAGGGAGCAAAAACCATTGGCTATTGAAGCTCCTTGTATTTTTGCAGTAAATACATCTTGGAACATTCTTGCAGCTGAGATATTTCACTAAAAATAACACCTAGAAGGTCTGACTCCGCGCGTTGTTAATTGTATGCAAATATTTCAACCCTGCAGCGGTTCTGTTGGTTGGTTCTGTAAATAGTTGAATATTCAACTCGAACTGAAAACTGAATATTACTACTACTACTCATCATCATCATCATTTAAGCCCGGTATCACCCACTCTGGGTATAGGCCTCCTTCATTTTCTGCCAGCCTCCTCTGTCCTGTGCGTCTCTTGTCCAGGTGTTTCCAGCGACGGCTGCGACCCTTACGAGGTCGTCAACCCATCGCGCTTTCGGACGCCCCAAATTTCTTCGGCCTGACTTCGGCCACCATTCGGTCAAGGCCTTACTCCACCGGCCATCACTACGTCTAGCCACTACTACTACTAATATTTAAAAATATGCTAACAAACCGAATATTACTACTTACTACTACTAATATTTAAAAAATATGCGAGTAAACCGAATATTACTACTACTGAAAATGCCAGGTAAGAAAACAGATGAAGGCTTATTTCCGGCACTATATAGACTTTCACACAATCCATTCATATTTAAAGTTTAATCGTCTGTTGTTTTATGACGTTTCAAAGTGATTCTTGTGATCTTATATACCCTTTGACTTTGAGTCTTAAATAAATTACAAATTCATCACTTTGAAAAGCTTTGAAGAGCTTTGAAGCTACAAATTACTAACTACCTTTAATGATTACAATATACAATTCCTTACAATATTATAATGTTTGCGCATTGCTTAAAGGCCTCTCAGTTTAGTTGGTAGTAGCTCTGCCTTCTGCACCGTAGGCCGTGGGTTCGATCCCCACCGAGAACAAATATTTGTGTGGTGAACGCAGATGTTTGTTCTCTGTCTGGGTGTTATATTGTGTTCAAAGTATGTATTTACAAAAAAAAGTACATTATTAGTATTAATATCAGCTATCTGGTTCCCATAGTACAAGCTCTGCTTAGTTTGGGGCTAGTAAGTGTCGTGTGGATTGTCCAAAAATATTATTTATACTGTTTCATGATTGCCATCGCCATCGCGCTAGATGTGCGCAAGGCTTTATTCATTTTTGGATGTCTGTAATACTTTTGCAAATATAGTTGTGTAAGATCAATATTGACACCTCAATTTGGCCTTCGTAATTTAAAGCGTACAGTCGAAGAAAAAAACCTGTTTTTACTAAATTACAAAGTGTGTAGTTACGCTTCGTAATTTTAAAAATTGTGAAAATTAGCCAAATCACATGATTTAAACCAAATTTCATTAATAATTATTATCAAACTGATCATGCTTGCATAACGAACAAATCAAGAAAGAAACAAAAGGAAAATTAAAAAAAAATATTTACAATAAACAGGCCTTTGCATCTATTAAAGATGATTTATATAGCGTCAGGGGCAACTGGTATTTACTCATGCCCCTACTTTCGGGACGATATAGTGCCTGGGACAGGATTTTAGATGGAATAGGCTTGAATCACCTAGAGTTAGACTATCCTCAAGGTTGTCTGGAAGAGATCGCTTTTAGTGATAAGACCGTCCACTGTATTCCACTTGTTATTTTTCTGTATTTTTTAATTTTATGTGGTGTACAAGAAGTATTTTCTATCATCTATCTATCTATCCTGACAGCTAAGTCGGCCTAATCGCAGAAAGCAGAGCTACTACCAACTGAGCTATGAGAGCAGTCAATTATAATCAGTACCCAAAGTCCCAGTGATTTACATCATTTCGTTACCAAATGTTGTTCGTTTTGCCTACGTGTCTGTCTTTTGCATGGAAAAATGATGAGACAAAAACTCTAACTACGTAACGTAACGTATGTTTGCTGTCTCATCTTTTCTCCCTACAAAAGACAGAGACACGTAGGCAAAACGAAAACAACATTTGGTAACGAAATGTGGTAGCAAAACTCGGACTTCGGGTACAGAATATCCTTATTAACACAGATGATAGATGGATTATTTTCCCTAATAGTCATCCCACTTTTCCCCAACAGTACTAACTCCTACACTAAACTTATGTCGTATGAAGTCATCGGTGTACCACAGTATGACAAACAGTCACTACACAGCCTACACGCGGTATATCGCGATTCTGTTTGATCAGATGCAGTGCATGACTATGTTTGATCAAACATATCCACTGACTATGTATTATCAAAAGATTTGTTCTGCCACCTATTAAAAGGTATTTTTGGGAATGGAATACTGCTGTGTATTGTCCGCAATATTTTTTTATTAACTTAGACTGGCCCCTCAGTTCAGTTGGTAGTAGCTCTGCCTTCTGCGCCGTAGGTCGTGAGTTCGTCCCCACCGAGAACAAACATTTGTAGTTAATTGTTAACGACAGCCCGGAGGCAAAGATTTGTTACATATTTTTCTATGCCAGGGTTGCGTTTTAGGGATGCCGCTAATAAACCACCATTGTGTGGTGAACACAGATATTTGTTCTCTGTCTGGGTGTTATATCTTATACCTTTAAACGAGAAAATCTTGTATATAGGATCTCGGAAACTGAGCCAACGATTTTCATGAAATTTTGTATACAGGGGTTTTCGGGGACGATAAAACAATCTAGCTAGGATTTATTTTCAGAAAATGACGAGAAATGGTTTTTTGCAATAATCTAACATAAACTAAATAAATGACTGTTCCTGCCATCTATTAGCGATTGTGAGCAACTAACTGCCAGCTATTCCAGCAGATGGCGTTGTTAAGTAAAAATAAGCCACTAAAGATTATGACTCTTCCTGACATCTATTGGCAAATAATAATTCAATTTTATTTAATAATACGATTTCCAAAAAAATATAATCCCGAGCGAAGCTCGGTCATACCGGCTCGTTGTATTCTAAGTATGTATTCACAAAAAAATGTAAATAAGTAATAAATCGGCTATCTGGTTCCCTTAGTACAAGCTTTGCTTAGTTTGGGGCTAGATACTATTGTGTGGATTGCCCACACTATTTATGTATTTTATTTATAACTCTCATATAAATGAATAAAATAGTATACCTTAGCTCAACAATTTCTGTACCCTTAAACTAAATCCATCTGGTGTCCTTTCAAATGTGTACCCTATTCTGGTCTTTCCCAACTAACCAGATTGACCTTGAGACTTCCCGTCCAAGACAATAATACTTAGGCTAGTGGACCGTTATCCATTATTTATACCTACTTATTACCTAGACCTTATACAGAGTATGTGTTACTACTTACAAGTGATGACATACTCTCTTGCAATTGGCTTTATAAAATGGTTCAAGGTCACATAATGCTCAATGTTGAACTAATAAATTGTAGTTTAAAAAACTAAAAAAACACGCTTGAAACTAATTGAACTAAAAAGTTAAAAATAAAACTGTAATAATAATAATCAATTGAAAAATTTATATTATTGTACAAAAAGCGTGGGGGGCGCATAGAATACAATATAGCACCCAGAAATAGAACAAACATCTGTGTTCACCACACAAATATTGGTTATCGGTGAGGATCGAACCCACGACCTACGGCGCAGAAGGCAGAGCTACTACCAACTGCGCTGAGAGGCCAGTCGAATAAGCCTTCCCGATACTTTGCGAGGTAGAACAATTTTATATTTAGATAGATACACTTGGATACTTGATCCTTGTATTCAAGTAGGTGTGACACAAGTGTATTACACTGCTTGATTACCCACATACCAGACAATGTCTAAGCGTGCTCAATTGGTAAGCGAGTGGGTTCCGCACAAAATTGTTACAGATATGATGCGAATGAATAAGAATGCTTTAACAAAACCATTCCGGTTGAAGTGGGTGAGCAATTACTTGCATTGTTCTGGAATGTTGTAGTGATGTCATAGTAGCTCGTTTGTTCTTACGTAGGTAATTGGATCGTTAATTGATTATTGTGGTTTATTGAACTGTGAGAAACTCCATTTAATTTATTTTGAAAATGGTTTTAATATGCAATTATGTAAAGTTGCTTTGATGTTTTTCTTGTTTTAAAATTCTGTCTAAAAACATTTATTGAAGTTTGTTAGTCATCACATGGCCCCTTTAAAACTTGTTTCTTCTTTTGTTTAGACATTTGTCTTGTTGAGAAATTATTTGAATGTTTGAAAAATTTAAACAAAAAAAAGTCTCCGGGGTTTTATTAAGATGTAACACAAGATGTTCAACAACCATATGACACAAAACGTCATAAGGATCTGCGTTCTTATTATTAAATGGACGAAATAAATTAACAATAATTCTTCATCTACTCTCATCCATTTACGGTCGATTTTCAATTTTCATAAATTCTGAATGCAATTCGACGTTTATCGTTATTGCATTGACCTTTACGTTACTGTAAGCTGTTAATGGAAACTTATAAATACCATGTTTTCGCAGTCAAAGGTCGAGGCTTAAGCTGCTGGGATTTTAAATTTACACGCGGAACCCTGAATGGATCGTGTCATGGTTACTGGACAACGTGCTTCGAATGACTTTATTTTAATAAAATTAACAATTTATATTGATAGATTTTGATCGCCAGGTACATTGGATATCACCTCAGATTTTTTTCACAAATTTCCTACCAACAATATTACGTATTTAAGATTTTTTTTCTTAGGGTTTGTTTTTTTAATTAAAGGCCTGTGCACACCTAGGTCGCTGGCGTCGGCGATCAGTGAAACGCTGTCAAATTTGACAGCGATATTTGACAGCGTTTCACTGATCGCTATCGCCAGCGACCTAGGTGTGCGCAGGCCTTAAAGAGTTTTGCTATTATCTGCTTTTGTAATAATTATTTATTTGTTGCAGGTACGTTGTCACAAGGATCAAGAATGGTCACAGAAAGCAACCATGGTCTTATGAAATA
Source organism: Thera britannica (assembly GCA_939531255.2). Classification (NCBI taxonomy): domain Eukaryota; kingdom Metazoa; phylum Arthropoda; class Insecta; order Lepidoptera; family Geometridae; genus Thera; species Thera britannica. The sequence continues at coordinate 13,079,103 of OW618034.2, read as the reverse complement.
CTGCTTTAGAAGCATGAGCTTTTGGCATGGTGAAGTATACCCGATTAGAAATATTTTACTAATTTTATAGCTCTGTACTTTTTACCTAATTTTAGTACTTTTTATACATTCGCGATCATAACACATACTAAATCTATTCCATGGGTATTTATCTCGTATATTACCTGATTTTATTTATTTGTCTGAAGTTTGGGCTATGTCGCAATAGTCGTGACTGGACTATATATGAATATAATATTTTATTTGTACTCGTACCACTTTTTTTGGTTTTCATACAAGTCTAACTTATACTCAAGCTCGTATTATTTATTGCAATTACACATTTTGTAACATGGTGAGGTCTTAAAGATAAAAATGGTGCATACATCGGCCCTTAAGTTTAGGGCATTAGCAATATTTTTGGAGTGGAAGCGGGCTGAATTTGGAAAAAATAAACACAAGCTAGCTTTTATGTTGTATTGTGAATTAAATTAAACTTTTAAACATAAATTGGCTCGTTTTTCAATCAAGCCTAAAAATAAAAAATTGTAGAACATGTTTTAAATGACCTATAACTAAACTAACTAGATAAAACCTTCAGCTAAATACGAAACTCGTAAAGCACATCCGGTGTCAACTCAATTTCCAATGGAATTTATATCGCTATTCATAATTTGCGTTTGATATGCTCAATAAACTATTTTGATTCAATTTTATTGAACTGTAAAACATATCCAGCTGTTGAAGTATAAACCCGTTTCATGGTACTTTTTAAGACGATGAAAACGATGAAACAACTTTTCGCTCACACATCTTTGACCCTTTGCAAGTTTTAAAATTACTAAACTAATTTGCTTACCTCCAAATCCCAAGACAAAACAAATCCCCGCATCTACCGTGGTACCTATCCGTATTATTCTTACTTAAAATTGGCTTTCAATTTCACGTAAAAATAATGCTATCCAGAGCCCGAAGTCCCAGTGCATCTACAACATTTCGTTACCAAATGTTGTTTTCGTTTTGCCTATTTGTCTCTGTCTATTGTATGGAGAAAAGATGAGACAACAACTAATATTTTCTGAGACAGACAAATAGGCGAAACGAAAACAACATTAATTTGGTAACGAAATGTGGTAGCAAAACTCCGACTTCGGGTACTGATCGTTTTTATGGTGTGCAATAAATAATTTTCTATTTTATTCTATTGATGATAGGGTGAAAGGTATCATCACTACGAACGAAACCTCGGAAATTCCACTCAGGATGTAGCTAGTTACCGTTTTCTATAAAATATGAACGTTAATAACGTTAGGTATCGCTCCGGCTAGTTTATTGAGTTTTCAACGGTAAAGACTAGAAACAGGAAGTTACAAGAACCTAATTACCTGTAAATTCTGTTATGACGAAGGTAGTTTGACGTCATTCTTCGTAGTAAAGTCATCATCACCTGCAGGCCTACCACAAGCTCTGTCTGGCTCGGTCTATGGCTCTGGTTTTGAGTCTGTGTGAGTGTTGACTAAATAAATCATACGTCGAAACGTCACACACACAGTATAATACACTGGTGAGCACTCGCACAGACTCTAAACCAGAGCCAGACAGAGCTTGTGGTAGGCCTACTGAAGAGGTCTACAGCAGACATAGGCCTGCTATAAATTTCCAGGAAGAATGATTCTGTGCCCTCGTTGTCCACTGATGGATCTTTATTCTGTCGCCGGTCTATCGGGTGAGGAGACGTCCTAAGCTTCGTCTTCTGGTTCGAGATCACCGTGATTTAGAATGATGAAGGAATACGTTCTGCTATCACCAAGGAATTTATATACTAAGCCATGCAGCGTTCATCACCAAATACAAAAAAGCTTGAACTTTTAAACGAAGAACTAAACGTATTTTTCTTACTCAGCCTGGTTAGTCCCACAGCTGGTCAAAGGCCCTTTTACTCAGCCTGGTCAGTCTCAGGCCAAAGGCCCTTTTCTTTAAATCATCACGTTCCCGTCCCAAATTCGGCCACGTCCTCCAGAACGCGTCCAGTAGGTCATCCCACCAACGCTTCCTCGGTCTGCCTCGAGGGTGACTTCCTTCTGCAGGGACTTCACTTTGTGCCTTTGCCCATCTATTTTTATTTTTAATATAGATTTGGCATAGGCATTTAAGCATTTACATTTGGCATTTGGCATTTGGATGGAGCATGCTTAGCCAGCATAATCCACCTGTTCACTCTTGTCTTAAAAAATCCTAAATTATTACATTCCGATTTATATTTCGGGTTTCATACGGAAGATTTGACCTGCGCAGTCCAACTTCACCTTGGCAACCTTAGCGCCCACGTCAGCGATACCACAAAATTTTTAAATTGAAAAAAAAAAACTTTTTTTCACAGATCTTTTACGTCAGAAAAAAGGCGGGAACCACGATAGAGAAAAGGAAAAAAAGAAAACGTAAGACTAGGCGGTATGGTCTTGGTACTATAGCCTGCTTCAAAAAGAGCGAACAGGAAAAAAAAACTTTTACGTCATAACGATGTTCTATGCTACATTACAACACAATCTGTGGTGTGAAACGGAATGCCAACAAGATTCCAACAATGGGTTTCCTGCACCATGTATGGACAAAACGGCGGAGGTCGGGAAACCGGTCGGCTGATGTCGCTATCTGAACGGTACAACCAACTCGGGACTGTAGATTATTGCTCTAAATTGTATGATATCTCATGATAATAAAAATATCGTAAATCGGGGAAAATGTTGCAAAATATTGGAAAATTTGAAGGTATTCCAAACAAGATGACAGGCATGCAAACGAAGTATTAAAGGCCTGCGCACATGTAATAACCCCTTCCCACCGGTGTGTGATATCGCGCACGGAAGCGGATCAGCTCGCACGACACACCATGGGAACGGTCTCGTGCGCGGAGGTGAGCGGTAGCACAGGAGCCCTTTCTGTGTGCGTTGCCGTGCGTCGTCGTCGGCTGTGCGTGATGATCTGCAGAACCACGCACCGTAGGAAGGCAGCATAAGCGATGCCGATGGCGGTAACTGAAACGCTGTCAAATGTCTCTGTCATATTTGACAGCGTTTCACTGAACGCCATCGCAGATCGCGTAGCTGAAACAAATTATAAAAAGATATAACCGATAAGATGAATATTCTCAGAACCTGAAAACGGCTGCATAGATTTCTATCAAACATGGCTAAGAACAATCTCAGACCTCAAAAACAAAGCATTCAAAAGTTGAGACCTATGTCCAGCAGTGGACTTCTTCAGGCTGATAATGAATAATGAATGAATGACTCAGTTCAAGTTCGTTTGACCGACTCTTGTGGCAGAGTCTTAATGCCGCCTTAAAGCCCCGTCGCGAGTTTAGGTCCAAAAGCTGCAAGAACGAAGCTCGAACGAACCGAAACACAAAAGAGCTTCTATGTAACAAATTTTGTGTAAAATTTTTAATTCTAATTCTTCAAGAGAAAACCCAGATCGTCAGTCAATGACGTTACCCTTCATAGTGGAATATTCTAGTCTGTTAACTGCATAATAATAATAATTTCTGCTTCGTTATTTTGATGGGAGCACCAGGGCTGGACTCTGATCTGAAAGAATATTTGTATTTATTTCTCTCACTTAGACTAAGGCAAATGGATAACATTAGATCTAATAACATAGATGATATAACTAAGCTTCAATTGAGAACTGGATCCCAAGGAGATTTTAAATTAAAGATTTAAAAAAAAAAGGAGATGAATAAGCCCTGTTTACAGTGACCATCAGGTGGGCCGTAAGCGCATATTTGTCTATATTTTACAATAAAAAAATCTAACTAATTACTAAAATATCCAATCAGAGACAAAACAATATATATTTATATATTCTTATATAAATCTGTCATATTTGACAGCGATATTTGACAACCTAGATGTGCGCAGGCTTTTAGGGTCGCATGCAGAAAGAATGCTTCATTGAAATAGTTCCATTGAAAAGTGACAAAAAATCTATGCTTGAGGCTCACGTTTTTTATTTTTTTAATGTAAAAGATAGACAAACGATCTTACGGCCCACCTGATGGTAAGCGGTCACCGTCGCCCATAGACACCAACAACACCAAGGGTGCTGTTGTTGCGTTGCCTACCCTCCTCACACTCAAGCATTATTATTTCTAATACGGACCTGAGACTGTATTTAGAGTATTTCAAACGTATTACTACAATAACAAATCAGAGACTACGACTGTATTTAGAGTATTTCAAACTAATGACTACACTAATAAATCAGAGACTGCGACTGTATTTAGAGTATTTCCAACTATTTACTACAATAACAAATCAAAGACTAAATCCTCCCCTTCGCCATCGCTCAACGTTACCAACTGTTGACTCACGCGAACTTAATGTAGCTTTGCAACTATGCAAATGAACTGTTGCTTTTGAAAGTGAACATTCAGATTATTACAATCTGTGCAACTGTGCATACTGTACTTGTAAGTACACAAAACTTTCAAAGTTATCCTTGCGATTCAAGTGAATTGGTTATTTAATATGAATAGGAATTCGTGTATTAAATCCTCACCGAGAACAAAATATTTATGTAGTAAAGATGTTTGTTTTCTGTAATGAACATGTTCTGCAGTGCACCCAGCACAACCTTCTAACCCTAAATAAAAAAAAAAAACCTTTATTCTACTGCTGATACACTTAAACATATGAAAAACTTACTAAGGTACTTTAAATCTTAAAACTATTTATATATACTAAATTGCTCAGTTGATTAAATCTAGCAACTCCGCAGCAGTCGCCTCTACGGCGTAGGCCTCCCCTAAATCTCTCCATTCGTCCCTCTCTCTTGTTTTTCTCACCCATTCTGGTCCGTGTCGCTGAGTGAAGATATCCCTCCAACTCTTTTTTGGCCTTCTAACCTTACTACCTTTCAAATATATTCATAGGACTTCTTATTCGTTTAGGCTCTGCGTCAACCAGCTAGATTAAACTTTATTATTTACTAAAGAATCGCTCAGCCAAAACTACACTTATGCTTTTTTTAACTAATCGATGGAACAAGCCTAAAATATGACCAACCTTATGTTAAACGGCAGCCATCGCCTATAACAAAGTATTGCCTCGTAGGCAATACCATCTTTACCATAAGGGCACACGGGGCCCGTGCCCAGGGCCCCCATTCTCTGGGGGCCCCGAAGGACCGACAATCAAAAAAAAATTGTCGGGTACACTACATTTTTTTCACAATACAAGGCATATACTACGCCATTATATCCTACTGTATTTGATTACCTATAAATGGTAAAGTATAACACTTAGAAAATAAATGTTATATTTGCTGTTATTACTTTCCAAAAGGGCCCAAAATTCTTGTGTGACCAAGGGCCCCAGCCTAGTTTAAGACGGCCTTGCTCGTAGGTCACGCACGTCAGGAACGTGTTCCACGATGCACCGCCCCGCGTCCATCAACTTGAGGCATACTGATATTCAGCCTCACGAGCCAGTAATTTCCCGCAAAACTAAATCCTAATCTACAGTTATACTGATACCCTTATTCAATGACACGTGCAACAGAAAAACCTACAAGGCATGGCCAACTGACATTTAATGACACGTGTGAACGCCGCTTTACACTGACCGTATGACCTGACCTTTAAGGTTGAATAATACCATCCGTATTCTCAGTCGTTACTCATCTTTTCCTCAACTCTTATGATACTGACGTTATTTCAGATGTGGTGATGTTGGGTGAATGGAATATCTAAATAAATAAAAAATCTAATGGTCATGATTTTTTATTGAGTAGCTAAGATACTTTTTAACCGACTTAAAAAAGAGGTTATCTATTCGGCTGTATGTTTGTATTTTAAGATATGGGTGTACCCTTATTGAACTTAATGTAGTTAAAGTAGATTCTATAATTTATTTACCTCAGATAATTTTATCATAAATAAATAATTATTTACTAAAAAAACCTTTATAATAACAAACTGTCAGTTTAAAAAAAATACTTCATGCATGACATGACCGACACTCCTATTATTTTAAGGTAATTAAGTACGTACTGTAATTAAGTTAATTTCGCAAATGGGTTACTGTAATTTACTATCAAGGGCAACGGTAACCTACTTGACACATAGCGGTCACCCACCCGTGACCATGTGACTTACCGATTACCCACCTGATTTTTAATTTTTAATGATTTTATAGTGTTTACTACACTAAAAGAAATCACAAAGATTTTCCCATCTGATTAACCCACTTGATGTTAAGTAGTAGTAACCATCGCCTACAAAGCAATGTCTTTTAGATCACGCTCGTTAAGAACGTGCCCTACGATGCACTCGCTTGCGTCCATCAATTTAAAGCATACAGATGTTCAGCCTCATGTGCCTAACTTCACCGGTAGTTGATATTACGTCATGTCAAATCACTATTTTTCAAAGAGGTGCCAAACTACACGAAGGAGTTTGAAAGTTTTTCTTTTTTAGGGTTCCGTAGCCAAATGGCAAAAACGGAACCCTTATAGATTCGTCATGTCTGTCTGTCTGTCTGTCTGTCTGTCTGTCTGTCTGTCCGTCCGTATGTCACAGCCATTTTTCTCCGAAACCGTAAGAGCTAGACTGATGAAACTTGGCGAGTAGATGTATTCTGTGAACCGCATTAAGATTTTAACATGAAAATAAAAATAAAACTATAAATTTCGGGGGTCCCCATACTTGAAACTGAAACTCAAAATTTTTTTTTTCATCGAACCCATACGTGTGATAGTTTTTTTCTAAACTGAATAGTTTGCGCGAGAGACACTTCCAAAGTGGAAAAAAGTTGGTCCCCCCCCCTCTAACTTCTAAAGTAAGAAAATGATAATACTAAAAAAAATATATGTTGTACATTACTAAACTTCCAACGATTTTTGGTTTGAACGAGATCTAGTCAGTAGTTTTGTTTTTTATACGTCATAAACCGTAAACCGCAATTTACCTTTCGACGAACTACAAGAACCTTATTATGTTACATCAAGTAACATAATATAAAGGTTCTTGTACGGAACCCTTCATGGGCGAGTCCGACTCGCACTTGGCTGCTTTTTTAATTTTATAGACGCAAAAATAAGGTTTTAATACTCAGCTTCTTCTTACCGTGTCGTTATTTCTTTCGAACCAGCAGTGGCAGTATGGTAAAAGGATTTAAATTGCGCCTCAGAGAGGCTTCTTTCGTGCACTTGACACATGTTTTCTAACTTTTTAGGTTCTACGATATGCTGGTTTCTTCACGATGTTTTCCTTCAACGTTTGAGACGTTTGAATACTCTGCTAAGGCACTGTCAAACGGCATGTTAACTAAACGCCTGTTGTGTTTTCCGCGACCCAATTTAATTTCACAGTCCTTTTAACTTTGACACATGATGAGTCCATTTCATTTGATTGTGCTTCTGATTCTGATTCTTAAACCAGCCGTAAATGTTGTATTTGTTGTTGTATTTGGAGATAATGCTCTGTTAAATGTCAAACACGTAACTGACTGCAAACTATAAACAAAGCAATGAGGTGAAGTTCATTCCCCGGACTATTCTATAAAAAGCTTCGCATCCAGATTCAGAGTCAGGCTACGATTTTGGGGGCAACTCTGCAATACGACAGCAGGGAGTAATTCCCTTAAACATCATTTTTTTATTTAGGGTCAGATAACGGAATCCCTATTTGTTATTCAAATAGCTTAGCTTAGCTTAGCTCCATCTCATACATTTCACACAAATTTTGTTCTCTAATATTCTTCTGTAAAGGTTCATAATTTAAAATGACTCGATTCAGTTATTTCTGAATTTATTGTCAAATAACTACGTCATTTACCCCCCAGAAGTTTGGCATTGACATTTTGAGTGAACTTGTATTCTTGCGTATACCAAAAACTTGAAATTCGTATAGGTACATTCCATCTTTGAATCTAAGACTAAGAATAGACGAAACTGTAGGGTCGTATGAATTACTAATGGTAACTCACAAATCATGGTGAATATTACTTATAAAAACTGTCGTGTACTGTGAGTGTATGTAATCATTGTGAATATCGAATGAGTGTGCTCAAAATTTTCTTGAGTAACGGCTGAACATACGAGCGTAAAAGGACAAGCACCGCACTTTTAATTTTTAGGAAAACAAACAGAGTAACAATGTTTTAAAATAACAACTTGAAATCCTGATACCAATTTTTTATTGTATATTATTTTAGCAAGAAAACTTATTTGAGGTTTAGAAGAAAATAAAAAAAAAATCGCGGCACTCCGGGAATGCTGCCAGAAGTAAAAAATTAGGCAATTAGGTACCTGACTCCAGCCCTGCTCTCATCGCTTTGAGGATATTTCGAGTCGCGAGACGAGTGACTTTTCTTTTAGCAAAATTCCGTTCTGTTTGTGTTGTTATGGATTCCTTTTTGAAATTCGAACTCCGATCAAAAGGCGAAGTCGATAAGCCTTCCTATTCAAAATGTTATAAAAGCTTGAAAGTTAGCGCGTTTCAGGAAACCAAACTTACAGTTGCTAACTTTTAGAGGAGTTACCTTCTTAATTACTGCAAATATTACGTTACATCATCAAAACTGTTGATAAATTTTCAACTGCAAAGTTTTGATGAAGATCAAGTGTTAGATAGCGGTTGCCATAGCAACGAGAAATGGAGCTCTTTGTAACTTTCAAAAAAAGAACTCTGCTTTTGGAGTTTGTGGACTTTTCGGCACGTGTTCAAGCTTAGCTGTGATCGCGTGGATCTGCGTCTACAGTCTTTCTTCCTTCTTATTTAATGGCATCTGTCCATTTTGGATAAATTTTGCCAGTGTCGAGTGAGGATATTTTACATCGATAAAATACTTTTTCGTCAAGTCAGTCAGTCATAGACAAGTCGGCCCTACTTGGCTCTGAAAATAAATGATGGTCGTTTGTTTTCAAAACCATCAGAAACATTTTCGATCAAATCAGAATATCACATAATACACTTTCATTCCAACTGCTAACACTTTGAGCTAAGACCTCAAGTAATGTTGGTTAAATACCACCGAAATTACACAACAAAACTCAAAATAACACCAGAAAAACAATTTAAATCAAAAAGCTATGTGACCTCCCAAAATGACAGAAAACGAATTCCCCATCTACAATCTTCAGTCAATTCGGATAATTTTGCCTACGTCAAGTGAGGATATATTACACTAGCAGCCTGTCCCGGGTTTTCACGGGTGGACATTTATTTTTAAACACATGAATATGCCTATGTTACTCAAGGTGAATGTAGTTTTCCAATGGTGAAATAATTTTTGAAATCGGCACAGTGGTTTTTGAGTTTATTCATTACAAACATACACACAAAAATTATCAGCTCAGTTGGTAGTAGCTCTGCCTTCTGCGCCGTAGAAAGTGGGTTCGATCCCCACCGAGAACAAACAGCATTTGTGTGGTGAACACAGATGTTAGTTCTTATGGGTGTTATAGTCTAATCTGGTTCCCATAGAACAAGCTCTGCTTAATTTGGGGCTAGATAGTGTTGTGTGGAATTTAAAAAAGTGACCCTGTGTAAAATGATGCATAGCAACTCGAAAAATATGATTTTCTAAAACGCTAAGGCATCGTGTCTAGTATTAACCATAACCAAACCGCACCTTGTCATTAACTAAACGCTCTCCATCACGCCAACAAGAGTACAATTATCGTCATTTGCTATGGCACGGAAGCTAACATTCAATTCGGAAGCTAACATGTTTGCGCGAAAGATACAGTTAGTGTGGTGTGTCGTAATATGAACGCAGACATTTCTAATTCTGAAGACCAAGTGAGGGTAGTTGCAACTGCGACTGCCACCGCTTCTCGACGGTAACTCCAATGAACTCCAGTCTTCCCGCGACGACGGCTGTTGCAACACAGTCGAAACTTCTGGAAATAATAAAGGTAATCGCGGTATTTTCCATTATAATTATGTCAACGAAAAATGTTACACTATAGGAATTTTACCAAAAGATGAAATATATATTTACAGACTTTCAAACCCTATTTCAGGCCCTTCTATATATTTTTTTTTAAATACCTTTGTTTTTTGAGACTGATAAAATTAGTTTCTTTAATTTTACTAAAATCTCTCTCTCTCTGTCTAGTTTTGATACTTTTTCCTAGTGCCTTAATAAATATTTAATATGAATAATAAAAAAAAATTGAAAAAAAAAAATGTTTTATTTGAGAATATCACGCTTAGAAAATATATGAGTCCCACTGACTCATACAAGTTAATTACGTTAGTAAATTTCACGAAGTTAATCAAGGGTTAAGTATAAGAAGATTTCCATAAATGTATAATCGCTAGCGGTGATGCTTTGTACCACAGTTTCTAACATAACCATATTCGGGTGCAAGGCCGAGGGGATACGTAATCGAATATTTCTAGAGATGATCCCATGGTGATGAGCAAATACACTACTCAACAAAGTATGGGGAACAAGCAATAATACTTCAACTTTTTTGTGTAAACTCCTAAAAAAAAGTACTGGGGGCTAATTCTCGGGCCGATCTCGATCATTTTGCAATTTTATTTTATAGCTTCTCTTCGAATAGAGAATGGATGATTTCCTTGAGTAATTCATCGACGACCCCATCGTAGAAGCCTCGACAGCTACGATATACGGAAAACGTAGAAAAAGTGCGAAAAAGTCGAAAAGAAGCAATAAAATAAAATAGCCGAGAATTAGCCCCCTGATGGGGCCTAATTCTCGGGCCGATCTCGATCTAATTTAGTTTTTTTTATACAACTAAGTTAGCAAACAAGCATACGGCCCACCTGATTGAAAGCGGTTACTGTAACCTATGGACGCTTGCAACCACCTTTAGACCCTTTAAATATTTTAAAACCCCCTTTTTGAAGAACCCCATACTGAACTCCATAATATAAGTTATTCCTGGGAAATTACAGGATTGGTGACAGGCTTCATGTTTTAGTACTGCAAACAGTGTAGTTTAAATTTTTTTTAGTCCTACGGCCACATATTTTTGGGGCTAGTCTAGCTAAGGTCACCAAATCATGTGCATGTCACACCTCTTACCTACACCTATCTACCTACTTGGGTTTCTGTCTATTTTAGTTACCTTTCTAGTAAAATGCTACCAAATATGTACATCTACTAGGTATTATTATACTTACTTTTAGGCATAGATAAGATTCACTCGTACCTAATAACTAACTGACGTTGTGCAAATAAAATTTCATTTCATTTCATTTCATTTCAAGGTCAAAGATTGCTAGAAATACAAATTGTAGAAACGATTTTCAAATATAATAAGAGGTCATGCAATACATCTATCTATCTATTCATCTATCTATATATCTATCTATTCATGCAATATAGATATTATTATGCGTAGTAATTGTATCTCTATCTCTCTCTCTATCTATATTTAAATTTACGAGGAAATGTCGTGTAAATATTTAGGAATCAAAATATAACAGCTACAACTAGTTAGGCTAATGGTGAAAAATATGGTAATAAATGGCAAGTCTTGATCCAGTCAGTGGTCAATCAAATGAAAATTAGATGCTAATAAAATATATTCAGCGCAATTTTTTTAGATCGATAAATTATATTTTTTGGACTACTCGGAGGTCTAGGTAATCAATCAAAACTACGAGTGGTGTGGGTTTCACGAACGCAAAAACTGTGATTTATAGTTACGTTTACCTACCGCAGACATTTTGATATATGAATGGTTCTTAGGACACGTGAGCTAGTTAACGTTATTAGCATAAATCGCCTACAAACTTTATTTAACAACCTTCTCTGAGAACCTTACTGAAATAATATTTATTACGCCAACCCAACTATGCTACAGTTTTGCTACTCCCCGCTAGATGGCAGTGCCAGAATATTTGAAACACGCCTCCTTGGATAGTCGCGGAGGTTTCATGAAACATTACTAGCAATGTTTACAAAAATATAAGCTAGATGGCGCTGCTGCTAACAAGTTATGTTACTACTAGTTTACATATTGATAGGGGTACCAAAAATGATTTAGATATTAAAGTTATAATTACTCAAATTTAAATAAAGCTTAATTTTTTTTATTAAAAACTATGAACCTAGGTACCTAGATACTGAGAAGGAGTTATGGCCTCCAACATGTATTTAGCACTTTTGAACATATATTTAAACTAAATTTAATAAAGTAGGTACCGAGTAAGTAGGTACAGGTACCTAGATGCACAGTCACATTGTTGCCACAGTCATGCTCAAACACAAAGTAGGTACCATGTGTTTGTTTACCCGATTATACAGGGTGTCACAAAAAGACAACCCCGGAAACTAAGGTTGCATAAATCAAGCATGACTAAATCATTAGAATTATGTCTGAGGAAGTTCAAATTATTCATATTCATTTATTCATTGCTTCATGTGTTTTATAGGTCTTAGGGGGTAATAACGTCCAGAACATGAGCCCCGCTGGGGCATTTTATGGCCTTACGGCTAATTAAATTAAATTAGGTAAACCTAGGTAACAAACTTCTTTATAAAAATTTATTTAAATTTAATTTAATTTAATAAAGCGAGTTTAAAATTAGTGCTGCTCACCAAAATAACGTAAGCAAATAATTGAACTGATAAACTAGAACGAAAGACTAAATTGGAGAAAACTGCATCAAAACCCCGACAAGATCTAAGCTCTTACATTCAAAATGAACAGTAGGTATTTTTTTACACCCTGCATTAAGTACACAAAGGAACAACGTTACTCATCTTAAAATATTGCAATTGCATATAAGTAAGTAAGTACGTGTTTTCTTTACGTATAAACAAAGCTCTTTGTCACACATCTATTTTTATTTCCGAATAAAGTCAGTGCCCTCAACATTACGAGTAATAAGGGCACGAAGGCCCAACAAGGAACGAGAGGTGATGCAATTTGTCCCCTCATTTACGGACGTATAGCCTGTTTGCATGGCCATAAAGAACCACACCTTCAAATCACCCCACCAGCTCGCCACCCTACCCAGATCCCCTGTTCTTTACACTTTGTGTTGAGCAAAAGGTCAGGTCAATCTAGTTGTCCACCTATTGGCAGGCCAGGTGGACGTTAGACCATTGAATGGTAACCTTATAGTAAAGTGTCACGGTGGAATCTCATTTCATCCTTCGCTCAGCAAACTATCACACAATGGTTTGGAAATGAATATTTTGAAAGCCATAAAGAAATTCGTAGTTCGTCGCTCCAGAAATAAAACAAATAAAATGCGAAGAAGGAGAGAATCTGTCGTCACAGTCTACAAAAAAACGACGAAGTTCCTCACTACGAATACCACGAATTTATTAAAAAAGATGCCGAATAAAAAGTACCAACTGCTAACCAAAATGCTTGAAGAGCGCGAAGAAAAAGCCGAGGAAAAAACTAAATCCGTTGTGACGTCAGAAGAAGAAGATAATTTGGGAGACAGAGACCTAGATTACTATCTTGGTGTAAGAAAGAAAGAGAACTTCTGGAGAGACCCGGCAAGCAAGGAACAAATACGGAAAGACTTTCTCGTTTACCATTGCGGAGTTACAGAAGACGAATACGAAAAGAACTACAAGAAATCTGCTCCTACAATCTCTTCTATAGTTCAACCGAGGCTGAAGCAAGTCCCTTTCAAGATACATAGAAAGCGGAAGATAGGCAGTGTGAAAGATGACACGTGGAGAGAGAAAAGCCTTTTTAAACTTTTTGCATATAAACGAGAGAGTGAATATTCTGATTCATCTGATAGTTACAGTGAGTGTGAATCTAACGAAGACAAGGCTTTTGATAATAATGGAAACCATACTCCGAGCTCCGAGGATGGAGAGGTTCGTAAAATAATTAATTTTCAAAATATGGATTTCAAATTATCTGCGTTCTCGAATAAATAGATACATAGATAGATGAATACTTTTTTGTACACAAAAGAAGACATTTTAAAAGAAATACTATCAGCGAAGCCCGGCTTTGTCCACGTTTTCTAGAGAGAGAGAGAGAGAGGATGAACGAAAGTTAGAAAAACGGTAGCGGCACAGTGATACGTTGAACAAATCAAGTTGAAAATTGACGAACATTTTCATGCCTTGGAAAGTCATGTCCTTGCACCAACATGTTGTCAAAACTGGATTATTGATACGAACTTTGTTGTTCTATTTAAAGCCTGCGCACATCTAGGCGATGTCGATGGCGATCAGCTGAAACGCTGTCATATTTGACAGCGTTTCAGCTGATCGCCATAGCAATCGCCTAGATGTGCGCCGGCCTTTACAGCTTATCTTAACAACATTGGCCTCGGTTTATTAAAAATACTGATGGTTTATTGATTTCGTATGACATTTTCATATTCTTCTTTTTCTTATCGTGTCACTGGTGATATATATAAAAGAAAAAGTATCTTAGTATTATATCAGCTCAAGCTCTGCTTAATAAGGGCCTAGTAGAGATCGCTATCAGTGATAAGGCCGCCCATTGTATTAAAGTGACTTATACTATACGAATTTAAGTGTGTTAAAAAAATATACTATTTAACATGACATTCTATTTAACGCTGACATCATTAGCGTTAAATAGAATGTCATGTTAAATAGTATATTTTTTTAACACACTTAAATTCGAATTAATCTCAAATGTATAGTCTACAATTAGTCCTTTTGCGATTTTTAAAATGTCACTTAGTTATTTAGTTATGAATTTTTAAAAACGCATCTCAAATTTTCGCACGACCCGCTCTTAAGCTAAAAACTGTATCCTACTTATATACCTTGTGTCATTGTAATCAATAAAGACTTAACTATCTATTTATCTAGATACTATTGTGTGGATTGTCCACAATATTTATTTATTTATTCTCTTGTTACAGGGAGTCCGGATCAAAGAGGTGTCAGAAGGCAGGCCTTGTGACAACTGCCCGGAGCTGTGCCCTGGATTCATCCCACATGCTTGGAGGTTAGTTATTTATTAAATTAAATGAAATCAAACGTTCAATAAAGAAATTTATTCAATGTTAGCACAAGGATCACTTTGAAACGTCATAAAGCTAGGTGAGTCTAGATGCCAGTTCCACGCGATCAAGCCTAGAAGAACAGGCAACAAACTACGACTTGGTTCCTTCCGTTTTTTTGTCAAACCAAAAATAAAAATAGCAGTGCAGTTCCAGTGTAGTGTTACTCTAACTTAGTGAGACGTAGGCATTACAGAAGCAATAGTTTCAAAGAGAGCAAACCCAAACGCTTCAAAGTTTTGAAAAGTACCCAGTATAAAACGAAGATACGAAAATAGAAGGTCCGTGTGTGACAACAAAAGGGGTTCAGAGATGAAAAACCTAAAAATAAACCTTTAAATAATTTGTTCTTTTGTATAAAAACGCGTGGCTTACATAGACTCGATAATATTACTCGCGTAGAGTATACTCATTGGTTGGATGCATAAGGTCACAAACATCGAGGTACTAACTAAAAGGATGTAGTTTTGGAAGTAGATGCATTTTTCCTATATTCCCAGTCGACCAAAATATAGATATTTAGAGATTAGATCTAACTATAGATATTTGCGTTGCGGCAAATTTCCTACCACGAATTAGAAAAAAGTTTTTACAAGTCACAGTCTATAAGATTCTTAAAATATTATCTGCCTCCATCGATAGATGATGTCAAACCAACATTTCAGTTCTTCACTATCGAAACCATTAACCTTTCGTGGACTTATTACGAATGAAATGACCTTCTTACGAATCGTGAACCCCAATTTATCTGTCACGCCATCGTAGACCCCCGTCGAGTCTACCGTAGGGGTCCACCTGGACCACGTTGGGAATCAATGCCCTAGATAAAAGAAAGTTTAAAAGGATGACTGCTAACCTTCAGAAGTCTTCACTGAAGGTTGGAATTAGGCAGTTATATAAGGTTAGGCACCCTAATAAGAAAAGTGTAATGACTGGTTTTCCTGGTTTACTTTGCACTTACAGTGAATATAAAATTTTGGAGCTCAGCATTATGTCACGCGTGAAGCACGGCATACTCCATTAAAAGGCCGTAACTCTTATTGATTGCCGATATTAGAAGCTATAATAAGTGATGATGATACTGATGACAAAACAGATAAAGCAAAGAATATAAGTATGGGTAGGGCAGCGCCGAGCCAAAAATATTGGGGACTAGTAAAATCCCGCGTGACTTTGTTAGCGATTAGCCTTTTCCATATAAACTTCAACCCCTGCCTTTTAGGGGTTGAATTTTCAGGAATCAGTATTTCCGGAATAATTTAAATTAAGATTTTTTAAAACAAGAGTAAACAGGTGGATTATGGCAAAGCATGCTCCATCTTAGGCTGCGTCCTCACTTTCCATTAGGTGTGATGGCAGCCAAATGTAGCTATCTATATAAAAAGGGGGGGTTGGAGGAGGCCAAGGCATATATTAGGTCACCTCCAACCCCTCCTATCCACTAGTAGATAGGAATAAGCATGGCATGTGGATTTGTCACTCAGAACTCCACTCCACTTCCAAGTAGGGTTGTGACTACGGAAAACCCACCCAAATACGGGGGAGGCTTATTGTCTAACGTATGCTTATTATAGCTGATGACGAACAAACGAATTATTATAATATGGCGATAACTGTCGCGACAGTAGAAGTGCCTGATAAAGTTGTGTAGGAAGTTGTAATTTCAAAGAACCTTGATTAGCATCGACCCTGGTATTGGCATTTATGTCAATTGACCTCAACGAGTAATGCATGCAAATAATAAAGCAAACATGTAGGTACTAGAGTTTATTAGAGTACTGGTTGATACCATATTTAAATATATTTCCTTATTATAAATTTACTGCACTTTAAATTACAATCAGGGTCTCGTCTACTCAAAAATGGTACCGTCTTATATGGAGAATTTCGTATTGACCATATCTTTCCTGTGAATTAGGCCGACAAAGCTGTCAGGATGGTATTGGTGCTGGGCAAGCCTATTCCTTCTAAAATGACTGTCTCAGGCACTATAGCGTCCCACAAGTAGAGCTTGAGTAATCCTAATCACCAGTTGCCTCTGACGCTATATAAATCATCAACAATAGATGCAAACCCCTGTTTACTTTACTTTACCTAATAATGAATTTCAAAATCATAATTACAAATTCTTTCACCATAAACCTAGTTAAACAAACCGATAACACAGCCAACAATGAACATAAATACCATTATCTTAATAGCACCGAGACTATTATGTAAACATTTCACAGCAATCAGCTCTGACCAGGTCAAAGATAACATATCGACGAATGAACCGAAGTCTATTGTCACTACAGCCAATCACACAATGTAACGTAGCCTTGTGAAGAGGTCATGCGCATGCATTCAACTAAAATTGCCACTAATACTGTCATTCGTCGCTCTGCCATTGTCAAATAAAACACCGAGCCGAACGGACGTGTCGCATCACTCAAAAATGTGCCTACAATTGAAACAGTTTGAGCTAGCGGATGTCTACCGTAAAGTGACGGAGAAACCAGAGAAAGAGCGGAGAATACAGAAGTTCCCTTCCAGAGAGAGGAATTTCGCAGTTCGAAGGAAAAACGACAACAACAATTTCCGACCACACGTTAATTGCCAGAGCTGCGAGAAGGCCGCTGAGAAAGAGAGAAACAACCAGAATGGATGATAAGTGAAGTGTAGAGTGAACTATGAGTGTAGCTTTAGCTTATCGATTAGTGATTTAGAACTTGTATTCGACGATAAGCAGTTACAGGCGTTGTTGGTACCTATAAAATGCTGCAGGTTCGGTTATGGCGTTGTGAGATTTGTAGCTGGCATAAAGGCTTAATATCACGATGAATAATGCAGCCTCAGCTAAAAACACTAGATTACAAAGTGCAGTAGGTATATTAATAATATAATGAGTGTAATGTAGCACCTATTTTTATGATATTCCTTTCTCTAACAATGCATTTACCACATATTGTTTTCATTGTGACACTGTGTTCGTGTTTTTTATGGATATAAGTTAAAAAATAGTTGTCAATGTTTGTATGACAGTAGATTAAACACTGATCTTTTGAGAAACTGTTCTGCAAATAAGGCCCAGTTTAACGGATGACCGTCCAATCAATATAAGACAGTTATTCACAAAAGTTTGAGTGGAATAACTGTCAAATATTTGATTGGGCGATTAGTCATCCGTGAACAGGGCCATAAGCCAACAAAGAGCACCTGAATGTCAATGTAAAAAAAGTTAATACTCTGATAATCTCTGTTACTATAGATAATTATAGATCCCACAAGTAATTTCGCAAGCATTTTTTTTTTGTATTAGTTTACACACTTATATTACAAAATAATGTATCCTATTTTTTTAGCAAGCATTGATTATGATGTAATAATAAACAATGGAACTTCAATGAGCCAAGTTTCAGGAACAACAGTCTTTGTGAAAACAAAGGAAATGTCTGAATTAAAGATTTAAAATAACGTTTGTTCGTCTTTCTTTTATTTTGACAAATGCCCTAACATGACAAAAGAAGTAATTACCTAATCATACGGGTACTTATTTATAGCTAGGATAGGACTAATTAGCAAATGATATAGGCATTAGTAGATACCTAATCAGCGGTTTGCAAGGTGAATGATCAGCTCATTAATTAATGAAATATGCTATTACATAGGCACAGAGCACTAACTATAAGATAGATAGATAGATAGATAGATAACACTTTATTGTACACCACAAGAATAGGACATTACACATAGCGAAAAACTAAAACTATAGCGAAGCACAAAGGGCGGTCTTATCGTTATGAGCGATCTCTTCCAGACAACCTTTGGATGGACAGGACTTGAATAACGAGAAGGCGGTGCCATAAGGGCTTCTACACTATATATTATTATGAGAAATGAGACAGCTTATTTAAACTAAATGCAATTATTTATGTAGGAACTATAGAAACATTACATAATATTATACCTATACATATACCTATAGTTTATAAACATGAATACATAGAAAGCAACAATAATATAAACATACATAATTATACTGATAACATAGATAAATCATAATGAACCTCCTAACTCAACTGAATATAAGCTGTATATTTATTATGTTAAACATGTTGTGTGGCCTTTGCAGCCTTTCGTTCATAGTTTGCAATAGGAGGAAGTTGAATAACGACTTCTAAATAACACAGTTACAAGCGGTTCATAACTAATCATTGCCTAAGACACTTTAATATTTAAAAACCTTAAAAAACTCCTCCTTTCAACGACAGCCAAAAGACTGGCCTCTCAGCTCAGTTGGTAGTAGCTCTGCGTCGTAGGTCGTGGGTTTGATCCCCATCGAGAAAAAATATTTGCGTGGTGAACGCAGATGTTTGTTCTCTGTCTGGGTGTTATATTGTATTCTAAGTATTTATATTTACAAATAAATGAATTTAAGTATTGTATCAGCTATTTGGTTCCCAGTTTGTTATAGAGACTAAAGCTATGGAAATTCATAGACATGGCTATAGGACCTTCTTGTGGATTAGGCCGACTAAGCTGCCAGGATGGTAAAGTATAGGGTGTACCAGTTATTCCATCTAAAATCCTGTCCGTGTAAGTAAGGGTATGAGTAAACACCAGATACCCTTGACGCTATAAAAATCATCTACAGTAGATGCAAATGCCTTTGCTTACTTTTTTAAACTAGAACACAATAAACACGCTCAGACCAGATATGCATACAAATTCGTCTAGGCTTTCATAAGGCAATGAAAATTAATGTAATAAGCTAAGTTAGGCCAAAATAGGCTTTATGCGACGACCAACATGCATCACTAATTCGGCTAGGGCATTTATACAATTTGAGAATTGGTAAAAACATTCTCGCTGGTTCAATCAAGTCGGTCCAAAGAATGATATCGTGCATTGCGACGGAATAAAGTCCCTATGTAAATTGTACGCTAGGTAGTCAAAGTAATTGGTGCCTCATGACATGGCTGACACGTGGTAGGTACATTGGGACATCAGTCAACACCCATTTAACAACACCTAAGGCTCTTTCTCATTGGGACACCGGCTGCGCAACCAATCGCGCCACCAATAAATGTCAAAAAAGTTTATTTACGGCTTGCTTAAAATCTTTTATCATACTGGTTCCAAGAACTAGTAGCACGATAGGAAGAAGGCCAATAAATGTGCTCCAATGGATTTCAATACATGGTACTATACCGAGACATTGTCTAACGTCTGTCACCTGACGCCTGACGCCTGAAAGATTTGAAGCTGATTGGTTGGAAGCAGGAGTTTTCTGCTTGGCGAGCTTCACCAAACCTGGCAGCAAAGCCGCAGACGAGATTAAAAAAATATATTATGGAACATCCACACAACACTACCTAGCCCCAAACGAAACAGAACTTGTACGATGGGAATCAGATAGCTGATTAGTACTTAAAATACATTTGTTTTGTAAATACAATTGACTTAGCCAATGTAACACCTACACATAGAACAAACATTGATCTTCACCACACAATTTATTCTCGGTGGGGATCGAACTGCCTACGGTGCAGAAGCCAGGGTTACTGCCAACGGAGCAGTGACGCGTCATAGGCTCCGTATTGCACACATATATTTTATATACACTAGCTATATACTATAAAATATGCACATTTTGTTGGTGGCGCAAATGGTTGCGCCTCTCCAGAGGTGTCCTAATGAGAAAGAGCCCTAACACAGTAGACATAAGTAGGTATAAGCTATTCTGTGGCTCAACATAACGACCTAACGAGTGATTCGCCTCGATACTATTTTCGTCTCTATTGCAAGTAGCCACTATTCTATTTTATTCTTTGGTGCAAGTTAGTAACTTAATACAGTGTCAGAGAACAGAAATAACTTTTTGGCTACATCTAGAACATGGAATACGTGATCAAAATGTGCTTGACTTTAGATTATTATATTTTATTAAGTGCTATTACATTTCAATTACTTAGTCGTTACTAAGTCATGCTACATTATAATTTTATTACTTTCTTACGGCTTTTCATTATATATAATCGAACTCCAAACTGCACGGGTACATGTACTTACCTACTTACGCCCTTAATATGTAGGAACATGTAAGCAATAAAAAAATACGAATACAAATACAAATAACTCTCAATACTGCCTTGCAGTGAAGACGCTGCATGAAAAAATCTATACTGTTTACGTATTTTTTACGGTAGTACCTAATTGTTATGGCTTATGGGGGCACATACAAATGCTTCCAAAATATTAATTTTAGTTCTTTTTGATCTCCTTGGTGGTATCTTGTTATTATTTTATAGTACGTAGTATAGCGTATTGGATATAAATCTGTAATGTTATGCGAATGATTCTATCGTTACCCGACTTCCGGCAACGTTTGTCGATCTTTGCCGAAGAGGTGCGTGAGACGTGACGCGTGACGATGACAATTTCGTTGGTTTTGTCACAGCTCAATATGCTCAAGCCACCTAAAAAAGTGTTCAACTAGAAATTACGTGTTTTGTACGTATTTACTTGCTTGTACAGAATTTAAGCTAGTAGGTAGGTACATTAACATATACGTACGTATATAACTAGGTTGGTAATTTTAACGTTATCATTCAACAGCGATAAGACCCGGATTTGAATATTAGGTATAATTAGATAGGTAGGTACCTACACAAGTTTCGTACCCACTTCTAATCGAGCTTCTTTGAGGCACGCTTGAAATTTTTTCACTTCTTTGTACACACCCTGTAAAAGCAACATCCAATAATTATTATTGTTTCATTCTGCTTCACATTATTTCTGCGTAAAATGAAATAATAATAACAATAAGTATTTTTATTTCTTGATAATGTGTTGATTATTATATTCTATTTATTTAATTCATCTTGCCTTATACAGGAAAATATAACTAGTTTAGTCCCAATAAAATACTGCTACTGCCATCTAGCGTGCGGTAGCGTAATAAAGAAAGCTTTCCTACTCGACAATAGATGGCGTTTTTGTAAATAGCGATGGCGCAAAGAACCAAGTATCATGGGGAGCCCTATTCATCATCAAAGTCCTGGATGTCAAGATGGAGGTCCAGTGACTGATCTATATTATAGATGACTTTGCTTTTTTAATAGCGTTCTTAAATTGGCTAGGTTTATTTAGAAGAACCTTTTCTAATCTATTGTGCTTACGATCGGTCGGCCACCGATGCTGGAGATTATGGGTTAGTCACAGCGTTTAAAGGACCACCTTTCAAAAATGCCTATTTAGCTTGTACCTACCTTTTAGTAGGCATTTAGACAGTTGGGCTTGCCTGATGGCTGATAAAACTATTTATTTTCCCTACTAATGTTACTCTAGCTAGAGTGACTGATAAGATAAGATATTAGAAGCAACATCCTAATTTGTTTAATCAATTTTAGATGGGTAGATTACCTACTGCCTACGGTAGCCACCTACTTACTGGACCTATAATCATAGCTACGTATCTATTAATTCGGTAGGTACCTACTGCAACAGTAGCGCCATCTTTTTAAGGGCCGGTGGGCCGGTACGGTACAAAAAGTGCAACGTGGAGTATTTTAGTTTATCAGTGTACCAGCGTATTATCGCAAAATATAAGGCCATCCTTCGCCTTATCGAAACAAAATCGTAATGACATCACCATCACCAAACACCTCACCAGGGGGCTAATTCTCGGGCCGATCTCGATCATTTTGCAATTTTATTTTATTGCTTTTTTTCTCAACCCCGCACTTTTTCTACGTTTTCCATATATCGTAGCTGTCGAGGCTTTTACGATGAGGTCGTTGATGAATTACTCAAGGAAATCTGGCATTCTCTCTTCGAAAAGAAGCAATTAAATAAAATTGCAAAATGATCGAGATCGGCCCGAGAATAAGGCCCCTGCCTACTAGACTAGACATCGTTTTTAAAAGAAATCACCACTATTACTAGCCACGCATCGCGTTACAAAAAAGCATACAGA
Organism: Thera britannica; assembly: GCA_939531255.2. NCBI lineage: Eukaryota > Metazoa > Arthropoda > Insecta > Lepidoptera > Geometridae > Thera > Thera britannica. Next base: position 13,056,160 of record OW618034.2, on the reverse strand, counting down.
GAGAGGTCACGCTTCGTTGGACATCGCGTTCCGAAACCTTACCTCCTAATCCCTTGAACTTGAGCGAGAGGTAAACAAACCGGCCAACCCGTTGACGCTTGACGCGCATTTGTCATTCGGAACGCACGCGATTCGCCAGCGCTGCGCTGTCTGTCCGCGGTTTTTGAACGGCGCGAACTGTCAAACGCGTTTGCACGTAGCGAAACAAAAACAAACATTTATTGTTCGAAATTCAAATATTTCGATGCAGTTTGCCAGTGATAGTGAATTTTCAGTGCGTTTCTGGTGTTGTGATTATTCTTGTTCTAATTTCAAATGAAGTGATTCGTGAAGGAAGTGACTGATAACAGCTGACTGATAGGGATGGGAAGTGTTGATTAACAAAAATTCTAGGTTTCGGAATCATTGCTCCATGCATTTTATGCGATAAGGTTCTGGTAATTATCTAAGGTAAACAATAATATAGTACTTATTCGATTAATAAGAAACTTGATATGCTTCATTCAATAAATTTCTACTAGCTAGGTGTGCTAAGTTTTTGTAAACTACCTTGGTACGTATGACCTACAGTTCGTGAGGCACACTGGATCATTTTGTGGTGGTACTTAGAGGTTAATGTATAGCTTCTTTCATGGATCTTCTTAGGTACCTCCCAGGTACTAGCATAGGCATAGGTTTAATAAATAAAATAAAAAATCCAAAAAGGTTATACTTACATACTTTTTTTGAAAAATACACAGGCATGCACTCAAATCTCTGCGAGTAGGTACTTCCTTCTGGATTTGTTTACATATATAAATTAGGTGAATAAGGTACCTACCTAGTATCTGTTAATACCAGCAATTTAAATTCTGTTCTAGCGGTTCATTGTCTTTTCTGCTTAGACAAAAAACTTTAAATAAAAAAAAATATATAACTGTGGATATTAAAATGCAGTGAAGAAAATAACATGCAGTCACAGAACCATCATCTAGGTTCATCACACAAGTATTTGTACTCCATAGTAGGTACCTACTTCTCATCTTAGTGAGTTTGTAGGTAGGTACTTTAGCTCTGCCTTCTGCGCTGTACAATGTGCATTCCATTCCCACCCAAGGCAAAAATTTGTGTGTTAATTTTTTTAACTTGACTATTTAATGGAAAAATCATATGGGCCACTTGATGTTAAGTGGTAACCATTGCCTATAACAAAGTATTGCCTCATAGGTCACATACGTCAGGAACGTGCCCTACGATGCACTGCCCTGCGCCCATCAACTTGAGGCATTCAGATGTTCAGCCCCATGTGCCAGTAATTTCACCTCTTGTTCGTTTGTTCGTTTCGTGCAATTTTGTTTATGATTGTAAGTTTGCTACCAACTTACATGGGTACTTGTCCTATGTAATCTACAATGGGAATTCAATAACATACTATAGATAAGAAGGTTGTGCCTGTAAATAAATGTAAGAACAGTTTTGGCCGTAAAAAAATCTTCACGGATTTACGACTAATACCTACCTACCTAACACCTAACCAAACCTACCTCCTAAGGTCCGAAATCCTAGCTACTAAGTGACAGCAATCAGTTCTCAAAGATAGCTGCTATCACTGTCTGTCATTACCCATTGGTAAGAGATGGCAATAGCTTAAAAACTGACTATCTTTTGACAGCTTTGTAAGGCCGTAAGTGAAGGGAAATCATCCATCCATAGCTAACCACAGGTGAATTGCGTAGGTCTGGAACCTACGTGCTTTTAAAGTATCCGTAGATATTATCCGTAACCGCACAAAACAATGGTCAATAAGCGTTAAAATTTCTTCTTTTTCGTAATCATAAAACTCCTGAGAACTGAGTCACGATCTCTTAGCCCGTGACTCAACGTCTTGTTTTGGTGAAAAAGACCAAGTGACGGCCGCACATTATTGGAATTCTTCTGTTTTACGGTAATTGTCATTGTTTCAGTAGAATAGATAAATATTGGTAGAGCGAGTAACGAAACGTTGGGCTGGTTGAATCATTTCGGTCACGATCGCGAGTCTTAAGTTTTCCTTATTTTAAAACATAGTTATTGCGTAAGTAGTTTAAAAACAGAGTCTTTTCTTTAAAATCACAAGGATCACTTTGAAATATAGGTATTTAGCTTAGCGGCGCTAAGCTTAATATTTCAAGTTGTGAGTGTTCAAGATGTGCGCTACCTAAGTTAGCGCACATCTAAGCGTTTTGCGTCATGTTGTTATTGTTGGTAGGTCAAGTAGCTCGTTATATGAACTTTATGGTCTGTGAATAATTTAGATGCTGGTCTAAGAATTTTATAGACCACGAAATCAACTAAAACACCTTTTCCCATTCACAAGGTCTATGTTTAGCAATACTTTGCTGCAATTGCGGTTCACTTGTAGTGTAGCCCGCATCACATGTCATTTGGGTCACACCGCGATACGCGTCAGATGTCAGATTTGAAAATAATTGATTCTTTTTCTGTACAACTAGCTAGGACGAGTATAATATGGCCATCGCCTATAACAAAGCATTGCCTGGCCTACGAGATAATTCTTTGTTATAGGCAATTATATTTGCGTAGGGCACGTGCCCTAGTTACCTTTTCTCAGTTGGTAGCTCTGCCTTCAGCGCTGGAGGGCGTGGGTTCAATCCGCAACGAAAACAAGTACTTGTGTGGTGGACATAGATGTTTGTTCTCTGTCTGGGTCTTTCCATCCAGGTGGCATTACAAAATTCCACCCTGTATATATTATATGTATACATAGTATTCTAAGTATGTATTTACCAAAAAAATGCATATACTTAGGTATTATATCAGCTATCTGGTTCCCATAGTAAGTTCTGCTAAGTTTGGGGCTAGATAGTCTTGTGGGGATTGTCCAAGATATTATTTTATTTTATTCGTATCTCGTTATAATTTCGTTAACAAATTGCTCTCTGTAACTAGTTGAGTCCCTGAATTCATTTGAAAAACAAACAATACACCCCACTGTTTGGTTTCTCATATTAATTGGCGTCAAAGCAAATTGTTCTAGGAACAATACCATTCACATAAACAAATAATAAAGCCATCTAGCCACCTTGTTGAACACTGCTAGAGCTGATCTCATTGTTATAGATTTTGCTTGTTCTAATACTCATAATTGAAAACTATAAGCTCGTCTTATTTTCGGTTATTTGTTATACAAGAGCGCAAAGTTGTTTTTTAACCGCGTCCTCAACTTTGATGACCGAGCAAGCGAGGATTTAGAATCCTGAGCTGAAGAAATCAACGAGCACGAGGTGAAAAATCTTTGCACTCGAGTGCAATGCAACACGTAACTTTTCATCCCACTATGAAATGCCTAAACGCAAAAAATATGGCGCACGTAAAGCAAATTAAAATAAAAGTAATACACCAAGAAGGTTTTAGGTCTGAGTATTTAGCAAATTAAAAAGGGTTGCATGATATATTCGGCACCATGGAGGTCGAAGTAAAAGTAACACACAAAGAAGGTTCTAAATCTGAGTTTTTAGCAAATTAAAAAAAGGTTGTATGATAATTATATTCGGCACCATGGAGGTGGAAGTAAATAGGTTTAATGATGTTTTGAATTCACAAACTTAGTTTATAAAAAAAACATTGGAATGTCATAAAGCTAGGTGAGTAGGTGCCAGTTCCAGGCGACCAAGCCTAGAACAACAGGCAACTAGGGCACTATCTAACCCAAAAAGGGATGGTGCCTATTTCCCCGAACGAGCCACACACAAAGAGATCTACTACTACTAAAACTATGAGACTATGCTCTACTCTTAACTTTTGCATATTAACGCCCTGTAATTAGGTATATCTACCTCATGATGTTATAATTTTGTTATAAATTCACTAAACGTGTCTAAAACAGTAGACGTGATGATTTTTCTTTTCAGTAATAGGCAAATGTTATAACTCTACAAATCAATGATGATTTGTTTATAAAACACGTAGCGTCTGCGAGAAATATTTACCGTTCAAATTGTATGAACATGAATACAAAGCCATTTTCATTTGTAACAGTAATATTGAATTTTTCGATACTTAAACTAGTTTTTTTATTCAACAAACCAGCATACGGCCCACCTGATGGGAAGCAGCTACCGTAACCTATAGACGCCTGCAATACCAGAATTAACAAAAGCGCGTGGCCGACCACTAAAAAAATTGTAAACGCGCTTTTTAAGGAACCCCATGCTATAGTCCATAGGGAAAACCCCAGCAGGGAGATCATTCCACAGCCTGAGTGTTCTCGGGAGAAAATTCCTCTGAAACCGAACGGTGCGTGACCGGCTCCTAGGCATGAGGATGAACTGCGTACAAATCCTAAGAACACACAAAAACATAAAAAAATATCTCTTGTCTTGTCTATTCTCCTGTCTTTAAATAACTCTCCAACTGTATATTCATTGTAGTGTTCATTTAAAACATTACCTCGATCGCCTGACAGCACAATGGCTTGCAACCGTTTTAAACCCGGCAATTATTGTACTGCTATCTTATTAACATTATGTAAGTAATATCTAAATTTAAACTTTCGGTTAGTGAAGGTAACTGTTTTGTAGAAACGAAATGTGTTTCAGAAGACGTAAATAAAAAAAAGCAGCCAAGTGCGAGTCGGACTCGCCCATGAAGGGTTCCGTAGCATCAATTAACATAATATAAAGGTTTTTGTAGTTCGTCGAAAGTTAAATTGCGGTTTACGATTTATGACGTATAAAAAAAAACTACTGACTAGATCTCGTTCAAACCAAATATCGTTGAAAGTTTGCATAGTAATGTACAACATATATTTTTTTTGGATTTATCATTCTCTTATTTTAGAAGTTAGACGGGGGGGACCAACTTTTTTCCACTTTGGAAGTGTCTCTCGCGCAAACTATTCAGTTTAGAAAAAAACGATATTAAAAACCTCAACATCATTTTTAAAGACCTATCCATAGATACACCACACGTATGGGTTCGATGATAAAAAAATTTTTGACCCCCAAAATTTATAGTTTTTTTTCTATTTTTATGTAAAAACCTTAATGCGGTTCACAGAATACATCTACTCACCAAGTTTCATCAGTCTAGCTTTTATGGTTTCGGAGAAAAATGGCTATGACACGGTCGGACAGACAGACAGACAGACAGACAGACATGACGAATCTATAAGGGTTCCGTTTTTGCCATTTGGCTACGGAACCCTAAAAAGGCAGCTCATTTAATATGCATAACAATATTAAAGGTAGAAGGAAAGAAAGGAAGGAGAAGACCAAGGATAAGCTATATGAGCCAAATAGAAGATAAGATCGCCGTCTATCTTATAAAGAGGTCCAGGTTGCCCTTTAAAGAAATACCTGGATTATGGAAATATAAATTTAAAGAAATAGCCTTGATCTTAAATTAAAAGAAGAAAGAAGGTTAGAATGTAATCATTATTTTCATTTCCCCAGAACAGATTTGCTTTTAAGAATGAAGGACTATTTTTTAACCGACTTCCAATCAAAATGGAGGAGGTTCTCAATTCGGTTGTATTTTTTTTTAATGTTTGTTACCGCATAACTTCGTCATTTGTGAGCTGATTTGAAACATTTTTTTTTATTTGGAAGGTTATTTTTACGTCCAGATTGTCCCAAACAAATTACATTAAAATCGGTTTAGCCGTTTGGCAATGAAGTCGATTTCTCAAATTTTTTAAACTTATAATTGTTTGAAGATACTTATGATAGATACGTAGTAGGTAGACCAAATGAAACATGTATAAACTGTGTGAAAGATTACATGGATAAGCGAGGAGTGAATGCAAAGATGGCGGCTGACAGAGGGGAATGGAGGAGGAAGACATGTTATGCCGAGCCCACATAAAGTGGGATAAGGGCAGGAAGAAGAGCTATTTATGATAGATGTTCAGAATATTAAAACAACAGAAATTGCTTATGAAACTATCATGGTTCTCAACACTATTTTTATGAAACAACGGGATAAGTATTTACCGTGATTACATTTTTGTGAGTTTTGATTTCCGATATTTCAGCACAGTTACATGCACCATGATCAGTATGATCACGGTTGAACTCAACACGTTATTTCATAAAAATAACGATAGAAATTGGATGTTAAACAATGAAATAATAAATATCACGACTGCAGTCTTTCCCTTGCAACTGTATCAGCTCAGCATTGTCACATTGAATTGTAATGTTATGAAACATCCAGATGACTAGTAAGGTATACATAGTTCAACTTGTTTTTGCTATCACGCAATATCCACAAACTATTGTTTGGAACAATGTCGGCGTGATTTCATTTATAAACACAATTCAACTATTTGTACTGCTACATATTTTTAAATTCTTCTTACTTCTGTGACTCGTCTTTGTGTCATTCGATAACCTAGGTACTTCTTGAGTTATAAATAGTGTGACTAACACGACTTCATTTTATACACGGTAGTTTTTTTGAGAAGGGCGGTGATGGCCAAGTCCGAAACCATGAAGGTTAGAGAAAAGTCGTGAAAGGAGTCATGCTCTCGATTTTTAAGAAAACAATAACTGCATAAAGTAAACAGGCCTTTGCATCTATTGTAGATGATTTATGTAGCGTCAGGGGCAATTGGTGATTACTCATGCCCCTACTTACGGGACGCTATAGTGCCTGGGACAGGACTTTAGATATAGGCTTGCCCAGCACCTATACCATCCTGACAGCCTACCCCCGAATACTGAAACGCAACTCAGATTTAAGCACGTCTCAAGCGACGAATATTTGACAGATTTTCATTGAAAACTGTCAAATATTCGTCGCTTGAGACGTGCTTAAATCTGAGTTGCGTTTCAGTATTCGGGGGTTAGTCGGCCTAATCTACAGGAAAGACATGGTCAATACATGCGGAGCTGACTAAGCAGTAACTGCATATAAATAAGTACTTACTGCATAAGTACCTACTTACTTATTTAGTTTTTTCAATAAAGTAAAATTGACCCGATTTGAAAAAAAAAACCTCTATTATTGAACCAGTTAATATTGATTAATCAATTGAACAGAATAAAAATATGAAAACAAACATGACCGATGTACATGTTATTATACGAATGCGTTTGTAGGATGTTTAGCAGAGTTATCTAACAGTTGCAAGCGTAGATAAAAAACAGCATCCGGTCTTTTTCAGAAGCTTGTGCTTAAAAAAACTGCAATGCATAAAACACACTCTGTAATGCATTACTAACATGTGAAGTTTGAAAAACTTGAGAAAACGACTTCATGGCCAGACTGGAACCGATTTTGATGAAATTTCTGTTGGACCAATCTAGAAGTATACAAGGTGTATCTAAATATGTGTACTATGCGAAGGTGGGGGGTTTCAGACCACAATGGTGATCAGTTGTGGGGGGGAGATAATTAAAAATTCCTATTTTCAGTTTCCCATACAAAAATATTTAATTTCATAATGCCTAAATAAATTGACAACCCTATCCTTGTAACCACTTGACCCCTTGACCTACTACCTCTGTAGGTCTACTACTACTACCTACTACCTCTGTAGCTGAGTTTAGGGTTGTCACTTTGTATAAAGTCAGCTGTTCATGTTGAAACTTCGTTGCAGTTTTTTTCAGAGATACCAATCGAAGTTCGAAAAGTCGTTGAACAAAAGTTGTTCCCCGGGGGGTGGAAATTCACCCCCCTTTAGGATAGTACACATATTTTGATACACGTTGTATTATCACCTTTCAGATAAAAATATTTTTTCAAATCGGATCATCAAAATTCTCATTTAAGAAATCGGTTTTATTTGAAGTCGGTTAAAAGGAGGAGATTCTCAATTCGGTTGTATACATAATTTTGTAATTTATGAACCAATTCATAAATTATTATTATAATTATTATTCAAAAAAAATATCTTAGAGGTGATTGCTTCCCGATTGGTCCCATAGAAATTTTATCAAAATTGGTTCAGCAGTTTGGCCATGAAGTCGGGTTCTCAAGTTTTTTAAACTGTTGTTTATTTGAAGTCAGTAAAAAATAATTCACGCCTGTCTCATATTCTCTCTGTAATCATATTCCGGGATAATCTCCGGCCAAGGCTAGACTCTCCCTTGATGGTGACATAAAACGTATTTTTGTTTTAACAGGTCATAATCATATTATCGCAGGTACTTGCAATTTTATTGTTATCTTCTCCATAAATCATAATGATACTTATGTTACTGAAGGTAGGTAGTGCCCTAGTTTCAATAGCTTTTACGAGAAATGACTTCTTCAGCGAGGCGACCTCGCATGGGAATCATGGGATTGATTGACGAGCTGGATGCTTATGAGTAGGACTGACAAGTAGAAGATCGTAGTGACTGGCGAAAATGGGAGGAGGCCTTTGGCATAACAGTGGGACACTACGGGCTATTAGTAGTAACTTTTTCGGATGTAGTAAAGAAAGAGTATTTTGTATAAGCGTACAAAGACGAAAGGAAATATCAAACTAATTTATCAAAAAATATTAATGAGGAAGGCATCAGACGGACGCAAATTGAAGTAATAACTCAAAGTGCCGCATTTTCAAGGTGGGCAGTGAATCTAAATACAGACACACCATGCGCCATTCAAAATAACGTACTATTTATGAAGGGTGACCTAGAACTTTTTGATTCGCTTTCTTAAATAAGACCTTTTTGAAAGCGACTTAAGAAGTTTGGATAAAAAAGAAAAAGTTTTTTTAATGTTGAGTTGAGATGCCAAGCATTTATTATTTTTTACATCAAATAGATTGCAGACAATTACAATAAAAACGATAATGCAATACTTGTCTATTGCTCATCCGTTTTCACAGACAGGAAACATTTGTTTTATTAATTTAATAAATTTTGCGCACATTTGCACATTAAATAGAGCGGATCCCGTTATTTTTATCCTTGTTTCTAATTAAAATAGATTCTAATTAAAATAGACTTATTGCGAATAATAATATTTTAACATAACCTCTTTCAAACTTACATACAATATGCTATGTAAAAAAATAAAGTGTGAATAGGTAATTTCTATGTGAGCGCGCTATACCGTCGACCGGACCATTAACATCAGTTGAATTTGCGGTAAAGCGTTAGCCTCTAAGCAGTAAAAAAAATCAGATTGATGGTTATGTTTAAATAACTATTTGGCGCCCAATTAAAAAGCTGTGGCGCGAAAATTCGTTCAGGAACCAAATCCCAGACATTTCAATAAAAATAAATCGTCACAATTCATCGGTATTGCGGCCAATAAAATTACGTGCCAAATTAAATATACCTAGTTTTAACTGTATTTTTGCAGATTTTTCCACCTTTGATCATGGTTAATGAGTTATTTTGACTTTCAAATGAAAAAGTAAATGGAGATTTTAGCAAAAATATGAGGTTGATTGGTTCCGCTAGTAAATTATGACTTCTGGAGTGCGAGATTTATTAAATAAATATATAAATGACTAGGATGTAGTTTCAAAACATTCTCCTCTTTATTGTGACGCTAAAATAGTTTAGGTTGGAATTTGTTTTATTTATATTTTCAATGGCGTTTCACCCAAATATTCAGACATTTTATGGACCAACAACTATTTCTACCCAGACAGACGACATTTTTTTTAGTATGGTATCGTCTTCCACGTAATAACTACCTCTTCGTCTGTGGTATTTCAATGCGATAAACTTAATCCTATTCTATGGCCACATTGACAGGTTTATTGGTAAAGCGCCAATAAAAACTCATTCATTATTTCAAAGCGAGAACTTTTTTCTTGAATTATTGGGTGCTGAACGTCAAATCCGACGGCTGACGATCGGCCCGTCAGCGCTGGACGGAGACAGCTCTATGATATGGCAGGGTGGGTGGGACCGTCAAAATTCTTGAAAAAATCTTCCGGACTCTTTTGGATGCGAACAATTACGTACGGAACGGACTGAGAACTACTTTACACTACTTTACGTTACTTTATAGTAAGACTTGTCATAAGAACTATTCCATCTCTATCCGTTAGTCATAAATAATTCCATATTTATTCTTGACAAATTTGAAGTAAAGACAGGGTTATCTTCTGTCTCTACTTCAGACTCTTCTCTACACTACAGATTTCGTCTTCATCGTCTATTACTGGGAGATGTTGATTTTTGTCTGATTTTTTTTCGCTATCATTCACACGCAGAGTTATCTTGCGCAGACTCTTTTTCAACTTAGGTACTGATTTATTATTCCTCGTTCATTCATTTATTATATTATTTATATTTACGCTTTCAATAGTTAGGTAGGTACTGCATATAATGATACATGGGAGTACCTACCTTTATGGGTCAACAAGCTTTCAAAACACAAATCTGTGCTAACCTGCTAATGACTAAAACCATTAGCTACACTTTGTCACCCTTCCGGTGGCCCACATTGTGTAGACCAGGTACATTTTTAGATCGTGGAAGGTCTGCCTAGTAACCAATTTAGTAGATAAACTCTCTACTATAGATAATATAGGGGCCTGAACTAACCTGAAAGCACAGTTGAAGGTCGTTGACTCTCAAATACTTAAACAAATATGTTGCCAAAAAACTTGGCTATGGCTACTGATCTAAAACACACAACAACATACGAGGCGAGTGTGGAAGGGAATACTGGATGGTGAAGACCTCGTGGATAGTAATATACATTCATGAAAACATATAATAAGGGTTACTTATATTAAACTGCATTTCAAAGACATACTCTTTGCGAGCAAACGTCATTATAACCTTAAATACCTCTATACCCTTTGATCTAAGCTTGATAAAATCTTTTAAATTGGCAAAACTAGTGCATAACTCCAATTTAATCTAATTATACCAAATCTATGTGCAACTTGCCTAATAGCTGGCTGCTGCGTGGTTTCGTCATTAATTTGTGCGCGCACGCATGTCAGTTTGCCATTCGGCTTCGCCATAAAGAGAATATATCACATTATTTCCGATGCAATAATAAATAAATCTATCCACACATCACTAAGTATCTAGCCCCAAATTAAGCTGAGCTTGTACTATGGGAACCAAATAGATGATTATAATACTTATGATTTTTTTTTGTAAATACATACTTAAAATACAATGTAACATCCAATAACCAAATATTGCCGTCTCATTTAAAATAATCATGCTTTTATTTACCCAAACTTGACGTTAGCAAGATCCGTCAAATATGACAGGAGAATAATAGAAAAAAAGGTGGTGATGTCAGGGTTAATCGAGTAAAGACTCTTTGTAGTTATTAAAAATAAGCTCAAGGCCTCTTAACCTTTATCGTAGAGGTACCTAGCGTCCCAAAAACACAATAAATACCGTGTGACAACCAGACGAAGACAATAGGCCTAACGGAGAATTGTTTAAATTAAGCATTTCCTACCAAGAACTAACTACTACATGAACTGGGGCCAATGTTACACAAACTACTGAAGGATCTGTGGCAGAGGTTAAACTAACTGCTAAAACTGTGGCCGAGGTCAAAGCTGCTGTAAGATCTGTGACTGATCATACTAACTGTTAAATTATCTGTCGTCGAGGTCACGGGTTCTGAGACTCACATGCTTATTGAATTTATTGTTTGTGCTTCCTGTTTTATTCCATTTGCTATTAATTAGCGTTTGGACAGTACGTCCCAATAAATAATACCGGTTGGGATAATAAATATCTAGCAGTATATTGCTTGTGTCGTTTTTCGAAGGCCCTCTGTTATTTGCGACATAGCAATCTTTAAACACATTATAGGTACGAGTTATATTAAATTACATAATAATGCATTTGGCCTATTATCTGGTGTAAAAACTATTGTTTGCTTATGTATGGAAACTGGCACGTGAGGCTGAACATCTGTATGCCTCAAATTGATGGACGCAGGGCAAGTTCCTGACGTGACCTGCGTGACTTACGAGGCAATGCTTTGTTATAGGCTCTGGTTACCACCTAATATCGGGTGGGCCATATGATTTTTCCATCAGATAAGTGTGTAAAAAAATGTTAATGTAAATAAGATTTTTGGTTACAACTTACATAGTTCGTTCCCGAATTAATAACCTCAATTTATATACTCGGTCATTAGATTTGATACATTGCTAGCTAAGACTTCGATGGATATCAGTACGATAACCATCTCTTCGTTTCACTATCATTTTATCGATTAAGGATCGATGGCAAGTCACTGTAACCAGTTTTTGTGGTCGTAGCCAAGTTTGGTATGCATTCGACCTTCGACCTCTTGACCAGTTTCTATATTTGAGGATGCAAAAACAGTATCCGGCAGGTATTGCCAAGTTTTAGTGCAGATCTTTAATGCAAAGGTACTTACTAATAGACTTGACTTATATAAAACCAAACATGGGCTTAATGGTATTGATGATTATCATGAAGTTAATATACTTATTATTTATGTCAAACACTATTATGAGAACAATCTAAAGCAAGACTTACTATTTGTCCTTCTTCCTACGTATTAACTCAGATACTCACTACTAGACCTACGAAGCCTATCAACCACAACATGAACAACAATCCAACCTCTTTCACGAATCACTTCTAAGTAGAGCTGTAAATGACAAAACCAAAGAAGCAAAACCGAACCCAAACAACAACGTTGCAAACCCATAAATGCCTCCGACGGAAGTAAACGCAGATATGCTCTGCCTGTCTCGTCACGAGGACTGTCCTTGGCTTGAGGAGCTCCAGAGTGCTGAACTAACATGGACGGGGCTGCAGTACACCTGTTTGAAGATCCTCCATCTTTACTGCAAGGTCTTCGAGCGGGAGGATGTCATCGAGATGGTCATACGGTCAGTGACGTTGATGTATCATTAATATAAGCAATATTACGAGTGGCTTAGAGGTACATAGATTCCTACAGCTAATAGTACTGAAGTGACAATGACTTAGACAAAGCTCTTTAATCAATACTGAAAGATTTGAAAGCTAAGATTGAATCACAAAATAATACAATACACTACAGCTGCCGTTTTATTTTACAAAAATAATTAATGAGCTATTTGAGTCTAAGCTCAGTGATGTTTAGATCAGTTTAAAATGATAAAACCTACTAGCGTATGTGAGAATTAATGAACGTCATAAATAATGTTTCGGAAGTTTAGGAGTAATTCCACATAACTTTTCATTTCGTCGTTTGGACGGAGACCAAATCTGAAATTATAAATTCTAATTATTCAACTCACAGTAATTGATTTTACGTTGAATTATTATGTACCAGAGTAATAACAGTATTTTTTATTTCGCATTTATTTTACGCATCACAAACTACATCACATGTGTATGTGACGATGTGTTACATGATTCTTTTATTTTTTTTTCTTATTCTTGAATAATTTACTGTATTTTGTAAACTTAATTCAAAGATTATCAGGATGCATCTTGATTGAAGTATTCTTTTAGACGTTTATCGTGAAACGGTAACATAGTTTGGATTATCTCATCTTCGCTTTGTAATTCTCGAGATCACAGAAGTTTCCACTATTGCCGTCACGCATCAGACAAGTGAACTGCACAATCTGTTCATCTATTTTCACCAATTCATGTACCCTATTGGCAAGATTTATTAGCATCACTATTAAGCTTGGTTGTTTGAAAAACTGAGACCGTTTTATTACGAACATTCAATTTAATCAAATAGTTATTTATAATGAAAAAAAAATCTCATTGAACGATATTTATCACGTTCTTCTTACAACGGCTTAGCTTGCGCTAGCCAATAATGTCATTTTCATACAATATCTATTATTTCGTAAATAAGTTTTCTGATGTGTTGTACCAGCTGACAGAGAATTTTAACTAGGCTCCCTGAATGGTTGACGACATAAGAGCTTCCTTTCCTAGTGTGAGTGACACTTTATAACGGTCGTGATTTATAACGTTTACCGCTTCAGAGAGACAAGATCTTCGCTTTTATAACCTAACCGCAGTTTATATGGCCACAAAACATTTAATGTTGCTATCAGACTTGATTCCAAAGTAATTTGAAATGCTCGTTGGAAAAAACAACCGCAGAAACGACTCTAGATCGGGATCAGTTGATCTTTTATAATCTTAATCGTTTTATAATTTGGAAAAACTTACAATTATACTTTACCTACATGCGTGTTACAACGTGTAATTTTAGTCGACTTCAAAAAAAGTTCTAAATTATTTGGCGCGTATATTTTTTTAATTCAACTAGACTGAACCTAAATCAATGATCATGGTCTGATCGTCCGTTTCGAGGACCCTTTATTTAAAATCTAATTTCATCTGGAATTGCTGAAATTTATGTATTTAAACTTCATCGTAGCCTTGAGTCTCTGGTGTTATGCGAGTTTTTGATTGGTCAATAGAATGCATGTAATTCTATTGACCTATCAAAAAGTTGCGGTTAAAACACCGTTACCGCTTTTTGTAACATCAAGACATAAAATACTTTACAAAGTCAATTTTCATTACTCAAATGGAAAGGGTTAGTTCTTGCCGTTTAGGGGTTGGGAAAGGTCAGCGATCACTTTAATGTTGTAACGGTCTTGGAATTCTTTTAGCTCTGACAAAGAATAACTAACCAGTGAGCTAGCAAAGGCTAATCAATTCACAAAAATCACTATAAACCGGTGAATCTAACACCAGTTCCACTTGACCAAGTCTAGATAGTAGGAAAGAATCCTACCAATAACACCAAAAACTATAGTTATATTTATAGCAGTGTGATAGCTATGTGCTTTCAATGTGACGTAGGCCAGGCAGAAATAATACTTTACGTAGAGGGCTATAATAATCTCCTAAAGTCTATCCCATGTTACTTCTAATTTCATCGTCAACTAATCAGTTATGATGAGTAATATCAACCGTAAGTGTCGATTCTTCTATGTTTGACATCCTTCACCTTGAAACTGATGTTATTTCCACCATGTCATGGAGGTATTGCCATGAAACTTGAGACGTACCACTCGGCCGACCTTTGGCAAGTCGCAAGTCTAATGGAACGCTGGCCGAGCCCATCACTTTGCATCGCTGGAAATGGGCCGATGGGAGGGTTCAATCACCAACGTGTGCTTTGCGTTTTAACATAATAGAAACTTCTTGCTGGGATTTATTTTCTTAGTGGTTTTTATACAATTTTAAATGGAGGTTCTCCTATTTTCAAAGATTAATGCAACGCGTCTATTTTTTTATTACTTGGTAGCGTGGAGGTTAAAACTGTATTTGTTCTTTTAGTTTATGAAAAAGGAACGGAACGTAAAATGTATACAAGCACCTACAGTAAAAAGTTTGCAGACCATACAGTTTTTATTGGAATTGATGAACTGGTGAACGTTTGACGTTTTGCTGCTATCACCTGGTGTAAAGCGTACGGGTTACCCCCGTATTACTTATCTAATGTCTATGTGTAATCTAACATGCGGGTAAATAAATGTATTGCCATTCATATTCAACTAAGTCTCTATACAAAGGTGACGCATCAATCAGCGGTTTTTACGGTCCACTGTAAATCTCCCGTCAAAACGTGACATGTTAATTAATAAAGCAAGGACGGCCCCGAAACTGAGCACAAAGGTGTTGTTTATAAGTAAACAGGCCATTGTATCTATTTTAGATATTCACTACGTCAGGAGGAACTTTTTCACTTCTTCTTCTTATCGTGTCACTGATTCTTTCGAACCAAGTGTGATGAAAGGATTTGAAATGCGCCACAAAAAGGCTCCTTTCGTGCACTTGACACATATTTTTCGAACTTTTTAGGTTCTACGATATGCCAGTTTCCTCACGATGTTTTCCTTCACCGTTTGAGAGCACTAGCATAGTGTTCATAAATTTTTGGGTAGAAAACTCATTGGTACACGGCTGGATTTGAACCCACGACCTTAGGATCGGAAGGCGGGGCCGCTACCACAAGCGGGGAGCTTCTCTATACGGGACGCTGTAAATGTAAAACCTGGGGGTTTTAGGTGGAGTCGGCTTGCTTAGTATACCATTCAAGAGCGCTGGTGGCCTAGTGGTAGCGGCCCCGCCTTCCGATCCTAAGGTCGTGGGTTCAAATCCAGTCGTGTACCAATGAGTTTTTCTTCGCAAAAATTTATGTACACTATGCCAGTGCTCTCAAATGGTGAAGGAAAACATCGTGAGGAAACCGGCATATCGTAGAACCTAAAAAGTTCGAAAATATGTGTCAAGTGCACGAAAGGAGCCTCTTTGAGGCGCACTTAAAATCCTTTCACCACACTTGGTTCGAAAGAATCAGTGACACGATAAGAAGGAGTATACCATTCTTATAGCTTAGTTGCCTCAGGAAAGATTTGTTCAAAACGTGCCATGCTGGCAAACAAAACTGCGGGTTCCTTGCTTTTTTTTCTACGCTGGAAATCTTGGAGCACTATTTCGCTAAGAGCTCGACTACTATTTGAGGTATTTTTCTTTGCGTTTAGGATTAATTTGCTTACTATGTTAATTAAAAATTATAAAAACGTCTAATAACGAAACACCATCATAAATTATGAATTGAAGATACTGCTTGTTTATTTACTAAGAACACCGGACTATCAAAGAATGTTTGTGAACACGGGCGGACGCATCATCGACATAAATAAACAAAGACAGAACCAGCCTGAATATTCTTTTACGGCAAGCGACGAATTTGACGTACCCCGTAGACTTAATTGTCATCAAAACTTTATGCTTTTGTCTTATAAACCAAAATTCCTTACCCCTCAGAATAAAGATTTTGTTACCCCATTGCAATAGAGCATAGTGATTACTACGTACTATTGTTTTTGTTTTGTTTGTCCGATCGGAAACATTTCCGTATGTTTTAAAATATCCCATTGGGTCTACGTCACGTAATGCCATAAAATAACTACCTTTTTAGCCCGAGTCGCGTTTAACCTAGATCTACTCCGACCGCTCGATTCAATAATTGTAATTCACTGACATAAACGATAGGAAATTAAATTAATATTTATTTCCTTCCTCGACAGTTACACACAGTACAGTTACAAAGGTTGCATGAGAATCAATCTTCATAAAAATATATATGGGGCTATGTCTAGCAGTGGACTTCTTCAGGCTGATGATGATGATGAATAAAATAATTAAAATAAAATAAATAATGCGTTATGTGACGTAGGTTAGTTACTCTATGGATCACTCAATGCCCTCACAATACGTTTTAAGACAAAATAACCCCTTGTAAATTTAATTTATTTGAACCCTAACAATATTTAGAACCCCATCCGATGGATAATGTTCATCATCATTTGCATCAGCTGTGCTCACTCACATTTCCAGATGAAGAACTATTTAGATCTATCTTTTTATCTACATAATATCTATCTATCCACCAACTTACCACGATCTGTCTATTAAGTGGCTTGGCGTCCTGAGCTTCGTATTTTGGTTCATGTTCATAGTCGCTCTTCGGGAACCTTGTTTCTCCAGCGGTTGTCGGTTCATAGAGCTATATGATCTAGCATTGGACACGTCTGCAAGCCAGGTTGGTAGCTCTGTTATGGATTTCCAAATTTCTGATTATATCACTCCGAGCGTAGCTCTTGTCGTAGCTTCTTTTGTATTTTTAAGCTTTTAGGGAAAACCTATAGTCAGTTTAAATCCTTTGTGACCTACAAATTGCCCATTACCGTAATGTAGATCCAAAGCGAATAGTTTATTTTTGTGTATTAGCCAGACATTATTCAAATACGTATCCTTGGCCGCGCTCCAAACATGTGGTTGCTCCCATCTATGTCTTTGCTTGTTATTATCTGTTTTGCTTCTAAATTATCCTAATTGTATCATAAAATGCGCAGTGTTCCACAAACCTGAAAAGGTTTTTTACGGGTTTCTTGCAGTTACTATGCTCCATGTTAGGCTACTCCTCACTTTCCATCAGGTGCTGATGGCAGCCAAATACTTAGCTATGTTTATTAAAAAATCTGTGAAAACATAATTTATTATTCTAGCGGAGATGATGGGAATGGGGTTTTTACTACTGGGGGTTCTACTAATAGGCAAATAACAGTGATAAATTTTGGACGTGTCTCTGACTATACTTGTATAAATGTTTTCCATGGTTTTAGGTATCTGAAAATACGAGGGTTTAAATGTTCATGGAATAGGTCAATATTACGATCAATATGTTTATTGAATCTAATCATGATATAATTGAATAGAGTATTATTAATTCTAAATTAGCCATTTACATTAGGTAGACGAACAATCTACTAGGATAAACAAAGTTATTCAAATACTATAGCATTCGAATATAGATAATGATTAAATAATTAAATTGTTATAATTGACACTATTCAATAGCACTAACCGCTGTCATAGAGGCATGAATTTTGAGGGTACTTTCTCAAACCTTTTTAAAGCTAGTCGAGTCTAGGAGCCAGTTCTACGCAACCACGCCTAGAAGAACAGGCAACAAACTACGGCTTCGTTCCTACCGTTTTTGAACGCAAAAATAGCAGTGAAGTCCCAGTGTGGTGCCACTCAAACTTAGTGAGACGGACGCGATACAAAAGCAAAAGTTTCAAAGACAGCACACGATATGCTAGTGGCACATGCCCAGAAGGCACCTCTTTTGACCTTTCTTCAATGAGAAAAGAAACCCTAGCAGTTTTAAAATCTAGTCTAGTCTTGCACAAGTCGAGAAGACTTAGCCGACACACTTCTCATTGAAATGCAAAGTGGATCGCATAGCGACGGACGCAATAATTGGATAAGTGTTGTCGGGGTCGTATTGTGCTGCTAATACGTTCTTGCTATTGACACACATCTTACAACGAAGGAAAGTAACAAGGCAAACACAATACATAACTTCAGCTTCAATCTTTTTGTTCAGTACTTTAGCTTTTCAGTCAATCAAACCTACATATAGCGCAGATCTTTACTTACTGAGTTGCAACTGCAAATCTGTCGATACAGCCTTATTATTTGCTCTTCTTGGGATTGAATCTCTGGATCCTAGAAGAACCGAGGCCTTGCGGGTCTTCAATATTTTGTCTAGGCGACTGGTTGAAGCGACGCGTAACCCAAAGGCTGGGGTATCTGACGCGGTGCATTAGCATTGCTATTCAGCGTGGCAATACCACCATCGTCTTAGAGACGCTTCCGCTTCGCTATCTCTAAAATAGATCGTTTGCAAATAGTTCAACAGTGTCTTCTGTATTTTGTACATTTGTATTCATTGTAAGTTTCTTTGTATAAATAAATAAAACCTGTAAAGGAAGGTGTTAAAAGCTTGACTTTTACTCCCTATATTAGATTACGCCGACGCCAGCTATCTCGACCTATCCGAAGTCTTGCTAAATAAACTTGAGCGTCTACAAAACCTCTGCATTCGGTTTATATTTGGCTTACGAAAGTATGACCATATCTCAGAATTTCGCATGAAACTCAAGTGGCTCCCTATCCGTCTTCGCCGGAATGCACATATTCTGTCCCTTCTTTACAATATTCTTTTTAATCCTTTCTCACCACCTTATCTTAAGGAGCGCTTTGAGTTCCTGTATCAAGCTAACGATCGAAATCTTCGATCTTCCGATACCTTGAAGCTTTCTACTCCAGTCCATACTACTAAAATGTATGGTAAGTCATCTAAATATATAAAACTCTTACGTTACTGACTGACTGACAATCAACGCACAGCCTAAACCGTAAGTCCTAGAATCATGAAACTTTGACGGTATGTTCGTTTTATAGCATAGGGGTGCACTAAGAAAGGAAATTGGAAAATTATTTCCCTAAGCGGAGAAAAAGAGGAAAAACTTTTAAATGAAAAATCAACGGGGCGTAATGGCTGCGGGGCGAGCGAAGCCGTGGGCGGCCGCTAGTTTACCATACAAGCTGTACGCCTATGGAACTCTTTGCCACAGTCTGTCCGTTTATCTAAATCTATTCATGTCTTTAAAACTAATGTCAGCAATCATTACTTTTCCTTGTTGTCTACGTAAATTAGTCTAATATCCTTCAGTATTTGTGTTAATATGTGTCATAAGTAGGTATTTATTATAACTATAATTATATATTAATATGTTTTATTTTATTATTTATAGGTAGTTTAAATTTTAGGTACATCAGGTTTTACTTAGGTACACCGCCGTTCTTCTAATTTTTGTTAATCCTCTCCATCCAAAGGTTGTCTG
This sequence comes from Thera britannica, assembly GCA_939531255.2. Classification (NCBI taxonomy): domain Eukaryota; kingdom Metazoa; phylum Arthropoda; class Insecta; order Lepidoptera; family Geometridae; genus Thera; species Thera britannica. Next base: position 13,036,041 of record OW618034.2, on the reverse strand, counting down.
GAAGAGATCGCTCTTAGCGATAAGGCCGCCCATTGTACCTTTATTTGTAATGTTTCTTTTAAATGTATTCTTTTGTGTACAATAAAGTATTAATCTATCTATCTATCTATCTTGGACCTTGGTGGTTCTTATCAGACCTTAGCCGTGACCGCGCCGCGAATAGACTCGTCACGAACGATTGATTTGTTTGAAAGCTCGACACTACCGCAAGGTATTGAACTGGAAATAGCTATGATACATTCACGGTGAAGGAAAACACCGGCACGTGTACGTCATAATAAGGTAACCGCTTGGATTATCTCTAGTGGACACGCCGTATAAAAACCAAGGTCACTGACATTACTCGCAGAATTAGCAAGTTGAAGTGGCAATAAGGTCATGCATCGCGAAGAACCAATATCCGTTGGGAGATTAAGGGTTCTCGAATGGCAATCGCGAACCCGAATACGAACCAGAGAATGATGAGCTAAATTTTTGTTCCTGAAAATGTATAGCTAATATTCGGTAAACTGCATTAACAAACACGACAGGAAAGGTGTAGTTTTTGGAGGTCTTTAATTATATCCTGTATAATTGTAATTGACACTGGGAAATATCAACAATTATTAATATTCGACATTGGGAAAATCTACCCGGTAAAACATGATATCGGACTAGTTTTCCTTACTTTTTCAATTTTGACGTATTTCAGTTACAATTACAATAAAACAAATAAATTTGGAACGACAAAAAGTAAATATTTGTGCAAAGTTTCTACTTGACCCTGACTTGTCACCAGAAACTTTACATAAAACAACCTATTGACTACTAAATTTCATGCAGTACGAATTGATAGTTTGGCTGTTATGCTCTCACATACATTACAACGGTGATTCAGAGATGTTTTTAAAATATTTACTACATCAAATATTTAGGCATACTCGATTAATTTAATTGCTTATAGTATTAGGTACTTAGGATACCATAAAGCACTGAAAACTAAAACAAATAAACCGTGATTTTCTGGATTTCGTTCGAAAAATCTCCTTAGGTTTCGAACCAAACATCTGCTTTCAAACCCACTGCCCCTTGGCAGGTTTGCAATCCAAACACTGTCTACGATCTTTCAAACATTCAATCGCTCTCTATTTAAGTGTGGCTCAGTCATTGGTAATTGATGACTTCTATGGCTTAGTGGGGATAAAATGCTTGCACCTGAGCAAGTTCGATTTCTCAAACACTTTATTCGTCAGATTAGTTTTGGATATACACAAAGTATCCTATTGTAGACTTACACCGACATATTAAAGTTACTATGACATACTAAACGAGACATGTCCCTAAGATATGCTCAAACGTGTTGCACACCTCTAGTAGTTAGAAATTAATGTTGACTCTTGAGTAGTTAAAGAGTTAGTAGTGGGCCCCGTATATAGAACATCACTTAAAGGACGGGTTATAATAACCTTTATAGGAGACATCCCACTCCTATGAATGTCCAAAGAGGTACCTAAAGAAAACACCTGGAGATGACACGCAACAGCATCTGCAGACACCTTCAAATGGAGAAGGCTCAAACCAGTTTTTTAGAAACGTAAATGGAGGTTGGGGAATAAAGGTTCTCGAATGGCGACCACGAACCGGAAGATGAAATAGGGCGCCCACCCACCAGATAGACCGGCGACATTGTGAAGATCGCGGGAAGTCGATGGATGGAAGCGCTCAGAATCGTTCTTCCTGTAAATGTGTAGGGGAGGCCTATGTCCAGCAGTGGACTTCTTCATGCTGATAATGATGATGAAAGGGAGGTAAAGCAATGGACTTATTGAATAATGACGAAAGCGGCTAATCTTCTTCTCATGTCACTAGTTTTTAGATCCACTGTGGTGAAAGGATTTTAAGTGCGCCTCAAAAGGCTCTTTTCGTGCACTAAAAAAGCTGATAAGAAAAGAGTTATGGAGAGTGTAAATAGCTGAGAAATTCTCAATTAGCTATGAAGGAACCAGTCGATCAGTCCAGCCAAAGAAAACACGCGAATCTGTTCCCAATCCGTCGCAGTCGTTAATGTCAGTCGGTAAACGCAATAAACCCTCATTATTTTCATTCCAATATAGTGCAACCCAATACATAGGCCCCGGAAACTGGAGGAAACTGGTGATGAATAAAAGCCACTTTTATATAAAGGCTTTTGCATATTTTAGATGATTTATGCAGCGTCAGGGGTAACTTTACTCATGCTTCCATTTTCGCTACGCTGTAGTGCCTTGTACAGGATTTACGATGGTATAGGCTTACCCAGCGCCTATACTATCTTCGCTACTTAGTCGGCCTAATCCAGAGGAAACACATAGTTAAACATAAATTAACTAGAAAAAATGTATAGTACTAATCCGCTTATCTAAGCTATGTAAATTAATTTAATGTAGATTTAATTGTGTGTGCACCCTACGCAGCATCCGCAAATCCTGCAAAGTGAAATAAGGTGTATTAGACACAACAAAAATACCACAAAAACTTAAACTCAACAAGATTTTGACACGTGTTTCGCCTCTCTACGAAGCATCTTCAGGAAAATTGGCTCGCTGTGCACTAAAAGACGTGTTGTCTCGTCGAGCGTTGAGCAGAAAGAACACATGGTCCATACGTGCGGAGCTGACAAAGCCGCAGGTTTCCTGCCGGTGTGCTTTGATTGTGTAGTGTGTAGGTATTAGGTATCTCTGAGTTGTGCAAATCTGTAGTCCGAACAATGTGCAGAGAAATTGAATTGTAATGAGATCATCTGTATTGATAGTGCAATTATTTGTGATGTTCAAGAAACTTGTTTGTTCGTCACGGTGATTGGATTTAGCATTGTTTTGTGATTAGGTAGATAAACTATCTGAAACTGAAAACTATGTGTATGTGTATGTTGTAGTAGTAGAGCTCTTTGTGTGTGGCTTGTCCGGGGAAGTACTACCACCATGCCTATTTCTGTCGTGAAGCAGCATTGCTGTGTTTCGCTCTGAAGGGTGTGGGTGCCGGTGAAATTACTGACACGTGAGGCTGAACATCTGTATGCCTCAAGTCGATGGACGCAGGGCAGTGCATCGTAGGGCACGTTCCTGAAGTGCGTGACTATAATGTTCATATATAAGTATATTCTATTAGTTATCTGGTTACCATAGCACAAGCTTTGTTTAGTTTCCGACTTTATAGCATTGTGTGACATACCCAAATTTTAATTTATTTTATTTGATAACTCAAATACAGCCACATAAAGCTATTCTTCGATATTCCTTGCCTTTGTTATTTTTGTTACCAAGTTCTGAAGATTTTTATCAGTCTTGAGTTTGCTGCATCCAAGTTTTAAAGGGATCTTGCATCTTTTGAAATATTTCAGATATTGCAATATCTCTGTAACCCAAGTTTTGAAACGATCTTCTTTTAAATAGATTTTAGCTTTTCCAGACATTGCAATTTGAATTAAAGCGATGTTTTGTCGTGACGTCATGTCTTGTTTCGGAACACCATAAAACTGATGTAATTATCCGCCCTTGCTCTAAGATCTGACGACCCATTTGGCAGCACAGCCATGCGAAATTATGTTTTATTGCCATGCTACAAGGTCTGTGATTCGGTGACAGAAATATACCCAACCCGATATGTTTGAGGGATTTTGCGGACGTATTCTATGAAGTAATGAGAAATAACCGTTCAACAAAAGGTAGGCCATCCTCCAGGGGCAAACCTTTTTTTGACGTGACAACGTCTTATAATTCCATGGAGCCGGCTGCACGCACGAAAAAACATGACTCATGCGGCGTTACCTCGCTCTGAGGCGTTCCATTTAAGGGTTGAAGTGCAAGCGAGAGCGCGGAACGAGCGACAAAGAGGCACAATCGGCCTCCACGTTCGGCAGCGTTCGACGTTCGACTTCAGCGTCTCTTTCCTACTTGAGTGAGCGATGCGTCCTCGTGGACAGCTGTATGAAGTTGTCACGTTCAACTATCGTCAGTAAACCGACTTTACAGACAACCGATTTTTTTCAACTGAATTATGGTGTAAAGTTCCCTTATCCATTACAGTAGTAGAGCTCTTCTTGAAGACTTCGTCAAGGAATGTGCTACCACCGTAGGTACCTATTTATCTCTTTCGGTTGCCAAGCAGTAGGGCTTGTACTGCTGTTTTGCGATGGCAGGGGTATGGAAGGGTATGGCTGCCGGTGCAATAGAGACATATCCTTTTTATTATTTTACCACAAGTTCTTGCAAACTACCAGTGCACGAAAGGAGTCTCTTTGAGGCGCAGAAACCCCTTTCACCACATCATCTTCCTGCCCTGATCCCACGCTAAGTGGGGTTGGCACAACAGGTATTTTTCTTCCACTCACCTCTATCATTCGTCATCTTAGTGCTCACTCATTTCCTGCTCATGTCATCCTTGACGCATTTCATCCATCTTTTCTTGTGATACGATGAGAAGAAGAATACAAAAATCGAGCATAGTTATGTTGGTAGTTCGAAAGACCAAGTTATTCTGGTCAATGATAATGACCACAAAAGTGACTCATTCATTCAATAAAATGCTAAATGATTACAAGGGAACTGCAAGTCAATGACCTCCAATTGCAACGTCACACATCCTCGGCGCATACCAATTAAGAGAATTAATCATTACATGGGAACTCATTATTGTATCTCTAGCTTGCTGTATAACAACATGTAAACAGATGATTTACTAATTAATTCATTTTTTCGTCGAATCTATTAGTAAGCAGGAGACAGCAGCTCCTCCTAGGTCCTGAGTACCTACTACTCTGAAACTGGGGTCACCAATACCCACTAAGCAGAGTGGCACCATACTCACTAAGTGGATTGACACCACACTGGAACTTCACTGCTATTGTTATGTAAAAAGATCATACAAAAAAACGGAGGAACCAAGCCGTAGTTTGTTGCCTGTTCTTATAAGCTTGGTCGCGTGGAACTGGCATATAATAAATAAATCGGGATGCGAACCCATTGCAAGGTCTGCTTCTCTTCATTGTAAGGCATCTAATTTGCCAACTTCCCTCGATGTTTATGTCTATTAATTTTCCTCTGTTATTTCCAGGAAGACATGCAAGTCGTGCGGCTGTGACCGTCTGCAGCATTCAGTGTACCATGAGGAGCTGGGGTCTGTTCGCGACCGGCTGGGGCTGCGAGAGGGGAGGATCAACCACAGTTCTTACGACTCGCCGCCCGGACTCACCGCGAAGCAGGTAAAACTGGCAATTTTTTTTTTTTTTTCAATAGTATTACAAACTAACAGCCTCGGCCAGAACGTCTGTGTGCCAGCTTACATACAGAGTAACATAGGACATACATAGTTATATAATTAATCCTATATAAACAAACAAACACATTTGAGTAGGTACCTACTCACTAACTTAAAAAATGTATACAAGTTACAGAGAATTGATGTAGCTTCATGTGAAACACATCTACCCCAGGTTTCTGAGCAATCAGAGTGTTGAGAAGTGCTTGATGTGCGGGCTGGTTTTTCCGCAAGTAGGCCGCTGGCGGGCTCTTTTTGCGTGACCCTTGACTTGTGTTGCTCGAACTTTATTAGGTTCTACGACACGCCGGTTTCCTCATGATATTTTCCTTCACCGTTTTGAGAGTACTGGCTTAGTGCGCATACTTTTTTCGACAAAAAAACTCATTGGCACACGACTGGATTTGAACCTTCGGATCGGAAGGCGGGGCCGCTACCACTAGACCACCAGTGCTAAGCTAAGCAGGTAACATCTCTTCCAACAGCGTCTAGGCGTCTAACGAGGATGTACCCTTCATGGCATTATTTGAGAGTACATACTCGAAACAGCAAAGATTTTTATAATGTCCCAAAAGTTAAATAGGTACAGTTGTAGGCAATACATATTGCACATCGGCTGTTCGGCTTTGTAGAGCGCTATCTCTTTCTGACGCACATTACGTTCTATGAAGCCGAAATTAGCCGATGTGCAATATTTGTTGTCTACTACTATAACATGGTCTTCCAACAGCGTCTACTAAGATGTACCGGTTATGGCATGAATTGAGAGTACATACTGAATACTTATCGCAAAGATTTTTATAATGTCTTAAAAGTTAAATACCCAGTTCGTTTTATAGTGTAATAAACCCTTTTTCTTCTTGCCCTTATCCCACTTTATGTGGGGTCGGCACAACATATCTTCCTCCTATATTCCCCTCCGTCAGTATAAAACACTATAAAATCAATAAAAAATACATACTAAACACAGACATTTTTGGTCAAAAAACTCATTGCTGAACGACCGAATTTGAACCCACAGTTATAAAGGCTGCCTCCAGGCCACCAGTGCTCACGAGGACAATCATGACTAGGTATCATAAGATGAGGTCACAGCTAACTACTGCCAAATAATGAAATGTAATGTTTTTTACGTGCCTACTTACATAAAATGTTATGACTAGGTAGTTAGATCTATAAAATAATCAATTTATTCGCAGTTTTAACTTTTATTGGTCCATTCCGACATAATTAAATTCATGTTTGTTTTTTCCAGTCGGAGCTTTATTGGTCGTCTCTAGCGGAGCGCGAACCGACTAGTATAGGTGGCGCCACTGGGCATGCTGCGTGGCGAGCGTGGCGGACGAGAGCCTTAGCTTCGCAGCTTCCGAAGCAAGACCTCTCACTGGCACACTGTCAAAACATCGATCCGGTGCACCACAAGCAGTATGAAGACTTTGTGGCCGCTAGAAATGAAATCGCACTTGATATTGGTTAGTAGCGCCATCTTATTTCGAGTAGGCAAAAAAAGTTCATAAACAAAATGAGAGAAATCCAAAGCAGATTCATTTAAATAATCCACTTTGATCCTTAGGTATCGTCTTAAGATCAATTAGCATTATTTATTTTTAGATAGCAGACTATTACATTTTACGTACGCCTACATTTCGTGTAGTAGCGTCATCTATTGACGAGTAGCAGAAGTTCAGTTGAATAATTATTTGTTTTATTTTATTTCAGGCCTGGCTAGTCAACATCACGGTGCGTCATTAGAATGCATGGGATGCAATAAATCAATTCGAAACGGAAGTGTCACTGTACAAGCTCCCCGGATAGGAGAAGATGTAAGACTTTCTTAATAAACTATCAAACTTTCTAATGAATACCCACCTCTTCAGGTTTTGAATTTATAATAATTTATAAGGGAGGCAGTGCACCATAAATCATAAGTAAATGCTGCAAACTTATTTTTTACTCTGAAATAGCGGTAATTTTACAACTACACATTATTTCGTTTAACTACTCAACAACAGATGTCACTGTAATGAGTTCTTGATCTTTGTCACATTTCCCATGGCTCTTTTTACCACTGCAAGTGTACAATTCATAATTCTTAATGCATTAGGATATACATAAGAAACCCCTTGTGGGCTTTCGATCCTCCTTTTAAAGTTAAAGTTATAAGTTTAGCTACGCAACACTAGATGTCTCTGTTGTAACTTTCTTCTTTCCTTTTATAGTTCCGCTACGCGCCGATCGATGACACTGTTATCGAAACACTGGATTTTCAGGAATTTCAAGGTCTTTATTCTTCCAGGCGTTTTTCCACCCATCATGCTTCGCGTGCGCGGAATGTGATGAGCTACTGGTGGAGTTGGCTTACTGCGCCCTCGACGGAAGGCTGTACTGCGTCAGGCATTACGCAGAACGGCTCAAGCCGAGGTGTCATGCTTGTGATGAGGTAAGGAAATATTACAGAAAGAATAAGTCTCTTGCATGACTACTTACCTGGCAAGAAGATTCCATCCAAAATGTCATTTTTTTTTTTTACAATTTTTAGATTTGCGTTTGACCGCTATCTCACCTGCTGTTAAGTGATGATGCGGTCGACGATGTAGCACGCTCACCTAGAAGATACCTATTCACTCTTGTCTTGAAATCGTCGAATAACCACTTACGACCTTCACTTACATAGAGGCACGTCCAAACATACTTACGATTTGGTATTTATTATCATCAGTTTATACCTATTTACTTGTACGAAGCTTGTACGTTAGCTGTCGTTATGAGTTAAGATTTTAAATGACCAATGATCCAATAAAACCCTACAGCCACTAAAGCTGGTAAATTCCTTCCGAATTCGGTTTGATAAAACAAACCCTTAGAACCCATTAGTTTGAAAAAGGAAGGACTTTTTACTGCAACTTCAGGATTCACGTTTTGAAGCATTTTCTTCTATTTTTTTATCGACTGCTTGGTAGGGTTGGATAGGTACACCCTAGGTGTACTAATTGATATATAATTATGCGTTTGGCTAGCTGCATTTGAATAAATAATTGTAACCTGGGATACAAAACATCAAACACACCTTGGAACAGCCTTGGAAATAACCAATAATCTTTATACCGACGTTTACTAAGACTACAGTTCGCGTTACAATATCTAGTGCATCAGTGGTGACCGCTTTACACTCACTTTGTCTTAAATTGCTAAAAAAATAAATATCTCTATTTGGTACCCAGAAAGACGATAGATGTAATTTTTGTAGTGTTTAGTGGATCTTTGCAGAGGTTATAAGACGTATGATAAAATACCGCCCTTAGTAGCCTCCTAGTAATTACTAGAAAGTTCCCTTTCTGTTTAGTTTTTTTTGTCCGATAAAATTTATATCGAACAGGCAAGAACTCAAATGTAAATTATTGAGTGAGTTCCTTATTTAACCAAAACCTTTTAAAAAAAAGTTTAGTTTACTTCCTAATTTGATAAAAGGTATCACTATTTTTGAATTTGGAATTATGCTTAAACTTAGGTACAGTTCCTTATTTGAAAATAAAAGTACCTAATCACTGATTTTGAATTTCGAATTATACAAATATCTAGGTACTACTTGATTCTACTTTTTTATAAGCGTGCAGTGACCAAAGAGATTGCATCATAAAGGTGTAGTTTAGACAGTTATGGCTCAATACAGGCTTATTGTGAGAGGATTCCGGTTAATGGGCTACATAACCGATCATGTTGCGCGAGAGAGATGGCTGTGGATGCGCATGCGAGTGCAACGCGTCAGGATCGAGCCGCCTAGGCCACAGTGCTACGGGTGCAAAGAGGTTGGTCCTAAAATAAAAAAATGTGCTTAGTATTTTCACGATAGTTAAACGTGACAACGTCATACAGCTGTCCACGCGGACGCATCGCTCACTCAAGTAGGAGAGAGACAGATGTCGAACGCTCCCGAACGCGGGGGCCGATTGTGCCTTATGTCGCTCGTTCCGCGCTCTCGCTTGCACTTCAAGCCTTAAATGGAACGCGTCAGAGCGAGGTAACGCCGCATGAGTCATGTTTTTTCGTGCGTGCAGCCGGCTCCATCGAATTATAAGACGTTGTCATGTCAAAAAGTAGGTATAGAAGATGATGTAATTTGAAGTCTGCGTGGAGTGGAACAGTGGACGCTTAGCTTTACCAGACGCTGAGCACTACATCACGGCGTTTATTTCTGGTCGCCGCCGCTGACGGCTTGACATTTAGCAGAACTCCAATCAGCTTCCACTATTAAAGAGTAAGAGTAGGTATCGTTGAATAATAGTTTACTCTGCAAGTCTGGGTAGGAACCGGCGTTGGTCAAAAACTGCTCGCATTTTTTTTTGTAGATATTTGATCTGATCATTATAGCAATTAACGATTCTATATTTTTTGTGTTTTTAGATTTAAAAAAGTAGATAGATAGAAGATAGAAAATACTTTATTGCTCACAGTCACAAATACATAAGAACAAACAATGGTACATAAAAACTTAACAACTATAACTATATAACTATACATACTTAGAATAAAATAACACCCAGACAGAGAACAAATATCTGCGGCCACCCCACAAATATTTGTTTACGGTGAGTATTGAACTCACTACCTACGGCGCAGGAGGCAGAGCCTGACAAACTGAGCTAACAGTCAGTCATCAGATTACAATTAAAAAAAATACGTTACAGCTTGTAGGTACCTTTAGTCAAATCGAATCAGAATAAACAAGTTTATTATTTTATGTTTCCATATTTCTTTTCATATGCATACTGTGCATTTTATTAATATTTAGTGCACCCTAGCCAACCATCTTATTATACGCTACTCTCCATCCAAAGGTTGTCTGGAAGAGATCGCTCTTCAGCGATAAGACCGCCCATTGTGCATAAGTATGTATTTAATTATTGTGGCTTGTTTTTCCATTGTTGGTTTTAAGGTGTGCAATAAAGAATTTTCTATTCTATTCTATTCTACTATGACTTTACTTAAACACCATCAGTCTATGAATCACCCTGTACTCGTCATACTTTTAAGATGAATGCAACAGTTGTTCGCAATCAATTCCTGTGCATGAAGTTTTGACATACTTACGCTATTATTAGACGTACTGAGTTCCTGTGTTAGTTGGCCACAGTTATATCTCACCTTAATTGAAACCCTTTTTAACCGACTTCAAATAAAAAAGAAGGTTCTCAATTAGTAGTTTTTTTATGTTTGTTATCGCATAACTTCGTCATTTAGGAGGCGAATTGAAAAGTTTTTTTTATCCGAAAGGTAATTTAAATTTAGGTTCAGATTCTTCTTCCAGATTGTTCCCATAGAAATTCCACCAAAATCAGTTTTGCAGTTTGGCCATGAAGTCGGTTTCTCAAAACTAAACTTATATTATTTTGGAATGCACAGTTTTCAAGAAGTTCACTCAAACCTATGAATAAAAAACTTTTTTATCATAGGTACTTCAAACTGAAAATATGCAAATTTTATTTCTAAGACCTTATGATAATATGATGACTTACGTGATATAGAGAAAAAATACACAAGTTTTGTGGAAACTTTTCGAACACCCTGTAGTCATCTACCCACTTTTCCAAACTATTCTAGCTTACTCACCGTTAACAGCTTTTGCTGAAAAATTGCTAAACATTAACTCACGCCCGAATGAGAACTACTTGGATACCGAACAAAAATAGGCTAATACCTACTGGGGTGCGTAGCTTCACACCTTACTGGCCAGTTCTATACCATTCATCGCGATATTTGTACGCATAGAAAACTCTTTGCTGAATACTCAAATTAAAAATTACCTAAGTGTTCCATTTTAAACTCAGTGTGGTTCGATTTTTGAATTCGACGAAAGAGGTATGTTTCAACGTTTTTACTGCCAAAGCCAAACTGTACAAAATGATACCATCTCAGTTATGTTCACGTGCTAGCTGCGTCATGTCTGAAGTGTTGATTTTTTGATAGTTCTCAATTGAAAAGTGTCAAAAATCTTACCAGGCACGTGCTAGCTGAAGTATTGATTTATTGATAGTTCTCAATTGAAAAGTATCAAAAATATATGCTTGAGCCTCGACTCGACTCAAGCATTGTTCCTGCATGCGGTCCCTATAAGCGTACAATATTGTGATGAATTTCAATAATGGTTCTAATTTTAATGGTTTAATAGAAATTACTATTATGATATTTGATGACACTTGTCATATTTGTTTGTAAATAAATAATGATTTTAATTGTCATTAATCATGATAACTGTTTTAAGAACTAGTTTGTTTGTTTAGTTTATGTAAAAGTATTATTAATGGTGATTGATTCAAAATGTCTGCACTGCATACTGGCAACGCTTCCGGCGATAAAGATGGCGGTCGGGCTCGACTGCTCGATCGCCATTCTGGAACGAGCGCTCGGAAGAGTTGGTCGCATGCAATGCAAGCTACTTTGTAAAACCACGTGGCTTAGAGTTGGTAATTTGTGAAGTACTAGAGAGATTGTAACGTAGAAGGAAGTGAACAATATAGTTTGATTGGACAACAGTGGGAGTTTTATTACATCTCCGAAGTGGTAAGTACACGCCCAATTTTATTGTTCTGATGACGTTTATTGCATGATGGATAATGTGTAATTAAACTTAATTGAATTAATGGATCTTTGATAAAATATTTAAATTTTTCTTGAGAAAATTTAAAGAGGGTACTCAAACAAAAAAAAAAAACTTGCTCTGAAGCATTGTTACCATGTGTTGTGGGGTTTCATAGGGGGATGAAATTTTCGTCATTTTTGTGCTACGACGCACCGTTTACGAGATACCCACAATCTAACATTATTCTTAGATTATCGGTCTTTTCTTTTAAATTTATTTATTAGGTTATGCCTACCCTAAAATGTGTGTGGAATCATATGAAATTTGATATTAGCCGCTCATCCGAACATGAAATGGCCTGCACCTAATATTTGACGACTTTGACTACTTAGTTAAGCTCCATTCAAATTTTCCATTCAACAAACTTCCATTTCAATCAATTGACATTCACTTAATTTTTGGAATATACGCTAAGTTTAACGAAAGATATTTTAAAAATATTAACGAACTTAATAACAGCAAATAGTTTTACATTATTATGCATTACGATGATCATTTTATTGGTTAGCCTCTGATAACACATGACTCGTGTTACCGTGTATGAAATTAAGTGAAGGTACTTGAGTGTAAAAAACAAGCTTGAGTGTTAAACGCAAGTCAGTCCTCTGTAGCATTCTTGTTACTTTTTGATATGCAGAACTGTTGGGTACTTAGGCAAGGCCTACTTTCCTGTCTAGAACCATAAACAAACATTTTTATGTCCATGCTAATAGTCGCCATTGTGCCGATGTAGCCTATGTACAAAATTAAATAAATACCCTTAAATAAATTAGAATCTCTGTTGGCATAAGCAGGGTGTTATTGGCTGGGTTATGTTGAAATTATTATTTGGTAGGTTTCTGGAAATATTTATTTCTTATAATTTACTTAACATCAAAAATGAGTGATTGAATAAAGTTTCATAATAAAGTGGCCGTAAATAGCAAAGACCGAGCACAATCTTGAATTTCATAAAAGCCGGTACGGTCTTTGTCATGGACCGGGCCTAACCATAAATTTGATATAGGGGCTATCCGATAGTGCTACAACTATTCATGTACTGCTAATACCATAGCAGCTCAGTAAAGTTTGAGTAGCCTCTAACTGCAAATGTCTAACCATGCTGGATTTAAAATAAGCAAGTTAATGATCATGATCAAGCCTACCGAAGCGAGTTTTTGAAGCAAAGTGAGCTAATGCTATCAAAATTCTAGACTATTTATTTATTTTTATTTCTTAGGTAAACAATCAGCAGGGTCCATTAAACAGGTTTCACATAGTGAGACTATTGGAGCTTAAAAAAAAAAAAAAAATGATATTAAGTAATGAGAGACTAAGGTAGACAAACTATAAAATGAAGATACAATTTTTTTAAGAAATTACAATTAAAACAGAAAAACAAAAAGTACAATAAAAAAAAAAAAAAAAAAAAAAGCATATGGAACCTGGGGAGTCTCCTCGAAACAGCATTTTGACAAAATGTTAGTAGCAATTCTTGGTGGTTTTGAGCAAACAGATCTAGTTTGGGGACGTTAACCAGGCCATTGAACGTAATTACTGCTCGACTAAAGAAAGTGTTTTGGGATCTGTGTTTGGCTATGTACGCCATAGAAGTAAAGATTAATTTTGGAACCAAGTGAGTACAGTTTGGCTATTTTCACCTAAGAAGATGAAATTGATTTTGGAACCAAGTGAGTTCAGTTTGGCTATGTAGGTACGCCTTAGAAGATGAAATTGATTTTGAAACCAAGTGAGTTCAGTTGACTATGTACGCCTTAGAAGTTGAAATTGATTTTGAAACCAAGCGAGTTCAGTTTGACTATGTACGCCTTAGAAGTTGAAATTGATTTTGAAACCAAGCGAGTTCAGTTTGACTATGTACGCCTTAGAAGTTGAAATTGATTTTGAAACCAAGCGAGTTCAGTTTGACTATGTACGCCTTAGAAGTTGAAATTGATTTTGAAACCAAGCGAGTTCAGTTTGACTATGTACGCCTTAGAAGTTGAAATTGATTTTGAAACCAAGCGAGTTCAGTTTGACTATGTACGCCTTAGAAGTTGAAATTATGTTTGGAACCATGCGAGATCTGTTTGGTCAAAGTTCAAAATGTTCAAAATGTTCAAAATGTTCAAAATGTTCAAAATGTTCAAAATGTTCAAAATGTTCAAAATGTTCAAAATGTTCAAAATGTTCAAAATGTTCAAAATGTTCAAAATGTTCAAAATGTTCAAAATGTTCAAAATGTTCAAAATGTTCAAAATGTTCAAAATGTTCAAAATGTTCAAAATGTTCAAAATGTTCAAAATGTTCAAAATGTTCAAAATGTTCAAAATGTTCAAAAAGTTCAAATTGATCAAAAAGTTTAAAAGAAAAAATGTTTGAAAAGCTGAAGATCATTTTTTGGATTTGGATTAAAAGTAAAGATTTTGGGTTAAGATTATATAAGTTTTTGGATATGAGTAAAAGTTAAGCTGGATTAGAGTTAAAGTTATTTGAGTTTAAAATTAATGTTTTGGATTCCAAGTATACAAATTCGTTCAGTATTGCCAGTGTCGAGTGAGGATATTATAATAAAAGATGAAAAAACGATGAATTAATTATGAATTACAAATGAAATAATGATGAATTACAGATGAATTACAGATGAATTTAAGATGAATTTAAGATGAATTTAAGATGAATTTAAGATGAATTTAAGATGAATTTAAGACGAATTTAAGATGAATTTAAGATGAATTTAAGATGAATTTAAGACGAATTTAAGATTAATTTAAGATGAATTTAAGATGAATTTAAGATGAATTTAAGATGAATTTTAGACGAATTTAAGATGAATTTAAGATGAATTTAAGATGAATTTAAGATGAATTTAAGATGAATTTAAGATGAATTTAAGATGAATTTAAGATGAATTTAAGATGAATTTAAGATGAATTTAAGATGAATTTAAGATGAATTAAATATGAATTAAATATAAATTAAAGATACAATAAATGTGAACTAATTATAAATTAAAGATTAGCGATTTATAAAACATTTATAAAATATTAACTTAAGATTAACTAAAGATGAATTGCAGTTATAGGAGTTCAATTACAATTTTACAGTTCAGCTTTACAACTGAATCAGTTTTCAATAAAAAAAAATAAAAATTGAACCAAGATTCCAAATTAAGTTAATACGTCATAAACCTGAACCATTAGATTGGTTACGCACCGAAACAGTCTCTGTCGATAAGATGTTTACATTTCAGCAAAAACAATGAGAATATGACAGTACAATCATGTTCGTGCCTGCAGTACCATGGCAGGGCATGGCATGGAGGAATTCAAGTAAATAAGTTCTTCGCTGTCAGGATTTATGATGGCGTTTTCATGCATTTACTGAGCTAAGTTAAACGTATCTTTTGTAGTATTTAAAGCGCAAGACTAAGTACAGAGAACTCGTCCAAATGCCGTGGATAGTGTACATTTAGTGTTTTATATTTTTGGAATACATTGTTACTTTTTAATTATTTCACAATTGGAAAACCTATTCATTTCAACTAGATATAAAGCAGATGAATGATAATAGATTTATTCACAGTGTGCTTGCAGATCTGTAAATTTTATGACGAGTTTCAGATCCTTAAAACTCCACGCAAAGTTAGTAGCGATGCACCGCAGAAGGTGCCACAGGACACAGCCGTGACGCACCGCATCAGCAGCATGAGCAGTGATGCGTCACGGGAGGCACCGCACCAGCGCAGCGGCCTGAGTCGGGATGCGCCATAGAAGGCGCCGCACCAGCGGCCTGAGTCGTGATGCGCCACGGAAGGCGCCGCATCAGTGGTCTGAGCCGTGATGCGCCATGGAAGGCACCACATCAGCAGCTTGAGCCATGACGCGCCTCTGAAGGTGCCGCAGTAACAGGCTGAGTTCCGTATTAAGGAGAAGAATTATGTAGTTTATTACCACAATTTCATTTTGTTTTATATTTTATTTTATTTGTTTATTAGGTACACAAAACAGAGTACAATCGATAATTTACAGGCATAAATACTATTAAATTATGAGCTAGACAGTACCCCAAAACATGCGTACACAGAATGCATTGAACAGGAAAGTTATGTAGATAGCGTGTAACCAGGCTTAACTAGTAGTAGGTGATTAAAGTTAACATTTACTTGGAACTTAGGTGTACTCATACAATTATTTTATTACAGTAAGTCACTTCGAGTTAAGACTCGAAGAGAGTGCAGAATTAATGAACTAACTAATAAGAGTTTTCGGCACACTCTAATGAAAGAGTGGCCAAAGCTGCATTCTTGAATTTATTTTGATTATTGTTAAATATATCAATTTTATCACTGTATTTAATCAATAAATCGTTAAATAGGCGACACATTCTGACAACGGGGTTATAATAAGAAGTGTTGTTTGAATGGACTTGTAGGGCGAAAGTGTTCTGAAAGGGTTGCCGAGGTCTAGGCTTTATATTTAGATTAATAAGATAAAGTAAGCAAGGAGAGTCGATATGCGAGTGGATAATTTTGAAAAGATACAGTAGATCATGATATTTGCGATGATTTTCTAATAACATTAAATGAAAATGATGGACCTTTGCAGTATAGTTATATTCAGAAACTTTTTCTGGACCCTCTCAATCCGGTCAACGTGAATATTGTAGTAGGGAGACCAAATTACTATTTGACTTTTAAAACAATTAACTGTTTGACTGTATTTTTAACCATGTACATGTTTTCCTATCACAATCTGAGTATAATTTATGTTATTGGAATATTTAATTTAAATAATATTTTACCCGAATGGATTGTTTATGGCTGGGATGCGAAGACTTTTCTCATACAAAACTGTTATTATTATCTTACGAGAAATTTCATTTAGTTAAATTTTTTTTGCATACAGGCTTTGAATATGGTAAACGGGATATTTAACTTTAGTTATTTTTAGATAGAATTATATTTTTAATATCTGTTTATTCTAAGAAATGACTAAGATTTATTTGGGTGTCTTCGTATCTTCTACTTAATAATTTCATTTTGTTTACGAGTTTAATATTGTAATTTTGGATTTGTCTTAATTTGTTCTTATTAGTTGTTTGAATTTTGGTAGTCATTCAAGTTTCAAGTTTTGTTTATTCATACATATACATAGTTATCATGTTATCATTATGCTCTCAGCATGTGCTTCCAGAGTAAGCACACTGTCGGATGGCCGAATTTGATAGACATTAGATTTTTTTTAGATTGTATTTGAATGGTCATCTTTTCTCATTATTTGTTTTAAATTCAAGCTTTGTTTATTAAGTTATCATATTATATTGTGCACTTAGCATGTGCTTCCAGAGTAAGCACAATATCGGATGGCCGAATGTGATGAATTTCAATAATGGTTCTAATTTTAATGGTTTAATAGAAATTACTATTATGATATTTGATGACACTTGTCATATTTGTTTGTAAATAAATAATGATTTTAATTGTCATTAATCATGATAACTGTTTTAAGAACTAGTTTGTTTGTTTAGTTTATGTAAAAGTATTATTAATGGTGATTGATTCAAAATGTCTGCACTGCATACTGGCAACGCTTCCGGCGATAAAGATGGCGGTCGGGCTCGACTGCTCGATCGCCATTCTGGAACGAGCGCTCGGAAGAGTTGGTCGCATGCAATGCAAGCTACTTTGTAAAACCACGTGGCTTAGAGTTGGTAATTTGTGAAGTACTAGAGAGATTGTAACGTAGAAGGAAGTGAACAATATAGTTTGATTGGACAACAGTGGGAGTTTTATTACATCATCATACCTGATGTCAATTGTCAGGATATGCCGGAAAAAAATGGGCTTATGACAGTAATCCCCGGGTACGATAGACACTGTAGATACCTCCTATAACCTTAGAGGATGTCTAAAGGGGATAGTCAGAGGCACATCTGAACAAAGTATTTGGCATAATGCCCACGTTTTACAGTGTTGGGATTCCATTCTTCAAAGTAATTGAATCGCTTTACAAAGTTTACAACATTGACCTATATTTTCATTACGAAGTATTGCTAATCTTATTATTTCGTATCGCTAATGTGTTACGTCCATTAGTTTGTATCAATATTCATCATAGAAATGGAGGTTACCGAAAATACCTTTAATATTTACATTTATTTTAACGAATGAAAGAAACATACAACTTCACGACTTTAATTAATATTTACCAAGTCCTCTCAAGATCCAAAGAGGTGTGACATCTTTTTCTTCGTGACCTTATCTCTCCTTATGTTTGGTTGGCACAACATTTTCTCCATCCATTCTCCTCTATCAGCATTCATTTCTGTATTCACTTCTTTCTTATCCATGTCATCTTTAACACCTTTCATCCATTTTTTCTTTGGTCTACTTCTACCCACACACATCTACCCTTAGGTACACATACTAGTCACAAGACGTGACTTTCATCCCTCATGACATGCTCGTACCACACCATTATGTTGCTCCTAATTTTTTCTGTCATTGGTACTACTTTCAGACTTCCCCTGATTTACTCATTACGTATTTTGTTCATTTTTGACACTCCACATGACCTCTGACAGAGGTGTGACATGTTTCAGGTTTTAGTAAGCTGTTAAGGCCTGCGCACACCTAGGTCGCTGGCGATGGCGATCAATGAAACGCTGTCAAATATCGCTGTCAAATTTGACAGCGTTTCACTGATCGCCATCGCCAGCGACCTAGGAGTACGCAGGCTTTTACGGCCTAGCGCTAACACGAACTAAAATCAATCAATACGTTTACTAGTGCTACAGTAAAGTCTCCGCACCTCGGTACTAAGCCTAATTATTTATTGGGGCTTATACTATTACACATTTATACTTAACTTCGTAATGGGTAGTTCTAGCCCATTTATCTTCCGTCATAGCGTTTAATTATTATATAACGTCGTTATAACGTCAATTATTATGTGTGCCCTCCGGTTCCACTGCTGGGCAAAAGGGGATTCAATTCAATTAATCGTATTCAGTAACAATTTAGTTAATCGTATTCGAATTAAGTATACAAATTTAAAGTTAATATATTTCAAATACGATTTTATTATTTTGTATGTGTTAGCTGTAGGATCCATCTGAATAATATTTTATTAAAGTAACACAAAAAATAAATATTGAATAAAAAGTCAGCAGATACAAGAAAAAGAAAATAAAAGTAACAATATAAAATAATGGCATGTAAAATACTACTTGTTGGAACAATTCTGAGCTAAGTAAATAGTCAAATAATCATCTATCGATTAGAAGCACCCTTTCAACAAAAGAACAAGTTTAGATTAAAATTTACGGGAGCTATCCAAGACTTTAAAATCAGTGGTTTCCTCCAGACATCGCGATCCTAGGCTATGAAGCCATCACAATCTATAAAAAATCTATAACTAAATAAAACCACTGGATCGCCTGTCCATCTACGATGGTATGCGGCATCGATCGCACCGAATACCGATTGATCGCTTTGAAGTGCCTGTCGTACGCTTGTTTATAACCACACACTGTAATAAATATAATTGAAGCGCACGACAAGGAAAGCGAAACTATCCGTTCGGCCCGCCAACTGAACTCAATACTCTTTCGACGGCTATCGGACGTGTCCAGCCTTAGCTTCCAGTCAATTTAATTTAAAAAGTTTAGAAAAAAAGTAACCTGTTCGAATTTCGAAAATTCAGTTTCTCGACGCGAGTGTCTAGTGCGTTCAGTCAACGTTCGAATTTTGAATTTTAGCGCCAGCGTTTATCCGCGTTTTGGATTGTGTGTAACTGGCTGATAAGAAAAAAGTTCTTGTAAGTGGATGAAAAAATATTGTGTTATAAGAAGGTTTTATTTTATTTTTACAACCATTTCCTACCTACCGAACCTAGCATGTAGAAGACCAAAATGTGAACTTACTTTACCTACGTGTAACATGAGATTGCTTCCAGATCCATCTACCTGTTACCCTTAACTAAAGTAGGCTAGTTACTTTCCTTCCTTTCCAAAATTTACAGAATTTAGAGTAAAAAAAAGGTCCCTAATGGTTTGTCTCGGCACGTGACCAAGCTTGGAAGTTTAGTGATATTTTTTTTTTTATCTGTGTTCGTATTTTTTTAAATACTTGACCTACCTACCTGTCCAAAATCCGAGAACTGAAATAATAACAATTATTTCTATTAGCTAGGCATCATAGTTCTAAACATACCAAAAAAACTTATTGAACAACTCATTTATTCTATAGGTAAAAACTATTTATAAAATCTACAAAAATAACTACACACCATAATAATTATGAAAGTTATAAAATGAACCTACTCTTTAATATTTACAGTGCCATCTCTCGACATTTGTTTGTAAAAGCTGTTAGCAGCTACATGTCTGTAGCTTTTATGGTTTTGCTACTACACGACAGATGGCGCGCAAGAAGTTACTTTTTGTTAAAAATAACTAAACACATTTCATTATTATTATTATATTGTATCTATTATTATTATATCTATTAATTTTCAATATTGCAGAAAAATGAAATCTAGGTCGAGAAAATACTTCAATATTATTATTATTAAGTACTATTATTTATTCTGTCTAGATATTTCACAAAAAAGTGTCAAAATCAGTGCTTTTGGATTTTATAATAATTGTTACATAACTATCAGTAATAAATAATAATGTAAGCACAAAACTTTGCAATCATGTATTAGAATCGTATACAAAATCTTTTAAAAAAGGTACCTTTTCAAAAAGGGTACTTTTTCGATAAACGCAATACGTAGCGCTTATAATTTTATCAATGTAGCAAGACCAAGCTGCTACGCTTTACGAGCTACGCCGTAGTAGCCATCTACGTCGTAGAGGTCACTAAGCATTGACCGTTCATTCCGTACAGAATAAGAAGTGACGCTAATTGGTAATTTGTTTTGACTTTCAAATCTTGGCATAAGGCAGGTGCAAAAAAAGGTGTCGGTAAACTTCTTGCTTTAAAAGTTTTCCTACGAAAATAATGCTAACACAAAGTTTTAAAAAAAGTTGTTTAACTTTACTCGCCCAGAATAGTCTTTTTAATACTTCTTTCTAAGGGAACTAGAAATTGGTCCACCTGATGTTTAATGGTAACCATCACCTGATGTTTAATGGTAACCATCACCACCATATAGGTGATGGTTACCATTTAACATAACCTTCCGGGGCAATCGGGGCAATGCTTTGTTATAACAAAGCATTGCCCCGGTTGCCTCGATAAGGTCACTCTTTTTGTGCATTCGGCACGCAAAAGTTGTCCGTAAGTGAGTGAAAATTGATTTTCAAATTAACGAGGACACGAAAACTGAATCAACTTCTTCTTCTTCTGCCCTTATCCCACTTTATGTGGGGTCGGCACAACATGCTTCTCTCCTTCCATTCTCTCTATCAGCCGTCATCTTTGTATTCACTTCTTTCTTATCGTCATCTTTCATCACTGTTCCTCCATCTTTTCTTTAGTCTACTTCTACCCTACGTAAACTGAATAGACTTGATTTTCATGAAAACAGTAAATAATTGTTATTTACAAAATTTCGTATCTTTGAAAAACGGCGCATTCACACATTTCACACTAGCCAGATCCCAAGAATAAATAAAAAAGAAACGCGAACGGTGTTATGCAAACTCGCTCTATGAATAAAATACTATTTTTTCATTCATGTAATCCCACACAGAACTTGAGGTGAACTTATTTATGTATGGCCTAGAACTCTCCACAGTTTCTTAGCTCGTTGAAATAGAGTTTTGAAAATCATCGAGGGATTTCTTTGTTGTCGGTACTTTCGTCTGTCGTAGCTTATTTTAATGTGTTTGACCTAGGAAATACACTCCAGTCGCAACCGTATCTCTGTGGCGTAGAATCGAAAATGAGCGGGCATTCTTTTGTTGACGGTACTTATGTCTATCGTAAGATTCAATGAATGAAACTGACAAGGTTTTTTTTATTTGATAAATTTTTCGTAAAAGTGACTTTGGTTTTCGTTTCAACGTTCAGCGAGGTCAGCATTGGGATGGCTGCCTTGAAGGTTTTATCATATATGCTTATACGTTATCATTGGATTAACTTTAAGCGTTTTTATCATTATCCTTATAAATCAAAGTCAAAAATCGTTTATTCAGTAGAAACGTCTTAGTTACCCGGCTACCGTTTTTGTAATGATTCTTGTACAAAATAAAAATTGAAAAATTGTATGGGGGAAATAAACTCATTAGGTGTAAGCTTGAGTTGGTAAAAGCTCTGTTGAAGCCGTCGCGCGCAACGCAATCCACTCGTGCGCACGGCACGCGTGTGACGTCACACGGTGTGACGTAACGCGGTGTCGGGTTACGCTTTCGTCGACCTTGCCTTTGACACCATTGCAGTCTGGGCTTTTGGACGTTTTGTTTATGGACGCATTTAGATTGGCCTGTTTAAGATTTTCTATCGGTTTATCGATGTTTGGTGAACTTGGTCTTGAATTTACGAGTACTTACCGTTATTTTATATGCCGATTTACGGAGTAATTTTGGTTGTTTTTTTTCTAAATTGATGAGGGCTAATGTCCTTGTGGCCACTCTACCACAAAGGCTTGCTTCACGGGTGACAGTTGTTTATCTCAAATTTATTGCCTGTCAATATTTGATTGGTTGATTAGTTATCCGATCGGCTCTATCTCGTACAAGCTTCTTCTGCCTCAATACAAGATTGGCTCAAACCACGAATCGAACTGACACCGCATAAACAATTTTAACACAATCGCTGTTGATTTGGTAAACTCTGGTAAACTTGACAATCCGCCAAAAGATAAACAACATGCGCTATTGCCATCCCATTAATCAATTGGTTAGCTAAAGCAATGTCAAAAAACAAAACTTATTTTAAATATTCTTGATCCGTAATACCTTCCAATTTTATAAATCGAAGCACTCACATTTTGTTGAAGGAATAGATTTATTTATTTGTTGTTTTTGCGTTTTTACCTTTCAATAGAACTACGAGCAACTCCACGTATGTATGTATGTACCTTATTTTTGTTTTCTTTTTTCAATATAAATAGGCCTTTAAAGGTTTCTAAAAAAGTCAAAGCACAGATAATCTAAGCAATTGACAATTTCAGATGAAGATCAAAAACAAACTTTTTTTGTTTGTTGTTTTCATCTTTCTCCTTTTCAAATTATTTTTAAAGATGTGTGACTAAGATTTGAATTGAGCGATGAAATAATAAAATTCCGTTGAAATGGCGCGTAACATCGTTTTCCACGTCATATATTTACCAATGACCGAATTATATCATTAAAACGACTAAGAGGCGACGGACAGTCTTTATTTGAATATGCAGTCCGTAATAAATAGTAACTTTGAAAAAAGCTACGCCACCTGCATGCAACCTTCGTAGCTACGACAAAAAAAGTTTGTTAAAGAAGTATACATCATTTTAAATTAGGTAAGTATCTATTGAAAAAAAAATAAACAGTGGGTATAGAAAGATAGACCAATTACTTCTAGCAAACTATTGTTTCAAATGAAAATGGTAAAATGGTTGGTTTTTCTGTCACTGGCGCTTAAAAAAAGGAAAAAATAATAAAGACAACGTTATTACCTAATATACATAATCTAATCATGATCTTTTCCTACTTTTTAACCGACTTCCAATCAAAAAGGAGGAGGTTCTCAATTCGGTTGTATGTTTTTTTTTTTTTTTTTTTTTTTTTAATGTTTGTTACCGCATAACTTCGTCATTTGTGAGCCGATTTGAAAAAATATTTTTTTATCTGAAAGGTACTGCTTCCAGATTGGTCCCATTTTAATTTTATTAAAATCGGTGTTGCCATTTTTTTTTAAATAATTTTTTAAATGTTTGTAACTGCATGCCTCCGTCATTTATGAACCGATTTAGAAAATTATTTTTTTATTTGGAAGGTTATTCTTACGTCCAGATTGTCCCAAACAAATTTGATTAAAATCGGTTTAGCCGTTTGACAATGAAGTCGGTTTCTCAAGTTTTTTAAACTTAAATTATTTTCTAAAAGAGTTCTAGCATTTTATAATCTGTGGGGCTTCCACACGGTACTATGACGTCACAGTGACGCGTGTCTGAATTTAGCCATGCGAGTACATTGTACTGTTACGTACGGTGGGTGACCGGGTGGTAACTCGGATCTAGGATGTCCGGTCATAAGACTTTCATGTTTCGTATACATTTCACTAATTTTGCTTTTTGCTGGACTAAATCAGCATTTACATCTTCTTTTTATCATGTCACTCGTTCTTTCGAACCAAGTGTGGTGAAAGGATTTTAATAGTGTCTCAAAGTGGCTCCTTTCGTGCACTTGACACATTCGGTCAATAATTTTAGGTTTTACGACATGCCGGTTTCCTCACGATGTTTTCCTTCACCGTTATATTTACGACTGAGAGAGAACATAGTGAAAGTCAGAAGGCGTTTCAATTGAATCACAAGAACCACTTTGAAAGGTCTAAAAGCTGGGTAAATCTATGAGTTAGTGCTAGTTCTACGTTTTTTGATTTTTACGTGACGCCACAAACAGTGCAATGCTACGCCTAGATTAATTATTCTTCCGCTGAAGTGCTCTATCATCAATTCAATGTTTCTCATTTAGCGGGTTCAAATCAAATCCCGTATTAGGCTAACGTTATTTTAACTCTTTAAATATTTACTGCATTATTTACTATAGACCAAAGCCTCTGCGGTGGCGATGGCGATAGGTTTCAGCACATACGCACACACTGCCTCAAACTTTGATAGCGATACACTGATCGCCATAGCCGGTGATCTAGATGTGCGCAAGGCTGAAGTCGCACCCATGCCTAAGGTTTCCGGTTCGTGTCAAAAGTCAGACCCCTAAACTTTCAGTCTTGAAAAACATCTAGGTAAATAATTTTTTCTTACATAAAAAATACTCGCAGAATCTATGCCAAAATGATCTTAAAAATCATCGAATGATACAATTTAATCAATATCTACACGGCCAGTACAAAGACGAACGAACTCATAATCGACTCCTAAAATCCCAAATATTTGAGCCGGGGATCGGCAGTAAAATGATTTGGCAGACTGACAGAGAACCAGCGGCATTCAGCCCGAAATCTCGTGTAACGTGCTTTGAATCTTGATTGGTTACGTGTGCAACAATGTAGAATCGACAACGTCATTATCGGCCTGAAGAAGTCTTACTGCAAATCAAATCAAAAGTGTATTCATTCATAACTTTTTATTTTTATGCCTATTTCTGTCGTGAAGCAGCATTGCTGTGTTTCGGTTTGAAGGGTATGGGTGCCGGTGTAATTACTGGCACGTGAGGCTGAATATCTGTATGCCTCCAGTTGATGGACGCAGGACAGTGCATCGTATAGGGCAGGTTCCTGATGTGCGTGACCTACGAGGCATTGCTTTGTTATAGGCGATGGTTACTACTTAACATCAGGTGGGCCATAAGCTTGTTCCATCAGTTAGTAACATAAAAAAAATATATATAATAGTGTTTAATACACTTATGGAAATCACAAAGATTTATAAAAGATATTTTAAAGATTTTTGTAGATGAAGCCACGGTCGTGTTAGTGCCGAACAGTCCCTAAGAGTTATTCGTCGAGTGTGATTAGGTGACGATGGCGCAGCGGTCAGCGCAGCCCCGTACCAAAGGAAAGGTCGTGGGTTCAAATCCTGCTCAGCTCTTAACTTTTGGGACATTATAAAAATCTTTGTATTTATTCAGTTGAATCGCAAGGATCACTTTGAAAAGTCTTAAAGCTAGGCGAGTCTAGGTGCCAGTGTCTCTCACATGGACAGAGCAAGTACTGGAGGCTTAAAACGTATCAAAGTGACCCTTGTCAACTGAAATAAATTTTGAATTTGAGCTTATAATATAGGGGGACAAAATCAACAGATTATGTCCCCCTATATTATATTTACAGGGAATTATTGTAGGAGAATTTATTCTGAGCCTTTTCCATCCCCCCATTTCCCGCCATCTTCTCAAAATCGTTAGTTTATGGGGGGGTGTCCTATGCTTTGTTTTCCGATGCGTATTTTGCCATTATTCGACAAAAGCCTGTTAGTTCTTCACAATAAACTATTATCACCTATCTATTTTACTTATTCTGCCAAAAATGCAATGTAAGAATGCACTTATCTACCTATCTAGACTAGAACCTTTTTACTAATCAGGATTATTCTGATAAACAGACATTTTTTGATGAGATTTAAAACAAAAAGCAGTAAGGCAAACTATGTTTGAAAACTTTTCTTAAAAGTTGGAAAAAGCTCCACATACCTACCCGTAAAATGATTAATGTATTATTTTATTCTTGGTTTTCTTTCCATGAATACATTATTTACACTACTTATTTACCCAGTGAAATTCTCAAGTTCATTGCCCACGCGTGTCATTACCTGCAATAAATTGAAAAAACTGTCAGAGGAAATATTTATATTTTATTTTTAGTCGAGAGATTTGGAAACCGAAGTAAGATAGTAAAAAATTGTTTGGATGTACCAACTAAGACAAATATCATACTCGACTAACACACAGCACAGGTGGTGGCGCGGTGTACCTTTTCTATCTACATATTTAATAGCAATTTGAGTTTTTTTTTATTTCTTGCTTGCTTGATACGTATGAAAGAAGCAAAGGCTTATTGTAAGATTTACACGACGTTGCATCCGAACATTATGTTACCTAGTCACGGTCACAATATTAATCCATAGCTTCAAAGGTATTCCATTCCCGGCCATCAAATCAGTAATTAGCGTTTTTACCGCCAATAAAACCATCGGCCTCGAGCCATTCGATGAGACATACAAATACTCGCTGGCCACAACGCCAAACCGTAATCTAAATGTAGATACAAAAGTTTGGCAAGAATTACACTTTAATTTCAGTTGTTCAAATCTTGTCCCGGCGCAATATCGCCGATCGAAAAACCCTCCCCAAAAAAACCCCAACGAGCCCTTCCGCTCCTTTAGCGATAAGTGTGTGTTCGTGCCTCGAGATGGGACTCGTTCTATCCGCCGTCATATCGTACGCCGGGATCAATGACGCGATCGACTGTCTGAGGCACCTCCTCAGCGGGATCCTGCCCAGCACAGACCCCAACTTCGACGAACTCGTCCAGTACTACACCGCTTTACTCCGCAAGTCGCAGAACGCGGAACAAGACTGGGTCACCGCATACGGGCAGGGATATCTCAACCTCACTGAAGACACAGACGGCCACCTCAAGTCGGCAGCCGTCAAGTACTACCACGGGTACGCCCCCGACTCCACCGCCATTCTATTTTCCACCAAAATCTCCAGCTTCGGCGACTCCATCGACGACGCCCCACAACCGAACGGCGTCAGTGACCACAGAAACGAAAGGTACTCACCCGCAAAAACGAAAACAATAGTAACCAACACTTCGAATTCGTTCAGCATCAATAACAGAAACAAATCCCCCGGCGCAGATCGGAACACTCTTGCCGAATCCAATGACGCGGAGCCCGAGAGAACCGATGACACAGATACACAAAAAGACTCGGAAACGACAGAGGAAAAACTTACGTGGAACTACACCCCCCTCAGCCCCAACCCCGAAATACAATTCCAATCGTACGAGGACGACAAGCCCAGCTTCTTCACAGAAGAATATCTCAGGTTACTAGCATTCTATACTACGAGAGCACGACCATCACTTCACGCTTGTTCGGTAGACGTAGCTCTTCCATTCTCATGAACATGCACGATGCACGAGCTCACTGTACGATATCACGATACCAATCCCGTGTTGTTTTGTAGATCTCTTGACGGGATCAAGTATCGTCCGTTGCAACGCAGCGACCCGAGTAACCGGCGTCGCAGCTTCAAAATGCGGCGCTCGTCGTCGTCGACGTCTTCGAAAGACTCGCGAGCGTCTCGCGACGAGGAGCTAAAGATGTTCACGTCGCTCGAGGAAGCCGAGCAGGCGCCGGCTCCGGAAGACCCTACTTTAGGCAGTGCTCCTAATCTATCAGCGCCTTCTCATTCCAGAAGTCGGTCGCGGACGCCTAGCGAACGCCGGAGCGTTGAACCCTCCGACAGCGCCGACGAAAGAGCGAAAGAGGCTAAGAAACTGGTCTCCTTCGACGAAGAAGCGAAAGAGGAGGTAATGGAGGATGACGAAGAAGATTTCTGGGGTAACTCTGGAGACTAGCGACTAACGCACGACCGCTGCGCATGACTGAATTGAAATTAAAGTATTGTACCCTGTTTTTGCGTGTTTTCTTTACCCCCCTAGACGGATCGGTAAAGCTTTGGTTTTTTGAGAATCACTGGCCGTCAAATTGTGGTAAAGATCATTTTAAATTAAGCATCATAGAAATTATTGATGTGACTCTCCGCTATATCACGGCCGCTTCTTAAGAAACCAGAGCTTATGATACATTCCTTTGTGACGGGATTTAGGCTGTAATTGGTTTGGCTTTTAGGACTTCCAAGTGTTGTAGAAAACTGTAAAGTCAATTAGCATTTTTTTGTGTTTAATTTGTGCTAAATAGTGTTCTATTTATTGTAAGATTTAAATTGTAATGTGACCTAGGCACGAGTTCTTTAGAGAATAGATTGCTATTTACCCAGTAGTGTAGTAGATACCAGAATAAAACGTTGTGTAAAACATTAATAGGTAGTTATGCACAGCCCTATGAAAATGCCAGTAGATCAAAAACGTTGCACAATGTGTCCAAAAATATACGGAACCTCGACCCAAATACGTATGACGCACCAGACGGTGCATATACGACCTTATACTGCGAGATACCTGTCATGTCAGTACAATTTGTGTCACTTATGACCTTTTGGCTATTAGCAGATTAACATGGGACGGGTGGATAAAACGTATTAGCACGATTTTTGGCACTTCCCACCTTTTGGCTATTCTTCTTCTTATCGTGTCACTGGTTCACAGAGTGTGATAAAAGGATTTTAAGTGCGCCTCAAAGAGACTCCTTTTGTGCACTTATCTCATGTTTTCTTCTACGACGCGCCAATTTCTACGACGCGCCAATTTCCTCACGATTTCCTTTACCGTTGAGTACTGGCATAGTGCACATACATTTTTGGGCAGAAAACTTACAAGGCGGGTTCGCTCCCACTAGGCTACCAGTGCTCTAGTTTTGGCTATAAGTGGGTTAGCACACGTGTGTAAGAAGTCTCCCTCCTCGACTATGTAGCACTAATTAAAACTCTTCGGATAGTATGTAGAACAGTAGAACCTCATAATTAGATTCTTTCACATTACACATCACCCTAGATCCATAACCTCTCTGACGTCTATCAATTTCCCGCCAAAGCCGGCCTCTAACTGTCACTCGTTGACATTATGCTGTGCATGACAGGTGACATAACAGAAGTAAGGTGATTCTATCTATATCATATAGCTTGTAAATAACGCTGCGTTACAGTCGGCCATCCTACTTGGGACGGGTCCCTTCGTCCAGTACGAAGTAACAGAGTGGTCGTCAGTTATGACCACACAAAATAGTTGGTATTCCGAACTAAACTATTGAGTATTTCTAGCGATTATATTAATCCAATAACCATGTGTTCGCCTACTATATCAACTATTTCGTTCACATTATGTTTACATGTTTTTCCACTTTGGAAAAGCTTTAAGCTTCACAGCCTGGTGTTACAATCCTAAATCTAGACATTATACCAATATAATTGGTTCTTAAAGTTATTACAACAAGTATTAATGTTATTAGTCTCTAATTATCAATGAGTGTTTTACTGCTTGAGTATGCATAACTAATCTTAATTTATCCAAAATCTAGATATTATACCAATATAATTGATTACAAAAGTTCTTACAATTTTAATGGTATTAGTCTTTAATTACCACTTTGTGTTTTGCTACTTGAGTATGCTTATCTAATCAAAGTTTATTCAAAATCTAGATATTATACCCATATAATTGGTTCCAAAAGTTCTTACCTACAATATTAGTCTCTAATTATCACTTTGTGTTTTACTACTTGAGTATTTAAAACTAATCTTAGTTTATTCATTTACTTTTGACAAAACATTCATTTAAGTTTAGCAATAAGACTAATAACCAAGTAGGCTACAGATTCGTATTGTAAAACGTCGTTTCTTGATTGGGACACAACTATGAAACACTCGTTCACCATTGATAACATCGCAACCATTATAATATTCCACCAACCAAAACACCGCTAGCTATACAACTATATCTAGGTTGTCTGGAAAAGATCGCTCTTCAGCGATAAGACCGCCCATTGTACATTTGTATGTTTTCAATTATTGTTACTTGTTTTTCCACTGTTAGTTTTAAGGTGTGCAATAAAGAATTTTTCATCCCACCAGCTCTGAAAGTGTGTTTTTGCTGTTTAATTTCTGACTGGAAAAGCCATTTTTATCCGCTAGAGGATAAAGTAAATTTGAATTTAGAATATCGTGTTCAATAATTTTGTGAATACACAACCTATTTACTTCTACCTCCATGGTGCCGAACTTATCTTATCATACAACCTTTTTTATTTTGTTGAAAACTCGCACTCGTAACCTTCTTGCTGTATTTGTGAATTCAAAACACCATTAAACCTATTTACTTCTACCTGCATGGTGCCGAATTTATAATACAACCTTTTTAATTTTGTTAATAACTCATACTCGGAACCTTCTTGGTGTGTTACTTTTAGTCGCGCCATGTTCTTTTTATTTTTTTTGCATTTAGTCATTTCCTCGAAGGTGAGATGAAAAGTTACGTGTTGCACTCGAGTGCCAAGAGGTTAAACTTTAGAATCCTGCGCTTGCTCAGTCATCAAAATTGAGCACGCGGTTAAAAGCAGCTTTGCACTCTTGTATAACAAATAACTATTCTTTTCTATTCTATTGTTTTTATCCTTCTCTTCCTGGATCCATGCGCGCGAAACACTTTGACACCTATAAATGACAGCGACAGATTGACAACCTACGTTAAGATCATAGTAAAGCCATAGCTTTTAGAATGGCATCGTTACAGTCGGCCATCCTAAAAGAACAAGTCCCTTCGTTCAATATAGTCAGTTAGTCTCATCTACACAAAATAGTTTGTTGGTACACAAGAATTTCAGCTAAGTTTTTAATATACCTACCTACATTCCTTTCAACACATCTAACGGTTCTGGCAGAGTAACGGCGCTGAGCTGCCGCTGGTGGTGAAGCTTAATGCTGAGCCAGAGCCGATTTGCTGCAGTAGCATACTCTAGCTCATACAACCTCTTTCGCTGTTAATATTTGTAATTATATCTTTCTTTATGATTTTGATAATATACAATATTAGTCTTTAATGTTTTCTTAATGTGCAAATAAATACCTGTCTGTGTCTGTATGTCGTCTATAATACATCGCATCATCATACTCATCAATAATATCATCAATAACTTAGCTAACATTATGTGAGCCTGAAAAGTCAATCGGACGGAACTAGATCAGGACCCAGACAAGTGCTTTGCTCGTAACTTAAAACTGAAGCCTCATCAATTTACAGTAGTACCTACTCAAATAACTTTTATCTAGTCTTGGCGTACCAACATCTTACTTTAACAATTCCAATATTATTATTTTTATCATCAATGTCCATTAAGTTTTGTATAATATTTTCGTCAATCGCGAAGTATCACAATGATAGTCCTATTTATAGTAGGTATCACGAGTATCAGGAATAGTGAGATTTAACTATCAGTCATGTTCAGATTTTCATGCACCTACTTACCTACTAGTCGCTAAGTGGCAATATTTTATTCTTTGGTCTATGTAATCATCTTAGTCAAAACATGACCGATGCTTCTACGTTTAACAATCCTTATTCACCGAGAACCCATTGTATTGAAACAGGAATAACTTCCTTCACGTTGTGACTGACACACACATTTACAACTGTTTTTTTTTTTTTATTATTATTATTATTATTTTATTTTTTTTTATTTTATTCCCATTGACTGGTGTCTTACTAAATCCAATATTAATGGCATCACAACCTTCAGATCCGTCATCCACATAAATTTAAAGCAATAGAGGCCCCGAAGAATTAACTTTATAAATAAAAAAATCATTGTTTCTCCAAATACTCTGAGCATTACTATCAGCTACTTCAGAAAGGTCACCAAAGTTATACTTACTGGTACCTTATAGAATGTCATGGTTAAGCCCAGCATAATCTTGTTCGTTTACTTACAACTTTTTTTTTTATTTTTTTTATTTTTTTTGTTCTTATTCTCAAAATTTCCATTTTTAACTAAATGTGTACTATCTCAACTCTATGTTTTTGAGGTAGGTACATGATGTCCCAACGGTTTACTTCAGTTAATTCATCACAGATGTTTTCATTACTAATTATTTTCCAGTCCCATATCATTTTATGTATGTTTACCGCGTATTCTCCATACACATTCAATATAGTAAGTTTTTTTTTTTTTTTATTTACTAACTCGAAAGTTAACTGCTTAAGTCGAATTGTCGCAAGGAGTCTTCAAGGCATATAATTCAAGTAACCAAAAGTCATGGCCTAAGCTATAACCATAAGTACAAATTCACAAAAATATTTAGGATCAATATTTGGGCTTGTCTCTGTAATTTAACAGGCTGAATCTCGATTATGCCATTCTCAAATTTTGCTTTATAACAAGGTATAGTCAGAACATAAAGCTAAGCATTTAATATATAGGTATTTTAAATCTTGTTATTGTTGTCAACCTGTTAATTTAATTTTTGCTGGTTTTATAGTTTCCAATCAATCTTAGTTTTACGTTCATAGATTGAACAAAATTATCAGATCTCACTCAAGGAGTCTCGCAACATAATTTGTTTCGCATGAATCTGTAACAAAAAAAAAAGTTTCCAAGCCATCGAGATATAAGTCCAGCCACAATAATCGTACCCGTAATTCCAGTATACACATATGGTTGCTGTTTCAGCAAGAAGCAATCCATCAGATCAGTTTTTATCACCTTTTTTTTTCTCAGTGCTATCAATTTATTTAACCCTTAGGCAAAGTCAAATCAAATGGCAGATCCGCCTCTGTATATAACCACTTTATTTGCCTCTAAGTCATCTATATGTGTTCAGTAAAGAATAAATAAACTGTTGCATGCCACTAAAATAATGGCACTTGGTTTTTTGACGCATTCATTTATGTTTAACATTAACTAATCATAAGATTATTAATCCGCCTGCAATCACAATTGGACGGCAAAATCATGCATCCGTCGTTCCTTCACATAATTACAATTTTAGGCGGCAAGGTCGCAAGTCAAGCTTTGCTATCCAACTACAAGTTGGATAGCAAAGTCGTATGCCATGTTTCACATAATTACTTGGGCTGCAATATCGTTTGTCAGTTGTCTTTACTCGTTCACCAATAAGGCGGCCACTCCTTATTGTATAGCCAGGTCACATGTCATGTTCTCATTAAATAATGAATTGGGTGGCAACGTCGTATGCCGGTCATGGTCTCTATTGATAATCAATTGGCAAAGTCGAATGCCATTATTACCCTCATTCAGTCAAGCATTAAGCGGCGGCAAAGTCATATGATAATTGCCCTTCCTTAGTTATCAACTAGCAAGGTCGTATGCCATCCTTATTTTATTAAGTTATATATTGGTCGGCGGCAAAGTCGTATGCCAGTCAAGTCAAATGCCAATCAGATTCTTATTCAGTTAACATTGGACGGTGGCAAAGTCATATGCCAATCATGCCGTCAAATGTTTATCAATTGGCAAAGTCATACCAGTAACACATAAACAAATATATAATAAGTAACAAATAAACAAATAAATATTGAGCGGCGGCAAAGTCGTATGTCATGCCACTCTCTGAGTTATCAATTGGCAATGTCGTATGCCAGTCAGGTCCTCTCTGGGTTATCAACTGGCAATGTCGTATGCCAGTCAAGCCCTCTCTTAATCATAACTGAGCAACAAGGTCGTATGCTGGTCATGTCTTTACTCGATCAGGTATTGGGCGGCAATATCGTATGCCTGTCTTGCCCTCACGATCACGTATTGGGCGGCAATGTCGTATGCCTGTCTTGCCCTCATGATCACGTATTGGGCGGCAATATCGTATGGCTGTCATGCCCTCACTTAATCATTACTGACCAGCAAGGTCGTATGCTGGTCATGTCTTTACTCGATCACGTATTGGGCGGCAATGTCGTATGCCTGTCTTGCCCTCACGGCGGCTCCTTCAGCCAGCGCTCCCTGTGTCGCGCCCTCAGCACCGCATGTACCTGTCGCGCCGTCGGCCGGCGCCAGGCGGGCCAGCACCTCGCGCGCCACCTCGCGGTACAGCTGCAGCGCGCGCTCCGCGAAGTAGGCGGGCACCAGGTAGCGCGGCTCGTGCTCCACGCGGCTCGCGATGTAGTCGGCGAGCCAGTCGCCGGTGCGCAGGTTCTCACACAGCAGGTGCGCCAGCTCGTCGCGCGGCATCACCTCCGCCAGCAGCGAGGCGACAACCTGCAGGCCGCAGTACACGAGCGGCCCATGGCCCGGCACGTCGTAGGCGGGCGGCATCAGTCTCTCTCTGGCTCAATCAGTTGTCACCCATGTTCTAGAACTTAAAATATTAACTGAATACATCATTCTGGTCTTTATGTTTTTAGTTCCATTCAGATATAAATGGCATCCATCAAGATAATATAACTTCAGTATACATAGGAGGCCATACAAAAAATCATCATTAGTAAAGTACCTAGCTAAGTCTGTACCAGCTTCTTCCATTAATTCTTCACACTAATGAAACACTTCACAACGAATGGTGTCACAAGGTAAGCAATATCTCATAAATAACATATTCATGAATGCGGGAAGTAGCACTTCAATATAATCATTCAAAGGTTCATCGTTCAATCGGTTTGATTATTTCAGCTAGTTTCAATAATAATTAATATTTGAACAATCACCGCAAAGCCCCAATGATTCAAATAATAGTAACTTACAGGTAGATAGTATTTTTATCACGAGTACTCTTATTTTAATGGTGGACGGAAGGGCGGGTTGAAGGAATCAACTCGAGTCACAAGATCCCAAAGATTTAAACACTTGTTAGAGCCCAAAACTCGGAGAGGTCAGAACTCATACTCTACTAGAGTAAATAAATTATACCATTATTTATTATTAGGAACACCCCATTTGTCATGGCTGTTTGAACATTCAATTTTGTCCTGAAGCTCGCTTGGAATTCAGATAACTTGTGGCCTCAGACCAATTCTCAACAGACTTACTTATCCATAACTTGCTATTAGTCCCACAAAATTATTTATTTATTCATTTAAAACTTCCACACAAAATATTTAGTGATATGAAGACTTAATGCTAATAGCATTGTCTACCAGTCTAAATCTCTGGGTCTAAAATTAATATTTGCTCGGATATTCTCCGACTCACAAAATTCAGTTTCTCAAGTCAACTTCAATATATAATAATATCAAATCTTTGCAATTGTTATTAATGAAATACTATATTTACCAATTTCCATCAATGCCATTTTGTCTTACCACACCAGGTCTATTTGCTTGCTGAGATGAGTTCCAACTTTATGCTCCATAATATTGTGTAACTCAGCACAACATTTTTTTTTTGTCCATTTTATCATTCAAAACAATTCAGTAACCAAGCTTCACGTTTCCAGGTTTGTAACTCTGCTCAGGCTCTGTGTATTTTGTTACTAACGTTGTCACATTTTACTGTTTTATTTCTTGTCGTGTACAGCTTGTTTTTCATTCTTTCTTTCTAACAACATTGTATCTCGATGGTTCGTAATTGTTGTTGAAAATTGTTGGATATCTTTATCATAAATTATCACGGCACGAACGGCTTGTAGGCCCGTTGGTTCATCCTATCTTCTGACTTGTAAGAAGTCTCCCTCCTCGACTATGTAGCACTAATTAAAACTCTTCGGATAGTATGTAGAACAGTAGAACCTCATAATTAGATTCTTTCACATTACACATCACCCTAGATCCATAACCTCTCTGACGTCTATCAATTTCCCGCCAAAGCCGGCCTCTAACTGTCACTCGTTGACATTATGCTGTGCATGACAGGTGACATAACAGAAGTAAGGTGATTCTATCTATATCATATAGCTTGTAAATAACGCTGCGTTACACGTGGTACTTATATCTTTTTCGTTTAATAGAGATTTATTTAACCACAATATAATTATTACTTCAATTTTATGACACTTTTCCGTCATCTATTGAATCATCTTCTCTGGTGCGCAAAGCTTAGTTGTGTTGTAGATTCCAGCGGTCTGTTCAAAGAAAATCATGAAACCAAAGACAAATAACTCTGGCTCTAGACACACAAACCCCAATCAGACAGTCAAACAGGCGCAGCGAAAGAGTAATGAAGGCCATTCATGAAACTTTTCTATTGATGTTTATGCTGGCTGGGAGTTTGTTTGAGAGCCCTTTAATCTTATGAATAGAAGGTTTAACAAGATGGTATTTATACAAGCATTGTGGTTGTCTTTATAAAGTGCGGACAAGGAAGGATCTACATATACGTTCATATCAGTTTTTTTTTTCTGCAATAAACCATCTTATCACTTACCTATACGCAACAAGGAGTCTTGTTTTTCAAGAAGTCTTTGGGTGTTTTCAAAATAATTTCTGATAGGTCCCGCGCAAGATTAACTAAAATTAATAAATAATTTATAAATTAATTTAACTATCATGTATTTTGGAAAATGTGAAAAACTGACCTTGTATAATCTTCCAATCGCAAAATGAACTATGAACTTCCATTGTTCGAATTCCCCATTCATGTTTGTGGATCGGAAAATGTATTTCCAGTCCATTTTATTTACGTTTCCCGCCATCTATCACGCGCAGATTTATCTTGCGCGGACTTTAGATCAAAACTTGACACTTTCATCATCATCAGCCCGAAGAAGTCCACTGCAGGACATAAGCCTCCCCTTTACATATATTTCCAGGAAGAACGGTTCTGAGCCCTTTCCAACCGACTTCCCGCGATCTTAACAATGTCGTCGGTTCATCCATCGGGTGGGTTTCTTACGTTTGGTTGGTAAGTGTTCCCGCACACTGGCCTCCGGCCACAACCACAAAATGCCGCCACTGGCATTATTTTTTATTCTTTATTGTACACACATTCAGATGATAAATAAAAATTATAAAGCGGGCATGAACAGAGGAGAGCTTAACCCTAAATAGAGTTTTCTACCAGCATTATGTCCTGTAGTTTTCATACATTTTATATAGCGACGATTTGTAGCGTGTGGCGGTTACCGGTGTCAACTATGTGCGGCGAGTAAAAATGTATAAACCTATACAGAAAATATGCCAGTGGCGACGTTTTGTGCTTGTGGTTGGAAGCCCGTGTACGGCGACACTCAATATTTTAAGCCATTGAAGCATTGTTTATCTTTTTTATACTGGCAGATAATTAGAAAAATGCCATAGATCATTATGTTCCAAGATCATTAAATACTCTTTGATCTAATTAGAGATGAGCTTAGTGCTGTGTGCACAATACGAACGGCCTCGTATCGTGATATACGTACTTGTACATGATAAAAATATCGAAAAAATCCCGGGAGTACAAAAGCTTTGAATTAAAGAATGCTCATGAAAATATCGAAAGCGCTTCCTGTTTTAATAGAATATCGCGGGAATTTGGAATAACAATGACTTTGTAAAATAACAAACTTTATATAAAATAGACAAATCATACTAAAGACCTACGCACGTCTAGACGATGGCGATCAGCTGAAACGCTGTCAAATATCGCTGTCATTCTTTGCGCAGCCCTTAATAGAATAATTTTTAGTTCAATGCATTTTTCATGTTGTTAGTGAATAATCTGACAAACGAAAACGTGGTTTCCAATGTAGAATCGATTGAAAAAAGCAAGAAAAACATTCTAGTTTTTAAATAATTTCGTTCAGAAGTAATGGTAAGGTATATCTACAGATACATAGTACAAGAGTTAACAAGAGTAGAGAGTATCTACAGATACGACATCTACAAAGCTTAGCATGCAACTAAGTAGTTGAAAATGAATACTTAACGGTCTACAATACCTAACCGCAGTAATATGAGCCCTAACTGTAGAACACATGGACGTAACTGTACTCTGTACGAGGGACAAGTTTATAGTGGTTAGTGGTTTTGATTTCCAACAATTAAAAATAAAATAAGAATCTTCTTGCCGCGTCAATAGTTTTTTCGGACCCGTAAAGTGATATGATTTGAAGTGTTTCTCAAAAAGGCTCCTTAATATCTAGGGGAGTATTATGTTGAAAGTCGTTATTATAAGCCTCAATACACTTTTATAAGCAAGGAGATAGTGACGTAGTATACAAAATCCTTGGAAAATAAGATAGCAGTTGACAGAGCAAAGTGAAGAGGAGAAACATGTCCCGCCCCTGCATTGAGATAAAGAAAAACAAATAAGAAGAAAGGCTATGGATAAGAAATAAGAACGCGGTTTCAAAGGTAGGTACATTCTATTGTCATTCTGCCATGTTTTGGTGCTGCAGCCAGCCAACTAAAACTGTAATTCCTGGGATGATTTCCACAGGCACTGACACGCCAAGCCACAATGCTGTTGATTTAAGAGTTATTGGGATTTTAGTGGCAAACACCCACACGTTTAGTCTCTTCTTGAAAGATATTAAAGCTCTGAAATAACAACAAAAAATAACAAACGAGCGAGGCATACTCACAAAATAATACTTATAATATTATTATATTACTGTCCAAAGAGCACTGGTGGTCTAGTGGTAGCGGCCTCGCCTTCCGATCATAAGGTCGTGGGTTCAAATCAAGTCGTGTACCAATGAATTTTTCTGTCGAATAATATATGTGCACTATGCGAGTAATCTCAAACGGTGAAAGAAAACATTGTCAGGAAACCAGCGTGTCGCGTAGAACCTAAAAAAGTTCGAACAACACGCGTCAAGCGTCACGCAAAAAGGGCCCGCCAGCGGCCTACTTGCGGAAACCAGTTCGTACACCAAGTGCGGATGATGAATTTGCCACCGCAGCTCGCTGAAAGTCTCTTGTCACGGTCACTTTTACACAAATGGCAACAGACTAGCGGCCTGGATTCGTTTTCTGTCATTTTGGGAAGTCACATATATTTTTGATTTTAATTGTTTTTCTAGTGTTATTTTGAGTTCTGTTGTGTAATTTCGGTGGTATTTTAACCAACATTAAAATCAACAAAAGCCCAAAATCAAGGTCTTAGCTCAAAATGTTAGCAGTTGGAATGAAAGTGATATTCTGATATGATCGAAAATGTTTCTGATTGTTTTGAAAATAAATGATGGTCGTTTGTTTTCAAAACCATCAGAAACATTTTGCCAAAGCCAAGTAGGGGCGACTTGTCTATGACGACTTGACGAAAAAGTATTTTATTTATGTAATATCCTCCCTCGACACTGGCAAAATTGATTCAAAATGGACAGATGCCATTCATTAAGAAGAAGAAGAAGAACACTAGCGGCTTGTTGAGATAAATGAATGCTACAGGACTATATAATACGAGTCCTTTGAAGTTTGAACGACGAGATAGATAATACCGCACTAAAATATTTTTTGTCATTCTGCCATGTTTTGGTGCTGCAGCCAGCCAACTAAAACTGTAATTCCTGGGATGATTTCCACAGGCACTGACACGCCAAGCCACAATGCTGTTGATTTAAGAGTTATTGGGATTTTAGTGGCAAACACCCACACGTTTAGTCTCTTCTTGAAAGATATTAAAGCTCTGAAATAACAACAAAAAATAACAAACGAGCGAGGCATACTCACAAAATAATACTTATAATATTATTATATTACTGTCCAAAGAGCACTGGTGGTCTAGTGGTAGCGGCCTCGCCTTCCGATCATAAGGTCGTGGGTTCAAATCAAGTCGTGTACCAATGAATTTTTCTGTCGAATAATATATGTGCACTATGCGAGTAATCTCAAACGGTGAAAGAAAACATTGTCAGGAAACCAGCGTGTCGCGTAGAACCTAAAAAAGTTCGAACAACACGCGTCAAGCGTCACGCAAAAAGGGCCCGCCAGCGGCCTACTTGCGGAAACCAGTTCGTACACCAAGTGCGGATGATGAATTTGCCACCGCAGCTCGCTGAAAGTCTCTTGTCACGGTCACTTTTACACAAATGGCAACAGACTAGCGGCCTGGATTCGTTTTCTGTCATTTTGGGAAGTCACATATATTTTTGATTTTAATTGTTTTTCTAGTGTTATTTTGAGTTCTGTTGTGTAATTTCGGTGGTATTTTAACCAACATTAAAATCAACAAAAGCCCAAAATCAAGGTCTTAGCTCAAAATGTTAGCAGTTGGAATGAAAGTGATATTCTGATATGATCGAAAATGTTTCTGATTGTTTTGAAAATAAATGATGGTCGTTTGTTTTCAAAACCATCAGAAACATTTTGCCAAAGCCAAGTAGGGGCGACTTGTCTATGACGACTTGACGAAAAAGTATTTTATTTATGTAATATCCTCCCTCGACACTGGCAAAATTGATTCAAAATGGACAGATGCCATTCATTAAGAAGAAGAAGAAGAACACTAGCGGCTTGTTGAGATAAATGAATGCTACAGGACTATATAATACGAGTCCTTTGAAGTTTGAACGACGAGATAGATAATACCGCACTAAAATATTTTTTGTTGTTAAAAATAAAACTTTGAAAACAATCTCACCTCCCCTTTCCCTTTCTCCGACTGCAACTAACCTATAAATACCACAGAATGTAATCGAAGTCAAGCCAAAATCAACTTTATTGGACACAAAATTCTATTATGTACGAAGTTCTTGGAAAAAATATAATAAAGTCTATATTCGCGTGCGTAATCATTGATTTTCAGCGTTGTTACTTGTCGTATATATTTTGTTACTTTTCAGTACCACACTGGTATAAAATTGGTAATCACTAAAAATAACATTTCGTCACATTTCTTGCTAATAATATCTTAGGAGCGTGGGGTGAGGACTTTTTTTATACCGATATAGACTTCACCTTGAAGTTGTATGAAGTACACTGTACAGAAGTTCTAACGTCGATCGTCGTGGGTTTGTTTGCAAAAACATGGTATTGTTATCATGAAAGTTCCCATTTTGAGAGCTTTTGCTTAAGGCGAAGTCAATGTATGTCGCTCGCACACTTTATCCTATTGAAAGTTATAAAAACACTGAACTTATTTATCGAAAGTCGTGAGCAACTATGCAACAAGATAGTTCTCTAGTTGTAATTTGTTTCACAGTTTTCAGCGTCTTACTTCTTCTTCTTCTTCTTATCGTGACAGGTGAAAGGTGAGGCGTAATTTAACTTACCTCTATCACAACATAACAACTACAATGCACCCACGCAGCCACGTGTAGCCATGCGAATTTAATAGGTACACATAACCTTTATATATTTATCTACTCTTGACCTTGCTGTATCAATCACCGAAGTTTGGCAAACCAAAGGGCACAGGTGTAACGTAGCTAGGCGAATAAAAAAAATAGATGGGCATACTGTAACAAAATTTTATTCCATTCAAGTTAAAGATTTCTTTATTCAGTAGTAACTTAAGAATCAATTTGAAATATCTTAAAGCTAGGTGAGTCTAGGTGTGTGTAGATTAAAATATCAGAAATAAACATCAGAATGCCGTTCTGCAATGCAGCCAGCGTTAGCCAGCGTCTTTGAGGCACTTCCGATTGGTGTTTTGTTACGGCGCCATACGCCATGTCCCGTTTCCGAACGGAAACGAAACGTCAGACTCATAATTGAAATATTTTTTGACAGCACCTTAGTCTGTCACTTCGCCTAAAACTTTTTACCGCTAACCGCATCATCTAAATCTAAGCACACCTCAGCGATCTGCGACGAAAATCAATGAAACGCTGTCAAATATGACAGCTATCTTTGACAGTATTTTTTTTTTTGAAACTATCATGGTTTTTAACATTTTTTATGAAATGACGGTATATTTACCATGATTAAATTTGTCTGAGTTGACTTCCGATATTCAACTCAGAAAAATTTATTCATGGTAAATATCCCGTCGTTTCATAAAAAAATTATCTTTGACAGCGTTTCACTGATCGCCATCGCCATCGCTTTGCGAAGAGTAGAATGAGGAAAGAGATACCTTTGCCCAGGCATGGCACGACAATAGCTGAATAATATTTAATGATATTTTGGGACTTACGATGTTCATACCTTTACTACAACCTGTGTATTTCACCTCACCGCAAATAACCAATGAATGGATGAGCTAAGCTTGGCGCGATGTCCATCGACGTACGTCTAGACGAGTTGGTACGAAAAATATACAAAATGGTGGCCGGTTTGTTTGTAAAAGTAATGGCTGGTTAGTGATTTGTCAGTTGTTACAAGATTTTCATAGCAGGAAACGGAAATTGATGATGTCACAGTTTTTTTGTGAATGGTTTCATCATCAAACTACGAGTATATTAGTCCACTGCTGGATGTAGGTCTCTCTGAAGACGCGCCACTGAGCCCGGTCTTCGGCTCTTTTCCAGTGCTTGCTAGTTCGGATGTTTTATTTTTCGCGTAGAGTAGGATAGGGGTAGGCAGATTATACTAACTGTGTGTAATTTCACCTTTGAATAGTCTATACTCTCAGAATTATAAGATAGTGTTGTGTAGTCCAGAATATTTATTTATTATCAAATAATAGTATGAATAACTAAAAACAGCGTCCATCCTTCAACCGGCTTATTTAAACAATTCTAAATGTTAGAAATAATCCCATCACGTCTTTGAAGAATCCGTTGTATTTGTTGATTCAACTAAAACACCTTTTGTTTGCATACCCATGTTTTATGGATTCTTAGCTACAGTCGTCCGCAATAGGATACTAAGCCGTCCGTGATAGGACTTTTTTTAATAATATCAACGTGTTTGGATTTACGTCTAGTACCTAGGTGTGAATACTTTTGTATCACGTCTGAAAGATCACCGTTGCCAAATGGCTTGATCTTCCAGAAAAGTTTTCATTTTTGAAGTATTTGAAACTACACGATCTGATAACACCATCTCTTTTCCACCAAAAGACTAGCAGACGTTTAAGACAAGAGTAAATAGGTGTCTTCTAGACTGCCTTGCTCCATCTTCATCTTTATCGTTTCATACCATAAGGTGACATTGTAACCAAAAGATGCAAGCAAAAAAAATGCATCATTATGAAAATTGTGAATTTAGAAATCTTCCCTCACCCAATTCAAATTCAAAATGTATTTATTCAGTCGTATACAACGATTACATTTAAACGTCTTAGAGCTAGGTTAGTCTACGTGCCAGTTCCACGCGACCAAGTCTAGAAGAACAGGCAACAAACTACGGATTGGTTCTTACAAATATCGATCCTTTTAAAATAACCAGACGAGATTGAAATCGCGGGTATTTTGTAGATGAAGAGCTCAGAATTGTTCTTCTTGGTAATGTATAGGAAAAGCCAATATCTAGCAGTGGATTTATTCATGCTGATGATGAACCAATATAATGCAGGCGACTGTACCTACGAATCACACGTAGCGGACGATTCAACGTGTGTTTTACAATAATATAGGAAATTGATATCTATTAATATCGTCTCTGAACTTATGAGATCTCCGCATAAAGGCAGAAAAGAGATTTCAAAAGGTTTGATTTGATTGTTTTGTTTGATGTATGGTATGACGCAAGACTAATGCATTTCGACGTGCACCAATCAGTGATAGGGTTATTATCTCTTATATGTAAGAGGAGTTTGGTTTCCTGATGCATTTTTACCTGTGCCTGCCCCGATATTCAAAACTACCAAAGAAATAATGCACGCGGCAGCTGCTTGCACACTTAAAGTATCCTTCAGGAGTTCAGATATTGTCCAGATTCTGGGACACCTTACAGCCAGGTAGGTATTGAAATAAACATCGGCTCCCATTCAAGAATGCAGCTATTAAAACCAAAATAACATGGCAATGAACTAAAATAAGGGGTTGATTTATGCTACTATTATAAACTGTCAACGAGCCTACCAAACAATTAATTCTTGTCTAAGGATTCCGCATGAGCTTCGCTTCGGTTGCGACCTTTATCTAGGTACTCACGACCGAACCGAACCGATTTGAGACAAGACACCAGCGATCATTTGGCGCCGCCGAATGGATCAGCGAATCGCCTAATCGATTATCTTGTTATGGCGGCGTGCGATTTGAATACATCGAATTGCAATTTGAAAATGCGTTTATAGGTCAGGTACTAGAGTGCAGTCGTAAATCATCAATCGCACGCCAATAACACCGATCGAATCTCGGCCAGCGATAAGGCGACGCTTCACTCCCGGATAACGGGGTCGGATCGTTTTCAATACGTAGACGGAGCTGGGAAAAAGCTAAAAGCTCGGGCGTCGGAACAACGTCGCCCGCGCACCTGCCCTCTCCGTCACTCTTCCAAATTTAAACCCCAAACTCCCCCCTCTCCGCTAAACATTCTGGAATAATTCCCGCTATTCGGCTCGTTCGCCATTCGAATTCGGGTCGCGACCGCGTCTAGTGATACCGTATTAAAAACCCTAACCATGGCTGACGTCGACGTTCAAGTACAGTATACCACAACGGAGAGGAAGACCAGGAAGGTCAAGAAGACCTCTAAGCGCCGGGAGTCTAAGGATGGCGAGGTCACGGTGACTGAAGTCGACCAGACCAACACTACCACCACCGCTGACGATGGGTATGTGTGAGGTGGCCGTCGCGTCGAGTGCAGTGCTAGTGATAGTGTACATACCGCGAGTGACAGAATGCACCGGCCTGTTTATGTTTGCACTATTTTGGCCACCCTCACATACCCGACCTAACATAAGGTACATTTCATTCAATTAGAACGAAATAGGCAGCTGATGGACTTTATGACTTTTAGAGAAAAAAAACATCGACCATGTATTCTGAAAACTTCATATTACACCCACAGACATCAAAGCATGCTAACTGATACACATCAAAACATTAT
The DNA here is from genome assembly GCA_939531255.2 of Thera britannica. NCBI lineage: Eukaryota > Metazoa > Arthropoda > Insecta > Lepidoptera > Geometridae > Thera > Thera britannica. The sequence goes on along the minus strand of OW618034.2, from coordinate 12,991,111 downwards.
TATATTGCCATTAGTATGAGGAGACATGATGCAGTCGAACACATATTAACGTTTATTTCTCCCCTTTCTTCTATATTAGAAACACAAACATTCTCAGAAACATCGAATACCCCCATAACCTACAGCTCTCTGAAATTCAAATTAACTGTGTCGAAACGACCTGAAATTCTATTTTAGATTAGCATCACTATGCTGATGCATTACGAAATCAGACGTAACCACTGTTTTGACGAGTCTATTTAAAGAGGAAAATGTATTACCAGTCGCTGACATCATGGGGCAAATGTTTTATGTTTTATTGTTCAAGAAAATGGTATCAACCCAAATGTTTGGTCAAAGATTGGCCAGGCTATTTTCAAACATTCAAGTTTTGTATTTCTTGTATTATGTTTTGATTTTACAAAAAACCGAGGCTCTGAAACCTGACGTATCCATGTGGAAACGTTTCTGTATGTTCGAAGAAACTGCCTAAATGACGCCATAGGGGATCATATTTTCAAAACTCTTTGCATCATAATCACCTGCTTCTCCTGCCCTTAAGATTGATGTGCTACCATTTGAATCGTCATTATATCATTCGTCAGACATGTTGACACAAACATCATTATAATGGCTAGAGCATTAACATCAGATTGCCAAAGATACATTTTGAATATCATAAATAAATGCCAGAAAAAGTATGGTGCCAAGACATTAGGTAAACACTCCTGAATCACTGTGTTAAAATATTTGCCAAGCGCCAAAAATTTCCAATTTACTTACTAATATATTATTATTTATATCTACTTATACTGACAAATCAAACTACTATCCATCCACCTTCTCTACATTTCATTATACCGTGTTGAGATCCCTGATAATAGTTTCATAATTTCAGTTTGATGATCCCGTATAGGTCTTCTTATACTGATCAGTCTTTTTCTTTGTCCACAGCTTATTTTCAGCGGCGAATACACCAAAGCCATGAACAAGGACTGGCACAGCGGCCACTTCTGCTGCTGGCAGTGCGACGAGTCTCTCACCGGTCAGCGTTATGTTCTCCGCGATGAACACCCTTACTGCATCAAGTGCTACGAGAGCGTCTTCGCCAACGGCTGCGAAGAGTGCAATAAGACCATCGGCATCGATTCTAAGGTTAGTATTGTTAAACTTGAACTCCTTTGCTCTTTGGCCTTTGTTTATCTCTCCAAAGTCTTTATTATTGCCAAAATCTTATGACAAACTGAATCTGGGAATCTGTTTCTTTCCCCGTGTTCCGATTCCAGTTGAAGTGGATTTTGATTATTAGTTGAGTAAGTGAATACGTTCTGTGAGCACGATTGGCACGTTAGCTAGCAACCTTCAGGTGATACTCTATCGTCGATTATTTAAACAGCCTTATCTTCAAGTTCAACAGTATCAGGCACGTAAAGCGTATACTCCAATGATACACTTTCTGTTGCAATATTATTGTTGTCATTTTGATCATCAGTCAGTAATACCATTGTTGTTATACCTTTATTTCGGAAGTATTTCGTTTCTACCAGAGGTGTAGTCGTCAGCTGATGATTTCATATCCCGAAGGTTAGGAAATCCCGTTAGCTAAAATTATACTTGTCAATATGTGACATTTACATTGACATCCAGCACGTTTTGTTTGTTTACATTGAGATACGTTTAGTCCTCTGTTCTATTATCTAACCCTGACTCTACTGATAGGTACAGAGATAAAATTGTGTTTAATTATAAAGCTATTGATAAATGAAGATGCAGAATCAGATACGAGCTGAGATAAATAAATTAGTTTTGGCATGAAGCTTTGGATCTCGTCGTTTGATTTACGTCTTAACCATTGTAAACATGATGTTTGTCTGGTGTACAGCAGGAGTGTATCATCTATAGAGCATAGTTTGAACTTGAAATACGATCCAAAATTATTTATAGTATCTAACATCTGCTGTACCTACAACATGAGTAAGCGCATTCATAGATAATTTACTACCTATTGTTTTTTTGTTTATATTTTACAATATTTCTTGAACCCCGTTGTTTACAAGACGAAACAAATAATAGTTTCACAGATGTAATACTCAGGTTAAATGCTTAAAGGGGTAATCAAATCTATTCCTAATGGAATTGATTTATTCTATTAACCTTTTGTATTTCGATCTCTCTCAAACTCAGTTGCTAAGTATTCCCACAGGTATTCCAACAGGATAAAGAATCAATTAACCTATTGTGCAACAGCAATGCGTGCGTTGCTTTGTTTCTGAGATCAAATTTAGTAATGTCACTCCAGCCGGCCTAGATTCCCTTACCTCTGCGCACGGCACTACCGCGCACGTTGCCAAGAGCCGCCATTTATTTAAACTTTCGAACAAACAGCTGCATAAAACATGTAATTGTCTAAATCTAAAGCTACCCGCCCAGATGATAAAGAAATCAGTGCTCGCGATCCGCGACTCGATTCGATAATCGATTGAAGCAGCGAAAACAAGAAATTAAAAAAAGAATAGGTCTAAGCTCTTTGTGGCTCTTGAAAAAGGTTTTATCTATGATCTTAGTTAAATAAAAAAAAAACAAAATAGCAATTCGATTCGACTTAACTTTGTAAATAGAATGTTAAAATGGCGCGCCTACTTGAATCTAAAATATAATGCGTAAGATTGTTTACAAAACCCTGAACAATATTGTTGTTATTTCGAAATGGTTCGCTAAATAGCCGGGAGGTTAGCAAAAACAAAACGTTAAAAGCTTTAGAGCGACTATTTTCGAGTCGGATACAACAGCTATTTAGAATTTTCGATGTTCTCGACTAACCTTGACTAGATGGGACTGTCAGATGATTCTTCGAGATTTATTCTGTGTAGAGTTGAGTTTCGTAATCGGCCAAAATAAACATTCATATTTTATTGACATTACGACATTGGGTGTAAAATGTCGGCGACGGGAATAGAATACTAAGGGGAGCTATTTCCATGCAGAGCGATGGGAGGAGAATTTCAAATACTGTGCGTTTTGGGTAGTTTTAGTTACTTATAAAATTGTATCTAAAATCGGATAAGACGATTTGTGTTTCAGCGACCAGAAACAAGGAATTTAATGTTTGTGGCCAGATTTATGTTTATGACTGTGGCTGGATGTTTATATGTATAAGTATTAAAATATAAACTTTATATTATAATGATAATTAATCCTTCTTCAGTCGATTCGGATAGGTAGTAAATTCATTTAGCTCAGTGCCATCGAAATACCTAAACATCGCCAATGGTAATGTTTTTGTAAGACTGCCGAAAGAGGGTTATGTTTGCAAGATGGCTGCAACTGTTTGTGAAACGTTTATTTGAACAATGCTATTTGCAAAGCTCGTTATCCGACCAGCGAACCTCACTCGTCTTTAACCAACAAAACAAACCTTTAAGCTCACTCAAAACGGTAACCGTATGGAAATAACTCACTTTGCGTCAATAGTTTTAAAATAACAGAGTCATGGAAACTCTTTGCTGATTGCATTTTCAACCTCCTTGTCAAATAAAGCCAAAAAATATGACAGCAAAAAGGTTGGTTATGTAAGTTTAAAATAAAAAAAGTATTTATATAAGTTTGGTTGTACAATTGAGAAGAAGACGATGAACGTTGGATATGGCTGTACCAGAATCGATCGAGTGCTATCGATATATTGATGCTAAAATTTCGAATGACGTAGAAGCGAGCTGTTACTGGTGATTAATGGTGCCGTGTTGGAACTTACTGACGTTGCTTTGATTTTTAAGTGATTCTCAATAAAATAAGGAAGAAAAAACAACACCTTCAGATAATATTCGCTTCATAAATAAAACATTACACTTATTAAGTATCTATTTCATTTGTTTCATCGGAGTATAAATTGAATTGTAACGAATGTGCAGATTCTCTTTTAGATGATAAGAATTTAACCTTTTTGATGAAACAATAATATAGGATAAGTTTTACGACGGTAAAAAATGCAAATCGAAATGGAAACAGCAATGAGAAACGAATCCTTCTGGGAGTAGGTACACCTAACATAAAACTAACATGTAAAATGGTAAATTATCTTGCGAATAGCGAGTGACATGAAAATAATGACAAAGTAGAGAAGATTAGACAATCAAACTTCACAAAAACACTAGCAAGTTGAAGGTTGTAATTAGGTACGCCTACAATAAGGTGCAGTTCCGATTGCCTATTTTTATTCCTTATTTTTTTTTAAAGTTATGTTAATAAGCGAATAATGTTTGGAGACTTTTCTTTTTTTCATTTTTCTCAGTAAGGTATCTTAATTACGTTGTATATTACTTTCGCATAAACTCTCAAATCAAAAACACTTACAAAATAAAACACTTTGTGGGTTTGCCAAACTCATTAAACAATCAAACCCCTAAAATATTGATGTAACGGGTATATCGTGTTTCTAGTTTACAGTTATAACAACTTGGCAGTCTGCTTGGCACTGTATGGGTATTATCAGTAAACACTATCGGATGAAATGTAGATGGAATACCCAAACGTTGCATAAGACATAATTAGCATATTTGGTTTCAACCTGACTCTTAGCTCTCTGGCTCGTCTTTTGTAATCACTGATTTACACAATTCAGCTGGTTGTGATCTGGTCTTAATATCTTAACTGAGGATAGGTATAACTATTGAAATGACGAGCAAAACGTTCGGCTGTTTGTTTTATGAGTCGTGACCTTAACCTATGCAAACCTGATATATTCGGAGGAATAATGGCTCGTGTCTGATTGTCAAATGAACGGTATTTCCACCCGAACTCACAAGATTAGACTGATGGACGACTGTAATTAGGCTCACGACAAATGTAATTATTCAAACTAAATAAGGAATTCTATTTGTAAAGCGTTTTTATAAACTCCCACTAAAGTTTTTTAGAAACATGTTTTGGTTTTTCCATCAACCTAGTTTAGACCTAATCTGAAGTGAGGAAACAGCCAATGTATTAGAGCATTTAGAAGTGGCTTGCAAACTGTCACATTCCGGTCAAAAAGAAGGAAGATGGCAAAATATACATCTCACGCCTCTCTTTGACTTTCAACTGTCACATTTTATAATGGTGATTGTCATCAAACTTTAAATTCGCTGTTGTGCATAGGCCGTCCCCAGATTTCCAAGACAAAGTCTTGCGCCTCATCCATCCTCCAATACTTTGACACCTCACTGGATTTGATCTAAGCTTAATTGCGTGGAACTAGCACCTAGACTTCACTTTCAGACGTTTCAAAGAAATCCTAGTACGACTCAACTGAGTAAACGATTTTTGACTTTGACCGATTTTACCAACCCTCTCTTCTTTCCAGGATCTGTCGTACAAAGACAAGCACTGGCACGAGGCATGCTTCCTCTGCGCGAAGTGCCGCGTGTCGCTTGTCGACAAGCAGTTCGGCTCCAAGCTAGACAAGATCTACTGCGGTAACTGCTATGACGCGCAGTTCGCGAGCCGTTGCGATGGATGCGGCGAGGTCTTCCGCGCTGGTGAGTACTAGCCTTAATTTTTGACTAGCCTTTCGATTTTTTTTATTGCTCAATATATCGTTAAACAATATTAATGATCTTGACGCCTTTGAAAGGGCTGGGACCTTGATTCCAAGGGCCAATAATATCCCAAAAATGAGTAAAACCTCGACACTAGCAAAGATATTTGAGATATAACAGCGAATATTAACTTTACGAGACTGGTCCTTAAAATAACAATTTCAAAAATAGAAGCATCTTTTTTTTGTGAATGTATTGACTCACTATTGATTAATCTAAGGAGGTTCTAACTGTATTTTATTGCTCGTGTGATATGATAGTAGATCGGAATGGATCGTTCGAGCCAATTTAACATTGAAACGGCAGTTGAAGGTGTTAAGAATGCTGATGACATTGCCATTTGCCAAATAGAGCCGTGTATTGCATTTTATTTTGATCGGTTAGCAAATATTTAAGTTTACAAGAAACGGTTTTGCTAGATTTTTTTACAGATTAATTCCTGTTAGATAAAAATGTACAACGTCCTAAACGGTAAAAAAAATCATCAAAATAGGACTTCTTTGTAAATAATTTTCTCTCTGCAAAAAATAAACGCTTGATCATCCAATAACACAATCCACGCTTAGACTTCAAACTCTTAATTTTTTTCTTTTTAAAGACGATATTTTCCAGACTTTAAATTCAGAGGATAACACTGAGTAATTGCCCTCGTTTGCCACCTGCCAGCCCTATTTCATACACCCAGTAGGTACGAAGTTACGAACTACGAGGCGTACCATGTAAGGGCTGTCAGACCCTCACCACATAAGGCAATCTGAGAAAAAACAACCACTGTCATTGCCGCAGCCTCGCCGCCGCAGTTTTCGCCGTCTGATAAGGTGTGAGCTATTTTCGACCGCATCTTTGGTCGGTCAGAATGTCCAATTTGGCAGAGCTATTTTTTTGGGGCGACTTACCTACATTGACCTAATTTCGAAACATCAAAGAAACGCTTAATCATTTGCATTACGTTAATTTTATTACAATTACTGTCTATCAAATTTTAGTGGACTAGCTTCTTCTTCATAAGTGTCACTCACGAAAGGATTTTAAGTGCGCCTCAAAGAGGCTCCTCTATAAAAGTATGACTAATATGAACACCTAAGCTTTGCACACATCTAAACATTCTACGGTGGCTATCAGTGAAATGCTGTCAAATATAGCTATCATATAGTGTTACACTGATCGCCACCGCAGCACGCTTAGATGTGCGTAAGGCTTTACTCACGTCTATCAAAAATCATCCTATTGGCCTTTTAGGAAGCCCCATTTTCTGAGGCTTAAACTACTAATGGAAACCGACGGTTACTAAACGATTTCGTCGTGGGTTCCACTCTCATTCGGTAGGTTTGTTCATCAGTTTATAATTTGAACACGTATTAAAATCATGTAGAATAAAGAATTTTGTCAGAAACTTCAAAATTAAAAAGTGCCTAAAACAAAAACACTCGAAAACGCTACCTTCAAATAACAATTACACAACACACCCAAAATGTAATCAAATCACACTCTATAAACAAATGAGGGTGAAACTAGTACCAATGATTGGAAAGCCGGTGACAGCGCACCCATTTCGTAATTCTATTCACATGGAAGGTTTCTCGGTATTGGGGACAAATTGGATGTAGGCCCTCGCTTTATTTCAAAGGACGAATAACGAATCAAATCAAAAGCTCGAATAGGCAAGAGATTTTTCAATTTTACTGACAGCAAATATTACCTGAGGATGTGACTTTTCTTCTTCTTCTTAATTAGATGGCATCTGTTCATTCGGTCAATTTTGCCAATGACAAAATGAGGATTATTACATAAATAAAATTGTTTTAATCAAGTCTGTTAATATCCAAAAAGGTTCATAGCAAAGGTCATTAGGAAATAATGCGTCAAACAATAAAAAAACACTGGTTGTCAATGTTGTCATGCCACCGATAATCACGTAGAATGGTTTTGTTTTCACAAGAGATGACGCCATCTCTCAATGATATTCTACGGACGTTTCCGAGCATAAGGATCCAGGCATTATTGCTTTTGGACTCTCCCCAAAAATACCGCTCTATAAATAGAGTTAAAAGGTAGACTGTACGAGTGGTTATTAGTTTCATTTTAATGATCACGAGCGATACAGTACCCTAACAAGCTTAGAGGGATTCCTTTAAACTTCATCTCTTTATAGTGCTTATAACAGGATATTAAGTGCTGATTTTTCCATTTACGAAATAACACTTTTCGTCGAATAAAAAAAATCTGTCCTTGTTATTGACAAGTCTAAGCCAGAGGTTTTCTACTTTTATCTGATGGGTATTTTTTTATGTATAGGTGGAATAATTATAGCCCTTAAGTTAATTAACTTTGTACAGCACCTTATTCTGCAAATGTAGTTATTAAACTTCTTAAACGTTTCGAATGAAATCATTTATTTCGCTCGTTATCTTGTGAAAAATTACTGCTTTTCGACAGTAATTGCAGGAATCGCAGATTACTTATGAATTGTCTGAAGTTTTGGAGGTTACTGTGCAAAACTTTCGTAAAAATTAATCAGAATTTTACATATTATTTTCTCTTCTCTATTAAAAAAATCTACTTCCAATCCCACCAAATATTTTTTTTTCGTAATCTTGTAGCAAAAATATTTAACTGAATTCAGTTCAGATACCAAGTTATCAAGCGAAATTAAGTTCAGTTTATCTTTTCAATTGGATGTCACATTAAATCTAAATTACTTGTTAATCGCGCGATCGTAAATCACTATAGACCACACAAAACCCATGCTTAGTTTTTTTTACCCCCACACATTTAAATCTATGATGTCACATGAACTTGAAGTCGCCACTATATGAATCACATGTTAATAATTTTCTGGCCCTGGCTGTGTTATTATATATTTTTTGTCAAAAAAACATAAAAATGACCAATAATCATCAAAAACAACAAGAATCAATAATATTATTTAATAGGAGTACCTATTAAATAATATTATTGATTCTATCCCAAACAAATTATTTCATTATTCTTAAAAGTATTTAAGAATAATGAAATAATTTGTTTGGGATATAAATATATATAATGTTTAGTGTCTATAACAGCGCTGCCTCGTGACCTTTTTGGAGGCGAAGCAGCATTTATGCTGAGTGAGGACCATTTTGGCTCATAAACAATTACTTACCTAATTGGATAATGTCGTCACCCTTTTAAGCATTAGAACTAGGATTATGTGGTACTTATTTATTTCTATGTGTTTTTGTATGTCTTCTATGTTTTCTTTTTCTCTTATGATTTCTTGTGTAGCCTTCATGTATACCTTTACTCAATGTTCTTCTCTTTCTGTTGTTTCATTTTGTTTATAAACTGTGTTTTTTGAGCCAAATAAAAAGTTATCTATCCATCTATCTATCACAAGGATCTCTTTATAACGCCTTAAAGCTAAATGAGTCTAGGTTCCAGTTCCACGCGACCAAGCCTAGAAAAACAAGCAACAAACTACGGCTTGGTTCCTATTGTTTTTTTAACAGGACACAGTACCGTTTGAAAATTTGTATGAGGTAAATTACAGTTACAGGTTTTTTATCAGTATTAACTTTATTCAATTCTGAGCTCTAATGCATATTAAAAAAGATGAAGGTTAACATACGGTACTTTAAAAAGTGCTTGTATGCGAGATTGGTTCATAAATCATTCATTAGAGTTAGACCAACAGTCGATCACTGTGTAGGTTTAGATGACCTCATTGGTGTGCTGTTTGAAGTTTTAAAAGTTTACTTTTATTTATAGGTAGGTACGTTATTATAAAGAAATTCGATTGTTAATAATATCTAGTAAAAAAAAAACCGGATTTGCCAAACTACTTCCGAAAACATAAATACGAATTCTAGTAATGTAATAATCTTTACGTATATAATAAAATAAGTACCTATATTACTTTATTTATTTGTAACTTAAATGTGACTTTAACCTTACATCCTGTACGGCACCATATTTGGCAAAAATTAATTCAAATGATTTATTTTAACATTTTATCCAAAAACGAATAGCCAAACACGCCTTTTCTATTTTCCGCGGTGATAAAGTTTTTGAATCATCTGCGTGGGCAAAAACAAGTTGGAACAACACTGTATGGTGTACGGGTTTTACGGTAATAATTTACCGGCCGGTAATAAATTATGTGTCACTAGTTTCTTCTTGGCCACTTCTGTTTCAGATAGAACAAAACAGACATAGACGCAGAACTAGACCATACTCTTGTTTACTATAATCAAATGCTTCGTAAAGATACAGCTCAAAATAATAGGTCTCCCGATAGCTTTCTAATAGGAAGAATGTTCTTGAAACTTCTTCTTTCGTTCTACCGTCGGTCCATCAAATAGCTGGTGTCCTTCATCGTCTGGTGATTTAAGTTGATATAAAAAACCCCACGTTATACGTAAAAATAATCAGACATTACATAGTACAACCAAATTCAACTAAAAAACAATAGTTCTCTCTGTAACTGTAAAACTACACTGGCTTACACTCGCGACGTTAACTAAATAAACATTTGAAAAAAGAAGGTTCAAATACGTCATAGCATTGGCTGGGCAAAGACTCAATGCATAAAAATTTTGATTTCTCATTTGTATGGACGTGACATTCGTGGGGCTAACCCAATTTTTTGATGGTGGATGGTGGAATAACTACTAGATTATCTGATAAATAGAAAAAAGAGAGGATAGAGGTTACCAGGAGCCTCATAGAGAGGTACCAGTCCCTCGAATGCAAGCTGTCTGTTTAGTTTCATCTCGTTCGATTCAGAGATATGAAGACGCACTTTCGCATATTTGGTATTGACATAAATTATGAATGCAGTTATGCAATTTGTGAAAAACAGCTACATTACAAAATGTATGCAAATCGTCGCCGGAACAATAGTGAATTTATATTCATCATTTATGTTTACATTCAGAGATTAAATCAGCCCATTTGCTTGATTTATGGCGTCAAAAGACTTAACTGCTTGTTTTTTTTTTATTCCAGACACTGAAATGGTTTTAGCTAGGCCGGTGTTATGCGCGCCTTCGCACATTTAGATAACTTGCGATGGCGATCCGTTTCAGCATAGTTTTGTATGCTTAAACTGATTGCCATCGCAGATCGCCAAAAACACCACTTAGAACAAAATAAAATTCCATGTTTTTTTAGTTTTATGTTCTGATAAGGTAAAATATGTAAAAATCATGTCGACGAATACTTACTTATTTAATTATTTTTTATTCGTTTTGATCTTTAATCCTATTTAAATCAAAATAACTCTTAAGTTAAACGTAAATAATTTATATTCGATAAAATATTGTAACTTTCACATCATTATAATAATATAATAACCAATAAAAATAATAGTAGGTAGGTATTTCTAAATATAGAAAACAAGTTTAATATTCAATTCAATTTAGGTATTTTGAATTATGTCGAAGATTAATGTTAAATGAAATTAATATCGCAGATACTAAAATAAATAATTTAATTAGTTCGAAAGTACCAAATTTTAATTAAGTGTGATTGAATCAAACCTATACCTATACCAAATTTAGTTAGGTATGGTAAACATAAAATTTCCATCAATTATGCCTACTTATTCTACTTAAAATGATTTCAAATTTTCTCAAGTTGATTTCTTTGTAATGAACCTACCTTCATCACGTCATTCACGTCTCACTAAGTTGGAGTGGCACCACACACACTGGAACTTCACTGCTATTATTATTTTTGTTTGTCAAAGGATCATAAAAAACGGTAGGAACCAAACCGCAGTTCGTTGCCTGTTCTTCTAGGTTTGGTCGCGTGGAACTGGCACATAGACATACATAGCTTTAGGACGTTTCAAAGTGATCCTTGTTATACCATTGAATAAAGAAGATTTTGATGTTTTTCTAAATTTGAAAATAAATGAATTTTTTTATCTTCCGAATCCCAACACTCAATCCATCATTTTCTTAGAATTATTAACATCTGTTTCAAATAAGTATAAGTACACATTTCTTCTTAGCTTTATCAAAGATCTAAATTAATGGTCGAGATGGTCTTGAGACCGTCATATTGGACCTAGAGTCGGCATTGACTCTGCCTACGATATCCTACATTCCTACTTTATAAATATTAAACAAATCCTACTGTGTTAGGAAGTTTGGTCGTTACATGATCAAAATAACTGCTTATAGTTCGTTTTTAGGGTTCCGTAGCCAAATGGCAAAAACGGAACCCTTATAGATTCGTCATGTCTGTCTGTCTGTCCGACCGTGTCACAGCCATTTTTCTCCGAAACCATAAGAGCTAGACTGATGAAACTTGGTGAGTAGATGTATTCTGTAAACCGCATTAAGGTTTTTACACAAAAATAGAAAAAAAACTATAAATTTTGGGGGTCTCCTTATACTTGAAACTGAAACTCAAAAATGTTTTTTCATCGAACCCATACGTGTTGGGTATCTATGAGTAGGTCTTCAAAAATGATGTTGAGGTTTCTAATATTGTTTTTTTCTAAACTGAATAGTTTGCGCGAGAGACACTTCCAAAGTGGAAAAAAGTTGGTCCCCCCCCTCTAACTTCTAAAATAAGAGAATGATAAATCCAAAAAAAAAATATGTTGTACATTACTATGCAAACTTCAAACGATATTTGGTTTGAACGAGATCTAGTCAGTTGTTTTTTTTTATTCGTCATTAATCGTAAACCGCAATTTACCTTTCGACGAACTACAAAAACCTTTATATTATGTTAATTGATGCTACGGAACCCTTCATGGGTGAGTCCGACTCGCACTTGGCTGCTTTTTTTTTTAAATAATGTTATAATCACGTAAATACACGTCATGTAAAAAAAACAGTTTTGGAGAAATACCTACTACTTCATATTTTGCTATTTAAAAGTTGTTGAGAACAGTAGAGGAAAGATGGTTGGCCATATTGTACGACATGACAGCTTTATCAGAAATATCATTGAAGGAAAGGCAGAAGGAAAGAGAGGAAGGGGAAGGCCAAAGATATGCTATACATGAGCCAAATAAAAGCGAAGACCGCCATCATGTTGCATAAGGAAGTCAAGGTTGCCCTCAAAAGAAATACCTGGCACAAATGCATACGTTACGCCGACAAGAGCATTGCTTTTAAATAAGAAGATTAGGAAATCACTGAGTAGAGTTATCATCATTATATCCAACCTGAAATTACCTGAATTTTTACATATTAATCCCCATCTTATTATAAAAACTATAGTCAGCTATCAAAACTAAAAACACGAAACCGCTATAAAAGCTGCAATCAATGACCAAACCAACCAGCAGGCATAAGCTAGTGCTTACCTACAAATCTAGGTCCGCCTATGGCATTCTAAGTTGAATGTAGGCAATAAAGCTAAATGTAGTCGTTTACGATAGCGATTCAATTCGTTGCCCATAGTGGGGACATTTATCTATTCTGTGGGTGTTATAATGTCGGTTTATTTATAAACAACACATAATGTTAAACCAAAGACGATGAAACTAGGTTATGACGAAATCAACACATTACGAAATTCGCTAAGATTTATAGTAGGTTAGAAAATAAATATTTGAATATCGCTAAATACCTACTAAGTATCTGTTTATCAATATAATATTTTTTTACAAAAATAAAGAACCATGAATCACAAAATAAAACTACCTTCAAAAATAAATTATTTATTAGTTCAAAATTAAATTAATTTTATGGACGATTCACACATTGCGATATAATTACTAGATAGATGGATAAAGCCTTTTATTGTACAAAATATAAACGTCTTAAACAAATATTAGCAAAAAATGAAATATCAAAAAAGTATGTTATTTGCTTGTTGAATATTGGATTAAAATGGACGTGACTCTAAGCAAAACACCTGCATCATCAGACCATCAACCCACGTCATACAATATATTGAAGAAAAGGCAACCTACTATATAATAATAACAAACCATACGATGACACAATACGATTTTCTTATCACAAACCTTATCTTTTTTATTCCAATTCTACTTGTAATGACTTCCTCATGGCAAGATTTATCCCATCGGTATATCTTCATTTGTTATCGCACACGATCAATTAGGCACAATCGACAACAGCCTGCAAGCCTACCTACGCTCCCTCCCTCGCAATTTTGAACTTGTCTTCAGTACCGCGACGTGAGCCGCTAAGCCTGCGCGTGCCATCCGTCAAAAAAAAAACAAACGTCAACCTTACCGCGCTTTTTGTTTAATAAAGTTTTTTTTTATCAAAATGTCGACAGACGTGTTGAGTGAAAACCTAAAGTCCCGTCTACACCTGACTACAAAAACAGTCGGACAGGATAGAATACGAAGGGCGCGGGAAAATAACGAGGATGTCGCGATTTTGTCTATGTTCCTGCCGAATGCGACGGCTGAGAGGGAGAACAAGAAGTTCTGTTGTGCTTTACGGGACAGCTGTATGCTGGGAGATCCGAAAAAAACTGTAGCAGGTGGATTATTTTTTACGTTACCTTCTTGCTTTGCTTGACGCGCCCGGATTAGCCGGTCCAGCTTTTTGGGTTGAAACAAACATCCTAGCGTTTGGATATGAATATTTCTTGGTTTTAATTTTAAGGATAGATCTGTCTCACAGAATTAATAATGGAACTATCATTGGTACCTGACAACATAAAAAAATAGTCGAAAAAATAACAAACCTCAATCAATGATACAAAACGCTAAGCGTAAACCACAGAATACAGATCGTATTTCTTTGTATTGTGGTGTAAACTGTGCGTAAGTATCTGAAACTTGTCCAACAAGAATTTTTCACGTAAAATCTTTTTCGAATTGATTATCTCCTGATTTGAAAGTTGGCCTAGTCAAGGAATTTAGAAAAATCCTGTTATTCGGAATTATAATGGCACTAATGTGTATTTTATCATATTTTGAGCTGTTAAATTGAATATAGCATTTTGGTTTTCCTTATAAAAATTAAAGCACTTTCTAAAAACTGGTCAATTGTGAGTCTAGTTTTGATTATTAATGAAGGCAAAAACATAAAAATAATAAACGTGGTGGGGAACGTCCTATACCTACACTTCGTCTTTCCGATGGACCGTTGATATTGTGGAGGTAATGGAGAAAGTCTCAAAATATTTTCTTGTAGATGTTTATATCAAAACTTTAGCTTCAGCTCAAGCTTCAGATTATAAAAAAACCGATTTGGAAGTCCAAATCGTAAATTGGACTAAAGTTATTAGGTAGTCAATTTACCAAGTCATCGCTTTTAAATTCAAAGTAGTATGGTGCAGTTAGTACAAGTTCAAAACTCTATTAACCTTTTGGGCAAAATTAATGTTTGCGATCATTCATTCGCTTCAAACTAATTGAATGAGTAACGCTGACGCCGTTATTTCATTCAATTGCCATTGATCAAATTGAAGACGTTAATAAAGGCAATCAATTTGTTAATAATTGTCTAATAACGGTTAATAAAATATAAGTTTGCAGGTATGTTAATTATTGTGTGTGGGTAGATATAATTATGTGTGTAGATAGATAGATAGATAGATAGATAACACTTTATTGTACACAAGGATACATAACAAGTAACAGCGTATAATAATAATAAAGTACAATGGGCGGCCTTATCGCTGAAAGCGATTTCTTCCAGGCAACCTTAGGATGGAAAGTAGTGAAGACGCAGAAACGGACGGCGGTGCACGAAGCGTGGTAAAATATCAAATACACAAGTTAAAAACTACAGCATAATATACCTATACAAAATAAACTATCCTAATACTTAAATAAAATAAAATAAAATAAACTAATACATAATACACACCTAAAAACTAAATGCTACGAGCTACAGGAAATAAACTACTCACAAAAGAACTGAAGAGATAATATATTACAGAACCGGGGGATCCTTACTATAAAACTGTTTCAGCTGAGACTTAAATGAATTCAGCGAGGATGCCTTTCTTATGTCCACTGGTAAAGAGTTCCACAGTAGCACAGCCTTGACAGTGAAAGATTTGTGATAAAAGGAACTGCTGTGCACCGTGTGTGTGTGTGTGTACCTCTATGAAAAAAAAAAAATTGTAGTAAGCATCTGTACCTACCACAGATCAGCTAAGAATGTATTTCTCAGATGGTCATGGAGTCAACGTCGTAAAAATAACGCGTGAAATCTCGAATACCTTTGTTATTTTTCCATAAAGGTAATATTAACTTGCAATATTTGGTTTTACAATAAGACTGATTTCTGTTATTTACGTGATCTAATTCTAAAGTATTTGAAAGTTACAACATCGGTATAGGGACTTGAGTAGTAAAAAGTGTTATGCAAAAAAAGTCTTAATAAAAAAGATCAACAAATTATAAAATGGAAATTAGAAGCTAAACTTTTAAACGCAACATGCAATTCGCTTCGAAAGCATTGACCTAACCTTTATCTATAAACGTTTATATTTAAACTACAAAGCAATAAAAGAAGGCGATAAAATTGATTGAATCGTTTAACATTTAAAATAGATTTGAATGATCGAGATCGAGATATGCGTGCGCTGTACAAAAGGGTTAAAATTTTGAATGTAATAATTATTGAGGAACAGCAAATCCATGGTGTGTGCGTTAGTTTTATCCTGTTCTTGTTATTGTTTTGGGATAAAAAGTAGCCTATATGAAAATGAATAAAAGGTAAATAGTACCCTACAATTGTACATGTATACTGAAGTTCTTAGTATCTGGTTGTAATTTTTATTTTCCCTGGGTGTTTCGTGGCGGGTGGCAACCAGGCAAATATCGAAATCGGATAGCTGCTTCTTCAGTTTTTAACGCAGGCATAAATATAAGAGCTTTATGGTAAGCTATGCCCGTTTTCTATTGTCCATTGAAAGATTTTTTATTTTATATGCTATCACTTTGTGTTTCTACCGATATTCGTAGCAATAAAGCTTCAGTAGGTACTTTTTAGGGTTCCGTAGCCAAATGGCAAAAACGGAACCCTTATAGATTCGTCATGTCTGTCTGTCTGTCTGTCTGTCTGTCTGTCTGTCTGTCTGTCCGTCCGTATGTCACAGCCATTTTTCTCCAAAACCGTAAGAGCTAGACTGATGAAACTTGGCGAGTAGATGTATTCTGTGAACCGCATTAAGTTTTTTACATAAAAATAAAAAAAAAACTATAAATTTCGGGGGTCCCCATACTTGAAACTGAAACTCAAAAAAATTTTTTTCATCAAACCCATACGTGTGTGGTATCTATGAATAGGTCTTCAAAAATGATGTTGAGGTTTCTAATATCGTTTTTTTCTAAACTGAATAGTTTGCGCGAGAGATACTTCCAAAGTGGAAAAAAGTTGGTCCCCCCCCCTCTAACTTCTAAAGTAAGAGAATGATAAAACTAAAAAAAATATATGTTGTACATTACTATGCAAACTTCCAACGATATTTGGTTTCAACGAGATCTAGTCAGTAGTTTTTTTTTTATACGTCATAAACCGTAAACCGCAATTTACCTTTCGACGAACTACAAGAACCTTATTATGTTACATCAAGTAACATAATATAAAGGTTTTTGTAGTTCGTCGTGCTACGGAACCCTTCATGGGCGAGTCCGACTCGCACTTGGCTGCTTTTTTACTTTTAGTTTCCAAAATAGACCATTCTACCATATGGAAAAAGGCATGTCTATTTTCAACTAAACGCTTAAAATATATGTAGCCATTCAGAAAGTAGCACATCAAGCCTCTCAGCTCAGTAGGTAGTAACTCTGCCTTCAGCACCGTAGATCGAGTTCGATCCCCACCGAGAACATATATTTGTGTCGTGAACACAGATGTATGTTCTCTGTCCGGGTATGCATTGTATTCTAAGCATGTATTTACAAAAATATTATAAGTAGGTATATCAGCTATCTGGTTCCCATTACAAGCTCTGCTTAATTTGTCGTGTGGCTTGTCCACAATATTCATTTTGTTTATTAAACTCTATTTAGGGTTAAGCTCGCCTCTGTACATGTCCGCTTTTTAATGTTTATCTATCATCTGTATGTGTGTACAATAAAGAATAAAGAATAAAGAATTTATTATTTTAATAAATGTTAATTGAATGAGCCGATTATGAATGTCAAGTTATAACTGATTACACAAGTGGGTTCACTCACACGCGGTGGCCTACTACAGTCGTGGGTTCTATTGACGTATTTTCGATTGAAAACAGATGGTTGATGTTTAATTAACTTTATACAAATATAAATATTTATTCCATAAGTGACTGACGAGGTAAAAAAATATCGATTCACGAGTTAGTAATTGAAAATTATTATAACGAATAAAATATGTTGTACAATAAATATAGTTAGGTTTAACATAATGAAACAATAAAAAATATCATAATAATAAGTATCAAAATCACATTAAATAAGTAAAGTAGACTATTAGGCTATTCCACATATCAATTTAGTAGCTTGTAGGTATTAAGAGGAAGGCCAAGAATAAGTTACATGAGCCAGATAAAAGACAAAGTCGCTGTCATTTCGTGTAAGGAAGTCAAGGAGGCCGCATTCGAAAGACTTAATTGGAGAAAACTGCATCAAAACCCCGACAAGAGCTAAGCTCTTAAATTTAAAAAGAAGAAGGTATTTAGGTTCCTATAAGATAAGTACATAATTATTATTAAACTCAGCTACGAAATTCACCAATTATAAAAAGTTTAGCGTAGAGAAAGTTACGTGAACTATAATTACTTTATTAATAATTATAAGTTTAAAAAACTTGAGAAACCGACTTCATTGCCAAACGGCTAAACCGATTTTAATGAAATTTGTTTGGGACAATCTGGACATAAGAATAACCTTCCAAATAAAAAAATAATTTTCTAAATCGGTTCATAAATGACGGAGGCATGCAGTTGCAAACATTAAAAAAATTATTTAAAAAAAAATGGCAACACCGATTTTAATAAAATTAAAATAGGACCAATCTGGAAGCAGTACCTTTCAGATAAAAAAATTTTTTTTCAAATCGGCTCACAAATGACGAAGTTATGCGGTAACAAACATTAAAAAAAAAAAAAAAAAAACAACCGAATTGAGAACCTCCTCCTTTTTGATTGGAAGTCGGTTAAAAATCATTTTGTCTACCCACTCAATGTTGTGACTTATGCATTCATCAAATAATAAGTCGCCAATATTTAATGCGGTTTCTATTTTTCTTGTTGTACCGGTAGGTACCGTTATTAATTCTTGTATCAAAAAATCTATAGTTTTGTATGTTAATTATAGCGAGATAAGATTAGGTTTGAACTGATTTAGATACATACCTCAATATGAACCTACTATATAAGCGAAACAATCATATGAAATCTAAAATATATTTGATTCAGATCTTGTTTCTATAGTACGAGCTCTGCTTAGTTTGGGGCTAGATAGTGTTATGCGGATTGTCCGCATTACTATTATTTATTATAGTTAAAATAAATAAATAATTGTTTATTTCGGACCTCATAAATCCATAGTACGAAAAATTATTTTAAAAACATTTAACACTGTTTGCAAGTGATGTGGACGATCAAAGGGAGAAATAAATTCCTCCATAATATCGTCCTCAGCACAAGGCACAGCTTTTTAAAAATAATAACAAAATGTTTTTATTACGATATCAATAACTATTTATGGATCATTTTATTCATAAATCGTTGGATTTGATCGCCTTCAAGTTTAACAGTCTACTTTCATTCAACCTTAGCATAAATCATTAAAATATTTTAATACCACAGTTCAAGGAAAAGTTGAACATCAATTTAATAAATTGTAATCAAAAACCTTAATATACAAATAAGTATATAATACAAAAAATAAATAATTCAGTGACTTCGGATACAATCAAACAATTATTTCGAGTGAGAAATAAAAATAAAAATTCAAACAAAGCCATGGGATATAGGTAACTAACATCAAAATTTAATTTCACTTGATGCCAGACGCTCAATTAATTTAAGAACAGCCATTTCTATTCAATCATTTTCTGCGCATTAAAATTACGTCACTTCTATAAAGACAAGGCACCCTTTACCTTCAACGAACATAGTATAGGAAATAGCAGTCTATCATCTCCGTATAGGGAGAGCGCACCAGATGTCGGCGCGTCCACCTTGACCCTGCTTCATCAGCATCGCATCAATCAATGATGGTGGAATGAGCAAGTGTTTTTGTGAGACTCAGGCTCTGTACGGAATATGGACCTCGGAGGCTGATTTATGACGTAGGCGTGTGTACAACGGTCCGTCTATTAATATAAATATTGCCTACATAAAACTGAGTAGGTAGGTACCCAAGTAGTTCTAGATCTGTAAGTTTTAACTATTATTTCGATGAACAGTAGCCGAAGTCGGAGTTTTGCTATCACATTTTGTCTGCCAAATGTTGTTTTCGTGTGAGCACGTGTCACTCTCTTTAACTACGTAACTTTTTTTTGCTGTCTCATCTTTTCTCCATACAATAGAGAGAGACAAATAGGCATAACGAAAACAACATTTTGGTTGACGAAATGTTGTAAATGTACTGGGACTTCGGGTACTGACGGTGTCATTTTCGTTCCTCATAAATAATATGGTATAGGTCTTATTTTTTTTAAATAAATCTCGAAACGGGTGCTAACGGTAACCATAATTGTGTAGGTTCGGCATAGCATCGGAATTAGTAGGTAATAACCGATTATTCCATTCGCTAGGCGTAATCGATTTGAGCAAAATGTTTAAACTTCCACGCTTGTAATGCAAACACGTGTTGTAACATGTGATCGATAACGGAAACTGCTTCTTTCAATGTTAAGAAAATAGTACCTTCCTAGGTATTTCAACAAGCAAAGAATTTTCCTGATCTAAAATTTAAAAGCATGTGTGATATTGGTTCTTGTTTTGGCAACACCGACCAAACTGAACTACGAAGCCTATTGATAAGTAAATGAATTTAAAAACTTTACGATATAAAATAAACATTACATTCAACTTTAGATAGGAGAACTCTCAGAACTCATTCTTACTTTCATAACTCCAACACATATACACACATACACATACATAAACATACACACAATTGTAAGGTCTCCTGAACCGTTTTTTTAGTACTTACCTAGTTAGTTTTAAATATTAGTTGTTTTTTCTGTCATTATGTAATTGTGTATATTATGTTCTTGAATGATTGTGTACCTACTGTTGAGGATATGGGAGTCTTTATCCATGGCGGAAGGTCCTGGAGACTTGTATTACAGGCTATCTAAGCATATCTCAAGCTCCAGTCTCTTGCAAAGTGGGTGGACACATCTCATCTAATTACTCTTCCTATTGCATCTTCACCATACATTGTGTTCGCTACCTACTTTGTGAAAGAAAAATAAATGCTTTTATTATTATTATTATTTAGATAGCAAACAAATTCCAATTTCATTAGCCTTATTACAAAAATAATCGAAATGACATCGGTAGTAGTAAAGTTGTTTTGTTTTCCAGCATAGACCCTCAAAGCAGAACAAGTAATTATGAATATCATTAGTAACTATTTGTTTTCTAGAGCAAATATTGTATGAGCTTAAAATCTTAAATTGTCCATTTGTATGTCAAACACATTACATCACCACTTATTTTGTTTACCTAGCTATAGAATACTACATAATGCCAAACGCTTAACCATTGAGATTTCTTGACCTTGAAAATGTAAATTTGTTTTGCAATTATAAGGTAGGTATACCTAGATGTAAGGAACTAGGTAATATTTAAACTAGCTGGCAAGGTATTTATTTACTTTTATAGGAATAACAGATTGTTTTTTTTTTGTTTCACTCAGTATAAGTAGGCCAAATCAAATAAACCTCGATTTATTTTAAAGTCGTATGTCATATGTTATTGACAACAGTCATAAATAATAATACTTACGTAAAATTTTAGACTTAGGTTTATGTTATTTTTTCTTAGACTCACCGCTTCAATATTGTTTGCGATATATTCTGTTCATTAACCAATTTGAATTTACATTATGTGTGCAAAATAGTTAAGGTAGGTAGCTTAGTAGATAAAAATTAGTTAGGTAGGAACGTTTTGTTCCTAAGTTATAAAGACGATACTTCGTAGCATCAATGCTGATACCTTTATCAAAACCAAGTAAAAAAACAACAGGACCACCAACAGTTCTAAAACGTAACTTACCAAATGCTTAACAAAACCACCAACACAACCTCATCTTAACAATTCAAATTGCACCATTTCAATCCAAATTCAGCAATACCTTCATAAACCTACAAATAGCCAATATTTGTGTGGCCCACGCGTCTGACATCACTGCCACAGATAAAGGCCGAATTCACAAAGAAAACTTGTCTTACTTACCTTATTTACTATGTTGTTACTGTAATGATCTCCATACCTATGACAAGCATCGATTTTCGAACGAATCATTATTTTGAACATCGAACTGAAAAAAAAGGTAGCTAGGTAACATTGAAGTAAAAGGTGCTGAAACAAACACTCACTACACCAGTAGATTGGTATAATAAATAAAAAAAGCCCATTTATTTTCCTTACCGACTAATGTTTTAAATACGAAAATAATGCTATTAATGATATTACTGGTATATGTACCTATCTCTTTGGGTAATATAGGCCTCCTCCAGTTAATGCCATTCTTCTCTGTCCACGGCCATTGGTTTATTAAACACAGATTGGTTTAATAAATACCTTAAATATCAATAAAATAAAATATCAAACATTTAAAAATCGAACATTAAAGTTGCAAAGAGAGAGTCAAAAGTTTGCCTGTTCCTAAATTCCGATCGGAATATTTAAGTATACCTGCTTTTCACGCAAATATGTCGAAACTCCAATAGCATACAAACATGGCCTTGTATCGGTTTATGATGCGCTAATACCTGCATACTGTGATGCCACAAACTTGCAAGATTATGGAGATTTGTGTTGTTATGACATTAATTAGAATGTGCATGCGAAATGGTATGGCGTAAGGTTGAGGCCCTCACCCACGCTTAACCTCTGAAGTACGGGTAAAGCGCGTAAGCTTGTGGCCCTTACCTGCGCAACAATAGATAGGGCGGACCTGGCGACCCGATTATTCATGATTATGATTACACTGTGTAGCTAAAAATGTTGAATGCTTCGAAACTGAAAAAAATTGTGCCTTAACTTTTCCGGGTTGAAAACTTTATCACGACCGCTGTTACCGCATAAATACCTACCAAAACGAAAATATAAACTTATATAAAAATACCCCGTTTCACATAAGTTACAAGTCTGCCACATGCTTTAATGGACAATACTGTTTACTAAAACACATACATGTATGTACACATGTTTAATTTCGTTGGCCTTGTTGGCCTAATTAAATTAAATAGCTACCTACTTATTGAAAGTCTTTCTATTAATAGACATTAAGCCCACCACATAAGGCAAGGTACTACTTTCCCGGCACAGTGGCCTTAATCACAGCTGTGTTAATAAACGTCAAAGTAGTAAGGTACCCACGCGCAATATGAATGAAAGCTCACTTATTAGTATAGTGTTAATAATATATATATTATATTATTATATAGGTATTAGTAACTACCGCTTACCCTAGATACATTAACTGTTTACCCTAGATACATTAACTGTTACCTGTACCCCTAGTCTGAGTTTTACTTGATCAGTTTGAACAATTTGTTTCGCCTACGTGTCTCTCTCAAAGGCTAGCTGGTAGATAATGCTATCTAGCATTAAGTTCGCCTGTGTACAGTAATTTTTAATTTTGTGCAATAAAGAATTTTCTATCTATCTATCTATCTATCTCTCTTTGGAAAGATGATGGGACAATAACTCGTTTCGATTGTTTCTACGTAACGTATTGTTGCTGTGTATTGTGCTAGTGCCAGTAAATGTTTTTTTACAATAAAATCAAAGGCGTTATCTTCTTCAGAGCAATTATCCATCGCTACATAAAAAAAGTAATAATCGAAATATTTATCTGCTATAGTGTGTATGGGCCTTAACAATTTCCCAGTGAAAAAAAGTGGATTCGTTTTAACTGGGTGTACAATAAATGGCCGTACACCCGCTTGTTCCACAGCTAGATAAATAAAAAAAAATCCCCAACTCACCGTAAAATCTATCCATTGTTATACCCGAAGTTATTTTATCTAAGTTGTGGTAAAAGTTAGGGTTCATTAGTTTTTGTACAACAAGCACGCTATGGTACATTTCATTAGGTATATTAACAGATAAATTTGTAAGTACTTATGTAAATTACTATAGTTATGGCTGTCAACCTTCATTTTCTTTGCATGAACTGGGTTTTTGTTTAGGATATACTGTTGCATACTTAGTTGTATAGGTAAGTAGGTGTCTGATAGAAAAAATAATGAAAATACATTTATTTGACATACTTACATAGATGTAGACGTACTAGTACGTATAGGTGCATAGGTGTACTAATATAATTTACCAACGGACAATATTTACTTTTACAAAATAAACGTCTAATCATCTCATTATTTCATGTATTTTACATTACTTTAAGTATCAACATCTTAATCGGTAGATTAGTCATACTGAAGAATCACAAAAAACTGCGCAAATTACATCGTTCTTAGAATTTTGTTACAAAAAAAATACATCCAAATGTCAAATCATTGAAGTTGGTTGTGTGATTGTGTGTCGAGGGTTTTAATGATTTCAAGCAACTGTCATTCTGAATCAACTCCTGTAGAGGTGACAGTTATATGGGTTCTGCAGCTATTTTTGTTCCAACCGTAATTCCGAGATCCCTTGCGACCATGTCCAGTTAGAAGCGAAGCGGGCCGCGCACAATGGCGAATAAGTATAATACCACTCCAACACAATAGATACGGGCCCGTGTGGGATGTGTACGTATGATTTATTCACAACTTTATTAGCGCGCTTTGCATGGAACAAGCATTTTGTTTCACGGACGTATCGATTGTGGGCGTTGTAGTAGGCACTAACTGTACCTATACCTATAGGTACCTTGATTTATGTTATGTAGAAATTGAACCACCGGATTTTTTATACCTAAGTAGTTTTAATTTGCTTCAGGGAAATGAATTTATTTAATTCTTTATTGCACCAAAAATAACTTACAATAGGAGAGCTTAATGCTGGACAGCGTTTTCTACCAGCCAACATGACAGGTGAAAAACAAAGAGGTTGGTGTTCATAAAATGAAGTAGAAAACCTACTCGCTATAAACTATATTCTACAACCTACAAAAAAAGAATGAATTAATGAATGCGTAAGGAAAACATATAATAGAAAACTCAGTAAAGTTATTATTTACCTACTGAGCTTACCTAGAATAGTCGTGCAAACTGCACTGTTTCCTATTACATAGTTCATAGACCCGGCCGAGACGAAAAGCTAGTCAGCCAGTCACGATACCCCGTATGACATGCGATCTTTAGCAACAAATATGAAATATCTACCGGGACATTTTGTTTCAACTTTAACTTATCTCTAAATATTTTGATATCATCATCATCATCATCAGCCTGAAGAAATCCACTGCTGGACATAGGCCTCCCTTACACATTTCCAGGAAGAACGATTCGGAGCCCTTTCCATCCACCGACTTCCTGCGATCTTAACAATGTCGTCAGTCCATCTGGTGGGTGGGCGCCCTACTTTTCGTTTTCCGGTTCGTGGTCGCCCTTCGAGAACCTTTATTCCCCAACGGTTGTCTGTTCTTCGAGCTATATGACCTATATATTTTTTTTATATTTTATGAGCAATATATTTTGATATAGGTGGGTGTTACTAACATTTGTTGGATCAACATACAAAAACTGCTCTAAAGCATGCGACAAATCGGTGGATAAGTCCGATTTTTTTATAGTTTTCAATTTTTTTGTCATTGCGGTATAAATTTAAAAGCCTTTAAGCAAAAGCAAACGGCACATTGGATTTTATCCTCATATTCTCAGAAGTCACATGTAGCTCTGAACATGAACTTCGCTGAGTCTTTGTTGAAACTTTGCGGTTTAAGTTTTCAAATGTTAAATTTCCCCTATTCGTGTATTTTGCTAAGTTTGGTCGAAGTTTTAAGGCACTTTTCGTGTCCTATCGCTCACGATAATGATAATGGATACATGCTTAATCTTTCTTTGGAATCTTGAAAGAGTTAAGGCACATTCGTTTTCCCATAACCTTGCTATTATTATCCCATATTACAAGCTCTGCTTAGTTTGGGGCTGGGTAGTGTTGTGTGAATTGTCCACAATATTTATTTATTTATTTATTTATTTATTTATTATTTCCCTAAGCCTCTTCTTTTCTGCTTTTTAAAAATTTTCAATTTGTAACGGTCTTCAGATCAACTGTACCACAAGCTCTTTCTAGCTCTGTCTCTGGCTCTGGTTTTGAGTCTGTGTGAGTGGCTCACCTGTGTATTATTCTGTGTGTGACGTTTCAACGAAGGATTTATTAAGTCAACAATCACACACTGCCTGTTTCTGATATATTTTTAAATTTTGTAAATATTTATATTATTGTAGGTAAGTTTCTTTGCGTAAATATACTTTTCTACTAACAAAATATGGATTCTTATGGTTTGAAATATTAATACTGGATTCGTATGGACCTATTATTTGTTCTGTGGCACTAGGTACGTAAGTAATACCTAGGAATGCACTTATCAAGAAACCATTACTAATGTTACTGCTTAGCTGTAGTTTGGTACACCTACCTTCCGCTGATAAGCGGGAACCAGTTAGGTTAGAAATTACAATTTGCATCCAATATAATGCAGGTTTACTTAGCCGGGATCTAGATACCTAGGTGCGGTTATACGAGGTGCAAATGGAACTTTCTATGAAAATATTTCCACTCTCCGACGGCGCTAATATGGCCTGTCTCATTTTTACAATAATAAATGATAGAAAGTAAAGGAATTCAATGATTTATTAATTAGGAAACCTTTAAAGCTATGTCAAATATGACAGCGATATTAATAAATATAAATATATGTAAATATTGTGGACAATGCACACAACACCATCTAGCCCCAAATTAAGCCGAGCTTGTACTATGGGAACCAAATAGCAGATATAATACTTGTATACATTTTTTTTGCGTAAATATGTAGGTACTTTTTATTTTTTTTATGTAACTAGCTGATGGAACAAGCATATGGCCCACCTGATGTAAAGTGGTAACCATCGCCTATAACAAAGCAATGCCTCGCAGGTCACGCACGTCAGGAACGCGCCCTACGATGCACTGCCCTTAGAATACTTACATTATATTATATTTGATTCAGCTGATCCCCATCGCCTAGATGTGCGCAGGTTTTTAGGAACGTCCATAAGTACTTAAATGGAGATTTTTTTATATAGATATTGGTTTTGTGGATTCTGTCAGGAAAAATCCCTCCGACAAGTAGACCTTGACACAGGTCATAACGTGCATCAATCAATACCAATTGGCATGTTCAAGGACAATACTACTCACTATAGAAATACCTATAGGTAGGTAGCTATATCGAAATGGAATGTAAACTTATTGAAATCTCATACAAACTGCTATTTTATCTGCGGGATACGGCTTAACACGCAAGCATTGCAATTTACGAGAACATAAAATTTCCAATTGATGGTTTTTGGGAAACACTCGCTTCACCGTCTATTGAGTTTGGTTGTTATGTAGGTATTACTTATTACTCTAAGCAAAATTTAATTTATCTTTCACCAGCCGTAAAAAGTGGTCAACTATGCCTAACAGGTTTTAGTCGATAAAATATTAAAAAAAAACGATTGCTAGATTTTGATAAAATTACTGCTAAAAGCCACGCAAAGTAGAAATCTTCCGTCATAAATCATTATATAATAACCGATGTTAACACCGTTCAAACATGTAATTTACCGTGGCTCATCGTAAACTTTCAAACCGGAATAAAATTATGGCTAAAAATATTTAAAGGTGTTAAGGTCAAATGAATTTAAAACTGATTCTAAACCTGCATATAAGGAGCCTATAAGTGCTTATTCATATTCGTAAGTATATATTATGGGCCTATTCTCTATTGGCTTTATAAAAATAATAAGTCAAAAGATGTGCCTAAACTATTGCCATCTCTTACCACTGGGTAATGACAAACAGTGACAGGACTAACTTTACGCAATGATTAACTTTAAATTGCGTTTATAAGTATGGCCCTATCATCATCACACCTGCCCTTATCCCACGCTCAGTGGGATCGGCACAACAGTTTTTCTTCTCCCACGTACCTCTATCATTCGTCATCTCAGTGCTCACACCTTTCTTGCTCATGTCATCTTTGAATCTTGGACTTTTTTTAATATACCTAGCTAACCGATAAAAAAAACAATTTTTATCAAAAAATGCAAAGTATTATACACGAGGCCAGTTATTGAAGTCAGGATAGCAAGATAGTGATAGTAAGCTAGCAGTTCTAGCTTCGTGTAAACAGAACTAGCTTCATTTTTCTTATAGCTGTTACGAAACCTCAAATGAAATTAACGCCAATCACATTTTGCAATGAAAAAAATGTGTAAAATGCGATTGGTGTTTCTTTCATTTGAGGTAAGTAATTTAAAATAAAAACTGTTCAGGAACCTAGATAAATACTATACAAATACAATTATTACAGTAATATAGTGAAAATCTGCTTAAATTAGTAATCATTTTGGTATTACGTTTGTATGAAAATTCGCCCTCCGCCAGCCCCATCCTGGCTTCAAAAACTAACCTCGTGCATCCCGGGCTTTACGGTTACACAAAACACGCAAAAACTGCATGAATTTCCGGAATACGAATTACGAAACTTTTGCAGGATATTATCACGTGCATATTTCGACTTTCGGTATTCCTTACCGACTTCCGTAAGTTTTACGAAAGAGCTATCGCATACGGAACTCCACCATAAACAAACATGACACTGAATGTTTATGGAAATTGGTCGGAGCTTGCTAACCTTGTCGGAAGTATCGCGATGTATCATTTTAACGCAAGGCTAACGTAACGATAGACATGCATTGTACTGGATTGAACTATTGTTCGATATATCGGTGGTATTTCTTGCTTTATTGACGGTAGTCACGGAACGGAAGTTTGACAGACACTTAAATTACTATAATTTTAAAAATTCAATTTAAATTACCTATTATAGGCTATATGCAAATCAAACATGACTATTTTATTAGATAAGAATTTTTTCTTTATTTTATAAGATTCAGTCAATATACAAGGTGTATCTAAATATGTGTACTATGCGAAGGTGGGGGGTTTCAGACCACAATGGTGATCAGTTGTGGAGGGGAGATAATTAAAAATTCCTATTTTCAGTTTCCCATACAAAAATATTTAATTTCATAATGCCTAAATAAATTGACAACCCTATCCTTGTAACCCCTTGACCCCTTGACCTAATACCTCTGTAGGTCTACTACTACTACCTACTACCTCTGTAGCTGAGTTTAGGGTTGTCACTTTGTATAAAGTCAGCTGTTAATGTTGAAACTTCGTTGCAGTTTTTTTTCAGAGATACCAATCGAAGTTCGAAAAGTCGTTGAACAAAAGTTGTTCCCCGGGGGGTGGAAATTCACCCCCCTTCAGGATAGTACACATATTTTGATACACGCACGTTGTATAAAAATGTAGGCAGGTAAAAGTAGTAGGTACTAAGGTAGTAGTAACTACCTTCAAGAACTTGGAGTATTACTATGTGCTGTTCAAATTAATTACTGGATGACTGAATCAATCCCTGTTAACAGGTTTAGGTTGGCTTAATCGATCCATTTATCTACTTCCTTATTAAAGTTCCACTTGAGGATCCGGCATTTGGAACCTTGCACATAATGACTAACATAAATGATGATGATGATGATACATTTTGAATCCCATGGGTTCCCCAAACCCTGCCACGGGGTTCAGATAGTTTTTACATTACGTATACTTGCATTATTGTGATGGTACTTTTATCTTCAGTATGTATGAATCAAGCTTACGTAGCGTAACGCTCTTTAAGCTTATGTTATTTCAAATATCTTTGCACAAATATTATAGCGGTCCACACTCCCAATTATAACGCCAATCTTCAATCATAAATATTACTATTGTAACGACATTCGAAAGAATGTTCTGTAGTTCTTAAAAATACAGAAGACTGATGATTTCCCTTCATCCTCAGGCACCAAGAAGATGGAGTACAAGACGCGACAGTGGCACGAGAAGTGTTTCTGCTGCGTGGTCTGCAAGAACCCCATCGGGACCAAGAGCTTCATCCCGCGCGAGCAGGAGATCTACTGCGCCGGCTGCTACGAGGACAAGTTCGCTACCCGCTGCGTCAAGTGCAACAAGGTAAGAAAGCGGCAAAGTCTTCTGGCTAAGTCTAAAGTCTAATCAGGAGGTCTACAAATGTCACATTCAACAATTCATGCAGTTTGAGTCCCGCTTGAAGTTCATGCGTGGTTTACATTCAAGACGACATCGTAAAGGTCGCAGAAAACACGTGGACAAGAGACACGCAGGACAAAGGAGGCTGGCAAAAGATTAAGAAGGCCTATACCCAGCTGATACCGGGCTGAAATGATGATGATGAAGTTCACGCTAACTCGTCTCTGAGCCTTATCATAGTCACCGTAGGGAATCACCGAAATCAAAGGACACTATAGTGCCTGAGACAGGATTTCTAGTAGACTAGCTCTACAGGGTGTCCCATAAGTCAACGTCCAGCCGAAAACGGGTGATGCGCCAAGTCATGACAGTTATTAGAAAAATATAAAAAAAAATATTTGCTAAGTACCTTTCGAGTTATGAGTATTTAAAAAAAACAGGAAAAACTGACACCCTGTGATGATCTTTTAAGTCCTGTGACTACAAATATTAACTTTTCATGAAACTTTTTTCTGCAACGTAAGCATGAATAACCCTTCTGTAAATTTCAATTCAAAATTAAGCCATAACTGCCTCAGTTTTCAATGAAATCGTGGAGGTTTGGCCAACGTTTCATTTCAGATAATTACATTACCCAACTTTAACCATCTGTACCGCAAAAAAAATGTACTACACTATCATGGCATGTAATTTTAAAAATTGGCGCATTTATCCAGGATTCCAAAATGGTATAATACTTGCTAGAGTACTCCTTAGTTTTGGAAATAAAAAATGTTTTTTCAACTAAACCGGATTTCCAATCAATTTTATTTCAATAGATAAAATGTTTGTACCCTTTAAATGATGGACTTAAAATGCCTACGCTGTGTTTTTAAGTGACTCACAATTAACAGGTACAAGTAAATACCATTTCGACAATGCAAGTAAACAGATAGAGCCACCATCTTGTCGAAAGAGTAATAACCATGGGTGTTCAAGTAATTTGTTAGTTTTAGGTGAAAGTTTGAAATAAAATTCAATCATAGGATTTCTTCAATCGTGATTTTAATTTAACTACATCAAGGATTTACAGCAAATGTTCAAACTGTTAGCCTTCAGCAGTAATGCAAGCTTTACATTTCCTTAAAAAAAATCAGCTGTCTGTAAAGTCAGTTAACT
Organism: Thera britannica; assembly: GCA_939531255.2. Lineage (NCBI taxonomy): Eukaryota > Metazoa > Arthropoda > Insecta > Lepidoptera > Geometridae > Thera > Thera britannica. The sequence goes on along the minus strand of OW618034.2, from coordinate 12,960,035 downwards.
GACGACAGTTGAACGTGACAACGTCATACAGCTGTCCACGCGGACGCATCGCTCACTCAAGTAGGAGAGAGACCGATGTCGAACGCTGCCGAACGCGGAGGCTGACTGTGCCTCTTTGTCACTCGTTCCGTGCTCTCACATGCACTTCAAGTATTAAATGGAACGCCTCAGAGCGAGGTAACGCCGCATGAGTCATGTTTTTTCGTACGAGCAGCCGGCTCCATCAAATTATAAGACGTTATCACGTCAAAAACCATGTAATAAGACCGGCGACGGGCGAAGGCAAACTTTAGATTAAAACCACGATTGAAGTAATCCCATGATTGAATTTTATTTCAAACTTTTACCTAAAACTATCCAATTACTTGAAAACCCATGGTTATTACTCTTTTGACAAGATGGTGGATCTATCTGTTTATTTGCATTGTCGAAATGGAATTACTTGTACCTGTGAATTGTGAGTCACTTAAAAACACAGCGTAGGCATTTTAAGTCCATCATTTAAAGGGTACAAACATTTTATCTATTGAAATAAAATTGATTGGAAATTCGGTTTAGTTGAAAAAACATTTTTTATTTCCAAAACTAAGGAGTACTCTAGCAAGTATTATACCATTTTGGAATCCTGGATAAATGCGCCAATTTTTAAAGTTACATGCCATGATAGTGTAGTACATTTTTTTTGCGGTACAGACGGTTAAAGTTGGGTAATGTAATTATCTGAAATGAAACGTTGGCCAAACCTCCACGATTTCATTGAAAACTGAGGCAGTTATGGCTTAATTTTGAATTGAAATTTACAGAAGGGTTATTCATGCTTACGTTGCAGAAAAAAGTTTCATGAAAAGTTAATATTTGTAGTCACAGGACTTAAAAGATCATCACAGGGTGTCAGTTTTTCCTGTTTTTTTTAAATACTCATAACTCGAAAGGTACTTAGCAAATATTTTTTTTTATATTTTTTTAATAACTGTCATGACTTGGCGCATCACCCGTTTTCGGCTGGACGTTGACTTATGGGACACCCTGTATACCTATTCTATTACCATTCTCTCGCACCTTAGTCTATCCAATTATGCACAGGAAAGAATTGGGCCAAGACTTGCGGACCTGGTTAACCCGATGATTCCGGGGGTTTCTTTACGATGTTTTCCTTCACCATCAGCCTGAATAAGCCCGCTGCTACTCCCGAAAAAGACCTCCACTATTATTGAATGGTTATACCGAACTGTTTCACAATTCGGTTCTTTGAAAGACAACATAACAAGCTATACAAAATGATCGTTGGTATACTCCCAAATTGGGTAAGAATAATACCTGTTTTATGAAAAATCAAGCTTTACAAACTAATTCGTACATTCCCAGATAATAACACAAGGCGGTGTAACATACAAGAACGAGCCGTGGCATCGCGAGTGCTTCACCTGCACCAACTGTAACACGTCGCTGGCCGGGCAGCGCTTCACGTCGCGCGACGAGAAGCCTTACTGCGCCGAGTGCTTCGGAGAGCTGTTTGCGAAGCGATGCACCTCCTGCGTCAAGCCTATCACTGGTAAGAATAAGAACTCTCTTCAATGAGGTACTCAATTGCCGTGCCTAGAGGTGCAGCTAAATGTCAGTAAATATTCTGATAGTTATTTCTTCATATCACTATGCTTACAATTGTAACCTACCAAGCACTGTTCCTGAATACGGACCTACACCTCTTTTCCTAATCAGCTAAGGGCTAAGAATTACTGGCAGCACAAAACAAGACTATTCTTAGTTCTTTAAAACCAGTGTGATGTAGAGATTTTAAGTGAGCCTCAGAGAGGCTCCTCGTTGTACATTTGACACTTTTTTTCACAGCGATGAGACGGAATATCTTCGCCTAAAAACGTAACAACCGTTACCCCAAATTGTAACAGTAAAAGGTAAACAGGCCTTTGCATCTATTTCAGATGATTTATATAGCGTCAGGGGCAACTGGTGATTACTCATACCCCTACTTACGGGACGCTACAATGATTTTAGATGGAATAGGCTTGCCCAGCACTTAGGTATATACCATCCTGACAACTTAGTCAGCCTAATCCACAGGGAAGTCATGGTCAATACGTGCGGAGCTGACTAAGCCGCGGGTTTCCTCACGATGTTTTCCTTCGCCGTTTGAAAGCATTGTGTACAAAAAATTTACTATAGAAAAACTCATTACCCCACGACCTTAGGATCGGAAGGACGCTACCACTATACCACCAGTGCTCTCAAATTGTAACAGCTATTGTGTTGTTTCCAGGCATCGGCGGCACCCGCTTCATCTCGTTCGAAGACCGGCACTGGCACAACGACTGCTTCATCTGCGCGCAATGCAAGACCTCTCTCGTCGGCAAGGGCTTCATCACCGACGCACAAGACATCATCTGCCCGGAGTGCGCCAGGCAGAAGCTCATGTAAATACATCCGCAAGGGTGTTACTTGCAACATTGTCCACGATTTTAGCAATATCATCGCATTTTAACATCGAATACTGATCGCATTTTACCATCTATACGGATCGCATTTTACTGTAAAATATGATCGTATTTTAACATCGAATCATCAACGGTTAGTATTTTTATCATCGAATTTTACCATCGATATTGTTACTGTTCGTATTTGTACCATCGAATACTGATCGTATTTGTTCCATCGCATACTGATTGTATTTTTACCATCTAATACTGATCGAATTTTTACCATCTAATACTGATCGTATTTTTACCATCGAATACTGATCGTATTTTAAACATCATAAATACTGGTTGTGTATACTACAAACAATTTCACTATCACTGTTAGATCTTTATTTATGTATTGCGATCTATTTTATCATCAATATAAATACTGATCGTATTTGTTCTTCGTAATCATTTTACCAACTTTTATGATCGTATTAGCGCATGATAAGTCACATCCTAACGCCCAGTCGTCTAACTAAGCCCTCTACCTTATCCCTCCTTGAAAGCCTTAGCTTCTATATCGTAACAACTGTTAACTAACTTTTTTTTGTGCGCAGCGAAAAAACCATTCTACCGGTAGTCGCTAACGCCCGAGACTGGTGCGCTTTCAAAAAGGACACAATACCGAGTGATGAACTATTCGACCTCGTTGATCATTTCAAAGTACGCAAGTTCAATATAAAATAATTATTTTTATACAAAACGAAAAATCACAAAAAAACATCATGCACAAAATGTTAATTTTGCTTTTCTACTCGATTATTTATATATTTTGATTAAAACTGAGTTATTGTAATATCTCGCGTATTTATTGAACTGTATTTATTTATGCTTATCGCCATATTATTTCGCTTTGGCTGTTGTAGGGTACCTATTAGTCCTAGAATTTGATTGTCAATTTATCTAGTGCGATTCACACGTTGCCTTAATAACATATCTAAGTCAATCTCGAGGGTATATATTGTTTTGTGTTGTAATGTAAATAGCACCACCCTATTTATAAATGTTGCGTTAACTAATCTTGCCTTCCTTTCTAACGATTCGAAAAGCGAAGTGATAGAAAAGGACAATCGGTATTCTATCAATATTTATAAATAGAGCGGTCTTACAACCTCTGGTGTTGCCAGATATTGGAAACTATCCAGTTTCATTATATAAGTGCTTGTATAACATAGTCGGTAAGATATATTATTGACAGAGTAATGTAATTATGTGTTTTACTTAGTTAAGTATTTATTTTAACGGGAATACGCACCTGGGCGGCGCCGATGGTGTTGCCGTCACATAAGAATTGAGATTTTTAGTTGTAGTGTTGCCATATGCCATCGGCACGCTACCTAACCTAAAATAAGCGACATCTAAGTAGTTTTTACTAATAAAAAATAATAAAAATATTTTTGTTCTCGAATAAGAAAAATTGTTACTACTGTAATTGAATGTTATCGATATTTTTGATTACTTCTGATAATACTTGTTAGATTAGATCGTATGAGAGTAGGTAAGTGTAACACCTGTAGCTTCGAGCCTAGAGCCGACCATGAATGGGGGAACATTTTGTAAAAGGATAAGAGTTAAATTATTCAGATTCAAGTTATTTAATTTATGTACACTTATATGCTTAGCTGTGTGTGATCTGATTAAAATATTGATATCTATCTACCCATAGATTGTATACTATGAAGAGGAATAAACGATTAAAAATATTATTGGTCGTTGTTTATTGAATACAAGCCCATAACTTAATTTTATTTTAAATAAAAACTGTTTCATATTTGCCATCAAGCTGTTTATTTTCTTTGATTTTTTTATGTTATCACAATTTTCATTTCATTTAAATATTTTTTTCTTATATCTAACTATCATAAAAAGCGTATAAATAAGGATTTTAACAGATTTCCAATATGACATTCAGGTTTCCTTAAAACTATATAAAATACCTACAAAAAATTCAAAATTAATTAATTTGTGTCAAATTAGTTGTAATATCAGAGATTAAGAATTTCGCCGACAACTGGTCTTTTATCGCCATCAACAATTGCTGTCGCTGTTGCTTATTATCAGGTAATCAACTAGTCACAGGCAAATTGGAAAAATCTTTAATCCACACTTAGTGTGCGGACTTGTTTTCGCAAGTAGACCGCTGGCGGGCCCTTTTTGAGTGACGCTTGACACATGTTTTTAAACTTTTCGGTGACAGACATGCCGGCTTCCTCTCGATGTTTTCCTTCACCATTTGAGAGTACTGGCATAGTGCACATAAAATCGGAAGGCGAGCCGCTACCACTGAACCACCAGTTTTTGGTCGCAAGTAGTTAGTCAGTACCGAAGTACTTCTGTCCGAAATGGTTGGGTGCGACGGGATGTAGCTCAGCTGTGAGTATCTTCATCTTCGGCACGTAGTCGACCACTGCTTGCACGGCGGCTGGCGTACAGAACAAGTTGGAGAGGATTATGCGCTCTTCTTTGACGCCGTGTTGAGTTAACACGTTCACTGCCTGTTTAAAAAAATCTTGAATTATACACGGTAAATAAATTTGCCGTAATGATTGGCCATTTGTCCTGGTTTTCAGTGGTAGATATCGGTAACTAATCGCTAGGTATAAATATAAATAAATAATAGTAAATATTGTGGGCAATCGACACAACACTATCTAGCCCCAAACTAAGCAGAGCTTGCCTTATGAGAACCAGATTAGTTTATATAATACTTAATATACTTTTTTTATAGTATGGTAGAAATCTCCTGACAGGAAAGTCAGATTCCACTCCTCACCTGTTTAACAGTATTTCCAGTGGACATGATAGGGTACATCAGAAGCACCTGCCTCCGTGCAATGTCCTCGGGGAACTTGGCATATACCACATGTGCTTCATGCGTGTCCGTATCACTTTCAACTAGGATCTTGCCGATGCGGATCGACCGGCAGCAGTCTCGGAGGCCCTGGAAACAAAGTGTTTTTTCTTAAGCCGAAGTTGTCATGAGATGCAAAAATAAGTAGGATATCTATAATAAATAATAAATATTGTGGACAATGCACACAACAATATCTAGCCCAATAGCTGATATAATACATAATTATATTATATTATGTATACTTTTTTGTAAATACTTACATACTTAGAATACAAAATAACACCCAGACAGAGAACAAACATCTGCATTCACAACACAAATATTTGTTCTTGGTGGGGATCAAACCCACAACCTATGGCGCAGAAGGCAGAGCTACTAACAACTGAGAGGCCAGTCAAATCAAATCTCTCTTTAGTAGGATCTAAGGACAGAGGCACACTGAATATTTTTGCTTAAATTTGCTGTTTGATAAATGTCTTTTAGTGACAGAATGCTTGGTAAATGTGTAAACCAGCACATTTGCATGTACCTATGTGGTAGAATATTTTTATTCACCTGCTCCATAGCCTCTCCGGATCTAACAATAGACACTCCACAGTTCCCCGCACCATACTTGAGGCCTTTATACAGTGCTCCCGTAGGAGTCACTACTTCACAGTCTGTGAATGGCAGCTTGTTCAGACTCTCTTCTATGACGAGGCGGATCAGACGGTCGGCGTAGAATTTGAAGTCATTTCTGTTAGTATTTCTGAAAGTATACATGATGAATTGGTGTTTTATTATTATCACCCATCTCAGAGGCATCATTGACCTAGTAGATCTTCGGGGATGAGAGAAGTTGGATAGGTTACGTATTTTAAAATAGGAATGGAGTTTTTTGTGAGCTTACTAAGGAGATAATAAGCGTTGTTCAAAAGACGTTTCTTTAACGTAGAACCATTATACGATAGAAGTAGGATGGTGGCCACAATGAATTGACTAGTAAGTTATTTGAAACACGAGATTATTATTGCCACAACACATGGATCTCACAAGGCATTAACCTTACTAACCTGTCTCGGAGGATGGACTGTAATTCTTTGATATTGTCATTCGACGGCAGTAGAGTCAAGCTGTCTCCAAACTGTTCTTTTACGTCTTCAACTGACCATGGCCTGATATCATTGTCAATCAGCTCCATTGTTGAGAAACAAATCAAACGAAGCGTGATATTGCAAACGTAAAGTAGTTTTTGTAAATTTTGTAAACACAAACAGCTGAGCAGCTGTTACATCTGGCTGGCATTGACATTGACATTTGTTTTGACGTAAAACGTTTCGTTCAACAATACATTTATTTTTGTTATGGCAACGATTCGGTAACGCGGCATCATTACAACCCAACCAGAGGATGATGATGATTGTTTTGCCCGTAAAAAAGGACCGTACACAGTACACTAGAAAGATATATAAAAAAGCTACTGGTAAAAAACAAAGCAACCCACAGAGTTGTGGGTTGCTTTGTTTTTTACCAGTACCTACTTGCTCTTTGGCTGAGGTAATGAATACCATCACAAAGCTGAATTCTCACATTTGCCATGAGATTCTAGTAAAACCAAGTAAAACTAGAGTAACCTTTACCTTCTAAACTTAATTTGAAGGTTCTACAAATTCTCTGCTGTTCCCAGTTTTCCCCCTGGCACCTAGCAATGCGCTGGATGAGGCACTAGTAGGCATATATGTAGATTATGTAGAATATGTTAAAATCTACATACTTACGTATTAAAAGTTCATCGTAGGTACCTACTCTTTGCTCTGCTGACGAGGACCAAGTAATGAACTCCAAAAGGCGTCTGCCTGATAACTAGGCAGATTCAGGTAAACTATAATTAAATGAAACGAACATAATGATTACAATTATCGCTTTATTTGCCCAGAAAATACATAAAGTAATGATTGCAAGAATATCTTCACTTTTATTAGTTGTAGATTACCTACAATGTTACTTAGAATACTCGTTTCAAGTACTTCTCAAGGTTGCTAACCACAAAACGTTGTTCACAAAAATATAGGTATTCTTTTAGTATAGCTACTATTGAATATGGAACTGCGACCGATGACTATAAGATTAATGAATAAAGCCCATCACAGACGTAGCTATAATGTATATTAACATATTAAACTGCATACAGAAGTAGATATAACATTATAGCTGGGTGTGCGGTCATTCAAAAATTGTATGTAATGAAAACATATACATTATAGCTATGATTTACATTAATATATATTATAGCTACGTCTGCGATTGGCTTAAACGCTGAGAACAGATACGACACAATCAACAGGCATTATTCCTCTATGTCAACTATTTTCAATAAAAAAACCTTTTACTTCTATGATAATCTAATTTATTTTAAAGGCAAACACTTAACCCGAAAAGCTAGTCACTAGCCACGTGTACAGTCAACGACATAAGTTATTTAACAATTAATCACAACATCACAAAGAACTATGACTTATTTCAACATTGTGTTATCTAGATACATCTCTCTAAAAGCTCTTCTATAAACAAATACTTAAACATTAGTGTTTTTTTTATCAACGTGTCGCTGGCTGTACCGTGAGACAGTTCAACAAACCCCTGGTTTCAAATAATTATATCCTCTTTTTTTCACAGAAACTTACAAGGACACACCAGGGTTCTAATTTAAGCCATCTCATATAGTATGGGAGTAAATCTAAGCCATCTCACATAATAATGAGCGTCATTTAAGCCATCTCACATAGTATGGGAGACATTTTAAGCCAACTCACATAGTATTCGAGAAAATGAAGTTATCACTTAAAGTATCGCATCTGCTGCTCTATTAGACCTTAATCTTAAGTCTAACGCTCTACAAGAGAAAACTTCAACAATTTGTAAATGCGAGACATTTCGAAACTCTACCACCAAGCTGATAAGTTGCGGGTAGCATAAGCTTTTGATAATTTTAGTTATACCCGCTCATGCTACCTACAACCTGCGTTTTTTGCAAACGCAGCGTGCATTAGTAGACTCTTACACCACTGTAAATAAAAAATAAATATTAAATGCCGATAAAAACCATCTAAATGTGAATGCCATAGCAACAATTCATTTCTTAGAAATGATCCCTAAACACCAGAAACCTACGTTATTATTACTTAAAAAACAATTGTTCAAATAAGTATTTATGTAAATAACAAAACGCTTCAAAGCTAAAAATTAAGTAGTAAACGGAACTAAGATTCGTAAAAACTGACTCATTATTTACTTTACTTAATTATGTTACTCAGTCATGCATTTTCTTCAGAATTAAATAAACAAAAGTACATGAAAATTCATAATATTTGTTAAAAAAAATCGTAAAGAAAATACACAAACTGATAATAGGAATTGTCGCAAAATAAAAACTATCAAAATAATATGATCACAATGTACTTATCGGGCGACACGTTGCATTGTGTTGCATTAGTAGCTACGAACAGCCCTCAACCCGTGATTACATCTAACTTTATCCCCCAAACGTAATGGTACTCATTAAATTATTTACATTAGTCTAACTACAAACGGGCGATTAACTACGGCGACTTTTTACAACAATACAGACGCAACAAGTTGCGATGTTGTCTCTGGCTGTATGCGCACTACTCTTTTCTTTACTTTGCACAGGCAACATGCATAAAAGGTGACTAATAAGTAGTCCGCTGATTGATGAACAATGAATAGAACGGGAATTTGTATACTAAATGCGTTTTGCGCAAAGTCACGTGGTTGGATGACCACTTTTTGTCGCCCAATCACAATTTTGGCAACTGTATCACCATAAAAAGTCGCCGCGGTTGATCACCCTAACGTCAGCAACATTTGGACAACAATAAGTCTGGACCACAAGTAGACAGATTTCGTTCGTATTTCTAAAACACACGTTTTCGTTGCTATTAATCTCAATCGATCTTCGACCCGTATTCTACGCTTAAGCATGAATCGAGCGATTTTCAGTCAGTTTCAATGAAACTCTTTTGTTAATTTCAAGTAAAGCTATAGAATACGAGCCTACATCACTTCGGAAGCCGTTCCGGAGATCCGGAATACGTACGCTTGTGATCCAGAACTATAACAGGCTATTCAATAACTAAACTTGTGAGTTCTAATACAACGGTTCTATTAAAATTGACTTCAGCTAACCTATTCTAAGCACACTGACTCTAAAATCGTCTCCAACGTGCGCTGTGCGCTAGAGTGGACTTTCAAACAAAATGGCGTTTAAAAATGGCGTAATCTTACAATATCTCTATATTTCACAGTCTGATTTGATACATTTAAATTAGCACCACGGTAGAATTCAAGTACATACGTCCAGGGACCGAAAGTTTATAAGATACACTGTCACTCTAGCGCACAGCGTTTTAACACACTATGCATAATTCGATCATTATCTGATAGGTCTATTCTAAATGGTTTAGAACGCTTAGCTAAGCCTTACTGACTCTAATATTATGAATCACAAAGAGACTGATGTCGACATACGCCGCACCTCTAACATGTTCGTCGGAGAATCGAGAGCAACCTTCCTTTTTATAACATGTTCAATTATTCTTTTGTAAAATGAAAAATAAGATATAACTTAATTTGAATTCCTGTTTAAATAGACTCGAATTTTCTTCTTTCTTCCTCTATAATACAGTACGTATAGAAGAATAAAGAAAATAAATCTTTTCGTACATACTATATTGCTAATTGGAACGTCAAACATGTTAAAAAGGCAACAGTGTACGCAACACCAGTAATTGGACATAGAAGTTGCCTTAATCATAATTTGTATGCGTCCAATGGTGTCCTACGCTAATTAAGTCTATGTTCACACTCGCCGGGTTCGCTAGACAACTAGTTTCACTTAATAGTGGCTGGATTCTTAACAAAAGGACACTATTTTGACATCTCAGGGAACACTTTCTTTTTGGGTTCACGCTAGATAGAATTGAATGAAGCTTGATAGAATTGTGGTCTTTTCAGATTATTTTGTCTTGACTCCCAAATAATGAGTATTTGGCTACGGATGTAGTTGAGAAAACATTAGTTCATTAGTCACATATTTCCGAGCGTATTTACTTTACCATTTTGAAGTGAGCAATGAATAAACCGGGTAAAGTTAGACAGTTTTAGGTATATACACCGTAACCATAAATATAACTAAGAATTCGTTATTTGCCCAAACATAAGCGGCAATAAGGTACAAAGCACATCTGGTTTTCAGAGCCAACTTAAATTAAATACCTAAATTATACTATGACAAGTCACCCTTACCTACCTTCTTTAATTCACATTTAAAATGTAGGCTTTAAGAAAAAAAGTATTGTAAAAAAACTATGATTTGAGTCGGACGATCTTCCTAATAAAATGTTTAACAAAAAAACTTCTCCATCGTTACTATTCTAGACTTCACTTATTACCTAGGTAACCAGAATGTACTTTTAAGATAAACAACGTATTAACGCAAAATAATGTGAAGTGGTGTGAAGTTCCAGACGCGCTAAGGGCTCAAATTTCTCTACATCACCCATTGTCTTACACTATCCATATAATTAAGACAGTTGGAACTAATAGTCTTCGTGGAACTGTTTCTATCGCATTTATCCAATGACATTTTAACATCATTAAACTTTGCACCGGTTTTGATAATAAAATTGTGCTTAGTCGCATACCAAAGCACATCATGACTGAATTAAGCCGACCTCGGTCATGGCTTTGTTTTACAAAATACTTTGTTCATTTAAAAAAAAGAAATTAAAATTGTCATTGGATCTCAAAAATTTCAAGTCTATCGTAAGCTATTTTATGTAAAACAGTTTTAAAATAAAATTGTCAGCATTAAAACTAGTGATGTGACAATCGATCACAAGTGAATGTGTTTATCGATGTTTCTATATAGTGCTGTCTCTGAAAACCATTTGTACCGTCAATTATTACTTATCGTTATTCCCACTAGCATACATTATCTTGTGCGCTTGTTTGACAAGCAAGAACAAAGTATCGCGAATGGATCTGTACAAGCAACAAATGTTAAAACTACCCTCTTTACAAATAAATTATTAAAAAAACACTCATCAATGAAATAAATACGATAACAACAATTAGCTTTGCTTTTATACAGGTCGGTTGGTATTCAAATCAGTGGCATTTATAGTCAACGTGTAAAGTATGTACAAACAATGTACAATTAAAAGTGATTTCTTAATTAACTGTCTTAATAAACACACTCAACTTTGAACCGAAAAACTTAATTACATTGCATTATGTAAAATCGCATAGATTATGTATAATTTTGGCATTACGGTGACGTAGATTTGTACATTGTAAACAAACATTAAATGCCCTGATTATTCGATTATTGTAACGTTAAAAATGCAATATTTGAACTATAATTACTTACGGTTACTGTAAGTTGTCGATTGAGTCTATCAGTTACAACATAAGTTTCAAATACAAAGTCTCAATGTCGATTTAACCCATATAAAAGCATGTGGTACTGTCATCGCTTTCGATATAAACGAATTCAATATTGCCGGAATCGATTCAAATTCTCTTTATCGATAGTCGATGATTTTTATCGATGAATTCCTTTTATCGATAGTCGATGAGCATTGCCAGTGTGGGCAGCGCGATCGCCTCGTTCGTTTGAAGCTATATGAGCCGTGAGCCAGCCCCGCTGGTCAGCTAGCATGGAATGTATTACGTGGGCGACCGGCGATGCGTTGTTTGCGGCTGTTACATCCTATGCCGGATACAAATAGACATACGTACTTGTACTAATCTTGTTTCTATTAAAAACTCTATTTGCCAACGTGTAGTAGTGTTATAATGTCCTTGAAGATGAATGGGTGGATCAAAGACTTACAAGGCATTTTTAAATTATTAGTTAGCGTATTCCACCTATAATCCTGTCCCAGGCACTATAGCGTCCCGCAAGTAGTAAACCAGTTGCGTATAAATCATCTACAATAGATGCTAAGGCCTGTTTACAACTGCGAGTAAAATAAATATGACTTCTGATAGACGTACGTCTAATTCCTACCCGGCAAAGTTACAACCACTTGCAAAATAAGTTTATAACTTTTAAACGCGACTGTCCTTACAAAGTTATAGATAAACCAGTCTAAAAATGCACGCCCCTCCACCACGTTTTCTTGAAGTTGACTCACAGCAAAGTACTTCAAAATGATCTTTGTCATGTAGGTAATAAAGAACAATTTACTTTGACTAACTGAAGTAGTGGGACGTGCAGTTTAAGATTGGACGATCTCTACATCTATTTATACCCGGCAAAGGTACAACCACTTGCAAAACTTTTAAAACATCCATACTGTACACACTTGTCTCTAGATAAGCCTAAGTATCACATGCGACTAGTGGGCTACGATGCCGTTCCTTTGTCGCGGGTAGCCGTTGGCGTAGGGCTTCGCCTCGGGCTGAAGCGTCTGTGGGGGCTCCACTTTCGCCTTCTTGCCGGGCTTCGACGATAAGTACGCCTTGAAGAAGAACTGGAAGTGAAAAAATAGTTTACGTTAATACAACATGTCTTTCTTTCTTTTCATTAGCATCATGTTCATATTATATTCATATTCATTTATTCATTGTTTCATGTGTATTATAGGTCTAAGGGGGTAATAACGTCTAGAACATGAGCCCCGCTGGGGCATTACAATGGCCTTACGGCAAAATTAAATTAAATTAGATAAATCTAGGTAACAAACTTCTTATATAGAGAATCTAACTTAACAATAAAATATTAAATCTATCATCATCATAGGGAGTCTGTAATAGCCCACATAGGGCATAAGCTTCCTCTTTCAGACGCCACTTGTCAATTTTGGGACTTTTGCATTCAGGACTTTCCCTGTACGGCTGGACTGTTGGTCTGCCAAGACCTCTTTTATATCCTCTCTAGGCCACCATTTTGTCTGGGCCTAACTCCCCTTGCTATCACCAAATCTTGCCTAGTGTGCTGCCCAGCTCTACTTGAGTTTCGTAATACGGTATCAAATATCTACCACCATGGCCCTACGTAGGATTTCCTTATTACATACTCGATCTATTAGAAAGATTTCTAGCGTGCCACGCTCCATGGGCCATGGCTCTTTGTGCGACTCGCATTTCACCACATTGGTTCTTTCGAACCAGAGACGAAGCGTAGCGTGTGCTGTCTTTGAAAGGGTTTGAAAGGATATAAGAAAGCGGTAGGAACCAAGCCGTAGTTTGTTGCCTGTTGGCATAGTAGGTATGGTCGCGTGGAACTGGCACCTAGACTCGCCTAGCTTTAAGACGTTTCAAAGTGATCCTTGCGATTCTACTGAATAAATAAACTTTTGACTTTGATCTACGGTGGAAAAGGCAGAACTGCTACCACGCAGAACTGCTACCAATTTTCTGACAGACTGGCCTCTCAGCTACTGAGCTGAGAGGCCAGTCGAAAACCAGAGACAAAAATAAAAGAGATTTTTTGAAAGATAATTTTTTTCCGAATCAGAGACAAGAATAGAAGACTCACCTGTGCGAATAGAACGAAGTAGGAGAAGTACATCGCCATAGACAGCTTGATGTTGATATTGCTGATGTGACAGGAATGCTGCGCCGTGGTCGACATATAGTTGAAGGCCCACAGGTTGATGGCACAGCCGACTATCATCTGCGTTAGTTGGAGCCCCGTGATCGTCATCGCGAGGAACTTGGGCGGGTACTTGCCCATGCTCACCAGAGCGTAGTACGAGTACATTACACTGGAAAGAGGAATTGATTGAATTTGTAAGTGCTTGGAACATATTAATTGCAAGTTAGATATCCTTAAAGAATCTGCTATTTTTATATGTATAGGCGGATAATTTGACGATAAATAACATACAGTAGGTACAGTAAGCGTAAAAAATAGTTTGGCATTTCTTTATCCTTTATTGTACACATACAGATGATAGATAAACATTATAAAACGGGCATGTACAGAGGCGAGCTTAACCCTAAATAGAGTTTTCTACCAGTAAACCTTGGAGGATAGAGAGAGTTGATTATAGTGGTGGGTGGGTGTACAAACACACAGGCATTGATTGATTTCTGGTTTAGAAGTTTAAATATTTCTTATTCCAGCTCACTTTACATTACAATTTTGAACTTTATTTGAATATCCGCCTCGAGGCACGACTATTTGCAAACCGAAGTTTCCATATCCTTGGCAAATCCAGAGAAAAGGGATATTAAATAATTCAAATTGCATATAAAATATAATTGCCAATCTACTTTTGATATTAACTGTACAAATATATCCTTTGAAGACTATCTAAGGATACTGATATCTTACCTATGCATATAATAATACCTAAATGATTTATATTTAAAGGTTTTACGTTTTATAATCCAGTTCGTGGCACTTATTCGAGATCCGTACCCTCATTCGAAGTTGATGCCGGTGGAAATAAAGAAAAAGAAAGAAAAAAAAAATATTTGCGAGGCAAAACTCACACTAACATTTTAAACAATTAGACAAGTTACCGTTTCACGTACACCGTTACGAGTTGATGCCTCTTGATGCACCTGTACGTGATTAATTCGAGATTATCAGTGTGAGCTGATTCTGTTTTTTAAACTAGCGGCCGCCCGCTTCTTCGCTCGCCCTATCCCATTACATTTTCGGTACAAAAAGTATCCTATGTCCGTCTCCTGTTTTTAAGTTACAAACCCACCAATTTACAGCCAAATCGGTTCAGCCGTTCTTAAGTTATAAATAGTGTAACTAACACGACTTTTTGATGTATAGACGTTTCCGTATGTCTGATAATCAACATTTAAGACACTGATTCGTGTTACAGACAAGAGGTTTAGGATTTGATTAAATTGTTTCCTTCACAAATTTCTAAAAATAAATCTTGCTCGTCCACTCGCTAGATGAGGAGACCGCAACCAAGAAAAATCCATAACTCGACTTGAAGCTACCAAGGCAGCAGACTCACCTATGCACGCAGTAGTTCATAACCACGAACCACCTCGCAGACGAGGTGTACTCCGTGAAGGAGTACCAGGTGTACAGAAGCACTGTGATGTGATGGTACCAGTGGAGGAAGATGAGTGGCTTCTTGCGCAGCACTATGAACACCGTGTCGCCGAGCTCGGGCAGCTTCGATAGCACGAACATCATTGTCCAGAAGCCGGACACTTTGTCTTGCTCGATGAAGCTGGAAAGAGAAGAGAACATCGGTCAGCATTTGGTATGTGGCAAGCTGAAGTGGCAGTGGGCCGATCATGTTCGTCGTACAGACAATCGTTGGAGCAAACGTATACAGTTGTATGCAATAAATATTGCGCATCGGCTAATTTCGGCTTCGTAGAGCGTAGGTGCGTCAGAAAGAGATAGCGCTCTACAAAGCCGAAAAGCCGAATTGTGCAATATTTATTGCCTACCTACAACCGTACTGGAGTGAAAACCGTAAGAGTAGTGTAGGACACCCTCCGGCATAGTAGAGCGAAAATCGGCGAAATGTAGCTGGCAAACGAAGACCGGGCTCAGTGGTACGTTTTGGAGAGACCTTCGTCCAGCAGTGGACTGATATAGGTTGATGTGATTTGAACGTTGAATACAGGTGGGCCAAAATAGATAATCGTTATCCAGCTGAAATATTTTTTATTTTGCTCTATGTTATTTTAAATTAAAGTAATGAAACCTCTTACAAATCATTCTTAATGTCTCGGGTAGCGTTTTGCGTTAATATAATATGATTATGATTGTAGGAGGTAGTTTTACATAGTCAAGGCTAACAAAATCATGCAGTTATCGCCAGTATCAGTCTCCACACAGAAGAGAAAAAACGCTTAGTATCCACTACACACACACGTATAGTATATTTATTGCCTTATTATTTTATGCAGGACTACCTGCTTCGCTCACCCCGTTCCCGTTAATTTTTCGGGATAAAAAGTCCAGACCCATGGTCCGTCTCCTGGTTCTAACCTCTCCACCAATTTTCAGCCTAATCGGTTCAGCTGTTCTTGATTTATAAATAGCGTAACTAACGCGACTTTTTTATAAATATAGATTAAAACTGACATGGCTTAGGACTTAAGATTAAGGTCCAGTTAAGTTTTAATGCTTTATTTTTTTCAGTACTCACATTTGCATCTCATTGCAGTCGCCGGTATATAAGTACAGTCGACTACATTCTAGTGTAGGCGACAGTACATACCAGATAAGATCGCCTGAGTAAATGCGGACGATCGGCCGTATGATTGCATTATCATTGTTACAGCAACGCAACTCAGCAAAAACAAGAAGAAAATACCATAAAAATAATACGTCGCGTGGAATACCCGCTGAAATTGAACACGCAAAGGAAGCTATGGCTACAACTTCATTTGAAGGCGTTCTTTCTCATTTTCTAGCTGACGAGACATTTCAGCTGGGCTATTGTGTAATTCTGTTGCAATCAAAAGTTTGATACTAAAACTTTCGGCAAACTTTTATGATCCGCACTTGATGTGCGGGCTGGTTTTTCCGCATAAGTAGGCCGCTGGCTGGCGGGCCCTTTGGATCGGAAGGCAGAGCCGCTACCACTAGACCACCAGTGCACTAAGTTTAATACTAACAAGGAAAAGCGAGCCTACTAGTTTTACAAAGCGAAGATTCTATTTGCTATCTTATGTTCATTACGTTAACATTCAGTCTTGTTGCAATCGTACCTTGTCAAAGATAAAATTTGTTTCAATTCGTTTTTGCCATCGAAGCTCAAAATTTTGCCAAAACTGTCAGATGCGACTAGGTTTTGATTGCAACAAAAGATACGTAACCGAAAACGAAATTTCGTTTGGACCAATCAAATCGTTCAATTGATTAGTGACGCAAAATTTCTAACGCACTCTCTCGTTTTAGTATGAGAGCCCACAATCAGATTGCCTATCGATTTGATACAAAGATGAAACGATGAAACCCAGCAAGACCGCAAAGTGATTCTGATTCCGAATCAATCAGAAAAAGCGGTAAAAATAAGCAGTTGGCTAAAATTATTTTATACACAGGAAGTATAAATAAGCGCTTATAAATATAATATATATAATAATAGCATGCAGTCAAATGGGGTCGAAGCCTAATACCGCGAGTAACAATATACGACAATTCTAAGCAATGAAGATACATTTACTGGCATGATATTCCCTAATAGACGTTTATTCTCTTGTAAGACTAGATAAATAATTTCCGTGCCTTTATGTACACAAGGATACGCATCAGACTGACATCAGACACTGCTAGCTCTTATGTCCTTACGATAAGCGTCATTTTTCTTTGTTTTTAGGTAACTTGAGCTGTATCCCACTGTACTGTTGTTTATTTTTTACAGCAACGGCTTTTAGCGTACTGCCCCCACCCGATAGAAAGCACTTACTGTAGCCTATTGGGGGTCTGCATATGAGGAACTGAGAGCTAGTAGGCAACCCTTTAAAAATTTACATTTACCCTTTTTAAAGATTCTCATAGTCTTTATAATCAGTACAATCACAGAAGAAATATTTTTTTCTTATATTTTCTTGAAGTCCTGAAGAAGGATTGGTGGGAAGTCGCCAAATATCGTGATGGTTGGAAGCAGCAGTCCCACTGTTGGGCAGAGGTCTCCCCCAAAACCAATTTGTATTTGTATATTGAGGAAATAAAAAACCTATATTTTATTATTGTATGTATTTTCTTCATAAATACTATTTATAAATTTATGACATACCTCTTATATTAAAATGATAATCGGATTGTAAAATCCGATTACTAACAAACTCGTAAGACAAGTTTATCCGTTTTATTTGAGCATCTTCCGGAAAAACCAGCATTTTCTAGACCGGCAGGTTTTAGGCTTAGGTCACTAACTTATTGATCGCAAGAGACCGCAGAGATTAATGTGATCTCCGAAGCGATGAAAAAACCGCCAAATATCAGTTCGAGCTCATCGTAACTGCCTAGATAGAGGGCAAAAGACCAAGGGGACGAAGCCCAAAGAGATGGTCGGACCAGGGGTCAGACAGACCTGGATATGCCCGTTAACGTCGCAGAAAGGGGCAAGTGGAGAGGCCTCCTGATCAAAAGGTCTAAGTAGCAAAATGTCCAACAGACCAAAAGGTCTAATGAGCAGTAAGACTAATAATTAGCAAAATGGCCAAGTAGCAAAACGTCCAACTATCAGATGGTCTGCATAGATATTTTTACTATTACACGGGTATTTATCGCGTATATTACCTTATTTTATTTATTTTCCCGACGTTTCGGTTTGAGTCTGCCCGTGGTTATTGCAACATAGCCGAAACGTCAGTCGGGAAAATAAATAAATAAGGTAATATACGCGATAAATACCCGTGTAATAGTATAAATATGTTTTATGATCGCGAAAGTTTAAAAAGGTCTATAAAGAGATACCGTACCAAAAGTTCTTCCACGACGTTACGATCCTCAGCAGTGAGAGACCGACGGCGGAGGAGGATGATCAGATCAAAGATTCTCATTACGGCAATGTGGTCGCATGAGAACACTTTAGATTCATATAAATATATATGACGTTCTATGCACGGGTAGGTGCAGACATGGTCAGACAGTGTAGGTAGGTAAGGTACGACTACGAACTAGGCATCACATCCTACACATATCGACTGCTTAACGCGGCAAACCTGATGCAGTTCCTTATCATCAGACCGAGCAGTCGACTGGACATAAGCCTCCTCCATACATTTCCAGGTCGAACGATGTTCCTATTGCATATCTTAACAATGTCGAGCCATCTGGGGGTTGTCCTACACTTCGTCTTCCGGTTCGCGGTCGCCATTGACATGCTTCTTATTGTGCAGTTACGTCAATCAATCCAATTAATTAGCCCATTAGTAGAAATATACCGGATGGAAAACAAGATTATTTAGGAGGACATTTTGACGAATCAAACTAAGCCACCAAATCAAAATGGTATGGTACATTACATTATATTCTGTACCCACGGACAAATTCAATTTTGCATGAATCCCGGCAAATAAACACAGCCAACCTTACCAACCAGTGTATGTAGCCCAACTCAGTAGGTTAATTAAATGTGTCCGCCACGGCCACCACGGCATGGCATAGTAATCGAACGCATAATTTCCCTCACATTGCATAACCCAACACTTTCTATTTTCTTGACTGTTGACCAGACCACAGCGAAGAATTCGCAGCTGGCTCACTTTATGGCCCTATGGAATATGCTTCAAAGTATAATCTCCATGCAAAGACATCCCGTTGCATATTTTGGCATTCTAAATTTAAAACATTTCTGTGGATCAGAGACACATGGCTTACATTTTGCATTCGTTATAACAATATTACTACAAAATATCGAAAACAATATAATAATTTAGTAACCTTGACTTGTAAAATAAGAGCATTGGATGCAAGAGCGCTAAAATTTAATCATTTTTGTTGGACGCAGCCAGTTCATAACTCAGTTTTTGTGAAAAGCGGATGTGATTAATAATGTTGATAACATTTCAGGCAAAAAATACGCTGCTCACTGTAGCTATTTACCATTACAACAATACATTTTCTTGGATTATAATTCATTGTAACCTTTCGAGAGTGTACTTGAAATATAGCACATGGCGTTATATATTTTTTTGTAATTAAGAAAGTAAATAAAAACCACTTATCTTTAATTCAATTCAATAAAAATTACAATCGAAAGCAAATCAGTGCTGGATTATTGTACAGGTTATTTCATCGTTATTGTAATGTGTGGTTTGGGTTATCATTGGTTTTGAAATGTCACAGGCTAAAGACCTGTACCAGTTATTTAATATAGCTGTGACAATGTAGGCATGGTCCGACTGATGTAATTTTCGCGACATAAATGGTGATGCGTACGTTTTTACATAAACTCACAACATGACATAGATTTACAATAAAGGGCATTATTTAATTTTAAAATTTATTATGCAAATTGATTGTCGATGAATTTAAATATAAATCGGCAAAATAATAATTATATGTAGGCGTCAACTAATAGAGCTGGCTGATGGTGTCACCAGATTAGCATCTCGACGAATGTCAAATAGGAAATGCATGCCCTAATTTATATAGGTCCTCTTGCACTCAGCCAGCTTATACTCGCTACGTCTGTTTGCCATCTCTTCTGCTTCTTAATTAGATGGCATCTTTGAATTCGGGCAATTTTGCTAGTGTCAATAGTTTTTGTCAAGTCAGTCAATACACAAATCAAGGCATTGGCTTTGAAGAAAAAGTTTTTTTCTTCAAAACCATCGGAAACATTTGCGTTCAAATAAGAATATTATCACATAATACACTTTCATTCTAACTGCTCACACTTTGTGCTAAGACCTCAAGTAATGTTGGTTAAAATACCACCGCAATTCCACAGCAGAACTCAAATTAACACCAGAAAAACAATTATAATAAAAATCTATGTGTCTTCCCAAAATTACGGATAACTAATCCGTTGCCATCTTTATTTTGTGGACATGAAAGCGACAATAATATTTCAGAGAGTCGCTAAAAAATGACAGGTATTATCTTGAAGGAAGAATATCTGTTTTCTCGAATGAGAGGGCTAATACCATGGACTAATAAGGCAACTCCTTGTTGGGTTTCCAACCTCCTTGGGTAGTCGTCAAATACATGTCAAAAACCACAAAATCTCGATGTGGTGTTTTCAATAACCGCGAGTCAGAATTTGATTTGAGTTAAATTATAAACATGAGATCAAACACGTAGTATTTTAAGGTGCCAGTTTTCAACAGGTTTCTATAGAATTCTTATTTAAATACCCATCTAACAACAAGTACTATAACGCATGTTAATTTATAAGGAAGCCTTACAGGAACTGATTTAAACTGTGCAGATTTATTAATTACTTACCGAAAGCAATTATTTTAAACATTTAAAATATTCACAGTACAAAAAAACACATGAAAATTTAAATTACCTTGAAACACTGTGTTTGCATCATTTGATCATAAAGAATTATTTATTTACCCTCTCATTTATAATCTCTGACACTGTAGTTACTCGCTACAATATTTTTCTCAAATGATAAAGTTAAAAATAGATAAAATTAATAAATTAAAATAAATAAATATTGCGGACCATCCACACAACACTATCTAGCTCCAAACTAAGCAGAGCTTGTACTATGGAAACCAGATAGCTGATATAACACTTAAATATTTTTTTTGTAAACACATACATAGAATACTATATAACAACCAGACAGAGAACAAACATCTATGTTAACCACACAAATATTTGTTCTCGATGGGGATCGAACCCACGACCTACGGCACAGAAGGCAGAGCTACTGCCAACTAAGCTGAGAGAAAAATATAATTATTATTATTAAATAATTATCTTATAAAAAAAAGATAAAGATTATTATTTGCATAAGTCATGTATGTTAAAATTAAGATGGTGAACAAATGAGTTGTGACAAACATGCTTGACCAATGTAGGTGTACAATTAAGGAGATGACACTTAAATAATGAAACTAATTAAAATAACGGCTAGCTAAGCTAGTTGAGTGTTAAAGTACCAATGTGATATTCACAATGGTCATATAGCAGTCATTTAGCTTAACAGGCCGCTAAGTCTGTTGCCATTAAAATTGACAGCGTGAAGAGACTTTTAGCGAACCTCTTAAGGCTCGAACACACCTAGTTCGCTGGTGGTAGCGATCAGTGAAACGCTGTCAAATATCGCTGTCAGATTTAAGATTTGACAGCGATATTTGACAGCGTTTCACTGTTCACTACCGCCAGCGAACTAGGTGTGCGCAGGCCATTAAATGTCAGGGATTATGGATGGGGGATTTTTCTATAGTGAATTTGGCAGCATAATTAGAATTAACTTTTTCATACTAACTTTTATAAAAATAAGAGAGCCTGAGTGTAGCCCCCCCCTGCTGTCGAGCAAAGCGAAACTAAAAAGAGGATCCCCGTACCCGTGACTTAAGTCTAGCAATAAACCATACAGAGATACCGCACAAGAGCCGAAAAGCCATGATATAAATCTCTGAAGTGTTATGAAAACGAAAACAGATAGGGGAAGAAACTGGCAAGAAAGATAACTAAATAGACCAAACATTCACGAATAAAAAAATGCATAGATAGATTGGAACGAGATAAAATACTTTATTTCACACCCCATTAAAACAACGGGCGCATTTATCGCCAAGACCATCTTTCGGACTAAATAATCTGTATAATAAGATTGCGCCGGCAGTCGCTGGATGAAGAAGACTCAAAATCGTATTTTCTGGAAAGCCAGTCTTATATCAAGCATTCCTTCAAGCTTGCAAGACGATGACAAAGAAAGAATTGACACAACAAAAGGTAGTGGTCAAAACGAATAGTTTTTTGACATAAAAACAAGCCATTTACTCGAAAATTTCAAAGCTGTGAGCATTGAACAATGAAAACAGTCAAGACGGAAAGCAGCGCCGGTTATACAACATGCATTTACTCGTGTAGAGACGGATGTCACGTTGGTCACGTCGCATAACTTTTGCGAATCGATGCAAAAACACACATCAACTCGGTCTGAGCTTCAATACAAATCAGTGATTAGAGAAGAGCACTTGACGGTGGCCTGTCGATCATATGATATTGGTCATGAGATCAAGTTCTACGCTTTGTAAGTTTTCTTTTGGAAAATTGAATTTTCGGGTTCAATACCTCAAATAAAATAACGAACCGTCGCTCGCTCGTCGATAACCTTTTTCTCAGAAACGGCTGAACTTGATAGCAGCAAATTTTAAAGTCAGTTATGCTTAAAACAATATTGAATTATAGAAAACGGTTGTTCCTTTTCTTGTTGTTTGACCTTTAGTTTAGTTTAGGGTTGACTTTAAACAGTTTAAATCTTATTCTATAATCACGTCAGTTCTAAAATATTCCACTGATCTACGTTTTTTGGATATCCCCAGAAAACCAGAAGTAAACTTAAGATCAACTATTAGTAACGTTCGGTTGGGTTAAGAAGTTGCATGATGACGTCAATGATACAAAAACATGATTGGTATAAGAAAAACAAGAAATACAAGTACTTATAACGAGCATATGGTTTTTATGATGATCCGAATTTGGCCATTGATCTAATGATGGAAATATAGTTCGTCATTCTTTTTTTAGTGAAAATAGACTTGAAATGGCCAGAATATACCCAAACCGTACAGCTAAGACGGATTGTATTAACTTTGATTGTATTATTGGATTGTATTTTCTTATTTACTATCTCCATGTTGATGAAATCATGAAATATTCTATGATATTTACAGTTATCTATGACGATAAGAACATTAGTCAATAAGACCTGCGTCACAATTTTAATGAATTCTGGACGTCATTTAAATTTTGTTTTTCGCAACAAATCTTACATACAATTTTAAAACTTAGCTAATAAAAGAGCACTTATCTACACTAATATTATAAAGAGGAAAGATTTGTACCTATTTTTGTATGTTTGTAATGAATAGGCTCAAAAAGTACTGGGCCGATTAAAAAAATTCTTTCACCAATAGAATGCTACATTCTTCCAATTTGACATAGGCTACATTTCATTTTGAAAAAAATTAGGGATCCTTGGTAAAATTTGAACAATGTAACCGAAGGTGTAGAAAAGTGAGTCTTAAAATGTCTTTCGTCGAATGCGCTGCCGAAACTATTAGCGATAGAACAAAATAATGTACAACAATATTGTATACCCCGTGCGAAGCCGGGACGGGCTGCTAGTATTTAAATAAATTAATAAATATTGTGGACAATCCGCATAACACTATCTAACCCCAATTTAAGCAAAGCTTGTACGATGGGGACCACATAGCTGATATAACTGAATACAATTTAACACCCAGAACAAACATCTGTGTTCACCACACAAACATTTGTTCTCGGTGTGGATAGAACCCACGACCTAAGGCGCAGAAGTCAGAGCTACTACCAACTGAGCTAAGAGGCCAGCCATATATAATATTTGTTCATATCTTACATGCTAAATGAAGGATATAAGCAAATATTTGTTATTCAATTTATTTTACTGAAGGACGATTGGTTTCCACAAGCCGTATTGATTCCAAATATTGGAGTTTTCGGAAACACACGTATATGAAATGGATTTAGAGATATAATATGCACCTTAAATAACTTGTTTTCATTTGAAAAGACTTGTAGACTTGTTTTCATTTGAAATATGCTATGTAGACTTTTCGACTTCAAATATCCCTTGTGTAATGGTAGCCAAGGGATGTTTGAAGACCTAGAGGCAGAACACCCGCCTTTTGGTCGAACGACATTGTTATGAGTGCTGGTAATTAGTGGATGAGAATCGTACGCGAACTCGCAAAAAAGTGGCTTATTATGAGAGAGGAGACCTAAACTCAGCAGTGGGTGCTAAAGGGCTAAAAAGGTTATAACGTAGACCTTTATTTTGTTTACTAGTTGTAATGATAGATTCGGAATCGGATGGTCAAATTGACATCAATTTCAAATGCTGAATTTATACTACAAACAGTAGTATAATTCCAAAGCTTCAAAGGTTAAGTTTAAAGGTATAGCAACAACATTGAATAACTGTATGCGGTTACTTTGTGACACTGACCGTGACCGTAGATTTCGCGAACTCATGGCCCAAGCTACGGCCCGAATTGAAACTCGAATCTAATCTGATGGTCTGAAGAAATGGGCTCTTTTCCAAATAGCGAAGTAAAATTACAGAGTCAGCAATTTTGTGGATCAATAACAATCAGATTCCACAAACATTATTACAAGGAAAATCTATTTGGCTCTCTGTGGTTCCATCTTGCTGTAACAGCTGAGCCGATTCGAAATACAAAGATATTTATTAGGAATATAATAAATTTTAATAAAGAGTAAAGGCTATGCATGCAGTTATAATCTTATGAAAATAAACAACATTGTAATCGTCGTTTTTGCTCTGAAAAACCGTGACGGTACTAATTTTAAGCAATGATAAGCACTTTTAGAAGAATGGAGGTAAATTTGAGAAGCCTGAGGTGACAATGAGACCCAAGGGTCTAATGAGGTCGACGTTAGGAGTCTTACAAATAAATAAGATACCTTCGGATAAGAAATTAAAATCTTTCTACGGACGTAAACGAACTTTACGTAAATGTAAGAGGGATACGTCTTAAATTTACGTAAAGTTCGTTTACAATAAATAGATTCTAACCTAAAATTTTACAAATTATTTATTCACAAATAAAGAAAATGCCAAAACAGAGTCAAATGTGTTAAATCTAGAATATTCTAAGCGTGAACTATTACAGGAATTCTTTAATATAACGAAGCTTGTAACACGACTGTTGTACAACCTCATTACACACTACATTAAGAATAATATACAATCTTATACATCGTATTCCTTTCTATCAATCGTCTCAGTGCTCACTACTTTCCTCTTATAATCTTTCACAAAGTTCATCTTTCTTTAACAATGTTATAAGTTTCTATACACCCGCGGGTTTAGGCTCGTATAGTGCAAAAAGTTATTCGAAAGCATTGAAAGAATAGATAGTTAATCCAGAAAGTAGGTTACGTTGTCTGCCCGTCTAGATACAATTATTCATTTTGTAAAACATAAAACTGTGTCAGCCTTCACGCTTACAAATTCGTTGCAGTTTTTGTTTCTTATACTTTTACATTTTGTTTTTATTATTAAAACGCCTGAATTCAAATTATACAACCGATTATATAACTGCACAAAAAAAAAATATGTATTTATATCTTTTATGGCGGCAGTACAATTTATAAGACCACAAAGACTATATTTATTTTAAATGTTTAGTTTATTACAAAAAATCATTAGTAACATTACAGATACCCAATAAATACGTCACTTAAAGCTATGATCCTAAAAATATTATACACTTTTATATTTTACGTCGGTAGTACAATTTATAAGACCACAAAGACTATATTTATTTGTAACGTTTTGTTGAGTTTATTACAAAAAATCTTAAGTAACATTACAGATATCCAATACGTCACTTATAGCTATAATCGAGTCAATACGTTAGTATCGACTGGCAAAGTTCCCATAAATTATAATGTATCTGCGTAGATCTTTGAAAACCTGTGCAAATACAAATAGCCGGTACTTAGCACATCGGTCAATATTGACCAGCACATGTTCCTTAGATCCGTCTTGACCTCTGCTTATGTGATAGCCACGTTTTCACTAAGCCTACAAAAAGTACTTCGCGGAATCTTCTATTGTATTCAAAACGAGTACCTACTTAGATTAGGTATCTGTTCTATCATTTAATTTAAATCGTAAATTGAAATAGCACATTTCACAAAATTCATATAATTTTGTGAAATGTGCTTTGTAAATCAATGTAATTTGTAAATCATGTTAAATATCTAGCTTGTTTTAGCTTCGCGAGATCTTCAGTTAAACGTTGGTCAATGAATAAATGCAATACCTTTATTCGGAGTTTCCATTGACCCTACATAGCGAAAATCCACAAGGGCAAGTTAAATGATGATACTATCCATAAGTTGTGAAGTTATATCGTAATGAACACTTCTCAGCCTGAGGCCCACCCACATTGATTTTTAGAATATCGGTTTAAAGCCCTTACCACGGACTTCCCTTACTTCCTCGATTAAGAAAACTTAAAGACAAACTTTTCTACATTGCCTGTGAATCAAAAACTCGGAGTCCTGGTTTGAGTCTAGATTATAAGGCCGTCATATGACGTTTTCCTCGTCTCCAATTATAGTTTCCGTTACATCCACTGCGAGAATAGTACCGTTCATCTCACTGCCTATTGTTTTCCTATCTTAGTTTCACAATTACATCACCATACCTAGACCAACCGTCTACTCTTCGCTTCGGCCAATATTTCACCTGTTTTCCTTTCTTCCTTCCTGTTTTCGTTTTCTCTTCGCTTCGGTAAATATTCCTACCTTTTTATTACCAGCCTTGCACAACAGATTTGATAGAAAAATAACATGATTCACGTATCTATTTTTACATACATTTTAAAGGAAGCTAGAATTCGATTTTAAAGAATTAGAATCAGTTTTTGCTCACAAAACAATAAAATGAATAATTTATTTGTACAAATTCATCGGCTAACGGATATCAGGGTTGACTCGGGTCAATCGTCTAAGAACATTAATAATTAGGTGCATTGTAATATAATATATATTATGTAAATTTTGGAAGCGGCGTTCATTATTATAAGGGACTATGTCGGTCAAGTCGCTCTCGTAACATACGACCTTGCGTTGCAAAGTGAGAGTCAAGTGTTTTATCTCGGCCACCAGAATTGTGGGGAAGCTGTACCGTTCTATTTAGCGTGGGTGTGACTTGAAGCTTTTCCTTCACAAAACGAAAATTATGCTAGATCCTTATTTATTTAAGATAACTTTGAAAACATATTATTTACCTTTTTTTAGTTTTTGTGATTATTTTTGATATGGTTCTCATAGTACAAGCTCTGCTTGATTTGGGGCTAGATAATGATGTGTGAAATATCAACAATATTTATTTATTTTGTTCCATTTTTTATTGACGACCGGCTTGGGGAATTCATATAATAAAGCTCATTAGACCCGGTTTTGTTTTTAATTTTTCCCGGATGAAAATAGGGACGGAACTACCAATCGCATTGCACAGCGTCCATAACCGTATCATTCCTTCCACTTCCGTAGAAGTGTAATTACAGGCACATGAGACATGTATCTGTAATAACACCGGTACAAATCTTCAAACCGGAAAACAACGATGCGATCACCGCTTGGCGACAGAAACAGGTATAGTAGACGGCAACAAAATATTGCACATCGGCTAATTTCGGCTTCATAGAGCGTAGTGTGCGTCAGAAAGAGATAGCGCTCTACGAAAGCAGAAAAGCCGAAGTGCAATATTTATTCCCTACCACCGTACGTTGGTAGCTGATGGCAGAATTTCGTTGATCTTTAGATCATCACACAAATAACTCTCTTTACAGCATTTTGAAGGTAATTTGAGCAGTGAACTGCGATATAACCTTAAAAGGCGAATCAGTGAAGGCATTATCAGAGGGCGAGCAGAAACGAGCGGAATTTTATGCATTTTTTACTCGAAGTTCACCGCCTCTTTGAATTGAAATTACGTACGTAAAAATGTTCGAGCAAAAAACTTTCTCAGCGTTAATGTTTTTATTAAAAATGTTGGTTGGAGATTAGCTAGTTTTTTAGACCGACTGAAATACGTCACTGATAAATAATTTACATAGCAAACTGGCAGCTTTTAAGATGAAATGTGCATAAAAATAATGATGATTACTTACGATTATGAGAGTGGTGTCAGGGAACACCAGCGCTTTAGTAGCACACGGTCCTATGCTGAGTGGTAGCCAATTTTTTATTGTGAACACTTGTTAATACTACTCTTATGTGACATAAAATAAATAATATTTGATTTGATCCAAAAAAGGACAGACAATATTTTTTATAAGAGAACAAAAACATCATTGACGCAAAACCATTGGGCCAGGCAAGTAAAAAATATTTGAACAAGCATGTGACGGTCTAATTACGACAAAGCTGTTAGTTCCTTCTGCATAAATAGATAAATAAATAAAGCTGATATGCCCACAATGTTGTTTTTTGGGTGTTAATTTATTCATATGCTAAACACTGAATATAGACAAAAACATTTGAATAAAACATTAATATCCTTCCTAGCCCTTTATGATTGATAATGTACATAAGAAAAAAATATTACCTCTTCAAACTTCCTGGGTACAGTTAAGTACTTATACAGAGAATATACATTCAATGTACTGACTAGTAGTTTTTTTATACAATGGAACACGCATATGACCCATCAGATGTTAAGTGGTAACTATCGCCTATAATAAAGCATTGCCTCGTACGTCAGGAACGTGTCCTACGATACAATGCCCTGCGTTCATCAACTTGAGACAGATGTTCAGCCTCACGTACCAGTAATTTCACCGGCACCCTTCAAACCGAAACACAGCAAAAGCAAGACAGAAATAGGCATGGTGGTAGTAATTCCCCGGACGAGCCCTTCACAAGTAGACAATTTCAAATTGTTTATTTGTTCAAACATACCTTATAACATCTTGTTAAACAAAGACCTTAAGTTCCTTGCTATAATTATCACTTGGAAGTGCCTGCTACGTAATTAAGCCGTATTAAATGTTAACTACATATATTATACGAATACTAGACATAAGTAGTATGGGGATCTAGAAAAACAGGTTTCAGTATAATTAATATAAACACGGTAAAGTACTGAGAGCAACCTATGGCAGTTTGTAGAAAAAAAGGTTAATTGCGGAAACTATACTATATTACTACTTTATTAGTTTATTCTATCAACCGATTGGCCCTGACGGGTTCAAGTTCAGCTTTAAGGCTAAGACGACGGTCTTTGTATTTCTCGTTCGCATATTTAGACCATTTGAAAGATATCACAACACTGACCTTAGTTAAACTTTTGAAATTATCATGGTTTTTAACACCATTTTTATGAAACAACGGGATATTTACCATGATTAAATTTTGTTGAGTTGTCTTCCGATATTTTGAACTTAGTTATCAAAAATCGCGAGCAAGTATCTTGCGCGCAATCCGATCAAACAGTTTAGCAAAAAATATTTTTGATTCTAACACGTTTCCCACTTATAAGTTTACTCTACTACGAAAACCAGTTAGGCAATAAGTTCAGTGTTTTAATATATTTCAAAAGGTCAAAGAGAAGGCAGTGAGAAGTTGTTTCATGAAATTGAGCGTCTTCATATCATACAACTAATGGTTCGTGCTACATACAATACATGTGAAGTTTACAAGATGTTCAACATGTTTGGTTCATAAGACCTTTTATACCATTATTGTCCAAATATGTATTAGAAAATGAAATTTTTGATATACGATGCTCAGAGTCACTCTTTAGACTTCAGTCACGACCAAACATTTTTTACCACAGGTCCACTTTTTTAATGCACAAATAAAAAGTACTGTACACAGATGAGCTTAATGATGGATAGCATTATCTACCAGAAAATGGCATGTTGGTAGTAAGAGTATGTACGAAGCTATAAGATTGGTACCTAAAGGTGCATATTCCATTACATTTGTTCAGACAACACGTGAGGTCATTCATATTGACGGTACGCAAACTTTTTATAGGTATTTATTCAATTAATTATTGTTATTACCTATTCTATCCGTAGTGATTCCAAAATGTATCCATAATGGATGGAAAATTTTATGACGCATGGAGGATTAACATCAAAATGATGTATTGTTTTTTTTTCCAAATACATGCTAATGGGACAAGCAGACGTAGGCCTTCTGCTTATCCCTGATATACGTACTTTAGCTTGAGGCAAACAGATGCCCAGTCTCATGTACCTGTAATTTCTTTGTTCTGATCATCTATTGCCATCATCATGTCAGCATAGTTCATCCCGCTACTCAGATTCTTTCACTAGCACGGCTATCCGGCTCTGGAATGGTATCCCACATCAATGTCGCGAGGCCTCCTCTATTGAAGTCTTCAAATCCAAAATCTTTGCCCACTATCTATCTCTCATGATCGAATCTTATAAACATAGAAATAAGTAATTTTTCCCTGGTGTTTGTAAGTGAGTTTATGCTAGGTTAGATTATAAGTATTGCGTATTTTTTAGTTTTAATTTGCTATGCAGGAATTTCCTGATTATGTGTATTAGTGATGATAGTTGTCGCTTAACTGTGTGTTTATTTTTAGTTTAGTATTTACGTAAGCCCTCATCTTATATGTGCACTACCCAACCTATCTCCCTATTACCCAAAGGTTAGCTGGTAGATAATGCTATCTAGCATTAAGTTCGCCTGTGTACAGTAATTTTTAATTTTGTGCAATAAAGAATTTTCTATCTATCTATCATTGGTTCTTCCACTCTGCTCTTCTATCATTGTAGACTCCAGTGTACCCACGACAAAGGTCTACTCCATTATTTGATCACCTGGGGCTCAATTCTAGACCAGTGCATTGCAGTTCTTGTGATATATATCTACCGTGACAAAAAAGTCACTGGTCTAGAATTGAGCCCCAGTGCTTTAGACCTAACATAAAAGCCACAACTATAAGAATTGATATTGATAATGATCAATACGGACGTACCTATAGATTACTTTAAATGCAAAATGTCACGTGCACTGCATGCAGCCAGCATTCCTCTTCACACACACCCTTCAAGCCGAAACACAGCAATGCTGCTTCACGATCGAAATAGGCATGGTGGTAGTAATTCCCTGGACGAGCCACACACAAAGAGCTGTACTACTTCTAATTGGTACTCAGATTAACGAAAGGGTCCTAATAGAACTCGTCAATCCACGTTAGGATTCCATTTTAAATGTACCATGCTTCAAGCAAATAAATGATTTCATTTCATTCCATGTGAGGAACAGCAGGCGAAAGATCCTCATATCATAATACGACAGAATTTTAATTAAACAAAACCACCATCGGAGGAAAGGTAGTAGAAGAAGTTCAATAGGCTAAATCTTTAAATCATTCCAACAAAGCCTGGCTCAAAAAGTAGAAGAACCCCACAGGGTATTGAAGTTTGAAGGAGGTAACCTAGTGTTGTTAATTACGTCTCTGGGGCCTCTGGGGTATGGGAACCCTTTTTTATCCGATTGATATTATCTGTATCTCCAAAGTCCAGAGGAAAGGTAAGCTTAGAACAGAGAGGGACCATGCATAATAACTTCGTCTGCCTAAGTCCGTTTGATGTGGTTTGACTCCAACATTTTTGGATTTTACTTGTCATGTTCGGAATCGTTGTTTGACCCGTACTCTGGTATAGGTACTCATTGGCTAAGGTAGTCATAGATCAGACCTGTGTTTTTATAGAAGTATCAATAAATATAAAAAAAAACTAATAAAATAAATAACTTTAGTTTTGATATCCAATAGAAATGAACGCTTATTAATTGCTGAATACACATAGCACACGTGCTAGTTACCTTACCTACCCCAATCAGGTCATTATTTATTTATCAAACAATCAGAATCGTTGATTATAACTTGTTTGCTGGGTTTGTAATTAACGGAATGGTGATTAGATTAGTAATCAATGAATAAAAACCATAAAATCGTTTGTAGTGTGAAGATAAATTTATTATTGGTGGTTAGACCTTGCTGGAAAGTGAACCGTGCAAACATCGGAATAACTCAACCTTCCTTATTTACTGATTTGCATGTAATGCTATACCAATAATACCTACATTATATAGTTGTTTGTCTCTTAGTCATATACTATGTACCTACACTTAACATATTCTCAAACTTACTTCCAATTCTATCTGGATATATTCCAAAAGCAATCAGCAAGTCGTGAATTGCAGATTTATCTAGAACTATACAGGGCGGTTTTACCCGCTTTATTATTCTAAGTTCGCGGGGGGTGCCAACTACTAACTGAACATTGTGTTTTCTTACCGCCTTTTACCTCGTACTTCACCTTTTTGGTGAACCTTTAGACCACAAAAGGAGGTACATAAAAGAGATCTTTCGCATGCGTCTAAAGTACTAGTGATTTATTGTCAACCGTTGTATAAAAAGAAACGTCACATACACCATAACCTAGTAGACAGATAAAAACCTAAGACTTTGAATCACCACGACCCAGCGTTTGTTATAAGAGCAAAAGCCCTTTTAAGAACCAGTGCTAGTTCTTTAAAGGATCAATAGAAGAATAAGGAATTGAAAATAAGATCTGCGTGTTGATGCCAGTCAGCTCAAGTTTTATCTGAATCAGATGAGAGATCAATACGTTGCAGCAAACATCCGATATTGGCGAATAATGTGTTGTTGACGTCACCATTAGTGGAAGCAGTAAAAGTAGCTGCGCCGAAATTCGGAGATGGATTCCATCTGCATTCTGGTGTTTATTTTTCAGCAAGACGACAGCTGCTTTGTTCTAGGCTTGGTCGAGTGGAACTGGAACCTAGACTCACCTAGCACGTTTTAAAGTGATCCTAGAGAGTCACGTAAGAGACTGCTAAAAAGTACCCGTCCCTTATTAATTATAACGAGCCGGTATGACCGAGCTTCGCTCGGGTTAAAAAAAAATAGTATTATTATTTGCCAATAGATGTCAGGAAGAGTCGTATCTATAATGGCGCAGTTAGTTGCTCACAATCGCCAATAGATGGCAGGAACAGTCGTATATTGAGTTTATGTTTGATTATTGCAAAACACCAACTTCTCGTCATTTTCTAAAAATGAATCCAAGCTAGATCGATTTATCACCCCCGAAAACCCCTGTATACTAAATTTCGTGAAAATTGTTGGTGCAGTTTCCGAGATCCTAAATATATATATATATATATATATATACAAGATTTTCTCGTTTAAAGGTATAAGATTATATAATAATATAATAAGGGCAACCAACTCCTATGGTCAACCTGGAAGTCTCTGAACTGACTTTTCAGCCAAGTGGGCCGCTGCAGGCATAATTGACTCAAACGGGGGTACTCCGACCACGCGAGCTGCAACTGCGGAGCACCGCAGTCTATGCCTCATTTGCTGTCTTGCCCAAAGTCCCTAACACCTGCACGCTGAAAGATTTGACTGACACCGCGGAACACTAATTAATGTGGCCCATTTCAGGGCAAAACACTTATAGGGACAAAAAAAATACCATGGGAACCATCGACAAGACGAGGAAAGTGATCCTTGTAATACAACTGAATAAACGCTTTTGATTTGACAGCTGAGCAATATCGCTAATGCACTCATATCTGGGCGGTTACGCAAAACGCTTACATTTGCATAGACAAGTCATAGGATCATCCAGCGCTCATAAAATTAAGAGATGCCTTCACCACCGTAGGTTGGATTTAATTCCACCGTCATCGTTGATTGACGCATACGAATTCGGTATAGTTCAATGTCGTTACACTCTTGCTGAAGCGTTCATGTTCATGGCGCTTCTTGTTGGGTCAATCCCGATCATCTAACTAAGTTATGCAACGTTCTGTGCGATCACAATTTGGAGATGAAGAGCACTTCCGTGCTTCACAGGGCACGTAAGCCGTGACCGAGGCCGGTAACAGGTAGTATGTTAGTAATGACATAGGGTGTTTGGCCCTTTTCATGAACTGCGAAAACAGCTCCTCACCTAGTACTTATTTTATATTCCGTGGCTACGCTAAGCAACACGCTTCAGTTAGATAATTTCAAAGTATTCGGTCGACATCACGTATTCTTGTAGGTATTTTGTATTCTCGACGCGAAGACGCGAGCGACTCGGTATCATTGTCTTGGCGAAGTGAAAGTTTTGCATACGTTATGAGTCGGATGGACCCTGGTGGACGGACTATCCTTTGATTTAATATAAATAAAAACTTTGCCGGTTATAAACGCATTACCATCTAGCTACAAACTAAGAAAATCTTATACTTGCATTCCGAAACGGAATTTTAATAATATATTTTTTAGGCAACGAATGCAAATAATTAGTAGGTACAAAAGCAAATGTAAATTAAAAATAGGTAGCCTACCTGTTTCATTTCGTTTTTGCGATATGAAACTGGTTTAAGTTTTTTGTTAAAACGTAATTATGCACTTAGGACTATTTAAACCTTTTTGAAAAACGTTTTTGTGAGGTTTTTCTTAACGATGGAAAATTTGTATAGACCAACCCGGATATTAACGTGCGCACGTAAAGAACTTTTGAATGGTTAGAATTTAAATAAATAAATATACATTTTGTGGACATTTCACACCAACTAAATATGTAGGTACTTATATTTTGTATTCTTTATACAACATAACTTCCAGACACAGAACAAATGTCAATGAACATGGTAACAAAAAATGATTTTTCTTGGCGTAAATCGAACTCACAGCAGCAGAAGTGACTGATGATGGCTGGCAAGGGGGAAAACCGTCTGCTGCTTTTGCTTCTTGCCGGATGCAATCATACGCGTGCAAGACCACCACACCGTCCAACTTACGTCAGAAGTTTTTAATCAGGCGTTAGCCGGGTGATAGTGTAATTCTGTTGCTATCAAAAGTTTAATATGTACTAACAATGAACAGCGATCACGTACGAGTATCTTGTTGCCATCATTTTCGTATCTGTTGCCATACTTGTTTTACAAAGTGAAGTTTATATTCGCTATCTCATGTTTATTACGTCATTCGTTCTTGTTGCAATCGTTCCTTGTCTTTTTACAATTTATAGGCTTGCGTTTGTCCAAGATAAGTTTTGTTTCTATTCCTTTTTTATTGCAATTGAAACTCCAAACAATGTCGAAACTGACAAATGCGACTAGGTATTTAACCGACGAAGTCAAATAAAAAAGGGCGAGGTTCTCAATTCAGCTTGTCATCGTATAATTTCGTGATTTATGAGCCGATTTGAATTAATGTTTTTTTAACTAAAAAGTAATATTTCCAGATTAGTCCCATAGAAATATAATCAAAATCGGTTAATAATTTGGCCATGAAGTCGGTTTCTCAAGTTTTTTAAACTTAGTTTATGATTGCAACAAAAAATACGCAATCACTCCAGTGGTATGCGGCCGGCCTAATAAATTTGTATATTATTAGAACTATACAAAAACCACAAGGTTAAATTACCTAACGCATTACTTTATCAGTTAATGAAAATACTTGGTTGTAAACATCATTCATCAATTATTATCACATCATCCCCCGCAAGGTCACAGTCGTGGGTTCGAATCCCTCATGTTGTTTATCTTTTAAGAGGTCGTTTCATTAATTCACAAAAAAATATGTTGAATAAAAACAGCTATCGAGTATGACGCTTGTTAAATATTATCCTATGGCACACCATTTTTATTGCTTCCTGCATTTAGTAAAGTATGTGTTAGTGAATGTGAGTTACGCAAAAAAAGGGAAGAAGGAGTGTTTGAAAAGGGAAGGAAAAGGGGGGTGAAAAAGGGTTTGAAAAAAAGCTAAAGTCAGTGAAACCCATCAATGTTTCCAAGTTTCTAATCAGTAGCTATAAAACAATGATGGGGTCACAGGCCACACAGCAGACGACGTTAATTAAATTAAATTAGTCATTTATATTTGTTGTTATCAGAACGCGTGCCGGGCCGGCCATTTATCACGATCTGACGTAAGCGAGCTGTGAACTCGAAAATTACACGAAAAGTTTAGTAAATTATTTTTAGTTCAATATCTGTAATGATATCCGCGGCTTAGTTAGCTCCACACGTATGGACCATGTCTTCCCTGTGTATTAGGCCCAGCACATATGTATACAGGATGGTATATGCTGGGCAAGCCTATCTACTATATAAAAATAAGTCGGGTTTTCCTTCCTGACGCTATAACTCCAGAACGCACAAACCGATTTCCACGGTTTTGCATTCGTTGGAAAGGTCTCGGGCTCCGTGAGGTTAATAGCAAAGAAAATTCAGGAAAAATTCAGGACAAACCAACATCTGGTGGCGAAACGGAGTTCGCCGCGTTTGCTAGTTCCATCTAAAAATCCTGTCCCAGGCACTATAGTGTCCCGCAAGTAGGGCTTGTGTTATCACCAGTTGCCCCTGACGCTATATAAATCATCTACAATAGATGCAAAGGCCTGTTTACTTTTTGTATCCCCTGAAGTTTTGTTTGCGATGTTTCATAAATGCATACTATAGTTTTGTATATTCAAAAATATTGATGGTTGAATTGCTCGAGTGAAAACCTACCTAACGGTTGTCAGCGTCAAGTCTTAACAAGTTGGCTGACTTTTCTGCATTATAACTTCTTCTACTTCCTGCTCTTATACCACTTTATGCACATCGTGTCTTCCTCCTCCATTCCCCTCTGTTATCTATCATCTCTTTATTCACTCCTCTCTTATCCATGTCATCTTTCACACAACATTGCATTTCTGCATCGTAACTTATAAATTCTTAAAAAAAAATATCACTGGTTAGAGTTTGTCAGCGGCGCTGCTGTACCAATGACTCACCAAAGTCGAAAGCCTTTGAAAGCATTGCCTAATTACGAGTACGTACTAACATAGGCATTAATCAATCAATGTGTTTACCTACAGACAACACACATATCGATCTACTCCTATCAGACGGCTGATTTTTCGATAAGATGTGAATGATTTGTGGAATTACATCCATCAAGAGATAACCAATACGATCAGAATAAATGCTTCCATATCTTACCAATGGCACATAACGAATGCCCATAGAAGAATCGTTGGAAGGCCCCTATGGATCAAGGTCTGAAATAAGTTTTTCTTCTTCTTAAATTTAAGAGCTTAGCTCTTATCGGAGTTTTGATGCAGTTGTCGCTATAATTAAGTTCTTCGAATGCGGCCTCCTTGACTACCTTATACGACATGACAGCGACTTATTCCTTTATCTGGCTCATGTAACTTATTCTTGGCCTTCCTCTTCTCCGTTTTTCTTCAATGATGTTCTTTATGTCTTATTTATTTATATTATTTATTACTTAAATCCTGCTTCCCGAAAAAGCGTTACGTCTACATCCTAGTGTGTATGTCAAATAAATGTATTTTCTTTCTTTCTCACTCAATCTGGTTATTATAATACATCGTTGCCCCCAGCCGAGCATAGCGCGAGTGAAACCACGCGATCTCGGCTGTACGGTACGGTACGCTGATGGCATGGATGGCGTCAGGGCGCTTGTACACGCTAAGAAAATTTGCCGTTCCTGCGGCAGACAAGACAAATTCTTCGTGTAGACGACAAGAATTTTGTCTTTTCCACACACGAAAACGCAACAACGTTCGCCGCGTCGTGTCTTGCGCAGATAAGATTTTTTTCGTGCACCGCTGCGAGCAGTGTACACAGTTATTTTCTAGTTACGACACGAATTCTTGGGTAGACCCGGCGTTTTTTCTTAGCGTGTACAAGCGCCCTCAGGGTCATTATGTAAGGAGTGCCGCGGCCAAGCCTCCAACGACCGTGTCAAATGGCCATCCATTCTTTTACAAACCATTTGTTGATGCTTGTTGAAATTATTTAGCTCCTTATCGTTTCACTGCTTCTTTCAAACCAGGTGTGGTGGAAGGATTAAATTCTTTAGCTCAATACAAAACTAGCGCAGAAAATGAAATTACCTAAGGTATGTCTTCTTATTTCGCTCCTTTTTACCGTGTCACTGATTCTTTTAAACCAGGTGTGGTGAAAGGATTTAATTCTTTAGCTCAATGCAAAACTAGCGCAGAAAATGAAATTACCCAAGTATTTCTTCTTCTAAGTCTTTATTGCATTTTATCTTACAATGGTTTTTCCCATGGGATCAATATATTTCCCTTAGCTTCTGGGTTAAATTTCAAAGAGATTAGTTGCAAATTGCCTGTAAAAACGTTATAATGATAGGCACACTTATGTTGATAATAATTGTTTGCCGTAGAAAGGAACAATATGGAACACAATCTATCACAAAAAGTGGGCATGTGCCAAATCCAATGTTTGAACGAGACTACCCACCCCCTTATCCACGGCTACGAGTGGGTCAATCTGTCAGTTAATTTCATATCTCATGAGAGGATGATGTGAGTGCTAGTAAAAGTTTACACTTCTTATCTTGGCACGACAAGGATTTTAAGTGCACCTCAGAGAGATTTATTTCGTGCACTAGACACAAACATATTTTCGAACTTTTTAGGTTCAACGACATGTCGGTTTCCTCACGATGTTTTCCTTCATCGTTTGAGAGTAATGCAAGCATAGTGTATTTACATTTTTGGACAGATTACCGATTGGTACACGACTGGATTTGAATCCACGACCACTAGGCCACCAATGCTCGATAGTAACACACTTATTGCTAAGCGACACGGTTAGTTATACGATCCAAGATAATTTTTCTTTTGCCTTTATAGTCCCACTGCTCTTTGCCGTGCAATGGGACGAGAAAGACCTCCTCCAAAGTC
This sequence comes from Thera britannica, assembly GCA_939531255.2. Lineage (NCBI taxonomy): Eukaryota > Metazoa > Arthropoda > Insecta > Lepidoptera > Geometridae > Thera > Thera britannica. Next base: position 12,920,732 of record OW618034.2, on the reverse strand, counting down.
TTGCAGTTTTTATATTCTGAGACTTTTCCCACCAGATGGCGAAGGCGTCCAGATCGTCCAAGAATTATTATAATTGTAAAAATTTTAAGCGCTGCGCTGTTACGTTTACGAACAGGAGTTGGAGCGGAACGTGTCCGCTAATTATTTCCACGCTTATTTTGCTAAAATGTCGAAGCGGTTCTTTGCACTCAATGCTCACAATACGTAATCTGCAGAAGAGATATTCCGGTCCTGAGTTTCCGTTTCGTAATTGTCTGACGAAAGATCTCGTGATGCGATAGCCGTCGGAACTTATTCAAAAAGCAATACTTATAATAATGCTAATTTATTGCCTGCCTGTCGATTCCAGCAATTTTTCAAACAATAATTATAAGTTTAAAAAACTTGAGAAACCGACTTCATTGTCAAACGGCTAAACCGATTTTAATCAAATTTGTTTGGGACAATCTGGACGTAAGAATAACCTTCCAAATAAAAAAATAATTTTCTAAATCGGTTCATAAATGACGGAGGCAGGCAGTTACAAACATTAAAAAAAATATTTAAAAAAAAATGGCAACACCGATTTAAAAAAAATTAAAATGGGACCAATCTGGAAGCAGTACCTTTCAGATAAAAAAATAATTTTTCAAATCGGCTCACAAATGACGAAGTTATGCGGTAACAAACATTTAAAAAAAAAAAAAAAAAAAATACAACCGAATTGAGAACCTCCTCCTTTTTGATTGGAAGTTAAAAATTGACAACTTACATCGATTTACGCGATCGCTTGAGTGATTTGTGTTGCTGGAATCGACGCCCAGTTCTTCTAGGTTTGGTCGCGTGGAACTGACACCTAGACTCACCTAGCTTTTAGACGTTTTCTAAAGTGATACAATTGAATATTTTTATTTATTGTTTTGATTTGTTTGACCTTAAAAACTGTTAAAAATAATAATGAAAAAAGATGAGGTTAATAAACAAATTTTGAACAAGCTATTCGGACTTATTTCGACCATATTCCATTAATATCGTTGAGAAGTATTTTACAGGTCAATCTATCGAAACCCGCTAAACGGCGGCGGTGCAAAGTGCAAATTAATACAGTCCATTTCGTTCAGCAGCCGCTCAAATAGACTCACCACTTACGAATCATTTAGATTTCAATCATGAGACACTCTTCGTCATAGAAACATCGTGATAGTTTTTTTTACACGTGTTCTTACCTGCATAAATTCTTTGAGAAATGTGTTTTCTAGGTAGGATGGTGGCGAAAGTATAGTAGAGATCGTCCAAGCTTAAAATGCACGTCCCGCTACTTCAGTCAGTCAAAGTAAATTGTTCTTTATCACTTATATTACAAGGATCTATTTTAACTACTTTGCTGTGAGTCAACGTAAAGATAACGTGGTGGAGGGGCGTGCATTTTTATACTGGTTTATCTATACAAGGATACACATCAGGATTATACGCAGCTAGCTCTTATGTCCTTGCATTTTTCTTTGTTTTTAGGTGACTTGAGCTGTATCTTACTGTACATTACTGCAGCGGCCAGCAAAAGAGTCATTGATAGACGAACGTGTAAATGTGGCCCGTGGAGAAGCCGAGGCCCACATACGTAAGTCCATCAATGCCTAGTTGTGGCCAATACTTGTATAGTACTTTTCTCAAATAATGCGAGTAATTAAAAATAACTACATACTACTGCTTGAAATCATTACATCAAAATAGCAATTACGATAAACAACGAACAACACAATCGAATCGAATCTGAGTTGACTTCATTTGTTTTTTATTTCAATAAACAGCTTTTAATTTTGCAAGCCAGTTCGAAATTTAAGTTTTGTAAAAAGAAGAAGATTTGGATCAATCTTCTCTTGGACAATCTGAATGTGAGTGTGTGTGAAGGTAGTCTATCCTTTGATTGAATTCAAACACCTCTTCTACTGCATGGGATAAACCTATTTTGGGAATGTAATTTTCTATTACATTCCACAACTACTAGTACTTGTTTTCTAAAGGTCGACTTACCTTGGCACACAGACGGAGTGGTAGATCCCATAATTTCTTAACACGTGCACGAACTCAGGAAGCGTGCGACACGCTCCCATAATGCTGAAAGCTGCCAGTCCACAGTTCCATAGCTGTAGCGTCCGCCGGAGTTCGAACCTGATGGACAAGAGCATTCATAAGTTATAGATTAAACTGGGAGTGCCAGTTGGCCGACCTAGAAACCGGTGGAAGGACGAAGTAGAGACGGAGATCCGCTCTCTTTGAGTTTTGCGTCAGAGGCCAATTCCCACTTCGGGGCTGATGCGCCCGGATAGTAAGTTCATGATTAGCTACTTTATGAGAAAGGCTCATTCTACCAAGCAGTTGATTTTAGACTGGGTAATGGTTTTATGATTTAATCAAAGAACCGTATTATTGGTAAAGGCCTAGAACATCTATCAATTAAGAGAGTAAAAGAAAACCCAGTGATTAGGGGTTTAATGACAATGTAAGTTTAAAAAACTGGAGAACTTCATTCAACATTCATGGCCAAACTGCTGAACTGATTTTGATGAATGACCAATCTAGAAATATAACCCTTCAGATAAAGAAACATTTTTCAAATTGGCTCATAAATGACGAAGTTATACGATAACAAACATTACAAACATATAACCAAATTGGGAACCTCCTTTCTTTATTTCAAGACGGTTAATAAGGGTAATATCTAGCAGTGGAGTTTATCAGGACAATAATGAAGTAAATAACTCTTTAATTGTGGTGTAGTCATCAAACATCATCCAACTCGGGCGATATTCTGACATACATACTCGCTTATTGCTCTAAATTCCTCGGTGAACAACCAACCGAGAGGGTTAAATTTAAAATCAGTGCTGGATGTACTTCCAGCGATAGCTGAATTTATACCCTTTGTGCTCGTATTTTTAGTTTATGTTAAGTATGATAATGTAGTTCCAGCCTTATAACGAGGCAATAAACGTTTTTTTTTTTTTAATACATTTTTCATACCCAGTTTACCCAGCAGTGGGTAACGTTGAGATGTAGATGATAAAACAAGTACTCCGGTTTAGAACGAAAGGAAAACGACTAGTGTTACATCTACGCACTTCCGTTCCTCAGATGGCAAAATAAGCGCGATTAGCTCTGCTAGATGAGCATCTAGACATGCGATAGTTACATTATAGGAGAGTTTGTATGAGGTAATGGCCAACTTTGGAAATAAATAATAAATATATTATAAAGAGGAAAGATTTGTACCTATTTTTGTATGTTTGTAATGAATAGGCTCAAAAAGTACTGAGCCGATTTAAAAAATTCTTTCACCAATAGAATGCTACATTCTTCCAATTTGACATAGGCTACATTTCATTTTGTAAAAAAATAGGGATCCTTGGTAAAATTTGAACAATGTAACCGAAGGTGTAGAAAAATAAGTCTTAAAATGTCTTTCGTCGAATGCGCTGCCGAAACTATTAGCGATAGAACAAAATAATGTACAACAATTTTGTCTACCCCGTGCGAAGCCGGGACGGGCTGCTATAAATATTGTGGACAATCCACACAACACTATCTAGCCCTGAACTAAGCAGATCTAATATGAGTAGACAGCTGATATAATACCTACATTGTTTTTTTGTGTTACAACATACTTAGAATACAATATAACACCCAGACAGAGAAGAAGAACAAGGATCGAACCCACGACCTACGGCGCAGAAGGCAGAGCTAAAGCCAATTGAGCTGAAAGGCCAGTCAAATGGAGGCGGGAAAGCGTTCTCTGTCCGTCATAGAATTCTTTGGTCAAGATAGACTATGGTATATCATTACAGGAACAAACAGACACAATGGTCATGGGAACTAAAGAGGGCGAAGACCTTTTGTTTAACTTTGGGTTTGAAATAATAGTTAGTAACTTAAAACAGTAAATACAACCAAGGTTACTTAAGTAGTACATAACAATATTCATGTCAGTTCACATTCCTGTAAATTTTAAAATTTCAAAGTTAAAAGCGAGTTTTACTTCGAAGAAACGAAGTGAATTGAAGATTAGTGAAGTGGATGTCAACACTATCAAAGCAAAGGACAGTTTTTTTCTGATACTATCCGATTACGGTATCAGTTACAAGTAGGTAGGTACTTCCGTTACGTTAGACTATTATTAGAGAGTGTAGCAAATAAAATATAATAAGTTCAGATTTCTTCTGTCATAGAATACATTAAAGCCCACTCCATACCATTATGCAATAACCAATACTTCGTCAGAGTGGTCTGATGAGATAAGACACGATTGACGAATATTATGTTCTACCTGATACGTAGTATACATTAAATATAACCTGGGTTTACGTTTGACTGGCCTCTCGGCTCAGTTGGAAGTAGGTCTGCTTTCTGCGCTCTAGGTCGTGGGTTCGATCTATATTTGTGTGGTGAACACAAATGTTTGTTCTCTGTCTGGGTGTTACCGACGTAGGTACTTCTCAGAACAATGAATGATTACGTGAATGTGAAAGAAATACCATAACCAACAGGTAAACAATATTTAAAAGATAATTACTGTAATTACCGGCCACCAGCCATGACATTGAGTATCAGGGTCTTCGGATGACGAACCGTGTTTTTAATATAAACTACAAAAAATCGCACTTCACGTTTGAGAATTGACTAAAAAACTTCAACTTGACAAAATTAACATAAATTTCATGAAATTACAAATTTCTGACCCTAAACTGGTATATGGTAAACATAGCCGATTGCCACGTGTCGCACGGAGAAAATTTCCTGTGGTGAAATGCCCAAAAGATCTTATTGAAGGCTGCAGAAGTGCAGATGCGATTCCAGACCTCTGTCATACAAAGGCCGTTCATAAAATATGCAAAAAGATTACAAATAACACTGAACGCGGTCAAGAGTACCCTTCACGAGTGGTTCAAGAACAGGGGGCGATGACTTGCCAGTAGAGGCAGTATTTTTTGCGTGTTTTGAAGGCAAAGGCAACTGTGTAGGTCAGCCTTCACAGCACGTCGCAAAACATAACAGTACACTTCCTGCTACCCTTGCTATGTTTTATTAACCATGCTGAATTAAACAAGGAGGAAAACTATACAAATATTACCATGATTACAGCCGCTTGAATCTCTATAATAGTACATTAGCATGTAGCTGATTGGAGAACTGCTTATTCAAACTTGGCAAGGTTATGAGAGGCCAATTTTATTTCGCAGAGAAATCATAAGGACTAGTACCTATTGCCGCCAGTCTGACTTGGCGACACTGCTGGTCCTGTGATAAAAATACGGGCAGTAAAAGACATCATAATATTAATGATAAACCAATCTATACGCCATAAATCTTGTCATTGTTCATCTACCTAGCTGAACCTTTTACAGTCTCCATATCAGTTTAACGCAAATTGATAACGGGTGATAAGAGTTTGATAAGATATAATATAAAACTCCATTGCAGAAAACCGCAAGGTAGGTAAATAATATACACAATAGTCTGAGGAAGGTTAATGTAGGGCATTATATATAATACTTATTACCTCATTTGTATTTTACAGAAAACACACAAGGACAGCAAGGAGAGCAAGGACTTAGCCGTTTAATGTTAAAATTCATTCCATTCATCCATTCTATTCTCTTGAAAAGGTTGAATACAGCAGCGATAGAGCCATACTAAAATATATTCAGTTATTTAATTTTTTTTGAAAAAACCTCTCCATAAATAGAGATAAAACACAGAATTTTAAACATAAGCCCAATAACAGGTTATCACAAGAAGAAGAGGAATAAATACTTACAGAAAAAAGTGTTGTATGTAAATTTGATAGAACCAGATACCTGCCTAGTGATACGAGCAGACGATACGAGATGATCGATAAAAAACATTTACATTATGTATGAAGACTTTATCAGTCCGATAGAACGGGAAAAGCACGTTACGTACTAAAGAAAGATATTGTCTCAATCGAATATTTCAAATTTTGAAAAGTTTTATTCTAAAAAATAGTGTTCGGAACTCACAATACAATGTATATTGTGGTAAGTTGAGTTTCGCAGAAATCTGGTTAATCGCAATTTCTCCTAAAGGTTACGACACTGGGGGTTAAAGGGGCTTTAGCAAAATTATAAAACCACAAAAGCCTATAAGCAAAAAGTTGAATTAGTTATGAGGGCCGAGATAGGAACCGAGGTCGAGGTGATCCAAATCGGAATTTTCATGATGATGACCTTAACATTCTACCAACAACCTTATTTTCCATAAAAAGAAAGACATAAATATTGTAGGACAAAATTCAAGGAATATTTGGCAACAATATGATTCATTATGTTTAGTCACAACTTTATAATCTACATGTATAATAATACAAAGTAGATAAATAGTGTTTTGCAGTCGTCTGTGAGTCTTATCTTCTTACATAACTCACTTTTCAATGTATAAAATATTCAGACTGTTGCTAATGTAACGAGTAGATAAGTAGGGTTGTATTTCAGCGAGAATTTCAACAAACAGTATCACAATATGTATGGAACCAACACCGTTTACGTTTACCACTGATTATTTCAATTTTAGTTTTAAATTAACTTAAGTTATGAGAACAGCATAACGAGCTTTGGGCCAAAATAACCAGAGTGGTGCCCACAAGAGCCATGGCGTCGCGGCAGACCAAGAACAAGATGGCGAGCCGAGACGAGCTCGACAAGTACAGTCCACAGTGGAACATCTCAGCACAGGACCGCACAGAGTGGAGGGGATTGGGGAGGCCTTTGCCCAGTAGTGGGACATAGGCAGCTCAATAATAATAATGAGAAATGTGTGGGACAATACAAATTCTCAAGATCATTTTTTTGAAGATGTTATGACGCGTTACCACAATTTCTATGGAGGTTAGTCTAGTAGACTCTCTTAGACGAAAGTAGTCTAGTACTTGCGTCTAAGCTTACTAGTTTACAAAGTAGAAAAGTTCGTTTTATTACCACATTAAAACCGTTTCAAAATAGTAAGATTGGTTGCTATTTTCAGAAGGTTTTGAGTGGGTAGGTTAGTTAGGGCGATCGGTACGTTTTTGGCTGTGTTTTGGTTTAGCAATACGGATATTTAGATCTGTTTGTCATAAATATGCAGGTTACTATTTAATATTGTCCACATTTGCAAATCATACTTCCTCATAACACAGTGCTCGTGTTCATTTTACATAAATATATGATTACTAGGATTTTAATAATTATGAGCTATATAAACCTGTTGTGGAGTTGTTAACTCGTAATACATATTTCTTTCTTAATTTATTTGGACTTGATTATTTTGTAGAATATCCAATTCTATGTTCTCTCTATCAAAACAAATATTTCTTTATTCAATGGTATAACAAGGATCACTTAGGAAGAGTCTTAAAGTTAGGTGAGTCTACGCGTCAGTTCAGCGCGACCAAGCTTAGAAGAGAAGAACAGGCAACAAAGTACGGCTTTGGTTCCTACAGTTTCTTTGTATGATATCTCGATGAAGAATACCCATATTATTATCTACCATAAAATAGTCAGAACATTGATAGCTATTCGCGAATCTGTGGCATTTATTTGTTTTACAAATCTACTTCCCATATCAAAGTTTCACAACACGTCCTTAGCTTGTCCTCAGTGAAGAGCAAGCAAGTTTATTTGTTTACCCGACACACAATTGACATAACCAGACGGATGTCCGTCTGTTAGCAAAGATCATGAGTAAGGACACCCTCAATGCCTCAATTAGTCATTACCTAGGTAATAACCTAATTTTAACAAGGCATTGATTGTATGTTGTATTTATAGAATTCAACACAACAACGTCGTGGTCCCGACGCAAACAGAACTGCCCTGTACCCTAAGTCAGAGTTTGGCTACCACATTTCGTCTACCAAATGTTGTTTTCGTGTGAGCACGTGTCTCTCTCTTTTGTATGGAAAATTGATGAGACAACAACTCGTTTCGATTGCTTCTACGTAACGTATTTTTGCCGTCTCATCTTTTCTCCATACAATAGAGAGACAAATAGGCGAAGCGAAAATAAAATTTCGTAGACGAAATGTGGTAGCAAAACTCCGACTGGTGGTATTGATTTCTAAACCCTTTAAAATTTAAATAAATCGAAGCATCACTTGGCGGTAGCAAAAGAAATAGGCACAGGTGGTCGTATTTCCCCGGACGAATTCTTTCACAAACATTTCTACTACTAGTACTATTATTTATTCTGTGCTACTACGTTGGAGTTCGTACATAAATCAGTGACTCATACCTCGGTCGGCAGCGCCTCGAAAGTTTGATAATTTCACTTGATTACCTGTCTTGCAACTTGCAAGTTCGACAGTTTCGATTATAAGAGAAATGTCAGTAGGTCAAGTTGTATGCTCGCGTATTGTGTTATTGAGTATTTATAGTAAGCAAAGTTATTGTGATTTTCATCCATCACAACACAATGCAAACCATAACATTTAATATAAAAAAATATAAATCACAATTTGTAAGACAAAAATCACACAACCATTATGTTAGAAGAACAAACTAAAAATACCGCAGTTTTTTTTATAACCTTTATTTGATATAAAGGTTGGTTAACTCATCAAATAACAATGATGGTGATGGCGCAAATTATGAGGTGACAATAAATAGCTAACTCCTTTATCTACCGATCTAATCTTCTTTCTGAATAAATCTACTGCTTGACATAATTCCAATGAAATATCATAAACAGGCCTTTTCATTTATTCTAGATGATTTTTACTAGCGTCAGGGGCAACTGTTTTTGCTCATACAATTACTTGCAGGACGCTATAGTGCCTGGGACAGGATGTTTAGATCATAGGAACGGCCATATGATATTATAGTCTTTCCCATATTATAATATGTATATTCTGGGGGTCAGTATTCATTGGAGAGGTTTTGCAGTAGCCACTCTTGGCAGGCGGATTGGTGTGAGATACTCCGGAGATGCTAAAACTATTTAAGTTGGCCTGGACACTTTTGGCACGCCTGATAAAATTGCTGTCGCCTAAAACAACAAAGAAATAAAAGTATTATCATGGATTTTATAAACCGTTATAAAAGAAAGATAAAAGTTAATTCACTTTAAAAAATAAATGTTGATAAGAAACTATTTATTTCTTGACATTCAAATCTTTATAACAATTACGTATTTTATAACGAAATACATTTGAAGCTATTCAAAAGAAATTACTACACTCACTTGTTTTGTTTGGTACTCGCATCATGAGGTGTACAATTTTAGATGTGATTATTCCAACCATGATCTCATATTTTTTGTATCATTATTCATTACCAATCAAAACATTATATTTAGTCTGTTTCGCAATGGCGCATGACGAAAGTCCAGTTTTTTCAAGTTAGAAAGTTACTTCAGATAAGCACATAAAGAGGTTTCGAAATACACTTCAGTGTGGCTTCAGCCATCTAGCCAAGCTCTCGACCACAAAGCAAAAGCTGGCACCAAAAGAATTCGCTGCGTATTCAAAATGGCTTCAACATTTCCGTTTCGAGACAACCTTGAGATGAGAAAATACTTGGAAAATAGGCTTTGTGATATAAATTATGTTCAAAAGGAGTTTTGTTTAAGAACAGAATATTAAAACAGACCTACTTACCTAGGGTTTCTCTAAATAAAACGGCAGTGAATCTCGCGAAATTATTATGACCTCCTTTTGTTCTTTAATTATGCTTTCAGATAAGAGAGAGGTAGGTAAGGAACATAAAACCAACAATAAAAAATAAAGATATTATTTTAAAAATTATAGTTGCACGCAAATATCAATACTCAGGATTACAAAGATAATCAAAAAGCTACTAAAATTAGCTTTTTGATAATCTTGAGGAAAATTAATAGTAATAAAATGTTGATAACACCTATTCACCAGAGCTCCCTTAATCTAGCCCATAGTTCTGCATGACCAAATACCTACCACGAAATAAATAAAAATAACCTCGGCTTTCTTTTCCGCTTGAGTATTTAAGTAGGCAGGTAATGAAAAATATTTTCAAACGAAACAGTATTCAGTGCGGTTGCCCCGACCCCTCAATTGGCTGTTCACTGGTAAGGCTGGCAAGGACATTGACTGGCTGTTAAAGTCAATGCCCTTTAATTTGTGAGGGTCGTTTACAACAAGCTAAGTTTTTAGAAACTTAGACTTTATTGCACAGCTCATTCGATGGTGCGGCTGGTTTATTTATTTACTAATAGGACATCCAACAAAGGAAACACGAGAACAACCAATTATCAGTCAAAATGTGTCGCTCCAGTAACGAGGATACGACAGCATGCTTTATAATATTAGCTAATAGAATAAAGGACAGTATAGAGCTCGTGGGGGGTACCCAGAACTTTACTGAAACGGTGAAAGAAAACATCACGAGAAACAGGGCATCAGCTCCGTATACATTTTTTCCTGTAGATAAGCCTAGGCTGAGAGGAAGGAGTAGGTCGAGATGCAAGAACAAAGAAGCCTTTTCCATCTAAACTCCTTTAGATCCAAGGAAGTGTTCCTACCAAGAAGTATATTTTACTAGTGGCAAGTTGTTCAGTGATCAGCCCCTTAACAGAAGCAAAGACGCTGATATTTCCACTGGCGCTGTTTAAATTATCTAGTGTCGATGTGCCCAACCTTCTACCATGATCGAGAATCAATTGGATGACGTTTAAAACCGGTTCGTCAATTAAGCACTGTCCAACCACAGGCCCACAGAGTTTATTTGTATTACGTCAGTCAATCCACATGATAAGGTACCATTTGGAGCATAGAGACCGAGTCTCGCGACTTGCTTGAGACCGAGGCACAAGTCGCGCGTGGCACAGAAAATAGATCTAATGTTTGTGAATTACCCCTCCTGCCTTGTGGAAGGGAATTCACGTAGTACGAAAACGTTACATAAAACGTAAAAGCCTGTTACTGTCTGGCATACACATCATATCATAACCCATCAGTGAATGATGGAATCAAATTGATCCTTGAGACTTTCGACTGTTTTAATCATACGCATGGCACATTAAAATTAATTAAAATTAAATTAAAATTAAAATGGTTGTTAAAGTTCGTCTTTATTTACGAATACGCATTGCATATCGGATTGAAACGTGTAGGTTCAGCTTCTAGATGACACCTTTTCAACCCGGAACAGACTGTCCATTCGTTTGGTGCAGTCGGTCTTAAATTAGATCGAAAGCTGACTCGGTGCAACTATTTCAAGGATACGCAGAGTTTAATATAGAATTGAAATGAAACAGGTTAAATTGATCGTTGCCTTCACTTTACGAATATAACAAAAACAACTTGCACGAAAACGAATTAATTTTGAAATATGAATATTCAGCATACAGTCGCTACAACTCGTAAATATCAAGCAAGATTGCTACCTTTTCAAAATTACCTTAAAATTAAATCTTTTGTAGGTATTCAAGTTTGCTAAATCTGCAAACTGCAAGCAATGATATGAAAATTGAAGTATGTTGTAGACATCATATACAACGTGTTTTTTTTGATATCCCATAACTCTAGGGTATGATTGAGGCCATATCAAAGAATCAACTGGCATATGAGTTATGTTCCAATCCTTCGTTATTTTTTTTTTTCATTTTTCATACAAAATAATTCGGCAAAGTCACGATTATTAATGTAAAACACCCTTACGTGAAATATGACAACGTCGCATTTTCTTAGCTCTAAATATGAATGATTGGTTTGAATAAAAATGAATTACTTGTATTTATCAATGAAACATAAATACCTAGACACATCGAGGGTCTATTTTTGGCAACCTCGCAAAAGTAAAGATTTGTCATGCTGGTGACAATTTTTGACCTAATTTAATTATGATTGATGATATCTCCGAAACGATGCATTTTTGGACCACCTATTCTTGGAGTTTTAGTATTATTTTTACCTACAGAATATAACCCTAGAGTTATGGGATATAAAAAAAAACAGGTTGTATAACTAGTATAGGCTCAAATCTTTTGTAGGTATAGGCTGAAAGAGAGTAATGACGTGGTGCTTCAATTGTAGATTCCCTAGACCTCATGTATCGATCTTAATTTAAATTCATAAAAAATCTGTGACTGAAAATCGTAGACTGTGCAAAATATACAAAACAATAACTGTTTGGGCAAGTGACGAGCTTAGTAGAATGGTTGGATGAAGGCAAAAGATCCCAAGATCGCTCGCCAACGATTTGTTCTGATCTGATCAATGTGATCACGTTCCATCATGACGAAATTCTGTCACTGAGCTATTGACAGAGATCAATGGAGAGGCATCGAGCGGCTTTTAGGCCCTTATTCTTAACCAAGACCCATCTCTCTCTCTATCAAGAGAGCTCAACTGAGAAGTCTAGATCTACAGAAATATTACTTTTAAGATTTGACGAAAGCTGCGTATTTTTGCCATTGTTGTTTATGTGATAAGTTTTAACGGAATACTTGTTTTATTCCGTTAAAACTTATCACTATTATTAAAATGATTTTGTTTTGTATGAATAAACTAACTAGCAGCTTTAATAATAAACCCGGAAAAACGTAAACTTTGCAGAAAGTTAAATATAAATTAAAGTAAAACGGCAGTGAGTAGATAGGTACCTAACTAAATAGTTACCTAACTTGTACATTTATGTTAAAAATCAAAGACATAATTTCAATTCTGTGCCAAAGTTGACAAGCTAAGTCTGGAAAGCTTGACCTTCCACAAGCCAAAATCTAATTGAGTTTGAGGAATACATAAAAGCATTTTATGAATGAAAAATTTTGCGCGATTTCCTATACCGCACTGCCTTTTCGGTGAAATTTTGCGAACCGGTTTTTGTTACTAAAATTTGTTTAGATATTAGAAGATTTGAAAAAAATAAATTTAAGAAGAGATTTTACACAGCGCAATCTAGCGTCAAACTAAGCTAATATAACGAACCTGATAGCTGATATAATACTTTACACCCAGACAAACCACAAACAGATGATTGACCTCAGTGGGGGTCGAACCCACCACCTACAGAACAAGAGGCAGAGCTGTGAGGCCAGTCGTGTAGCCTTGCCGCAAAGATTTGAAGCTGATTGATTGGATCAGGAGTTTGCTCGGTAAACTTCATATTCAGATATGCAATTTTTTATTGGTCATTGATATTGATCAAGGATATAACAAAGATTTTTATAATGTACCAAAAGTTAAGAGCCGAGCGGGATTTGAATCACAGTCGCGTTAGTGCCGAACAGTCCCTAAGAGTTATTCGTCGAGTGTGATTAGGATCCGATGGCGTCCGGTCGCGGGTTCAAATCCCGCTCGGCTCTTAACTTTTGGGAAATTATAAAAATCTTTCAGATATGCAATATTGGTATCTACCTGAAATAGTGACCTGGTCATGTCGCTAAATTGTGCCCTGGAGGAAACATGCCAGCACATGTTATGCCTTAGCCTAGTGACTACACAGCGAAGCGTGCCAACTCGATTACGTAATATTGCAGTAGCGAACATCGCTTCATTCATAAGAGCCCACCCACAACCCAAATGCCCCGCTCAGCCCACGCGCCGTGTTTGAGGATCACCCATCCCCCCTAGAGATAGCAAGAATGAACTGAAGGGGAAATTAGCCAGAATTTATGTATGTTGGTAACTATCTGCAAAAGATCTATTACATTGATATTTGAAAGGATAAATCGTTCATACACCAAATGAAGCTATCTAAAGAACTACACACACCGTTGAAAGAGCCCTGTCTGTCTGTGTGCGTTGCCGTCCGTCGTCGTCAGCTGTGCGTGATGTTCCGCAGAATCACGCAACGTAGGAAGCCAGCTTTAGGTATAGGTGGCTGACAACTGTTAAAGATTCTCGAATGGCGATCTCGAACCGGAAGACAACGTAAGACTCCCCCACATTATACCAATGACATTGTAAAGATCGCGGAAAGTCCAGAATAACCAAGCCATAGTTTGTTGGCTGTTCTTCTAGGCTTGATCGCGTGGAACTGCTATCTAGACACCTAGCTTTAAGACGTGTCAAAGTGATTATTGTGATACAACTGTCTAAATAAACTTTAAATTTGAAGTCCTTATAAATATATCGGTAAATGGTGGTGTATGGATTTGAAAAACTACTTATGTTGAATTTATGTGAGATAATTTATTTAGTATTTTGGTACTCAAATAGGTACTACTTACTAGCTACAAACTGACTTTTTGTGTTGATTTGATTTGAATCAGAAAATACAAAGCTTATAAACAAAATGGATAAGAGTTACTCAGTAATTAATAACTTAATTGGTACATGCATAATTTTATCATTATTATGTAAATATATTATGATTGTTTTTATTAAGTTCTTACCTACAGTTTTTAGGTAAGTATAAATCATGTCTGTACCTATCTATTTCAATAAAAAAAAGGATCAAAATATTTAACCTTTTGTAGAGGGGAAAATTTACATGCTAGATTAAAAAGATTGTTTTCTTGACTATAAGAAGTTGTTTCTTTACCTAAGGTCAAGTTCAAGAATTGGCACAGTTTATTCACTAAGATAGGTAATTCAATTTTTAAAGATATTTTAGTGCAACCAGTGGTTTCCTGACACCAAAAAAGCAAAGTAGCAGGGAGACGTAGGGAGTCTTGCGGTTTGTTTTCCCCATTCAAGAACTTTTACTCCGGGTTTTTCCATTCCGGGCCCTGTCCATTGTGCTATTGCTTCTCCAAGCTTGCTAAAACCCAGTTTTATACAATAGGTACTGTTAAATTAATCATGAGTTTTTAATGTAAAACAATCAATTGGATGATAATTTGCAAAATGATAATAATTAAATTGAAACAATGAAATGGTCATAGGTCACGGGTGAATGTTTCCTGAACTTATATAATGTAGGGTGCCCACCTGATGGACCCACGATATTGTAAAGACCGCAGGAAGTCAGAGGATGGAGGGGGTTCCCGGAAATTTATAGGGGAGGCCTATGTCCAGCAGTGGACTCCTACAGGCTGAATATGATGATCTACTTATAACTCTTAGGCCTCTGCCACGAATTTAGCGGGCAGCGGGGCGGCAGCGGGGCGGGGAGGTTCCATTTGATTTTACGCTTAGGAATCCTGCCGCTCTCGCGCCGCCGCCGCTGCCGCCCCGCTGCCCGCTAAATTCGAGGCCGAGGCCTTAAGGTTGCCTGTGCTTTGTTTAGTAACTATGATGTGTACAATAAAGTGTGGAGATCAAACCCACAACCTACAGTCTAGACCGGATAACTATTATCAACTGAACTGAGCCGATGAGTTCAGATGTTTAAGTGTCGCCGCACACGGGCATTCAGCCACAACTACAAAACGCCGCCACCGGCAGAATTCGTGTAGTTTTCATACATTTTATATGGAATCGCCGGAGAGCACTGGTGGTCTAGTGGTAGCGGCCTCACCTTCCGATCCGAAGGTCGTGGGTTCAAATCCAGTCGTGGACCAATGAGTTTTTCCGTAGAAAAAAATTATGTGCACTATGCCAGTACTCTCAAAACGGTGAAGGAAAACATCGTGAGGAAACCGGCGTGTCGTAGAACCTAAAAAAGTTCGAGCAACACGTGTCAAGGGTCACGCAAAAAGGGACCGCCAGCGGCCTACTTGCGGAAAAACCAGCCCGCACATCAAGTGCGGATGATAAATAATTGCCGAATTTATGGTTTCGCCGCACACGGTTAGCGCCGGTAGCTACCACACGCTACAAATCGTTGCTATATAAAATGTATGACAACTACAGGAAATACGCCAGTGGCGGCGTTTTGTGGTTGTGGCCGGCCGGGGGCCCGTGTGCGGGAACACTAAAAGTGATCCTTGTGATTTACCTGACTAATCGACTGACGTTTGAGTAGTAAGGCAAGTCAATAAGGCAATGTACCATTTGTGGTAAATAGTTAGCAGTAATTTATTAAGTAACTGAAATTAAAATTAAAATAAGATAAAATAAATCAAACTGCCTACGCAGTAATATTAATTGTTTTAAAGAACTATGTACTTTCTACTGCCTTATAACTAAAGTATTTGAAGATCAGAATAAACATTCTCCATTCTTATTTAAAACAGCAAAACTTTCACTTGTAATAATCATGCAAAAACTTATGTTTTTTAATGTATGCAAAAAAAAAACAGAAATAAAACTAGCAAGTTATTATGCCACCTAACAACCATTTTAAAAACATAAAATATTTTTGGTTTGCCCAACTTTAAAACATGTACAAATAAAATGATAACAAAGTATTCTTCAGTGTTTCTCATTCTGGGATAACCAAGTTAAGTACCAAATAGGTACTTTATAAAATCATAAAACTTATTTTGGGAGAATGTTTACATGATTACACCACACTGCCGGAGCCAGGAACTGGCTAGTATTACTCATTAAATGAATGGCTAAGGGAAGGGAGGAAGTTGGGTTTTTTATAGATTATGGGGACAGCATTAGATTTTGAAAATTAATAATTAAAGTTTAGAAGAGCCTTACCTCGGCCGGTTCTGCATGTAGTATTGCCCGCCGAAAATGAACGCCATATAAACGCCGACATAGTAAAAAGCCACTGTCCAGTTCTCCGTCATCCATTTCCGATAGTCGTTATGAATAAAATCACTCTCGAAATCGAAAATGTATGAGTAATTCGGAGTTATGTCCAAGTTGTATGTCATCTTTGCAGACTCCATTCTCGAGTCCTAATTACCGGGCACTGGCTGGAACCGCACAGTCCGAACACGTCCTACAACGTAACACTGATCATCACAGACGAATTTAACCTAAAAATTTAACAGGATACCGCCGGAACGTTAACACAGATGACCGAAATGTCAATATTGGAAGGGCGGCGCGCGGCAGGCGTGCTCTCTTCGAGATAATAATTTGAAGAATGATCGCGCGATGCGGTCACGTTGACTATTTATTCGCGGTGACGAAACGACCGTCGTCGGTTCCAGTTTGATTTACTTTGCTCGCAAGCAAGGAGGAAAGATGAATGAACTTGTTTGAAAAATCACGCCACGCCACCGTGCCTGCGTCTCGCATTCATTTTCTAATTTGACAGTTAGCTAAAACCCGTCCCCTCTACAACATCTCCCCCTTCCAATCACCCTCAGTGCTGCCGACTCTAAAATTGCAAATTATCGATTATCCACGATGAATTGTCGTATCTACGTTATTCATTTTTGATTAGAATGTAGAAATTCCTAAGTGAACCAAAACAGCTAGCAGAATTAGCAAGAGCAAGTTGAAGTGGCAGTGGGCTGGTTATAAAAGAACGGGATTAACCGACAGCTGTTGTTGGGGAATAAAGGTTCCTGAATGGTGACCACGAAGCGAAAGACAGAACGTAAGACCACCCTCCACCTGATGTAGAGGTCATGGAAAGTTTAAAAAGTTAGTGGGTGGATGAAAAGAGATCAGAATCGTTCTTCCTGGAAATGTAAAGGTTGAATGGGATTATACTTGCTAGCTCACCATGTGGCTTATAGGCCCATAGCCTATTACATATTACTATTTTATTTCTATTAATATTATATACGTCTTCCAGGTACGTGCTTTGCCGAAATATTTTCATCAGGGTGAGAAATAATTTGCATGATGGAAGAATGCATTTATCTATAATCGTACATCGTACCATTGACTAAATTTTCCTACTCCCCATCACTATCTCCGGTGTTGCCACAGTCATGGCGTACCGTCTGAAAAACTAACTACGAGATGTCAAAGTCAAATCACTTTTGTCAAGCACAGACACGAAATTTCGTGTACGCAGTTTATTATATGATATGATAGCCAGTTATTCTGTTTGACGACGACGTGTTATCTGGATTCAGGATTGGCTCCTGAGGAGGGAACTCCTCAACGGTTAGAAAGCAGTCACGAAATTTTCTTTTTAATACAGTTGCTCAAAAAGTGGCGTATTGCAGGGACGTATAGCGTTCGGGATGTGGGCTATTACACACGCGTGCTTTTTTTTTACCATTCCCGCACTAGTGCTTTTTCTTTCCCAACTGTCAAAATAATGTCTAAAAAAAAAAACCAACCATGAAGTTTTTACTAAAAAAATTCATCGAAGTTTTTATGATTCATGCAAATACGTATTATTTCTAAAAAGAAGCTACTAATTTGTTTCATTAACAGATTTAATGATTTGATTGAATGAGTTATGTTAGGTTTCATTTCATTTCATCTCATTACATTTCATTTTCAATTCATATCAATAAAAAAAATCTACTGAAGATTTGGCTGTATGGGTATAGTTCCCTTTGCCTTCCAGAATGGGTGAAGAAAAAAAAAAATCTCTGTTTACATTTCACGGTTGGCGCCATTTTTCAGAAATTTTCTTTGCGAGTTTATTTGTTTGTTGCAAAATGAGTAATTTCGACCCTAGTTTTTTTGAATTAACACCACCGGAACTCAGTATAATTGCACAAAATGCTTCGGAGAACATTTTACCGGAAAAGTCAAAAAGTCGCTACATGCATACATACGACGAACTTATTGCGTGGAGAGAAGAGAAAAAAGCAAATGGTTTTTCTATTATTTTATTAAATTGCTTATTTTTTTCGCAACTGTATTAAAAATAGTCGTTCAGTACACGTGCGGAACCGTCATTGCAACTTGTTCCGACTGTCAACCCTCGCCTTCGGCTCGGGTAGACATTTGTCGGAACTCTTTGCAATGACAGCCTTCCCGCACTTGTAATGAAATATACTATTTTAATACAGTTGCTCAAAAAGTGCCGTATTGCAGGGACGTATAGCGTTCGGGATGTGGGCTATTACACACGCGTGCTTTTTTTTTACCATTCCCGCACTAGTGCTTTTTCTTTCCCAACTGTCAAAATAATGTCTAAAAAGAAAAACCAACCATGAAGTTTTTACTAAAAAAATTCATCGAAGTTTTTATGATTCATGCAAATACGTATAATTTCTAAAAAGAAGCTACTAATTTGTTTCATTAACAGATTTAATGATTTGATTGAATGAGTTATGTTAGGTTTCATTTCATTTCATCTCATTAAATTTCATTTTCAATTCATATCAATAAAAAAAATCTACTGAAGACTTGGCTGTATGGGTATAGTTCCCTTTGCCTTCCAGAATGGGTGAAGAAAAAAAAAAATCTCTGCTTATATTTTACGGTTGGCGCCATTTTTCAGAAATTTTCTTTGCGAGTTTATTTGTTTGTTGCACAAAATGAGTAATTTCGACCCTAGTTTTTTTGAATTAACACCACCGGAACTCAGTATAATTGCACAAAATGCTTCGGAGAACATTTTACCGGAAAAGTCAAAAAGTCGCTACATGCATACATACGACGAACTTATTGCGTGGAGAGAAGAGAAAAAAGCAAATGGTATTTTTATTATTTTATTAAATTGCTTAATTTTTTCGCAACTGTATTAAAAATAGTCGTTCAGTACACGTGCGGAACCGTCATTGCAACTTGTTCCGACTGTCAACCCTCGCCTTCGGCTCGGGTAGACATTTGTCGGAACTCCTTGCAATGACAGCCTTCCCGCACTTGTAATGAAATATACTATTAACTGCAGGTAGGTACCTACGCCTTATAACATAATAGCCGGTGTTTAGTTTTACCATGACATGGCTTATCCTAGGTCTTTACCGACCTACCTAACTCTTGGAGGATTCCTCCAAGACCTAACTACACTATAGCTCCAAACACACGTTTAATAATTTACATTTTTATAACATTTATCGTTGTGTGAATTGTCCACAGTATTTATTTATTTAAACAATTAAAATTTATAAAATTTAACATTTCGATACGCATACAAATAGTTTCCACAAACTTTGCAGCATGACATCACCAAAGGAAAACAAATTATACAACCTAATGTACATTTCTGTAAGTAGGGGTAACTTGGGAGTCTCTCTAATGATAACTACTTCTGTGTTATTGGAAAATGAGTACATGTAGAAGGCGGGTTCTTGTCCAATGTTCAAAACTCTATGGAAGACACCAATGTCTACCGGAAGTCGGTCTCCTGACTTCAGCCGCATTGAGTTTCCGTTGAGGTACTTTGTTACTTCCGGTTGGTAGGCCACCTCGCCTTGTAAAATAGTTAGAGTAACGTTTTTGAGATCTTCCGAAATATATTTCTCTTGTTCGAAACCTGTGAAAAACAAGTATTTATAATTATAAATTTCCTATGGAAGCCCTTTAAAATATTTTTACTTTCAAATAAACTGACTTGTCAGCTCTACTTTTTGACCGCAGCGCTTTTTATTCCTTTTTTTCATGAAAATTGTGTCGACGTTGGCTTAGGCGGAGCTATATTTAATACCTTGAAGTTATCCTCATCATCAGTAAAGAAGTCCACTGCTGGACATATCTAGACTCGGACCTCGATCATTTTCCAGGAAGAAAGAACGATTTGCATGCTTTCTATCGATCTATCCCACGATCTTTAATAGGTCGTCGATGCATAGGGTGTAAGAGGTTCTATGCTAGTTCGTGCTGTGCTAATGGACGACATTCACATGATTCTTTTGACTTTCGACCTGCTTCTAACCTCTATTCTACGTTTAGGTGCCTACCTTTACCTAAGTAGTAGGTAGGTATCTAAAATCAAATACATGTGTCTAATTAGTATCGTCAGAACTTTAACCCTGATTTAAATTGATTTACAAAATAATTTGACTACATTAGGTACGAGAAATGGTAGTTCTATTTAGCATATTTGCTTGCTAAAGGTAGTAAGTATAGTTTGGTCGGAACCTACCTAGTGTGCATAAGTAGATATACCTCCTTCTAAGTAAAATTCTCTACAAGACGTGTAAGCAGGTATTATAGGTACTACGTAGATAGGTACTACGGGCAAAACAGAGTTCAGATTGCCGATCGTAGCTAGCAAACTAGCTAGATCATAAGTAAGTATAGATAGATAGATAACTTTTTAAAACACAACTTAAAAAGAAAACGAAACAACAGAAAGAGAAGAACATCGAGTAAAGGTCAGCTACACAAGAAATCAAAAAAGACAAGAGGGAACAGGTGGATTATGGCTAAGCATGCTTCATCTTAGGCTGCATCCTCACTTTCCATCAGGTGTGATGGCAGCCAAATGCTTAGCTATCAGTTATTAAAAAAAAACACAGAAATAAATACCACATAATCCTATGTAGTTCTGATGTTGAAAAGGGAAGTATCACCTCTACTTACCTGGAAAATCTGCCAAAAATATAACATCGCTGTAATTATTCCACGAATGCACTTCCTTCTTCATTCTCTCCAAGTCGACCCTCCAATCTAACGCTTCAAGCAAAGGCAAGAGATATGACACCTTCTGGAAAGGACTCCATTCTGCTGCCAGGATATCCACTCTCGGGTCGAAAATACGTTGAGTAAACCTGCCATTCATGGAACACCACACGTCCACATACACCGAGATATTATCTGACAGTATCTTCCTATCGTTTACTTTAAATCTTTCAGCATCATCCGCCAGATTTTTCTTCAAGCACCTTGCGTATTGGTGAACCATATCCCCATGCCGTGTCCAGCGCTCGTTTAGGGCGTATGTGTGGGGGTCCATGAAGAATTCGTTGTGGTTTTCGTTGTCGACGATTTTTACAATGACGGCGTGTGTGTCCCACGTGTGGACCATCATGTCCCAGGAGTAGCCATACAGGCCGTTCGTCCAGTTGTTGTAGCCCTGAAAATAAACAGAGACCATCTAAAATGTCCTTTACTAAAGATTTCATGAGTTTGACGAGAAGTTATGAACACAAGAAATACCTAAGCGGCGAGAGACTTTCACTGGTCAAACACTCATAAAAAGGTCACTTTATAAAGGCAACTTCAGCTATAAAGTCTTTGGCTATTTAGTATCTCTGATATATCTGTTGAAATTTTGAGATTGGAAGACTCACAAAAGGAAAGAAAATACGATCTAATTGGTCATAAGCAGGACTACCAAGATTTCACTTACTTGAGTTATAAAATGTGAGAACGGTAAAAACGCTTGACTCAGCACATGGAATATAATAAAATATACTGTCACTTTACTTATATCTCCACGCGGAGTAGGTTTTTTAGCGGATTGGTTTCCTTTTCTATTCATCTCCGATATTTCATTCGCACTGTCTTTATTCTTTATAATTATATCTTTATTTGGTTTATATTCATTGTCATCGCTTATTTCTTCATAAACATCTTTAACTTCTGTTTTATCCTTTTCATTAAATTGGTCATTCAACAAGTAGTCATCGATAATATCTATATCATCAGCTTTGATTTCCTTTTCGTCTATTATGGCACTTTCCTGGTTTTTCTGAGAGAGAGACATTCTTTTACGAATGCTTGCTTTAATTTTAATCAATATTGCTGTTAATTTTTTGGGCCAATCGAAGGGATAGAATAATGGCATTGTAGCAAGACATACCCAAGGAAACATGCCTGAAAATACATCAAACTTACAAATTGAAACAATAGCTTGCAAAAACTAAAAGTCAGAAACGTATGCATTGCAGTTCAGAAGCGTAGTCATCCTCAAAGATTTGAAATGGATCGGTGGAAACAGACAGACGAACCTACAATAAAAACTTTAAAGACGGGAATGGACAGACGATATTGGACGTCAGTCGATAGGGGAACTTTGTACAAGTGTAGGTATGTGACTTCTTCAGACTGGTAAAGATCATAAATCCAAACTTTAAAACTAAGAGACAAACAAATACAGACCGATCCTGAACAGTCTGCTGTTCATGAGATGGAACATCGCGCAGAAGACCATAGCAACATTCCTAGTCACTGAGCACATCATCCACAGAGCCACGGTCAGGTCGAACACGAAGACAAACCAGTGGACTATCAGGTAGTCTGTCTGGGGTACTGTCAGAACTAATCTGCAAGAAATATGATTTATTATTTATCTAGCGAATAAAATACTTCACCACATCGAATCAACCAGATAATTAACTGATTACTAGCAGGCTGACATAGACATGGGAGTGGTGCAGAGAAAAGGTGGCATTCATGAGGAGACGCGGACGAAGCGTAATAATATCAAACTGGCATTAATGATGATTGTTAGAAACTACAAGACTTGAAATAATAAAATAAAAGTCGATGGATCAGGCCATGCAGCTGTTGGGCTCAGAAAAAATAATAAAATAAATACCACATACTTGAAAGGCTCAAACACCCAATGCTCACTGAGGTTCTGCACTGAATACCCAGTCAGCCACTCAGCGGTTCCCTTCTTCAATCCAGCCATGAAATACAGGATGAAGAACTGGTATTTCAGGATGAAGTAGTTCCAGTAGGGAACCTCGTGTTTTAACTTGGAGGGGTCTAGGAAGGCATCTATTGACCTGGAATTTTATAAGCTTGTGCGAAAATCTATCTTAAAGCTACTTCTACATCAGTCGAATAGCGACCACAGAACACAATTACTTACTCAAAAGACTGATGAATGCGAGTGGAGTATAAAAATCATATCATGCATGCCGCCGACCGCTCGCTGTAGCCACAACATTTTGAAATTGACGACAGCGGCCAACGATCTATCCTGTTCAACTTAGATGTACGGAATGTGATCATAACAAAATACTTTTCGATTAAAAATGTTTGTACAAAAAAAATCTACAGCAAAAAAATTAAATACACAGTTATAATATTGCAGCCTTATCACCAATAGCGATCCTTCTTTGTCAACCTTCAGCCTGCAGCCCTTTCGCCTTTTTTAGCCTTCAGCTCATAAGTTAGGGCTGTCTAGGTAACTAACCAGTAGCAGCCAGCTTCAGTGCAGGACAGCAGAAGAGCTACCAGTCCGAACAGGTAGCTATGGTTGTTCCAGTAGCTCTTTTCCACTAGCAGCAGGTACCAGTAGCAGACGGTGAAGGTGGCAGCACTGGCACAGTACTTGTAGCCTAGCATTATGCCCATTGCGCCTGAAATTTATAACGATTCTCGCAGAATGTGATCTAGAGCTTCTTTTTTTAACTACTTCAGAAGCTTAGGAGTAGAAGTCATTTGTTGAAAATGCCATTAACTTCGGTCACACAATTTGTGGCCGAAGTTAATGGCTCACGAAATTGTGGCAACACTTGCAGGGATGGTAAGTAAAATTATCTAAAAACGTGATAAACCGACTTCATGGCCAAACTTTATACAATTCTGATGGAATTTCTATGTCATCAATGTGGAAATATTACTTCTCAGATAAAAAAAGATTTATTCAAATCGTCTCTTAAATTAAGAAGTTATGCTATAACAAATACAAAAAAAATGTAACAGAATTGAGAACCTCCTCCTATTTTATTTGAAGTCGGTTAACTACTTAAACAACTACTAGGTGAACAAAAAATTACCAAACCAAAGACCAGCGTATACAGCAGCCATGGACGGCATGCCCATAGGCTGGATGTAAGGGATCAGGGGAAAGTGGCAGGTCTTGGGATCCCCCCACCGCTTCTCCATGGAGGCACCTCCTCGCTCGTCGGGAATGTCCAACAGCATCGCTAGACCTGGAAATTTTGGCGGTTTTAAAAACAGAGAAGTAGAAATTCGTCTTCTTAGTTATAGTGATTAAAAATAATACCATGCGGTTGAGTAACTCGATGGGCTGCACAGGAGCCTAATTCTCGGGCCGACCGAGATTTACAATGTCCCCTAAATAAATACACATTGGCATTGCACAACCCCGCACTTTTTCTACGTTTTCCGTATATCGTAGCTGTCGAGGCTTTAACGATGAGGTCGTTGATGAATTACTCAAGGAAATCTACCATTCTCTCTTCGAAAAGAAGCACTCAAATCAAATTGCAAAATGATCAGAGATGAGCCGAGAATTAGGCTCCTGGTTTTGCAAAGTCAATGGCATAGTGTCTTGGAAAATACCGTTTTACGAGTTTGTGCAATTATACCATGTCGTAGAATTAATATATCTTGTTGATAATGTTAACGGCCTTTACTTACCAAATAGAATTCTGGTCACTGCCAAACTAGAAGAATCCCTGGGAGTGTGCAAATAGTTCGTAATTCTGGAATACGTGGTTTCTTCAATTTTGAACCCGAATTGTTTGAAGAACTTGTGGTTCAGAGCATAATAAATAGTTGAGAGTTTTTCACGCATTTTATATTTCTGAAAAAATAATTAATTTAAGTAACTACACGGTACACCCCCCAAATCTTAGGGACTATTCAAGACTGAGGACGTTTAATAAGAGTAGGTAAGGTAGTCAGGGGCAGGTCCGAGAGCTTATATTTACAGACGATGGTACCAAGTACCCACTGTAAAGGGTTCTTCGGAATTTCCCTCAAAGTTCTATCCTCACCGAGCTAACTCAAATGAACTCCCAACTGAAGCACGACTGACTAAATTCTATGGGAATGGAGCAGGTAGACGTCATATTTCACAAATGAATAACTACATAATGTGATTATGCAAATAATTGTCAAGTTAGATGATGTGTGAAGATGCTTGCGATTTTTCCGATTCAGCGAACTTGTTTCTAAATAGGTGTACCTACCTACCTACACAAATATTATCAATCTAATATAACCTACCTACTCATTATATTTTTAGTACCTTTCAGTGAAATCACTGGCACTAGAGGCAAAACACCTTTATCCCTCAAGCTGATGGACGCATGCAGGTAGTGCATCGTATGGCACATTCTTGACGTGCGTGACCTACGAGGCAATGCTTTGTTATAGGCTATGGTTACCACTTAACATCAAGTGGCCCAAATGCATGTTCCATCAGCTAGTTGTATAAAGTCGAACCTACTTAATGAAGTTTAAGATATATTTTTCGTAGTTTTTATCAGCACATACTTTATTAATTTTCTAATATAAAAAAGATCGCAATCAATCGTGCTGGGATAGGTCCTGAGACTTTAGAATTTTACCTGAAACAAAATGTATTTTTTTAAACGAAATAACTTCTCCAAACGCGTAGATGTTGTTTCTTAGTGATGCTTGAAGCATAGGCTTTAGGTCCATGCGTTTTATCACTATGGATCGAAAACGCAAATAACTACTAGGCCGATTTCACCATTAGAAAGTCACATCATCCTTGAGTAACATAGGATATATTTTTTTACTAACGACAAACCCCGGTTTCGCCAGTATCATTTAGAAAAAACAAAGTAGGCATAAAATGAAAAGTGCCTTTGAATTTTTCCGAAGCTCGGGGGGATCGCTATTAGTAATAAAAATACACGTGAAATAAAATACCAAAAATTTTGTGCTGTAATCGTTTATTTCTCCAATACTACAATATCCAATACATTTAATAACATTTAATTATTGTCAATCATACATATTGAGAATTAATTCAACACTGCTAACATTTCTAAATATAACAACAAGATTTACGATATAATAAATAATTTCATAGGACACGCTATATATTCAGTACGATATAGGTACATAATTATGGGACACACTATGTATTCAGTACGAAATTGTACATATTTTTATTATCTTTCAAATTCAGTGTTAATGGTGTGGGTCAAACTACATTATTAGGTACGCTTCAGGATCGCAAAACAAAAATTAATTTGTTTGGTATCGCAGTCTATTCTAGAACACGTTCTAAGCTGCATAGACCGGATGACTCTAAGATTTTTATAATGTCTTAAAAGTTAAGCGCCGAGCGGGATTTTAAACCGCGACCTAGGATGACCCTAAATTACATTTCACATCATAATTAATTGACATTTGCAAAATATTAACTTAAAACGGATTTGAGACCAAAAAAATAAGTGTACAAAAAGGTTTCTTGAATTTAGCTTTCAATTTATGCACAGTTTTTTTATTTGATTTGAATATTATGTTGGCATTATGTTTGACACGTTACATCTTAAAACTAATTAATAACTTAAAATACACAAGTATTCTCTACGGGTAAATACAATTTATGAAATAGACTTTTGGCCTTACTTACAAGCGTTACTTAGGTGTGACGTACTGCTTTAAGTTCGCCCTGTCACTGTTCGACATTACCGGAAGGTAAGAGATGACAATTGCTTAAACGCTGATTATCTTTTAACGCTTGTAAGTAATGTAATGAGGTTTATGTGTACGGTTCGCATAACGGACAGTTTTTCAAGCACTACATTTTCTGTGCAAAAGCGTGGAAACCAGCTCGAAGGACCATTGATGTACACCAAGCATAAAGATGTTGGTAGTAGTTTGTGCATGTTTTATTTTAACTGATGTATGAGACGCCAAGCATAAATATGTTGGTAGTAGTTTGTAGCATGTTTTATTTTACATTTTGGCTAGATGTTAATGGGTCGCGAGTTGAAAGTGGACTGGGCACGCCCGCTTGGTTTCCGCCACGCTTTTGCACAGAAAATGCAGTGCTTGCAAAACTGTACGGTAGGTGGACCGTACAATAAGTATTTGTTAAGGTAACCTGTTAAATTTTCATATTAATCTTTCTCTGATTTTATTGCTACCCTTTACCTCCAGGTGATGATGATTCCAGACACAATTATTTTTAGAAAGAACTTCTTTGTTTGCATTTTGTTGTGTGTAGTGACGAGAGTCCGTGACATCGCCAAACCGACTCTGTCGGCAGACGAGCGTTGGTTGCAAGCTAACCAACATTATTCTAAGGCAGAGTCCCTTTTACGACGCACAAAGCTCACCTCTAAAGTTTTTTGATAAGTAGTTAATGTGAGTTTTGGTTGCCTCGCAAATAAATATTTATTATATCTTTCAATAGATTTATTATTGTCTCATTTGACCAAATCTAAGTGGGTAATCATAGGTCTGCGCTTGATTACCACGCGATCAAAAAAAACCTTGAATTTTCCAATTATAAATATTTTTATAGCAAACCGTAAAATTCAAAAAGGTTCGTAAAAGTATACATAAATTTATAATATGGCACGAAATCTGTGCTATGATCAGAAGGTATAGATATATTTTTTTCTTGACCTATCCCGTTGATCTGACAGTTGACCTATCAAGTGATTAGATAGGTGAGTATTCACGTGATCTCACAGGTGATCACGTGATCAAGTGATCATGTCGCAGGTAATCAATATGCGTGATCTGTTAGGTCAGAGGTTTATAGACAGATAAAATGCATATTTTTTGTTAACTATCTGTCTGGAAAATTCCTTCAGCAAACAAACAAAGCAAGTAGTCACGATTTTTTTAAATAATTGAATAAAATGAGAATTTTACTTGCGTATAAGACCTAAAATAATTATGTATTTAGGAACTTCTAGATACGTAATTACGAATTTAATTCTAAATCATATAATCTCCTTACTGTAACATAAATCTTACATCACAGTTATAAACTAGAAATACGAATACAAAATTGAAATAAAAATATTGAACGACTTTCGAAAATCATGAAAAATATGAAAGTAATATGTATTGTATACTTTGACTATTATGTCTTATTTACGTTTTTAATTTTGTACAGAATTTTCAATAATTTATTTAAAATTTAACATATTTCAAAATAACTTTTGAAACTATAATGGTTTTTAACACAATTTTTATGAAACAACGGGATACTTACCATGATAGATATGATATCAGTTCAACCGTGATCATGGTGCATGCAACTGTGCCGAAATATCGGAAGTCAACTCAACAAAATTTAATCATGGTAAACAACCCGTTGTTTCATAAAAATAGTGTTATATTTCAAAATGTTCATAACATACTAAAACAATTTTAAAGCAACAACAAGTTTCAAAAGTCTCGATAACTCAGATAAAACTTCTACCAAAAAATTGTAAACATCAAATATTGACTAAGACACAAAAACTCATTAAATACCTAACGAATCAAATAAAATTAAAAACAGTCAACTACAAAAACAATGATATAATATGGCTCTTTCGAGATCACTGGTAACCAACAGGTTCAAGATATGCCTCAAATTTTTGATAAAATAATGATCTCATTGAAAAAAAAAACAATACAAAAATGCATAATTATCGCTATTACCTTTATTATTTTTGAGTCTGCCCGCGACCACGGCTGTTGTTACACGGTCGAAACGTTGGGAAATAATAAAGGTAATCGCGATAAATACACGTTTCTTCTGATGCTGACACCGATACGGGACCCAATTAGGCTTCAACTGAATTAGAACTATATTTATACACGTGTTTAAACACAACACGGATAAAAACGTGTTGAATTTAAACACGTTTTTATCCGTGCATAGACCAAACCCGGCTATGATTAAGTGATAAGCTAATAATGGCTGTATCATCCCACAAATAAAGTTCAAATTCAAAAGGCGGCCCAACGTTGTAGCGTGGATCGATGTATAACGTATATTTGCAATATTCAAACTATGTATGACTCCAGACGGACCAAGATACATTGGTCAGAGAATACAATACTCATAATCGGAATGTGACATAATTATATAACATGAATATAAATGGTACATTTATCTTAAAGTAAATAAGATCTTAAAAATATTAATCAAAATAAATAAATTACTACAAAATGAAATGTAGCATCTCATCGGTCTAATTGATCAAAAACATTCTAAATTTTTGTAGCATTAATAATGGTCTATAAACAGCCATAAATGATATTATTATAGATTAAAATAAATAATTCTAAATATTAAATACGTAACGTTACAATCGGACTGGTTTTCAAGAACACCTATTTAAACTTGCGAGGATTTGGCAATTTGAAGCTGTAATTTTCACTATTTTCCTTGCTATTTTATTGAAAAAACTACGTCGTACAGCTTACTACTGATATTAACTTCAACAATACGATACACATGCAGTTCTCACATACTGCTTTTTATCCTGGGATATTAACAGGAGATACGTTCCATTATGTTTAGCTTTCTACTGGTATCGTTCTACAGCTTTATTACTCTAGAAACTTTCCATGTTGCGTCTGCTTTACTGATATTATTTTTAAAAACAATGATTTTGACCATGGTTTACCATGTATTGTTTATAAGAATAATGTTTAAAAGGACGATAGTTTCAAGTGGTATTGTTCAATGGTCGTAGATGACGCCTCCAGGTCCGGGGAGCGAGGACTTGCCAGCGAGGAATGTGTCGACTGCTCTGGCGGCTTGACGACCTTCGGAGATCGCCCATACCACGAGGGATTGGCCACGGCGACAGTCTGGAATAAACAATAAAATTTTAATTTCTGATACCGTCACCTAGCCTTAAACTCAGGGAACTTGTAGGTACTCAAGGATACACTAGCTCTTATGTCCTTGCAGTAAGCGGAAGTTTTCTTTGTTTTTAGGTAATTTGAGCTGTATCCTACTGTACTATGGAAATTAGACAGCTCATAAAATCCCATTATAAATATATAAAAATGTGGACAGTGGACAATCCACACAACACTATCTTGCCCCAAATTAAGCAGAGCTTGTACTATAAAAACCATATAGCTGACTCGTAGAATACAGTCTTTTACTACCTGTTGAAAAGCCGAAAATTGTGTGGTGAAGAGCCGAAGACCGGGCTCAGTGGCACGTCTTGGGAGAGACCTACGTCCAGCAGTGGACTAATATCGGTTGATGATGATGACTACCTGTTGTGTCAATCGTTCTTTTTTACCAGTGGTGAAATGATTAAAGTGAAAGTTACGCCTCGAAAAGTCTTACCTCCAGCAGCGAAGACATTGCTAATAGGCGTTTTGTACAGATTCGATTTCTCAGTTTCCACGTTGCTGCGCGCGTCTAGCGGAAGATCTGAAATTATAAATCTATTTAGTATTTGATCTTACTCGTAAAATCCTATTCCTTACCTTACCTAATCTATTGCTATCTCACACTAATGGGTAATGAAAAACCGAGAACAACACAACACATACAGTGCAAAGTACATTCTCGGTTTTTATAACAGAGCCCGAAGTCCCAGTGCATTTACAACATTTCGTTACCAAATGTTGTTTTCATTTTGCCTATTTGTCTCTGTCTATTGTATGGAGAAAAGATGAGACAACAACTCTAACTACGTAACGTATTTTTGCCGTCTCAAATTTTCTCCATACAATAGAGAGAGACAAATAGGCGAAACGAAAACAACATTTGGTAACGAAATGTGGTAGCAAAACTCCGACTTCGGGTACTGTTCTTCTAGGCTTGGTCGCGTGGTACTAGTACCTAGACTCACCTAGCTTTAAGACATTTAAAAGTGATCCTTGTGATACCACTGAATAAAGAAATATTTGACTCTGACTTCAAATTTATTTTAAAAAATCCAAAACAACCCTGCAAACTTCATATATATTTTTTTAAATAAAATCTTCTACCAAAACAAACAAATCATCTTTAATTAATCAATTACTTGCACGTCGTCGTGTTAAAATAAATAAATGATCAACAGTTAGTTTACTGACGCACCTATTAATCGTTAGTAACGGTTTATTTACCGAAATTCAATGTTTTGCGTCATTTGTAAACACTCATCAAACTGTTATAAAATTACTTGTTTTACCCCTTATTTGTAAACACTCTCAAACTGTTATAAAACTCTCATACTGTTAGGTAGCGGCACATAACTTTAGCGCTGACCGTTATTGCGCAGAAGTCAAAAATAAGGTACCTGAGGGGGGCTAGCGGGATGAAGGGCGGGCGGGCGTAGCGCTGATTGGCTCTCCAGTCGCACTCCCCACTCCGCTCTCCGTACCAATAGGACACTCTGCACACATCCACACATCCAGCGTGCGTGACATGGGCACACTACGACGCATGCACAGTTATCCCCTCCACGTATCACTCAGCGGTAAAGTTATGTGCCGCTAGTTATAATACCTCGTTACTTCCGAAACTTCCATGAGCCATGAGGATAATGCTTTTGCGAGGAGTTAGGCTGGCTACTAAAAGCCAGATCACAACAGACAATGGACCATATTAGAATCTAGTAAGTAGTAGTAACAAGTAGTAGTTGTTACCGAGTTGGTTGGCCACGTATCTCTCGGGCCCTAGGAAGCCCATAGCCAGTAGCACGAGCTCCGCCTT
Source organism: Thera britannica (assembly GCA_939531255.2). Classification (NCBI taxonomy): domain Eukaryota; kingdom Metazoa; phylum Arthropoda; class Insecta; order Lepidoptera; family Geometridae; genus Thera; species Thera britannica. Next base: position 12,888,777 of record OW618034.2, on the reverse strand, counting down.
GTATATCTTGTCGGTGCCCGGCACTTCCTTCATCTCCCAGCGGCCGCCCGCGCCACGCGTCCATTCCACTTCCACTGCTGATACGCCGCACACATTGCCTTCGCCTGGTTTGAATGTTTCAATAAAAATAAATATTCTGGACATTCCACTAAACTAAGCCGAGCTTGTAATGGGAACCAGATAGCTGTTATAATACTTATATATTTTTGATAAATACATACTTTGAATACAAAATAACACCCAGACCGAGAACAAATCTATGTTCAGTACTACTGCAGGCCTACCAGAAACTCTGTCTCTTGCTCTGGTTTTGAGTCTGTGTGTGTGTTGACTAAATAAATCCTACGTCAAAACGTCACACACATAGTGCACTTACACAGACTCGAGCCAGACACGAGCTTGAGGTAGGCCCTACTGGCTATTCCGTCTTTACCATAGGGGCACACGGGGCCCGTGCCCAGGGCCCCCATTCTCAGGGGGCCCCGAAGGACCGACAATTTCTGCACATTCATTCTCAAAACATTTTTGTCGGGCACAATTTCTTTTTTTTCACAATACTACGCCATTATAGTCTACTGTATTTGATTACCTATAATAAATGGTTATGCTTAGTAAAAAAATGTTATTATAATTAGCTTTTATTACTTTCCAAAAGGGCCCCAAATTCTTGTGTGCCCAAGGGCCCCAGCCTAGTTTAAGACGGCCTTGCCTACTGGTGTCACGGAAGACCAGCGTTATAGTGGCGCTCGCTATTATAGCATACGGCCAATTTTCATGTCATTTTTACTTGTATATTGTGGCATAAAATAAATAACTATTGATTAGATTTTGAAATATTTGTTCTCAGTAGGGATCGAACCCACGCCCTCCAGCGCAGAAGGCAGAGCCACTACCAACTGAGCTGTGAAGGCTGTCAAATGGTACATTTAATAAGAAAGAAAAAGTTAAGCTGCGTGCACATGAGGATATTTCAACGTGACGTCAATCTGTTTCCAAGCGAAGTACATACTAGGAACCTACTATTCATTGCAATAGGTTGGCAAGTACATAGTTCGGCAAGTTTTATCATGCGCACTTGATGTGCGGGCAGGTTTTTCCGCAAGTAGGGCGCTAGTGGGCCCTTTTTGCGTGACCCTTGCCTTGACACGTGTTGCTCGAACTTTTTTAGGTTCTACAACACGCCGGTTTCCTTACGATGTTTTCCTTCACCGTTTTGAGAGTACTGGCATAGTGCACATACATTTTTAGACAGAAAAACTCATTGGTACACGAATGGATTTAAACCCACGACCTTCGGATCGGAAGGCGGGGCCACTACCACTAGACCACCAGTGCTCTGCAAGTACATAGTACGTTATCATGTCATGTAGAAATGTCCAGCTTTAGGTGACGAAAATTCATATACTTCATTATATTCACTTATCATGCATTGGTAAATTCGTATGTGCATTTTGGCCAACCTTTTTAATTGATTTCGTTTGTAAAATCGATAGTTATACGTACCATCGTCTAAGAATTCCTTGGTGAGTGTTGAGAACTTTCTAGGGTCATTGCCAAATTTCACTTTCACTTCTTCGTGACCGTAGTCCACTCTAAAACAAAATTTGATATTATACAATTGTTATATTAAACTAAATTAAATAAGGACAATAAAATGATGATGATATTAAACTAAATTTATCTGATTTTCAGCTAATATGGAAAATACACTTGTAGAAGTAGAGCTCTTTGTGAAGGGCTCGTCTGGGGAAGTACTACTACCATGCCTAATTCTGCCGTCAAGCAGCATTGCTGTGTTTCGGTTTGAAGGGTGTGGATAAATTTACAGACATATGAGGCGCATCTGTATGCCTCAAGTTGATGAACGCAGGACAGTGCATCATAGGGCACGTTTTTAACGTACAGTCGGCTGCATTAGAATGAATACAAATCGTTACTTTCAGGGTAGTGTCCCAATCAACAGATTTCATGATTTTTGACTATTTTGCTCACAACCATGAAAGTTAGTAATAGTATACATTCTAGTGCACGTGACCTGAGATGACGAATGATAGTGGTGAGTGGAAGAGGAGAACCTGTTGTGCCGACCCCACTTAGCGTGGGATAAGGGCAGGAAGATGATGATAGTGCACGTGACCTGATTAGAGAAATGTGTGATCTGGTAGTTACCTGAAGACTCGGGGCCACTGCGGCCACGGGTTGTCGTTCCCACGTGTAGTCTTGGGTTCAGGAAGGATCTCGAAGGTGGTGATGCTTCTCGCGCCCTGACGCAGAGACGTGGCTATGCAGTCGCATCTAAACAAATACAAAACTGCTACAGATCTTAGGGGTTGAAGGAGCGATGCTACCCCTAACTTCATAATCTACTTTTCTGGAGGATGATGCAACAAGCATCAAAGCTACAGGCTCACACAGTGTGGGCCAGGAGAGACGACTGGCGACGCGACACCAAAATCATAAGAAGGCATTTCGGTCATTTTTGTTCACGCGTATAATATCATAAAGTTTGTTTTTAATAATGTTGTATTTTGTGGACCAGTACATTCTTGTTCTTAGCGTTGAGTTCGAAGGCATCCTTATGCCTTGAGGAGCCGACATTCTCGAACATTACATTATTAAAGAATAAAGTCTGCAATAGCTATCTAAAAGAAAAAAAGAAAGAAAATGCATTTATTTGATATAATAGGTACATAGGTGTAGACGTTCACAACATATAACAATAATGAACTATGCCAAATAGGCCCCGACTCAGCTTTTTGCTGCCTGGCAAGGTATCATCTACCATGCCAAGCAGCGCTGGCATCATCACCACACCGCCCCCATAACCATGCCATGCCATGGTTGGTATATCTGGGAATCACCGCCGCGCATAACTTGTACATTCTTGCCTTCTGCCTTGAGGAGTCAACCGGCTCCTTCTGCCAATTTTCAACCATCGCACCATTAGAATAGAGTGTACATCAGCTTACCCGGTATCACCGCCGCCGATGACCAGTACATTCTTGTCCTTAGCGTTGAGTTCTGGCGCGTCCTTCTGCCTTGTGGAGCCGACCTGCTTCTTCTGCCAGTTCTCGAGGAACTCCATCGCGAAGTGGATGCCGTTGAGTTGGCGGCCCTTGAGCGGCAGGTCACGTGGCCAGGTCGCGCCCATGCACAGGACTAGGGCGTCGTACCTGTGGTAGTTTAGGGGACCGGTTAATGTACACCCAGTTAAAACGAATCCACTATTTTCCACTGGGAAATTGTTAAGGCCCGTGTACACTAGAGCAGATAAATATTTCAATTATTATTATATTATTATTTTGTTTATCTAGCGATAAATTATTGCTCCAAAGAGGATAACGTCTTTGATTTGAAAAAAAAAAACATTTTCTGGCACTACGGCGGCCGCTGCCGCGGCACTTTCGCACTACTCGCTCGCCTTGTGCGTAATTTTCTAACATAACCTAACCAACCCTTTTTTTTTTTTTTTTTTTTTTAAGAGGGGAAAATGCCTTCGCATTTTCCTTTCGCCACGAGGGAGAGACGAAAGGAGGTATGTGGGACATGAACCCACTAAAAACCACCCTGTGAGCCGTCCGCTGCCAAAAGTGGGACGAGAAAGGGTCATGTGTATATTCACTTTCTCGCCCCGGCGGTAGGCCCGGATTTCCTTAACCGGACCCTTGCGTCTGCAAAGGAGCCACCTTGCTCACCAAGGTCACTCATAAGTCAAGTGGAGCCGTGCAAGCCAGTGGAACGTCCCCCGACATTCCACTGCGTGATCCCACTACAAAGGATCGAGGAGGCGGCCGAACCGCCTCCTTCTCTGTCCTCGCCGTCTTCGTCGGAGCTGGTCAGCATGTGCGTCGTCTTCCCTGACTCTCTCCGCAGCCTCCTTCTGTGTCATCACTTCTTCACAGAAGGAGACTACCGCTTGCCACGACCTCTTATTGCTCAGCATGGATTTCACCACGCTGAGCAAGGAGAGGTCCCGCCCTAACCTAACCAACCCTAGTCGGATCCGCCCTATAAAGTATCAAGGACAAGCGTAAGTATCTAGTGCCAGAACAAAAAAAGGCAAAAATCCACGTTTGAATTGCTACAGTGTGCATGTGGCTTAACTGGCATCGTAAAAAACGGTGTGTACAATATCATGATGTACATTATCACCTCAAAAAGGTTTGGAATTGAATTAAGTACCATTATTGTAAGATTTATGCCATGTCATGATGAGGGATGAAAGTCATGTGACTAGGAGAGTGATGAGTATGAATGTAGATTGATATTTGGGTAGGTAGAGGTAGGCCAAAGATGGATAAGATGAATTGTGTGAAAGATGGCAGGGAGAAGAGGAGAGTAGAGATGACGGCTGACAGAGGGGAATGTCAAAATGTTGTGTCGATTCCACATGGAGTGGGTGGTATCTTTTTCTTATCAGGGTTTTGATGCAGTTTTCTTTGACTTCCTTAATACGATATGACAGCGACCTTTTCTTTGTTCTGGCTCACGTAACTTATTCTTAGCCTTCCTCTTCCCCGTTTTCCTTCAACCTTTCCTTAAATGATGTTATTTATGTAGCTGTCATGTCGTAGAAGATTTCCAAACATTTTTCCTCTTCGATTTTAGAGATAATGTGGGATAATATGATGGATTGGAAAATGATGTTAGTAACTAACTCATTGGCCAGTTCCGCAGCGGAGATATCCTTGCCGACGTCGACGTTGCACTTGAAGGCGATGCCTTCCGCCGTGAGGAGCGACACGCGGCGCATCACCACCTCCTTGCTGAGCTTCATGGTCGGGATGCCGTACTGCAGCAGGCCGCCGGGACGGTCGTTGCGCTCGAACACTGTCACTGTGTAACCGGCCTGGGGAGAACAACACTAGTAATTAATATTGTGGATATCAACACAACACTATCTAGTTCCAAATTATACGATATCAATAAATCTTTAATTCAACGTTTGACCCTCAAGGGTATAATATAGAGAATAGGGGATGAAACCTCGGCCATAGCTAGAACTTATACAGGGTTATTCATTATTAGCTGCAAATACTCAGGAATTAGGTTCAACAAATAAAGTAAAAAATATTTATGAAATGATTTTTTTAAGTTTTGTTATGAAAATCCCGAGAAAATCTATAAAGAATATCCTTTGAAATCATTAGCGCCTGACCTATTTTGACCTTTGATCCGCGCCCGCGCGCCGTCGCCGTGAGCGACACTGCGTTCAGTCACCGCTGGGGTGGGTCATCGTCCTGTTCTCCGTGGCAATCATTATGCAATAGCCGTAAATAAATTTAATAAAAATAAAATATTGATACAAAAACTTAAATCAGTTTAGGAATTAAATTGATTCGGCCAAACCAATATTCACGACCCAAAAATTAGGCCCTGTCAGTTTGACATTTAATACATTTAATAATGAATAACCCTGTATATAAGATGAATCAAAATAAAACTAAACTAACTATGAGTCAATGTTCTATGGATATAATGTACTCTCAAACTTAGCATTCTTACCTTGTTGAGTTGATGTGCACACGCTAGTCCTGCTGGTCCAGCGCCAACCACACCAACGGTTTTACCGTTTCTAACCTTGGGGATCTACAGACAAAAACGATATTATGATTTAATTTTTGAAACCACTATTTTTATGACCTACGGGATATTTACCATGATATGGTCAGTTTTGACTCCCAATATTTTTGCACAGTTGCATGTAGCATGGGGCTCAATTCTAGACCAGTGACTTTTTTGTCACGGTAGATATACATATCAGCAGGCCGATCAAACTTTTGTTGCAATGGTTTCAATCAAAATCTTATTGAAACTGTCAATTTTTGAACTAATACGTGATCGCAAACTGACAGTTTCAATTAGATTTTCATTGAAACCATTGCAACAAAAGTTTGATCGGCCTGCTGATATGTATATCTACCGTGACAAAAAAGTCACTGGTCTAGAATTGAGCCCATGATCACCAATTTTACTGTAGTCTACAAGTAAAATCGGGAAATATCGGGAGTCAAAACTCACAAAATTTATCATCGTAAATATCCCGTTGTTTATAAAAATAGATAATATGATTATTTGATCGAGTATGTAAAATAATTATTTAATTTTGTATGAGTAAATAATGAAATAATTAGTAACACACCTCAGGTTGAATCCAGCCCAATTCGAATGCGTTATCGATAATAGCGCACTCGATGTTCTTGATAGTAACGGGTGGCTCTGAGATGCCGAGCACACAGGCGCCTTCACACGGCGCGGGACACACGCGACCCGTGAACTCTGCAAATAGGGATTAAGGTTGGTATATACGAGTACTCTTGGCTCTACTGGGCAGGCTAATGACTAAACTGGGCAGGATTATGACTAATCTGGGCAGGGTTATGATTGAAACGCGACACGAGACCCATGAACTCTGCAAATTACAACGGCGCGGCGGCGGTTGGTAAATGCTCTTAACTCAGCTGGGCAGGGAAATGACTAAACTGGGCAGGATTATGACTAATCTGGGCAGGGTAATGACTCACATGGCCAGGCATATGATGCTTTTGGCACGGACTCATCATCATCATGATCAGGCTGAAGAAGTTCACTGCTGGACATACGCCTCCGTTAAACTTTTCCAGGTAGAACGATTCTGAGCCCTTTCCATCCATCAACTTCCGGCGATCTTAACAATGTTGTCGGTTCATCTGGTGGATGGGCGCCCTTCGTTTCATCTTCCGGTTCGTGGTCGCCATTTTGGAACCTTTATTTCCCAACGGTTGTCGGATGACTCACTTGGGCAGAATTATGCATCAAGTTACTTTCTTACGCGGTCAAGTTTAAGACTCAACTACAGACAAACTCACCAGGGAAGTTATTAGTCTGCAGCAAATGGTACAGCGCCTCCTTCCAGTTTCCTTTGAATATGAGATCGTTCCACTTGGGGATGATGTTCCCCAGCGGACAGCCGTGTCCGCTCTGACAGAAGGGCACCCCGCACTCCATACATCTGGCAGCTTGCACTCGCAAGCCCCGACGGACGTGTTGCGGGTTGTATATCTCCTCCCAGTCGCGGAGGCGTTGTTCGGCGGGACGGTACATTGTGGTCTCGCGAGGGTACTTTATGAAGCCTCTGGAAGGTAAATCAAACATCGGTTCGTCTTCTTCATATCGTGTCACTGGTTATTTTGGAAAGGATTTTCAATACGCGTGCGTTTTCGTTTTTTTTAGATTCTACGACATGCCAGTTTCCTCGATGTTTTCTTTCACCATTTGAGAGTACTAGCAAAGTGCACATATATTTTACAAAACTCATTGGTACATGACTGGATTTGAACCCACGACCATAGAATCGGGAGGCTACTACAACTAAGTCACACCAGTGCTCTCTGCTATAGGTAGACTATAGAGGACAGTATAGAAGCTACAGCCAGCCTTCTCAATCTAAAATTCTGTCCTAGGCACTACAACCGCCCCGTAAATTTGCATTTGTGAAAAAGTTACTCCTAAAACCCCTCCCAATGATTTTAAAATAAATGAAAATGACTTTGATTCCCTATAATTTGAACTCACCTAGTTTTATCAAGAACCTTCTCCAAATTCTTCTTATCAAGTTCCACGTCTCTCACAGTCTCCTCTATATCCAAGACACCGTTCTCTCCATTAGCATCGACTTTGGGTGCTGACGGCAGTTTGATGGCCATGGTTTTGAGAGCGCGTTGGTATTCGTATGGGAATACTTTGATGAACTGCTTGGCTGGGGTTGGCCAGGTTTTGAGGAGATCAGACGCGATTATTGATCTGGTAGGGTAAAATGTTTTTAAAGAGGCTACACCATTGGTTCCCAACGTGGTCCAAGTGGACCCCCAAGGGCCCACGGGAGACTCGACGGGGGTCTACGATGGCGTGACAAAAAAATGGGGGTTCACAATTCGTAAGCGGGGTCCACAAAACTGTCCAAAACTGTCAGCTATCTAGCTGATATTATACTTTTAAACGTTTTTCTTTGTAAATATTTACCAGACAGAGAACAAACATTTACGCTCACCACATAAATATTTGTCTTCAGTGGGGATCGAACCCACGCCCTTCGACGTAGAAGGCAGAGCTACTACCAACTGAGCTGTGAGGGCTGTCATGCATGGATAGTAGAATACAACTCACCCAGTATATTCAACGAACTCTTCAAGCAGCTGCTTGACTACCTTCAGATCTTCGTCCAGTTCTAACGGTAGCAGTTCCACCATTTCCGGGTTACATTTGATTTTGAACGAACCATCCACGTCATTTACATATGCGATTCCACCTGAAATCATTACATTACTATGTAAGCAATAGGGACTATTGTTATCTGTTTATTATAATTTAATACACAGTTTATGTATTAACTAGTGGAATCCCGCGCGACTTCGTTTGCGTTAAGGTTTTTCCATACAAACTTCAACCCCCGCTGCAGACCTTTCGGGGTTGAGTTTCGGAAATTCCTTTCTTAGTGCACCCCTGCCCTACACCAGGAATCTACCCTCCAAATTTCATACTCCTAAGACCATTAGTAAAGGCTGCGCGTTGATTGTCAGTCAGTCAGTCAGTCAGTAACGTAAGTGTTTTATATATTTAGATAATAATTTAAATTACTATTTCCAGAAATAATAATTTAAATATCTTCATCTACAGACTACCCGCGACGTTTATGTCGTTGGGTGGAAAGGCGTTCTAAGCTGTCTTTAGGTTCCTGGTAGCATTTTAAGAATAGTTCCCCGCTACGCACGTCGTATCGTAACGTACTACACGTCATATTGTACCCTATATTCTTGTAGATAAGGTGCATTATAGTTACCGCTCATGCCGGCCGCGAAGTTCCTCCCCGTGAGTCCGAGTATGAGCACGGTGCCGGCCGTCATGTACTCGCAGCCGTGGTCGCCCACGCCTTCCACCACCGCGCTGCAGCCCGAGTTGCGGACGCAGAACCTCTCCGATGCTATACCCCTGCATTACACACAAAATGTATAGATATACTGAAAGGGTGTTATTAATAATCCTGGCGTAGCGTTGGACTAGTTAATCCGTGTTTTGTCACATTTGCTCGAGTTGACAATTGCATGTTAATGCAAGAGACAAAACACGGATTAGCTAGTCCAACGCTACGCTAGGATTATTAATAAGACCCAAACAGTCTCACGATATTGTGCTATTCAATTTGATTAATTTATATTGTGCTATTCAATTTAATTAATTTTATTTTCTTTAGCCAATACAGCGGGCTCGCAATACGAAGAACAAAAAAATCGTGGCACTTTTCAGTCGATCTGCCGAAGAGGTGTCGGTTACGTGGCAGTGTCGCATGTTCATTGATATTCCCTTCCTCAAAAATGTTCAAGCCCGCCTAAAAGAATTGAATACTTAAAAAATACGCCAGTCAGATCACGATTCAATAGCGCTGACCTGGAAATTGTTTTTGTTGTACGCACATCCCCACTTTTTATGCTCAGTACTTTTAAACCGAGATTTATAACAACTCAAGATTCTTAAAAGAAATCTAAGGAGCTACTCCGACGTCTTTTAATATGGACTCTGGACTATGTCTATAATATATTTTATTTATTCTTATCATAAGAATAGCGGCGTTTGCGATGTTTCCCACTCGATTACTAATTTTAATCGATTGTTTATTGTTTAGCAGTTAATTACCTGAAGTAGGCTCGTCCGGAGGTAGCTCCGTACAAGCAAACATTGCCGACGATCACGTTGAGATGAGATTCGAACGGGGATGATTTCGGCGGGTAGATGATCACTTTACCGCCTGATAGTCCTTTGCCTGGAATAAATAAATAATAATAAGTTCGTAATCTACTCTGGTGAAGAAGTTTTTGGGCAGCTCTAAGGTCTAAGGCAAGTGGAGTAGAGTGAGTGAGGACTGAGGTGGAGTTCACTAGAATAACAAATATTGCATTGGCTACCTACCTATAATAATGTGATGTATCGAGACCGGAAGACGGGCCTGGTGACCCGGCCTATAGATTTTAATTTAAAACCTCCGTGGTTCCTCGGTAACCAGCTCTCAATTTAAGCTAAGCTATATCATTGCACTATATCTATTTTATTCTTGTCCATATCATTGCACTATATCTATTTTATTCTTGTCCATAATCTAATTGAGAAAAACAAATATAATACAAATGCCGAAACAAACTTTAAGTTGGGAGTCGATCCTCAAGCATATATTTTTTATCCTCGAACGGCCGCCGTGTGGCCGAAAAAGTATCACTAAAAAGCATGAGCTCTTTTCTCCATACAAATTCGTTTACTTTTTCTATAGTAGTAAAATAAAAAATGCCTTCATGCGCAATAATAACATACCGACATAATCGTTGGCGTCGCCTTCCAGCGTGACTGTGATTCCCTTGGAGAGGAACGCGCAGAAGCTCTGTCCGGCAGAACCCGTCAGCGAGATATTAATTTGCGTACCGTCTGGGAGACCCGAGTCGCCATACTTCCTGGAAATATTCTACAGATCAGCAAGTATCACATTGCAGTCGCGAAGACCACCATATTGACTGGCCTCTCAGCTCAGTTGTACTGTCATTTAACTGGATTGATCTATCTGAAATAAATGCATTAATAATAATTTAAAAACAATCATCTCACGTCAAGCTATTGAGCATTTAATCCAAATTAATTGAGCCGAAGTCGAAGTCTCTGGCAAATACTCACATAGCGATATGGTATGAGAGTGTGGAAGTGAATGTGCGGTCTTCATTAGTGATGTGCATCGCGATGTCAGTGCGCGTCGCGCTGCCGTCGATGATGGACGCGCATCGCTCGATCAGCTGGTTGTCCAAACGCTTCTCCAGTTGGAAGTCCTGTAGGAAATAAAAGAAATATTAAATGATGAACGAAGTTTTGTAGATGATTGTATTTGTGGTTGATTTAGCTTGCATTGAGCATTTTTGTACAACATGCTTGTTTGTTTATAAATTTGTGAATTTAGTATTGTGGTAATATTCATTATTACCACAATACTAAATTATTATTATTCGCTCTTCAGCGATAAGACCGCCCATTGTACATTTGTATGTTTTAAATTATTGTTACTTGTTTTACCACTGTTACTTTTAAGGTGTGCAGTAAAGAATTTTCTATTCTATTCTATTCTATTAACAGTATTTTCTTGCCAGTGTAAATAGACCTGGCGCATTATGAAACATCTCTTTTATTTCATTCTTGAAGTTCATTTCGGTGTTACGCAATTCTTAAATACGAATTTCCATCAAGTTCCATTCATTCACTAGGTTTGAATTTCGGTGGTGGTGGCGTTGCTTATAGTTATACAATACGAAAGTGACAGTTGAAATCTAGGCAAGGTTACAAATGTCAAAAATAAAGCCGATATCGGTTACGAGTTGACTTAGACAATAAGGCCCCTGGCCTTAGATATTAATATTTACCTGAGACTTGGAGCCTCCAATAATGTTGACCCCGGGTCGCATGTGCAATGCGTTCTTCAGTATAAGGCTGAGGTTCAGCATGCGCGCTTTAGGGTTGTCATTATTTTCGCGCACTTTCAGCAGATCTGTGCGACCAATCAGGTCTTGGAACTTACGGACGCCGACATCTGCCATGTGTTGGCGGACCTAGAAAAAGCACAAATATCAATTAGACTTCTGCGCAGACTTTTTCTAGACTATGTCGTCCTCAAATCAATTTGTTGTAAAATCAACACAAAGACTTTGACTGTACTTGGCTAGAGATGTTTTTCCACGGTTGCCTACAGGAGCCTAGTCTTTATATAAAAATAAATCCCTATTTTCCTTGGTCACGCCATCACACCTAAACGGCTGGACCAATTTGGTCGCTTAGAACCAGGAGACGGACTTTATATCCCGAAAAAGTAACGGGAACGGGGCGAGTGAAGCCACGGGCGTCCGCTATTATTCAATATTTACAATCAAACCTGTAACCTTTAGCTAGAGCATAGCCTACTTTTTTAATTAATAATTAATTTAAAACCAAGATTTTACCTCTTCGGCCAACATAAACAGATAGTTGATGACATGTTCCGGTTTGCCCGCGAACTTCTTGCGTAGCACCGGGTCTTGAGTAGCGATGCCGACAGGGCACGTGTTGAGATGGCATTTCCGCATCATTGTGCATCCTGAACAAATAAACATTATGTAGTGTTTGTATAGTGCGGGTAGGCATGTTCGCCACCCTCACTAATTTGTACCCGCAATAAACCAGTATGCGATAGTCCGTCTTTCATTGAACATTACATGTGGCGCAGCCGAATAGTTTTACCTAATTCTCTCTCATTTCGTGTTCCACGATGCCTATCGGTAAAATAGAGATCTTTGAGATAGGTACCCATAATTGGGACGCGTATTGTAGGCGAGTGAAACAGTTTGTGATGCTAAATAACATCGACGAAAAAATGCACGTAGCGGTGTTAGTGACGCATGTCGGCGTGGTTTGTTACGAGCTGATGTGTGATCTGTGTGCACCTGATTTACCAGAGACGAAAACGTTTGATGAGCTCGAGATAATTATGAAACAGCATCTCGAGCCGCAAAGGTCGGAGATCGCAGAACGTCATGTGTACCGGCAAAGGAAGCAAACGTCAGGAGAGACCGTAAACGAATACCTACAAAGTTTGAAGCATTTAGCTAAAACATGCAACTTTGGCAAGGATTTGGAAGTGAACATCCGGGACCAATTTGTCTCCGGTCTGTATTCTGAGGATATGAGATCCAGGCTTTTTGCCGAACGTGACTTGGATTACAAGCGTGCTATCGAGCTCGCATTGGCATTGGAAGCGGCGGACAGGCATGCGGCGACGTCGGCAGTAAGCAGCGGTGGCAGCGTCGGCGGCGCAGGGGAGCGCGCGTCTGACGGCTTGCATCGCGTGGCTGTGGCGCGCGCCCCGCGCCGCTACCAACAGCGCGCCGGCGGCGGCGGTGGCGGCGGCGGCAGCAGCGGCAGCGCCGAGCCGGCGACGGCGCCTGCGCAGCAGCGGGCAGTACCTTGCGCCCGGTGTGGCAAGGAAGGACACGCGGCGAACCGGTGTCGTTTCAAGAATTACAATTGTGATAATTGTGGTGAAAAAGGGCATTTGAAAGTGATGTGTCGTAAGTACGAAAGTGGTCGCGGAGCGAGTTCTTCAAGCAAGTCGAAAGGTCAGTTCTTTTTAGTTGACTCTGATTCTGATTCTGAAGAAGTGAACTTTTACAATCTTTCCTGTGACGGAGGAGACGGCCCTTATTATGTTGACCTACAAGTCGAAACAATGCCTTTGAGATTTGAGGTAGATACGGGGTGTAAGTTTTCAGCAATTTCAAAATCTTGTTATGATGACCGATTCAATGGAATCGAACTACATAAAAAAACATTAATTTTGAAATCTTACACCGGCGATGTCATTAAACCGTTAGGTTTTATTAATGTAAACGTCACGTATGGCACTGTATCGTACTTATTGCCACTGTATGTCATTGAGAATGGAGGCCCGCCTTTGATGGGTCGTACGTGGATAAGAATGTTGAATGTGAACATTAGCGATTGTTATAACTTAACTCATGAGAGGCATGATTCCACCGTCGAATCACTACGAAAGGAATATCCAGAAGTGTTTGCTGATGGGCTCGGGACTTGTAAAATTCGCATGCAATTACATTTGTCTGACAAAACTCCGGTTTATGTAAAGGCTCGCCCGTTGCCTCTCGCACTACGCGGGCCGGTCGAAAAGGAGCTTGAAAGATTACAACGTGATAACGTCATTTATAAAGTAGACCGTTCTGACTATGGAACTCCCATAGTGCCAGTTGTCAAAAAAAATGGCGATATTCGCATATGTGGAGATTATAAGACAACGATTAATCCGCTGTTAAAAGATTTTCATTACCCGCTTCCCCGTATTGAAGAGATTTTTGCTACTCTGGCGGGAGGTGTGGTTTTCTCAAAATTGGACTTGTCCCACGCTTATCAGCAATTTTTATTAACTGAGGATTCGCAACCAATGACCGCCATCTCAACTCACGTAGGTACCTGGGTCTACAAAAGAGTTCCATTTGGAATTAAATGTATTCCAGAAAATTTCCAAAAAGTTATTGAAGAAATTCTCAGTGGATTGCCGTCTACGGTCGTATTTTGTGATGACATATCGCCCACTTGCGACGACAGTGTGACATCTCAAAAACATGGATTTTACAGAAACCGACTTTTAAACTTTTAAATGAGCTTAACTTTTAAACTGTTGTCAAGATAGCTTTATTATGTATGAACAGATTAGACAATAACTAATAATGAAATGAAATATTAAAAAAGAAATACACTTCTGGAACAAAATTAAGTTAAAACTATAGTTTAAAAAAAAAAAGGAAAATTTGTCACGTTGTTTCAGACAAAAATAAAGTTTTCAAAGTGACAAGTTCAGTTGTCACGTTGAAGATGATGTAAAGATTTACATTTATCTATTTGATTTATTTTTTTATTTAGTTATGTCAAAATAAAACGATATTCTTGAAAATCAGTTTCTTAATTAAGGAATAAAATATTCATTTGACACAGTGGTAACTATTTTAATCGTACATTTTGTTACAAAAAATTACATGTTGACTTGTATTTAATTAGGCACATGGGCATTGTACTACGCACACAATATTTATTTTATTTCAATAAAATACTTTGGTATCAAAACACCTCCTCCTCGCGTCGTGCTCCTCACTGCTGAGGGTCGTGACCCCCTCCATGGATCAATTTGTCCCTAACAATGTTTCGTTACCTGGATCTATCACCGGCAACCTGAATAGCTTCATGGACCTTCACGTCGAGAGTGGAGCGGATTTGGTCGGACCAACGTATCGGGTTTCGGCCTCGTGGTCTCTTGCCCTCAATTTTGCCAGTGATGACAAGTTTTTCCAGGTTGTCACCCTGTTTCCTGGCTATATGCCCGAAATACTCAAGGAATCGCTGGAGGCAGATGGTTGATAGCCTAGTGGTCACTTTAGAGTTCCTTGAGTATTGATACATTGGTCCCACGCGCTGACCACGGGGATACGGAGCATCCTCCTCCAACACCACATATCAAACGCGTCCACGCGTCTGCGATCATGCGCTTTCAGAGTCCATGTTTCTGCACCGTAAAGAAATATGGAGAAGACTAGACTCCGGATAAGTTTCATTTTTAAGATAAAAAAAGATGAACAACTGAAAAAGCTGCTACATGAAGTACTCGAAGAAGATAAACTCGTTTATAGGCTACGATGGTGCTACTTTTGTGGCGTTTGTTGATTATCCATTGATTCATCCTCTTAAACGTTTAATTACGTTTTATTATTCATTTCCTTGCGTACAATAAAGAGTTAATCTATCTATCTATCGTTTGTTGGTTAGACTGTTTGATAAACAAACAGTTTTTGAATGAATTCGTGTTGTTTCAAGAAATTAGGTGCTACTGGGCAAGTCCTCGTCCATTTTTAGTTTGTGCTTATCGTAAAACTAGTGTAGACCTTGTCGCCATCTGGAAAGATAACTGGTGTTTTGTATTGCTGTTTAGTGTTTACAACGTGGCAGATGGACATACCACTAAATTTTATCAAAAGGTATTCGGCAACAACAGAACATCAACAAATGACCCACTTCTTATTTCCAGTAAAAGAAAAACAAGTATCATCTTCAACGTTATAATTCAAAATGACGCAATGATGCTGTGAATTTCTTACAAGAACAACGTGACATCATTAACATTACTCGTTAACTTTGCTTTTTGGTTTGCAAGAACAGTATGATAAGTTCATCATACCACGTTGTCGAATAAATTAAAATTATTAAAATAAACATACCTTTTTCACCTAAATCGTGGTATCCTCGTGATGTCACGTTTTTTATGAAAACCTAGAGTGCTTGACGTCTCAACGCCCAGGTGACAACTGAACTGTCACTATGTCGAAGCCAACATGATCACCAAACGAGACAGTGCTATATTGTGATATTTTGTCTCATTCTCTCATTCCTTCGTTGTTTATGGAGCAAAAATTATCCCGTTTTTGGAGATAATAGAGCGCGCGATCGCGATTCCGAATATCAGAAAAACGAAAAATCGTATAACTTGAGATGTCACACTGTCGTCGCAAGTGGGCGATATGTATAAGCGGTTTGAATGCTAAGGATAATGTAGAAAATGTAAGAGCCGTTTTGATAAGATTGAGAGATGCCTGATGTATACCTGCCTGGGCAAGCGTACTAACCAGACGTGTTATCAAATTTACTTTAAAAATTCAAAGTTGTATCAAACCCAATCTCATACATCATATCAATAGCGTAAGTGCTAAATTCAATTGAACTCAATCTTGTGAATTACGACATTGCGATCGTAAGCGGTGCTAAAGGAGCCCTCTTCACCCCCTCGGGTAACAAGAACGGCCTGTAATTTTCGTCTCGCTCTTCACCCGCCGAGACACTTCTGTAACCAGTGCGTGAGTAACAATAACACAGATAATCATGAGTCGTCGTAACTCACCTGCTAGAAGCGACTCACCAAAAATAGGTCCGAGAACTTACTCAGAATATTCTGACCAGGTCGCTTACCGTAATAAGAGGAAGACGCCACATGACGATGAAAATATTTTGAGCATCAAGGATGAAGTCAGCGAAATAAAAAACCAAATGTCACAAATGATGGCCCTATTAGCGACTTTTGGCAGTAACCAAAGAGAATTCATGGAAAAAATATCCTCAGATGTGATTTTTATGAAAGAACAAATTAACGACATAAAATCTATCACAAACAATATAATTACTGAACAAAACGATGTGAAAAAGAAGGTTAAAGAACTGGAATCAGAAATAAAAACACTGAAAATGACGCCGGCGGTGGCTTCGACATCTTCACAGACCCAGGCTACAGAAGCTATAGTAGGAGAAATAAATGAAAGAGAAAGAAGAAGCAAAAACATTATTGTAGCAGGCATACCCGAACCAGCATCAACTCAGGATAAAGAAAAAAATGAAATCGACAAAAAAGTAGTCATGAATGTACTACAAAAAATCTACACAAATATCCCCGAACCAGAATGGTTCATGCGCATGGGGAAATTTAACCCTACCAAAAACCGTTGTATCAAAATTACTTTCAAATCACAGGAGACATGCAAAAACATATTACAAAACAGAAACAAGGTTGTTGGTGATGACATTAAAATATACTCCGATCAAACACCACAGCAGCGAGAGTTCCTCAGAAAACTAGCGGAAGAGCTCAAATATAGATCTGATCATGGTGAGCTGAACTTAGCCATCAAATACGTTAAGGGCACGCCAAAAATTATAAACTCGCAGCCAAAAACCTGAGTGATGTCCTAACAATAGTCATATAATCATATTAACATAAAAAAATACTAAGATCCCATGTTACAAAAAAAAAAAAAAAAATGTTTAAATTCTAATTAATATCTACAAACCAATTTCAAAAACTAGAAAAACGAAAACACTATCTTAAACGAATAAAACTATAATTTACACTCTTGTCACATCCAGTCTCGCTTAATCTATGTAACTTGCATGTTGACAACATTATCTTTGTTCTCCTACCTTCAACGAGCATTGAGCAGGGTATGCAAGTACATTTTTGTAGGTACCTAGAAAAAATGTAACTTACGCATTGAAATTATTTACGTGTTTTGTTATTTTTAATATTAGGAATGTATGTATACGCTACCCATAAATTTGTTAGTTTTAAACTATGTACTCAGTAAGTGAATTTTGTAAATTCTTATGAGTAATAAAGATTCTTAAACCAAAGATGCTGGTTTACGCGTTAATTGGGCAAAATGCGAATTTTTTAGAGAAAGCGTGACGTATTTAGGCTATAGAATAGATAAGCATGGTTTGCATGCGGACGAAAAAAAAATTGAAGCCATTGTTGCGGCACCCGTACCAAAAGACGTTTCACAACTTAAAAGTTTTTTGGGACTCGTAAACTTTTATGCAAAGTTCTGTTACAATATAAGTGATATTTTAAAACCAATGTACGAGCTTCTTAAAAAAGATGTTACATGGTCCTGGAGCGAACAATGTGAAATAGGTTTCAATAAAATTAAAAATGTTTTAAGTAGTAGTCCGGTGCTGGCGCATTATGATCCGAAGTTGCCGCTCATCCTCTCTGTAGACAGCAGCTCGTACGGGCTGGGCGCCGTGCTGACGCATCGCTACCCAGACGGGTCAGAGCGCGCGGTCAGCTGTGCCTCGCGCACCCTCAACTCGCACGAACTTAATTATTCGCAGCTCGATAAAGAAGCTTTGGCAATTTTATTCGGAGTGACAAAGCATCATCAATATCTATACGGGAGACATTTTTTATTACGGAGTGATCATCGAGCACTTAGTTATATCTTTGGTAAAAATAAAGGCATTCCACAAACTGCCGCCAGCCGCTTGCAAAGATATGCAGTTAGATTGGCTGCATATGACTATGATATTGACTTTATTCCGTCATCGAGAAATTGTTATGCTGACGCGTTATCTCGTTTACCGTTAGAACGCACGGTTAGGCATAATTACGATGAAGATATTCTGGAAGGAAGTTATTTGAACTTCGTTGATGATGTTTTGCCTGTTACTTGTTATCAAGTTAAAGTTGAAACAAGCAAAGACTTACAGTTAAATAAAATCGTGGGCTATGTTAAGTTTGGGTGGCCGGAACGTTCTGAATGTGATAAAGATAAGATTTTTTTTCAAAAAAGAGA
Source organism: Thera britannica (assembly GCA_939531255.2). NCBI lineage: Eukaryota > Metazoa > Arthropoda > Insecta > Lepidoptera > Geometridae > Thera > Thera britannica. The sequence goes on along the minus strand of OW618034.2, from coordinate 12,870,061 downwards.
TAGTCTTTTTATAGAACACGGTTGTTTAGTGTGGGGATATCGGGTAGTTATACCTACTAGCTTACGAGGTACCGTTTTAAAAGAGTTGCACAGTGGGCATATCGGCATAGTCAAGATGAAACAAGCTGCTCGCAACTACTTTTGGTGGGAAGGTTTAGATGCAGACATTGAACGCTTGTGTCGTGAATGTAGTGCATGCGCGTCCCAGCGCGACCAGCCCCCGCCGGCGCCCCTGCACTCGTGGCCCTGGCCCGCTGAGCCATGGTCGCGACTAAATGTTGATTTTTTAGGTCCATATCGAAACAAGTATTATTTCGTTATACTAGATGCACATACAAAATGGTTAGAAGTAGCAGGTGTCTCCAGTACCTCTGCCACAGTGGTTATTTCTTGTCTGCGTAAACTTTTTGCTAGGTTTGGATTACCAAAGTCTATCGTGAGCGATAACGGACCGCCATTTTCGTCGAAAGAGTATTTGTCATACTTGGAGAAAAATGGTATTAAGCGTCTACTCATAGCGCCATACCACCCTGCTAGCAACGGAGCGGCCGAAAATGCTGTGCGTACGGTGAAACAGGTAGGTACTTAAAAAAGCGTCATTCGAGAGGGAGGATTATGAGGTAGCTATTTCTAGGTTTTTATTTACGTATAGGAATACGGAACACTGCACGACTCAAAAAGAGCCGGCCGTGGCAATGTTCGGGCGCAGGTTGCGCGGCAGGCTGGACCTCCTGCGGCCCAGTACGGGTGACGTGGTGCGAGCCGCGCAGGCGGCGGCCGAGCAGCAGCGCGCGGGCGTAGAGATGGGCAGAGGGTTTAAACCCAGTTGGGCAAAAAGGCCATAAACTGGACAAATAGGGCAAAAACGAATTAACGTCCTTTTAAATGTCCAAAATCAGGGCGGAAACTCTAATTAGTCAAAATCAGACTTTTTCATTGAGTATTCGTAAGATGTACCTGTTTAAACCATTTTAATATTAGAACAAATAGTAATTGACCAAAAAGGAGGATCTTACTGAAAATAAAAAATGTATTTGTTGCCAAATTACAGAATTATCAGCAGAATCACAGTCGGTCGGTATTATTTAAATCAACATTTTACCGCACACGGTATTCGTGATTCGTGCCTGCTAATCGCTGTCACTATCGTAATCATCATCAACCTTTTGAAGTCCACTGCTGGACATAGGTCACTCCGATGGCGCGCCCCTGAGCCCAGGGTTCGGTTTGGCTCTTCCTATCTAGTTGCTGCCCGCCACTCTGCATAAGTCGTCGCTCCATCTAATCTGAGGCATCCTACACTACGTTTGTCTAAACGTGGTCTTCACATTATCGGTTCTTCGAATCATGACCGGCCCACTGCCACTTGAGCTTGCTAGTTCTTTGGGCTATGTTGACAACTTTGGTCCTCTATCGAATTACCTCGTTCCAGATCCTGTCTCTGAGAGAGACTCCGAGCATAGCCTTAACCATAGCTTTTTGAGTGACTTTTAATTTATGGACCCGTCAGTGTCCACGTGTTATTATAACTGGTAGGACGCACTGGCTTTTGTTTTTGAGCACTGTGGGATGGGTTACAAGAAGACCTGACGAAGTTTCCCAAATACCGCCCAACCCAGCTGAGTTCTCTTTCTTAACTCCATACTGTACTATCATAATAAAGTCGGGACAAATTCAAATATTCTGTATGTAGAAGTTGACCATTGCTTCTCTATTAGGTTTATATTTGGTTTACGCAAATATGACCATGTTTCCGATTTTTTTAATAAGCTTAAGTGGTTGCCTATTCGTTTTTGCAGGAATACTCGTCTCCTTTCCCTCTTGTACAGTGTCATGTTTAACTCTTCCACCCCCCTTATCTAAAAGCTAAACTAATCTCAACGCTTTGAATACCTAAATCTTTCTAACTCTCGTACTTTACGGTCTTCTGAAACTCTACAACTTCCTGTCCACTCTTATTATTTCAATAAGCACTTATTCACTGTACAAGTTATCTGTATTTGGAACACTCTTCCTATTGATATCAGAAAAGTGATGAGATATCACTTTTCTGATATCATCCCATCTACAAAAAGCTTTTGCACAGCCGCTATTCAGTTGACTTAGGAAGTCGCTACTTTCGTCAGCCTATATGAGATCCGAACGGCTCTCAAGCAGCTTAAGAGTAACAAGGCACCGCGGGAAGTCAGAATAACGACAGAACTTCTGAAAGCGGGTGGAACGCCGATACTTGAGGTTATTCAGAAGCTTTTTAATTCTGTCATCCTTGAGGGTACGATGCCTGAAGCGTGGGGCAGGAGCGTAGTGGTGCTCTTCTCCGAGAAGGGTAATAACACCCTCTTAAAGAACTATAGGCCCATCTCTCTGCTTAGCCACGTCTATAAGCTGTTTTCGAGAGTAGTTACCAATCGTCTCGCTCGATGGTTCGACGACTTTCAGCCTCCCGAACAAGCCGGGTTCCGGACAGGCTTTAGCACCATAGACCACATCCACCAATCGCTACGGCAGATTATACAGAAGACTGAGGAATTTAATCGGCCACTTTGCTTAGCGTTTGTAGACTATGAGAAAGCCTTCGATTCAGTCGAAACCTGGGCAGTGCTACAGTCGCTCCAGCGGTGTCAAATTGGCTATCGGTATATCAAAGTGTTGATATGTATGAATAGGAATGCCACAATGTCTATCCAACTTCAGGATCAGAGTACAAATCCAATCCACATGCAAAAAGGGGTGAGACAGGGAGATGTCATATCTCCGAAACTGTTCACCTCGGCACTGGAGGATATTTTCAAGCTCGTGTCCAGGACGGACAAGGTATGGCATTAACATCAACGGCGAATTCATCACTCACCTTCGATTTGCCGACGACTGGCCATTATGACTAAGTAGTCATAATGGCGGAGTCGCTGGAAGATTTAGGCACCATGCTCAGAGACCTTTTTATTATCTCCCAACAGGTGGGTCTAAAAATGAACATGAGCAAGACAAAAATCATGTCTAATGCTCATGTTAATTTGGGTCAGACGATGCAATTAGGTAGAGCCAACTTCGACAAAGAGGTAAGCCGACGAATCCAACTCAGATGGGCAGCGTCGGGAAATTGCGCCACATCTTCTCGTCGCAGGTACCGCAAAGCCTCAAGACAAAAGTCTTTAATCAGTGCTTGTTGCCAGTGATGACTCAGAGCGGGGGCACACGATGCGTTGCGGCGCCGCACCGCAAAGATTTCACCGTGTCAGTGGGCATACGAGCGGTGCGGTGCCGTAACGTTGTTATGTCGCAGCGGCGCCGTAGCACCGTTGGACAGTCTGTTAATGAAAATGGATCGTAAAAGACGTCTATTGTTGGAAACAACTGAGCGGTGCCGCTCCGACGTCGCAACGCATTCACCTCTCCCCGCCTCGTCTTTGGTGGTTGCAAGTCCGGTGCGGCGCCGGAGCGCATCGTGTGACATGCCACAGATATTTCTATGTAAGACGACGCAGCGACACCGCTCCGGCGCCGCACCGCCGCCGCAACGCATCGTGTGCCCCCGCTCTTACGGAACTGAGACGTGCATGGTCGCTAACTATTGGCCTCGTACACAAGCTCAAAGTCGCGCAACGAGCTATATATAGAGAGAGCTATGCTGGGAGTTTCACTACGTGATAGAATCAGAAATGAGGATATCCGTAGAAGAACCAAGGTCACCTACATAGCTCTTTGAATTAGTAAATTGAAGTGGCAATGGGCAGGTCATATAGCTCGAAGAACCGACAACCGTTGGGGAATAAAGGTTTTCGAATGGCGACCACGAACCGGAAGACGAAAAGTAGGGCACCCACCCACCAGATGGACCGACGACATTGTTAAGATCGCGGGAAGCCGGTGGATGGAAAGAGCTCAGAATCGTTCTTCCTGGAAATGTGTAGAGGAGGCCTATGTCCAGCAGTGGACTTCTTCAGCCTGATGATGATTATAGATTAACTTAAAAAAACCTTTTTAGTCATTTGAACTTAGCATTGTGTAATAATTTGTGAATTTTGCGATATTTTACAATAAAAATATATCCGCCCTGTTTTGGGACGTTTACTGGGCGTAAATGGACGCTTACTCGGCATTTACTCAATACGTCCATAAATGCCCAGGCAAAAACCCATCTCTACGCGGGCGTGACGCGCCCGCTGGCGCCCGGCGACGCGGTACTCGTCAGGGATTATGTTAACAAGGATGTTAAATGGAAGGAGGGAGTTATTGTTGATAAAACGGGACCGGTTTCATTTCAAGTAAAAACTCAAGACAATCGTAGTAGTAAACGCCACGTTGATCAACTTCTCACAAAGACGGCTAGGAAGTCGCGTTATTCGGTCGCCTGTGTCGAACCTTCTGATGATAATGATGTTAGCCGAGTCCAGTCAAATGTAGATGTAGAAGCCATCGAAGGTCGGTCGACCCCTGTGACTCAATCTCCTGGTACTAGGCAGGCCATTACTAGCGATGCGGAGTGCGGTGCCCCGTCTATTGCGGTAGATTCAAATGAGTATATCGAGGTTCAGCGCGCTGGACCACCGGAACAGAGGCGTCAGCACCTAACTAGCACACCTCATAAAATGAAGTTGAGGTCTCGTTTACCAAAATAGTATATGCCTCCTTTAAGTATGTACTTACGTACTCTTATGTTTATTATAAGTTTTTAGATTAGTTTTATTGTGGTTTCAATGTTTATGTATCCATAGTACAAATTTCGTATGGTACCTATACATAGGTACGTAAACTTACTTTTAAATACTAATAGTATAGGAATTTAAGAGGGGAAAAAAGTAGTGTTTGTATAGTGCGGGTAGGCATGTTCGCCACCCTCACTAATTTGTACCCGCAATAAACCAGTATGCGATAGTCCGTCTTTCATTGAACATTACACATTACAGACTCTTACCTAGTAGTTAGTAGTAGCCAATTTTTATATAATCCCTTTGGTCTCAAACATACCCTGTACCTATACCCTGTATGCATTTAAGGATATAGTTTGTTATTATCATGTTTTTATTTTTACTTTCCTTGTATTCGTAATGAAAAGCACAGTGTTTACCTCGGGTGAAAGACTTATTTAAGTCCCTCAAGCTCCATTGGCGCTCTCGCTACGCTCTGGTGCCAAACCCGTCTCGGGACTCAAAAACGTGACTTTCAATCCTCAGGTAACAAATGTACTATTTCAGCTCACCGGGTGGAAAGTGGCAATTATCGGCCCGCTGCACGAACCGAAGTTGCCCTTTATCGCCGTCGTCGAGCAGAAACATCGTATACACACAACGGGAAGTAATATACTAAAGCTTACCTAGAGCAATAAGTGGAGCGGTACTGAAGCCAAACTCGTCAGCGCCCAGCAACGCAGCCACCATCACGTCGAAGCCGGTTCTGATCTGACCGTCAGCTTGGACCACAACTCTGTATCAATGTAACAGTAAGATTTGACCAGTTATATAAGGATGTATTGTTTGTAGTTCCTATTTTATTGATTATATGCATACTTTGAAGCCTTCGTGAAAATAATGCACTGCCATTAAATGACTTTTCATTATTTTTTTCTTTTTTTTTATTGTGGACAATTCACACAGCACTACCCAGCCCCAAACTAAGCAGAGCTTGTAATATGGGAACCGGATAGCTGATATAATACTTGAATACATTTTTTTTGTAAATACAATATAACACCCAGACAGAGAACAAACATCTGTGTTCACCACACAAATATTTGTTCTCGGTGGGGATCGAACCCACGCCCTCCAGCGCAGAAGGCAGAGCTACTACCAACTGAGCTAGAGGCCAGTCTTTTATTAATAATACATTATTTGTTCATAGTAATCATCGGCCGAGAGAAGTCTGTTGATAAACCAGAGACAGAGGTCATGGTAGGTCAAAAGGGCAAGAAGGAGTAGTACCTGGATCTGAGGTCGTTGAGCACCAGCACCTGATGCGTCTCCGCGACGCCGAGCTCCCACGGCAGGCCGGCGCTCTTGATGCCGGTCCACGAACTGGCACCCGTGCCGCCGTCGTGGCCCGATATCACTATGTGCTCCGCTTTGCCCTGACAAACAGACACAAAAAAAAAGTTGTGATTATTGTTATTACCTATTTGTTGTTACCTACGAGTATTTGTTTATTACTAACATAGTTCTAAGTTATTTTGTCATGTTACTAACCCCTATTGATCAAGGTCTGAAATAAAAAGTTTTTTTTTTTAATAATATTATGCTGCAATTATGTGCATATTTTTTTCTACTAGCGATCCGTGCGAAGCTGGGACAGATATCACAAACCTATAATAAACGCGCCAGTGAGCCCTTCAGATCTTCACATTCAGCTGTCAAAGCTTTCTCAGTAGAGAGCACTGGTGGCCGAGTGTGGCGGCCTTTCCTAACGTGGGTTCAAATCCAGTCGTCCACCAAAAAGTTTTTGTGTCCTAAAACTTATGTCAACTATGCCAGTATTCTCAAACAGTGAGGGAAAACATCGTGAGAATACCAAAGTTTCTAGCCAAAAGTTTTTCGTGATTTTTTCTTATAATCTCTCAAACGCGGCAAGATCGTCGCTCCAACGCTTTCTTAAAAAATAAAAGCGACCAAGTGCGAGTCGGACTCGCCAATGACATTTACTCGCCAAGTTTCATCAGTCTAGCTCTTATAATTTCGGAGAAAAATGGCTGTGACATACGGACGGACAGACAGACAGACATACAGACAGACATGACGAATCTATAAGGGTTCCGTTTTTGCCATTTGGCAACACAACCCTAAAAAAAAACTAAACGTTTCCTCACCTTAGCAACTCCGGAAGCGACAACCCCCACTCCGACTTCCGAGACCAGCTTGACAGATATCCGCGCCCTAGGGTTGGCGCACTTCAGGTCGTAGATCAGTTCCGCCAGATCCTCGATGGAGTAGATGTCGTGATGCGGCGGCGGAGAGATCAACCCTACACCGGCCACCGAGCAGCGGGTCTTGGCGATGTCTTCTGTTACTTTGTAACCTGGAATAGATTATCCTTTTAGTAATAAATAAAATAAAATAAATAAATAAAATGAGCCTTTATTTCTACCACTTCCTACACTAATTTTATAATAGTACATGCTTATATTTTTAACACTTCTTAATTTTAATTCTTATTTCTTATAAACATAGGTTTATTTTCTTGCTTATTTACTTAATACTAGACTTATATTTCTAATTTAATTTAGAGTAATAGTCGCCTCCTTGGCGTAGGCCTCCCCCTTTCACCAAAATGAGAAGACTTTTTACAGGCGCTTAGTATGAAGACGTTGAGGTTAAAGGTTCTCAAGTTGCAATCACGTACGGGAAGACGAAATGTAGGATACCCTCCCACCTGATTGTCAAAAGCTCGCTGGAAGTCAGTGGACAGAGATGGCTCAGAACCGTAACTCCTAGTAATGTATAGGGAAGGCTTACCCTTACTGTCCAGCAGTCGACTTCTGCAAGATGATGGTGATGAGAGCACGTTTGAGTGATACTTGTGATTTGATCAAATAAAGACGGTTTCGCTTAAAACGATCGTTAATTTAAAATGTACTTAAGACGGTTTAAGAAAAAAACACGAAAAAGAGGAATATTGAATAAAGGTACCGCTACACAAGAGAAAAAAAACATTGAAATTCAGACACACAGCAAAAGAGTACCAAGTATAGTAGATAAGCAACAAATATTGCACATCGGCTATTTTCGGCTTCATAGAGCGTCAGAAAGAGATAGCGCTCTACGAAAGCAGAGAAGCCGAACTGCCATGTTGTTACATTGCTAGTTACCTGGCAACTCGCCCCCCTCCCCCGGCTTGGCTCCCTGCGCCATTTTGATCTGCAAGTCGTCCGCGTGCGCGAGGTAAGACGCCGTCACTCCGAACCGACCCGACGCTACTTGCTTTATGGCGGAACGCCTGTTGAACTCTGGGTCCTGCATCATAATTTGTTAATAAGTAACCACATAGCTGAAATTGAAGTGGAGATGGGTAGGGCACTTGGCAAGAAGGGACGACGGGAGATTGACGAAGGAAGCTACAGAATGGTGGTCAAGGGATGCTCAAAGACAGAGAGGCAGACCACCCGCCCGTTGGTCAAACGACATTGTTGCTAATGCTGGGAATGAGTGGATGAGACTCGCAAGGAACCTGGAAAAATGACGCAATAAAGAGAAAGCCTCAGCAGTGGGTAACCAAACGGGCTGAGATGGTAATGATGAACCACATAGCGAATTGTAGTTTGAAATACGTGTATCGTTAAGTTGTGCGAAAATACAGTTCATAAAAATATATTGCGCCTGGAGTCATCAGCCTCCGAAAATACAGTGCCTAGACGTTTGAAACTTAGCAAAGCCACATCCCAAAAGATTTACACACTCACTGAGAAACGATTTTTGAAAATTCTCATTCTCCATACGGATAAAAAGATGTGTAAAAAGATAATAGCTACACGCGAACGATGTAGGATTTTATTAAAGCATGTATTATTCCTAGTAACGGTACCTGATTGAGATATCTGTCGGCATTCTCTCCGCCCTCGCCCGTGTTGGACTTGCCTCCGATACGGTTCATGGCGATTGCGAGTGTTGTGTGCGCTTCTAGGGATATCGAGCCGAACGACATCGCACCTGGGATAGAAAATAAAACCTTTAGTATTCAAATATCCAAGAAAATCACTATAGCGCTTTTTCCTTTTATCTGTCTCACGTAACTTATTATTGACCTTCCTCTTTCCCGTTTTCCTTCCCCGTTTTTGCAGGACTTCGGAACCCCAAAAATGGGAAATTCCGTGGTCCAGCAGTGGGACAGTACTAAAGGTAAAATAAAATGTATAATTACCGGTAGCAAATCTCTTGACGATCTCAGAAGCCGGTTCAACCTCATCTATAGGCACGGGGTCGTCTAGTTTCACGAGCTCCAGTTGACCGCGCAGCGTGCACGACCGGACAGACTCCAGCGAACTCTCTCTGTAACAACTCTGTATTTTAAGTAGATAATAATAATTATGTATTGATAAAAAAATATAAATAAGTATTATGTCAGCCACCACCCCACCAACCACTCGCCTGTTGGTTGGAACGAGATTGTTGCTAATGCTGGGAATGAGTGGATGAGACTTGCGAGGGACCGGAAAAAGTGGCGCAATAATGCTTATACTCAGCAGTGGGTGCAAACGGGCTGAGATGATGATGATTATATCAGCTATTTGGTTCCCATAGTACAAGCTCTGATTATCTGAAAGAGCTATGGAAACCAGATAGCTGATATAATACTTACATGCATTTTTTTTGTAAATATATATTTAGGCCCGTATTTAGAAACAGTGCTCGTCTGAGTCGAGCCTCAAGCAAAGATTTTTAGACAGTTCTCCATTGAAGTGTCAAAAATCTGCGCTTGAGGCTCGACTCAGACTCAAGGACTGTTTCAGAATACGGGCCTAAGAATACAATATAGCACCCAGACAGAGAACAAAAATCTGTGTTTACCACTCAAATATTTGTTCTCAATGGGGATCCACGCCCTCCTGCGCAAAAGGCAGAGCTACTACCAACTGAACAGCGAGGTCAGTCAATTAAAAAAAATCTCTGATACAAATCAGAGTAAAAGTAAAACAAATGGACGGATAACGAACCTAAACTTGTCGTATGCTGAGCTACTCTTGTTGAGAGTGGCTTCCTGCAAGTTAGCGATGGACATCGGATCGTTGATGTGTTTTTCACCGCCCGCGCGCCAGTGGTAGTTACCCGGGTTTCTGGAACAAACAACTTCATAAAAGTCTGAAAGTCATAGCAGAACACTACAATTCACCAATTATGAGATTTTTAATACAAATAACTAATCAATTATTTAACAAATGCTCAAAAAGAGAAAAATAAATCAATGAATGCAGTTTAATAGTACATTGTTACCTGAGTGTTGAAAGTCGCGTTTTTTGAGTCCCGAGACGGGTTTGGCGCCAGAGCGTTAGCGAGGGCGCCAATGGAGCTTGAGGGACTCAAAAGACTTTCACCCGAGGTAAACACTGTGCTTTTCATTACGAATACAAGGAAAGTAAAAATAAAAACATGAAAGAAAAATTCAAAAATTAGTGAAAATGAAGATTGAATTGCCGCCTTCCCGGTTTTTTTTTTCTTTTTCTCTGGCGGGCCTTCGGCTTCGGCTCGCCAGCGTTATTCTGCCATTATTTTCATTTTCATAATTTAAATCTATGTTATTTTAAATAAATAGTTGAAGCTATACACTAATCAAGTAATTTAGAAGATATATTATTTATTTAATACTATCTTTATGTTATTTAAATTTAAATATTACATTGCGCTCTAATTAGACTTTTACCGTTGTAATGGGTTTCCAACCTACTTGCTGAATAAAAAGTTGGAATTTGGTTGAACAACCTCCTTGCAGTTAGAAAGACTTTAGAAAGTTGGAACATGGTTGAATAAAATAGAACTTGTTTTTTTTTTATAATTTGACAGCTGTCAGTAGAAAGCGATGTCAAAAAAGAGTATGAGCAATGAAAAACAATTTTTCATTACTCATACTCTGAAAGTAGGTCTGAAGTTGCCTGAGGGGCCTAATTGAATGTAATACTTTCAGCCCTAGGGAGAATCGCTTTCTACTGACAGCTGTCAAATTATAAAAAAAACAAGTTCTATTTTATTCAACCATGTTCCAACTTTCTAAAGTCTTTCTAACTGCAAGGAGGCTGTTGAACCAAATTCCAACTCTTTATTCAGAAAGTAGGTTGGAAACCCATTACAACGGTAAGAAGTTTAAAAAGTCTAATTAGAGCGCAATGTAAAATTTAAATTTAAATAACATTAAAATAGTATTAAATAAATAATACATCTTCTAAATTACTTGATTAATATAGCTTCAACTATTTATTTAAAATAACATAGATTTGAGAAAACAATTTACCATTTTTTAAATTATAAAAATGAAAATAATGGCTGAATAATGCTGACGAGCCGTAGCCGAAGGCCCGCCAGAGAAAAAGAAAAAAAAACCGGGAAGGCGGCAATTCAATCTTCATTTTCATTAATTTTTCTTTCATGTTTTTATTTTTACTTTCCTTGTATTCGTAATGAAAAGCACAGTGTTTACCTCGGGTGAAAGTCTTTTAAGTCCCTCAAGCTCCATTGGCGCCCTCGCTACGCTCTGGCGCCAAACCCGTCTCGGGACTCAAAAAACGTGACTTTCAACACTCAGGTAACAATGTACTATTTTAAATTCAAATATTGCCTTCTTTCAGTAAAATGTTCCATCTACAATATTCAAGGCTTTTTCTTGAGATGCCATATCCGTGGAACGCCTTGTATTTTACATAAAAAAATAGTGACTTTTTTGACAGCGCTTATTTGACTATATAATAATAATAATAATAATAAATATTGTGGACAATTCACACAACACTACCCAGCCCCAAACTAAGCAGAGCTTGTAATATGGGAACCAGATAGCTGATATAATACTTGAATACATTTTTTTTTTTGTAAATACATACTTAGAATACAATATAACACCCAGACAGAGAACAAACATTTATGTTCACCACACAAATATTTGTTCTCGGTGGGGATCGAACCCACGACCTACGGCGCAGAAGGCAGAGCTACTACCAACTGAGCTAGAGGCCAGTCGTATAAAACAACTCCAATTTTCTCGCATTTTGGAAGGGGCTATTTGTATGCCAGTAAACTTTTTTTATTAGAAACTTACCTCAATACCAAAGAATCAGCAGGTCCACCATAAGTCATAGAATGCCTGTCAAATATTTCCTTTGAGAGAATTTCGAAATTGACTCCACCTAAAAATTTCAAGAACCATTAATCTTCTAATTACCTTATAATTTATGGTGTACAATAAAGTTATATTTTATTCTAATTCAATTGGATGAATATTGATAAAATATTCGTCAAAGAATGTCAAGCGTGTAAATATTTGATCAAATTCTTAAATAAGCATTAATTTGTTTCAGGTTTCAGTAAAGAAAGAAGAGAAAGAAAGAAAGATAAACATTTCTTCGATCTTAGGAACTAAATTACAATAAATAAACAGGTCATTGCATCTAGTCAATGCATAATACAGCATCAGAGGGCAAATATTCACCCGTACCGCAAGATATTTAATAAATTATAATATAAGTTTTAAAAACATTAGAAACCGACTTCATGGCCCAACTGCTGAACCTATTTTTAAGAACTATAAAAAAATACAACTGAATTGAGAACCTCCTTTTTTATTTAAAGTCGGTTAATAACGGTCAACTCACCAATCCTGGATTGCGTTCCTCTAAAGCACTTGTCTATAACCTCCTCATTCAAGCCCACAGCTTCGAAAATCTGTGCACTTTTGTACGACTGCAGCGTACTGATGCCCATCTTAGCCATCACTTTGGCTAGGCCGGTTTCGATGGCGTTCTGGTACGCGGAATAGATGTCGGCGTCGGAGAGGGAATTGTCTAGGATGTTGTCGGCGCGTAACGCGAACGCTAGCTCAAAGGCTAGGTACGGGCAGATTGCATCGGCGCCGTAACCTGGCGATACAAAAACATATTAATCTTCTTCTTCTTCTTATTGTGACACTGGTTCTTTCGAGCCAAGTGTGGTGAAAGGATTTTAAGTGCGCCACAAAGAGGCTCCTTTCGTGCACTTGACACATATCTTCGAACTATAGGTTTTACTTTTGACGTGACGTCTTATAATTCGATGGAACCGGCCGCACGCACGACAAAACAAGACGTCATGCGGCGTTACCTCGCTCTGAGGCGCTTCATTTAAGGCTTGAAGTGCAAGCGAGAGCGCGGAACGAGCGACAAAGAGGGTCAATTGGCCTCCGCGTTCGGCAGCGTTCGAGATCTGTCTCTCTCCTACTTGAGTGAGCGATGCGTCCGCGTGGACAGCTGTATGACGTTGTCACGTTCAACTATCGTCAGTAAACCGACTTTACAAACAACCAATTCTTTTGGTTGGTGGATTTGGTTTTATTCTGAAGATAAGCAAACAAACCTCGGAATATATTCTTACCGAGTAAAACGCACATGTGATGAACCTCCCTCGCTTCGGCAGTCTCTACGAGAAGGCCGACCTTCATCCGCTGACGGGTCTCAATAAGGTGATGGTGCACCGCCCCTATAAACAAACAATATGTTTTAAAGTGACTTTTAAACAAGCAAAATCTTGTTCCATTCTCTCTCTCTCTCTCAGTCACAGCTCATGTCTAGTCATTTCGAGGTCGCAATCAAATAAGTTACAATTCGGTCGCCATTTGTTTAGAAGCAAATAGTGGCAGTTTCAGTCACGATTTACCTCTTGTATGGATCTCAAGCAATTACTTTGATAGCTTAAAAGGATCATACACGGTAGAAACTAAGCCGTAGTGTGCTGCCTGTTTTTCTAAGCTTGGTTGCTTGAAACTGGCACCTAGACTCACCTAGCTTTAAGCTGTTTCAAAGTGATACAACTGTATGAACATATTATTGGTTCAGTGTTGGTGTTATTGAATTCAAGACCTGTGCTAGTGGTGGCGAATGGGCCAACAGCTCAGCATAAATGCCATAATGTTTCCATACGGTAGCGCTGGTCTTCCGCTGTGGCCCGGTGTTGGCTTCACGGACATCTTGGCTCGAGTCTGGCTAGCCGTATTTATAAATTAAACTTGTACCAATTAAAAACTAGTTGTCTACACTATGGCACAGATAAGAGAAAACTATGACAGTAACTACAACTATGGAATTGGTTTTACAACTTACCTAAGGCTAGGATAGAGCTGACGGGCACACGGCTCGGCCCGGCGGCTCGGTCAGACAGGATGAGTAGCCGGTACCCTTCCGTGGCGGCTCTGAGAGCGTCGGCCGCTATCACTAGCAACGCGGCCTCCAGTCCACGACACCCGTCCTCTATGTCGAATGTACAGTCTATTACTTTCGTCTGAAAACAATAACACATATTTGACGTGAATGATATTGACTGCCTTCATAGTTGGTAGTACCTCTGCCTTCAGCGTTGGAGGGCGTGGGTTTGATACCCACCGAAAACAAATATTTGTGTGGTGAACATAGATATAATAATATGTTATCTGTCTGGGTGTCATATTGTTTGTAAAGCAGCCTCAGTCAACAAGCATATGACCCTAATGTAAAGAGGTAACCATCACCTATAACAAAGCATTGCCTCACAGGGCACGGTCGGAACTTGCCCTATGATGCACTAACATACGTATATCAACTTGAAACCGAAACACAGCGACGCTGCTTTACGGCTGAAATAGGCATAGTGGTAGTACTTCCCCGGATTAGCCCTACACAAAGAGCTCTACTAATGAAACATCTATTTCTCTATGCATATCCCAGTAATATTTATCTTTCAGCCCCATCATCAGTAATGTAACGAGAAGAGTGCTAGATATGAATGTGGATGGGTATAGAAGTAGAGTTGGGCCAAAGAAACGATGAATAGATTATGTGAAGGAAGACATGAGTAAGAAAGGAGCGACTGCTGAAATGACGGCTAATAGAGGAGAGAAGAGAACGAAAACCTGTTGTGTCGAACCCAAATGAAGTGGGATCTTCTTCTTCTTAAATTTAAGAGCTAAGCATCTCGTCGGGGTTTTGATGCAGTTTTCTCCAATTAAGTCTTTCGAATGCGGCCTCCTTGACTTCTTTATACGACATGACAGTGACTTTTTATTTTATCTAGCTCAAGTGAAGTGGCAAGAAGTGGGATAGTGACAAGAAAATGATGATGTTTACCTTCCAGCCCCGATGCGTGGTGTGTTTGAGTGCCTCCAAGTCAGGAAGCGATAGGATCGGCTGCGGCAGGAAGATCCGATGCATGAACTCTGCGCTCGGCTGTAGAATGTTAGGCGCTGGGCCGATCGGGCACAGGAGAGACATTACTATCTTCTCTCTGGAATAGGGCGTAGTGTGCGTCAGAAAGAGATAGCGCTCTACGAAAGCAGTAAAGCAGATGTGCAATATTTATTGGATACAACCGTAATATAGCTGATATACCTGAAGGGATCGATAGGCGGGTTGGTGACCTGCGCGAACAGTTGCTTGAAGTACTCGTAAGGCAGCGGCTGGAACTGCGAGAGACAAGCCAGCGGGGCGTCGTTACCCATGCTGCCGAGAGACTCCTTCCTGGATAAACAATATATAAGTCATTATAGCCGTAAGGAATAAGTACACTACTTGACAAAGGCAGTCCAGGCACTTTTTTCTTTCCTGGAATAAAAAGTAAGTCATACCGCCTTCTAAAGCAAACCGCACTTCTCATCTGTTTAATTATTTCATAGTCGAAGTCAAAACTCTTTATTGATTTGTATGCAGAGGCGTCTCTAGCCCATGTAGCGCCCGTGTGCAAACATTACCCAAGCGCCCCCTAGTAAGCGCGCGTTCAAAATGGAATAGATACAAAGTACATGTAACAGCATATCAAGTTACCACAAACTGACAAATTTCCCCAATGGGTAATAAACTTGTTTTGAGATTTTTATGAAGAAATTTTTCAGTTTGGTTACCACGATGTGCTGTTGAATGTATTTAGAATTATACAAGGTGTTCTGGTGTTTTCTATAACAAGCCAAAACGTATCCATGATTATGATGTTGACATGACTATCTTCTTCTTTCTTATAAATAAATAAAACTCTTACGTTACTGACTGACTGACTGACAATCAACGCACAGCCTAAGTTAGTCCTAGAAGCATGAAACTTGGAGGGTGTGTTCCTTTTATAGCGTAGAGGTGCATTAAGAAAGGAAATCGGAAAATTCTTTCCTTAAGAGGAGAAAAAGGGGGAAAATGGTTTTAAGAAAAATCAAGGCACAGCCTAAGCCGTTAGTTCTAGCATGAAACTTGAAGGGTGTGTTTATTTTATAGCTTAGAAATGCATTTAGAAAGAAGATTCGAAAATTGTTTCCCTAAGAGGAAAGGGGGCGCCAAAGGCCACGGCGCTCGGCACCCCCCTTTTGAGCGCCACGGTGCTCGCCCGCTTTGATGTTATTCATCAAATATTAGTAGAGCTCAAGATGCTACTCAAAATATATGCAGAGCGGAGCGCTTTTTACGATGGTCATTGAAAGTGCGGCGCCCAGCTAACGCATCCGCCGAATGGCCGAGTGGGGCTAGGGAGCGCCGAGTGCCGCGGCGGCACTCGGCGCTCCCTCTGCTGTAATTTATCAAATATTAGAAGAGCTCAAGATGCTATTCCATTAATCAATATCCCAGCAATGTAGTGGGGAATGTGTGCTACTTATATATTATATTTAAGATCTTATGTACATACACCATTCAGGCAAATAAATGATTAATGATTATTCAAAATCTATGCAGAGCGGAGGAGCGCTTTTTACGATGGTCATTGAAAGTGCGGCGCCTGGCCAACGCGCCCGCCAAGTGGGGCCCCGTGGTGGTCATAGGGTGGTCGCAGCGTCCTACGGGGGGCCAAGCGCAGCGCTCGGCGCCCCCTAGGACGCTGCGCCCGTGTGCACCGCACACCCTGCACAATAGGTAAAGACGCCGCTGTGTATGGTAAAGATCACTTTGAAATGTCTTAAAGCTAGGTGAGTTTAGGGGCCAGTTCCACGCGACCAATTCAGCAAAAACCGGTTTGCTTTGAGTGGCGATAGAGACGTGGTGCGTAGTGATTCGGTAGATTTGCTTACGCGTACGCATTTATAATACTGGTGGGTATTATGTACCTATCAAATGATACACATAAACTTGATCGCACATCAATTGTATACATAGTAGTTTTTCATTTGCTTCACGATAACTGCGCCTTCAGTATTCTGGATCTACATAATTAAAAACTGTTGATGCATCGGAGATGTGTGGAAACACCATTCATAAACACTAAGGTATAAACCATTTGCATTTATCATCGGCCAAAGTACCGGTGTGATGAAAGGTTCCTTACTTGTTCTGTATCATGGGCAGCAGCAGCATATTGATAGACTCGAGGGTATAGCCGAAGAGTCCGAGCCGCTTGTCCTCCAACCCCGTGATGGTTGTCTTGGCGACGCCATTTTGGAATATCCCCGTCTCGGGTTTGACGGACTTGTGGATGTCTTCCATTGTGATCTGGAATCAAAGTCGTTGATTAACTTCAAATAATCACATTTGCAAATAATCAAATTTTGATTCCAAAGTTAAAAGATCCTCTTGTTTCGTTGTTGTTGTTTTATCATGTTCATGTGAAAATTCAGATTAAATAGATTGATAGTGTACGGTTACGTAACATTATAACTAGCCAAAAAGCTGGAATCAGCAAATCTAACTACCTGCAGGAGTGCTAACTAAAACACCGCGCGTGACAGACGCGACCGGGCGCTCGTTTGCAAAAATAATAACTTTTTAATGTGCGGTTTTAACTGGGATCGTACATTTGGTCCTTCGGCCGGATCAAATGTACGATCCCAGTTAAAACAGGCACAGATAGAGTATCCGATATACAAAGACCAACAAATCGTGACACTACTAATCGCGACTTTCGGTTATACCGGGGGGGTAAGTATAGCCGAAAGAAGTGAAAACTTATCTCTCAAACCTTTTGGCAGCTTGTCGATCTTTGCCCATTATTTCCCCAACTCAAAAAATTCTCAAGGCTTATATGATAGGGATTATAGACTGGTTGAGCTTAAACTCCTTGTTGGTAACACTTGGTATGCTTATCTCTAAAAAAAACAAATAGGCTCACGAATTCAATCACTTGGCAACTTCTGCCAGTAATTTTCTACAAACAAATTAAAACAAGCAGAAAAGAGAAAAATCTATTCTACTAAATGAAATCATAAGCGAGTTTATCAAGAACCTTGGGGTTTGATAATTATTTTGATGTAAGTAGCTGCGTTTATTTTACAGGATTTTTCAAAACTGCTTATACTCCTCTTTATTTAGACCACACACAGGTAAATGGTTCTTAGCACAAATTTTGTCGTTTAAACCTCTGTTTTATATTTAAAGCGTCTATTCACTCAATTTTCAAATCAAGTGGATTATAGCTAAGCCTGTCCCACCTTAGGCTGCATTTTCACTTCCATTAGGTGTGATGGCAGTCAAACGTTTAGCTATCAACAATATAAAAAAAAAACAATATTAAAAAAAACGAAGCCCATAACTGCGTTGCTAAATATGACTTGAAAGCTTGGGGATCTACAATAGATACCTACATCTGTTATTTTAGCAAAAAAAAAAAAAAACAATTATTATGTAAACAAAACACCCATGCTACTGTTGAACTCACCATCTTTACATTTACGAATTATATTCGATCAGCATAACGTACGCAGCACAGAAAAAACAAAAAATCACGTTAGTTCTATCATATTTACACCGTCACAACAGCCGTGGTCGGGAAAATGAACTCCCGTCTGCCCCACGCTGCCAGCTAAGGCTGTTGTAACTCGGTCGAAACATGGGGAAATAATAAAGTTATTCGCGATAAATACCCGTTTTTACATACAATTATAATAACTACCTTGTTCCTTAGATTATTCATTAGATAGATAATTATTTATTGTATACATCTAAAAGACGCGCTCGTGATAACATAAACACAAACCTTAGTGGTTTTTTAATGCTATTTTTTAATGTAAATTAATTAAATTAATTAAATAAACATACTTGTTCCTTCAGCCACTGAGAATGCGGCCGGCTCTGAGCTATCTTCATCTTCAACTCCACGTCTTGGATAATCTTCTTCTCTTCTGTGTCGACCAGCAACATCCTGCCGGGTTTTAGACGGCTCTGAAACCGTACGACATTATAATTCTAAGTTCACGACGTACGTTATTATAATTCGAAAAATGAAGGCAACAAGATATCGTGATCCCTGTTCCTTTTTAGTATCATTTTTATTTGTTAGCATCAAACTTTTGATTGCAACAGAATTACACGATACCAGACCGGATGAACATATAGGCTTCTTTTACCCAGATATTTTAAATGCGCCCCTTTAAGACCTTTCACCACACTGGTTCAAGCCCTTTTTCTTCTTCTTATCGTGTCACTAATTGACACGACAAGAAGCTCGGATACGAGCTTGTAATGAATTTGAGTGTAAGAGGGTGTTATACCTTATGGATAACCTTCTTAGGGTCCACATCGTAGACTCCGACTTCGGAAGCCATCACCAGAATGTTCTCGCTTGTCACGTAGAACCGAGAAGGACGCAGGCCGTTCCTATCCAAGATAGCACCTGCAAATAACATTTACCAGTCTATAATCTATTCTAATATTATAATGAGGAAAGATTTGTATTTTTGTATGTTTGTAATGAAAAACTCAAAAACTACTGTGACGATTTCAAAAATTATTTTACCAAGCAATCACCCTGGCAAGCTACATTTACCCTGAGTAACATAGGCTATGTGTATTTATGTTTACAAAAAAAATGTCTACCCGTGCGAAGGTGGGACAGGCAGCTCGTAAATACTACTGTGTCACCTGCAAGCTGTACGACTGTACTGCTTATAATTATGTCAACGTCAATAATGGATCATGACAGATGACAGCTCTCTAGACACTGCCGCCAAAATGACTGTGATGTCACTCGCCTTCCCGTAATGGTCGTAGCCTCTCATCAATACATTGTGCATTTGTAAATCTCAAATTATTAACTGAAGGCCTGCGCACACCTAGTTCGCTGGCGGTAGCGATCAGTGAAACGCTGTCAAATATCGTTGTCAAATTTGACAACGTTTCACTGATCGCCGACGCCAGCGGCCTAGGTGTGCACAGGCCTTTACTATACGAAGCAAAGTGGTTCTCGGGTTTTATTTCATCAGAGGTCTACTCACCGATGTACCGTCCATCAGTAAAGGACACTAGAGCGGGTCCATCCCACGGCTCCATAGCCGAGGAAGCCCATTGGTAGTAATCCCTCTTCTCATCCGGCATGGTCGGGTCGTTCTGCCACGCTTCAGGCACCATCGTCATCACGGCCTCGGGCAGCGACCGCTGACCGCAGTGGAGGAGGAACTCTAGCACGCAGTCGGCGGAACCCGAGTCGGAGAGATTGGGTTCTACTACTGGGTAGAGCTTCTTTAGATCTGCGGAAATACAATAATATAATGTACGGTATGCATTATACTTATTGTTTTTTCTACACCATCTTCTTCTATCGTTCTTTTCAAGTCCAGCCCAACCCAAGGTTGTCTGGAAGAGATCGCTCTTAGTTATAAGACCGCCTATTGTATTCCACTTTGATGTTTTTCTGTATTCCCTTGTTAGTTTTATGTGGTGTGCAATAAATTAACAAGGGAAAACATAAATCTTCTAACACTACTTCTTCTTATCGTGTCGCTAGATTCTCTCGAACCACTCGAACCTCTCAATGCATTGAAAGGATTTAAGTGCGCCTCAAAGAAGCTTCTTTCGTGGACTTGACATAATTTCGAGCTTGTTAGGTTTTACGGCAAGTCCTTACGGTGTTCCTTCTGAAACTACAACAAATTTTATCCTTTTTCACGATTATCATGTAGTTAGTAAACCCAGTTGAATTTGGATATAAGAATAGTGTTTACCGTCTCCAAATATGTCGCTCTTCATGACTCCCTCGCGAGCCTTCATCAGGTTGACATTACCGCGCAACGTATTTATCTCTCCATTGTGGGCAAGCACTCTGAAACACATACAGAATTGTGCATTTTAAATCTTTTGCAAAAAGTATTAAAATTCTTTGAAAAATAAAAAAGTCAATTTTGACTTTTTATACCTCAAACTTATCTCATCTCCACTAAAAAAAAATGGGGGGTGATATTTGAGGGCTCGTAGGTTTTTCTCTTTTTAAAACTACTGTATTTTAATATTTTAGTAAACTTTATAAGGAAAAACTGCAGTAGATTATTATTAGTTACCTCAAAGGATGTGCTCTCTCCCAACTGGGGAAGGTGTTGGTTGAGAAGCGAGTGTGGACTAAAGCCAGATAGGTGGTGAACGCCGGGTTCGTCAGATCCTTGAAATATAGCTGGAAAAACACCAAAATATCAATTACAGATCATATTGTATTTCTGTTATGAAAAGGCCTCCCCCTTTATCCGCCATTACAGCGTTTACAGGTCCTTGGTTGGTAACGAACCCATATATGACCAGTGCAGCAGAAAGCAGAGCTGTACCTACTTATAGTAGTAGGCAAGGGGGCGTCCACAAATTACGTGAGATGTTTAAGGGGGGGAGGGGGTCGAGTGAAATCTCATCTAATCTTACGTTGGAGAGAGGGGGAGTCTCGGCAAATATCACGCAATTTTTTTTGTGATTGAAAAAAAATATATTCTATCTTGGTCCTGTTTTGAGTTTTCTATTGTTAAATTTTTATTACACTTGTGATAATATTGATTACTTTTTAGGCAATTTTTTTTTTTACATTAACAATCCAACGTGTTTACGTAAGAAAACATTTTGAAAAATCTCACGTAAGATTGGGGGATGGGGGAGGGGGTTGAATAAAATCTCACGACATCTCACCAGGGGGGGAGGGCGGGACAGAAAATTAAAAAAAACACCTCACGTAATTTATGGACGCCCCCCAACCAATATTGCACATCGGCTAATTTCGGCTTCATAGAGCGTAGTGTACGTCAGAAAGAGATAGCTCTACAAAGCCGAAAAGCCGATGTGCAATATTTGAACCTATTTTCTTTATCGTGTTTGCATGCTGGGTTGAACGTGTGAATCGATATTTAAATTCTAAAATGTACCATGTTTTAAGCAAATAAAAATATTTAGTTTTTTTTTGCTCATCAGCATCTGAACCTTTATCTGAGTAGTCAAATAAATTTTTGTCAAATTGATTTGACTGGCTTGTTTTTTTTTTAAGTCAGTTCATTCTTACTATAGTCGGATTTTTAATTAGACGAACCCAGCTGACGTTTACTGTGTTGTCAGTTTTTGATGAAATAAAAATAGTGTTGTGACAAAGTGAATGTTTGAAAAAACTCTTGAATGAATGAAATTGCTTCGATTGTCTAGTAAATAGTTAGTGTGCCGAACTTGACTTGACGTGCTTGGTTGAGGATCCTTATCGTTTGCGCGAAACAATATACCAACAAATAACACAACAATTACCTCAAACACAACGTAACGAAAAACTTAACAAACACAATAACTAAAACAGCGTGAGCGCAGAAAAAAACATTTGTGCTATCAGACCAGAGGTTAGAAGCCGAATTAAAAACAAAATGGTGACCGAAGCGCATGGCGTTCATCGGTGTTGGCACTAGTCGCCGCGCCGCGCTTTGTTATAAACCGTCAAAAATTTTATTGTAGTTACATACTACTAGTAACTTATAACAGAGCACTTTTATACAATTTTTTATACAAATTTCAATATTCTTTTATAGTTTGAAATTATTAAATATTCACACTTATTGTTCATTCATCTGATTGAACGAGAACTGAGCGCATCACTATTACTTTAAATAGGGCAACATTATTTTACAAAGTGACATTAGCAACTGTCAGTCGGTATCGTCTAATTAAAAATCCGAGTATAAATCCACAGAACTCTGTGGTACTATGCCTTGCTTCCTGCGCGAAATCTAAGATCTCTGCCGCGACTCTTACCCATAGTTGTTCGGAGGTGAGCAGCCCCTTGTAGACAACAGTCTTCAACGATAAGCTGCAGATGTAGAACCGAGCGCCTGGAGTGATGAGCTCGTGGGACGCGCGCTTACGTAGCACAAAGATCTGAAAATATTATATTTTTATAGAATTCGACGTAACTCCATTCGGCAGCTATTTTCATTCAAACTTAACATCTCTTGAGGTTTGAGATTTCTTACGAGGAAGTGCTGAGTGGTGCATAGGTGTAAGGGCTGACCCTTAAACAGCCCTTAGAACAGCTACATCCCTGAGGCTGTAGCTAGAGTCGAATTTGAGGTAGGTCGGAAGTTAAAAAACTATCATAATTGATCTGGCCTATAAGCACGGCATTCGTGGACAAATCATTTCCGTTAATTTATAGACATGGACAAATTGATCTTAGTTTTTAATATTTTTAAGGTAGGGCATTGTCCCACAATGCGCCCTCTAGCTACGGCCGTGGTAAGGGTGCACTACAAAAGTAGAGTTTAGGCTGTAGTAGTTGGTATTCTTTAAGTGTCATCCCAAAAGATACAGGCCCAGGGTCTGGAATATTTCTCCACTGATGTATCAAACCATAAAAAATATATAGACCTAAATTGTGCAGTTCAATGGTAATGATTCGTACTGTATTGAAATACATTACGAATCATTACAACATGGTAATCATCATGGTATGATGGTGAAGTTGAGTGTTACCTGGCGAGCGAGTTGGGCCTCGTCTGATGTGTCTCCCGTGACGAAGACCTGTCGCATGAACGGCTCAGAGTTGCGGGCCACTTGACCTGTGTAGTACAATAATTAATGATGTGGGTTGGCACGTTCGAGGTAGAACTGACAGCCGCTAGGGGTAACGGGTCTTGAATGCGACTCGCCCTTCCGCAGGGGTAACTGTTCTCGAATGCGAAAACGAGCCAAAAGACGCGTAGGACGCCGGGGCGTCCTAGGATATACAGACGACATTGTAAAGATTGCGTGAAGTTGGTGGACGAAGGGCAAAAAATTGGTCGTCCTTGAAATCTAAAAGCCTGACTATGCCCAATAAACCAACAACATACATTAAATCACTCTAGAAACAAAGACTTTTTCATACAACTACCTGATGTAACAAGCATATGATATTAAATGCCTGATGAACCTGATATTAAGTGGTAAACATGGCCTATAACACAGCATTGCCTCGTAGGTCACGCACGTCAGGAACGTGCCATACGATGCACTACCCTGCGTCTATCTACTTGAGGCATATAGATGTTCAGCCACACGTGTCAGTAACGTCAGAAGCAAAAATAGGCATGGTACTGAAAATAGAGATAATACTAACCAATAGTAGAGTTATTGGTGGGCACCGTCCTCCAGCAAATGATGCGAAGGCCGAGGCTTTCCGCCAGCCCCAGGAACTTCTTCTCGATGTCCTGATGATGGAGCTTGTCCAGGAAGAAGATGCCGGTGGCGTAATGCCCGAAAGGGGGCAGGTCAATCTGGTGGCTGTCTCTGTTAAAGAAAATATTATTATGATTTAATTCGATGATCGAACCAATTAAAATGTTACTAAACGTAAAAGAAGTCGATTTAAGAAGGAAATTAATTTTATTCCATAAAATTGGACACAAATCTATCACAAAATTATAGTACTCTCGTAAATTGAAGTCAATTTATTAATATTAAAAACATCATCCAGAATTACAACATCGTTGTAATAAATAAAATCTATCCCATTCCCGAAGCAGCTGCGAAAACCGTTACATAAAATCCCACTCCATCAGTCACCCCCCCATAATATCCCGAACACATCACTTTCGCCCCTATAAAATGCTTACTCAATCACTCAAGGCCTGCGCACACCTAGGTCGCTGGTGATGGCGATCAATGAAACGCAGTCAATTATCGCTGTCAAATTTGACAGCGTTTCGCTGATCGCCATCGCCAGCGACCTAGGTGTGCGCAGGCCTTCAAACGTTACAACCACGTTTTAACATAGCCATTTATGTATTTACGACTGTATACGAGCCAGTAAAAACAGAGAAAAAGAAAGATTGCTATTTGAAAAGTGTGTCATGTTGTGTGCTACAAGCAAAAAATCGTCGGCTCAGCATAAAAACAAGGCAAAGTAAACATGCTTTGGCATTTTATGTAGATGATTTATACATCGTCAGGGGTAACTATTATCTCATGCCCCTATTTACGGGACGTTGTTGTAGCGCCTGGGACAGGATTTTAGATGAAATAGGCTTGCCCAGCACCTATCCCATCCTCTCATCCACAGGAAAGACAATACGTGCGGAGCTGAATAAGTTGCGGGTTTCGTCACTATGTTTTCCTCCACCGTTTCAGAGCGTTGCCGGTGGTATGGAATAAATAATAGTAAGTACTTCGATAAGACGAGGCATGATTGTAATGTTACGTTCGTGAATTCGTAAAGGTCATAGGGTCACGATGAAAGGAGCATGCGCTAAACTGTGACGTCACTGCTGAGATCTAAGCGGGATATTGACCTAATATTTTTGGCATGGGCATGGTCAGGTTATATTGATTGGGGAATATCCTAGGTAGTAACTAGAGCCTCTACTTAGCGTCTATAGCAGGCTTCTTTTCAGAAACCATAGCGTCATGGTCCTGAAAAATATTTATATACCAGTAATATAGTTTCATATAAATTATCTCTTCTTCCTGCCCTTATCCCAATTCATGTGAGGTCGCCACAACATGCCTTCCTTCTTCATTGCCCTCTGTCAGCCGTCATCCTGCATGCACTTATTAGATCAGGGTAACTTTATATTAAAAAGAAAATATGAAATAGTAAGTAAATGATTTAATTACATCAATGTCTTTACAATTTACACTTTATTTAACTAAATTATAGCTTTAGACACGTTATTCAACACAAAACTACCTTACAGTAAAAATATATCAACTACAAAGAGAACTAGGTACTTATCTTAACAATCAAGGGGTGTACTC
Source organism: Thera britannica (assembly GCA_939531255.2). NCBI lineage: Eukaryota > Metazoa > Arthropoda > Insecta > Lepidoptera > Geometridae > Thera > Thera britannica. The sequence continues at coordinate 12,844,509 of OW618034.2, read as the reverse complement.
AGAGCCGAATTACATCGACAGTACACAGAACGAAACGATAACCTCCTCAGTCGAGTCTCAAGCCCAGAATAATCCATCGCCTCGCCTAGCCTCAGTCAGGCGACCCACATGACAGTTGATAGACAGCCCCCTCTATCGCAATATCGTCATCCGTTCTGCGTAGCTTCTGACTACCATTAACAATTTATTGATATAATAAATTGTTAATAATTTCGAACAAATAATAATAAAATATAACATTATTTATCAAATCGTTTTAAAGCAACTATACATTGTTCTAAAATTAAATAAACTAAACTATCTTTTTATTTTAAACATTATAGACTATCCTTCTTTCTTACTTCAATAATCATTATTATTTTAATACAGATTTCTAAAAGCATTATAAATAAATTTTAGCCCCTATTATCTACTAGATACGACACGGCCATTCTGCAAAATACTTCGTCCCCGAAGTATCTCTAAGTATTTTCCATACTCACTGGCTCTCCTGCGAGTCAGGGTGCCAGTGTGTCCGAAATCCTGGTATCACATAGGCCAATAAAGTACTAAATAACCTGATATGAAATCTGAAAGCACAAGAATAATGTTAACATAATAATTATTAAACAATCCTTAGCCAATAAAGTACCATAGGTTGGGCTGTCATGCTAAGTTCCATTGCGAGTTGGCATCGCGATGTCCAAACAAAGGATCAGGCCAACTAGGTCTACCAACATTTATACAAATTTTATCATCAAGCTTTGGCTGTCGACTGTCGTGCTCAGTTCCATCGCATAATCGCAACTACTACAATGTCCAAACGTCACACCAGTCCAACCGTACATTTAAAAGAATCCCCCAATATTTTAACGTTTGTCTGTCGTGTTCAGTTCCATCACGTAATCGCAAATATCGCGATGTCCAAACTTTACACCAGCCCAACCGTAAAATTAAACAACCCATTTAGAAGAATTCCCCAATAATTTTACGTTTGTCTGTAGTGTAGTAAAGAACAATTAGCTTGGCCATTCTGCCCCAGTACTACTTACAAAATTGTATTGAAAAAATATGGCACGAGCAATCAAACTGCGGGTACTCTCACAAAAGAAAATAAAACTGTTCGGATAGGATACCGTTAGACACTATTTGGCTATCAACATTCAAAGCAGAGCCTAACAAGGCCTTACCTTACTTTTACATCACTTGAAGTCCACTCCGTTTTATTCCAGATACATAAACAGCTTTGTATTTTACTTCGAATAACGTAGGAACTGCAACTTCATTTGTCAGTCGATAATATCTCCAGTATAGGATAAGGCACTTCACATTCTGGAATAAAAATAAATGTTAGTTTTCTGTGGGCAAAAGTTCTATCCCACGCTCTGATATTAGATCAGGGTAACTTTATATTAAAAAGAAAATATGAAATAGTAAGTAAATGATTTAATTACATCAATGTCTTTACAATTTACACTTTATTTAACTAAATTATAGCTTTAGACACGTTATTCAACACAAAACTACCTTACAGTAAAAATATATCAACTACAAAGAGAACTAGGTACTTATCTTAACAATCAAGGGGTGTACTCAGAGCCGAATTACATCGACAGTACACAGAACGAAACGATAACCTCCTCAGTCGAGTCTCAAGCCCAGAATAATCCATCGCCTCGCCTAGCCTCAGTCAGGCGACCCACATGACAGTTGATAGACAGCCCCCTCTATCGCAATATCGTCATCCGTTCTGCGTAGCTTCTGACTACCATTAACAATTTATTGATATAATAAATTGTTAATAATTTCGAACAAATAATAATAAAATATAACATTATTTATCAAATCGTTTTAAAGCAACTATACATTGTTCTAAAATTAAATAAACTAAACTATCTTTTTATTTTAAACATTATAGACTATCCTTCTTTCTTACTTCAATAATCATTATTATTTTAATACAGATTTCTAAAAGCATTATAAATAAATTTTAGCCCCTATTATCTACTAGATACGACACACTCATCTCTTATCCATGTCATCTAACACAAAAAAAAACTCAGGCTTGCCTCTGACCACACTAAACTTTCGAGATCTCTTGGCATTCGTTTTTACAGAACCTTGAAAGCCAAGCATTGCCATGACTGTGAACTCTGAATAAAGTGACCGCACAGGTATGCAATTACCGGCATACCGGCACCGAAAGCCGGATAAAATTCCGATTCAACAAATAGATGCCATGAATTTACCCGTAAATTTTCTTGAGGAAAATTTGTAACGCGTTGCATCCAAATACAAAATACTTGTGCCTAGGGATCTCCAAGGATACTCGGATCTTTCAGTACCAAAGTACTCTAGTTTGCAAGAAAGGTCAGATATCTAAGAAAGGTCAGAGGTACGCCACATTTACCAGTAGTTGGTATTCAGTACGAAGACCACATTTTTTTTAGGAATGAGTCTAAAAAGAGTTTAATGGGATTCTCCTTGCCAAACTGCAGAATAAAGAGGAATCTGCCAAAAGGAATGTGTACGACAGCTGATAAGCTGATCAGCTGATCAAATGCAGATAGCCTAATGAGATGCCTAGTAGGGTATGCCCCACTAGGGTAAAACTAAGGAAAAACGCTACAGTGAAAACCCATCTAGATAATAATCTCGAGTGTTTACCTTATGCAGCCGTATCGTAATCAGATTACGGCAACTGATATTTCGGTAACCAATTACTAAGCGCAAGGTAGTTATGACGTCAGGGAAAGATCAATATTATACGAGACGTCTCCATCGCGAACGCAGACTTTGATGTGCCCTCAATTAAGTCTTGTTAAAATCAATAGACGGGCTACTGGATAGTCTGATACATATTTTGTGATAGCATTTGTGATAGCTACACTTATATTATGTATTAACGTCCTGTATTGTTCTTGATATATCCAACTTTAAAAATATTGTCAGGAAGTGATCTCTTAGCGATAAAACCGCTAATTGTACTTAGTTATTCAATGGTCCGTAGGTTTTCTTATACACTTGAGTTATTTATTCAGTGCTTGAGTGTAATCGAAGACATATCATATCTTTATGATGAGTTTATTATAATTTAAATGTAGTGCGCCCAACTTTTCAGTATCAGATATTGAAATTGAAGATTTCCCAGAGAGTTTTCACCCAACTGTCCTATGAATTTACATTTGAAAAAGAAACTATTTCATAAATCGTAATAGTTCTTTCACATTAGCATGTCAGCTATAAATCAAGAGTGAATTCATGCAACAGAATGGGGGTTCAAAGTTCATTTGCATTGCAATGTCAGATTTAAACGATTGTGGCTGAATCATGAAACTGCAATCAGTTACATTACCCGAGCGTGGCATGCACCACAAATTCGAACTTATCACCAAGAGATAAAGCGGAAAATAGCTTGCGGTTATTGAATTTGAATGCGACGACCATAGCTACGAGTTGAATAATGGTTTTAGATAATGTAAGAGTTTGCTAAGGTTAACATTTCAGATACTTATAATATTGCTGAAACAGTATAAACAGGTTCTAACTTACCAAATCACCAGCCTAAATTCAGCTAAACATACGCAATAATAGTCGCCATAACATTTAGAGAGATGGGTCACCGCAGTGTTGGGAGTGATTTCAAGAGATGCCCATCACTAAATCGCGTCTTACGGCATCCACAGGAGGTGATAGAGGGTTCTTAGTCTACGCCAATACAACCGACAACCAACCGACGATCCACTACATCTACGAAATACCCAAAAATATGACTAGCCAAACCCTAGGGAACTGCCTTGACTGAGACTTAAGAGCACACAACATTACCTACAATTTCATAAAAGCTAATTTTTGAGGCCGTTTTAAAATACAAAGGAAAAGGTGCTGGGCAAGTCTATTCTAAGTAAAGTTCTGTCCTAGGCACTACAACGTCCAGTAAATAGGGGCATGAGTTAAAATAGCCTGACCTTTACCCGACAAACGAATGCATTAAACCCAAGTGATCCGTACAAAGCCGTACTAAAACGTAGCAAATAGCAAGATTACGCGGCTCAATGAAAGACTGACTTCGATAACGTTTTACGACTAGTAGGTTAGGTTAGCGAGTACTACCTACATTGACCTCATCAACCACAGTTGAGGATTTTCCTTGTTCATTTATTGAACCAAGTTGTTTGGAGGTAAGCTTTACTACATCAACTTTAAAAGGCAAACGACCAACATCAAACTTCCCGCACGCAAATTTCATCGTTTTGAAGAGGCCCTAAGGAACTGCAGTGGACAACTTGGAAGTGCCTAAACTGATTGAGAAAGATTGCTGTAATAAAACCATTCTAATTGGTCTACATCGACCCATCTTACCCAGTGTAAGTGTGAAGTGATAGATTAAGACAGTACCTAAACCAGGCAAAGGAGCGGAGTCTGAGCTCATGAGATTTAAGTCGGCACTGACGAACTCTAAATCGAAGAAAATATTTAGAAGAAAATGTACAGGAAATTCAACACCGCTTCATCAAAGTCAACGTCAAATATGTATTTATTCAATAGTATCGCAAGGATCACTTTAAAAATCTTATAGCTAGGTGAGTCTAGGTGCGAGTTTAGATAACATTACACAAGAGTTTTATTTCCAGCAAAAGGACGAAGTAAAATGCTGTGAAAGGTTTGATCAATGTCATAATCTTGGGATCTTGCACGTTCGTAATTACCGAGCCCTAAGGAAATGATGCCACGAATTGTCTAGTGCGTCCCGATTTAGATTCATTCAGTCTCCTAGGAGCTAGAATACTGAAGCAATCACAGCAGTCATAAAGATAAATGATCGCGTCCCACATAATTTTGAAATGGCTCCAAGAATAACAGCAAGAAATTGCCCGCCTATGACTTCAAGAGAACTGCAGCTATGCAGGAGTAGAATGATGAAGTGATATGGTTGGGTAAAAAATAATTAGCAAATTTAGCAGATTTGGGAATTCCCAGAGTCAAAAGATCTACTGAGTCTGGTTCGTCAAATATTAAGTATATTTTTAAATTTTGATTAATCATAAACGTGACATCAATATGTTACGTTTATCATGATATTATTATGATGTATATGCTTCGTTTCTGCAATGATCTTCTATTAAATATGCTACATCCTGCATATTTTAAACAGACGATCATCGACTATCCAATAATGACGTCTCACAACTCTAGATTATTCAGCCGTAAAAGATCGTCTGAAACCACAAGTCCATCAGATCGATCGTAACTATTATTTACATCAACCGCAGACATATTTACTCCATGTGACAGAGCACATGGCGTGATCTATGTTTACCATCGCCGGTATGCAGCTCTTGGACAGGGGCCAGAATGTTCGCCAAAACGGGTTATTTACTAGCGTGCTGGATTAATCCTAGTATGACACATTTTATAAGAATGGATCAGCTGTTTCTATATACCCTTCTTCTACATAATCATCATCAGCTTCACACGGTATACCTATAACAACGGTATACCTATCAATCCAGTAATCTAGTTGCATGTAAACATTGCCTAGAACTAAGTAGTATAAATAAAAACCTTACGTAGTTCAGTAGAAAATATACGAAATATTTAGGTACGTGCTAAACCTAATTTCCGAAAGCCATTTTATTTAAAACATGGTTACACAAAAAGTCTAGAGTAAGTAAAATATTTGAGATAAAAATATCTCCAAATTCTCAGGAATGATAGGCAATTGCCGGCGCCGGTTGGTTCTACAAGGGTGGCATTAAATGAAATGCCAGCGCCATCTGGAAGATATAATAAGACCGCGATCAGACAGAGAAAGGGCAAAGGTGAAGACTCTAAAATAGGTACGTAATAGTACGTATTCTTCAACACTGTTTACAAAAAGCTGTAATTGTCTCATTATCAATACAAATAATATGTATTGACAGAGTTCAATGCGTCATACTGCACGGAGACAACAATAAAGAATTGCAAAACATAATGATACAAAAACCAACTACAAAACACGAAAGCTAGTAAGGTTTAATAACTTACCAACGGATAATGACTGATATTTATAATAACATCATTCATCGTAAAGAAAAACCTTTTATTTTAGTTCTATGTTATTGAACCGTTACATGCATACTCATAAACTACGAATCAGACGATTTATTCAATCTAGTTTTAAAACAAAGACTTTTACGACCCACAAAAGAAGATACGACAGTTATTAGAGTAAATCATAATATTTAAAGAAACTGGTCATCGCAGACGAAATAAAGTTCGGCGGTAGATGAAATATTTTAAAAGCAAAACATCAATTAGGAGCAGCGGTAACGGGTAGCAAGGTTACAATAACAGCTGTAGATAAATAAGTTGATAACGCAACAGATCTTAAATAAGAAACCAAAGAGGAGAGAGCTGAATAGGCAGTTTCGATAAATTCTACGTAACTAAACCGTAAAAACATACACCAAGATAATATATCCGAATAATCTATATATTGTTTTGATTCAGATAGCAATTAATCATAATACTCGGCCATCGAGAGATTGTAATAATGGTGGTGAGTTATTTTATCAACAGTATCTACAAGTATTTCCTATGTCATCATGATATCTATATACTAACGCATAATACCAGGGCTTATTACGTTACCACCTTCAACAGCAAAATTTATCTTTTATTTTCCGGAAAAGAACATTTCTACTATAAAGATAATCCGTAGAATCATATCATAATAATTTATTGATTGTTTCATGTTGCGATAATAGTTCTTAGGGGTCCCTCGCCGGGGAATTATATAAGGGTTATGTTTTGAGCAGGTAGCAGTAAACTGAATACAAGATAAAAACTAAACATAAGTAAGTTCTAGTTAGCTAAGTAAATATTAAGGATAATGTCCATATAAACAATTATTATTATGTCTATTGTAAAAGCTGTTGATGATAAAAACACAGCACGCAAGTGCTGCGTGAAGATGGAAAGACAAAACAATAACATATATAAAACGTAGATTATTATAGATAAGTTTAAATCCCACACGGAGCACACACGTGGAGATGTTATGCGATTAAGTGAATTGGAACAAGATTAGAATAATTCGATGTAATTTCGATAGTAGTGGTCGGTGATAGGACACGTCATAGATACTCTATCTGAGGATATGCATATCAAAATGTAATACTTGTACATGTAGAACGCAATAAACAGGATAAACACATTAGAATAAAAAACCTATCTATACAAAGAATAAAAAAGAAAACTGCCGATGGATTCATGAGTGAGTCTTATGATAAATATTCTTCTTTTTCCTGCCCTACCCTGCACTTTATGTGGGGACGGCACAACATGTTCTCCTCTATCAGCTGTCATCTCTGTATTCACTTCTTTCTTATCTATGTCATCTTTCATACGGTTCATCCATCTTTTCTTTGGCCTACCTCTACCCACATATCCCACATATCGTCTTATGATATAATATTAAGTTTCCGAATGCAACAGAATAGAAACCTTAAAGTTCTCAAGCAACAGTCATACATAATACTTACAGAGGAATCTAGGTAATTAAAGAACACGATGCGGCTGCGTGGTACCAAATAACATACACAGGTATTGTGATATGTCGCACCAGCTAAGGTGTTAATCCTTTAACAAGGCTCACCTAGCAACGTAATCTCTATATCATTTGGCCCTACTTATTTAGATTGACCATAATTCTAAAAGATTTTTACGACTGTCTGTAAACTATGTAATGTATGTCATGTCTGAAAGAGTTTATAGCTTTTTAGTCTTCATAGACACCATTCAGATGACTACCTAATAAAATATTCCTAGTGTTTACTAGTCTCATCTTCTATTTGTCCTCTTAATCTTAATGCCGTCTTATGCGTGTTTTTGTTTGAAGAAATAAACATAAAGCTTATTTCTTCAAACACAGGATAATTGCTCAAAAGTACTCAACATCTTGTCTTCTTGTTTTGTAATGAAAGGTTTTTAAATAGAGAAGACTTCTTTCGTGCAGAAATAATCCATACATTCGATTCTAGAGACTTAAGATTTGAACGTAAAGTTACGCAATGGATCAAATGTAACTTCAAGGTTTTGTAAGCAAGGCCCTAAAAAGAGGGCCAGTAATTTGAATGGAATATATTACACGATGCCAGATTAAAGGGCACGAAACCAAACAAGGCTACCTTGACCTACGTACCATTTGACTATTTGTTTTATGATACGCGTGTTAGTTTATATATTTAGTAAGATAACTATTGTGTGAACAAATACTTTACTTATCACAATAATATACAAACAACTACAATGCAATGTCACAATTGTAATATTCATGAACATTAGTAAAGGCTACCACTACTGTCCACTAGGACTGTCTTCAGTAATAGAATAATACTTTCAACGAAGGATGTAGTATATAATGTAATCCTCAGTAGAGGAAAGGCACCAAAAGAAGAAGAAGAACCATACTCGAACATTGTTCATGACATGACAGTTGCGCAGTGAAAGGATTATAATCATAAAACAAATATAGTTTCTGATCAACTTGAGCTATTATTCACCAGCAGCAATAAAGCTTAGGTGATAATAATTGCATGCACTTGATCATCCGCATAGCGATAAGTAATGATTGCATTGTTGGTTCACGTGGTTGTAAATAAAACCCTCAATCAAACTGAGGTAGACTGACAACCTGTCACATAGTCACATATAGATGTAAAACCAATAGGAACCTGATAATCAACTGGATAACGCCCATTTAGCAAACAAAAATATTGCAACCTATTTTTGGCGAAAATGTATTACATTCTTAAGCTACGAAGAAGATCAAATCCTAGGAAGGCAATGAATAAACCAGCACATACAGAATATACGCAATATAAAAAATAAGTAATGAAAATATAATAACGTGTCAAAGTAGGCTCACAGAAATTGTGAAAATGTTCCATCCACTTGGTACAAAAGCTCTTAAAAGCCAAAGGGATGTCAGACATCTTAGAGCAGTCTGAATGGGAGCCCTGTGAACATTTTTCTGTTAGCACAAGCGGTTCATTGTCAGTGAATATTGTTGAAATCCGATAGCTTGCTCTTTCAATGGCCATTAATGGACAAACATGAACTCACTAGAAACCGAGTGTTTGTTTCATCTGAACTGATACGTGATTTTGATAAATGATTTCATTCCATATACTGCGTAGGAAGCGATTTTGTAATAATATGGGTCGTTGCTAGTTCATTTGCACTTAATATTTATCGAAAATCGTCTAGACGATTTACACTCAAGATTGTGAACATGATTGAGCTACGATTTATTTTAACGAACTTATATTAAATTTCAGTTTTCCAAATTTTATTTTCACTGTTTCACACATAATAATATAACATTCTTGATATCATTGGGTTCAATATAAGCACATGTCGTGTACAGCGAGAAAACAAACACGGCCTTGAATGAAACTACGCAGCTATAGACGATGGCCTATCGATACCCATTCCATTACCCACCCAGTAACAAATAGGTACTAATTTCAAATACATTGTGATATTACACCTCGCTGCACGACATTGTTCAGCGGCTATTGCAGCACAAGTAAATGATGACGAAAGGAATGACGTGGAAATTATTTTGCATACATAATCAATCTAAATATATAAAACTCTTACGTTACTGACTGACTGACTGACAATCAACGCACAGCCTAAACTGTAAGTCCTAGAAGCATGAAATTGGAGGGTATGTTTCTTTTATAGCATAGGGGTGCACTAAGAAAGGAAATTGGAAATTTACTTCCCCAAGCGGCGAAAAAGAGGAAAAACTTTTAAAAGAAATATCAATGGGGCACAACGGCTGCGGGGCGAGCGAAGCCGTGGGCGGCCGCTAGTAGTTTCATAAAGATGCGCTTGTGCGTGAAGTAGATTCAAGGTGGAAAAAAGGAAGGAGTAATAGTTATGGTTATGGAGGGTTGACCTTGTGTAGGTCATGCCAACGTTGAGACTCAGGAGGGAGCAGCGACCGCAATAGAAACCTGACTGACATAAGAATGATGCATTCATCATTCTAAAATACTATGACACCACATTTGTTCACGATAGATAAAAAAAAACTAAGCAAGCCATTCTTTCAGGCAGTAAGCTGGAGGAAGAGCCTTTGCATCTATTGTACATGATTTATATAACGACTGGGGCAACCTATACCACCCTGGCAGTTAAGTCGCAGCCACAGGAAAGACATGGTCAAAACGCGGAGCTGAAAATGCGCACAAACATTTTTCGATGAGAAAAATCCAAAGGTGCAACCGGGTATGAACCCTAGGATCGGTAGGCAGAGATGCTACCACTAGACCACTAGTGCTAACGATAGAAATGATAAAAGATAATAGAGTCGACTGAATTATGATAATGATCGCCGTAATCAAACTTGTTGCACGTAAATTGACTACAAACGTTATACAACTGTAATGCAAATAACTTCCTAAAAGCTTCGACCTTCAAACGTATCGTGCCGAGGATCGATTATGTGGAATCTGTTAGCACATTGATGTTAGAAAAACTACAGAACATCTGCGTTAGATTTCGAATAGCCAGAATGTTTTATACTACTGAACAGACGTTTCTGCCGTCGTGATTAAACAAGATGATTTTGCAAAATGTATAAAACCCTAGGCTCTTTTTACGGATTTCCACCATACATTGTCATGAACAGGAACCATCACGGTACACAAGAACCTCGTTGGGTTCACGTTTTGGAGTTTGAGAAGTGTTCCGGACGAAGCACATCTCAAACTTATAACGCCCATTTAACCCAAGGAAAGTTAATATAAAAGTCAATTTCGTAAATGAAAATTTGTTGCTAAGTTGCATACAATCATAAGTAAGCTAAAGAAGAAGCAATCAGCAGAAGTCAGAAAGATCGTAAATGAGATCCCAGGAATTTTCGTTATTCGCATAGCGAAATCAGAATTCCAATTATAGATCAAAGTCCCCTTGACATGACTGTTTGTCCTCAAATCAACGAGACTATTCATTGAGTAATTGGGTATGACTTGTGACAGAATATGAGGCTGATTGTGATTGGTTCTCCAATTTCAGAACTAGAATGATCAAAGTGACAAACCAAACGACTTTTATAAAACCTTTGCAAATAATAAAGGTGAAAAAGATATTTGGCTAGTCATAATATACAACAGTTTATTCAGTAATTCGTGATTTACAAATTTATTTATTTTAAATCACGCACTTTATTGCACCAAAAACAAGTTAGTACAATAGGAGAGCTAATGATAGACAGCATTTTCCACCACCCTCTTCTCCTCTATTTGACTAAACTAAGTTTTTTTTAAAGAGCTATTCACTGATGTAACTTACCCCCGAATACTGAAACGCAACTCAGATTTAAGCACGTCTCAAGCGACGAATATTTGACAGATTTTCATTGAAAACTGTCAAATATTCGTCGCATGAGACGTGCTTAAATCTGAGTTGCGTTTCAGTATTCGGGGGTTAATCTTCTACTTACATCAACATTTAATAGATTATGAATTCAACCATTATTCCTCTTTCAATCCTTCATCTGTGGGGTTCATAAGGTCATTCTTTGCGCAATGTTTCGGGATATATAAAGGAGGGAAATATAAAGGACAATCAAACAAGTATGACGTCGTCGTTTGGGGAAAGTTAGATTGCATCACATTTTAGAGATAGCTATACGTTTGGTTCCGTCACCTGATAAGACTAGACAGACAGATCTTGATTGTCAACACTATTTTTATGAAACAACGGGATATTTACCATGATTAAATTTTGATGAGTTGATCCGATATTTCGGCACAGTTGCATGCACCATGATCACGGTTGAACTGAAGTCCACGAGTAAAAGAAATGTTATTGGCAGATAAATCGATCTACCCTCTTTCGCACTCTTTTATTGGTTTCGAGACTACTATTGGTTCCATTCTCACTATTTTGTCGATTTCGACACACAACACTGACGGTATCGGGACGCGTAGTGGATGACACACTTTTTGACACACTTGGTTTGCACATTCGTACCACCGGGTTCCAGACTCCAGATAACTGGAAACCATCTTCACGGTTGAAGTTCTTGTGTTTGGTGATTTCAATTGCCTCTTGAACCAATCTCGGTATGTAGTGGCGCTCGGTTGAAATCACCTGCGGGTTGTGTAGCTCGATCCAATGGTTTGATCCGGAGTCCAAAAGATGTTCTGCAATGGCAGACTTATGTGTCTCAATGTTTTTAACCGCCCTAATGTGTTCTTTTATACGACAGGCAATGGTGCGTTTTGTTTGGCCAATATATGAACTCCCACAGCTGCAATCAATCTTGTACACTCCTGGTTTTTCCAACGGGAAACTATCTTTTGGTGAACGCAGGTAGTGTGAGATCTTTTTCAATGGAGTAAAAATGGTTTTTACTGAAAACTTTGTTAAAGCCTTTGCAATTTTGTCTGTCACACCCTTGATGTATGGCAAAAATGCTGGTTTTCGTTCTACTCTGCATCTGTGGGGTCTGACCCTAGGTCTAGGTGGAAAGTGACCAAACGAGTGAGTGAGGTGAAGTGAAACCATGATAGTTTCAAAAGTTATATCTTGATTGTCAAGCTACTAAAAGAGGTAGAGAGGCACTTCCAGTTCGATAATATTTCAGTACGATTACGTTAGTTATGTTATCTCTAGGTCATGGATAATGTCGACAATTCGTTAACATTCATATTCGTTCACCACAATATCTGAACAATGCAGTGCAACTTGTTTTATCACGACTATGATAATTCCTTGTTTACATATTCATTGCAAATACTGCAGTAGTTTGTGTAGTTACTAGCAAAGCCTTTTCAAATGAATGCGCCACTGATTTATCAGCTAGTAATTGTAATTTTCCTATGCTTTTATGAAAACTAATACTGTGGCATTTCTTTTACATTTACTAGAGAAGTTTTAAATGTCTTCAAGCGACATTGAACACCTGGACATTTTTAGATTCAGGCAGCAAAGGTGACTTCAAAGTGGCTCATGACTTCGCATGGTTGACATTTCGCAAATGACCCAACTAATCGACGACTTCGTTAAAAGTATTAGGGAACGAGCGTGTCTTCTTTACATTCAGGGTATATAGAATGTTTGCGTAAGTTAACCGATAAAAACTTCGTGCGAACAAATTTTCAACTATAGTGACGTATCACATAGAGAAGTCGCATGCGTGATGTCCAATCCAATAACAACAAGACAAAGTATCTATTGTAATGAAAGGATGTACTTTATGGTGGGTGACAAGGACGTCGCAATCGCCCAGAGTATTTGCACTCAATTTTCATGACCTACTCACCACTCCAGCAAATTGATAATGGCACCTTATTGATAGCAAACCGCGCGATCTAACTGCGCAGTTGAAGTAGTCTTATCGAGATGATTTAGACTCTGGTGTGTCGCAGTGGTCATTCCTGGATTCCTTTTTAGGGTTCCGTAGCCAAATGGCAAAAACGGAACCCTTATAGATTCGTCATGTCTGTCTGTCTGTCTGTCTGTCTGTCTGTCTGTCTGTCCGACCGTGTCACAGCCATTTTTCTCCGAAACCATAAGAGCTACACTGATGAAACTTGGCGAGTAGATGTATTCTGTAAACCGCATTAAGATTTTTACACAAAAATAGAAAAAAAACTATAAATTTTGGGGGTCCCCATACTTCAAACTGCAACTCAAAAAAAATTTTTTCGTCAAACCCATACGTGTGGGGTATCTATGAATAGGTCTTCAAAAATGATGTTGAGGTTTCTAATATCGTTTTTTTCTAAACTGAATAGTTTGCGCGAGAGACACTTCCAAAGTTGAAAAAAGTTGGTCCCCCCCCCTCTAACTTCTAAAATAAGGGAATGATAAAACTAAAAAAAATATATGTTGTACATTACTATGCAAACTTTCAACGATATTTGGTTTGAACGAGATCTAGCCAGTAGTTTTTTTTTTATACGTCATAAATCGTAAACCGCAATTTACCTTTCGACGAACTACAAGAACCTGTTTCCTGTTTATTTTCTGTATATTATGTTACTTGATGCTACGGAACCCTTCATGGGCGAGTCCGACTCGCACTTGGCTGCTTTTTTGTTTCTTGTATATGCAGCAGGTATACATAGGCAGTCAAAAGCAAACGAGATTAAGAGGTATTCTACGCAGCTACCTGCTATTTATAGTAGGATTACTTTTGTATTTTGTACCCAACTTTTTATGTGTGATGTGACCTATTCTCCTCTACACACTTCTTTACAGATAGTATCTACCTAAATTGACAGTCTTAGTAGATCGTGTGAAAAATTATTGACTGTTATCAATATTTATGTAACATTTTTATGACCCCTCTACGTCAAACCATTAACAATGGAAAAATAAATATCTTATCCTGATTGGGTTCGAACCGGATTCTTTCCATATAATCAAGCATTACTTAGATGTTATGATGACCTATTTTATTATGTTTATAGTTTTTGGAAACAAGTAAGCAAATCGTTTTCATCGTTTGTAATACTTATAATGGCTATAGGCTTCAGCTCACCATGTTTGCATTTAAACGATGAAAAAAGAAATCCACATAAAAACAGGAACGTTACTACTTCACTAACATAGCCAGTTATGTATTCTAATCACTATAACTTGGCAGGGTCACTAAAGAAAGGGGTACTTAACTGCCAAAAAGGGCATGAAATATGTTTCTGGTTTTTCACCATAAAAATAACAAACTAACAGGGTTCCGACATAAAATTTGTCAAAGGGAAAATGTTCAAACATAAAGTTTATTTGGCTTCCCTTTTAAGTTTCAGAAAACCAGCTTTTTTACGTAATAATGTTCGTACTTGTTCCAGCGTTGTTTCTCACGTAACACAAATCGATTAATGAAGTCTGGGAGAATGCCAAAATAAGTGAAGGGTTACCGGAATCGATTGTTCTTGTTAATTGGCTGAATGCCAATATGTCTTTGATGATTTTAAATATAATAATGTAGAAAATAAAAAATATGTTACGATTGTCTATGAATAGATGGGGTCGATGACCGCATTTAGCGTTTGAATGGTTCCTGTGCCGTAGTTGCTACTACCAGGAACCTAGCCCAATTTATTATGAAATAGACGTGTGAGTGGTTTCAGTTAAAAATCTAATCGATTTTGGAACTAAGCATTTATGTAACTACATAAATTTCAATTTATGTAGTACCTACATAAATGCCTACCATAAATGATGGTACCATGGTTCCATAAATTGAGCTACTTTTGCAAGATGAAGACAGGCACATGACACACTTTTTAGTTTTAGTCAGTCGTTTTTCCATGCATGTGTTGCTAGCAGGTAAAGAAATAACAAGTGCAGGATTCTAAGATAGAGGAAACGAAATAACGATGGGGAAAGAAAATTTCTAGCTGCCCGTGCAATTCTATGATAGCGTGGCAGATTGGCTTGAAGTATTGAGCGAGTGACTTAGGTAGGTATTCAGGTGACTGAGTTTTAAGCCTTTCTAAGGCCACCATCATAAACCTAATATTCAGGCGAAGATATCCTCACTCTTATGTCGTGAGTTCCAGCAGCAGAGAGTAGGTATTCCTTCGTCCGTGTAATAGTTACCTGAGCTGAGCGCAGTAGAACTGGTGCGGGATGGCGGTCAGCACTCCGGCGCCGTCGCCCGTGTCGTTGTCGCAGGCGCAAGCCCCGCGGTGCTCCATGCGCTTGGCCAGCACCTCGGCATCGCGGACGATCTGGTGCAAAGGAAAAGATCATTGATTCGGCAAATTTTATATCATCCGCACTTGATGTGCGGGCTGGTTTTTCCGCAAGTAGGCCGCTGGCGAGCCCTTTTTGCGTGACCCTTGACACGTGTTGCTCGAATTTTTTTAGGTTCTACGACACGCCGGTTTCCTCACGATGTTTTCCTTCACCGTTTTGAGAGTACTGGCATAGTGCACATACATTTTTCGACAGAAAAACTCATTGGTATAGAGATTATTGATTCATTTGAATCCGAAGAATAAGGAGAAGCACTCGCTGAAGTGCAGATTCTAAAAGTGACTACCTACAACAAACCTGCTCATAGTCTGAAAACTGATCGCAGATAAAAAAGACCAATTTGAAACGTCATAAAGCTAAGTGACTCTAGATTTTGGTATCGAGTACCGGTACTTATATAATTTTTTGCGGATCTCTTTAAGTGACTTATGAGTAGTGCAGTAGGAACACCTGATATAATGGGGATTGGAATTTAGTGTCGCGATTAGCCCTACAACTTTCCAGACAATATCCACTTTTTATATGTGGAAAACCCCTGCGGATAGATAATCTATCAATGTAATTTCCATAGTTTATCTCTCATACAAACAGAAATTGTTTTTGTCTAGATACTTGGGTGGGTTATTCCCAATTCGTACATTCCATTGCTGTGTAAATTAGTTGAAGTATACACAAGAACAATTTCTGATTAGGTATAGGTACTTACTTTATGAGAACGTTTTCCGTCGATAGCAACAACGAAACCAACGCCGCAAGCTTCGTGCTCGTTCTGTGGGTCGTACAAGCCTTGCTTGGCCGGTGCTTCCCACTCCATACCTGGACACGGGAATAATTGTTTTTTAAATTATTATTAAGCTTTGTATCATCATAGGGGTGTGTCCACAAGTGGCGCCCACAAGAGCCAAGGCGTCGCGGCAGACCAAGAACAAGATGGCTAGGCGAGCTCGATAAGCACAGACCACAGTGGAACATCTCAGCACAGGACCGCACAGAGTGGAGGGGATCAGGGGAGGCTTTTGCCCAGCAGTGGGACATAGAAGGCTCATAATAATAATTAAGCTTTGACCATTTGGTGGCTAAAGTCAGGCTGAAGAAATCTAGGGCGTCCGAAAACGCGATGGGTCGACGACATTGTACAGGTCACAAGAAACATCTAGACAAGAGACATAGGACAGAAGAGGCTGGCAGAAATTAAGGAGGCCAGCAGTGGGCAGAGGGTTATACAAGGCTGAGATGATTGTTATTATTATTAAGAGCCTGTAAGTGTCCCATTGCAGGGCAAATAATTTAAGTTTAAAAAACTTGAGAAACCGACTTCATTGTCAAACGGCTAAACCGATTTTAATCAAATTTGTTTGGGACAATCTGGACGTAAGAATAACCTTCCAAATAAAAAAATAATTTTCTAAATCGGTTCATAAATGACGGAGGCATGCAGTTACAAACATTAAAAAAATTAATAAAAAAAAATGGCAACACCGATTTTAATAAAATTAAAATGGGACCAATCTGGAAGCAGTACCTTTCAGATAAAAAAATAATTTTTCAAATCGGCTCACAAATGACGAAGTTATGCGGTAACAAACATAAAAAAAAAAAATAAAAAAAAAAAAAAAAAAAAAAAAAACATACAACCGAATTGAGAACCTCCTCCTTTTTGATTGGAAGTCGGTTAAAAAGGAGGTCTCCCTTACCACTGCAACTATGGCTGTCAGGCTTTTAAGTCAGTGTCTATTTTATCTTTGCCAAATATTTATATTTCATACTTATTTCAAATCAGGGGCACCACATTTCCCAAGTTCATGCCCACAAATTTTCTGGCTTTGGGGAGGTGTTAAACTGGCTGCAAATTTGCCAAACTTAAATCTCGTATTTTAATATTCTTGTTCTCCTTAAAATATGAGATTACCCAATTTAATTAATTACAATACATAAGGAAAATTCATATGAAAATACATTGATAATGATGAATTGTTTTTTTTATCTAATGTTGTCCGACAAAATATTGCTCAGTACTAGGCAAGTTCAGTGACTCTTCAAACACCTATAATTTAAATAAAAACTGGTTATGAAACTCTGTTTGAAGTTTACAAACAACAAGGTTTTCTCACTAGCTTAGTTTTCTCAATTCACTTTATTCTTAAATAAGTCTAATGTCATCAAAAAATTTAATCAGGATTGATAAAAAATTGTATAAAGCTGAAGGAAATTTCAAGAAGAGAAAAAACAAAGCTCAAAGCTATTCTTCCCGGAAGTTTAGGGAAGAGGCAGCAATGGAATCTTTCAGGCAAATGATGGTACCTTTCTTAAAAAGACTTAAAAACATGTTGTGCCGACCCCATATAAAGTGGGATAAGGGCAGGAAGAAGAAGATGGTATTAACCTTTCTCTAGGTAGGCATTCATTCTGACTTAGGCAAAATGGAAGAATTCTTTCACCTTGAGATGCCCATTTGCACTAGGGGGATGGAGTCGCTCGCGTCCGTAGTTATACCACCTCTTAAAGGCTTACCCTACACGTGTCCCCCGGGTGGTGCTAAACGAGTGACACTGCCGGAATCTGAGGTGATGTTCCGGTGGGTTCACCATCATGCTGCATAGGCATGATGGTGGATAGCAATGACCTCCCACGTGTTCGTGCCGTGCGTGGAGACCCGTACGGGGGGATGAAGGAGTCCTGGAGGTTGAGGAGGTAGTGAGCCGGCTGTAGATGCTTGCTACCGACAACACGCCTCTTTGGTCTGGATTTCTCCTCAAACGGGCGGTCGTAACCTAGCCAGTTACGATCAATCGGCTGTGACGCCCCGTCTGAGGGTCGTTAGGCGAGGATCCCAAACTGGGGGAGGACAGACGGCGAGGCGCGGAACCGGGGGATAGTGACCCCTTGGATTCTTCGCAGCGTTCAGTCTCGTTCGTTCACCAGGGCGTGGACCCTATATCCGAAAGATAACTCCGGCGTTCACATGTTGAGCATGTGACGTCCCCTACTGAGGACTCCGTGGCGGGTAGAGAGTCTCTAGGATGAATTTTAATACACCTTTGTAATGGCTTCTAATAAGAATAACTACAATACCTCAGCAGCTAATGCGCTAACCAAGGGACAGGGGTCTTCGGACGCCTCGATCCCGTCAACCTCCAAGGCTGGGCCCTCGGGCACGCCATCAAGGAACCCCTCCGCGCCCAAAAACGCGCCAATTCCTCGCAGAGCTGCGCCTCCGACAAAGCCTAGTGCGAACACGGCAGCATCAACGGGCGCACCGAGTGCTAGCCACTCTGCGCCCAAGCATGCGCCGAATTCGCGCGAAGCTTCGTCCCTGGCTGCGCACAGCGAGAATGTGGCTGCTCCTACGGGCACCCCTTCCACCTCCCTCAAATATACCCCTGCAGTGCCCACGGTCGCGCTCCCAGGAGCTTCTTCCAGTGACACTATTGAGATGTCGACCCTCAAGGCCGCCCTCTCAGAAGGACCACCCGAACCAATTTGGACCATGGTTTCCCCTCGCAGGAAACCAAGGAACAAAAAAGGCCAGCGTGCACAGGCGAGAGCCCAGGCACAAATGACGACGGGCCAGGCTGAGGACGCAGTGCACCGACCCCTTCCAAAGGGAGCTCAGCCCTCGACAGAAGTAAGCACTGCCTCCGGTAGTGCCGAAAAAGTCCAGGCGCAGGCAGTGCCTCCGGCAACGCCAGCGACTAGCGGAGACAGCCAAACCCGTCGCCATTCCAAGCCTAGAGGCAAACGCGCAGGCAGGCAGGCTGCAGGTCGTAAGACCAACACTACCCCCCCTGTTCCACCTACCGCTGGCAAGAGATCCCGGCCTGACGACACAACCACGCCTACCGGTGACGGCAAGCGTGCAAAGGCGGGACCCAGCAAATCAAAGGTCAGCTACGCAGCGGCCTTCAAGGCCAATGACTTATACATGATTATGTAGCAGTCATGACCGAACCTTTTTACGACCTAACAGCGGAACAAGCCGAGGATCTCAAGGTGTGCCTTGAGACCAAATTGGAGGAAGACATCCTCAACCCGGCTACCGCTGACCACATGGCCACTATCGAATACCGCGGCAAAGCACACTTCGGCGAAGGCGTGCTAAAGTTCTGGTGTGCGGACGACGCCGCGCTAGAGTGGCTACGCCAAGCGGTAATCGACATCGCCTCACCAATTGCTGGATCGACGCTAGTGGTTCGACCACAATCGGAGATTCAGCGACGCATCCTTTGTGGGCTTCTCGTCCCCACGCTCACCAAGGATATCAACAACATCCGACAGATTCTCACCATGTATAACGGTAAGACTGTCAACGTCAAATCCTGGGTGCTCGTAAAAGCGGAGAAGCAGACGGAGACTGAGACGCCTGGCGTCTATCTGCTGCTCCGCGTACCCGAATCTGACGTGGAAAAACTCAAAAACCAAGAGCGGCGCCTCAAGTGGATGTTCGGCAATATCTACCTTCGGATCCTGGAAACGGGTTCCGCTGCGTCCACTGCAAAAGGTGCCGCTTCCACCCCTGCCCTACCTAAAACAACCCCCTCCGCACCTGACTGCGACATCGCGGACCCATCAGAGTGCCGAACAGAGGAGATGGAAGTGGGCGTCGATCCTCCATCGACGCCTAAGCCAGACGAGGACAACTTTCTGGATGTCGAGGGGAGTGAGGCTAGCGACAGCTGCCTTAACTCCTCTCCACTCCGGGCCTCGTAACCCCATCCCCTGTATCCAAACCAACCTCCAGCACAGCCTCGCTGCATCGGCTTCTCTGCGCAGAGTGCTGGAGGAAAACCCCAATACCACTGCCTTCATCCAAGAGCCGTGGATTAGAAAAGGCAAAATCTGTGGCCTGCTTAATACCGGTGGAAAACTTCTCCTGGACACCACGGTAAGCAATCCCAGAACCTGCATAATTACTCCAAAGTTTATGCAATCTACACTAATCACCCAATTCTGTTCTAGAGACCTAACAGCTATTAGGACCCAAGCAGGACCACCCCACCAACCACACGACACAGTCCTAGCGTCAGTCTACCTACCGAGCGACGAGGACATACCACCACCTGAGTTGGTGTCACTAGTGGAGTACTGCGAGAGGGAAAAACTAGAGCTCATCATCTGCACCGACTCCAACGCGCACCACACCCTGTGGAGCTGCGACACGAACAACTCTCGAGGAGAAGAACTGGTAAACTTTTTATTCTCTACAAACCTACTAATCATTAACCAGGGTTCGGAACCGACATTTGTCAATAGACGAGCACAAACCATAATTGACCTCACTCTAAGTTCAGAAAAGGTGTCGCGCTACATTACGGACTGGCGCGTCTCGGACGAAGCGTCGTGCTCGGACCATAGATGGATTCGTTTTGATCTAAATATGACCCTGCAGACGCCAAGCCCAAGGCGCGCTCCTCGCAAGACTGACAGGCCCAAGTTCGTAAAACTGGTCCAATCAGCGCTGGCCACCGAGAGCCCCGCTCCAAACTTCTTAGAACTAAACGAGATTGACCTCTACACCAACAAACTCACCCATATTTTAACCCACAGTTACGAACAATCGTGTCCCCTCACGACACCGCGAGAGGGGACCAACCGACACTGGTGGTGTCCTGAGCTGCAAAGACTACGATGCAAACTAAGGACACTATTCAATAGAGCAATTAACACTCGAAACCCTCACGATTGGGTGAAATACCAAACTACCAAAACCACATACAAGAAACGTATACGCCTTAGGCAACAGGAATGCTGGAAACGTTTTTGTACCAACATAGATAAAACCAGTCAGGCTACCAAAGTAAAAGGGATACTATCCAGTGACCCAGCACGCACGGTTGGGTATCTCAAAAAATCTGACAACACATTCACTAAAACCGACGCTGAGACCAGCGAAATACTGCTCCAAACTCACTTCCCAGGGTGTCTAATAACGGACACGCACGAATGGCAAGTACACAGCGTACGCGCAACCAGTGACCAAGACTGGACCACAGCCCAGAATCTGATCAACCGGGAGAAGGTTCTCTGGGCTATCAACAGCTTCCTTCCCTTCAAGTCGCCAGGCCTGGATGGAATATTCCCAGGCCTCCTTAGATGGAGCAGCGACCAACTAGTTGATTATCTAGTAAACATTTTTAGGGGCTGTATCGCACACCGATACATACCCCAGAAATGGAGAGAAGTGAAGGTAATATTCTTACCAAAACCAGGAAGGAGCGACTACACAATGGCGAAATCATTCCGTCCCATTAGTCTAACATCGTTCCTCCTCAAAACCCTAGAAAGGATATGCGACCAGGAAATTAGAGGTAACACTCTCCTGCGCCAGCCGCTCCACTCACACCAACACGCCTACAGCCCAGGCAAATCCACAGAATCCGCCCTCCATAGCGTAGTCTCGAGAATCGGAGACGGATTGACAACAAAACAACCGACCTTAGGTGCCTTCATAGACATAGAAGGGGCCTTTGACAAAACTACCTTCACTAGCATAGATCTAGCATTGGCAAGATACGGTGTCGCGCCAACACTAGCAGAGTGGATAAACAACATGCTCAAGTACAGAGCAATACAACTAACGGTAAATACCACAACCAGAGGCATTGTAGCACGAGGCTGCCCACAAGGCGGCGTACTGTCACCGCTACTGTGGAACATAGTGGTGGACGAACTCATCCGAAAACTGAACGGCCACGGCCTCTTCACAGTAGGATATGCAGACGACCTTGCTATCCTTGCAACCGGATGCTTCGAAAGCGTACTATGCGACCTCATGAAAACCGCCATGAAAACTATAGAAAACTGGTGCACTAACCATGGCCTGTCAGTCAACCCCACAAAAACAGAACTCATAATGTTCACACAAAAAAGAAGTATGGGTAACTTAAAACTTCCCAAGCTATTCAACACCGAACTAAAACTGACCAACGAAGTCAAGTATCTAGGAGTGATTCTCGATAGCAAACTCCTGTGGAACAAACACCTTGACTACAAACTAAAAAAGGCAAGTGCCACGTTCTTCCAATGCAGCAGAATGCTAGGGAAAACGTGGGGACTATCGCCAAAAATAACCCTTTGGCTCTACACAGCCGTAATAAGACCAACACTCACATACGGAGCCATCGTATGGTGGAACAGAACAGAACTCAGCACCGTGATCACGAAGCTGCAACGCTTCCAGAGACTAGCATGCTCTGCAATAACGGGCTGCATGAGAACTACACCAACGGCCGCCCTTGAGATAATCCTGGGCCTAACACCACTAGACCTACACATACAACAAGAAGCGACGATGGCCGCTATCAGACTTAAACACTTGAACCTATGGGGAATTTCCAGGAGCCCTCACGCATCCATTCTGGTTATAGCGATATCTTACGAACCACTAATCGCAGCACCGTGCGACAAAACCCCCAAACAACAAATATTCCAAAAACACTACCACATACAAACACATGAAGACCAAAGAGATCAATCCGGTATCAGCGAGGTAAGAGTCTACACCGACGGCTCAAAAACCAAACAAGGAACAGGAGCCGGAGTACACTCGCTTGATCTCAACATTAACATATCAATATCACTAGGCCTACACAGCTCCATCTTCCAATGTGAATGTGCGGCCATAACCGAAGCTGCCCCAGCAATACACCGAAGAGGGATTGATGATTACAACATACGGATCCTCTCAGACAGCACAGCAACACTTAGAGCTCTGGAAAATAACAACTGTAGTTCCAAGCTCATATACGAATGTCACCAGGCCCTAGAGAGCATTGCCACAAAGAACACGGTAACTCTACAGTGGATAAAGGGACATAGCGAATCACTTGGCAACGATGCCGCAGACCAGCTAGCCAGAAGAGGCTCAGAAACACCTATAGTAGGACCAAACCCCTTCCTACCTCTGCCACTCTCACAGCTACGAACCTGGATACGGCAGCGCTCGCAGAAGCAACACAACCTGCGCTGGATGCGCGCGACTGACTGCAGACAGTCAAGAGCAGCAATACCAGCAACCACACCCAGACTGACACGTCGTCTAATATGCCTTAACAGGCTAGACCTCAAAACCATCGTGGGAACCCTAACCGGCCACTGTCCACTGAACAAACACCTACACAACATCGGAGCCACAGACAGTCCACTCTGCAGGGGATGCCTATCCGAAGAAGAATCAGCTGCCCACGTAGTCCTGGAATGCGAGGGCGTAGCTACTCAACGACGCGAAATCCTGGACCACCCCAGGTCACTCCTCCAAGCCTGTGAAGCCCCCAGGAAGCTTCTGCGCTTCTGGGAGGAGTTAGGCTGGCTACAAGTATAGTCAGCGTTTCCTGACGCAAAACGGACCGACTTTGAGTCCAATTGCGGAAACAGGAGTCCCACACATACATACATACATACATACATGCCCATTTGCACATCCTTTCTGTGAGACCAATTTCATCTAAAAATAGCCTTAAGAAAAGAAGTGAAAATTCACTATGATGTACCTACCCAAGGTATTTTCCATAGAAACATAAATCAGTATTAGGTAGGTTGGTACATAACCAACAGATGCTCCCTCATCAAAGGCTGTTGGTACCTATCTATCTTGGTCTGTAAACAATGAGTGTAAGTCTAATAAGAGTTTGGTTTTTGGGGTACAGTCACAAATTGAAACTGGTTGATCTTGTACCAAGGTCAAAGGGCGTAGGAATATATAGGCTTCAAATAAAAATCAAAGTGATATTGTTAGATTCTCCTTTGTACCTTATCTACATAGGTACCTATTTACGAAACCTACCTGCAGAGTATGTCACATTTTATGTAAAATGTGAATGAAACTAGAGAATAAGTACGATTTGATAGACACAATATTTATGTAGAGATTCGAGACGTAGAGACCACGTATGCACTACACGTGGAAGCGCAGCGGCATTACGAAATACGCAATGAACGGTCAGCCATGGAAATAATTTGTAAAAATAAAAAGTAAACTAACCTTAGAGTGCGTTCGATTGATTCAGAAAACTTTATCCGTCGACAACACTAAACTAAAAATAGCACTTTCACAGACAAGTGATCGAATTACAACAAATAAGTCGCAATCAGGATAATGGGGAATTGGAACACACAAACCGGTAACGCGTAGTGACTGCTCTACAGACGACTACAACGACCGGTGCTCCGCGATTTACTGAAAAAAATAAATGAAAAAAAGATTTACTGTACTGACAGTGACAGATGAACTTTTGATTGACATTCGAAATGTCAATTTTAGGATTTCACGAATGAGCTGCTTAATAATTGAGTGAGTATTCTGCTTCAAGTCCTTGGATTGGTTGAAAAGATACGTCTACAATCGATTTTGATGTTTCACTATTTTCATTGGACACAATTAAACCTTTTGTGATTGGTTGCTAAGCTTTGAGTGCTGCCACACTCTTCATCTTCATCTCTATAAACTGTGGTTGATACTTGTTCCGTGTGTCAGATGGCGTTGTACAGTCCGGCAAGTATAACTTGGCGGGTCTGAAGCTAGCCGTTTGGTCAATCTTCCATCAGTCATTGGCCATTAACGATCGAACAGCTCACTTCAGACCCGCCAAGTTATACTTGCCGGACTGTAGGTACATTTATAAAATCATCCATTTGACAGCCCTTACAGCTCATGGATGAATGATACATATATACGTACTACAGATCAATACTTAGTTTAATAACTACTCTCAGACATGACTTAAACCTAATGACAATTATTTATTTATGTTAGTATTTTGTCATGCTGGTGTTTCCTTGTTATCTATTGCCCTCTTCATGTCGTCCATGTGGCCAGCCAGACTAATTTTATTGAAGCTTGGCAGGTATGCCATTATAATAGTGACGAATAAGTTATGCAGATTGGTATAGGTTTTAGAATTTATGACTATCTGGTATCTGGCTCTTGCGTTTTTGGCCAAAACAACAAAAAACTAGACCACTGCTCAGTAATCATGTGATATTTGATTTTTTACATTATCAAAATCTAGCACAGTTTTTTAACTGTGATTAAAAACAGTACTTATCTTGATTTTCTGTAGGGTTGTATTTTGTATTTTACGTAACACGAGCTGGTATGCCCGAGCTTTGCTCGGTTTTTTTAATAATATTTTTCGATCTTACTAACAGCGCCATCTGCTGGAATAGCTAAAATAAGTTTATGTATAAGTTGATAAATAGATAAAGTTGATTATTAAAAACAATAAAAAAAGATTTTCTAAAAAATTATCCCAGCTATATTAATCGATTAATCGCGCCCGAAACCTTCTGCATACTAATTTTCATGAAAATCTCCGGAACTTTTGTGTCGAGTGTTTACGTAGAAGTTCAATAGATGGCGTTCTCCGTGACACTAATTCGTGATTTCGACTACTCGGCAAGAGATGGCGCTAATTTTTTTTATTGTTATAATAACTTCTAACCCGAGTCTTTTCTGAAAATGAAACCTAGCTAGATCGATTTATCGCCCCCGAAACCCTCTGTATACTTAATTTCATGGAAATCGTTGGCTCAATTTCCGAGATCCTAAATATATATATATATACATATAAAATATATATACAAGATTTTCTCGTTTAAAGGTATAAGATAATGAGAGCTTGTCTATAATTTCTTGCTGGCAACATAACATAATAACACTACCTCTTCGCTAACCATTCATTCAATTCAAATTTCATATTTCATTCAGTCAAGAAAATGTACGCGTAGGTGTAGGTCGCGTGTTTGTATTCGTTTTGAATTTATTTACGAAATAAAATTGTTTTATGCAAAATCAGCATAAATCATTGGTTTTGTAATCAGAATTCACTCGGATATGAAAGTAGTGATTTTACCAACATAAATTAAGTGCAACAGTGTTGTTTTACGCGTGATTTATCCCGTACTTCAATAACAAGTGTTCGCATTTTGTAATATTTTCGCGCACCTACTGACTTCGTCGAGCAACAAGTGTCCTTTCGAGATTAATAAATTGCCAAAATGAGTCTGAGTCGTCTGTCTATTGCTGTGAGTCGCGACTTGGTGAAAGTTTCTTCATGTAGCGCGCTCGTTGCGAAACTTTGGGGACCTTGCGGTGCTAGGGAGCTCACCACATGCAGGCCGCAGCGGGCCAGTGTTGCACAACACAGCGCGAAGCCCGATTGGAACAGAGCCGTGAGTGAGGCTGAGAAGATAGTCGGCTATCCGACCTCCTTTCTGAGTCTTCGTTGGGTGCTGAGCGACGAAATAGCGAACGTTGCCCTTCATCTGCGTAAGCTGGTTGGCAGCAACCATCCTCTTTTGAAAACTGCAAAGTAAGTGGAAATCTAAGGCTATCGAATGTTAGAAGCCCAACGACTAGGTTACAATAGTAACATACTACAACATAGGTACCTACCTACATTCACCTGCCCGGTATCGGCACATTTATGGAAACCTTATCAAAGAGAATTAACCTCATTATTTAAATCCTTAGGCAAAGTACCTAACCTTACCCTTCCTGGCCGAAAAATCCAAAAGCTGACTAGCTAGCTAAAGTAATGTCTCAAACCTATAAGTCTGAGGGAGGAGAAAGGTGTATACCCAACAGTGAGTTTATACAAGATACCTATATTAATGATGATGAAACAAACATTAACCAACTTTCTAGGCAGGTGTACCTACCTGGTATCCAATTGTGTAAGCGTTACCTTTGTCCCACTCAGGAATCTGATCTACAATGGCAAGAACAACATGCAGGCGTGGGGCCTCATCGTGCTTCTGGTCTCGAAGGCGGCCGGCCACAGTCCTGAGATCCCTGACATGGAGCAGGATAAGGCAGCTGGAGTCTTGCACAGGTACTAACCTACCACTTCATAAAGGAGAGGAGAGCACTGGTGGTCCAGTGGTAGTGGCCCCGCCTTCCTATCCCAAGGTCGAGGGTTCAAATCCACTTGTGTACCAATGAGTTTTTCTGTCGAAAAATGTATGTGCACTATGCCAGTACTCTCAAAACGGTGAAGGAAAACATCGTGAGGAAACCGGCGGCGGCGTGTTGTAGAACCTATAAAAGTTCGAGCAACACGTGTCAAGGGTCACGCAAAAAGGGCCCGCCAGCGGCCTACTTGCGGAAAAAACCCGCCCGCACATCAAGTGCGGATGATAAACTTGCCGAACCTCTTCATAAATAAATCGGCAAATTCATCATCCGCACTTAGTGTAGGTATATGCGGACTGGTCTCAGAAGGAAAACATCGTGAGGAAACCAGCGTGTTGTACACGCTGGTTTCCTCACGATGTTTTCCTTCACCGTTTTGAGAGTACTGGCATACTGCACATAATTTTTTCTACAGAAAAACTCATTGGTACACGACTGGATTTGAACCCACGACCTAAGGATCTAAAGGCGTGGCCGCTAGCACTCGACCACCAGTGCTCTCTTCTACCACTTCGTAAACGACTATCCTGGGCTGGCGAGCCAATGGCACCGCTGACTGCTTTCCATCCGCTGCCGCTGACGGCCTGCTCGTATGCCAGCTATGAAATAAATAATTATAAGTTTAAAAAACTTGAGAAACCGACTTCATTGTCAAACGGCTAAACCGATTCTAATCAAATTTGTTTGGGACAATCTGGACGTAAGAATAACCTTCCAAATAAAAAAAATATTTTCTAAATCGGTTCATAAATGACAGAGGCATGCAGTACATTAAAAAAAATATTTAAAAAAAAATGGCAACACCGATTTTAATAAAATTAAAATGGGACCAATCTGGGAGCAGTACCTTTCAGATTAAAAAATATTTTTTCAAATCGGCTCACAAATGACGAAGTTATGCGGTAACAAACATT
The DNA here is from genome assembly GCA_939531255.2 of Thera britannica. Taxonomy (NCBI): domain Eukaryota; kingdom Metazoa; phylum Arthropoda; class Insecta; order Lepidoptera; family Geometridae; genus Thera; species Thera britannica. Next base: position 12,815,934 of record OW618034.2, on the reverse strand, counting down.
AAAAATAAAAAAAATAAAAACATAAAAAAAAATACAACCGAATTGAGAACCTCCTCCTTTTTAATTGGAAGTCGGTTAAAAACGACTGGCTATAGAGAATACGGCACTGGTTTTCTAGTGGTAGCGAATTAGCGATCCTAAGGTCGTGGATTGAAATCCGGTCCTCCAATGAGTTTATGCATCTAAAAAACTTACATTATGTAACTACTGGTATAGGTAATTCATAGAATACTGACTCACAAACGGTGAAGGAAAACATCGTGAGGAAGCCGGCATGATAACTAAAAGTTTCCCTGCCTGCCAATATTCTAAAGCCTTGGAACACTGTCAAATATGACAACGATATTTGACAGCGTTTCACTGATCGCCACCGAAGAACGCTAAAATCGTTCTAATTTATATTATAATTTAATTTTGTGATATAAAATCATCAAGACTCTAAAGAAGAGTTCATTTCGCGCAGATCTCAAAGCCGGTTTTCAAGAAGTAAAATCATAGGTAATTAATTTATTTACCGTGACCTTTAAATCTGTAAAAAGAAATGCCAAGGATATCCAGACGCCTTTAGAAAGTGGCCAGCGGTCATCGCCATTTCCTGATGCACACCACGTCAGTGTGATTAAATCGAAGGCCAGTAGTAATACCTATGTACTTAACTACTTAAAGGTACTTGCTTACGATTTTTTCGTTTTTTACCTGTAGTTTGACGTCGATGCATCGAAAAATTGTCGTATGTATATGACGTGTGGCGACTAACCTCTCTTTTGTTTTACCCAAGTGATTTTTGTATAAAGAACTTTCAAAAACAAGAAACCTTCAAAGCAATGTTTGCCTTGCCTCCCACTCCACGATAAAAATAAATAGGTATTAATTCACTATGTACCTATGTCTTCTACTAAAGAATTATTAAGAAAAACATCAAATAGGCGGTCTTATCGCTGCTTTGAAGATTTTTGAGCCTGTTTTCTAATTCTTAATACCTACTGGCCTCTAGCTCAGTTGGTAGTAGCTCTGCCTTCTGCGCCGTAGGTGGTGGGTTCGATCCCCACCGAGAACAAATATTTGTGTGGTGAACACAAATATTTGTTCTCTGTCTGGGTGTTATATCGTGTTCTAAGTATGTATCCTTTCACCACGCTTGGTTCGAAAGAACCAGTGACACGATAAGAAGAAGAAGTATGTATTTACAAAAAAATGTATTTAAGTATTATATCAGTTTATCTGGTTCCCATAGTACAAGCTCTGCTTAATTTGCGGCTAGATAGTGTTGTGTGGATTGTACCATATTTATTATTAATTGCAGTCAGCGAGCCTTAGCCGAAGTGACGGAGATGATCAGAACATCTCACTTGGTGCACAAAGGGCTAGTCAACATGAACGCGAGGCAAGTCCACGCGGAACAGCCAGACGACATGATGTTCGGCAATAAGATAGCTCTGCTCAGTGGAGACTATCTGCTGGCTAACTCTTGTTCAGAGCTCGCCAACTTGAGGTAAGATATAGACAGTTATAGAACAAAGAGTATTTTAGATGTTTGCTCTCTGTCTGGGTGTTATACGGTATTCTCAGTATCTTATCTTATCTTATACCTTTAAACGAGAAAATCTTGTATACATATATATATATATATATATATATATATGTATATATTTAGGATCTCGGAAACTGCGCCAACGATTTTCATGAAATTATGTATACAGAGGGTTTCGGGAGCGATAAATTGATCTAGCTAGGATTCATTTTCAGAAAATGAGTCTGTTCGTTAAAAAAAAACTAAAACCATAAACTGAATATGTGACTGCTCCTGCCATCTATTGACGATTGTGAGCAACTAACAGCAGATGGCGTTTCAGTAAGAATAAACCAGTAAATCTTATTATACCTATAAACGAGAAAATCTTGTATATATATATTTAGGATCTCGGAAACTGAGCCAACAATTTTCACGAAATTTACTATACAAGGGTTTTCGGGGGCGATAAATCGATCTAGCTAGGATTCATTTTTAGAAAATGTCGAGAAGTTGGTGTTTTGCAATAATCAAACATAAACTCAATATACGACTGTTCCTGCCATCTATTGGCGATTGTGAGCGACTAACTGGCGTTGTTAATTAAAAATAAGCCAATAAAGATACGACTCTTCCTGACATCTATTGGCAAATAATAATACTATTTTTTTTTAATCCGAGCGTAGCTCGGTCATACCGGCTCGTGATTACTGATTTCTTAAAAATACAAATTAACGAAAAAAATTCCGGTTACCAACTGCTAGTGTATTTTGAATAAACAATTTTTCTTTCTTTCTATTTAGTAAAAAAAGATATAAGTATTATATCAGCTATCTGGAGTAGGTACAAGCTCTGCCTAATTTGGGGCTAAATAGTGATGTATTTATTTTAGAGTTTGTAATCCGGTCGTTTATAGAAGGATATTTCTATTCGAAAAATGTGGTCAGCAATGCGTCTCTCGTCTCTGTAGAAAACAAACACACGGCTCTCTACTCTTTATGACGTGGAATGGGAATAGTTGAGACTATTCTTATGGATTATACCGACTAGACTTTTATCGCGCTTCGAAAAGCACTCAACCAAAGGAGGTCAATGCCGTGTATAACAATTCTAATCACCCTTGAACGCCTAAACGAATTGAGTAGGTGATATTATATTGAAAAGGACAGGCTTGGCCCTTCTGAAGCCTGACACAATGTTTTTAGTGGAACTTGCACGTGCGCGATATTTTCCAATTTTAGCCAGTTTATTGTCCTTTTCAATATAATATCACCTACTCAATTCGTTTAGGCGTTCAAGGGTGATTAGAATTGTTGTACACGGCATTGACCTCCTTTGGTTGAGTGCTTTTCGAAGTGTTATTGTAGAGTAGCAAAGACGTTGAAATAAGTTAGTTTATTCACATATTAGATCTCACAGCTCAGTTGGTAGCAACTTTGCCTTCTGTGCTGTACTGTAGGTTGTGGGTTCGATTACTGCCAAGAACAAACCATGGACAATAACCTCTTGTATGGTAAACTGTTGAACATAGATGTTTGGTATGTATTTGGGTGTTATAACGTATTTTAAGCTTATGTATAAGTTACAAGTGGTAGTTTATTTTCCATTCCTGTTATTTTAAAAGATAAAAAGTAGCCTATATTTTAATCCAGCCTAATCCAGGTTTCAATGTCAATTTGTGCCTTTCATACAAATCAGTCCAGTGGTTAGGGCGAGACAAAGATATCCAGGCATCATATCACTCGCATGCATAATATTAGTAGGATAAGATGGATCTACCAGCGTGTTCAAATTCAAATTCATATAATTTATTGCACTTATGTTATTGGATACAGGTGATACGTAGGCTATTTTTAAATGTAAGCCCTGTCAGGGATCCGTATTAAATTTTTCTCGCTTTGGTGACGCAAAATATTACATAGCGTAGGTTATCTTAGGTACATAACTAAACTTTTTTTTACTTAGGTACTTACTACATTATTCAAATCAAATCATATTTATATGTATTCAGTAATAGTATCACAAGGATTACTTTGAAACGTCTTAAAGCTATTAGTTTTTAAGTATGTCATGAGATAACACCCTTCCGTTCCCTTGATAAAAGTGTATGGCTATTATACATAACTGCATTACATATTTGTACATATAATCCGTTCATTGTAGCGTGTTTAAACAATAAACAAACAAAACTTTCACCTACAACTACTAGGATTTTTATGACTTCATCACACGACACTTTTACTTTTAACTTTCGTGCTCAGTTGATCTTACAACTTAGTGAGAGCGCTTTCGATTTTATATCATGATGCATGGAATCTAAGAAAACCGTATTAACTAGCCTTTCAGCTCAGTTGGTATTAGCTCTGCCTTCCTGCGCAATATGTCGAGGGTTCGATCCCCACCGAGAACAAATATTTTTGTGGTGAACGCAGATGTTTGTTCTCAGTCTGGGTGTTATATTGTATTCTAACAAAAAATTGTATTTAAGTTTTATCAGATATTTGGGGCTAGATAGTGTTGTGTGGGTTGTCCACAATATTTATTATTTATTCCTTTATAACTTATTAGCTCGATGAATTCAATAATGTTCGAATTAGTAGTTCTAGTAGTAGTAGAGGTCTTTGTGTTGGACGCAGGGCATTGCATCGTAGTGCACGTTCCTGACTAGATGACCTACGAGGTCCTAGATGACCTACGACGACCTGACCTGACTAGATGACCTACGACGCCAGCCTGCCGATGGTTACCACTTAACATCAGGTGGGCCACATAGTTGATCCATCAGCTAGTTGTAAAAAATATTGAGTTATTGAGTATTTGAACAAATTGATTCAAGTGTTTTGTTTGTTGTTTGTGTATTGCATAGGTTTGCTTGCATGTCTTAGTAGGAGTTATGTACTATGTAAGTGATTACCCATTTCCTGTAGTATTCGGTAGTATTGTGTTCGTTATGCGATTGATTCACAACACACCGACCGGTTTCGACCATCACCAATCTCGTAACATTATAAGTAAACTAGGCGTGACTCCCGGTGTTGCCCGGGTATTCTAGAATGATAAGAATATTCAAGAACGTTTAAGAGGATTCTAATCTTATCAAAATTGGCATTTTTAGAAAAGCCCTTACGTGGATAGAAAAGGATAGATATAGAAAAGTTCTTACGTGTTAGAAAAGGATAGACATAGATTTTTTGCAATATTTTGCATTGATGCTGTTCCTATAGTCGTATAGCGTGATGTTATATAGCCTTCCTCGATAAATGGACTATCTAACAAAAATATTATTTCAATTGGACCAGTAGTTCCCGAGATTAGCGCGTTCAACCAAACTCTTCAGCTTTATAATATTAGTAAAGATTTTATCATTATTCTCAACCTTATTGCACCAACATAGATACTACTATCGTAAAGCAAGTTGGGGAAAATATAAATCACATGTGAAAGTAAGTTATGTATGTTTGTAGGTAAGCTTACAAAATATAGCTCAGTACCCCAAGTCCCAGTGCATTTACAACATTTCGTTACCAAATGTTGTTTTCGTTTCGCCTATTTGTCTCTTGTCTATTGTATTTAGAAAAGATGAGACAACAACTCTAACTACGTAAAGTATTTTTGCTGTCTCATATTTTCTTCATACAATAGAGAGAGACAAATAGGCGAAAGGAAAACAACATTTGGTAACGAAATGTGGTTTGCAAAACTCCGACTTCGGGCACTGTTTAATGCTTATTTATTCGGTGGATAACCAGTTTTTGATTTCCACTCTGCTTTCACTGGCTTACCAGCTTTGCAAGTTCACAGGGTGACCTACTTGGTCCCTCTGAACATCTTGGTCTGTCCTTGCTCAAAGTTTCTACAATCAAGTTATCAGAGAAAGTTTTTCAGGCATTTCAAATTTATTGTGTTTTAGCCGAAAAAAATTCGCGTGGGTTAAATATTTTTCATAGGCATTATTTTTTAATTTGATCGAAAGGATCACTTTGAATTTGAGTAAAGGTGTATTCTGTTGCATTGAGTCTAAAAAAAATCTAGGTCATAGATATTTTCCTTGGACTAAATTAATTTGACAGAACTAAAAATCTCATAAAACTCTCGACGGCCCTATTTTTAAAAGCTATCATATTAAGATAGTTTAGGATATACTCGTAGCAAAAACAGAATTGACACCATAAATAGGTATAATCATAGGTTGACATCATATTATTTTAATTTAGTGACATCACTTGGAATGTTATTTTATTTTTGTGATAATAACGTGTTTTTAAAATAATAGTGGAATATCGCGCTATGTACATAATCGTCGGCTTATGGTACCAGAACTTTTCTAAGATTAGTAATTATCGTGTTATTATTATTTTTTCTCTATAAAACTCCTTATAAGTACCTACCTACTTAAGGTTTTCTTCCTACCTTCCTAGACATTTTTTTTTTCAATCCAACATAATACCTATGTTTTTATGCTGATTTATATTTTATGAAAGTAAATTACTACCTTTCTCTTTTCCGGAACCCATAGTTAAAGCAATAAAACTGAATAATTACGATATAACTTAGTCTAATGTACAAAAATCATTTTTTATATCTCGTGTTAAAACTGCAACAATAAAACTTGTGTTTACGAGAATGCGGTATAGTTTTGTTAATTTTTACACTTTCAATTAAAATAGGTCTTTGGATGAAGGCCTGCGCTCACCTAGGTCGCTGAAGATGGCAATCAGTGAAACGTTGTCAAAATTGACAGCGATATTTGACAGAGTTTCATTGATCGCCATTGCCAGCGACCAAGGTGTGCGCAGTCCTTAATGGAGCAGGGTCTGTTAACGCCCGTCCCTTTTTACCACAACACTAAGGCGACAGAGGGGAAGGTGAGAGGAAGGAGGGGCGACCCCGCGCGCCCGCCGCCCGCGCAGCTGTCAACGACTCACGACACCACGCTCGCACGGAAAGCAACGCAAGATCCTAATTTTATTTTCTATACCAAAATCTAAACCTGTACTAAATTGTAATTAAAAGTAATGCAAAGACATTATTCGTTTTGTTTCTAACAAAAAGTGGCGACCGTGACAGGTCTTGCGCTAAAGCAAAAGGAATCCAAGGATTGATTTCTAACCGGCCGCGTGCCGTGTCGACGTGTTCAAATCAAACTTTGGACCCCGAAAATTGGATTGGAACTTGTTGGAGCCAAGGAGGAGAAAGGATTGCTACTTGCTTGTGGAGCCACCAGCTAATGTGACCAAGGTCTATTCCAAAAAGAAGTAAGCCCATTCCTCACTCTTACCGTTCCTAACCCCAAATTTTCCCCAATTCAATCGCTTCATATTTGTGTAATAGCGGCTGCCTTGTTATTCAAGCGTTAGGTATATATCTGGTGTAAGTTCATATAAGCTAAATAGCGATTACCTAAGCTATTTATATACCTGCGGCACGCTTAAAGCGTTAACTTTTACTGGGAAAAGTTACGTTCCATGTTTGAATATTTGTAAGGCATCTTGTTCAGTGTTTGTGCACAAATCTATCCTGCTATTTCCCCTAATAATTGTAGGCACTACGTCATTTCAAGCTATCACAAATTCACTCTAGCTCAGCTTTAGCTATTGCAAATTCTAGCACCGTTTATGCCTGTCGTAGGCACATAGAGATAAACCCTAGTGATTCAAAGGTTTTGCCGACTCATTCCAGCTCCTGCGAGCGCGCCTTGCTAAGCGTAGTGGATTAATACCGCTGCGCCCGCGCTTGCTTTGTTGTGTGCTCGGTGGCAACAAGCTTCTCTGCCCTGAGTGTCGGGTAACATAAGCGGCGACTGGATCTGGAGCTACTGATCTCCATTATACAGGTTTGAGTACACATTTATTTACTTCACTGTTAGTCTGCCCAAGTGTTTACTTAGTGACTGCTTGACAAAATGAGTGTGACCGATTTAAAGGCTGCGGCCCCAAGTCAGGATAAACTTGATCTGAACAATTTAGTTAAACAGAGAGGCTTTATCAAGGGACGTTTAACCAAGTTTTCAGAGTATGTTAACAATGTACAAAGTTTAAAGGAAATATCTTCTGTGAGATACAAAGAGTTAGAATTAAAATTAAATAAGTGTCAAATATTATTAAATGATTATGATGCACTGCAAGATAAAATAGATTTATTGCATTCTGACTCTAGTGAACAGATTAAAGAACGGGATGTGATAGAAAATCAGTTTTTGGCTTTATTTTCTATTTGTCAAGAACTTTTGGATAATCGCCCGGATAAAAGACAGGATGGAAATCCTGTGGAGGATTTTAGCAGTTGCCATTCCCAATCAGTAAAAAACTCTATTAAATTGCCTACCATTCAATTACCTACATTTGATGGCAACTACTTACTCTGGTTAGAGTTCAAGGACACTTTTGAATCAATAATACATAACAATGAAAGCATTCCGGCTATCAATAAGTTTCATTATTTGAGGTCCTCGCTTGAAGGAAGTGCATCTGTGGTAATAAAATCCATAGAATTTAGTGCGACAAATTATAAAATAGCATGGGATCTTTTATGTGAGAGATTTGATAATAAAAACATACTTATTAACAATCATTTGAAAGCCTTATTTAGCATTGAATCTTTGCGCTCAGAATCCTTCAAGGCACTGAGATTTATTGTTGATCATGTTTCTAAACATCTGCGAGCACTTGATACTCTTGGCCAGCCTACTGATAAGTGGGATGCTCTTATAATATTCATGGTCTCTGCAAAGTTAGATATTAGCACGAGTAGAAAGTGGGAAGAACACAAATGCAACCTAACGGCTTTACCATTGTTAAGTGAGTTTCATTCATTTCTGCGTAGTCGGGCTGACATACTTGAAACTGCCTATAGTAATAGTAATAGATATGATAAATCAGCTGATAATAAACCTAAGCCTACTGCTCAATCTAAGAGCTTTGTAATGTCTTATGAGAAGAAAGAAAAAAATCCTTGTATTTTGTGCAAGGAGGGGCACCAACTGCATGAGTGTCCTAAGTTTAAAGTTAAGGATGTGGATGACCGCATTAGTGAAGCTACTAAATTAAAACTGTGTAAAAATTGCCTGCGCAGTGGTCATACATCATTTCAATGCAAACTTAAAGGTTTGTGTCTTACATGCAAAAAGAAACATAATACACTTCTCCATAAAACTAGCCCACCTGATGAAGATCAGCCTTCAACTTCGTCTTCGCTGCCCGTTGCTATGACATCATCATCATCATCGGGCCAAGTGCTGTTGTGTACGGCGTTAGTAAACATTGTGGTAAATAATAAAACTTACCTTGCTCGTGCACTGTTAGATACAGGAAGCCAGTCCTCATTCATCACTGAAAGGTTGAAAGAAAAGATAGGGTTGTCAAATGACTGCTCCCATGCTGTGAAGGTTTATGGAATCAATGATGTGGCATGTAATGTTTCGCAAAGGTGTAATTTACAAATAAAGTCAAGAGTGATGTCATTTGCTATTAATGTAAAATGCTTAGTAGTACCACGCATCACAGGTATTTTACCTAACTCAGCTGTTAATACTGAGTATCTAAAATTACCTAATAATATTGAACTTGCTGACCCCAAATATTTCTCCCCTTCTGAGGTAGACATCCTGTTAGGAGCAGATGTATTTTGGGATATAGTTGGAACTAATTTAATAAGACTCGGTCCCAACAAACCGGTTCTTCAAGAGTCTAAGCTTGGATGGCTTGTAGGTGGTCCCTTAGTAATAAGTCAGTCAATCCCAGAGGTTTATTGTAACTTCACTCAAGAAATTAAAGATTCCTTAGAAAAATTTTGGAATATTGATGACTTACCACATACAAAAACATACTCCATTGAAGAGCAGCTCTGTGAAAATCATTTCATGGAAAATGTTTCACGCCTGTCAACTGGCAGATTTTCAGTTCAAATGCCGTTGAAAGAAGCACCTGAGGAAGCACTCGGTGACTCTTATTTTATTGCAAAAAAATGTCTAGAGAGCCTTGAAAATAAATTTATCAAGTTTCCTGCTTTAAAAAAAAGTTATAAAGAATTTATTAATGAATATGCACAACTAGGGCACCTTACTAAAATTAAAAAACCAGACTTTGGGTATTACATGCCACATCATGCAGTAATCCGTGAAAAAAGTGAAACCACTAAGCTAAGGGTGGTGTTTAATGCTTCGGCGAAGACCCACTCGGGGAAATCACTAAATGATATCCAACTGGTAGGCCCAGTAGTGCAGAGTGACTTAATTTCGATATTGTTGCGCTTTCGCTCGCATAAATATATTTTACTTGGGGATATAGAGAAGATGTTTCGCCAGATGCAGATTTCGCCAAGCCAGCGCCATCTACAGCTTATTCTGTGGCGTGACGAAAAACATCAACCTGTCGATGTTCTGCAACTTAATACAATTACCTATGGCACGGCTTCAGCGCCGTTTCTAAGTTCTCGATGTCTCTTACAGCTAGCCAATGAATGTGAAGATAAAGCAATAGCGCGCATTATTCAAAGCGACTTTTACGCTGATGATTTAAATACGGGATCAGATACCGTAAGTGGTTTAAAATACATTTATAAAAATGTTGTGGATGTTCTCAACTCTGCATGTCTGCCGCTTAGAAAATTTCGGACTAACTGTCCTCAATTATTAGATGAAGAAGTCGATTCGTCAAAGTCAATGGATTTTTATAAAGAATCCTCTGTCTTGGGTCTGAACTGGTCACCCAAAAAAGACTCTTTACAGTTTTCCACGGATTTGGAGCCGTCGGCCCAAATTACAAAGAGGTCTGTGATTTCTACCACGTCTAAGGTTTTCGACCCATTAGGGCTGCTATGTCCTTGCATAATAGTAGCGAAAATGCTATTACAAGAGTTGTGGTCGTCTAAACTTGACTGGGATGATCCGGTTCCCTTGGAGTTCTGCAAAAACTGGTCAAATCTATTGAAGGAATTTTCAAGTTTGTCTCTTATTCAGATACCCCGTCGAGCACTGTGTGAAGACCCAAAAGACATCGAACTCCACTGTTTTGTGGACGCCTCCCAACAAGCCTACGGCGCTTGCGTGTATTTGCGTTCTGAAAATCAGGATAAAAGTATTACTGTGAGGTTACTGTGCGCTAAAGCACGTGTTGCGCCCTTGAACCCAACTACTATACCCCGGTTGGAGTTATGTGGCGCTCTTCTAGGCGCTCGCCTATGCTCAAAAGTTTTAAAGTCACTGAGATGTGAAATTAGTAAAAAAGTCCTATGGACTGATTCAACAGTTGTGTTAGGATGGGTGAAGACTCCACCAAAAGATTTAAAAGTGTTTGTGTGTAATCGTGTGAATGAAATAAATGAACTTACCAGTGGGTTTTCATTTCAGCATGTTCCTACTGATCAAAACCCCGCCGATATGGCATCTCGAGGTGTAAGTCCTAAGCAGCTTCAGTCTTCTCTTCTTTGGTGGGAAGGGCCTTCGTTCCTCGCGATTGATCCACCTGGTTGGCCTAAACAAACTCACACACCTGCTTCTACTATCCTACCTGAAGTTAAAAACACAACCAATTGCAACGTTTCTTCTACAAATAGTCACAAGATCTTCGATCAGTATTCTAACCTAAATAAATTAAAAAGAGTTTATGGCTATGTGTTACGCTTTGTATCTAACTGCAAAAATAAAAACTCCAAGGTCACTGGACCTTTAGAAGCTGATGAATTAAATAAATCTTTGTTAGTTTTAGTCAAACGAAGCCAGTTAGATAGTTTCAGTGAAGAGATTCAACTGCTTGTAAACAAGAAAGCTCTCAATCGTAAATCTAAATTGATGTCATTAAACTGTTTTATAGATTCTGAGGGGTTGTTGAGAACGGGTGGTCGTATTCAAAACTCTGATTTCGAATACGATAAAAAACACCCCATGATTTTAGATGCAAAGCATCAATTTTCTAAGTTAGTATTTAAATATGAACATGAACGTTTGTTTCATGCTGGTCCACAGCACCTTTTAGCCTCTGTAAGAGAGAAATTCTGGCCTATAGGTGGTAGGCATTTAGCCCGCCGCACGCCCAAGCAGTGCATGATATGTGTTCGACTACGCGGACATACTTTGCAGCCTTTAATGGGCAACTTACCTGCCGAAAGGAGCTACTCATCGTTCCCTTTCTACTCGTGTGGTGTGGACTTTGCCGGCCCCTTTATGATTTCTAGCCGAAAGGGAAAGGGCAACAGAATTTCGAAATGTTATTTGTGTTTATTTATATGTCTCGCGTCTAAAGCAATTCACTTAGAATTAGTTAGCGATTTGAGTACGGAAGCATTCATTTTGTCACTGCGAAGATTTGTATCTAGGAGAGGCAAGCCTAATACCATTTTTTGTGATAATGGGTCTAATTTTAAGGGCGCTAACAATGAAATAAGTAGGATACTCAAATCAAGTCGCGAATCTGTTTTAAACTTCTCCTCTAATGAAGGAATTAAATTTGTATTTAGCCCCGCATATTCACCTCACTTTGGAGGTATTTGGGAAGCTGGCGTAAAGTCGGCTAAACATCATTTACGGCGTGTAGCTGGTAATGCTTCCCTAACGTTTGAAGAACTGGCCACGTTGTTAAATTGAAGCTATATTGAATTCTCGTCCGCTAACCCCATTATCATCCGACCATAATGATCCCGCTCCTTTGACTCCAGGGCACTTTCTGATTGGCCGACCTCTCACTGCAGTGCCCTCGCTACCGATTACAGCAAAGCGCCCCAACAGATACCAGCTCATCGAGCAACTAAGGCAACACTTCTGGGAGAGATGGCGCCAAGAGTTTATAGCGGAGCTTCAGCAGAGAACAAAATGGAAAACAAGGCAGAGAGAGCTTCAGGTTGGAGACTTAGTAATCCTTAAAGAAGAAAATCTTCCTCCACTACAATGGCGACTGGCTCGCATCAGTAAATTATACCCAGGAACAGACGGTATAAGCCGAGTTGCCGATATTATAACTACAAAGGGAGAAATAAGAAGAGGAATACATAAATTCTGCGTATTGGATACCGCTGATTCTTGAAAGCATCCTGATTGCTTTCAACGCCCCGGAGGATGTTAACGCCCGTCCCTTTTTACCACAACACTAAGGCGACAGAGGGGAAGGTGAGAGGAAGGAGGGGCGACCCCGCGCGCCCGCCGCCCGCGCAGCTGTCAACGACTCACGACACCACGCTCGCACGGAAAGCAACGCAAGATCCTAATTTTATTTTCTATACCAAAATCTAAACCTGTACTAAATTGTAATTAAAAGTAATGCAAAGACATTATTCGTTTTGTTTCTAACAGGGTCGTCTCTAGAAGTAATGTGACACCAACATCATTACCATCCTCTCAGCATAGTCGGTATCATCCACATATAAGACAGAAAGGGAAAGACCAAGGATAAGCTACATGAGCCAAATAAAAGCGAAGATCGCTGTCATGTCGTATAAGGAGGTCAAGGAGGTCGCCCTCAAAATAAATACCTAGAGAAAAATGCATATATACGCCGAAAAGAGCATTGCTCTTAAATAAGAAGAGAAGACTGGATAACATAAATAGATGCTGGCTAAGCCGCCTTGGTTCCCTCACGATGTTTCCCTTCACCATTTGAGAGCACATTATCCAAAACTAAAATACAAAATCCATTCACAACCATATTTTAATCCATGATCTTAGGTACGTAAGACGGCGGCGGAGGATTAAATACAAAACTGTAACCGATAGTCTAGATCTTCAGGAAAACCACCAGTTACAAAAATGTAGTTTTATTCATACACCACATACACTAGCTAGGTAGATATCAATAGTTACACTAGGTAGGTAGTTTACAATATATAGCCGCGAGGTAGGTGCATGAACACAGTGCAAATGACGTTCCTGTCGATACGTTCGTTACGCAGTGCGCGAGACGAAACGGTCGTAAGGATGCGTCAGAGGGTTGAGGGGCGAGGGGAGCATCTGAGAGAGCGGGCCACCTTTCCAGTACTGGATACGGTGGAGCGCAGGCGCAGACTCAGACTGCACTGGACTGAATTGCTACGGCCGCGGTCGGCCTTATATAGGCGAGCTACTACGCAGGTCTTCTCTCTCTCGCTCCGGCGAAGCCGGAGTGGAGGGGACGCAGTCCCAGGCTTGCGCCTTTTACTGCGGTGCTCATACCGCTCTCGGTGACAACCGAGAGGTCATGGGGGCGGCTCTTCCGAGCCGGTGGTGGTGCCTCAGTGGTCCGGGGCCTGTTGCCGACCGAGTCCACCCTGTGCAGGGAGGGTCGGATGGCGGTCCGCCTGGTCCTCTTCGAGGCTGCTGCTCTCTTCCTCTTGCTCTTCCGACTCCTGGTCGCTGTCCACGACCAGCTCTCGGGGGTAGGCCTTGCTGCCAGGTACTCGCTCGTAGGCTGGGGCCAGTTCACGCAGATGCTGGAACGTGGCGTCTCCTGTTCGGGCGAACATCTGCTTGGCAAGGCGGCCGATGGTGGTGTCGAGGCTGTCGACGCGGAGGTCCCGCTGGATGGTGGCGTTGCGTACGTACCGCCCCGCGCCTGTGATGGTTCGGAGGCATTGGCTCTGTTGGCTGCGCAGCTTCTCTCTGTGGCGTTCTGCCAACAGAGCGAACCATGCGGGGGCTGCGTACGTGAGGCGCGGGCGGATGTACGTGTTGTACAGGCCTAGCTTCATGCGCAGCGGGAGTCTGGACTGGAGTACTGGCTTCAGGATGGCTCTGGCGGCGATGGTGCTCCCTCTGACCTTTTTGACGTGCTGCTCCATAGTCAGCCTCCGGTCGATGGTCACCCCGAGGTATTTGGCCGAGCTGGCCCAGGAGATGTCCTGCTGCTGCAGGACGAGCTTCGGCGGAAGTCCGTACCTCCTCGTGATGGGGACTGCCTGTGTTTTGCCCACATTGACCGACAGTCGCCATTTGGACAGCCACGAGGGGAGCTCGTCGAGGACCCTCTGCATCTTCAGCGCAGCGTGGTGGAGCCGGATGGAGGTGGTGATGTACGCCGCGTCATCAGCGTACAGGGCCAGGAGTGCTTGTTCGGGAGCGGGGATATCGTCCGTGTACTTGGAGTAACACGCCGGCGATAGGCAGCTGCCTTGCGGTACTCCAGCCAGTATGGGACGTGTGGTAGACTCGGCGCTCTCGACAGAGACCTTGAAGCTCCTGCCCTGGAGGAATGAGGCGATGACCTTCACCACCTGCCTTGGTGTCGGTGATGTCGCGAGCTTGAAAATCAGCCCGTCATGCCAGACCCGGTCGAAGGCCTTCTCCATGTCCAGGAATACTGCAACGGCGTGCTCCTTCTTGTTGTGGGCGACAGTGAGGTGGTGCAGTACCCTGGTGAGCTGGAGAGTGGTGCTGTGCTCCGACCGGAATCCATACTGCTCTGGACGGGGCGTGATGTGGGGCGTCAGATGGTGCAGGAGGAGCCTCTCGAACAGCTTCGAGACGCAGGACAGCAGGGTGATGGGGCGGTAGCTCTCCGGAAGCAGGATGTTCTTCCCCTGCTTGGGGATCATGATCACCCTGCCGGTCTTCCAGGCGGTCGGGAAGTGTCCGCTCCTGGCGATGCCATTGAAGAGACGGGTGATGGCGGCGACGGCTTTCGGCGGGAGGTGCCTCAGTACGGCGTTGGTGATCCCGTCCACTCCGGGAGCCTTCCTTGGCTTGACGCTCCGGATTGCTCGCTGGACCTGGCCCGGGGAGAAGAAGAGGGGCTCGCCGTCTTCGGTGGAGTCTGGCCTCTCGAGGTAGGTCCTGACAAAGGTCTCCACATCTTGGGTGTGTGCCGGGTCTTTGTCAGGGTTGGGCTGGAACTGCCTTTCGAGGCTCTCCGCGAAGATCTCCGCTCTGTCGGCAGCTCGGTAGCGGGGGTGGCCATCCCTGTGGGTGAGCGGTCTGATCGGTGTGGGCTGGTTCCTCAGCTCCCTGCAGATCTTGTGCAGGGAGTTCCAGTCGTCGGAGGCGTCTGCCATGCGCGTCTCCCATGCTCGCACGGTGTTCTGCTCTAGCTCGGAGCGGACCTCCTCGCATTTGGCGTTCAATTGGGACTTCACTGCTGGATCTCTGGTCCATTGCCAGGTCTTCCTGAGACGGCGTTTCTCTCCAAGGAGACTGGCAAGGCGGGCAGGAGTCTTCGGTAGCCTGTGTGGGCGAGGAGGTAGGGCGGCTTCTACGAGCGCAGCTTGTATGGTGGCCGTGATGCTCTCTGTGGCGTTGTCCACGTCCGTGGCGCAGCTTATCGGTGCGGACTGGACTGAGTTCTGGACCATCTCCATGAACTTGGTCCAGTCGATGCCAGGTCTTGAGGGCGGGGGCTTCAGTGCTGCTGGCAGTGACTCGATCACCATGAGCACTGGGAGGTGGTCCGACTGCATGTCCTCTATCAGGACTTCGACGGTGGGAGGGAAGGGGAGGCCTCTGTGGACTGCCAGGTCGATGACATCCGGCATGAATGTCGCCGCGTCAGGGTAGTGCGTGGGTGTATCCGGGCCTGCAACGTCATACCCGTGGCTTTGCGTGTGGCGATGGAGATCTTTGCCGTGTTGGTTGGTGGTGTATGAGTTCCAGGTCCGGTGCTTCGCGTTCCAGTCGCCTGCCGCGACGATGGCCGGGTTTGCGCCTGAATCTGGTGGGAGGAGAGCACGGAGGTCGTCCACTGACACCTTGTTCGCTGGCGGTCGGTAGATGGAGGAGATCTGGAGGGGGCGGTTGCCTATGCAGACCTCTACTCCGAGGGCGCTCATCTGGTCCAGCTGGAGTACTGGCAAGGGTTGGTGGACGATTGTGCGCCTCACCAGTACCATTAGTCCGCGGATGGCCCTTCCGTCGGCGCTGCACTCGTCGAGCCTGTAGTCATGGTAGCCCGGGAATCTGGCTTTCTCTCCGGGCTTGAGGTGGGTTTCACTGAGGAGCGCGATGTCAATGTTTTGCTCCTTCAGGAGCGATTTGAGGAGCAGGCGTTTGCCCTTGCCCTTGGACAGTAACCCCCGCGCGTTCCAGAAGAGGACCCTTACTTCCCCACGTGGAAGAGTTTCCCGATCCCGCTGAGCACGATCGGAATCGGGTCCCCTCCCGTCCGGAGGGTCTGCAGGACCTCCTGCAGGATCTCCAGCGCCGTGTCCAGGAGCTCGAGCCGGGCGCTGTCGTATCCGTGCTGGATCTGGTGGGGTGCTTGGGTTTTCTGGGGCGGGGGCGGGGCCTTCCGCTTGGGCTTGTGCGTCGGTGGGGCAGTCGCTGTCACTGATTGTCCGGCGAGAGGTGCAGGGGTCCGCGAGGGGGCCGCTGCTGGCGGGGCGTTCCGAGGGGGCTGCGGCGGGGGTGGGGCGTCAGTGTCAGTCCCGGTTTCGGCCCCTACCGGTCTTGGTTGCCTGGTCTTCCTCTTCCTCTTGGGCCTCAGTCTGACGGTCCGCTCCGTCGGGGCGTTTGCCGGGGCCATTAGGGACTGGCCTGCCGGTTCCAGTAGCGGGGGGGCTTGTGGTTGTGCTGGGGCGGGCTGGGCGGTGGGCCTTGAGTCCGACCTTGGTCTTCCTCCTCGCCGTACGGTGGGAGTGGTGGTGGTGGTGGCGACGGTGCCCGCGCGTTTGTTGCGCGCCTCCCGCTTGAATGCCGGGCAGTTCTTGTTGTTAGCGGTGTGTGCGCCGTCGCAGTTGACGCACGTGGGGGCCATGTCGCGGGGTCTCGGGCACTCACCCGCGTAGTGGGGGCCACCGCATCGCACGCAGGCCAGGGGGCGGTGGCAGTTGTGGCTGCTATGGCGGAATGCTTGGCAACGGTGGCACTGGGCGGGGCCAGCCTTGCCCTTCCAGCTCTCGATGACCACACCGGGCATGCAGAGCAGCTCTGTCACATTGTAGATGTCCGGTGTGGTGGGGGTGCGCTTGAGGATCGCAAAGAAGATGCACCCTGGTCTTCCTTTAGAGGGGCGGATGGCCCTCAGGGCTTCAGGTTCGTAGCCGAGCTCCCTCAGCTCGGCCTCTATGTCTTCCGGCGGGGTATCTGCGGGCAGCCCTCGGATGGCCACCTTGACGCTCCGTTCTTCGGGGAGGGAGTAAGAGAACCAGACTACCTTCTCGGTCCTCTCCAATACCGAGAGGTAGTCTTGGACAACGCGGTATTCATCCCCGGTCTCTGGCGAGAATCGGACGCCCTTGCCAAACGGGCGGGCGTTGGGGGCGTGGCCTAGGCGGTCCTTTAGCGCTTTAAAGTGAGCCGCCCAGTTCGGCATCACTTCGACAACAAGCGGCGGGTATTTAGTCTTGGGGGCACTCGCGGAGGCAGCGGGTGCACCTGCTGGCGGGGTTGGCGGCGGGGGCGCCGATGGTAGGGGCGTCGGTGGCGTCGGGCGCGCCGACGACGTCGGGGGCGTCGGTTGCGGCGGGCGCATCGACGAGGTCGAGGGCATTGGTTGCGGCGGGCGCAGTTGCGGCGGGCGCGCCGACGACGTCGATGGCGCCGGTGGCGGCTGGGCGGCTTTCGCGGCCGACGCGTAGGTGGGTACCTTTTTTTGGGTGCGCTGCTCCTTGGGTACCTGGGCGGGCGGCGGCGCCACAGCGGGCGGCAGTGGCTGGGCGGGTGGAGGCGGCAGGGCGGGCGGCGTCCTCGCGGCGGCGATCATGGCGGGCGGGGGCCTAGCGCGCATGCGCTTCGTGGCCTCTTCGTCCGTTGTTGTTTCGTCGGCGTCGCGCTTCCTGCGCGCGCTCGACGACGGCGGGGCGACGTAGATGGCCATCGTCCGGTGCTCGTCGACGATGGCCATCTCTTCTGGCGTCGGGGTCGTAGGCTGCGACAGCTGACGCTCATCCTCCTCCAGCGCTGTCCGCAGTACCCCCAAGTACTTGGGCGGCAGGCACCGGGTCTCGATGAGACGCTGTAGGATTATGTAGCTCCTGTCTATTTCCGACTTCGGAGACAGGGGCTTGGTAGGCGGCAGCGGGGTGCGGGGTGGGGGGGGGTTCATGGAACCCGAAGGGCCGGGCTGCGGGGCAGCGGGGGTGGCGGGGGTGCATACCTTCTTTTTTAGCTGTTTCTTTCTGTAGAAACTTTCGATAAGCTTTTCCGCCATCGCTGGTACAGTCTTTTCTCTGCCGGAGCTCGATGCACGGCTCGACGGCAGAGAGGAGTCCGAGGACTCAGAGGCGCTCGAGTCCTTTCGGGAGACCCGACCTTCATGGACGGGCCTCTCGGAGGGTACACTTTTGTCCGACATTTCACAAGAAAAGTCAGTCACAAAGAAATCACACTCACATAGGACACTATTAGCGTTCACTATTTCACAGACATTCACGGAACACAAACACAAACACAAGACGAACACTTGTGATGCCTCACGCGCGACCAAGGGACAGCGGGACGTTTCGCCAGTCGACCGTGATGTCTCGCCCGGGGCTTTCCGCTGGTGGAAGACCGGGTCCAACGGTTCACGGCGAGGGTTACTGTCCCTGCTGTCCGGAGTTCGGGGGGCTGGCGATCACCACTATACAAATAACATGTACGGCCGAGCTCGGCAGTCGTTTTCAATAAAACGCTGCCGAGATCGTAGGGTAGGCGGGTCCGTGCGCGCGCGACTGTTCACTGGGGCGTACGAGCCACTCCCACGTATAGGCGAGCGGCGAGCCTCGTATCGCTGTGTGCGTGAGCCGGTCACAGGCGCGGGGCGTGTGTGAGTCAGCGCGCTTGTAGTCGCGCGCTGTGGTGCTACAATCTCCCCCTCTGGATGCGAAGTCGCCCCGACGAGCAGACAGACAGGTTGGTTGCTCCGGGCGGTGTTCCTCTGAGGTCGACCACGTCCACGAGTGGGCAGTGAAGTTACCGCAGGAACAGGCATCGGTTTGGCCGGACGTCCACGTTTCTTCAGCGGACGTACGGGTGGAGGAAACTGGCTTGCGCTGCCTTGGAAAGGGCTCAAGGCAGACGCATGGTACATACCAAATTCCGTTGTGCAGGGGTAATGAGTCTCCTGGCGTACTCCACAGGATGCTCATTTTCTCTCTCCCCCTGCACTAAAACAGCTTCGAGGGCATAGTTGCTTGCGTCAGTTTTATTATTATGTAGGCTGTCCTCTCATCGATCTTGTCGTTGGGGTGAAACAGCCTATTTCTGGGCCTTAACGTTGAGTGCCAGTTTGTAAATAGATAGTTGCGGGGATACTGTGCCACTGAAGTTCCCGTCGATACGTTCGTTACGCAGTGCGCGAGACGAAACGGTCGTGAGGATACAACAGAGGGGTGAGAGACGGGGGGGGGCGTCTGAGAGAGCGGACCACCTTTCCAGTACTGGATACGATGGGCGCAGGCGCAAACTCAGACTTACTCCGGCCGTGGTCTTAGGTAGTGCTGGTTCTCCAAACTTCAAACTTCCAGATGCTTGTAGACCTCCAGCAGCACCAACTTGGGGCAAGGTTGACTCCAGCACTATTCCTTGAAAATCTGCCCAGGTGGATACGTGATCTTTACTCCTTTCCACCAGATAGCAGCCTCCTCTTCTTTTTGTCACTTCTTCAAATTGTTCTGATCTGATAAGTTCAGTTACTCGGCTTTCTGTTTCATCCGTCTTGTTGTTGGGGTGAAGTCCAGGCCTTAAAGTTGGGCGCCAATTTGTAACTAGATAGGTAGATGCGGGGATACTGTGCAACTGAAGTTCCTGTCGATACGTTCGTTACGCAGTGCGCGAGACGAAACGGTCGTAAGGATGCGTCAGAGGGGTGAGGGACGAGGGGAGCATCTGAGAGAGCGGGCCACCTTTCCAGTACTGGATACGGTGGAGCGCAGGCGCAGACTCAGACTGCACTGGACTGAATTGCTTTTTTTTTTTTTTTTTTTTTTCGAATGGACAAAATGCTGGTGATCGTCTGACGATTCTTACAGCGCTACCGGACAATGGTGAGCGCAGAGGGCGCTCAACCGGTAAAATTAGGTTGGGGCAACAAACTCAAGGGCACCGCTATGGTACGACCTCGGCTTGGGCTGTTGCCAGGGGGGGGGTTTGAATCTAGTTTAGGCCCGTAGAGGGCGGGCACTAAGGGACGTCTTCGACCCCGCCGGCGGGGTCGGTGAATCTGTGCAGTGTTTCTGTCCGAGCTGGATGACTCGATCGCCTCCGCGTTGGCGGCGGTGATATCGTCATCGGGATCACCGAGGATATGCCTCGGTCTACGGAGGGATTGGTCGACGGGTGGTTCGCTTGGATAATCGGGGATGGTAGAGACAAGGGGGTTCGGATGGTGGGGGGCTGAATCGTAGTAGCGTCGAGAGGCGCGCTTTATGAATTCAGTAATTGACTCGAGGCCTATGTCGCGATGGAGATCGATGGTGCGCACATACCAAGGCGCACCTGTGGCTCTGCGCAAGAATTTGTTTTGAACAATCTGAAAGGCCTTAAGGGTCTGAGGGCGGTGGGCGAATACTACTGAGGAGTAAGTCAGGACGGGGCGGATACAAGTTTTGTAAAGTGTCACCTTATTTCTAAGGGACATTTTACTCTTTGCGCAGATAAGGCTATGGAGTCTACCAAGCATGAACTTGGCGCGGTTACTGACTATTCTGGTATGTTGGCAGAAGCTCAGGCGACGATCAAGATGCACTCCGAGATAGCGAGCTGAACTAGCCCAGGGGATGGGTTTGTCGAAGAGAATTATGGGGCGGGGCTTGGGGAACCCATTCGAAAAGAGCACTGCTGTACTCTTGGAAGGGTTAACCTCAATGCGCCACTTCCGGAACCAAGTGCTTAGGGCGTTGAGCGCGGCTTGCAACCTTATAACTGAATTGCTACGGCCGCGGTCGGCCTTATATAGGCGAGCGGCGAGCCTCGTATCGCTGTGTGCGTGAGCCGGTCACAGGCGCGGGGCGTGTGTGAGTCAGCGCGCTTGTAGTCGCGCGCTGTGGTGCTACAAAACTAATTTTATTGAAGAATTTTTCTATATAAAGTGTGTAATTCGTCTGCACACATTAGACCTTAAAGGTGTTAAAACTGTATTTTCTGAACAGGAATCAAGAATTGGTAGAGCTGATGTCCTCAGCAGTCCGTGACTTGGCCGAGGCAGAGTTCCTCGGAGAGAGAGATGAGCAGAACAACCCTCTGCCTTCAAGACCTCTGCCGGAGGAGCAGAGACTGGCTGCTACAGGTAATATTTTAATTGGGGCATTGATTACATGTCCGGTATAGCGACCAATTTTACCTATATAATATTCAACTTTTATGTAGGTATAAACTTCACTGATTTATGTGTTACTTTAAATTTATTACATATAGTTAAAATTGTACTGCCTCAAAGATTTTTATAATGTCCCAAAAGTTAAGAGCCGAGCGGGATTTGAACCCGCGACGTTCCCCTCGCTCGGCTCTTAACTTTTGGGACATTATAAAAATCTTTGTGATTTCCTTAAGTGTAGTAAACACTATAAAATTAATAAAAAATTGTACTGCCTGTTTCCCAAAATAAAACCATCAGGTGCCGTAAACTTGTCTGACTACTTTATTGCATAAAAAATAATGTCCAGCCTATATCAGATGTTAAACCCTACAGAACTAAGGATTTTTACATTATCTCTATGAATTAATCGACGGGAAAGATGAAGATCCGATGGCGCAGTTGGTTAGCACATCCCCGTATCAGGGTATCGTATCAAGGTTGCCTAGTAGAGATCGCTGTTAGCGATAAGGCCGCCTATTGTATTACTATGACTGTTAAAAACTGTATCCTACTTACCTAGTGTGTAATCAATAAAGAGTTATCTATCTAGAGTAGGTATGATCCCACTCGGCTCATTACTTTCGGGATAATATAAAATCTTTATAACCTTAAAATTGTATTCTCTAAAAATATATTCTTATTAGTGTAATCTTTAAATTGGTTTTAAGCCAGACCTCGTGTGGCTTAAAACTAAGTACTGTGGTTTATTTAAAGATTACAATATTGAGAATATAATTTTTATGTTTTTATTACTCTGTGGAAGAATTAATTAATAAAATACCTAAGCAACCGCGAGATTCGCTCGGACAGTTTGTTCGTTTTATTTTAAAACTAGCAGCCCGTCCCGGCTTCGCACGGGGTAGACAATATTGTTGTACAGTGGGATACAGTTCAAGTTACCTAAAAACAAAGTTAAAAAGATGCTTACTGCAAGGACATAAGAGCTAGCAGTGTATAGTCTGATGCGTATCCTTGTGTACATCATTTTGTTCTATCGCTAATAGTTTCGGCAGCGCATTCGACGAAAGACATTTTAAGACTCATTTTTCTACACCTTCGGTTACATTGTTCAAATTTTACCAAGGATCCCTATTTTTTTTTAAAATGAAATGTAGCCTATGTCAAATTGGAAGAATGTAGCATTCTATTGGTGAAAGAATTTTTTAAATCGGCCCAGTACTTTTTGAGCCTATTCATTACAAACATACAAACAAACAAAAATAGGTACAAATCTTTCCTCTTTATAATATTAGTATAGAAGCATAGATGACGATAGCTACACTGTTGTCTCTACCTTATTGAATACTAAGAAGGTAATCTTCAGTAGTAGGTACTATTTGGTTCTAGCTAGGTATGTCCTTGGATAGTGATCCGGTCCGTTTTATTCTCAGCAAATATTCGAGGTACTATTTGCGCAAATATTGCGTACATACTAAGTTGTTTAATTTGAAGAGGCTAATGAAGGCGACATTCTTTTCAAATTCTTAAACCTGTATTTACGTAAGTCAACTCTGACCATGCCTTTACCTTTAGTTGAACCGTTATTTCGATATTTAATTTGGTAGATTGAAAGTTTTTAATTATTGCTTGCGAGTTTAATCATAAAATCAAAGTAAAAAGTGTATTTATTCAGTAGAATCGCTTTGAAACGTCTTAAAGCTAGGTGAGTCTAGGTGCCAGTTCCACGCGACCAAGCATTACTAAAAATACTAAAGGGGTAAATAGGTACTCTCAAGGCTATGGCCGTCCATTGTTTTACTAGACTGTTTATTTTTAACCGACTTCAAATAAAAAAGTAGGAGTATACATAACTTCGTCATTTATGAGCCGATTTGAAAAAAAAAATCTGAAAAATCAAAATTCAAATTGGTGCCATAGAAATTGAATCAAAATCGGTTATCGGTTATAATGTTTTCATAATTTCGTAATTGAAGAGGTGCTTTGAAAACTTCTTTTTTTATCTAAATGGTACGGATTTATTGATTCAACAACCAATATCTACTAAAAATCAGAGACAGATAATGGAAAAAGTTTGCACGCAATTCATTTATACTCATGCAACGGTCAAGGCTCGTATATTACTAATCGTACAAACAGATAGACTTAGGTACACTCGCCTCCAAAAAGGATGGTTACACTTTAAAATTGTTCACGACTAGTTGACAAAATAAATTGATAAAAACTGTACACTCAGCGAGTTAAAATTATTCAATGCCTATTCTAGATTTAGGAAATAAATTAGCAACTTATTTAATTTGTTGTTTTTATTTCATTGCAGATAGTCAAAGCTCCACCTAAATCTTCAAATAAAATTTAAAACTTTGATTTTAAGATAAACGGTTAAAAAAATATTTAAACTTGGCCTTTTATTTTTAATTGCTTTTGTATAAATGTGTTAACCTATGGGCCCACGTGTCTGCAATAGAGAAATATTACTACTATCATAGACAAAGTTCCTTTGTCTATGCTACTATTTACAAACAAGAAATATTCATCAAATTTTATCGCTGACCTTACTAAGGGAAAGAAGATACTATCCGAAGTGAAAGTTAATAGGTACTAGTACCAAGTATGCACTATGACTAGGTTAGCAGTGGGCTCAAAACCGCGATAAAGAGAAACCTTATCTAGCTTTGCATCTAAATAAGAACAACTCTTAGATAGCATGGACCCAATTGTAGATAGCATGGACCCAATTGTGCTAATTTTAAAACGAACGAAATTTTTTTTGCTATTACATTTATTTTTTTGACTGGCCTCTAGCTCAGTTGGTAGTAGCTCTGCCTTCTGCGCCGTAGGTCGTGGGTTCGATCCCCACCAAGAACAAATATTTGTGTGGTGAACATAAAATGTTTGTTCTCTGTCTGGGTGTTATATTGTATTCTAAGTATGTATTTACAAAAAAAAAATGTATTCAAGTATTATATCAGCTTCAGCTATCTAGTTCCCATATTACAAGCTATGCTTAGTTTGGGGCTGGGTAGTGTTGTGTGAATTGTCCAGAGTATTTATTTATTGTATTTAAAACTAATGGCCACCGGCGGCTTCGCGCGCCCCGTTCCCGTTCCGTTGTATAGACTCGAAAGAAAGAAAGAATGAAAGAAAATACATTTATTTGACATAAAGGCGTGCACAAATACATTAAAAAACACAGAACAAGCAGCTGAAGACAGGCAGAAAATTTAGGTACAATAATAGCTGTGCACAGCTATGCCAATGCCAATAGAAACTCTTGTAAAACAGCAAACCTGTTTTCGCTAAAGCAACACTAGAACTGGACTATGGATCAATCAAATTTGTTTAAACAGGAACTACATACGGAACTGTTTGACCACTGTTTTGAGACGTAAATAGTAACAAAAGAAACCTTCCAAACGTCTGACATCAACACACATTCCTCGCTGTTCAGTAGGCCTACCACAAGCTCTGTCTGACTCTGTCTCTGGCTCAGATTTTGTGTTTGTGTGAGTGTTGACTCAATGAACCCTACGTCGAAACATCACACACACAGTATAATACACGCTGTGGCCAGCTATATTGTCTATCCTATGATAGAACGTTTAAGACCAAGTTCGGTTTTGCGAGTCATATTCGCTCACATATGAAAACTAATTCAGGTTCACAGTAAGGTTCGCCATCGACGGCTACGTCGTGGAGGACATCATCATCATCATCATAATACACTGGTGAGCACGCACAAAGACTCAAAACCAGGGACAGAGCCAGACAGAGCTTGTGGCAGGCCTACAGTGCTCATTATAATTCACCTGTGTAGTATCGAACCGAAGACGCGATGAGAATATAAAGTGGCATAAGTAGAGTACTGGGTGACATAGGAAGGGAGACTCAAGTAATTGTTTGGTTAAAGCTTTAACCTTGCTTTTAAACAAAAGATTGGCCTCACAGATCAGCTGTGTCACGTAGGGCACGTTCCTAACGCGTGTGATCTGCGAGGCAATGCTGCTGAACCTAGGATCTGGGGATTTCGTGAGCCTTTATTTATTATTACAAACCAACTTTACAAGGTGTTTAGCGTGGATATAAACCTTTATTTATAATATTGTAATAACTCCAGAATGGGACTGCATCCTGGACCCTCTGCCGATGTGCGGCGTGCTAGGCAGCGCGCGACACGAGTGGGCCGCGCGTCACGTGCTGGCCGCGGGGGCTCTGCTCGGCAAGTCCTGCTCCGCCACCCTGAAGCTAGCGGGACACGCGCCTGCATTACACACACAGGTAATATCACATGATGGACATTACCCTCTGCCCCGGTAGGCACAACACTGATGCTAACTGGACACGCCCCTGCATTGCACACTTGGTAAACACATACTTCAAGAAAAAGTAGTTGCTGAAGCAGTAGTTGTCATCGCCATTGCCACACATGGTTAAAAATCAAATTTCTTGTAGTATAGCTTCTTGTGGAAGAGTATTTTGGGGGAAGTTCCCACTACCATCGTATCTGTTTCTACATGTGAGCAGTGATCTCACAATCGGCACATGAGTTTTAACATCTTTACCATTCAGAGTGAGGGAAGCAGTGCTATTTAGTGCAGTGTCCACCGAGAACGTACCTTATGTAGCATAGGGCATGTCGGCAGTATGTGAGCATCGTGCTTGTTTTGACCCTATTTCTGTCTTGACTGTCACACAAAGATCTCTCTGTTCTCCTGCGTTTACAAACTCACTTTTCTTTCAGGGTTATCTCTTCGGCTGTCACCTTGCGTTAGCCTGGCAGGCCTTCCTAGACCTGGAAGCCTTTACTGGCCCCGAACCGGCTCAGTTCTCTCTCGTAGGGGCGCCGCTGGCATTCACCCTGGAATCCAGACCAGAGCTCTACGAGTACATCGAAGCGGGACGGACTAGTGTACAACTAGTCAACTATCATGCTGTAAGTTAATGTTCGACATAGACATATCTATACAACGTGTATCAAAATATGTGTACTATCCTGAAGGGGGGTGAATTTCCACCCCCCGGGAAACAACTTTTGTTCAACGACTTTTCGAACTTCGATTGGTATCTCTGAAAAAAACTGCAACGAAGTTTCAACATGAACAGCTGACTTTATACAAAGTGACAACCCTTAACTCAGCTACAGAGGTAGTAGGTAGTAGTAGTACACTTACAGAGGTAGTAGGTCAAGGGGTCAAGGTGTTACAAGGATAGGGTTGTCAATTTATTTAGGCATTATGAAATTAAATATTTTTGTATGGGAAACTGAAAATAGGAATTTTTAATTATCTCCCCCCCACAACTGATCATTATTGTGGTCTGAAACCCCCCACCTTCGCATAGTACACATATTTAGATACACCTTGTATATGTTCGGATAATCTTGAAGTAGAACTCTTTGTAAAGAGCTCATTCGGGGAAGTACTACCACCATGCCTATTTCAGCCGTGAAGCAGCATTGCTGTTTTTCGGTTTGAAGGGTGAGGGTGCCGTTGAAATTACTGGCACGTGAGGCTGAACATCTGTATGCCTTAAGTTGATGAACGCAGGGCGGTGCATCGTAGGACACGTTCTTGACGTGCGTGCCTTACGAGGCAATGTTTTGTTATAGGCGATGATTGCCACTTAACATCAGGCGGGTCATATGCTTGTTTTGTAAAAAAAAAGCGAGGAGTGATTAGTTGATTATATTTGACGGGGCTAGGTTACATTAAATCATTCAAAACTCCGTGTTTATAATGCGTAGAGGGATTTACTCGCGTTATGACTACTCGTTAATGAAGTCGTAGTTTTTTCTGGTTTTTGGTTTGTATTGCAACCACAGAATTTCAAAGTTCATAAACACTTGACTGGTGCCAAACTCTTGTGAATTGGTTGTCTTTGATACCTACTATACTATGGAATAAATAAGCAATGCGACCGCTGTTTTTAATTCAATTAAATGTTATGATATCGTCTTGAATATAAATTAGGAGGCGAGTCGAGGCCATGTCCGGTAGTGGACTTAAACCGGCTTATTCCGGAAGATATTATATTTTTAAAATATGTTTCTTATTAAATATAGACTTTGATAAAACCTAAGCCGGCTAATTCAGGAACATGTCTGTGCTTATTACAGCCCTACTTATAAACGCAATTTAAATTTAATCATTGCTTAAAGTTAGCCCTGTCACTGTTTGTCATTACCCAGTGATAAGAGATGGCAATAATTTAATCACTGTTTATCTTTTGACATATTTTTATAAGTAAGGCCATTAATTGGTTTTACATTTTATTAACTTCTGACGTTGATAGAAATGTTTTTGATATTCCAGCTATACGAAGCAGTACTAGAAGGCGACGGCATAGAGCAGACGAAGCAGTTACAACAGGAACATATACAACGAGCGTGCGCTGTACTCGACAGCTTCCCTAACTGCGACGCACGAACAGCCCTCAACAATATCATTGTTGCTATGCAGCAACATCATGCATGAGACCCTATAACCCCCTCATTCACTATGGCACAAAAGTCTCTTGTCACTGTCACTTTCATGTCAACAAATAGAGATAGCAACAGACTTAGCAGCTATATGACTATTAGGAATGAGCCTAGGATGCGCCTTTAAAAAGTCAAATTTTGAGTTGTAAATCATCAGTGACAGTGAAGTAGTTTGGAGGTGCATTGTTTTGGAGTTACACAGGGAAGCATCCCGGGTCCTACTCTGTTTTTAGTTTATATAAAAGATATTTGTGGTTTTGAGGCATGAAACGCTACCTTTTTCTGATAAGCAGAGTTTCGAATTTCTTTTACAAATATAATAGAAAAGATAGATCATACAGTCATAGTATAAAACAAACAAAGATGATATAACCGGAGCACATGTAATGAACATTTCCAGCAGCTCTTAAAGTTATTGCATCTACTTACGTGAACATTTCCCAACTTCAAAATGAATAAGGCAGCGAACAATTTCTAAAGAATTTGTATTTGTGCTTGCAGGATTTCAAAGTATTTTGTGAGTCAAAATTGACCTACACTCTAGGAAAAAGTCTAAAGGTTTTCCTGTTACATATACTTACTGTACCTTCGTAATTTGTGCCAAATGTCATCATAACACTTGTAATTTGCACATTTGAGTAGGTATATAATCATGTTACCAATGAGCCATAGACAATTTATGAGATTGAACAATTCTGAACGAATTTTAAAGGTGAGCTTATTTTTGAAGTTACCCTAAATAAATCGCGTAGGTATAGGTTAGGCTCAAATAGAAAGTTAAGTTTAGTCTAAGGTATTATGGACATTGTACTTATAAACATTCCAAAATATATTTTGCTCATATTATTTAAAAATATTCTGACTGTTGGTCTTCTACAACCATAATAATACTGAAATTAATTGAATCTCTTTTGGATAAAATATATTTAATTATATTGTTTACTTGTTACTTGTGATTGTATAGATGTATAAAGTCTTTGTATAAAGTCAAAGATGTGAAATTGTTATAATCAATATTATGTCTATAGATTTTAGAATTTTATACCTGAATTATATTGTAATTACCAAATCAAATTGTTTATCTATCATCTAAACTCTACCATAATGTGTTCAGTGTTTTCTTGTAGGCATGTTTGATCTACGGGATAGAGTTATAGGGTCAAATAAAATAAAACATGGTCCTTTTTAAATTAATTGTATTAATAAATAATGGTAGTTCTATTTACATGACACATTCGATTACTCTTTTGTTTTGGCAAAGACAATAAAAATATTGTTACACAATACAAACGGGGCGACTTGCACCCTAAACCTAATTATAAACGCACATTGGTAATAAACCCAGTTACAAAAAATAACATAAAAACAAACAATTTTTGGTTAAAAACTGACAATACTGGTTGTTTTTGGTTTGAAATGCTGTTTCGACGTGATCAATCACACTGAAGTAAGACATACATACAAGCAGTCAAGCATACTCGTGAGTTTATGTATAAGTATATCACAGGCTTCTAGTGTGACTAAATGATTCATTCCTTACAAAACACCAGATTTGACAACAATTTTATATTAATACATTACACACGAATTTGGTGTACCTATAAATTTGCCTTTTATTGTACCAATAGGATTTCAGAAGTATACATGATTTGTAAGATTAACTTTTAAAAGTACTGTGTTTGCTTTGATATGTCTTATCGCGCATACATTGAGAACAGAACACTGACTACATATTGACGGCAAGAGTAGGGGTATACCAATGCTATACAAAAATCAGAGTACAATTTTAGGCAATCCAATAGTTACCGAACTCGAAAATATTACCATAAGACCGACGAAATTTCGCACCATTCGTTTAAATTTTTCACTCCTACAATTACAATGTACATAGACAACACGTCTATTATTGCTTATTTTTTATAAGTTTTGTTTGCCAAAACTTTTAACCTATAATATAATTTCACGTTCGTCCCAATAAATTTACCATTCAATAAATACGTACACGTAAAAAATATAAACTATATCAATAGTTTAATCTTTAAAACAAACTTTCTCCTTAACTCTAATTATATATTAATAACTATTCCTCAGTATGTTTTCATTCATTTTCAATAATAATGCCTACTTTATAATCTTTCCAAGCGCCTGAATTTATTCTTTCCTTGCAAACATTCTATTCTAAATGCAATTTCTCAATTTATTGTATGGTATCTAGTTTATAAACCGTCGTTAGTTACAAACAAGTGATGTAAAAGTACTTGTATTAAAAAATAAGGTCACAATTCGTTTTGGTATAACTTAGGAATCAGATTCTTAATAATATCAACGAGCATTACGTTATAGCCTACCTGCAGGCACTCCGTTGAAAGTAAAGAAGGCTTCATCAATCATGCACAAAACAACCGCAATAATTTAAATCGTAAAGCAAATATATTAAATATAAACTACAATAAGTAATACTAAATTATTACAAAGAAAATGATTCGACAATGGTTCACGTAATAAATAAGTTAAATATTCTAAAAAGTTAAAAATACACACTTCTTAAACCTAATAGAAAAGCATTCGTATCTGTGGTACCGACTCGCGGTTAGCTAGACAAGCCGAAACAAACTAGCAGTTCATAGGAATGGTAATTTTACATAAACTTAATACGAACAAAGGTACAAAAATATCGATAAACATGACCGTCGAATGTGTCCGCATCCACGCAAACAGTAATACAACCTCATAGTGTGACGTTTGTACTTGTTCTCGATTAATGTAGGGTTAGTAGTGTATGAGATCATTGCCTCGCATAAAACGAACATTATGCGCTTAATTAGATAAAAACACCGACAAAATATGCAGACAAAACCTATGTCACTTCTATACAGAACTGTCAAATAAAACTATCGAACCGGTCGAATCCAGTAAAACTAAAATATACAAAAAACGCTAAATACGGTCACCCAGACTACTGTAACGTAAGACTAGCAGAAATGCAAACTACAATTAAACTTAATGATACATCTTTGATTAAAACTCACTCGGTATATAAAAAATACTTCGTAAACGGTACTCAATTCCAATAAATGCCTAAAAGGAATCTCGAAAAACGATACAAATTACAATATTCGGCACATCGGACCGCCGACAGACAGTCAGGAACTACTACATGGGAAAGCACGTCGTCTAAACTCTACGAATGGAAAGGCATGTCCTAAAGAGCCTTGTAAACGAGCGCTACTTTTCGGCATCATCCTCAATACTGTTCGAGTTACGAATCATACAGGGTCATTACCTGTATACAAATTTGACATTTACCACAACCTTGTGCCTCAAAATGATGCTCGTTTACCGGCACCTTTGAAAGGCTTACAACTAGGGAAGAGCGTTCCGGCGCTGAGCGTTGGACGCGAGAGAACTGGCCGCCATCGGGCCAGGCTTGCGTCAGGTGGGCGACTCCTGGTACGGCCCCGTCACGGTGCAAGGATGCATCGGGAACAGCGTCGTCCAAGACATCGTCGTCTGCGTATCAGTCCTAAGCATTATTTGCCCGCTACGTTTCGATTTGTTAGTCGCTTCGACCAGCGCTGCTAAAGTAGCGTAACCCCCCGGTATCGTATTCTCAACCTTCCATTTATCGGGGCCAGGGGTCTGTCTAGGGCCAGGAGTGGTAGCCGGTGATGTCGTGTTTGAGTTAGGACCCGGTGTCCCGGGTGGTGGTGGCGTTAACCCTAATTTTTTCAACCTCATTTTCTCCTCCCACTCTTCTAAACCGTGTTTCGGACGATTCAAGTTTCTATGCTGATAGAAAACGAGCGATATTCTGGTGGGATTTACCCGGTTTGGACTTTTGACGGCCGTGGTGGAGTGCATTTCGTGTTTTGCGCATTCGAAAAGTACGCTTCCATGGCCTAACGCGATGGCTACCCCTCCCATCTGGCCGTCCTTGAAACAGTCCAAGTTGTCTGAGAATTCCGTCACTTCACCGATCGGTTCAGCTTTAGGAGGTTCTGGCGGGTAAGGGATGGAAAATGGTGGAGGATATATGCACCAGTTCGGTGACGATTGGCACCAATTCGGGCTCGAGTTTTGGTAGAAGTTGGAAGCAAAATTTGGGTTGTATTGATATCCGTAGGAGTTATAGCAGTGAGAATTCCTTAACAGTTCCTCCCGCCTGTACTTCTCCGCATTGTAATATGCCAAGCTATTGTATTCGTTGTACGTGTTTTCGTAAGGGTTGACGTGGCCGTAAGGATTCGAAGCAAATGGATAGGCGTTTGTCATTTGAGGATAGTTTCCATAGCCCTGTATAGGAGCTTGATTTCCGTAACTGTTTTGGTTGACGGCTTGTGGGGAATAACTCCCTGCAAATTCTTGTTTAGATGCTGCCATTTGATGGACCTCGTCGTGGCTTATTGTGAAATTGGATTGCGAGGTCGTAGTTTGAGGGCTTTGAGGTGTGCTAGCATTTGGTAATCTGTTGTCGTAAGGATTTCTGTGTTCATAACCTTGACTTAGATGAGGCCGCTCTGTTGGTGGAAACGGTTTCAAAAATGTTGAGTTTTCCATTCCTTCGGGGTTTATATGCTGCGATCTTGAGGGTGGTCTGGCTTTCGGAACTCTGAAAAGCGCATTTTCGTTGTCTGGAGTTGTTGGATCTTTTGGTCTAGATGGATCCCACTGTTGCTGTTGGGTTTTCGACTCGGGTGATTTCCACACACTTTTTCTAGCATCAGGTGAAGCGGTTAATTCATTACTCGGAGACTTTAGTTCAGGAGTTTGAGCTGGAGCAGGTGACGGGGGAGTACTTTGAGAGTTTTGACTGATCTCGGTCAATCTTGGTGAAGTGGGCATATCGAATTCGGGGAGTTTGTTTGTGATATCAGCGATCAGATTATTTTTTTCTGGCTCTGAACTTTTCTGAGATAATGGGTCAGTACTTGTTTCGCTTCTGTTTGAGTCTGGGCTATAGTTGTTCGGTGGGATATTCAAATGTGCGGTTGTAGAGTCGGGATCTTCCTTGACAACGTTACTGAACATTTCCGTATTGGCGAAATCTGGCCATTGATTCTGAGGTATTTGGTTTGGGTTAGGAAGCTGATTGAATTGCAGTTCTCTCTTTTGCAGTCCAGAGGCGAAACTTGGTAGTTGGTTCGGGTTTGGGTTCTGACACGGATTTTCGAGCACCGGAGACACGTGGTTTGGATGGCTTTGATTATACAATGCGTTCTGATGGTGGAGATTGTAGCTTTGATCGTAAGGGTTGTACGGGGAGTCTAGCACCGTGCTAGAAATCTGGTTGCTTTGGAGTTGAGCGTCAGTAAAGTTGTCAATCATGGTTGCCATGTCGAGTAAAGCTGGGTTTCCTAAATTTGGGTTATGCATTTGGTTATGCATGTTAGGGTTGACAAACGCTGAGTTGTAGTTATTAGAAAATGCCGAGGGGTTGGATTGGTTGAGAGCTGGGGTGATAGCTCTGGGGGAAGCGCTGCTTTGGCTGCGTGGACTCGCGTTGTTCCTGACGTCCGGTTGTGGGGTTCGAGGCCCAGGGGTGTTACATCCCGGTTTCTTGCTGTTAGGACTCTGTTGGGGGGTGGTGTTTCCCGAATTGTTGGCCGAGTCTGTTGTATCTTCGTCTTTGCGCTTCTTCCCGTGGCGACGACAAGGTTGCAGCGGAACTGATCGTACGCGAACTTCCATTGAATATCTGAAAAGAGGAAATTGCAACGTTTTACAAAAGCATTAATGGATTTTCAAATCTTTGGACAATAGTTTTAAAACAACAATAAAAAAAAATAGCATTGCCTCAGGAACGTGCCCTACGATACACTACCCGCGTCCATCAACTTGCATTTTTTTTACCTAAGCAATACGCAATTATGAAGTTTAATTAGGTAAAAATTGTACATCACCACTCACTTGTCCAGAATCTCCAGAGCTCCATTCTTAACTTTATCCTCCTGCCCTTCCTTAGACCCGAATTCATCTGTAGTGTCCAACACATATAGCGGTAATACATGTAGTTGTTCCTCGGTTGGCTTGGATATAGCGCGGTGCTTAGCTAATGTCACCACTGCGGTACAACCGTTGTGCATATTGTGGAGATCACGATGGGCGTGCGCACAGAAATCTATGCAGGCTGTTACTCCTGAAAAGGAATAAAGCTGTTATGAGCTGAGAGTTACCGACCTATGTACTCCTGTATGTGAACCTGAGGACGAAAATAATGTATCTTTCTTAAATGACCTTTCTTGACTTCACATAATGTTTTTGGTCTATTAGATAGAAGACCACAACACCAGTTTTTGATCTTTGGTCTATTTAGTTCAATAAGTGCTTACCAGAAAAAGGTCTCCCCTGCTTAAACCCCAACCTGCAATCCGAGGCTTCCTTCTCAAACTGACATTGGTTCTCAAAGCTCTTCGGAGCCAGGTTCATGTACAGAGGACTCAGTAGCGTTGCCAACACATGCATGCGTTCCTCGATTTCCGACTCTTCGGTCTTCACTGAGAGTCTGAATTTGCGTACGGTCTTGGAACGCGCGTATTTGCATCCGTTGTAGTACATAGACCACGAACATCCGAAGCTGTAAGAGGCTCCACACGACTCGGGGTCTAGACCTGGAATCAAAATGGTCTTTATTTAGTAGGACCACAAGGTTCACTTTGTAACGTCTAATAAAGTAGTCGCTAGTTTCAGATCAGAGCCAGAAGAACAAACCAGAAACTTACAGCTTGATTCCTAGCGTTTTTTAATGATCTTTCTTACATTCTAAAAGCTAGAAATAAGAGGTTTTACTACATGCCTCTGCATCTATACCTACTATGATATCAATAATAATGAAGGTCAGTGTGTTATCATTACTTGTAAAGATTAGAAAAGTACCGAACCGAGGAAAACCGGTCCGCGGTCTGCGGGTAACCGGTGGATGTAAAGGTCTCAGAATTGTTCTTCTGGAAATGTATAGGGGAGACATATCTATCAGTGGATTTCTGCATGAAGATGCTGAAGTTATGTTAAGAATTATAGAAGAACATCGTGAATAAAACAGAATCCCAAACAAAAAATGTTTGCTATTAGCACGGGAGACAGTCAGATTTCCTTTCGACTTGACACAAAGATGAGAACTATGGCAACCAATAAGTGATGATCCTATAGCTGTGTTTATGTAATTATGATTGCAACTACCCTTACCAACCTTGGCAGGCACACGTCCTATTCTCGTTAGTCGCACACCGTCTAGTAGTCGGCAGCCCATATCTGTTCAACTTATGGCTCAGCAGCGTGTAGTCTAGATCAGCTTCAGACTGGGGAATCCCCTCCCAAGCCACCAGGCATACAACTATCCATGATGTGGAGCATTTGTGCCCATTCCGGAACTTCACGACTACTAGCACCTTTTCCGTGTAGTTTGCGCGACGAATCACCTGGAAAGAGATTCATTTATTACTATCTATCCGATCCGATGGACCTTCAACATTGTTAGGATCGCGGGAAGTTGGTGTATCCTTATGGCTTAGAATCCTTCTTCCTGGAAATCTATAAAGAAGGCATGTCCAGCAGTGGGCTTCTTCAGGCAGACGAGAAAGGCCTCTTTAGTTACAGTGCCAGTCATTCAAAAGACAAGGGAGATCGTCCAACCATCTTCTCCAGGTTCTACCATTACGACACCGACCATGTGGGACCCAATCAGGTATTATTTTGGAAATAGTTATGTTATAGAAATTGAGAATTTATTATGTCTTAAGAACCAAGGCGATGCTTCAATGAACTTTAGCCTAAGTTTGAATTTATGTCGGAACTTCGGTTCTAAGGCGGTTATTTCGCTATCTTGAGAGCAGAATGAAGGTTGAAGACTTAAATTATTGTGTAAGTGTGTTTATAAGTAACATACTTAAACATATTTCGAACTGCATATTTACTCGTAGTTTCTTTATTTTACCACTATCATTTTTACGTAATTAACTCGAAACTATCCATCATAACAACACTCATATTATTTCAATTTCTTCAACACCAGCAAGTAGTAACATAAAGGAAAGTTTTAATTGTTTCAAGTATTGAAACTTGGGATCCATACACTCACCCACTTAGCCATTGGACATCCCTGTGCAGTCTTTCCTTCTTTCCCCGTGTAGCAGACTTTCTCTATCCTCAGTTCTTTCCCAGATAGACCAGTTCTGGCCTCAAGGTCCTTCCGTAAGTCTAGTAATGTTGTCGCGCATCCTGAAATTGTCATATAAAAAATATTAAACAGAATACTGGATAGTTGCGGTCAGAAGTTTGGAATTTTACATGGCTATTTAATTATCTAATGTCCAATGAAGGAGATGCTTACCTAAATGAGTATAATAGCTGCCAGGTTCTGGCGGATTCTTATCAGCCGGAAAACAGTTACAATCAGGCACTTCGGTTCTCGAGTTATTCCTCAATCTCTCCAAATTATCCAAGTATTCCTTTGAATAATTAAATTGATTCTCTTTAGGTTTTATCTCTGGCACTGGGGTACCAGGTTTGGAGTTTTTGGGGTCGGCATCAGGATCGTCTTCAAGTATTTCATCTTTGGTCTGTAGACCAGGACACGCCCCGTCCCTTAGATGCTCTGGTGGCGGTTTCTTTGTTGAACCCTGACGACAGCAGGAATACCCCACTTCGTTTCTTATTGCTACTGGACCACCGTCACCAGCGTACATAAAGGGATCGTTTCTAGGCGGCACATTGTAACACATATTTTTGTATATTTTATGGCCCGGCGGAGAATGTTCCGATTTGATCTGCTCTATGTAGTAAGGCGGTTTTGGCTCTGACATAGCTTTCGAACCCCTGATTTCAGATTCATTCAACTTTGGATCGACGAAGTTTCTAGTGTACTTCTGAAATCCAACGTTCTCTTGTAATCGAGGAATTTGCTGATATTCGACATGCTCCTGACGGCGGTCGTAAGGAAAATTTTGGAAGTTTTGGAATTGTTGGCTCTTTTGGCCCATGTTTTCTTGCTTTATTGTAGAAATAGGTGGTAATACCGTGTTTTGCTTTGATCCTATCATTCCGTTTGGGTAATCTCGATACGAGTTGGACTGCATTTCATTTGCTTTAGGATATGCAGTTTGATTTATCATTCTTTGATCAGGTTTCTGTATCCTATCATCTTTAGGATATTGGTAATTATCAGGCGTCTCTAATTTGGGTATTAAAGGCGCTGAAGGATGCCTAAACTTAGCGTCATAAGCTTCCCTATCGTAAGCTCTATTTTGTGCGTTCGTGTCTCTCGTAGTGTTACAGTTCTGCTGGTTCACTTCCGATACTGGTCCGATGAGCATTTTTGACTGAAAATCTTTACTATCTTGTTGTTGATAACTTAAACTATCACTACCATAAACTTCTGCGTATTTCTGTGCTTCGTACGGCGCGGGATATGCGCCATACTGGCCTCTCACGTCTGCGTAAGACGGTAGTTTCTGAGAAGCTTTCGCGTTGGATGCGTTCTTGGTCGAAGCATGTTTATCGTAACCTCTCGGGACGTCCGTCCCCCCCTCCCATACGTGGTGGCCACCACCTCCGAACTCGCCCGCGCCGTACGCTTGGGCGTTCTGTGAATAATTACCGGCGGCAGGATAGGCCTGCTCGCCTATGCGGTAATTATCTCGGAGATGGTGGCTATACGATAAAAAATGACCGGTGGTACTCCTGTCATCGCTTACGACCCCCGGTTTTCTATCGTCGATCACTCTGGGAGGCCCCTCACCGGGGTCGCCTTTATCCGGCGGCGTGTTAGTGCCGTCTCGCGTGTGATTCTGCTTGTTTAAAATCATCGTTTTCAGCCTCGAGTTCAAATTGACTCGATCGGATTGCGAGAACATCTGCTGGTCGTTCTCTTCCTGACGCTGTTGTTGTTGTTGCATCTGTTGGCTCTGAAGCTGTTGGTTTTGCATTTGATTTTGAATCTGTTGGTTCTGCAGCTGCGCTTGTTGCTGTTGCTGCTGCTGCTGATGCTGCTGGATCTGGTTGTGCAGCTGCTGCTGCTGGCTCTGCAGTTGCTGCTGCTGGCTTTGCATCTGCTGTTGTTGGCTCTGTATTTGATTCTGCATCTGTTGGCTCTGCTGTAATCTTTGGTTGTGCTGCCACTGGCGTTGCTGCCAGTCATTTTGCTGTTGTTGTTGGCCATTCTCCCTGTACTGTCCGCCACTGTAGGCGCCCGAGTACCCGCTACAATCTAGTGAAGCTCGCGGACCGTTGCTCCCCTGCAGGTACCCAGGCTCGGCGTTTCCCGAATGCTGACCGTTGGGTGTGTTTTGTTCTTGCCTTTCTCCGTCGTTGCTTGCATCTCCCGTTCCGTTCTCCGAGTTGGAGTATTCCTCGTTGTGTTCGGAGGGGTAATCGGCGCGTTCGTAGGTTTGTTGGCTGACAGTGTAGACTGGAGCCGCCGATGTCGGTACAGAGTTGGGGTATGAGGCGGCGGAGTTGGGTCGAGAATCGTTGGACTGCGCGCCCGGAGTTGACACTTGTTGGGCATATTGCTGTTGGTATTCCGCTGGGTAATGCGGTGCCCTCGGCGATGGAACCGAGCTGTAAGTGCCTCGATTCGAAGGTGGTCTCTGCGCTGGAATTGCTTGGACGCCCGCTTGGTAATAAGTGTTGTTGGCCACGTCGAAAGTCGCCGCTACGTTTTGGACGG
This sequence comes from Thera britannica, assembly GCA_939531255.2. NCBI lineage: Eukaryota > Metazoa > Arthropoda > Insecta > Lepidoptera > Geometridae > Thera > Thera britannica. Next base: position 12,777,160 of record OW618034.2, on the reverse strand, counting down.
TGTATGTCGCGTTGGCCTGGTAGTGAGGTGAGGCCGCGTAGGCGGTGTGGTTGCCTTGGTAGTCTAGCGTAGTTTGGCCTGTTTGTGTTGGAAGTTGCTGGATGAACTGGTTCTGCCAGGCTGTAGATGCAAAAAGTAAAATTAAGAAGCTTGTAAAATTATTCAAGATCATTTGTAATATTAGTGGATTTCTCTTGTTTACCTTGCGTGGGATCCGCCTGCCATGCCGTCGGGAATCTGTTCGGATCGCCGGCGTAGAACGGCATTGGTGCCTGAAACCAAAACAAACGTTTTATTACGTGATAATTTCACCGCTTTATTTATGTTGGAAAATTGTACCATCATTTGCTGCAGAACACTTGTTTAACGTTGCAGTTATTTTAAATACATAGGGATTTCACGTAATGACTAATGCAAATTTTGAGCTAAACAACGTTTTTATGTTTGTAACTTCCCAGATTGATCCTAACGTAATCCCAGATTGGTCCCAGAGAAATTCCATCAAAATCGGTTCAGCCGCTTGGCCATGAAGTCGGTTTCTCATGTAATTTAAACTTATATTATTTGTAAATACATAAAAAAAATGTAAATACATACATAAGTACTTAGAATACGGTTTATGTTATGCAATTGTCGGTTACAGCACCAACGTACGTAAGCCAACCTTGCTGTATTTTGTGTAATAGTTTTTCTTTGCGTTAGCGCACATGTGATAAAAAGATTATGTGTGTCGAGGCTGGGAGGTCCTTGTGTATTGTTTGTGTCGTGTGAACCTACGACTATGTTGTACGAGGTCAGCTAACTTTACTATGATTTACCGCCAACGTACTCGTAGATGTGTATAACATGTTGGTATTTTTTTACATTTAGAAAATCAAAACAATTTTTGCATATAATTTCGGTTTTTTTTAGTTGAAATTTGTCTTGCAATGCTTGTCTTGAAATAAGATACGCAAGTGACAAAATAAGCATGTTGGTATATTTTTACTATATGTAAACACACATCTAAATCTAAATTTTGCATATAATTTAGATTTTGTTTGAGTTGGTTGAAATCTGTCTTGCAAATGCTTGTCTTGAAATAAGATACGCAAGTGACTTTTAAGACTAAGATTAGGACTGTAGGTCGTGGGTTCGATCCCCACCGAGAACAAATGTTTGTGAGGGGAACGCAGATGTTTGTTCTTTGTCTGGGTGTTCTAATGGATTCTAAGATTGTGTAAAAGGGTTTTATCAGCTATCTGGTTTCCATAGTAAAAGCTGTGCTTAATTTGGGTCTAGAAAGTGTTGCGTGAATGGTCCACAATATTTATTTATTTATTTAAGACTTGTTCTATATTATGTAGTATTTTCTTCTCAAAGTGTTATTAATATTTTATAAAATACTCAAACAACTTAAAATTACGCCGAGCATAAAATATCTCAACCGCGAAAAAGCATCTTTGTATTTCTCAGACGCAATTAAAAGATAAAAAGAAACCCGAGCAAGTTTTTTTTTCAATAAACGCGGGAGAAATATTAAATTGCAAACTTAAACATGTTAAACGCCTGCCGACAACATGTTAGAACAAATTATGTGTAACTTTGAAACTCGTTCAACTTTGAAAGATTTTAATTTGTACGCAGAGGGACTTGCTTTTAAGCGAAGTTTGAGTGTGTTATATTAAGGTAGCATGTCGACTATGGCGTGGCGTCGCGTACGTTGTAATTAAAAGTTTGTTGTGTCGCTCTAATGAGTCTCCATAACGAGGTTACACTGTTTATTACACAATTACAGGCGTGAGTTACGACTTACGAGTCAACACAAAACTGCGCTCAATTTTACATAACAGTCGTTATTTTTTATTTATTCTTTTGTTCGACAAATATTTTTTGGATACAACTATTAGCTGATGGAAGAAGCATATGGCCCACCTGATGTTAAATGGTAACCATCGCCTATAACACATTGGGTCGTATGCACTGTCTTGTGTCCATCAACTTGAGGACATAAGCCTCACTTGCCAGTAATTTCACCGGCACTCACACCCTTCAAACCGAAACACAGCAATGCTGCTTCACGACAGAAGTAGGCATGTAAAACTAGAATGATTATTTTAGCATGTTTTTATCTATTTAAGCGATCTAAAACTGACAAGTTTGATGAAAACATTTAACCTAAACGATAGGGAAATTCTGTCCAGTAGTGGATTTTTAGATTGATGGTGACTATTTTCAACTAGCACTGAAGTTATAATATGTGCAAATACATGGTTTAAAAAGACATCTCCTGTCCTGATGAAGTTCAATAACTTAAAAGCTTATTGCTACCAATAAATACTCTTACAACTTATAACAAATATATAATTTATAGTGACTGTTTGTCGTTAAAGTGAGTTAGTGCCGTGAATTCTCGAGAACAAAGCGATATTGGCTGTAACTACGTCAATTACCTATAGCCCTATTGTTTGAACTGAAATTGAATTTTGTGACTTGCACGGCTTTGTCGTTGGAATGCAGAAATTGCCTTTCAGCTTTCTCAACGAATCTATCGTCATAGTTTTGAAGCTATAACAGGTTATTAGAGAATAGTGGAATGCCCGCAACTTTGCTCGTATAGTCAAGTTATTTTTTACAACTTCAAACCCCGCATTAGTATACTACGTAACTGACTAGGCTTATTCCCAGTATTGTTCAGAAGTGATTTTTTTCAGGCTGATGCTGATTTTCAGGAATCATTCATTGCACCCATTGAAGAAGCAAAATCTGTGTGTAATCTTATTTGAAAGTTTTTAATTTTTCGTATAAAGTACAATCACGTTGAAAAGTTTATTGCATAAAAAGCTACAAGTCATAAAATGGGGTTCCGCATGAATCATATTTTAATAGCTCAGCATATTTCCTTTTTAAAAACTCTATAAAAACTAGCTTTTTAATTTTACAAGACGTTTAAACCATAGAGCTATAAATCATGCGCATAGCGAGCCAGTGCAGAAATTACAAAAGTTCACCGCGCGATGCAAATTAAAACTTTGAACTTTCCCATCATTTATTTAAAGTCTAGTTTCAGTTTAAGTTAAATTGAACTTTAACATGTTTCATAGTTTCAGTTTTCGCTGAGTTTTGTAGGAAAATAAAATCATAAATGGTTGAGCGAAACGGTTCTTTTAACAAAAAAAGTAATAGATAGTAATAAGTTCACGTTCACGTGAACGCGTGTCTATGAGTGTTTTTGAGTATATATAGCTAGATGAAATAAAAGGAGGGTTAAATTATAGTATCTACTTAAAAAAATATAATATGTTGGAAGTTTAAAACCATGCGTATCTTCTCCAATACCATCACCATACCGAAACCACCCTTTCACCAACACATCCCTTTTCACTACAAAGTAGTTCTTCGACATTAAAATCCGATTTCCAAAAAATCCTTCAGAAAGCTCGCAAAAACAATTTGGACCTATTGAAAAAAATGAATTAGGAAACAGCAATTGATAGCCAATATACTGCAGTAACTACGACACTTAAAATGAGCATGCATTTTTAGGCAGAAATCTACTAATTTTGATAGGGTTTTCCGAAAATATTTATGGGGTTTTCAGCGCGTTACCAAAAAAACTAACTAAAACGGGTCCTATTTTACCCAAACTCACATTCGAATTCCAATCACACAAATCGGAATACTTTTCTGAAATAGCATCGGAAAAATATTCCGGTTTGTGAATCAATCATCCGAAAGCGAGTTAGGGTATTGAAAGCCAAATCAAAAGCACTCTGTAGATAGGCTCGAAGCACTATTACAGTCGGCAATGCAAAAAATAATAAAAAGATATGAACCGCGGCATAGACGGTAGAGACGGGAATGAAGGCCGGAGTCCCGACAAACAGCACCGACTCCCGAGTCTGATTTGCGGAACAGCCCTCACAATCCACACATTCTTCTTTAATCTTAAACAATAACAATAATTGACATTAAAACTCTCATCAAAATCTGACATTTCAAACTACGAAACCTGATGATGGATCGAACTATCGGCCCTCATGGCCAGAGCCCAACCAAAAGGTCACATTCAAAAGTGGTATTGATTTTTTATACAATTTTGAGTGACATTATTATTATTAATAAATGTATTTCAGATAGATCAATCCACACTTAACTATTATTATATTATGCAATAGTTATTTTTGTTACCTAAAACAATATTTATTTTGTTTGGCATGGACCTATCCTATTAACAGGGGGTTTTTTTTCTAGTGTTAATTATAAAAGCAAAAATTTGTAACTGTTGTTTCCCGGGAAAGAAGTACAAACTATGCCGTGATAATTTTCTAAGAAAACATGATCAAAGGGCCTAATGACGTTAATGAGTTGGGCTATCTACGCGGGAAGATAACGGTACGGACACAGCTACATCGAAGGTTCATTGACTAAATGGCATTGAACAAAGACTATGTAACTGCTTAAAAATCTATTCAGTGCAGAGGTAAAAATGTGCTTATTAAAGCAGGATTTCGGTATTTGTAGGTTTTATAATCATAAGATGGTGCGGGTGACTGTTGCGTAGTGATATGGACCAAGGTCCACTAGTGAGCTATAATTAGATAGCAAGCGATAATAAGCTATGGGGATAATTATCGAACAAAATATCGATAAGATCGTAACAAGCAAATAGCCAGTTTTCAGACAAAACAACAGGAAAAAGGAAGCTAGAGTAAAACCCGAAGGTCGCTTTAATACAACAATGTTTTTATTTATTTATAAAGCGATCAAGAATCTCGTTAAAAGAACGACAAACATTACAATGACGTAGGTTTTTGTAAAAATGTCTCGTTTTTACGTCGCATATTTTTTATTGTTCTATTTTGTCTCCATAAATGTATATAATTAGGTTAATGTGGCAGTTTTGCTCACAAATGTAGATATTACGGTAATAGGTATTGGGTATTTATTTATTATTCCTAATAATGCGTTATTTGCTAATTCAAAGTGCTAATAATGTTTTAAGGTACTACAATTCGCATTAGCATCATTCATGTAAAATCGTACAAATAGGCATTTACTAGTTTTGTTACTGAAAGAAGTGGTCCTGATTTTTGGTGAAATTCAAACTTTAAAATACAAGTGTATAAAATGATACGCGCCACCCGCACCCTCTTATAAAGATAAGACATACCTATAGCTCAAAGGTGTAGACTAGATTTACAGAGAAGCAGACTGTTTTGCTCGTCAGATGAATGAGAAACATAAGTCTGGTATCTTCTATTGACACAAAATCTCGGCCGGAATGAGAAGTTTATGAGCAAAGTAAAACCCGAGCACTGACTAGTTTAAAATGAGAAAAAGCTGCAAAATTGGAAGGATAGAGAATAGTTTCTATTATGATTATATTAGCAAAGGAATGACCATGTGAAATTCTACGGTTTGGTGCACAAAAACTTGAAGCTGCCTAAAAGATCCTTAAAGAAAACTACGTAACGATAAAACAAGCAAAGACAATAACATCGAACATTAGAAAACAATGGCCATTAATATTGGTTCTCTAGCACTCAGCTAGCTTAGCAGGCCGTTGACATGAAAAAGACAGTGATAAGAGACTAGCAAGCCCCTAAAAAGTGACAGGCATTATGAAAGAGTGGGATAGTCTCTGAAGAACAGAGATGCTAAAGGTACCAGGCATTATGATGAGGGGGATCTATTTCTGAGAACTAGAGCCGCTGTAAGTATCAGGCATTATGAATGAGGGAGATCTGTTACTGAAGAGTAGAACCGCTAAGAGTATCAGGTATTATGAATGAGGGGGATCTGTTACTGAAGAGTAGAACCGCTAAGAGTATCAGGCATTATGAATGAGGGGGATCTGTTACTGAAGAGTAGAACCGCTAAGAGTATCAGGCATTATGAATGAGGGGGATCTGTTACTGAAGAGTAGAACCGCTAAGAGTATCAGGCATTATGAATGAGGGGGATCTGTTACTGAAGAGTAGAACCGCTAAGAGTATCAGGCATTATGAATGAGGGGGATCGGTTTCTAGAGAGTATAAATAAATAAATAATAAATAAATAAATATTGTGGACAATTCACACAACACTACCCAGCCCCAAACTAAGCAGAGCTTGTAATATGGGAACCAGATAGCTGATATAATACTAGAATATTTTTTTTTTGTAAATACATACTTAGAATACAATATAACACCCAGACAGAGAACAAACATTTATGTTCACCACACAAATATTTGTTCTCGGTGGGGATCGAACCCACGACCTACGGCGCAGAAGGCAGAGCTACTACCAACTGAGCTAGAGGCCAGTCAAATCTGATATAGACAGAGTATAGCCAGCAAAAAGTATCAGGCATTATGAATGAAGGGGATCTGTTTCTGAAGGGAAGAACCGCTAAATGTATTAGATATTATGAATGAGGGGGATCTGTTTCTGAAGGGAAGAACCGCTAAAAGTATAAGGCATTATGATTGTTTCTAGAGAGTAGAGCCAGCAAAAAGTATCAGGAATAATGAATGAGAGGGAGTCTCTAGGTATGGTAAAGAAAATGTACATACCATCGGCTGGCTGGGGTGTTCCTGCTTCATGCCGGGCGTGGTGGCGGGGGCAGGGCTGGGCGCGCCGGGGCCGGGGGCCGGGGGGGCAGGGCTCGAGGCTGCGGGCGCGCCGGGGACTGCCACCGCGCCGGGGGGAGCCGCGGAGCCGCCGAGGGGCTTGCGGCCGCGGTAGCTCTGGGAGACGATATAACTCATTACATGGGTTGAACCACTCAATATTTCATGGCCAACGGTCAGTTTTTATGCCGTGGGGGTAAGGCCAGGTGGTAGGTATGCAGCAAGAGTTGATCTAAGTGAGTACTATGCACAGATATGGCCTTCAAGGTCGGGCAAAGATAAATTCGTATAAGCTATTAAGTATAGGGGTCAACACTGCCATAGAAAAAAAAAAACTTTAACTCTGGTGAGTTTGAAAGGAGCATTTTCAGATAGTAGACCTATTTTAGTGGGTGCTGGGAAGTTTTGCCTTCAAGTAGTGATTCATTAGCAGTGTTTAGGTCTGAACGGCACGCAAGAGAAACAACTCAATGATTGAAACAGCAGTAAGACAAGAAAGGGAAAGTACTACCAGGACTGGGGGACAGAGGTTTAAACAGAAATAAATGATACAATCTAGCCAGGTCCAAAGCTAAGAAAGCTCGTTTAAAATGTTAGTCAAGCACCGTGAGTCAATGAAATTAGTAAACAGTCAGCCTTATCCATTATTGATGACACATAATGACTTATATAAGGGAAAGTAGGCACCTATTAGTGTTACAAAGTATAAACACGTCTCACAAAGGTAAATAGGTGGTTTCGTTGGTACATCTTCATTGTGCTTGAAATTCATGGGTAAAGAATATAAAGAATATTCAAGCTTTAAAAAGTAAATTAAGTGTCTATTAGAACAAAGTGGTGTAAGAAAATGTCACTATATTGCCGCGCCATGCAGGGGCTATGAAATTGCGCAATATTTTACGACAATATTCAAACGAAGAGCTTTTGGTTTCGCTTTATTAACTTTATTAAAGGCCCGTAAAACCTTATTGGACAAAAAATATTAAGGTAAATTGAAATCTGTAAAAATGTTATGAGATCGAATTGCTCTATAAAAACGAAATTTGGTTAGTTATTAGAAAACAATTTTGAAATTAGAACAATATTAAAACTGTGAATAACAACGTCTTGAGCGCATTAACGGTAATGCAGGTTATATAACTCAAATAAGCGTCTTCCTTTTTCGAATACTGCGCTCTGATAGGCGGAGAGCGACCGCCAACGAACTGCAGTTATAGTGCTTCGTAATTTGAAATTGGAAATAGAACATTCGAATTAATGTGTTTTACGTAGTTATTACCTGAAATAACTAGTTATTTGCTGTAATCATCGTAATAAGCATAGAGGTTATACAATTTACAAGCGTCTTGGATCTCTAAACACAATCCAATAATTAATTAAATATTTTAAAATGATTGCTACATGTCTGGAATACTTAAGTCTTGCGTACATCTTCTGAGCGTTCTTCGGTGGCGATCATTGAAACGTTGTCAAAAATGATAGCGATATTTGACAGCGTTTCATTGGTCAAATATCGAGCCTCTTTGAGGCGCACTTAACATACTTTCAACACACTTGGTTCGAAAGAACCAGTGACCCGATAAGAAGAAGAAGACTGGTAGTCATCGCAGAAGAAGAGCAGCTTAGTGAGCGAGGCTTATTACCAGTTAAAAAAAAAATCGTTATTCGTACTAGTCAGTTTTTGGAATACAAGAAACAGCTAGAAAGAAGATAATAGTAAAATGGCCAATAAGGGATAGTGTAACGTTATACGTTAAAGATTTATTAAGAATGACGCTCACGTATCTCAAATATTTTTTATTAGGATTCTTACTTATTAAAACTCTTATTTCATCAAACCTAGGTCTAATTATTCTCACACTAAAATTTAAATTACTGGCGCGTCAATATCTGTGTGTTGCGCGCGACCTTGAATAGAACCGGCTAGGAGCGAGGCTCGCTCACTGCATGCGTTCGCTGAGTGCGCTGCCACCGCATTCGCTCTGCCGCGACGCTTGCACAAAGACTAGTGTACTTAACCATTGTTCCAGTTCAACGGATTTTTAAAAGTAACACCTTACCGATACTGGTTCTTCTTTATCTTTCTTTAAAAAACTATTAAAGTTGTTCAAATAGTGTTTCGTCCCATACTGGGTAAGTTATGCACAGTTTTACGAACAAATACGTACCTTTTGCACTCGTCACTAACGAACTTTTGAATGTCACCTTGCTACGACCTTTTCTTTGTTCTTTTCCTCACATCTAGATTTAGTTTGGCTACTTGTAGATTGAACCCTTGTTACTATAATATTACTTAAATGCATTCCTTGTTATTTTATTATCATGTTTTAGACTTTTGCAAAAATATTTTACTTATAAAATATTTTCTTGTCCATTTGTAAATTCACTTGCCAGCCTACCTAAGCTTAATCAAAACTCATCTTATAACGCATTCAATAGCCTTACTCATTTTCTAAATATTTATTTTAATCTTAAAATTAAGTTGCAAAATTTATCCTAAGTTCTTAGTTACTCAATTTAAATCTGAACCTAATCAATAGCCATTTTATATTGCATTCGAACGCCTTACTCGTTTTCTAAATATTTATTTTTTAATCTTAAAATTAAGTTTCAAAATTTGTCCTAAGTTCGTAGTTACTCAATTTTTATCATTTACTCTATTCCACAATACTGCTAGCTATAGCCTAGGCATGAATATTTCTTATAAAATTACTTGAAGGATATGCACAGTATCGCCAGTCCCCTTGCTGGATCTTGGTTTGTCACCCTGCATATTAGCATGTAGCTACCGTGAATATTCATGCCTGGTTGTTCTGCACGCTATTTGTATTCTTCATTTGTATCATTTTTTCGAATGCTTACTTTTATTGTGAGAAGCTTGCATCTTGTGACGACAGCTAATACTACGCTATGCTCCCGGTTTTGCTTCCAAATAATTATTTTTCTAAATAATTATTTTATTATTTTACTTTCTTTGCAATTAGTATCGCTCACGAGATGCAATTCTTCACTGCCCTCTGCTACATTGTACCTGGACTGCATCATCATCATCATCAGCTTGCCAATTTGTAAATTCTCACATCACTCCCTTGCCTTATCATGAGATGCAGTCCGGGTCAGCTGACCTACCTACCATTACTAAGACGGGCAATCTTGGCCCATTCCAGGAGCTACCTCCGGGCTACTCAAGAGCTACCTCCGGGCTACTCAAGAGCTACCTCCGGGCTACACACGCCCCAGCTACCTCCGGGCTACTCAAGCACCAGCTACCTACGCCTTAGTTACCTCCGGGCTACCTACGCCTTAGCTACCTCCGGGCTATCTACGCCTCAGCTACCTACGGGCTATCTACACCCCAGCTACCTACGGGTTGTCTACGCCCCAGCTACCTACGGGTTATCTACGCACCAGCTATCTCTGGGCTACTCTAGTACCTGCGGACTACCTCAGCCTTATCTGCCGGGCTCACTTAACGCAACGCAAGGGGAGTGATTTACCTTAAACTAATAGGACTATTTCTTCGTCAGACCAAGACTAGGCTTAGGTACTTACCTCACGACCTCTTATTTAGACCTACTACTTGTATAACTGTTAATTTTAATATTATAACTTTTCTTACTTACTTAAATCTTTTATTTGTTCCCTCTAACGTGACAAAAATGGCGCCCAATAACGTGGTTTTAAAAGCTTTTAGTCTTGGTCGACTGAGGAATATTCTTGTTTATTTTTCTTAACGCAATTCTGGTGATGGTGTGTGCATGTTCCAGATTTAGCACTTAGTTCTTAAGTTTACTATGTAACTTACTCACTCTTGTACTTGTTTATTAGGTTAGGTTAGGTCGTCTGTGCATAACTTACTCAATTGTCGGCAATTTTTTCTCTCCATCTTTTTGTAAAGATGTCACGTCTTATCAAATACGTGCAACTTACCCAACCTAACGTAAACCTCAACTCTCACCTCTTAAACTCTTAGCTCGTTGTAACCCTGTGTAGGGACGGGGTAGAATACTTTTTCCTACTGCCGCCGGTAAGCATGACGTAAGAGCCGTCTAACCGAGCAGTTGATTCCTCTTACTCTGGAAAACCTAATGCTAGTCACTTTTCTCATTATGACGCCAGAAATCAACTGTAGCTTTAGTCCTTAGCTTAGTTTAGTTTAGTATTTCTTCCTTCTCATTCTTTAATTTTGGTCTATCTAAGGTCTAATTTGTTTTAAAAAAAAAATAGTTTTTTTTCTTTTGTTTTCTGGGGTGATCACAGGTTAGCCTGTTCTTTACTTAGTGAATTTACAAAGTCGTTTAGTGTCATAGTTTATTTAAAAAAAAACCTTAACTTACTTATCACAACATTTGTTATACTTGAGCGTGCACCTGTTCTCCTAAATCTTATATTGGCTGTAGTCTAAAAATAAAAAACTTAATCTCAAGCCCTCACCAGAGAGAATCTGTCCCTTGAAGGATTCTCTCACTCTGAAGCGGGTGGTGACTTCCTCTCAACAAAGCTGTTAATCTTAAGCCCTCACCAGAGAGAATCTGTCCCTTGAAGGATTCTCTCACTCTGAAGCGGGTGGTGACTTCCTTCTTAACAAAGCTTTTGATCTCAAGCCCTCACCAGAGTTAATCTTTGCCTTGAAGGGTTTTCTCATTCTGAAGCGGGTGGTGACTTCAATTTTTTCAAAATTTATGAACTTATACGTTATTACACTCCTAAAAAGCTACTTGAGTGCTGTGTATACTAAAACACATGTATCTCTCTAATGACAGGGTCTGAATACAGTTTACTGCAGTGTTCAGACAGTATGTTTGATGAAGTATGAATGCGTGGTAAAAGGTTGAATGTAAGAATTGTATGTAAGATGAATTATGAGGTTAGATATGAAAGCGATAGTGGTTCATTAACATCTTTAGGTCTTCTATCAGGATTTTCCATAGGTAAAATCCTTCTTCTAAGAAACGGTGTACTGTAACGTTATACGTTAAAGATTTATTAAGAATGACGCTCACGTATCTCAAATATTTTTTATTAGGATTCTTACTTATTAAAACTCTTATTTCATCAAACCTAGGTCTAATTATTCTCACACTAAAATTTAAATTACTGGCGCGTCAATATCTGTGTGTTGCGCGCGACCTTGAATAGAACCGGCTAGGAGCGAGGCTCGCTCACTGCATGCGTTCGCTGAGTGCGCTGCCACCGCATTCGCTCTGCCGCGACGCTTGCACAAAGACTAGTGTACTTAACCATTGTTCCAGTTCAACGGATTTTTAAAAGTAACACCTTACCGATACTGGTTCTTCTTTATCTTTCTTTAAAAAACTATTAAAGTTGTTCAAATAGTGTTTCGTCCCATACTGGGTAAGTTATGCACAGTTTTACGAACAAATACGTACCTTTTGCACTCGTCACTAACGAACTTTTGAATGTCACCTTGCTACGACCTTTTCTTTGTTCTTTTCCTCACATCTAGATTTAGTTTGGCTACTTGTAGATTGAACCCTTGTTACTATAATATTACTTAAATGCATTCCTTGTTATTTTATTATCATGTTTTAGACTTTTGCAAAAATATTTTACTTATAAAATATTTTCTTGTCCATTTGTAAATTCACTTGCCAGCCTACCTAAGCTTAATCAAAACTCATCTTATAACGCATTCAATAGCCTTACTCATTTTCTAAATATTTATTTTAATCTTAAAATTAAGTTGCAAAATTTATCCTAAGTTCTTAGTTACTCAATTTAAATCTGAACCTAATCAATAGCCATTTTATATTGCATTCGAACGCCTTACTCGTTTTCTAAATATTTATTTTTTAATCTTAAAATTAAGTTTCAAAATTTGTCCTAAGTTCGTAGTTACTCAATTTTTATCATTTACTCTATTCCACAATACTGCTAGCTATAGCCTAGGCATGAATATTTCTTATAAAATTACTTGAAGGATATGCACAGTATCGCCAGTCCCCTTGCTGGATCTTGGTTTGTCACCCTGCATATTAGCATGTAGCTACTAGGGCATGCTCCCGGGAAGTATCAGTATCGAAAGTACCGGGAATTATCGCTGATTTTGAACTTTTCCAGTACCGGTTCTCCACGAAGGAATTCCCGATACTTTCGATACTTTCGATACTGATGACAATGATCAATTATTGGTGTTTTCTAGTACGATATAAATAAATCTCGATAAAAAACACTAGCTATGCGTTTAGTTTCACTTTTTTTGTATACATTGCTAGATATTTTGACAAATTACGAACCTATAATTTACATCATTCAGATAATATCTTAACAATTTCGGACAAGTCAACGATACCGGTAACGATGAGATATCCCTTAAACATCAATTTGATGAAGAACTGAAGCAAAGAATTGTACAAGACATAAGGCGGCAGCATTCACTGGTAGTTTCCGATACATGGCAACGAAGTGTTGGAACAATATTCCTCCTGCAGTACGTAATCTCCAAACTAAGTACACGTTTAAAACACGTCTAAAAAGTTTATTATTGCTGAAACAAAAGGGTATCTATTAACGCTTCGTGTGCCATGGATCACCACTCATTACTTCCACTCAACAACACTTTCATAGAGTTGCCATACACATCCCCCCCACTTCAACATTTGCACACCCTACACTCTCACGCGCATGCCATACACACACCCCGGGGTGGGCTTCCCTCTGTGTTAACCAGACTCTTATGAGACTGGGAGAATCATGGAGGCCCACCCACGACACACATTCACACACCCTTTCAGTAACTCACAAATACTATTATTCTGTCGTTTCCGTTGTTTGGTATCTGCTCAACTTGTCTTCTCATATGGTAATAGCTGAAAATCAGCGTTTTGCTCTCGAGCAAAGCTTATGCGCTGAGCTATTCCCATTTTGCCTAGCTGTAACACGCACACCATTTCATTTATTGTTTACTTTATATTGTACTTAGTTGTATTTTTAGTTTTAATTTTGCTTTTGATCTATTTTCCCTGTTATTTATTTTGTGTGTGTTTACTGTCTTGGCAAATAAATGATTTATCTATCTATCTATCTAAGACAGGACACCATATCGATACAATGATATTCGTAGTTCGGTTCAAGTAGAAATGGCTTTATATGAAAACGGAGGAACTATAGGACGATACTTGGCAATGGCTTACGATTATCTTATGACCATCCCCCCAACAAGCGTGGAACCTGAGAGATTTTTTCATCTGCTGGTTTAATATGTAGTAAACTAAGAAGTTCTCTCAGCGACAAAAGTGTGGACGCTATAAGCTTTCTGCAAAGTTATTACAGCGAGAGAAGAGCTATTTTGAAGACTTGATTGATGTCAAAATTGTGTGTCACTCTTTACTGGCATTTTAGCAAATGATTTACATGCTTAGTTGTTGATTTAAGTAGGTATATAAAATTGATTTGATAAGATATTTTAAGATATTTTTATTAAACCTACATTTAAATTGCTGATTTAGTTAGATAACGTACCTACATAGTTTTGTTACTATCTAACTGTTGTTCTAACTGTTGATTTATTTGTTGGATGTTCGATTTCACCTAGCTCTGATTGTTGCTTGCACGCACAGAGAGTTTTAGTACTGTAATAATGAAGAAATACGCGAAATAAATGAGAATATTTGGTGTATTTTGTGGTTGTGAGTGGTTTAATTTTCGGTTCTGAATAAAAAAATATATCTCAATAATACAAAGTGTCTTTTTAAGTAGTTTTTCTTTTATTGTTTATCTATACGGTCAGTTTTATTAAAAAATTAAGTCAGTATCGAAAGTATCGAAATTCCCGGGAATTTCCGGTTCCGAGGCCAGTATCGGGCGAAAATTCCCGGTTCTGAGAATGGTTCCGATACTGCATGCCCTAGTAGCTACCGTGAATATTCATGCCTGGTTGTTCTGCACGCTATTTGTATTCTTCATTTGTATCATTTTTTCGAATGCTTACTTTTATTGTGAGAAGCTTGCATCTTGTGACGACAGCTAATACTACGCTATGCTCCCGGTTTTGCTTCCAAATAATTATTTTTCTAAATAATTATTTTATTATTTTACTTTCTTTGCAATTAGTATCGCTCACGAGATGCAATTCTTCACTGCCCTCTGCTACATTGTACCTGGACTGCATCATCATCATCATCAGCTTGCCAATTTGTAAATTCTCACATCACTCCCTTGCCTTATCATGAGATGCAGTCCGGGTCAGCTGACCTACCTACCATTACTAAGACGGGCAATCTTGGCCCATTCCAGGAGCTACCTCCGGGCTACTCAAGAGCTACCTCCGGGCTACTCAAGAGCTACCTCCGGGCTACACACGCCCCAGCTACCTCCGGGCTACTCAAGCACCAGCTACCTACGCCTTAGTTACCTCCGGGCTACCTACGCCTTAGCTACCTCCGGGCTATCTACGCCTCAGCTACCTACGGGCTATCTACACCCCAGCTACCTACGGGTTGTCTACGCCCCAGCTACCTACGGGTTATCTACGCACCAGCTATCTCTGGGCTACTCTAGTACCTGCGGACTACCTCAGCCTTATCTGCCGGGCTCACTTAACGCAACGCAAGGGGAGTGATTTACCTTAAACTAATAGGACTATTTCTTCGTCAGACCAAGACTAGGCTTAGGTACTTACCTCACGACCTCTTATTTAGACCTACTACTTGTATAACTGTTAATTTTAATATTATAACTTTTCTTACTTACTTAAATCTTTTATTTGTTCCCTCTAACGTGACAATAGCTAGGCACATTATATTCCACAAAAAACTGTTCCTATTACATTAATATTGAATTACCGCAGTAGTCAAAGATCCCGGCGAAGTTTAATTGGATTGCAGATAGACATGCACAATGCACAGCTTCTGTGCCCATAGGACCGTGAGATCGTTAGCTAGCGCGCTCCACTGGCTTCACACGGACGCTTGTGTGCGAAATGAGCACAAATTAATATTACTAGCCAGAATTATGTTATAAAATATATCGGAAATACATGTTTATTGATGCATTTTTACGAATTTTATTTGAGTCTTTTAGCGGTTTTAAATAAAATTTAAAAAAAAATTACAATTTCCTATTGCTATCTAGAATAATCAATTATAACTTAACGGAAACACACGTTCATTACACCTTTTTTTAAACTTTTCAATGTGTAATATTTTTTGTTTTTCATTTCGTTTTTTTTAAGGTTCGTTAGTGCAAAATGTGTATAAGCTGAAACACACGTTCACCAACATTTTTCACTTACTTTTTATTAGATTTAAATTAAAAATCCACAGCTCAACAAAAAGTAAAAAAAATAGGGACATCCTTATAAAAACCAATCGCAATATTTAATAACGTTGAAAAACTTAACATTTGTGTCGACGACTGTATTCTAAAATTGCACAAAGCGCCGTCAAAAGTTTTTACAATATCCGTCAAAATTTAAATAATATTTAATGCATTAACTTTTTTTCTAGCAAAAAATACAAGAACTACTTATTAATTTCTTGTCTGCTCGAGTGAACAAACTTAATTGCAATGAGCTTAGTAAAATGCACCTGGATTTTACCTGCAGAACTATAACAAATAAAAGTGTAAGTACACAAGGTAATACGAGTACTATCTACTCTGTACACGGTGGGTTTTTGAAAAAGGAATAATCTTCTATATTATATTATATACCTACATAGGTACTAATATTATAAAGAGGAAAGATTTGTATTTTTGTGTGTATGTTTGTAATTAATAAACTCAAAAACTTCTGTGCTGATTTCAAAATTTCTTTCACCATTTGAAAGCCACATTCACCCTGAATAACATAAGCTATATTCATGTGTTTAAAAAATAAATGTCCACCCGTGCAAAGCCGGGACAGGCCGCTAGTAATAAATAAAAATGAATCCATATTTCCCTTGGTCACGCTATCACGTGATACTTTTTCGTTATTGTCAGGAGAAAATTCTTATGAAAGAAGAATATTGAAGTTACAGAAACGGGGCGAGCGAAGCCACGGGCGGTCGCTAGTAAGGATATAAAAATTTAGAATTTACAATATTGCTCTATAATTGTATTTGTAGATATAATAGCATTATTATGAGCCTTCTATGTCCCACTGCTGGGCAAAGCAGTGCCAAAATAATATATGCAATAGCATATTTAATAATGATGACCAGGTTATACTTGCGTCATCGGCGGACGAGTTACAGGAGATGGTAACAATTATGCATGGAGCTTTTGAGAGAAAAGGAATGAAAGTAAATGTAAGAAGTAAGACAAAGATTATGGTTTTCGAAAGAGATGAATGTATAACAGCATGTAATATTTTGATTGGTGGAGAAAAAGTGGAACAAGTGAATGAGTTTATATATTTGGGGACTTTGTTTACAAGAGATGGAAAGCATGAAGATGATATTGAAAGGAGGGTGACGGCTGGAAATCGAGTGAATGGGGCATTACACACATTTATGAGCAGCAGGAAACTGTCTAACAAGGCACGACTTGCTGTACATAAAGGAGTGTTAGTGCCGACATTGATGTATGGTAGTGAAAGTTGGGTATGGCAGAAAAAACATCAAAGCAGAGTGAATGCAGTAGAAATGAGAGCGTTGCGTAGTATGTGTGGCGTAAAGTGGAGTGATAGAGTGAAAAACAGTGTGATAAGAGAGGAATGCGGTGTGAAAGAAGACGTAGTGATGAGAGTAGAGAAAGGTATGTTAAGATGGTTTGGACATGTAGAGAGAATGGATGAAAGGAGATTAACAAAACAATTGCATCAGGCGAGTGTGAATGGAACTGCTGGAAGGGGAAGACCTAGGCGCATGTATCTCGATCAGATCGCAGACGTTTTAGAGAAAGGCCAGGTTAGGAGTACCCTAAACCGACGAGCATGTATGAAGAATGTTATGAGAGTGAATGAAGCGAAAGAGGTGTGTCAGGATCGTAGCAAGTGGAAATCCGTGATCTCTGCCTACCCCCATGGGAATAAGGCGTGATTTTATGTATGTATGTATGTATATTTAATAAAAATAGTAATCATAATAATAAATATTGTGGGCATTCCAGACAACACTATCTAGCCCCAAATTAATCAGAATTGTAATATGGGAACCAGATAGCTGATTATATTTTTTTTTGTACATACTTACACCCTTAGAATACAAAATAACACTTAAGTGACAGTGTGAATTAGAAACAAGTCTTACAATACGAAGCTTTTAAATTAAAACAAACTTAAGGTGCATCCACACCGCCAGAAGCACAATAACTCAAAATTCAGGCGCGTCCACAAAGCAGGCTATACATTACGTAAACAAAAGCCTTTTGTGTAAACTCAGCTTTTGTCCGACTTTGTGTAACTGGCTTTAGGCTTTATTTAATTGTCTTCGAACGTAAAGTCGGCTAAACGTATGATTTAATGAAAGTTTGTCGACAAATTGTGTTATTGTTGACATTGTTTTCAACAACAGACAATCAAGCATTTTGTGTTAATGTTTTTAAGGTTTTATTTCAGTGCTTTGAATGCTTTAAAAATACGTATCATTAAAACAATACGTGATAGAATCAAAAATGAGGGTATCCGTAGAAATACCAATCTCACCGGCATAGCTCGTAGAATTAGTAAGTTGAAGTGGCAATGGGCAGGTCATATAGCTCGAAGAACCGACAACCGCTGGGGAATATAAAGTTCTCGAATGGCGACCACGAACCGGAAGATATTGTTAAGATTGCGGGAAGTCGATGGATGGAAAGGGCTCAGATTCGTTCTTCCTGGAAATGTGTAGGGGAGGCCTATGCCCAGCAGTGGACTTCTTCAGGCTGATGATGATCATTATTAAAAAAAATACTCATACCCTTATTATTTATTGTAATCATAATGTCATTATGGTGAGGTCTTAAAGTAAAAAATGGTGGATACATAATAGACCCTTAAGTTTAGGGCATAGCAATATTTGGAGTGGAAGCGGGGCGAAGTTTGAAAAAACAAATTAAACTAGCAGTTAGTGTTGTATTGTGAAGTAAATTAAATTATAACGCAGGTATTGAATATGTTTTTGACGTGACAACGTCTTCTAATTCGATGCAGCCGGCTGCACGCATGAAAAAACATGGCTCATGCGGCGTTACCTCGCTCTGAGGCGTTCCATTTAAGGCTTGAATTGTGGGTGAGAGCGTGGAACGAGCGACAAAGAGGCACAATCGACCTCCGCGTTCGGCAGCGTTCGACATCTGTCTCTCTCATCCGCGTGGACAGCTGTATGACGTTGTCACGTTCAACTATCGTCAGTAAACCGACTTTACAGACAACAGAGGGCTTATTTTTTCTTTCAATCTACATCTGTCTCTTATCAAAATAATGAAAACAGATAAAATAACCTAAATATAAAGTAACACTACAGTTGCCATGTAACATAGTTGTTTATCACATGTTGCAGGCCAAGGTCGGGATATCTTTGATCTTTGGCAGAATATCAAAAACTGGCTCAATGTACAGAAGGGATAATAGTGTTAGCACAATAGTTTCACTTCACTGCCACTATTTGGCTCTCACGAGTGGAAATTGAAATGTAACCGTTGTAGTTTGTCGCCAGAGGCCTTATACTGAGTTTTCAATATCATTTGTCGTGAGTTTAACGGAAAATGACTTATCGTTAGCGCAACCGATAAAGGTTACATCGATTTGATGGACGCAGGGCAGTGCATCGTAGGGCACGCTTCTGACGTGGGTGACCTATGAGGCAATGCTTTGTTCTATAACATAGAATCGGATGCGACGGTTAGCACTTAGCGTCTGGTGGGCCATATGCTTGTTCTAGCTTGTTGTATAAAGAAAAACGGTTATTGACTCCGATTTTGTATCGAGAAACGATGAGCGCCCCTGGCGGGATCGCGAGAACTAATGTTATTAATTAGTAGGAACGGAAATTAGTAACTGTTATTTAATCGTGATAAATAATTTGTATTATTGTACAGATTCATAGATGATTTTTGATGGTAACATAAGTGTGCTTTGATTTTTTTCGATCGAGTCAAACACACCTATCACATAATATAACACACCGATCAGTGAAACGCTGTCAAATATCGCTGTCATATTTGACAGCATTTCACTGATCGCTATGCAGTACCATGTATATATGTTCATTGATCATCTGCAGAGCCGTATTGAATCTAAAGCCAGCGCGTTAAAGCTTATTTTGCGTTGAAAAACGGTATAGAGAGATATAAGCTTGGCTCAAGTAGAATCAACCAGAATTAAATTGCAAAACAATTCGTATCCATTTGATTTATGTGCCCGTAAATTAATTTTATTGCACTATTGTTTGGTTTGTTTTAATGGAATATTTTTTGCTCTGTTACAGTTATTTTTTATCGCTATTTAAAATGTGGGCTGATTCAAATATTAGAAATTAAAATCTGTGTACAGATTGATCGTTTGTAAATTATAAGCCTATTGTTTAATTTAAACAATTTATAAAGTTGTATTGCATCATTACATACTTGTTATGTAATGATGTTATGTGATGAAATCTACATTTTTCATATTTTTTTACCTTTTTTTGTTCTTTTACGTTTTATAGCCAAGTAAAGTAGTTTTATCTAATCGTAGTAAATTCAAAAATAGAACGTATTATAGCCGTTGATCGATGGTGGCCATAGCGATAGCAATGGGTGTGGCCGCGACCCAATTAGATAACGTTATCACACGGACACCGACGGATTTCACGTAATTAATCACTTTTGAAAATAGAACACGAAGCGTTTCATTTAATTTAAAACGGTTAATCAGCGCTATAAACTGAACAAAACGATTTTCTTGCATAACGTTCGAAAATGGAACACGTTCTATTTTCAAACAATTTGCAAAGCAACACAACGTTTGCAAGCAAAAAACTTTGCAGTATGAAAAATTGCTTCAATATTCTTTCATGTATTATTTTATCACAATATTACAATTATTATCAGATAAAACGTCAGCGTGGGAAGACGTGGTAAGAAAATTTAAAAGAAAATACGCGACACATTCCTGTAAAATTTCCCGTGCCTTTATAGATTTAAAAATTAACGAAGTTTATTTTGTGTTTACACCGCCTGCAGGAATGGGGGTTTTCTTTCATATTCTGACAAAAATACTGTAAAAATAAGACGGCGATGACGTAACATAAAAACATAATGAGACAGACTCCGCGCTTTAGAAAAGTAGATACATTTATGTCGTAGACCCTCTACGCTACAATTACAGACGACTGAAAGACATCAACGCGTTGCGCTACGCCGCTACGATATCTAAACTACAAAAGGCTACGTTTGTATAAGTCGCAAACTTATACAAGCTTTTTAGGTAAGTAAACGCTTGCTCATAGAGTCAGCAAAAAAGTGGCAGGTTTTTCGTGGTTAGTACAGGCAAATTTTTGTTTAGGTATACGTAAAATGTTTGTGTCTCGAGTGATGGTAACCACTTTGAAATAAATGGCATTTAATAACTGAAATTACTGATCTACTTTTTCGCCGACAGTACCTACCTTCATACAGTATAATAAAATGAATAACATTATATTTTTTTGTCGAATTACTCTATTTTTGTATAAACTTTTTTTTATACAACTATCTGACGGAACAAATATGGCTCACCTGATGTTAGTGGAATCCATCGCCTATAACAGAGCATTGCTTCGTAGGTCACGCACGTCAGTAACGTGCCCTACGATGCACTCTATCTTTTTACATTGTACATTATTTTGAATAATTATGTATCTTCAGTTTAAGCGAAATTCATAGGAAAAGCAATATTCTTATTTTCATTTGCAAATAAACTAAAAGTTACGACCTATATTATTGTTACAGCGCGAATCCACAGTAAATTACAATTTGTGACATTTACAATTTGAATGTTTCGTTTGGCTCCGATATCTCTGTTTTATTTGTGTTTTCTGTAAACATTGAAGAATTGAGTTATGCTTATTTACCTATCAACTGACGATTTATTATGTTAGATTGCTTCAATAAAATGTACAATAATATCCTAATGTTTAATTACAAATTATGTAGAATCTGGTAACATATTATTTAATCATACGCTTCCGTTTGGCACTGATTTGAATCAGTTGAGCTATCTTTAGATCGTTTGTAACGGTTTGCAGATAGCTTAACTGATTCTTGTGTATTTTGTAAATATTTGAATTAATTGTAAGTTTCTTTGTGTAAATAAATAAATAAGAAAATGTGAGACCAATTTAATTTTTGTTATTAGTTATAAAAGTTTAAAAAAAAACCGGCGAAACTGTGTTTTTTTTTAATTTTTATGTTAAAATCAATAAATTGCTTCCGAAACATTATTTTTCATCATTCATTTTAAATTATGCTCGGAGAACTTTCATTTATCATAAGGTATATATACCATACAATTTTGTAGGAAACTGAATTCCTTTGACAAGACCCTTTAGTATCCCTGAGTTATAGTATGTAATATATAAAAAATAGAACTTTCCTAGTAACAGTATAACCAAGTTAAAGTAGAAGAACTATAATTAACCAAGCGCAAACACTAATCTCCCTTACTCCGTAGTTAAAACTTTGAGGTAACCATTTTGTTAGTTCGACAGGGTTACATAAATAAGTTAAAGTTTGTCTAGTAGTTACTATTACTCGCTTGCTTGCTACAAATTAAAGGTGGTCGACACGAGAAGCAAAAAATGTATTTAGTGAACTTGAGAAATACTATCATGACCACTACGAAGGGTTCGGTTTTCAGTTTACAGCCTGGCTTAATATTTTATTAGTTTTTTTATGATACTTGAACAATTTTTTTTGTCTAAAATGACGTGGATATGACTGTTATATAAAACCATAGACAATTGTGATATAAAGAAGATTACTGTTTGAATATAAATAATAAAAGTTTTGTTCAATAAAAAAAAATACTAATATCAAATATGACAGCAATATTTGACAACGTTTCACTGATCGCCATCGCCTAGATGTTCTTTAAACCGGTTTGATTTATATATATATTTTTTCTTAGTACTGTGTTCCTTTTCCTTATATGTATAAAGGCCTGCGCACACCCAGGCCGCTGGCGTCGGCGATCAGTGACACGCTGTCAAATTTGACAGCGATATTTGACAGCGTTTCATTGATCGCGATCGCCACCGAACTAGGTGTGCGCAGGCCTTTACCCTATTGTGTTTTGTCAAACAAAAGACTATCATTTTATTGTTGTACACCACTGACATAAAAAAACAATACCATATTCTTTTTAAAACTTATCCTGGTTAGCTTCCATCCCACTTAGATAATTGCAATGGAGTAATTCTCGTCACAAAGGAGACCGGGTTACGAGTGTTGCGACCCCGCAACACGTGTTGGGAAGCGCTACGTTGGCCGCTATTCTGGTACGCGCTGGGAGACGGGCGCAATGTTCAAGCAATGGCGGGATTATCACTTCAACATATTTTTTTCAGCTCACCGGGTGGAAAGTGTCAACTTTCCGCTGCATGAACCAAAGTTGCCCTTTTCCACCGTCGTCGAGCAGAAAAATCGTAACACACCAAGGGAAGTAAAAAAGAAAGCCTCAGATCACATATGTTTCTCAACCTCGGCTTCGACTCGGTGACATGTGATCATGAGACATTTCTTATTTTACTTTCCTAAGTATGTAATATTTTTTACTATTTTCTATTAGAAATTATAGAATAAGCGACGACATACGATTTGCGAGTGAACGCGACACAGCGGAAGTAGATGACAGTATTTAAACTGTTTAAAAAAAACGCCTGCAGTTGGTATCAGGGTAGCGTTTCGTGTGTGTGTGGGTGTGTGTACCTATGTCAAAAGCTAACTAAAGTTACTTCAGTGTAAAATTTAACTCTCACCGGCTCGTCCATAAATGTTAAAAATCAATTTGTTTATTTTTTTCAATTAAACCTTTGTAAATAGTCTCAAGACATTGACTCCTCGCTCTAACTAAGTAAGAACTTGCATGTAGACGCGAGGGAGTAGATACTATCGCGAATTTTGACAGTGCGATATTTGACAGCGATACTCTGATTGCAATCGCGGGTGATCTAGATGTGTCTAGTTCTTGGTCGAGCCATATGTGCCCAGACCTAACTTTGAGAATATTATTGGCGCAATTTTTTTGTAAATGCGCTTAGAGTACAATAAAACACCCAGACAAAGAAAAAACATCTACGTTTACCACACAAATATTTGCTCACAGTTGGGGATCGAACCCACGACCTACGGCACAGAAGGCAAGGTACCAGCTGATCCCGTCTGTCGTTAATGGCTAGCAGTCAGTTAAAAAGCCTAACAGAAACAAAAAATATGAGTACAAAGTGATTTAATAAGAGGCAAAATCTTTTGCCTTACACCGCAGAAATGCTATAGCATTAAAATGCTTTCATTTTCTGAATGGTTGGAATTAATAAAATTGATCTCATATTTATCTCATTTCATCGCGTGTGATTGATTTCATTCAATTAAACTAATTTATTATCAATCAATGCTCATTGGGGTTCTTAGGGCTAATGGTCCATTTAAAGGCCCATTAATGATAATGGATATCTGATCTAATTTCTACAGCCTAAATTCCCAGCCTTGCGCCCATCTAGACGATTTGCGATGCCATGGCGATTAGTTTCAGCATAGGGTTTTACTACCGCGAACTTTGACAACGATTCTCTGATTGCTATCGCAGGTGATCTAGATGTGTCTAATTCTAGATAGAGTTGGGGGAATAAGATCTGTCGTCTCGCGATGGGCTGTATTGTGCATTGTCCCCCTGCCAAATCTCACCCCAGCCAGGAATAGGAGGAATAGAGGGACCTTGGGTTGATGGCAACAATGTTCCAGTGGTAGCACAGATGTGGATGTGGAAGGACAAGACTTAATCAGTTCCTTGAGCCCTGTCTTGGACCTCTTCTTCTTTTGCGGAGCAGCGCAAGGGTGTTGAATAAATATCTTTAGTAATCAAGTGCCGAACCGGAAGGCGAAGCGTAGGGCGCCGCCCACCCACCAGATAGACCGATGACATTGTTAAGATCGCGGGAAGTCGATGGATGGAAAGGGCTCAGAATCTTCCTGGAAATGTGTAGGGGAGGCCTATGTCCAGCAGTGGACTTCTTCAGGCTGATAATGATGATGATGATAATGAATCAAGTGCCGACCACACGTTTTGTCTTAGGTTTACAATATCTATTCGTTTTTTGTCTTTGGTCTTCAAAATTGCACTTTGCCAATGCAATTCTCCAACATGCCGATCTCGGCTGGAATTCTTCCTGAAGGTTCTTCTTTGTATTCCGATTAAATCGCCACAGAATGGGCACAGTACCCTTAACCTTACGCTATTGTGGCTAAATTGATGTCATCCGCACGCGACTTATTACATGAATGAAGGCATTTACTCGAATGAAAGCATTTATTACATGAATGACGAGCACTTATTGGTATTTATCTACTTAGGAAAATAGCCGTTTGATGTGTGTTGTTTTCAACCGGTTTACTTGGCTAGCATGGTTGAGGGTTGGCTTCCGTAGGAAGTGAGAGCCAGTTTTAGGACATCACTAAAGACAGACAGAGCCAGACAGAGGTTGTGATCGATGTGGCGCTATAACGGTTGCAATGCTGATTGCAGATCATCGTGAACACATCAAATCGTGGTGGTGTGTGCGGGTGCTGCTCGCACATGGTTCACGCGATCAGTTCGTTATTACAGTTCGCAGCTGTTCGCCGCATTGTGACCGATTCTTTATAAAACGCGATGATCTCCAAATCACGTCTTTTTGTTCGCCACTTTTCATTTTGTAAACTCTAATAGGTTTCCCGCGATACAAGCTAGTTCTAGTCCTAGTTTTAAAATTTAATTGTTTATCTTGATTCTTGTAGAACTGATTTCTCGAATAAATAATTTTGCATTTGATGTAAGCTTGCAAACTTTTCCTCAAAAGGTTATTAACATCAGAGCATTGAATATAATGAAAAAAACAAAAGTTGTGTCGACATAAGAACAATGAAAAGAAACTATAAGTATCGGAAAGGATACTCCATAAGTGGTTCAAATAAGATGGTATAAGAACTGACCAAAGAAAGTTGAAGATAAGTTGGACAACATAAGTAAGAATATTTTTAAATCATACTAAATTGGATGTTTGTGACTCAATTATACAGCAAGGTTAAGCTAGCCTAAGGCTAGTTTTTGAGACAAATGTGAGTCAGCTAATAAGCCATAGGGAATTTTTTTTAATCTACAAATTTATATCTGTCCAATAAAAATATACATGTCTTTTTAAAAACAATTTCTGACATTTTTGCATCGACGAATAGGGTTATTCCGTAGATGGAAATATCAGCCATTAGTTAGACATAATAATGAAATAACTAATCAGCTTTCTACCGTTCTATTGTTATTCCCCAGATCTATAACAATACTAATGTTTGTTATAACAATTGATAACAGTCGTTTGTAATCGTTCTGTTTTGGAAACATCCGTCAGTTATGTCCAAACACACCATAATACCGTTATTTGAATAAACGGTTTTCGTAGTGACAGATAAATTAAAAAAAAAAACGTGTGTTTTATCATTGCAAAAGCTGGAAAGAATTTCTGCAATTCATACAGATTCCAGATAAAATAACACAAAGTCGAAAGCGTTTTGTTAGTGCTGAAATGAATTTTGAATTTCTCAAAACATCTCTAAGACTAAAAAAAATATTGTTTAAATAATTCTTCGTTGAATCAAAGTAATTTGATTACCTATTATTTAGATACGACAATTTATTATCACTGCACTGCTCAGGTAGTTGAGTCTCATGCGAGTGTCTCAAACAATGGTTTCGAATCAAGTTTATTTTTTTGAATTTTTATCGACTTGTCCTTGGATCTTGGACTTGCAAGAGTCCCAATGATAGCCTGTTTAGACAGAGAGGGAAACAGTTGGCTCGTGACGTCACTCAGGCGCACGTCGAAGCGGCAACGCCGCATCCAATATTTTGTAAATAGAACATTGTTGTGAGAGCAAGAGAGGTTATGCATGAAGAGGTAGGAATGTATGTCAATGTTATTGTGAAAGTAGACTCTATTCCTAGGGTTTAGGGATGATTATTTGGAGGGCAGGTGAGATAAATCATGGAAACAGTTATGACTATTCGATTTAGTCCCCGTGCAATGCAATGTTTTCTAAATAAATTTTAAAAGTAGAACCTATACTGCTCGTTCTGCTTCAATACCCAGCGTTAGTAAGATCAAGATTACTCAGAGAAGACACATTGACAAATTGACTGCGATAGTTAAATCCATTATACTCATGCATTTAAATTGGAAAAAAATCTGTGCGCATCGCACATTATTTCTATGGCACAACTTAGTGCTCTCAAACGGTGAAAAGTCAAGAAGCCCAGAAGATTAGGGTAGTTGAGGGGACAACTATGCCTCGTCTTTAGAAATCTTTTCCAGGACTTGCAGTGTTCCGTAAATAGGGCCTGGTTTAGATTTACATTAAAGTTTAGTGGAACCATAGTTAATAAGGACAAATGAGATACTAAAAAATTACTGACACTAAAAAAATTCATGAAATTTGCGATAAAGGTAGTATTTGATTTCATATAAAATGTAACAGAAACCACAAGGTTAGTATTTGATAATAGATCATCATCATCCAGCCCTCGTCAAGTATGAGATTGGCACTTATTTTCTTCCACTCCCTTCCATTTATCTGTCGTATTCTACTGTCCAACGCTTCATATTCGCAATGCGCTTGATAATTTAATCTTAAATCCCCAATTTCATGGAAATTTTGAGCATGGCTCACGTGTTAAGCCCTATTAATCATAGTTCCACTAAAGTTGAGCAACATGATGGCCTCCTAACCACAAGGGCTATAAATCGTCTAGGCTGACAGTGCAGGTATTTACGTCGAAAGTACCTCCACGTGCTTAAGTAAAGGTAGCACGTACACAAGTATAAAGCACTTATTTTTATTGTTTACTAGCTCAAATGCACTGGTGGTTTAGTGGTAGCAGAGCAGCCCCACCTTCCGATCCTAAGGCTCAAATCCAATCGTGTACTAATAGTTTCTCTGACCAAAAATATATGTGTGCACTTATTATGCCAATACTCTCAAACGGTGAAGGAAAACATCGTGAGGAAACCGACATGTCGTAGAACCTAAAAATTTTGAAAACATCCGTATTCGACCCGACTTAGCTGAAGCAAAGAAGTAAATGCCCTTCTTATCGTGCACCAGCTCTTTTGAACTAGTGTGGTTAAAGGATTTTAAGTGCGCCTCAAACATATACCTATATAACTGCACCACTACCACGGTAAATCAATCAGCCCATATCCCCCCCTGCTGGGTGGTCGACCTCCTCGTTTTCACGCCTCTGTGACCCTGTGCCAATCACATCCACTGCCTTTCCATAACACGCTCGACTTCGTCCTATCATTGACTGCTGATGGAGTCTTTTTTTAAACAACTTGCTGATGGAACAAGCATATGGCCTACCTAATGTTAAGTGGTAACCATCGCCTATAACAAAGCACTGCCATGCGTCCATCAACTTGAGGTGTTCAGATGGTCAGTCTCACGTGCCAGTAATTTCACCAGCACCCACACTCTTCAAACTGAAAAAGAGCGCGGCACAGACTACAGTACAGCTTTTTGCGTCTTCGTCTGTCACACTTCCATCATTCGTTCACTCTCATTTTTGCCTGTTCTTTTAAGCCATGAATACATCCACACATCCGCACACACTACCGTGAACTTTGACAGTGACAGTGCAATAATTGACAGCGGTACACTGATCGCCGAAGCGAAAGCTTTAGGCTTGAAACAGACTCCAAGACTTATTACTAGCTATACTACTACTATAGACTAGCTTAACGTACGTTTTAAAGTGATCCTTGTGATTCGAGCGAATAAATGCTATAAAAAGTCCTAAACAGGCAGAAAATATCTTTAAATGTTTGAAAACAAGTTCACGAAAGGAGCCTCTTCGAGGCGCACTTAAATCCTTTCACCACACTTGGCTCGAAAGAATCAGTGACACGATAACAAGAAGAAGCTGCTATGCATATTTTCACCCTAAGTTTGTAAGTTTATTTTCTGTACAAAAAGTTAACGAGGGATCAAAATTTAATTTCGGCAAGCAACTTCATTATAGACAGCGATACAACAAAGTAAGATATTTTGATAAATAAATAAGTAGACACCCTCTACGACGGGTGGGGGTGGCGCCCCGGGGTCAGTGACCCATCGACCGCCCCGTATCGAACCTTCAGGGATGTGTCTTGGTTCCTGGAGGTTCTATTCCGAATACAATTTTGAACATGCAAATGTTTTTGAAAAAAATTTGATGACCAAACGTTGAGCTATCTTTATTTGAGATTTAGAATTAAAATACCTAAAAGGCTTTCTTACAGAAGAGCGTGTAAAATTTAAAAATTGCATACTCTGAACAGCTATAGAAAGTAGAGAGAAAACATCTCTATTTACAAACAGTTAAAGGCAACCTTCGACCAGTAACTTTATAGAAACCTTATAATCTAAGTTAATCTAAATATCTAAAATCTAAGCTAACTCTAACTAAAAACTAAATTTCTAATATTACAAGATATTTAGAAAATATAAGAAGCTTCTAGAAACAGAAAAAGACTAAGGCCCATATTCTGAAGCAATGCTCAAGACTACAAGAACGGTTACGTGACAAACAAATTGTCTTCTGACAAACCACGTGGCTGATATAGCTGGGTAGAACGCATTTCTTATATAGGAATTCTCGTTCAACACAGCCCACGAGATCCGTCAATCAGCGGACAACTTGTTCGTTGTCCATACAAAGTGTTTTAGAAATGATGCAAACGCGTTTTTTTTTACTTTGACAGCTGTCATCAAGCACACTTTTGCAATGAGCAACCGTTTTAAATCGAACTCAATCATAGATTCTCTGACACTTCTTAATGAAAAACTGTCAAAAAATCCATGCTCGAGTCCCGATTTACAAAACTTTGTTTCGGTTTCAGAATACGAGCCCAAAAGCTCAAAAAGACGAATTACGAGTTCCTAAAATTAATTTTGTACAATTCGTGCAACAAATAAGATTAGGAGAACTTATACAAGGAAAATGCGAGCGCAAATGAAAAACAAATAGCACAGACAGATAAACTAATCTATGTTTTACCTTGATGTCTTGCAAGACCTGCAAAGAATCAAACGGAATATTAGTGTTTATTCAGATAAGACACAATAAAAAACAATTTCTGGAACAGTAAACTTATGTTAGTACCTACACATACCACCTACCTATACATGTAACCTACCTACACATAAAAATAAACTAAAGTTGCAATTCCAAATTCGAAAAATGACGTTGACAGTCAGTTTATTTGTTTTCAAAAAGTTTTCTAACACGTCGCGTTCGAAACATGAAATTGGTTCCACAACTCTTTCTACTCATATCGTTTCCAATGGCTGGCACAAAACTTTTCAAAACGCTTGAAAAAATATAAAATGTTAAATAATACAGGCCATGAATTCTGATAAGGGCACGCTGGCAGTTTATCAAACAGATTTCAATTGAGCGGAACGGATAGAAGATAAAATACGGATAGCGACACCCGCATAAATGGAACGACTATCGTAGATTTGTAGGTCAGGAAACGTAGTTTTAAAGTATAAATAAAATATCCGTGTTGAAGAATTCAGTAGGTTATTGTTTTAAAAAGTGATGAATGATTCATAAACTGTATTGTAATGATGATTCAAATGTAAATCGCGTGGAGGAAGGCATTCGTCAGGGTGTTTTTATACTGAAATCGAATTTATTGGTAACGGACTTTGGTAAATCGATTATAAACGAACATTTTAGTCGATATTGGTTTATCTTCTGATTTGATTGATGCGAGATTACATCCGATTTACAAATAAGCAATGTTTTCATTTGATAAAAAGAATTCAGAAGCCATCAGCTTATTGTAAAGCTCTCTTGGCATTTCTAGCCGGTCAAAGCCAGTTTAGCAACGTTCCGCGCAGGCACCAATTAGATGGGTGACCATTAGAGGACACGTCAAGCTCCCTTTTCTAGATGGTAAGGGCTAAATACTACGTCACCAGAGTTGACCCATAAATTAAACAAACTTCCAACTTATTTTTATCTTATTTTATTCGAAAACATCGCATTTTACAAGTTTTTGCATAAGACGCTTCAGCGTTTTTAGGGTTCCGTAGCCAAAGGGCAAAAACGGAACCCTTATAGATTCGTCATGTCTGTCTGTCTGTCTGTCTGTCTGTCTGTCTGTCTGTCTGTCTGTCTGTCTGTCTGTCCGGCCGTGTCACAGCCATTTTTCTCCGAAACCATAAGAGCTAGACTGATGAAACTTTATGAGTAGATGTATTCTGTGAACCGCATTAAGGTTTTTATACAAAAATAGAAAAAAAACTTTAAATTTTGGCGGTCCCCATACTTGAAACTGAAACTCAAAAAATTGTTTTTCTTCGAACCCATACGCGTGGGGTATCTATAGATAGGTCTTCAAAAATTATGTTGAGGTTTCTAATATCGTTTTTTTCTAAAACTTTAAATTTTGGGGGTCCCCATACTTGAAACTGGAACTCAAAACAATTTTTTTCATCGAACCCATACGTGTGGGGTATCTATGGATAGGTCTTCAAAAATGATGTTGAGGTTTCTAACATCGTTTTTTTCTAAACTGAATAGTTTGCGCGAGAGACACTTCCAAAGTGGAAAAAAGTTGGTCCCCCCCCCTCTAACTTCTAAAGTAAGGGAATGATAATACTAAAAAAAATATATGTTGTACATTACTATGCAAACTTCCAGCGATATTTGGTTTGAACGAGATCTAGTCAGTAGTTTTTTTTTTATACGTCATAAACCGTAAACCGCAGTTTACCATTCGACGAACTACAAGAACCTTATTATGTTACATCAAGTAACATAATATAAAGGTTCTTGTAGTTCGTCGTGCTACGGAACCCTTCATGGGCGAGTCCGACTCGCACTTGGCTGCTTTTTTTGGAATTAAAATCCTTATTGTCAAAAATGGCGACAAAAGTAAGAAAAAGCTTGAAATTGCTTTGCGCAATATCCGGGATGAAGGAGGACGTCCGGACGCTAGGTCGTAAAGGTCTGAGGTTATCGACCGCACCCGCTTTGACCCGGGTGGGGATAGGACCCGCAATTGGTTGGTAATCAGTTGTAAACTTGTAACGCCTTGAGATAGGTCCGTGTTTATCGTAGTGTGAACTATTAAACATTGTTACAGAGAATTCGTAAGAAAAGGGAATCAAAAATTACGCCGTACGAAAATAAAATGGTGGATTGTGTTGAAAAAACGTACATTTTCAGATTAGGAATATTATTAATTTTCAACTAGTCAACCTCTTTTTTTTGCATAATATTATAACCAATATAGTTCTTTTTAATATCTTAAATAAATAATAAAATACATAATGTATAAAAACACCCATCTATAGTAAACCCTAAACTAACCTACTACGAAAAACTTGTTACTTCCCATTGCCCGGTTTTTATTTGCCAGTAAAGTAAACGATTGTCCTGCCGTGGGAATCAAACCTTCCCGTTACCGATTCAAAGCGTCAAAATTGAAAAGACCAGTGATCTTTTTTATAAGAACTCACATAATATTTCATCTACTTCGACTTTAAAGAACAAGCAACCGCGCCCTAATTGCAGTTAGCTAGTCTATCTTGAACCATAAATCTTCGATGCTCCAAACATCTCACTCACAGACCCCATGCGGACAAGGTTCTAAGATAAATCGTCGCTCTATTAGTATCGTACACGCGTAGTTTCACGCAACCACAGTAAACCACACCCGGGTGAGTCCGGTCAAAGTTCACGGGTCGTCTGCGTCCCGTCTACGCGTATTCCCAACCGGATTTTACCGGATATATATCACTGCCTCTTGGCAGGTTACACTTCTTTGCACGAACACTTTAAGTGAAAGTTCACACGTACGGTTGTCGTTCGTGCGAGCTTTATGTTTCAGTCGGTAATGCCTGGAGTTCTAGATATTCGGTACAGGAATTTTGTTATTCATATTTTGTGGAGATGAAATACTCAAATATGTGACTTGTAGTTTTAGATATCCACATGTTAGTGACAGATCGTAGTGTAGTGTGAATGTACAGTGTAGTGTAGTGCGTTAGTATTGGTTAGTTTTAACCTACGTAGTACTACGTTGTGTTAACAGAGCAATTTGTTTTTATATCTACTTATATTTTGGTAAAGAATGTGCTGTCGGTTTCGATAAAATTATCTTATCACCGACAGTAATGTCGTGTCTAAATATTATGAATAAACTTTTATCGGTACCTACCGATAAGGGTCCGATTCAAACTTTTGAAAAGTTTCGGAACAGCCCTATTTACATTCTGTTTTCAAATATTTACATTCGAATTTCGAATCAACATTCAAACTGGGACCGACTGAATAAATGTCTATTTTCTATTCGAGGTAAACGTCCCAGTAGGCGCGAAGGATTCAAGTTCAAGGGCTTCGCTTCTGTGCGAGAACAGCGGGATGTCTTACCGCTGTCTGCGATCCCGGGATCTCGGGCCCGCCGGGAAATATGAGCTCCTCGGGAATCTCAATGTGACTGTACTGTTTGTAAACACCGATTAGGGTCGTTGATTTGCTAGGTACTTTGTTGGTGAATTGCCGTAAAAGTTGGACTTAGAATTTGCAAACTGGAGTAAATCAAACTTTATATAAATTGGTTTATCCAATCCCTCGGTTCCTTCCTCATTATAAGTGTTACAAGTGTATCTATGCAAGATTACTTGTTTATCATAAAATCGTTCGATTCGTAGTTGGGTTTATTATCGGATCACTAGATAACAAGTGTGTTTTATTAGACTTTAATTTCAAGGAACTGGAAAATCCCAACGTTTATCTTGTAAGCCAAATTTTTTACGGCTTCTGTGGTACGTAACACTACTTTACAATACATTTATTTTCCGGAATCTTTTAATTTATTTTTACAAACTTGTTATTTTCATACATACTACATAATTAATGTATTGTATAAATAAACACAGGTGTAATACGTAATTAGATTTGTCTACTAGCATTAATTTAACTAAAACAAGGTACTTTAATGAAAAACAATGACAAGGCTAATTTGGTGGAATGTTGGGTCAGCTTGGGTTATACTAGAAACGTCTATAAGCGAAGACGTCTAGAAACGTCATTTTCTGTCATTTTTGGAAGTTGTATAGCGTTTGTATAGCTTTTACATTTTAATTGGTTTTCTGACGTTATTTTGAGTTCGGTTGCGTAATTTTGGTGGAAGGTATTTTAAACAACTTGAGGTCTTAATACAAAGTGTGAGCAGTTAGAATGAAGGTAGGTATTATGTGATATCCTGGTTTGAACGAAATGTCTCCGATGGGTTTGAAGAAAAACGCCACCATTTTCCTCAAAGCCAATGACGGCCGACTTATCCATTGACTGACTTGACTAAAATCTATTTTATAAGTAATATATCACGTGATAGGCAAAATTGTTTGAATAGACAGATGTCAATAATTAAGAAGAAGAAGTAACTTAACACACTGCATCCCAGCTATGTAGTGGGGAATGTGTGCTACTTACTTTATATTATATTATATATTTAAGATCTTATGTACATACACCATTCAGGCAAATAAAAATGATTTGATTTGATTTAAACACAAGGCCATACAAGTAATTTGCAATTTATTTTCAGAAACTTGTGGTCGATTCGCAGTAAAGCTCTGGCCACGTGGGTAAGCATGAATAAAGTGGATGTCACACGTCGTGCGTGACAGCGCGTGGACAACGCCCACCTAGCATTTACACGCTAAATGAAAACAAAACGCTATGGTAATGACGGCGGTTTTACTTTCAATCCAATTTTTACCGATTTCAAAAAAAAAAGGTTCTAAATTCGGTTGTTATTTTTTTTTGTTTCTCTAAGCTCGTCATTTAAGAACTAATAAAATGTTTTTTTATGTGAGAAGTAATTACACCGGCAACCTTCAAACCTACACATAGCAATGCTGCTTCACGGGAGAAATAGTCATGGTGGTAGAACTTTCCCGAACGAGCCCTTTACAAGTAGCTCTACTTCTACTCATTTTAAAATTGAAATTAGAATAGATAACATTTGACTAGAAAGTCTACAGGTTTCTCCTCCACGTGAAAGTTGAGAAACAATGCAAGGCCTACATAAATACCCTTCCATAGGCGCTTTCCAACTTTATGCCAGATAAGAGAAGTTTTACAACTTTTTAATGCATTTTCCTGCTTTACGATGAAAATTGATAGCGAAACTTTTTAAAAAGACTCTTTTTCTAAAATATACACACATAAAAGTTTAAGAGAGACTAGAGACGATCTAATTGCAGTTGATATGACTCGTAAAGGCAATTATGGCCCTCATGAAAACGTCCAGGATTAAAATTTATGCCAGCGCTTAAAAGCTTTATGTGGACGTAAATTGCTTACTTTACATTTTTTAATGCGAATACTATGAAAGCTTTGACGAAAGCAGGTAGAATGCAAAACCCAATAGCTTTTTCACCCTTTTCTAGATCTTTGTAACCTTACGCTATAACTTTTTTCATTTTAACTCTTACGTAATTTTGCGAGGCCGTAAAGTTTCATAGAACACTAATCTTGTAAATTTTCAGACTAAAAGCTTTAAAAGTTTAATAAAAACTGCTCGTTATTTATTCAGCAAGTTTACACAGCTTTTATACAAAATACAAATACGATGGGACAAAAGTGAAAATTTATTGCCTTTCAGCGTCCGGCGAATTTTCCAATTAGGCAGGCTCCAGCCGTGCAGCCAACAATATTGATTTTTCACTTTTTTGCGAGAATCCCGTTCTCGCCAGTGTCATGGTTTATTTTGAAAAATACTCGACACATGCGGTTTATTAATATGATGCGTCCGTCTCGCCCGATCAATCATGGTCCGTGCGCTTTAAAACAAAATTGTAAAAAGGGAAAGGATATTTATGGCATTCATTATATTTTGCTTTGTTGGCTGGGATGGGAGCGTTTTTTCTGAAATTAATTCTTGTTATTACGAGGTGTATTTTTTGTCAGGTATGCTTGAAACGATAAGATAAGAAAGGGAATTTTGTGAGCTTTTTGAGGCTTTAAAAGAAGACTTATGAGTTTAAATTGCATAGATATACTTCGTTTTCATTGTGAGTAAGAGTGCAAAACAAAACTTGAATAGCTTACTCGATAAATGTATTTTCAATGATAGATTGTACTATCATAGAGATGCGTGCGTATATCTGCGTTATCTCAGTCTGCCAGCGTGCACCACGTGTTTTTATTTACAACTGTATATACTACAGTATTGACTGAATCCGCCGATACAATCCATACAGTAGTTTACACTATCGAGCCTGAATGGATCGAGGCCAGACCGCGAATGACCTAAATTTTTATTCGCCACGCATATGTTTGTTACTAGTGCTGCCGCCGCGTGTGGCAATTCTACTATTAGGTAGGTGTAGGTAACTAGTTGCCGGCAAATACCCCACGCAAACGCACAGTTTTAAATTTAGAACGTTTTCGGCAGCCATTTTTTACGACGGTCAGAGGTCAACTCAAGATCATCAAGAAACTACAAAATTGGGCGAATCAAAAACGGGGACGCGCGATAAGGCTTATCTGTGGAACTACGTAGGTAGGTTTGTACTTACGAAACGTTGAGTAAACTTTAGATCACGATATGGGAAGATAAGAAAGGAGAACTATGATTCAGCAATGGAATTTGAAATTTATGTGAGTGTTTGAGCAGGTTTTAAGCGTTTGCATCTGATTTAAATGAATAATAACATTGATTTAGCCTGGAAAACGGAAATATACAATTTTCTAAGGATTGTTGTAATAATATGCTTTTATCTGCCTATACTTAATTTAAATCGGGGTTTATTACAGTGTTGAGAAACATGAATGGAAAATTATAAAGCCATCGAGATGCAGGAAAGTAGGTTAACCGATAAACTAACATTTTAAGGTATGAACGAACCTTGCAGGTAATATTTACCTAATTTAGACTGTCTTATCCAATTCTCTCAAATCAATCTTGCAACTTGCAACATGGCTATAATTTTAGAATATAGCCCAGAAACTTTTCAATTTTTAGAATAAAATCGAGAGAGGAACTAGGATAATCGAGTACTAGTATGTTAGTACTTAAAATTTAAGTACCTAATATTTTCTTTACAGTTTCTTCAAATAATAAGTATCCCTGTCAAAATTAGGTACTTTAAACAGGCGAGAAAAGTCGATCTTGATATTTTTCCCCACAATTAATCCCGGGATCTTATAAATATCTCTATACTAATTATCACCGTCAATGACAAAGATGGTTCAATGCATTCGGCCAGTTCTAATATAGAGTGCATTGTGCATGCATCGTATAGTAGAGTAGAGTAGAGTAGAGCGGCCGTCAAGTCGACGTATGATCGAGTCCAGCCGTAGCGTCGGCCACATCCATCGCCGCGTCTTGCTCGCGTGCCACGGGGTGTATTGACCTTTTCTCTTAAACTGATTTAGCGCAATCGAACCGGTTTTATTTTCCCATCGTAGATTGATTTACTCGAGGTCAACCAGGTAAGCGCTTATTAGAATGTAAAACAACTCACCAACTTAAACGTTGTACACGCACGAAAAAATCCAAGGTCACAAAAAAATAAATAACACAAAACACACGCGCGTTCGAAAGTCAAATTCAAAATTAAAATGACGCGGGAAATAGAAAATTAGTGATGTGCATCGAGCGATCGGCGATCGATAGAGTTGCAGCGAGAATCGATATGTAAGGTGAAGGCGCGTAGTGGGCCGGCGTCTCGTCGCACGTGACTGCTGGCTGTGTGACGGAACGAGCGGTAAGCTCGCCCCGCCTCCGCCCCCGCACCCCGCGCTCTCCTCTCCACGACGTATACATACGAAAACGTAGTATGTTATAGTCACGTAGCGCAGACGTTTGATAAACAAATTACAAAATTTTAACTAAGCTCGTACCGTACTTTGCCTTTGAGGCGTTTTTAATAGGTTAAGTTGAGTTAGATACTCAAAACTTTTACAAGTTTATTTGACATGTTAGGTAAACAACAATGTGAAGACAGTTATAAAAATTTACGTGATTATAATATTCATAATTTTTTTGCTAAATATCACGTTACGAACAGAATAAATAAATTAATTAAATAACCAGTAGTTTCTGCCAGATTGAGTCAAAGTTTTGCCCGACCTCGATAACTCTACCGGTCGGTACCAGGCTGTAGGCAGACGAATTCTGTGCTTCAAGGTAAAAACTTGAAGTATTTATAGTATCATTGTCTCATATTTCACTATTACCGTGGTAAATCTGCCTTGGTAAAATCAATTTTTGAGAGTAATTAAGATTGGCTGGATATTTACCAAAATAAATTATTAAAAAAAGTATTGAAAAGTGACTATGACCATGTGCCAAATATTATGAAGGAACTGATCAAATATAACTTAAAACATTCGATGGCGATCATAGGAAACATAGAGATATCTGTCTTGTCATGGCATCTATGTATACCTACCTGATGGCGATCATGGAAGCAAGCGAGTGCCGAGAAATTTCAAATCGAAAAGGACGGTAGTTATGGTCATGATTCTGGTGTCATCCATCTCTAAGTCTACGTCAGATAAAAATACTTCCGTCTCTTATACTTAAAATTCATCAAAATATTTTAACCTGACAAACACTGGTAGTGAAACAGACTACGTCTAAGCAACGTACCAAGTATCAAAATTAATTAATAGCCAAATTAGTTAATTTTAGGACGCGTAAATATAATACAATTTGTATGGCCATGTTTCCGCAACCCCAGAATAGGGAGTAGTTAGTTGCCGTAGCGGCGTAGCGAGCGAGCTACAAGCGAGCGCTTATGCAAAAGAGAGCGATATTTCATCGCTGCTCCGTCTATTGCAGCCTGTATTACCATAACAATCGTTGTACTGAGCTTACCACATCTCAAATTCATGCGAAACATGAAAACTAACGACTAACGTTCTAAACATCAAGATAAATATCCTCAAGCATTCAGCATAAATGGTTCCAAATTGAAAAAAAATAATACTAGAATAACTTTAACATAATCTTTTCCATTTAATCAATATAAGTTCACTTTGGTCTAAGTTTATCGATAGTATTTTCAATTTTAGTAATGAAATGAGACACCCGACCCTAATTAGGCG
Source organism: Thera britannica (assembly GCA_939531255.2). NCBI lineage: Eukaryota > Metazoa > Arthropoda > Insecta > Lepidoptera > Geometridae > Thera > Thera britannica. Next base: position 12,738,316 of record OW618034.2, on the reverse strand, counting down.
ACGAATGACACAAATTCGAATTTTAAAATTTTGAATTCAAAAACGCTTTTTCTTCGAAAGAATGGCTCTTTCCAACCAAAGTGCTCTAATCAAAAATTTATTACTTTTATGTATTTTAGCAAAATGCAGTCAAAGCAACATTATATTTTTTATGCTCTGTTGGTTCTTCGTTAATATGGGTAGACGATAGCCTATAGCGTTTAGATGGGGTATAATGTGGGCAACATTATTCAGCTGAATATGCAATTAAATGAGGGCAGTTTCAGCAGTGCAGGCAGGGGCTGTAAGTGCGAGCGAGACAGCATACCCGCCTCTCGATATTATATTGAACAAGTTTATAACTACGTGTATTAGACGAACGAGTTCGTACAACGTTTTCTCATTTCCCCGACGAAACTTTTCTAATATTATAGTTTCATTCATATTGTCGGTAGTTCCAGCAGAGTTTTCTTTCGTGGAAAATGAAAGACTATTTCCATAACTATTATTTCGCTTTTATAGCTTTGTTAGTTTCTTTTGCTTCAAATAGATTTGTTAAAGTTTTCTGAACTACTTTATCGTTCGGATATAATGTCTGTTCTTGAAAAGTGTTAATATACAGCGATTTTATTTCTCATAGGCGATTTCGGATATCGATAGCTTTATTGTTACTTCAGGGCCGTTAAGAAAAGTTTTTATGTTATTCAATATTGTTGTACAAATAGAGTAGTAACTTTAATAAGCATATAACTTAGGTAAACAATTAATTATTGCATTTATTTATAAATAGCTTGAAAAGTCTACCGCTGTACAAATATCTCCCCTACATTTCCAGAAAAATGTTTTCTCTCTCTTCCTGTCCACCGAATTTCAAATTTTAAAATGTCGTCGATTCTTAGGATTGGAAACAAAAGGTTGTCATTTTGTCCGTTAACGCCATGTTGTATGAGACTGGCTTTATACTAAGTACGTTATGGTTGTAGAATAATTACATCCTAAAAACATAAGCTCCAAATTGCTTAGAAATTGTGATATATTTACATAGCGAGAACACAAGATGGCGCAGGAGCTCCAGCATCGAATCGAAAGTAAATGTTGATTTTTAATTATGAGCTCTATAGCTCTGGAATTTATGCGAGGCCGTGTCTCAGTGCTCTGCTCTGTAAACAGAGTCCGGAATGCAGCGGGTAATTTGAACGAAAGATGGGTGGCTCTATTTTGATTCCTGAGTGCATAGGGAAAATTGCTTTTCGCAAACTGCAGGGTTTTTTCAAAACTGCTGGGTTTTTTCTTGCGATGAAAAGTGGAGCTGTGTTTTTGTTTAGTATTGTTTAGCATAGCGTTTGTAAGTCGCTACGAAGTCTGAATGTAGCTTTCAGTCATTTAAGATGTGCACACTTCAAAATTTTTAAAGTGTGTTTTGCACTGGCACATTTCAAATTTTTTGATATTACTGAGCACGTTTCAAAGAACAATACAAAAATATAATTTCAAATCAAATCAGTTTTCGGTAAAAAAAATCTACTAGTTTTCGCACAAACATTTTATTTTATCTTTTATTTTATCATATTTTTTTTAAAAAGAAGTGGTCGTAACGAACAATTTTGAGCCTTCAAGCACTTCTTTCTAGTGTGAAGTTCCCAGTTCCCAATACTCACAATTTCGTCGGTCCATCGAGAAGGCCCGTCGACGAAGAATTTCCTTAGATTTTATCTCAACCTTGATTATTTATGCTAAACAATCTTTTCAGCCAATTTCCTCAGCCAGCACTTAAAAAATAACGACAGCCCAAGTTTCATTAAGAAAAGTTCTTTGTCGTGTTAAAAGTTCCACAATGGTACTAATTAAAAGTTTCGTGCCACCGGTGACAGCGGCCGTCCGCTAGAGGGCGTTGGCAATAAGGGCAAACTTCCAGATAAACAACTTCCGGGTTTTTGTTGCACTATTTTTGGTGAAAAAGGTCACATGGTCACAATAAGAAAAAATATAAAGAGACAATTTCGCAAAGCTATAAAATAAAATAATAAATATTGTGGACAATCCACACAACAGTATCTAGCCCCAAATTAAGCAGAACTTGTACTATGGGAACCAGATAGCTGATTTAATACTTTAAACATTTTTTATGAAAATACATACAGCATAACACTCAGGCAAGGAATAAACATCTATGTTGTGGGAATCGAACCTACGACCTACAGCGCAGAAAGCAGAGCTGCTAACACCAACTGAGCTGAGGGGCCATTCAATCAGTGAAATAAAGCCAAGTTAAATAAATCGCGTTTCTTAGATTTTTATAAAATGTGTCTATAAATGAGTTTTTGGCGTTTGTTTTTAATTAATGCTAATATTGGTTGTTATACAGGAAGGGAAAATTCCACCTAGAAATTATTTCTCAAAACAACTAATAATTAATATCCCTTAATTTAAACTCATAGCGTAACTTACATCGACACATCCGAAATATCACTTTACGAATTAATGACCATACGATACGGAAATTAAACCCTGAACGGGCGAAGTTGTGGGGTAGACTGCACCCCTACCCCCTAAAGGGGGTGCAAGGGGGTAGAATAGCAATCTAGGGAGCCTGAATAGTCGGGGTGGTCGAATGAAATATCTGCCGTTGCGGCTAGCCCATCAGGCCTACGAAAACGCATTAGCTTCGTAGATGAGCAATAGTACATTGTATATTATATACGTATGTACCTAAATAGAGCATCAACCCTTGCATATTTGGCTGTTTGGCCAATGGATTACAGTGTCTGGGATGCGAATGATAGACAGAGTTAATACATAATTTTAGGGTAGTTTTCCACCAATGAAATGTGCCGAAAAATGTTTTTTAAAAATAGCTTGCGTAAGTTCATGAGCATATTTCTCGGGCCGACCGAGATCATTTTGCAATTTTATTTTATTGCTTCTTTTCGAAGAGAGAATGGATGATTTCCTTGAGTAATTCATCGACGACCTCATCGTAAAAGCCTCGACAGCTACGATATACGGAAAACGTAGAAAAAGTGCGGGGTTGTGCAATGCCAATGTGTATTTAAGGGACGTTGAAAATCTCGGTCGGCCCGAGAATTAGGCTCCATCTTTCGCGTAGGGATTTTTTTCTCGTAGCCATGTTCCTAGCTCCCCGTTAGAGGGTATGTTTTAGGCATGTGTGTCTGTTTGCTTATGAATCTGTGGCCTTGTAGCTCGAAAAAAACCTTGAACGAATGCGGCTCCTTTGCTTTTTATGAGGCCGTTGAAAATATTTGTTTCAAATCCTTGTTGAATTTTATATTTATACTATTACACGGGTATTTATCGCGCATATTACCTTATTTTTTTTTTTAAATACCCGTGTGATAGTATAAATATGTTTAATGATCGCGAAAGTTTAAAAAGTACTATTGTTGAATTTTGTTGAAAAGATTGTTTTAGTCGACTTAATTGGTCCTATGTTCCGTTATTGGGCTTTGCAAAGTTTCATTGGACGAGCGAGATTTAGGAGTTAGTTGTAAGTATGTGGGGAGAAGTTTCTATTGCCTTTGCTTAAGCTGCAATTCTGTAAACAGCGGTAAACGTCATTTAGCAACGATTCATTTCCTATTTGGTGAACAATGATTTGTGTGAGGAACCAAGCTATTTATATTATATGATAACCGGTTTGAATCACTATAGTCCATGTAGTTACTGAAACTTCCAGACATTTATATTTTTTATAGGAAAAGTGATTTCACCAGCAGATGCGATTGATTGTAAGAAATAACAATAAAAATGAGTCTGCTCAAAACCCCAACCACCCTAACTTTGAAGTAGGTTTACCGATTACGGCCATGATATGACGGGTGTCGCATTTTTGGGAATCAAAGTATCTAAGTATACAGTTTTAATAGAATAGAGGATTTGAAGTACTTATCGTAGTTTTATGGGGAGTATTGTTATTGGATACAATTCTATTTTCTACCTTATAGACTCTTCGTTCAAATATTAACTAAAACGTTTGCTAAAAAGTTAAATCACGTACCAAACCCGGAAGAATTACTGATAATGCAAACATTTTGTCCCAACTTTAGTAGTAGTAATATAGCTTTTGTGAAGGGCTCGCGCGGAGAAGTACTACCACCATGCCTATTTCTGCCGTGAAGCAGCATCGCTGTGTTTCGGTTTGAAGGGTGCCGGTGAAATTACTGGCACGTGAGACTGAACATCTATATGCCTTAAGTTGATGGACGCAGGGCAATGCATAGTATTAGGGCACGTTCCTGACGTGTGACCTACGAGCTAATGCTAGTTTATGGGCAATGGTGGTCACCATTGCCCATAAACTAGCATTAGCTCGTAGGTACTTAACATCATTATACTTGTTCCATCTGCTAGTTGTATAAAAAACTCAAGATCGAACTAGCACCTACCGTCTCCAGGCAGGTGAAGTGGCACCACACTGGAACTTCACTGCTATTATTTTAGACTATTTTTGATTTGTAAAAGGATCATATAAAAAAACGGTAGGAACCGAGACGTAGTTTGTTGCCTGTTCTTCTACGCTTGGTCGCGTGGAACTGGCACCTAGACTCACCTAGCTTTAAGACGTTTCAAAGTGATTCTTGCATCGTACTGAATAAAAAATTATTGACTTTGACTTTGACTTTGGCGTCTACCGTGCCACAGACGTGTAAACATCACTATCACAAGAGTGCATCGTCTGCTGATACATTGATCCTTGAACCACTATCGATATTAATAAATCATTAACTTTGCATATTTTAATTAAACATCCTCTATATATCAGGGAGATAGCGAGGGTGGGAGGGTGACAGGGGGAGGGGGGGAGTGAATTATATTAAATTTTAACTTGATAATATCAAGAGAAGACACGAATAATGGAATTATGTTTGTACTTAGGAATTTGCATACACGATAATATTTTTAAGATGCCTTGTTCTTATCGTATCACTGGTTTTTAGGAACCAGTGTGATGAAAGGATTTTAAATGCGAATTAAAGAAGCTCCATTAGAGTACTTGACACAGGGTTTCAAACTTTTAAAATTGTTTTAGTCAGGGCAGTCAATAGACAAGTCGGCCGTCATCAGCTTTGAAAAAATATGGACACCGTGTTTCAAAACCATTGGAAATATTTTCGATCAAATCAAGATATCATATATTACACTTTCATTCCAACTGCTAACACTTTGAGCTAAGACCTCAAGTAATGTTGGTTAAAATACCACCGAAATTACACAGCCGAACTCAAAATAACACCAAAAAACAATAAAAATGAAAAAGCTATGTGATTTCCCAAAATGTCAGAAAACGAATTCCATCTAAGCGTTCTGTGGCACTCAGTGAAATGCTGTCAAATAATAGCTGTCATATTTGACAGCGTTTTACTGATGTGCGCACAGAAAAGCAAAACGCAAGGCTCAAGTAGGATAAGATTATGTTATTTTAGCCTACCAAACAGGTTTTATGATATTTTTAAGAAAACAATAGATTTATAAAAGGAAATTCGGTTTATTGCGCCGCCAGCCCTATAGAGACCAATTTCCGAGAAAATTAAATTCTGCGTTCGCTTGGAAAAAGCACCGTTTCAAATCCCAAATAGATTGTGAGTCTTTTAAGAGGTAACCGATTTTAGAAGTAACGTTTGATTATAGTTCTTTTAAGGGATATTCGATGAAACGTAGAAGGTAGAGAACTTTAATAATAATAAAAGGAAGGGATATAAATGCTTTGTTATAGGCGATGGCTACCACTTAACGTCAGGTGGGCCATATGCTTGTTCCATCAGCTAGTTGTATTAAAAAAACTTCTGCACATCTAGGCGATCAGATGCGATCTGCGATAGCGATCAGTTTCAGCATAAGGTTTTGCATACAATCGCACACACTGCTACGATCTTTGACGGTGTAATATTTGACAGCGATACCCTGATCGATCTTAGGCGATCTAGATATGCATAAGGCTTCGGATTTAGAGCTATGTACTACCATCTGAACTGTAAATCAAGAGATAATAAATACTGTAGAAGCAAATACAAAAAATGGGTAGATGACACGCCAAAATTGTCTAGGGATGTTCAACACTTTGATTTTTTTACAAAAACTGAAAATAATTTGTTTCGAAAACTAGGTATGGCAAGAATCTTTATTTTGTATTGTTTATTAGTAATAATAAAAAACAAATGTTTGAATCTCGAAAAATCTGAAAATTTATTCGAAATGGAATATCTACTAGACAATGTTGATGTGTATATCTAAGTAGGTTACGTCACGTTTTGAGCAAAAAATTCTTCTCAAGGTCTCCAGGACAATTTCATAACAAAATATTGAGCCGAGGCGATAAAACAAAGGTTTATGCCGTAAAATATATTGCAGCAATAAAACATTTCGCTAGGAAGGATACGGTAATCTCTGCCGTTGGTATACTAGGGAAAAACATAACTTTCAGCAAAAATGTATTGAAATATTTTGCCTAAAAACTAATAAGTACTTATTATTATTATTATAAGCCTTTAATGTCCCAATAAGTACTAGTAGGTATTTTATAAAAACTGATATGTAACGTTTTAAAGAGAACCTAAATGCTTGGTTTTTAAATAATTTAAGTTTTAGATTTATTTAAATATTTTTATTGAGCACAATTTGTGTTTCAACCTAATTTAAATTTTTGTATTATTATTGAATGGTGATCATAATAAATAAACAATTAATTATTATAACCAGTTTTTATTGCTCTTTAAACAGGAGTTTTGGTTTTTATAAGTATTTTTTTTTATTCAATGTCTGTATAAACAGACTTCAATTTTTTTTTTATGAATGATTTTTTTTAATCTGACTGATTGGGGGAGCATTTGCCCAGCAGTGGGACATATAAGGCTCATAATAATAAAAATCTGAAAGGTCCCATAGAAATTTCATCCCGACCCTTCATGTGCATTTCTCCAGCTTCCTCATATGGAAATTGCGAATTCTGAAAACGCCAACATTTAAAGCATAATTGGAGCAATCATTGATTTGAAGGAAAATTTAGCAGCAAAAAAAACAACGACTCTATGAGACTTTATAGGTGTGTTAGCTGGAGAGCGGCTCCACAGCTTCCTCATTCAGTGTGGGCAAACGGCTAACGATAGAGCTATATAGTAAACGCCAAATTTTAGAGCATAATTAGAGCACCCGGCATAAAAAAAATCAAGTCTCTAGCTCGAAAACTCTTTGAGTTAGAAGACTATAACAACGTGTTTGCTGGGAAGCCATTTCTCCAGCTAACACATGTGGATCTCAGGAATGGCTATAGCTAGAAAGTTGCTTGATATCTCCAAATTTAGAGCAAAAAATATCATGGATGCTCCAAATATTTCAAGTGTCTAGGTTCAAAACTCACCGAGTTAGAAGCTTTGATGACTGTGTTAGCTGGAGACACGTTTGTCTGGCACGCACATGCTACATCTGAGGATCTACAATAGCTACAGATTCGGTTGACGTGTCCAAACCGAGCTATGAATTAGAGCACTCGGCTCCAAAATTTTGGACTCTCTAGGACAAGTAGTTTCCTAGTAATCAACAAAAGAACATTTTGCCGCCAGAATTTTCAAATATTATGTTCGCACCCGTAAAAATGCGGCGTTGCCGCTCTGAAAGTATGGTATCAGCGTAGGAATTTGAACGTTAGTCGGATGGAGTTGTGTGTTGCCCGTGCCTGGTAAATAGTTACCCTAGGATTCATGTCTTAGACACTCATTACGTAGCTCAAGAAGCGGAATATAGGTTAAAATGAAACAAAAAAACACCAAAGAAAAGTTTTATAATGGTTAGTTTAAGTTTAAATATGTATTTATTAAGAAACCTGACTTCAGATTTTTTATTTTTAGTTTTAAATATCATGAAATTATATCTCTAAGTCTCTCAACTAACCAACAATGTTTTCAAATCATGAGTTACCTACTCTTGTCACACTAGGTGTAAATGGCATCGTGCGAAACTATCATTGTGTCTGTGAGTACGTACATAACTAGCGAGCTGCAGTAAATACTCACGGGAAAGCGAAAGGAAATATTATAAATATAATAATTATGAAGAAAAGTAGAGGGGCTCTATTCCGGAAAACGTTTTATTTTTTTTCTTCAAAAGTTGTTAACGTAGATACCTATTGTTCTAAAGGTTTTTAGGGCTCTAATTGTGAATTTGATTCATTTTTGATTCATTTTTGAATTCAAGATGGCAGCTTCATTTTTTTCCTTAAAAAATAGGTTTTTGGGGGCTCTGATTGTGAATTCCACAATATTTTTTCAATCCAAGATGGTGGCTTAATTTTTTTTCACAATATATTGATATGGGTGTCGTTTAATAGGTTTTTGGGGGCTCGGATTATAAATTCGACATTGTTTTTTGAATCCAAGATGGCGGCTTCATTTTTTTCCTTAAAAAATGGGTATGGGTATCGTTTAATAGGATTTTGGGGGCTCTGATTGTGAATTTGACATTATTTTTTGAATCCAAAATGGCTGCTACATTTTTTTCCTTAAGAAATGGGTATGGGTATCGTTTAATAGGTTTTTGGGGGCTCTGATTGTGAATTCGACAATATTTTTTCAATCCAAGATGGCAGCTTAATTTTTTTTCACAATATATTGATATGGGTATCGTTTAATAGGTTTTTGGGGGCTCGGATTACAAATTCGACATTATTTTTTGAATCCAAGATGGCGGCTTCATTTTTTTCCTTAAAAATGGGTATGGGTATCGTTTAGATAGAATAGATAGATAGATAGAAAATTCTTTATTGTACACCTTACAAACTAACAAAAGAGAATTAACACATAAATACTATTATCTAAATGTACAATGGGCGGTCTTATCGCTAACAAGCGATTTCTTCCAGACAACCTTTGGATGGAGAGGAATTAAAAACTATGGAAGATTGGCTGGGTGCACTTGAAAACATAATTTTAAATAAATTTAAGTGTTATCAATAATACCTACTTTTCTATAGATAACTTAATAACTACAAACGAATACAATACACACTATATTAAATAAATACTGCTTATAATAAATATTTTATGTACATAATATATACATACATGCATATATATATAATATATATACATAAATACCTACACAAATCAGTCGAACGATTCTGCATTATTGTACACTGGACAGGTAAAAGTTTTTAACCTGGGTTTTAAATATGGGTAATGATGATGATTTCCGGATGGGGACTGGCAAGGAATTCCACAGGCGAACTGCTTGGATGGAGAAGGAGTCAGCATAGAAGCTAGTTCTATGCATAGGAGTTTTGAGACGGAGATTTTCTGAAGAACGAAGAGTTCGAGAATTCATGCAATGGAGAAACTCGAAACGTTCCCTCAGATAACAGGGAGTGGTGGGATTATGAAGGATATTGTAAAGGAGAGAAAGAATATGAGTATTCCGGCGAAGACGGATCGGGAGCCACTTGAGTTTTACTCGATACTCAGACACGTGGTCATACTTCCGGAGACCGAAAATAAACCTGATACAAACGTTTTGTAAGCGTTCAAGCTTATTAAGCTTGTCCTCCGTAAGGTCAGGATAACAGGAGTCAGCGTAATCTAGGACAGGAAGAAGAAGAGATTGTGCGAGTGCAATTTTAGTGGCTGTTGGCAGAAAGTTCCTTAACCTCCTGATCGAGCCAGCGGACGCAAACAGTTTTCGGCTCACAGATTCGAGCTGGGCGCTCCACGACATACAGCTGTCCATGAATATTCCTAGATTTTTGACGGTATCAGTGTAAGGAACTGTTACGTCGTTGAATTTGATAGGTGGCAAGGCCCGCCAGTCAATTTTTGAAATAGTGCGAGAGCTGCCCAAAATAATGACCTGAGTTTTAGCAGGATTTATTTTAAGTCCATAGGCTTTACTCCAGTCATTTATATGACACAGATTCAAATTGATGCAGGAAATGGCTTCAGACAGTTCACTAAGTGGAGCCTGGGTATATATTTGGAGATCGTCTGCATAAAGGTGATAGGAAGAAGTCAGTTGATTGGAGATAGAATTAATAAAAAGGGCAAACAAAAGAGGTGATAAAACGCCGCCCTGCGGTACACCAGCAGACATACGGCACCAGGACGAATAGGAATCGTCAACGCGTACACGTTGCTGGCACCCGTCCAAATAATTGCGAAACCAGTCAATCACCGATGGAGATATGTTAATTGAGCGAAGCAAACCTAGCAAAATATCAAAATCTACAGTATTAAAAGCATTACTAAAGTCAAGTAATGTCAGAATAGTTAGGTGACCATTCTCCATACCCCAGCGTACATCATCGGTTATCTTAACAAGTGCGGTAACTGTACTGTGACCAGGACGGAAACCTGATTGAAGAGGATTAAGAAGATGGTTAGTGATAAGGAATGAACTGAGCTGGTTATAAACCAGGCGTTCAAGGACTTTGGAAAGGAATGGGAGAATGGAAATTGGACGATAATCAGAAGGGAGGGAGGGTTTTGTCTTTTTAGGAAGAGGAATCAAATTTGCTTCCTTCCACATGTTAGGTACAGTACCGGATGTAGTAGAATAATTTAGTATGTGACAGATTATCGGCACTACTTCATCGACTATAGGGATTATCATGTTTCGACCGATATTATCACTTATTTCGACCGATATTAGTTTAATAGGTTTTTGGGGGCTCTGATTGTGAATTTGACATTATTTTTTGAATCCAAAATGGCTGCTACATTTTTTTTTCTCAAAAAATGGATATGGATATCGTTTAATAGGTTTTTGGGGGCTCTGATTGTGAATTCGACATTATTTTTTGAATCCAAGATGGCTGCTTCATTTTTTTTCTTAAAAAATGGATATGGGCATCGTTTTATAGGTTTTTGAGGGCTCTAATTGTGAATTCGACATTGTTTTTTGAATCAAAGATGGCAGCTTCATTTTTTTTCTAAAAAAATGGTTAAGGGTATCATTTAATAGGTTTTTGGGGGCTCGAATTATAAATTCGACATTATTTTTTGAATCCAAGATGGCAGCTTCATTTTTTTTCTTAAAAAATGGGTATGGGTATCGTTTAATAGGTTTTTGGGGGCTCTGATTGTGAATTCGACATTATTTTTTGAATCCAAAATGGCTGCTTCATTTTTTTTCTCAAAAAATGGATATGGGTATCGTTTAATAGGTTTTTGAGGGCTCTGATTGTGAATTCGACATTATTTTTTGAATCCAAGATGGCTGCTCCATTTTTTTTCTCAAAAAATGGATATGGGTATCGTTTAATAGGTTTTTGAGGGCTCTGACTGTGAATTCGACATTGTGTTTTGAATCAAAGATGGCAGCTTCATTTTTTTTCTTAAATAATGGTTATGGATATCGTTTAATAGGTTTTTGGGGGCTCTGATTGTGAATTCGACATTATTTTTTGAATCCAAGATGTGGGCTTCATTTTTTTTTTCTTAAAAAATGGATATAGATATCATTTATATCTTATAGTCTTATAATTCAATAGAGCCGAATGCACGCAATGCAAACGAGAGCGTGGAAAGAGTGCCAAAGAAGCACAATCGGCCTCAGCGTTCGGCAGTGTTCGACATCTGTTTCTCCTTTTTGAGTGAGCGATGCGTTCGCGTGGACAGCTGTGTGACGTTGTCTCGTTCAACCATCGTCAGTAAACCAACTATACAGAAAACCGTTTTTTTAAGAAAAAAAATGTAGCCGCCATGTTGGATTAAAAAATTAATGTCGAATTCACAATCAGAGCCCCCAAAAACATATTGAACGATACCCATATCCATTTTTTGAGAAAAAAAATGATGCCGCCATCTTGGATACAAAAAATAATGTCGAATTCACAATCAGAGCCATTTAAAACCTATTAAACGATACCCATAATCATTTTTTAAGAAAAAAAATTAAGCCACCATCTTAGATTCAAAAAATATTGTCGAATTCACAACCAGAGCCCCCAAAAACCTATTAAACGATACCCATATCTATTTTTTGAGAAAAAAATTAAGCCGCCATCTTGGATACAAAAAAAATAATGCCGAATTCACAACCAGAGCCCCCAAAAACCTATTAAACGATACTAATATCCATTTTTTGGGAAAAATAATGAAGCTGCCATCTTGGATTCAAAAAATAATGTCGAATTCACAATTGTAGCCCCCAAAAACCTATTAAACGATACCCATATCAATTTTTTGAGAAAAAAAAGGAAGCAGCCATTTTGGATTCAAAAAATAATGTCGTATTCACAATCAGAGCCCCCAAAAACCTATTAAACGATACCCATATCCATTTTTTAAGGAAAAAAATGAAGCCACCATCTTGGATTCAAAAAATACTGTCGAATTCACAACCAGAGCCCCCAAAAACCTATTAAACGATACCCATATCCATTTTTTTGAGAAAAAAATGAAGCCGCCATCTCGGATACAAAAAATAATGTCGAATTCACAATCAGAGCCCCCAAAAACCTTTTAAACGATACCCATATCCATTTTGAAGGAAAAAAATGAAGCCGCCATCTTGGATTCAAAAATGAATGTCGAATTCATTATTAGAGCCCTCAAAAACTTATTAAACGATACCCATAATCAATTTTTTGAGAAAAAAAATGAAGCAGCCATTTTGGATTCAAAAAATAATGTCGTATTCATTATCAGAGCCCCCAAAAACCTATTAAACGATACCCATATCCATTTTTTTAGAAAAAAAATGAAGCTGCCATCTTGGAGTCAAAAAATAATGTCGAATTCACAACCAGAGCCCCCAAAAACCTATTAAACGATACTAATATCCATTTTTTGGGAAAAAAAATGAAGCCGCCATCTAGGATTCAAAAAATAATGTCGAATTCACAATTGTAGCCCCCAAAAACCTATTAAGCGATACCCATATCAATTTTTTGAGAAAAAAAAGGAAGCAGCCATTTTGGATTCAAAAAATAATGTCGTATTCACAATCAGAGCCCCCAAAAACCTATTTAACGATACCCATATCCATTTTTTAAGAAAAAAAATGAAGCTGCCATCTTGGATTCAAAAAATAATGTCGAATTCACAACCAGAGCCCCCAAAAACCTATTAAACGATACTAATATCCATTTTTTGAGAAAAAAAATGAAGCCACCATCTTGGATTCAAAAATTAATGTCGAATTCACAATTAGAGCCCCCAAAAACCTATTAAACGATACCCATATCCATTTTTTAAGAAAAAAAAATGAAGCCGCCATCTTGGATTCAAAAATTATTGTCGAATTCACAACCAGAGCCCCCAAAAACCTATTAAACGATACCCATATCCATTTTTTAAGAAAAAAAATGAAGCCGCCATCTTGGATTCAAAAACTTATGTCCAATTCACAATATAGGAATATAGTTGAAAATGAAACAAAAAACCCCAAAAAGTGCTTTTTCTTCTTCCTGCCCTTACCCACCAGGTGGGGTCGGCACAACATGGTGAGATGCCCCCACTATCACTTGCCATCTGGTGAGATGGCAAGTGATAGGGGGCAAGTGTGCGTGAGTACGCACACAACTAGCAAGCCGCAGTAAATACCTATTTTCCGTCCGCCTGGTTTACTCGATACGCTCATAAAAACCTGACTGAATACAGTAAAACACAGAGAACAGACGGCTAACAACAGGCAGAGTAGGTAGAATCATCAACACTGGCCTAGCAGGTACCTATTTACAGAACCAAATAAAGTTTTTTTTCTAAGAATACCTAAAAGACACGCATTACTAAAGAAACTATAAAACGAACAAGAACGGGCAACACACAATTCTCATATAGATAGAGAGAAAGCTCTCAACCTAACAAAAAGAGAAAATATGAGTTTGAGGTTTCAGAAATCAAAACCGCTAAGCGCATACGAAAATGACTCGTATCGCGATCTAAAATAAACCGAATAACGTTCAAATTCCTACGCTGATACCAAACTTTCAGAGCGGCAACGCCGCATTTTTACGGGTGCGAACATACATTTGAAAATTCTGGCGGCAAAATGTTCTTTTGTTCATTACTAGGAAACTACTTGTCCTAGAGAGTCCAAAATTTTGGAGCCGAGTGCTCTAATTCATAGCTCGGTTTGGACACGTCAACCGAATCTGTAGCTATTGTAGATCCTCAGATGTAGCATGTGCGTGCCAGACAAACGTGTCTCCAGCTAACACAGTCATCAAAGCTTCTAACTCGGTGAGTTTTGAACCTAGACACTTGAAATATTTGGAGCATCCATGATATTTTTTGCTCTAAATTTGGAGATATCAAGCAACTTTCTAGCTATAGCCATTCCTGAGATCCACATGTGTTAGCTGGAGAAATGGCTTCCCAGCAAACACGTTGTTATAGTCTTCTAACTCAAAGAGTTTTCGAGCTAGAGACTTGATTTTTTTTATGCCGGGTGCTCTAATTATGCTCTAAAATTTGGCGTTTACTATATAGCTCTATCGTTAGCCGTTTGCCCACACTGAATGAGGAAGCTGTGGAGCCGCTCTCCAGCTAACACACCTATAAAGTCTCATAGAGTCGTTGTTTTTTTTGCTGCTAAATTTTCCTTCAAATCAATGATTGCTCCAATTATGCTTTAAATGTTGGCGTTTTCAGAATTCGCAATTTCCATATGAGGAAGCTGGAGACATGCACATGACCCTTCAGTACTTTGGCCATGAGGTCGGTTCTTCAAGTTTTTTTAAATTTCACTTGTTTACAAGGAGAATGGTCATTTTGAGTTCGTTTATATTAATGTAGTTGATGTGTATGCTTACAAAAAGTGTTGAAAGAGCCATAGGTAAAAACCTTTTTGGTAAATTCAATTACCATACTATTTGGGAACTAATATTATTCAAACTAATCACATTTTAAAGCTACAGTCCTTTGTTCCACATTATAAACTATACATTATGTATGTTAGTTGAATAATTCATGTCAAATGTCAATTTCCAGAAAGTTCCACAAAGCAATTTACATATTATCTGGTTCAAGAAAAAACTTATGGTTTAATTTAAATATTTACCGAGTTAGAAAAAGTTAGCTGTTTTGAGTAGGTTTTTAAGATGTCATTAGAGGTGCACCTGTTCTTAAGCTGGCCTTGGATGAGTTACTACTTTCTACCTTAAATTGCTAGCGTCTACAAATTAATATTTTTTCTTTCTTTCTTTCTATTATGTACTCAAGTTACTCTTGTTGTTTAGTCACCACATTAGTAAGAGCCACAGAGAGAAGTAGTTAGGCAATCATACGCCATTAGTATGAGAACCACTGTACCCTGTTTTATTTAAAACTAGCGGCCGACCGCGGCATCGCATGCCCCGTTTCCATTCCTGTTGGACCCATGTCCGTTCTACCATATTCTGTGGTTAGAATGTTCTATGGTAAAAATGATTATAAGAATGTTTGTTTCATAATTACTGCGTCCATTTTGAATTTGAAGTTTATTCGAAATGTGAAACTTAAAAAAACATCATGCACATTATGTTTGTTTGATAGGCCATATGGGGCCTTTGCATAGGCCAAATGGGGACACCATTTGGCCTATGCAAAGGTTGTCTATCAGCTAAGTCCAAGCAAAGACATAGTTAATACTATCAGCTAACGTAAGACACAAAGAAACCAAGCGAAAACTCACTTCCCAAAACCTCATGAACCGCAAACGGACATGAAAGGAAGCAAAATGGTACAATTTTCTCGACCACGAGATAAACCATCCATCGTAGGGTTGCCCCGTGTCTTATTAGTGTCAGGATCGTGACATCGATTCACTTGTTGCCGACACGAGTCTGCCGGGGCTTGCCAACGTGCGACACCCCTGCAATTTGTGGCCGCCCGGACAACCCTATAAACCGACTTTTCAGCTGAGACCTACGAGTTTCCATTTTCATAGAGCGGGCTTTTTGTCGAAAGGCGTTTATCGCATTTAACCCAATTGACCTCTTAGCAGTTAGCTTGTGTTTGACATGAATTTGTTTTTAAAATCTTTTTTGGTGCTCAGAAACGTTTGTTATTTAGTTATTAGGAAAATAGACGTAATCTAACGCGACATAACATGTGATTTCGGTGGCGGTTTTCAATTTGACATAATTTTAAAATGCCATTTTATCGAACCTTTCTGAACACAATATCCGTTTTCGAATGAGTTTTAGCATTTTTAAGAATGACTTATCTACCGCTTTCTGCTTCTCTGGCTGTGAGCTAATATTTTTAAGTGGAGACTGAGTTTGGATACTGTTTTCAGTCGATCTTTTCACTGAATTAAAACTCTCTAGTCTCAAAGCCGCTTGTAATTTTATTAGAATGTACTTTGATGGTTCCTACTATGCCAAGTATAAGTTATTTTGAGAATGGATTATTGATGATGGATGAATATTTGGAAGTTTGAGTCCCAATCTCACTTCTTTTTTTTCGAATGGACCAAATTCTGGTGATAGTCTGACGATTCTTACAGCACTAAAAGACAAAGCAATTTCGCTTCGCCGTTTATTCGCTTGGTACTCTAGAAAACGTCCTGCCACTTCAGTTAGTAGGGAATAAATTTCCCAAAACTAAGTATATCGTTTGCGATATCTTTTAGACACGTGTTATTTCAAGAAATGTCTGACATCTTTGTTCATGATTATTTAACTAACTGTTATAAATTACAGCAAATTGCTATTTTAACACTGAAATAATAAAACGAATTCCCACGTAAATTATTGTACACGCTCATAGCTAACCGAAAGCATTAAATTTAATTTATGTCGACGTGCCACGTACTCATATTTCTAGTTACAAGATAATTTTCAGCTTATTTAAAAATAACCAAATTATTTCTAATAAACTTCTCGTAAATAACGCGTATCTTGAATAATTTTTTATCTTGACAGCTCCTCAAATCTGTGTAACTCTATTTTGATTTATGTCTGGCTCAAAAATAAAACGTATTTACCTTTAAAAAAGTTCAAGCAACACTTTTGTAAAACTACAACTGATTTGGATCAGTTGAGCTATCTCTAGATCGTTTGTAAAAGTCTGCAGATAGCTCAACTGTTTCTAGTGTATTTTGTTAATTTTGTTAATATTTGTTCAATAATTGCTAAACGTTCGTAAAGTATATTTGATTATTTACTACTAGTAGGTAGTAGGTACGTAGGTACCGTATCTACATCCTAGTTCATCACATCACCATAGAACTCGCTATAGCGAACTGGAATAATATAAGCAGTATTGATCTTACAAGTATTTGTGTTAGCTCAGTCGCTTCCGTGCTAAGCAGCTATTAATTTATAAAAGAAAAATCACCATTCCGTTCTATTTCGTTAAAAAATCGTCTACGAGCGAGCGAGCAAATACCTATCTATACAAATACTTAGCATAGAATGAACAGTTACTACGCTTACGGCTTTCACTGCCCACATGCTTTTTTTTTTAATTTATTTTTATTTTTATCGAGCGATCTTCAAAAACTTTTTTTTCCTAGGTCAGAAAAATCATAGGCTAAAGTTCAACTTTTGGTAACATTCTCTTTTCAGACTAATCGGTTAATTCACTTTATTTCTAAGTAAATCTAAGTTATGATTTTGACAGCTGCCAATTGCTGTCAGATTTGACGTTTGACTTTTATTCCGTCGTGATACGGTCCATTACATCATGATGCGCTCCTTGTGCTGTGATATCATGGTAGGGGACATGATCACACAGAGATGGAGATAGTACCTCCGGAATTGCGCCATAAAATGTAATGGCGTGTTCCATCGGATTCTTTCGATTGGAGGCAGGTGAAGACGCTCCACTTGGCGAGGGTTTTGATTTGATAAAAAATATACACGTTTACGTATTGCACGTTAATGTTTTTTTTGCCTTATCATCATATTTTTAGATTATATAGCTAGTTGAAATGTCTGCTACTCTGGTATTCTGCTTTAAGAACTTTCCTAAGAAAAATGTAAGCAGTGTGAAAAGTAAACACTGAATTTAATTTAACTTGTTTAATCTTATTAGTAGTACCTACTTAAAATATTTACAGTAAATATTTTAAAGTAAGTATTTTAAGTGTTACCTACGGTACGTTATTCATTATTTTTCTTCGTATAATACCATAATTTTAACTTCGTATAATACCATTATTATTAACCATAACTACATCGAAAATACGTTCGAGATATAAAACTCCAAAAATTCAAGATACCGAATCTCCCAAGTTTATCGTAATAATACTATTATACACCCGTATTTATATTATTTATAAAATAATTGGAATTTTATTGGTCTGTGTTCCGTTGTAATCAAAAGAGCAATCCGCGGCAACTGTGCGCCAAATAAAATATTAAACGACCTTTTAGCACTGAAACAGCCTGAAAAGTTATGAAATTTTCAAATATCTGCCGGAATTACGATTCGTGTGCGTAAATTTTGTATTAAGTTTTGTAGCGAAGCATTTTCTTACCTAAAAATATAATTACATTTTTCAACAAGAAATTTTGCAAGTAAAAAAACATTTAAAACATTCCAGTAATATTCTGCTAATATAAAGAAACAAAACCTATCGTATGGTATTATATGGCGAGGTAATAGAATGCATTAATGAAACTTTCAGGCAATAGTTTAGAGTAACTATCCAATAGAAACGGGAGGCACCCTCCCTCCCACCTCCCAAAGCTTCACCCCATATTGAAGGGGCGGCAACATATTAAATATATTCTTCACCAAAGAAAATTTAAAGACAACTTTTGTGAACTTTTTAATTCTTAACAATACATATTTTCGTGTTTTGGCGCGTAAAGTTTAATAGCGATTGAAAAAAAAAACAAAAGTCTATGGATATCGATCGGCGTGCTGCGCATGCGTGGAGCAACAAAATTTGCAATTACAAAGTGCTCTGTGCAAATTTCGTCCGAGCTTATAATTCGAACGTAGCCCACAACGTCGAATTTTGCTTATCCACCACACAGTGTGTGAGAGAGAGATGGTTGTAGACGTCATAAACTTAAGTTAGGTGTGCGGTGTTTTAGTAAATGATGTTTATGTAAAGGAAGTTTGATGAAAAACATGATGAAAATAAAAAAGTTTTTGTCTAATCTTTTTTTTTTTGACACGGATTACCTACTGGAATTTATTTTATGCACCCAAATTCTGTATTAACAAAAAACTGTTTATTTTGAAAGATTTCTTAAAACCAAACTGCGTTTCTCTTTTTATAACTTCATAAAAGTTTAAAATATATTATATATTATAGAAATAGCAAGTCTATAAGCAATTTCTTCTTCCATAAAATTTATTCAACCAAATCCTGAGAATTTTACGAGGTTAAGTCCCTGCTGCACGCTCGTTGGTTTTCCCAACAAAATGCTTTCCTCACCTCAAAAAAGAAAAGCCAGCTCAATTGGATTTAAATTGATATCCTTCAATCTAATCCGGCACAAATTGGTTAATCAAGCCGAGCGCCTCCTGGTAGTATACATACCTCTACCCTGGTCTACGTCTAGCGCGTGGAGTATGGAACCATGTTGCCACCAATGGAGAAGGCAAGATAGAAAAAGCCTTTAGTAACCCATTGTTCAAACAAGAGTAATATTTAAAAAAACATTGCCTACAGTCAGTACAATGTAAGTTTACAACAGGGTGTGCAAGGCCAACTAAAAAAAATAGGTTGTGTATAAAGTCGGTTTACTGATGATAGTTGAACGTGACAACGTCATACAGCTGTCCACGCGGACGCATCGCTCACTCAAGTAGGAGAGAGACAGATGTCGATCGCTGCCGAACGCGGAGGCCGATTGTGCCTCTTTGTCGCTCGTTCCGCGCTCTCGCTTGCACTTCAAGCCTTAAATGGAACGCCTCATAGCGAGGTAACGCCACATAAGTCATGTTTTTTCGTGCGTGCAACCGGCTCCATCGAATTATAAGACGTCTTCACGTCAAAAAAATAACACGACCAAGGTAACGCCGACGATAAAGACAGTAAGTACTCGTATTCTTATTCTAAACAATGTCAAGTGGTCGTTTTTAATAGATTGAAAATACTGTTTATTCATTTCATTGCATGTTTTATTTGATTAGAAAACCAACTTATGATAACAAAAAATATCTATATTTGGCCTCGCAGTGTAGCTGTAAATTTCCACCTCTACGAAAGCGTATATTCGTTTCCTTACCCACCTCACACCCAGCCTTTAGGAAGTGCAATGCAAGTGCAGGGTGGTGGGCGGTGGGGGGGCAGTCTCGTTGCCATGGCAACGGCAAGATGGCGGTCGCGAAATTAGTCCGTCTGCAGCCTTTATGCGCCCGTCTTCATTACGCCGGATTTCAATTTATTTGGGATTGAACGCCGATTCGATTTTGTGTGAGTTTCTATGGCTTTGATTAGTTTGTAGGTAAATCTTTAGGGTCTAGTGGTAGCGGTCCTTGCAATCCGAAAGTCGTGGGTTTGAATTTTAACGCGCACTTAATTATTTTTTGAGCTCAAAAATGTAGTGCGCAATGGTAGTGCGCTGAGCTTGGTGTGACACTATGACATTTTTCCAAAGCAAAAAGCACTACATTATAATTTTGTTACCAGTTATAAATTTTTAACATTATGTACGTGTATCTAACGCTGTCAAATATCACTGTCATATTCGACAGCGTTTCTCTGATCGCCACCGTAGAACGCTTAGAAGGTATAGTTGTTGCATAAACGTCAATGGAGCCACGTGTCACGTTAAAGGTACAGCCACATCTACGCGCTAAGTTGTGATAAAAGATAATAAGACAGATTAATTATTTAGTCCTTATTCATTTAGAGTGCCTGCTGCGTTTTCTTAAAATAGTACGCATTAGAGTGGCCATGTCCACATCAATCAGCTATTAAGGTCCTATCTATGCGTCCAGTAGAATATCTACGTCTCTGGACTGGAGTAGTGCTTGCAATGAAATATCAGCTTTATCTTACAAGTATAAGGTATAAAATACAATGAATGCATGATTGTTGAGTTTTCATTTCCCTGTGCTCGTCGCAAGAATGTTTGCGTCAAATGGAATTGAACTGTCAGGGTTGGTAATAAGGTTTATTTTTGCTTATCGAAGCTATAACATATCGATGTTATAGCTAGCCTATACAATAATATTGTGCTTTGCTAGTATGAACCTAAACGACTAATTTTATAAATTGGTTGAAATGTGGTACATTATTAGTTTTTGTTATTTACTAACCTGCTCGTTGACTTGGTTTTCGAGTATATTTAGTAGGACTATTTTTAAAAAAGTTAAGGTTTTTGACCTACCGCTTTCTCCACGATGTTTGTCTTCGCCGTTTGAGAACACTGGCATAGTCTACTAAATATTTTAGATCAGAAAACTTATTGGTGCACGACCGGTTTTGAACCCACGACCTTGAGTTCGGAAGGCAGATTACCACTAGGCTACCAGTGCTCCCTGTAATAAAGTTAGCCATAAATGCATAATAATTTTAGTGAAGCATAAATAGTTTTTAATGAGTTTTCTTGAAGCTTAATATTATTTTAATCTAACGTTACAAAAGCCGCTTCAATGTGGTTTTTCATTTCCTATCGAGACTCCACTCTCAAACAACTCCTTTGAAAAGTTTGGGACATACGGGCGGCACTGAAAAACGTACAATCTATTGTGCAATCTGTGGCTATACCGACGGTGCAAAGAATAAAAGGATATCTACAAAAAAGTATTTTGTCGATGAAGTATTTAAAAACATCTCATTAGCCAATGTGGATTGGAAGACTATTCAAATTCAAATTCAGTTTATTTTAATCATATACTTATAGTGCTTTTAAAATATCTTATATTTTGAATGGGCACGTTTGATTAACTTGGTAAGCTATAACTTTGCTTCATTACATAGGTAGAGAACACTTTATTGTACACCACAAAAAGGACCCACAAAAAGGACATTACACATTTAACGAACATACTAAAACTATAGCGAAGTACAATGGGTGGTCTCATCGCTATGAGCGATCTCTTCCAGACAACCTTTGGATAGACAGGATTTTATTGAATGACGAAAAGGCGGTGCCATAAGGGCATCTACACTATATTTCATGGAATAAACACAATATCTACTATATAAAAATAAGTCGGGTTTCCTTCCTGACGCTATAACTCGATAACAGCTGGACCGTTTTGGCTGATTTTGGTCTTGAATGATTTGTGGAGCTCCAGAGAAGGTTTACAAGGTTTTTTTTTAAACGGGAACGGTAACGGCGAGTGAAGCCGCAGGCGCCCGCTAGTTTAATATCTGCTACAGAACCAACATATTCCATTTTTTGAATTTTTTTATTTACTTCGTTAACGCAGTTGATACATTTTATTCTGCGGTCGTCAACACGTCCTATCTGTCGCATACTCTATGGCACTACTCTCGTTAAAAGAGTCCCTTTGTGTCTCAGGACACACGTTTTGAAATGTTTTACCGTAAATTTGAAAGAGTTCATTGCTAGTTTTGGAGGACGTGGGTTCGAACCTCATCGAGAACTAATATTTGTGTGTTGAGCACAGACGTTTGTTCTCTTTCTGGGTGTTATATTGTATTCTAATTATATATTTATAAAAAAATTATATATGCAAGTATTATATCAGCTATCTGGTTCCCATAGTACAAGCTCTGCTTAGTTTGGAGCTAGATAGTTTGGTGTGGAATGTCCAAAATATATTATTATTTATTTATTTAATAACAACCACATGCAGAGTAGCATGGGCGCCAGTGCAATTATTACTGGCACAGGGGCCTTTTGTTCCTAGACTATATAGTCCCACTGCTGGGCAAAGGCCTCCCACAAAGAATTCCAGTTCTTTTTCTTCACTTCTCACAATCTTTTTTTTAATTAAAATGTCGCAGGCTTTTTAGGTAAAAAGTCATTTTAAGTTAAAAAATATATTACTCGAGTGATGGATGCCAGCAAAACTTAAAGCTTACGATTTTTTTAACTTGCTTCTTGTATTTTTCAGATAATTGAACTAAAACAATTTTCTAGTTGAAAATAGATGCTAAGAACGGCTACGCTGCGTAGCACTTCCGTAGCGCTTCGTAGCGTTGTCTAATGTAGACCTAGCATTTGCCTATTTTTGCTGGGATCATTTTATCTAGATTTTTCATTCTCATCATGTTTTCACAGCACTACTGGTATCTCTCGCTTCAGCAGGTTCTGGGTTCGGCTCTCACCTACGACCATAATTTTAGTATGACAGAGGATACGTTCTTTAAAAAAAAATTGTTATTTTGGTATCAATTACCTACTTGGTTTCTAATAAGCAAGCATGGCTTAGTTATGGGTATCTAAAAAAAACAGTGAAATGGTAACTTTGGAACCTCTAAGATGTGATTGCAATTGCAAAAAAAAACAACGTAGGAAAACTTTAACGTCGGAAATAAAAGCGGTTTGTACAGCTGTGTATATTTACGTATTAATTGCTTTTGTTTATTGATTTGCACTGAATTAAATTGCAACAATGTAATGACAAAAACACACGTCTAACTGACCCTGAACGAGTATTCCAGAGCAGTGAAAATAACAACGACCTTGCAATTCCAATTTGATTAATTTATCCAAGCGCACTCAATTCCAACGAACAAACAGGTGGTGCACAGCTAACCTAATAGTTACTAGCGAATACGCGGAAAAATCTCCGCAAAGCCGTGAAATCATTCGACTGAAACTCACTGTATTCAATACATTGCGCGTCCAATGCGGAAGTTTTGGTGTTGATTGAAAATTGTGCTAAGAAAACCCGCAATGGATTACGAATACAAATCGTTTTTTTGTTCATCCCTATTAATCCGGGTGAATGGGGTCTTGTATTTACCCACCGCGGCCTGACCATGAACCGACGACAAACGTAACAGTTTATTCCTATATTCGGACATTTCGAAAGCGAGAGTAAACTCGTTTTTGTTCCCTGATTTATGCGGAAATAAATAAAGTCACGGCTGGATTCAGTCACAACACGACCATTTTGTGATCACTCTCACTTGTAATACTTGTAATGTGTGGCTTCAGCGCTGAAGGTCAAGGACTTGTGTCAGGGAATATGTGCTCAGCTCATTATTATTACTGTATCGGTTATCGGTAAGCAATATCTCTGTAGCAATGGCCAGAAATGTAAAAATATGAAGTATGTTGTAGAATTACATATGTGTACATATGTAATTCTACAACATACTTCATATTTTTACATTTTGTATTCATAACGGATAGGAAAAATACTGTTTCTACTAACTCGTGTATTATTTCAGTGAGTACGTGACGCACGTTAATGCTGATTAATCTTTAAGTGGATATCATCGTCCAGAAATTCATAACTTGCATACCTATAGGTAACTAACTGACCTATGTTCAAATAAAAGTAAAAAATTAAACATTATGACTACCAATTAGACAAAACATGACACGGAATGAATGAATGAGATGGTTAATCATAAGCAGTGTTAAAACAATGAAGAATGAAGGACCTAGCAGCAGTTTTGTCTATCATCTTTTTAAAAGAGAAAGAAAGTTTTTTAGAAAAACGAAAAGCGCCCCTAAAAATTGGGTAGGTACACACAATACCGCACTCTGCCAAAAAATGATGATGAACTCCTGCTAGGCCCTCAGGAAAAACAGAAAGGAAAGTGTACTCACGGGGTTGTTTGAAGAGCGCCCTCTGCCTCTGCCCCGCCGCGACTCACTCTTGACTGTCTGCAGGGTGCCATCCGGAGCCAAAATAAGCTATAACAACACAGACACACCAAGAACTTAAAAGCAAATAAAAGTAAGTAAAATAAAGGAAAAGTTAACACAAAAGGGGAGAAAATGAAACATGCAATGTTAGATGGCGACTGATTAGTGTTTTAGTGTGATTATAATGAGACAAGTTTTGATAGTAAAGTTGAGTTGAAAGTTGTAAGCTCGACCTAAAATTCTGAAAACCCGCGGTAGTTTGAATTACGGAGAAGCGCCATCTATTTTATTTCCTAACAAACACAGAGCTGACTACCTAGCTGAGTTCGCCTCGCTACATCGTCAAGCAACTAGCTCCGCTACTCGCCGCTAGATGGAGCATTCGTTTCAGAACTTTGTAGATTGAGTTAGTTTTCATGTGTACGCATAGATGGCGCTGATATTTATAATACTCGTAACTTAGGAAATGTAAAGACGATAGATATATTGTAGAGTAATTTTTAAAATTGTGTATACTCAGTTGAGATAAAAATTGGTTACTTACATGATTATCCTTTTGAAATGGCAGACATTAAAGAAAATTTATTATTAATTTAAGAAAACAAGAAAATTATTTGAACAAAAACCAAATTCCTACTATAACAACGGTTTTACTTGATAATGACCTATGCATAGTTACAGCAACATTTTAGCAATAAAGTAATTTCAATGCATTTAACCATTTCCTGCTAAGTATGTACCTTTACCTACCATCAGTGTTCGAAACTGATGTAATACAAAAATATAGTTAGCAGCACATGGCACGCACGACACCTGGCGTTTACAACTATTACCTCATCTGTGGTTTTAGTTCGTTACTCCTGACATAGAATAAATAGCAGTATTTTAAAGAATAACATACCACAGAATAAATAAAAGTTGGCTACTACTGTTTTTGTTAGAACGACATTTTGTCCTATTGCCATTTCACTTTTATCCTTTGGCATCTCTTTCGGCTATTCTTATGGAGATTGGGATACCTTGTAGAAGAGTTAGCATCTGCCAGTTTAATTAATGACATTTTATTCGTATCTCAGGAAGATACATTATTTATGTTTTCGAGGATTAGAAAACATGTGGAGGATTCTAGGATTACCAAATATCCTTCAAAGTAAACTGAGGAATTATCTACCATGATTGGGAATTAAAATGTTTTTTTGCTAATTTTCCCTATTTTTTCGCTTAACATAGTTGAAAATAGCACTTTTACTGATTTGTAACTAACTTTCACCTCAGTTATTACTTAGTAAGTACGTAGGCATGCAGTTCCAAAGTTTTTTTGAATAATAAAAGGTGCATAAGACACTTCAACTTTTTGTTCTACGCACATTTCTAACGGCAAACGGAGTACCTACTTACCAATAATTACTAAAAGCTACTGTTAGCATTCCGACAAACTCATTAATTTGTACACCTTTTGCTCATAATCCAACCATCTGTCGCTAAATAATGAAATTAAATAAGTTATGGAAAAAGTAATGTCAAATGATAGCTCTTTGAAATGTAATTATTTATTTGAAAAACTAATTTCAATGTTTGTATTATTATGACACGTGATAACAGCTTATACTTATAATTAACTTAGTTGGTATATTTTGACCGGGATCAAGAAAGTAGAAGACTTATTTAGGCTTGCCTTAGATAAAATAAAGTTTAAAAGGATGACTGCCAATCTTCAATAGTGGAGAGGCACCCTAAGAAGAAGAAGGTATATTTTGTGACAGTCTTATTAATCGGCTTCTAATATATAAGTTTGTACATTTAGGTAACTTAATTTTTTGTAAACTAGACGCAACGTACAGTTTTTGATTTTGCACGATTAGCTAACCCACATTTGCTGATCTGTGGGTTTACAATTTAAAAAAAGAATAGACCCGTATTGCCACCGTTTGAAATTAGAACCCTTGAATTTAATGATTGATCGCCACGCCATCAATAATATATTTTTAGGAAAGATTTTATGATTTCTTCGTTACCAATATATTGGTGTAGGTACATTTTGTCGATAGATGTTTATATTATTTTCTATATTTAGCTCTACAATCTTGTAGTATAGCGTGGGCTGGCGCGTACGTGGGTTGATTGAGGCAGGTCGCGTTCACACGCGACGTGTGATTGCCTCATTGATGAAATGAGTTTACGGCTATAAGCGATTCTGAGTATTTTCGGTTGCCCATTTTCCTTGAAGAATATAAAAAGTTCCTAATATTTGTTTTTCGTCCCAAGTGTAAAAAGTTAGTAATATTCTGTTTACACGTCGTTCGTTAGGTAGTAAGGTATCTACAGGTTAATTCATAGAACCCAATTTGTTTATACAATATAGTGAAATTAAATTGAAATTTATTTATTCAGTAAGCCCACTATTCTAATGGATTACAGTATTTGTTATAATATAATAATAGGTCCTCACATGAGGTACCCAAGCAGGTAGGTTAAGCCTAAATACATTTTAACTAAAATAAGTTAACGCCTACAAGAACAATAGGCTACTGTAATGAGTTGACTTTCATATAATATGAGCCCTAGGCCTCACACTAGGATTCCCTGTGTCGTGAGGTCTAGTCCCCTCCTTTGGGTGAACATAAAAGTTAATGAAGATGTGTGTTATGTACATACGGTAAAAATTAAAAAAAAAAAAAAAACAGAATAAATACCATGATAGGAATAACAAATTTGGTCTTTAAGCAATAGAAAAAATAAAAAAAAAAGGAAAAAGTTGTAATAATAATAATTGGGTGTATCTGTTGCATAAATAATTGATTTGTGTTTTTGAATTTTATAGTATAATTTGTATGGGTGCTGTGCAAGTGTTATGTTTTTGGGAGTTCTCCTGATTACACAAGTCTCTTAGGAGTCAGGGTTTCACAGGAGAACTCCCAGGGGTGTGTGTGTGGGTGTGTGTGAGTGTGGATGAGAGAGAGAGAGAGAGTTATGTTGTGCATGTATGAGATAAAGGTTCTCCTGACAACACGAGTCTCCCAAGGGCAAAGGTTGAACAGGAGAACCCTTATTATGTGTGTTGAGTGTGTGTGTGTGTGTGAGCGCGTTGGGGGTAGGCCTCCATGATTCTCCCAGTCTCTTGAGAGTCTGGTTAGCACAGAGGGAAGCCTACCCCGGGGTGTGCATGGGTGTGTATGGGTGTGTGTATGTGTTTGTGTAGGTTTTTCCTATTCTGTGTTCTAGGTTTTTGTTTAAGTCGGGGCCTGATCCTCTGATAGGCATGTTAATAATTCGAGGCATAGAATGGCTGAGGAGCAGGCCCCCTACGTCACACTTGGCGTATCATTATCCTCTCGGTTTCATCGTATCCCTGCTTTTGTAAAAAACGCACAACAGTTTTCTTGCATTGGTGACGGGAAAGTAGTATAATATCAAGTTTTTTATCTAATAACCGATAAAGGTAAGC
Source organism: Thera britannica (assembly GCA_939531255.2). Classification (NCBI taxonomy): domain Eukaryota; kingdom Metazoa; phylum Arthropoda; class Insecta; order Lepidoptera; family Geometridae; genus Thera; species Thera britannica. The sequence continues at coordinate 12,710,261 of OW618034.2, read as the reverse complement.
GCCGTTATTGTAAAACGACCTTCGGGCAAATTTAGTTTTCCGGGATGGGATATTCCAGACGTTCCTCCGGGTGGATCGAAGTGGTTCACATAAAGTTTGTTTGGCAGTTCTATGGAAACGCAAGGTAGTGGCTAAAATGTACAATTGTCTGACAGTTAGGTATTTAGTCTCGTCGTAGAGAAGAGAAGTTGGGTATCTAAATGGTTTCTTATAGGCTACTTTTAGGACAGCGCGTTGTGCTCTCTCCACTTTTATCAGTAAGGTCTTGGCCGCGGAACCCCATGAGATTATGCAGTAGTTGAGTATTGACTGGCATAGGCCTAAGTAAACAGTTCTAATCGTGGCAAGGTCAGCCACATCTTTCAACTTTTTAAAGATGAACATTAGCTTACGAACTCTTCCACAAATAGCATCCACTTGGTAGGACCAAGATAGTTGGTCATCTATAGTCGTGCCTAGGTATTTTATTTTGGTTACGTGCTCAATCTCGGGACAGTTACAGTTAGGAACGGAATTGCCGCAGCAATGTAGTACCAATTTTCCTGGAGTCATTTTAGTGCGATTGGTTATACGAAACGCCAGATATTTAGTTTTGCTCGTATTAAGGGTTAGCAAGTTGTTTTGAAGCCACGCGGAAACTTCTGATAAGCCATCCTGAGATACATCAATAACCTCCTCCCATGTATTGCCTTGAAATATGAGAGCAGTATCATCAGCGAATGCATACAGTTTTGACTGGCTTAGCTTAAGTTGGCAGAGGTCATTGATGTAAATCAGGAAGAGGGTGGGTCCAAGGACACTTCCCTGAGGAACTCCAAAGTCAACAGAAAGATAGTCACTAGTTTGGTTCGATATGCGGACTCTTTGCTTCCTTTCGCTCAAATAGGTGCGGAACCAGGCCAAAGGAACTCCTCGGACACCAACTAGTTCTAGCTTTCTGAGTAAGATCGGCCAAGACACTGTATCGAATGCCTTGGCCAAGTCTAGGAAGACACCTATACATTTTTTGCCTGAGTCCAGGCTCTCAACTACACCGTCAATCAAAGCCACAACCGCGTCTTCCGTAGATTTGTTGGCTCGGAACCCATATTGGTTTGGGCTTAGAACGTTGTTGTCTTCCAGGAAGCAGAGCAAGCGCTTGTTCACCACCTTTTCAAGTATTTTAGAAACAGATGGTAGAAGTGAAATTGGTCGGTAGTTGGATACGCTTGTTTTATTTCCCGACTTGTGAATTGGGCACACCTCTGCAATTTTCAGTGAAACTGGTACTGTCCCGGTAGCCATGCTGAGATTACAGAGGTGTGCGAGGGGAGCCGATAATATATGACGACCGTGTTTAAGGATTTCGTTATTGATGTTGTCATGGCCTGGGGCGGATCCACTTTTTAACCCTGATATTATTTTATTTATTTCAGTAGCGTCAGTAGGTGTCAAAAATAGGGATTTTAATGGAGAATGGCTAATAGAAACTTTGTCTGCCAACTCAGTTTCTGTTGACTGCAGTTTGCAGAGTGTATCGTCAGCTAGGTTTTTACCTATCGTCGTGAAAAAGGTATTTGTGTGGTTAAGGGACTCCAAAGGCGAAGATTTTGTCGAAAGTAGGTCATATGAGTGGTTTTTTGTGTTTTGAATATTGCAGATGTTTTTGACGGTATTCCACAGTTGCCTACTATTTCCTCTACTTGATTCAATACAGTGACTATCATATTCATTTCTCTTATTTTCAAGAAGTACGTTACACTTATTTCGATACGTTTTGTATTTTTCCGCCTTAGTTAGATCTTTTGGGTTTTTTCTCATGTCCTGATGCAAGCGATCTCTTTTCCTAATACAGTTAATGAGCCCGACGTTCATCCAGGGCTTATTAATAGCCTTGGCACTCGGGACTTTTACTTTTTTGGAATTGTTATCTAGCGAGAGACTGATTTTTTCTATTAGGAAGGACGTAGCATTTGTGACATCAGTTTCCAAAAAGAATGGACTCCAATCTATAATTAAATGTATTTATTCGCTTGAAGTACCTATGGTCAATTTTGAAACACTTCTCATTTATAATAATGTTAGTACCACATACTTCGTCGGAGACCGACAAACGAAACGAAACTCTTTGGTCGAAAAGATCGGAACTCCTTGGTTCTCCTACACATTTTGTATAGTATTTTGTAATTAATATCGTACGTAATATATGATGCGAACGATTGTAAATAATATGATCAGATTGTAAAAATATGTAAAAAGCCATTTACAACGTAAAATTGTAGGTTAATTACTTTAAACATTATAAAATATACCTACCTACCGGCAGTGGGCCTCCCACAAGCTCTGTCTGGCTCTGTCTCTGGTTTTGTATCTGTGTGAGTGCTTATACAGTGTTATACTGTGTGTGTGGCTTTTAACGACGTAGGATTTATTTACCCAACACTCACACAACCTCAAAACCAGCACCAGAGACAGAGCCAGGCAGAACTTGTGGTAAGCCTACAGGGCTGCCATGATGGATGTAATGGCAGTTACTCAAAATCGGTTAGGGCAGCTGCAAGATAACACAGGCAAAGATAAAGATAATAAAGCCGAAGATAATCTCGCACTTTAATCTGTAGTAACAGCGAGGTTAATTGGTTGTTTTGTTCGCGGACCGTTAGTAAATTATGCTTAGTGCCGCTACTCGGCAACAGATGGCGTTGTAATTTGCGGAACTCCGCTCATGTTAATACCGAGTTGAACCGAATAATTTAAATTTATTTACATTTAATATAACAGTTTATATACCTAGAACTTATTCCATTAATGTGCACCTGAAGTCAAAATCGAACAAAAATTCCCTCTTAGTTGTTTTTTAAATGCACCTTTTATTTCGATTCTTATTTTGAGTGCCAACGAACTAGGTATTACTTATTACATATGCCTAATGTTGTTAGTACATAATGCCAGCTGACCACCTAGGTGTGGCAAGGCTTTACAAGTTAGCTACTATTTTGGTAGGTAAGTATATACCTAAAAGATCATTCATCTACGAACTACACACATAAATCCTTTAAAAAGTTTGTATTCTCTCCTGATTAAGCCCATTCAGGTGTAAAATGAGTTATTCGCAATAATTTATCGCAGAAGTTGTCGTTTTCCAGCAAACAAAGTTGATATGGCAGCTTTCGGAAACTTTGACATTTCTTTTGTGCGTTGAATCTTCGCTCTATTGTAGGGTCTGTCAGACACTTTAGCGTAAAAATGTTTGAAACATTGAAATAGTTTTAGCGTTAGACGTAATTTCAATTTGAGGATGTCTTAAAGTTGTACTGAGAGATTTAGTTGCGTATTAACCTAAGACCAGGATAAAAAATAAACTAGGGTCCAAACTAAGCTATATAAAATTGTTTGGTCCGAATTCATTGAGTGCCGAATACGACGTTACTCCTTTGATAGACATTAGATTTTTTTTAGATTGTATTTGAATGGTCATCTTTTCTCATTATTTGTTTTAAATTCAAGCTTTGTTTATTAAGTTATCATATTATATTGTGCACTTAGCATGTGCTTCCAGAGTAAGCACAATATCGGATGGCCGAATGTGATGAATTTCAATAATGGTTCTAATTTTAATGGTTTAATAGAAATTACTATTATGATATTTGATGACACTTGTCATATTTGTTTGTAAAGTAGTCTGTCAACTTCATGGAAAATGCCGTTGGCAATTATGTATGGTTAGTCAGTTGAATCGATTGATTTAAAATATGTCTGTGGATCTGAATTATTTATTTAGATGTAATAAAACTCCCACTGTTGTCCAATCAAACTATATTGTTCACTTCCTTCTACGTTACAATCTCTCTAGTACTTCACAAATTACCAACTCTAAGCCACGTGGTTTTACAAAGTAGCTTGCATTGCATGCGACCAACTCTTCCGAGCGCTCGTTCCAGAATGGCGATCGAGCAGTCGAGCCCGACCGCCATCTTTATCGCCGGAAGCGTTGCCAGTATGCAATGCAGACATTTTGAATCAATCACCATTAATAATATTTTTACATAAACTAAACAAACAAACTAGTTCTTAAAACAGTTATCATGATTAATGACAATTAAAATCATTATTTATTTACAAACAAATTATTCAGATCCACAGACATATTTTAAATCAATCGATTCAACTGACTAACCATACATAATTGCCAACGGCATTTTCCATGAAGTTGACAGACTACTTTACAAACAAATATGACAAGTGTCATCAAATATCATAATAGTAATTTCTATTAAACCATTAAAATTAGAACCATTATTGAAATTCATCACACTCCTAATAAGTGAAAATGTTCTACAATGCTCCAGAAAGATGTTTGAGACTTCTAGGGAATTTTTGACGTGATAACGTCTTATAAATCGATGGAGCCGGCTGCACGCACGAAAAAACATGACTCATGCGTCGTTACGTCGTTTCGTCGTTCCATTTACCTGAGCCCGAGCCCGGGTCGGGTAATGGGTAAGGGTAAATGAGGGTAAGGGTAAATGAGGGTAAGGGTAAGGGTTCGGTCGGGTTCCGGGTCCGGGTCCGAGAGTTCGAGTCCGAGTCCGAGTCCGAGTCCGCGAGTCCGCGAGTATTTTCTTATGACGTTATCACGTTCAACTATCGTCAGTAAACCGACTTTACAGACAACCGATTTTTCTGTATTTTTTTTAAATAAGTTATATTTAAGCCGCGTTACTGGAATCTGGTTTATTTTTGCCGAATGTAGGAGAAATTTTCACTTGTTCAATTTATAGTTTGTAGGTTAGAGTCTGAGGGGCCCCCTAAGCTTGGGGGCCCCGGGGCACTGCTCCGTCTAGCTACTGGAGAGAATAATTCGAATATTACAAGTTGGTTTCGATCTGAGGGCACAATTGTTTAGGTAACTTACCTGCCGATCAAAGGTTTTCTGTTTAATACTTCTACAGTTGTTTTGTGAAAACATACAAATAATTTTTTAAACTTGGTCAAAATAAAAGAAATTACCGTTGTACTTATCTCAAAGACTTTGTAAAATAACATTTATGAAAAGAAATAACAATTTTTCTTGGTTTTCACTCGCTTAAACTTTTAATTAGTTTTGCATAAAATACATACCTACCTATTTATTTGTTGTTGTAAACTATACCTGGGGGCTAATTCTCGCGTCGATCTCGATCATTTTGCAATTTTATTTTATTTCTTTTTTTCGAAGAGAGAATGGCAGATTTCCTTGAGTAATTCATCAACGACCTCATCGTAAAAGCCTCGACAGCTACGATATACGGAAAACGTAGAAAAAGTGCAGGGTTGTGAATTAGCCCCCTGGGGGCTAATTCTCAGGCCGATCTCGATCATTTTGCAATTTTATTTTATTGCTTCTTTTCACAACCCCGCACTTTTTGTACGTTTTCCGTATATCGTAGCTGTCGAGGATTTTTCGAAGAGGTCGTTTATGAATTACTCAAGGAAATTATCCATTCCCCCTTCGAAATGAAGCAATAAAATAAAATTTTAAAATGATCGAGATCGGCCCGAGAATTAGCCCCCTGGACTGTCACAGTACTCTCACCTACAAGACAAGTTGTAAAACATGTAACCTAATGTACCTAATCCTACTTTACTACACCTTTCCCAAGCAAAGCGTTATTGAAAATCTTTCTATTTAACCAACTTCAGATATAAAAAATAGGAGATTAAATTCAGATATTTTTTTTTAATGTTTGCTATCCGATTAAAAAAAAAAAAATTCTCAGAAATTTAATCCAAATCGGTTTAGCCATGAGTTTGGTCATGAGGTCGGTTTCTAAAGTTTTTCGAGCTTTATTTTGTTACTTACTCGTTTATTTACTTTAAAAAGTGCTTCTGGCACACTTGGCCTATAGATGCATATTTAAACATTTGAATAATAACCTCTATTTGCTGCTAAAACGAGCAATAACTTCAAACCCACGTTTAGTCAGGTAAAACAAATCAAATCTGCAACCCTTATCGATCAGCCCCAAGGTTACAGGTGTTTTTGGTTTGATTGGAGGGGTGCTAAGGGGTGTTCTGATGGGGTGCAAATTGCCCTGAAATGTATCGTATTTGCTTATTTATTTGGTTTATGATGGATAAATGCGCCAGGGGCTATGGATTATGTTAAATAGATATTTAACTCTATGGTGTATATCATAAGGACGACGATAGCTACAGCATATTGGGCGGTTTTATCTCTGTTAGAAATATCTTCTAGTCAACACTTGAATGAAAAAAAAAAAGGCTGTTTATTATTATAAAATTTTATGATTTTGTATTTTTGCCATGCATTGCAATATTATTAACAATTTTCGGATATTTGTAAGGTATTGCAATTAGAAACTGGTAAGTTACAAAAATAAATAGCTGGTGTTCTTTGTTTTATTCTTATGCAATTGATATTAGATAAAATAATTCCAATAGTTTCTTTTACCCCACTGACACATTTATTATAACCTAGAATTCTTACGATGGCCGTAATTTTTTTCTTCAGTTCAGTATATTTATTTCCTTCACTAAGCTCTAGTTTTTTTAGAGAAGTCTTTCTAGATAACTAGTGATAAAAGGTAAATTTCAAATAACTCCTTTATATGCATTATTAAAACAAATAAAAATGATTGAACAACGAACTAAATCATCATCAAATATTTGTCGGTATCAATGTACTGTATCCTTTATTTTGTTGCCACAAATTCGTCCGACAATTCAATCAGGCTCCAATCATGGCATATTCGAGATAAGGCGGACTACTGACGGACAACTTTGTTTTTGGCAATTTAGTTCCTTCTTATTGCACAACTTATGTCCAAACAATATCAATTCGTTAAATTTGTTAGTAACATTTAAAATATAGTGTAGTTTAGAGTTGGGATCTTTTTTGTACTTTTATAACCGTTAATGTCTTAGGCCCAAATTCAGAAATAGTGCTTGAGTCTCAAGCATAGGTTTTTGATATTTTAAAAGGAGAACTGTTTAAAATACATGCTTGAGGCTAGACTCAGACTCAAGCACTGTTTCTGAATACGGGCTTTAGATCCACACTAGCAAAAAAAAACTACACCGATATTATTTTGTTACATCAGCCGTGTCGACCTTTTTACCACCAAACTTTTTCGAACTAAAAAGTTCTGTAACAAAACTCGCCTCGTTTGTAGCACACGCGTCACTCAGACGGTAGATTGGCTATTGTTTAATGGCGGCGAGGACATGGCCGGGTTTTTTTATCCTGCCAGCAACGGAAGCTCAATTCAGTACAATCACAGCCGAGTGACGCGAGACCGCGAGACGCACACTAGTTGTGCAGCGCTCGTAGCGGCGAGTAGAAAAACTGACACAGATACGAACCATGGAGGAAATGGTTCTGAACCAAATATGAAAATGTACAAACAAATTATCTTTACTAAATACACTACGAAACTACTGGGTGGCTGCCTTAATCAATCCCAATGCCAGTCAAGTTTATTACATTAACTAGGTAACCATTCGTGTGAACTCCTACTATAATGTTCTCTGTTTATTTTATTATTTTTTGATGTGCTATTGTATGTGTTATGTTAGTTTTAAGAAAATGGATCTTTTGACATCTGAATAAACAAATTTTTTTAATTTTAATTTTTTAATTTAAATATATTTAATTATTTTAAACTAAACATAATAGCTTTATGTAGTAAAAGACAATGAGATTCTAGTAAAGATTTTTGTACCAAACAATACAAAGAAAATTATTTCCAAGCAAAACTGCGTGCATACGTTTTGGTAGACTATTTGCTGATGCAAACAGCAGTTAAGTTGTAATCATAATTTTCCCTTTACAACACATTACCCCGCAGGACACGCTTTAAGCAACCCTGCTTTGAACTCGAAGCACACAGGTGTTATGCCTCAGCCTGTATTTTCACGTTTATAAACGTGCATTTGAGGACCTGTAGAATGTCAGGTACACGAGCGGTGCAGCGAAGCGGCGGCTTCACTCGCATGTGTTCAATTCACAAATTGGATGCCATCCGCCGCTGTGCCGGATATGCTATGATTCTATAACACGATGCTATACATCTATATATTAATCTATATTAGCATCTGTTGAAGCGTTAATCCAACAGATATAAGTATTTATATTTATATATGTTACTAGCAGCCCGTCCCGGCTTCGCACGGGGTAGACAATATTGTTGTACATTATTTTGTTCTATCGCTAATAGTTTCGGCAGCGCATTCGACGAAAGACATTTTAAGGCTCATTTTTCTACACCTTCGGTTACATTGTTCAAATTTTACCAAGGATCCCTAATTTTTTTCAAAATGAAATGTAGCCTATGTCAAATTGGAAGAATGTAGCATTCTATTGATGAAAGAATTTTTTAAATCGGCCCAGTACTTTTTGAGCCTAGTCATTACAAACATACAATACATACAAAAATAGGTACAAATCTTTCCTCTTTATAATATTAGTATAGATATAGCTTAAATCTTTGATTCGGTCCAAATTTACTTAGTACCTATACTTAGTCATGATAAATGTACTACGGAAGAGCGAGACTCTAACACAGGAATACCTGTGTTAGAGTCTCGCTCTACTTAGAGGTAAAGATAAAAGACAGTCCCAAACCCAAATGTAACTCAGATTAAGTTAACTGAAATAAGTTTTTTGTATTTGTACAAGGTGGGGCAAAAGTAATCACCCTATTGGAAACGCTAACTAACTTTCGCAAATGGCACCAAATGTCAATCGCCAAGTGTCCTCAAGAGGCTCTTTTCGGAAACCTATTAGAGGATGGAATCTCAGCAGTGGGTGAATGCGGCATTTAATCAATATTATTGGTAGACAAAGTCAAGGTCAAACATCATTTTAAAGCCTAGAATCCTTGAATTGAATTTTTATCATAGTTGCCTGTTCTTCTAGGCTTGGTCGCGTGGAACTGGCACCTAGACTCACCTAGCTTTATGACGTTTCAAAGTGATTCTTGCAATCCTACTGAATAAATTCACTTTTGATTTGATTTGATTTATCTGAAATAAGCAAACTTGATAACTTAATAGGAAAACTGAGGACAACAGGCTGGCGTGGTATGGGCATGTCATGAGGGATGCAAGCCAGGTGACTATGCGAGTGATGAGTATGAATGTGGATGGATGTTTGGGTAGAGGTAGGCCAAAGAAAAGATGGATGGACAGTGTGAAGGACGACATGGATAAGAAAGAAGTGAATACAGAGATGACGGCTGATAGAGGAGAATGGAAGAGAAGAACATGTTGTGCCGACCCCACATAAAGTGGGATAAGGGCAAGAAGAAGAAGAAGAAGCAAACTTGATAACAGTGAGCAAAAGCTTTGTTCTTTAAAAGGATGAAATTACGCCAAATAGTTCTCGTAAAGCTCGTGTTGACTGGCGTGAGTCAGTTATTGTATATTGGTGACTCATTACTGCACACAAAGAGAACTCCCCCTTATTCCGAGGATAATAAGATACGAAATCATTTGTACGGATCCTACCATTTATGAATTCACAAAAATAACTAATTTGATTTCTTATTATCAAGAGTTTAGGTTCAAAATTAGTAAAACACCACTCCCAAAAATACATTTGTCGATTTATCTTAGTTATCTGCGATATGCTAATTTAAACCAGAACAATGTAGTAAGGTAATTTAAACGTAATATGGGGTATTATTTTGGTAATTTACAAATCACGCGTTTGTAAGTCTTTTTAGGGTTCCGTAGCCAAATGGCAAAAACGGAACCCTTATAGATTCGTCATGTCTGTCTGTCTGTCTGTCTGTCCGGCCGAGTCACAGCCATTTTTCTCCGAAACCATAAGAGCTAGACTGATGAAACTTGGTGAGTAGATGTATTCTGTAAACCGCATTAAGGTTTTTACACCAAAATAGAAAAAAAACTATGAATTTTGGGGGTCCCCATACTTGAAACTGAAACTAAAAATTTTTTTTTTCATCGAACCCATACGTGTGGGGTATCTATGGATAGGTCAAAAATGATGTTGAGGTTTCTAATATCGTTTTTTTCTAAACTGAATAGTTTGCGCGAGAGACACTTCCAAAGTGGAAAAAAGTTGGTCCCCCTCCCCTCTAACTTCTAAAATAAGAGAATGATAAATCCAAAAAAAATATATGTTGTACATTACTATGCAAACTTCCAACGATATTTGGTTTGAACGAGATCTACTCAGTAGTTTTTTTTTATACGTCATAAATCGTAAACCGCAATTTACCTTTCGACGAACTTCAAAAACCTTTATATTATGTTAATTGATGCTACGGAACCCTTCATGGGCGAGTCCGACTCGCACTTGGCTGCTTTTTTTTACATGATATAGACCATCTTTTGGCTACAATCTCATTTGATGGTAAGTGATGATGGAGCAGGTTGGTCTAGAAGACACTTATTCACTCTTGCCTTGAATAGGCCTGAGGCCAGAGGTTGTAGTGGTCAGGACAAACAGCCGACAATGAGTTCCATTCCAGGATCCACATTCACATTTAATCACCAAATAGTGTAATTAGTAAGTTATTTTCGCAAATTAGGTCTGCATTGTGCCTTTTTTCTTGAGCTACATATAAACATATTTTTTGTAAGTCTGAATCAAAAAAATCAAAAATCAAAATGTATTTATTCAAAAAAAGTCTGAAGTACATACATTTTAATTTAATACAGACGAGTTGCGTTAGCCAATGATTTATTTATTTTATTTTGTCTAACAGCTAGCGCCAAAGCGCCCAAATGCCAGACACAATTTTAAAATACACATTACAATAAATAGGAGAAGATGGTCTAATTATAAATACCATTTTCAACATACATAGTCAAAATATCAAAATGTCAAGGATACAATAATTTAAAAAAAGATGGCGAAACAGGCACTTATTAGAGTCTTAGTTGCCTCTATGAGAAATTGCTTAGCCAAAGTTTCAAGAGCCAGACTGCTTTCAATAATAAATCTAGTCTAGAATATATATTCTTAGAATATATCGCCATTCCATGCAAGTTGGAGTAGGTACACGTCTCAGAAGCACTTTGAAAGTTCCCCAATTTGGAAATGGAAAATGCGAATACCGACGCGTGCAAATACGAAGAATAGGATCTTTATTTAAGTTATTTTTGCGTGGCACTTGCTAGTTTATTGAAATGAGAATAAAGTTAATTCAATCATTCATATTTATTAGGAGTAAATAAAAATAAATAAATAAATAAATTTTATAGACAATCCACACAACATCTAGCCCCAAACTAAGCAGACCTTTTCCCTTTTGGCAGAGTGGCGTCCTTTTTCCTTTTGTTGGCGGTCAATGGTCAAGTATTAGGGGTTAAATCGATTAATTTAGTAAATGTATTGTTTTTTTAGCTAGGATTTAGGTAAAAACTGACGTATGTACTGACGTATGTATGACTTCTGACGTATGTATTATAAAGTCAATGTTTTTAGTGGTTTAGACTAAAGGCAGTTTAGTGGTTTTTTATATTTAATCAGGTATTTTGTTATTTCAGTGTTTTCAAAGTACTACTCTTTGCTTAGTCTATCTTTTGTTTACATTACAGTTCTGTAAAGAGTACCCTGTCCCAAGGTCTGGATGTCACTGACCTAGGTCACGCCGGGGTAATATCGGTACTTACCCGGGCGTGAGGTACCCCGGGCGGATCCGAGGGTTTTCCTTATACGACCTTCGTAATACCCATAAACGTAAGGGATGTGGCTGTGAGCTGTTGAACGGATTTGTTTAGGATCTTCGTAATATTTGTATCGGAAATAATATTGAGATGATACTTTATGAAATACTAACGGTCGCACGCGGCTTTGTCGGTTAAAAAAGTGGCTGGCCTGTACTGTGGTGTTAATCCAGGCTACAGTCTATATTCATTCCACACCTTTAATAAGTCAAGTAATAGTGGTCAGAACGTGATTGAGCCACAAACATCAATCAATAAAAAAATTAACTTTTTCATTTATAATGCTCGTTTTAAGGCCTGCGAACATCTAAACTGGCGATAGCGATCAGTGAAACGCTGTAAAATATCGCTGTCAAATTTGACAGTGTTTCACTGATCGCCGACGCCAGCGACCTAGTGCGCAGGCCTTGAATCTTATTCATTGAAGTACATAACTAACCAAGAAGTAACTGACCATTTTTGATTGCCCGGTACGACCCATGATAAAGATAAGATAAGATAACAGACCTAAAATATCTTAAGGAAAAGTGTGTCCCAAAACAGAAGTATCCACCACTGCGGAAACTTATTCCAAAGGAAAAATTTACAAAACTCATTGGATTCAATTGGGCTACGTTACAAAAACTCCAGTAGGTTTGTAAAAACAATTGTCAGTCAACTTGACGTGCCTGGCTTGTCAATATTTAAAATATTCCAATTTATTGGTCAAATTCATAGACTGAATTTTTCGAACTTAAAATAAAAAAACAAGGTTTCAGTGTAAGTAATCAAACTACTTCAGATAAGATAAAAGTACAACAATACTACGAGTAACTTTAAATAACAACACAATAGAAGTTTGCGAAGTTGTGTAAATTAACTTTGGTACTTCGCGACTACAAATTGTTGATTGTAAAAGTTTTTAGACAGTTTTTTTATGTCTTTTTAATAATTGAGTCTAGTATTTATGGCTAGTACATAGAGCTCCGACTGCCGATCCTGAGGTCATGGGTTCAACTATGGCGGAGCATCAGATATTTGTATTTAAAAAGTGTGCAATAATAGTGTGCTGTGTGATGCGATGCGGCACAAGAGACTATTCGAGAGAGTTCTGAGAGTGTTCGAATTTTGAATATTTTTCTTTTTTATTCAGGCCAGTATTTGACACTGACATACATGACTGACGTCAAATTATAATCGTTCGCATTTGACCCACTTGTCTATTGATTGACTTGACTAAAAACAATTTTATTTTATGTATCACATATGTATATCACATTATGTATCACATGACATTAGCCAAATTGACCGAATAGGCAGATGCCATTAATTAAGAAGAAGAAGATTATCGCCATTTTGGCACTGTAAGCCGTGACGAGAGTCCATGGGACAATGAGAGCTATCTGAACTCCGAGATCAGAAAAGTATAGGTGAGGTAGATTTGGTAGCCTCACGTAAAAAGAATATTGTAAGAAAGTGGAGGGGTTGATTTTGCTTATGCAAAGTATTGACTGATAAAAGTATCCACCGCTATATAACAGGTCTCGTAATAAGACTGCCGCTGTTTTTACCAAACCAAAACTCAATGTTTTTGTAATTTACGGTTAGTACTTGAACGTGTACTCGTATTTAAGGCGCCAAAAATCATACTTTATCGCAGTTATTAAAGTCTACGTTTTCCATTTTCATATCTCGTGGAGTGCTTTTGTCTATTATCTGAACTTACTATTTTTGAGTAGAAGCGAAACATACTGGATGTTCAGCCATCTTTAATCAAGGAGGTGCACATTTAGGGGTTGGTTTTTTGAGTTATCACTTGAATAATATTTTAGTATGACTTTTTTACAAGAACATGCTGGCAGGTTTTGCGTGCGATGCGTTTTAAAAACCATTTAGTTTGAATCAAGCTAAACCTAGAGACTACAGTATGAGGTTCTTCAAAAAGGACGTTTTTAAATAACTGATAAAGAGGGTCAGCAACGCGCGAGTGATACCTTCGGTGTTGCAAGCGTCCATAGGCTACGGTAACCGCTTTCCATCAGCAGGGAAAAAACTGACAGCGGGGAATAGGTTTTTATCCTTTCCCGGGGATAACTTGTGCTAGCCAGGCAGGTGGGAAAAGAAACACCTTAAATATGGGAATTAGGTAGCAGCACATACATGGAAGAGTGGTTTTACAGCGGTTGGTAGCTTTCTGTGTGGGTTGTGGATTTGATTCACACCATGTAAAAACTTTGCGTGATGCTGCGATGATGATGTACGATGTCTGGGTGTTTATAGGATCAATAAACAAATTTAAAACTGCTGGAAGGGGAAGGCCTAGGCGCATGTATCTCGATCAGATCGCAGACGTTTTAGAGAAAGGCCAGGTTAGGAGTACCCTAAATCGACGAGCATGTACGAAGAATGTTATGCGAGTGGATGAAGCGAAAGAGGTGTGTCAGAATCGTAGCAAGTAGAAATACGTGATCTCTGCCTACCCCTATGGGAATGAGGCGTGATTTTATGTTTGTATGTTATTAAGAAAAAAAACAGTTATTGTGTAATTTATTTGGTTCCCAAGGCATAGCTTTGATTAGCTTGAGGCTATGTAGCGCTTTGAGAAATGTATACAAATAAAACTTTGATACTATATTATAGATCGTAAAAACATCATCTAATAAAATAAGTGTCCAATTTATTCCCGAAACGTGTCTGGATTTACGGGACTAAACTAACGTCACAAACGGAGCGGATGAGATCCCGAGGTGACAACAAATTGCTCCATCACCCTGGCGTTGTACTTACCTACTTATTTCTATTCTACGCTTTAGGTTCGTTCGTGGTTTTTTTTAGTTTTATATTACAGGAGTGATGCCACTACTGGAACATGAGACTTTAACACCTAAGGCCTACCACAAGCTCTATCTGGCTCTGTCTCTGGCTATGTGTCTGTGTGAGTGAGTGTTGACTAAATAAACCCTACGTCGAAACGTTCACACCGTATAATACACTGGTGAGCACTCACACAGACACAAAACCAGAGCTAGAGACACAGCCAGATAGACTAAATGTGTACAGGTCTTGAAGGCCTGCGCACACCTAGTTCGCTGGCGGTAGCGATCAGTGAAACGCTGTCAAATATCGCTGTCAGATTTGAGATTTCACAGCGAATATTTGACAGCGTTGAACTAGGTGTGTTCGGGCCATTAGATAGCGGATTACTGTGCGTAGAGCAACGAACGAAGATTCGTAGATGAAAACATTTTGTTTACTGTGTTCGGAATTTAAAAAATAAATATTTGATAGAAACACTCAAAGAGAATAGATAAAGGAGGTTCGCATCCAAATAATATATTTATTCGGGCGGAGGGTCTCCCTTGAACCTGACCTCGCGATTCAGGGTTACGATATGAGGGATATTACCCTCTCTGGGGTATAATTGTACACTAGGGTGAAACTGTAATGTCACAAATTGTGCATTTACCTTTTTAGTTCTATTTTGTTTATTTATTAACAGAACTTCCAACAATGGAAACCTGTGAACAACCAATTTATATAACGATATGTCCTTCCAGTATGATCTTCTTCTTATCCTGTCACTGGTTCTTTAAAATCAGTGTGGTGAAAGGATTTCTAGTGCGCCTCAGTGAGACTCTTTTCATGCACTCGACACATGTTCTCAAAAGACATGGTATTTGCAGAGCTAAGCCGTGAGTTTCCACATAGTATTTTCCTTCACCGCTTCAGAGCATTGCGCACATCCAGTTTCGGAATATAAATCGGAAGGCTATATTACCACTTGACCAAAAAGCTGTCAAAAATCATGGTAGTGAATGGTTATTCGGGACTTCGTTGACGGGGTCAGAAGGTTCCTCGAAGGTCCATACGGAAACAAACATTACGTAAAGGATACCGCAAGTCCCGGCAACCCTTCGGTGTAGCTTCGACTGCATATACATGAATGGAGCCGCACTTAAGGCAGCTTAGAAAGAAGCTACAGAAAAATACGGTTCGTGCCTTAGATCTATAATCCTTTGAAGACACTATAGAAACGATTGCGTACGTTAGTCGAAGTGACATATTCAGTGGTATCACTAGGATCACTTTGAAACGTCTTAAAGCTAGGAGTCTAAGTCTAGTTCCACGTGACCAAGCCTAGAAGAACAGGCAACAAACTACGAATTGGTTCCTACCGTTTTTTTGTATGATTCTTTTACAAGACAAAAATACTGCTATTAATAATAGCCGTAAAAATCCTTTTACAAAAAAAAAAATACAAAAATATGCACTGCGCCGCCACTACAAGCTAACTTCAAACCGATAAAGATCTAGTGTGCGTACTGTAGCTTTCTCAAATCTCCAGCACAGTCCCTAAAACTTTTAGAGTTAATTTCATTTGGTGTTTTTCCACTCAAACGAAGAAAATTCACATCTGTAATAAACATATCGGTTGTTCAAGTAAAGCTTAAAACAGATTGGGGCTAACAGCTGCGAACTATGATGGCGATCAGTTTCAGTATAGAGTTTTGCAGACATCTGCAAAACCCTGCTCTTTTTTGCTGTGTTCTGTTTGCTGTTGCAAACTGTCACTACCCGCAGAGAACGAGTAATTACTTTAGATAACTGCCTTGACACTGCGCTAGATCTAACACCATGACGATGGCAATGATGAATGAACTATTCGCGTCGGTTTAGGTGCTGTTCACTCATTCACTCAGTTTGTGCGATCAGTTCGCTATCGCTCGCAGCTGTACGCCTAGGCGTGACCGATTCTTAAGCCGTTCGTTTTTTGTAGTCCGGGATGATAAGTACGATTGCATGCGTGAATATGTGGGGTTGGCTAAGGCTGGTCCCTGTGGGTCGTCTGCGGCCCGTCTGCCGGATTAATGCTATCTATGGCCCAAGGTTGGGTTACGTTTTGTTTACGTTTACAAGTACGGGTCACGTAGGTTAAAACACTTGGAAATACGTATCTATGCTAAGTTCATTCAAAAAAATTCAAGCGATGTTATATTTTAAATACAGTTAATTTGTTTAAGTAAAGAGATTAAGGCTATATAGCTTGTAGAACCTATATAGAAAATAAAGGTTAACAAAATGATGACCGCGAACTGGAAGACAAGGCGTATAGCCTGTCAAATATGACAGCGATATTTGACAGGCTTAAGGCAAGTGCCCCACACTTGCCAACGACAGGTAAACTCCTTGCTGCACAGGAAAGACATGCAGTAACGAGTAGGTATTTGAGCGAGCCATATTTGCTGGAATTTTAGAAGCCTACAGGAATTGAAAGAAATGTTCCAGCAAGTGACAACACCTATGTATTATTTAACGGAAACTAAAGAATAAATTTGTCACGCAATAATACCAAACCAATGACGTTTCATCTCCATGAGTTTAATAATATTGGTTGCTTCCAAGGAGGTTTCCTTGGAAGCAACCAATATTATTAAGATAAAGGCGTGTTGGTGGATGAAGAGAGTACGAAATACTCTTCTTGAAGGTAGGTAGGACAAAACTTATTTGGTCTGATGATAATGATAGGAAAAAGTAGAATCACTACCACTAGACTGAAAATAACAGAAATGAGTCTTCCATTTTTATTTTTTATTGCGTATACATACAAAATAACGGAAAGAAGCAAGCCATAGTTTGATGCCTATTCTTTTGGGCTTGATTGCGTGGAGCTGACACCTAGACTCACCTAGGCCCTGACATTTTATAGTTAGTTAGTTGATCCTTAAGATACAAATAAATTAATGAATTGTTGACTTTAACTTGCGAATAGTTAAAAAAGGAAACTGTTTAAAAGAAAAGTAAAAAGTATATACATTTTTGGTACAAAATAAGTGAAACGAAAAACAACCTTTGCAAAACGCTCATTACGTGCAGCAATAAACTAAGCGCAAACGCTTCGTAACTTCTCAAAATATGTTTTTCTTCGCCTTTGAGAGGGAAAAATAATACATGAAACAGTTACAGGGAAGTAGAGCTACGAAACGTTGGAGTTGGCACATGTGCAAAATAACATTCGTTATGCAGAGATGCGCATACTTTTAGTACCTTGGGAAAACCATTAGCCTGTTTTGAAGCACACAGGTATTTTTTTATTACAATTAACAAGCAAATCTTGATGCTTTGATTTTGGGTTTGCAACCTAAGTACGTAAGTATGATATAGCGACTTTATATGTGCAAAATGTAATTTTTAATATTGAAAGTTTCTCTAGTTAAAGCTAAATAATATTAAGTTGGTACTGCATAATAATATGTTGTATAAGATCTTCAACAAAACAGTTTCTGTTGTTAAAAAATAATATATTATTATATTGTCGTCAGCAATGCTGATGAAATTATTTTCCTAATTCCTAATTCAAAATTTTAAACTTCACCGAGTTCTTGCTATCTCTATATTTTCTTTATTCGTGCGAAAAAAGTATATTTCTGTTGGCGGAAGTATTTAATAGACGCGTAGCTCGCGGCTACGCGGCTACGAATTCCCGTAGCGCTTTGAGAACTTTTGCTACGAAGCCTACGCAATCATGTTTCCGTATTTTTTTCTTCTTTCATATTTTCTAGTTTTATTTTTGCTATTGAATAGGTTTTGTTGTTATTTGTTCTATTTATACTTTTTCTTGAATTGTATGACAATTTTGCTGGCACTAATACCTGAAACCTACGTGTCTGTTAATGACACATTTATGTTAGTCTCTATGGCACTGGTACTTAATGTAAATCTGTCATAAAAAAATACAGTCCAGAAATTTTTATCCAAAGGTATGACCAATATGTATCAAAACACATTAAGAATAATATAAAAGTTTTTTAGAAAACTCCTCTAGATTACATGTTTTGCAAGAGCTCCGCAAAAGGCGTCAACCTAAAACTAATTATTCATTATTGTAAGGCGTAAATCATAATAATGATTGCTCACGAATCATTGCTGTCAAAAACGTTCCTATTTCAAAAAGTAAAGTTCATGTCGCCAACCCATCGCATTCATAACAGCCCCGCGGGTAATCCCCCAATTGCAGTTTTTGAATTAAAATGTTGGCTTCCACGGTGTTTTAAGCTTGTTATAAGCCAAATAGCCGATGGCACTGCAGTTCATCTGATTGTCGTCCCTCCATTAGGGAGGTTATAGCGAGACCCTATCAGACTTAATTTGGCTAAGAGCTCTAGATCTGATAATCTGATAACGATCATAGGATTTTTGATGCAACATTTTGAGTTTTAGTTATTAAAATATTATTTAGTTTATTAAAATATTTGTTGCTACTTTAGCATGGATGTAAAAAAAATGCCATTAGTTTGTAAGGGCCAGAGTAAATTCAGGCATCTCGTGATTTTTTCCTGTCCAGTTGACAACTAGTAATGAGAAAAAAATAGCGTTGGAAGAGAAGGAAGAAAAAGTAGAAAAACATTCGCCTTGATACTGGCAACAAACAAAAAACAACCAACATTCACCGGCAAATAGCATCCCAATCAATTCTCTATTCAAAATTGGAAACAGAATTGAGGTTGATCTCCAAATAGATCGCGGAAGGCACGTGCGGCAAGAGGGGTGAAGGGGGGGGGGGGGGGCACTTTCACCCTCGCTTCAAGGTCACACGGACATCGCAATGGGACACACACGTATACCTAAAGCACTGAGATGTGTGTGATCTACGTTTGTGTGTGTCTGACTTTTGGACTGTTTACGTTGAACGTGCAAATGTTAGTTGGGACTTAATGAGGAGGTGGATTGTGGTGTACCTAATTACTGGTGGAATTCAAAGCGTGCCGATCACATTTTGCAATTAGTCTTGATCGACGTTTTGATTGATACGGTCGGTAAAAGGTTTTCAGCCCTGTAGTCTAGGAAAACGAAGCTAGAATTAAACTAGTTTCGATTGATCAATAAAAGTTCTTATTTTCAAAAAATATCGAATAAAGAACTAACAATTAGCAGCAATAAAGAATTTTCAGAAGTTACTCAAAAAGCTACTGACTCATCACGTGGTTTCCGTATCTAGAAGAAAAATCAGAGCATACCAAGGAGGTTTGAATGGACACACCATCACCAAGAAGTTTCCTATAATCTATGGAGCATACCCACTTCAAGGAAATATTATTTTAGCTTCTAGAGAAAACTATTCTGAGTTCAAACTTTTATAAGCACTCGTCCACGAATCACTGATCAGACGGACCAAATTATTAAAACTCTTCCATTTTCAAAAATGTAAACGACCTCTTGTAAATCCTGTACAGCAGACCGAAAAACTCTCGATTATAGACTAGACGCGTTCGCAATTTGTCGACTCGGCGTAATTTGGGCGGGAAATTGATTTTTTATGCCATTAAAGGGGGTGGCAGGCGGGGGAGGTGAAAGTTATCGGATTTTCGCGCCTCCAGCGATGTGCCCTCAACAATCGGTACGAAGGTTAACAGCTTTATTCGCTGTGTGATAATTGTGTTGCTGTCATTGCTGTGAGTTGCTAATTTTGGGTAATGGACGTTATTTCCGTTGGGTGTTGATTGTGTAAAAGTTTTTGGACTTATTATGAGATTGAGCTCTGTTCTCTAAATTGAAGGGCCTCTGTCCAGTTGCTCTGGAGGCGATAATTTTATGAGCATTGAATTATTTTGTATTTCGATGTTTTCGCGCTACTGTACCTTTGGTATGGGTTTTCCTTAAATAACAGTACATTTTGAGATTGTTGTAAAGCAAAGCCACTTCAAATAAGTGAGTGGGTAAATAACAATTACATTTATTACAATCAATGTTATTTTACAAAATTAACAACAAAAGAATCTGAAATGATCTAAGACAATTTCAAAACGATTCTCATAATCACTTTATACCTGTTAGACTAAAATCTTTTCCTGTGAGATTCAATTAAGATAACAAGGAAAGTTGTAAGTCTCCAATTTACACGACAGTCTAGTCTTACGCGAAAATATCATTAAGAAATAATACGTCCAATTTTGTACGACAAAATGAGCCTCATTAAATTAAACTGAGCACGAACGAGACCATTTTCCGTTCAAATACATCTAATAACTTTAATTCTTAGAATCGCGGCGTCTACGGACTCGATCGAACAAGGAAGGAATTGCAGCTCCCGTACTTTCGTCTGCCCCACACAGACGCAACTACGTACAATATTCATCAAAACAAACACACACATGTATAGCGTCTGCCGAATTGCTCTCACACAGACGCGTGGGCGAATGAACTATCCTGCATGTGTTTGTGTGCGTGAATGAGAGGGAGAGTGTGACGAAATTTCACTTTCCGTTTTGGCAACGTCGCGCCCTCCTCGGCCGTCGACATTTGAACGCCACGGGGTGGAAGCCGACTAGTTCTAAGCACAATTTTTCGTTTTTAATTCTGGTTTTATTTGCGGCCAACGCGGTTCTTATTTCGAATGGTAAAACAAGATGGCCGACTGTAATTCTTATTGTAATTCAAATTACGGTACTATAGTAATGCCATTCAACATCGTTTTCTAACGTTTCTTATTCTGGTTTATCATTAGAATCACTATGCAAATTCATACCTACCTGCTTAAGCAGGTACGTCTGAACTTACGCTTTTAATTCGCATAGATAATAAATAAATAGGGGGACGAGTTTCAAAGAGGCTCGAGCGAGACACAAAAAAACGGTAGTAGTAAAGTAACGGTACTATGTGTGGGGCATTTGAAATTCTTCAAAAGCTCAAACGATTCTCGGAAGTGTCATCGTCGAATTGAAGAAAGGGAGCGTGGTATTACCGTCTCTCTCTCACGACTATCGACTCACAAAAGGACGCGAGTTGAATATTTTTCCTGCATCACTTTATTATGATTCAGTTCGCGAAATGTTTAAATTGAAACTGTATTGTGATGACAAATGTACAAAGTTTACTTAATCAACTGAGAAGGGGCTCAAATTTACTTTCAATTTAGGGTATTTTTCTCATAAGCACAATTCTGCAGATAGAAAGATAGTACGAACTCGATTAACTTTGTCTGATTGTTTTGTAACTTTGTAAGGTACCGTAGTATTAAAACCATGAACCTAGGTTAATAATAAATTATATTAATTGATACGTAGACGTACATTACGAATGCTAGGGTTCCAGATAAACATCTAACCTGAGGTGGACCACAAGAATACGTTCCTGGGCGGTTCGTACAATTCCTAATTTGTACAACGATATCAAAAGTATTTATTCGTTAAATATTTATTTTTTGCCTATTATAGGCAAATATTCTAGGCGTAAACATATCGACTTTCAGGAAAAGTTTCAAAAGGTTTAAAATAAAACCAAGGCCAGATACCACAGCATTAGTTTCGCAAAAAATCTAAAATATTCAACTACTTTGTAGAGTACCGAACCAAATAAAATTACAGCGGTCACAATTCATTAGATTCACAATGAATTGCTGCCGAATAATATCTCTCGATTGAGGCCCGAAGTCTTTGTTATGGAATCCATTAAGATAATGCCAAGGTCTCGGGCAACGGAATTCAGCAACTTTGCGTACATTTACATGGAGTCTTTCAGCTGTCCCTTCTTCTTCTTCCTGCCCTTATCCCACTTTATGTGGGGTCAGCACAACATGTCGTCCTCCTCCATTCCCCTCTGTCAGCCGTTATCTCTACACGAGCTGGTATGACCGAGCTTCGCTCGGGGTTAAAAAAAACAGTGTTATTATTCGCCAATAGATGTCAGGAAGAATCGTATCTTTATTGGATTATTTTTAATTAACAACGCCATCTGCTGGAATAGCTTGCAGTTAGTTGCTCACAATCGCCAATAGATGGCAGGAACAGTCGTATATTGAGTTTATGCTTGATTATTGCAAAACACCAACTTCTCGTCATTTTCTAAAAATGAATCCTAGCTAAATCGATTTATCGTCCCCGAAACCCTCTGTATACTTAATTTCATGAAAATCGTTGGCTCAGTTTCCGTGATCCTAAATATATAACTCCTCTCTTATCCATGTCATCTTTCACACAGTTCATATTTTTTTCTTTGGTCTACCTGTGCTCACATATCCATCCACATCCATACTCATCACTCTCCTAGTCACATGACTTTCATCCCTCCTCATGACATGCCCGTATCACGCCAGCTTATTGCTCCTCAATTTTTCACTCACGCACGTCACTGGCGTTACTTTTAAACTTCCCCTGATATACTCATTCCGTTTCCTATTCATTCTGTCTCGTGTACCCGTATCTTCAACAGCCTAAATAAGTTTACTGCTGAACATATCTTCTATATTTGGGAGGATTGCCTTAGCCACCTCGCTTGGCAGACGGATTGATGACCGCAGCGTGTCGTCTGATCAGTGCTCAAGACATATTACTGGTGCATATTTTTCGGCATGCCTATTCCTACCATTAACAGATTGAATACAGATTTTTGTTTTCTGTTTGGGTGTGTAATCTAAGTATGTATTTACAAAAAAACAAAAACAATAACAAATCTGGTTACCATAGTACAAGCTCTGCATAATTTGGGGCTAGGTAAAGTTGAATGGATTATTTACATTATTTATATATGTTACTAGCTGATACCCGCGACTTCGTCCGCGTGGATATTTGAGTTAGTTTTTTTTAGTTTGATATGACCAACTGCTAGTTACCATAGATTTGAGCTTGTACTTTAGAGTGTATTTGAATTTTAAGGTGAGTGCTGTTGGAGCCGATTTTTTTCAACAGTGTTTTGTTTAAGTATGATGGATGTTTCCCGCTATTTTATGAAAATTTTTTAATGTTTTTTTTTGCGTATTTTGTAAAGCTCTTTTTCGTGATTTTGTTTAAGTGGCTAATTTGGGCTATCGTATTCGTTGGTGTATAATCGAATCTGGTTTTTTTTAGTTTGACATGATATAATGCAAGTTACCATTGTTTTGAGTATTGAGTTTTGAGTGTATTTGAATTTGAAGGCGAGTGCTGTTGTAGCCGAATTTTTTCAGCGGTGTTTAGTTTAAGTATGATAGATGATTCCCGCAATTTTGTCTTGGTGGTTATCATCGGTTTTTTTGTAAACATTTGTGTGTATTAAAAACCTGGTGACAAATGCTGCGGTAGCTGAAAGTTTTTTTATGTTTTTTTTTTGCGTATTTTGTAAAGCTATTTTTAGTGATTTTATGTTATATTAGTGGCTAATTTGGGGTTTCTTATGCGTGTTGGTGTATAATGGTATCGGATTTTTTTAATTTGACATGACCAACTGCCGGTTACTATATTTTTGAGCTTGTACTTTAGAGTGTGTTTGAATTTGAAGGCGAGTGCTGTTGTAGCCGATTTTTTTCAGCGGTGTTTAGTTTAAGTATGATAGATGATTCCTGCGATTTTGTCTTGGTGTTATCATCGGTTTTTTTGTAAACATTTGTGTGTATTAAAACCTGGTGACAGATGCTGCGGTAGCTGAAAATTTTTTAATGTTTTTTTTTGCGTATTTTGTAAAGCTCTTTTTCGTGATTTTGTTTTAGTGGCTAATTTGGGCTATCGTATTCGTTGGCGTATAATCGAATCTGGTTTTTTTTAGTTTGACATGATATAATGCAAGTTACCATTGTTTTGAGCTTGTACTTTAGAGTATATTTGAATTTGAAGGCGAGTGCTGTTGTAGCCGATTTTTTTCAGCAGTGTTTAGTTTAAGTATGATAGATGATTCCCGCGATTTAGTCTTGGTGTTATCATCGGTTTTTTTGTAAACATTTGTGTGTATTAAAACCTGGTGACAGATGCTGCGGTAGCTGAAAATTTTTTAATGTTATTTTTTGCGTATTTTGTAAAGCTCTTTTTCGTGATTTTGTTTTAGTGGCTAATTTGGGCTATCGTATTCGTTGGCGTATAATCGAATCTGGTTTTTTTTAGTTTGACATGATATAATGCAAGTTACCATTGTTTTGAGCTTGTACTTTAGAGTATATTTGAATTTGAAGGCAAGTGCTGTTGTAGCCGATTTTTTTCAGCGGTGTTTAGTTTAAGTATGATTGATGATTCCCGCAATTTTGTCTTGGTGGTTATCATCGGTTTTTTTGTAAACATTTGTGTGTATTAAAACCTGGTGACAAATGCTGCGGTAGCTGAAAATTTTTTGATGTTTTTTTTTGCGTATTTTGTTAAGCTATTTTTAGTGATTTTATGTTATATTAGTGGCTAATTTGGGGTTTCCTTTGCGTGTTGGTGTATAATGGTATCGGATTTTTTTTTAATTTGACATTACCAACTGCTGGTTACTATAGTTTTGAGCTTGTACTTTAGAGTGTATTTGAATTTGGAGGCGAGTGCTGTTGTAGCCGATTTTTTTCAGCAGCGTTTAGTTTAAGTATGATAGATGATTCCCACGATTTTGTCTTGGTGTTATCATTGGTTTTTTTGTAAACATTTGTGTGTATTAAAACCTGGTGACAGATGCTGCGGTAGCTGAAATTTTTTTAATGTTTTTGTTTTGCGTATTTTGTAAAGCTCTTTTTCGTGATTTTGTTTTAGTGGCTAATTTGGGCTATCGTATTCGTTGGTGTATAATCGAATCTGTTTTTTTTTAGTTTGACATGATATAATGCAAGTTACCATTGTTTTGAGCTTGTATTTTAGAGTGTATTTGAATTTGAAGGCGAGTGCTGTTGTAGCCGATTTTTTTCAGCGGTGTTTAGTTTAAGTATGATAGATGATTCCCGCAAATTTGTTTTGGTGGTTATCATCGGTTTTTTTGTTAACATTTGTGTGTATTAAAACCTGGTGACAAATGCTGCGGTAGCTGAAATTTTTTTAAGTTTTTTTTTGCGTATTTTGTAAAGCTATTTTTGGTGATTTTATGTTATACTAGCTGATACCCGCGACTTCGTCCGCGTGGATATTTGAGTTAGTTTTTTTTAGTTTGATATGACCAACTGCTAGTTACCATAGATTTGAGCTTGTACTTTAGAGTGTATTTGAATTTTAAGGTGAGTGCTGTTGGAGCCGATTTTTTTCAACAGTGTTTTGTTTAAGTATGATGGATGTTTCCCGCTATTTTATGAAAATTTTTTAATGTTTTTTTTTGCGTATTTTGTAAAGCTCTTTTTCGTGATTTTGTTTAAGTGGCTAATTTGGGCTATCGTATTCGTTGGTGTATAATCGAATCTGGTTTTTTTTAGTTTGACATGATATAATGCAAGTTACCATTGTTTTGAGTATTGAGTTTTGAGTGTATTTGAATTTGAAGGCGAGTGCTGTTGTAGCCGAATTTTTTCAGCGGTGTTTAGTTTAAGTATGATAGATGATTCCCGCAATTTTGTCTTGGTGGTTATCATCGGTTTTTTTGTAAACATTTGTGTGTATTAAAAACCTGGTGACAAATGCTGCGGTAGCTGAAAGTTTTTTTATGTTTTTTTTTTGCGTATTTTGTAAAGCTATTTTTAGTGATTTTATGTTATATTAGTGGCTAATTTGGGGTTTCTTATGCGTGTTGGTGTATAATGGTATCGGATTTTTTTAATTTGACATGACCAACTGCCGGTTACTATATTTTTGAGCTTGTACTTTAGAGTGTGTTTGAATTTGAAGGCGAGTGCTGTTGTAGCCGATTTTTTTCAGCGGTGTTTAGTTTAAGTATGATAGATGATTCCTGCGATTTTGTCTTGGTGTTATCATCGGTTTTTTTGTAAACATTTGTGTGTATTAAAACCTGGTGACAGATGCTGCGGTAGCTGAAAATTTTTTAATGTTTTTTTTTGCGTATTTTGTAAAGCTCTTTTTCGTGATTTTGTTTTAGTGGCTAATTTGGGCTATCGTATTCGTTGGCGTATAATCGAATCTGGTTTTTTTTAGTTTGACATGATATAATGCAAGTTACCATTGTTTTGAGCTTGTACTTTAGAGTATATTTGAATTTGAAGGCGAGTGCTGTTGTAGCCGATTTTTTTCAGCAGTGTTTAGTTTAAGTATGATAGATGATTCCCGCGATTTAGTCTTGGTGTTATCATCGGTTTTTTTGTAAACATTTGTGTGTATTAAAACCTGGTGACAGATGCTGCGGTAGCTGAAAATTTTTTAATGTTATTTTTTGCGTATTTTGTAAAGCTCTTTTTCGTGATTTTGTTTTAGTGGCTAATTTGGGCTATCGTATTCGTTGGCGTATAATCGAATCTGGTTTTTTTTAGTTTGACATGATATAATGCAAGTTACCATTGTTTTGAGCTTGTACTTTAGAGTATATTTGAATTTGAAGGCAAGTGCTGTTGTAGCCGATTTTTTTCAGCGGTGTTTAGTTTAAGTATGATTGATGATTCCCGCAATTTTGTCTTGGTGGTTATCATCGGTTTTTTTGTAAACATTTGTGTGTATTAAAACCTGGTGACAAATGCTGCGGTAGCTGAAAATTTTTTGATGTTTTTTTTTGCGTATTTTGTTAAGCTATTTTTAGTGATTTTATGTTATATTAGTGGCTAATTTGGGGTTTCCTTTGCGTGTTGGTGTATAATGGTATCGGATTTTTTTTTAATTTGACATTACCAACTGCTGGTTACTATAGTTTTGAGCTTGTACTTTAGAGTGTATTTGAATTTGGAGGCGAGTGCTGTTGTAGCCGATTTTTTTCAGCAGCGTTTAGTTTAAGTATGATAGATGATTCCCACGATTTTGTCTTGGTGTTATCATTGGTTTTTTTGTAAACATTTGTGTGTATTAAAACCTGGTGACAGATGCTGCGGTAGCTGAAATTTTTTTAATGTTTTTGTTTTGCGTATTTTGTAAAGCTCTTTTTCGTGATTTTGTTTTAGTGGCTAATTTGGGCTATCGTATTCGTTGGTGTATAATCGAATCTGTTTTTTTTTAGTTTGACATGATATAATGCAAGTTACCATTGTTTTGAGCTTGTATTTTAGAGTGTATTTGAATTTGAAGGCGAGTGCTGTTGTAGCCGATTTTTTTCAGCGGTGTTTAGTTTAAGTATGATAGATGATTCCCGCAAATTTGTTTTGGTGGTTATCATCGGTTTTTTTGTTAACATTTGTGTGTATTAAAACCTGGTGACAAATGCTGCGGTAGCTGAAATTTTTTTAAGTTTTTTTTTGCGTATTTTGTAAAGCTATTTTTGGTGATTTTATGTTATACTAGCTGATACCCGCGACTTCGTCCGCGTGGATATTTGAGTTAGTTTTTTTTAGTTTGATATGACCAACTGCTAGTTACCATAGATTTGAGCTTGTACTTTAGAGTGTATTTGAATTTTAAGGTGAGTGCTGTTGGAGCCGATTTTTTTCAACAGTGTTTTGTTTAAGTATGATGGATGTTTCCCGCTATTTTATGAAAATTTTTTAATGTTTTTTTTTGCGTATTTTGTAAAGCTCTTTTTCGTGATTTTGTTTAAGTGGCTAATTTGGGCTATCGTATTCGTTGGTGTATAATCGAATCTGGTTTTTTTTAGTTTGACATGATATAATGCAAGTTACCATTGTTTTGAGTATTGAGTTTTGAGTGTATTTGAATTTGAAGGCGAGTGCTGTTGTAGCCGAATTTTTTCAGCGGTGTTTAGTTTAAGTATGATAGATGATTCCCGCAATTTTGTCTTGGTGGTTATCATCGGTTTTTTTGTAAACATTTGTGTGTATTAAAAACCTGGTGACAAATGCTGCGGTAGCTGAAAGTTTTTTTATGTTTTTTTTTTGCGTATTTTGTAAAGCTATTTTTAGTGATTTTATGTTATATTAGTGGCTAATTTGGGGTTTCTTATGCGTGTTGGTGTATAATGGTATCGGATTTTTTTAATTTGACATGACCAACTGCCGGTTACTATATTTTTGAGCTTGTACTTTAGAGTGTGTTTGAATTTGAAGGCGAGTGCTGTTGTAGCCGATTTTTTTCAGCGGTGTTTAGTTTAAGTATGATAGATGATTCCTGCGATTTTGTCTTGGTGTTATCATCGGTTTTTTTGTAAACATTTGTGTGTATTAAAACCTGGTGACAGATGCTGCGGTAGCTGAAAATTTTTTAATGTTTTTTTTTGCGTATTTTGTAAAGCTCTTTTTCGTGATTTTGTTTTAGTGGCTAATTTGGGCTATCGTATTCGTTGGCGTATAATCGAATCTGGTTTTTTTTAGTTTGACATGATATAATGCAAGTTACCATTGTTTTGAGCTTGTACTTTAGAGTATATTTGAATTTGAAGGCGAGTGCTGTTGTAGCCGATTTTTTTCAGCAGTGTTTAGTTTAAGTATGATAGATGATTCCCGCGATTTAGTCTTGGTGTTATCATCGGTTTTTTTGTAAACATTTGTGTGTATTAAAACCTGGTGACAGATGCTGCGGTAGCTGAAAATTTTTTAATGTTATTTTTTGCGTATTTTGTAAAGCTCTTTTTCGTGATTTTGTTTTAGTGGCTAATTTGGGCTATCGTATTCGTTGGCGTATAATCGAATCTGGTTTTTTTTAGTTTGACATGATATAATGCAAGTTACCATTGTTTTGAGCTTGTACTTTAGAGTATATTTGAATTTGAAGGCAAGTGCTGTTGTAGCCGATTTTTTTCAGCGGTGTTTAGTTTAAGTATGATTGATGATTCCCGCAATTTTGTCTTGGTGGTTATCATCGGTTTTTTTGTAAACATTTGTGTGTATTAAAACCTGGTGACAAATGCTGCGGTAGCTGAAAATTTTTTGATGTTTTTTTTTGCGTATTTTGTTAAGCTATTTTTAGTGATTTTATGTTATATTAGTGGCTAATTTGGGGTTTCCTTTGCGTGTTGGTGTATAATGGTATCGGATTTTTTTTTAATTTGACATTACCAACTGCTGGTTACTATAGTTTTGAGCTTGTACTTTAGAGTGTATTTGAATTTGGAGGCGAGTGCTGTTGTAGCCGATTTTTTTCAGCAGCGTTTAGTTTAAGTATGATAGATGATTCCCACGATTTTGTCTTGGTGTTATCATTGGTTTTTTTGTAAACATTTGTGTGTATTAAAACCTGGTGACAGATGCTGCGGTAGCTGAAATTTTTTTAATGTTTTTGTTTTGCGTATTTTGTAAAGCTCTTTTTCGTGATTTTGTTTTAGTGGCTAATTTGGGCTATCGTATTCGTTGGTGTATAATCGAATCTGTTTTTTTTTAGTTTGACATGATATAATGCAAGTTACCATTGTTTTGAGCTTGTATTTTAGAGTGTATTTGAATTTGAAGGCGAGTGCTGTTGTAGCCGATTTTTTTCAGCGGTGTTTAGTTTAAGTATGATAGATGATTCCCGCAAATTTGTTTTGGTGGTTATCATCGGTTTTTTTGTTAACATTTGTGTGTATTAAAACCTGGTGACAAATGCTGCGGTAGCTGAAATTTTTTTAAGTTTTTTTTTGCGTATTTTGTAAAGCTATTTTTGGTGATTTTATGTTATATTAGTGGCTAATTTGGGGTTTCGTAGGCATGTTGGTGTATAATCGAATCAGATTTTTTTAATTTGACATGACCAGCTGGTTACCATAGTTTTGAGCATGTACCTTAGCCGTTTTATGAAGCGGTGTTTCGGTATGATAGGTGTTTTCCGCGATTTTGTCTTAGTGGTTACGGTGGGTTTTATGTTAACTTTTGTGTGTATTCAAATTTGGTGACAGATGCTGCGGCAGCAGAATTTTTTTCACTGTTTTTTTGCGTATTTTGTAAAACAATTTTTTGTGATTTTTTTTAAAATTTTCTTCCCTCTTTTTTTTCTTTTGGGGAAAGAATTTTCCTATTTTCTTTCATAGTGCACCTTTGCTTTATAAGACCAACACATCTTCCAAGTTTCATGCTTCTAGGACTAATGGTTTAGGCTGTGCGTTGATTTTTCTTTAAACCATTTTTCCCCTTTTTCTCCTCTTTGGGAAAGAATTTTCCAATTTCCTTTCTTAGGGCACTTCTACGTTATAAGAGAAATATACCCTCCAAGTTTCATGTTTCTAGGACTAATGGTTTAGGCTGTGCGTTGATTTTTCTTTAAACCATTTTTCCCCTTTTTCTCCTTTTTGGGAAAGAATTTTCCAATTTCCTTTCTTAGTGCACCTCTACGTTATAACAGGAACATACCCTCCAAGTTTCATGCTTCTAGGACTAACGGTTTAGGCTGTGCGTTGATTGTCAGTCAGTCAGTCAGTCAGTCAGTCAGTAACGAAAGAGTTTTATATATTTAGATTAGTGGCTAATTTGGGGTTTCGTAGGCATGTTGGTGTATAATCGAATCAGATTTTTTTAATTTGACATGACCAGCTGGTTACCATAGTTTTGAGCATGTACCTTAGCCGTTTTATGAAGCGGTGTTTCGGTATGATAGGTGTTTTCCGCGATTTTGTCTTAGTGGTTACGGTGGGTTTTATGTTAACTTTTGTGTGTATTCAAATTTGGTGACAGATGCTGCGGCAGCAGAATTTTTTTCACTGTTTTTTTGCGTATTTTGTAAAACAATTTTTTGTGATTTTTTTTAAAATTTTCTTCCCTCTTTTTTTTCTTTTGGGGAAAGAATTTTCCTATTTTCTTTCATAGTGCACCTTTGCTTTATAAGACCAACACATCTTCCAAGTTTCATGCTTCTAGGACTAATGGTTTAGGCTGTGCGTTGATTTTTCTTTAAACCATTTTTCCCCTTTTTCTCCTCTTTGGGAAAGAATTTTCCAATTTCCTTTCTTAGGGCACTTCTACGTTATAAGAGAAATATACCCTCCAAGTTTCATGTTTCTAGGACTAATGGTTTAGGCTGTGCGTTGATTTTTCTTTAAACCATTTTTCCCCTTTTTCTCCTTTTTGGGAAAGAATTTTCCAATTTCCTTTCTTAGTGCACCTCTACGTTATAACAGGAACATACCCTCCAAGTTTCATGCTTCTAGGACTAACGGTTTAGGCTGTGCGTTGATTGTCAGTCAGTCAGTCAGTCAGTCAGTCAGTAACGAAAGAGTTTTATATATTTAGATTACCGGAAATCATTGATTTTTATTATTTAGTTAAATGATGCAGACCCGCACGTAGCTATAAATAAAGGCTTTTACAAGTTCACGGTTGTCCTGCAAATCGATCAGGCTGCGCCGCAGGCTGCGCGGGAGTCGGGTTACAGGATGCGGGCACGGAAGCGACGCCATCTTGCTTTTGGTTTACTCTGCGCGCGCACCACGACGGATGCCCGTTTACTTTTTTGTTTTGAAGCAAGCACGAGCCTGTTTTTATCGATACTTTTGTTAAGTAGGGAAATTACTTACTTTTATGTTTCGTTACTTTTTATTTATTTTTTATCAGGAACCTACGTATCAGCTTCTTTTTTTTATGATGACTGGCAGTTTTGTTTTTAGCCAGACTAATTGCTAAGGCTTTAAATTGCGTTTTTAAATTAATGAAAATGTCTGTAATATATTTATTAAAGTTTGTTTTACCTGTTTTATCGATGACTTTTTACAGAATGAAATAAAACCGCTATCCTTTTTGCAACATTGTACAGTCTCGTAGGTATTCTTGTTGACATTTGACAGTTTACATAGGTGAATACGGTAGTATTGTGAGAAACGTACAAAAAATAATGATATAAAAGGTCCAGGTAGAAAGCTTTTGTGAATGGGAACTAAAGGTACCACGTATGAAAGATTCACTCTAACTTTCATCTTTCTGCGTGTTTTAGCATAAATAGTATAAGTGTGACTTTAATATCATACGAAAACAGACCAAAATCATGGTGAAATAAATGGCTCGTCAAGCTTGACATCAGTACGCCTCAAGTTGATTGACGGAGGATAGTGTAGCGTAGGCCACGTTACTTATGTACGTGACCTGCATTGCTTTGTTTTTGGCTACCACATCACATCAGCTAGCTAAAACTAGTTTTTACGCCAAAGTTTTTTTCTGAATCACAACATAAAAATTCGAACAGAAATCAATCTTTCGCTTAAATCATTTCAATGGAGAACAAAGTTTAACGCAAAAAACGTATGTGTACAATAAAACTAATGTTTTTTTGTTTCGGAAAAACTGTAGTTATAAACCTGAATCCTAATCTGAATTTTAAGTTGGTAAAAAGTACCTAAAAGACCTGACGAGATAATTTAACGTGTCTAGAAAATCAACTCTTGAAATATTCCGGTCTAAAAAAAACCTAGCCATATTCAATATAGCCATTTCAAATTTAGAATCAGTGCCAAAAGTTCAATTTCAACAAAGTGACACAGCCTGTCATTTCAAATCGACTTTCGATGTGAAAGAACTTTATACGCCATTGTGTTTTTTTTTCGACAAAAGCTGCGATTTCGTTGCGCAAACGCACAATGCGTGATAAATTATTTGCTAATTTACTGCGAAGATTGCACCTGGTCATATCAGTGGGGCAATTGGAAAGATCCTATCGGGATGGCGGTATTCAATCTAGATTTAGTTTATTTTATTTTATTGAGGTTTTTAGTAGTATAGTAGTTTATATGAGAGGGTATATAAGTACTCATATAAGAAAGAGTTATGGTATATTTTTGTTTTATGAGTCCGTGTAGTGAATTTTGGATCGTTTTGCAGAGACATTGCGTAGATCATAGCCATAAAGGTCAAATTCCCATGACTTCGCCTTAATAATTTATGCAATACATCATTCTAGTTACTTGATAGGCATAAATCGGCTTTCAATTGAGAATGAACTTTAATATCGATTCTTGGACTTAACATGACTTTAAAATAGATACATAGATCTCCTAAATACGGCCACTGTCTAATAACAGTCGTCAAAATATTATGATTTCAAATCGTGACAAACCGAAAATAGCTTATTGTTTACGATAACTTTTTTGGGTCTTTTCTAATTATAAGTATTTAGTTTAAAGAACTTTGTTTCTTCATCAGCCAGCCAAAGTCCACTACTAGACATAGGCCCCTCCATACATTTCCAACAACAATGATTTTCAGCCCTCCATCTCCACCGACTACCCACAATCTTTACTTTGAAATCACCTTGATGCTCTAAGGTCCATCATTAATTTCCTACGAAAATAATTTCCATCGTGCCATTCAATCCGCCATAAATAAGCCGGTTTAACATCGCAAAGAAAAAAACTAATTATAAAGAGAGAAAGGAAAATCGCCAACGCCGGCGTAATTAAAGAAATGGCAAGCTTTGTGGGAAAGAGAGGGGAAAATGCAACGTCGCATTTTCGCCCTCCGTTTCCAAAGCCCCGCCCCATGACTCATTCAACCTTTCAACTGTGCCGAGGCAATTCTAAATCGGTTGAACTGACAAGACTATGGACCAAACTTTATATCAAATACTTCTTTAGATTCGTATACCTGCTATACCAACAAGTTTACAATACCAAGGAGTTTACACAAGATCCATCTTGTTTGTGGAACGCGCTTGCGGAAAGAAAAATTGAATGACAGTGACATTTGCGTAAGCATCTGTATATAAGCATCTGTCAAGCTAGTGTCATTTTCATATTTTCATAGACCGTCATATCAGAGAACGCAAATTAAAAAAGGTGATTTTTAGGTCTTTCTTTTTAGCAAGTCTAAAGTAGAGACGGAATTATTTAAAGCCTACTATGAAAGGTTTATACTACTTTGTTGAAATTCATCCTGAACCAGTATTCCTTTTAGATTTGAGCATTAGATTTCCAGCATTAGGTTTGAGCATAGGTATATAGATAGGTACAGGACTGCTACAGGACCTATGCTCAAATCTAATATTTTTTTTCAATAATTTCGTGTCTCTGAAGACGTCTGAGAAGTAATTACATTGTACTTAAATTTGTAAATATGTACTATTTTGTATGGAGTTTTGACAAAATGTTTGCTTAAAAATGTTTACATTTTATCACCTTTTGTTTTAAAAAAACCACTAACTACAAAATAACAATTAAAATAAACGGAACTATAGCGAACTGAACAAAGTTGTCCATCAAACTGAACATAAATGAACAAAAGCTGGGGGTACCTACTGCTTACTTTTATCAGTTGGTCGCCATCCTGCATGCCTGTACTGTCTGAAATACGGACTGTAGTCTTACCTGGAATAAAAAAAAAGAAAATTAAAATCACATTTGAAAAGCATTCCAGTCATACCGGATAGCAAAACGTAAGACTAGGCGGTATGGTCTTAATACTATAGCTTGCTTCGAAAGGAGCGAAAAGGAAAAAAAAAACATACCGGATAGGAGATGATAAAATAATGTGTTTCACGTGTAGTTTTAATTAATGTACTTATAAGTGTTTTCTTAGTGTTTGCTGTGGTTTTGTTTTAAGTCTTCAACGACTGTTTTTGTAAATTTATTTTTTTGGGTCAGATAGTGTTGTGTGGATTGTCCACAATATCTATATATTTGTTTATTTATTGATTTATTTTTACAAGTAGGTACTAGATCTGTAAAGTTATATCTAAGCTAAGTAAAGTAAGTAAATAAACCACGCATTTCCGGTCACAACAAAACTTTTTACAGGTTTTCTTCTGTCGTGTAACTAGTTCTTTAAAAAACATTTCAAGTGGTTAAGTTTAAATTTTAAGTAAAAAAACCTTTTTTTTTAACATAAAAATTATACTTTCACACACATTATGGTAGTTTAACGTTTGGCACGATCGCAAATTAAACTAACAATAAACACTCTCATACTAGTCTTGCACATAGATTGTCTATACAATCTCCGATAGCTATCTGTTTCAGTGCGAAATTTGTGATAATTGACATCGATACATT
Organism: Thera britannica; assembly: GCA_939531255.2. Taxonomy (NCBI): domain Eukaryota; kingdom Metazoa; phylum Arthropoda; class Insecta; order Lepidoptera; family Geometridae; genus Thera; species Thera britannica. The sequence goes on along the minus strand of OW618034.2, from coordinate 12,674,981 downwards.
AGTCACCATCGCAGGCGATCGAATATGCACAAGGCTTAAGCCATCTAAAAATTCATCTTTTGATTGGATCATCTATTGTAAAACTGGAGTTCATAAAACAATTTATGTGGAAAATATTTTTAATGATTTTATTGAAGGTAATCTTTGATTATAAGTTTGAACTATGAGTTTGAAGGGTGGTTATTAAGTACCTATCTTGTAATTTCAAATAGTCTATTCGACTAAGCAGGTTGTCACAAGAGCAGCAGAAGCCATTGAAGCCTTATAGACTTGTCAAACTAGTTTTTATAAGTATTTATCTAATAGTCAATACTTACCTGCTATATCAGCTGTTCCTATGATATTACCTGACCTTTCTAGCAGTCTTTGAACGTAACCTTTTATCAGTGAACACGCGCTAGGGTAGACAGCTGCAAGCAGGTACTAAGACCAGGAAACACGTCATCTTCACGCCAAAATCGTCTCTATAACTTTAGCAACAAGGTCTATATTAGTGCCAGTGATTTTGGCAGTTCTCTAGGATAGCTTATTAAAGGCTTATTGCAATTGTAACCTTTATAGTAAAGGAATAAGTCAGTTTTTTGAGATTTTGCAGTCATGAAGCATGTGCTTAGATTCCGTCAGCTGCATGGTAGACGGATTTATAGTATTGTTCTATTATAAGCGGTTAAAATCTAATTCTAGACAAAAAAGTAGAGGTTACTTTGCTTTTATTCAAGCAACCAAGAAGCTCTTGTGTGACGCTTACGCAATAATTATTATCGCCTTTATCAAAAGGTATTAAAAAATATAAAACCCATACCTCTATAAACCCTAAGAAATCCTAAAGGTATTTGTGGATTTTCCTTGTTGCCTATGTTAAATAAAAATTATGAATTTTGAACACCTAGAAATATGACCAACAGTGCTGTGGTTGTTTTTTATGACTTATACAACATTCTTGATTTGCCACATGGTTAAGAAAGAGGTTCAGGCTAGGCGCAATTTTCTTATGACAATTTTTCAGACCTTTGTGAGACTCCTTGCTGCGCAGTTTCTCCCTTCATTGGTTTTTTTTTTAACTAAATAAAACTCAATTTATATCAAACAAAGATCACAGTTTTAACACATGTTTTCATAGGCAAACTCTAACAAAAACGACATCCTTCACCTATGGTTTCTCGTCCCATAGAACTACCTGGATAAACCATAAAAAGAGGTCACTGAACTCAGACAGCTGCTCCATTTACACAATATTCAACAAGATGGCGGTCTTTATGTCAAAAATTAATAAAATGTTTTTGATGGATCGATTCGCTTGATTTTGTATGCATGACGCGTCATTTAAATAAAAGTAATTTTAAAGAAAAATATCAAATAATGTTTAAACAATTTATTTGAAGGAACTTATACACTTTTAAAATAAATGGTCTTTGCTTAAGTATATATACTTAGGCAGGTATATATTTCATTTTTAAAGTTGACAGGTGCTTATAGGTGGACCTAATGATCATAGCACAAGTCCACTTCTTGTACACTCCTTGTGTATTTAATACTAAACTGGTTCAATATATTACATACTTAGGTGCCTGTATAAAAACTAGCTATTACAATGCCGGTTGGTAGAAGCATAGAACATTGAATAGACAACTCAACATCGACAGATGCGAATCAAATGCCTCAATAATTGCCGTGAACAAAGGGCAACCTATTTACTACCATTTGTTTTAGTTGGTTAAAATAGTTTTATTAGTCATGCAGTATTTTAAAATAAGAACAAAACAGACAAATAAATGTTTTGTGACTGACGCAATTCTACTAATAGCGAAAGTTTGCCATTGAGTGATTCACCTGGATTATCATAGCTGGTATGTTAGCAAGCGCAGCTACAGGCGGAAGCTAGTTTAAAATAAATTTTACAAGTATTTTCTAAAGGTATTACGCGTAATTGTCAGCAAAAACTTCTTCTCGGTTTTTTTTCCATCGTCAAACTAAAGTTTTTGAATTTCGGCGAGTCAAGAGGGTTAACCGCACATTTTGACGGATGAGTTCTGTCAAATGAACGTCAAACCTCATTGAACTCTTTGTTTATTTCTGTGGCAGTACATAATTTCTGACAACTTTCTGTTGTTTACAGTAAAATAATTGAATTTTTGGGGACCGTTTGATCATCAATAAAATTCACCTATCACCATTACTGTCAGTTTTGAATCTATTATCAGATGGTTTTATATAATTAGCTGACACGAGTTTTATTATTATCATCGACCTAAGTTAGTCAACTGGACGTATGTCTCCCGAAACGCCTGGTCTTCAGCACTTCTCATCCAAGCGTTTTCCTAATACATTTCACTTAGACCTTATATCATCACATTTCACAGACATAAGAATGAAGCCAAAGATTGTATGTCTCTGAATGAAGCACATACCCTATGTGTTCGTTATTTGAATACGAAAACTAAGGCCCGATTTTTGTCAATTTTGAATGGAGAACTGTCAAAACTCTATGCTTGAGAATGTTGCGTAAGCAAAAGCGTTTTTACTTTTCTGTGAGAATGAGCACTGTTTCTGATACGGGCCTAAGTTTATTTTACATATTATGCTGTAAACACTAAGTATAGGAGGTAAGTAGCTAACTTAATGTGAATATAGACTGCGAGTAAGTGTATTTATGATTATGACAGGGGTGTTTTTCTATCAAACGTTACTCCGCAATTAAACGAATAAAAATATCAGTCCTTGTTTTTGACAAGCCATAAATATGAGATAGATATATTTTTATTTGACGGGTATTCTTTTCCTAACTGAAAGAAATAGCCCTTAAATACATTACTATTGGCCCGAATCATCCCATTATTGGGCAAAAAACTTCCCCAACTCCCACTCTCTACGATCTTGAAGACCAAGTACCTAAGTAGTTTTATTTCACACAAATATTTAGGACAAGAATAAATTAAATAAGTATGCAATATTTTTAATATAATACATAATGCAGTGAGGAAATGATATAGTTTGGTACATATTAGTAAACATCGTTATAGAAATAAGTATTTATTACTCCATTGAATTTACATGCAGATGCTTAAAAGCATTATATTCATAAGTATTATGACCATTCAACATTCAGTTGTAATATGACAGGAAGTCATTTTTGACATTTCTTCACATGCGTATATAAATCATGCCTTCCGTCGTTTTCAATGAAACGATAAGTAAAGTAACATGAGTTTGAACATGTTGACGCCAAGTGTTTCGGAGGTATTATTCAAAACAAAAAAATACTACCTTTACATAACGCAGATTTTTAAAGCATAAGTTAGCCAAAGTTTATAATATTTTCTTCCAGTACGTTAGCGTGCTGTAGTGAAAGAAAAAAAACTGGCACTCAAAAAGTACTACGCAAATTTAATACACAAGCTTTTTGCTTAAAAAGCTTGTGTATGTAATGTCTTATAGGAATTCATGCAAATGAGGGAAATTGACACGCAGTGACAAATAAAAAAATCCTAAATTATTTATTGACCCTATTCGGTTTAAGTATACAAGAAGGTAAAGGTACCTTTACCTTTTTAAAAGTACTTTTTATTTTGCAAAGGAAGTTGTATCAAAGTAACTCGAGTAACATGCTGTCACCAAGTTTCCTGAGCATTCTTAAAAAAAACAAAAGGCATAAATCAAATAAAGGTGCGTTCGGATAGCGTTACTGTTTGCGCGCGGCGGAAGCGTTCGAAATTCGAATGCTTGATCATAAATTACAGACTGAGTTCCCGCCGGGATAAAGTTACGTAATTATTAAAATGTGACTGTTTTATTATTGTAATAAAAACTACACAAAAAACGTACTACTTAAGCACTTAAAAAAAACACCCGATATTTTTTGAGCTCTTGCTGTGTTAGCTGTGTGCCTTTTGTTGGTAAATTGATAGAATGTTAAATAAAAAGGCGAATTATCATTTGGTACCCCTAAGCTTTTAAGTCAAAAGCTCCTTGCATTAAGCGCGTACTTCAATATTCTAATCTCACAATTATCTCACTATCACAGTCGGCCATCTTTGCACTATTCACCTACACCTACCCCATCTCCCTACTGGTGCATAAAAAACTGCAATTTGCCTATCATTGCTTGGGTCACACAATAAACTTGAAGGCCCCAGACCAGTTTACCACGACCCGTCACGTGATATATATTTTAGTGATAAGCAGTGAGTATTGGAAGGCCTCGGTGGGCTGGTTGGAGCTGAAAGGGTATGGAAGGCTTGAAGCGGGGTCGTTAGCCCGACTTGGATTGTTCAATGAGTGGCAATGAGCTTGTGCGTAAATAAACGAGGAAATATGTAGGGAGAGAGGTCACGGTGAATACGTGTTCTGAATTTTTCGCAATTTTTCAGGACTCGTTTGAAGAAATTATTAAATTAGCATCAAAAACGTTAGAATAGGAACTATATTTATTTTCAAATCAGACAAGACATTACAGTTATTTGTACCTATTAGTGCTAATATCTTTTTTTTCCAGAATCAGCCTCTGAAACTGGAAATAACAGGCATCCTTATACAATAGGCACATACTGTGTTTTGGAACTGTACCTTCCGTACGGCAAGGTAAAAAAAACGTGAGCGCCATCTTGCTTTTTGTTATCAACTGCATTTTCAAGTCATTTGATATTAAGCTTTAGATGCCAAGTGAATCAACCATCTAAATAACGCTTAAACCAACATTTAGTAATAAGATTTCCAAACCTTATGCATACTTTTTTTAAATATTATTGGCTGATGGAACAAGCATAAAATATGGCCTACCTGATGTTAAGTGGTAACCATCGCCTATAACAAAGCATTGCCTCATAGGTCAAGCACTTCAGGAACGTGCCCTAAGATGCATTGCCCTGCGTCCATCAACTTATACATACATATTACATGCAATGTTATATAAACCGTTCTCTAACTTACTTTACTTTTACTTTACTACAGTAAGTTCTCTAATACACCCTTAAACGTAAAGTTTTAAGAGTTAATCGTTTATGGTAGACTTTTATAGAAAACTAAAACCAGAGCTCATTAAAATGAAAAGTTTTCCGTATTCTAATAGGTACGGAACCCTAGTCCGTCAAGCGATTCGTTCTTAACCCTCCCTGCCCTCTCTGCCCTCTAATCTAGGGTGTGCACTGTGCGTTCAGTAGGTTACGCACCCCCTCAGGTAGGCTTGTTATGTACCTGCTACCTGCGTATATAGGTCTCATTATGTAAGGAAGAGAACTCTGAAATATTTTATTGGAAAATATCCTTACCTTACCTTTGTTTATATTTTCATTTAAAAACTACTGCTAGTGAATAGTCATCGCGTCTTTTGATTTGTGGTTATGAGTACGAATATGGTCCCGGAAATAAAATTATGTACTCAATAAAAGAAAAACATCGTAAGGACATCAATTAGTTTTTTTAACAGCGGAAAGGAACTTTATTTACAAACTGCAAAAAAATTACGGTGTGTCTGCCTAATTTAAAATTCTAGAAGGCCCATTAGACGAACGAAAAATGAGCTTTTGGGTAAGAAAATAATGGTGCGTTTGACCTCCTCTAATATAAAGAAATAAAAAAAAAATTTTTTAGAAAGCTACCGCCAAAAATATGTTGATTGTCAGAATCATGACATTTCAAAACAGACATATTCTAGATTGACATTTCAACCGTCAGATTCGAAATTCAAAAAACTGCTACAGCTGGCTGGCTGCACTATTTCAATACGCTCTGGTTTCAGTTACATAAGCTCTATGCTATGTACGTGGTGAGTTAGATTTATGGGTTACCCGTGCATGTCCTGCCCTAGAAAGGGGCGGGGTTAGCACGTACTATGTTCTATGTATGTTTAGTTACACTAAAGAAAAGCCGAGTACCTTTGAGGAAATCGCGAGAGGCTGATGAGTGTTTTTATTATAAATATTTTTTTTTAAATGACAGAGTATCAATACCAAATAGTATCAACCATCTGAAATATTTGATATTTTTTCGAGATTATTTTATCTGTTCTATCAAAAAAACAAAAACAATACAACATATGATTTTCGAGGTTTAAGAAACCGATACAACAACCATTAAAAACCATTTAGATTGAGCGTCAGCACTTATAGTACAGATCTGTTTTTTTTTAATGATTTAACAAAAAAATTAAACGTATTATTTAAATTAGCTTCCCTTATTTTGAATTTCAACTTTACCATTCCATAAAACCTGTGTTTTATCCACGATAACAAGGTACGTGTCATAAACTTAAAACTTTACGTATTTATACGGACGCGTGCAGAATTAGATCTCTGACGTAGAGGGTGGCTCCCCCTGGCGAAGCACGCGTGAGGGAAAACTCTAATGAACTGTATGAACTAGTCTACCTAATGCGTAGATGGGCAAGCTCTATGTACCAAGGCTTTGAAGAGAAACCATTTTGAAAATAGGTTTGAAATGTTTGAAAATAGAATGTTTTATTCTTTTTCTATTCCTAATCACTTTAAATATGAGGATAATAATATAATGTAATCATAATCATTAAGTAGGTCCTATGCATTAGTAGTTACATTGTTGTTGGTTTAGCTACATAAAGCGCTTAAACATAATTTTGAACCCCAAAAAAATACTAATAAAACGTTTACTCTGAATTTGTTTTTCATTTAACACAAACCCCAAAATCCTCAAAGGCGGTGTTCCAAAAAACCGAAAACAAATCTACTTCAGTTTACCCACAAAGTTTGCTTAAAAATATCATTTCCCTGTATCAAGATGTTTTAAATACGTGTTAAAAGCACTCCAGAGCGAGGTGTAAAACGCCCCGGGCGCGTATGCGTGGGCACGCGCGATTTTACCGGCACATTGCTTCTGAACGCACCCTTACCGCCTCGCGTCGCGGTCATTATTTTGTGCCAGTTTTAATTTATAAAAATGATGTTCCATTTTAATTTTTTTTATTCGTGAGGAATTTTGTTTATATCAGTGCGATTATCGATCTACGAGTATTTACGAAATAACTGTGATTGACTAGTACCTAAGTAATTTTGTAGAAACGTAAAGAAAATTCGTTTACTCTTTTATATTTATTTTATGATAATTTAATTTGAGAAATGGCCGCCGATAAGAATGCTATAAATTACAAGATATGCCTTTAACAGCTACAAAGCCAGATTCTAATACAATAAAATGCATCTATTTGGAACCCTGTAAGGGTGCATTGACGCACCCCTCACGCATAAAACCGCACACATACAAAATGTATAGAACTTTCAAGAAACTGGGCCGCGATTGGTTGATATAGCTGTACATGTGTGCGTACCTGTTTTGTTGTATACAGTAGGGTTAGCAACGAGTTATAGAAGTAATCAGGTGAATTAGTTTTATTTTTACACCACAAAAGAGAAAAATCTCGTTTATATCAACACCAACCATGTTCCAAACGAGTTGTTTTCTATGCTGTAGAGAGCAACTCTGCCTTTAAAAAAATGAATTTAAGTCAGGTGTAGGCTTTGTTGAACAGCCTACTTAGCTCAAGGTATAATTAAGTGCAGAAAGGGATTTTTTCGTGAAATTATTTCGTCTATCAAACGGTACGATACGGTAAAGTTATTTAGATTTACTCAAATCCTTACACCACGCTGGTTCTAAGAACTACTGACAAGCAGACTTAGATTTACATAGTGAACTCAGATTTCCAGGACAAATAATATTGTAAAGCTTCATTAAATAATCGACGATAAAAAAAGCCTAGATAACCGACGCGTGCCAACCCTATTAGAAAAGAGGTCGAGTTATTTATATACGTTCTAGGCAGTATGAATTAGTTGCGTGCATTGAGGGTGTCTCCGCTAGAAAAAGTATTGATTTGCTGCGCCGGCCGGGGAGCTTCGCGCGAATAATGCTCAGTGTTTATTGTAATGTTTCGAGCGATTTACTGAACTAAGCTTACTGAGAAAAGAGATAAAAAGATAAAAATCGTTTACTGCGTGGTCTAAACATGTATTACACTTTAAACATAATATTACCTCACTTACAAAAACATAAAAATAAAAATAGTGATAAAATTATTGCCATTTCTTACCACTGGATAATGTCAAACGGTGACAGGGTTAAACTTTAAGAGCGGGTCGTGCGAAAACTTGAGATTTAAAAAAAAAATTCATAACTAAATAACTAAGTGACATTTTAAAAATCGCAAAAGGACTAATTGTAGAGCATTTGAGATTAATTCGAATTTAAGTGTGTTAAAAAAATATACTATTTAACATGACATTCTATTTAACGCTAATGAAAATCGTATGTCAGCGTTAAATAGAATGTCATGTTAAATAGTATATTTTTTTAACACACTTAAATTCGAATTAATCTCAAATGTATAGTCTACAATTAGTCCTTTTGCGATTTTTAAAATGTCACTTAGTTATTTAGTTATGAATTTAAAAAAAAAAAATCTCAAATTTTCGCACGTTGTGCTCTTAAGCAATGATTAAATTTAAACTAAGTTCACAAAAGGATATAATATCGGGCCACTTTTGCTCTGTTCTTCTCTGTCATTTCACTAGTTCTTTCAAACGAGACTGGTAAATTTTAAGTGCGCCTCGAAGAGGCTTTTTTCGAGCACTTGATTCATATTTTTTGAGCTTTTTAGAGGTTGCAAGATGTTTTCCTTCACTGTTTGAGAGTATTTGCGATTCGATGAAAACTAAGCCTAATGAGGCCTTGCCTCATCTTCTTTGTCTTAATTGTTTATTTATTTAGAACAGCAAAAATATAGTCTCACAACCCAAAGCTAAATTAAAAAGCAATGTTTATTATGATTATTTTTTTATGATACCTGTATTTTATTGGTATAAATACAGGGAATTACTTTTTCGCGTCCAAGTTGGTTGAAGACGCCTGTCTTTTCAAGGCACTTTTAAAAGTAAAAGTTTGTTTTCTTTGAGTACCCTTAACTTTTTAACTTGAAAATATATACTTCAATAACCTGTTTGATATTTCCACCCTCTGTATAAGGGCTGTGTAATAAAGGCAGGTTTCACCATGTCAGAATAACGCTATTTCGGTCGTTGTTTTTGACAAGTCTTAAGTAAAGACGGCTTTTTAATTGAAGGATAGCTTTTTCTGAGATGGTGAAACCGCCCTTAGAAGATTATAACCTCACTTTTATCAGTATCTTTACCGACCAGTGGTTTATGCAGATGACACAACCGGTCTTTATACTGGCCCCTGTGCGCTTCAATGGAGTACGCTTTGATTCTTTATTCAAATTTTAATCCATTTATAAAAGAAGTTTTTAGTCTGTGCAGGTTTTGTAACGGACTTTTTTTTATAGGTTTTATAATGCAATAAATAAATAATTACATATATTTTATTTCATGTTATTTAAAAACCTCGCTAAAGGGTTAATACATTTTAAAAATAGCTACAATGATTATACAGATTGGTTACCTCTGATTTCAACTTCAGTCGTTGATCTTCTTTTTAATTATATAATTTAAAGAATTAAAAAAACTAAGTGTCAAGATGAACCGTTCAACGTAGATGTTCTTGAAATACAATTTTGATTTCCGAAGTAGGTACTATTTGCACCTTCGATGTAAAAGTCAAGTTAGGAACTATAAGTGACTCGTACGCACACTACAAAAAACACAGGGAAGTCAAAGCAGCTGCTTTGCTACAAAAACTGACAGAAATTACAGGAAAGTTCTACCGGAACATACATCACTATAAAAGTCATCCGGATTTAATTTTTTTAAAAGCTTTGTAAGAACTTGGTTTTGTACCAACTGATTGAGTCTTAATTACTTGTCTCACCTTGCATGAATTTTACTTAAACAATACATTAACAAAAACATCAATTTCAGACTGAAAAGTCCACTGCTGGACATTGGTCTCCCCCTATACTTTCCCAGGAAGAACGATTCTGAGCCCTTTCCATCCACCGACCTCCCAAAAAAAATTAATTTCTACTAACAAAATATGGATCTCCTTATCTGACATTGAATAAATTGAATTGAAATCTAATTAATAACAATGTACAAAAGCTGTACTATTTCATAAGTTGACGAAATATGAATCAAATTAGATGCTTACTACGATGATTGCTAAGTTTTTTACTCAATGGTTATTTTTAATAAGATAAAATGTTTTCTAATATTTTACGCACAGGTTTTTTATACCTTTGTTACATGTTATATTTCTAACATTTCTACAGTTGGGGTTTTATTCAAACAAAAAACTGTTACTTCATGTTTTCAGTAAAACAAAAGCGTGTTTCTGGTTCTAAACAATTAGTTCCATTTTTAAATAAAAAAAGCTTCATGCCGCACAGTGGTTGAAAAGTGTACAGTGTGGAAAAATGAATTCTAAATTTTCACTCGGTTTTGTTTTTAGAAAACAAACGGGAATGAGTCCATTGAGATGACAATGTGTTTATTCTAATTTAAAAAGTACGAACAATGAAAATGTTTAACGAGAACGGTGCATTTATTTACCAGCCAACTCAGAGTTGGAAGTTTGAATTGTATTTGTAATAAACACACTGTAAATACAATTACGGACATATTAAATTTATTTCGTTACTTGAATGGAAGCTGGAACGAAGTTAAACAGCGTCTGACTCGCATCCTGTTCGTTTTTGTTAACAAACGGGCATAGATGCATTCGCTGACATAATCATAACTCGAGAACATAATATAGGTATTACATTATTTATATAATATTGAATAAGTTTTACTACTGGCTAATGCAATAATTTAAAGGCATCCACTAACAATATATTTGTATAAAAACGATTACTATTATTGTGACCTACTAACTGCCGCTACAATGAATAAAACATATTTATTAATAAACCCGTACTTGGTTAATTAGCCGACGAGCTAAGCGCTGCTGTTCAAGTCCAACAAAAAGTTTCATCTTATAAAATACAGGGAACACACGCGAGGTCGAATAAAAAAATCAATTACGCAACAATTCCTGTTACACGTTACATCGACAGCATGCAAGATGCATCATTAATAAGTCGATCCTGCCGTTACGTCAGCTGATAGCACAAAAAGCTCGACCTAACATCTGCCGGTCGGCCGTGAATCACCGGCCGGCGCGTGCCGCTACGAAAAAGAAAAAAAAATCAAAAGTGTAAACTCCTGCCGACCGTTATAATCGCTCGCCTCATTGTGGGTGGACTCACGTGCTATTCGGTATCATTTTGAATATGGAACGTTTTCGCACATTTTTGGCGATGATATTCTCGGTTGATGGGGCGCGAGCTTTTGTTTCTTCATTCAAACGTAGCATAACAATGTTTAATGATTTACTTCAATGTAGTGCCTGCTTTGTATTCATGTATTCTTACGTGTAAAAATAGACCTATAAAACAATAGGGCAATTTCATTGGCCTAGTAACAAGGTCTTGCAATAAATTATGTACATTTACCCTGCGATACACAACCAATATTTTACTTTATATGGCGCACATTACAATAAAAGCACAAAAAGCCATAGCATAACAAAGATTAATCCCAAACTTGTTTCAATTCAAGTAAACACAATATCAGAGATAAAAATAAAGCAACTTTCAGAGGTAATAAATTCGGCTTAATTTCAAGATGGTGACACATTTTGAGGCCATTATTCAGACTAGCAAAAAAATTGTCGATTAATGTACATAAAGTAAAAATACATTGGACAAAACAAAAAAGACATTAAAATAAAGCGGCAAAGATTTATGGACTTTCTTCATAATGTTTATTGCGGCATTGTCCGCGTAAATTAAAACTACTATTATTTTACAAAGGGAAGAAATTTTGGCATCGATTTTGGTGAAACGACCCACTGTGTTTTACTGCTCTACTGTTAGTGGGCTTTTTATTACTTGAAGTTTTGTGCAAAGCTCATTATTTTGGTTTTATGTTTATTCGTTTCTGACTTCATTAGAATTAGATGGTTTTTTTATGTAAACACGTACTTATGTGTATGTATGAATGAATTGAATACCCCATTTTTTATAAAAAATATAAAATATCTGTTGAACTTTTTTTATTAAAGGCTAATGTTTTTGACCGCTGTTCTACGTGGTGATAATACAGTGGCTTATTTAAATAGTGGCTAGACACTCCTTAAAACATCTGTATTTATAAGTATTCTAGGGTAACCTAGTTATTTTCTTTAGATAACTCAGCTTCTACCGCTTAAGTGGTTAATCTTTTTCAGCGAGCGCCTATTAATCACAGCTAATGGAAGTCTAGATTTAGGTGCAAAAAAGCGACTAGACTACACTAATTTTATTTATACGCTGACGTCATCCGTAGTGCGAAAACGATTTTAATGTTGGCTACAGTGTACGTTTTTATACTTTTTGACCAATAAGAGCGCTAAAATTCTATAGCTTTATTTTATGAAGATCGGTAACGAGGGGAATGTTTTTGGGTAATAAAAAATAAAAATACGGTGAAGAAAGTACCTAGAGCGATTAACTTTAAAAAAACAAATGTTAAAATTAGGTTCCATAGATTGACAAATTAACCATTGTTTTTACTCTAGAACATATTATGACTAAAATAAAAATGGCTGCTTTGCTTACAAAGTTGTACACCTACACTATAAATAAACATTATAGGCCTGGTTATCAACACGATATCGAATCAGCAGCACAAAAGCAACACCTTTTACTACAATGATCTACGAACCGATAAAATCCTAGAGACGCCACACCGCGATCTGATTGGACGAGCCGTGCCACAGATGGAAAACTAGTTTCTATACGTTTTTTGCTGCATACATCTGTCGTGCACGTTTTGACAGACGCGTGCGTGATAATGTGAACTTATTTCATGAAAGACCGGTGTTCAAATAGACGAAAGCAGCTGAAAGTTTGACTTAGACTTTAAAGGTGTTTGTATATTTATATTTGCAGACATTGATTTTAAAGTTACTGAGCTGGCAATGACGGGCACCGATTTTTTTTGTAAACAAAGAAATGCTTAATATGGGCATGTGTAAAATGCCCATATTTCGAACATGCTAGTAACTACTCCCTTAAAACCTCAGAGTAGATGTTAAACATTTTTTTAAAACCTATAATAAAAGATCTGAAACAAGCAAAATGTAAAAAAATAAAATGCTTTTCAACAGAGCTTGGCGCGAAAGTTATCTACTTCTCCACTTAATTTACGATTATAAGTTACAAACTGCGAAGTTACTCGGCCAAATTAGTTTTAAAACAAGCATCGTAAAGCTTCGGGTAGAATCGACTTGGAATAAGGTACCATTAATTTGGTAATGCCTGGAATACACAGACCTACACAATAAACCGACGAAATTATAAAGATCGCGGGTAGTCGGTGGACGGAGAGAGCTCGGAACCGTTATTTTTAGAAATGTAGAGGCCTGGTTTCAGTAATAGACTTCTTCAAGCTGATGCAAGATTCAAATATATAACTTCCTAAATCAGTTGTGTCACAATGATCACTTTGAAACGTCTAAAAGCTAGGTGATTCTAGGTACCAGTTCCACGCGACCAAGCCCAGAAGAACAGGCGGGTTGTTACAGAAAGAGGTAAATACAGAGGCAAGGGCAAGAAAAGACAAGTTGTATACATATAGGTAGGTCAAAGAATGACGCCATTAGAGAGTAAAAATCCATAAACTAAGTTACTTTTAGTAACGTGTGTAGGAATCCCATGTAAAATTTATTTACATAGAATGTGAATTACATATTTTGTTCTTGAAGTGCGCTAAATGATCTTTTCACGGGCTATTAATTCCAGTTTTATGTCTTCTATTGTAATTTTATGGTAATACTCTTTTTCTGTCTCGCGATTCTAATTGATAATGATTTTTGGGTGTTTTATCATGATATATACAACGTGTACCAAAATATGTGTACTATCCTGAAGTGGGGTGAATTTTCAGCCCCCGGGGAACAACTTTTGTTCAACGACTTTTCGAACTTCGATTGGTATCTCTGAAAAAAACTGCAACGAAGTTTCAACATGAACAGCTGACTTTATACAAAGTGACAACCCTAAACTCAGCTACAGAGGTAGTAGGTAGTAGTAATAGACCTACAGAGGTAGTAGGTCAAGGGGTCAAGGGGTTACAAGGATAGGGTTGTCAATTTATTTAGGCATTATGAAATTTAATATTTTTGTATGTGAAACTGAAAATAGGAATTTTTAATTATCTCCCCCCCACAACTGATCACCATTGTGGTCTGAAACCCCCCACCTTCGCATAGTACACATATTTAGATACACCTTGTATAAACGTTATAAAATTAAATACGGTGTGACCTTGGTTGACGTTCTCTCGGTCAGAAAATTCGAAGAAAGAGCTTTCAAAGAAAATTGGTATTTATTTAGCATATTTATGTTTCACATTATGTAATAAACAAAAAAAAATAACAATCCCTGATTTTACAAAATGGCTCCATTTTGTATAGCATCACGACAAAATGGCGGCCGGGGAATAACATGCAAATGAATGCCGCGTTACTTGCGTCACAATAGGATTCACATTTTTTACAACTCGATCTGAATTCAGCGATGTATAAAACATGTGAAATCGAAAGGTATTGACATTGAATTAAAATGTGTAGGTATTGAAGCAGTACAATTACCTACCTGATTGATCTTGAAAGAGCGTTTGGTTTCACGTTGGGTTTTATTATACCATTTCTGCAAAAGCTTAACCATCTGAATAATATTTATAACCAAAGTAACCTGTGGTTATAAAATGATGGAGGTCATGGGGCTTAAAACTTTATTTAATTTTTAATATTTAGGGATAAATTACTCTGACAGTTACGTGTTTGATTATATAAAACAAATTTCACCCCAAGTATTTTCAGTGGTTCATTCATTTCCTTCTATTTACAACGAATTGACTGACGTCAGAGAGAGAGAGACTAAGAATAAGAACCAACCCGGATTTATTTGGCTTTTCTCTTTTCTCCTTCTTTTGAAGACCAGCGTTAGTTGCTAGCCAGCCAACTTTGATGTACCGTTTTGTAGCGTTTTCTAACTTTCTTGTATGCATGTATATTGTGCACCTTAATTTGCTAAGCGTCTGCAAATATATACTTTCTTTCTTTTATCATATTACAAGTTTTTTTGAACAAGTGTGGCGAATTGATTTGAAGTGCGCCTTCCTTTCCTTGATTTTTTGGCAAAAGAAAATTGAATGTTCCTTGACCATTCCGCGCCGATGCTATGTGCTTCTGACGTTTTAGGCGAAATTATGTAAAATTTAAAACCAATACAACGAAAGCTATCGTGAGATACAATGTCAATGTATTCGTAGTTCAGAGAAGGAGATCTCAGTTCAGGGCGAGTCTAGCTAGTTTGTTCAATGAGTGTCTTACCTTCTTTTCTGTGAGTTTCTCGCATCGTCGCTGTTTGCAGATCTGGTGTGACTTGTCATTCCGGCACGGTGCACAGTCACCACAGTTGTCCTTTCGCTGGCACCCTATGCACTCGCCGCATCGTTTTCTTTTCTTTTTCGTCTAAAAACATAAATTAAAACATGTATTATCTTTCCAATGTAAAAAATAATGTGGACTTTTTTTCATAAAATATTTGTACGAGTTTGCATGGCCGCTAAATTACAATCGCCATAAAACGGTTACCGTCATGAAAAACATAGGCTATCTAAACTAAACAGAGCATGTACTCCATGTTCTTTGACTTTATGCCAATAAGATCTTTATCTAAAGCTTCAACTGTTTCGACATCGCCTTTCAAAGTGAAAGATTTTCAGGGGAATTTTCTATTTTACACAAAAACATTGCACATTCCCAATCAGCTTGTTCTCAATTTATGAAGTAACGTTTATAAGTAATGGGTGAGTACTAAAGTTGCCAAATTATAATTTATTTTTAAAAGAAATTCCAGGCATATTCGCCCACAACCTGGCTAAGGGTTATATCTGTCGCCATTCCGCTTGCTTGCGTATGCGCTTATTAAAGTTAGATGTCGCGTCGCTTGAAAATTGAACCATCATTGGCCTGTGACGCATCTCCTTTGTGATAAATGGGCCAATAACGATTCAAGCAATGTTTGAGCGGAATTCTACGAAATGATTTAAATATCTCTTTGTTTTGTAAAAGAATCATGCAAAAAAACGGTAGGAACCAAGACGTATTTTGGTGCCTGATCCTCTTGGTTTGGTCGCATAGAACTGTCACCTAGATTCACATAGCTTTAAGACGTTTCAAAGTGATCCATGTGATACAGCTAAATCAAGTTTTTTTATTTAGACTTTGACTTAAACTTTTTACCGGCGAAACGGCATCTTTGGTCTTTCGTGATAGATGCCAGTGGATGTGCAAAATTTACGGGGTTTAACTAATGGTTTCAACGGTTTGTTAATAAAAGGTAAAAGAATGGCCAAATAAATTATTCGGAATCTAATTTCCTGCAAGTAACTTATGTATGCAAATAACTTTAGCATGAACAAGGAATGAAATTCACTACAGTAAAAAATGTAACAGCTGTGATACGGTACGCCATTATCTGGCAGAATTTTATTCGATAGCGTTCGGCTATCTCCGGCTGTCATCGGGCCCATTGGAGCCAACATCGCGGGTCCAACAGCTGACGGATATTTAAATATGGAATTCTATTGAATTTGCTCTATCGCACATTCTTGTGACATTTTACATGAGAAGTTAATTTGGATTTGTGTAATTTTACGATGAAACGAATATTATTTAACGATTAATTACTTTTACAACTAGCATATCATGGTCCACCTGCTGTTAAGTGGCAACCATCATCTAAATGGATAAAAACTTTAATTAGTTAAACTTTTCCCTGAATAAGAATTAATTAATTATTTGGTAAACCATTTATAATGACGCAAATAGAACGACTAGGTATATCATACACTTTTTATGCCTTACTTAAAATATCTTCTATCTAATCAACTGTAATTAACAAGCAAGAATAATATAAAATAAGCGAAAAACTCTAGCGATTTTCCCGGTTAGGCTGTCATATAGTGAACTAGCAAGCAGATGTAAGTTGTTATTAAAAGAATTTTGTACAATTGAAATAGTTGATAAAGAAAATGTGAGAATACCAGATGCTAGTATATACTTTTGTTTTGTTTATTTATTAGGATCACCAAGAAATTAGCCCGAATCCTCCCATTATTGGGCAAAACCCTCCCTTCCTCCCAATCCCGCCACTCTGTTCCAAGAAATAAAGACAAAAAATCTGCTAAAAAATAAGGTTCAATCAAAAAAATATCCTGCCACGTGCTTATCTACCGCAAAAAATTACCGAAAATTATTATTTATTAATTTACAATTAAATAACTTACAAAGGCAGAAGCAGCAGAAAATATGACCCTAATATGATTTATATGAAATATGAATTGGAGGTGATATTTTCTTTATCAATAAGTTTCTGAAAAAAAGGAAAACATACGAGCACGTATATAGCAGATCTGGATTTTATGAGAAAAAATGGTTACTCTAGAGGCATTATCCAGGGAGGAAATAGGGGACTACGTTTGTATGGAGAGTCGCCTGTGTGATGCCCTCTTAACAACGCGTCTTAGTTTAAACATTACTTGAAATTATTCCCGTTTTAGTTCGTTCTAGATCATTTTTATTTTTAGATGGAGTGGATTTTTTTTTTATGTTTTTTTTAAACCTAGACTTTTTTTGGATTGAACTAGATAATAAGATATTTTAGCTAGATAAATAATAAAATAAATGGGAACCAGGTAGCTAATTATAATACCTTTTTTTTGTAAATACATTCCTAGAATTTAATTTATAACAGATGTTCAGATACTTGAGAAATATTAACCACGTAGCGTAGGGCTGAACTAATTTGAATGAATCTCAAAATAAATATAAATATAGAGGTTAATTTGCGAGCGAAGTCACTGTGAAAGCTAGTTCTCAATAGTCTAGTCGTACATTTTCTATATCTAGTCATACATCAGTTAAAATATTCACAATGTCTTCCGCTTTTCCGTTCGTTCGCCATTTTCAGGAAATGTTTCGCTTCGGATTTTCCCGTTTGACTCATTTCTCTAATGAGTAATGGAAAGTGGTTGTTTTATGAAGATGAGCTTTGTTAGCGATGCCCCAAGGTATAATGTTCGGTGTTCGCAGGTTTCGTGTTTTAGTTTTTTCGACATTTTCTTCTTTTTGTCGAAATTCAGGAACTTTCGCTTTCGGAGATCTGAAGCTTTTCAAGCGAGCAGTTTTAATAGATTTC
Organism: Thera britannica; assembly: GCA_939531255.2. Taxonomy (NCBI): domain Eukaryota; kingdom Metazoa; phylum Arthropoda; class Insecta; order Lepidoptera; family Geometridae; genus Thera; species Thera britannica. The sequence goes on along the minus strand of OW618034.2, from coordinate 12,656,770 downwards.
TTGTTTCTACGTATAAATCAAAGCTAAGTATAGCCGACTTGTCATACATTATTATTTTATTTATTTTCTATCTATTTTATCAATTTAGTTATAAGCATAGACTTTTCACTGCTACCTACTGTACTGCGTTTGGAAAAAATAAATTTCATTTCATTCCGATCAAATTTAAATGAATATTTGCACAAATATTCTCCATAATTTGGCAGTACAACTATATTTAAAGAAAAAAAAACTTTACTGGACTCGTACTTATTAGCAATAACGGTACTCCAGTGACTCGGTTTGCGTGAGCCTAATGAGTTGCCGATAGAATCTGCGAGTTTTTTTTAATAACGGGACTAAGGTACTGACAAAGGACCAAAACTCATTTATAATTACTACTCCATATTTTAATAAAGAATAATTATGAAAAAAAAAGAAGAATTATGAGAAGGTGTGCAACTTCAAACCAAAATATAATCCAACGTTGACAACAAAATATTTTTTCTCAGAAACCAATACCTTTTTAACCACCATAGCTAAGCCGATAGAAATAAAATTTTGCATTTCCAGAGATAACTTTCAGCTATAGGAAGTATTATTCTTTGGCTTTTACTTCAGCAGTTTTCAAAATTCTACTAGTATAATAATGAAGTAGGAATTTACTATTAAGTTTCAAACAGTATTATTATTATAAAATTTAGGTAAGCATTACGCAGAATGTAAAACCTCCTTCATATAATTAAATAAGACAAGGGTATTTTTAATATAATTATATTGAAATGGTTTATATAGAAATGATGATGATCAGTCATCTGATAATAATCAACCAAGTCATGGCAGCTGGTCAATTGAATTTGCGTAATTTATTAGAAAATTGAGTTATTATTAGTTTTGTAATGTAATGTAACTTGGGGCTAATTTTGACTACCTTTTTTGCTTATAAATTCATTCATTGGGTAAAATTATATCCATCCATTTTTTAGGCTTGTCAAAAATAAGGACTATCATTTTTATTCGACAAATAGATGGAAAAATCTTATTTTGCGACTCGGCCACATCAAGGCGATCTGCGATAACACCGCGATAACATAACAGCGATACAAGCATCGCCATTATGCTAAATTCCAGGCCTTTAGTCTACTATTTATTTTTTATTCTGTTTTTAACGCTAGAACCAGGCGCGTGGCATTTCATAAAATAAATGTCAGTTCTTGCTAGGAAAAGCCCACTTTTCATAGAGTAGCGGCCACAGTCAAATGACGTAGAAAGTAGATAAATAAATCCATTATTATGAAAAATTAATGCCACGTTTACATTTGCGCTACAAAAATTAAATTGCATCATCATTGTTAGCGTTTTATAATGTGTAGTTTTTTTTCAATTTTGACCCTTAGTAACACTAACGTAAAGCTTTTTGAGGTTAAGAAGATTTTCATTCTTTAGTAGACGATTCAAACTCTTGCTGGAGATTCGAATGATAGTCCACGTGATCGGGGTTTAAGAAATAATATTCTAGTGACTTTACGGTCGCTGCATAACGTCCGTAGGGTTTTGTAAAACCATAGACGTTTTAAATTGACACCTTCTAGCAGGTGTTTCTACTAATTATTATGAAGACTACTGTTTAGATATTGTATTATTAGATGGCAATGTGATATTTGTAGAAGACTATTTTTAGTTTTCGAAATGGCTTTTGATAGATACTATCAGCATGTAAAAGGCATTCATACAATAATTGAACTCAGTAGATGAAAGACCTTACAAAAATGTATACAATATCTTTGGACTTACCAATGGGTATGAGAGTTATAAAAAAATGTTACACCCTACGGTATCGATTAGGACATTAATTTGATTTGTCTACGTAGCTGGTTACGAAACTCGGTTACGTACAAGAACTTAAATAATGTTTTGAAGTATTAGTGAAATATGACATTTTATTGAGTATTTTGAGGCCGGAGAGAAAAGCCGGTAAGCTCATGCATTTTCAGAGCAAAATTTCATTGCCCAACACAGATTCTCGCTACGAGAGAAACAAACGGAAGATGTACCGAAAGGAAAATTGTCTCCTTAGTTACGCTTCTATTTAATTAATTCACAAGTAGCCGTAATACCTAGTAGGCCGTTACGGCGTCTAATTACATTCACTAAAATTTCAAACTCATAAAATTCTCTAAGCAGGACACGCGTAAATCGCCAGACTTTAATTCGTGTTTTAAACGAAGAGGAAGTTAATTTATCGGAGGAGCAAAATCGGCTAACTATTAAATTTATAGCCGCGAAGACAGAGTTCGGCCATTTCGGAAACTCGACGAATAAAAACTGCTCGAGGAATAATAAAAGGTGGAATTACGGGGAAAGTTTCGCTTTTCGGCCGCTTTTGGATACCCACTTTCGGCGTGGAATGAAAATTCGCGGAATTCTCATATCTTTGTACCGATATACTGCGTACAGTCGGCTTTTCTCGATTCCCGCGCGGCTTGTTTACGCAATTCGCCAATTCGCGGGAGGGAGATTAGTTGTCGTTCGCGATTTGATTGTGTTCCCTTTGAACTTGCGGCCAAGCCGTTTTATTTTGTTTTAGGCATTCGTTTCGAGGAAATGCGTCGTCTTTGTGCACGTTTTGTTAGGCGATGTCGAAAGGCTTTGAATTAGTTGGGGAGGCGTGCCAATCTTTATGACTCTCCTGAATACGGAAGTGCTAAGAATCAATAGAAGCCTTAGAATTGGGCGCAACTTTTTTCAAATTAGAACTAACCTGCTTTTCGCTGGAGATGTCATCGAGTTCCATAGGACCGGTGTTCATGGGCGGCGCGCCGTGCATCGGCGACTTAAAGCCCGCTGTCGACGATATGGCTGCCACCTGCCCGCTACTCTCCGAGCCCATCTCCATATTCGAGCAGTCGGACTCCGAACTATTTGCTCGCATTTTCCGTCTCTCTTTTTTCCGAAAATCCGATCTCGTTGGAGAGGATCCGCTCCCGAACCCGTTCGTCTTTTTATCATAACCGTTGTCCAGCATCATGGGGTTTTGAAAATTGGTGTGATGTAACCCGTTCGGCGTATACTTGTCTTGTAGTGATTTCATGTCAAAGGGCTCGTTTTTCAAAACGTGCACCACGGTTGGGCTCTGGATGTTCTGAATGATGCTCCCGTTTTGATGGAGCAAAGTCCCGTTCTGGTGAATGATGCCATTCTGGGTCGGAAAGGCGTTGATGGTGGCGATGTTGGGTTGGTAGAGCTGGATGTGCCGGTCGTCGATGTACGCCTGCCCCGGTGCCAGCTCCCTCGCCTGCAAGGGCGCCGGTACGATCGGGTAGCTTCTCGCGTTCACCGCGGTCAGCGTATGGAATGTCGTCGCATTGACGGGCGACAACGTCGTCAGCTGCGACGACGACAAGGGCGTTACTTGCGCCAGCGTGGTGAGGTGCGCTGGCGAGGAGGGAGTTGTCAGTTGCGTGAGCTGGGTTAAATGACTAGGGCTCGCGCTCGGCGTCGGACTCGCCGTGACCGGAACGGGGGTCACACTCGGCAACCCCGTCTCGGGTATAACTGCCGTCTCCGGAAAGGTCTGGAACTGGCTCTGGAAGGACGGCAGCTTGTTCGGGATCGGCTGCAGGGTCACGGACTGGTAGTCGAGAGCCGATGAGAAGCCGGCCCGCAGGATCGCGTCCTTGGAGTTTACGGTGAGCGGCATTGATTCCCAGGGGCGGTATTGCGGCTGGGAAGCGATCACTGAGATGCCGCTGTCTCCGGTGCGTTCATAGTATTCCCAGGCGGGGTCAAGCAGCCGTGCGTCGGCCGTGTGATGTATGATGCGTTGCTCGTTCTCGGCCATGTCGCCGGGCACGCCGGCCGGGGGGTGCGCTCAGCACCTCAGCGGCGTGGGGTCCCGCTCATGACTTGCCGCGGCGATGCCTCATCGCACCGCCCGCTCACTTACAAAAATAAGCTCTAATTCTACTCGTTCTGAACTGCACTGGAACTGTTATTTGTACTCTGCGATCGTCCTCAGTCCACTTCACTTAAAGTTACGGTTATACGGCACACTGGTTTACACTAAACTATTTAACCGACTACTAATAAATTATAAAAATCCTTACACTATAGTTAATAAAATCTTTGGCTGACTCTTTTACAAAATGCTCGAGGATGTTCGTATAACTTCTTAACGATCGATAAATATTTGTGCACTCGTTTGACGATTTCTATTATTTTGGAACGTTTAAATACTGGTCGTTGGTTAAAAATTTCCGAAGGCTTCTTTGTTGTAAATACCGATCACTTCAGACTTAAATTAATTTGTACTGTTTGGATGTTAGCGTATACTATTTACGATAGCTTATCGTTAAAAGGTTAAAAAAATAGTGCTTATGTTTAGATTTTCGAGATGGTAGATATGACTGGAGACTTTGGTTTGATGGGTTTGTGTCATTTGGTGGTTTGCAGCGCATCAGGCGGGCTGGCCACTATTCGTGAGGCCGTCTCCAATCTGAGGACAAAAGGAAATGTTTCAAACGACAATAAAGCCCAATTAGGGAGAGTATTTTCTGGCAAAGTAAATGTAAATTCGGGAAGAGGAAATAAGGGAAGGTAGAAATTGTGAAGTTATGGCAGGCTCGGTGCCGACATGTTTACGGCGGCAGCCGCGCACGCGCCAAACATGTTTTTGAAAGTGCGAATCGATGCAATTATTGTTTCCAAAAATGTGGCCGTTTTTTAGTTAAGTTTAGAACTAATTTGTATAATTCTAACTGCAGGAAGTTTCCAAAACTATATCAACACCAGCCTCAAGAGATCCACTCACTGGACATGGCCTCTTTTCTGACTTTATAATAAACCCGATTCGTTGCGGTGTAGCATCATATGCTTTCTCATATGCATAAATCTAATTAGTTCTTTGAAGTATGATCGCCTTTGTGACGATGATGAAAGGATAAAAATATAGGCAATAAACACAGGCAAGCTTTATTCATGCAGCAAAAGCACAAACATCGTAGTACAAGTGAAAAAAGTACACAAATACTGAAAACTCAATGGGTTCAATAATACATACGTAATTTTTTATTTTAATAATCATTCGGGTCAATTTCCGTCACAAGTAAAGATTTTTGAAATAGATAAATATGCAGTTATTGTTTGTTTATAAATTGAGGGTATGACTCCTTTCCTTTTCCCTAACTCTCGTGGTTTCAGACTTGGCCATCACCGCCCTTCTCAAAAAACCACCCTGTGTGTAGCACTCGGTCTTGAAACAAGGTGTCGTAGCGTCTGCGCTGCTGTTACGTAGAGTTTTACGTATCATGCCTGTTTCCCATACGTAGGCAGAGTAGGCACTAGGCAGAGACCATGGGTATTCACTTGCTACGATCGTAACGTAGCTTTCTTGCTTCGTACACTCTCATAAAATCCCTCTTCACTTTTAAGTGTAGCGTGCGCTGTCTTTGAAACTTTTGCTTTGGTATATTGTCTACGTCTCACTAAGAGCGGCACCACACTGGAACTTCACTACTATTATTACTTTAATTTTCAAAAAGAATAATAGAAAAAAAACGGTAGGAACCAAGTCGTAGTTTGTTGCCTGTTCTTCTAGGCTTGGTCACGTGGAACTGGCACTTAGCCTCACCTATAGCTTAAAGACGTTTCAAAGTGATTCTTGGATTTGAACTGAATAAAGACAATTTTGAATTGATTGATTTGATCATACACAAATACGGTAGGATTCAAGTCGAAGTTTGTTGCCTGTTCTTCTAGGCTTGGTCACGTAGAACTGGCACCTAGAATCACCTAGATTTAAGTCGTTTTAATGTGATACTATTGAATAAATACCTATTTGATTTTGATTTTAGGCTAAAACACGTTTTTCCCCAACAAATGCAACATCTGACGGTAGATTCGCAAATCGTTTGCACCATTAACGCCTGATAAAGCCTGATAATCGCGTTGTCATGCCTGTAACGTGACGTCACCACCCCCACCCCGCGACCCCCTAACCTGACCCCGATACCGCGATGCGTGCAACCTTTAGCTTGGAAAGCTGAGGATGAAGACTATAACTATTAATTTGTAATTGGTTTGATTGGACAATGAAGACTTGCTGATTGGCTAGATTTACTTCAGTGGACGTGAATTTTATTTCAATGTGATTTAGTAAAATCCTATAAAAACATTTTTTTAACATAATAATAGTCTTGCGTTTGACCGCAATCACAACTGCTGTTAAGGCCGCGGCAGTGTGTACGCATGTATGCAAAACTGATCGCCATCGCAGATCGCCACTCTTATTTTCAAATGAAGAACTTCGTTTTCGATGACGGATACCATAAAGTTAAAACTTTGATACCTATTTCTTCCAGTTTATGATAAGTAAGCGCTTGGACATTCCTATACATATACAAATATATTATTATGTTTACCTGTCATCCTGGACTTTTAACCAGCCAAATCTGAAGTTCCCACAATTGTATAAAGTTCGTCAATAAAAGGAAACTCTTTAGTTTAGTCGCACTATCCTATAGCGATGTAAACATACTATTAATAGAAGGGTATGTGTGCTATGCTACGCTCTATTTCTGTTAAACTATTTTAAGGGCTGACTATTTTTGAAATGTTTCAATTTAAAACGTTTCTATTTTCTCTGATACTGATGCTAATAGACAGATTTATTTATAAAGATTTATTTTCAGATTCAGGACATTTATTATTAGAGTATTTTATTGACAGCGTGATAAATATATGAGCCAAAGTTTGATCTTTTTATAAGCTTTGTTGATGAGGATGTTGTCTTTAACTAATTTCATGAAAGACTTTTTTTAATAAATGTAACAGCCTATCAACACTTTAGAAATAGTAAAAAGGTTTTATTTTATTTATTTCTTGTTATGTGTGTGTGTAATATTAAACTTTTATACTCTTCAATTTATTATGACAAAAGAGCAAGGGCCTTTCAAGCTCTTTTTTTTCAAACACTTCTGATTCCGTGTTTCGTTTTATCTAGTCAGGAGGTATTTTGCTCCATTTGCGCACGATGTACTCGTAGGTACTATAATTTCAGTCCCATCTAGGACATTGACAACTAGTATTTCGAAAGGCCTTACATCAAAAGAAATGCCTTTTGTTTCGTCTACAAAGCGGGAGTAAATTGCAACACGCTCGTTTCGACTTTTTCGCTTCCCCTCGAGTAGGTACCTCGCCAGATTTACCTTAGGGAACGGGAAATGATTTCTGACGTTTCACTATGCTGGCGCGCATAATCTTTTACCAAAAAATTGAACAAAACAAAATTATACTTCAATTTAATAATAATACAAACTGAATTTACACAACTATGGGCAAACAAAGTATAAATGTACACTGAAATAGCTGTAATAGAATTTTACAGTGGTCTTTATTGCCGGCCAGTTATATAAAGTTGGAGAAAACTGTAGGATAACAGAAATATTAATAAAAAACCAAAAAAGTATTTTTTTTCGTCATTCTTTCTAACGGGTACTCAGCATTGAATACGTGAATGAGCTTAAAACATATGTCTCAAAATAGTCGTAAAAGTCTGTTAGTTTTTTTTCTGAAGCCCCGACTGCCACGACCAACGGCTACCACTCCAACTTTATATAACTGGCCGGTAATAAGGACCACTGTAAAAGCCTATTACAGCTATTTCAGTGTACATTAATACTTTATTCGCCCATAGTTGTGTAAATTAAGTTTGTATGGAAATCGTACCCCCTTAACAGCGGTACTGGCAGGCTGTTTTTATTTCCTTACTATCGAAAAGAAATACAACTAGAAAAAGGAACAACCAAGGAGGTAAGACAAAAATTGCTGGGTATGTTCCAAATTTAAAACCACCGTGATCATTAAAAAAACTATCCACATTGCGTCATCCATCGCATCGCTGCAAACAAAGGAGCGATCAAAACGTCCCGGCTGTAATCACAGGACCAAACTCTTTGTGCGTCCACAAAGAAGGATCGGTGAAAAAAAATTAAAAGCTCGAATTCGAACGCGCGTTTACAAAGCTTACATGTAATGTGTGCAACGTGCATGTGTGCAAGGATAGCGTACGTGTGAGTGGGTGTCAGTGTGTGCTCGGAACGCGATATTATCTGGGTCTCGGTTGTCAAGGGCAACCCTACAACCGCTGCAGCGAAAGCATTGCGCTTTAAGCTCTGCCTTGTAATTACAGCTTATTTTTAGCATCGGATGTTGTCGCTTTTTTGTAACGGAGCGATTCGAGCGCAGTGTTTAGATGTCGCTCGGATATCCTTGGAGAATCCAGGCCTACATGTTTTTGATGAACGCAAATCATCGCTTTGTAGAGCTTTCCACGAATCAATTACCTATGACGCTTACATTGTGTTCGTTGTCTTTTGTTTCAATCCTTTGTTATCGCGTTCATCATCTTCGGCCTTTGTAAGAATGGATAAGAATAGACATTTTCTTGGGGTTTATTCATTTCTAGATGTTTATACTCATCAACAACTTCTCTTCTATCTTTCTTTAGAGAAATATTAATTTTACTGGATATTACATTCACAATAAAATAAATTGATCATAGCATTTGATAAAGTTTTTATAACTCCAGCTGTTGAGCTGTGTACAGAGTACATCCGGCGCTTGCGCATATTACCTGCACCGGAAACTGATATCTTGGTCATAGTGATTATTCTGATAGCAATCTATTGATAAATGTATCAACTAATAATACTTCTTCCTATGCTTCTTACGTCTCAATCAATTTTAACTTGACAGGACAGGAATTTGTGCGCTTTAAATTTGTAATTATTAATCAATTTCAGCATATATTTTATTTAATCATAAAAAATACAAAATATAATAAAAGATACAGTCATTATAATAGAATAACTTGTTTCTCAGCGTGCAGCTTTGTCATATCATAAAAACTTAAATTTTACCCACAGATTTAAGCTTTTCTTATATTTAAAACAAATCTCGATACAACACACATAGTATTACAAAAGTTCTTTGTATTATAAGAGAGATTATTTACATTCTATTCTTCACCCAATTGTGCTTTGGGATCAAAAAGTATCATTTGATTGACATCGACGACATTACCATCCCCTATTTTGCTTCGTTTTAGAGTTTATTCTTGTATTCTTTTCTATCCTTCAGCACTAACAATATAATAGAGATGTAAAATAATGGGAACCGCCATTGAATCCGCGTCATAGTTACCGGCAATCAAGCTGATGTACGTATCCTGTTCTCTATATCATTACACTAGTGTTTGATAGGAGACTGTGATACAAAATCTAAACTGTTACTTTATGTTTTACTAGCGGCCTGTCCCGGCTTTGCACGGGTGAACATTTATTTTTTAACACATAAATATAACCTATGTTACTCAAGGTGAATGTACCTTTCCAATAGTGAAATAATTTTTGAAATCGGCACAGTGGTTTTTGAGTTTATTCATTACAAACATACTAGGTCTTGGGTTATTTGTAACTGAATATAATTAAAATATATCGCATAATTTTGTTCGTTATATTCATGTCGTTACAATATATTTTCAATTAAATACAATATTCCATTTTCATAAACGGATCCGTATCATCGTAAATAGTTACAGATTTATTTATTTATTCATTTTCTCATGACCATAACCGATTTTTCTTCATGTTTCTTCCTCAAAGTTCCTCCTTCCTCCAGTTGCTAAGATATTCGTTTCATTGTTTGGTTGTAAAACTATTTTATTGTGAAATCATAAAATAATCATAACCTTTATGATATTATGGCTTCGCAAGCCTTCTTTTATTCATTTTTGTCTTTTCAACAGCCACTATTAGTTTTTTAAAGAAAATTGCATGCACTAGTTTTAGTAAAGCGTGACTAAAAATTTTGATTTTGCTAGAGTATAATTGAAATTATTCCGTGCATTATTTTAGGTAAGTAAAAAAAATATACATAGGGTACTTCAATATTTAAAAGCCGAAATTATTTTAATGAAAATAATTTAACTTGTGCGCATCTATCTTAGGCCCAGATTCATAGACCGCACTTTGACTTTACTTTGATGGAAAGTTCTACTTTCAACCAAAAATATATTTCATAGTTCTGTCAAGCTCTTCTTTATTCAAAATGTTGAAGGATAACTTCGATAAACAAAGCTTACTTTGCGAAGACTCCTTTGCTATAAAGCAAAGTCACGACTGTGAATCTTGGCCTTAGAATCAAAACTCTCTAGTTCCTAGTTCACGACAATGTGAATGTGATAGCCCAAGAATATCCCGATATAGAGTTACGTCCCATCCATTGAGGCACTCGAATTGAGCTGAATAGAGACGCAGATGTGGCGTTTTTTACTGCCATCTTTCCCACACTACCACTTTTTTGATGCCTTAACACTCAAACCCAACCCGCTGCACTTTCTAAAATCTAGCGTCACACGACTTTGATTCCTATCTCTGTAACAATAAAGACTTTAGAATTTGATTTGGGTAGTTTTTAAATGTAAAACGTTGTTGGTTGATACAGTTTTGTGAAGAGTTTTTGTGCTCACGTCTGTCTTTGCTATCGGATGCGACATCGGAAATCGAGCGTTTTTTTGTACTTACACCTAGGCATTATGGAATTGTTTGAAGGAAGTCACATGTGGGTTACTTTGATTGTATGATTTAGTATTGTTTCCTTTCTAATTTGATGCCACTGGCACTACATCACCCATTTTATTCAGCTTGTTTTTAGTTTAAGTAAGTACTGAATTAGTTTTTTTATAAATTCCTAGACATGAATGCTAGTTTTACGACATGGAAACTTTTATATTGAAATTCTTCAAAACGATCTCGTGTAATCGCTGTAGTGAAACTCAAACAAGATGTTATTGACTCCTAAAGTTTTCAACTACTTAATAGAACCGATTCTTCAATAATTTTAATATAAAAGGTCCGATTAAAAGATTGGCAAAGTTTTAAACATTGAGAAGCGGGCGTTCACCGCTACGTATTCAACCCCCAACCCTCTCCAAATAAAATATCAGCCACAATTACATTTCAACAGAACTTTTCGCTATACACTGGCTGTTTAAACTTTGGCCAGACGAAAGCGAGAGTGCCCGACTAGCTATGTTTGATATGAAACCTGAAAGGGCCTCGTATTCAAGCAAGTTGGGAGCAATAAGAAGAGGATTATCCTACAGATAAAGTATGAATCAACTTATGATATTACTTGTGGCAATAATCGGGATATTTGGAGGTACAGACGGATAAGACGTTTGATCTTGGGACTAAGACTTTTGGACAACATTGAAATTTTAAATATTGCTTTTAGTATGTACTTTACTAAGTGTCATCAGACAGCAAAAAGACATGCGTTTCGATAAGAAAAACCCAAAAAACACCAGGGCCCTGTTTAATAAAGCTGACAATTCGACATATGTGTCACAAAGCGACAAAATTGTGGAATTGTCGTGCTTAGGCTATTAATAAAAGTGAAAAATATGTCACAAAAGCGCGACAACTCCACAATTTTGACACTTTTTGACATATTATATGTCGAATTGTCAGCTTTATTAAATAGGGGCCTGAGACTGTTCTCACTGACTGTTCTTGTCTGTACAAGACGGACTGAATCACGATCATAAACAAGCCGTGACAAATCGACATCTCAACAAATCATAATTGCTACCAATGTGCCAAAGGAAACATAACTCGCCCGTTCAACTAAAAAGGAAGCTACTGCGTTGCACAATCCGTGCGTTCTAGCTGTACTGAGCGGTCCTCGTACGGTTGAAATTGGCCAATTTGTTTATTTGTTTTCATTGGCCTGACTGAACTTGAATCCCCATTATCGCATTCACGGGAGGAAGGCGTATTTATTCGATTATCCGTGGGACCGGGATCTTTGGACGATGTGCTGAACGATTTATCTTTTGGTATAATACTTCTTTCTATATTGATGACCTCTTTAAGAACAACATTAAAGTGTGTTCTGGGGTAGTCTTCAAAAAACCATTTCTAAAGATTATCGAATTTTCTTACATATTTTTTAAATTTATTCAATCATATAGTGTTTAGCTTAAAAATAAGTTATTATTAACAGATTTAAATTACAGGCATTTCAAGGTTTCATTCGACTATTTGGTAAGTAGTTCGTTTTGTATTCTGTTGAATGATTTTTAAGAATCAAAATTATGATAACAATCCGGTAAAATGTTCTGGCAAATAATGATTTGCCAGAACATTTCACCACCGTGAAAATACATTATTTTAACTATTCTCATATAAAGCCTGCACACATCTAGGCGAAAGCGATGGCGATCTATGAAACGCTGTCAAATATCGCTGTCATATTTGACAGCGTTTCACTGATCGCTATCGCAGATCGCTTAAATGTGCGCAAGGCTTAAAACGTATAAAATTGACTTCACAGTTTGTACTTCGGGTTTCTCAAATATTTTGACATGCAAGAAATATCTGCTATTACTGTTCCGATTTTTTAACAGTTTAAAGTCGTTTTAGACTTTTATTATGACTTATTTCATGCAATTTTCACCGCTATAATTAAGGGTTAAACTACGTGACATCATGCACATTAACACAGGGACGTACATGGCAGACAGACAGGGTGGTGCGTCATCGCATGCCAGTATCCTCGTGCACCAGACTCTCCACCTATGGATCCTCTCGGTAGATCTAAAGCAACCACGTGCGTGACGCATGCCTTCTTCTACCCTTTACAATACTTTCAGATCTTCAATGGGAATCCTATTGGTAGGTACCAAAGCTCTGGAGATTTCAATGATAATTTCAAAAAGCTTTTATCTAAAAGCCCTTTGGAATTTGACTACTGAAGGTGTTATCATAAAGTTAAGTTGACAAACTGACTACAAATTATACATTCAGAACAACAGGCAAGGATTCGCGAAAGCACACAACGAAAGCTGCGGCGGAAGCACGCAAGGCACACCGGACCTCGCTTCACGCTCTACCGCCACCGCTGCTCTATATACATAGGTACCTCTAACTATAACAATCCACAAGAGGAAGCGTCTATTCCACTACTCATCAAAACACTTTGCACACTTCAAAACTTTCGTCTCGCGAATTCCGTACCTTCTCCGGTCTCTTGATCCATCCGCGCCTCCTTTTTTTCTTCGTCTCACCGCCTCGGAAACGAAACGGTCCGAAGGACGCGAGCGAAAAATAAACAAAAAGGGAACGGTGAGTTCGCGATCGCGTCAGTAGTGCGCGTGTCGCGTCGCGCGGCGCGAAGGTCTGGCGCGCGTGTGTGCGCGGCGGCTGTCGGCGGTGGACTGGCGCGCGCGGCGTCGCAGCTGCCGCGGCCTGCGCCTCCGCCAATGGTGGCCCGGCGCGGTCACGTGACGCACCCCGCGCCCGCGGACGCTTGTTTACAAATAATAATAATACGCCGCGGCCGGTGTGGCGCCGCCCGCTCCGTAGCGCTACGAGCTACGCACAGCTGTCGTTGCATTTGGCGGGATTCGATTCGGAACGAACACAGGAACGCTCGCTGGAAGCTTCGATCTGTTTACTCGAAGCTTTCGCGGCGTTTTATCGATCGGTACGCAACTTTGCTATGCGTTTGGGCGAAAATGCGCGTAAGTTAGAACGAGAGTTTCAAACTTTTTGAAGCCGTGTTCGGTCGCTGTTGCTTTAATTTGGACATAAATTGTGTTAATGCTGCAGAAAACCCGTTTTACACAATAATAAGATGGAGTTCATAGATTTGCTTTTCGTAGCAATTAAAAGGTGACCTAGAGTCAATTGAAAGCAAATTCACTGCAGGAAGATTATCAAACTACAATTGAAGGGGTTAGTGCATAACAATATTATCAAACAATTTCCACTAAGAGGGTGAAGTCCCCATTTGGCGACAGGTTGTCGTTTCCGATTGTTTTGCTGAGGATGTAAGGTGCGAAGAGGGCTGGGGCCGCAGCCAGCCCCAGTGCATAGGACTCAACACCGTCCCCTCGACGCGGTGCTGTGCTGCCAGATCCATCTCAATTTTGCAGAATTTGGCCACATTTTTTACTGTGCAACCCTTTTTTGACGTTCAACTGCTGTAAAAACATAAATTACGTGAGACATCTCAGAGTCAGAAGGAGGACAAGCTTTCTTAGCTTACAACCTTAAGAGAAGAAAAAACATTGAAATTTACTAAAACTAAAAAAAATACTGCATTCTTCAGAGAGCCAAAAAAATTACAGGGTCAATTTCTTCAGCATTACAAAATTACCTTTTTGATGAGTTCATTAAATTATTTAAGGTTGACACCCTTACTTGAAAAAATATTTAAAACGTGTCTCTCAGACGTTCTGCTAAAGTTTTTACTTATGTTGTCTGAAAGTATCCTTCGACAGCGAATAACAGCCTCTAAAATCTGGCAATAACACGGCAAGCGAGTATCAGATTTAGCGATGCCCCATGGTAGCCCACTTGACGGACTCATTTCAATTGATCCCTTCGCCTATCCCTGCCTGACCTCCACAGGTGATTTGCCCTACATTTCAGTTTTAACCCTATGCAAAAAAGTAAAAAAGCAACCCTTTTGACCTATTCTGGATGGCTTTTGGGGACAATTTTTATCTTTGCCTTTATCTCAGACTGGAACGAGATACTGCTGACTTTTTTACATATCAATTAGTGTAATTGGTTCCAAGACCGTTCTAATTAATTAAATAAATTAAATTAAATTACCTGCAAATGTTTCAAAATTGTATAAATGCAGGTGTGCCACATAGTTTTCCTTGCCACTGAATTTGATAGCATTTATGTACGAATAAAGAATTCATTAAAATTTTAAAGCTTTCCTGACTCTAGAAAGTGATCCAACCAGTAGGCCTAACCACAAGCTCTGTCTGGCTCTTTCTCTGGCTCTGGTTTTGAGTCTGTGTGACTGATGACTAAATAAATCTTACAACGAAACGTCACACACACATTATAATGCACTGGTCAGAACTTACACAGACTCAAAACCAGAGCCAGAGACAGAGCCAGACCTACAGGGCTTGGTATACTAACAGCAAATGCAGTTTGATAACTTTGAGTTTTGACGAGAGTTTTAGTACGAGTTTCGCGTCTATTTTCCTCGCAAGAATGCTCCTATGTTTTATTTGTATTCACTGTTTACAACTGAGCAAATTGCTCTTACTAGAGTTAAATAGTGGCATGTAAAGAGTTGACTGTAAGATGACTATGAGATGACTTTATGATGGCTTACTGATGAAGCTACAGCTAGGCTAGTTTACTTCAGCGACTTCCATAGTGTTATGTCTTACGGCATCCTTCTCTGGGGGAAAGCAGCTGTTATTCAAACTGTATTTGTTTTACAAAAAAGGGCCATACGTGCCATCTATAAAATGAAATCACGAGACTCATTAAGAGAGCGATTTATGAAACTTTACATTCCCAAATTTTGTCTGCAGAAGGTAAATGGTTTTTTTATGGGGAACACTGCTACGCTTCTATAATACGGAAGTTTAAAGCCTATGTTAAGAATAATCTAATACAAAAAGCTTACTATACCTACTCTAGATAGCAAGATTAATTAAAAAACTGCGTGGCCCGATGTCCCGGTCACTCTACCCCTAGGAAGCTAACATGTAAATTTGCAATGTCTGTACCTAGCTAAAAGTAATGCACTTAGATATCGATATTGTGACGCACTACGAGCCTTCACTATGTATTGTCCAGTTGGTTTTCATTTTAATATAAACTAGCAGTTGGTAACCGAGCTTCGCTCGGAATTTTTTTCGTTAATTTGTATTTTTTAAAAATCATAAGAGTCATATTATCATCCTTACTGGTTTATTCTTACTGAAAACCGCCACCTGCTGGACATGCTTGCAGTTAGTTGCTCACAATCGTCAATAGATGGCAGGAGCAGTCACATATTCAGTTTATGTTTAATTATTGAACTCGGAAAGAAATAATCATTTTCTTAAAATGAATCCTAGCTAGATCAATTTATCGCCCCTGAAAACCCCTGTATACTAAATTTCATGAAAATCGTTGGCTCAGTTTCCGAGATCCTAAATATATATATACGAGTATATATATATATTTAGGATCTCGAGAAAATCTTGTATATATATATACAAGATTTTCTCGTTTAAAGGTATAAGATAACCCACTAATTCGTTTTGGCTTCTAAACGTTTTTCTTATCACGCAAATACAGCACTCAACAATCTTTATTTTATTTTTTAGAAAAGTTTTAATTCCATGCAATTAAAACAATTGATTCACGACTGTAATTCCTGAACTCGTTATAAATGTAGATCTCTTGGTGCTTGCGATTCTAGACATCTTTTGACGATCTAAATCTATCTACTAAATCTAGATCTAGAGGTCGAAGACACGTACATATGTATACTACGAGTACATACACTTGGCACGTATCTAGATTTGCAACATTAAATTAATAAGACCCCAAAACACACGAACCAATTCTTAGTAAAAATAATTTTATAACCCTCCAAAACACACGAACAAATTATACCTCAGTGAAAATTGTTCTAAAATTATACCTTACATACTTAAACGCTTTAGTTTAAAATATTTAGGTGTAATTCATTGTAAATCGATTGATAGAGCAAAACATAAAGACGAAGAACGTAGCTTGAATTTCTTGGCAATATAAATTATGTTTACTTATTTTTTTCATGCTATTTGGAGCCTAATTCTTGGGCCGACCGAGATCATTTTGCAATTTTATTTTATTGCTTCTTTTCGAAGAGAGAATGGATGATTTCTTTGAGTAATTCACCGACGACCTCATCGTAGAAGCCTAGACAGCTACGATATACGGAAAACGTAGAACTTTTTCTACGTTTTCTGTATATCGTTCAGGTAGTGTATCGTTGCAGGGTTGTGCTATGCCAATGTGTATTTAAGGGGCATCGAATTGAAATCTCGGTCGGCCCGAGAATTAGGCTCTTGGTTACATGTCCTTATAATTAAGACACAATTCATACATAATCTCCTATGGGGTAGATTTTTGTAACGTTATAAAAGCATAATATGTACATTTGTATCCCATAATTGTTTTCTCAGACACATAAACCGATTCGCAGAAAAGAAATTGTTTTCGTTTGAATTCCGCGAAGCTATTTCGTGAGGAAATCGTAGCCAAACCTACGGCTTGTGACTCATCGTAGGCAGAGGGTGGCTGGTACTACCTACCTATAATTTTGGTATGAATAGGTATTGAATACACACAGCGTAAGATGACTACTTCTGGAAAACACGGGGACTTTAGACTCTTAATCGATATCAAGCAAAAATTAGAAAAAAATACAAATTCAAAAATAATACTTTTGTTATGTTTGAATAATCCAGGTTCTGAATGAAGGCGATGATTTTTAGTTTTATAAAGTTACCTATCTCTACAAATAAAATTGAGCAATGTTACACATTGCAAAACTAATAAAAAAATAGGCGAAAATTGGTAGGTATCCATTATTTGCTATCAAAGAAATAAAACGAAGTAAAAGTTTCCAAAATTGTATAGTACCGAGAATACCACCTTCGTACTCAAATTCCTACGAAGATTTTTTAGTGATTCATAGTAGAGTGAATTTTATTTTTAATCTTTACCGCACACACTTTATTAATTTCCATCAAATTTCCAACTCTATTCAATATATTAATTAGAGTGATTCATAGATAGGTATATCAAGAAAAACCCTTCGGTTAATTTATTAACATGAATCATTGTTATAATAAAATATAATAAAAACTAGGTGATCTAGAGAACATATTTATTTTTTCAAACAAGGATAATACCTAGTCGCTGATGTCGATCGCTGATGTAAATAAAATTAAATCATTTTTTATTTATTTACACAGCTAAAGGTAGAACCTACTTTTGTAAAAGAAAGTGACGAAAAGTTTTATAAAAAAAAATGAAACATTGCAAGGCGTGCAAACTTAATTCTTGCATCGCATGGCAGGCACCGATTCCGTCGCCACAAAAGTGCGTAATATCGATTACTCGCTCCCTTGCCTTATAGTGCGTCTCTCTCGCACAACGCACACTTCGCTTTTCGAAAACAATAAAAGCTTAAACGCGAACGCAGCGTAAGCTCGTGGACTTTACGCGGGTAGCGTAACCGCCATTTTGTCGTTTCCTTCGGCGATTTAAGCCCTTTTTTCCCGCCATTCGCTTCCCCCGTCGCGGTTGCCATAGTAACCGATCTGTCACACGCACAGAACGTAAAACGCAGGCATTGATTTTTTCCCGCTTCCTCTTTACTTTTACGCGTGTATAGAGAGTTTCGGAGTGAATTTTTATTTTTTTTGAAAGCGTCCTCTCTTGGTGTCAATTTTGGCGTTTGATGCTAAGTGCTTTCAATTTTATTGTGCGGGATGTTTGGCTTTATAAAACGAATTCGTTTTTTCTTATTCGGTTTTGCTTATACTTCGTTCTGTGAGCTTTTTTGTTTTATGTGAATTCACCGATTATTTTAAATTCAAAAATTAAATTACAGTGTGTTACTACGGGTTAAGTTTTATCAATCAGCTATCAAACATCAAAATTGATTGAATTTGAAGCCAAACAAATACGTACATGTTTTATAATAATAAATGCAAAGTAAAGCTTCGTAGACCTACAAAAACTGACATCTATCATCGTTTAACATTAACAATTTTGGAATTTTCTTATTTATTTTATCATTTCTTGTCGAAGAAAAACTTCAAAAGAAAATGTAGATAAATGCACATCAATCTAAGCTTACGGGGATATTTGTTAAGGTAGGCTCGCCCCCGGGTCCGGGCACAAGGGTTGCTTTGCGTCTTCATCCCCTGCGGATCACCCTTGTTAACTTGATAGAGGAAAATATGTTGCCTTCTGGGGGCAGTTTGCAAGTTACTCATCTGTGGTATACCCTCTCGTTTGCGAAGGCTCTGAGGCTTCAATAGCAATACTTAGCAAATTGTTTATGTAAAATATGAAACACGCGTTTTTCGCCTAAAAATTATATTTATTGAACGAAATTATTTATTTGCGTGATCTAAGAAGAAATTATTTGTTAAAGGCTAACTTAAAATCAGGTGGGCAATGCTTGTTCTAACAGTACATGGCCTTACTTATAAAAATATGCCAAAAGATAAACAGTGCTTAAACTATTGCCATCTCTACCGCTGGGTTAATAACAAACAGTGACAGGGCTAGCTCTAAGCAATGATCAAATTTAAATAACGTTTTATGTATGGCTGTAATTGTATAAATTATATCGCAGTCAAAGTCAAATATGTATGCCTTTATACCATTCCTAGTAATCACAAGCATCACTTTGAAACGTCTGAAATCTAGGTGAGTCTAGGTGCCTAGGTATATATTTGTGACCATTCCACACAACACTATCAAGTCCAAAACTAAGCAAAGATGAAACGAACCAGATAGCTTTGTTTATCGCATAAATGTAATGCGCGAGGATCGAACCCACGGCCTACATCGCAGAAGGCAGAGCTACCAACTGAAGCCTTGCGTACATCTAAGCGTTCTGCGGTGGCGATTAGTGAAACGCTGTTAAATGTCGGTGTCATATTTGACAGCGTTTCACTGATCGCACCGCTTGAGATGTAAAGGCCTACGCACATCTAGGCGATGGTGATGGCGATGAGCTGATTGCGTTTCAGGGCTGTCTATAATACCTAAGGACTATAGCATGGGGTTCTTCAAAAAGGGCGTTTTAAAAGTTTTAAAGGGTCGGCAACGCGCTTGTGCTGCCTCTGGTATTGCAGGTGTCCATAGGCTACGGTAACCGCTTCCCATCAGGTGGGCCGTATGCTTGTTTGTCAACTTAGTTGTATAAAAAAAAACTTATAAAGGCAGGACCATAAATAAAACAGTTTTTTTCTATTTCATTTGTTTTATTTCAATTTTCAGATTACAAAGGAAGGTGGATGCCCTAAATAAACTCATTCACAGACTGTAGTAGTTAAGGGTAGGTATTTTAATAAACCTAATGTATATACAGGCAGGGTCATAAAATACAACTTTACTTAGTTTTTAATTTTATACATTTTACCTAACAATAGTAGTTGATCTCAGAATGAAAATTCTAAGGTATCACAATAGTTTATATCATAATAAGAATAACACACAATTTTAGCAACATTTTTGACAAAAAACATCAAGAGAATATGTTTGAAAAAACAATGTTGCAAGTTAAAATTAATAAGTGGGTACAGAGAACAACATCGTAATTGTGTTCAATTATGTATAGTATTGTTATTAATTTAAATGTTATAAACACGCTAAAATGTTATTTCAAAGCATCTAAAGCAACTAAAAATTATAATAAAGTAAATATTGGAAAAACTAGGAATTTACAAAGGCGACTAAAATCTACTTAGCGTCTAGATCTAGCACATTATTTACAGAAATCAATAAGGTTTTTATCTACTAATACTCTGCCTTAGGTACATACTTAACTTTCATTTTTGTCATGTTTTTGCAACCTATTCTCAGACCAAAGTATTATTTCAGGCAGTGACTCTTACTAGCGCCATCTAGTATCGGGTAGCGGAACCAAAATTCGACAGAACTCGTAAAATCGCAAATAAAGCGTTATTTAGTTTGTGGTAGGTGTGATGATGCATTGGCAACAGCTCGGTATCCAAAAGACGTCCGTATAGAGGTTCTGTCCATTTGCTTGAAGGGCCACGAGTCGTTTCTGTATGTATTTCTGCTCACATTTAGATGTGTATCCAGTAGGGATTGAAAATAGGCCGCTGCATTCTGTGCCCCTGTTGAAAAAATATTATTTAAAAGTAAATATTTGAGACCAAAAGCATAAACGTAAATCATCTTATTCTGTGATAGAACCTACAATCTGACGCTACAGTATTGGTTCATTGTATACCTCCTAGATGGCGCTGTTTCTACAAACTACATAAGTAGGTTCTATACACTAAGACAGTCTATGAAATACACGTACAAAAATAGTTATTTGTTATACAAGAGTGCAAAGCTGCTTTTTAACCGCGTGCTCAATTTTGATGACTGAGCAAGCGCAGGATTCTAAAGTTTAACCATCTTTGCACTCGAGTGCAACACGTAACTTTTCATCCCACCTCAGCGAGGAAATGACTAAATGCAAAAAAGAACAATTAACACACCAAGGAGGTTCCGAGTATGAGTTATTAACAAATTTAAAAAGGTTGTATGATAAATTTGGCACCATGCAGGTAGAAGTAAATAGGTTTAATGGTGTTTTGAATTCACAAATACACCAAGAAGGTTACGAGTGCGAGTTCTTAACAAAATAAAAAAGGTTGTATGACAAGTTCGGCACCATGGAGGTAGAAGTAAATAGGTTGTGTATTCACAAACTTATTGAACACGATATTCTAAATTCAAATTTACTTTATCCTCTAGCGGATAAAAACGGTTTTTCCAGTCAGAAATTAAACAGCAAAAACACACTTTCAGAGCTGGTGGGATGAAAAAATATATTATTATATAAGTATCTCAAACAAGAGTAAAAAATAATTAAAATAAAATAAAAGCCTAATTTTAAGTTTAGCTACTACCTGCTAGATGGCGCTGCTCTACTAAAAGAGTTGAAAGAGTTTCATCATAGATGCTACGATTGCCCATTTTGATTATTTTGCAATAAGCCACTCATGGCTACAGTCAAAAATTATAGTAGGTAGTAAATTTAAGACCTTGACTAGTTATCATGAATGTTTGTCTACTTGCAAAATGTCATCATCACATGCATACCTACTCCTACTCTTACTCATATTATTTATTGTAATTATTGTGTTACGGTGTGGTCTAAGAGTCAAAAAAATGGTAAATATACATATAAGGAAGTTTAGGGCATAGCATTATTTAGAATAGAAGATCATATCACACACTTGGGAACATGAACATCTCATCACATACGTGCAAAACTCATCACACACCTTAGTGCTTATCTCATCACACAACTACGTTCAAATCCCACCACACATGTGCAAATCTCATCAACCTCGTGCAAACCTTATCACACACGTGCAAAACACATCACACGCTGACGTACCTACAAATCTCATCACACTTACATGCAAACCTTATAAGCACATTTACGTGCTTATTTCATCACACTCACCTGCTTATCTCATCACACTTACGTGTATATCTCATCACACTTCCTCGCTTATCTCATCACACTAACATGATTATCTCATCACACTTCCTCGTTTATCTCATCACACTAACATGATTATCTCATCACACTTCCTCGCTTATCTCATCACACTAACATAATTATCTCATCACACTTACGTGCATATCTCGGCGCGCACCAGCTGCGTCATATCGTTAGGCATGTTGACGACGTATTTCCAGCTGCCCTTGTTGTTGAGAGCAGCGCGCGGCATTACAAACTCTGTTCGCGATGCGCAGAGGGATTGTCCTCCATTGGCCTGACGCCGCACCCGCTCCGCTGAGGACTCAGCACTGGAATGAGAAAGGAAACTGTCTATATTCAAAGAAAACACAGCATCACGGTGAAGGTAAACATCGTAAGGAAATCGGGCGTGTCGTAGAACCTAAAAAAGTTCAAACAACACGCTTGACGTCATGCGAAAAGGGCCCGTCAGCGTCCTACTTGCGAAAACCAGTCCGTACACCAAGTGCGGATGATCAAAGTCAAAGTCAAAGTGGATTTATTTACAGCATTACAGGTACAGGGTTAATGATGATGTTGATGATGAGTTTGCCATTTCCTGGACATGGTCTTCTTATCGTGTCACTGATTCTTTCGAACCAAGTGCGGTGAAGCTTTCTTACCTAGTAAACCCCAAGGCTATCCTCAAAGCCTCAGCACCAGTCAGCGTCCTCTTAGCCGCTGCGTCCACCAGCTCGGCGTTTCGTCGCCTTCGCTTCCGAACAGTCGTGGTGCGCGTTGGGAAGGTTACCGACCGTTCCACTGACACGTCAGAACGGGACGGAGATACGTACCTGGAAGGGGGAAAGGAGAAAGAAGATATCAATTCGGAAGAAGAAAATTAGGGGCCAATCAGAATTAGATTATGGATTTTTAGTTGCTCTTAGATCGTCATGCTCATTATTTATCATACTGGAGAAGTCCACTGCTGGTCATGGCCCGCTTCTATACATTTCCAGGAAGAATTAATGCCTTCTTCATCCACTTCATTCGATTTCCCGCGCTCTTTAATATTACCGGTTCATACTTCTGTTGAGGAGCATCTTAATAAATGGATCTTGCTTCTTACTGGGACGCTGACTGGGCGATCGATAAAAGTTTTGTCATAATAGCGAAAACAACGTGCATTGTAAGAAAAGCGAATTATTTGTGTAAACTATTGTAAATTCTTACTTCCACCATTCGCTAGGGTTGTACCGCGTCACTTCACTCGTTGCTTGCCGGAACCACTCGTTCGGCTCGTAGTTGGGGTAGAAGCTAGGGCTGTCGAAGAAGTTGTTGTATCCATTCCTGAGGACCTGCTGAGTACATGAAGGTCTGAGGCGAAATATTATCATAATTTGACTGGTTTGACTGGCCTCTCAGCTCAATTGGTAGTAGCTCTGCCTTCTGAGCCGTAGGTCGTGGGTTCGAACCCCTCCGAGAACAAATATTTGTGTGGTGAACACAGGTGTTTGTTCTCTGTCTGGGTGTTATATTGTATTATATTTAAGTATGTATTGACAAAAAAAATGCATATAAGTATTATATTTATCAGCTATCTGGTGCCCATAGTACAAGCTCTGCTTAGTTTGGGGCTAGATAGTGTTGTGTGGATTGTCTATCTACAAGGTGCAGTTTTGGATCTGCAAAACATTTTAGGAGGTAATTATGTTAGTGATTCTCGACCCGAATCAACAATAAAATGGGCAGGTATTTTTTTTTCATTTTATTCTTATTAACGTAAATCGGTAAGTGTGAACTCCCCTTTTTAAAACGCGACCAATCTGTACGTGTCCTTAAACTGCGCTTTCACACACACAAACAAACGCAACCGACATTTCTTTCATAAATCCAAACCAAAGCACCAACCACCGGCCGCTCCCTCCCCCCCGCCACCCCGCCACGCCCCGCGGCCATCGCAAACGCATCTATCGGGTCAATTTATTAGTGTATTTGATGACGCCGGTATGTGCATACGCTTGCAAATTCCGCCCCTCAAGTGCGCCTTCGATTAACGGTCGGGATAGGTACCTACTACCTAATTGT
This sequence comes from Thera britannica, assembly GCA_939531255.2. Taxonomy (NCBI): domain Eukaryota; kingdom Metazoa; phylum Arthropoda; class Insecta; order Lepidoptera; family Geometridae; genus Thera; species Thera britannica. The sequence goes on along the minus strand of OW618034.2, from coordinate 12,632,611 downwards.
AAAGATGACGGACCAATACTCAAATGTAGAGTTGGTGGAGATGGTCCGCTTGTAGGTATGCCATCAGTGGAGACAATGTATCTCGAGCCATCGAAATGTTCGCGGAGTTATTCCCCAATCGGCAACGTCATCATTGAAATCCCGTGTTTCGGTAAGCACTTAATTAAAGCCTTTGGTTCGAACTGATTTGTAGCTCTCGGACAGTCGTTAGGTACCACACGGGTCGGTACGGGTCAACGACCTTACAGCCCTGGCGTACGGTCGTTGGTTCCGGGTAGTCAAAAGCCAGAAAGTCAGACAATTAGCAAATAACAAATGGGTATCGTGTTATCAAGTAACTGGTTTGTTGAGGTCTGATACGCAGTCGCCCTGCGTGATTCACTGGCACTCCATGCAGTGAGCTGCATACAGTTAAAAATTCGAACTACATCTAAGGTAAAATTATTTGCTATAAGTTGCTGTAGCTACAACAACTTGTACAGGTCGCGGCACGTTGGTTGAACCTTCGATGCGCAGTAACAGATTTTCGAGTCTAAATCGAAATGCGGTATGACGAGAATCGCGGGGTTCCCCGTAACCATAGCAACGACCTTCATTTTAGTTTAACGTATGTGCCGCGTTCGTTTCATAGAAATGTGGACGGAGACTCGTACAGGCTGACGTCACTGGTCATCGCATTCACGCACACAGTGACATGACACGCGATACATCGCAATGGGTGATTCTGTTTTTTTGAAGAGGGTTATTCTGAAAATCAATAAAATTGAAAAATCGAAAAGAAAAAGTATTATTGATTATTGACTTGGTATCGTATTGTTATATGATTATTTACGAGTCTCATAACAACCTCCTGAAATGTTTTGCAGGTTCAAAACTGCACCTTGTATATCTATAAAAAATTCCTGTCCTAATTTGGAACGCGATAAACTCCGAAACTACTGAACGGATTTTTATAAAATTCTGTAACCGTCTATAATATGATCCAACTTAAAAGATAGGATAGTTTATTTTCAATATTTAAGTGTTATTAATTTATAAGGGGCAAAAGTTTCGAAATCTATGTCTATCCCTTTCTATCACGTAGGGACTTATATATGTCTATCCCTTTCTATCGCTTAGGGATTTTTCAGAAAATTCAAACTTTGACGAGATCAGAATGCACATAGACGCTCTAGAATGATCTGGAATAATCAAATTTAAAGTCGGTTAGCATCCGGAATGCTCCCACCCAAACCTTAGTAATCCAGAATTATCTAGAAAATCATCAAATATACCCATGCAAACGGTTCTGAATTCTAGATTTGGACAAAATGTTCTAGAAAATAGTGCTCCTAAACGTTATAGAATGTTCTTTCATCATCATCATCTATTGATATCAGTCCACTGCTGGACGTAGGTTCACCTTGAGTAACAAAGGCTATATTTGTGTGTTTAAAAAATAAATGTCCACCCGTTCGAAGCCGGGACAGGCAGCTAGTCTATATCTATAAAAAATTCCTGTCCTAATTTGGAACGCGATAAACTCCGAAACTACTGAACGGATTTTGATAAAATTTTGTAACCGTCTATAATATGGTCCAACTTAAAAGATAGGATAGTTTATATTCAATATTTAAGTGTTATTAATTTGTAAGGGGCAAAAGTTTCGAAATCTATGTCTATCCCTTTCTATCACGTAGGGACTTATATATGTCTATCCCTTTCTATCGCTTAGGGATTTTTCAGAAAATTCTCGACTTTGACGAGGAAAGAACGCTCTAGAATGTCTTTGAGGTTCTGGAATGATCAAATTTAATTCGAAGACTGAAATTATTCGGCTAGCATCCGGAATGCATCCAAACGTTATTAATCCAGAATTATCTAGAATACTCAAATATGGTTCTGAATTCTAGATTTGGACAAAATGTTCTAGAAAATAGTGCTCCTAAACGTTATAGAATGTTCTTTCATCATCATCATCAATTGATATCAGTCCACTGCTGGACGTAGGTTCATCTTGAGTAACATGGGCTATATTTATGTGTTTAAAAAATAAATGTCCACCCGTGCGAAGCCGGGACAGGCAGCTAGTAAGTCTATATTTATTATTTCATTATTAGTAGGCAAAAGTGATACTTGTGATACTACTGAATAAATACAATTTTGACTTTAACTTTGAAACAAAAACCATTCATTTGTGTCATATCATAACTAATATTCTTAGCCAACATTAATTTTATGCTTAGTCAGACTCCGTTTAGTTTCACACAGAAGTTTAGTATTAGGATTTTTTTCAAGGTTTTTAAATTAGTGTAAGTGCTTGTTTCTCAAATAAATAATTATTCTATTCTCTATGGTCACCTGGCTGTTCTATCATTAAGAACCCATATATATCTCTCATGGTAAAATTATAGCATCCATAAGAAAAATAATCTCATATTAAATACTGATGGAATCTGAATCCTAATTTGAATAATTCGTTTTATCTCGAAATGAAACCAGTTTTGGATTAGGTCCAAAATAGTTGCCTACCTGTTCAGAAAAATGACCAAAACCCCAACAAGAGTATTACAAATAAACTTTGGTTTTGCTATCCCTATCTAGCTAGCTTGCTATCACCATGGACGAATTTTATATAATTCGTCCATGCTATCACTATCTTGCTACCCTGGCTTGAAAAACAACCCTCTTGTATCCCGGGCTTAAAAGCGGGTCATGCGAAAATTTGAGATGCGTTTTTGAAAAATTCATAACTTAATAACTAAGTGACATTTTAAAAATCGCAAAAGGACTAATTGTAGACTATACATTTGAGATTAATTCGCTTACGATTCTATTCAACGCTGACATACGATTTTCATTAGCGTTAAATAGAATGTCATGTTAAATAGTATATTTTCTTAACACACTTTAATTCGAATTAATCTCAAATGTATAGTCTACAATTAGTCCTTTTGCGATTTTTAATATGTCACTTAGTTATTAAGTTATGAATTTTTAAAAACGCATCTCATTTTTCGCACGACCCGCTCACTGTCACTTATAACTGTCAATTTTATCAGTGATTGTCCGTAAAAAAAATCCATCCTACCCTTTTATCATAGTTGTAGCCATCTGGCTGCCAGTTGGGCTGGCTGGGCGCGGAGTAGCCATGGTAGCCGAACTTGGAGAAGTTAGCCGCTTGGTACGAATTCACGTTGTAGGGCACGGGGTCTACTGGAGATGGTGGCTGCAGAGGCGTCTTGTGAGAGAACAGATTCGTATCTGGAACATATCAAAGGTTTGATCAAAAATTGGTTCAATACAATACAGTAACTGGCGTTTATGAATTTCTATCTACACTTTACTGATAAGAAAGTGAAGTAAGATATAGTGGTAAGTGTAAAAGTGAAGGGTCATAAGAATATAACCGATATTCTTAATATTGTCACAGAGAATCGAACATTAATAATTTAGAACCAAGATGATGCGGACTCTAGCTTAAATATTGGGAACGATCGTCTACGCAAACGCCACAAAAGTAAACGGCTGTTGCTTCTATTGTAGATGATTTGAACAGCGTGTGGAACCACTTTTACGCTTGTGTCTCTTTGTACGGGAAGCTGTAATGCTTGGGACAATATTTAAGGCTTAATAGGCTACCTATATAAATAAGCCTTTATTTAACCGACCTTAAAATCAGTGTTGCTTAACTTTACTAATACTAATCTTACTTACTAAATATAAATAAGCAAAAGTTTGTTCTAATATGACACCGGCGTGGGGGTACATAGGTCGGGGTTTTCCTTGGACAAAGGCCACCTCCAGGGTTTGCCATTTGGTCCAGTCCTGACATGATCTGCGCCACTCCTTAGGTAGCTAATCTTCCTATCGCTTTAACTGCCACCTTCTGTTGCGTCTGAGGCTACCTATACCTCACCATAAAAACACTCACCATGGTTGTATCTGGTGTTAAACTTATTATAATCCTTGGAGTAGTCATTCACCAATGAGATTTGATCCACATGGGGTAGAGAATTGGGTCCGTAGTCGTATGGATACTCCGTTTTCTTCGTGGCAGTAAAGTCTTCTCGAATCTCGTCCGAGAGGAGAGTGTGGATGTCGTACTGGCCAGCTTCGATCAGCTGGCGGATTATCTTCCTGGAATTTTTATTTTTATTTATTTTAAAGCCCGGTTTCCACTGCGAAATGGTAATGTGCGGAAAATGGTTAGGCGGAACGGACTCCTTTTTAATGAAATAGGTTTGCGTTTCCACCAACGAAGAGTGGTCATTTGATGGTCATTTGATTTCCACTGCAAAATGAAACTGAGATAGAGAAATAAGCGCTACTATATAAATTGTAATTGCGAGTTGAGCGGAGTCCGTAAGTACACCGCTCCGCTCCCTAGAACTGAGCGAGCTCATTTTCTACTCTTTCTACACGCTCGGCTCTTTCCGTCCGACTATTTGTTGGTGGAAATACAAGTATGCAGTTTGCGTTTGCGAGTTTAACGAAGCCGTTCCGCTCGCGGTGTAAACCGGGCTTTAGCCTTAATTACAGATATATTCCTAAAACTAAACTATATTTTACACTACGACATTGACACTATCATTATCTGTTTGCCCTTTTTTGGCAAAGGCCTCCTCCAAGCTCTTCCACTCTTGTTCTCTCGCTATCCGCGTCCATGTTTTTCCTGCTGTCTACTTTAACTCATCCTCCCATCTTTTGAATTGTCGCCTGGAATTTATTGTTGATCAAATAATCCTCGAACTATGGATTATGGAAGAAACTAAGAATTAAAAAGAACCGCATCAAAGAGATAAACTGTTAAATGGACAAAACATATTTTTTGCTGGACGTTTGATTGTTTATCGAAGATCAGAATGTGTTACATTGCAATTGATGATTATGAAAGCATTGCTTGACGTCTCCGAAGATACGCCTAAGTTCTGTCTTCGGCCCTTCTCATCCAGCCTTTACACGCATTCGCAGATTTTCGTCACCCCATCTTGGCAGGGGCCTTTTTTTTTCGAATGGACCAAATGCTGGTAGTTGTCTGTCGTTTCTTATAGCCCCTTCCCACCGGTGCGTGATATCGCGCACCAGCCCGCACCAGCTCGCACGACACACCATGGGAACGGTCTCGTGCGCCGAGGTGCGCGGTAGCACAGGAGTCTTTTCTGTGTGCGTTGCCGTGCGTCGTCGTGCGCGGTGCGTGATGATCTGCAGAACCACGCACCGTAGGAAGGCAGCATTACAGCGCTACCGTATACATAGTGGCGGAGGGCGTCCTACAAGACGTTTCCACTCAAGTATTTGTTTGCTCCAATGATTCATAGCTCTAGAAATAAAGCTGCTTCAAATTTCTGAGCAGTCAGACAAGGTTAAAAGTAGAGTATGCTTACTCTGGATAAGGTTCCGGGTGCACGCAGTAGGTGAGCCCTGGCTGAGCGCAGGCAGGCGCACGACCCCGTGGTGCGGGTTCGAATCCGCAGTTCTGTCCGTACGGGCAGCTATAACCGTCACCAACTCGTAACGATGTCCAGATCAGCTGGAAATACATGTAACACGTGTAAGAGCTAAGATAATGTAGTGATTTGGAAAAAGTTTCAAGTTTATGAAAGCCCGTAGACCTCTTTATTAGACTACTATTGATAGATGGTCGCACATTTTATATGCGATAGTCGATAGCGATGACGGCTGATAGAGGAGAATGGAAGAGGAGAACATGTTTTGCTGACCCCATATAAAGTGGGGAAGAAGAAGAAGAAGAGTTTGTTTTAAGTCATTTAAAAATATAATTATTTAAACAAAAATAATAGCCGTCAGGCCAGTGCGTACTACACATTTTGTTATTTATGAAAACGTAATAAATAAAACTTACAAAACGGTAGTAACGAGAAACTTCTCGTTTGATCTTTATAACCGTTTGAAAGTAGCCCGGTAGGCTTGTATAAACCATTCTATTATCAGCCGATTAACAAACTAGCTCGTGGGAGCCCGACATTTAAACCATATTTAGCAGATTGCCAAATTTTCATAAGATTTTAGATTCTTCGGCTTATGCCTAAGCGGTGAAAGTGGCCTAAAAATTTAGGTACAATAGATACCATTGAGAGAGCACTGGTGGTCTAGTGGTAGCGGCCCCGCCTTCCGATCCGAAGGTCGTGGGATCAAATCCAGTCGTGTACCAATGAGTTTTTCTGTCGAAAATCTGTCTCTCTATGCTCTATGTCTGTCGTTATATGCACTATGCCAGTACTCTCAAACGGTGAAGGAAAACATCGTGAGGAAACCGTCGTGTCGTAGAACCTAAAAAAGTTCGAGCAACACGTGTCAAGGGTCACGCAAAAAGGGCCCGACAGCGGTCTACTTGCGGAAAAACCAGCCCGCACATCAAGTGCGGATGATGAAAAATTGCCGAAAAATTAGATTGAATAGAAAAATATTTAAATTAGAATTTATGAGGAGTAGGTGTTTCACTATAGAAAAGGTCACTTCTTCTTCTTATCGTGTCACTGATTCTTTCGAACCAAGTGTGGTGAAAGGATTTTAAGGTCACTATAACTCTTAGAATTAGCTTAGAAACCCCAACAAGGGCCAGGATTCCTTAGATTTGTACTAAAATGACGATATAATACTTTAAAGTCATTTATTTTAAACTGTGACATTATCAGATACTTTCGATCGAGGTGATTCCGCGTGTGTTGGATTTGACGCTCGCTTTCCTTTACGTGCTGTGAATTGTCTATTAAGACGTCTACTTATCTAGCGAACTAATACTAGTGTTAGTTCATACCCCCTAAGCAGCATAAGCTTAGTCAGGGCCTATTTGGCATAGCATGTACCAAGCGCGGGACGTAGTTCATTTTTCTTTCTTTCTTTATTTTGTGCTAGGATAGGTACCTTCTTTATTATTTGTGTGTTACATTTTTGTTTTTTTTGTGCTTATTTTAGTACCTAAGTAATGTTCCGTTCTGTGTTCTTGTGTTTTGTCAAATAAATAAATTTTCTTTCTTTTCTTTCTAGTGCAACTACTAGATAGTGACCAACTTAGGTTCGTGAAAGACAGCATCGTGAAAGTTCTTTCCGAAAGGGACTGGGACTGTCCCTTTAACAACTTTTGGATGCAGACATTCTGCTCAATAAATAGTCTTAACTAAAAATACTTATCTCGTAGATAGATAGATAACTCTTTATTGATTACAATGACACACAAGGAAAGTAGGATACAGTTTTAGCTTAAAAATCACACACATATAAGTCACAGTAATACAATGGGCGGCCTTATCGCTAACAGCGATCTCTACCAGGCAACCTTGGGATGGACAGAACTGAACATAAACAAGAGAGGGGGGGGGGGGAGTTTGATATGCTTAATTACACTTTACAAAGATAGTACTACATTTTCAAAATATAACTTATATAAATGTATATACATAATACAATATATAGATAAACGTAACTCGTAATATCACTAAACCTAGTTTCTAAGTTACTTTATAACTAACAAAGAATGTCTGAAATAAATATTTGATTTGAATGATGACAATTCTGACCTCAGTATTAACTTTTACACAATATCCGCGATTCGTAATATGACGTGCTGCAAGTGTGATTTGGGTCATACGCGGTCCTGATCTGCCGCTGATGCATAGCAAACACAGCTTCTTGTGTGGCTTAGTGCAGATGTTATTGATAAGCCTTGGTTACCTTCGACGGAAACCTTATGAGGAGTCTCGATGACAAGCAAAAATGTATTCAGGAAAATACGGTTTGAAAACTGTTCGTATTATCAGTTTCCGAATCCTTTAAAACTTAGATAAGGTATTGTGCAAATATGTAAAAACTACAATTGCTGTTTGTTTTCTATAGGGACTGCAGAACTGAAGCTTTTAAAGCGAAACTTTTACTAAATTGAACACCCTTTGACTTTACACTTCATCATCATCATCATCAACCTATTGCAGTCCACCGCTGCGACGTAATTAAGTATTTCCAATGGCGCGCCACTGAGCCCGGTCTTTGGCTCTTCCTGCTGACGTCACTACTTGTCCCTCCATCTAGTCTAAGGACGTCCTATACTACGTTTGCTTATACACGGTCTCCTCTCTAGAATTCGTTGATCCCAGTGGTTATCGGTTCTCCGACAGACATGACCAGCCCAATTCCCCTTCAGTTTGCTAGTTCTTTCGGCTATGTCGACAACTTTAATACTTTATCGAATGATCTCATTCCGGATCCTGTCTCTGAGAGACTCCGAGCATAGCCCTCGCTCATTGAGCTAAATCCTCCACAATTAAAGATATCAATAAGAACAGATCGAATTTTGTAAGATTAATACGTGCAGTACCACAAGCTCTGTCTGGCTCTGTCTTTGGCTCTGGTTTTAAGTCTGTGTTAGTGCTCACCAGTGTATTATACTGTGTGTGTGACATTTTGACGTAGGATTTATTAAGAAATCACTCACAAAGACTCAAAACCAGAGCCAGAGACAGAGCCAGACAGAGCTCGTGGTAGGCCTACAGATATCCAGTGCAAGGTCCCCAAACAATACCATCTCACCATGCAATAATGTCACTTGTCTGTTACTTATACGATGTACATAATAGAGAGTAATAAAGTGACTAATTGTGCATTACTGTGTCAAGAGCAATATGTAGGTCGAATTGTTCGGCTAACTGCTTTGATTCGGTACATGGCCGTGGGAAAAAGGAGGAGGTTCAAAGGGACACATCGTTTAGGTGTGTACTCTGTCTAAGATTGATCTGCAGATCAGAAAGCAGCTCATATGAGCTGATGTAATGATGCTAATGACTAATGGGGTACTAAACGAATATGTAAGACAGACGCCGAAATGTCTTCTCATGGCCTCTATCATGGCTTGAATTTAACTGAACCCCGTTTGGGCACTGGGAAACAACGGCAATGGTTAGCAATGGTTTTTCAGCGTGGCAATAGGAGCAATGAGAGCACTGGAAGCCTAGTGGTAGCGGGCTAATAAAGGGTAAACTGGGTTCAAATCCAGTTTGAGTTTTGCTATCCAAAAAATGTACGTGCCATACCAGTAGGTACTCTAAAACGGTGGAGGAAAACATCGTGAGGAAACCGGCATGTTGTAGAACCTAAAAAGTACAAAACTATGTCCCGATTGCACGAAAATATCCTCTTTGAGGCGCGCTTAAAATACTTTCACCACACTGATTTCAAAGAACCAGTGACACGACAAGAAGAAGAAGCGTGGCAATGGCATCAGCGTCTTTGGGACGCTTTCGCTTGGCAGTGATTTGTATCAGTTGAGCCATCTCTAGATCGTTTGTCTGCAGATAAATCAGCTGTTGCTTTTGTATACTTTATACATAAAAATGTGTACTTTTTGTAAATACTTGTATTCATTGTAAGTTTATAATGTATTTTTTTTACATGATATAGACCAGTCTTTGGCTACAATCTCACCCGGTGGTAAGTGACGATATAGCCAACGATGGAGCAGGATGGTCTAGAAGACACCTATTCACTCTTGCCTTGAAGAGGCCCAGATTGTAGTGGTCAGGAAAAACAGCCGTCGGCAATGAATTCCATTCTCTGGAGTATTTAAATAAAAGCTTATTATTTTTAGTAAAATTTGTATATTCATATTTAAGGGAAGCTCTAAAACTGTAAGTCTTTGGCGGAGGCCTTTGCCCCGCAGTGGAACGACAAAGGCTAGGAAAAATAATACACATTCACACAAAAATTTTAATTTCAGTAATTCATTATTGTCACGTTTTCATTATTGCATTAATTACTCTATAGTCGTGTCCTATAGTACTACTCTATGGTCGTGTCATACCTAACAATCTATAGAAACGGAATGTATAATTCTATAGATGTTAACTAAATGGTGCTTAGTTCCCATAGTTATCTACGGTACTATTTGTAACAGTCACATAACGATACGTAATATTACCTTCCGATTTTTTGCAATTGAGGTAACAATTCCCTTACGTCATTACCATCTTCCTGTTATAACTCGGCTAAATAGAAAAGTCACTACATTTGTTGATCGAGTGAGCGAAGCGAACGAAGATTTTACAAACAACTTGGGCAATTTGGCATTTTATGTGCGTATGTATGTATGTCAGTATGTATTATATTGTCTATTCACCTCCTAGTTCCAACCAATTGGCAGCAGCCTTGCCGTAAAAGTTTGAATCTTATTGGTTGGAATCAGGAGTTGTCTATGCTCAGTGAAGTTCAGCAAACTTGGCGGTAAGGTGGCAGGCCAGACTACGCATCATAGAACATGAAAAGTAGGACGCCCCACACCCGATAGAACAACGACAGTAGAAAAATCGTTGAATGATGAAGACTCTAAATCATTCTTCTTTTGGAAGTGCATGGGAAAGGCTTATTAGGTACAGTGACCTAGGATCATCAGAGATTATAATTCTAGATGTCATGTTTTTTGGTGTTAGATCGAGAAGCGTGGCCAAAAGGTTCGTTTTCGTTTTCGAAAGTGTGTCCTGCATCTAAATAGAGTCAGTTTTTGGCTCTTGCAAGCTGACCTCAAAACGTGAGAAAAATCTCACCTACTTCTAAACACGAAATCTGTAGAAAGCGGTCTCATAAAAAGTGCAATAAACGCAAAATCTGAGTGAAATCTGTGAGATAACATCTGCATCTGATGAGCATACCAAGTAGGTCCTGGGTACGCGCGCAGCATGATAACATCACCAGAATTTACGGGGCTGTTACGTTTCTTTTTTTTATGCCATAGCTGGCAGACGAGCACACGGGCCACCTGATGGAAAGTAGTCACCCTCGCCCATAGAAAACTGAAACACCAGAGGTGGTGCTGATGCGCTCCCGGTCTTTTAAGAACTGATAGACCGGCTTTTTGAGGGACCCCATGTCGAAGTGCCAAGGGAAAACCGCATAAGGTAGTTCATTCCACAACTTACTCGTGCGCGGCAAAAAAGATTTTAGAAGGACCCAGAAGGGCAATGAACGACGTGGTCACTAACCACGGTTGCATTTTTAGATTCTATGCTGAGAGTAGTATTAGAGCTCTTTATGTGTGGCTCGTCCGGGTGCGTATGCGTACTACCACCATGCCTATTTTTGCCGTGAAGCAGTATTGCTGTCTTTCTGTTTGAAGGGTGTGGGTGCCGGTGAAATAAGTAGCACGTGAAGCAAACACCTGTATGCCTCAAGTTAATGGATGTAGGACAGTGCATCGTGAGGGCACGGTCCTGACGTGCGTGATTTACGAGGCAATGTTTTGTTATAGGCGATGGTTACCACTTAATATCAGGTGGGTCATATGCTTGTTCTGTCAGTAAGCTGCATAAAAAAATATTGTTTTGTGATCACAGCAATCTATAGACGGTCAAAGGATCGTATTGTGTTTCTAGAAAGAAGACCGCCACTAACCACGGTCTTCTTTCTAGATTATAAGCTCAGAGTCTCGTAGCAGCCTATGTCCTCTACATATAGGCTGATGGTCAAAAAACAGAAATGATAAATAATGATCCTAATGATCCTATGTATTTTTTTATGTATTGTATTTTTATTATTATTTAAGTATTATAAGCCTATATTTATTTTGCATACTAGTAAATTTATTCATCTAAGTATTCCTTGTTATTTTTACTTTCTTTTTAATGTACACAAACCTGCCTATATAGTCACCTCTCTCTAGCCTCAAAGGTTTGCTGTAAGAAAACTCTATTCAGGGTTAAGCTCGCCTTTGTACATGTCCTCTATTTCTGTTTTTTTCCTGTGTTTTATATTGTGTGCAATAAAGAATTAAGAATCCTATTTTTACAACATAAGATGAACAGTTGAACTGGAGGCTGTGAAGAAGGATTTGTTAAGAAGGTTAGAGACCTACGGAGTGACAATGAAAATTATGTGAAAGATCTGTAAAAATTAGGCAATTACATCTTAGCACATAAAAAACTGGAGTTCCATTGTGAGATTTTACCGGGGTAGTTAAGGCAGATCCAATAAGGTACTGTGTGGTACTCTGTGCCAGTATCACAGAATATAAATATGGTCCATTTATCAAGAAACATTAGTCCTCCTCATCGATTTCGATGACGGCGACCCCAGCTAAAATTAATATGTATCTTATAAAAAACAACAGTTAGGTATACTTACAATAATTAATTATAAATATTTTATTCATTATCATGCAACCACAATTCATTTCCTGACTTCAACTATTTTATTGTTTACTGATTGCGGTTGATACTAAATTAAGTATTTAATCTATTAATAAGAAATCTAGAACCACGCCCGGACAGTCGTGACCAAATTTGAATTATTAACGAACGACTTCCGCTTGTTTTGTCAATTTGACAGTTGTCAGTAGTGTCACTTGGTACAGCGATCAAGATCTAGCTAGTTAAAAAAAATTGGCACCTACAGTCGCGCGCAAATTAAAGATCTGAATTGAAAATGAAATACGAAGAATATGGTTAGGTAAGAAAGCATTAAACAGCCTACCCAAATAAAATTATATTTCCATCCGGTGTGATGGCAGCCAAATGCTGAGCTATCCATCATTAAAAAAAACTGTGACAATGACAATAGATTCAGCTCATATCGCACCAATTAGCTAAATTACCGACATTTAAATAGTGTTGCATAACTTGTGTACACGGTTGTCCAGCCTCGTTCTACTTACATACATTAGTCTACAATAGATCGCGACTGTACTTACAGGCCTGTGGGCTAACTTCCGGTAGGTTTCCTGTTAGTAAATGGGTATTTATTTTCGTATATTTGCAAGGAAATCAAATATTTTGTACATCTACTTTAAAATAGCGTTAATATTTGGGTAGAATTTATGTTAAGCGTATACTTTACTGACACAAGAATGCATTTTTCTTGATTTATAAAAAAACACAATATTATTTAGATTCTACACTAACCTATCCTACGTCACTTATCCCATACAAGTTTTACACTGGGTTTCCAATCTCCTTGGTCTTCTGTGGTCAGAATTTAAATATCGAACTACATAAATAATGCAAGTTCTGATGCCAAAAAAAGGTTCAACCACAGGCTTAAAACTCTATGGCAACATTGGAATCAAAGCTATTTTTTTGAAAGGTTTGGTGTTTTTTTTCTTTTGTTTGAAGCGTGACTCTTTTGTTTATTTTTCCCAAAGAGGTAAGGAATTCAGGTAAGGAGTCAGATTTTTTGGACTTTTCATTAAATTTTTGTTTACTTTAGTTTTCCTTGGTGTTTAATTTTTCTTTAAGTTTTCCTTGTACGTTTTATGAACTGGATTGTAGAAAGTGATTGCGCCATGTAACTTGGCACACCTGATTCTGTGCCATGTATTCCATCCGTGTGTTTTAGTCGATTTCAACAAAGTGAAATTATGTTACCACATCTTTCATGGCGTCTATTTCCCATTGTTTAGACTTGTATCAACAGACTAAGCAAACTAATGTTAAGGTACTGTTAGCCGGTTTTGGGAATAGGACATCCCTAGTCGGACCAAGCGACGGGAAACATCACAAAAAAAAGGAAGAAGACCAAAAAAAAAAAAGAAAGAAGAAAGGAAGGAGGAAAAAAGGGAGAATGAAGGTAGTCGTAATGGTATGCCGTGTAATAAAGTAAAACAGAGTTCTAGGTATACTTAATGGAGATAACAGTACCTACTTTACAACCTAGATTTATGTATGTAGGTATAAAAAACAATCAAAAGATAAAATATTTACTTACCTATAATATTTTTACTGATAATATCAGCCATCTAGTTCTTTGCTTTGAGGCTATATAGGTACCTATCTAGCCAATCTAGTACTAGGAAGGTACGGCGTGAAATGACCAAATGACTTCTAATATTGTATCATACAAAACCACCAATGGTTGTGCTAATTTTATTCTTTGAGCTGCATTAATCAAAGTAAAAATATTTGTATGAAATCACTTTGAATAAATAAATGTGATTCATTCACATTACTCATCCATAAAAAAAATTGTGCAGGTGTATGTTTTAATGGGTATCAATTTTGTTAGTCTTATTACTTAAGGCCTATAAGTAAGCCAATCGGTCAAGTTCAGAGGTTCCAATCGACGAGGAAGAACATAAAAATGTCGAAAAAAATACTAGGTAGCTATTAATGTATTTGGTTATGTAAAGGTACTACTAGTTCCCTCTTTGATATTTTAGTTTTAAATATTTAATCTATATTTTAAGAAACGGAAAAAATTTATAAGTCTGTTTAGGAATCAGAAATGGTAAGAAAATTATTTCATTATAATTAAATTTATGAAATTAATCACAAAAAACGGCTGTTTTCTAACATTTGGGACGTCGCGGGAGATTTTCAGCCCCTCATAAGAAAGCCTAATTCGTGAAACCTTATTTCAAAGAACCGTCAAATTAATGTGTCATCAATGCCCGATAAGTCTACTGCTGAACATAGGCCTCCCCTATACATTTCCAGGCAGAACGATTCTGATTTTAAACCATGTACCCATTGTTTAAAAACTGCACGTTTGAGAAGTTAATCTGGCTGCATCAGGCGCCTTAATACACTAAGTAGTTGTGGGTCTTTGACCCGGAATCTATGCAATAGATTATGTCAGTGATAGAGTCCGTCTGTCAATTTTGTGCCAATCTACTGTATTTATAGTAGATAACACTTTATTGTACCTCACAGGAATAGAAAATTATCCGTTCACGTTGATGTAAATAATGCCAAGCGAAGTACACGTACAATAGTACGTAAAATGTACATTATACATCTCTACCTATCATACCTACTACCTAGATACTAACGCTCGGCGCAGATGAGCCACCGGCCACAGCCACACGTAGCCAGTGACAACGTTCTGCAGGGACTGCTATTGCGTTGCGCGTTTGTGGTGAGTCTTCATAGTGCATGAAATAGCGTGTAAACTGCGTTGGCTGTCTGTGGCTGTATTCAGTGGCCCATTTGCGCCGAGCCTAAATAAGAATCTTGTGTTACCAACACAAGATTCTTTGGTATACTAAGAGAGAGAGAAAATGTTTCGTTCTTCCTCAGTAAGTTCTTACTTGTCTTTCTTGTGTTTGTCTACTCATTAAGCATTCGCATTGACGGAAGTACTATTTATAGAACTTATGATATATTTATCTGTTCCTAAACAACTTGATTGAACAATCAAGTTTATAAAATCTTGTACAATTTTATTACAATTAACTTTTTATTATGCTATTTATTTCCGTGCCAAACCTATGACAAACATAAACTGTATCTAATGACCAAAAAAACTGATCTAATTAATTCCTCGTATCACAAAATAAAGGTAGGCGTCGACTAAGCAGGCCGTCAAACGTAAAAGGTTTTGTGCTTTGTAACTCGAGACAAAACTTAGAATTCGCTATCTGTAAAAATTCGTTGCAATTACGAAGGTGTTTAATAAAATAATTATAGTTCATAATCTTATTGTTTGATAAATCATCTACAATAGATGTAAATACCTGTTTATTTACTTTATAATCTTAACGCATGCTCTGGCTTCCGAAATAAAATGAAACCATTCCATACCAATTCGTTTCCAAACTGTCGTGTTTCCTCTGTTAGATCCTAAGAACTACTAAAAATGGTACAAATATTGGTGAAATTAAAAAGCAATAGATGTGATAGCAAACCTTGATAGCTGTGGTAAAGCTATCAAGGTTTGCTATCACATCTTTTGTTCGCTTACAAACTCTATTAGGTTAGGCTTATCTATAAATGCGAGCGAACTACTAAGAAAGTTTAACTACAATGTAACGGCAACGTTGTTGGCATTTTAAACAGAGAAAATCTGAGTCCGATTTAGTCGACGCACCCCTTTAGCGATTTATATCGACACCTGTCAAAACGCATGATTACGTACATATTTATTAGTAAAGGTACCTACCTATCTGATTGTAACCACAGTTCACCAATAGATAACCGACGGATTTTGAAAGCTATAAAAATGTTATACTTTTAAGAGTAGCAACTATACAGGGGACAAAATTACACCTCCTTAAAAAAAGGGCGACTCATACAATACCCAACCGCTTCTATCTTATAAGCAGATTCGTTTCAAAATAGGTGCTGCTTTCTTGATTATAATTTATTTTAAGAATAATCATTAAAATGCTCTCATAGAAAAACATTAAAAATGTTTTTTTTATTAAAATTTGAGATTGTAATTTTTTTTTTGTGGTAATCGCATTGTTTAAATATGCAGAACTCTCGAAAAAAATTATTAGTATTAGTAACTTCTAAGTTAAGTTCTAGTTGAAGTTTAAAAAACTTGATCGACTTCATAGTCAAACTGCGGAACTGATTTTGGTAAAGTTTATATTAAAATAATAGTTTTTTTTTAATCTGCTCATGCGTGAAGAAGTTAATGCAATAACAAACATAAAAAAAATGACAATATCCTCCTTTTTTATTTAAAGTTTGTAAAATAAAAGAGATGTTTAGAATGCTACTGATTTAACGGTCGATTAGTGTATTGGTGAACACTAGATGGTATCTGTTAGTTGTATGTAATTGCGCAGTCCACTAGGAAATCCTTATATACTGCTAGCCAAGCACGCCTATTATTGGACAAAAAAATGTCATGACTGCTGACCGTTTTCATCGGCTTTGTCTGAGCATAAGTAATTTTTTTGAAGTCTTGAACAAAAAACTCGTTATTCAGGGCGATATAAAAATAACATTACAACCAAATACTTACATAAAAGTAAAAAAGTAAACAGCATTGTGTGCTTACATAAAATTTAGAAAAGAACAAATCCATAGGTACCTACACGACTACATTTGATTTTTTTTACTATGTTCTATTTTATTTTTTTAATAAAATCATCTAACTCATGTAAGACTAAACCTAAATATAATGCTTAACAATCAAGTTTACGAGTAAAGCCATTGGAAAAAACTAGTTTGTAGATTATAACACAATTACTGAGTCTAATCGCACCGCCCACACAGGACGGCTCGTGCCTACAAAAGGTATGCAACTTATAAGCAATATTTTATTATTGTTTGTTTACTCGCTAATAAAACATCAAAGATTATGTTTGTGGTTTCGTTATTTATATTACGTAATCTCATAGAAAACTGAATCGCAAGTTAAATGTTTGAAGACCAAACTGGCTTTTAATAATCTGTCTTAATCTTTAAGTAAAAGTAAAAAAAAGAGTATAAAGTTGAATTTATCAAATACACTACTAATACTGACTGTTGATCTGACCAAAGACTTGTAAAACTCCTTAAGGGTTTCCCACCTCCTTGGTTTTGACCAACAAAGAAAGGCATTCAACCTCCTTACAATAACAATGATTGTTCGAAATTCAAAGTGATGGAAGTTGTCGATAGACACGACCGTGACCTTGCAGCTTTCTCCGCGCGCCAGCGTTATGCAACGTCCCAAGGTTGGGGATGGCTCCGTTGCAAGATTAGTCCTCATCTCAAGGCGCTGTCAAATAATGCACTCTTCTTCTTCTTAATTAATGGCATCTGTCTATTTTGGAGCAATTTTGCCAGTGAGGATATAAATAAAATAGTTTTTAGTCAAGTCAAGTCAGCCAATAAATAAATAAATAAATAAATTTTTATTAGGCTTTTTTATTCGTTGATGTATAATGCTGATTTGTTTATTTACCTACCTGTGAAATACTTACGTGAACATTTTTATTATTATGTAATAAGTCATTTTTAATATTAAATATTGACGTTGAGCATTTTTATGCAACGCAATCTTGACCGAAAACGTGTAAATAAGCAGAACAATTTTAAAATTATCTCAATCAAAATGATAGCAAGAGATAACAATTAATAATTTAAGGTAATCATAATAATTACATCACAGGTGGTGTTGAAGTTTTCGTTAATTCAGTAAAAAGAGCTTTCTCACTGAATAATAAATATTTCAGACCTAGTATGACGAACACAAAAATCAATTAAATTTCATCTTTCAACACTACGTGAAGTGGCCAGTGGCAAACAGTGATGTGGTGACAAAGTTTTAAAATCGATCCACGACCTTGCATTTCAGAACCACTCGATTACTAGGCGACCGCAGGGGAGTGCTGAGGACTTATAAAACATCGTAGACATATTGCAAAACTTCGCATGATGAACGTTTTTCTCAACAGATAGAATTTTACATATCAAATTGTGCCTAAATTTATTCCGATTAACAGACTGATTGATTAAATTATTAGTAGAAAACATTCATAATTTGGCGCCTAGAATCGTTAGCATAGCATCGTATAGCAATCCTTCTTTCTGTCGAATATTAATCGATTTTGTAATTAGAACAGCATAGACAAGAATAAAAGAAGGCGGAAGTCAAGGCTGGGTCGAATGCATGCCAAAAAAAATACTTATACATGGAATCAATTTCGTTCTTTTTTTTATTTTAATTTCGGTTCGCTAATAAATCTGCCTAGTGGTGCATATTTCAAGTAATTACTCGCGTAAATAGCTAATTTATCCTTTGGTGTTTGTTTTTTTCCATGCTGTGTCTGCACTTCATACAAATCGGGATTTTATTAAACCAAGTAATATTTTACAAATACGTATGGACCATTACATATTACTTCCCTTCAAAACAATAAGGTAAAATAAAAAAAATGTGAAACTTACATGGAGGCTCCGAGGGAAGTTTGTTGTTTTAAGAATGACAGACGTCAGATACCAAAATGTTGCCCTCCTCAATTTACTTATTACTGTACTACTTACTATGTAATTTGGTTACATAGCTGGAACGTGAATTTATAAATTTACTACGGTTTTTATATACCCACCCACCTATAGTGACGGCAAAACAAGTCCTCTGAAATATTAGGTACATTAGATTGCTTACGAAAGTCGCAGGGCGTAAATACTAAGTGACATGACAGGCTAAGCACCTACTTATTCAACCGCACTATGACATTGTTTATTATTAGAAGTGCCTACTGCGTTTGCACTCTGAAATATATTTGTGATTTTAAACATGACTTATTACAAAATGTCGAATGCTTCACCGTCTCATCGACTTGCGAAAACACAAACATATTTGTACAAAATGCTGTTTTAATGACGTTGCACCAATATTTTCAAACTGTCGCTAAAGATTAGAGTGACCTTAAGACAAATTCGAACGTTTTGGTGAAAATAATAGAGGATTCTAGGCTTTACTCGTCAATTTATAAGATTTACTTATTGGATAACACTCTTTCATAAAACTAATAAAAGGAAAATGATGGCAAAAAAGTGATGTGCTGTTTCTATTCCATCGTACTAAGATAACGGATAACGGTACAGATGACGAGATATTTATTAAAGTCAAGCCAACAACTTCGAAAAAACTTTTTGTAATTTTTTCAAATATGTCGGCACTCTCGAAGTGCCACTTTTTTTTTTGTCTCTCGTGATGGATGCATCTGGTGTTGCAAGTGTCCACAGGCTACGGTTATTACTTTTCTTCAGGTGGACCGTACGCTTGCTAACATAGTTGTTAAAGAAAAAAACTACAAATAGTCCCAAACATTACAAGTCAGTGGTATTTCGGGTTTTCCGCAATACCTATCATAACTGTTTCACTTGCCTAACGCTTTTCTAAGAACCGTAACTTTGTAATGAGGTAACCTTTCAAACAATAGCATATTGAGAGGTCGAATGGCAAGTCGCAAGGGCGCGTCGCGAAATGTGCGCACGACTGGGGTGGAGGTAGAATGCTTTATTTCTTAAAACATATTTTATAAGTAAATAAGGTGTCAACTGTCTGACAATGGGACCTCCTTGGGAGAAGAAATTATTTTCCAACATTATAAGTATTTTCGTTAAAAGGAGATTGTTTTAAACGAGATCTAAAGAAATAGTAATATTATATCTACTCTTAACGTTGGATAGCATATTAAGATAGCGTATCGATTATCAAAAAGCTATTAATCTCAGATTACTGAATAAATAAATAGGTAAGTACGTCAATTTTAATATTTGTAAAATGTTGATTCTTTCACATGTTGTAAAAAAATACAAACAGAACAACTTTATGGCTATCGTGCTTCTTCTTCTTATTTTGTCACTGTCTTTCGAACAGCGTTCTGGGGACAGCACATTTGACATTAATGTGACTGCTACCGTAGCAACGACGAAACGTTCAAGGTCACAAACATATTTCTTACTAACGTCCATTTTGATGGGATATTAAAGCATTTACGATCAACTGTAACATGATACTCATAATAAAGTATCCAACAGCGAAGAATAATTATAAATGTTAGATAAAATATCACATAACATTGTATTGACGTAAAATTTATGTGTTTTGGCAACTCTATTCACAAAATTTTTTCATGGCAACATTTTATCCTTATTTTCCAAAGAGGTAAGAAACTAATGCGGACCAAGGAGTTTCATAAGTCCATGGTATTCTCTCAGAATACTATTCTTTGACTTGATGTAGACCATGAATCTACATACTTCGTATGTAGACCATGAATCTACATACTTCGTATGTAGACAGCTAGACAGATCGATAGCCATCATTTATGGAGTTAATGTCATTATACCTACGAAACTCGACCTATGCCATCGTCATCACAAGCTCCACCTAGATACCACAGGTTGATGCAACTCTTGCCGAATTCGTCCTAATCTAAAAACCAACCCAAATAGAATTCATTGACATTCTAAAAGGCATTGTAGATGTATCCTTCGTGTTTGAAAATCAGATCAAAAGACCTGGGGGCTAATTCTCGGGCCGATCTCGATCATTTTGAAATTTTATTTTATTGCTTCTTTTCACAACCCCGCACTTTTTGTAAGTTTTCCGTATATCGTAGCTGTCGAGGATTTTTCGAAGAGGACGTTTATGAATTACTCAAGGAAATTATCCATTCCCCCTTCGAAAAGAAGCAATAAAATAAAATTTCAAAATGATCGAGATCGGCCCGAGAATTAGCCCCCTGTTCCTGAGTATTTTGAGTGTACACATGCATTGCGTAGTTTTAATTAGAATCAAATTCTAACTGCATTCATCGGAGGTAATGGGTATGGTTTGATCTGAGAATTCTGTCGATGTGAGTACATTGCGTGGTCGAAATGACTTCCAAGTTCAAATAACCGAGCTTCCGCGGTTATGGTGTATGTACAACGCGATATTACCACGACGCGTGCATGGGCGTCTGGTTTGGACACGCGTATTTACTTATGAATATCGCTGTCAAATTTGACAGCGATATTTGACAGCGTTTCATTGATCGCCAGCGACCTACGTGTGCGCAGGCCCTACGAGACCGTTTTGCAGCTGTTGGCTCTCTATATCTATTGCATGCATATCGTATATAGGTAAGTACCTTAAATTCTACAGCGTCTGTAAATAAATGTTCCTTCTTTTCTTTCTTTGTTTCTTTTCATTTATTCAAACACGTTCGTTCATCTAGAACGTTGATTATTTTTTATGTAGTTACTTAGTTTTATAAAGTTCACCATTCTTTCGTCAAGAGTGCGTTGCCAGTGAGTTGTGTCTCACATCCTTTGGAGTGAACATTGTTAGTCATAGTTATGTTTGCTAAGTCGTAGTCTTGGGTTATTTGTCAGCAATTCGTCTCACTCTCCCGCTGGTCAGCTGAAGGACGAATGAGGATAATACAAGGTGTAAAACCGACTACTCTCAAAACTAAAACCAGATTTTTATTAGGTCTCGATCGACAAGCATCACTATTTTTTTTATTTTAAAAATACCTACTTAGTAAGTATGTTTTTCTGGTATCTGAATGACTATTTTATTACTATTTTGTTTTTTACACCTGATTATTTTTGGCTAGAATTCACGCGCTGTGTGCGATAGTTTGAAACTGACATTAAATAAAACTAACAGTTGGAGCCCGAGCTTCGCTCGGTTTTTTTTTTGGTAAATTGTTGTTGTGATATTTAAATACGAATTACTTACATACTGATTAAATATTAATATTTTTCGATCTTACCGACATAATAATAAACTCCACTACTCGCCAATAGATGGCGTTCTCTGTCCCACTAACTCATGACTTAATCAACAGATGGCACTAGGAGTTATGATTTTATGATAAAATTGATTATTTACTTTACGATTAGGGGGACATTTTCTAAAAATGAATCCTAGCTAGATCGTTTTATCGTCCCCGAAAACCTCTGTATACTTAATTTCATGAAAATCGTTGGCTCAGTTTCCGAGATCCTAAATATATATATATATATATACAAGATTTTCTCGTTTAAAGGTATAAGAAAGATATAGTATAGGGTGAGCCGAGCATATACGATTTTTGTGACCTTCGGATTTCGGGAGTACGTCTTTTACAACCTGTTGCAACGCTTGGTGTCACCGATTTTTTGTACCGCTTATTTGTAAACGATATACTTATAGATAGGTATTTGTACTATTGTATAGAGCACTGGGTGGTCTACCAGACCCAAACGTACGCATTTTCATATCGAAACAGTAAGACTTGAATTTCCTGTCTGTTTTTTTGGGCTTAGCTGTGTGGAACAGGCGATTTGAAGTTACTTTTTTTATTCTTTGACTTGATTCATTTATAAATAAAAAATATTATTGACAATCAAACATCTGCGTTCCCACAAATATTTGTTATCGGTGGGGTAAGTGTTTTAGATGCTATCTGGTTCCCATAGTACAAGCTCTGCTTAATTTGGGGCTAGATAGTGTTGTGTAGATTGTCTATAATATTTATTATTTATTATTTATATTCTCAAATATTTGTTCTCGGTGGGGATTGAACCCACGACCACGCCGCAAAAGGCAGAGCTACTATCAACTGAACTGAGAAGCCAGTGTGCATCAGGTGGGGCATAGCGGACTCGTGAGCTGATATGGCTAGAGAGAACATGAGTTTGCTGCACTTACCAATAGAATAGATCGTAAATGTAAGCTGAGCCGTTTCATTTTTGTTGCCATTGTCTCTTCGTTGTTTGAATCTGAAACCAATACATACTTATTTAAAACATAATTTTGTAATACATTGTCGAAATCTTCATTCCAACTGCTCACAATTTGCGCTAAAACCTCAAGTAATGTTGGTTAAAATACCACCGAAATTACACAAAACTCAAAATAACACCAGAAAAACAGTTAAAATGAAAAAGCTATACGACCAAAATGATAGAAAACGAATCCCAGTCAGTCAGTTTTTAGCAGCCTTGCGCAACATCTATACGCACACCTAGGTCGTCGGCGATCAGTGAAACGCTGTCAAACTTAGCGATATTTGACAACGTTTCATTGATCGCTATCGCCAGCGACCTAGGTGTAAGCAGGTTTTTAAAGGCCTGCGCTCACCTAGTTAGCTGGCGGTAGCGATCAGTGAAACGCTGTCAAATATCGCTGTCAGATTTGAGATTTGACAGCGATATTTGATAGCGTTTCACTGATCGCTACCGCCAGCGACCCAGGTGTGCGCAAGCCTTTAAGAAATCTGCGTAATATTGAAATATTTTGAAATATTACAACGATATTTGACAGGGTTTTCCGATAGCCACCTCAGAGCACTTAGATACGCGCAAGGCTTTGGAGAGAGGGATGGAGTAACCCGCTTCCACTCCAAATATTGCTATGCCCTAAATTAAGGGCCTATTATGTATTCACCATTTTTAACTGTAAGACCTCACTTACTATGTAACATAATAATTGCAATAAATTATATGAATATGGGTACTCGTGGTAAGTATTGTAACTGATGTGATTTAAGTTGTTACTTAAATCACATCAGTCACAATAAAAATCCTAAAAATCCTATGGTGTTCCGACGAGATGAAGGAAAAGACGAGATGAAGTTCTAGCTCTACGTAAGGTAGGCCACCTACTTGTTTCATCAGTGCTTATCACATAATAAGCACTTTAGTCTGTGTTTTTTTAGGTTTGGCTAAGTAAAACGCTATCCAGGGCCAATATCCTATGGGCCTTATTAATAATCCTGGCGTAGCGTTAGACTAGTTAATCCGTGTTTTGTCTCTTGCATTGACATGCAATTGTCAACTCGAACAAATGTGACAAAACACGGATTAACTAGTCCAACGTTACGCCAGGATTATTAATAAAGCCCTATAAGTTTAAAATTACTTGCCTAAGGTTGTAACCTTATTAGAAGGTCCTACACAAGGATAAAACGTAAAAAACGTTTAGAAATAACGTTGTAAGGGCAACAGTTTGGAAACACCATTGATTATGGGGTTCACGTACTCTCGTACTTACTATAACACAATGTGTGTGTGCATGCCTATTTCTGCCGTGAAGCAGCATTGCTGTGTTTCGGTTTGAAGGGTGCCGGTGAAATTACTGGCAGGTGAGGCTATACATCTATGCCTTAGTTGATGGACGCAAGGCAGTGTATCATAGGGCACGTTCTTGCCGTGCGTGACCTACGAGGCAATGCCTTCAGCTAATTGTATAAAAAAAACTAAAATAATCTTCTGTCGTCTTCCAGTTCCAGCTTGGCAGTTCGGTGTGAACGTAGCTTTACTCGAACTATTTACGGTATAAAAAATATATTTAATCTTGAAAATATAGGTATAAATATATTTTAATTTAAAAGATATAATAAAAAAAACTTACAATTAAACAATTATTTACAAAATGTACAAAATACACAAGAAACAGTTGAGCTATCTGCAGACCGTTACAAACGATCTAGAGATAGCTCAACTGATCCAAATCACTGATGAAAATATTATATTTCATGATTAAATATAGCTATGAACTTTCCAGAATATTAGTTATAATTATGATTGACGTCATTGTATCACACAATTTATAATAAATTCATATTATGCTTTGAATAAATTAAAAAGATAATTATGTTTTTTTTATGTCAGTATGCCTTTAATTTAAATCCCACGTTTCAACACCTCCCTACCCGATGGACCGACGACGTCATAGACATCGAGGGAAGTCGATGGATAGGGTGTAGAATCGTTCCTCTTGGAAATGTATTGGAGGTCCTTGTTCAGTAGTGGACTTCTTTAAGTAAATTAAAGGTAGGTAAAAGAATTCGTACAGGCACGGTACACACTTCCAAAAGTTCTTAGCCATGCCTTATCCACCACTTTTAGCGTGCGAATATTATTTTAATTTATTGTTATCTACAATTACGTTAAGTTTTTGTTTTTTGTGTTTATTTTTTATTTTTTAAGTATGTAATTGTGGTTGTTGAATTAATGATTTTTCTTTCTTTCTCTAGGAACTCAAGATCATAAGCCTTGTGGTAAAAACCATAATTACCTTCCATGAACTTACGGGCAAGGTTTCAAATAATGAGCTCAAGTGAAACAATTATTGAACTTTTTGGGTATTTAATTGCAAATGTCTTGGTCGATAATTTGACTCAAAGCGGCCATGACAAATATGATGAACTTTGCTCCTTCCTGCATTTCCTTAAAAAGATTACAATGGAAGAAATGCACTATTACTTTTACTACTACTTTTGACGTGACAACGTCTCATAATTCGATGGAGCCGGCTGCACGCACGAAAAAACATGATTCGTGCGGCGTTACCTCGCTATGAGGCGTTCCTTTAAGGCTTGAAGTGCAAGCGAGAGCGCGGAACGAGCGACAAAGAGGCACAATCGGCCTCCGCGCTCGGCAGCGTTCGACATCTGTCTCTCTCCTACTTGAGTGAGCGATGCGTTCGCGTGGACAGCTGTATGACGTTTTCACGTTCAACTATCGTCAGTAAACCGACTTTACAGACAACCGATTTTTTATATTCGTAAAAAAGTACACATTCTCGAATGTCACACTAATTGCTTTTGTTAATAATTATAAGTTTAAAAAATTGTCTAAGTTTAAAAAACTTGAGAAACCGACTTCATTGTCAAACGGCTAAACCGATTTTAATCAAATTTGTTTGGGACAATCTGGACGTAAGAATAACCTTCCAAATAAAAAAATAATTTTCTTAATCGGTTCATAAATAAATGACGGAGGCATGCAGTTACAAACATTAAAAAAATTATTTAAAAAAAAATGGCAACACCGATTTTAATAAAAATAAAATGGGACCAATCTGAAAGCAGTACCTTTCAGATGAAAAAATAATTTTTCAAATCGGCTCACAAATGACGAAGTTATGCGGTAACAAACATTAAAAATAAAAAAAAAATATAAAAAAATAAAAAAATACAACCGAATTGAGAACCTCCTCCTTTTTGATTGGAAGTCGGTTAAAAATGACTCAAGGGCTAAGAATGTCATTGTCGGGTCATAAATATAAATGTTGTACGAACAGCAGTGTTGTACGTACAACATTTGATACAATTGCCGTAATATAAGTTAATCCACGTATGTTTTCCAGAAAATACGGCAGGTCTTTCAATGCCGTATCAAAGAAAGCAATTAGCTGCAAGCAAAACGAAATGTTTCATACGGCATTTAATTATATACGGCGTTGCAGCAGATTTTCCCATAAGATACGGCAAATCAGAATGTGACATACGGCATCCCAGATTTGCGTGTGGTGTTAGATTAAAACACAAGAGATGATCTGCAAATAGTGGTAGAACTCTTTGTGTGTGGTTCGTCTGAGGAAACTAATGAAATTGTTTATGACTGTAGTAGCTCTTTGTGAAAGCCTCGCCCGGGGAAGTACTACCACCATGCCTATTTCTGCCGTGAAGCAGCATTGCTGTGTTTCGGTTTGAAAGGTGGTGGATGCCAGTGCAATTACTGGCACGTGAAACTGAACGTCTGTATGCATCAAGTTGATTGACGCAGGGTACCGTAGGGTACGTTCCTGACGCGCGTGACCTACGAGGCAATTTTTTGTTACAGGCAATAGTTACCACTCAACATCTAGTGGGGCTATATGCTTGTTCCAACAACTTGTATAAAAAACCTTATCCGTTCAAACAAGAGAGATAAGAGAGCGTTACTATTGTAAAATTGAGTAACAAACTATATTATTCTTCTAATTAATTTCATTCAATTTTTTATTTATATTTTAAGCCATTAAGGCTTAAAAATTAAATGAAAGTACAGTATCGTTGCGGAGGCATCTTTTATCTTTCTTTATTAGTTTATGCAAAAAAATCCTGACAGGATCCGAACCCACGCCACTTGCATCTCAAAATCTGGTGGACCACAGAGGTCACAAGCACAAAAGGATCGTATAGTACTGCAAATTTCTTCATCCACGTTCTAATGGGTTGTAAAGTTTATTATTATTACTAAACAGAGGTTCTTCAAGACTTCCATTCACCCACAATGGACTCAGACGTTCCCACAGTAGTTTACAACTCATAATCTGCATGCTAGAGGCATGGCCTACCAAAAGCTCTGTCTGACTCTGTCTCTGGCTCTGGTTTTGAGTATGCGTGAGTGTTGACTAAATAAATCCTACGTCGAAACGTCACACACACAGTTTAATACACTGATCAGCCTGTCTATTCCAGCAACACGACTGAATGAGTGATCGGTGAATCCGAGTTCCATTTTCAAATTTTTCAAACAAAAATTAACAACTCACATCGATTTACGCGATTGCTTCATGGCCCGAACACACCTAGTTCGCTGGCGGTAGCGATCAATGAAACGCTGTCAAATATCGCTGTCAGATTTGAGATTTGACAGCGAATATTTGACAGCGTTTCACTGATCGCTACCGCCAGCGAACTAGGTGTGCGCAGGCCTTCAGTGATTTGTGTTGCTAGACAGCACTCACACAGACTCAAAACCAGAGACAGAGCCAGACAGAGCTTGTGGTAGGCCTACTGGTTATAATGGTATAAGTAGTTTGAACTGTAAATACCAAAAAAAATTGTATTTATGCCACCAGAGACAAGGGGCTGCATTGCCATTTCCAAATATATTGTTAAAGCTTATGGCGTAATTTACTTGATCATACGATAACTAAAGCTTTTTATGCATTTTGCTGATGGAGCAAAAAATTTAATAATATTGTGGACAATACACACAACACTATCGAGCCCCAAATTAAGCAGAGCTTGTACTTGGAACCAGATAAGTGATATAAACTTGTAAATTATTGTTTTGAAATTTTGAATAAAAAGTAACACCCCGACAGAAAACAAACATCTGTGCTCGCCACACAAATAATGGTTCTCAGTGGGGATCGAACCCACGTCCTACAGCAAAAATTTCACCAGCATCCACATCCACACACTTTAAACCCGAAACACAGCAACGTGGTAGTACTTCCCCGGACCAAGCCTTGCCTCCAGTGACATTAACATCGAGCGATGCTACTAAAAAAAAATTTGAAATGTTTTTTTCAATGTTTTTTATAGCTAAGCATTTCACGCGTCGAGGTGCTAATTTATCATAACCTATGATCTTTGTTTACTGGCCACACACACTTTACAGAAAAATAGTACAGATTAGTGCTGAGCCTATACTCAAATTGATATCGACCACGTCTATCGTATTTCTACTTTGAACGATGACATATTGCAGTTCGGACGAAACACAATATGAGTCTATTATCTAAAAACAAGCGATAGCGATAGTAATATTAGTAAAATTAGTCGTTACTTGTCATACGTACATTTTGACAAAGAACCCAGACAGAATGATAGAGGGGACAGAGGGACTAACAAATGACTGGTCCTCTCGTCTTAAAATTTATTTAATTACTAAAAAATATTTTGACAGCACAGCAGATGACATGTGTTTCATGAAAAAGCAAGTAGGTACTTTAAACCGCTACATTCAAAGGTGCGACCTTACAATGACGCGTCTTTCGAGTACCATTCCATCTGAATACCTGGTGGTGCTGTTGCTATTGCTTGTTTTAAAGTCGAATAGCCTGAACATCTTTTCAGCAACAAATATTTACAGCTATTGCTATTGCTTATTCTTAAGTAATAGCTTCACCGGGTCTTCTCGGCGACAAATGGTAACTAAAAGGTCATGTTACCTAACCTATGGATTTATGACATCTACTACTTTCTATAACGAGTTTAATTAGAAGATTTCTCCCATGTTTGTAATAAATCGGAGAGTCTCGATTGGAATGAGAAGATTTCGGTTATGTTATCTTTTTGTGCTTGTCATGTTTGCCACTGAACAGACAATCGTTGGAGCAAACGAATACTAAAGTCGGGACTGCGTTTAGGTAAGCGTAGTGTAGGACGCCTTCCGGCAAGGTGGAGTGACGATCTGCGAAATGTAGCTGGTAAGCACTGAAGGAGAAGAGCCGAAGACCGAGTACCAACTCAAGAATGTACTCAAAAAATATGCACGATAAGATAATTTCAAA
Source organism: Thera britannica (assembly GCA_939531255.2). Lineage (NCBI taxonomy): Eukaryota > Metazoa > Arthropoda > Insecta > Lepidoptera > Geometridae > Thera > Thera britannica. Next base: position 12,603,415 of record OW618034.2, on the reverse strand, counting down.
ATTTACTTGATATGTTCCGTACCTTGTATTATGATTATATTATAATTTATAATTTTTTGAAATTTCATAAAGTGTTAAAAAAAACCAACTATGTATTTGACATTCGCATGAACAAAATATTATTGCATTAGTAAATTAATGAGTTCAATCACCCAATAGCACCAATACAATAGTGGGCACTAAGCACTTACCATATCTATGGCCTTAAAAAACTACGAAAGAAAATGTGGCGGAGCGCGTTGAAGTCTTTTGTGTGGCGTACTAACATATTTTTCTGTGGTAGCACACTCTACAAATCCCAAGAACAAATAAACATAGATACTTTTTATTTGTTTTTAATAATAACCATAGTTCGTTTTTAGAAATTTTATTATAGAAACATCAAATAAGTAGGTAGTAGCGTCAATTGGAAAATAATAAAATATACTGAAAAAACTTTGCTATTTGAAATAGATATTGATTGTTTTTTTTGCTTAAGTACTCGTAGATGATTTTGTTTTTTATAGTACCTACTGAGCTGACTGTTTTTTTTTCCTATCATGATCTTAGAAAGTGGTTTCTTAAGTGTCGTAGATATACCTAGAGGTATTTCTGTTTTGTAGGAAGATCATCTGAGATCGTGTGACAGAGATTAAATTGCTGTATTTTTCTTCATGGCAATATAATATGTAAATTAAGGGTATTTTGTTATAATAATAAATAAATTGTTACATAGTAAACAGAAAATACGTTTAAAAAAATGTAATAGTCGTGGGAATTTCGTCAAAGGCGTAAAAAACCGGATTTATAACAATATGTCGGTAATTAATGACCATTTTTAATGTTAATTATAGCCAAAAACAATGGCAAGTACTAATTAACTTGTTTTGTTGGAGAGTAATAGAATAGTCAGCTCATCATCATATATTCAAACAAGACTCATTAAATTCATCATAATCCTGTGGGAAGTCCACTGCTGGGCATAAGCCTCCCCTATACATTTCCTGGTAGAACAATTCAAATCAAATCAAATGTGTTTTAAATCAATAGTATCACAAATACCACTTTGAAACGTCTTTATAGCTAGGTAAGTCTAGGGCCAGTTCAATTCTGAGCCCTCATTATCCACTGACTTCCCTGGATCTTAATAATGTCGTCGGTGCATAGGAAATAGTTAATATAAATCTTAAAAACTATTGGTAGAACCCATAGGCGGTCTTATCACTAAGCAGCGATGCTACCAGACACACACTCTCTCTACATAGAGTCAGATAAAAAAGGTTTTATCAGTATTATAGGCATCATAATTCATAATAGCCTATCATGTCCTTTTTTTATAAATGGTTTTATGGTAGAAGATCGTAAAAAAACCAGTGAAAAGAGAAACAAACAAATTAATCAATTTTATTAAACTTTGCATGTGACAAGAATGTGCAATGAAATTTTCCGTTAGGTTATTAACTCTACCGGTAAAATATTACTATTCAAACTTTTACACAACCTTCTTGAATATATCGATGCATTCATAATTTAAGAACGGGTAACAGTCTCCAAAAAGAAACAATGCGGCAAACATGTGGAAATTGTGAATTTGGAAGACATTGTTATTGCCAAACTTATGTAAACTTTGCCAAAGCGAATAAAACATAGACATAAAAAGAACCCACCTCACACACTGGCCGGTACAACTTTTGGAATAAAAAATAAAACAAATTTAAAATTGGAACAACTCGTAAATGTCAAGCACGGATCTCACAAAGTCGAATTTTCGTAGTTTGCGAGCGCGCATGTTACGCTCCTACGTAATAATTTGGTAACACATTTCGACGTACATTCGGCACGAACGCGCGTATTGCACTGACTGGCATGGATGGCATCAGCTGGCCGGCCGGTCCAAAACCTGTGCTAATCGCGCCAACACACCTCGCATAATCATACAGGAATTCTATAGAGCTGATAATTTTGATTGTGTTGCAATGTGTGAGTTTTCAGTGGGAATCAGTGGATTTAAGAACAAACATACTTATAACGCTTACCGCGCGCATCTGTAGTAGGTACAGGGTGTATTCTTGTTAACCAGGAAAAACTTGGACCTAAGATGTCTGTAATAAAGATTTTATATATTTATCGGTTCTTGATAAATGAATTGATTAGTATTGTGGAGAATCCACCCAACACTATCTGGCCCCAAATTAAACAGAGCGTGTACTATGCATGGGAACCAGATAGCTGATATTATACTTATGTTTTTGATACATTTACATAATATAGTATTACACCCAGATATAGAATACATTTTTGTTTCATCACACAAATAGTTTTCTCGTTGGGGATTGAACTCCTGGCCTACGGCACAGAAAGCAGAACTACTACCAACTGAGCTTTGAGGCCAGTCAGTGTTTATGACGTTGGCATTGGCTAATGTAATTTTATGCCGATATAAAACAAAATGTAACACTAAAACAACGCGTGTCACAGTTGTAACCTCTTTCGTTACATAAACACCTCACTAATATTACCCTACTCAAGGCAAAGAAAGCAATACTGTAGAACATAACGTATACCATTACTACCCATCTTTTTCTGTCTCTTTTTTACCACTGTCAAATCCTTATCGTAAGAAAGAGATGGAACCAAAGTTGACAGGTTTTGGTAATCATTTTGATCGATTTTTTTTTATAAATATTTTAATATTATTCAAATACTTAGGTAGTACCTACCTACCTAATCAATAATAATCAACGCTCATCGATTTTACAACTCTCAATGTAATCTTGGTAAAGGTGAAAGGTGTCTAGTAGGCTTATTGGGTATGTAGATCTACAACACTCGATTTATGTAATTTTTGAACGAGTATAATTTTGGAGAAGTTTGATTAATGGGGCAGGTGAATGTAGCAATTGAAAACTTACGCAAGTAATCAAATCACTTCAATGAAATAAATAAATAAATAAATATTGTAGGCAATCCACACAACACTATATAGGTACACCCAAACTAAGCAGAGCTTATAATATGGGAACCAGATAGCTGATATAATACTTATACTTACACATTTTTTTTGTAAATACATACGTAGAAGACATTATATCACACAGACAGAGAACAAGCATCTGTGTTCACCACACAAATATTTGTTCTCGGTGGGGAACACACGACCTACGACGCAGAAGGCAGAGCTACTACCAACTGAGCTGAGAGGCCAAAAATGACCGTACAGTTTGGTAGCAGGCTGGCCCTAAGCGTTTTAGGTTCGATATTTCACCGCTGTTTTTGTATGCCAGCCTTCAGGATTTTCCAGATTCAAGATTTTGAAATATCTCAAAAAGGGCTCCAGTTATAAACATTTGACCATTTTCAAAACTTTAAAACGCTCTCAATATGCTACAATGCAATTTTTGTTTTAGTGCAATAAGAATTTTCTATCTACTTATATGAACGATTCGGTATTTTCGAACAAAACGGTTCAAGAGATGACCCACTAAAGAGACCTAGCTTATGACGGTTGGCTCATAAGCAAATACCTAAGAGTATGTGCTCACAATAGGTAGGCCACTGTTGACCAGTTAGCTATCTGGAACCTTTGACTCTGCTTTCACACCGCGCGACGGAATAACATATGAGCATTGTGTAACTGAGCCAGGACTAGGAATTACAACTATTTCTTGTTTTTACCATTTATGTTGCATAATCTTACTAAAGTTGTTTTTTTAACTAACGCCTTCTTCGGCAATTGGGCTGGTTTTCAAAACTAGTACTTATTACGTATTAGTAACTTATATTATGACGGTGTTTCGATGTATGGTCAGCATAAAAGATCAAAAAGGATACTTATAAAAAATACTCACTGGGTTTTCAGCGCACAATTCGTATTGGGAAATAAGATCGGACAGCATGAGAGAGGCTGTCATTTCTAATCCTATTATTTTGAATACCTAGTTTTGGGAATAGGACATCCCTAATCGAATCAAACAGCGTGACACATCTCTAGTGGTGAAAAAAAGAAGAGGAAGAGGGGATGGCGTGGATATACGTACGTAGTTGTATTGTTTGCGGTGTATTAAAGTAAAACAGAGTTGTAGCTCTCGTATAATCAATGAAGAGTTTTCGGTTTAACACTACGTAGGTTATACCTATTTTATTTTATACTATTAGCTGATGGAACAAGCGTATGACCCAACTGATGTTAAGTGGTAGCAATCGCTTATAACAAATAATTCCCACACGTCAAGAACGTGCCCTACGATGCACTGCCCTGCATCCAACAACTTGAGGCATGCAGTTGATCAGCCTCACGTTCCAGTAATTTCTCCGGCACCCACACCCTTCAAACCGAAACACCAGCAATGCAGCTTCAGGGCAGAAATAGGCATGGTGGTAGTACTTTCCCGGACGAGCCCTTCACAAAGAGCTCCACTACTACTAAAAGCTTACTGCAGGTACCAGGACCAATTACTAGTTATGATCTTATTTGTCTATCAAAATAGATCTTATTTAATGATTTTAAAAAAGTATAATAGCAATCTTCTGAGAACACCGTGACCCAGGATACATTGGGTACCTTCACTTTTGTACTCTAGTGCACCAGATTTCTTTTATCTAATAGACTAAGGTAGGTATGCACTGTAAGGTTTGGCTTTTCTTTTTATTCAGATTGCTACGCTTACGACGCGATGCGGAGCGAATTGTAATTCATCTGTTCAATGTATGTAATCATTGCTTTGTGGTACGATATTGTTGATGCAAAGAAATCGTAGGTAAGCTGGAAATAGTTTGTCTGGGAAAGAACCAGACTTTACCCAAATTCGGTCACCGAGCAGATGGCTCGCGTCGCGCTGTTTGGATTTCAATGGTTGGGGCATAGGGCTCGGGTTCGACATTCTACGCATTTATCCTATCGTGGCCCCTAGGCAATGCAATTTAAGGGGCCCCTTTACTTAAATAAATAAAAAAGCCTTTATTTCTAATAAGTTAAACGCTATTTTAAAAAACTATCTTCTCTTCCTTCTTAATAACTATCAATACACTTATTACTTACTAATTTATACTTTAAGTTTAACATTTAGGTCGCCTTAGCGGCGTAGGCCTCCACTTAATCACTCAATTTTGTGACATGACGTGATGGGGCCCCTATACTTACTTTTAAAATATATTACCGGATAAAAATAACCGGGTGTTAATAATGGGGAATGTCACGAATAAATCATTTTTATTTCTAGGTGCGTGGCCTACATCGACTCGGCCCCGTGGGCCGCTAGTCGGTGCGGGGCCCCTAATCCAACTTTTTTTGGATGGATAAACCGGCCCAGATTGTTTTTTTTGGACGTGCTCATGCTCTCTTTTCAACATCAGGTTGCCGTTTTTTTTTTATAATTACAAAATGTTGGATTATCATATTATCATCCAGTATACCATAAGAATACTGTGGAAACGCGCACAATCGAGAAGCGAATGCGATCATTACGCAAGTGCGTGGGAACACACGTAGGTACTTTACCATCTTACCTTAGTACCACAGAACACCTATTAAGACCTACTTCATAATACTAGCACGCAAGAACGCCCGGAAGTTTCCGGAACGCGCGCCATGTCGCGTTGTGTCAATAGTTCATTCTTGAGCACTACTTTTGCTTTGCTAGAGTAGAATTATTTACTCTGACTGGACAAACCAAACAGATTTGGCACGAATAATTAATTTATATAATTAATAACAGAATAATTAAAAAACCTAGTGATAAGGTGAATATCTATTCATTGAATACAGTTAGAACTCTCTATCTGAGTCTACAGTTTACCTCTAGATCAAAAACAATAAACGCCTTGCGACGCCATTTTTTTTGATCCCCGACTAGTGATGTGATTGCCCGGTCTCAGTAGTGATATCCTATTCTTAGGTAAGGGTAGGTAAAGGTAGGGAAGATGAGAGTAGAAGCCACGGGAAAGAAAAATCTGCCACGGCACTATAATGCCATGTAGTAGTATCACGGGAAACAAACGAAGATATCCAATCCACCTATTGTCTCGTCTCAAAGCCATCGGAAGTCCATAGAAACCTTCAATTCTTCAGTGAAAACAATTCGTTTATTATAGAAAGGCGAAGGTTGGGTCTAGCGCAGTTCCGTTGATTGAAGTCCCTATAGCTTCTTTCTTAGCTAGCGAACACACGGCAACGTGTATTTGTACACAAGACCCGTATATTATTAGTATTGGTAGCGGCACATAACTTTAGCGCTAACCGTTATTGCGCAGAAGTCAAAAATAAGGTACCTGACCCCTCAGTCAGTACCTTATTTTTGACTTCTGCGCAATAAGGGGGGCTAGCGGAATGAAGGGCGGGCGTGCGTAGCGCTGATTGGCTCTCCAGTCGCACTCCGCTCTCTGAACCAATAGTACACTTGCACACATCCACACATCGCGTGTGCGCGACATGGCACACTACTACGCATGCGCAGCGCGTATCGCTCACCGCTAAAGTTATGTGCCGCTAGGTAAACACACTCTATTATGGCCCGTATTTTTTGTCAGTTCTCCATTGAAAAACGTCTAAAATCCATGCTTGAGGCTCGACTCAGACCCAAGCACTTTTTCTTAATACGGGCCTAAACCACTAGTTTTGAAAATTTAACCCCAATAGGGGTGCAGCGAGAGTTGGAAGTTTGTATGGAATACGCGCGGGATTTCACGTAAGTAATATCTTGACTACTAGATAGTCTTTCACTTGAAAGTACCTAAGTTTAGCTCCTAATATCCTGGTTATGAAATTGAATTGACGAAACTCAGGGTTTCATCCGAAATCTGACAAGTACCTAATAGGAGCGGTCTTGAAGGAACAGTCAAAGCGGGTCTATCAAAATATTTCAAAATTAAAAGTTCAATTAGTTTTAGGATTCCATTTATTTACGTCGATAAAATCACATAAACAATAAATAATTTTATATTCAGACACAACTAGCTCTACGAATACAGTATATTAAATTACCTTTCTTGGTTTAAGAGTAGTATTATTATGAACGGTGCATTTATAGTCAGTTTAAAGTGGGTATTTTGTTTTCAAAATAGTTAAGTAACCCCCGAATACTGAAACGCAACTCAGATTTAAGCACGTCTCAAGCGACGAATATTTGACAGATTTTCATTGAAAACTGTCAAAATATTCGTCGCTTGAGACGTGCTTAAATCTGAGTTGCGTTTCAGTATTCGGGGGTAAGTCCTTTTAATAAAGCGGCTCGTAGACGGGCCATATTTTCACTGCAGTATGTGGCTGGCAACTATTAATGTCCCTGTCTAACATGTGAGTAAGAGTGGGACACCAATAGTTGCCGGCCACAAATTACAGTAAAAATATGGCCCGTCTAGAAGCCCCTTTATGTGCGGTGGAAGGATTTTTAAGTGCGCCTCAGGCAGGCTCCTTAAACTGACCACAAACCACGGTGTAGCTAATATAATGTGTAGACATTCTAAAACTGTAGTATGACTTTGGATCGAAATACATTTTACACATCAAATCTTAATCTACAACATCAATACTAGTTTTATAAATATTGAATATAGCAATTTTATAATTATTCAGGCTAAGAAAACACAAAATTTAGAGCCTGAAAGAAGTTCATGGAATTTGCTTAGATTAGCCTATTTCAGAAAAAATAAACTTTTAACATACGAAGGAAGTATAAGTATTTTTTAATTTTATACTTATTATAATTTAAAAACACGCTTTCGAAATTTTAGATCACGTCAACAGCAAATATCTTTCTTTATCAATTTTGTCCTAAGGCAAATCAATTATTAAACATCAATATTTTGAATAATTTGAAATCATGTACCTAATTTAATCAAACCGTTGTTTAATGGAGTGATTCAATTTGTTTGGTCCTTAGAAATATGCATGTTTATGATGTTTCTATTATCAGTAGTTATACAAGTTGTCATAGATGAATTATTTATAGAATGTACAGTTAGCAGCAAACGTAGATACCAAATTCAGCTACAATTAAGATTTTTTAACCACATTTATCAGATATCAATTATTTTTATTAAAAACAGCTTTGTTTTTCAAGCCATCAATTGCTTATCTACCTTTGTTGCTGACTGTACAGATCAGAGACTAATATCATTAGACTAATAAATTTATTAAATAGTAAACTAGATTTATCATCTAACATCAAGAGAGAAAGAGAAAATACTTATTTATCTGATAATGATGACAAAATTTGAGACATAGTGCTATCGTATATTTTTAGGATTAAATCAAGTTCCTAGCATTTTAATGCTATATTTTTATATCAAGAATGTTCTTGTAGAGGTATGATTAAGATTAAAATTACTATTATTAACTATTCTACCACAAAGCTAATTTTCACAACTAGCAAAACACCAAGACTTAGCGAAACACCAATTCGCAAAATAATTTAAAAACTATGCAAAAATTGTCTAAAAATTCTAATATAATAAACTATAATCTAGCGAACGAGTACGGCAATAAAATAAACTCAAAAACACAACATGAGATACCAACGTAACTTTAAATCACATTTCAATCACCAAACTTAACAAAAAACACTACACTGAAAAGCAACAATAACCCTTTTCTACACACATATTCTTAACTACAAGAAAATTTTAAAATTCGAACGTAAACTTTGAATTTAGAACGAAGACTTTAAATTTGTAATAAAGAATGCCAAAGTTCAAGCAACTGTAAATCAAGGAAGTACATTTTCGTGGAAAATTGGAAACCACATAAAAATGTTGATACAATGTAGGTAAACGTTCAAAAAATTTTAGCACATAAACAGTCGTTCGTTATTCAGTCTGAAGCAATAAAAGAAATGCATCACTTCCCTGTCCACTCCAATACCAAGGTGCCAACACACTGTCCAAGATATACACAAAAAAAAACTTGAGAGGTGTCAATAAGGGACACCCGGATGGAACGAAGTTCCTTTATTATTATTTCCAAAAAACCTGTATACACTCAACAAAAATAATCGTCGCGACACCACTGTTCAATGCGAAATAGAAATGAAAATATCTGGCTTGCTTTCTATAAGAGAGAGACAGACAGACAGAGAAACATGCGCACGCCGCACAGCTTACTATAGCAAAAAGTGTCGTGACAACTTTTCGTAAGAATGTTTCCGTCTAGCCCGCTTTAACTTCGTTCCAATAAGTTCTAATAATGGGGATCAAAACTGCCGCTTGCTCACTTTAGATGGCAGCACTATCGACTGATACACAGAGCAACAACGCATGCGTGCAATCGACTGCTACTTATATGACAGCTATGTATTTTATCTGTCATTTTAAATGCTTTTCCAAGTGATTCAAACGGACAGTCGCTCGTGTGCCATCTAAAAAAAGGTTTGCGATTTCTGGTGCTGTTTTGCAACTAGCTTTCATGCCTTACGTCAAATAAGGCTGCATTAATTCTGTTTGCGTCTTCGCCTGCGGAAAGTTTACTTTATGAAAGTGACATTAGCTTGACAGATATGTCAAACTAATGTCACTTGCATACAATTTAACTTTCCGCGGACGTTTTCCGAAAACAAAAACAATCTTGTCTGAGCTCAGATTGAAAATCAATTCCAAATATGAGCTACAGAACTGGCTTAATGTAAATCTTTGACAGTGCACCAACTAAAATAGACAAACACAAATTCGAGACAATAAATCTAAATACCCATAACCACACCGCAACATTTAGCTAAGTAATAAAATTCGAGTTATACACAAGACTACAATTTTTTTTTGTGTTTTTCACATAATAAGTTAGACAATAACATCTTAATTATTAAGAAGGTCTAATAAACTACCTACAACATTAAAAAAACTGGAAAATAGAGTTGTGACCAATTTGGAAACAAAATTTTGAAGCAGTTTTTTCTACTTCTATATTTATAATTGCAAGCGAATACAAATTATAACATGCCTAACGGTCATAATTTGTCACTATTACATATTTTTAAGCGAATACAATAATCTATATTAAATTTCTAGTAAAATAATCTTAAATCTAATCAATGAAATACCTTGAAGAAGGTAACGGACCGTGAACAATAAAATAAACTATATTTTTTAAACTGAACGAATCATTTGCGTTTTTTCTTTGGTATAAAAATAAATGAGGTAAGTATAATACTTCATCGTAAGGTCAAAGTTATTAACATTGTACAGTCAGCGTCAAAAGTATTTTGGCATTTCTGCTTTTTGTTCAAATATTTACATAAGATTGAGGATTTGAACTTTTTTTGAAGAATAGCTTCGAGCCACAACTTTTTGCAAACCGAATTTGTCATATCTTTGACAAATCCATAGAAAAAAGGGATTTAATAAATGAAATTGCCAATCTACTTTTCATGCTGACTGTACCTTCACACATACGGTTGTAGGCAATAAATATTGCACATCGTCTTTTCGGCTTTGTAGAGCTCTTTCTGACGCATACTACGCTCTATGAAGGCCGATGTGCAATATATGTTGCCTACTACTGTATGTGATTTTCGTACAAATGTATAAGAAGGAAATTCTAGCAAAAAACTAACTGGATAAACGCAGATTAATAAGTAAGTTTAAGCATACATCGTAAGTTTGGAAACTCGCCGAGCGAAGGTTAAAATAGACTCTTTCCCATTTTCTACACAGGTCCAAAATACAGACGGTAACCTGAAACTGAAGCTACAAAAGCCTAGTTAACATGCAAAAAACGTCGCTGGGAAAGACAAAGGCTCAATTTACACCGCCGCGGAATGGAATGGAAGCAACGAAATCGTATAGCATAATTAACTATTATTATTTTATAACACACAAATTAAATGCGAGACTAAAAATTGGACGCGCATCTTCTGCGGAATTTCTCGAGAATTTGTGTGTTGTGTGTTATACAATTGATATAAAGTTCATTATGCTCTGTATATACAATTTCGTCGCTTCCGATCCATTCCGCAGCAGTGTAAATTGAGCCAAATTGGCATATCCAGCGTCCGGTCCGATGTCACATCCACATTTTTATCGCTTTTGACGTATTTACCTCAATCAAATATATCACGCATTTCAGTAATGACCCCTGTACTTCACACCTGTGTAGAAAAGCCTTAACTGTTCACAGCAAATGATCGTGCAGTAGACTAGAACAAAATTGTATTCTTGACCGGGATATGTTCCTTACAGCACTTTCGTTGACACGCAAAGCGCCTTGTTAGCTCTGTCACTGTTTGTCAATACCTAGTAGTAAGAGATGGCAATAACATAAGCGTAACTTAACTTTGACACTATGGCTTGATAAAGAAACAAGTGAAGTTTAAAAAAATTTAGAAAGCGATTTCATGACCAAACTGATAAACCGATGTTGATAAAATTTATATAGGACCAATCTGGAAGTTATTACCTTTCAGAAAATAAACAGATTTTTCAAATCGGTTCATAAATAACGAGATTATGCGATAACAAACATAAAAAAAACTCCTTTTATTTGAAGTCGGTTCAAAATGCATCGTAAACCAAAGACAGGATGCAGTCATGTATATTATATACATCGCGTCAGTAAGTACTCTTCTCAAAAAAATCTACTTTATAATGCTGGTATACTTGTCGGAAAATAATAGGCGTAGCGTTTTGCATGTCAACGTTTACGTACAATTTACCGAATGCACAAAACAAAAGAGATTTAACTCGCGTTACGTAAAAAAGCGCAAGCGGCACATACGCGTAAGTAGTAAGTGATTTAAAAGTTTTATTAGTGTTTGTTCTTCTTCTTAATTAGTGACATCTCTTCGGTCAATTTTGCGGGATATATTTCATAAATAAATAGTTACTGAATCTATTTTACGGGTATTTATCGCGTTAATTATCTTATTTTATTTATTTCCCCGACGTTTCGGCTGTGTTGCAAGAGCCGTGGTCGCGGGCAGACTGAAGCATTGACACGAGTGCTACCATCGTTGAGAAGTGGAGGCAGCATCACTAACTACCCTCACTTGATTTTCTTTTTCTGTAATGTCCGTGCACGCACGACACACAAAACTAATAAAAAAAACCCGTGTAATATATTCAATATGTGTTATGATCGCGAAAGTTTAAAAAGTAATAAATAAATAGTTTTTAGTCAAGCCCGTCAACCAAAACTAAAAAAAATTTGTTGGTTGTTCGCCTATGAACACAAAGATAAGATTTTGAGTCAATATTCTTAAGAAATATGAAATGCATTATGAATGATTGAATACACATTTCCTGTGGTACCGCTTAGCGCTTATCTTAGATGACGCGAGCTATTCCCTTGAGTGAGTTAGTGGATCATGTTGAGAATGTTGCGGTTCTCAAGCGATTCCTTCAAGGCGTAGAACAGCTGCAACTGTTGTTCCGGCTTGAGGTTGTATACCTGGAAAGGAAAGAGTTCAATTTAATATGGTATCCTTCTTTAAAGAATTGTTGGTTAAACTACCCTCATATTTATTAAAAACTTTATTTTGCGCATTAGCATTGCTATTCAGCGTTGCCACGCTGCCATGCCGCCAGCGTCTTGGCGCTTCCATCTGGTACTTATTTGGATCAGTTGTGCTATCTCTAGATCGTTTGTAACGGTTTGCAGATAGCTAAATAAAAAATAAATAAATAAATAAGTTACATTTTAAGTATATTAAAGTTAGGTTTGAATTTAATTTGATATGTATGTAAGTACATGACACTGGTGTACAAAATAAAAAAAAATCTGGCGCCAAAATACTCAAGTCTCCCAAAGACCATCGCGATTCATCGCAAAATAAAAAAAAACGTACTAAGACACTTCAAAATAAAAATATCTTTACTACAGAACTCTACTCATTGTTATAGGCCGAATACAAAGTAACCGCTTAAAATCAGCAAAAAAGTTGAATAAAAACATTCTAACTTTACAAAAAACTACTATTACTACTAGCCCTTATTGTCCCACTGTTGGCAATTGGCCTCATTTTCGCCAGTCACTAAGATTTGCCTTAAGGTTGTTCGATTCTGATACAAACTGAATTTACACAACTATGGGCAAACAAAGTATAAATGTACACTGAAATAGCTGTAATAGAATTTTACGGTGGTCTTTATTGCCGGCCAGTTATATAAAGTTGGAGAAAACTGTAGGATAACCGAAATATTAATAAAAAACCAAAAAAGTAATTTTTTCGTCATTCTTTTTCTAAAGCCCCGACTGTCACGACCAACGGCTGACACTCCAACTTTATATAACTGGCCGGTAATAAGGACCACTGTAAAAGCCAATTACAGCTATTTCAGTGTACATTAATACTAAACTTTATTCGCCCATAGTTGTGTAAATTAAGTTTGTATGGAAATCGTACCCCCTTAAGTTATAAAAAAACTAAAATAAAATAAATAAGAAACCAAATCAACTACTAACTACCTGCTGCAGCAATTTCTGCGGCGTGGGCGTGCGGATGAAGCTAGTGATGTAGACATTCACGAAGGTCGCCATCAGGAACTGGCAGTCGAAGCGGTCCATAATGCCGCCGTGGCCGGGAATCACGTCACCGAAGTCCTAAAGAAAAATCACACTAATATTATAAATGCGAAAGTTTGTGTGGATGGATTAATGTTTGTTATAGGTAGCGGCACATAACTTTAGCGCTGACCGTTATTGCGCAGAAGTCAATAATAAGGTACCTGAGGGGGGCTAACGGAACGAAGGGCGGGCGTGCGTAGCGCTGATTGGCTCTCCAGTCGCACTCCGCTCTCTGTACCAATAGGACACTGCATATATCCACACATCCAGTGTGCGCGACATGCGCACACTACGACGCATGCGCAGCTATCCCCACCGCGTATCGCTCAGCGCTTAAGTTATGTGCCGCAAGTTATTATACTCAATAACGTTCACACAACACAACCTAGCAGAAGGGCAGAGCTACTACTAACTGAGCTGAGAGTCAAATAAAGGTGGATTTATTAAATCGCTAGCTTTAAAATAAGCAAAGTTAGTACAATGAGAACCAGTACTGAAAACTTAAGAGCGGGTCGTGCGAAAATTTGAGATTTAAAAAAAAATAAATCATAACTAAATAACTAAGTGACATTTTAATCTCAAATGTATAGTCTACAATTAGTCCTTTTGCGATTTTTCAAATGTCACTTAGTTATTTAGTTATGATTTTTTTTTTAAATCTCAAATTTTCGCACGACCCGCTCATAAGCATTCAACAGTTTACAGTTGTATGACCATATTGACCATAAAGTCAGTTTCTCAAGTTTTTTAAACTTATATCAGAATTTTTACTCATACAATGTAATAGTACCTTGATCTTGAAAGCGCGCTTGAATCCGGAAGCGAAGAATCCTCCAAAGGGTCCGATGACGGAGCTGAAGATGCTGAGAGCCAGCGAGTGGATCATGAACGGATACATGTTGAACTTCTCCATTCCGATCTGAAATAACAACAGTTAAGATTGTCACCAAAGTTACCGAACTAAAAAAACTGCGAGTATGTTTGAATCAAATGCACTATAAGTATTATTTAATTCTATCACAAACCAAATACTTCTACAATATTTTCATTCCTTGCCTAAAAATACTCTTCCATGTTGCATAACATACCTTGTGATACTAACTTACACCTAAGAACTATGTATGTACCTAAACTAAACCATGTGTATGCAATAAATGCATTGATATTGAGTATTGAAAAGAGACAGTCGCTCCTAATCAAATGCTCCGATCTGAATGCGTTTAATCGTTAAAAAGCTGAGTTGTTATAGTTCTGAGACGGTGACAGCCATATTTGGTATAAATAAAAATAGTAAATATAGTGATAAATCTACACAAAACTACTCAAGCCCCAAATTAAGCAGAGCTTGTACTATGGAAATCAGACAGCTGACATAATCCTTAAAAACATTGTTTTTTTTTATATACATACATAGAATACAATATAACACCCAGACAGAGAACAGACATCAGATGTTTGTTCTCTGTCTGTGTTCACCATACAAGTATTTGTTCAGTGGGGGTCGAACGCACGCTCTCCTTGAATAATTATCACGAAAATTCTTCTACAAGTGACCGTATTTACTGTTCCTGAGTCATAGTCTAAGTGAGACTTACGATCTTCATGAGAGGCTGCACAAACTGCGGCGGCGTGTACTCCTGCAGACGGAACAGCAGCGAGGGCTCACAATCCATGGTCATGCGGCCGAGAGACTCCGAGTACTCTATCGGACACACCAGGTATGGGTACTGAGACATTACCCACGCCATCTGTATTAAACATCAAATCAAATCAATATAGCCTTTATACAGATTAGTTTTAAGTTACATTTACAATATTATTATTAATCTAGACATCGACAACTTGGTCTGTTTGCCCGATTTTGGCAAAGGCCTCCTCCATTTTTTTCCATTCTTCTCTATCCGTAGCAGTTCTCGTCCATGTATTTCCTGCTATTGACTTTATCTCGTCCTCCCACCTTCTGAACTGTCTTCCACGATTTCTCTTCTTGTTTCTCGGATGCCTCTCGATTCCTCTTACTGTGTGTGTGTGTATCAAACATAATAAATAATAAATAAACAGGCCTTTGCATCTATTGTAGATGATTTATATAACATCAGGGGCAACTGGGAGATTACTTAAGCCTAAGATGTAGGACGCTATAGTGCCTGGGACAGTATTTTATACCATCCTGACAGCTTAGTCGGCGTAATCCACAGGAAAGACAGTCAATAAGTGCAGAGCTGACTAAGCCATGGGTTTCCTCACGATGTTTTCCTTCAACGTTTGAGAGCACTAGCATTGTGTACCTATATAAATTTTCCGAACAGAAAAATCCGTAAGTCCACGACTAAATTCAAACCCGCGACCTTAGGATCGGAAAAACTATAAGTTATTCTTTATTTCAGACATAAGATCAATATAAAATACAGCAAAGGCAAAAGACATAGAGCAGATTTTTCTATTTCTAGAGCAGAAAATAACGAACAAAAACCCATATTTTTTTTAAGAGTAGACTCACCTTGTAAAAAGTTTGTCTAATTCAGAAAATGTTTATTTGTATGTTACCTTCAACAGTTCAAGGTCTCGTAGGCGTATTTATATCTTTTTTAATTTCATCATAACTATTTATTTCCCTAGACAGAGCTAAAATAACGTACCAGCATGCCGAAAGCAACAGTAGAGATGCCCCCTCCAATGAACCCTTCCCAAGTTTTCTTCGGGCTTAGCTTGATGAGAGGAGTCTTGCCGAAAAAGAAGCCGAATACGTAAGCCATGACGTCGTTGCAGATAATCATTGAAACTGGCACGATGAACCAGATGAGACCTGAAAAAAATGGTGGGATTGGCGAAGGAAAACATCGTTAGCACGCAGGTCAGTAGTTTATACCAATAAGCATTTGTTTAATGCTTTTACGAATGTCCAAAATTGTATGTGCACTATGCCAGTACTCTCAACTTCCTCACGATGTTTTCCTTCACCGTTTGAGAGTACTGGCACAGTACTGAGTAGTGCACATACATTTTTGTAGGGAAAAACTCATTGTTACATGACTGAATTGAACCCACGACAAAAGTCTTCCAATTTACTACTACTAAGACTTTTATTTATTTATTTAACTCTTTTTTGCACAACAACTTAAAAATACATGCACAAAAAGTGGGCTTAATGCCGTAAGCATTTAGTATTAGTTTTACACATAGTATTTAACTAGCAGTTGGTATTTTTTATTGTTAATTTGTATGTTTACGAAATCTTAAGAGTCATATTATCTTAATTGGCTTATTCTTACTGAACAACGCCATATGCTGGATATGCTTGCAGTTAGTTGCTCACAATCGTCAATAGATGGCAGGAGCAGTCACATATTCAGTTTATGTTTAATTATTGAACTAGCTAGATCAATTTATCGACCCCAAAAACCCCTGTATACTAAATTTCTTGAAAATCATTGGCGCAGTTTCCGAGATCCTAAATATATATACAGGGTGTAATCGTTAAGTGTGCACAGGCGATTATTCCGTAACTATTGCAGATATCAAAAAACTTTAAACTGATATCGAAAGTACTTTACCTAATGAGTAAAATGACATTAATAACTATTTAAAAATAAAACGAGAAATATCCAAAAAAATTACATTAATCACTCCCATACATTTTATTTCTTAGTAAGTACAAAATTTTGTGTTCAAAGCATATGTTCGAAGTGACGTCGTCCTTGTGCAATACAATGACGAGCTCTATTTACAGTTTCTAAATGAACTTTCCTTAACATTTGCGGAGTAATTAAAGCAATTGCACGACGTACACGATTCTGTAACTCTTCTAGGTTGTGTACTCTCTCAGCGTACACGTTTTTGACAAATCCCCATAGGAAGAAATCACAAGGCGTGAGATCCGGATCTACTTGAAATTCATTAATACCTTCATATCGTACATAATTATAAAATGACAAGGGTAAAATGAGTAGGTACTATTCCACTTAAAATAAGGAAACTAAAACCTTTCTACTATCTCATACTAAATGTATGGGAGTGATTAATGTAATTTTTTTGGATATTTCTCGTTTTATTTTTAAAAAGTTATTAATGTCATTTTACTCATTAGGTAAAGTACTTTCGATATCAGTTTAAAGTTTTTGATATCTGCAATAGTGACGGAATAATCGCCTGTGCACACTTAACGATTACACCCTGTATACAAGATTTTCTCGTTTAAAGGTATAAGATATTATGTATAAGACATACGTCTTCTATTTCACAAAGTGCCCCGTAAAGCAAGTGTGCAATATTGAAGGCAATCGCTACGATTGTTTGAACGACGGCGAACTACCGACCTACTTTCAGAATACGATCAATTTACTATACACAAGGATGCACATCAGACTATCCACTGCTAGCTCTTATATCCTTGTAATAAGCGTCATTTTTCTTTGTTTTTAAGTAACTTGAGCTGTATCCTACTGTACCAACCTCCTTTGTAACGTCTTCGGGATATTTTAAGAAGATGGCTCAACGGTGTTTTCTTAGTATTTTGTGAAGGGGCTTTGTGCTCGATATATTTCTACCTAGATTATCAAAATTTGCGGTGCAAGTCGTATTTAAAAAAAAAGCAGCCAAGTGCGAGTCGGACTCGCCCATGAAGGGTTCCGTAGCATCAATTAACATAATATAAAGGTTTTTGTAGTTCGTCGAAAGGTAAATTGCGGTTTACGATTTATGACGTATAAAAAAAAACTACTGACTAGATCTCGTTCAAACCAAATATCGTTGGAAGTTTGCATAGTAATGTACAACATATATTTTTTTTGGATTTATCATTCTCTTATTTTAGAAGTTAGAGGGGGGGGGACCAACTTTTTTCCACTTTGGAAGTGTCTCTCGCGCAAACTATTCAGTTTAGAAAAAAACGATAATGGAAACCTCAACATCATTTTTGAAGACCTATCCATAGATACCCCACACGTATGGGTTCGATAAAATTTTTTTTTTTGAGTTTCAGTTTCAAGTATGGGGACCCCCAAAATTTATAGTTTTTTTTCAATTTTTGTGTAAAAACCTTAATGCGGTTCACAGAATACATCTATTCACCAAGTTTCATCAGTCTAGCTCTTACGGTTTCGGAGAAAAATGGCTGTGACTAGAGATGGGTTTTTGCCTGGACATTTATGGACGTATTGAGTAAATGCCGAGTAAACGTCCATTTACGCCCAGTAAACGTCCCAAAACAGGGCGGATATATTTTTATTGTAAAATATCGCAAAATTCACAAATTATTACACAATGCTAAGTTCAAATTACTAAAAAGGTTTTTTTAAAGTAAATCTATAATCATCATCAGACTGAAGAAGTCCACTGCTTTTTTTTTTTGTTTTTTTTTGATACAACAAAGTTGACAATAAGCATACGGCCCACATGATAGGAAGCGGTTACCGTAGCCAATGGACACCTGCAATACCAGAGGCATCACAAGCGCGTTGCCGACCCTTTAAAACTTCTTAAACGCCCTTTTTGAAGAACCCCATGCTATAGTCCTTAGGGAAAACCTCAGCAGGGAGATCATTCCACAGCCTGAGTGTTCGCAGGAGGAAGTTCCTCTGAAACCAAACGGTGCGCGACCACCCAGGCTCTAAGGTGTAAGGATGAAATCTCAGCCTATGGCGAGCAGTGCGATGGTAGAATGTAGCTGTTGGCAAGATATCATACCCCATTATACAAGCGGTAGAACACGCACAATGAGGAGAAGTCTCTCCTCAGACTTAAGGGCTCAATACCGCTTGTGAGCTTGGGATCGTCAACAATTTTCACGGCACGTCTTTGGATCGAATCAAGGGGTCCAAGCTGGTATCCAGGTGCTCCTGCCCAGAGGTGAGAAATACTCCATGTGAGGCCGAACTTGCGACTTATAAAGAAGTAGTCGCTGGCCTGCACTGAAGTATGACTTCGTTCTGTTCAGCACACCAAGCTTTTAGGATGCCAGCTTGGCCTTATCTTCCAGATGATAACGGAACTGGACGTCACTAGAGATGTCAATACCCAAGATCCCAATGCTCTTGGAAGTGGTGGGGGCATGTCTTGGAACTTTGCGGTATCTGCGACGAAAAGATGTGGCGCAATTTCCCGAACGCTTCCCATCCGAGTTGGATACGTCAGCTGACCTCTTTGTCGAAGTTGGCTCTACCTAATTGGATCGTCTGACGCAAATAAACATAGTGGTCCACAACTTCGATGATATCGCTCCCAACATGTAACAGCACGGGTGTGACATGAGACATGATTTTTGTCTTGGTTATGTTCATTTTTAGACCCACCTGTTGGCAGACAATATTGGGGTCTCTGAGCATTGTGCCTAAGTCTTCCGGCAAATCAAAGGTGAGTGATGAATTCGCCGTTGAACATCAACCTTTGAGTGCCATACCTTGTCCAGGACACGAACTTGAAAATATCCTTCAGTGACGAAGTGAACAGTTTCAGAGATATGACATCTTCCTGTCTCACCCCTTTTTGCATGTGGAATGGATTTGTACTCTGGTCCTGAACTCGCATAGACATTGTAGCATTCCTATAGATACATTTCAACACTTCGATATACCGATAGTCAATTCGACATCGCTGGAGCGACTGTAGCACTGCCCAGGTTTTGACTGAATCGAAAGCTTTCTCATAGTCCACAAACGCTAAGCATAGTGGCCGATTATACTCCTCAGTCTTCTGTATAATCTGCCGTAGCGTGTGGATGTGGTCTATGGTGCTAAAGCCTTTCCGGAACCCGGCTTGTTCGGGAGGCTGAAAGTCGTCGAACCTACGAGCGAGACGATTGGTAACTACTCTCGAAAACAGCTTAAAGACGTGGCTAAGCAGAGAGATGGGCCTGTAGTTCTTTAAGAGAAAAGAGAAGAGAGAGAATAAGAGTGGACAGGAAGTTGTAGAGTTTCAGAAGACCGTAAGGTGGAGGATGGAGTTAGAAAGATTTAGGTATTAGTTTAGCTTTTAGATAAGGGGGGTGGAGGGGTTAAACATGACACTGTACAAGAGGGAAAGGAGATGAGTATTCCGGCAAAAACCAATAGGCAAAGTCGCTCAACAAGCTGTGGTAAAGGTAGCCTTTACCACAGCTTGTTGAGCGACTTTTAGTCTCGGAGTCTCTTTCAAAGACATGATTCGGAACGAGGTCATTCGATAGAGGAACAAAGTTCTCAACGTAGGCCAAAGAACTAGCAAGCCCATTTATTTATTTATTTTATTTATTTAAACATTTATTTTGCGCAGAGTGGCGGGCAACAACTTGATAGGAAGAGCCAAACCGAACCCTGGGCTCAGTGGCGCGCCATGGGAGTGACTTATGTCCAGCAGTGGACTTCAAAAGGTTGATGATGATTACGATAGTGACAGCGATTAGCAGGCACGAATCACGAATACCATGTGCGGTAAAATGTTGATTTAAATAATACCATCCGTCTGTGATTTTGTTGATAATTCTGTAATTTATCTGTTATTATTAATCTATCTGGTTCCCATATTACAAGCTCTGCTTAGTTTGGGGCTGGGTAGTGTTGTGTGAATTGTACACAATTTTTTTTTTTTTTTTTTTTTTTTAATTTGGCAACAAACACATTTTTTATTTTCAGTGAGATACTCCTTTTTGGTCAATTGCCATTTGTTCTAATATTTAAATGGTTTATACAGGTACATCTTACGAATACTCAATGAAAAAGTCTGATTTTGACTAATTATAGTTTCCGCCCTGATTTTGGACATTTAAAAGGACGTTTATTCGTTTTTGCCCTATTTGTCCAGTTTTTGGCCTTTTCGCCCAACTGGGTTTAAACCCTCTGCCCATCTCTAGCTGTGACATACGGACGGACGGACAGACAGACAGACAGACAGACAGACAGACATGACGAATCTATAAGGGTTCCGTTTTTGCCATTTGGCTACGGAACCCTAAAAAGAGTAAATATTTTTCAGCGATCAAAAGTATTTTACGTCCGTTTACAATACATGCAATGCAAATCTCACAAATTTTTTATTGGTATCTGTAAATTTTTTTTTTGATACCACTTATTAATGGAAGAAGCATATGGACCACCTGATGTGAAGTGGTAACCATTGCCTATAACAAAGCATTGCTTTGTAGGTCACGCACGTCAGGGGCGTCACGCATATCAGAAATCAAAAATTAACAAAATTAATTCACTTGTCGTGTTTATAGAAACATTTTAAATGTATGCACAAAACGTTGACAATCATACCGAATCGACATTCCCCAACTAAAACAACAAGACAGGTTCAAAGTGCAGCCTAATTATACTTTTATACGGAACACAAAGAAAGAGTTTCGATACTAATAAATTAACTGGAATAATGTATAACTTTTGAAACTATCATGGATTTTAACACTATTTTAGTATAAAAACAAACTTCATGGGCAAACTGCTATTTTGATGGAATATCTATGGAACCAATCTGAAAATATATTTGTAAAGTAAAAAAAATCGGTTGTCTGTAAAGTCGGTTTACTGACGATAGATGAACGTGACAACGTCATACAGCTGTCCACGCGAACGCATCGCTCACTCAAGTAGGAGAGAGACAGATGTCGAACGCTGCCGAACGCGGAGGCCGATTGTGCCTCTTCGTCGCTAGTTCCGCGATCTCGCTTGCACTTCAAGCCTTAAATGGAACGCCTTAGAGCGAGGTAACGCCGCATGAGTCTTGTTTTTTCGTGCCTGCAGCCGGCTCCATCGAATTATAAGACGTTGTAACGTCAAAAAATTTGTTTGCAGAATGGGTGAGTTGAAGAGGCAATGTGCAGATCATATAGCTCTAAGAACCGACACCCGTTGGGGAATAAAGGTTCTCGAATGGCGACCACGAACCGGAAGAAGAAACGTAGGACATACATTGTCAAGATCGCGAGAAGTAAGCGAGAAATCAGTAGATGGAGATGGCTTAGAATCGTTCTTCCGGGAAACTTATAGGGGAGGTCTATGCCCCGCAATGGACTTCTGCTGATGATGATGTATTTATGATGGTATGAATGGCCAGTCATCATGTAACGCAATGATTTCAAATTATTATGATTCTTGGCCAGTCATGTTTTTCTCAGCAAAGAGTGTACATACAGTTGTGGGCAATAAATATTGCACATCGGTCTATCTGCTTTCGTAGAGCGCTATCTCTTTCTATAAATTAGCCGATGTGCAATATTTGAGTCGTATAATATCGAAAACGTCAATCTGACAAATTTTACAAAAAATACTTATTATTGATAGGGCAATTTACGGAACTTAAAATAACGCAACAAACTTTCGTCAAACTGTATCAAACATGTTGTTCAAAATAGACTATAAAATCAACATTAGTTTCAAATGCAGCAATCTTTGGTAGTTCCTGGCCGACATTATATTTTTTTAAATGAATTGCCAAAATTCACCCCAAGCGTTTTTTCTTTTACTCTTTTTTACTCATTTCTTGCCTACTACTGTACCAGATTTTGTATTTATTAGTCGTTTACACGTTTACAAATATAGCAGTAAAACTAGTACATTTAATCGCATCTCGCCTGTAAACCAATTTTCCGCTGGAAGGGAAACGAGGTAATCTATTTTTGGCACGGCTTCCCTACGTAACAAGCGTGTGGTATGTCAGTAATAAGTTAATAACAAATATATCATCATAACGTATATCAAAGTTAGCATGATAGAGAGAAAAATAAGGTTGTAAATTCTTAATTTGCAACTCAGCTAAAGGGGATCTAATATAGAAAAAAAAGATTTTTGCGTCATAATAAAAACAGAAACCATTAGTAATGTCATTAAAATATAAAAAAAGAATCATGAAATGAATGAAAATAATAAATAAATATACATACAAGTCAGTTCAAGTATGTAACGCAGCTACCAATTTTATTAAACAGTTAAAACCAATTTTCTCAAAAAAAAAAAACGGAATTGGGAACCTCTTTTTAAGTGACTTAAAATAAAAAATATTAGGGTTCTTAATTCGGTTTTATTTTTTTTTATCCCATCACTTCGCCATTTATAAAGCCGATTTGAAAAATTCTTTCTTTTTTTACCTGAAAAGCTATACTTCCAGATTGGCCATAAAGAAAATGTCATCAAAATCTCAAGTTTTGTTTTCTTCATGCTCAACCGACTTAATGCGAGATTTTTAATTAAAATCTCGCTTGAAGTCGGTTCATAATAATCGCGTATTCTATTCTCCCGCTTTTTCTACACATCGCACCCTCATACCGCTTATACCTGACTGGCCTAGTTTCGAGTCAGTTGACAGGTTTCCCCGTCCATGACAATGCTAACATGGCACGAATAGCACGTTACTACAATGTTATCAACGTGGCTACATGCGACATTATGAACGCAGTATTTAGATACTCAACCTCAAAGATGTATTTATTCAGTATCACTATGAAACGTCTTAAAGCTAGGTGAGTCTAGGTCCCAGTTCCACGCAACCAAGCCTATATAGAAGAACAGACAACAAACTACAATTTGGGTCCTACCGTTTTTTGTATGATCCTTTTACAAAACAAAAATAGTAACAATAGTAATTAGTGAATACCTTGTCCTTGATACTTTATAGGGCGGATCCGACTTGGATAGGTTAGATTATGTTAGAAAGAACATAAAAATTACGCACAAGGCGAGCGAGCAGAGCGAGCGTGCCGCAGTGCCAGAAAATGTTTTTTTACAATGAAATCAAAGGCGTTACTCTTATCCTTTTTAGAGCAATTATTCATCGCTAAATAAACAAAATTAGTAATCGAAATATTATTATCTGCTACGAGTGTACACGGGACTTAACAATTTCCCAGTCGAAAAAGTGGATTCGTTTTAACTGTACATGTGTGTACATTAACTGGGCCTACATTAACCGGACCCAAAATAAGATGTGAAAATATGAAACTGCCTGAGCCTCGGAGTACTAACTGTCTGTCCGAGGTTCGGACATCGGTTCGTTTACCTGTTTGTATTGAACTTTAGTTCGGCGATAGTAAAATATATGAAAACAATTTATTGTAATAAAGATAAGAATTGTGCAATGAGTATGAATGAATCAATAAAATAATAAATAAACCTTGTGGACCAACCACACAACACTATCTAGCCCCAATTTAAGCAAGACTTGTACTATCGGAACTATAGATAGCTGATATAATATAATACATACATATTAACAACAACAAATATTGCACATCGTCGCGTCGGCTAATTTCGGCTTCATAGAGCGTAGTGTGCCTCAGAAAGAGATAGCGCTCTACGAAAGCAGAAAAGCCGATGTGCAATATTTGTAGCCTACACACATGTTTTTGTAAATATAAACTCATACTTAGAATACAATATAACACCCAGCCAGGGAACAAACATCTGTGTTCACCACACAAATATTTGTTCTCGTCGGTCCATCTGGTGGGTGGGCGCCCTACGCTTCGTCTTCCAGTTTGTGGTCGCCATTCGAGAACCTTTATTCCCCAACGGTTGTCGGTTCTTCGAGCTATATGGCCTGCCCATTGCCACTTCAACTTGCTAACTCTACTACTGACCTTCAAATATGTTCTGTATGATCAGGTAGGACTGAGTGACTACGATGAGCAGAGCCACATGGGTCCAAGCGAACAGACTGAACTGGCGCATGTAGTATCTCTTCACCAGAGACAGCACGAACCAGACGAATCCAACGCAGTACAGACTGAACGAGATGAAGCGGTGGTATGTTACTAGGAACTTGAGGTAATCCTGTTGGCAAAGAAACATTACATTTTTATTGCATTCTTGTGTAGCTCTGACCTCTCAGCTCAGCTGGTAGTAGCTCTACCTTCTGCGCTATAGGTCGTGGGTTTGATCTTCACCTAGATATTTGTGTGGTAAACACAGATGTTTGTTCTCTGTCTTGGGGTTACATTGTATTTCAAGAAAAAATTAACAAAAAATATAAATATCAGCTATCTGGTTCCCATAGTACAAGTTCTGCTTAAGTAGTTCTTTGAAAAGGGCTCGTCCGGGGAAGTACTACTGCCATTCCTACTCCTGCCGTGAAGCAGCATTGCTGTTTCGGTTTGAAGGGTGTGGGTGCCGGTGAAATTACTGGCACGTGAGGCTGAACATCTGTATGTCTCAAGTTGATGGACGCAGGGTAATGCATCGTAGGGCACGTTCCTGACGTGCGTGAACTACGAGTTAATGCTATTTTATAGGCGATGGTTACCACTTAACATCAGGTGGGCCATATACTTGTTCCATCAGCTAGTTGTAAAAAAAACAATCTGGAAGTATTACTAAACGACGAATTGATGCTATAACAAACATAAAAAAAAACAACCGAATTGAGAACCTCCTCCTTTTCGATTTGAAGTCGGTTAAAAACGCAGGATAAAGCCACGTCATAATAATAATAGTAAATGACGGTACATACGCCGGTTACCCGGTTACGCCGAACGGTAATGTATCGATATATCAGGCTAATGGATACGCTAATTGGATTAACCAATCGTTATACTAATTGAGGTCTATGACCGTGTGTTTTCGCTACGCCCCGCGGTGTTATGTACTCGTAAAGTTTTGATGTATGCCTAGTATAATACCCCCCTGATACAAAACGTGGTCTAAAGATATGGTACCTTTTTGATAGAGCCCTTAGCGTTTTGTTTTGGGTTGGGTTTCCTGATATTAAATAATCAACAAAAATAAATATTGTCAAACAAACTGAACAACACTATCAAGCCCCAAATTAAGCAGAGCTTGAACTATGGGAACCAGCTAGCTAAATTATACTTCTATATTTTTTTTATTCATACTTTGCCCTAATTTAGATAGTAAAATTTTGGCACGGCCGTTAGTAGAGTTGACGATTATCAATCAATATCGCTGAAAGTGGTTAGGTCTGACCATCGAGACTGTGATTCATTGTTATCGAATGCTAATGATAGTATTCAGTTTCGGTAAGTCATGTTTTGGCAATAATCGACGTCGAACGATTAAGTAATCGTACGATTTGATAAGATTTGAAAGCCAAAAGTATTTGTTTGACTTAAAAAATATGCATCAACGATCATGTAGAGAGCACTGGTGGTCTAGTGGTAGTGGCGCCACCTTCTGATACGAAGGTCGTGGGTTCAAATCCAGTCGTGTACCAATGAGTTTTTCTGTCGAAAAATGTATGTGCACTATGCCAGTACTCTCAAAACGGTGAACGAAAACATCGTGAGGAAACCGGCGGAACCTAAAAAAGTTCGAGAAACACGTGTCAAGTGTCACGCAAAAAGGGCCCACCAGCGGCCTACTTGCGGAAAAAACCTGCCCGCACATGAAGTGCGGATAATAAAATTTACCGAAAATATGCATCAGTTACATGCGACCAAGGTTGTTCTTCTACTGAGACTACTTGCGAGACTTGATTCCCTAACGTTTTTTTGTATGATCCTATTGAACTCGTGCCAATAAAAAGCAGCCAAGTGTGAGTCGGACTCGCACATGAAGGGTTCCGTACTAGCAACAAGTAACATAATATAAAAGTTCTCACATTTTACCACTTTGGAAGTGTCTCTCACGCAAACTATTAAGTTTAGAAACCTCAATATCATTTTTGAAGACCTATCCATAAATACCCCACAAGTATGGGTTTGATGATTTTTTTTTTTGAGTTTTAGCTCTAAGTATGGGAACCCCCAAAATTTATGTTTTTTTTTCTATTTTTATGTAAAAATCTTAATGCGGTTCACAGAATACATCTACTCGTCAAGTTTCATCAGTCTAGCTTTTACGTTTCGGAGAAAAATGGCTGTGACATACGGACGGACAGACAGACAGACAGACATGACGAGTCTATAAGGGTTCCGTGTTGCCATTTCGCTACGGAACCCTAAAAAACTAATGTTAAATGGTCATCACGTGCGAGCAATTTCACCGACACTCTTCAAACTGAAACACAGCAATGCTGCTTCACGGCAGAAATAGGCATGGTGGCAGTACTTTAAACATGGTAATTTATATCACAAAAAGTGCATTGAAGTAAACGAGTTACAAATAGATTAATTTATATAAGAGCGCGGCTTAAACTCGAAAAACATTTGATTAGCTCGTAAGCTAACAAAGCAACATCATTTTAAAAAGTTGTGAGTAGCCTTAGTTTAAAAGACATGAGTTTTGTCGACGGCGTATTATAAAGCTTATTTGAATATAAATTACATTCTTGTGTTGTGTGAATGTGGTCTTGTTTGACCACACTTCACGAAACTTCCTTACTAGGAACGGAGGTAAATGAAGGCATACATTTTATTTTATGAGCAAGTAACAAAGAAGTTTGATATTATATCATCATCTTAAAATAGAACTGAATAAAAGATACAATGTAAAATAACATTGTACAAAAAAAATCATGCACTAGGAAAAAGTTGATGATCTTCAATTGAAACCTCACTGATTGCACTGGCGCCTTCCAATCCTAAAGTCGTGGGTTCAAATCAAGTCGAGGACCAATGAGTTTTTCTATACAAAAATGTATGTGCACTATGCCAGTACTCTCAAACGGTGAAGGAAAACATCGTGAGTAAACCGACATGTCGTAGAAAAGTCGCACTTAAAATCCTTTCATCCCACTGGTTCAAAATAAACAGAATCATAGCTAAGAACAGCCTCTATCAAGTTACTTGTATTGTTGTAGGTACCTAGTAAATATTACCACTAGGTAATTATTAGGTACTAGCAGCCCGTCCCGGCTTCGCACGGGGTAGACAATATTGTTGTACATTATTTTGTTCTATCGCTAATAGTTTCGGCAGCGCATTCGACGAAAGACATTTTAAGACTCATTTTTCTACACCTTCGGTTACATTGTTCAAATTTTACCAAGGATCCCTAATTTTTTTCAAAATGAAATGTAGCTATGTCAAATCGGAAGAATGTAGCATTCTATTGGTGAAAGAATTTTTTAAATCGGCCCGCTATTTTTTGAGCCTATTCATTACAAACATACAAAAATAGGTACAAATCTTTCCTCTTTATAATATTAGTGTAGATGTAGATAACATTTTAATAGTCAGAACTCAAATGTTTTAAAGCAATGAATAAGTCAGTAAATAAATCTCTGTTCCCTAAATTGGAACAATAGAATGAATTAATAGTTCAGTAACCACTTATTGGTGTCGCAAGCAATTTAAGCGTCACTAAGTTCTAACTGTTGCGTCGCATAGACGCGATAAAAAGGAGATATAATCTCTTGGAGCAGCATTTATGCTATTCCATTATGGGCAGTGCACCGAAGGGCACGTTTCTGACGTGCGTGACCTACGAGGCAATGCTTAAAGGCGATGGTTAACACTTAAGTGTTCATTGGTAACCATCCATTTTCCATCGTCTAGTTTTAAGTTTTTTATTAAAAAATAAGTTAAGCTATAGCACCGAGTTTGTTGAAATATTAGTATTGAACATCAAATAAGCACTAACCGTTCTGTTGATGACAACTCCAAAGTAGTCAATCAGGTTCTCTCCGTAGAAGAAGTAGTTGGAAGTCAGCAAGAAGTACCAGGAGAGAGAACGGAACCAGGGCAGACCGTGCACTCGGTAGACAGCATAGCCGATGTTTATGATTTCCTCGAAGCATTTCACTTGAACGCACAGCACCTGAGAGAAAAGGCAGTTTAAGATTTGCAAGGTATTTTAAGTCTTCAACATTCAACATAAAATAAAATAAAAATGTATAACTACGCACTAAACCTAACTTTGACTACTTTTAAGACCTAACTTTAAGACCACCTTGACATTATCGTTTAATCTGTTCTACCAAGCTTATTAATTTAAAATAAAGTAACAAACTATCTACATTATAATGCCTGGAAATTCTCAATCTATAATAATATATACGTACCAACTACTGTGCATAAGCCTCGGCCTACCTCTATGTTGCTTTACCCTATACACAGGGTCCATGACACTGTGCCATGCCATGCCATGTCCATGTGATACTGACTTACACAGGTGTAAGTCAGTATCACATGGACCCTGTGTATAATTATATCGTTTTTAGGGTCCTAAAAACGATGTATGTACCTAAACTAAACCATGTTGATGCAATAAATGTATTGAGCATTGAGAACATAGATAATGGACATGTCACTAAAAAAATCTAGAAAATTGAGTCACTAAGAGAATCTAGAGGTGCTATTATCTGTCATTCCCAGTCAAGAGATCAAGGAACAAGTATCAAGAATGCTTTTTAGGGTTCCGTAGCCAAATGGCAAAAACGGAACCCTTATAGATTCGTCATGTCTGTCTGTCTGTCTGTCTGTCTGTCTGTCTGTCTGTCTGTCCGACCGTGTCACAGTCATTTTTCTCCGAAACCATAAAAGCTAGACTGATGAAACTTGGCGAGTAGATGTATTCTGTGAACCGCATTAAGGTTTTTACACAAAAATAGAAAAAAAACTATAAATTTTGGGGGTCCCCATACTTGAAACTGAAACTCAAAAATTTTTTTTTCATTGAACCCATACGTGTGGGATATCTATGGATAGAACTTTAAAAATGATGTTGAGGTTTCTAACAATGTTTTTTTCTAAACTGTTTGCGCGAGAGACATTTCCGAAGTGGAAAAAAGTTGGTCCCCCCCCCCTCTAACTTCTTAAATAAGAGAATGATAAAACTAAAAAAAATATATGATGTACATTACTATACAACCTTCCAACGATATTTGGTTTGAACGAGATCTAGTCAGTAGTTTTTTTTTATACGTCATAAATCGTAAACCGCAAATTTTTTTTTCATCGAACCCATACGTGTGGGGTATTTATGGATAGGTCTTTAAAAATTATGTTGAGGTTTCTAATATCGTTTTTTTCTAAACTGAATAGTTTGCGCGAGAGACACTTCCAAAGTGGAAAAAAGGTGGTCCCCCCCCCCTCTAACTTCTAAAATAAGAGAATGATAAATCCAAAAAAAATATATGTTGTACATTACTATGCAAACTTTCAACGATATTTGGTTTGAACGAGATCTAGTCAGTAGTTTTTTTTTTATACGTCATAAATCGTAAACCGCAATTTACCTTTCGACGAACTATTTTGTAGTTCGTCGAACCTTTATATTATGTTAATTGATGCTACGGAACCCTTCATGGGCGAGTCCGACTCGCACTTGGCTGCTTTTTTTTATTAATACTACTACTACTAGCCCATAGTGTCCCACTGTTGGGAAAAAAGCTCCCCCTATTTTTGCCAGTCACTACGATTTTCTGCTTTAAGTTGCAAGTCCCGCTCATAAGAATCCAGCTTGCCCCTCTATTTTCCATTATCCATTTTTATTATTATGTCACAGAAAAACTTCTATTTTTGTTGTAATATACTTATTAGATTCAGGTAATTGATGATTGGATTGGGTTGCCGCCACTAGGTAGATGACGGGCCCAATTCGCATAAAATAAATCTATGATACCAGACACAATAAAATGTATATTCTTCCCAACTCCATGGGCCAGTGGGTTCCATCAGATAAGCTAGCTTACCGTTATCATAAGAGCCAAGGGTCCACCATAGATGAGCAGGCAGAACGCTCCAATCATGAGCCAGGTGAAGATACCGCGGATCACCCAGTTCCGCCATCTGTATAAATAAATAAATAATGCGGACAACCCACACAACACTATCTAGCCCCAAACTAAGCAGAGCTTTTACTATGGGAACCAGATAGCTGATATAATACTTAAATACTTTTTTTTTGTAAATACATATATGCATAGAATACCATAAAACAGCAAGACAGAGAACAAACAACTATATTTACCACACAAATATTTGTTTTCAGTGGGGATCAAACCCACGACCTATGGCCCAGAAGGCAGAGCTAAGGCAAAATTAGCTGAGAGGCCATTGTATTGTTATTATATTATAGTAATATATTTAAACTATTTTCCATGCTGGATAAAGGCCACTTTTAGGACACTCAGCTATATTAGAAAGTATACACTGTTGTTTGGTAGGTATGTGTATGAAAAATGGATGGATTGTGTGAAAGATGATATGTTCAAGAAAGGAGTGAGTACTGAGATGGCGAGTGATAGGGGAGAATGGAAGAAAAAGACATGTTGTGCCGACCCCACCTAGTGGGATAAGGGCAGGAAGAAGAAGAAGAAGTGTATGAAAAATAACACTACACATACAAATATATACTAAATGTTACCTTAGGGTTATAACAATTATTACTAGTGATGCCCAGACTAGGACTAGCCTGTATTACGGCAGGCTGAGTACTAAAATGGTTACTAACAATTAAAAACTACATATACTTAAACAGTGACATAACAAATACAACCTCTAAAAGGAATGTTAATCAAATAATGTTGCATGTTGCCTGATCTTCTAGGCTTGGTTGTGTCGAAATTGGCACTAAGGCCAAGATTCATAGTCGTGACTTTGCTCTACAGCAAAGGAGTCTTCGCAAAGTAAGCTTTGTTTATCGAAGTTTACTTTCAACATTTTGAATAAAGAGCTTGACAGATCTATGAAATATACTAACTATGAAAGTAATGACTAAGTTCGGTCTATGAATCTGGGCCCTAGACTCTCCTACCTTTAAGACATTTCTTTCTTTCAAGTGATTCTTGCGATTCAATTTTGAATTTGAAATTTGAACCACTAGCTGTTATTGTAATTATTTTGAACCCAAGTTAAAATTTTTAAAAACAAGTTAAGTGCTTAACATACAAGGAAAAAGTATATAGGTACATAGCTACTCATTTTATATTGTTATCTGCATTGTAACTATCTTTATTTGGTCAATAAAGGCAGGTTTTAGAGGTAAGTAGCCAGGATAAATTGTTTTTTTTTTAACTGATTTTGTATGCGAGTTTGAAAAGGTACATACCTATACCTTTTCAAACTAGCATACAAAATCAATACTTTATACAAGTAAATTCAATACAAACAATACATTTAGTGGCATAAACCATAGGTCAAGGAATTATTTTATGATCTTATTAATGACTGTACCTATTGTTTTGATTGTCGGTATGATGTTCTTAAGCCCAAGGTTCAAGCTACAGTTCTAATAGGAATCCTGTAATGTGTAGGTTTAAGTTACGCATTGCATTTATTAATTGGATTACCTTGTAGATAGACCAGAAAGCGCCGAGTCAAGGATTTCTGGTGTCTTGTCGGTTCCCTGAGCCAGATTCTTCGCCATTTCATCCACATACTTCTCTTCTATGTTTTTTTCCTCCTCCGAATCAACCTAGCAACCAACCGTGGTTTATAACAACAGCTAGTACTCATAGAACAGGTTTTGGTTCATAAATTACAAAATAACTATGAAATTAAAAATTTACATGATCAGATTCTCCAGCGGTTTCCATTTTCTCATTCCCGTCACCTTCTCCGCGTCGGTGTCTCAGCTCACTCATGACTGAGAAAAACGCACAGCACTTTTCACAATTTAGGTTTTCAAGACAATGCCGCGATTTGGCGGATAATTTATTTCATTTACAAAAATCGTTGTTTTTTCCAGCCAGCGACTTGTCAAACGAACGAAACCAACGACAGTCGACTCGACCGACACAGACGAACAAACAAACAACAATAAAAAAATCAAACAATCAAATTTTTTTTTTTTTTTTTTTTTAATTTTGTGCTGGCTTGGATTCAAAGTCCTTCCGCCAAGTCCTATAAGTTTTTCAGATTTTGTTTTAACTTTTGGTGCTGCCATGCCAACTATAAACTTCAGAAATGGTAGAAAATACGTGCCCAAAATCGAAATGAATGAATTCAAGCCTTCCAGTGAATGATCAGCTTTTTTGTCGATGGTTTCTTCTTCGTCCGATACGTCAAGCCAAACCGACTGTCACCTGCTGATAGTCTGTCACTGTCATTTCAGTCAGACAAATGTAAACATGTCGTGTGATGCGGACGATTCTAGTAAAAACTTTGAAAACGTAATTAAATTCGTATTCATTAAGTAGTGCCGTATTAATAACAATGTATGTTCAGCATTTCACTATCATTTTATTTTCAGATAAAAGCAACTGTGCGGACCTCGTTTGCGCGGATATATGCATCTTTGAAAGCGAGGGAATTGAAAACTTTACGACAACTGGATGCTTTACGTAAACAATGCCAAGATGACAAAGAATTGTCTAGAAATTGTGTTCAGGAAATCAGATTATGCTTCGATAACGAGTCCGCGTTGCTAGAAAACATTTACAACTATGGTGCTATCAACCTAGACAAATTGAATTTCGATAGTCAAACTTTCTCCTTAGAAGATTACGTGAAGCCTGAAGACGATCACATGTACATGCACAAGGCTATTGAAGAGGCTACAAACGAAACTGGCAAAGATGACTTAGAAATAGAAGAGGCAGCTTTAAAACAAATAACGGCAGCAAATGATTGTGTGTGCTATGTTAATATCAGAAGTGAAGAGGTGTCACAAAAGTTTAGAGACTTAGATCCCCCCACTTCCCCAGTAGAATGTAGTGAAAATAGTTTTATTAAAGAATGCCTTGAGGTAACAGAAGATGAGAAGAGTTTTGGTTCCGAGTCAGATTCTGAAGTGAAAAAGCGAGATCCTACAGATGACTGGATTAACTCTATTAAAAGTCAAACAGAAACCGAGCCAACCCAGGTGACAGACGTTATGGAACACAGCACAATTGAATGCTCATAACAACTATCTTGCTACCTAGGTATGCTTTTATAGAGGTAAGTAACAAAGTTTTGTATTCAACTATTTTTTTATGTGTTTGTTGTACTAAAATGCTGAAACCTACCAATAAATATTTGAAAGGTCACAAAAAAACTTGTTTTGCTTCAAACAACAGAGTAACATATGTAAGTACCTAATTTTTTCATACCAAGTACTTACTTTCTACTAACTAGCATCTCTGACATGTTTTTGACATTAGTAGGTATTTGTTGAGCTATCATAATGTGATTGAGTCCCAAAAATCCACGCAATTATATTTAACTAGCTGTGCCCGCGACTTCGTCCGCGTGGTATAGTGTCTATGGGTAGCATTTTTAATTTGCAGCGGAAGAAAACAGTAATTAAATAACAACGTCATATTCGCGTGCACGTGACACAGTCGTCTGCCCTCTTACTAAACTTAGACATATGGCGTCGTACTACGCCACACTTTCATCCCCCCCGCATTCCTCTCCGAACTCCCCCCACTCTCCTCAACACCCCCCCACATTCCCCCCGCACTCCCCCCAGACTCCCCTCCACAATCCCCCTGTACTCCCCTCCACACTCCCCTCCACACTCCCCCCTGTACTCCCCTCCACACTCCTCCTGTACTCCCCCCGCATCCCCCCTTGCTCCTTCCCTCCACACTCCCCTCTGTACTCCCCTCCACACTCCCCCCGCAACTCCCCTCCACATTCCCCCTGTACTCCCCTCCACAAACGCATTTATAATATTAGTATGGATTAATTGATACTTATTTAGTACAATATCCATGTATATTTTTTTGAAACAGCAACTTCTTATGGGCATCACCTTATCTATAAGATGTTTGAAAAATAGGCCTTTGTATTTCCCTTTAAGGTCCCTATACCTACTATGGCCTACTATACATACATAGGTGTAGTTGACATTCCCATTACCTACACCATCCTCTCAGCCCAGTTGGCCTAATCACCAGGAAAGACTGATCAATAGCTGTAGAGCTAACCTATGCCACACGTTTCCGCACATTGTTTTCCTACACTGAGAGTTGAGAGCAGTGAAAGACTGTTTAAGTGAGAATGTTGAAGGAAAACATTGCAACATAAGCTGTCAGGATGGTTTAAGTGCTGGGCAAGCCTTAGTTATTTAGTTATTCCATCTGAAATCCTGTCCCAGGCACTATAGTCCAGCAAGTAGGGTTTGGGTAATCACCTGTTCCCTTGACGCTATATAAATCATCTACTATAGATGTAAAGTAAAGGCCTGTTTATTTACTGAGAGCAGTAGTAGCATTGTGTGAATTTTTCAAATCAAATATTAAATAAAACAAACAACATAAAGCATCAACTTATATTTGTTAATATTTATACAAATGGCGTTACATGATATTTAAACTAATATGCATTGACTTCTGATTACGACCCCTAATGAATAAATATACCCTTTGCTTCCATACTTCCATACTTCCAGTACAGCAATTCTAATGTTAAAATCCCAATTCGAATAAGGCTTGCTTAATTTAAGTGGGGGATAATTATCAATTACAATGTTCATCAAATATTTATTGCAATTTGAGTTTTTTAAGTGTTGCAGTGCTTGGTGTAGGTAGGTACCTATCAGGCTACCCTAACCTATCTATCTTGATATATTTGTTCAATAAAAGTAGCATAATAATTCCATCACATTAAATAGGCATTCTCAACTATTTAAATTACCAGAGAGCATTCACATGAATTTCTAAAATGGGTATTGGGAAATAGCTAAAGAATTTTCTCGGAGAACAAGCAAGCCTTCCGTTTTAACTGCCCACAAAGCGTAATACTATGGTTTTTATGGCACTTATAATGACATACACATTTTACAATTCCTATAAATTCCCATTTTTGGATGGAATCTGTTATGGAGAAAGGTTATATTCTAGTTTGTACTCGACTTCTTCACTGGATTAT
The DNA here is from genome assembly GCA_939531255.2 of Thera britannica. Classification (NCBI taxonomy): domain Eukaryota; kingdom Metazoa; phylum Arthropoda; class Insecta; order Lepidoptera; family Geometridae; genus Thera; species Thera britannica. Next base: position 12,567,344 of record OW618034.2, on the reverse strand, counting down.
GCGATGGCACAAGAAAAAGTGCTAGGGAGAATTTTAAAATAATTATTTTATCTAAAATGTGATGACAGGATAGTGAATTATATGACTACATGATTTTAAATACTATTTTAGGCACTCACAGGTGTTTAGGCCACATCAAAGTCTAATTTTATTGTCTCAAGAATGAGCTACCAACTATTAATTAATACGAATATGATGATGAATACTGCGTTACATATCTAAATAAATTTTCGTTATTAGTAGTCAAACAAAAGGGATAATAATTAGATAATTCCGTAAGAGGGAGTACAAAATCTTAAACAAGTTTGTAACTAAAATAGTGCGTACCTAAAGCGTGTTATAAGTAGTTATGAATAAGTTATACTAGCTTATAATATCTGTTAAGACTACTATACATTTAGACAATATGTGCTATACAAGGCCGAAGTCCGTGCAAACTGCAGCAACGTCGCGATTATTTTGCTTCTCCGCGGTGTTTGCAGCCATATTTAGTTCAACAAGCGTATCAACACTGTTGATACTGACCCCTTTCAATATCTTCTGAGCCGCTAAACTTGTGAAGTTGAAACTCAAGTCACTGAGGCTCGGAAAGTTGTAAAAATCCTGGTTATCCTTCTTGCTCTCTTGGCTCAAACTGTATCGCTTCTGTTTGTTTTCCAAACAGTTGATCTTCTCTGCGGACATATTTATATCCTTTATGTGGTCTTGGTTCTTCGTTAAATTTGGTTCGGAGCCGAGAACAGTCGGTTTCTGGTCGATCGCTTTCGTCAGTAGATTCGCAATGGAGTCTGAACTCATTCTGTTGTTCACGTTCGGTATGCCATTAAGCATCTGTAACGCTGCTGCCTTCTTCAACAAATCGACGCTTTTCAACTCGCTGTTCGAGTTTATATTCGTTTGAAGGCCATTCGTTGATGACAAAGAATTCTTCTGGTAGCGCAGACCGCCCATAGATCCGATGATATTGTCGTAACTCTTGGTGGGCGTCGAAGGGTTGCTGTTGGCAGTGGTTTCTACATTATGTATGTTGTTATGGATGGCTGGAGAGGGTGGGTTGGAAGCTACTTCGTTTGTATTATTCAACTGGTTTTTGTACACGAAACTATTGTTGTTAGTTACTCCTCCTCCGATTTGCAATGAGAGTTTTCGATTATTATTCATACCCGTATCGTTAATCGAATTCTTATTGAATTTATTCTCTTGTACTCGAATCTGCTCCGATTCTTTGTACTTTTGCTTATTTTTTTCTACGCTAACGTCGAAAGAGGTTTCCGTGGGGTTTTTTGACGTCTGGTTGGAGGTGCCGTTCTGGGAGACAGAGACTACCTGCCTGTCGTCATTGATGATGTAGATGTTGCTCCCGTTGCTGGTCTCGGTGACTTTGCCGTTCTCGAAGGTGATGACGGACCTTACGGGAGAGTTCTGTACATAGACTTTGGTGTTAGTGCCGCCACCGTTCTGAGACATGGTATTCGTGGTAACTTTTAGTGTGATTGAATTGTTAGAATTGGAACTCGCTAACATTGTCGTCGAAGGGTTCTCCATCTTAGCTCCTAAAGTTTTATTATGCAAAGGGGTAGCGGTTTTTTTGGGTGTGCTTGGACAGTTTTTTGGCGAGTTTTTGGGTGACGTGCTTTTACCGTTTGTTTCCCCGCCGACCATTGGCGGCTTGGTTCTGTACTTGTGGAGACTTTTTGGAGAGCTTTGAAGACTTTGTACTTTGACAAGTGACTGTGCTCTGCTGAGCCCGGGAGCTCCATGCGGGTTGCTATGACTAGGCGAAGGCTTTAGCGTGCGATCCGATATGTGTGATTCTAAACTGGAATGACCGCTGCTACTTGTCTGGTAGCTCCTTTTCATCAACGAGTTGGGATCAGACGTTCCGTTTTTATAGTCTTTCCTGGGTGTTCGATGTGTGGTGGTACTTTCTAAACTAGAAGGGCCGCTAGTGGTCATTATGTGGTCTGAGTTGGAGTAGTCTCCCCTTCGGAGGCTACCGTTTAGACTGTCTCTCAGCTTTGGATCGCTGTGTCTTTGTGGGAATCCAAAGTGATCGAGGATAGTTTTATTGGTGGAACTCCTGCTAAGCGTAGACCTTGGCAGACTTCCGGAGCTAGGGCTGGATTGCCTGATGGGCGAGTGGTCGTAGTTGCCGACTGAACCGGCTATTCCCGATTCTGTAGAGAGGTGTCGCTTGTGCCTTCTTGGCAGCGTCGACGACCGATTACTTATTTCTGAACCGTCATAGTATGATGAGACGAATGAGGTTTGACTCTGCAGTGACTCCTGAAAGCGGAAAAAAAAGTGTTAGAAAGTGATAAAAGTCGCCCAGAAAATAACTTCACAGATAACTGTTTGAAAAATGCTTACCTTGGAGTTAGTTTGTGTGGCGACGCAGTGCAAGTGCACCGCTTTGTTGTTGAACCACTCGGTAGGGGGGAACTGCGCAGAGAATGAGCTCATCGCCCGCGTCTGCTTGCTGCGGCCGCTTCGTCTAAATAAGCGGGAGAGCAGGGACACTTTTTCTGGAACGAGAAAGATATGCTATTGATGGCAGAGTTTTTTCCGGATGACACTTTTTACAGTGAAATGACTCATTTAAAAACAATGCAAAGCAATCTAAGCCTATGAACACTGGTTCTTAAAATTGGTAGGTACAAGTAGTCTAGTAATTGATGTCCGGTAGATGAGTACCTACATTCAATAAAAATGAAAGGCAAACTATTTTAGAGTCTGAAGTAAACTTACTCGGTGACGCCGATTCTACACTCGGTGGGTAATCAGTCGAAGAAGAGCTGTCAGTCGTGTTCGCATGCTTATGGTGAAGACTCCTAGTCGAAGCGCATCTCTGGAGGTACTTGGTCGAGGAGCCGAAGATCCGAAGCGAGTGGCGACGGTCCAAAGATCGTGGGGCAGGGAAGGATGCACTTCGTCGCTTCGGTCGTCCATACAGGATCTTGTCGTTGGGATTTCCTGAAATCACAAAATATCAGGTGAGCTCGAGTTGAAATGGTAAAAGGACTTTTTGGGTTTTGCAAATGCACTTTGACTTCAACATTGCCCAAGTATTAGTACAGTTGCGTCAATTGCGTCATGTAACTAAGCAGTAAGTCGTAATAATCAGAATAAATTAGCAATGCGACAGGTTGTAACCGCAAGTACCGTAATCTAAAGCAACATTAAAGCTAAAACTGCCGAACCTTACGACAACTTGCAAAAAACAGGAAAGACATTACGAGAAAGAAAATGTTTCCTTGCCAAAGTTGAATGCTTCCAAAGAAATAAGCATCGCAGGCACGTACACTGATAGTTACGGGTCAAGAAACACAGTAAGCACTATTTTTATGGTGTTCCGCCGTGGAGGCAGGGCATTGTAATTTTCTAGGTACTTTAGTTTCCAAACAGTGGCGTGCTTGCCTGGAGCTAGTTATAGAACCTAGGCATGTCAGCTTTAACTAACATTCAGTTTAGTCTTTTATCCTTGTTATCTTCTATTATTTTCCCAATATACTTTGCTACATCATAAGTTTAAGCTTGCACAAAGAGTTTTAGGCCGGCTAAGGGAATATTGGAGCTATCAATATAGATTTCCGTACATGTGCTGAATGTGCTGAGATGACGCATAAAGAAGCTGCTCCGCAGACATTTGGCTCAATACATCAGCGAGACAGGCGATCTACACAATGTTGAGCTCGTGATCCTTTTGTAAACATTCAGACGTGTACACACTACGGCGATTAACACTTAGCTTTATGCGTGTTTATTTTCGAAGCTGATCATAATATCATTTTAACTTTACGTATGTTTATTGTATGTCTTAGAAATATCAGAAAATGGATGAGTTTTCGCATCTTAGGGCTTGCTTCAAATATTATTTAATTGAACACCAAGTATTGCAGTAGTACCTACTGGGGGCTTCTTACTCTTTTCATGTAGACAGTTCGGACTTATTTCTTTATGTCTACTGAAGCCCTTACAAAACCACTCATAAAACAAATCACAATATTTCCGCTCCAACAAAATGGTCACCATTTTACGGGTTACCTCATTACGGAAACCCAAAAATAGAAGGAATGGCTAACAAGCCATAAGACACACGATATCCCATGTGGACGCGGATCTCTGGAATCCCTCGCCATTAAAATACCTTGCAGGTCGCGTCCTGGTGTTACTCCACATACACAAATAAACTGGAATGTCGTGCATAATTTTAGCACACCTTTAGATCTGAGCTGGATTTCTGAGAACTGCAATTCCATGCAGACCTTGTATCTTATTCAGCGGCAATAAAGTCAGAAATACGATCACGAGTAGCGAGAGAATGCGAGAGGTAATAATTCAAAGGAACTAATGGATTTAACTAATTTGCGGATTTTAGCATCTTCATACTGAATTAACTTAATGCAAATGTTGTTATTTAGGGCCATTAAAATCTTGTTTGCTAACGCAATGGGTTCTTCGGTTTATCTTTGATTGTAGGTAGTAGGTACTTTAATTACATAATAGCCGTTTTATTAGTTTCTTCGTTATTCTGTTCAAGCCGCTTGACGCATTGTAATAGCTGACGTAAACTTTGTTTAGTCTATCAAAGCTTAGAACACACATAGCTTTAATGTGATATCTTAGCAAAAAACAAGTTATAGGCTTTAATACTTACGTAATTAGTTATTCAAACTTGTAATATCTTTATCAGAATCTTTATTATTCAACCCGAGCCATCCCAATAATAATTCTGCTTGCACACTTATCAACTAAGTGCGTTCCTATCTCGATTAAACCACAGTGTATAGACATGCTGGCTTCAGCTCAGGTATCTCAACTATTTGGTATGTAAGCACTACGAGTGTCTAACTCCTTTAAGATGTCCCGTCTCACCAAAGCTTTAACCCTCACTCAAACCTCTACGTTTTGACAAGATGTGTTTGACGTCAGCATCACCAATTGAGATGAATGATGAGAGCGCTGGTGGGTTAGTGGTAGCGGCCCCACCTTCCGATCCTAAGGTTTTGGGTTCAAATCCGTCAATGAGTTTTTCTACCCAAAAATTTAAGTACACTATATGCCAGTGCTCTCAAACGGTGAAGGAAACCGGCATATGTCGTAGAACCTAAATAGTTCACAAATATGTGTCAAGTGCACAAAAGGATCCTCTTTGAGGCGCACTTAAAATCCTTTTACCACACCTCGAAAGAACCAGTGACACGATAAGAAGAAGATCACCAAATGAATAACCTCCTATTGTTTGGTGTCCTGCGATCGTTTATACCATAATCACTATCGCACAGTGATCGGTTCAGCCATAGTCTGAAAGTATTCATCGATGTTCCTAGCCAGCAATTGTTATTAGTGATCCAGCTCTTTTAACTGTGCAGTACTCAAGGATCCAGTCACAGGCCTTCAAGGAATGCAGTCACATTTGCATGCCATGCCAGCGAGTGCAAGATACTGAGTGTAATATCCTGATAGTTATTTTTAACTAATTTGGTCCTTCGTGCCGTCTCATTGTATACGATTTGTAAGCTTATGGAATAAATTATGCGATCTAGGCATCTTTATCTGAGCTTCATTTATCTCTTACGCTGGCACTTGGAGTGCTATTAATTATCTTGTTTATTTTTGGTTGGTCAGGTAGGTATGTCATTGTTTACATCCAGATCATGTCGATCCTTAAACATTGCTTAAAATAAGCTCTACTAACACATAACTGCTCATACTCTGCCAAAACCATATAGACTTCACGGTAAACAAATAACAATGACAGGAGAGAACTAACGATGTCCAATTAACGCCTTGTTATTTTTGTTTCCCGTTTTCTTGAGGGCCGTCTTCAAAGACTTTGGAAAAATAATTTGATAGGATTACGTTGTAGGTATGTAATGTTTTTTTAAATTGTCATCGATAGCTAAGTATTTAGCTACCATCACACCTGATAGAAAGTGCTGACGCAGCCTAAGGCCGAGATTCATAGACCGAACTTTGACTTTACTTTGATGGAAAGTTCAACTTTCAACCAAAATTATATTGACGACGCGACGGTAGAGATCTCCACTCCTTGGCGGTATTGTATATTACCGATACCGAGTTCAAGTTCCCCATACCCTATTAGTGTTTTATCAGCACACAAATCATCCGCCCGTGTGTATGCTTCCGACTCAGAGTGATCACAACACGCGTGCCTTGTTTTGTTATCGCTCTTATTGTAATTCTATGGTATGCAATGCGCGTGCCTAGGCTTTAGCTTTATTATTACATCTTCTAAAATCCTGTCTAGGCACTATAGCGTCCCGCGAGTAGGGTTAGAGGAATCACTAGTTGCCCCTGACGCTATATAAATCATCTACAATAGATGCAAAAGCCTGTTTACTTTTTTACCTACATTTATAGGGATTTATTACGACTGAAATTATTTAGAACGGAATAACGAGCATTCATATAGGTACCTACTTAAGGTGCGACAACAACTTGGTGGGCTTATTATTTGCGTGTTTTATTCTTTCATATCAGCAGCATGCTTGTTTCCTAGCTAAATTCCTACTTTTTTCTAACCAAACTTGGTTTTAGTCAAAGCTTGCTTGTATCTTTCCTTTATTGCATTACTACTTTATTACCTTGTTCAATTATAGTAAATTATCTCCTAGAATCACATTAAACAAACACGTCGACGTCTAATTAAAATAGAACGCCGCATTGAAAGTGATCCCCTCTCGTAAAATAAATTGTAGCCGTAGGTATGCATTTACCTACGTTCCACAGCTGGCCTACATTCTCCAGAGTGTAGAGTAAAAATAGCCTCATTAAAACTTCCATTAATAATATACTCAGTAGGTGCATTAAGTGTATTGATTTTGAATTCAATGCTGCTGAGTTTGTATAAGCAGCAGCTTTTACCTTTCGATCTTCTAGTACAGATGTTTCTAAGGATCACACCATGAATGAAAGCTCAAGTTACTTGTATCAATTAGGATACGATTTTAAAAGTTTCATCGGTATACAATACAATCTAAGAAGAACTTTTGAAAATTATAGGAACGTTGAATATAGGAGATGAAAACCTGAATTTGTACGAAGGAATCACAGGTCCATTCTTGTTTGCATAAACTAAATATGAAACATGCAAGACTAGCGACGCAACCGCCCTTTCAATTTACAAGTTTCACTCTCGGCCTCAAGTTATCTATGACATAATTAAATTATTTTGTTACAAGTTCGCTGGAGCTCTATAAAATTAATTTGACACCACATAGATCACAAAGTTACTGAGTTTGTATGCAAAATCTCGGCATATTAATTAAGTTCTTTCTATCTAGAATGATGTGTTTATGTTTTTAGCGGGTGTGAGTTATGCTAATTCCCAATCGGCAAAACAACTAAAGAACGGAAAGTTATCATTTGCATAATACCCACATGTTAGTAGCAAAAACTTCGTTTTCAGAATATAAAACAGTAGTAATTAAATAGAAGATAGTCTTTAGGTCTATAGGTTTACTTTTCCAAAGGCCACAGACAGACACTACAAATCAAATTGCAATTACATTTACATCAAAGTAAAACCCAAAGATGTAAGTAGGTACCGGTTTTCTTTTCATCTGGAATCTGGAGTAACAAATCATCCTCATTAAACCAATTTTATTCAATTCAAAATACCGCAGTAAATCTTCGAGCTAAAATTGGTTCTATAACCAAATTAGTCGCCCAACAGATTGCCGTTATGGATACAGGAAATCGAATTAGGATCTTCCTGTCCTTTGATGTATCATAGAGAATAGAGATGTTGTTTGTGGTCGGATGTGTTGGGCATGTGGCCACACATGCTTCTATGATTGTCTCTGATTTTATGTTTTGATCGGAAGTGCAACGTTGTTCTCATGCATTTTGTCTCTTACAAAACTACTATTTACTTCTATGCTTTCTTTATACCTACGCTATATAATTTTCAAATTGTATTAATGTGAGGAGCAAAGCAATTGCTCCTCACATTCACCTGAGTTGAAAATTTCACATTAATCTTATTTATTAACACCTTCTTTGCCATCTTATTTATTTTCTTTATTTATTAGTGCAGCCTCAACTGTCTTAAAACATCATGTACGTATAAATCATATGGATTTCTCTTATTCTCTACTTCTAAATCTTTTTTCTTAGAGTTCATAGCATGCTAAGCTATTCGCCCTCCCATCACATGATTCTTTATAGCAAAAAGCGCTAGTCACAGCATTTTTCGAACAGCCTCCGTGAAGCGCTGGTGTGTGAAATTGGGTAGCTAGCATCCTTGGTCGTGTAGCATTTATGGTAACGAATACATAGACTTTGTTATATCATAGTTGCCTTGGAACTTAGGGTCAAGTTTTCTGATAAATCAAACCTTTAGGTATAATAGCTACTTATTAGAAAATGTATCTAAATTAAATAGCATTTTCAATCCTCAAAGGTTTAGGAGTTTATTCATCAATACTTGATGTGATGTGTACTTATGCATTATAATTCCAGACTAGAGCTTTTTCTATAGCTTTTTTTTATAAGTAGGTGATGTGGCATTAGCGCAGTAGTTTTAAGTACTCTCTCTCAGCTTTCTTTCACCCCAGTGATCACAACCAGAGTAAAAACCAACAGCCAGTGATTCACACACCTTTCTATATCATCTTTCATTCATCCCACTCGGTCGATTAGCCAAGTGCAATCATACTCCACTCCAGCATACCATGATACGTCTTCATATTCATTATTTTCACCTCTATTTCTTCAGGCATAAGGTTGAAAATCTTCATGATCTGTGCTTGTCTTTACATAGAAGCACTCAGTCATCGCAACAAATTATAAAAATATGTTGTGTTGCTTTCGGTTTCGTTTCGCTTTTCTATTTCGGTTATTTATTTTCGGAAGTGCCATTATGGAGAAATTATTTGTTCTGATGGATTATTTCCTTGATCTTTAGCCTGAAATCTTTTTCAGCTTTAACACAGAAGGTATTGCAGTCATTAGCCAATAAACTTAATGCTAGGTACCTAACCTAGTTAGTAGGATTACAGTAAACACCTTAGTTCAGGGCTTCATAAACACTGGGTCTGGCCTTTGTTCATTTTAGCTGTTAGCTCATCGTTGACCTTATTATTACTAATACCATCTTCATCAAGTAATCTACTTACGTGACCAATATTTGTCACTTAAATTTTTCCCTAAAAATATTCTCTATCTTCCCTATCTTTCTTGCCGATATGGTCAGAGGCGGTACCTTTTGAATTTACATAGATACCTAATACTGAACATCTCAGTTATGAATCTAGGCCTGAATTGAACTGCATTCCAGTCCATTTGGGTAATGTCCATGTAGAATCCAAAAACTAAACTAGGGCACAAATTTACGACCGCGCGGAAACGCTGCATGCACGCGACTGCACGTGACATAACATCAGCATCATTTACAGAGAAAGCAGATCTCTGATAACTGTTTCTGAATGCATGTGTACCTACCTATATTAGTTTTTACCAAAATACCGATTACATCTTGAGTACCTGTAGCATCTTGGTTACTTGTGGTACCAACCTTTATTACTGATTGTACAGGAGAGCTACATGAGGAGTTGACTTAGCCGCATTTAAGATTGACTAAGATGGTATGGAGTGGGTAAGCCAACTCCATCTAAAATCCTGCCCCAGACAGGCCCTATATGGTTCCGTAAATAGAGACATGAGTGAAAAGATACCCTCTGAATCATCCACATAGATGCAAAGGGCTGTTTACTTTTACTCGTTGAGCAACCAGCTTTCTACGTAAATGCAAATCAACTTGAAATTATGATTACTTAAAATCTAGAATAGACTGTAAAGTTAAACTATCAACACCGTATTATCTTTACAGTTTATAGGTATTACGGCGAATTTATTGAAATTGGGTCGCTAAAAGGCTTAAACTACCGCGTTAATCGTGCCCATTTACCATCAACCATTATAAGGATAATCTACTGCTGTTTTTAAACCTCAACTATAGAATAAATTAAACAATAAGAGGGGTATTTTTAAAGCGTTGGTATGTAAAGTTGTGTTACAGAAAATTGTGTCCTACTGCCTGAATGCCGCACCATGACGTAAAAATTAAATGAAGGAAATGATTTACGCAAACGGTGTTAGTAGCTGTGGTAACCGCTTAACATTAAGTTTGATTTTATAAGTAAAACCAGACTATAATCTTCGACAAAATGGCTATAGAAATAATTACCTAATCTACGCCACAAAGATTTAATCAAAACAGGGCTGGACCATTAGTGCTTTAAATTAATCAAGTAGGCAACAGCTTCCTAGTGCCATGGAATATTAGCTAGATAATTTATCAAATTGTAAAACTATTATGAAATAAGTCTGTAAATTCCTTGGTCCTTCGAGCCGGATATTTTTAACGTCGGTATTCGTTATTATCTAGCCTCCTTTTTTATCGATATATTTTTCATCATTATCAACTTCGTAGCTGTAGATTGCGGGTTCTATTCATCAAGTATAAACATTTGTTTGAGTTATAATATCTGGTTTTCACACGCTTACACGCTTCGCTTATTTCGAGACTAGGCACAATATGGCTTGCAATAGAGGCTATGGCGCCGTCTGAAAGGTCCACCTTTAACTTTTGTAAGCCAAAAAGCCAAAATAAAGATGATGAAAATAACATGAAAATTAAAATATGCATGGGCAGGTCCATTATCAGTGAGAGTATCGGACGCATTGCGATATCGCGGCTCGCTCAAAGCGATCATTAACGATACTATCACCTATCACAGGGCAACTGAGGATAATTGATTATCTTGGTTTCCCTGTTCACTATTCTGCATTCCTAGCGCTGATTGCACAAACAGATTCATAAGCGGACTTCAGAGTTGGACTTTGTCTACGTATCTATTTGTTTCTGAATAGTTTAGTGTGCTTCCAGCCGGATGTTTACGTTATTGGTACTTAATTTACTTATCCATAAATCTTCCTTTAAATAATGCTCAAAATCACTACTGGATTCTGTTCTAATCTTAATCTAGTGGATGAAAGCTAAAATAAATAAATAAATATTGTACACAATCCACACAACACTATCTAGCCCAAAATTAAGTCGAGCTTGTACTATGGGAACCAGATAGCTGATATAATATAATACTTAAATACATTTTTTTATTGTAATTACATACTTAGAATACAATATAACACCCAGAGAACAAACATTTACGTTCACCACACAAATATTTGTTCTCGGTGGGAACCGAACCCACGACCTACGGCGCAAAAGGCAGAGCTGCTACCAACTGAGCTGAGAGACCAGTCAGTGCTAATAATATTATTGAAATGTATATTCAATAATATTTATAAGCATCACTTTAAATCGTCTTGAAGATCACGGCACTCGTAGTTAGCCTTCTTCTAATCGTGTCACTGATTCTTTCGAACCAAGTGTGGTGAAAGGATTTTAAGTGCGCCACAAAGAGGCTCCTTTCGTGCACTTGACACATATTTTCGAACTTTTTAAGTCCTACGATATGCCGGTTTCTTCACGATGTTTACCTTCACCGTTGTACTGTTGTTGTTGTTGTGTTGTTGTAGTTCCTATTGTGTGTGTTGTAGTTGGTATTTAATACAAACTTTCCTAAAAATAGGGGGATGCCTATGTCAGGCAGTGGATTTCTTTAGGCTTCAGATCATGATGAAGCAGGTAGGTAGGTAAATGTTTATAGAGATGTTGTGCACGTGCGATTGTGTAACTATTAAAATAAATATTGTCTGATTAGTAATCTATTTACCAATTACTTTCTTCCAACCCAAGAGTATACAAACTACACCCACACTTTACCAGTGAAACGTCATTAGCAAACTTAAAATCACTTTTCTCTGATCACAGCTGGAAGCGAAACTGACAGATCATTAATTGCAAACGAGGCTGCCGTGTGCTCAAACAAAAACGAACAAATACTAGCAGGTGACTAAACACACGGCCAGCCATTGGTGGCCAACTATTTTCATACGGGCCTCTATTTTTTATACGAAAATATGTTTTTAACTGATTAGTTCCAGACCGGGTGAAATTAAGCCTACTGAGAATAAAAGACTGCAAGTTGAAATGAGGAAAACTCTGAATACTATTTGGTATCGTAATAGAAAGTAAATTATACTAGGAGTTACTCTAGGCCTGAACTCGAACCATTGATTAGATTATAAAATACTATATTGCACAAAAAATAGCACATGAAGACCTTGATGCTTATTAGCATTTTCTTCCAGTTAACCATTGAGTTTTGTGAGTGGGTGACAGTACTTTTCAGACAAAAGAAATTAATGTCTTTGTTTTTCCTAGAATGACAAAGACAAGAAAGATGTTAATATATTCTACAACCTTACTATTTTATGAGTTTAGTTCGTTTGCTTTTACATACAATAAAATCACCACCAATTTCTTATTTACTGTTGAAACACCTCTTTATTTAAAATAGTAATATTTTCACATAATATTTTACTCAACTGGCTATTGTTTATTGTTTGTAATTTTATACGCTTGGCCGCAGGATGGTAACAACTGCACTAGGCCATTTTCTCGAGCGTATGGAAAGTAAAGTTCGAGATGCGACGCGGATGGCACTTTCCATGTGGTACCTAGATATTATTCCTCTATTAGATACAGTACTGTATCTAGAAGTGAAACACTAGCATGGCTAATGTAAAATAGAGGATGTTTGTTTTGTACCTTACCTACATGTATTTGATCTGCTGGTGGAAGTAGGTACCTGCAGATGCTTATGTTTTTTATGAAGGTGTATGTAATAAATCTCAAATTATAGAAGACATGGTTTTCATTGAGTTGTACACATGGAGGTGAAAACAATTACCAGCAGGTACCTCATAATCCCGAAAATAATATATAGCAAAATGCGGTGTGGCTATGTTATGGACACGGCTGTTTGTTGTAGGTACCTACGTGAATACGTTTAGTAACCTAGTCTAGTCTCCGCCGCGTGCGATGTGTTATGTTATAAGTTTTAACAACAACCTTATCCCATCAACGCACCACCTCCCCTGAGCATTATATCTACCACCGAACCTATGAATCATTCCAAGACCAGAGCAGTAAACCTTGAGATCTGAACCAGTAGACCAATGACATGCAGAGTCCGCAAAATTTGAGGAAACCAGGCCGGAAAGCGGACTTGACAGAGCGTCTATCGGCTGGTACGCCAGGTCACACCTCCTATGGGTCTGGTATGCGATCAAAGCTAAGATAGAGGCCCCGATGAGAATCGAAATGTAACTGATACGCCATTAACATACCCGAGGTTGAAAAAGTTGAAACCAGAAGTCGACATGCCCATCTAAAACTAGTATCAATAGCTATCGCACTTTTTGCTGACATGGTATGTTGAGGCTAGAATAAACATTCAGCTCTACATTTCAAAATTCACCTCTAAGCAGTTGATTTAGTGCTGAAAGCTCTGGAGCAATGGTGACTGGAAGAAGCGAGGAGTTTGATCGGTGCATGCAGTTTTCCTATACGGGCTTTCCACTGATGCCTTTGAGATCATACCTGTTCGTCTCTTTGCATAATATTGAGGCTTTAAATCCAGGGTCTGAAATTCCAAGTTTCGCCTTCATATGAAGTGTAGTTATAGGTATGGTCTTACCAAGGTCTTACCATACGCTACATTTACTAATAAATAATAGTAACACCACAAGCTAAACCTTATGTTATAAGTTATGCTGGCTCTAAACAAGCATTGTGGGTAACGTGGTGATTGGAAAGGTTATTGGTCTAGTTTAATCATTGCTAAAACTTTGTTTCACGTGAGAAAACGACCACTCCTCAAACAACATTGATTCGATATTATCATTCGTTCTAACCGATTACTATCGATCACGACTAATCCGGGATTCTATGGGAATCGAATAACAATGAAAACCAAGTTATTGTAATAAAATTCAGACCGTTTCCGAACGTGTTCATATTTCGCTATTTATCTACCGTTATAGATAGTTTCCTAAAACAAATTGTTGGCGTCACGAACTGGCGTGTGACCGACGTGACCTTTCGAGGGACCTCCTAAATGGTTCAATATAACACTTTTTGCAGCTCGACCGCTACTTTATGCCTCTTGGTTTTCCCAAATATTCCTGCTTCCTATTTGTTCCAATTTAAAGTTTACATTTGAAACCGCGGCGGTCAGCTATAGTAAGTTAATAAAAGCTCCATATTGTTTTGCTTGAATGCAAATCTTTATCGATACAACAATCACAATAAAATGATTCAGAACCAAAGTTCAAAGTCAGTTGAACTCTTAGCATACCTAAGTGGGCACAGCAATCTCTGACATTGGATCTCGTTGAAAGATTGGGACATAGGTTCAAATGTTAGTTTGTGGTCAATAGACTCCTAATATGGTACTGAATTGGCAAAGTCTGCTTTCACAACGATTAGGTTCATAAATGGCGTGTCGTTTAATGGTGAGATGATAAATTATGTTGACATTTTCGCAACATACAAATGTTGAATCAAAAATCTGTTTTGGAAAAACTAGGGTTAGATAATACTTTTGCAAAAGTAATTTATGCAATTTACTGCAGCCTTAATGGAAAAAAGATGGGTAAAATGTATAGTGAGCGACCGACTTAGCTTAGTTATAAGTTAATTTGAACGAAAGCTTTGAAATATTCTCACTAAGATATCTTTTGAAAAAGCGTTCTATGAGGTTTCACCTCGACGCTTCTTTGAAACTAAGGCCGCAGTAAATCTCTCTCATAAAAGCAAAAAAGCTGGAAGTGTATCCGCAGACCAGCGAGCTTCTACTCAATGTACTCGATCAGACAACCTCGCATCAGTCAACTTTTTTAGAAAGGCTTTTATAGCCTCACTAAAATCAACCATAAATCACCATAGTGACCTAAATGTCCTTTCCCTGTTCCTTTGGCGCCTAGACTTTCTTATCTAAGTAAAGTCAGAAAATGCTTGCTATGTAATCAAATAAAAACCCATTTGATTTTGCCTTCTTCCGCCTCAAAGTCAAAGTCAAAGTCAATAGTTTTTTATTCAGTACGATGCAAGAATCACTTTGAAACGTCTTAAAGCTAGGTGAGTCTAGGTGCCAGTTCCACGCGACCAAGCGTAGAAGAACAGGCAACAAACTACGTATCGGTTCCTACTAGGGCATGTAAACCGATTAACCGATTAATCGAAAAACCGATTAACCGACTGATTTTACGTCGGTTTTTAATCGGGTTTTTCCATCCAAAATAACCGGTTTTCGGTTATTTTTTTATGAGTAAAATATGCCAATTTATTTAAAACTACACCTTGAAAACTTTATTTAGAACGCCTATAATAATCCACCTAATTATATTACAATATATAATACATTAAAATTGCAAAAAATACAAATAAACACTCCTCAGAAAACTTTATCTTTGGAACGCATAAGATACTTGGGTATCTACTTTGTTGGTTATTATATATTTTTTTATTATTAGCCCGAAACATCGAGATATAAGTACTACGTACTAGAGAAGACACCGTAAATTCCTACTTTGTCCCGTTCAACTGCGGCGATCGCGCCGCAAATTACTCAGTCGCTCTCTCTCGAAAACGCGTAAGTGCCGTGATTTACATGGCGCTTAAGACCTTTTTGCCGAGAACAAATTTCGAAGAATAGGACAATTCAGTTATTTGACGTAGCTTCTCTAGTACGTAGTACTTGTATCTCGATGGCCCGAAATGTCCCATTATTAGACAAAGACCGCCCCCCGATACCGCCACTCTACACTATCTTGTGTCATCAATTGCCAGTCTCTCTCAAAGGCATCCAGTTTGTCTCACCATCGCCTGCGTAGTCTACCGCGATGCCTCCTCGCTGTTTCAGGGCTCCACAATGTGGAGATTTAGGCCCACATTGCGTCAGGCATGCGGCAGACGTGGCCGGCCCAGTCCCACTTCAGCCTTGCGGCTTTTTCCTCTACGTCAGCGGTTTTAGTCTTGAAGCGCAGTGTGGTATTGCGAATGCGGCCAATTATTTTTACCCAAAGAATGCTGCGCTCCATCGCATGCTGGCAAACCTTGAGTTTGGACTTCAAAGACCAAGTCTGCGAGCCATAAGTAATAACGGGAAGGATGCACATGTTACATGTTTACACTGATACTTTAATGAATCCCGTAACGTTCTGTATTGCAACTGGCCTACGGTTGGGTTCACTGTGCTACGCAACTCATCAGCGCCAGTGCGTTACTCGCCACAGTTTATCGTGTTCTAAGGCCGCTGGTCGGATATCTCGTCATGCTAGCTTTAACGACATCATCAAGCGGACCTTTACCACCGTCAATGTAACAGCCGTTCCCGAACCGAATGGCCCGTTGCGTGACGATGGTATGACTCTTGCTCCTTGGGAGTTGGAGAGGCCCATTGTGTGGGACGCTACGTGTTTCGACACACTTGCGCCTTCTTATTTGGCAAGGATATCCGTTGTAGCTGGCGCGGCGGCAGATCTGGCCGAGGATCTCAAGAAGCGCAAATATGCAGATCTCGACAGAGCCTACTTATTTGCTCCTCTTGGGATTGAGACTCTGGGTCCGTGGAGAACCAAGGCCTTGCGGGTCTTCAAAATTTTGCCTAGGTCTGATCGAAGCGATTCGTGACCCAAAGGCTGGTGGGTATTTGGTAAAGCGCATTAGCATAGCTATTCAGCGTGGCAATGCCACTGGCGTCTTGGAGATTCTTCCGTCTGGCACTGACTTGGACCAGTTGAGCTATCTCTAGATCGTTTGTAACGGTCTGCAGATAGCTTAGCTGTTTCTTGTGTATTTTGCAAGTTTATTTGTGTTAATATAAATTGAGTAACTATTAGGACTAATAATTATCAACTAATATCATGTTGTTGAATTTTACAACTTTATTTAGCATGAGTGAGTTCTGTACATTAAAATATTTTAAAATTTAACAAGCTAATTAAATTGGTGCTTGCTTATTCAAATAATAAGTTCATTTTTATAAAAAAATATGGTTTTATTTTATCCTAAGACACCCATATGAAAAACTGGAAAAAATAACCGATTAACCGATTAATCGGTTATTTTAAATTAAAAACCGAGATAACCGGTTTTTTTAAACAACCCGGTTTTTACACGCCCTAGTTCCTACCGTTTTTTTATATGATCCTTTTACAAATCAAAAATAGTCTAAAATAATAGCAGTGAAGTTCCAGTGTGGTGCCACTTCACTTAGTCAGACGTATGCAATGCAATAATACAAAAGCAAAAGTTTCAAAGACAGCACACGCTACGCTTCAAAGTTATACTATAGTATCTACACAGCTTATATAAAAATAAGATACGAAATAGTAGGTACAGACATTGCAAATTGACATGTTAGCTTCCTATGGGTAGAGTGACCGGGACATCGGGCCACGCAGTTTTATCATTCATATAGCTATCTAGAGTACCTATAGTACGCTTTCTTTATTAAATTATTCTTAACATATGCTTTAAACTTCCGAATAGGAAGCTTAGTTGACGTTAGCCTGACTCTCTACGCATAACGTTGAAGCTGACTTCCCCTAGAGTTGCATTCTGCTAAGTAATTTTTATTGTTCGGATTCAGAACCAATTTGCTTGATAGACAGAGTATAGTGAGTGAATCAGTTTACCTGGCAAACAATCATATTTATTTAGGTAGTGTTCCACATTCCTATAGTATTGCTTTGGCTAACTAATAAAATGAGTTCAATGGCATAGGTTTTCCAGAAATTTTTACAAATCGAAAGGAAAATTTACCCACATTTCGTGACTAAACGAGATCGGCAAGCAAAAATGAGGTGACCCCACAGCCGATTCTCGTTATATTAGGCCAATTTAACCTGAAATTTCCATAGTAGGGGTGAAGCAATGCAGCTAGAACCAGGGCATTGCAGGCCTGGCCCACATAACGTCAGTGTTGTTTTTCAGCAAGCGGGCAGCCTCGTCAAGGAAATTCAGCCTTTATATTCGAGGTTACTCAGCGCTCTTAAATGGATTTCCCCTGACTAGATTACAGCGTTGTCAGTGAAATTCTCGGAAACATGCACTTTCCGCAAACTTTAAGCAATCTGATATCGTGGAAAGGAAAGTTTAGTGTATTGAAGAGGTGGTAGGTGTTTGGGACATGCCTGTACTTGCTTGACTTATTTCTAACTCTTATCCAAGTAACAAACGAGTGTAGTGATAAATTGAGCTTGATCAATTTCGGGGACTATTCTCTTCTTTACGTCAACTGTGCCAGTGCTAAAGATTGGGCCGGCTGCTCACAATTTGAATGCAATCGGAAAAAATCGATAAAAATATAGTTTAAATCTGAAGTTTATGAACCTATTTCTGCCACAACCAATATGTAACTAGTGCTCAAAATCAAGTAAGGTTATCTGCTAGTTTAAGACCTAGGTAGTTCTCATTTCTCAATAAGAAAAGCATGTATCTCTGAAAATGTAAAAGTGTGTCAAGTTTTCTGAAAATTTACCACCTGCCAATTACCTATTGTGTTTTTTTGTCGTGTCACAAGCCTTTTCGGCGGAACTTGTTTGGCCAGGTTTAGTCTTGAAATCAGAGCATGTTTCAATTGTTTCCAAGTCAGGGGTCATCTCGTGACCCAGGTTGTAAAATTGCAGCAGAAACCGTTTTGCACTAATTGGCGAATGAGACAATGGCTCCTAAAATATAATGGGAGCTACCGTTAACTTGGTTTTGGTAAGTGACTACAGTTATTTTGGGACGTGGGAGCTTGAGTCACTGCCATTGAAATGAAATGAACTCAGTAAGGAAAAGATCCAGACTAATATCAAATACAAACTATGGCCCGTATTCAGAAACGTGCTTGAGTCTGAGTCGAGAGAATAGAGAGACAGCTCTCTATTGAAAAATGTCAAAAATCTATGCTTGAGATTGTTTGAGACTCAATTCAGACTCAAGCACTGTTTCTGAATGCCTCATCAAAGTGTTACAGAATTTTTTTGCCAACATATTGTTGTAAATTCAGTTTAGAACAAAAAATCACCGAGTTTACACAATGCAGAAAATCCTGTTGTTTTTGTGCGTGTCGAAAATCACCCTCTGCAGCTAATATACTATAGTTCTGGGACACTCTGTAAATGGTTAGGGTACAGCTATGGATGCTATGGATTACGATATTTTGACGACTAAAATAGTAACGACTGGCCATGACACGGCGGTGGCGCCTATTACTCACTCCGAACCGGCAGAACTGAACATCTGAATCTGTACTTATCTACAAGACTGTAGTCGCGCCCTAAAACACTGGCTCACTCAGAAGTGGTCACTGTCTTATGGCAGTAAAATACATTTTCAAACTTAAAAAAATTGCATAAGCAATCCCTATTAGGCAAGGTTGACTTCTCCTCAGATCTCTTGAAAATAGGAAGGTAAGTACTCAAGATTATTTTGGATGTTTAAAAAGGATAGACAGAGGCATGTCCGGGTTTGGCACACTATAATCAGCAGTTGTCAAAAATCCAAACGTGACAAGTGGCAAGCCCGCCGAAATATCACGCTGTCAAAGTTCGCGGGCGTATGCAAACCCCTATGTTGAAACTAATCGCTTTCGCAGATCGCCTACATTATAATATGAGCGCTATAGAATACCAAGGGATTCTCACGATATCCTTCTACAATGGCACACCCAAAGACCACTGACATTACAATAAATTCAATTTTCTGGAAATAATTGTCATTTCCGACATCTTTGTAAAATAACGGAAGATTATAACGGTTCGAATTTATTGAAAACCAAAGCTTGGTCGTGTCTTACTCACCTCGACTGATATACTCTATATTAGAATGTAGTCTACATCCAAAGGGATGAATCAACGCTAGTCGGATGTCGTCACCGTGGGTTGGGCAAAGCGACTAGATTTTACGAGAACCAGATAGTATCAGTGCGAGAGTCATAAACAAAGGTCAGTGTACCCATTCGCTGAAGGGGTCAAGTTAATAAAAGAAATGACGTGAAAAGCGCTTCTTTTTTGGAATGCGCAAAGCCATTTCAAGGTAAACCTACTTATAGCGGTACTTATAGCGGTATAAAGAAGTCCTGGAAACGTATGGTATATTCTGTACCGCAGAACACTTTAAGAAGCCAGAAGTTCATGAGTTATTTTACCCAATAAAACAAAGCGATTGTGGAACTAAAAGCTTATTGTTAAGCTGTAGTATCAATATAGGAACAGTATAAACATTAGATTCCTATGTTCATCATCATCAGCCTAAAAAAGTCCCCTGTTGGACATAGGCCTCTCCTATACATTTCCAGGAAGAATTATTCTAAGGCCTCTCCATCCACTGACATTTCGCAATCTCTAAAATATTCGTCGTTCATCCTATGTCCATAAAAACAGTAAGTATAGAGGCAGCTCTTACCTCCACAAATAACATCAGCCAAGTTGGTCTGCACGCATTGATGCGTGACAGCACCATCCCGGACCGTGGTGATCTCTCCATAGAGCTGATGCAGCGCCTCCTGGTCTGACATGAGGATGGTGCGGGGGGAGGGACAGTCCTCGTCGAAGCTCCCGTGGTGGCGGGAGGAAGACCGTGATCTGGATCGCCGACGTCTGGGGGAAACAGTACACTTAGGATTCCATCATCACCTTCCTACTGTTATCCCATGCTAAGTGGGCTCGGTGCAATAGGTTTTCTTTTTCCACTCTCTTCTATAGTCCCTCAATGATCCCTCATCTCAGTACTTCTCTCTCGCAAAGTAAAATAAGGTGTATTAGGTACAACAAAAATACCACAAAAAAAACTTAGCGTAACTGTGTGTCTGTCGAAATCTTGTTATTTTTTTATTTTTGTCAAATTTTTGTTGTGTCTAATACACCTTATTTCACTTTGCAGGATTTTCGGGTGTTGCCTAGAGTGCACACACACACACGTCTACATAAAGTTAACTTAAATAGATTAGATTAGCGGATGAATGCTAAACATTTTTTCTAGTTTTATGTTTAGCATCTATAAAAATCCTGAATGATGCGGCAAAATACAGAGATCCCATGACCTTTTATGAAGTAAGTAGTTTTCTGTTTTTGTGTGATGTCGGAAATAAATAAAGCCTAAAAAAACATAAGTTGACAAACTAACTGGTCATCCGAACCCGGATTCTGTCATCTAGTAATTACTGGCGTTAGTTTTTATGGCATCATTACTTAGAAGTTGTTGTTTAAAGTGATGGGCTTCGGTAAAAAACCCGTCATTTCATGGTGATTCTGTGTTGGGTCACCTATTGTTTGCCGGATAGATTGATTAGATTTAATTGTCTACTGAATGATGTTTAATCCATTAAGCATAAAGATTATTGCAATTACCATTATTATCATCATCAGCCTGAAAGTTTACTGCTGGACATAGGCCTCCTTATATTTAGGGTGTTTTCCGTAGTCATCCCATCCGTAGTTAGTCTCTAGCTTGGCAGACTTTTGTCCATCCCTCGGTGGTCGCCTCTAACGTCATCAGTCCACATGACAATAATTGCATTTTCTGTGGTTGAATCCCACTCGAAATCATGGTGATATCCATAAGCGTAGGTAAACACAGTAAAACTAAAAGACTTTAAAAGAGATGCTGTCATCGAAAGCGATTGCATTCGTAGTAGTCTACATTTACAACGTATCCCAACCATAATAGCCACCAACTAACCATTATATCCAACCACACACAGATGGATACAGCATTTCGAAAAGCCGTTGTGACTCATGTAGTAGACTACACTTTATAAGTATTGAACACGTAATATGAAGCGACTGATCTTTAATCGTGCGTTTTCGAAGATTCCTTTTCATGTTTCTTGTGATCATGAAAGCTAGGTAATTAAGTATCTCACCGGAGTGTCCTAAGCTTGTTTTTAGTCTAAAAAACCTCATGAGGAACCAGCATGTCGTAGAATGCAAAAAAAACGAAAATATGTGCCGAGTGCTCTTTGAGCATTTAAAATCCTTTGACTACACTTAGTCCAAAGAAACAGTGACACGATAAGAAGAAGAAGACGTCTAAAAACCTGGTTAAGTCACTTACTCAGGCGTGACTATGAAGAAACCTCTCGAGGTCTGGTAGATCTTGCCCTCCTGCATCAGTTGGGCCAGGGTATCGTAGACCACCTCCTGCGATGGAGTCTGCATTGAGGGGAACTTTGCAGACAGAGATGATCGGATGCTCTCCAGCGTTGCTGACTGACCCTGGAGAAGAAATGCTTCATGAATAATTATGAAAAAGTAAATAACAAAATGTTATCTATGAAAATAATATTTTTCAGGTTGAGAGTGTCACACACACTGCTGTGATAATGCGTCTTAATACAAAATGTTTAGTACCTACATTTCATATATTGTACCGATTTTTACACCTATTTGAAGGTTTGAAGGTTAATTTATAATCAAACCGCGTTGCATTATAAGAGACATATCCATACTTACCGACGCTTACCACCTTTTAAGCAATAACCTGTGTTTACAAACGAATAAATGAATTGTGAATAACATTGTGGTAGAACTCAACATCAATCATTGCAATCTAGGTCTCCGAGTTAGACGATGTGATGTCTTTATTCCTTCTACATGGCATTGAAATCAATTCGGTAGTGATAAGCATCGATACTAATAAGGAAGTTATTCAAATTATTGAGAACGGTCAACAGATTTTAATCTCGGGAACTTCAAAAAATTTACATAACGGCCATTCTCTCAAGTCCCGGATGTCTGCTGTGCCTGAAGTGTACATTAGCAGATGTGAACATAATTTCAAGACATTCGATTAAAGGAGTCAATGATAAAGAATATCCATAAAGATAAATAAATAAAGAATATTTCAAGACATTCGATTAAAGGAGTCAATAATAAAGAATATCCCCTTAAATCATCCCCACAACAACGCTTCCTAAAGCATACCTACCTCTTTCACGGAAACCAGACTGAAAACAGACGCTGTATCATACTGTTTAAACTTTCACGAAGATAACGTCGGGAAAATAAATAAGATAAGGTAATTTACGTGATAAAAACCCGTGTAATAAATTAAAACAACTTATTAGACATTTCACTATTAACAGTAAAAGGTCCCAGCATCACCTAGTAATATTGCACGAACAATGAATAAAACATTAGTTCTAAATAGCGGTGCTGTGACCTAATAAGCCCGTTTAAAATGCCTATCGATGCAAATTTGATCTTGTTATTTTATCGGAGATCATTGTTTGAGACAACCTTCGAAGGCTGAGGTAGGAATGTGACAGATATGAATGAGGCTTGAGCAAGTGTAGCTCGCTTGTTTTATTGTAGCAATAAGGGCGGCCTCTATTTATAAACTTGTAGACATACAAAATTGACATCGACTGAAATTGTATGTGGTGTTTTTCAAAGGTGATTTACAGTTTTTGACTTCATCACATGTCGGGAAGATCTCTCAGTGATTCTCAGATTAGATCGCCCATTGTCAGTACCATTTTTTCGATTTTTAGGTGTATTGTAGTTAATTTGCTTTTAGAATGTGCAATGTCATTTTCATTCAATACATTTTCCACCGCGTTTATCCCTTGTTCTGTCTCTTATTTAAGTCAATCGTTAGCTTTCTAGACGTGCTTTTAGTCTATTCATTAACCCGTGTAAAGCCGGGTAGGGACGCATAGTCACCTATAAGTCTTTCTGTCGAAAATGCCAACCCACAGTCTATGAATGTTGGTCTAGTCTGGACTCGTCTAACAACATTCCTGTCGCAGATTGCGATTGGGTTTGTTGGCTAATCTGGCAGTTGACAAATTAATCGTCCATTCGATTGTGTGAAACTAAAGCAATGATATTCTGATCTTATCCACTGGTAAAGTAGTTATTTCCGCCATAAAACCGTTTATAAGGGATTCGAACTACGAGAAAGAATATGAAATTGGGAGATCTGAAGAAGAGGCAGTCATCGACATAATTATCTTTCAAAATGAGAAGCTGACGTCACATCATAGATAGATCATGATTTAGCTTGTCAAACGGATAGCTAGAGAATGAATTGTTTTGCATCAAATGGAACAGCTGGAAGAAAAGGAAAAGTAGTACCCACATTTGAAATTTTAGCTGATACTGGTTCAAGATCAGACATTCTAGAAATCTATGGAGTAGGTTTAGCAGTAAATAACGATGCAGATGATAACGTAAAAAACACGATGAAGAAGATACGATAAAATAACCATTTAATTTCATTGAAAAACACGCTTCGAGAAGCGATGCCGGCAGTTCAATCAAACAGTGAATCAGTGATTTAACTAAAGATGTGTAGTCCTAGCATGCACCAGGAAAATAGTACCACCAAAACACCAATGCCATCTAGGACATTACCCTAATCAAATTAATACCAAGATCATCGCATCAAGGTTAACAAAGCCAGGTTTAACCAAAACAAACAAAACTTCTAACCTAGAGTTTGAAATGGTCACTACATGATCTCATGCGTTCGCTATTTTTAGGAGTGTTCGTAAAAAGACCATGACGGGTAAGAATTTCTTGGTGAATCGGAAGATCTGATGTGTGGTGCAAAATTAAAGCGGCAGAAGCTACCGATGGCGTATAGACCATAATTTATCATTATCATCATCTTGTCTTTTAGTTGGTTGGTGGATGGAGATTCTAAACTTGGTCGCATGGAACTGGCATCTAGCTTTAAGAAGTATCGAAATGACCCTAGTGATACAACTGTATAAACAAATTTTTGATTTGATTTGAGAGAGCTTAGTATTGTTCTTCCTGGAAGTGGGAAAGGTGTGTCACCTATGACTGGTGGACTTCTTAAGGCAGATGATTCGGATCTTCTTGCTCTCATGACTTGCTTAGTGGGGTTTAAACAAGGTTACTTCTCTGGCTCATCTTTCATTTGTCATCTCTGTTCTCTCTCCTTCGTAAGAAAATCCTGAGCTTGGAAGTGCTATGCTGATAAGTTCCTGAAGGGAAAAGTAGAGCTTTTTCGACTCGTCACAAGAAGTCCTTAACTTGGACCACCCACAATACACAAGGTGGTATATAAACCACAGTAAAAGATTCACCATAACAGGTTTCGCATACCATAGCGTACCGTTCGTTAGAGTTCCGTAACTTAGAAGAAAATACCCTTATTTTTGAGTTGGTACCTGTACTTACCTTCCTATTGGATATTTTGAGTACGTAAATAAACTTTTTTATAGGTAGGTAACTACTTGAGTGGGCGGGTGGACAGGCTGATTGGTGCTCGAAATGTCTGGCGGTGTTTTATTCCTTTTTCTATCAGTACATAAAGCTTAAAATATTTTTTTGCAAAAAAAAATCCTGCAATGCATTGCTGAATATCTCAAACACAGATGAGTTACAAAAATAATTATTGTATACGGAAATCTCATTAATGTAGACCCTACTCACACTTGTCTGTACCTATCTACTTATGGTCAAAGCCTTCTCACCACTAATAAGACCGTTTTGACGGAAATTGGTTGTATAGAAATGCAAATGTGATAAAAATTACAATACCCTGTAGTTTATTAGTCAATCAACTTTGAGTGGTGTAAATAACTAACTGTTTTAGGTATCATTGATAACCGAGTGCGTATATGTTTTTTTGTTTCTTCTTTTATCGGTCGTATGATGATGACTGTCTGAGGTTCTGCGAGCGAGATGTATGAGATTGACATATTTAATTTGATAAGTTATTTTAATTATTAATTGGAAATTGTATTGTTATTGCTATTGACTTTCTTATACTCTTCTATATTTTTAATTAATGTAATTGGTGTGTAACCCTATAATTAATAAAATAAATAAATAAATGATTTCCTAGCCGCTTTTGGCTACGGCGACTGTAAATGGATGGAAATTTATTGTTTATTGTTATAGGGCTTCGTTGTTCTGCCCTCTGATGTGCCCTAGTGTGGCTGGTGTACCCAATTTTGTTAATAAAGGTCAAATCAAAGCACATGCAGGGAACGTCAGTACTCCGTAACGTAATTGTAGGAGATGGCCGCTGGTGTTCGGGCCTTCAATTCGTCTCGTTTCCCTTCTGTTGAGATCGAATCGACGCTATTCTTCGAGCTCATTCTTATGCACGATTAGGTTTATAAACTTTACAGCTAGTCTTTTCTCCAACTACCCAGGATACCTACTATAAAAATAAAAGTCACTTTTTAACCGACTTCGAATAAAGGAGGAGGTTTGTCAATTCTACCGTAGTATATGCTTTTTATGTTTGTTCGCGGATAACTTCGTCGTTTATGAACCGATTTTGATGATACTTTTTTTGTTTGAACAAAGATATTTCAGGGTTTGATGATGGCAGACCAGATAAATCGAGGGGACCTTCCGAAAATCGTAGGGACGACTAGTGCGGTTGTAAGTTTTTCAATAAGTATTTTATAAGTTTGTATCAAAATCAGTTCAGCAGTTTGGCCATGAAGTCGGTTTCTCAAGTTTTTTTAATTTATTACCACCGTTCTCTACAAATTGTAAATTCGTTACACCAGATTGAAAGAATTTTATTAAATGTACCGATTTGGGAGAAAGTGGAAAGAATACAAATATTTGATTTCAAGTAATTCGATCTAATTTACTGAGCGTTTGGTAATTTCTCTCTAAATACGATTCGTTAGATTGAATTATGTTATCGGTGGTAGATGCTGTAGAGATTAGAGAGAGAAGCGAGCTCTGCCGTAGGTATAGCTGGCTGCTCTAAAGAAAGGTAGCATTTCATACATTTCATTACATTAAAAATCATTTTAGTGAACTCTAGTAGTCCAATCTCAGAAAATCATGAAATTCTTAAAAATTAATTTATACGCAAATTTTATTTTTTATTTTTTAGTTATTACGTAAATGTAACTCATGAAATGTACCTTAGAAAAAAATCACTGAAATAAAATATTTGTATTTGTATGTAAGTAAGGTAAGTTACGCGATCCAGAAAGATTTTATTTTTTAAATTATATTTTCCTACTTATCTAAAAATAGCAAAATGCACATGATTTACCCGTTTTTCGCCGTTCTAGTTAGCCTGTCTCAGGTACTAGCGTCTCGTAAGTTGGGCATGAGTAAACACCAGTTGCCCCCGACGCTATAATTATAAACCATCTACCAACAGATGCAAAGGCCTGTTTAATTTTCTTTTTAGTCTCGACAGTACCTTTTAGTAATAGTAGAGCTCTTTGTGTGTGGTTCATCCGGGGAACTACTACCACCATGCCTGTTTCTGCCGTGAAGCAGCATTGCTGTGTTTCGGTTTGAAGGGTGTGGGGGCCGGTGAAATTACTGACACGTGAGGCTGAACATTTGTATGCCTCAAGATGATGGACGCAGGGAAGCACATCGTAGGACACATTCCTGACGTGCGTGACCTACGACGCAATGCTTTGTAATAGGCGATGGTTACCACTTAACATCAGGTGGGCCTTGTTCATCCTTCATCGTATCCTTGCTTGTTCCATCCCAAAAAAATCCCTAAATCCCTAAAACCCTGTGTACTAGCATCTCGTTAGTTGGGACATGTGTAAACACCAGTTGCCCCTGACGCTATATACCTAAACCATCTACAACAGACAGAGAGAGAAAGGCCTGTTTATTTTCTTTTTCAGTAAGCGTAGTTCTCGACAGTACCTGTGACGTAAGATCCATGATGCAGTCGCAGAGTGCCTCCGGCAGCGGTGTGAACTGGCCTTGGTGGGCCGGTGTCACTATGCAGTCTTCTATGTCACCTGAAACAATGGACAAATGTGTTATGTGACGTCATATATACAGCTGACGATTCTATGCGGTGTTGAGGACAAGTTATACTGATACAAAATTATATTCCTATCTTAAATCGTAGCAGTCACACTGATAGGATTTTATTAATTGTTTGTACTTTTAGGTTCAGTTTCAGTTGCTTCCGCGTTTTGCGTGTGTGAAAAGAAAATTACGAATAGGCGACTAGGCTTGGTCGCGTGGAACTGGCATCTAGACTCACCAAGTTTTTAGACGTTTCAAAGTGATCCTTGCGATCCTATTGAAAAAATACACTTTTGATTTAGTTTTTTTTTGAGTATAATAAGTTTAACCTCATCCACAAAGTTTTACATAATACTTGGTTGAAAAAAAATTTAGTCAATTTGAATTAAAAACGTTTCTATATTAAGTTGTATAATTTTAATAAATAGCTATTTTTAAAACAACAGTTTTTTATTCATAGAGTGAGTTGTAAAAATTTCAGTTTTTTTCAAAATTTCCCCATAGAGAATTGAATGCTCAAAAAACATTAAAATTGGATCACAAATCAAGTGGCCGGCAGCAAGGCGTTGTTTACATAAATTGCAGTATCCCGGATAGTGGCGTCCCTCAGGAGCACAGGGAATGCGCTGCATAGTTGGACGCTGTCCAAATCGCTATGCGGCCCAAGATATTCACATTGATATTGTATACACTTGCTTCCGTCTGCGTCTTAGCTCGCGTGGTACTTGTGGGATGATTGCGTACCTTTTGTTGCAATTAAAACCTTACAGTACAACTAGCAGATGGAACAAGCATATGGCCCACCTGATGTTAAGTGTTAACCATCGCCTACAACGCATTGCCTCGTAGGTCACACACGTCAGAAATGTGTCTTACAATGCACTGCCACGTCCATCAACTTGAGGCATACAGATATTCAGCCTAACGTGCAAGTAATTTCACCGGCACTCATATACCCTTCAAACCGAAACACAGTAATGCTGCTTCACGGCAGAAATAGGCATGGTGGTAGTACTTCCCCGGACGAGTCTTTCACAAAGATATCTACTACTACTATACGAGTAATCTATCACTATTTTTATCATGATTTTTGTGAGTTTTGACTCCCGATATTTCAACAACAACACACTGCACGCTTAAGTTGCACTGCTATGTTAGTTGGTTGGTCGTTGTTGATGCAACTGAACCGAACTATCGGCAGTCAAAACTCACAAAATTAAAAATTATTAATAATTATTAATCATTGTAAATATTTTGTTGTTCATTAAAATAGTGTTAAAAACCATTATGGTTTCATAAGTTCTATTAAAAAATCTATTACTACAACTTTCTACTACCGTTAGCTTATAACTTGCGCCCTATTTTTACTTGCGGATGTTTGCTGTAAAAACGTCTGCAGTATTGCCAGCTCGTGACGATGTGTCGGCGATTATGTCTCTAATTTGCTAATTCTGTAGCTTTTTTTATTATCTTTTTTGTGTCATTTCCGTCACTAAAATTTCGTCATAGAAGTTGACTAAATTATGTTCATTCCGCTGTCATGTGGATATACTGAAGATTTTCACCAGGTATATAGGTACAGTAAGCATCATTTTGATCTTTTTCACAAATTTCGAAATTTGTGAAAAAGTTTTACATAAAAGGTAAGTAGGTAGGTAGGTATATATGATAGGTATTTTGCAATAAATAAAATATAGCAATAATAAGAAAAAATATACTTGTCATTGTCTCCGTGATTATTTTCATCATTAACTAAAAATTTCGAGTTCACTTAAAATCCTTTCACCACACTCGTTCAAAAGAACCAGTGACACAATAAGAAGAAGAATAACTAAAATTTTTATTTATCTGTTAGGATTAATAAAAGTTAAGTTAAGTTTTAGTTAAGATTAAAGAAAGTTCAAGATCTACCGACTGTAGGTACCGCATAACGTTTTCTTTCTCCTCTACTTATTTTATCTGAAGTATGGCACAAATTATTGTCTCTTACAAGCTCTCGATACGGCAGATGGGGGATCCATCATGGCGGCCTGACGAAAGACGTAAATTTAAAAAATTCCAACCCAAGGGAAAAAACAAAACGTAAGACTAGGCGGTATGGTCTTGGTACTAATATGCTTCGAAAGGAGCGAAAAGGAATCAACTCAACTCAAAGCTCTCGATACTTTGAAGTGTGGTGTGTACCCTTAACCCTTCACTCAAAATTCCGAACCCTTTTTAGCGGCTCGTTTAAAGTCTCTTGTCACTGTCGCTCTCATGACAACAGATAGAGATGGCAACAGGCTTATTAGTCTGCTATGCTAGATTACTACTATAGGAACATTAAGAACATGAGCCATATGTGTAGGGTTTATTCATATTGTTTCGATTTACTGGGCTGTATATATCTATCTACAGCCCAGTAAATCGAAACAATATGAATAGTTAAATGCGCTTATCGTCGCAGTGCAGCCGGCAACGTTAGCACTGGTTAAACTTACGAGTCCGTTAGTACTATTATATTACTACAGTCGATTGTATGTGCAAACGTTTTCAGAACGTTCAAACTGGTGCTTAGAGTTGAGCTGCTGAAACAATACTGGCCTCATTGAGAGAGCTCTATTCAATGTTAGAACACTGGGGGGGTCCTGGCTTTGGCCCAGTCAGAGCCGCTCTTTACGTTATCTAAATATAAAGAGAATTTCTATTCTACTAAAATTTTACCCACGTCTGCTAATATCTACCAAAGTAGTACCGAGCCGTAGTTTGTTGCCTGTTCTTCTAGGCTTGGTCGCGTGGAACTGGCACCTAGACTCATCTAGCTCTAAGACGTTTCAAAGTGATTCTTGCAGTTGTATTGAATAAATTTTATTGAGTTTGAGAGT
The DNA here is from genome assembly GCA_939531255.2 of Thera britannica. Taxonomy (NCBI): domain Eukaryota; kingdom Metazoa; phylum Arthropoda; class Insecta; order Lepidoptera; family Geometridae; genus Thera; species Thera britannica. The sequence continues at coordinate 12,536,748 of OW618034.2, read as the reverse complement.
TTGAGTAAAAAAGGCTTCTACAAAAAGCACTAAAGTTCGCGTTTCGATTAGTTCCATTTTTAAGAATAGAAGTTTTTTTTTTTTTAAATACAAGTATTGTTTTTTGTTTAAATACTTTTTTTTTCTTAAAATTAAATGTCGATGAAACTTTTCGTTTCATGTTTTGATCTAAGCCCATATTTTACTGGTTGAAATAAGTCATTAGAAAAATAAGAAAATAGTACGAGTATGTGCCAATTCGAACTAAAAACTCTATTACATAGTGTACACACAAAGTACTTCTTTTTTAATAACGACTAAATAGTATTTTACTTTAAAAAGAATCATTGAAAGTACCAGGCACCCAGGAAAGCAGAGGAGTTATTTGCAAATTGCGGTACTGTCAAGCACACCGTATTAGGTTTATCCGTAATCGCTTCCTATTGTCGCGTCAAGTAGCAGGAGTGCAGGAATGTTAATGGCTCGAATATAAAATCTAGCACTTAGTGTACACGACTAATGAGGAAGTGAGCATAGTGAGGATTTCATAAATCAGCGACCGTTCGAAATAACGGCCGTCCATACTAATACTACTTAATACTTTTTCATTGCTCATACTCGGAAAGTATTTTATTCAACAGTTTCAACTTTCTAAAGTCTTTCTAACTGCAAGGAGGTTATTGAATCAAATTCCAACTTTTTATTCAGCAAGGAGGTGTGAAACCCATTACAACGGTAAGAAGTTTAAAAAGTCTAATTAGAGCACGATGTAAATTTTAAATAACATAAAGATAGTGTTAAATAAAGAATATATTTTTTATATGACTTTATTATTATTTAGCTTCAACTATTTCTTTAAAATAGCATAGATTTGAGCAAAAAATTTACCGTTTTTTAAATTGTGAAAATGAAAATAACGGCTGAATAATGCTGGCCGGCCGAAGGCCCTCGCTACGCTCTGGCGCCAAACCCGTCTCGGGACTCAAAAACGTGACTTTCAATCCTCAGGTAACAATGTACTATTAGCATCACACAATACATTATGGTAACACAAAATAAATCATACATTTCCTTAAAATCTAAGTTTCAAGCTCGGGTATAGGCCGTCATAAAACGGCGATCACTTTTTAAGATACAAAGCTTTAGTATTTCTTCTAGTAGGCTGTTGTAAGGAGCTAACGGAGCGCGTGCCCATTGTTTGTCAGTTCACGGGATGACGGGCTGATTTTATCGGATGTTAATTTGGTTACACGGTTTGAATTGAGAACGCATAGGTGTAGGACAAGCGGCCAGTTCAAAGCTACAAAGCTAAATTTGATATGGTCATTAAAACAAAAACTGCACTTCTTTTTCTGTTGTGAGCCAAATAAAAAGTTGTCTATCTATCTAATTAGATAGATATATAACTTTTTATTTGGCTCACAACAGAAAAAGAAGAACAACTAATGCATACGGCTACACAAAAATAAAAAAAGTCAAAACATACACTTAAAGAATAACAGAGACCGACAGTAACCAAATATGCATAATTATGTAGTATTATTGAGCCAAAATTGTCAATGGTGGTTGAGCCGAATTAGGATTGTGATTGTCGCATAAAAACTGGTAAACATTGGAAACGAACAAGCTCATTAAATTCTATTGAACAAACCATGAGTCCCATAAATAAATAAAAACTATTTGCCTAGTTATTGAATCTATAGGAAACGCAGATCGAGAATGTTTCTTACATTATATTTCCTGCTTTGTGTACCCTCTATCCACGGTTTTTTTTCTTTAAAACGTTTATTAGAACCTCTTTGATGCATCAAGGTACGACGTCTGATCTCGTAGATCGCGGGATTGACCAATCTTTCGCCGCAATTTTTTTTTACGGGCTGTTTTTTTTTTTAATGATTGTAATGGGTTATTTTTTTAGTAGGTATTTAGTAGACCACGCAGGTGATGGCGGGACAAGCTGGACGCCTTGGAGAGGGACTGGCGACTGGTGGCTCTAGATCGTGGAGAGTAGGGGATTTGGGGGGAGGAATTTGCCCAACGATGGGATGGAATAGTAATAGTAATAAGCTTGTGAAAAGATCTAGTAATACTCCAATAAACCTTTTTCCGCAATCAAACCTAACAATAAGTGGTTCACTGCTTAGTCAGCGGTTTGTACCTAAAAAGCATAATAAAGCAAAGCTCTCAGCCCACTAGGGTAACCTAATTGTGTGAGGACCTTGTATTGTCGACGGGGGCAGGTCAAGTGAGGCTCTACTTTTATGTCAGCTGTCATTTTTCAATTTTGTTATGTTGGTATTTAGCAATGCACTTTTTATTTTGTGCATTTATATAAAAAATTTATTTTATACATTTATATAAAATGACCAACAGCCTTATGAATAATACTTATTGTAGGTACGAAAGTAGACTTTAACTAGGTAAAAAATTACAGATATAAATATTTTATTGGTACCTAGTGAATAAAGTACCTGGCAAAAATATAAAAATAACTTTTTTAAATATTTTGAAGTTTTTCTACCAAATAGTTTGTTTATGTAACGAAAACTACGAACTTTTTGGTAGGAAAACTTGTAAGGATCCTTTTTTTTACGCTTATGCACTAACGCAATTTAATTCACAGAACGGCACGAAAGTAAATTATAATATAACTATTATATAAGTATGTACTCATATATTGAAATGTACAAACGCGAGTCCCTTTAACTATGACGCACACAAAGATATAACAACCAAACAATAATAAAAAATAATCCACGCAAGTTTGCAGTAAAAAACTTGCAAAAAAGGCTAACATAATTTTCCAGAAACCGCAGTACAAAAGTCAAGTGTACACTTACGAGCAACTAAATGTTATCCAATTTGCGAGTTGTGTAATAAAAGGTACGGGTGTAGGCGGTGTGATTGCCGCTCATCTCGTACTGAATAACAAATATACAGGCTGTTATAGAAAGGTAGCAAAAACTGCATTTATGCACAAATACATTGAATAAATCCTTATTTGCAATAATGGCTTATTTGGTAAAAGGACTCATTATCACACGGTTTTTTTTAACTTAGTTTATTTTGCAGTTTTTTTGCTATTATTTTGTTTTTTGTAGTTATTTTGGGACAAGTTTATAAGTTAAGTACCTAAATGCTTAACCCAGATTATAATTCAACTTTGGGGATAGACAGGGTGGCGCTGGATTGGCCACACTATTTTTTTATGTTTTCGAGAGTATTATTTTTGTAACACCCTGTATAAGTCGATCGGTGTGTGGAATGTCACGTGGGACTTGTCAAGGTTGCGGCTTGCCTTGCATCGAGAGTGCGATTGATATACATCTTGAATATTTAGCTGTAGGTGCATATTAGCACATCATAATCATGCATATTAAAGTAGGCCTTAATATACCACGCCCTGACACGTGGAGGCTTAGATAAGGCTTAAATATCGAATCATTTTGGAGATTAAACCATGGTACAAACAATGTTTGTTTGTGGTTTGTATATTTGTGTGCACCGAAGTGGATAAGTCTAGTAGTAGTAGAGCTCCTGTGGCCTAGTGGTTGCAGTCCTACCTTCGGAAACTAACGTTGTGGGTTCCAGTTGTGTACCAATTATTTTTTCTCACAACTTTTTTTTATGTGCACTGGGCGTGTACTCTTAAACCGTACATCGGGAGGAAACCAACATGTTGTAGACCCTAAAAATTCTAAAATATGTGTCAAGTGCATGAAAGGATCCTGTCTGAGGCGCACTTAAAATCCTTTCACCACACGGGCTTAAAATAACCAGTGACACTAAGAAGAAATAGAGTTTTTGTTAAGGGCTCGTCCGGGGAAGTACTACCACCATGCCTACTACTGTCGTGAAGCAGCAGGCTTTTGGTTTGAAGGGTGTGGGTGCCGGGTGAAATTACTGGCACGTGCGGCTGAACATCTGTATGCCTCAAGTTGATGGACGCAGGGCAGTGCATCGTAGGGCACGTTGTTGACGTGCGTGCAAATGCTTTGTTTATAGGCGATTAACTCCACTTAACGTAGCCACTTAACGTAGTAGTAGCCAGTTTTTATGCAAACTGGATTACATAAATAAAAAACAAATTGCGCTACCCACACAATACGATCTCGTTTCAGAATCATATTTTTATAACCTGCAAATTATAACAATGTCGTAAAAATTACAGTTGTGGACAAAATAATGTACGTATAAAATCCATGTTTTCATTCGGCTGGCCAGTCATAAAAACAGTTATTTATTGACTGGAAAAGACTACCCACGTGGACAGGACAGGTTAAACGAATTGCGAAGCCTATTTTGGGCAGAAACTGATATAGCATTTACCTCTTTAGTGTTTAATGTCCACAATATGCTGTGTTTTCTTTGTTCACTTACCTGCTTTTTTCATCTGTACGTAATTATTGTAATGTACCAGCACAGTGCACGAAAGGAGCCTCTTTGAGGCAGTTTTAAAATCCTTTCACCACACTTGGTTCGAAAGAACAATGACACGATCAAAAGAAGAACGGGCAATATTCTTTTGACTCGACAATAACTTACGTTGACTATTGAGTGGTGTTCAAATTACTTGGTTTTGATTACGACCACCTCTTCTCTCCCATACAATAATAAATATAGTGAACAATTCAATAAACACTACATATCTAGCCCCAATACTTCGTTTCTTCGTTCAATACTTCGTTTTGTAAATAGATACTTATACCTTATAAATATTTGCTCTCAGAGGGGATCTAACCCACGACCGACGGCACAGAAGGCAGAGCTACTACCAACTGAGCTGAGAAGTCACAATATATTATGAACCAAGTTTTAATTTATGCTTGCATACAACATTGCAAGCAAATATATTAGCAACTGTTATTAATCTTTCTCAAATCGAAACATGCAATGAATCTCCGCAGAACAGATTGTTTATTCATTCGGTAATAATGATTGCGTTTATAATGATAATGACTTTGACAGCGTATCATTAATTTGGCTGAATCATTAACATGGTCAACCTTGGCCTGTTGGACTGCTTGACCAATTTCACACTTCAGATTAACGAGTTATCAAGACTTATTTGATACTATCTTACGATTCAGTCAGAGTTGTATTCATTAAGAGAGAATCACACAGGCGACTCTCCATACAAACGTAGTCCCCTATTTCCTCCCTGGATAATGCCTCTAGAGTAACCATTTTTTCTCATAAAATCCAGATCGGAATCCAGATAGAAAATATCACCTCCAATTCATATTTCATATAAATCTTAAGAGGGTCATATTTTCTCCATCAATAAGTTTCTGAAAAAAAAGGAAAACATACGAGCAGAGCACGTATATAGCAGATCTGGATTTTATGAGAAAAAATGGTTACTCTAGAGGCATTATCCAGGGAGGAAACCCTGTGTGATGCCCTCTTAAGATTTCAAGTTGCACTGCGGACTGTTGCCCGTAAAATGGGTGCAGCTGATACTAAAGCCTTACGCATCTAAGCGTTCTGCGGTGGTGATCAGTTAAAATTAAGTCAGGGTACTTAAGGATCTATTGTATTAAAAGAAAGTAATATCTAGGGTAGTAAATATCGATCTATTTATATTCATTTTATGTTGATTTTTTTAAGTTTTCATATTCATAGTAAATTTACCAGATAGAAAAAACATAAAATCCTGTTTTTAGGTACAACACTGGGTCAAAAAGTTTCACGTTGTCCGGAGGGATGAAAGTTATATTAGGTACGAGAAAAGTGTCAGGTATGGATGGTCGTTATAAAATAAAACGTAAACCAAAGAAAATAAAGATGGACTGTGTCAAAGATTACATGATCAAGAAAGGAATGAGCACTGAGATGACGAATGAAAGAGGTGAGTGGAAGAATATAACCTGTTGTGCCGACTCTATGCAGCTTGGGATCAGGGCAAGAAAATGATGACTGGGTCAAAATAGTTTTGCTGAATCTTCGTAGTATTATTTTTCTCTCTCTCTGTAACTTTGATGTGTGTAATTTTTCAAACTTATCGCCGTGATAAGCTTTAGAAGTTAAGAAATAAATCAAAAAGTAGGAACCTATACTTTGTGCATAGATTTTACAATGTTTGTAACAAGTTGCAACTTTGAACGAAAACCTGAAGTTCTGTAATCAATTTAGAATGCGGACAATATCGCAGCTAATAATTATAGTTAGTGCATCGATAAAAGCTATTAACGTTACCTATCACAGAAACTCGCCAACAAGCCGTCCTTAACGACTACACGCAAACTCGTAAAGTAGGAGCTTTAAAACGATTAATTTTCGAATCAAAGTGGAAATTCCCGACGTGTTCCCGGCTTAGACTTGAACTTATTCCTCGAACGAGACCTGCCAGCGTGACTCACTCTTTCCAACTTCAACTTCTTGGTGTCTGTCCATCCGGACTATTTAGCCAGTGTCAAGTGAAGATATATTACATAAATGAAATAGTTTTTAGCCAAGTTAGTCATTAGACAAGTGCAGGATTGCTTAAAACTATGCTTGTCACTTTTAGTTATCATTTATTAGTAAGCTAAAGGAATAGATTAAGCAATTTTATATTTCGTCGGCCTTTTATAAATTTTAACGGGTGCCATAGTTACTGTGTTTCAGGCAAGTATCATATCGAATTTATACTGACATTTACATTAAATCAAACCTGCCTTATTACCAAATGTTATAAACTATTTTTTATCTTATAAATCTTTTTTATCAATAACTTTATAAAAATACAAAAAAGCTAATTATTTCTGTCATCAAGTTACTTATTCTACACACATCTGATTTCTATCTCACTGATTCACGACAAGTCGCGCTCTAAAGTCGCGGTGCAACAAAAAGTCGCGTCCTTTGACAGCTAACCGTGGCATAACTTTAGTAACCGCTTAGTAAGTAGTTAGCTCATTTGCATTTAACGTCAAATGAAACGGATTGCAGTTCGCGTGAGACCATGTCCCATTCCACTGGAGAACATTTTTACGACAGCTGCCTCGATTACATTACATTTTAATTTACACGTCAAATGGGTATAATAACAGTAATTGGTAGGTTAATTAAGTTTTAATGACTCTGTCGATCAATAATTAACTTAGCGGCTAGCTTAAACGATTCAATAATTAGGTAGGTATTGTGTAAGAGGTCTTATTTGTCGAGAAAAGTTGCGTAACATTTTTTTTGTGACGAAAGAAGAAAAGGGCTTACTTGATGTAGAGCGGTTTCCTCTGCCTATCATAATACTTTGCAGAACACGTCACCCGACGACCGTCTCTGTGGCATTTCACAGTGTCTACACTGAGTTTAAGGCTCAAGTGCATGTAATTACAACAGCACCCTTAAAATTGGATCACAGCAGTGATCACAAGATCATCACTGATTGGTAGCAGGTACTTTGAACTTGACTGACGAAATGCTTTATCGGCAGAAGTCCGTGGATAGAAAGAGCCCAGAATCGTTCCACCTGTAAATGAGTAAGGAATGCCTATGTCCAGCAGTGGACTTCTTCAAGTTGTTGATAATGATAATGGCTTTTCTTGATGAAATATTTCACAAATAACTGTATAATTTACTTAAAGTAAACTATACGATGGAAGGTTGTATAGTTTTAAGCCTAGTCTTAACTTTTATGATCGTTTAAACCAACGCTTCTTGCGAAGTTGGAAAACAAGCTAAGTGCGTTTATTATTAAGCAAGCTAAGCTATTGCGTAAACGAAATTAACGGTAATGACTTCAGCCCCGATTTATAAGACATCATCTCTTATCAAATAACATTGGGGTCAAATGCATGCACCTGGGGCCTTATGCTCGATTTGATCGGGAAAATCACGCAAAGGAGGACTTCAATTTCGGCCGAAAACTAAATTGTTGTCATGTGTCCTTTGCGTCATAGACCTCAGATCGACATCTAGACTAAAGGCCTGCGCACATAGTCGATGGAGATGGCGATCAGTGAAACTCTGTCAAATATCGCTGTCATATTTGACAGCGTTTCAGCTGATCGCCATCGCAATATTGGTCCAATGATTCGAGCTCTATAACATTATATCAATAAAAAGTCTTATATCAAAATAGTCTTCCATTTCCCAACACGGAAAGTTTCAAAGATAATTATAAGTTTAAAAAACTAGAGAAACCGACTTCATTGCCAAACGGCTAAACCGATTTTAATGAAATTTGCTTGGGACAATGTGGACGTAAGAATAACCTTCTAAATAAAAAAATAATTTTCTAAATCGGTTCATAAATGACGGAGGCATGCCAGTTACAAACATTAAAAAAAATATTTAAAAAAAAATGGCAACACTGATTTTAATAAAATTAAAATGGGACCAATTTGGAAGCAGTACCTTTCAGATAAAAAAATAATTTTTCAAATCGGCTCACAAATGACGAAGTTATGCGGTAACAAACATTAAAAAAATAAATAAAAAAAAACATTAAAAAAAAAATACAACCGAATTGAGAACCTCCTCCTTTTTTATAGGAAGTCGGTTAAAAATAGTCGTTAATTGCAGATCCGAGCGAGTGGAAAACCGATTCCACAACTTGTACGTGTGTTGCTCATCTCAAAGTGTCTCTGGTTCTTTCAAACCAATGCGGTGAAAGTATTTAAAGTTGTCCTCTGAACGTAGCTAGCATTGATTTTGGACAGTCACAAGTCACCGATGGCGGTCAGCTGTCAAATTTCGCACTGTCAAAGTTCGCGGCAGTGTGTGCGGATGTATGCAAAACCCTATGTTGAAACGGATCGCCATCGCAGATCGCTTCGATGTGCGCAAAGCTTAAGTACAGTATCAGGTCCAGCCCGCTAATGATGACGTCATAAATTTATTGGTAGAAAACAATTTCATAATAATGTTCATAATATTGTTATCATCACTCTTCTTCGACTTCCTATAGGAAGAAAGTAACAGTGACATCTTATAAATCAAACTTGTATTGTACAATTGTATAATAATCTGCGTTGAGGCTTACGGTTTCTGAAAGCTTGATCAAACCTTTCGCCAACTGACAGGCTGTTTAAATTAGCAGGACTATCAAATATAATTGGGCGCTATGGGGGTAGACAGAGATCATGGATTTCCACTTGCTACTATTCTGATGTCAGAATTTTAAGCATGTACTTAGGCCCGTACTCCGAAACAGTGCTTAAGTCTGAGTCGAGCCTCAAGCACAGATTTTTGACACTTTTCAATGGAGAACTGTCATAAAATCTATGCTTTTTCGGAATACGGGCCTTAGTTCGCTTCGTTCACTCTCACTGACCTATTCACAGGTCATTCTCTAAAACGTCTGCTATCTGATCAACAGTTCTATACATTCATCATTCTCTCTATTTTAGGTTTTCTTTGACAAATAACAAAAATTACTTCGAGTCTTCCTTTAGGCTAGGTGAATCTAGTCTAGTCTCTATTCGAAGGCAGTTCCACGGGACCAAATCTTGAAAACGGTGTACCTTTTAGCCAGTATATTTACCTACGGCACTGGTGGGCTAGTGGTAGCGGCCCCGCCTTTCGATCCTAAGGTCGTGGGTTCGAATCCAGTCGTGTACCAATGAGTTTTTCTGTCGAAAAATTTATGCACACAATGCTAGTGCTCTCAAACGGTGAAGGAAAATATCGTGAGGAAACCCGCGGCTTAGTCAGCTCCGCACGTATTGACCATGTCTTTCCTGTGGATTAGGCCGACTAAGCTGCCAGGATGGTATAGATGCTGGGCAAGCCTATTCCATCTAAAATCCTATCCCAGGCACTATAGCGTCCCGCAATTTAGGGCTTGTGTAATCACCAGTTACCTCTGACGCCATATAAATCATCTACAATAGATGCAAAAGCCTGTTTACTTTACCTACGGCAATGATTATAAAGAATAATTGCCGGTAGATTGTTACATAGTAGTAAGCACAATTAATTGTAAGCTCATCAAGTCATGTTCAAGTGGACGAATAAGTACTGAAATTTACTTTATCCTGTGTTTTGTTTGCATTGTTAAAAGACCATGAAGTGTAATAAATAAGTGTACCTACTTATTACATTATATTGTTGGTTTGATAATAGCTGTACCCTGCCAGGCTTCGCTGTGGCACATTGTGATTGAAAAAAACAATCCTTGATGCGAATTATTTATATCATGATAAAACGTATTAACTACTTCATTGGTACATAATTTATTACCAAACGTATCTTAAGCATTAAAAACCAGCAAGTGTAGTATTGAGGCAGTCTAGAGGTCGTTGTAACAATTATTTATAAGTATAAAGGTACCTAAATAGGATTTATTGATGTTACATAATTTATGTAACATCCTATTCGTGATTTGACACCCCCAATCGATGCATCTCGATAACCTTTACACTCTTAAAACGATATCATTCAATTTAAAGTGGGGAAGAGCCTCTAGCACCATTTTGCTCACGATCTTAGAAACGAGACTGAAAAAGTTCGCGATAACTCCGTACAGCTTTTTGGTAGCGTAAAGTTATTTCCATACAAACTTTAACACTACTTTTCAAACACTTTTTTATTGTTGATATCTAAACGTTTGACTGCCTGTGAAGTGAAAATGCAGCCTAAGGTGGAGCAAACTTAGCTCGTCACTTGTTCTACTTGTTGTTGTTGTTGTTAACTTTTGATTTGAAAATTCCAAGGTTCAAATGCTGCGGAAATATTGGCGACGATAAAGAGTTCTACTCCTTGGCAATTTGCACTAAAAAAGTGGAAGTGAAGCGCTTTGTGCGATGTTGAGGGCACACATAGGCTGAGAAAAATCTAGTGCCTTAAAAGAGTTCTAATTGGTTCATCAATACAAAAAAACAGACCTCCGGCCCAGAATTTTTTGTAATACCTAATGAGTGAGTGGACTAATATTTTGGCTGCCGAAACTAAAATATCATTTTAAAAGGAAATTGTTCCTTTATGGACTATATTATATGTACTATATTGAGTGGACTAGATAGATAAACTTTGGCTTCCGATACCGATAGTTTCGTTTATATGAGTGGTGTGTCTTGGGAGAGACCTATTCGTCCAGCCGTTGAGAGGCGGATAGGCTGATGGCGATGATGTCTGCAGTAAGTGCTCTAACCAATGCTTATACCCAGGTCTTGAATGACTGCCCCGCTATCTCAAATATCGACCGTCGCGGAACATCGTGATACCTCTTCGTGACAGTGTAACGGGTGATATTTGAATATGAGATGGCCAATGGTCGACAATGGGTTTACTTTGGTTTTGATATTAAGGTCAAAGAGTTACCTGTAAAGTCATGCGATCATTTGGGCTATCACTAAGTTGGAGTGGCACCACACTGGAACTACACTGCTATTAATTATTATCATCAATTTTGTTTTGGTAAAGGATCATACAAAAAAACAGTAGGAACCGAGCCGTAGTTTCTTCTAGCCTTGGTCGCGATGGAACTGGCACTTAGACTTACCTAGCTTTAAAACGTTTCAAAGTGATCCTTGTGAAAAAAATCAAATTTCTTAATTAGTCCCATATAAATTTTATCAAAATCAGATATAATTTGGCTATAAATTTTGTTTCTCAAGTTTTTATTATTCTTAAAAAAACTTTCAAATATGCGTTGAGTTTTGATAAAAACCTTACGCGCAGTTTTTTGACGAACTCAAATAACAACAAAAGCACTCGTCTAGTGAAAGAGAGTGCAAGCGAAATCGGAAGAGGTTTTTTCTCAACTAATGATTGTATGTGAATATGGATCGCTCATTACTCTAGCTTAGAAACCACTGGGAAGTGGGTTCTTTATTACATTGTCAAAACAAGAAACTTCATATTTTTTGTTCAGTGCTTTCTTATGCACACATTGTTACTTCAGTATCGATAATGGATAGTTCTTTGATTTTGAGACCGATCGGTCTTTCTTTGTGTGCCTAAATGACTTTGAATAAGACCCGGTGTCATGGATGACAAATCGAGCCTCTTTGAGGCCTCTTAAAATCCTTTCACCACACTTGGTTCGAAAGAATCAGTGACACGATAAGAAGAAGAATCGTCCAATCTAATATTTGGCAGTTGCCAACTAAACATTTTAAAGAAGAAAGAAAAATAAGGCATTACTTATATGTGAAACAAAATCCATTTGCAAGCAAAAATCTGAGTTAAACCTATAGTTAAACAACTGTCAAATATTTGATTGGGCGATTAGTCATCCGAGGTCATAGTTCAATGGCGATGGCGATCAGCTGAAACGCTGTCAAATATGACAGCGATATTTGACAGCGTTTCAGCTGATCGCCATCGCCACCGCCTAGACGTGCTCAGGCCTTTAACAGTTTTAGCCATCACAGTCAGTCATAGACAGACAGTCCGGTACATTAGCTTCCAATATAGCTAAATTTGATAGCTTATGTGGCTAAACCACACTGGAATATCACTGCTATTCCTATTTTTATTTTGTAAAAGGATCTTATCTACAAAGAAAACTGTAGGAACCAAGCCGTATTTTGTTGCCTGTTCTTCTAGGTTTGGTCACGTGAAGCTGGTACCTAGACTCAGCTAGCTTTAAGACGTTTCAAAGTGATCCTTGTGATACAGCTGAATAAATTTGTTTATTTAGCAAACATCGTGTTATTTACTACTACCGCTATCACAATTGCTTGTTCTTAGATAATTGACTCGTAGCATTGTCAGCAATCATATGTTATGAAAGGGATGCGCGGTTGAACTTATGCAAATGACTTGAGAATCGGGCTTCAAAGCCGCTACGTTTCAATGCCAAGGTTTCGGTCCAATTGGTTAGCATTGTGCTGAACAAGTAGTTTGCTTACAGGTTACGGCTCAGTTTGAATAGATGGGTAACTTTTGTGCAACTTTTTGTTACTTTGAAATTAGTATAATTATAAGTTTAATAAACTTGAGAAACCGACTTCATTGTCAAACGGCAAACCGATTTTAATCAAATTTGTTTGGGACAATCTGGACGTAAGAATAACCTTCCAAATAAAAAAAAAAAATTCTAAATCGGTTCATAAATGACGGAGGCATGCAGTTACAAACATTAAAAAAAATATTTAAAATAAAATGGCAACACCGATTTTAATAAAATTAAAATGGGACCATCTGAAAGCAATACCTTTCAGATAAAAAATAATAATTTTTCAAATCGACTCACAAATGACGAAGTTATGCGGTAACAAACATTAAAAATAAAAATAAAAAAAAACATAAAAAAAAAAATACAACCGAATTGAGAACCTCCTCCTTTTTGATTGGAAGTCGGTTAAAAAATATAAATAAATATAGACGCTTCTGTCTGGCCCTGATTTGAGTCAGTTGAGCTATCTCTACGTTTGTAAGGGTCTGCTGTTATCTCAACTGTTTCTTGTATATTTCGTATATTATACGCATGCTAAGCACGGCCCTACGAGTATTTACATACAGACCGCGATGTAAGCGATTTAAAGATGCCTTTATAAATCAGTAGCAATCAGAAACGTTTGGAATTAATTAAATTGATTTTGGACGAAAAGATTATCTAGTTGGAATAAAAAAATAGATCCATGACATAGCTAATTAGGCAAATAGTCAATTCAAAAAACTTATCGCGCGTTCACCTTTCAAATGTTTGAAAAGACGAACTTTTGTGGTTTTATAACGATGTCTACGCAAAGTATTATTGATGAGAAAACCAGCTGTTCCGATATCTCCGTAGAGGCGATATGGAAACCTAGAAAACGATTGTGATGGTAACAAAGGAATGACAGGTCTTGGATGGGTGGGTACCTGATACCTGAATGGCGGCAGTTCCCAGCATTTGAGGAAATCGGGGCAGTTGAACGCGATGATGGTAGCAATTTGGAAAGATTACTCTGTGCAATCTCAGGCAATAGTGGATCGCATCACGCATCACGTCAAGTCAACTAAAGGCGAACCTAAACATTGCTACCGATCAAAATGCTAAGTTGTCATAATTGGTCTGTTATTCAACGGAAAGAACATACTTACTCGTTTTCATACAAAACTATTTTTAGCTTATTTTTATTAACATTGTCGAACCCCGGACAGATAAATAACACACTGAGAGTTTCCGAACGAAACCAACCGTCATAATGCTTGATTTCTTTGCCCTGTCTAGAGCTTCTAAGTTATAATGTGACAATATTTCTGTCAATATTAAAATATGGTTGCTTCTGAAATATGGCTGCTTTTGGAACCCATAAACAAGTGTCACAAAGTTTCGCTACCACATTCAAACGTAAGACAATACAAATCACTTAGATAACGCCACGCGACACTCGCAACTGTTACTTCTGTGACGGACAACTTTTTAGACATGCCTAGACATAATGACAATGTAGGTAAAATAACTTTTTTATGAATGAATAGACTGGGAGCTCAAGGTAGATAATATACGTCATGTTGTTATCGCGCATGGGACTCATTAGGCCAGCGGGCTATGCTATTGAGCTGTGATTAATTTGATATTATAAAACAAATAAATAACTACTTACAATTGTTATTCAAATCAATCGCTTTTATTCAAAACAAAATCTCACAAAGAATATAATTACCAGTTCAACGCGACCAAGCTTAAATTCAAAAAACCTTTGAAATCTCTAAGAAGGTATTTCCCCCTAATCTCATGACTAGAGCATTCTACTACTATGTTTACTACGTTTTACTATCATCGTAGGAGGTTTATATTTTTTTTAATGTTTGTCATCGCATAACTTCATCATTTAAGAACCGATTTGAGAAACTCCTTTTTATCTGAAAGCTAATAAATATTTCTAGATTCTAGATACAAATTTCATCAAAATTAGTTGAGTAGGTTGGCCATGAAAACGGTTTCTCAAGTTTTTAAACTTTTATTTAAGTTATTCAAAAATGTTCTCACAACAAGAGTTATTTTTATTAAGCTTAGGGCCGCACGTACCAACGATAGTATGACGTAAGGAAACTATAACCATCTCCGGCCGACATTTGTCAAAGTCGAGCGGTATCATGCATGCTAATCACCACTCTTGCTTTCTTTCTGACATGCTACGTTCACTTTCGTTTTATCGATCACCGCGTTGCCTGATAACTATCGGACTTGATTCGACGTGTGTTACATTACTATTATCTTACTACCTACGAATATTATCTAAGACCAAGAACGAAGCGCTCGAGGCGTAGTTTGCTTGATCTTTACCGATCGACTGAGTAAAGCAACGTCGGCTCACCATTCGGGTGGGTGACCGCTAGTAGCATTTAGGTGGTTATCTATTGAAATGTCAACAAACGAAATCCAACAAACGTTTGCCAAATTTTTAATTAGGCAGAAAGTACTATTTCGTATTTCATTTTTCGAAGTTTTTGTCAACAGTTTGTTGGATTATAAATGTTTGGAAATCAAAGATTTGGAATTTGATCGGTTACCTATTTAGGTACACACATTTACGCGCTTCCGTGTTAGAGCCTGGCTTTATAAATGTCGGAGGCTGGTAGGTCGGTCTAAAAAATCTTTTACCAAAGTTACTGTTTAAAAGGATCTATATTCCTTTGAAAATAGCTGCTGGTACCTGGGTAGGTCTTATTTTTGGGCTGGACAACCGTTTGACATTTCTCCGCAATTTGACACTTCACAGCGGTACCATGCACAATCGTTTCTAGTGCCTAACTTCAGGGATTAAAATGCGCAAAATGCAGCTACATCAATACATCATTGTTTCACTGTATGATGGTTGGTGAGCGACAATATCCAAAACCAACTCATCCTACAAGTTATCTGTCAAACGTTTCTAAGTTCCGAATCGCTTACGTCCAAACTGAAACATGCAATATCGGCACCAAAGCTGTACTGAACTTAAGGATAGACAGCTCGGGACCAAATGTTATGGCGGTTAAAATATACAACAAGATTCCGGAAAAAAACAAACATCTAGAAAAATACAACATTTTTGAAAAAAACTTAAAGAAATGCTTCTACAAAAAACTTATTACACCATAGACGAGCTCTTTAACGACGAACGAAAAGAATAACTATAATAATAAATAACCCTTATAACATTTTATACTAAACCTGCTTACAAATTTGCGTGATTATAATAATATCGGCCCGCTTCTCCAGTATTGTAACACCCTTTACAGGGTAAATTATGTATTGATTCAAAAACTAGTTCTAAGATCTGACACTGTTATATTTACATACATAATAAGGCAATAAATATACTGAATACTAAATACTGTAGCGCATCTTCAAATGTCCATCCATGTCCAGCTTGTTCATAATAAATGGTGATTTGTGAGCGATAACCAATATCCAAAACGTTTCCGGTTTAATCCAATTTATAACGTTTCTTCTTATGTCCACAAACCGGAACTAATGCCATCAGCAGCTGAGATAAACAGTAGCGTGTCTACACATGCGTCCATTCATGTCCAGCCTGTCACAGCGTCACAGTTCTGTTCTGGACACTGACTGGTGAAACGAAGCTTGTTCGATTTGCATCCACATTTAAATACCAAAGTTGTAATACAGGAAAAGCTCGCGAGAAAGCTCTCAGGGAATTCGCATCGATAGTTACACAAAAGTTTTAAGCTTTTTAGTTGTGTTGTAGTTTAGTTTTGGTCGTTGGTTGTATAATATTTATTTATTTATTTATTTGTTAATGAAATAGTTTCAATCTGTAGCTTTGCTCGGTTATTAAAAAAAATTGCCTGCATTTTATGTCAATTTTTTTCATCTTTTTATAGTTTTTTTCAATTCAAATACGAATTGTTATTTTATTTTATGAAAAAAAATCTTTAACTTACTTAATTTTTAAAAGTTTATTTTAATACCAAATGTTGGGTAGTAACTACCTTATGGCGAAAAGATTAGAGACAAAAGCTCGGTCTAAAATGTAATTGATCGTATTTGTCTGGTGAGGCAGACGAAACAAGTGCTTTATTATATCAGTTACATCGTTAAAATAAATAGTATAGCACGTCTGAAGCGAAAGTATTCATAATGAGTTGTACCTCGGGCGATCTTCTAAATACCTACATATATAAAATGGTTATGAGACTGACTGACGATCAACGCACAGTCTAGCCATGGGTTTTATAAAAGGTTATTTAATTTATCTTTAATAATAATAAGAGGTTAATAAGAGGTTTTAATGTCTGGAAGAGATCGCTCTTAGCGATGATAGGCACTGTATACCTTTATTTGTTAAATTTCTTATAAATTTCTTCTTTTATGTACAATTAAGTATTAATCTATCTATCTATATATTCAGAGCTTCCAATGAGGTCCGTTTCATACAAAATTTCAATTTTCTCATATTTCAAGTTCCTTATAAACTTCCGCGCCTAAGGTCGTGTTTTTAAATCCAGCTGTTATCCATTGAATTTTTTATCTAAAAAATGATGTGGTGATACCTGGTTACTTACTTTATTTAATTTTGGAGTAGGTTATAAAAATATGAAACGAATTCAGTGTAGCCTGATTTTATGGAAAAAATATAGCACCACAACGCGTAAGCAAAGTCGCGGGCATTCTTAGTAGGTAAGTATTACACACACTATCTATCAAATTGCCTCATTTGATACACTCTTCAACTGAAGTTTTCATTGATAGAAGAATAATTTACTACGCTTCGATTTCACGGATGAATAATCGTCTGATCAAATACTTTGACAGTTGTTTAACTCAAATTTTGCAAGCAAATAACTGACAGAAATATCTGTCAAATATAGCCCTAAAATTAAGTTCACGTCGCTAACTATTGGCCTCGTACACAAGCTCAAAGTCGCGCAACGAGCTATGGAGAGAGCTATGCTGGGAGTTTCACTACGTGATAGAATCAGAAATGAGGATATCCGTAGAAGAACCAAGGTCACCGACATAGCTTTTGGAATTAGTAAGTTGAAGTGGCAATGGGCAGGTCATATAGCTCGTAGCACCGAAAACCGTTGAATAAAGGTTCTCGAATGGCGACCACGAACCGGAAGACAAAAAGTAGGGCGCCCACCCCCCAGATAGATCGATGACATTGTTAAGATCGCGGGAAGTCGGTGGATGGAAAGAGCTCAGAATCGTTCTTCCTAGAAATGTGTAGGGGAGGCCTATGCCCAGCAGTGGACTTCTTCAGGCTGATGATGATGAAAGTTAGTTCATAAGGTTCATAATGTGTGCACGAAATCAGATCATGACAATCAATTTTATTAGACGTAATGATGACGTGACGGCGCGATCAACGTTGATTGTTTTGTGCTGACAAGCGAATTAGCTGGTGGCTTTGTCTCGTGACTTATTAGCTGTGATGGCTGATTGAAAGAGTGCAGGATCCAGATAAGAAGATCTGTGCCACAGTATGCATAGACACTACCAGTACCTACAGTACAATAAGCATGAAGACAGTAATCAAGAATCGCCAAAATATTTATCTGAAATAATGAAAAAGGATTCAAAGATTTTGAAAAATGTATTTATTCTCTTATTAATGTCGAGATTAATAATTTATTTGTTAATATAAATCTACAAAATACAACAATCCGCCATGATAGCTTCAACACCGGTCAGAACGTATTACGTCACGGCATTGTAAACGTCATTCTGATTTAGTACAAAAGCACCAATGTTCACTGTTGATATACATACCCGTGACGTAATAACAGACGCCATGACACCAGCGAGCGTTTTGGAGTGAATTTGAAAATTTTAATTTAAATGTACTTTTAAATGTAATTTTATCTGTCAGATAATAAAAAGTCATGGCACTCCGGTGGTGCCGACAAGTAAGTAAGTGAAAACTTGAACAAGTACCCTCCCCCCACCCCTCATTGACAGGGAAATTTGTCGATCTTTGCCGAAGAGGTGTTGGTTACGTGACAGTGTCACGAGTTCATTGCTTTTTCCCACCTCAAGTAATTTTTCACTTCAAAAATATTTATAACTATACTTTAGGCTTGTCACAGAAGAAGAAAGAAAGAAAGAAGAATGAAAAAATATATGACTCTACTCTTGGTTGGTAAAACCGTCATACCTAGATACTTTTTCGCTGGGACTTATTTTAAACTAACTTTTGCTTATAGCTTCGTTTTTCTCAATCAAATCTAAATTTTCTTCAATCAAAATAGTATCCAATTCGCAAATAAAAATGAGAACATGAAAACAAAAAATATTTGTGTGTTGGAATCAGATGTTTGTTCTCTGTCTGGGTGTTATATTGTATTCTAAGTATGTATTTACAAAAATATATTTAAGTATTATATGTATTAGTTATCTGGTTCCCATAGTACAAGCTCTGCTTAGTTTGGGACTAGATAGTGTTGTGTGGATTGTCTATAATATTTATTTATTTTATTTATTGAGTTGAACTACTGCTTACAATATTTTGTGCCTGCATTGTTCAATTATGTAGTTCATTTGATACAGTATGGCATTACATCGGTACTGTTACTTAATCTGAATGGAGCTTTCTTAGGCTCGAGTTCACCAATAAGTTAGACGGTTAACTTAACTATCAGTTACGATTCTTATTTATGATTTGTTTATACAAGTGTTTTTTTTGACAATCCACACAACACTATCTAGCGCCAAACTAACACGACCCGCTCTTAAACACACTACCTTAGGATCGGAAGGTTACTACTACTAGATCACTAACACACAACCACAATTCTTATTAACATTTTGTTATTACAATACAAATGAAATTCGTTATCCTACAACAAAACCACGGTGTTTACCTCAATTCGTTGTAATCGTGAACAATACTTACCCGCTGTAAATGCGGAGGACGTCACGACACCACACATGACCCCATTGCCCCATGGGTTTCCCATTGAAAGCGATCTCAGCGAAAGTAGTAATTGTATGGAATTCATTTACCAGATGGGGAATCCGATTGCAGTAGGAAAATGTCAGCGAATAGGCTCGTTTACTGTATAATTAGTGGATAGTAGGTAGCGGATACTCTGTGCAACGGAATAAGATTGGTGAGAATGGTAGAATTCACGCGTCTTTAATTAAATAAATAAATATTATGGACAATCCACACAGGCCCCAAACTAAGCAGAGCTTGTAGGTACTATGGGAACCAGGTAGCTGATATAATACTTATATATTTTTTTTGTAAATACATGCTTAGAATACAATAGGTATATTTATTTCACATATCATAATATATTTTTCTATTGATTTTATTGTGTGTACAAACTAAAGCGGTCAGCGCATCCCCGTACCAAGTTCGGTTCAAATCCCACTCGGCTTTTAACTTTTGGAACTAAATACATTCTTTTGGAAGTAGTTAAAGGAGGCCCCAGCAGTGGGACGACATAGGCTTGCAAAAAAAAGGTAATACCCAAGGTAGATTAAATAATTATTATTGTTATTTATTTCAGACTAAGTCATTCAGTCATCTATACATGAATTTTGAGTCATTATAATAGATTATAAAGCATCAAAATGATCATGAATTTCTATTAAAAATAACCTATTTGCAGACGATGTCATTGTATTGTGGAATATCAAGATAATGTCGACCAATTAATACCTACTTCATCAAAGCATCCAAGTTCAATAACCTTATTCGCTTTGAAGAGTCAAATTATCATTTTTTTCTAAGCGGACCAATCAGCTTGTAAATTTAAATGATCAAAGAATGGTAGGCATCATAGGTGACACAGAATAACTAAATATTTATTAAACAGAAGTATCACTTCAAAGCAAGATGCTTGGTCATTCCCCGATCGATTAAGTTAAGCCGCGTTCTACGCGGTCACTCTATGGATGGGTGGGTGATCGCTTGCATTCACTTCATTTTTCACTGCATTTTAATTTAAGTTAAGTTTAGTTTAAGTTTAATTTAAACAGTTGAGCTATCTCTAGAT
Organism: Thera britannica; assembly: GCA_939531255.2. Taxonomy (NCBI): domain Eukaryota; kingdom Metazoa; phylum Arthropoda; class Insecta; order Lepidoptera; family Geometridae; genus Thera; species Thera britannica. The sequence continues at coordinate 12,515,952 of OW618034.2, read as the reverse complement.
CGTTTGTAACGATCTGCAGATAGCTCAACTGTTTCTTGTGTATTTTGTACATTTTGTAAATATTTTGTTTAATTGTAAGTTTCTTTGTGTAAATAAATTTTTGTTTATTTGGTAAGAATTATATTTAAATGAATAAAATGTATGTATTAAATTGAATTTCATTTTGCTTCAGACTTGTTAACAAAAATCTGTAAGGCGTAGATAGATAGACAACACTTTAATATACACCACAAGAATAGGACATTACACATTTAACGAAAATACTAAAAATATAGCGAAGTCAAATGGGCAGTCTTATTGCTATGAGCGATCTCTAATATAAGAGGAATAAAAGGGTGTTCTTGGAGTGGCTCTGCAGCAATTTTGAAAATACGATAAACTCATACGAACTAAGGCCTTGCGCACATCTAGATCACCTGCGATGATGATCAGTGTATCTCTGTCAAATATCACACTGTCAAAATATGCAAAGAACGCTATCGCCATCGCTAATCGCAACTAATCGTCTAGCTGCACAGGGCTTAATGTGAATTTACAAACACTAGCTTATTGGCTCTCTCAAAAATGAATTAGTAGTATTAAAAGTAATTATTATCAATTTGCAGTGGCAAAGGCTAAATGTACTTCTATCCGCACATGCGCCTGAGTCACGACCACGACTGATCTTTGAAGTAAAATTTGACGCGCGATCATCTACCAATTTTGATACTATATTCTTTGGCTGGTGGAAACATGAAATTGAACTTTAACTTAAAAGAATAAAGCTCTATTTCGTGTTTTCTCAAAAAATTTAAAGCGGTAGTAAAAGCTCAAGAAGAGATGCCTCGATCTTGATGGATGGGCTTGCAATATAAATTATGACAGGTGAATAGTGAATAACGATAACCAAGCAATTTTGAATCTTATTTTTATATGGCTTGAATTCCTTTTGCTGTAAAGTTTATTAGCTAATATTCTGTGATGATTTTAATTGCTGTTGGAAGCAAATTAATATTCTATTTGGTAATAAAGTAGCTTTGAAAGCGTCTTTGCAGAAGTTCTATCTAATTTGGCCTTTAACCCAGCCATCTTTATATTTTCTTACCGTACGACTATGGGCCAGTTTCATGGATGACTAATCGACCAATCAAATATTTAACAGTTGCTTGCCTCAAAATTTGCAAGCAAAATTTCAAGTTGAACAACTGTTAAATATTTAATTCGTCGATTAGTCATTCGTGAAACCGGGCCTAAGTAGAGTTTAATTAAATCTTATGTGCGATAATTACATAACATAACGCTTTGTATACCTACTTATTACGAGTAAGTTAGTTATAAGAGTTAATAGCGTAATAATCTATTAAGTAGATAATAATTACGCGTAATAATCAATTAAATAATGAATAATTACAGGTAACGAATCCTCTTTTAACTATTTCCGGGATTTTATCACCTACATTCATAAAATCACGCCTCCTTCCCAAGGGGTGGGCAGAGATCACAGATTTCTACTTGCTACTATCCTGATATATGTACCTCTTTCGCTTCTTTCACTCTCATAACATTCTTCATATATGCTCGTCGGTTTAGGGTACTCTTGACCTGGCTTTTTCTAAAACTTCTGTTACCTGATCTAGATACGTACGCCGAGGTCTTCCCCTTCCAGCAGTTTCATTCACACTCGCCTGATGCACCTTTTTCATCATCTTCCATTGCCCATTTTAAATTTTACGAAAAAAAATCGGTTGTCTGTAAAGTCGGTTTACTGACGATAGTTGAACGTGACAACGTCATACAGCTGTCCACGCGGACGCATCTCTCACTCAAGTAGGAAAGAGACAGATGTCGAACGCTGCCGAACGCGGAGGCCGATTGTGCCTCTTTGTCGCTCGTTCCGCGCTCTCGCTTGCACTTCAAGCCTTAAGGGCGCTTGTACACGCTAAGAAAAAACGCCGGGCCTACCCAAGAATTCGTGTCGTAACAAGAAAATTACTGTGTACACTGCTCGCAGCGGTGCACGAAAAAAATCTTATCTGCGCAAGACAAGAATTTTGTCTTTTCCACACACGAAAACGCAACAACGTTCGCCGCGTCGTGTCTTGCGCAGATAAGATTTTTTTCGTGCACCGCTGCGAGCAGTGTACACAGTTATTTTCTAGTTACGACACGAATTCTTGGGTAGACCCGGCGTTTTTTCTTAGCGTGTACAAGCGCCCTCAATGGAACGCCTCAGAGCGAGGTAACGCCGCATGATTGGTGCGTGCAGCCGGCTCCATCGAACTATAAGACGTTGTCACTTCAAAAAATACTTATCAAGATACAAGATGTAGACTGAAATATTGAAGTAACAATTGTATTTATTTTTTAATTTGGCCAAAAGTTAAAAACCCATTCATAACTTTATTCATTCGGGTTCATAACTTGAAGTTATAAATGCTTGTAAGTAACTAGTTACTATTAAATATAGTTGACAGTACCTACCACGAAAGGTATGTAAAAACATTTCACTTTCTCAGCCCGGAAAGGAGCGTACTTTTTGTGGTAAGTGCAAAATATGGGAAATGGCCGTTAAGTTTCAACTTATGATTATCTTAAGTTACGAAGTTGTGTAAGAAGAAAGTGTCACGTAAATCACTCGTGTGACCTCCTATTTGTGCTCAAGAAAATAGTCCACAAACGTAGTGCTACGTGCTTAGTTTACTTAAAAAAGTTCTAAGTTGGTAGGGCATATAGACAACTCACCTTAAAATAGTACAAAAAAATAGTGATATACTTTTTGTACTTATTTCATCAAATTTAAATTCAAAATAGTCTCTATTCAGTTGTATCACAAGACACGTTGATAAATTTGAGTTTCAAGCGACAAAGCCTGGGCTATCAAGAATTAGACTAATATTTGTCAATAATTGTGTCTCCGTTTCCACAAATATCTGTGTTTTTTTTTGTGAACCTAAGAAAGTCCATGATAAAGCCGAAGTCGAAGTTTAGGGTTTTATAGGTAGGTTATTTCTGAACTAAGAATGATACAACGAACCGAAACAAAAACCTCTCCGTGTTTTAAAAAGGTATTTTGGTAACTTTCTCAACAACAGATTTACCAGTTTGTCACTAATATCCACCCTTTATGGAAGCCAAGGCTAAATATTCAATTATAATTTTTATTATACCTATGGATATTTTAATAATAGTGTATATGGCGATTTTCACAAGCGTGTGTAGTAGTAAGTGTTATGAAATTGAGCTAAAGCTATGCTCAGACGAGTAAGTAACTGGATCACAGTACTTATGCAGTTCTCTTTATTTTGTTTAGATTTTTTATTAGAGTTGTGAAATAAAAATAATTTCTATAAATTAATAAAACTCTAAGTCGAATGAGTGTTTACATTTTTTTATAACCTTAGATTTAACGGTTATTAATTAAAAACAAATTAAATAAGAAAACCATTATTTTATTGTTAGGATATTCAAATTAATGTATGTAATTTTTATCAAATAAAAATAATAATTTGGTTTTAAAGGTAGGTTTCTAAATTAAACCTTAATTCCTGCAATACGGCTAGTTCAGGTGATCACTGAATAAACATTCGATTTTCAAATTTTTCAAACAAAAATGAAAAACTCACAGCGAACTCAGCAATTGCCTGAACAAATATGTTGCAGGAATAGCAGATTAAAAACTAAAATACGTCAACACTGCTCAGCAGGGCCTACCGCGAGCTCCATATGGTTATGGCTATGGCTGTCAAATTGTGTATAGATTGATTCATTTTCTTCTTGGGTTTGAATGTGTTGACACTGTTGACACAATTTTGACAGCCATAACCATAACCATATGAAGCTCATGGTAGGCCAGCAGGGCGTGTACTCAAGGTGTGTGAGGGTGTGTGGGTGTGTGTGAAGTGGATGCATCGTGACTATCATTCGATCAAGTGCACTAAACTCGTGTAAATGAGGCTTTAAAGTTGAGTAGAAGATGTCAACTCGTTTGCGTGCAAGACGCGTGAAGGCCACCGTTGCTTTTGTAAGGAAACTACTTATTGTTTGCTAAAGATTAAATATAATAGGACGGCTACATTGGCCACGTAATTTAGGGTATTTAACACACGTTTTTAACTAGCTTCTTCCGACGGTTGGGCTCACACTGTACCTACTTAGATATGTAGGAACCCGTTTTAATATCCGTTTTCATAAAACTCGGATGTTTTTAAGAGTAGAGTGAACAGGTATCTTCTAGGTAAGCGTGCTACACCGTCGACTGCATCATCTTTTAACAGCAGATGAGATTGCGGTCAAACGCAAGGATATATTTATTTTTAATTATAAAAAAAAATCTTACTAGCCATCTCAGTTTATTCTGTTTGCTCAATTTTAGCCTCAGTCATTATTTTCATCGTTTTTTACCCATTTTACGGAAATATTGTTTAATTGCGTATAATATAGGCGGGGCTTTACTAGTTTAAACAAAAATAATAAGACCATTTTCATTTGTTATATCCTGCAATAGAAAGTAGTTCTAGTAATAAATCATTAAGAACTATATCACAGGGCTCGTTAACGGCTAGTTAACACCAAGCAATTACTGTCTATGGCTAAAGTACTACTATAAGTAACTATTACTACTGCTATAAGTAACTATAGTAAGTTTGCATACTAAGAGCATGCACGCTAATGTTCGTAGAAAGCCAAGACTGGACACTCCATATTGCTGTCCATAGTATAGTACAAGCTCTGCTTAGTTTGGGGCCAGATACGGACGGACAACAAACAAGCAGTTACTTCATCATCATCATCATCATTATCAGTCTGAAGAAGTCCACTGCTGGACATAGGCCTCCCCTACACATTTCCAGGAAGAACGATTCTGAGCCCTTTCCATCCATCGACTTACCGCGATCTTAACAATGTCGTCGGTCCATCTGGTAAGTCCATCCTTATAACAAGATCCCGTATCCTTGGTGGTCCATCTGGTGGTGGAGTTAGTAAGTTGAAGTGGCAATGGGCAGGCCATATAGCTCGAAGAACCGATAACCGTTGGGGAATAAAGGTTCTCGAATGGCGACCACGAACCGGAAGACGAAGCGTAGGACCGCCCACCCACCAGATGGAGCAGGTTTAAAAAGGATATCTAATGATGTTAGGTGGCAATATCCACCCAATGCTCATACATTTTGGTCAGCTTAGGCTTAGGTCTGGCGGCTATTGCCACACGAGTCAACTCTGGACATAAAAGACGTCCTCTTTCGGTGGATAGCATTGAAAGAGATTACTCTCGTCTCCCACAAAAATGGTAAAATCAATTTGTATGGAATTAAATAAAGACTGGGTATAAATCTTCATATTTTTTATCATAAGACTCAATTAACTAAGTATAAAATAAAATTTGCAAAAATGATCAAAATCCAATTTTGTAAAGATAAAAACATCCAATCTTCATCAGACTTTTGACTGGAAGAGATCGCTCATAGCGATAAGATCGCTCATTGTACTTCGCTATAGTTTTACTAATGTCCTTTTATGGTGGTGTACAATAAAGTGTTGACTATCTATCATTCTAAAAAGGTTTTAGCATATTTTCCAGTTGCCTTCTCTGTATTTTATAGAGCTTTGTGCTTTCCTTAAATGTAGGTGAACACTATTAAAACTTGATAGGCAGTTATTATTATAAGAAAGCTTTATGATGTCTCCTCTATGAAACGCAAAACGTTCGTAGCTCTATGAGCATTATGCGGTAAAAGTTCGAAAGCTGACATTTCCAAGCACTAAATTAACTAAAACTCTCAATCAGACGGTTTCCACGCTCTCAAATAAAGGTAAATTAGCGTTGACCTGTGGGAAAGGTAGTCAACTTGAATATGTCGGTTGGTACAGTCACCACAAACGGTAAAGGAAAACCTTGTGACGAAGCCCGTGATTTACTCAGTTTTAGACGTATTATATTGACCATGTCTATCCTCTCCTCTATGTAAAACCTTGCGTACATTTAGCAGTCTATCACTACTAATAAAAATACAAATATTTTATTAGGTCACAACTTTTAGGTACACGTAAGAATTCATTAAAATTACACAAAGGATGCCTGCCATACAATATACAGGTTACATAAAAAAGAAGCTATAACTTATTAGATAATATGCTACGTCTTTACTCTATCACTGTCAAATATAGGCAGAAATAGGCATGGTGGTAATACTTCCCCGGACGAGTCCTTCTCAAAGAGCTCTCCTAATACTACTAGAAGGAATAAAAATAGGGATAAAAATACAATAAGAATTTTGGTCAAACATGCTCGGTTTGGGTCGAAATTCCTGTACTGGCAAATACGAGTACATACGAGCAACGGCCGGTAAAAAGTTATATGAAAATCCATTACTGCAGTGTTTAGCGACCAAATAAATTACAACTCATTTCTGTCATGTAATTTAAAAATGGAATGATCTTTTATTCCGAAACATGGTAACCAAGGAGGTAACTTTATCAAAAGTTTTATTTAAATTTGGAATTGACTAGCAAAATTAAATGCTGTTTACTGAAAAAAAAACAACAACACAGTTCAATGCGAGAAAAAAAAATGGTTTTAGTTGTTTTAGTATTTGATCGCTGTTATTATATTTGATAAAATGTGTTCAAATAGTACTACATACGAGTACTTCATTTTAACTTCCTTATTATTTGAGAAAAGTACCTACTATACCTACAAGCCTTGGCAAATATTTCTAAAAAAATTTAAATTAAATTTTTCAAAGTAAAATTATCTATAATCAGTGGTATCGCAAGGATCACTTTGAAACGTCTTGTAGCTAGGTGAGTCTAGGGCCGAGATTCATAGACGTGACTTTGCTTTACAGCAAAGGAGTCTTCGCAAAGTAAGCTTTGTTTATCGAAATTTACTTTCAAAATTTTGAATAAAGAAGAGCTTGACAAAACTATGAAATATAATTTTTGGTTGAATGTTGAACTTTCCATCAAAGTAAAGACAAAGTTCGGTTTATGAATCTCAGCCTAGGTGCCAGTTCCACGCGTGCCTAGAAGAACAGGCAACCAACTACGGTTCCGACCGTTTTTAACTGGGCTACGATGCTCGGCCCATAATTAAAGATCGTCAACGCTTCTTTTGCTGGCCGATGTAGTGATGTTCTTCATTGAACGCCAAAACGCCGTCTTATTCTTGATCGGTTACAAAGTCTTGGTTGCATTTATGAATGACCACGCAGCCGCTTCTTTTAGTATTCTACGAACTGCATTAATTATGATAGCGCTCCAATTAGGGCCGTCACTACCTTGATACGTATTTGTATTGGAACCGGCATTTTATTGATTTATCCATCCGCTATCAATTCCACCGGTAGTTCACGATACCAGAGATTATAAAAGCAACATTATCAACCAACTTCCTATACCCATTTCCCACGAGTGTGGCTTATGTAAAAAACCCTTCACTTAGGCAAAAACAAAAACGGCTTTAAAAACAGCTTGAGTCCGAGTCGAGCCTCAAGCATAGGTTTTGGTAATCTTTCAATGGAGAACTGTCAACAAATGTATGCTTGAGAGTGCTTGAGGGTCTCAGACTCAAGCACTGTTTCTGAATACAGACCTTAGAGTATATTGTTTCTGGGTGGTGTCTTTTTTTTTTAGCTTCAAAAATAAATATGCAATTTCGTTTATTACATTTTTATCTGTATTTGACAAAGGCAACTTCAGTTTACAATAGTTGTGGCTGAAAGTGGATCTTCAAACAAAGTTCAAAACTCAAACTTAAACTGAGCTAGTTTAAGAAAAATGTAAACTTAACAAACCAATAATGCTAATTTACTTTTGATTATGACTGTATCTAAACAAAAAAATTGTGTTTATTTAAATAACTAGTCTCCGTTAAAATCAAGGTTACACATGCACTGACCCGAAATTAATCTCTTGAATGTATTTTGTGTTTATTTATGGTATCCTTGAAAGGTAATAGCTTTGTAAGTACCACATTAAAAACTTCTTACAAAAATTTAAGGCCTGTATTGACCAAAGAAGAGCGTATCCAAATAGAGTATTTTCTAATGTGTTTTTTCCGATGCTGTCCACATTTTTTTCTTTATATATATAAAAACTGTATTCGAATATTTAACAGTTATATTATTATGATAAGCTTTCGACTTCTTCACTATCAGTCCTGATCCTTCTGCCGTCATCGTAGTCTAAAGTAAGTGACAACAAACTCACTCTACCATTTAGATTCCGATCAGATTTTACGATGTACTTAAATAATCTAAAGCACTGTCTACCTTAAGTCTACTGTACACTAAAGTAGCACATGCATTTGTTGGTTGGCACCATCTTATTTTTTATAAAGGGTGCGGTGGTGAGCACTGTAAGTATCTGTTTACACTTTCATCTTCATTAGCCCAATCGTGCTTTTTTCATCTTCAAATACTATATTGCACTTCATGTTTTAAAGGGTATGGTAGGTAAAACAAGAGGTTAGTTAATTTCAAACATATAACCCTGTTAAGGTATAGCAACCAATCAGTCTTGACTTTTGTTTGAAGAGGTTACCGTTCAACTAGTGACGCAATACATGCACGCCTTCATCTCTGTTTTCTTTTCATAATATGGTTCAAAATGGGCGGGATTAGCTTTATGCCCGCGATGCTTCAGTTGACAGTAGACCGTAGTTTATCTATGGTACTAGACTAGACAAGCATGGTCTCGATAGGCATCTTAAAAGGCGTATTTTGAACGCAAAGCAAGTGCTATGAATTAGCATGATAACAAGTAAAGTGCGATAGCGAGCGGTTGCTTACTTTGAAGTACACACTCGTAAGTTAGGTAATAAAAACTTGTGTGCAGACGATATGGAGCCTAAAGCTATTGTAAGGTCAGTTGCCTTTTTTTCTTTAGTCTTTATCATCATTATCAGCCTGCAAAAGACCGTTGGTTGATATTAGAACTCTGACATTTCCAGGAGAAGTGATTCTATGAAGCCTTTCCATCGTCCAGTCTTGTAACAATGAGTTTTTCGAACGAAAATTGATGTGCACTATGCCAGTACTCTCAAGCATTGAAGGAAAAACATCGTGAGGAAACCGACGACGTGTCGTAGAACTTAAAAAAGTTCGAACAACGTCAAGCGTCACGCAAAACGGGCCAGCCAGCGGCCTACTTGCCTGCCTTGCCTTTCCATCCACCGACTTCTCGTGATCTTTACAATATCTTCGGTTCATCAGCGTCCTACGCATCGTCTTCCAATTTGTAGTTGCTTCACCAATAAACCGCTGATGGTGACAAGTTGGTGGAAGGAGAGAGCTCAAAAGAAAATAAATGACGGAGGCCTATGTCAAGCAGTGAACTGCTATTGGATTTTCTTATCGTGTCACTGATTCTTTCAAACCAGTGAGGTAAGAGGATTTGTGCAGTGCGCAAAGAGGTTTCTTTCCTGACACAATGTTTTCGTGCTTTTTAGATTCTACGACTTGCCGGTTTCCTCACGATGTAGGTATTCCTTCTCCGTTTGAGAGTACTAGCATACATAAAGGGCACATAATTTTTTCTAGAGAAAAACTGGTACACGACTGGATTTGAGCCCACGATCTTAGGATCGTGTTCTCCTTATAACCCCTTCCCACCGGTGTGTGATATCGCGCACGGAGGCGGACCAGCTCGCACGACACACCATGGGAACGGTCTCGTGCGCCGAGGTGCGCGGTAGTACAGGAGCCCTTTCTGTGTGCGTTGCTGTGCGTCGTCGTCGGCTGTGCGTGATGATCTGCAGAACCACGCACCGTAGGAAGGCAGCACGAGGATGATGATTTAAAATGTAAATAACTCGATGACAATCATCCATAGCACTCCCTGATGTAATCATTTTCTGCATAAAGGTAAGTCTAGACCTCAAGAATGGAGTTATATCAGATCTAGAGCGTGTTTTTCTACTTTGCTTATCAGTGGCAGTAGCTTTCTAACGTGTGGGAATTTAAAAAGTAAGTAATATTTATTTAAATAAGTATTCATTTTCGTACAACGATAAAAAAGAAATCATATTGTTGTTGGAATATTTTCTACCCCACAAACGATAAATGAATAATAAATCCACTTAAAACCCTTCACCACACTTGACTCAAAACAACCAATGACACGACAAGAAGAAGAAGATAAATTTAAAATTAATAATTTCTTTATTATTCTTCGTCTTAATTAGATGGCATCTGTTTATTTGGTCAATTTTGCCAATGTCAATGAGGATATATTAAATAAATAAAAAAATTTTTAGTCAAGTCAGTCAATAGACAAGTCGGCCGTCATTGGCTTTGAAAAAAAATGGTGGCCGGATTTTTAAACCCATCGGAAACATTTGCGATCATTCAGTTGTTGTATCGTATCACAAGGATCACTTTTAAACGTCAGTTTGACGCAGACAAGCCTATAGAAGAACATCAGGCATCTACGGCTTTTTGGTCGAGTTAGAAAAGCTTTTGGTCGGGGTCCACCAAAGGTCAGTCAGAATTCGGCACACGTCTGTTCTCGACGAGTATTATCAGTTTATTGATTAAACTATCGTTATGACGATCAGAATCACAACTTGTCGTGTACACGATTGTTTAGTAGAAAGTCTTGACATTTAAATTTTCATAAACATAACATATACAAGTGCTTTCTAATATTTTGTATGTTGCATTGGGTTGTGATCCTCAGATAATAAATTATTTATTTCTCTGGTATTCCGACGTGACATTTACATTATTTTATTTAGACAATAGGTATTGCCGATGTCTGTCTGTCAATTTGCAATGAGTGGACAAGGCATAGAGAAGTAGGTAGAAGAATAATAATTATGATGGCTTCGCAATTTTTTTTTTAATTTGGCCTTCGCAACACTAGAGAATGGACTGGGATCAAGAAAGCAGAAGACCTATTTAGACTTGCCATAGAAAAAAAATCGGTTGTCTGTAAAGTCGGTTTACTGACGATAGTTGAACGTGATAACGTCATAAGAAAATACTCGCGGACTCGCGGACTCGCGGACTCGGACTCGGACTCGGACTCGAACTCTCGGACCCGGACCCGGAACCCGACCGAACCCTTACCCTTACCCTCATTTACCCTTACCCTCATTTACCCTTACCCATTACCCGACCCGGGCTCGGGCTCAGGTAAATGGAACGACGAAACGACGTAACGACGCATGAGTCATGTTTTTTCGTGCGTGCAGCCGGCTCCATCGATTTATAAGACGTTATCACGTCAAAAGAAAAGTTGAAAATGATGACTTGCCAACCTTCAGTAGTGGAGAGGCACCCTTATAACAAAAGGTCAAATTAAAATATCATTTCACTTTAGCTTTTGATGCCTACTATGCCTAATGCTGCCTTCCTACGGTGCGTGGTTCTGCAGATCATCACGCACAGCCGACGACGACGCACGGCAACGCACATAGAAAGGGCTCCTGTGCTACCGCGCACCTCGGCGCACGAGACCGTTCCCATGGTGTGTCGTGCGAGCTGATCCGCCTCCGTGCGCGATATCACACACCGGTGGGAAGGGGCTATTATACGTACGTTCATGGCGTTGGAACTAAAAAAAACATTTGAAAAAAGAAGGAACAAATACCTATGTCATGGCATCAGTTGGGAATAAATGTATGAAACTATTTATTTCTGATTATGGGCATGGAATTCGCGGTACTAACTATAAAAAAAGCTATGGGGACTGTACATAAATTAAACGATCCAACATTAGTTACCAATGGCTTTTTGGTAAAGTAAATTTACATGCGTAATGCATTATCAAACGGTGTTGTACAGTTAGCAACAAAAGGTTAGATACTTATCGATGTTTGAACAAATGCTTAGGGCCTCGACCAACATTGAGAACGATAAATTTAAAATAGAGACGAAAATGTTTAAGGCCTGCGCACATCTAGCGCGATGGTAATGGCGATCAGTGACACGCTGTCAAATATCGCGTCATATTTGAAACCGGAAGAGAAAACGTAGAGCGCCCACCCACCAGATGGACCGATGGCATTGTTAAGATCGCGGGAAGTCAGTGGATGGAAAGAGCTCAGAATTGTTCTTCCTGGAAATGTGTAGGGGTACCTTATATTTTTTTGGGAATGTCCCATAGAAACTTCATCAAAATCAGCTAAGCCATTTTCGTTTAATTGTTTATTTAAATGTTTGTTCTCGCAATTTCGAAATTTATTTTATTATTAAGCATAATGAATCGCTGAGTGTACTCAAACATAAAAGGAGACCGCTGCGCTGGGACCAACGCCCGCCGCCTTGATGTTTCACAGTTATTTTATACCTTTTGCAGACAAATGAGGTGCCGCTAGGTCAATGGGGACCCGTACCATAGAAAGAAGTATGTGCTAATAAGTGCCCGTACTATGAATTTACCATGGAATGCACTTAGAAGCCATGGTGAAAACTCACGTTCCTACTTGTAAACTTATAACCTGGCTTGTAACTGTCGCTGGGTTGATGTAAAATTGTCTTGACCATCCTTAGATCCTCCATCTCTTTGAAAGTAAAAATAGAAACATAATAGCTAAAATAAAATTGTCTATGGTAAACTAATTTATCTTTTCGTTCGTATTTTGAATTGATTTTGAATTTAGTGGTCAAATAGGATTGGATTCGAATTTCAAATCTATTGGTGGGCATTGGCACATTTTTTTATTTTGTGGCACTAGGCTAAATAATATCTTAAAATTTTTGTCGTTGTACTAGGCATATAATTATAATAATATTTGCTCCTAAATTTATGTAAAAGCTATCATAAAAAGCTCTGATTCGAAATTAATATGATATATTTGTATCAATCGTGCGTGAACAGATACGTTATTAAAACTTTTACTTTCTTTAAGAATTTTGTTTGCGAAAAAACGTTGACCGTCACCGTCTTGTTTTTAGTTTTTTTCTTGCGTCGCTGGTAAATCATCTCCACATTTGTCATATACTTTCAACAATCCTTGATGAAAATAGTGATTAGAAAAAAGATAAGGTAAAGTTTACCTGTAAATTAGCTAAGTGCGTAGAGGACAACAGGACTTTACTAAAGATGACGACAACTGTCAATGTCCTTCTCGCTCGCACATTTTAACCCTATGAAAGACATTAAATCACTAAATTTATTTATTTCAAATAGCGAGCGACTATCCACAGTTTAGTACAAAAATATTTAGATTTTACACGTTTTTTCTACTTGAAAAATTACTCAAGTACGAAAATGAGTTAAGCATTAAACCAGTTTAGTTTTTATATTTTTGAAAAGGATAAAGTAAGCGAGCGAGAAGCTTTTTCACGGCTTTCAGTGTGTTAACGGCTGGCATAAAACGGCCGCTCATTGATAAGAAATTAAGACTTAAAATGGCCTTTACTGTGACGAAACAACACGTGCTTCGAATAACTCACAACCTTTTAATTAATTAATGAACGTGTACATTCTTTTTAAGGAGACAAGCGGCTTTTGTGAAAATGTTCGGTATTTATAATAATCTTCCTTTGCTTGTTAATTAAAGAGATCTCTGGCCAAGCCCTGACTACAGTCAGAGCCACTACTTATTTACATGTAAGTACGTTGAAAATTATACAGGGTGTTCCAAAGAGGAATGTCACACGACATAGAGCACCCTTATAGTTATCTGAATCAAAATTATTTGCCATAAATTTTAGTAGTTTTTGAGTTTTTAACATATTTATCTTTTACCAAGCTCAAACTTTAGTGGCAAAACAACACTAAATATGTTATTTTTGTAATGTACTTTGTTATTATATACCTTTAAAAGCTCTGCTTCTAAAGCTTAACATAAAATAGGTAAAATTCAATGTTTTTAAAGCAAATAGTCGCGATGGCCACGACTCGCACTTGGCCAAACCTCAGCAAATCTTGATAACCTTTACACAAAATGAAGTTGTAAGCTTGAACGTCCAATTAAAGTAATTTTGTGATGGTTTTTACTCATTCAGATAGCATTCAAGCGAACTTAAAACCTATTTTGGTAATTTCCAGCCGAAATTATGGATTGTAATATTAATAATTGTCAGCAATAATATTCGCGAATTGCAAACATATGACCATAAAATTAATTTTATAAAACTGCGCAAATTATCATCAATCAAACTTTCATCGCACACAAATATGGATTTCGGTAGGTATTTGTACTTATATTTTTTGTTTATTTTCGAAAAATCTAGTAAAATTTAAAATACAAATTTATTTTGTTTATGTACCATTGAAACATTGTCTTTGTTCAAGGCTCGAACACACCTAGTTCGCTGGCGGTAGCGAACAGTGAAACGCTGTCAAAAATTCGCTGTCTAATCTCAAATCTGACAGCGATATTTGACAGCGTTTCACTGATCGCTACCGCCAGCGAACTAGGTGTGTTCGGGCCATCAGTGTGTTTTTTTTAAAGGAAATGACTAAATTCTTACAAAATCTTTTTTCACGACACTGATTTTGACAAATTGACTGTTTCGCAAAAGTCTTTGAAATACTTGAAAAGAGTCCAAAACACAACTTTCTTTGTCCTGACAAGTTAGATTAACGGACACGCTGTTTTCTTCAAAGATCTTTAAGCTTAGTACACATGCACGTAGTTCGTTAGTCGTCACAAGAAGCCGAAGTACGGGTTTTAACATTAGCCGGCATTGGCCGGTGCCCTATACACCCCAAAATTACTTTATTTCTTCTATTGTCAATATGCACAATAAACGCAATAAACACAATGTAGATTATTTTTTTCATAAATTAAATACATACACTTTTTTCATCCCCCATCTTGGAATTTTTTATTTTTGCTCTTCGATATCTGAGTGCAAAAGCCGTTTTTATCCGCTAGAAAATAAAGTAAAATTAAATTTAGAACATCGTGTGCACTAAGATTGTGAATTAAATTCATTAAACCTATTTAGTGAATTAACACCAATAAACCTATTTACTTCTACCTCCATGGTGCCGAATTTATCATACAACAACCTTTCTTGGTGTGTTACTTTATTTTTATTTTCTTTACGCGCGCCATTTTCTTTTTTGAATCCTTCGCTTCCTCGGTCATATTGAGCAAGTGATTAAACAGCAACTTTGCACTCTTGTATAACAAATAACTATTGAGACGCCTCTTTTCTTAAAATCCTTTTATTTACTAGTTGGGAAGAACTAAAGTGACACGACAGGAAGAAGAATTCAAAAATAATTAAAATCTCTTAGCAACAAAGTAACCTTACAACTATTGATCATAAGATTCAATTACAATCAAATAGTGCAGCCATTTACGATCTAACGATGTCCATATAACATTGTTTATCGAATATGCAAAACATCACCATTTTAGACTCAGTTACGTCAAAATGTTAATTTGTCATGTTGTATTGTTATGTTACGTGACTTGAGATAATAGAGACGACATTGAAGAGCTAAATAAAGCATAAATAAACACAGCTGTTGATGCTACCGCCATGCCTATTTGTGCCGCCAAGCAGCTCTGATGTGTTTTCATTTGAAGGATGTGGGTGCCGGTGCAATTACAGACACCATAAAACTTAAAGCGTCTCAAATTAACGTTGAAGTCAAATTAACAAAATAATACTTTCTTTTTGGAAATACTTGGAACACAATGTAACAACCAGGCAGAGAACAAACATTTACATTCACCACACAAATATTTGATCTCGGCGGGGATCGAGCCCACAACCTAAGGCACTAAAGGCAGAGTAACTCGTACTACCAACTGAGCTAAAACGTTTGACAAAAGGTATCACTTGGAAGCCTCTTAAAGCCTAATAGGTGCCAGTTCCACGCAACTAAGTAAAGTGGGTCTAGGTTCGAGAGAGTCATTATAGCTCGTAGAACCAACAACCGCTGGGGAATAAAGGTTCTCGAATGGTGACCACGAACTGGAAGACAAAATAACCGAACTGATAGACCGACGACATTGGTAAGATCGCAGGAAGAAGGTTGATGGAAAAAGCTCAGAATCGTTATTCCTGGAAATGTTATTCCAGGAATAACGGCTGGGAGGCTTATTTCCAGACTGATGATGAAGTCCAGAAGAAAAATACTTAAAGCTGGGTTTCTACAGCTTTTATATGATCGCTGGGACAAAATGCATGAAAATTTTGATTTCTCATTTGTATGGACATGGCATTCGTGGGACTAACCCGTATTTTTTACCTCTTGGTGCTTAGATAACCACAGAAGTCGTCAAATTACATGATGTAATCTGTCTGTCTTATTTAAATCTCTTATAAACAAGCAATAACTATGATTGCTTCTTTAATAACACAACAATTAATAATCGAAAGGCAAGAATACGAAATACCGAAAAATTGTTTGGTCATTTGATAATTTCGTTACTTTTCATGTTACTTGTTTTTAGAGAAGGCCAAAGTGGCCTTTATTGATTGTAACAACGACACGAAAGAAGAAGAAGAGGACGTAGGTATGTAGATTGAATATTATAGTGACGAAATTGACATATTTTCTGAAGAAATTCTGGCCATACTGGGGGGAGGGAAGGGTTGGTCACGAAAACTGGCATTCTAAAAAGATCCTTGCAATTCAAATGAATAGATCATTTATTTCTAGAATTTGACTTTTGTCTAGGGTTGACCCGGAATATTACAATAAATAAAACGTTAAATGTTAAAATATGGCATTGAACTATAATCTTATCGCAATAACATTAATTAACACGAATAATAACTCAATTAGATCTGTCATGACAACGTTTATAGCCCAATCAACCTTCGTCCTAAGATTAATGTTACAATAGTGTTGAATTAACAAATGAACCGAAGCTAGATGCGTTATCAGCATATTTTGAATTACTGTGGACGTGAATGGACATTGAATTTTCCCAAAATTCATGGCAGGATGATAAAGGAAACCATATCAAATACAAAATCACAACTCAACAGAGGGCATTTAAGGTATGTACTATAACTAAGGTACTAGATAGGTCATTTATGACCTATCTAGATCTAGATAATAAAAAAATAGATGAGAGATGAGATGTGGGTAGCCCCCTAAAGCCTTGTTTTTATAATCCAGAATCGGAATATGAATGCCATCATCATCATTACTGCTGGGCCTTCCTTTGCTCTTACCACTCACCACGATCTTGGGCTACCCTCATCCAACTGCGGCCCACGACGCTGATAATGTCGTCAACCCATCGTGCTAATGGACGTCCAACGCAATGACCAGCGTTGCTAGAATGTTACATTTGTAACATTTTACGTTACTTTTGACCCTCTCATGCTACCTTCATGTCACGACTAAAAATAAATAAACGTTAAAACTATTTTCCAGCATTCAAAATATATCGTGAAACGGAGCGCATCCAAGAATATTTTAGGTTTTGTGCATTAAAATAAATAAATAAATATTGTGGACAATTCACACAACACTACCCAGCCCCAAACTAAGCAGAGCTTGTAATATGGGAACCAGATAGCTGATATAATACTTGAATACATTTTTTTTTTTTTGTAAATACATACATAGAATACAATACAACACCCAGACAGAGAACAAACATTTATGTTTACCACACAAATATTTGTTCTCGGTGGGGATCGAACCCACGACCTACGGCGCAGAAGGCAGAGCTACTACCAACTGAGCTAGAGGCCAGTCAAATAAAGTGCCATAGTTTTTGTGTAATAAAGTGCCATAATAAAGTTTGTCGTTTTCCACATAATAAAATAAAGAAATAAATAATGCGGCCAATCCACACAATACTATCTAGCCCCAAACTAAGCAGAGCTATAATCTATGGTAATGTTACTTTTCTCATGAAAATGTAACTTTTTGATCTCTCTCATGTTATATTTGACTATCTGCCACTAGCAATGACGTAGTTCCAACGTATATATATACCAGCTCTACAAAAATAAAGACTCATTGGTAAGTTAATGTTGATTTATATTATACAGTTGTTTGTTCCCACGATTTGCACTCACAAAGGCGGTGTAGTATGCACATCGTTGCACCTACGCATTTGCGGTGCTTTGCTACCTTAGGGATGTCACAAGACAAGAAGGGTTTTTGACGTGACAACGTCTTATAATTCGATGGAGCCGGCTGCACATACAAAAAAACATGACGTCATGCGGCGTTAACTCGCTCTGAGGTGTTTCATTTAAGGCTTGAAGTGCAAGCGAGAGCGCGGAACGAGCGACAAAAAGAGGCACAATCAGCCTCCGCGTTCGGCAGCGTTCGACATCTGTCTCTCTCCTACTTGAGTGAGCGATGCGTCCGCGTGGACAGCTGTATGACGTTGTCACGTTCAACTATCGTCAGTAAACCGACTTTACAGACAACCGATTTTTTTAAAGCCGACCCCACACTAAGTTAGCTAAGGACAGAAAGATGATGACTGGGTTCTTTGTGGACTTGTCCGGAGAAGTACTACCACAACAACTATTTCTGTCACTAAGCAGCGTTGCTGTGTTACAGTGCATCGTAAAGCACGTTCCTGATATGGGTGACCTACGAGGATAGGCGATGGTTACCACTTAACATCAAGCGGGCCATATTTCATCAGCTGGTTGTATAAAAAAAAAGTTTAAAGCGTGTGTGCGATGAAACTACAGGCATATTAAATTTAACACCTCTAAATCTCAAGTTGATAGACGCAGAAGTGCATCGTTAATATGTTTCTAATCCGACCTGTGATGCAGTGCTTTGTTATAGAAGATGGTTGTCACTTAACATCAAGTATGTTATTTTATTTTTTTGTCTGGCGTTACCCCTTTTTAAAGGCTCTGCCTGAAAACCAGCGCCGCTTGTCCTAGTAGATAATGCCTTGTCAGGTAGCGAAAAGCTGAGTTGGAGCCTATTTGGCATATTTACCATCAATTATTGTAAACGTCTAGACCTATGTATGTATGTTAAATAAATGTATTTTCTTTCTTTCTTTTCTTTTATCTATGCCTTACGCAGAACGCTTATCTGTTTCATTGACATTAAAAGAAATGCAGCACGATAAGCAGTTGTTGATAAAAAAATATCAAAGTGACTTTCAATTTATGCTGTTTTAAGATCAACAGAAAAACTTGAAAAGAAAGCAATGCAGTAAGGCCGCCACATTCTCAAAGCAAGTTTTTATTCAAGAGAAATAGCGCTAATTGATATAAAAACTTTTTAAATAAAAGAAAACGCCAATCAACATTCAATCAACCTTATGCAAGTGTCCCTATATTTTTATATTGCATTCTCAAATCATTCAACAAAAGTATTATAGTTATAAATTTGAGGTAGGTAACTTTTATTTTACTTACGCTATAATCTACCATTTGTGTGAACCGAATTTATTACAAAATTATTTATTACTGGCGGCCGCCCGCGGCTTTTTTCGTTACATTTTCGTGATAAAAAATCCCAGATGTCCGTCTCCTGGTTCCAATCTACCCCCCCACTAATTTTCAGCCAAATCAGTCTAGTCGTTCTTGAGTTATAAATAGTGTAACTACAACGATTTTATTTTATGTGATAAGAGATAAGACGTATAGACAACATTTAACTTGCACCAAAGTATCCGAGCCAAAACAAACGCATGTCAGTCCATTAACATCCACAATAATGTATAAAAAATAACCCAAAAAAATAATAAGTTATAAGTATTTTTCGTGATGAAAATAAATTTCTGCTAAGCTATACATATTTTAAATTGTCGATAAAAACAAAGGTGATAGCCCTATTGTATTGTTGCCTGCACTACCCACGTCTCGGCCTTGCAAGGACACATTATGAGATAGCAATAGTTGTAAGCCTGTTTAATGTCAAGTTTTATTTATATATCATCAGTGTTGCAGGTTTTATATCATCAGTCAATAAAAACAAACACTTGAGC
The DNA here is from genome assembly GCA_939531255.2 of Thera britannica. Lineage (NCBI taxonomy): Eukaryota > Metazoa > Arthropoda > Insecta > Lepidoptera > Geometridae > Thera > Thera britannica. The sequence continues at coordinate 12,496,127 of OW618034.2, read as the reverse complement.
AACTTGAATTCACTTGACGAATTTGATCATTGCACTATTAAGTAGCATTTGAATCGCGACGTGATTTGATGAAATCATAATCTTGCCAAATCAAATCAAAACTCGGCTGGTCGACGCCACTGGTGACAAGAGGGCTGGCTCTTTTTTCGCACAGAGAATAGCTATTGCTGTTCAACGTGGGAATGCAGCCAGCGTTCTTGGCACCATGCCTCATGGACACCCACTTTTGTTAGATTTTTAAGGTTTAGTTAAAAAAAAAAAAAAAAAAAAAAAATGTATATCAATAGAAATTACGTTTGAAAATCACTTTAGGTTAACACACCTAGAAATCCACATATCGTTGCAATTCAAGCATACCTACACAAAAACCACTTGAATCACAAAGCCCGCTTTGAAACGTCTCAAGTCTTGCGCAAATCTAGGCGATGGCGATGGCGATCAGTTTCAGCATAGGGTTTTGCATACATCCACAAACACTGCCGCGACATTTGACAGTGATATTGCCCTGCTATTTTGGCAACTGTGTTGACAATACCGCTCGATTGAATCGAGTGATCGCTGAATCCACGTTCCATTTTCAAATTTTTCAAAAAAAAATTGCCACTCACTTCGAATTTAGTGATCGCTTGAGTGATTTGAGTTGCTAGAATTGGACTCCTGATCTCAGGCAATCTGTAATGCGCAAGACTTTAAAGTTGCCAGTCAGACCGTTTACGTACTCTGTTTTATTGATTTCACTCTTGTTTTAAAAAAGTATTTCACTGAATGACAATTTTTATAGTGAACACAACAGCAAATAATAATAATCACTTGAGATTGACCAAGTACTTGATGATACTTGATGATTGCACTTAGCGAATAATGACTGTTCTAAGTACCATCGTAATACTATGTGGTAACCGTCGATTAAGACATTTAACCACTTGACATTTTATTTTACTTGTAAAATGCTAGTCAATGCTTGATCATAAAAATGGTAGCTTTTTACGCATTTTATGGGCGTAGACATTGCATGCACATTTTACTACTTTTTATTTTTTTACACAGAAATTAAAACTTGTGTTTTAATTTCTACCTTAATCCTAAAAATACGTACCTAATAGGTCTGTAATTTTAGCTTTTGGAAAACAAATTGGCGTCCGTCTTCTAAATGATAGTTCAAATAAATCAAAATTGTGGTTAACAGATGTCAGCATCGGATTTTAGGTCAAATCAAATAAAACATTTGAAAAATAATACATGTTATAAAAGTCTAAAACTGCACTTACCAAGTCCGCAAATAAGGTATGTAGGTGGAGGCTTCAGCACCGACCGCGAGTAGGCACATCTGACCGTCTCCAAGGCCCGAGGGGCACCCCCTACTAGGAGCATCCCAGGGGACACGTAGCCAGCGTATCGCAACTCCGCTGTGGCGGCGGCCAGGGCTCCCACCCACCAGCATTTCGCATTTGCTGCTAGGAAACTCTGTGGAAAAAAGAAAACTACTGTTAAAAATCGTAATTGTGCCCCACTGATAGACAGCGATAGAGAAATGAAATATGGAACACGCAGAAAACCCATCTGGCGTTGAGTGGTCACCTCTGCCTATAACAAGCGCACACGTATAAAGCACATCGTCCAATGAGAATCATGCATTTTGGAGACGATTTTGTGTTTTTACAGAAGATTCCCACTACCTACGTCGTAGCATGCTACGGCGTAGCAGAGGTATATTATTGTACTCCTAGTTTGAAATACTAGACTTTTTATAACCGATTTCGTTATTCTCAATTCACTACCTTATTCATATTGAGTTTAGTTCACACGTGTGAAAATTTTATACATCTTACACCTTCATAAGCTTAAAAATGTAAGCATTTTTTAAATTTTAACTTTTTCGGATATTTTGTTCTCTGTCTAGGTGTTATATTGTATTCTAAGTAATTATACGATGTCGCTGCATCCTCTTGATTTTATATTTACCAGGTAGTCCATTGCTTAATGTACTGGGCACCAAACACTTTTTAGAGCTAAAAAACCCTTAAAACAATTCGCTGTAGGTGGCGCCACCGCGCCTCGCTCCGCTCAGTCCGTCAGTCAAACCTTCATTCATTGTTTGTGTTTGGGCATCGAAACACGTCTTATTTAAATTTTATTTTTTACAATTCTCGAAGTAATTTTCGAAGTTTATTATGTAGTTTGTATTAGTATAGTGTATAGTGTATTTGATGGCGAAGATCCAGAAGAAATACGACGTTAAGAACGTCACTTTGAAATGGAACAAAAGCAAAAAATGCATGTAAGTACCTACACGCATACTTGCTTATGAATTTTGTTTTGTTAACTATGCCTATCGCTAAACGCTCATTACAGTTACGGGCTTGCGATAATAACTAAATGAAAGCGACATAACTATATCGCTTGCACTTTATCTATAAACTATTAAATTTTTACTTAGCTGCTTGATTGAGTTGTGCTTTATCGCCACAAAATAGCAGCTATTGAGTGCAAAACATTTTAAAGGCATACCTGCCTACCGGTTTATGAACGAAGATGCTTAATCAAATGATTTTTCTATATATAGTTATCTATACAGCTGTACCCTCGAGTCGTAATGCGATTACGGCCTATTGTCATTTTTGTTCGGTGTTATACCTACCTTCACTCATAGTATTTTCCTGTAAAACTGTGTTGCGATTGCAATCTGCCCAATTATCAAAGTATTTTGGTTTATTTCTTTTCTACATGGGGCTATATAGATCTACCCTCAAATCGTAATGCAATTACGGTCTATTATCATTTTTATTACATCATATCAACTTACTTTCACTCGTCGTATTTTTAAATTTTTTGGAGGAACTGTGATGTGATTATAGTATGCACAACAATATTTATGCATTATGTATACATTTTCTCTATGTGTGGTTATGCAAGCATGGTCTACCCTCGAGTCGTAATGAGATTACGGCCTCTTGCAATTTCTATTCCATGATATGTACCTACCTTCATTTGTATTTAATACTACATTTTTATAAGAACTGTGATGCGATTGCAGTCTGCAGAATAATAATATCTTTCTATATGTGCTTATGCAGACATGATCTACCTTCGAGTCGTAATGCGATTACGGCCTCTTGCAATTTCTATTCCATGATATGTACCTACCTTCATTTGAATTTAATACTACATTTTTATAAGAACTGTGATGCGATTGCAGTCTGCAGAATAATAATATCTTTCTATATATGCTTATGCAGACATGATCTACCTTCGAGTCGTAATGCGATTACGGCCTCTTACAATTTTTATTCCATGATATATAATTTTACCTTCATTTGTATTTAATACTACATTCTTGTAAGAACGGTGATGCGATTGCAGTCTGCACAATAATAATATCTTTCTATAATGTGCTTATGTAGACATAAATCTATCCTTGGATCATGATGTGATTACGACCTACTTTCACTTGTCGTATTTTAAAAAAAAAATTGTAAGAATTATAAAAAAAAAAAAAAAAATCAGATAATCCACACAACACTGACTGGCCCCAGACTAAGCAGAGCTTGTACCATGGGAACCAGATAGCTGATATGCTGATAGCTATTATGATGCGAATGCAGTCTGCACAATAATAATATTTTTTCTATATGTAGTTATGCATACATAATTATGTACCATCCGGTTGTAATGTGATTACGGCCTCTTGCCAATTTTTCCAAGATATCTACCTACCTTCACGGGTAGTATTTAACATTTTTTAAGAACTGTGATGCGATTACAGTCTGCACAATAGGCATAATACCTACCATATAATAAGCAAGTATCATTTTGAGTTGTTATGCAATTACGACCAGTAGACATACCTACAATATGACAAATGCATATTACTGCAAAATAAATCAAAAATTAAGATGAGTTGTGATGCGATCACTACCGAATACTGAATTAATTACCTACGTATCGAATCGTGACGGGATCACGATCTTAACCCCACTTCTTATTGCTGAGTTGAGTGGTAATGCGATTACCTACCTCCTAATAAACTCTGACGAGTGACCGTGGTATCATACCCACACAGAATTATGTTTCTGATTACTCATTTTGGTCAACCAGTATAAAGTATACCACCAGATCCAGACCAGCAGTAAAACTTCAGAACCTGGTAGATGGTATAAACTCGACCACGCACAGCACAGCAGCATAAACTACCGTCCTGTACGGTCAATGCAACTGATTGGTACACCAGGAGTTCGACGATATTTTTGTTTACCAATAATAAACCTGAAACATTTGCGCCTAAGATTAGAGACGAGATCTCTGAACATTGGGGAGTAATCATTATGCTTGTCTATTGGATTAGCAAAAATCCATACCAATTCATGAAAAATTACCGCATTCAAAAAGTTTTAAGTTGCTTAATCAACTTGAAACTAAGAAATTGAACAAAAGTTGATAACGTTGGACACGTCGAATAGCTCCTTAGACTAGGGGTTTCAAAGTGATTCTTGCGATTCTGCGATTTTTGAGTTTGAAATTATTCAGCTAATAGCTCTAAACAAGAAAAATCCATGGTTTGTACATGTATTTCTTTAACAAAAAGAGAAAAGAACAAGTTTTTAATCCGTATTATTATAAGAAAGAAAATAATCAAAAGATAATTTTGAGTCACAGCCATCAGTGGCAATTGATCGGCTGGCCAGGTAAAATAGCTCAGCCCCTCCAAGGCACAGTCACCGACTCTGAGAGGTCGGAGAGGTGGGCATGGACGCGGGTTCCAATCGTCCAGACGTCTTCCAGCAACTACCAATCCGTACAATATAATTATCAATATCACTAAGACGGAAAAACATTCCAATTTACTGGAGGCCAAGAACTAACAGTGGCAACGGTTCGCTGATAGATTATAATATTACCTATTATATAATATATACATATGTATATACATATTTTTTCATAAAATATGGTAACTAGTAACATCGGTATTTGGAACTGCGAATACCTATGGAATCATCTATCTTTTTTCCATAATCTTCCTCCGGTCGGGTCACTGGTTCTATTGAACCTAGAAACCGTGTGGTAAAAGGATTTTAAGTGCGCCTTAATGAGGTTTTACCCACTTAATGATCACATTAAATACATAAGTACAAGACAAATAAGTTACTCCCATTAGAATGGCGAGCTACTTTCTCATAAGCCAACGTAGGATGGGAAATACTATGGATTTATATATTAAATCTTAAAACTTATATTTTTTTTTTTTTTAAACTATTCATGTTTTGGTAAAGGATATGCGATGTCCTTCTAACCATGTTTCATAATTTGACTTTATGGGGAAAGGCTAATTCCATTATGAATAAAATGTTCAAAGAACCTGTTAGCTTGCTACACGATTTCAGATTTATTATAAAGTATAACCCCACCAGTGGGGCAGAAATAATGATGACCAATGTAAAATATTTCTACTTACCTTTTCTACCTACCGTTGGCAAAATACAACTTTTTGATATGATCAAGTATAGATTTAGCATACCTCGTATATTCGAAATTTTTATTTAATTATATATTCTTGAAAAGTTTTTTATTGCACAATAAATAACTTAATGCTAATTAGGATTCTTACGAATCTGTACCTATTTATGTAGGTATACCTCTGCAATAGCCAGCTGTAGAACTTGCCTATACTTACTGCATAAACGAAGTAATTTGAAGGAGCAAATTTAACCCAAATTTGCACTTCAAATCATGAAAAATTATTATTAAAATTAAGCTAAGTACCTGATGAATTTGAATCATAACTTAGAACCTAGTTTTATTCGGTACAATGATCACGACGAAATCAATAGCGTCGCTTCTTCATATTTTCAACAGACATCTAAAGATGGGTAGACGCAGACAGAGAGTCTAGAACAATTTATCTATAAATGCTTTCAATAAAATATCCAATAGACTTGGGTACCGTAAACTTACTCGTTTAAGTTTCTCAAAATACGTTTTTATGTTTAAGAGACCAAACGGCCCCTAATATTGATGTTTACTCTATAAACGGGCTTTCGTTTTATTTTCTTATTATTCTTCCCATCTCACATGAATTGAAATATTTACGCAAAATCTTTGATGAAGAACTGTCAGGCATCGTTGTTGCCCTTAAATAGCTCAACCCTATGGTTTCAGAACTTTGATTTTCAGAGTTAGCAAACTTTTTGTCTGATTATGACTCGCTAATATCCTGTTTCAGGCATGACAGCCAATTGGAGCCTTACAAGGTTGTCGTGCTGGTAATAAATTATTGATATTATAATTGCAGCACTTTCCACAGAGCATTGAAACAATACGTCATATCATATGTGTAAGGTTGTGGATTTTTAGACCCAAAAATTAATTTGACGACTGATGGTCTATCATAGCTCTATTTGCATTGAACTTTATTATTGACCAATTCAGTTTGGGAGCATAATGTTCAACAATAAACATAATTCAATTGGTTATCACTCTAATATTAAGGATTAAGTTCAGTTAAGATGCAGCGTTTCTTGGCTGCTCAAGAGTGTACAAAACTCACCTTTTTTCCCTTTAATTGTTGACTGCACAAAATGCGCTGGAACTATCGTCTATCATGTTATCTAATATAAAAAATGATGATGACATTATTTGCATTGTTGAGATAATGACTTGCGATCTAATCACTACTTCATATCCTGAGGAACTCCCTATTTTCTCGATAAATAGAAAAATAATGTACAAATATTATATGCTTTATCAGCTTACTTAAATATAACAAGTTCCAGTAGAGATGCAGTTAGTTGCATGGAAAGTTAATTTTAACAGAAAAATGCCACATCATAAAGTAACCACGAACGTCGTAAACGAACGTCGTAAATACGAACGTCTTCTCAGCACATTCACACCCATCACACTGCAGTGACGTTAGCAGCTGATCGTAGGGGTGTTTGCTTCTATCTACTCGAAGAATGTACAAAACGCGCCAGGGTGACCGGGTATTATTTACTCTTATTTCAAAACTTTTACAATAGGCCTGTTGCGCTATATATTGGATTGGCCTTTCAGTGATAAAGTATGTTCTCTATCTCTATTCATGTCTTCTTTTATTATGAAATTGTATGTTTAAGGAGAGAATTAATCAAAATATGGCTTTTTATGCTCAACTTTTCTGATTAATACCTAACACGATTAACACGATTTCCCTAAAGCTCTAAACATCTACCTGGTAAATATAAAATCAAGAGGATGCAGCGACATCGTATAATTTGAGGTTAAACAAACTTACCTGAAGTGAAGTTTGACCGTAATTATACGAGTCGCTGCATCCGAACTGATTTTAGTCCCTCCCTCCCTTATACGTTTTCTTTTCATGAAAACGTATCCCGTTTTAAATTGAGTATCTTTATTGAAATCGTTTGTTCTCTGAAAAGAATGAAGGTTTGACTGACGGACTGAGCGGAGCGAGGCGCGGTGGCGCCACCTACAGCGACTTGTTTTAAGGGTTTTTTAGCTCTAAAAAGTGTTTGGTGCCCAGTACATTAAGCAATGGACTACCTGGTAAATATAAAATCAGTTCGGATGCAGCGACTCGTATAATTACGGTCAAACTTCACTTCAGGTAAGTTTGTTTAACCTCAAAGTATTTACAAAAAAAAAATATAAGTATTATATCAGCTATCTGGTTCCCATAGTACAAGCTCTGCTTAGTTTGGGGCTAGATAATGTTGTTTGGATTGTCTACAATATTTATTTATTTTATTTATGAATACGGTCATTTTTGTAATATATTATGTATTGTATACTACAAACCACCAGTTAGCTTGATGGAGAGCAGTTATTTTAATGCAAACAATCTTTAAAGTTAGGTACAACAATATATTATCTCGATGATAATAATAATCATTGCAATAAAATCGATAGCAATCGATCCAATGCAATATAATCAGCAAGTATTTAGTCATTAAACAGAAGGTCAGTTGAAATGATGATCACGTTTCGATAATAAATTCCGATAGTGAATGAATTGAATGAGAACTTTTAATGATATTATGAATCAATGCCTTGTTCTGCATAGTGATTCAAGATAAGGGTAATGTTATGGTAATCCTAGGATTAACGGATAGACATTTTGAAATTCTAATTAGTTTAATTATTATTCACTGGTCGTAGAAATGTTTGGAGCAGGTGGGTAGACGGTACTTAGCAACAATTTAAGCCAGGCCCACATCTATAAGCGTTCTGCGGTGGCGATCAGTGAAACGCTGTCATATATGACAGTGATATTTTGCCAGTGTTTCACTCACCGCCACCGCAGAACGCTTAATAACGCGTGGCGGTCGTCTTGGAAGAGACCTACGTCCAGCAGCGACTTATAAAGGTTGATGATGATAATGTTGACCAAGTTCACCTACTATTCGAAAACCAGTGCCCTTTCTTTATCCTCAATCAGATATAAATACCCCAATTTATTCAGTAATAGCAGTCACGGGTAAAAGTACCAGAATGAATGGATGTAGTTCAGTTTGCAGACGACCTTGACCGACGTATTGGCATTTCATTCTTTCACAAGCTGCACTGTCTTGCTTGCAACACTGAAGTTAAGGCGATGCACACAAAGAAACAACTTCTCGATCGCACAATGAAAGATAATATAGAATCACTGAACTTATTTACGAAAAATTGCGAGCAACTATTAAGTGTGTGAAATCAAATTGCAAAATCTTTCTTATCATTTTTAGGGTTCCGTAGCCAAATGGCAAAAACGGAACCCTTATAGATTCGTCATGTCTGTCTGTCTGTCTGTCTGTCTGTCTGTCTGTCTGTCTGTCTGTCCGTCCGTATGTCACAGCCATTTTTCTCCGAAACCGTAAAAGCTAGACTGATGAAACTTGGCGAGTAGATGTATTCTGTGAACCGCATTAAGTTTTTTACATAAAAATAAAAAAAAAACTATAAATTTCGGGGGTCCCCATACTTGAAACTGAAACTCAAAATTTTTTTTTTCATCGAACCCATACGTGTGGGGTATCTATGAATAGGTCTTCAAAAATGATGTTGAGGTTTCTAATATCGTTTTTTTCTAAACTGAATAGTTTGCGCGAGAGACACTTCCAAAGTGGAAAAAAGTTGGTCCCCCCCCCTCTAACTTCTAAAGTAAGAGAATGATAAAACTAAAAAAAATATATGTTGTACATTACTATGCAAACTTCCAACGATTTTTGGTTTGAACGAAATCTAGTCAGTAGTTTTTTTTTTATACGTCATAAACCGTAAACCGCAATTTACCTTTCGACGAACTACAAGAACCTTATTATGTTACATCAAGTAACATAATATAAAAGTTTTTGTAGTTCGTCGTGCTACGGAACCCTTCATGGGCGAGTCCGACTCGCACTTGGCTGCTTTTTTATTTTGCGGACAGCCAAAGAATGGAACTCGTTGCCGGCGTCTGTTTGATTTGAACGTTTTCAAAAAAAGAGTGAATAGGGTATCTTCTAGGTGAGCGCGCTACACCGTCGACCGCATCATCACTTAACATCAGGTGAGATTGCGGTCAAGCGTTAGCTATAAATTGTAAATAAATAAGAAAAAAAGATCTAAACATCATTTTAAAAGTCTTAGTAAGAAGTTTGGTTTCTGGTATTCGTTCATAACCTTGCGATTTTCCATAAATAAGTTTAGTGATTTTATATCTTTCAAAAGGTCAAATAAATATTAATATTTGTATTTAACTTATACTATGGGAACCAGATTATCGATATCTGATTTAATACATTTTTTTTTGTTAGCACATACTTAGAATACAGTATAAAACCCAGACAGAAAACAAACATCTGCGTTAATAATACAAATATTTGTTCTCTGTGGGGGTCAAACCCAGGCACAAAAGGTAGAGCTGCTACCAACTGAGCTGGAGGCCAGTCAAAGACGTCATCGACGGTGGTCTGCCCCTTAAGGCCATCAGAAACTGGGCGTTCCTTCAATTACAACGAATAGCACTTTATATCTGTGATTAATTGGGTGTCAGGCTGCGCATGCGCATATTAAGGAAATTAATGTAGGTACATACCAGATGAACAATATTAAACATATATGGGGGCATAGAGAGGGAGAACAGATAGATAAATATTATAAACTATGCAATACAAAACTATGTAATTTAATAAAAAATCATGAATATAACGTTATTAATATGTACTGTATGGATGAAAAACTAGTTTGTGAATGTAGTTGTCATTTAAAATATATAGATGTATTATACTGTGATATTATAGATACGTTACAATCAGCAGCAAAACATAGTTATGATAGGAAAACAAGAAAAGGACAAAAAGTTATAGGGTGGAATTTTCACGTCAGGCGCGCACATATAAAAGCCAGGGAGAATTTTTCTGTGTGGGTCGAGTGTGGTCGGCCGTGCTCGGGATATACTTATGAGAAGATGACTGCCTCACGCAGAGAATTTAAAGCCGCGCTTAAATACGTGCAAAAAAATCAAGATAAAATCAAAATGGATGTGCTGGCCCGACATCATAGCTCTGGAAATTTCAAAGAATTTTGGAAAGAAACTAAAAAATTAGATCACAAAAATAGTTTACCAGTTAGTGTAGAAGGAGAAAAAGATAAAAAAAATATAGCGAATTTATTTAAAGATCATTTTAATGTCATAAAAAACAGAGGCGATAATTTGAATACGGATGGTTCTCAAGCTAGTCAGGGCTCGGAGACTTACCCCGTCACGATCACACCAAAACAGATAAGTATAGTACTGAAAAAGATGAAACGTGGTAAGTCTCCGGGTCATGACGGGCTCAGCATAGAACATTTGCTATATGCGGGCCAGCAGATCTGTCAGTTGTTAGCGTGGCTTTTTAATCTGTGTTTGAGGCATCGGTATTTACCAGAGGAACTGATTCGTACGTTGGTTGTTCCCATCACAAAGAATAAGACAGGAGATATCTCGAGCATGGGCAATTACAGGCCTATATCGCTGGCAACGATAGTGGCCAAGGTGCTTGAACGAATTATTCAGTCCCATTTAAGTTCAATGTGTATTGATGACGGCCAATTTGGTTTCCGTCCGCAGGTGTCAACAGACATGGCTGTCTTCTCTCTAAAGCAGGTTGTCGATTATTACAAGCAGCAAAATACCACGGTGTATGCCTGCTTCTTAGATTTAAGTCGCGCCTTTGACACTCTCAATCACGATTTACTGTGGAGGAAGCTTCGGGACTCTAACGCGGATGTTGCGCCTGAGGTTGTTGGTCTCCTTGCCTATTGGTACCGTAATCAGACCAACAATGTCAGGTGGGGCTCTGAGCTGTCAGACAGCTACAAACTTCCCTGTGGTGTGAGGCAGGGGGGGCTCACATCTCCCGATCTGTTTAACATGTACGTTAACGACTTGATCGTGGAGCTGAGTGGCACCCCCGTCGGACTCAGGTTAGATGACAGATATGTCAATAACCTGAGCTATGCCGACGACATGGTGCTACTCAGTCCCTCGATCAAAGGTTTGAGAAAACTCACCGCCATCTGTGAGAGATATGCGCAGAATCATGATCTTGTTTATAACGTGAAAAAAACGGAAATGGTGGTATTCAGATCGGGAAAGGGTCCTGATAACATACCAGATGTATTCCTCAAAGGGCAGCCTGTTAAAGTAGTGGATAGCTTTAAGTACCTTGGCCACATCGTGACGTCAAATTTACATGATGACGCAGATGTGGAACGTCAACGAAGAGCACTATGTGTCGTTGGTAACATGGTTGCCCGGAGATTCCACAAGTCATCGCCTGACGTGAAACTAACGTTGTTTAGGTCTTTCTGCCAGACATTCTACACGTGTCAACTCTGGACTAACTACACTAAAAAGACGCACGATAGGATACGGGTTGCTTACAACAATACCTTTAGGCACCTGATGGGCCTGAGGCGCTTCTGTAGCGCCTCAGAAATGTACGCTGATGCCCGGATCGACTCTTTCAATGCTATCCAACGAAAGAGGATAGCGTCTTTTATGTCCAGAGTTGACTCGTGTGGCAATAGTATTATCAGGAGTCTGGCGGAAAGGCTTATGCAAACCAAAGTGTATGAGCGTTGGGTGAATATTGCCACCTAACATTATTAGGTACCTACCTATTTATAATGTTTAAGTACCTGCTTGTTTGTTGTGCTTGTTATATTTTTTTTTTTGTATTTTTGTGTTAGTTGTAAGAAAAATATGGAACTTGTGTCTGAAATAAAGATATTTATTATTATTATTATTATTATTATTATTATTATATTTATGCTACTTTCTGTGAATTATGTTTCTTTAATAGCTTTTAAATGGCTTTTCTTGTCAATGCCTTTTTCTGCCGTAAAGCAGCCAAAGTCAAAGCCATTTCTTTGTTCAATGGTAACACAAGGGTCACTTTGAAAAGTCTAAAAGCTAGGTGAGTCTATGTGCCAGTTCAACGCGACCAAGGCCAAAAAAAACTTTTCATTACTCATACTCTGAAAGTAGGTCTGAAGTTGCCTGAGGGGCCTAATTGAAAGTAAAACTTTCAGCCCTAGGGAGAATCGCTTTCTACTGACAGCTGTCAAATTATAAAATAAAACAAGTTCTATTTTATTCAACCATGTTCCAACTTTCTAAAGTCTTTCTAACTGCAAGGAGGTTGTTCAACCAAATTCCAACTTTTTATTCAGCAAGTAGGTTGGAAACCCATTACAACGGTAAGAAGTTTAAAAAGTCTAATTAGAGCGCAATGTAATATTTAAATTTAAATAACATAAAGATAGTATTAAATAAATAATATATCTTCTAAATTACTTGATTAGTGTATAGCTTCAACTATTTATTTAAAATAACATAGATTTAAATTATGAAAATGAAAATAATGGCAGAATAACGCTGGCGAGCCGAAGCCGAAGGCCCGCCAGAGAAAAAGAAAAAAAAACCGGGAAGGCGGCAATTCAATCTTCATTTTCACTAATTTTTGAATTTTTCTTTCATGTTTTTATTTTTACTTTCCTTGTATTCGTAATGAAAAGCACTGTGTTTACCTCGGGTGAAAGTCTTTTGAGTCCCTCAAGCTCCATTGGCGCCCTCGCTAACACTCTGGCGCCAAACCCGTCTCGGGACTCAAAAAACGTGACTTTCAACACTCAGGTAACAATGTACTATTGAAAAACCGCCTCTAGGACCATGCTGAACTTTTTTGGGACCTACCTGAAAATATCAGATAAAATAACTTTTCAAATCAGCTGATAAATGACGAAGTTATCCGATAACAACAGCAAACGAATTGAGAACCTCCTCCTATTTTATTTGAAGTCGGTTAAAAACCATTAAAACTGTTACTATGGTTTTTTATTTCTCGGTTATTATCGCATCCCATTAAAACTTAACCCATCAAAAGCGGTTATTTATTTATTTTTATTATACAGTAAACTGGTTTAATTAAAGATCCAAATTATAAAAACGGGTGCTTTTAAGCGACCGTGTAGTAACTACAAAACAAAAACATCAAATTAGACGTTATTGGCACATTAAAAGTGAGCTTCTAGTGAACTAAAGCTGCACTTACATAATAAAAATAACCAATTAACTAAGACTTAAAACTTTCAATCTCTGTGTGAACCGCCTAAGACTGTGTTCACAAAAGTGAAAGACCTACAAGTAACTCCCACAAGCAAATGCTATGTGTAAATTGACCAGATTGAGTTCTAGGCTTTACGCGTAGGCTAGTACTAGGTGTGAATTAAATACATAATGCCTAGTGTTAGAGAAAGTAAACAGAGTGTGTATAGCTTAATATGAAATGGCTGTTCATATATAAAATAAATACATAAATTTAAAAATCATAAATCTATAAATCTTGTGGACAATCCATACCACACACAATCCAATCTAGCCCCAAAATAAGCAGAGCTTGTACTATGGGAACCAGACAGCTGATATAATACTTTGATGCCTTTTTTTTATCAATTCACACGTAGAATATAATACAACGCACAAAAAGAGGACAAAAATATGTGAACACACTGTCAAAATTGAAAAACGCGAATGAGTGAATTAGTGAATGAATTCACTAATTTTTTTTTTAACCTGCACTGTTCCACTGCTGAGCAAAGGTCTCCCCCAAAATCTTCCAACTATCACAATCTATGGCGACTTCCCCAACTTGTCCGCTTCCAGATTCGAAGAATAGCCGGGTGAGATCCAAACGTCAATTCACTCATAAGAAAACTTATTTTTATTTTATAAAGTGAGCTTTATTTTTAGGGGTCAACTAATAATATACATTTTAAAAACCTCAGAAACGAACTTCATGGCCATACAGCAGAACCAATTTTGATGAAATTCTTATGGTACTAATCTAGAAGTTACATCTTTATATATATTTTTTTTTCAAATCGGTTCATGAATTACGAAGTTATGCAATAACAAACATTAAAAAAATTTAACCGAATTGAGAACGTCCTTTTATTTGAAGTCTGTTTAAAATAGCCATGGGTAACAGAATTGGTCCTAACGCTGTTTATTTTGTTTGTTTTTTTATGGAACAAGCATATTATGGTCCACCTGATGTAAGGTGGTAACCATTGCCTATAACAAAGCATTGCCTAGTAGGTCACGCACATCAGGAACGTGCTCTACGATGCACTACCTTTCGTCAATCAACTTGAGGCATATAACAGTTGCCCCACGTGCCAGTAATTTCACCGGCACCCACACCCTTCAAACCGAAACACAGCAATGCTGCTTCACGGCATCAATTCATCTTAAATTGAAAATGTAGATTGAGCCAGCTGCTTCTCTGTGAGCTGTATTTAGATGCGGATACATTATGATCTGAAGAGTCCATAATTACTGAGTAGATGTTACAGAAATCCTTCATAATAGTTTATGGCTGTTGATATTGAAAACTGGTTTGCAAGGTTTGCTCTCGTAGGAGGGACTTGTTAAATAAACCTAGATAACTTAGAGGAAGCTTGGTCGTAAATTATTTTAATATCATCAGAATCAGCCTGAAGATGTTCAATGTCTTTCATTATTGTTTTCAGGAAGAAATATTTAGAGACTTTTTTGACTTCCCACGAGCTAAACTTTCATCTTCTAATTCGAAGAAAGAGGAAGCAGCAAGCATTAAAAAACATTTGTTTTTTTGCAATAAACAGGATTTTATTATGCGATTCAGTTCGAAATTTAAATAAAACCTTTGCCTACTTCCTAACCTCCTTGGTCTCATGTTACGGGGTAAAAGGTCGTTCCATTTTTAAATTACGAGATAGAAATGAATACTCTATGTAATTTACCTGGCCGCTGAACTAGATGTGGATTTTTTTATGTTTTCTGCAATCTAGTACGATCGGTGGTGTAGCCTGCTTACCTAGAAGAAACCTATTCGTGCTTCTCTTGAAAATATCTCCGATAATAGAGCTTTTCGAAATTGAAATTGGATTTAACAATACCCTCGGAATCAAAGAAATGACTGTACATTCTTAGAAATTAATGGCTTATACAAGGCCTTAAAAGCCTCAAGGCCTGGAGCTAATTGATATGGTCGATGGCTCTCGGGTCTTAGTCTCATCAATATCATAAGTCAGTAAAGTCAAGTAGTGTAGATACCACAATACACTTAAAAACCTTTTTACAAGTTTTTTGATTGAACAATAGAGTAGGTTCAAAGGTGAGAAACAATTGACTGAGTATCTAACTTCGGACAAAAAGTAATTAATGTGAGAAAAGTCAATGGAATCAGATTTTTTACAAGATGATTTATGTTCATTATCATCAGCCAGAAGAAGGCCACTGCTGGGCAACGCTTCTACATTTACAGGAAGAACGATTCTGAACTCTTTCCACCATCCAACGACTTTCCACGAGATTTAGGTATGTATTGTAGTATGTTATTGAGGTAGAAACATTCAACTTCAAACAATTCAAAGTCAGTTATGGTTTAGTTTTATACATAAACTAAGTTAAATGAAAATCCCATACTAAAATAAAACTAGCTTGAAATATACCTTTGTTTTTATACTATACAACTTAGCTAATGGAACAAGCATATGGACTATGCATATGATGATAAGCATATGACTATATACCATTAAAGCATATGCATATAAGCATTACTTCGTAGGTCACGCACGTCAGGAACGTGCCCTACAAACATACCCTGCGTCCATTAACTTGAGGCATACAGTGCCAGTAATTTCACAGGCACCCACACCCTTCAAACCGAAACACAGCAATGATGCTTCACGTTAGAAATATATAGGCATGGAGGTAGTACTTGCCGGACGAACCACACACAAAGAGCACTACTACATATCTATGTATTTAAAAAAAAAATCGTTGTGAACTACCTACCTATGTCTTTTTCTTTGAGATGACAGTCTATAGATGGCATTTGAAGCAAGGTTAACAACATGTCTTGATTCCGGATAACACTTATAAAACGTGTTTCAAAGCTGTTTGATGTCATCCATCAATTCGCCGGTGTTTTGACCTAAGATGATGTCATATGACATCAGCAAGCTATAAAGAGGTTTGCGAGGAGTTACTTACATAGCTAAGTATAAAATAAACTGAACTTAAAACCTCTTCAAACGCTTTGACAGCTGTGAGGCAATGATCTCACATGTTTTTGCCACAGAAATTATAACTATGAAAATTATTCTTTTTTTTATACAACAAAGTTAGCAAAAAAGCATACGGCCCACCTGATGGAAAGCGGTTACCGTAGCCTATGGACGCTAGCAACACCAGAGGCATCACTCGCGCGTTGCTGACCCTTTAAATTTTTTAAAACGCCTTTCTTGAAGAGCCCCATGCTGTAATCTATAGAGGAAACCTCGGCAGGAAGAGTATTCCACAACCTCAGAGTGCGCGGGAGGAAGTTCCTCTGGAACCAGACGGTGCGCGACCATGCTGGCTCCAAGGTATGTGGATGAGCCCTCTGCCTATGGCAAGCCGTCCGATGATAAAATGAAGATGTGGGAATCATTCTATTCTTATAAATATATGTATTAATATTCTATTCTTATTCTGCATTTTTATATTTTTTTTACAATAACTTTAGCGTTTTGGTATCACTCAAGAGTGATTATATTAAAAATACAGCAACACAACTAGCAGATGGAACAATACGGCTCTCCTGCTGGCCTACCATGAGCTTCATATGGTTATGGTTATGGCTGTCAAAATTGTGTCAACACATTCAAACCCAAGCAGAAAATGAATGTGTGGGTCAGCCTATCTATACACAATTTGACAGCCATAGCCATAACCATATGGAGCTCGTGGTAGCCCTACTGATGTTAAGTGGCAACCATCGCCTATAACAAAACATTGCCTCGTAAGTCACACACTTCAGAAACGTATCCGACGATGCAATGCCCTGCGTCCATCAACTTGAGGCATACAGATGTTCAGCCTCACGTGCCAGTAATTTCATTGTCAGTATTTCCGGAACGCTATAATTTGGGAATTTTCAAGACAAGAGTGAACAGGTGGATTATGGCTAAGCATGCTCCATCTTAGGCTGCATCCTCACTTTCCATCAGGTGTGATGGCAGCCAAATGCTTAGCTATCAGTTATAAAAAACAAAAAAAATTAAAGAGAGAAAAATACTCGATTGAGCTTTGGACATTTTTATCAATATAATTTGTTATTGTTGTTCATCTTTACTACTAGCGAAAATATTTTTGATATATTTCCAGCTACGGGATCCGGATTTATTGACGGTTTTAATCATACACCACTAGTTTGTAATTACCAAAAAAAAATGCCGATATTGGCTGCTGATACTGAACACATCCACGAAAAATAACTTTGTCATTTTATCGAAACTAAAAATTCTGATTGCACATTCATAATGTGTAGAACATTATGAATGTGCAATCCCTTACTACATTACCCTATTTTTTTTTTTGGTGTATAACATGGACTTTCGTAGCTGACTGTACTAGTCAGGATCACACGGGAATTTCACCGGACCGTGAAAACCATTGCAATGTGACTTAAAGATGCGTGGTTCTCACAATTTACGTATGCATGCAATGGAAACCCAGTTAGCTAATAACTGTACAATCTTTTTTTTTTAATAAAACGTCATGCTACAAAGCTAAAGCTGCTTATTGAAAAACCTTTTTAAAGTAGTAGGAGTGCTCTTTGTGAAGGGCTCGTCCGGGGAAGTACTACCACCATGTCTATTTCTGCTCTGAATCAGCATTGCTGTGTTCAGTTTGAAGGGTGTGGGAACGGTGATATTACTGGCACGTGAGGCTGAACATTTGTGTGCTTCAAGTTGGTGGGCGCATGAAAGTGCATCGTAGGGCACGTTCTTGACGTGCGTGACCTGCGAGTCAATGTTTTGTTACAGGCGATGGTTACCACTTATCATCAGGTGGGCCATAATAATATGATAGTTCCACCAACTAACTTATAAGTTTGTGAATTTAAAACATCATTAAACCAATTTACTTCTACCTCTATGGTGCCGAATTAATCATACAACCTTTTTTAATTTGTTAAAAACTCAAACTCAGAACCTTCTTGTTGTGATACTTTTATTTTAATTTGCATTACGCATGCCGTTTTCTTTTTTGCATGCAGTCATTTTCTCGTTGAGGTGGGATAAAAAGTTACGTGTTGCACTCGAGTGCCAAGATTTTTCACCTCGTGCTGTTTTGATTCCCTCGCTAACGCTCAATCTCGCTCTCTCGCTCAGATTAGAATTATTGTTTTTTTTTCTTTAGAATCCTTCGCTTGCACAGGGTTAAAATGCAACTATGTGCACTCTTGTATAACAAATAACTATTGTGCTGTTAGGTACTGTACCAATTAAGCTCATTGCACAATACTATTTGATTAGCTCAATCTAAACACGATTATGAAAATCATTTTATCAGTGCATAGGTCAAATCTATTGACACAATAAATAGAACGACAGACTAATAAGTAGGTGCTCGTAGTTCAAATCATTTACAACACTTGTGCAAGATGATAAATATTAATGAAAGTGTCGGAGTGCATAGAACTTTAAGGCTCTAATAAATAGTTGGATGTCTGTAAATGCTCGTTACTCGTATGCTTGTATTTCTACTATACTGTACTCGTGGCACTTTCGATTTTAGTGTTCAATTCCTGCTTCTTGTGTGGCAATTATGTGCAAATTGGTATAAAACATTACTGTCAACAAAATCTAGCTTCAAAGCTTCTAGCTAAAACAACACTATCTAGCTTCAAACTGAGCAGAGCCTGTAAGATGGGAACCAAATAGCTGATATAATACTTATTTAATATTTTTTGTAAATACATAGGTACTTAGAGAGAGATCAATATGAGAGAGAAACATAGTAGCTTAGGTTTGCAGGATCACCGAAGTAGCATTTGAAACAAAACCATGATTTTTACTAAAATTATTATTATACTAGCGGCCGCCCGCGGCTTCGGTCCCTTTGCCGTTACGCCCCGTTGATTTTTCTTATAAAAGTTTTCCCTCTTTTTCTCCGCTTAGGGAAATAATTTTCCAATTTCCTTTCTTAGTGCACCCCTATGCTATAAAAGGAACATAACCTCCAAGTTTCATGCTTCTAGGACTTACGGTTTAGGCTGAGCGTTGATTGTCAGTCAGTCAGTCAGTAACGTAAGAGTTTTATATATTTAGAAGATAGAAGAAGAAGAAAAAGAAGAGGGGAAACAACACCTAGAGTAACGCAATTCATAGAGTCGCCGTGCTTTTCAAAGTAACACTGTCTGATAACAATATTTGCGTCCTTATTTTTATCAAGTCAAAAGTAGAGACGGAAATAGTTTTATCTAACGGATAGCGCTTAGATACCATGAGCTGAGTAAAACCTAAGAATAGTACATTCATTATTGCTGGTTAAGGGATTGCAATCTATGCATTATCATTGGGAGAAAGTACTCAATGAAACGAATGAACGAATGAATGAACGTATGAATGGAACTACACTGAATTCCTTCGCACCAGCTACTATAACTGCATAGGCTACATTCCAACAATCATACCAAAAACGATCAGATTAGAGGAAACCACTCATTTTCTCCACATTTACGGCAGGTCAACTATATTTCTCAATTTGTTTCCTGTTACTGATTTCTTTCATTCAGCCTTTTATTGAAACAAGTTTCTTACCACGCAAGGCATTTTATGAAATTTATTTATTTACCTAAAGCAGACGTGGATGTGCCTCTAATAACCGCCTTTACATATCCGCAAAGGATCTTTTGTAGGTATGAGATAAGTAATGAGATCATGATGTCTTTGTCTCATTCTTCTTCTTATTGTGTCACTGCTGCCAGTATAGTGAAAGGATTTTAAGTGCGCCTCAAAGAGGCTCTTTTCGTCTCATTTAAATAAATATAAATAAAAAAAAGGAAATACCTGCATAACTACATAAATGCTTTCTTTCTTGTAATTGTCGAAAACTCTCATGCCTTTATATTTTTTAATACGTAGGTATTTATAAACCTAATTATTTTCAGAATCCTGCAAAGAGGCCAACAATTATGACTCAGATCAATATAAAGTAAGGTAGAACCCTGGGTTGAACAGTTTTGAATGCTTTTCGTGAAGAATTCACTGACATTTTCCTACTTTTCTTTTTTTTTTTATAATATAGATAGTTAAGCATTTGGCCAAGGCTAAGCAGGCTAAGCAGCCAAGGCCAGCTGGCATCACACCTCGAGAGTCCTCCGTTGGTCCATTTTTGCTACATCTTCCCGTTTCTTGACAAAACGTGACAGTTTTCTTAACTATAATAATAAGACAGAACAAGAGCACATAACTCTTGATGACAACACAGTAAAGATACAATGGTACCCAGTTATACCATAGACTGTGACGGTAGTGTATTAACAGTGCCATCGGTAACGCTATGTAACCGATTTGATGGCCCACTTCTAAGAACGCATTGTTACAATGCTTTGTCGTATCTAATGCAATTGCGGACGAATTGAAAAATTAGATTTGTGTCATTACAAATTATGATTTTACCTATTATAGACGGTACAGGCATTCATAAAATAAATAACTATTGTTGATAATCCACATAACACTATCTAGCCCCAAATTAAGTAGAGCTTGTACTGTGGGAACCAGATAACTGATCTTCTTATCGTATCACTAATTCTTAGGATCCAAGTGTGGTGAAAGGATAGCTGATATAATACTTTTTTTTTTGTAAATCTAAATATATAAAACTCTTTCGTTACTGACTGACTGACTGACTGACTGACTGACTGACTGACTGACTGACTGACAATCAACGCACAGCCTAAACCGTTAGTCCTAGAAGCATGAATCTTGGAGGGTATGTTCCTCTTATAACGTAGAGGTGTACTAAGAAAGGAAATTGGAAAATTATTTCCCGAAGAGGAGAAAAAGGGGAAAAATGGTTTAAAGAAAAATCAACGCACAGCCTAAACCATTAGTCCTAGAAGCATGAAACTTGGAAGATGTGTTGCTCTTATAGAGCAAAGGTGCATTAAGAAAGAAAATTGGAAAATTATTTACCTAAAAGAAGAAAAAAAAGGAAAAAAGTTTCATGAAAATTCACAAAAAATTGCTTTACAAAATACGCAAAAAAACAGTAAAAAAAAATCTGCTACCGCAGCATCTGTCACCAAATTTGAATACACACAAAAGTTTACATTAACCCCACCGTAACCACTAAGACAAAATCGCAGAAAACACCTATCGTACCGAAACTAAACACCGCACCGCTTCAAAAAAAAAGCGGCCAAGTGCGAGTCGGACTCGCCCATGAAGGGTTCCGTAGCAGTAAGTAATATAACATAGAGTTCTAGAAGTTCTAGTAGTTCGTCGAAAGGTAAATTACGGTTTACGATTTATGACGTATAAAAAAAAACTACTGACTAGATCTCGTTCAAACCAAATATCGTTGGAAGTTTCCATAGTCATGTACAACATATATTTTTTTTAGCTTTATCAGTCTCTTATTTTAGAAGTTAGAGGGGGGGGGACCAACTTTTTTCAACTTTGGAAGTGTCTCTCGCGCAAACTATTCAGTTTAGAAAAAAACAATATTAGAAACCTCAACATCATTTTTGAAGACCTATTCATAGATACCCCACACGTATGGGTTTGATGAAAAAAAAATTTTTGAGTTTCAGTTTCAAGTATGGGGACCCCCAAAATTTATAGTTTTTTTTTTATTTTTGTGTAAAAATCTTAATGCGGTTCACAGAATACATCTACTTGCCAAGTTTCATCAGCCTAGCTCTTACGGTTTCGGAGAAAAATGGCTGTGACATACGGACGGACAGACAGACAGACAGACAGACAGACAGACAGACAGACAGACAGACAGACAGACATGACGAATCTATAAGGGTTCCGTTTTTGCCATTTGGCTACGGAACCCTAAAAACGGCAAAATTACCTGCTCAAAACTATGGTAACCAGCTGGTCATGTCAAATTAAAAAAGTCTGATTCGATTATACACCAACACGCAGACGAAACCCTAAATTAGCCACTAATCTTCTATATATATATATATATATATATATATATAACTCAAAGGTGACTGACTGACTGACTGACTGACTGACTGACATAGTGATCTATCAACGCACAGCCCAAACCACTGGACGGATCGGGCTAAAATTTGGCATGCAGGTAGATGTTAAGACGTAGGCATCCGCTAAGAAAGGAAAATGGAAAGTTATTTACCGAAGAGGAGAAAATCAACGTCAATGGTCTAAAGAAAAATCAACGCACAGCCTAAACCGTTAGCCCTAGAAGCATGAAACTTAGAAGGTGTGTTCCTCTAATAGAGCAGAGGTGCGCTAAGAAAGAAGATAGGAAAATTATTTCCCTGAAAGAAGAAAAAACGGAAAATGATTTTAAGAAAAATCACAAAAAATAGCTTTACAAAATACGTAAAAAAACATTTAAAAAAATTCAGCTACCGCATTATCTGGCACCAGGTTCGATTACACACAAAGGTTCACAAACAAACCGATGATAACTACTACGACAAAATCGCGGGAAACATCTATCATACTTAAACTAAACACTGTTGAAAAAAATCGGCTCCAACAGCACTCACCTTAAAATTCAAATACACTAAAGTGGAGGCTCAAATCTATGGTAACTAGCAGTTGGTCATGTCAAATAAAAAAAAAACAGATTCGATTATACACCAACGACGAATACGATAGCCCAAATTAGCCACTTCAACAAATTCACGAAAGTTCTTTACAAAATACGCAAAAAAAACATTAAAAAATTTCCAGCTACCGCAGCATCTGTCACCTGGTTTGAATACACAAAAAATTTTCAAAAAAAACGATGGTAACCACTAAGACAAAATTGCGGGAATCATCTATCATACTTAAACTAAACACCGCTGAAAAAAATCGGCTACAACAACTCGCCTTCAAATTCAAATACACTCTAAAGTACAAGCTCGAAACTATGGTAACTAGCATTTGTTCATATCAAACTAAAAAAACCAGATTCGATTATACACCAACGAATACGATAGCCCAAATTACCCCATAAAAGAAAATCACGAAAAAGAGCTTTACAAAATATGATAAAAAAAACATTGTACAAAATACGCAAAAAAAAAACATTAAAAAATTTCCAGCTACCGCAGCATCTGTCACCAGGTTTGAATACATAAAAAAAATTCAAAAAAAACGATGATTACCACTAAGACAAAATTGCGGGAATCATCTATCATACTTAAACTAAACACCGCTATCGGCTACAACAGTGTAGTATGTCTTGTAATGTGTATAATAAGATAAGTAAGTAATAGTATTATTGTTAGTCTAGCAGAGTGAAATATTGATTTTTTTTTAATTTGTGATAGTGTTATCGTTTTGGCTAGCTGTTAAGGTAACATCTATAGTAAGTAAATAAATAAATAAATAAATAAATAAATAAATAAATAAACAGCACTCGCCTTCAAATTCAAATACACTCTAAAGTACAAGCTTGAAACTATGAAAAACCAGATTCGTTAATACACCAACGAATACGATAGCCCAAATTACCCACTAAAAGAAAATCACGAAATAAAGCTTAACAAAATATGCAAAAAAAAACATTAAAAAAATTCCGCTACCGCAGCATCTGTCACCAGGTTTGAATACACATAAAGGTTAACAAAAAAACCGATGATAACCACTTAGACAAAATCGCGGGAACCATCTTTCATACTTAAACTAAACACCGCTGAAATACACTTTAAAGTTCAAGCTCAAAACTATGGTAACTAGCATTTGATCGTGTCAAAATAACAAAACCAGATTCGATTATACACCAACAAATACGATAGACCAAATTACCCACTAAAATAAAATCACGAAAAAGAGCTTTACGAAATACGCAAAAAAAAATATTTAAAAAATTTCAGCTACCGCAGCATCTGTCACCAGGTTTGAATACACACAAAGGTTAACAAAAAAACCCAAGATTATCACTAAGACAAAATCGCAGAAAACACCTATCATAGCGAAGCTAAGCACCGCTGAAAAAATTCAGCTACAATATAACTAACTAATATAATAGCACATGCCTTTAAATTCAAATACACTCTAAAGTACAAGCTCAAAACTATGGTAAATAGCAGTTGGTCATGTCATTTAAAAAAACCAGTTTCGATTATACACCAACAAATACGATAGCCCAAATTAGCCACTTAAACAAAATCACGAAAAAAAGCTTTACAAAATACGCAAAAAAACATTAAAAAAAATTCAGCTACCGCAGCATCTGTCACCAGGTTCGAATACACACAAAGGTTTATAAAAAAACCGATGGTAACCACTAAGACAAAATTGCGGGAAACATCTATCATACTTAAATTAGACACTGCTGAAAAATAAAACAACAGCACTTGCCTTCAAATTCAAATACACTCTAACGTACAAGCTCAAAACTATGGTAACTACAGTTGGTCATATCAAAATAAAAAAAAAGAACTCAAATATCCACGCGGACGAAGTCGCGGGCATCAGCTAGTACACAATATTATGACAACCTGACAGAGAACATACATCAGTGTTCACAACACAGATATTTGTTAAGGTACACTTAAGAAAATGTTCAAAGTTAGAATTCAAAGTTTAGACATCTGTTAAAGTTTTTATTTCTATGAACACCCTGAAACTCTTCAACGGTTCCAAATAGGCGTTTCAAATTACTTCCACATGCGCAATAAATTAGTTGAAACCATTCATGTCGACATGGGTGAAAAAGGCAATTTAGTCTATTGCCAATAAATTGCCACTGTACAAAACGAAGTTTCGAGTTTTACTCGAATCCTTCTCCCTTTATATCCTCACTGAGGGCGTGACCTTTGTAACTTAGTCTGAAGGTGTTCCTCCAGACTAATGTTCTCTTCTTCTGTTATTTCTTAGTGCATCCTAGCCGACCATCTTATTATACGCTACTCTCCATCAAAGGTTGTATGAAAGAGATCGCTCTTCAGATAAGACCGCCCTACATCAGTATGTTTTCAATTATTGTTACTTGTTTTTCCATTGTTAGTTTTAAGGTGTGCAATAAATAATTTTCTATTCTATTCTTTTTCTATTCTGTTCAGCTTTGATCATAGGAACAGATGATATCAAGCCTGATGTCTTTAATCTTCCTCTTCATTTCAAAATAATAACGTCGAAGAGTTACCAGCCAGCTCTAACTAATCCTTTCAACTTCATTTTGTATTACCCAGTCTAGTGAAATACAGACTTCCATCAACAAACTTTTCCCATTCTTGTACTCGACAACAAATGGTAGCGTTCCATCCAGAGACGATTGCTTCGATAACGCGTTACAGCCGACAACTGCAATCAATATTTGCTATCTCTTCACTGCTTAGAAATAAAAGCTATATTCGCATGTAGAAAATAATAAGCTTGTGTGACCAGAACTAGTAGTTTTGAGCTTTGGTTTAGAAGATAGTTTTGTATGAGACTCTTGAACTGCATCGAATAGATACAGATGTAATTTTCGGCGGTAATATCGTCGAAATTGATTTCGATTGGATGAAGGCTTATCCGAGCAATGTCCTTACATTGTTGGCAGACTTTTTTTAATCAAGAAGAATAAAAATTATCTCGAGTTTTTTAAACCTATGCTATGGTTCGATTTTCAAAATGGCCTGTAAAAGCGCGTTAAATTCCGAACAGTGGAAGAATGGAATTGAGACCTTAGCTTGCAGTAAGACAATAACGAATGAAAAATAAAAAATAAAATAGTTATTTGTTTTGAAACTTGAAAGAAAGACTTTAATACTTCCATAGCGTACTTACGCATTAAATATTGTACTACCCATCATGTTTAGTATGTACCTGCTAGTTTAATGTTGTAACACTTTTGTATCATTGATGTTTGTTATCAAATAAATCTTTTAAGTAACATTTTAAGTAACATAATCGAATATTTTATATGAAGAAGTTATTTTAAATTACATTCAAGTGATCTAAATTAATAAACTGTCTGGTCTACCACGGAATGCACAGCAAAGATTTTCTATAAGTACATTATAAATGATGAAATGTTTTATTTTATCTTACTATTTATTAGCAGTTCCGAGGGTAACAAACACCACAATTTGTAGTATTGATTGAGCAGTAACCTAATAACATACGCCAGACAGAGCTGTCTCGGAAGCTCGGGCCTCGTAATGCGGTTACCATTCCCTTTCCATCAGACAGTACAGTGTGGATATTCTATCAAACTTCTTATTTCAAACATTGCAATCCCACGTTCGTTTTCCTTCGAAACTTGCTTCAAATATTTTGATTGGTATAATTATAATGTGCCTTTAATGCTTCGTGTAGGTATACAAAAGAAGTATGCTAATATTAAAAGCTCTTTTTATAGTGTTTATGGCCATGTTTTTATATATTATAAACTATGCTGCCTGAAAAAATAAATATTATTATAAAAATACCGCATACTAAAGCAATTTATGAATGTGTTTTTTTCTTTACATAGGTTAGGTTAAATAGATACGATCAAAACAAGCATTTTGAAGTTTTTTAAGATTTGTATATGAAATGGTTTATGCAGCGTCAAGGACAATTGCTCGTACCCATATTACGGGACGCTGTAGTACCTGGAACATTATTTTAGAAGGATTTGGCTTAAATACGAACAAATAGTCAAGCAATTTAAATCAAACCTAACTAAGATCGGGCAGCAAGGTACGGTCCATTTTCCAAGCAATTCCATAGGTACGTACTGAAGTACTGACTAAGAAAGTACCAGTGATACGACGAAGACAAAACAAACAAAAGCTTTTAATACCTCTTCACACACGTTTATAATCTAAAGCCCTTACATTTTCCACGTCTGGAAGCGTCTAACAAATATACCCGCGCACTTGGCACGGCTTTACGATAGCCATTCAACGTAGAGCCTTTTGCTACCAGACAACTTAGAAAAATTCAGGCGTGATAGAACATTTTTGAGGATTCAGAGTTCAACGTTTTCTGGCTATGGTATTACGGGCTGCACCCTATCTGTCAAATACAGAAGACCCTAAGTGAGCGATGGAAAGGTACCCTCTGATTTTGTACAGTTTTTGGCTTTATTTGAGAGACACTTAAAAGGGGCATTTTTTGGGATTAGCTGGTAAAAAGGGCATTTTGGTACTTTTTCGACAGTAAAATCATATTTCATCAAAATAAGCATTTCTATAAGAATTGTATTATTTTCAATGTCATTTTTACTTAAGACACAAAGCAAAGCAAACACAGTCTTAGATAAAAAAAATACTGTTACGTACACTTCACGACATTTAATTGCATCTTTCCCGCACTGAAATAATAGAGCCGTCGACATTTTGGAAATGTCAGCATTTTACTGCAAGAACACTTCCATAAAAACAACCCACGAAGTAAGTAATTTGACCTTTTACTTTCATGCATTTGTCTCAACAAAGAGCAGAAAACAGTACAATGAAGTAATTAAAAATGTTCTAAACAATAAAAAATATGCATACCAAAACAATAGCTGTGTCTGATACACCTTTCACACGCAAGTATACAAAGCAAAGCAAAGTAATTAATTTTGCACACTAAATTCTCCAAGAAACTTTCTTCACATTCCATACCTATGTTTAGTAGAGCTTTATTACGGGGCAGTAAGGTAGCAAATGCCGTGGCAAGGAATTCGGAATAATTTAGCGCAGTGCTATTTGACCTGTCATTCATGTCAAATGTCAAGGGCCTGTCAGACACTGTCAAAAGGTGCCAGTCGAGGCTTCCGACGGAATTAAACATTACATTATGTCTACACATCATGGCAAAATTACTGGTGCATAATATAAAAACTTTGTAGTTTTATTAAGACATCGACCTCAAATAACTGTTTTCCACGAATTAATGCTGGCACTCTATGTCTCAAATGTCATAAAAATACTGTTGCTTTGTAAAATGATTTTGCAAGCATTATTTTTATTGCAGTGCTAAAAATACTTTGATGGTAACTAAACTATATAGATAGATATTATATTACAAGTATGTTTTAAAATAAGGGTATAAGAAATTATGGAATACTAAGTTGCGGCTGCAACTTCGCTTGCATCATTTTCAGATGTATTGATTGATGATTTCTTATCTAAATGAGTCCACCCGCTGCGGCACGAGTCACATTCAAAAAACCTTTCATATTATAGTTTTTAAATATGATAGGATAGTTTTAGATAGGATTTGGTAAAGCAAGGGAAAACTTCCTCTTCATTCTATAGTTCTCCATTACCAAAGTAACTTTGACAGTCGGTACTCTTTATTTGTCCCCAAGTGCAAACAGGAGATTAGTCGCAGTATCTGCTACTGACTGACATGCTGGAATGGTTTGTGAGTGTAAGCATACAAACCTAAATTTTTCATTTTTCTTTGCATTATGGTTTACAAACTTTTTGTGAGAATTTTTTTTTTTTTTTTACAATTTATAGTTTTGCGTTTGACCGATAGCTCACCTGCTGTTGAGTGATGATGCGGTCGACGATGTAGCACGCTTACCTAGAAAATACCTATTCACTCTTGTCTTGAAAACTTCCAATTTTGTGGATCATAATTATTATTTTTGTTCTTCTTCTTTTCATCGTGTCACTGAAGTGTGGTTAAAGGATTTTCTTCACATCTTTTCGCAATGAGACTTCTTAGTTTTCCATATTTCTTTTAACTGAGCGCATTATTGATTGTTTGTCAATGATAAAGAAGTAAATTCAGGGAACGAGATCTTGTTTGGCGGTTGGCAGACCCTTAAATAAATCTTATACAAATTACAATCAATTTTATCTAGGCGACTGATCGAGGCGACGCGTGACCCAAGAGCTGGTGGGTATCTGGCGCAGCGCATAAGCATTGCTATTCAGCGTGGCAATGCCGCCAGCGTCTTGGGGACGCTTCCGTCTGGCACTGATTTGGATCAGTTGAGCTATCTCTAGATCGTTTGTAACGATCTCCAGATAGCTCAACTGTTTCTTGTGTATTTTGTACATTTTGTAAATATTTGTTTAATTGTAAGTTTCTTTGTGTAAATAAATAGTATCAATGAGTGAATTTATTCTTGTTCAGAAAACTATACTTTTGTTCTATTCATATAACAACAAAAGCTGGTGTAAGGTGTTCCTACAAAACCCATGGCTAGGTCATAAACCGATTGAAAGCGAGCCTAATGACCTTAGTACTAACTTGGAGAGAAAGCTCCAAACAATATGGACTACCGATGACCGGCTGTGGTAGACCACACTGTGGTCATGTTGTCAAAGCAATATCCGCTTAGTAAGGAGGCTACGGACTGCTTTTGTAAACGTTCAAAGGTAAAACATTATACTGGTAAAACCGCCAGTTTCTTCTTTGAAACACCATGTCAATCAGAGGAGTCCGCGTTGATTTAATTGTATGTAATTGTGACTTCGTCGTGATAAGGTCCATATTTTGACATTTACTCTGTTTCATTTTGTGGGTGACCCATTTAAATGAAAGAGAGATTCCTTTACATTGGAAAATCTACTTTTTTAAAGCAAATGGAAATCTATGAAAACAATCAGGCCAGTATTGACGTAGGTTTTGTATCATCTACATTATAATGCCTGGAAATTCTCAATCTATAATGTATATACGTACCAACTACTGTGTATAAGCCTCGGCCTACCTCCATGTTGCTTTACCCTACTCACAGGGTCCATGTGATACTGACTTACACCTAAGAACTATGTATGTACCTAAACTAAACCATGTTTATGCAATAAATGTATTGAGTATTGAGTATTGAGTACCCCTTTAAATATCAAACAGATAATAGATAAGTTCGCGACTACTTCCTCAAGGCATAGTAGTCATCCTGTCTCATTTCTTAGGGTAGATAGGTGCCTGCTAAAGATCTCCGGTAGACGTCTAAGGGTTTATAGGAACGCCCAAATAATTTCAATTTTTGAACCTGACCAAGACTTTTAGAACCAAATCTGTCCTGGCAACTTACATTGTTACGACGAAGGGATCCCGAAATCTGCAGCAATTATTATCAAACTTGTCAAGTCAACAGGAATTAACGGACTGCATTGTAAGGGCGATTGAAAAGGGGACATCAATAGGGGCTGGTGGAAGATACCACCTTTAACTGACTTCAAATACAAACAGAGAGCCTCTCAATTCAGTTGTATTTTTTTTTTATGTATCGTTTAAATTCGTCATTTATGAGCCATCATTTCTATAATTATTATTATTCAAGTTTCCATATTTTTCACTTCTCAACAAGCAAGGAATAAACGTTTATCGTGGGCTTTTGGCCAAAATTATTATTATTTAGCCGATTTTATCCCACTACAGGGCAAAGGGCTATTATTTATATTAATTATTTTATTGGGATTTTTAGTCACAGTTCAGTCACAGACCTCATCCTTTTTTATTAGGGTTCCGTAGCCAAATGGCAAAAACGGAACCCTTATAGATTCGTCATGTCTGTCTGTCTGTCTGTCTGTCTGTCTGTCTGTCTGTCTGTCTGTCTGTCCGACCGTGTCACAGCCATTTTTCTCCGAAACCATAAGAGCTAGACTGATGAAACTTGGCGAGTAGATGTATTCTGTAAACCGCATTAAGATTTTTACACAAAAATAGAAAAAAATCTATAAATTTTGGGGGTCCCCATACTTGAAACTGAAACTAAAAAAAACTTTTTTCATTGAACCCATACGTGTGGGGTATTTATGAATAGGTCTTCAAAAATGATGTTGAGGTTTCTAATATCGTTTTTTTCTAAACTGAATAGTTTGCGAGAGAGAAACTTCCAAAGTGGAAAAAAGTTGGTCCCCCCCCCTCTAACTTCTAAAATAAGAGAATGATAAAACTAAAAAAAATATATGTTGTACATTACTCTGCAAACTTTCAACGATATTTGGTTTGAACGAGATCTAGTCAGTAGTTTTTTTTTAAACGTTACGTTTATAAATCGTAAACCGCAATTTACCATTCGACGAACTACAAGAACCTTTATATTATGTTACTTGATGCTACGGAACCCTTCATGGGCGAGTCCGACTCGCACTTGGCTGCTTTTTCAAATCGGTTAAAAAGAATCCTCATAAAAAAGTTATAATATATTATGCCCTCTATAGTTATGCCCTCAATCCGCTTATCCCTTGATCCACATCAAAGGGGTGTTAAGTTGACAGGTTCTTGAGTGAGGCCTTTAATTACACACGCACAGAGCGACGTCTAGTGCGCGTCTAGCAAGCAGTTAAACTACATTACTTCCGATAAAGTTTTATCATGGCAAATGCATAAAACCGCGACGCGAAAAAAGAAAAAGTTTTATCGTCTTAGGTATTAAAGAATACAGTAAAGATTTCTTCAAAAAGAGCTTTTAAAATAAGGAGTTAAAATTTGTTTAAAGGGTTGTTAACGCGCTTGTACTATGAATCTTCAAGGGTTGTTAATGTGCTTGTGATGATTTTGCTGGTGCAGGCGTTCATAAGTTACTACGATAACCATTTTCAATTAAGGCTGAAAGCTTCTTAGTCCACTTTATTTCGCGACAGGGATCGAACCCACGCCCTACAGCGCAGAAGGCAGAGCTACTATCAACAAAGCTGTGAGGGCTGTCAAAAATGATAATCTGTATTGTATTCAAAAATAGCAAAACACTTATGTGATCAGTGGCTGCACGGCCATTAAGTGGTCAGTGACTAAACAAGAGATGAACGGCCGGTTATGGGTTTGGTGAACACTTACCCTCTCAGTTAATTTGATTTAGATTATAGTGCGTAGCGTACCTACATTAAGCGCTAGTGTTAATACTTAGGTTAAGGGGTTTAGGTAGGAAATTAAAAGGAAATCCAGTAAATTAGTCAGTAATCTGAGTCATAAACATAAAATACACCTTTTAGATGCTGGGCTAGTAGTTTTTGCAGTGGTTAATTAGAATTTCTAGTGGTCGTGGGCTCAAATACTACTCGGCTTATGGGACATTATAAATGTTTTGCAATTTTTGAGCGTTTTGAGGTTGCGAGCAGTGTAAGTATTTCTGATGGTTTTAGTGTTACTCTTTCCTGAAATTTGTTTAATAAAACATGGCCTATAAAGCCTTGCACACATCTAAGCGTTATGCTTTGGCGATCAGCGAAACGCTATCAATATGACAGCGATATTTGACAGCGTTTCACTGATCGCCATCGCCTAGAT
This sequence comes from Thera britannica, assembly GCA_939531255.2. NCBI lineage: Eukaryota > Metazoa > Arthropoda > Insecta > Lepidoptera > Geometridae > Thera > Thera britannica. The sequence continues at coordinate 12,463,451 of OW618034.2, read as the reverse complement.
GTGCGCAGGTCTGCATAAATAAAATGTAGGGTTAACAAAACTGCAGTCTCTGTATGTAAAATAGTATCATCACTTTTGTCTGACGATGAGTACGTAACTCGTAATTCACAAATGCCAAACACTAGTGCCATGAGCACAATAGTCGACCAGCCTTTCAATAGTCGTCCACCCATCTATTAGGGTGTGTTTTGACCAGAGATAAGTGAGCAAGCTGAGTGAAGCGAAGATGCGTAGCGACGCGAGACGCTGTGCTTATGAGCGGTGTGAGAATGTGTAACGCGATCTTTTCAGATAAGTAAGAGGGGTGCAGTGTGACTTTCTCCCTCGCACACGCCCTTCGTTTGTTTTGTATGCTTATAAAAACCTAGGCCTGCTGAGCCGTTTGAGGTGCGGTCCGTTTGTGTGATCACTGAATCCGTGATATATTTTCAAATTGGCTCAGGCCAAATCAAAGTAATACCGCAGCGTGAAGTGAGGACCATAAATGAGACTAGGAAAATATAATACAGTGGATAATCCACACAAGCCCCAAATTAAGCATAGCTTGTACTATGGGCCATATTTTTTATTTTGTAAATACTTAGTTAAAATACAATTATAACGCCCAGACAGAAAACAAACATCTGTGTTCAACACTCAAATCTTTGTTCTCGCTGGGGATCAAACGCATGACCTACTGCGCAGAAGGCAGAGCTACTACTACCAACTGAGCTGAGCTGATTATATTGGTTCCTAACAAACACATATGAAGACAGCAAACCAATATGAAGAGAGACCTCATGATGAAGCCGACCACCCAAGACCGACTGTCTTAGCGCTAAAAAGTGAGGAGACCCGACCCTAAATAATAGGAACAGGGATAGATAAAGAAGAAGAAGAACAAACACATCCATTACTATGCTCCTCGCACATCTCTAGTAGGAACGCAGTCTTATAGTCGGCCACCCGCGCGATAGGGCTGTGGGAGGCAACCACAGGATATATGGCCACCATTAAATGTTCTGATGGCTTTATTCACTTTATTTCTGCACCAGCACCTATAAACGATGCACTGCAATTTAGAAATTCCAATATGCAGTTGGGAATATTGTTTGAGTGTGCATATTCAAATTTTTCTTGTCGCTTTACGACTTTCTTCGTGAGTAAGCTTCTTGTGAAATAGTAGAAAGATCGTGTTTTTGCCGACTTTTTTATGGAGTTTAATCATAATCTCATCTTTGTTTTAGAATAGCAAATGAATTGGAAATAAGTATATCAGCCATCTGGTTTCCATAGTACAAGCTCTGCTTAGTTTGGGGCTAGATAGTGTTGTGTGGATTGTCTACAATATATTTATTTATATTTACGTTTAGGTATCTAACTGTTTTAAAATGATGCCCCAGGGGAAAAACCCCTTGTTCTGATAATTTGGGTCTTAACTCCAAAAATCTAACCTAGATTTTGCACCCACACTTCCGGACTATTTACATTTGACCCCATGTTGTTGACCTTATCATCTTCCCCAGCAGGTAGATTCCACATGACGTAGAACAGAGCCAACTTTCGATGGTAACCTTTCTGCCGGCCGGCGGCGCTGCGGTAATGATACATCACGCGAACACCTATCACCGCACTTTAGCGTAAATTGGCCATTACGGAGTTACACCGACACTTATGTAATGTACCTCTTTAGGCGTTACTTGTGGGTTAGTTCTTTTGTCGGTGTTGCTCGGAGATGATTCTTTATCGTGAGAAGTAAAGCTTTTCTTTATGCAGTATTTTTTTAATGCAAATCATTCGTAATCTTTAGCGTTGGTCGCCCTGCGCCAAGATGGGCAGACGATGTGGTTAACATTGCAGGCAAGACCTGGATGAGATTGGCACAAGACCCCGATTTCACCCAGCAGTGGGTGAAATCGGGCTGTGGATAATGATGATGATGATGATTACGATCTTACGGCCCACCTGATGGTAAATGGTCACCGTCGCCCCATAGACACCAACAACACTAGGGTGCTGTCGTTGCGTAGTTTATATAAATTGTATAAAAAAGTGCGATATTTGACAATACACTGATCGCCTTGGCAAGCAATCAAGGCAAGGCTTAACATCAACGCATCTTCTCCATACCTTCTTGACACCTGCGTAAAGTTTTCGCTGCCTAAGAGCTCAACACTTCAAAAGGTGTTCCACCCCCCTAATAGCCTTTCCCACCGGTGGTGTGTGATATCGCGCACGGAGGCGAATCAGCTCGAACGACACCATGGGAACGGTCTCGTGCGCCGAGGTGCGCGGTAGCACAGGAGCCTTTTCTGTGTGCGTTGATGATTTGCAGAACCACGCACCGTAGGAAGGCAGCATAAGAAATCAACGTACGTCAAATTACTTAACTATTCAGTTTTGGTAAAAATACTCAACTGATTTTGGTGCAATTTGAGACAGCTTGCATTGAAAACAGATAGAACGGTCACGACTAATCCGTAAAAAGTAACCATTAAAACGGTATCACCGACAAATAAAGCAAAACCGTCCCACACGCGATCCGTTTGCGATACCCATCTAGCGAAACGCGAGACGAGTATATCGTTATAAAAAACAAACCTCTAAAAACTGTAAGGGGCAAATGGTAAAGCATACTTATTGATTCTGTTGTTTAACAAATTGAAATGAACTTTAATTGAATAGTAACAAACATTAAAAACAGGCTTTTGCATCTATTGTAGATGATTTATATAGCGTCACGGGCAACTGGTGATTACTCAAGACCTACTTGCGAGACGCTACAGCGCCTGGGACAAGATTTTAGATGGAATAGATTTGCCCACACCATCCTGACAGCTAATCCACAGGAAAGACGGTCAATACGTGTAGAGCTGACTAAGCCTTATAGAGACTAATCACTGCCCTTTAAATCAAACATTTATTAATTCTTTTATATCATAAGGATCACTTTGAAACGTCTCAGAGCTAGGTGAGTAGTTGGAGCCGAGAGCACTGGTGGTCTAGTGGTAGTGGCCCCGCCTTCCGATCCGAAGGTCGTGGGTTTAAATCCACTCGTGTACCAATGAGTTTTTCTGTAAAAAAAAAAATGTGCACTATGCCAGTACTCTCAAAACGGTGAAGGAAAACATCGTGAGGAAACCGGCGTGTTGTAGAACCTAAAAAAGTTCGAGCAACACGTGTCAGGGGTCACGCAAAAAGGGCCCGCCAGTGGCCTACTTGCGGAAAAAACCTGCCTGCACATCAAGTGCGCATGATAAAACTTGCCAAAACTTAGGTGAGTAGGTGCCAGCTCCACGCGACCAAGCCTACCAGGCAACAAACTACCGACTTTTTTTTTGTAATGTAGATTATTGTAGAATCTACTCCTCCTCCTACCTAGGAGGAGGCCCAGAATAAGGGGAACTGGACGTCTTTGGGGGAGGCCTTTGCCCAGCAGTGGGACAATCTATGCTGAAAAAAAAAACATTATTGTTCAATAACTTGTATGGGTTTCGAAAAATACGCTGTTTAGTTGTCGAACTCTTCATTCATATCAAATCATCACATCAAATTTGTGAGCGACACTGTCAATCGAGCGTCTTTAATACTTGCTTTGGCCTTTTGACGCAATTTAAAACATTGTCAAAGCTAAAAGACTCTAGTTTATGAGTATAAACTAGAGTCTTTTTAACGAGTTTGACTGGCCTCCAGCTCAGTTGGTAGTAGCTCTGCCTTCTGCGCCGTAGGTCGTGGGTTCGATCCCCACCGAGAACAAATATTTGTGAGGTAAACATAAATGTTTGTTCTCTGTCTGGGTGTTATATTGTATTCTAAGTATGTATTTACAAAAAAAAAATTATATCAGCTATCTGGTTCCCATATTACAAGCTCTGCTTAGTTTGGGGCTGGGTAGTGTTGTGTGATTTGTCCACAATATTTATTATTATTATTATTATTATAATAACATGTATTGAACAATAACATTGTTATACGTATCTCTTATCTACCGTTTCATAACACTGCATTATATAATTTAAAAAAGTTATGGCAATAAGCACAGGCCCTGATAGAAAGCAAGACATAGTAGAGCCATTTGTACAGTACCGCAAGACCGTGAGCCCGAGTAATAAGTTGTTTCTCTCTCTCTTTTGTATGGAAAAATGATGAAACAGCAACTCGTTTCGTCAACAAGTGTATCTGTCACAGATATGTGTGAGTTGTTATCAATAAATATACCTAATAAAACTTTTATACATTTTTTGTAAATACTTACTTTTAATTTAATATAACAGACAGACAGACGGTAGGGATCGAACCCACGGCCTACGGTGCATAAGGCAGCTACTACCAGTCCAAAATCAATTATTGACATGGCAAATTCACCAAAACTTATTGCAAAGATGGATCACTGTAGTATTTATTATACTCTGTGCAAAGCCCGCGGTAAGTCACGACTTACGAGAGAGAAAAGCTCAACAATAAATTGTGCAGTGAATAATTGCACACACATAATTGCACACAATTGGGTGAACTGTGACATCATTAAATGTGCAGGGTAATTTTAGAGAGGCCGTGGAAACTGGGAGTCTGTTCTTTGCGTACTATGTTATTTTTAAAAAGTATGTCCTTTTTTTGTGATCGCATGGATAAGAGATAAGTGAGTGAAGAGATGACGGCTGACAGAGGGGAATGGAGGAGGAAGTCATGTTGTGCCGACACCACATAAAGTGGGATAAGGGCAGGAAGAAGAAGATGTCCTTACTTTTATTATTTACGTTCGATCACCATTTATTTTACGGTAACAATTTCAGTTGTTGAATGACTCCTCCAGATTTTGCAAAGAAAGCTCTTATAGGCACTGCTTAAAGTGGATTAAAGTTTTTTTTTCCATTCCAACCAACTAATTTCAAGTTTAAAATATTTATCTACTTTAGAGAGGCTTGGTAACCGTGCCAGGCGATCAAAACCCTGAGCCTTTTTAATAGTTTTTTTTAGGTAACAGTTGAGCTGGGTGGTAATTTATTAATTTATTTTTCCTTCGCTTATGTATTGCTGTAGTCAATTGCATTAAATTTATTTTCATGTTTTATTTAAAAGTAGGTACAGTCAGCACCAAAAGTTGATTAGCATATCGCTTTAAATTTAGATTGACGTTTTGAACTTAGGCGCTGCGCAAACGTCGACACTTTTTCTGACTCGGCACACCATCACAGGGAACAGTAGTTGCCCTATGTAGCGGTAATCGGACACAGTTTTACGTATGCACAGGGAGTGGATGATTTCATACTGATTCTAGAAATCACAATCATATTCATCAGTAGCTTGTGTCTGATTTATGACTTAAAAGTGTCCAAGTTTGCGCTCTGTCTTATTTGAAGATTCCTTTCCCAGAGGAACCGAAGTCCGAACCGAAGAAAAGGGGTATTTACTAACTGAAATTACCAATCTACTTTTTATGTTGACTGTATCTACTATTAATATCATGTAGAAAGGTAAAGGTAAACCTGCACATTCGTCCTTGCGATCAACGGTCATTGACCTCGCCTCCAAGACAAATTCAATTCGTTATTCTAAAAAGATTCAGTCAAATTTCAACCTTAATACAATTGGATAAAATTCAAGTGCTCTATAAATCTTAATTGATTTATTTTCGGTACGTGAAGAATTCACATGCGGAAGATTATTTACAACAAATAAACACATTTTATTTTTATACCCATCTGAAGACGATAAAGCTTTCAACCATTTTAAACTTGACAGATTTTATGAGATTAATGGAAAAATAATAATGAATAGAGAGGGATTTGAGTGCAAGAGTCCGCGGAAGATAACTTTGCGCATGACAAATGGCAGAAAATGTAACAAACTGACTCGGAATAATTTCTAAATAACAAATATGAACTTGCATTAAACGCAATGCAAGTTCGATTGCCCCATCCATATTTGTAATCGGAAGATATATTTTCAGTCCATTTTATTAAAGTTTTCAGTCACGTGCAGACTTATCTCGTACGCGTAGTCTATCATCGTAATGAAATTAGTTTGCTCGAAAACGTTCGATAATGTCACTGTTGACGTCAAAAGATTCCTCTTCCTAGGTCAAAAGCATCATATCAGCTATCTGGCTCCCGTAATATAATCTCTGCTTAGTTTGGGGCTTGATATTGTTGTGTGGATTGTCCACAATATTTATTATTTATTATATTACTGAATAAACAGAGAAAACCGCCTAATAAACTTGTAAATTGCGAAGTATCAATTATAGATTGCGTGAGGAAGTACAAGACACTTGGATAGAGACGTGGAAATCTTGCTCCAATGATGAATGGGACGACCGAGCCTGTAAATTAATGATTGCATTAATTCAAATCAATTGCGGTTAGAAAGCCACAAGTGAGCACTAGTTTCTGATTATACTGGCAATAGTCTGCTAAAATGTCGGGGTCACCATTTTGTGATAGTTTAAAACGGATTTTCAAAAAATATAATAATTGTAACCATAGAGCTTGATTTTACTGGCAATAGTCTGCTAAAATGTCGGGGTCACCATTTTGTGATAACTAATTTTCCAAATATTACAATTGACTGACCTTACAGCTCTTGGCTCTGCCTTCTACGTTATAGGCTGTAGGTTTGATTCCCACTGTCATAGATGTATAATTTATATCTATGTATGAATGGTATGTATCTATTAAAAAAATACTAAATCAGCTATTTGGTTCACATCATGTGGGCAAGTTTCAAGATAAAAGTCCAGGGCGTGATGCCAGTGATGACTTATGGAACTGAGACGTGTTCGCTAAATATTGGCCTCATGCAAAAGCTCAAAGTCGCGCAACGAGCTATAAGAGCTATGCTGGGAGTTTCACTACGTTATAGAATCAAAAATGAGGGTATCCTATGAGAGGCCTATGTCCAGCAGTGGACTTCTTCAGGATGATGAAAGTGGGCATACCAAAACTGAGATGAATGAAGAATATAATATGAAAGAGGCTTTCACATTTCCAATAGTAAAAAATATGTTGAAGATATGAGAAACATTGAACTTGCTCCGAAAACCTACATCATTATTTGAATGGTGGTTTTTCCAGTCGGTTAAGTGTTTAATTGACTGTCTTCGCGCGCTGTTACTTTTTGCTGTATCGTATATACCTACGCTTAGTGATACGATATAAAAACAGATTTACATGGTGTGATATCCATATTTTATTTTCATATCTATAAAAAAATCTATTAACTATTATTTTTAATCACTAAAATGGTAGGCTTCGGTCGCGCTAAGCCAAAAACGTTTCTCTAGCTAAAATTAAAAAATTAACAGTGAAATACCTAGAATTTTTCATTTGTCTAGATTTCAGAGCTCGATTGTCTAAAATTTATTTTTGAACAATTTTTTTTCAGTCTCAACGCGTCGCCTATTGCACCACAGAGGTCACCATAAAAACAATCTTATCATCCATTAAGCCACTGAACATTAGGATAAAGAATAAGGAAACCATATTACGCCATTTCGCAGATACTCATCGCAAAAACAATGGCCCTGGGAACGTAGGGCATGCAGACAACATTATGAAATATTCCCATGCACCTCACATAACCCCGTGGGAGGCACACATGAGAAACGATGGGTAAGTTATACCTACGAGGCAATGCTTTGTTATAGGATGGTTACCACTTAGCATCAGGTGGGCTATAAACTTGTGTAAAATTAAAATAAAATAATCTGCAAAAAAATACGGAAGTTTGAAAAATTACTGAAATAACATAAACCTGTATGGCCACAAGTGCACGACTGACAGACGACCACATACATAATGCAAATCATTTTTGTCATTCTAATATGCTTGAAGAGGTCCACTGCTGGAAATCAGCGTTAAATTTCCAGAACAATCTTGTGTATCTCCATACACCGACTTCTATCGACCTTCACAATGTCATCTTGCCTCTGTAAATTTTTGCAAATAAAATAAGGCAATTATATATTTTGTCTAGCTAAAGGTAAGAACTTGTAAAAAATATTTCATCCGGCTTACGCACAGAATAGAGAATATAGGTTCTTTGTTGTGTGAGCTAACCTAAAACTCTGCGTGGGACCTAACAACAGCGGTTCTTTTTACGTCACAATACGTAATTAATTTTGAGACTTGTTAGAGGGCAATAAACTAATTACCAAAAGTGATATAACGTCGCGATTGCCAAACTTAGCTAATTAATTATTTTGCAACGTAAAAAACATATTTGTCACTAAAAAAGAAATTGGAGACATTGTTCTGTCAGAATAAACAAAACATTTCTCTAAAAACGCCCACCTCCAAAAAACTTAAAAATCTTGATTTTTGCGGAAAGAGAAACTGTTTGGAATAAATTAAATAAATAAATCAAACAATAAGAAAGTGTTTCCACAATCCACATATTGTACAAACTTGTAGATCACGAAACCTCATCCATAACGTGATTTTGGCACTTCCGGCATTAAGAAATAAGGCGTTATTTGAATGACCTGAAGATTAATTTGGGGCGCTCTGTAGGAGTTTGGGGCTAGCACGCAAATACAGAAAGTCTGATTGATGAATTTGGTCTTTGTGTGAAAGAAATGGAAGGGTGCTGCTTTTTTAGTATAAAAACATGGCGAGCCAAGGCGATTACTCGAAAAACGCAATTTAAAAATAGCTCTTCTGGTTTTGATGCAAAAGGACTAATGGGAAAGTTATTGCACATTAGCGAGTGATTTGCTACGTTCTTTCCTGGCAGAATATTTCAATGTAAAATATTTATTACCACCAGCATACCGACCGACAGCTTTATTTTTAATGATACAATGTAGTAGATGTGAGTGTTTTATTTATGACGAGCTGAAACTGAACAAGGGTTGTCTGTTTTTAGCAGCGTACTAAGAATACTTCGCTGGCCGAGTACAAGTTTATGGCAAACCTATCAAAATCAGAGTCCTGTTTTCGAATATAATAATAGTCACATATTTTCTAATTATTGGGATGCAGCAAGATGGTGGATTATCAAGTTTATCAGTTTTTTTTTATCAATCATACTGTCCCACTGCTGGGCAAAGGTCTCCCCCCACTTTTCTCCAGCCTCCGCGATCCTCGGTCAACTGTACCCAGTCGGTGTAGAAGGAGTCAAGGTCGTCACGCTAGCGTTTCCTGGGTCATCGTTTTCAATGGTGAATAAATCGTTTATTGTTTCATAAAATATAACTGCTACGTAAATAAATACATAAACAATGTACAATTCACAAAACTATGCCTTATTCGGGCATCAAAGTGTCTAGCAAACCTTTGAAATTACGCGTTTAAATTCAGATTAATGTTTTATTGCTGTCCAAATTCAAATACATTTTGTAAACAAAATTCCTGCATTTACAAATGTTTACAATTGTCGCAAGTGAGGTGAATGCTGGCACATTGGCCAAGGTTCGAAATATCACGAGTAATAAGTGTGATAATAAATCGTTCGTAAATGTAATGGGAGCGACTCAGCCTTTACTGAGAATGAATTCGGTAATAATCAAATTGAAGAAATCTTTATTTATTAGAATGGTGCGGGCCATTCAAATAAATGCAGTTTGAGCTGATTCGCTCTCATTTATAAATTAAGGTATACATATTTTAATGCTACTTTACCAACTGCATACCTACATTTAAAAAATATATTTGAATTTATGCAAATTTTTCAATTCGAAGTTGCAAGTCGCACATTGCGTTTATAAATTAAGATTATTTTCGAGAAGAAATATTAAATTATATAAATTGTGAAATATTATTATAAATTTATTATTAAATATTATTGATTGTTTGTAAAAAAGTAAGGCCATCGGAAAATTTGGTTATTATAGTCTAGTTGACTTTTAAATCAAAAGAGCTGTGTTAGACACGTGCTTAGTCAATTCATTTTTTATTTCAAAGTTCGGAACCTCTTACTAAATTTAGCCCTCGTTTATACTTATCACTGTCGGTGGATGAATAATAAGTAGTCCAGAATGTGATTAAGCAAAAGTAATATTTCGCCGACTGTCCCTTGATTTCCAGTCGGTTTCCTCACAGCAGTAGCCGACCAATTTATTATCATTTTGTGCTAAGCAGGCAAAATTAATTTACACAGAAACTAGGTGACTTCTCATAAATAAATTGATTAATGGCACTAGGTTTTATGACAAATAACTTTGTATTTATGTTCTCCGATAGATTTTAAAGATAAGTTGGGTAATACTATAAAAAACCTAACATTTATTTGAAAAAAAGTACTTAGTGGCCGCATTTACCCCATGTTCCCCTACATGCAATTTAATTAAGGGGTACAAGTTCAAATTTAGAGGAATTTAGAAATATTTGTTCACCACCGCACCCTACCCCGGTGTGCTTATTAAGAAAAGGCAGTGTGGCCAACAAAACGATTTAGCTGCCTTGGTCATAAAAAGAACCTGCACGCAAGGCGGAGTAGTCTGATTTCTGTGTGAGAGTGACCCAAGGAATAATTGTCGCTAACTGGCTGCAGTGGCGATTTGTAAATGGTATTCTAATTTCTCAGTAAAGATGGAGATATTTGATAGTTTATAACGATAAAGACAAGTTAGTTTATTGCCTGTCTCATAAGTAGACTTACCTACCTATTATTTACATCAGAATGTACATTTTTTACAAAAAAATATTATCATGAAACATCATGCTGTGGTTAAAATACAAACAAACATTTTAAAAGATCAATGGCCTAGAAAAAAAATAAGCACTGTTTTCCACAGAGTTCAGATCACCAAACGCAGGCAATGTGGCCAAAATTAAATCTAACCTATTACTGACCTATTTTCTAGTTTCTTATAAAATGTAATTTTTATATTTTCTTTTTAATTATTTCATGTTGTATAATAATAGTTTTTGTAAATAATGTATATTCTGTTGCACCTATTACATAAAAACATATTTTTTTAAATTTGTTGGAAAAAATTGCCTACTATCTAGCAAAGTAAAAGCAGAAGTGTCATGGATGCAAGAGAAGATGCGGTAACTAGGAAAAATACTTCTAACCACAAAGCATGACATAAATTACAGTTGCGTCTTTTCATAGTAATTATTTAGTAGCGAAATGCTTTAGATTTTTTATAATAATTGACTCTAAAGCTATAATAAATTTTTATCTCATGCATAACTTATCTTTGCATAAGGTAGGTGCTTTACTTTATGTAATGTAAAGGTTACAGATGTCATTTTACAGGATTTAATACTCAGCGGACATGTTCAAAGATTACAGTCGTTAAGTCAAAGAGTAAAGTCAACCTGAAGAAGTCCACTACTGGACATACTAGTAGGCCTTTTATTTACACGAAGAAGAACTTTAAACGCTTCATAACCGCGGAATTTCCGTGAAATTTGGTATGTCACGTTATTAATAGGCGCAAGCTTGTATTGAAGTAAATTTTTGTTAGCTATTATTAATGCAGGTACTTCCTTACCAATTGAAGGCGTTCTTTGTACCGTTACGGATACCTCAGTTTCCTTTTTGCGCAATTTTTTGCTGTATTCTTAAAACAATAGCACATAGAACTTTATTACGAGTGTAAAGTTCAACAATAACTGAATTTGCCGTAACTGTACGTGTAATTAGCAGAAAAAATGCAAGAACCGGCTTCGTAACACCGTTAGCTTGAGTCAACAGTACAGTGTACGCTACATAAATGTGCGCTATGCGTGCGTAATTTTAAGTTTACGCATCTTGTACGAGTAATTCTGGTTTTACAATTTCTTACCTCCCAGTCTTTTTTAACCGACTTCCAATCAAAAAGGAGGAGGTTCTCAATTCGGTTGTATGTTTTTTTTTTTTTTTTTTTTTTAATGTTTGTTACCGCATAACTTCGTCATTTGTGAGCCGATTTGAAAAATTATTTTTTTATCTGAAAGGTACTGCTTCCAGATTGGTCCCATTTTAATTTTATTAAAATCGGTGTTGCCATTTTTTTTTAATAATTTTTTTAATGTTTGTAACTGCATGCCTCCGTCATTTATGAACCGATTTAGAAAATTATTTTTTTATTTGGAAGGTTATTCTTACGTCCAGATTGTCCCAAACAAATTTGATTAAAATCGGTTTAGCCGTTTGACAATGAAGTCGGTTTCTCAAGTTTTTTAAACTTAAATTATTTAGTGTGCAGTCCAAGGTTGACTAGTAGGGAAAGTTTTTAGCGATAAAGCTGCCCATTAATTTTAGGTGCAAAATTAGTTTTGATATATCAATAAAACATGTTATAATAGGAATATGTATGTTATCTACTGTAATGAATTAATAAAATTATAGTTGATTGAACTGGCTGCCGAAACCCACCGTACACAAGGTTATGAAAAAAAGAGAATCCATACTTTTTTTTTATTATACGTTTAAGTGTTTAATCACAAAGATTTTTATAATATAGGTGTAATGTCAAACCTGTAGATGGAGTCACGGTCGCGTTTGTGCCGAATTAACAGTTCATAAGAGTTATTCGTCGAGTGTGATTGAGTGTGATGGCCAAAGGAAAGTCTCAGGTTTAAATCCAAAATCTTTGTGAACCTTTTTTGCCAAAGTAATCAATAAAGAGGTATCTAAAGGAATCTTATAAAAATATTGTATTACTTATCATGTACAAAGTAGGTTGACCATACCCAGTATTAGCTTTTATGGCCTTCAAATATAAACAAACTCACTTGTTTTAGACTCGCCTTCACCTTTTCAGAGTTGAACTATATTTAATTAAATTATTGATAAATAATATTAAATCAAGTTTAATGGGCAAAGACTGTAGATAGATTCAAAGATTGTTTGAACTATTAAGGTCACTTTCTGGGTGGTTCTATTGTTTATGATTTAGATGAGGTCGTTCAAACGTATATACTGTAAAAACATACTGGCGCGTACTGCAAGTCTTTGAGATAATTACAATAACATGTTACAAGGGTATTACAGCATAATTTGATGTCCGCGATCAGGTAAAGGTCACAGGTAAGAGTTAAGCGGATGTTACAGTAATAACTGGTGGCAAATTACTCTATTCGTTAGACAACTTGCCAAAGAAAAGGTTGATAGACTACCCCCAACAAGTAACATAATATAATTAATAGATTCAGGCGTGACTTTGCGGAATTCCATTGTTAAACATAAACTAAGTAAACAAGTCTACATTAAATTAACTTACTTAGATTAGATTAGCGGATTAGTACTATATATATTTGTTGTTCTACTAAGTAACATAATATAAAGGTTCTTGTAGTTCGTCGAAAGGTAAATTGCGGTTTACGATTTATGACGTATAAAAAAAAACTACTGACTAGATCTCGTTCAAACCAATATCATTGGAATTTTGCATAGTAATGTACAACATATATTTTTTTTAGTTTTATCATTCTCTTTTTTTAGAAGGTAGAGGGGGAGGACTAACTTTTTACCACTTTAGAAGTGTCCCTCGCGCAAACTCAGTTTAGAAAAAAACGATTTAACACGTTAGCTGCGGCACCAATTTTTGCATACTTTCCGTTCCTGCGGCACGAGGTATAATCGGCCCGTACCGTGACCAGACGTTAGGGCGACACGCGGTCTATTAGACCCCACCTCCTTTTACAGACTAAAATCCATTTTCTGGCGCGAAATCAAAGATAAATGAGAATTTTGGTCCTTATTGATATAGACAGTGAATTGATGAACCCTAATCCACCGTCGCCCCGGGATCTGATGGCTAGTTTAGGAATTATTAGCAAAACAAAATATGGGATCTTATACACCTCGTAACGCACTGAAATAGGGCAAATTTTCGCTGCGATTAGTGATGGGAAAAATAATATCGACGTTTTTAAACTGTCTTAACTACGCAACGACTTGACCGATTTTGATTAATTATATCTCATTAGATCGTTTTAAGGGCAAAACCTGGCAAAACAACACAAAGCTATCAAAGGATACATTTTTTTTTAAATAATCTAAATTGTGCTTGAAGGCGCCATAAATAAAAAAAAACCGGCCAAGTGCGAGTCGGACTCGCACACGAAGCGTTCCATTCTATACCATTAAGAGGCACCTATTATGGACTTATTATTGGAAAATAATGGATTACGGTTTATGCATAAGGTTTATCTTTCTATTTGTATATGAAAATCTTAATTCGGTTCACAGAATAGAAAAAAAAGGCAACCAGAAGTAGAAAAGAAACTGTCCTATTTATTCTGCCTCGGGCTTTAAAAATACAATTATTAGAACTTGAATTAACATTAAAAAATCAGTATCAATATACTTTTTTTATAAAAATCTCAATATGTTGTACTTATTTATGAGTGTGAATTTATGTGTAATCGACGTGATGCACAACACTGGTCGCGGGAAGCTCGCGTTGAGTGCGGTACGAGGTCAGGGGGGATATGGGACGTTTTAGCCTCGTTCCGCACTGCATTAAAATTATATTAATTCAGTGCGGCACGAGGCCTAAGACATCCGGTACCAAGGTAGGTACACCACCGAGTCCATGAACCATTAGTGATCTCAAATATATATTTATCTCTTTCCTACACTGGACCAAACCAAAGCTATGCCATTCGCACGACAGAGAAATTCCCTTTTTTGCTTGCCGCACCACAGGGAAGTTGCATCAGGGGTGATTTAGGCCTCGCTTCGCACTTAACGTGTTAAGAAACCTCAACATCATTTTTGAAGACCTATTCATAGATAAACCACACGTATGGGTTTGATGAAGAAAATGTTTTTGAGTTTCAGTTTTAAGTATGGGGACCCCCAAAATTTAAAGTTTTTTTCTATTCTTGTGTAAAAATCATAATGCGGTTCACAGAATACATCTACTTGCCAAGTTTCATCAGTCTAGCTCTTACAGTTTCGGAGAAAAATGGCTGTGACATGCGGACGGACAGACAGACAGACATGACGAATCTATAAGGGTTCCGTTTTTGCCATTTGGCTACGGAGCCCTAAAAACAGATGGCATCAAATAAAGATGGAAGTCGTGGATTCGATCCCCCCTAGTTGTGTGGATTTTCCGCAAAGTTTATTTCATTTAAGTATTTATTTATACTTCTTCAATTTTGTTCTCCATTCATGTAGGGTGATACTTGCAGTACGCGTCAGTCTCAATTCACCTGTTCCTGAGTACCTGGTCTACTTCCTCTTTCTGGCGTGGTTACCTGCAACTGGCGCCCAAATTCACAGAGCTATAAGACATTAATTCAAAGTGATCTACTGTAATTTAAATGTATAATGTACCCTTCAATTTTGACTCATAACATGTTAAAAATCGAGACGAATAAGTCACATCTTGGCATCTAAATTCACGAGGCTACTCCAATGATGTCATCATAGGTCAAGTTCGGCAAACTGCTCAAAATTCTACACGTAACATACGAAACTGGATAGCAACATACCTACTTATTATTTAAAACTGGAAATTGCCTCCAAAAGAACATAAAAACCCATTTGTATGACGTGTTTTGACTGTGTGACTCACACGACCTCAGGTTATATTTGGTCAGTTTTTGACCACAGGTGGCAAATTAATGCACTATTCTTTACTGGCCTTGCTAGTTCAGAGGTTTGAAGGTTTCGTTTGAATTAATGAAGGTTCTATTCTATGTTTAGTACCTACCATATGACACTTGTATTAGTTTATGGTTATCTCATGAATGACAACCGTAAGGTTTCTTCTCCACGAGTTTCTTAAATACTTATAAACTGCCTACATAGCTCAGTTGGTACTAGCTCTGCCTTTTGCGCTGGAGAGCGTGGGTTCAATCCCCACTGTGAACAAATATTTTTGCGTTCAACATATAGATGTTTGTTCTCTGTCTGAGAGTTATATTGTATTCTGAGTATGTACTTACAAAAAAATAATATGAATATTAGCTATCTGGTTCCCATAGTACAAGCTCTGCTTACTTTGGGGCTAGATTGTGTTGTGTGGATTGTCCACAATATTTATTTATTTGTATGATAAACATAACTTTTAAACTTACCTACTCATTGCCGATCGCGGAAAGTTGGAGGATGGAAAGTGCTCAGAATCGTTCTTCCTGGAAATGTATAAGGGAGACCTATGTCCAGCAGCGGACTTCTTCAGGCTGATAATGAAAACTTACCCTGACACTGTTACCAAACAATATCGATAATAGATATTTAATTTTAAATCAACTCCTTAAAATCTAGCCCTGGCCTTTAAATTTATTATAAGCCATTTTATAATAATATTTTATCTAATCTCAGAATCATAAGTAGCTTGTTAGAAAAAATAATCGTTGAATCAATGGAGCGTCAGCAAATTACGCGTAACAACTAATCATAATAATCTAAGCGCCATCGGTAAAGTTCAAATAATTATAATTTGATTTACGTGTACTGCCGTAATGCCGGTTGTTTCATAAAGTAACTTTTAGAGGAGACGACACGATTTGTACTACATTCACTTTGAGACTTCAAAGTCAGATTCAGCGTCTCGGGACGATTTCGGTTGGCACTGATTTTGACATTAAAGATCACCTAACTACTGGTCTGAAAATGTCAACTGTTTTAGGTTTTGGACAAACGGATACAGATCAGGTCACACAAAGCTAAAAAAAGCAGCCAAGTGCGAGTCGGACTCGCCCATGAAGGGTTCCGTAGCACGACGAACTACAAGAACCTTTATGTATATGTTACTTGATGTAACATAATAAGGTTCCTGTAGTTCGTTGAAAGGTAAATTGCGGTTTACGGTTTATGACGTATAAAAAAAAAACTACTGACTAGATCTCGTTCAAACCAAATATCGTTGAAAGTTTACATAGTAATGTACAACATATATTTTTTTTAGTATTATCATTCTCTTACTTTAGAAGTTAGAGGGGGGGGGGACCAACTTTTTTCCACTTTGGAAGTGTCTCTCGCGCAAACTATTCAGTTTAGAAAAAAACTATATTAGAAACCTCAACATCATTTTTGAAGACCTATTCATAGATACCCCACACGTATGGGTTCGATGAAAAAAAATTTTTTGGGTTTCAGTTTCAAGTATGGGGACCCCCAAAATTTATAGTTTTTTTTCTATTTTTGTGTAAAAACCTTAATGCGGTTCACAAAATACATCTACTCACCAACTTTCATCAGTCTAGCTTTTATGGTTTCGGAGAAAAATGGCTGTGACACGGCCGGACAGACAGACAGACAGACAGACATGACGAATCTATAAGGGTTCCGTTTTTGCCATTTGGCTACGGAACCCTAAAAAATGACTCTTACTACTAAGTCATAAACGCGAGTAGTGCTTAGCCTGATGTGTTGTCTTGTGTGCCTACAAATTCATTTTTATTCCATACAATACGTAATTAAAAAGTAGTCATTAGATTACACAAATAATCTGGAAGTCAATACAAGCAGGTGCACAAGAAACAGTTGAGCTATCTGCAGATCCTTACAAACGATCTTGATATAGCTCAACTGATCAATGCCAGAAGGTAACTTCCCCAAAACGATGGCAACATTGCCACGCTGAATAGCAATGCTAATGCGTGGAACTGGCACCTAGACTCACCTAGCTTTAAGACGTTTCAAAATGATTCTTGCATCGTACTGAATAAAAAATTATTGACTTTGACTTTGACTTTGAATGCGCTTTGCCAGATACCTCGTGGTTTACGCGTCGCTTCGATCAGTCACTTAGGCAAATTGAAAACCAAGGTTGAAAAAAAATCATCTTAATTCATTTTGTGTTCAGTAAAACCACGAAGATCACTTCGGAACTTTGACCGTTTTGAAGTTAATTCATAGAAAGGTCGCATTTTGTAAAGTGGATTAACTACTGGAGCGAAAATAAGACTCGCAGGAGGTCAAAGTGCCAAACAATCTCTTACTCGCGGAAGCAGTGATCTTTATCTTATTTAATTTATCAAACGGACAAATTACTGTTTAAACTGTTTGCTGTGCCATTGTTCAATTTACTCTTCGTAAGATTTTAATGTTCCGCAAACAAAATATGTAAAAATATTGCAGTTAAAATAATAAACAAATTAAATATATCAAGCAAATAATGTAAGGTTTCATATTGATCCTTGTGAATAATTGATTAATATACTTGGATTTGAATAAAAAGATGGTTTTTTAATAGTTATAATAAATATATTTTATAATAATAACTATTAATTTATGCTTATGTCAGTTGGACGGTTTTACATCATAATTAAGTGTCATTAGTTTAAAATACACTTCACATGAAAAAAAAACGGTACTGCAATTTTATTATACTACTAAAATCATAGCTTTGGACTCTCATCTACTTCTCAAGGAAAGGAACAGCATGGGGTACTTATTAGAGCCCGGGAAGGAAATATGAGAAGTGTAACATGAATACCTATACTTTTTGTAAAAAAAGGTTGTACTTCCTTGTGTCTTATTTTACACATTTTTCGATACCCCATAATATTTGCAATTAATTGGCATTATCATTTTTTTTTTGTTTAAGTTACAAAGCACACATAAAACTCATTCAAGACCACTCTTCAAACGTGTTACGATTGCATTGATGAGAAGTATATTTTTGTGCTTGTTTCTGACAAGTTTAAAGCAGGGATAAAATATTGTAATCTGTAGGATAGCGTCTCTTAAGCTAAAGGGGAAGATTTAAAAGACGGATATCTACAAGATACAAGACCTGTCGTTTCGTATGGGTCTGAGTGTTGGGTCACCAAAGGGGCCGATGAAAGAAGAGTGCACGCAGTGGAAATGCAATTGTCGAGATGTCGACACATACATCTCGATGATGACGAGTGACGAAAATATATGAGTCAATCGTAAAAACTGTATCAGAAACCCCCAGACACAATCAAAAAAAATAGGTTGTCTATAAAGTCGGTTTACTGACGATAGTTGAACGTGACAACGTCATGAGAAAATACAAAGATGTCGAACGCTGTCGAACGCGGAGGCATCTTTGTCGCTCGTTCCGCGATCTCGCTTGCACTTCAAGCCTTAAATAGAACGCCTCAGAGTGAGGTAACGCCGCATGAGTCATGTTTTTTCGTGCGTGCAGCCAGCTCCATCGAGTTATAAGACGTTATCACGTCAAAAGTCTTTCTAGTGATCTGAATTGTTTTGTTTCCGCTACATCGTTGTTGATGGAGCCTAAGTTGGCCAACTTTCCCACTTCGATTTAAGTGCTTTAGTGCATCCAACTTAGATCATCGCATCGTAGGCTGAAACTTGTTCGGTCGATTTAACTTAGTTACGCGAGCCGAGGGGTGTTATATCTGAGCCAAAATGTTGAAATAAGTTGCTAACTTGAGAAATTGTGGTTGAGAGTGTGCTTGATCTTCAAAATAAAACGATTTGATCATAGATTAAACTTTATTCTTGAGAATAAAATTACACACTTCACATTAAAAAACAAGAACTTATATTGAGGATAATCCACAAAACACTAGCTTGTGTTATGGGAACCAGACAGCTGATTTATTACTTTTTTTGTAAATTATATACCTACTTAGAATACAATATAACACACAGGCTGAGAGCACAAATTAATGTTCTCATACAAATATTTGTTCTCGGTGGGGATCGAACCCACGACCAATGGCACAGAAAGCAGAGTTTCTACCAACTGAGCTGAGAGGCCAGTCAACAATTCTTTTTTTGTAAATTGTACGAAATAACACACATCAAACTAGTGCTAATCAATACCAATCACAAACCAAGACGCTAGCGGCATTGCCACGCTGAATAGCGATGCCGTTGCACGCATGAATACTATTGAGTCACATCGTGGACGCTCGTGGCGCTGGAACTAAAACCACATTTGAAAATGGAAGGTTCAAATACGTCATGGCATTGGTTGGAAATCAATGTATGAATTTGTTTATTTCCCTGTTGTATTGACGTGGCAGTCTGCTTCTTCTTAATTAATGGCAACTATCCATTTTTGATAAATTTTGCTAGTGTCAGATGAGGATAGGTATATTGCATAAATAAAATAGATTTTAGTCAAATCTGTCAATAGGAAAGTCTGTCGTCATTGGCTTTGAAGGAAAAACCATCGGAAACACTTTCGTTCAAATCAGAATATTACTTAATACACTTTTACTCCAGCTGATCACACCGAAATTACACAACAAAACTCATATCACCAGACAACAATTAAAATGAAAAAGCTATGCGAATTCCCAAAATGACAGAAAACGAATCTCGTACGTGGCAGTAGTGGGACTAAATCGCACTATGACGTCTTTATATAAAAGACTTTGAGGTTCATTTTTGCTTGCCGACCACTCAAGGGGTTTATTTCTTATAGTGAACAACATCAACATCTGACAACAACTTCTCGTTCGTCCTTTGGCAGTACGTACAGCTATGCATTTAACTAAAACCACTCGATTCGAATGCGAACCGATTTGCATTTCTTGCGATTCACTTTCCGGTGAAATGTAGGTATTTGTCGTTGCATTTCTGGTTTGAACTTCGAGTGTTAGTCTAGCTCGACAAGAACTACTTTGTAGCAAGTTGAGCGAACACCGACCGTATGTTTTTATGCGACTTACAAAGTTTTGACGTGACAACGTCTTATAATTCGATGGAGCCGGCTGCACGCACAAAAAAACATGACTCATGCGGCGTTACCTCGCTCTGAGGCGTTCCATTTAAGGCTTGAAGTGCAAGCGAGAGAGCGGAACGAGCGACAAAGAAGCACAATCGACTTCCGCGTTCGGCATCGTTCGACATCTGACTCTCTCCTACTTGAGTGAGCGATGCGTCCGCGTGGACAGCTGTATGACGTTGTCACGTCCAACTATCGTCAGTAAACCGACTTTACAGACAACCGGTTTTTTTTAAAGTGAATTTTTACCATAGTTTTTTTGTATTCCGTATTTCCACGTATTTCAAACTCAAACGTGAGTGAGGTTTCTAAAAGACTAGTGACCTGCCTCGGCTTCGCACAGGTGAAAAAATACTACGGCAGTACTTTATGTTTTTAACCTTAGCTCTTTCTAAATTACATCTATGCAAAGCCAGGGCGGGTCGCTAGTAATAAACTAGCCTATGTTACTAAGGAATAATGTAGCATTCGAATGGTGAAAGAAACTTCGAAATCGGTTTGAAAGTTTATGAGTTAAATCATAACAAACGTAAAAAAATATAAATTATGATAGACAATCATGAGTTTTTGTTGATTTAAATAAGATTAGATTAAGTTCACATACACCCAACCTAAAAAAGTTCTTTCAAACCAGTGTGGTTTGAAGGGTGAAGGGCTATAATTGCGCCTCGAAGAGGCTCCTTTGGTGCATGAGATCCAATAACAAAACAACAAAAGTCTAGGGACTTTTGTTATTCTAACGAATAGGAGCTTAGGTTAATATCCTATTTTTTTTTTATATTAGGACACTCTATACAACACTATCTAGCCCCAAATTAATCACATTGTACTATGGGAACCAGATAGCTGATATAAAACTTTTTTTGCATATACATACTTAGAATACAATACAACACCCAGACAGAGAACAAACATCTATGTTCACCTCACAAATATGAACTGCACAGAAGGTAGATACCAACTGAGCTGAGAGGCAATAGGAAGAATATCAACCACTGCTTGTATTAATAGTTCTCGTGTTGCAGACTAAACCGCGGAGGTAAATGTGGTTTGATTACGGAAGACACTTCTACAACCACATATCGCAACCCGCAGTAAACAATTATTGATAGATTATTATGTGATCTTTGCCTATAAATGTGTTATACTGTGGTTTTAATGTGTAATGTTGGAATACGGCCCGTAAAGTCTTTGCGAAATGCTTACTAACTTATTTATGTTTGATATAAACTGCGTAGAATGGAATTACGATGCTTGCTTCAGCCGATTTATTAACCCGTTTGGTGATAGTGCCGATGGGCTTGCAACCTGTCACGTTTTGAAACTATTAAACGGGTTCTTATCTTCTAAATATATAAAACTCTTACGTTACTGACTGACTGACTGACAATCAACGCTCAGCCTAAACCGTAAGTCCTAGAAGCATGAAACTTGGAGGGTATGTTTCTTTTATAGCATAGGGGTGCACTAAGAAAGGAAATTGGAAAATGATTTCCCTAAGCAGAGAAAAAAAGGAAAAACTTTTAAAAGAAAAATCAACGGGGCGTAACGGCAAAGGGGCCAGTGAAGTCGCGAGCGTCCGCTAGTCGCGTATATTACCCTATTTTATTTATTTTCCCGACGCAGAATGTTTACCTAATATTTGCTTAGATTTGACTGATACCTAATACCTTAAATACATACTTTTGTAAGGGGCATATTTGTCGTTTTCAAGCATAAAAAATATTTGAGGACAAAATATTGAAGCCAGGGGTGATTGAATTCCTAGAGCAGCGAGGGGTCCTTAGAATCATTATTTCGCAAGGGACGGAAAAATAGTCAAGTCTAGTAGACTTGGCTATTTCTATTTTTAATAAAATTGTTATTTGATTAGGTAATACCATTGTTAAACCACGACGTATTATGTAATTAGATCGTGTAAATGATTCTACAAGTTTCTTAATTAGGAACTTTATAAAATGATTTAGTAATTACCCACCGTCGCCAAAATGGCATTTTTTTTATTTATAGTATGAACACAGGTAAAAGCACTTCCGTTATGCGAATAATTAACTTACAGACCTAGCGGCTAATAATAAAAACACTCATTCACTCCAAACATCCTTTAGAAAATAATTAGTTAGTTAAGCACTTTTGAAATATTGAAAAAGCAATTTGTATAGCTTTCTCTTTCACACACTAACTTTGAATGTCACTCAATGAAATCAGTTTTCTCTGTATTTCGCGTTTTGCCTGCGGTGATTTAGTTATAATCATTGTATTGTATGTTATGCGAAGAGCAGAGGTCAAATTTCACGAAAGCTAATTAAAAAAATTAAAAAGAAGATAACCTGTACATAATAGGCGTTTTTGTTACAGAGTATTATATTATGACGACCTTTGTAAGCTGATTTATTTGTACGAATTTATAAAGACTTCATTTATAATTAATTTAATGCCCAGCAATATTTTTTTAGTTATATTATGTTTTGATTTAGAGGGTTTGAGTGCTGCCCGTAAAATTACAGGCACATGAGACTTAAGATCTATGACATAGCTCAAGTTAATGGATCGTAAGGCACGTTCCTGACGTGCAAGACTTGCGAGACAATTTGTTGTTATAGGTACTCGTACCTATGTTTACCACAATAAACAATGTCGGACATCTGATGGACCTATACCACAAGCTCTGGCTCTATCTCTGGCTCTGGTTTTTAGTCAAAACGTCGAAATTTCACACACACAGTATAACACACTGGTAAGCACTCACACAGACTCAAAATAAGAGCCAGAGACAAAGCCAGACAGAGCTTGAGGTAGGCCTACTTCTTTTTCCATTAGAAAGCAATTAAAAAAACTAAACTTCATAAAGACGTTTCCTCTTTTCTCACACTACAAAATTAATTAAATATCATAAACTCAGTCATAACCTTTTTTGTTATCACACCACACACATTTACCATCAGTATAAACGAAATCGAGTGACGATAGAAAATCAAAACAAGTCTTATTGCAATAGCTTCGAACAATAAAATAAATAAAAGCTGTCGAAAACGTAATTATTCGTAATGATCAAATTGATCGATACCGCTTAACCACAATCGTAATAATGCCATAATCTGAACTAAATCATAACCCCACATGCGAGACTTGTAATAACGTAAACCACGCGATAACGGCCGGTTAAACTAACCCCTAACCGATCATGTATTGGACCTTCATAGACTTCCAAGTGAGCAAAGACATTGCCTTTTTTGGTAGGTATAGATATTTGTAAATTTTTTTGTTATAGGTATGCTATAAACGCACGGAACAGTTTCGTTAGCCAATCAGTCTTTATCAAGTAGGTAATGTAAATGTCAAAGTAACAAAAAGAAGATGTTCGTTCATCATAACCAATATGGCCGCAAAGAGCAAATGCAAAAAATCAATCATCTACCCAATTGGGCTCGATGGTAGGTTTGTCTAATACTTTCAGACACTCTTTGGACCTCTGCTTTCTGTGCTGAAGGGCGTGGGTTCGATCCTCGCAGAGAACCAATATTTTTTGTGATGAACATAGACATTGGTTCTCTTTCTGGGAGTTATACTGTATTCTAAGTATATATTTGCAACATAAAAGTACAAGTATGGTATAAGTTATCATGAAATCAGCTATCTATTCTTCTTATCGTATCGATTTTTCACTAAATAACTTTTACAAAGTAGGTGGCTACCTTAATAGCTATCTATGGTTCCCATCGTACAATGTTGCTTGGTTTGCTTAATAATCATTGAGTATTTTTTGGAGACCCCGGATAATGCGTCAAATATACAAAATAACTTTATTGACACAAGCATGGATACAGTACATTATTGAATCCATAGGTTCCCGAGCTAGTGAAAACTGTGTTTCAGAAACCAGTGTTTTAGAGTCAATGGTTATTTAACTCGGGTAACGTCATGGTGAACTCCGGCACAGTCGTGACCGAAATGCTTTCTACTCAATCACTTTTAGCCATTTCAGTTATGCGTTTGTTACTTAACATGTATAATTGCACTTGTAAACTGTTGTACTTAATAATTGCAGTTTAGCTGATCGGGAGATAACGGTCGTTAAATGGGGGCCTTCCGGTCAAGCTTTTATACATTTCAACTTATTAATGATAGTTAGGTTAAATTAATTGATTGGTTAACAGGTGGTTTTAGCAACTTGACATAAGAAATTAAATTGGCATAATTTTGATGAACTTTTTAGCAAATAAATATTTTAAATTACTTTGGCTTATAAATGTAAAACTGCATTGTCTTGTAAAAGGCTTATTTTTATGGCATCAATCAGCCTTTTACACTAAACCTTCGACATCGATTTGACAATTCTCGATTTATTCTACAATCGATAAAGTTTACGATGGCGCAATTGTAATTGAACTTTAGTAATTCGAAAATCGAACGAAATTGTTGCCAAACTTGCACTTTTAACTAATTACCTGGTTTTAAATAAGTATATAACATGGTTATATAAAAAACTCTTAGTCGTGGATTTCAAAACATAAAGTTGAAAGCGATTAAAAGAAACTACAATTATATACCTTTTCATTGCTCATACTCTGAAAGTCGGTCTGAAGTTGCCTGAGGGGCCTAATTGAAAGTAATACTTTCAGCCCTAGGGAGAATCGCTTTCTACTGACAGCTGTCAAATTATAAAAAAAACTAGTTCTATTTTATTCAACCATGTACCAACTTTCTAAAGTCTTTCTAACTGCAAGGAGGTTGTTAAACCAAATTCCAACTTTTTATTCAGCAAGTAGGTTGGAAACCCATTACAACGGTATGAAGTTTAAAAAGTCTAATTAGAGCGAATGTAAAATTTAAATTTAAATAACATAAAGATAGTATTAAATAAGTAATATATCTTCTAAATTACTTGATTAATATAGCTTCAACTATTTATTTAAAATAACATAGATTTGAGCAAACAATTTACCATTTTTTAAATTATGAAAATGAAAATAATGGCTGAATAATGCTGGCGAGCCGTAGCCGAAGGCCCGCCAGAGAAAAAGAAAAAAAAAACCGGGAAGGCGGCAATTCAATCTTCATTTTCACAAATTTTTCTTTCATGTTTTTATTTTTACTTTCCTTGTATTCGCAATGAAAAGCACAGTGTTTACCTCGGGTGAAAGTCTTTTAAGTCCCTCAAGCTCCATTGGCGCCCTCGCTACGCTCTGGCGCCAAACCCGTCTCGGGACTCAAAAAACGTGACTTTCAACACTCGGGTAACAATGTACTATTATAATTTCGTTGTAAACATTGTATTATTTCGTTCATAGTCTTCTTCTTCTTATTTAAGAGAAATCTTGTCGGCGTAATGTGTGCATTTTTCTCCAGGTATTTCTTATGAGGGTAATCTCCTTGACCTCTTTATACGATATGACGGCGATCTTCGCTTTTATTTGGCTCATGTACTCGTATCTTATCCTTGGTCTTCCCCTTCCTCTCTTTCCTTCTACCTTTCCTTCGATGATATTTGACATAAAGCTGTCATGTCGTAAAAGATGGCCAATCATCTTTCCTCTTCTGTTCTCAACAAGTTTTATGAAGGCCCTTTTCTCGTCGACTCTACATAATACTTCTACGTTTATTCGTATAGTAGGTAATGTAAAATATACTCTTGGGTAAGTTATGGATATACAGGAAATAAAAACAATTAGTTCAAAGAACACATGAGAAAGTTATCTCAATAACAAAGATTTTGAAGATTAATTATCTCCCACGCTAGCTAATCTTTGAGAAATATAAAAATCTTCTATCCGCAAAGAATACTTCCCACACTGGAAAGCGACGCAAATGCTATCAATATATCGATAGATTGGCTTATCGATAAAATAATCGAACAAAGGCCGATAGTATAATGAACCGCACAATGACAAACTCTACGATAAAGGAATAGTTAACCTTTGAGCTTATTCTTTCTATATTATTTCGTAAATTCATAGATATTATAAGTGGCTTCTAAAAAATAATGATACAATAATGTCAATGAATTTTGAAAAATTCAATAATAAAGGCTGAGTCTCATTTCTTTGGAATTTTGTTAAATAAAATAAATATTGCCAAAAACTTTAGTTTTATTACATAGAGTAACGCATTTTGTTTTTGTTACAAACAATCTAAGTAGGTGGAGTATTTGCTTTACTTATAATCTAATTAAATTATTTATTTTAGGTGTATCAAAAATATGGTTTTTAGCATCATAAAAACAATCTAGTGTGCAAATATAAGCGAAACCAATTACAAATTATAAATAAACAACCGTTCAACCGCGAAGATTTTGCTCTGGTTAACGTAAAATTATTCAATTATTAAAACAATTCGAAATTATAGTCTTGTCCTTGTTTGTAGGAAAGCGAACATAATTATTACTATTGTATGTAACTTTATTAGAGACTAGCAATCCACCCCAACTTCACATGGGTGGAAAAAATCATTGGATTCAAAAAGGAACTTTTCACTTCCTTTTAAACCGGCTTCAAATAAAAAAAAATTGGCTCTCAATTCGGTTGTATTTTTTTATGTTTGACAGAGCATAACTTCGTCTTAAAAGAACAGATTTAAAAAAATATATAACTGAAAAGTAATATTTCGAGATTGGTTCCATAGAAATTTCCTCAATATTGGTTTAATAGTTGGTCATGAAGCCATATTCTCATTTTTTTTAAATTTTATTATTTCTAAATGACACCCGTGCGAACCCGGTTCGGGTTTGCTAGTAATAAATAGAGCCTAAACTATGTTATTCACGGAATGTAGCTATATAATGGTGGGATAATTTCTAAAATCGGTTCAGTATTTTTGAATTTATTTGTTTCATAGAAACATACAAACCTTTGCTCTTTATATTAGAGATGCAGATAGATTGAGAAATGAAATGATTTGACCTCGGAAGTGTAAACAGCACGTATCGACAGTACTCTATCGGATATTTCTATTCCACTAATATGTACTTTATTATAATGTGTCTAAGGTACAAAGTTGTACAAATGATCTTTGGATGAATCGTGCTTTCAAATAGGAAAAGTGAGTGTTGGATAAGTGCTATCTCCTTAAATAACTTGTTACAGGAACACTATCCAGGTGTTAAGCCTTGTGTACATTTAAGCGTTCTGCGGTGGCGATTTGTGAAACGCTGTCAAATGTGACAGCGATATTTTTTAAAATTCAACTCCAATAGGGATGCAGCGGGGGTTGAAGTTTGTATGGAAAAAGCTTAGAACGAAGTCACGCGGGATTCCAATAGTTATATCTATACTGATATTATAAGTCTGAAGAGTTTGATTGTTTGTTTGTTTGGTTGAACGCACTAATCTCGGGAACTGTTGGTTAAATATGTGTTTATCGTAGATAAAATCAGTTTTTTAATGATTTAATCATTGTATTGCTTTTTACATTATTTAGGTACGAGAAGGTACCTACTATTTGGATGTAAATCGCACATACATAATTTGCTACGTCACAATTAAGAAAGTCTTTCCAATCCAATACCTTACCATAAAAAAAAATCTCATCATCCACATCCTCATTTCTTCACTTGACCCACTGCTGGTTATAGGCCTCCCTCAATTTGTGCCATCTACCTCGATCCCGTGCCAGTCTAACCCATTTCCGCCCATTTCCTTTATCTACGATAGTACTAGGTACGTCTTTATCACACCTTAAGCTTTTATCATTGTTTTTTTTATTTGTCTTCGTCTAGAGCGGAAATCACTGGCGCGCGTGGAATGAAATCGCTTCACAAACAAACAGACAGAAAGTCTGAGAGCTATTGTTTCGTGTGGTAGGTTTTCGTTTTATTGTAGTCTATGTTGTGGAGCTTTTAAACATAGTAGACTTGGAATCTACTGGTAATATAAACATCTCTATAGATTACCTAGTTCTAAATAAATGGAATTTGGCAAGACGACATGTCAAGGTCGCGGGGCGCAATGGTTTAGACTGGCACAGGATCGAGGTAGATGGCACAAACTAAAAGAGGCCTATACCCAGCAGTGGGTGAAGTCGGGCTGTGGATGATGATGATGATGATGATAAAATTTGGATTCGGTGAAGCTTTTTTTTTTAATTATGTAGGTATTTTGACCTTATTGCGTGTATGTTCACACACACATGTTGTATGTATCCATAATGGTTCCAAAGCAATCATTAGTCACCTGACATGTCTGTTGCCATCTCTACTTGTTGCCATGAAACAGACAGTGACAAGAGACTAAGTGAACTGCTAAAAAGTGTCGGGAATTATTAAATGAGAGGGTAAAAGTTTACGGCTGTTTTATAACGGTTGCCGTTTTCAAGACACTACGGCTTGGAACATTTAATATATAGATAAAATTAAGCATTACTTAGGTTTACAGCAGGTAAGGTATTTATATGTAAATCTAAAAGCACGTGTTGCTAAGTGATGAAGCCCGCAGTGCCAGTCGATTTATACAAAGGCACCGCGCTGACCCGTAACCCGTGATCGTATGCGGTAAAGTGCCGTGCTTTCTATGCGGTAGCGGTGTTACGTACTATCGTTGTTCTTTATTTAAAATGTTATATAAAACTTTTTTATGTAAAAGAAAGAGGTCGCGTTGGAATGAGTTCTATTTTTAAATAAATTCATTCATTCTATTTTTAAAATTTCATTGCTGACATTGAACTTGAGTAAATACGAGGTACTTAAATCCACATTCCAAAAGAATTAACAAGTGAAAGTCTGTTGTGTTTGTTAAGTTTTCACGGCTAGCTCACTGAGCCGATTGAGATGAAATTCGGCACAAAAATAGGTTGCATTCCGTAAATTGCATGAGTTTATTGTTGGTCAACTAAGGTCCGTATTCAGAAACAGTGCTTGAATCTGAGTCGAGCCATCATTATTGTCATTTTTCAATGGAAAACTGTCAAAAAATCTATGCTTAAGAGTGAGTCTCAAGCATAGATTTTTTGAAAATAGTGATGGCTTGACTCAGATTCAAGCACTGTTTCTGAATACGGACCTAAGATTACTTGTATAATATTTCCATAAAACTTCTAAGACTACATCGTCTTTTGCCATCACAGTTTTCTTGGTTGGATAAGAGTTGTTTTCGTACTAGCATTTAATCTGTGGCACAATTCACTGAAATAGCGGATAAACATTAATGTGAAAACTAAAAGATACAAAGATTTGTATTGTACCGATCAGATAGTATTTACTATGCATCCGTATAAGGACCGGCGACCTATGACCGCCACAAAATGAGCTTTCTACACGGCAGCAGGCTACTTTAATTGTTATTTAGGTCTGAGGTTCCACTTAGTGCGTACCGCGTAGTCATTATTGTTTCTAGAAAGCTTGTTTATTATAACATCCTCAGTTGCATCATGATAAAGTTATCTTTACTAGGAAAATCATCGATGTCGACATTGCCTATATAGCATCGCGCTACGAGAAAAATGAAAACTTTGAGAGAGGCCTGTAACGTAACAGTCCCAGAGGGGGACTGCACGCACAAGTTATTTAAGAATAAAAAAGACCTATCGGTTTGAGGGAAAGATTTTTAAAAAGCTTACAAATTTAATAAAGAAAAAGGGATAGAAAATGATGATGATGAGGATGAATCACTCCTACGATGGTTTCAAGGATGCGTCTGGGTTTCCAAGGTGCACTGGCGTGCAGCGTGCGGCTGGCGAAGTGAAGGCGTGAAGGCTGACAGGTAGGCAGGCAGGCAGGCAGGCGGGCAGACAGGCAGGAAGGCAAGCAAGCAGACAGGCAGACTTATCTGGCAGGCAAAGCAGTGAGGAACCAAGGCGTGGATCTGAAGAGAACAGAACACCTTAATATGGAGCTGGCTTGAGGTGAAGCCTGCTCTAGCGACGGAACGGAGTAGATAGAGGTTCAGAATCTCCGTAGCACAGTCAGATTTGTAGGCAGTCGTTAGTGACCGCAACCAAGGACGAAGGTACTAGATTCCCTTCGTATGATCTAGGAATCTGACGTTTTTATAGACTCTCGAGGTCTGTCTTGTTCCGCGCCCGTGGTTCAACTGATGCACCCGAATCCCTCAGCATTTCAAGTTTCAAATCCAGTTCCAAATTTAATTTTATTTAGTTTCGTAGTCAACGTCCAGCATCTTTCACAGAAGTTCTTCTATGTTTTAAAGACCAACCTCATTTTGATGACATTTAAAAATGAAATATAAAACACATATTTTGGTTTGTTTTGACAATCAGTGTCAACAAAGTTGTGAAAATACTAACATTTATAAAGGAATCATAAAAAAGCTATTAATTTAGATATGGGATCAAGTATACCTCCAGGATCAGAAAATTCTGCTCTTTCGAATAGTGTAATAAAGTGTTCAAGTGGAAATTTAGAAGTTTTTAACCAAAAGAGAGAAAAGGCTGGCTCCAGAGGCCGAAAGATGCAATTTAGAGTTCCCTACCAGCACAAGAGGAACAGAATCCTCCTTCCTAAAGGCATTTACAATGAAATATTAAGCAATATGTGAGTATTTACAGTGAAACAGTCAGCGTCATAAGATATAAACACTACAGGCCTTTGGCCAGCAGTGGGACATTTCAGGCTGAATAATAAAATATAGTTAATCGACGATAAATGCAATTTGCATCAAAAGAGGCATTGGTGGACGAACGATGCCCACACTACATATAAGTCCTATTACATTTTTTCTACTAATTTTTCTCGCGTTGAAGTGTTTATTTGTTATTTTTTTTCAATAAATAGCAAGTAATTGTGAAACCCAGTTCGAAATTTAAATAAAACCTTTGATAAGATACCACAATGCACAACACACTTAGCATATTAGCACTTAGCATATATACAATGCTTAGGAGGAAAAGATCGTTCCATTTTTAAATTACACGACAGATATGAGTTTTCTATGCAATGTATCTGGCCGCTGAATAAATACACACAACAAAGACAGTTATGGATTTTCCTCCAGCTTTTTCCGGTCGCTGTTCGCATGTATTTGGCCTTTCAGCAATTTTGATTTATTTTGAAGAAGGCTGTCAAAATAATGCTCAAATTTCCGAGCATATTTGAGTAAAATACATTAGGTTGCATATTGACACGAAACTTGTAAGAACTGTGTAATTTCAAGTTTGTTTGACTAGTCAAAGCCAAAGTACTATCTCATCTGTGGCCAAATTAAACAAACAAACAGTCCCTCATTTAGCATTGATCTCTTGTCCAATCAAATATCCTCCTGCTTTCTCGATTGCTTCTTCAGATCTCGTGGTTTCAAGGTCAACAACATACAATCTGATACATTGACGTTTACTAATAGATACTTGATCCGTGTATAAAGTAAGAAAGTTTTGAAAGCGTTTGATCTGTTCCGAATCATTAAACTACCTACATTTTCCTCTCTTTTATGGTAATTTTGACAACTATTCCCCATCAGTGTTAGAAACGACTGGTTAAAATGTGCCTTATCATGGGTCATGCCATCCAATGGGTGGAAAAAAACTATGACAAACAGTGACAAGGCTAATTTTTTGATTCATTCATTTTAAGATATACATATTTTAAACATAGTTTGACTATTATCCTCTATTTTTTTTCTAAAAACATCATGAAACACATATAACAACATGCAAGCTAGATTTGAAAGCTTAAAATATTGCACGTATAACACAATGTTCTTCAACGACTCAACCCAGGCAAAGCCGGGTTTCGCAGCTAGCTTGCTGCTTTGTATGATAATGAAGCCAAGTTTCACCAAAAATCGGTTGTCTGTAAAGTCGGCTTACTGACGATAGTTGAACGTGACAGCGTCATAAGAAAATACACAGACGTCGAACGCTGCCGAACGCGGTGGCCGATTGTGCGTCTTTGTCGCTCGTTCCGCGCTCTCGCTTGCACTTCAAGCCTTAAATGGAACGCCTCAGAGCGAGGTAACGCTGCATGAGTCATGTTTTTTCGTGTGTGCAGCCGGCTCCAACAAATTATACGTCACGTCAAAAATTCGATGACTTGCGCAACTCTAGACCTTTATGGTCGACCTACATGGAAGAATTTCATGGAATCCATGGATACGTTTGTTTACTGAACTAATTCAGCTGCATTTGCAAAAGGCATCACATGCAAACGATAATCGTAGAATCGAGGCGTTGGCGCCAGGACGCTGACATATATACAATACCTATCCATATCAAAGCAAAATGTAGGCTGCAATGATTGTATTACAATTCTACAGCCAAGAGATTACAGACGGTATTACTAACAATTTAAAGTTGAGATTGTGTTAGCTGTGATTATGTGAACTTTGTCGTTCTTGATCAGTTGGTGTTGGATTACAGCTGTGTTCAATTACTTTGCCTACAAGAGATAAGAGGCGAGGTCGAGGGTTTTGCAACACTGGCATGCAGAAGTTCTATTTTTTTCTCACGGACAACAAACAAAACCTTTTAATTTATGACATACAAATGTGATCGTCAGTCAGTTACGACGTTTGCAAGTTTTTTAATACATTTCTACATTTATAATGTGTTGTAAGTTCAAATTTTTTCAGTGAACTCTGCCCAACTCCGTCGTAAATGAAAACAATGACGTAATTTTTGGTCAAAAACCACTTTTCTTATAATAAGAAAAGTGTTTTTTTGGTGGTGGAAAACGTTGACGGAATACATATGCATGCGTATTTACGCATGTATATGTATTCCGTCAACTTTTTCGACAGGCACGTCTTTAAAATTGCTTCCACAACGCAATTTAAAAATCGAATGATAAAAAAATCGGGGGATAGATATTATAGTGTTGCAGCTACATATCTATCATCCCTATCCAAATTTCAATTACACCACTGGATAGGTAGAGAATCAAAGAATTTATTATTCTTAGTAAGGACTGTTATTACAGCGTTACGGTGGGGGAAGCCCCGAAGTTACGAGACGTATTCACATACAACAAACGGCCATGTC
Source organism: Thera britannica (assembly GCA_939531255.2). Classification (NCBI taxonomy): domain Eukaryota; kingdom Metazoa; phylum Arthropoda; class Insecta; order Lepidoptera; family Geometridae; genus Thera; species Thera britannica. The sequence goes on along the minus strand of OW618034.2, from coordinate 12,429,979 downwards.
CATAACACAGTCACATCCCATTTTTTCATACCTCTATAGTGTGTTGTTATTTCTACAGTTCTATCTGAAATTAGTTTTTTTGAAAAGCTAGTTCGCCTCTTCCTATGACTTAAAACATTTGAACCGAGTACAAAATAGTTCAATAACGTCTGTGCAACAAATCCACTCGATTCTAATTAACGACCTTAGATGTTACTCTTTAGATGTAGGCCATGTATGGACTTATAGTAATGTATAAATTGTCTATGTATGGACTTAATTACGCGCTTTATAAATAGGCTATTTATAGTTTGAACCAAATTCTCTTCAAGATGATGTTTGGATATCAAGTGGTTTGTGTGGTAATTATAAAATTTGAAGCTGCGGAAAACCAGCTGCCGTTGTTTAGCGACTGTAAAAATTACGGTTACATTCAGTTCTTGATTTGAAATTACACTAATAATGGAGCATTTACGATTGGTCGGTGAACGAATCCCTCAGGCTGACAACGACAACTTCCTAAAATGACAACTTCCGAAAACGACAATTTCCGAGAACGTCTTTTCTAATCTCGTCAATATCCTAAAATTAAAAATTACAAAAAATGTGTCAGTCGCATTGGTAGCGGGTTTGTAAAATTCAAGCCACATTTATTTTGATAACACACATGCTAGCCAACAATAATTATAAATTTCTTAAATAAATATATGACATAGGTAAATAAAAAAAATAAGCGCTAACAAACACTACAAAAAAAAAATACAACCGAATTAAGAACCTCTTCTTTTGAAGTTGGTTATAAAGCGGCCCTGATTGTCGCTACCCGTTTTTTAGGAAGCGTTAATTTTGAAGACCAAAGATAAGGAAGCGACTGCTGTTTATGCTCGTATTTTGGTTTGAGGAGTAATCAAGTTGTAATTTATTAGTACTTGAAGCTTTAAAAGCTTATAAAATAGTTTTAAAGATTTTTATTCGCGGTCTTGCTAGTATATTCACCGAAGGAAAATAAAGAAATGCATGATGTAGTTTTGAAATTATTCTGTGAATTTTTAAATAGATTTTTTTTAAATCACTAAGCAATTTGAAAACTTTTTATAACTTTTTCAGTTTTAAACTTAACCGCATATTTAAAATAGAAATTAGTAAGAAGTCTGAGAACTGAGTAGAGAAATTTAAACTCCACTTTTGAATAAACAAATGACCAGTAGGCCTACCATAAGCTCTGTCTGGCTCTGTCTCTGGCTCTGGTTTTGAGTCTGTGTGAGTGCTCGCCAGTATTTTATGTTGTGTGTGTGACGTTACGACGTTGGATTTATTTAGTCAACACTCACTCAGACTCAAAACCAGAGCCAAACAGAGCTTGTTTGGCTTTGGTTATTACAGAGATTATTGCCCCAATATACGTGGTCCAGACTCGTTCACAGACCATTCGTGTCTCGTCCATATTGTATACTAAACCGATGTTTCACAGTTTGTTTGTCTGTTTACACGAGAGTTATGGACGCCAGCTGGGTCGCATCGATCACGATCCACAAACTAAGCTCAAATGTTTGTTGTTACTGTTTTAGGTAGCATTGTAACACGGCCGTAACAAAGCGGCGACGGGATTTTAAGCCTTAAGTCAGTACATGTAAGTAAACTTGAATGAATGAATAAAAGAATGAAAAAACTACGGATTTTAAACCTTAGGTTGTAGGAACGTCTATGCTAACTTGAATGAATGAATGAATGAAAAAACTATATTGACAGACCAAGTTAGGTACATGGAACATAAAGACAAAAAGTATGTCTTTATGTTCCATGACCTGATGCTAAGTGGTAACCATCGCCTATAAAAAAGCCTGGTAGGTCATGCACGTCAGGAACGTGCCCTACGATGCACAGGCCTGCATCCACCAGCTTGAGGCAGATGTTCAGCCTCACGTGCCAGTAATTTCAAAGTGACAGCTATCTCTGTCAGAAAACCCTGGTATTACAAGTTTACTCAAACTTTGATTCATTTTAACTTGACATAAAGCAATGTAATTTATGCGTAGTTTAAGAATTGAATACCAATAGTATTTTCAATCGTCACCGTGCAATCAATAGAGTGGTGTTTAATGTTGTGTTGGTGGTAAATAAACACCACCACAGTGAAAGTCTTGTCGATGATCGGGTTTATTGATATTATGGTCGTTATATACCGGCCGCCGGTTTTATAAAACCATAGCTCAAGCTGAGCGATAATTTTGAGTGCGTGTTTGACTGTTTTTGGTGTTTCAGAGAAATGTACGTAATTGAGTTTTGCGTAATCTTTTTGTACTTCTATTTGAGTGCAAAAGTAGGCGTTTCCTCTCTGATCTATTGTTATACTGTTAACTAGTTATTGTTGATCTTAGCGCCTCTGATAAGCAATTCGTAAGTGGCTCAAACTTACGTAGTTTTTTGAAGTGCTCGTGGTTTAGTCAGCTTGGTATTTCTTTACACGGAGACGAGTGATTGCGAGTGGTGTTTACATCTGAGGGCTTCGATCGTAAAGCCAAGATCCATATAGCTTCAATATACCAAAGGTTTACTTCGTCGGCGGACGTGGTCAAGCAGAAGTACTGCTTACATTGGGCCATCTGCGTGTTCCCATTTTAACATAAATAAAAGTTATAAGTAAGACTCACCTGAAACAGTAGGTATCCAGAGTCATACATCCAGAAATCATCGGGCGCGTTACCGGGCTTGGTCAGCTGGATCGCCAGGCAGCGCTGCAGGATCAACTGGCAGCGCTGCCCGCCCGCTCCGCGACCGCTCATGCTAGCAGGGCGGCGGCATGTTCTGTAAGAGACGACACATACGTGAGATACGAGATAGAGGGAGAGGGAACAACAAGAAAAAAAGAGGGGCTTGGTCAGCTGGCAGGCAGCGCTGCAGGATCAATTGGCAGCGCTGCCCGTCCGATCCGCGCCTGCTCATGATAGCAGGGCAGCGGCATGTTCTGTAAGAGACGACACATACGTGAGCCACGAGATAGAAGGAGATAGAAGATGAAAGAACAAGGAACAAAAAAGAGCTACGTGGCATAATGGAAGGTGTATCAGAATTTGGTCAAAGGAAGAAAGAAGGAAAGCTTGGTCACCTAAATCTCTGCCGTTTAATTTTGCTCGTAACTAAGTCCTGCTGTTATGTATAGAATACTGATCATGGTACCCATATTATGATAAAAAAATGCGAAATAAACTGTTTTGCTGACGGATACTGTAAATTTTGGCTGACGTTTGAACTCTGGTGTAGAAATTTTTAAACCACACAATACCTACGAAACGTGGGATAGGTAGTAGGTACCTAACAACATGCCAAGTATGGAAGTTAGTTCTCAAAACTGTAGTTTTTATTATAGGCAAGGCACATCGCCAAAATACTGCCAGTTCAAAGAACGTGAGGTCATGATTTCCGCTGGTTGCCCCTTCTCGCAAATGTCACGACCACAAGTTGGTTTTTCTATGAGACAGGCAATGCTATCTCCATTTCTTGGCTTAAGTTCTACTTTCGGTACTGTATGATTGAATGACTTCAGTGAAGGAGCAAGACAGGCTGGAGTAAGACCACCAAATACTCATCATCATCTTATCCTTTCACCACACTTGATTTGAAAGAACCAGTGACACGCTAAGAAGAAGAATCATATCTTGGGTGAGTCAAGTGCTGGATGAATTCTTCCCCGTAAATATAGTTGAAGGAAGATTTTCTGTCTACTCCATTTCATCCTCTAGTTGCAGTAAATCAACTGTCTCTCAGTCATATTTTTTGTGACATGATGCTCTTTATTTTACAGCTACAAGTCTACTGGTACAGTTAGGTCGCGGTGAACTGGCCCGAACTTTCCTAGAGTATAGATAGTGCAATCCACGAAGGCGCGCCCCACTATTCCTCCTTAACCGTTTATAGTACCTGTGTGCAAGCTTCCGTCAATGTTTGAGTGTTATCGGTACACACTAATTACCTATGAGTGCACACGCACACTACAATGAATAGACTACAGTTCGTGACTGCCGCTCGGATCGGAGCAAACTCCCCGCACCCCGCGATCCCCTCAACCGAAAATTGGTGGGGCGCGTCTTCGTGAATTGCACTATCTATAATAAATATTAAACAATTGATTAAACGTTTTTTTACCCTTGATATTACTTGACTTGGTAACACCAACCGCCCAGGAGCGTTGCTCAAAGCTATAGCAGACTACTCTATAGTATTAGGTTATAGAGACTCAAAAACAAACATAAGAGGCAAAACGCTCGTAACACTAGGCAGGTTACACAATACCTAAATCAACGCTGATGCCGTTATAATAGCCGGCAGTACTACAGTGTAGCACGGCCTTAATTCTTCAAATGGAGTTAGGCCGTAATTTTACTTATTCTAATAGCTGGACGGAGCTAGGACTTACTGAGAGAGGTTTTGTCAAATGCAACATAATTATTGACATCAAATTGTAGAAGACTATAATATGGCTCACGGTTCTTCAATTGATAGACCACCTTTTGGCTACCATTTCACATGACGGCTAGTGACAAAAAATCTGACGCTAGAGGGGAATGGTTCAAAAGAAATTAGTAATTTACTATATACGAGTATACTATACTATATTAGTATTTGCTTTAAACTTTTTAATACACCACTAACGATAAAGACGAACGCTCTCATTCATGGTCATATTGCACTTATTTAGCTTAGCAGGCTACTTGTCTGTTGCCATGTGTATTTATTGTCGTGACAGTGGCAAGAGACTTTTAGCAACCAGCTAAAAAGTGTCAGGCATTATGAATGAAGGGGTAAGCTAAGTATATAAATGCCCCTTACCATCAGAGAGCACTGGTGGTCTAGTGGTAGCGGCTCCGCCTTCCGATCCGAAGGTCGCGGGTTCAAATCCAGTTGTGTTTCAATGAGTTTTCTGTCGAAAAATGTATGTGCACTACGCCAGTACTCTCAAAACAGCACACACACAACGTTACAGCTACATTCCTTCATCGCACTGCTCGCCATAGTAGAGAGTTCAATAAACCAACCCATCAAGTGCGGATGATAAATTTGCTGATTTTTTTGCCCCTTACCATCGCATCCTTACCCCGTCCCTTATTAGTTGTAGTATACAGCTACACACGCGATTCCCATCGGCATGTTAGAAGACTTGCGGCAATAATAATGTGGGTTTACCTTATCTTAAAGTTATTAAGTTGTTTTTGGAGCTGACCTTAAGGGGACACTGGAAATGTGGATATCTTCACTAATCACATCTTGTCACGTTCTACACGTTTTGATTGACATTTATGGAGATGAATTCTGCTTTCCGAATGACTGCGGGCTGAGGGAACACACGTGTTCAAGCGTATTCCAGGGCGTCCTCAACTACGTCTACAACGGTTTTATGTTCTTTTCGCTATCGCATAGCTTCGTCATTTATGAACCGATCTTTAAGTGCTCACCAGTGCATTATACTGTGTGTGTGACATTTTGACGTAGGATTTATTTAGTCAACACTCACCCAGACTCAAAACCAGAACCAAAGACAGAGCCAGACAGAGCTCATGTTAGGCCTACTGTTTGAATTTTTAGAAATATCATCAAAACCAGTTTAGCTGTATGGTATTGAAATCATTTTTTTTTTGTGAACTTTTTTATTGGCTTTTTAGCCCTTGTTGACTGGGAACATAAGCATTTCATGACTAAGTATCTGCGATGCTATAAATATGGTGCCTGTATAATTGTTTTATATCAGCGTAATAATAATAAAATACAAAAATAAATTAAATTTTTGTATATTTTTTTTAATGTACATGAACCTATCTATATAGCTACCTCTCTCTAGCCTCAAAGGTTTGCCGTATATAAGAAAACTCTGCTCATGGTTAAGCTTACCTTTGTACATGTTCTCTATTCCTGTCCTTTTACTATTCATTGCATTGTAGGCATTATAGAATGAAGAATAAAATTTTCAGCAGATAAACACAGCAGGATTGCAATATAATAAACGCTTGGCTATAAACAAGATTCATAAAATAAACACTACTATCCATAAAACAGTATTGCAAACCATACCAATCCTTTCCTGACCAACTAAATCAACAGCTTATGTAACCTGATGGAGACCGCACGAGTTATCATATCCACAAGTTATTCGCTCACACAATAGAAACCGGCCACGGAGATTTGAACTTTATGCTTTGTTGGTTAGAGTTTGCTTTGGATAGTGTTAGGTAAATGCAAAATTGTGATTATGGAAATCTAGTGGACAACTAGCAGCTGAGAGCGTCTGAAAATTGTTGTTTTATGTAATTATGCGCCTTCCGCTGCAATTTTAATTGGATACGATTTTACGCTAGCAATAGTCTTTGTAACAAATTGTATTTGTGTTTGCTTGTTTCTTGGTAACATTTTTGGTATTCTACGATGCTATGATTTAATCGGAATGAAGACATTATCATCTTCTTTATATACTGCGGTTTGAAGTCTTCTTCCTTTACAAAACACGTAGTGATGATAGTAGAGCTCTTTGTGAAGGACTCGTCTGGGGAAATACTACTACCATACCTATTTCTGCCGTGAAGCGTCGCTGTGTTTCGATTTGAAGGGTGTGGGTGCTGGTATTATTGGCATGTGAGGCTGAACATCTTAATGCCTCACTGCCCAACCACTGGTGCGTTCTCTTTGTTGCCAATTTCTTAAACATCCATCGACTATGAGGGGTGAGGAAAGCTTCATCACCAGGTATGGATAAATAATAAATATTTTGGACAATCCACACAACACTATCTGCTCCAGAAGCCCGTGTATGGTTTAATTTTCCGCGAACAGCTAATTTTAGAATCCATGTTTTTTAAACAAAGTGATGTCGTGCGTGATGCTATTTTGACTGAAGTATAATAGGTTATAACTGTATAAAGCAGGGTTTCTGAGTAAAAGCAGCACCTTTTATTCCAAGGTTAGATAAAGACATCACCTTGAATATCGCCAAGGATTTTATACAGCCTAGGTTTTAAATTATTCATATTTTTCACAGCGTTCTCGAACTTTTATAATAAGTGTAGATTCAAGATTCAAGATTCAATAAGCGTTTATTCAATACGATACAAGAATCACTTTGAAATGTCTTAAAGCTAGGTGAGTCTAGGTGCCAGTTCCACGCAACCAAGCGTAGAAGAACAGGCAACAAACTACGGCTCGGTTCCTACCGTTTTTTTATATGATACTTTTACAAATGGAAATGTAAGGAGTACTAATCTGTTTATCGTAAGCATAGTGAAGTACGGGAAGTAAATGAAGCCTTATCACTATTATTATTGTATCCTCGTGCTAATAATGTTGCAATCCATCCAAAGTTTGTCTAGTAAAAATCGCTTTCAGCGATAAAACCGCCCTTGTACCTCTCTCTAAACTAGTTATTCCTTGTTAGTCTCAAATGTGTCTTTAGCCGGTAGGACCAAACAGAAATCAGTCATTATTTTCTACCGGCAATTCTTCCATGGGACATGGGAAAATATTTTTTCGAATCAGCTCCTACGAGTATATGACAGAATTATGCGATGACAAACATTAAAACAACATCCGAAATGAAAACCTCCTTTTCAGCTGTCCGTTCTGTGTAGGTTTATTTAATGTATTTGTCACGTGTATGTCTTTGAGTCAAACAAATTTATTTTCTTTCTTCTTCTTTCTTTCTTTTTAATTTGTAGTCGGTTTAAAAAAAAATGGTAGGTATTAGGAATCCATCTCTGTCTATCTATGAGGAACAGACGGGATTTGGTATGATTGTTAATTCTTGGAACAGGAAACAAATATTGTGACCGCGGCTACACTGCTTATTATTCTGTGTTATCGGTAAGCTATTTCAATTTCTAACCAGCAGGCTCGTCACATTACGGTCGACCAAGCTGAGAATACCATAAAAGCTGGACCGATTTCGATGAAACGTGGAATAGATGTTCGTAGTTCGTGATCGAATAGTACTTCTGATTCTATGAACCATACATGAAAACAAAAAATTATGAAACTCATGAAAGGTAATATATAAGTACTCATTTTTTACCGACTTCAAATAAAAAGGAGGAGGTTCTCAATTCGGATGTATTTGTATTTTATGTTTGTTATCGCTTGACTTCGTCATTAATGAATTTATGAATGACTTTTTTTATTTGATAATAGGTACTTCTTGGTCCCATAGAAGTTAAATCATAATTAGTTCAGAAGTTTGGCCATCCAGTACCTACTTCACTTGTTTTATTAGAAAAAGATGGTGAAACAATTTACCTCCGTCTATAAAAATCGCATGTTTTAACGTAGTACAGACAAATAATCCCTAAGTCAAAAAACCTACAAACCATCGACATCGCCGCTACATAACGGACGTCATTTTAAGAAAACTAGTAGAACTAACTTTCAGTTACCTAACAATATTATTTTAAAGATACCCAATCCAATTGCAAATTGTAAAATAGACAATGTTGTCCGCATTTGAGGCGGAAACTCAATGCTGTATTACGTATACATCAAATAACTAAAGGCCACTGTTGACCAGAGCACACGACCACAAACGACAAATCAGCGTGCTTAGCTGACTGGTGGCGACTACTCTGGCGATCTGCTGTTTGTAGGTAGGCGGGTTATGAACATTTTATGGATTGTATATAATGTGGCATACACCGCTGCCAAAATAAAAAAAGGTACATTTCTAGCCATAGAAGCCTCAACCATAATATAGCAGTATTTTTTATCAAGAAAAATAGCTTTATATCTTTAAATATATAGAGATTATAAATTTCACAATAAGTATTTGTCCGCATTTTGTTTAAAATTTAAGTATTGGTCTCACTATTACATTACATATCAGAACAAATATTTTCAGATTGTAAATTTCAAAACCTACAAGTTCTGTAAGCGCTCGTAACGCTTCAGTGGTCAGTCTACTTAAAGTATCGATAACCGCAGTAAGCGATCCTCGCCTTGCCCTGGAACTGTCATGTCAAGGGCTTGGTGGTCCCATCTGATACTACTGAAGACTAGCTGAAGGTCTAAGGCCATTGTCCACTAAACAAATACAAGCATTTCATAACACATTAAAATAAAAACTTTGAATTTAAAAAATTGTAGATATTCAGGTGTCTTCTTCTTCTTATCTTGTCACTGATTCTTTCGAACCAAGTGTGGTGAAAGGTTTTTAAGTGCGCCTCAAAGACGCTCCTTTCTTGCACTATTCACTATTCCGTGGTAAGAAGACAAATATGACTGCAAGAGAGAGATCTGGAAACCTTAGATCAAATACTTGAGGACAGGACGGAAATGTTTCTGCCTTCCTTTTCAGACAAAAGAAAAGGCAGAGGCAAGTCCGTCCAGTCCTTGAAAATCACTGGTGTTGCGCACAATTTTTTTTAAGATAGAAAATCTATAAGATTATAAGATTTAATATTATATCCCCCAAATATAGGGGAAGTCAATATCCGTAATCTTCTATAACAGATGATAGGTGATTTAGTCACCTTTTCTAATTCTTCGCAGAGAAAGCTTTTTAATTCTAGGTGATGAGCTATAATACGATTAGATTACCTACTAATAACACTTTAAAAGATCGATAAGGAAGAAAAGTGTTGAAGAATGCTGCCTAAAGGCAAACCCACGCTTGGCTATTAAGGCGCATTCACACTCATATCATTAACTTTCTTATTTCTTTTACACACACAAGCTTTGCGAAAGCTCACAGCTATTCTCGTTTTTTTTCATTGATGACTTTATTTTTACTGATTTTATAAATAAAATATTTTAAAAGTCACATTTATATAAAAATAAACATATTTTATGTTTTTATTTTATATTTTTGTTTTTGTTTTGTATTTTTTGTTTAACTGGCTTCTCAGCTCAGTTGCTAATAGCTCTGACAAAAAAATATGTGTAAGAATTAAATCAGCTTTCTAGTTCCTAGAGCTTTGCTTAATTAGGTTTGATAGTGTTGTGGGGATTGTTCACAATACATATTTATTTTATTTTTTATTTATTACACTGTAAACTGTAAGTTTCTTCGATAATAGTAGATTCACGAAACATTTTGTCTTATTCTATTATGAGTACCCCACTTTTCTATAATTGCATTTATTTTTGGAAGTTTATTTGTCTGTGCGCATTTGAGTGTGAAATATCTACCATAAACAAAGCTAGCACTAAACCCATAAATCGTCACTTGCTTTCATCAAAATAATAACTTTCTCCGTGTTTTACAATGCAAGCCTGTAATAAAGCTAATACGATTCGCCCATAAACATGAATCGATCCACTTTCGAAGGCATCTGAGGATAAGCCGGACTTGTATGAGTGATGTATGGACTTTACGACCGTAGTGTACATTAAATAAATCTCTAGTTCGTTAATTTCCTATATAAACAGGGTTAAAAGATGTGGAGAACATCGTGGGCAGGCAATGGATGAGACTAGAACAGGACCATCACAAATGTTACGTACGACGAAACGAGCAAGGTCTAAAAATATTCGCAATTCTTAAGTTACTTTCACCTATAATATTTAGGAAAGATTCAAATCGGGAAGGGTTTTTTTTAAGCAGCGTTCCACCAAAAAAAGTATAGCACCAATAATAAAAAATACTGTATAAAAAAATCCCGCTCGCCTCTTAACTTTCGGGACATTATAAAAATCTTACACAATAAAAAATCTATGAAACTGTAATATAAATATTAAAAAAATCCAATTTTCAACCTTGTTGTTAGCGCCAAAGTTGAGTGTGTTAATTTAAAATTGCACGCATCTCTATGCTAATCAGGAAATCCTTCTCCTCAAGGTATCCTAATTCTGATCCGGATCACGAATCCGCAAGGTACGAGTATATCGAGAGAGAACTGGTTATTAAATTAAGGTTCTGTGTGGAAGTAGATCAATCGAAGCAGCTGTAAATCAGTTCGGCGTAGGCGAATGTCACTCTCATTCAAGCCGCGTGTGCGCATTTCCATTTGCAACCGGGAATAACTTGTACAATAAACATCATCATCAATAACCTATATCAGTCCACTACTGGACGTGGGTCTCTCCCAAGACGCGCCATTCCTGAAACCATTATTGTAAGTATTTATCAGGCCGAATCGCATTGCGGGCCTTCCCTCAATCCCGCCAAAAATCAAACACTTCTGAAAACTGAAGGTGCATGCGCATTAGGTTACGTATTGATTGAGACAGGTGACTTGAATCTAGAATATCTAACTGATGAGCTATTAAACTGAATTGATATTAAACTGTGAATACAACAACAGCTTTAATAACCAAGTAAAACTAAATATATAAATAAATGGGCAAAGATAGCCACCGATTGGGATCCTGACCCAGCGAGAAGGCGACGCGGCAGACCAAGGCGGAGATGGCGAGACGAGCTTGATGGTTTTCTGACGGACTGGATAAGAATTGCAATGTCTGTAGGGAATGGAGGGAAACTTTTGCCCTGCAGTGATACCCACCCAGAGGGCACATAATAAATAAATAAAAAAAAAAAAAAAAAAAAAAAACACGATATATTTTTCTTAGTTTTTAATAGTTATATTTTTGCAGGCGGTTGTATTACAGAGTTCATAAATGCTTTCGTACCCTCTATCTATCTACCAGGCGGGTCGTACGCTTGTTAGAGTCGTGTCGTGTGCCGCAATGGAAACACAGCACAGTAATGCCCAGCACGTCCATCAATCCGCTGTGAATGAACTATCGAGTGGGAGTCACACCATTCATAAAGAAAAAATAAATCGTGTCAGTTTACCGTATTCGCAATGTGTAACATTATTTTGTTTTGCGATTTCCAAGTCCGTTAGGGATTTAAACTTCACTTGTAAATATGTTTTATGAAGTAGTGTCGAATGTGCACGAAAAGAGCCTCTCTGAGGCGCACTTGTAATCCTTTCACCATACTGGTTTGAAAGGACCAGTGGCACGATAAGAAGAAAATTAAAGTGTGAGAAAACGAAACGAAACAGTTTCACGACCTTGATTCCCAGGCACGGTATATCTCCTCTTAATGTTATATTTATATTATTTCGCTCCATTATCATTTAAGGCTCTAGAAAATCATCAAATAGATCAAACTTATATAAAACTTCTCAAGTTAATTTATAAAAACAGCACAGCAGACATCAAACTAAATACCACAGGACCTAAATTTCAGATTCAGAAAGGAGTTAAGCAAGGTGATCCATTGTCTCCGATACTTTTCACAGCGACTCTCCAAGAGATCTTCAAAACGCTAGCGGTTTCATGGGCAACAAAAGGTATTGATATCGCGGGCAAGCGCTTAACCAACTTGCGTTTTGCAGACGATATTGTTTTGTTTGCCTCAACAGCACATGAACTGCAGGGTATGCTTCAGGAACTGAGTACGGCAAGTCTTGAGGGGGGACTTCACATGAACTGGTCGAAAACTCAAGTAATGACGAACAGCACGAAACGTAGGGTCGAGGTAGATGGGCAGGTAATACTATATCGCTGGTTAAATGCTAAACTGCCACATTCCAAAATATGTTTTTTTCAGTAGAGCCATTTTAAAGTTACAAAAGTTGTTTTTTTTAATAAATTAATTTTTTATTAATTTCATTATGTCGATGAATATATTTACTTGGGCCAGATAGCTAGCTTCGAAAACAGGCAAGATAAGGAGATCGGTCGCCGTATCGATAATGCCTGGAAGAGCTTCTGGTCCATGAAGGCGTACATGAAGGGAGACCTTCCTCTGTCACTAAAACGCAAACTCATCGACATGTGTATCCTGCCCGTCCTAACCTACGGTGCTCAGACGTGGTCATTGACTGAACAACAGAAGTCCAGACTCAAGATTTGCCAGAAGGCAATGGAACGTAGCATCCTCGGGTTTAGACGCACTGACCGAGTACGTAACAGCATGCTACGTTCAACTACTGGAATTGCCGACGTCGGAAGAAAAACGGCCCAGCTCAAGTGGGACTGGGCGGGTCATGTCAGCAGAATGCATCCCGATAAATGGACGAACCACATAACACCGTGGCAACCGGAGGGAAGGCGAGGTCGGGGTCGGCCAAGAAAGCGTTGGAGGGACGATCTCGACGCTTTCGAGCGAGGATGGTGGGATAAAGCGACGGATAGAGACATTTGGAAGGATTTGGGGGAGACCTTTGCCCAGCAGTGGGACGATATAGGTTAGAAAAAAAAAAAAAAAAAAAAAAAACATATTCGATACAAATTGTATATTTTATTGTATCACACAGTCAAATCATGTTCAAAGATTTAAAAAAGCAGGTAACCTTTAAAATATATAACCTTGATACGTTTTCAATTTGATTTTTTTGCGTAAATTATGGACCATATCAGATAAGCATCGGATATCTCCAATATACTTGTTCCAATGAAACCGAAATAGATCCAATGTTCACTGATTATTCAGTGAACGCATGCGTCAATATCTCTTTATTGACGATCAAAGACAATATTATCGATACCGACCATTATTTATCCTTATTTCCTTTATCTTTCAACACACTCAATAACAAAATTAAGATGAGATTTTCAATAATAAACGCGAATCGCGAAACTGAAGTGGAGATGGGCAGGACACTTGACAAGAAGGGACAACGTGAGATGGACAAAGACGGTTACAGAAACCATTCTGTAACCGTCTTTGTCCATCTCACTATATCTCTAGGTTTTTGAGCATTCCTGGCCACCAGGCCTGCTCAAAAACCTAGAGGCAGACCACCCGCCCGTTGGTCAAACGACATTGTTGCTTATGCTTAGAATGAGTCTCGCGAGAGGCAGGAAAGAGTGGCACAATAAAGACCCATACTCAGGAGTGGTGCAAACGGGTTGAGATGACGATGATGATGATATTCAAAGTTTTGTATGTGATGTGGCAATCATCTCCTTTCCACTATAGGACTAGCAGACGCACGGCTCAGTACAGTGGGATACAGCTCAAGTTACCTAAAAACAAAGAAAAATGACTCTTATTGCAAGGACATAAGAGCTAGCAGTGTATAGTCTGATGCGTATCCTTGTGTACCACCCATAGATAGATAGATAGATAGATAGATAAAAACTTTATTTGCCTAGATTTAACACACACAAAATAAAATAAAAACATACAGAGATATATTATACAAAACAAGACATTAACAAGAAAATAAAAAACTAGCTACAAAAATTAAGATAGCGTGTGTGTTGCATTCCAGGCAAAAAGGTAATAGCTCAGCGCATATATTGCACAAGTGCAAACACTGATTTTCAGCTATTACCTTTTTAAGCGACAAGTTGAGATGCCAAACGACGGAACCAGTGTTTGTGAATGACGGAGAACTTAAAAGATTGTGTATGGGTGTGTATATGTGTGTATGGGTGCATGTGGGTGTGTGCGAATGGTTGAGTGTGTAGTGTTGTGCGTTTCGTGAGTAGGCTTCCATGATTCTCCCAGTCTCTTAAGAGTCTGGTAAGCACAGAGGGAAGCCTACCCCGAAGAGTGTGTGTGTATGCGGGTGTATTACTGAGAGCTCTCCTGATTACACAAGTCTCTTAAGAGCCAGGGTTTCACAGGAGAGCTCTCTAGTGTGTTTGTGTAGTGTGTGTGTAGTGTGCGGGGGTATGTTCTTAAGAGTGTTGTGTAAAAGAGTGTGGGTGTGGAGACGTTTGGGAAACTTTGAAATGATAGTGTGTGATTGAGTGTTAGTGCTGAAAGAAGAGAGTTCAAATTACGAAGTGCAAACATTTATCTGGTGACTTTTTTAGTCACTAGCAATTTCAACGTTATGGTTGGCAGACGAAGCGTTCTGAAATACCTACCTTTTGTCTTTCTAATAACAAAGTTTTAAGACGTGTTTTGAAAGTAAACTTTGTTTGGAGATTACGTATTGGAGGGGGTATGTTGTTCCAACACTTCGTTGCCAAATAGCGGAAACTACCTTTGAATGCTGCCGTTTTATGGCTATGATAAAGGAGTGCAGATCTAATAGACCGCAAGCCTGACCGCTTGTTATCACTGCTGAAATTAAGCTTCGCATGCAAATATTCCGGTTTTTTAAACTTGATAACATCAAACAACAGCCCACTAAGGTGTAATTCTCTACGTGAAGCCATATTTAACAGAGACTTGTTGTTTAGGTACGGAGTTATGTGACTACGAGGAGGAATGTTAAAACAGAAACGGCAGCACGCATTCTGCACTCGCTGTACGACTCGTTGAGTCCTGACAAGTAACCTAGGTCCATAGACAAGATCTCCGTAATTCAACCTAGACAAAATTAATGCCTCACAAAGGGCAATGCGAGAGTCTACAGACAGCTGATTTCGAATTTTATAAAGCACCTTAAGACGGTAAAAACAGCTTTTCACTAAACCGAGAACATGGTTCTCGAATCTAAGATTGCTGTCAAAAGTAATACCCAGGTTCCTTGCTTCATCTACCCGACAAACCGACACACCATTGATTTTAACATCAGTAGAAGCACCTATTTTTCTTATTTGAGTCTCAGTACCCAGCACCATATATTTGGACTTCGCGGGATTTAATACGAGGGCATTACGTAAGGACCAGTCAGCGATCGCATCAAGATCCTTATTATGCTGCAAAATTACTTGTGAAAGCTTGTCAGGAGACTCCGACACATACACCTGCACATCATCCGCATAACAGTGGAGCATGCTATGCCTAACTACCCTTGCAAGGTCCGCACTATAAATAATAAAAAGTAGAGGACCCAGTATGGACCCTTGGGGGACACCACGATTGACTGGCATTGGTTGTGAACATAGCATGGTGCCATCATTTTTCGCAAGTTTTACTGACTGGTATCGGCTGGTCAAATAACTGTCAAACCACATGACTGACTTTGAGCTTAAGCCGTAATAAGATAGCTTGGCAAGAAGAAGAGAAGTATTAAGACAATCGAATGCACGTGAGTAGTCAAGCAGAGTTAACACTGTACTATGGCCTTTGTCCTGCTGCGCCAATATATTGTCTGTGACATCGAGAAGAGCCGTCATCGTGCCTCGCCCCTTACGAAACCCAGACTGGAAAGAGGGCAATATGTCACTGGTTTCAACATATTTGGTCAACTGTGCACAGATAGCCCTTTCAAGCAACTTCGAGAGAAACGGCAAAATACTTATGGGACGAAGATCTTTAAATTCAAAAGGATTATCTATTTTAGGTATGGGCGTCACCAGTGCTTTCTTCCATTGGCTAGGCACTGTACCTGTAGAGATGGACTTGTTTATAATTGCTGTGATTACATCTAGTGTGCATGGAAGAGAAAACAAAATCATATCTCTACTTATACCATCATCTCCAAGCGCATTTGACTTTATGGACAAAATAATTTTAGATATCTCTGTTGAGGTGATAGGCTTAAGTTCGAATGTCTTAGTTGAGAATTTATTTTTATTGTAAAACGACAGTTCAGTACACGGCACCTCATTATCTCCAGGTACATCCAGGAAATGTGCATTAATTTTGTCAGCATCATCAAAATGTGTTGGCAATGATTCATCTCTACTCTGATTAACCAAAATTTTATCTTTTAGATTTTTCCAGAACACTTTACTGTTTTTAACTTCCGAATTTACTAAATCATCAAAGTAAGCACGTTTCTCTCCAGCTATACCTTTTATAACCAGGCCTTTTAATTCCTTATAGTAAAGCTCATCTTGCTCTGACCCAGATTTACGGTATGCATCAAGAGCCTTATTTCGTTCGTCGATCATCATTTTGCACACATCAGTTACCCATGGCAGGGAGTGTTTATTTCTAACAGTAATAGATTTTATGGGAGCATGTCTGTCAAAAAGAGAGATGATTGTAGCGTTAAATTTATCGACCATTATATCCACTGAGGGTAGTGAAACTATTTCGTCCCAATTGATCGCATATAAGTCATTGTTAAATTCACCAAGTTTAATGCTATTTATCGGCCGAAAATGGAATGTTTTGGGCTTGGATTTTATTTTCTTTAATGATAGGGTCACGTTAATCATCGCATGCCCATTACCACCCGTAACGTTGTGTATCGCTATGTTATGTACAGGTGCATTCGTACATACTACATCAATAAGTTTCTCGCTGTGCGAAGTAAAGTGCGTCGGTTCAGTAACAAACTGACATAAATTCATATAGTCTAGAAAATGATCAAACTTTACTGTGTTTGCTTCGGATTTTACGAGCATGTTTATATTTATGTCACCCAGGAAAACAACAAAGTCAAAGTAGGAGAAGTTATTAATTGAGTCTGTAAGTGCATCAATAAAAGTATCTACATTTATCCATTCTGGCCTATATGCCGTCCCAACCACAACCCGAAAACCATTCACACGAGTGGACAACCACATTTGTTCTATCACTTCGTTAGGTCTCGGCAAATATCGAACAGTGATACCGGACTTGATATAAAAGCCTAAACCACCGCCCACCCCCCTGCGCATATGCTGGGGACGCGGTGCAATGCGCAGTCGATAGCCGGGCACAGACGGCGCGCGCGCCTCCTGTCCCTCCTTGAGCCAGGTCTCATTAATTGCTACAATATCTGCACAGTAACGAATCATAGCAATGACAAAACTATCCTGCCCAGTGTTCAACGAGCCCGCATTATAAAGTGCTAACTTAAGCAACTTTGACTCAGAACCTATGATGACAAGGGATCCTACCCGGTGACACAAAATTAACAAATAACTGATAAGCTAGCGGGCGAAGTGTTATTGTAATTAGTGATGTAAGAGTGCAATGCAGACACAAGTGTGGGTGGGTATATGTTCCGTTGTATGACATCTCAATCAAGTCTGCTGCTGCAACTTTTACACCATTTACCACATGAGCAGAAGATATCCGGCAAATAACAATCAAATGCAGTAGAATGCGCTTATTGTAGCAATTAAATAAATCGACAGCAATAACAAAAACATACAGAAATAATAGATGCGCAATATAGTAGTTGACATAGTACGTATTGAATTTATTTTTACACAAGTTTAGGTGGGTTTTATCAAGTTGTAAAATGGTAATACTAGAGGTAATTACTGGTATATAATAACTATGGCGCAGTCGTTCCGTACATAATATATGCTTACGATCAAAACAATGCAATTTTGCGACAATAAATAAATAAACAACAAAAAATATAATGCAACACTGTGACTGTAGTAAGGAAAAAAACAGTGTTACGTGAACTATAACTACGGTACGTAAAATAACAATACTACGAATTTGCGAGCAAAACCTAGTTGGAGTGGCTGTAGTGACTGCCAGTGGTGCCAACAGCATCAGACCCAAAAACCCGACGCAGATCACCTTCGGTACGGATACGGTGACGTGGGGAGTCCGCGCCTTGCTGCTTACGCGCAAAGATATTCCCGTCCCTGGTCCAGACGAACCGCCAGCCAAGACGACTTCCGGCTTCCCGTGCTTGCCGGAACAACATCCGGTTTGACTTCGTCAATCTCTCATTAACATAGAACTTCCGATCCGGAGCGGGCAGACCCGTGCCTTCCGTGGTAATGCCGCGGCGGACGCGTGCCGCCGACATCAGCTGATCACGAGATGCGCGCCTCGCCAGGCGAACCACGATAGGGCGGGGGCGGGGTGGGGGGGAGCCTTCCAATGTTGCAGTAATTCTTCCAACGCGTGTGGTGCTCACAAGATCATTCTCTGTTAGCTTGACACCCAGTTTAGTGCTCAAAATGTTTACAACCTGTACCAGATTTTCCCCTCTCTCCTCTGGAATACAAGTTATCTCTATGTCATTACTAAGCAGATCCTGGTCACGGTCATTGATGTCCGCCTTTAATTGCTCGATTGTCTCCAGTAAAGAACTGTTATTGGCCGCAAAACTCCCTTCAGTTAAGCGTGCCTCTACGGTCCCTACACGCGCAGATAGCTGAGAAATCTTGTTATCACATTCATTTATCCTGAGAGCAAGACCAGACATCGTATTATTCAATGTTTCCATTTGTATACGCGTCGCTCTCATTTCATCTTTGAATAGACGCACCTCCATGACTAGTATTTGCGTTTCCGATAGTTCAATCGTCTCATTATGTGCCGTACTATCATTCAGCATATCCTGAGGGCTCATCCGTGCCGCTCCGCGGATTTGGTTAACGCTGTGACCAACACTGCGTACGGGGGTGTTTGCGTTATCGCCCCTAGGTCGCCTGCTCACGCACATCACGCAATTCCAAGCGGCTTTGCGCTCGGTGGACATAAAACCAACAAAGTAGTTCTCGGTGATATTTGCACAATCGAGGTCATAAGATTGACCGCACTCGCAGCATGTTAGGAGGCTGCCCAAAATAGGCTTTCTGCAACCGGAGCATTCTAGATCCTTATTAGACAATTCGATTTATCTTTTTATTGCTTGGCATATAAAATGTAAAAAATTTGAAATGCAAAAAGATCAATCTATTGATGGGATTTGAACTCGGGCACGACGAATGCGTTTCACTGTGTACTTTCACAACACCAATGAAGCTATACTTAAATTTGCGAATTAAAGCAACCAGTTTGTACGGCTATAGTTTTTGACTCGAACGTAGAAGTGTACCGTCAGAAACCACGCTACAGAGCTCAAGGTTAAACAACACGATTCACAATCTTAGAAACAGCTGTTTGATTTATTAATTACACGATTTCTGCACAATCACTGAGCTTTTAGGGCTGTCACATACACCAAATGTTTGGTAATTTCACAAGGATAATACCGATATATGATTTCTATTAACTTATTAGTTTTTACTGCAAATTATGAATTAATCTTGTAAGTTAAGTAAACGAACGTGTAGTCGGTTACCCGCTCAACTTGTCAACTCCCATACCTAGTTAGCGTATACCCCACACATTCGCACTAAGCGTTTTGCTCCAATTTCATCATGCAAACCTCCAAGGAATGCTCATTGCCGTCGGCTGTTTTTCCTGACCACTAAAATCTCAATAGTGAATAGGTGTCTTCTAGACCATCCTGCTCTATCGTTGGCTACATCGTCGCTTATCTTCAGGTGAGATTGTGGCTAAAGGATGATCTTTAGTATTTCATTTAAAAAAATCGGTTGTCTGCAAAGTCGGTTTACTGACGATAGTTGAACGTGACAACGTCATACAGCTGTCCACGCGGACGCATCGCTCACTCAAGTAGGAGAGAGACAGATGTCGAACGCTGCCGAACGCGGAGGCCGATTGTGCCTCTTTGTCGCTCGTTCTGCGCTCTCGCTTGCACTTCAAACCTTAAATGGAACGCCTCGGAGCGAAGTAACGCCGCATGAGTCATGTTTTTTCGTGCATGCAGCCGGCTCCATCGAATTATAAGACGTTGTCACGTCAAAAAACATGAATGCTGCCACAAAAATGAATAAAAGACCTTCCAGCTGAACTGTGGACCTAGATAGAATACACGGATGTAATTGAAGTGAAAACTTCTTTAGCGGCGTTGAGCACTTTTTCTGTAATGGGTATAAAATCTTAAACTCGCGTCAGCGCGTCAGGACACGTGACCTGATCGAAAAAGCGTAAGACGGATGGAGAGTATACAGCTATCCCCTCTCTACGGCGCGGCGAAAGTGTATAACCCCCCTAACCATTCCAAAATATCAAACATGCTCAACGTTAATAATCAAGTTTTCACTTCTGCCGGCACTCCCGGAGTGCAACCCGTATTTTTTTAAAGTGGCTCTTTGTCGATCTCGATTCGCTTTCCGTCCGTTTAGATTGCAAGCGTTCGTTTGCAATCTAAACGGACGTTTGCTCCACGGCAAACGCTAATAAAGCCCTTACATTTACCGCAGCCAGAATGCTTTGACCACGAAATTCGGAATTATTCCTGGTTTTCTAACTAGAAAATTCATAACAATATCGTGATGAATTTTTGAGGTTTGATTGATTGTTTGATTGAGGTTCTAAAACGATGGACGTAGTGGCCAAAACGACAAACTTTAAACCAACAAAAAAAATATATTTGTAGACAATTCACACAACTAACTACGCAACAAACTAAGCAAAGCTTGTACTATGTTTAACCAGATAGCTGATATAATAACTTATATCCTTTATTGTGTAAATACATACTTAGAATACAATATAACACCCAGACAGAGAGCAAACATTTATATTCACCACACAAATATTTGTTCTCGGTGGGGATCGAACCCACAACCTACGGTATTGCAGAAGGCAGAGCTACTACCGACTGAGCTGTGAGGCCAGTCAGTCAATGTTGAAAACATACCTACTCAATTCCTCATTTGACAGTGTTTCACTGATCACCACCGCAGAACGCTTAGATGTAAAAAGGCTTTACATTAAAATAAAAGTGGGACGAAACAGGAATGGAAATATTAATAAATTTTCGATTCCTGTTTCGTCCCAAATGGGCTTGTGGGACGAATCAGGAATAACTCTATATTTTATCGTACTTTTGCCGTGCCTCCATGCTACGGTACAAAGTCCTTGACATTGGCATTTGACATTCACCTCACACACATTCACAGCGGATATAACGGCATTCATCCGCACTCGGGATTTGCAAAGGATAACTTTATAGCCCACTATTTTTAGACATTACGATAATTGTGTAACGGTACATCCGATAAGGTGACAGTTTGCATTTTAATTTTGACCTCTCGGGAGTATGGTCGTCCACTGCTTGCAACATTTGCATCAATTACGGTAAACTTGAACGAAGATGTAGAGCTTAAATAATTTTATATTTTAAATTTGCCAAAACCCGATTTTTTATTTACTGAAAAAGAATGTAATGAGACCATATAACTCAAGCATTAAATAAATATAAATAAAATACATTATTGTAGACTACACAACACTATCTAGCCCCAAATTAAGCAGAGCTTGTACTATGGGAACCAAATGGCTGCTAAGTAGCTCTGATTAGGTGTTATTTGCATTCGGAGTATGTATTTAAAAAAAAATAGCTACCTAGTTTATAATGTACAAGCTCTGCTTAGTTGGGGCTGATTAGTGTTTTGTGGATTACGCAATATTTATTTTATTTTAATATTTTATTTAGTATTTTTTTTATGTAACTAGCTGATGGAACAAGCATATGGCCCACCTGATGTTAAGTGGTAACCATTGCCTATAACAAAGCAATGCAAAAAGAAAAATACATTGCATTCAAAAATATATCAGAGATGCCTGCGCTTAACTGGCTCAAGGCTTAATACGTTACTGTTGAGTATTATTTACAGAGTAAGCATTTAAACACCGCATGATATCACGATAATTGAGTAACGGTATGGGGAAATTACATTATGAATTTCAATGAGAGCCGATTATTTACGCGCAAGCGCAAATTCTGTGTCGCCTTCTCAGAAGTCTTGGGAATTGGGTAACACAATTTGTGGGAACTATTTCAGGTTTTATTTTGAGCCCTAGTTTTTTTTTATAATTTATAGGTTTGCGTTTGACCGCAATCCAACCAGCTGATAAGTGATGATGCGGTCGACGGTGTAGCACGCTTACTAAATTAAAATTTTACTCATGCAACTCTCAATAATATTATATTAACCATGTTTGGATTACGAATCTAGATCTAAGAATCTAATGAACTATAGAGTTTATAGTTTTTATTTGCTAAAACTTACTAAAAGTAAAATGCACGTTTGGTTGTAATCTGTTTTGTGAATAAAATACGGTGATAAAACGTAAAACTGTTTCCCAATCTTTACTAAATTGGTGTTTAATTTGTTATCGATACACTTGTCCTCAAAACATGTTTTCGTCGTTAATGTTCATTACGAGAAGTGAATAAAAGATGTAACCCCCGATATGGTATATACACCTGCTGATACGAGTATTACCATCCTGATGAGGACTTGCTTCTGTCTACATAACCTTCCATTAAGTTTGTATATGACTGCCGTGCAACGCATACATGTATGGGACTTTTATACCTTCGCAAAATGTTCTTAAATCTGTGGTGTTTGCACTTTTTAAATTTCGTTAGCGACCACGGCTGTTGTAACACGGTCGAAACGTCAAGAAATAAATCATAAATTTATTTCACCAAAACTTAGTTGCTACATAAAATATGAACATTTTTAGAATATAAGTACCTATGTTTAGTGTCTAACCTAAGATCTAATAATAATAATAATAGTAATAATATTTAGAAACAATTCAAGTCCGACCCTAAAACAATTGATAAACCGCTTATTGATTTTTAATAAATTACTATCAATTAGTGGGAACAACGCGGAAGTCTAATGTGATCCATATTTGAAACTGTAGTTCCTATATATCCGTAAACAATCACCCTTTAAAGCTGTCATTCCATGTATGTTAAGTATGTCCGTACTGCTACGTTGAGTTACGTATGCTACGTAGAGTTCGCGCAAGATTACTCTGCGCGTGACAGATGGCGGAAAATGTAAAAAACTGACTTGAAATAATCTTCCAGAAAAAATATGAATTTGCATTAAGCACAATGCATGTTAAATTTCCCATTCATGTTAGTTATTATTATTATTATGTCATTTATTTTCGATATTAATCTATAATGTTATTGATCGGAAGATATACTCGTATTTTCAGACTGTTTATTTCATTATTTTTATGAAACAACGGGATATTTATAATGATTAAATTTTGATGAGTTGATTTAATCATGGTAAATATCCCGTTGTTTCATAAAAATAGTTGTTTATTTCATGTTTGACATCATCAGTCACGTAAAGTTCAGGGGTAATTTAAAACTAAAACACACAAGCAGTATCATCGCTCATGTCGGGCACAAGTAGAATAATATTTATTAAACTTATTGCTATAAGATACATTTTTTTCAGCACTGAAGGCAGAACTACTACCAGCTGAGATATGGCGGCTGTCAAAAGCTGTCACTTTGACAGCTACAAAGTGCGATTGCATGCGTGTATAACTGGGTGAAACAATACGGAAACAAGCATGCTCCATATATGAACGGAATATCACAGATGATCCATTAATGATGCAACTAATTGAAATCTGTAGGATATGGCTGATGGATGCATATAAATAGAACGGAAACTTTCAGTACAGATTGAGTTAAAATTAAATTCTGAAGCCCAGAAGGCCTACCACAAGCTCTGTCTGGCTCTGTCTCTGGCTCTGGTTTTGAAGAAGAAAGAAAAAAAATATATTTACGAAGCAAAACACACACTGAAAATAATAAACTGAACGACTTATCACTAAACTAAAGAGGTGAGCTTAGTGCGTCGCAAAACGGTTTTGAGTCCGTGTGAGTGTTGACTAAATAAATCCTACGCCGAAACGTCACATACACAGTATAATACACTGGTGAGCACTCACACAGACTCAAAACCAGAGCCAGAGACAGAGCCAGATGAAGCTTGTGGTAGGGCTACAGTTAAGTGCTTTTATCAAAAATCCAATACATTCTCAGCAATATATTTTTTTGTTTATGTGTTATTTTATATTTTGAAGGTTTGTCTCTTATGTATAATGTGTATGAAAATGTACAAGGATTATTATTTATTTACAAATTCAAGGTTTGCAGCGACCGATCTACAGATAGCTCAACTTATAGTAGAACATTACACTTTATTAACTTAAATTATTAATAGAAATCCTTTGGAATTGAAAGCGAGGAGGTTTTATTTGGAATCCGAATGCGGATCCCAAAAATATGCGAACACAAACCCACGAAAAATGCATGGAATTTAATAAAACTTCGTCATTCAAAGAATGCACTGAACTCTCTACGACTTTTATTCATCTTTCGTTCCTTGAACCATGACTTATTTCTTTAATTTTAGAAAATAATTTCATTCCATGCTTTCAAAAACTTTTCAGATAGTTGATTTACGGTGCGTTGAAAACACTATTGAATAACTTATTTAAGTTTTGGCAAAACACCAAAAAGTAAATATGATCCTGGAATAACTCTTTCTCTGGGGATGAAAACATCACTCGTCTTTGGTTTTGTAAAAAGCGATGATCACAATATAGCGACCGTAATTAAAACCCACTAAACGTCTTAAATGTACCAGTAATTAAATCATTATTTTATAACTTCGTAGGCATCCGAAATAATTATTAGAAGAGCATAAACATATAGCATTGTTGTGAAAATAGAACAGTTCCAACTTCGCTAATGTGATACAAAAGTCCATAGGTTTTTTTTTTTAACTGACTTAAAATACCAAGGAGGAGGTTTTTAATGCGGTTGTATTTTTTTATGTTTGTTACATCGCTTATCTTCATCATTTATGAACCGATTTGAAATAAAATTGTATCTGTATCATTATTTATATCTATATCTGTATTCGTTTCCAGATTGGTCCCATAGAAATTTCATTAGAATTGCTTCAGCAGTTCGACCAGGAAGTCAAGTTTTATACTAACTTATATTATTGTTATAAATATTAAAACTATCATAGTTTTTAAAGCTCTCTTAGTTTGGGGCTAGATATTGTTGTGTGAATTGTACGCATTATTTTTTTATTTATAGCCGCTAAAAGACGTTGTCAGCTTTTTAGAACCAAAAGTTTAAAGGATTTGGCAAAGTGGTCAGGACATAAGACAATGCCAACATTCTGAGTAAGTACAATAAAGTAGCTCAATTTAAGATCCGAAAAATAGTCCAATGTAAGAACCATGCCAATTCACTCACAATCTAGGTTTATGTTGTAATATTTTAAGCGGAGTAACTTATGGGCAGGTCATATAGCTCGAAGAACCGACAACCGCTGGGGAATAAAGGTTCTTGAATGGCGACCACGAACCGGAAGACGAAAAGTAGGGCGCCCACCCACCAGATAGACCGACAACATTGTTAAGATCGCAGGAAGTCGGTGGATGGAAAGGGCTCAGAATCGTTCTTCCCGGAAATGCGTAGGGGAGGCCTATGTCCAGCAGTGGGCTTCTTCAGGCTGATGACACTGTCGGCCGCATCATCACTTAACAGCAGGTGAGATTGCGGTCAAACGCAAGCATATATATTATGTAAATCGGTTGCCTGTAAAGTCGGTTTACTGACGATATAGTTGAACGTGACAACGTCATAAGAAAATAGTGCCTCTTTGTCGCTCGTTCCGTGCTCTCGCTTGCACTTCAAGCCTTAAATGGAACCTCAGAGCGAGGTAACGCCGTGCTTTTTTGTGCGAGCCGGCTCCATCGAATTATAAGACGTTGTCACGTCAAAAAATACTTTTCATTGTTCAAAAGAACCAGTGACATGATAAGAGGAAGAGTAAATAGCTCAAGTTTAATTAGCACACTTGAAGCGTCAAAAACCGGTCAAGTCAACTTGTCAAGTTAATCGCCTCTTTCGCAAATGTACACCTTCAAGGTGGTCGTTTAGTTTTATGCTAATTACTTTGTAAGTAGCACAAGTGAGGATAATTGCTTACATGTACTATGTTAGGTTTTATTGCTAAAACTTGCATACGTAACCTACACTTGCCCGTGAGATAGACAATCAGTGCATTTATGACAACGCAGATATTTTGTCTTTGGCTGACTTGAATAAAACGATTTGTTTCATTTGATTAGTTTTCAGTCAATTTAGGAATTCGTATACCTACTGTTACCCGGTTTTGGGAATAGGTCATCCCTGGTCGGAGCAAGCAGTGTGTCACATCTCCACTAGAGATGTCACCAAGGATGCTTGAAAAGAAGAAGAGGAAGGGGATATGGCGTGGTAATGTGTAGTTGCATTGTCTGCGGTGTATTAAAGTAAAACAGAATTGTAGTTATAATCAATGAAGAGTTTTCGTGCTAACAATACCTAGCTTTATAATTTCTCGAGTGTTTATTTGAGTTCTGTTGTGTAATTTTGTTGGAATTTTAACATTACTTGAGGTATTCGCTCAAAGTGTGTATAGTAGGTACCTTAGTTTTTTTACTACTACTAGCTGATGGAACAAGCATATGGCCCACCTGATGTTAAGCGGTAATGATCTATAACAAAGCATAGCCTCGTAGGTCACGCACGTCAGGAACGTGCCCTACGATGCACTGCCTTGCGTCCATCAACCTGAGGCTTACAGATTTTTCACCTCTCGTGCATGTAATTACACCGGCACCTTCAAACCTTAGTACTTTAGCAGTGTATATGTTCAGAGGCAAAACTTTATTGACTATTGATCTCTGCTGTGCCAACCCACTCATTACCATCGCAAACACGCATATTAGTACTTACACTATCATACATCTGCCATAAAAAATTTAAAAACATGTGTCCAGTGCACGAAAGGAGCCTCTCAGAAGCGCATTTGAAATCCTTTCACCACACTGGTTGAAACATCAGTGACACGATAAGAAGAAGATCTGCCATAATCGATCGCTGTAGTAAATTAATCCATGCAACTTTTTTCAGTCTCAACACTTAGAGGCGTTTACAGACACGCGACAAAACCGCGCGTCAATGAGTCACGTTGACGGAAGCGATTGCCAAGGTCGCAAGCGTCGACGCGCGACCGTCCTATTGTTTTAATATCATTGTACTTTTTACTCCATTTGCCTATTTATAGCGACCTGTAAATGTTTCCAGCTAATTTGAGGATAATGAGAGGAAGTACGTGATTTGTCAAGCGTCTTTATTTATGCTTGAATTGAAACGTAGATTGAAAATATTTGAAGGTGATATTTTTAAGGGGTTACTCCAATGCCATGCTTTTTTCCCATCCAATGCCACGGATTTAATGAAGTAGGTACTTACTTTACAAAATAATTAAACTTTATATAACACTTAATCCATATGGGCCTTATTAATAATCCTGGCGTAGCGTTGGACTAGTTAATCCGTGTTTTGTCTCTTGCATTGACATGCAATTGTCAACTCGAACAAATGTGACAAAACACGGATTAACTAGTCCAACGCTACGCCAGGATTATTAATAAGGCCCTATGAGTTTATAATTATGAGTAATAGTAGGTATATGCTAAATTACTTTTTCTTTAGTTTTCAAAGATAATCTTTTTAATTATTGTTGTTCAATTGCAATAATGACCGTTATTTTGTAAACTGGGCATATCCGGTTGGTACTACTAGTAGTTTTAAGTAAATGAATGAACATTATTTTATGTTGTATAAAAACCTCATTCACAAGAGTTCATCGTCCGCCTAATTGAACTGGTGGCCAATTTTGGCAAGAGAATTGTATCATTGGGCACATTGGGAAATTGGTCTATTTATCCCCAAGTTTCATAAGTAGGTAGTTTTATCTGGTTTTGTGCTATATTATATAAAGAAAAGTTCTGCACAAGTACCATTTCGATTGTTCACGGTTTGTGGAATTTATATCTAAGCATTTATGTCCTTTAGAGCTTTATTCCTTTTGAGCTTATGCTCTGTTTAAAAAAACGGTACCCAAGTCGTAGTTTGTTGCATGTTCTTTAAGACTTGGTCGCGTAAAACTGGCACTTAAAAATACAGTCACCTTTTTTTAAGACGTTTCAAAGTAATCCTGATAGGTACAACAAAATAAACGATTTTTTACTTTTACTATGACAAATGACTCTGAAACAGTTCAAAGTACAGTACAAACAGTAAAAATAGGACTTTTCACAATTTAATTAGTTTTTCGGATGCAAGCATACAAGGTCAGCCGCAGTGCGGGCCAGACGTGCAGACAGCAGTATCGATCGCATCCCGCAGTCGTCTGCCCCCACCTTTATATTACGCGACCGTGCGGGATAACACTAAATGTGCACCAGGCTTTATTTAAGCTACGTGCTCGTTAAATGGCGTTCGTTATGCTTTAAATAGCCCCTTAGTTATTTTACTCGAAGTTTGCTCCTGGGAAGAGCTTTCGCGTTTTATTTACGTTAAACGAGAGAATAAAGGTTTTGTAATAAGGGGCCAGTATACCGGTATACTTTTGCTTAAATCTAGATAAAACTGTAATCAAGCCGGTTCCCAATGGTGTTTCATGTTTTAAGTTTTTACATGTAGAAAAAATATATCTCTATTTTACTTTAAAATACTCAAATCAAAAAATATTGTAAGAAGACCAGTGAATCATTGCATTACCTACCTCAAATGGATAAACTTTACTGTTCGGGCTCACATTCACAATAGCTCCTGTGCCGCGGAGGCGCACGTGCGGCGTCATTCACTCAACCCTTTTTGACACAACTGTCAGTGTCAACGCTCTGACAGCACAAGTTTGGCATACCGTTCATATAACCTAAAAAATGTTCTTCAAAAGACGGCCACGACTTTTTTATTGAAATTTAAACAATTTCCCAAAATTGGAGTATTCACACATCCCGCAAGGAACTACTAGTATCACACAGAAATGCAAATGCACAAGCATTATTATCAGAATGGTATTTCATAAAATATAATGCAATCCAAAAGTCGTAACGTGAGCTATAAACTAACTTGCACGGCGTATCCAAGGGGTTGGTATGGCGCAGGGGTGGCTGTCAAGGTCGGATTTACTCCCTTTACTACGGTTTAAAGCTACGTTCCAAACGACGCCACTTTAAAGCGACTGCGAGTGTAGAAATACGATTTTACGAATTTTAACAACCTTAGTTGGCGCTTTACGGCTGCGACGCAAAAATAGTATTTCACTTTTTTGTTTGTTTATAAAACTAGCTGATGGAAGAAGCATATGACCCACACCTGTTGCTAAGTATATCCATCGCCAATAATAAAGTATTGCCTCGTAGGTCACACACGTCAAAAACGTGATACGTGCTCTACTAATACGATGCTCTGCCCTGCGTCTATCAAATTGAGGCATACAGATGTTCAGGCTCACGTGCCAGTAATTTCCCGGCACACCCTTCAAACCGAAACATAGCAATGCTGCTACACGGCAGAAATAGGCATGTTGGTAGTACTTCCGCTGAAGAGCTCTTCACAAAGAGCTCTACTACTAAAAGCCTATGAACCGTTTGTTATTTTCGCGTACGACCTAATGCTCGTATCAGCTAATGGAACGGTAGCGTCAAATTACCTATCGATTTGATACATAAATGAGACCAATGACTGCAAGACCGCTAAATGACACTGATTCCGAATTAATCAGAAAAAAAGTTGAACCCACTGTTCAACTTTCCAAAAATACAAAACGAAATAAAAGTTCTGGTAATAAAATAGTATAAAGATTACTAAAATGATAATACTTTTTAAACTTTCGCGATCATAACACATATTGAAACTATTAAACGGGTATTCATCGCGTATATTAATTACCTTATAGTCGGGAAAATCAATTAAATAAGGTAATATACATGATAAATACGTGTGTAATAGTTTCAGAATGACTAAAATGATGATGATTTCGAATCAATCAGTTTGTAAGTAAAAGTTGACTGAAAGTATCTATATTATTCCCACGCTGCCGGTTTTCAATTTGTTTGAAATTATAAGTGCTTATAGTTTACGTTTTTATGACGAAGGATGACAGTCTGCCTTGTTTTACTATGTTTTTATGACAAGTCGTTCTGTAGTAAAACAGTTTCATTAGTCTGGAAAGTTTAGTTTAGGCAAATGGCGTAAATAAAGAGTCTAAACTGATTTCATAGTGTTTGTTTTCTAGTTCAATTTTATAAAGTTTTAAATACTTAATATTTGAATCGCGAAATCAAACAAAATCAAAAATATCTCTAGAAAAAATATAATTGACTTTATAATATAACATAGGTAATAGATTTTACTACTAAGTATATACATGCACACCTCAATTATTATCATTTTTGTTGGATTTCTTGAACACATTATTCAATCCGCTCGTCAAAAATCAGGGCCGCTAAACAATAAACGGTCAAACCACAATTTGACAATGTGAAGTGACATCCCAATGACAGCTTGTCAGTCACTTGGCCTTGTCAACCCTTCTCTATGTCACGTGTTTAGCTTAGTAAATAAAGTAACACGCGATGAGTGTTTGAATAGTATACTTACTTGTACAAAAAATACAGTTAGATTAGATAAAATTAGTATTTATTTGTGAATTCTAATGTTAACTAGAAACATGCAACATAAATTGATATGTAACCCATTGACTTTAAAGAGAAGTAGGTAACCTAAGATTTTCTTTTGTAAAGTGTTACACTTATTTTATTAGTTATAATTAATTGTGCAATCGCTTATATTGTAGAAGGACTCCTGTTTCCGCAATTAGAGTCGCTTATATTTATTCCAATGCATGTTTGGTATTTATTTGAAGTCACTGTACTGCGTTTTTAGAATTATGTAGTTATACACACGCTTGTGAACTTGTGATGTCTTTGGTATTACAAGCGTCCATAGACTACGGAGACCGCTTCTAATTCGTATGCTTAAAAAAATGTATGACGTTTAAATTTTAATTCCTATGTGTTTATTTAGTTATGGCTTGCAAAATTACAGGCATCTAAGTAATAAATTACATAAGTACCTACAAAAATGGCGCGTCACCGTGCGAAGATTTTAAGCTCTACCTACTAATGTCATAGCCGTATATTTACGCATTTTACGTCACTGTCTTCCGCATATTCAGCACGTCAAGCACTCCGTCAATGACAAGTCATCTTGACAGCAGTGACAACTATTTCTTAGAGATACCGCTTTTTGTCAACATGGTATAGTCAAAGACAAAATCAGATCAACCATTTGTTTCTAAAACTAAACTCAACTCTCTGTTGTAGTTTAATTAATTTAAATATTCACCTTAATTTTGACAGAATTTACGTATCTACTTTTACCGCTGATTGTACAATGTCCAAAGCTAATCTCACTGTCAACGAGGTTAGCAATTACTTTGGCCGTCAAACTTAGGAGAGTTCGAATGTTTTGACAGCTTCTGCAATTTTTTGAAGGTTATAAAATTACGTAATAAGATGTGTGTAAGCTATTATTAATTTATTATCCAACAAGTTATATTGTTTGTTTATAGTATCAAATCATTTTATTAACAAATTGTGGAAACCTTCTTCACCAAAAGCGGGGGGGGTCATGAGGGTTTTAATTGTAATTTTCACTTCTGTCAGCATTCCCGGAGAGCCACGATTGTTTTTATTCTCTGACCAAAATTATTTTTATTTACATTTATTGCGGTTGACTGTACCAACTTAAATAAATTCCTAAAATATTCAGTAGTCATAAAACACATCTACGATGGACTTGCCCCTGTCAGGTATTATGCAATTCCTTTAAAGGCAGAGGTAGCCGCCCATCATCAAAGTATTTACTAGTTCCGGCATTTCCTAAAAATAAATAAATGTTATAGACAATTCACGCAACACTATCTAGCCCCAAACTAAGCAGAGCTTGTACTATGAGATCCATATAGCTGATATAGTACTTATATGCATTTTTTATAAATACTTTGAATACAAAATACCAACCAGACAGAGAACAAATATTGTTGTGTGTCCAAATACTTGTTCTCGGTGAGGATCGAACCCACGCCCTCCAGCGTAGACAGCAGAGCTACTACCAACAAAGCTAGGAGGGCTGTCATCAAAAATATACATAGAAAGCTTGTCCAGCATTCAAATAAAATATTAGCCAGGGAATTAGATATTATCTCGAGATGGAGCATAGTTGTCCCTCGAAGCCTTATTCTAATGGTATTCGATTTGAGTGATACGCGCCGGTGAAAGTAAGAGGACAGCACATCAACTCAGCCTCAGGCTTTGACATGGTCTTGGCCATGAGCGAACCGTAACACGAAGTTGGTTTTCTTATTCTTCTAGGCTTCGTTGCGTGCAACTGGCCCCGCCTTCCGATCCTAAGGTCGTAGGCTCAAATCCAGTCATGTACTAATGAGTTTTATTGTAGAAAATGTATTTGCATTATGCCAGTACTCTCAAACGTCGAAAGAAACCGGCATGTCATAAAATTTAAAAATTTCAAAAAATGTGTTCGAGTGCAAGTAAGGAGCCTCTCTGAGGCACACTTAAAATCCTTCCACCACACTGGTTTGAAAGAACCAGTAACACGATGAGAAGAATAGTTTATATTTTCTTCATTTTGGACTTAGTTTTCGCTAACCTCTCCTAACTTGATCCAATGTCGTCGTTACAAGCATTTCCCTACAAGGACTTATCTTAGAAAATCTACGAAGCTTCACTCTGGTTAAAGTGTCTCTATTTACGTAAATAGTTAAATGCTTGAGATAACTTGCCTCTATAATAGAATATAATTTATATGTTTATTTAAATACATATTCTGAGTAATTTATGAGCCGATTTGAAAAATCCTTCTCTTTATCTGAAAGGTTACCTACAGATTGGTTCCATAGAAATTTCGGTTTCTCAAATATTCGAGGTAATTTTGGAAAAAAATCATTGCCGATACTATACTCGTTTTAAGTATTCATAGACTAGCCATAGAGTTTTTATTTCAGGAGTTCTAGTATCTTCTAGGATCGTCATAGTTACGTCAGTCTTGTTGCAATTTTTCCTCGTCAAAGATTTTTTTATACAATTTTCTGATGGAACAATCATAATTATGCCTTTACCTATTTGTTTAAATTATTTTTTGATTGCATTCGAAGCTCAAAATAATGTCAAAAACGACAGATGCGACTAGGTCCTGATTGAAAAAAAGATACGCAATCCCCACAGGTGTCAACTGATGTTTTGCACCGAAATCAGATATCTCATTTACTGTATTTGGTCATAGTTGGGTAAATTACAAAATATTAAGAAGCTACTCAAAAACTAAAGAAAAAACGGTTGCTTAAAGCGGTCACATGCAGATGTAACACAGAAAATTGGAGTCCCGCAACTAAAACAAAACCTTTTTTACTGACGCTACTAGGAACACACTACCCTGCAGAAACCTAACCGTAGTCGCAAAAATATTAATCCAGTTGTATCACAAGGATAACTTTGAGACGTCTTAAAGCTAGGTGAGTCTAGGTACCAGTTCCACGCGACCAAGCCTAGTTGCCTGTTCTTCTAAAATGTAGTTCTTTATTTTATTCATTTAATGTTTCATTATAATAGTTTATGTAAATAATACTCTGTTGTAAATAAGAAACAATTTTTAATTAAAAAAAAAGAACGATGAACAATAATAATAATTTTAATAGTAATATTAAAACAACTTTCATAAGTGGGGACAAATCCATTGCTATATGGTCAAAAATTTCACGACAAAGGTATGTCCTACTCACACTTGTCAGCACTACTTTTTTAATCTGCGAGCGTGTGACCGTCACGCCCCTGGGCTTATTGGCACAGCTGATCTTATTACGCCTGTACCTACTCAGACATATCATACTTTAGTAATGCAAGGCCTATCATATTATTGAGACAAAAACGCTCATTCGTATCCTACTATTATGACTTATCCAATGTTTTTTGATTTAACCTATACTGTCCAACTGCTGGGCAAAGGTCTCCCCCATGATTTTCCATTCTCCATGGTTCTCGGTCCACTCCAACCAATCGATATTGAAAAAGTCTAGGACTCTAGGCCGTACAATGAGTTTTTCCAATGAGGCTTAGTCAGCTCCCCACGCATTGACCATGTCTTTCCTGTGGATTAGGCCGACTGAGCTCTCAGGATGGTATAGGTGCTGTGCAAGCCTTTTGCATCTAAAATCGTGTCCCAGGCACTATAGCGTCCCGCAAGTAGGAGCATGAGTAAACACCAGTTGCCCCTGACGCTATATAAATCATCTACAATAGATGCAAAGGTCTGTGTAAAATAGACTACAAATATTAATAAGAACAGATTTGAAGTTTTTTGTCTTTTTTTGAGCTTAGTCCCTCGAAAATCAGACTATGTTTATTCATTTAGTTATCATCTAGTTACAAAGTCATTTTACGGAATCAAATCTCTGGCTTTTTCGACCATGGCATTTTCTGTATGATTATTTTACTATTAATTTCACCAATTTCTTGTTAAAACGGCAGAGTCTGACGGCAGCTGCTTTATAAGACCAGAGCCTTAATCTGGAACCGGCCTCAACTTTCGCTCCTTCCCCGAGAGTTTGATACTCTGTTTGTTACCTCGAGAGTATACGACGTAGCTAATTGACAAACCGTTTGAATAACCCTTACCATCACTTGATAATACATCGAATTGCTGACGCTTGTATATAAAAACTCCTACCATATTATTCCCTACCAAAATGCCGCGTGACGCGCGGAGCAAAGCGTTTATTCTACGGGTAGTAAGAGACTTCAATGATGTTCGGGTTCCCATCAGAGAATCCTTTATTTTATTTAACTCTGGATGAAAAAATGTTGAAGCGCTCTGGAGAAAAAAAGTTTAACCCCGTTATTTTTTGGATAATTCGTCACCAGTATGATAGAGAATCCTAAAATTTTGTGTAATTAGAGAAAATAAACTGACTGCACTCCTTCTTTTTCTTTTTGAAAATAACTCTACAGGCAAAGTTTTAAATGAAGCCAAGTAAAAACCCTGGTAAATGAGCTGTGATTCAACGAGCTCTTTTGTGTGAATAATAATTCCCCGTTCTATTGTTCACCTATTTTAATTACGAGATGAGGGTAGATCTAGATTTGCATACAGACGGAAACAATATTAAATCATTGGTGTTTTTAGGGCTCTGTAATAATCATTCCAAAACTCCTCTGAAACCACCTGTGAAAACTATGTAATATTTTTCAATTCTATTTATTTTGTTGTTCAAAAACCAATCAGAATCAATTACTCAATTAAAACTTATTCCGCACCAATCTGCCTGCCAATGTGAGGTTATGGTTACTTAAGCCCTCAAATGATTAGCAAATCTATGGCGGACGCCCATGTCACCCAAATCACAATGAACTTTTTTAGACTGATAACGATGATTGGTTCAAATTGGCAATTAAACTCTCGCAACGGAACAACTTTTACGAAACCTTATCTTATACGTGTGAGACTCGCTCTTGACCGATTTGTAAGCCTTGATGGTGCAGGATTGCGAATTGAATGGAGTGTTTCCGTACTGTTGTTATGTATTTACTGATTGTCTAGACTTCTTTGCAAGTTTTAGTAGGTATTGTTAATTGCTTCGTTCCGCTTCCGAATCGGTAATTTATTTACATACAAACAAATTTACATGAAAAGGGGGAGAGAAATACTTTTGAGGAAAACTTCTCTAGTTACCTGGCCTAGCTCATGGATTCGTTGCATAAAAACAGGTCATCGACCTATCCCATCAGCGTCGTAAAGAACTTGACATATCATTGAACGACATAACAATGAACAAAGACACAGAACAACACTCCTCAGAGTTGAGTAATGTTGATGAAAGCAAAAACAGGCCATTCATACAAACATACTCCGTTTCATTCAACAAAATCAGCGCATACAATGAACGAACACCCTAGTCTAGAGACAGTGAATGACATAGGTGACTACAAACTACTTGACGATTCAAATCATGGATTCGATGCAGATACAAGCGCATTAGTATGGAAATTGGACAGTCGTGAGATCGAATAAATCATTAGTAAAAGAAGCGATAGATGGACCAATTTTACTAAAATGATGGTACCTACAGAACATTCTACGAAATAAAAGATTAGAAGCATTAATTTAGAAGAGAATAACAGAAATACTGGCGATTCAAACACTTAATTCAATGCATATTACTTTATTTCTTACGAATATGGTAAATACATACAAAGGAAAGAAGCAATGTATGCTGTTAACTGAAAAACAAACGGAGAAAGGGAAAGGGCAGTAAAGGAGCTCGCCAATCCGAGCGGAACTAATGGCAATACTCCGATACAATGCATCGTTACTATAGAACTGCTATCAACTCTGTGGTTACTTTCTGTGAGATCTAATCAGAACATAACGTATTATGGTAGAGTGTGTTGACAGAGTAAATATATGGATAGATTCAATGGAGATAGATACGATAGAGAAATTACGACACCGCAAAAAAGGAAGACATTTTTCAACGATATAAACTGATTTCTGCCAAATTCGTGATACGGCTAATGATGGAGCAAGACATACTCTTTTCTTCTGCTACGAAGTAATAGAGTGCAGACTGCAGACGAAAAACTAACTGTTTCCCTCTTAGGAACAGTTTTTCTCATATGAACTGTGAGGATTAATCCGCATGGCTCCATACAAACCGAGAATTTCAAGCTTCCAAATAATGGACTCGATCCTCATGAAAATTCATTACACTCTTTCTATTGAATTTAAAAGTTCGTGTGGGAATCTGTGACAAAGACAAACCACAATCACTGAAGCCACGGGTAAGAGCTGAATATTGGCGATAATAATAAACCTA
Source organism: Thera britannica (assembly GCA_939531255.2). NCBI lineage: Eukaryota > Metazoa > Arthropoda > Insecta > Lepidoptera > Geometridae > Thera > Thera britannica. The sequence goes on along the minus strand of OW618034.2, from coordinate 12,392,833 downwards.
ATAAACCAAAAAGATAAATTGGAAGGAGAAAGCAACATCATTATAGCAAACAATGGACATGTGAATTAGATTATTGCTACTGATAACGGCATCGGTGTGAACCAAAGAGTGAAAATAAAAGGCGTCAAAAGCAGCTTGATTTAAATTGCACAAATGTTTCATTTCGCTATGCAGTATGAACGTTCTGGAGAACACAATAATAACATTTTGAACGATGTAACCAAACCAAAACCACAAACGATAGAACATTGTGTAAAACATGATATATTATAAGACTCCGAAGAATATAACCATTTATGAATATTACTTACCATTATTATAATACCAATACTACATCGGTCATTATGTCCAGCTGTGGACTTATTAAGGTTTATGAAGATTATTAAAATAATGAAAATATTGAAAGCTTTCATTATTTGGACCGTCTTTCATGAAATGATGGCTAGATGAATGACTCCAAAGCACCATGGAGCGACCTTGATATTGAAATCGCGACAGCCAAAAATGAAAGTGAAACAGATTTCTTTTCTCTTTTAATGGTTGCGTCTACGATGACTTAACAATTTGAACTAATGATTTTAAGTTGACAAATTGCTTTAAATTGTGAACCTATAGTGGACTCATCATTAAAAATAACAAAAAAAAGGAACTCAGCCGTTGAATATAATTTCAATTAAGATTTCAAAAATTGTGATTTGAAATCTGGTTTCGTAGAAATGTATTGGATAAAACTTATGTTTGGTCTAGCTCTAGAATCCAGAGTATGTAATAAGATAATGGAAATCTAAATCTAAATCTAATGGAATATCTATATAATATTGCATGAGTCGTGCGAAAGTATTTCTTTTGTATTCTGGTCGATTTGGTTTTGCAGATTTTATATTTTTTCTTAATTTGAAGGTCAAGTTAGATGGAATCTAGAGATCAATAAAATATTTTATTTTATGGACCTATGCTTTAAAGATTCAAATGTTTGGCATGCCAAATTAAATTAACATTTAATAGCCACGAAAAAGATAAAATCTTCGTTTTATTGTTAGAGATTTTTAGAGTTTATCGCAAAAAATCTACGCAAACCATTACAGACAAACTTGCGTTTTATAAACATGCAATGTATTTCACAACATTTTATAATCAGTCAATAATCACTACCTAATATATCATTGGCGTTGTCTGAAGTGGCTCTACTCAAGAAATCATTATCGGTGCTTGAATCAAAGTGAAAACAATCGTCATTGTCTACCTCATTAATGCTTTCATGTCGGATGGCCTTGTGATCCGTTAGCTCATTGCCTCTAGACTTTAAAAACAGATCAATTACAATACAATACTATGCTAAATGAATTGCCAAAACTTAAAAAAAAAGATAATTATGACTATTTTTAACCCCTCTTAGTGTTAAATCTGGCAGTATCCTCGATTATTTGAAGACGTCTAGTTAGTAACTACGTTCACTTATTACAAATCTGATTGCAAAATACCTACATTTAGCAATATTTGGTATTCTATGTGACGTTCTAAGACTTGCAAAGGCGCTGCCTTTACTCACCCATTCAGAAATTCAAATATGTATTTATTTACGAAAAAGTGTAAAGAGTAATTCTAGCAGACATCTGGTTCCCATAATCCAAGCTTTTTATTGACGCCTGTTGTCTACATCTGCTATTTTATGTTTTACTTACCCTTGAGATACTACGAAGGTCAAATCTTTAGGTCAATTTTCAAAATGCCGAAACAAATCAATAAGTGCAATTTTTAACCCTTGTTTTGTGTCGCAACGCTGTTCTGGGTCAATCATTTTCATAATTAGCTTTAAAGTAATCACTGACTGACCCTGTACCGTTTAAAGTCATAATGCCTACGTTTTTGGTGCTAAATGACCCCAGTCTCATTATATAGTTTTTATGAACTGTATTAAAATTCAAATTGTCTCCTTATTAAGATTAATAAGGATCTAGCGCCATCTATTTTTGGTAAGTGAACCTTTAAAGGGGCTTTTATGGCACAGGCTATATTATTATCTGTCAGAATCCACAAAAAGTACTAGACAAGTATTTAATTGTATCAATTGATGTCTCAAAATGGTATTTGAACTCCGTAAAAGTATTTCAAGATCGTTTACATAAACTTTTGAATATAATGTGTAGCACTTTTGTGAGTGAATTACCTTTTTAGCATCATTTTCTTCCTCTTTCTTTTTCTTTCTTCGTTCAATATGAACTTAGTATGACGCTCTGTATGTAATGTTCACCAATTAAAGTCAGTATGCAGTTTCACAGTTCTCGCTATGCAGTAATCACGTGACCCGAAACGGTAATGTTTAAGTAAAGAATGATGACTGCTCCTGCCCTTTCGCCCTCATTCACAAGTATTTCGGTCAGGGAGGTGTTAATCAAGTTGCCGTAGAACAAAGTTACTGATTAAGGTCATTATCCACTGAAGCAATTGCAACATGATTACAAGACTCATTTCAAACCAGTTCTCAGCTGACGATCCACGTGACTATTAAGCTAAGAAAGAATTTCTATAAATTTTCAGCCAGCAGCATAGTTCTAAGAAGGTAGATAGAACGCACACAGGAGGTTACTGAATTAGAACTCCTGAAACTAGCAATGCGTCATAAAGCAACACACAATGAAGCTTTAGTGGACAGTTTCCTTATATCTTAAAAAAAACATAATTGGAAGGGAAAAGGCTGGGAACAATACCGCGGAGTGCATTCACAATTAGCAACTAATATTACCATGATCCAAATTGCATGAATGGCGCATGGAGAAAGGTCAAAGGAATTGTTTACGCCATTGGCTCTATTTGTAGAACTAATGAGACGAACAATTATGATAATTGTTCTGACAGTGAAGGTTTTGTTCGCGTCAAACTAATAATCTTAACCATTTATGTTCCATTCAACAAACATGTGAGACAGAAAAGTTGCTCAAGCTGGTGTATAAATCAAAACTACTGTAAAGGTGGAACAATCGCAAATTTTCAACGATAGTAAATACATATTGTGGATATTCCACACAACATTATCTAGCCCTATTTTTACAGACGCAGCACAAACCAGAATTGTTTCAAAAATTGTATTGTTTTACTAGAATCGAATACAAACGTCATATAGTTTGGAGAAACGAAGGTCGTTGGGGCAGAAAGATTCACTAGTGAAGACCATGCACCAAAAAGGGCAGCGTAGGACGACCACCCACTAGCTGGAAAGACGACCTAGTAAATGTTGTTAGGAGTCCTTGGGATAGCATGGATACCTCACAAGATTAGTTGCTCTAAAAATAAATGGAACAGACTCATGTGTGAATGTCTTAAGTTGAAATGATGATAATGATCACAGCAAGTAAGAAGAGAAACGAAAATGATAGAACCGAACCAATTACTTCTAATGATGACAAAGTAACATGAAGACCAGTAATGGCAAACACTGCAGATGGGCTTGTAATTTTTCAATTTAACACTTTCTCCAATTAAGTAGAAAATGTATTAACCGATTTGAAGTTACCGAACAGAAAATATTCTGTGAGATGACATTTTCATAGCAGAAATACTTTTTTTTAGCTGACTTAGCCTCAAGGGCCACATTTCGCTTTGTGCCCCTTTTACTAGACTCTAAAGTGCTTTGGGCAGGATTTAAGATAAAGTAGAATCTATACTATCTTTTCAGCCTAAACCTAATCCACAGAATAGACATGTCAAGCTTACTAAGGAAAAAAAACCTATACTGACGTTTTTTCCTTGATCGGCGTGATCTAAATGGAGCCCACTGTTTTCTGTTTGGTTTCTGCATTTAAACGCTGTATGAATCATATTTGATACTCAGGAGATGCTGCTGCCCATTCCCTGGTGCGTTACGTTAGTCAGCTCTTACGATATCCACAGTAGATGATGAAGAGGAAAAGCGTATTATTTGATGAATACGAATTGCTAAAACAAATATTCTTGAAGTTACTCAACGAACCTCGACATGATTCTCAAATTCGTATACGAGTACACATTCATTCATGCACTTCAATGGCAACCAGATGCTGTTGGTAGGTCGGTCAATATTTACAAGGCATTCAAATACAGCGTACGAGGCCACATACGAAACAAACTCTTTTGTTAATTATTTCATGCCTTACAAAAACCATTCAAGAAGACTACATGCTTTGCAAATATTCAAGTAACATTTATTATCAGTGATACTAATAGGCGTTATTTGAATTTGCAAAGTAATTTGAAGTGTAGCCTAGGACGCAAGCTAGTGTACTAATAATTCTTTATCAAAGCCTATATTCGAAAGTAGGTTTTGCAACATAACATTTGCGTGAAGGTAACGTGATCAATACTATACAGAGAGTGCATTAGATTCTATATTGAGAGCTAATGAGGTACCAACTTAAATTGATAGCTGTTTTGAGAAAGAAGGCAGAAACGAAGATCCCCGTAGATACATCGAAGAAAGTCGATAAAGATGGTTTCACCCTGGTGGAGAAAAAAGCGAAACCGTCACGAAATAAACGTGGTACCGCGAGCGTCATAGCATCCGAAGCCACCTTGCGTGCTGTGGACCCGACCATCCTCCTTTACCTCTCAAGATTGGACCCGAATACTTCAGGTGATGAGGTCTTTCGCTACGTAAAGGAGAGGATCTGTTTTTGGATTAAGGACCCGCCACCAATACAGCTACATCTGCAGCGGCTAGAGCCATCCGGAGTGAGAGACACGGCCTTCAAATCGTACGTGCTCCAGGTGCCTGCGAAGCATGGGGACATGTTTCTCAATTCGGATTTCTGGCCGCCAGGAATCGTCTATCGTCGCTTTAGGGGTGCGCTAACGAAAAAAGCCCCTAAGATTTGATTTTGATTAGTAATTTTATTTTATTTTATGTATGTAAGGTATTTATTAACTATGGACCTAAGATGTTTCATTTTTGTAATGTGTGCATTTTATGTTGTCTGAAATAAACGATATTATTATTATTATTATTATTAAATATTAGTTATAATGTGCACGATGATCTTATATATCAAACACTGTTAAGAAAACAAAATAGAAGGTTACTTACAGATGTGCCAAGGCTTTTTGGACAATTTGACGAAGCATGATCTCAGACGCTGTAATAATAACCTAGTCTCTAGTAATAAAGTTGACATTAGTTACGCAACATGTTTACTCATAGTTAAATACTACTAGCGTGCAAATACTACTAACAAATAGGTCTAAGCAAGGTCAGTCAATACTAATACCGATTCAATCCTTAATTTGAACGCAAATATTAATATCTGTTTTAGTTGCAACACTTTTATGACCGGTTAGATGGCATCATAGGAAGTCAAATTATCTTTTCATCATTTCCACTCAGAAATATATGTAAATTTAAAAAAACTATCAAAGCATTAGTAGTATTTTGTACATTTTATAAATATTTGTTTAATTTTAAGTAACTTTGTGTAAATAAATTCTACTTATGATTAGTGTTCCTGCCCTTATCCCACTTTATGTGGGGTCAGCACAACATTTTCTCCTCTTCCATTCTCCTCTATCAGCACTGTATTCACTTCTTTCTTATTCATGCGATATTTCACACTTTCATGCATCTATTCATTATATTTATTATTATTATTATTATAAATTGTTAATATGATATGCAACAAAAGTTAGTTTTTCGGTTTGTGTCCAATCTTTCTCATAACCTTGGCCCTTTTGTGCTAATATATGTTTTTAGCATATTTCAGGTAGGTTCGCAATGTATCACTTCAAAGTTAGCAGACTACTGTGTAATATTTGCCAATAAGATATCATGTGAAATTCTGCACTTAGCTATCCTACAAAATCTTAGATCCAAGTGATGTACTATAGATACGTTTAGGTGTATATCTCCTGTTCGTTTTAATGGTATTTATGATTAATATGCCCTTCTTTATGTCATATTTTATGATCGTCTGTTAGTAGGTACAAATTCTGCACTTAGCTATCTTACAAAATCTTTAGATCGAAATTATGTACCTATAGATATGTTTAGGTGTATATACATATTTTGTTTGTTTTATGGCATTTATGATTAATATGTCCTTCTTTATGTATACCTATATTTAACGATCGTCTGTTAGTACAAAAACTACTTGGTTGTCGTACGTATAAAATAAGTTGTTAATCTTTCTTCTTTTCATTGGCTGATGTAACAGTGAAGGTTTACATCTACCAATGAAATGAGAGTTATTTGACAGACGACGAGAAAATACCATGCAAGTTATTTTTAGCTCTACATTTTCTGTCTTTCTCTATAGACAATCATTTATTTTCACTACCTATTCACTAGCTCTTTTGAACCAGTGTGGTGAAGGTGCATGCCACTTCAACAGCATGGAAACATTATGGTGGCATTTAGGCTCAGCTGTTGGCCCATTCGCCACCACTAACAGATCTCGGATTCAATAACATTTCTGGTATCTGGCACAGCGTATAAGCATTGCTATTCAGCGTAGCATTGCCGCCAGCGTCTTGGGGACGCTTCCGTCTGGCACTGATTTGGATCAGTTGAGCTATCTCTATATCGTTTGTAACGATCTGCAGATAGCTCAACTGTTTCTTGTGTATTTTGTACATTTTGTAAATATTTGTTTAATTGTAAGTTTCTTTGTGTAAATAAATTTATAACATTTCTTGTATATTTCATTTTCTATAGTCTATGTTCATTAGTTATAAAGGGTTTTTAATCTATTATTGTGTGGTGGTAGTTTGAATAAACCATTTTTCTTTCTTTCTTTTACTTTATCGATCGATCTTGAACGTGAAGATCACATTGCGTAACTGATTATCACATCACATCGACATAATTAGTTGGAGCATGGTACACTATCACGCAAAATCTCTACACACAAATATATTTATCTACATCTCGATACGTATGACTAATATTGTTAATTCCGCTTTCTTACACACGGTAGGTGTCTGATCTGTGTAATTCGTAATCAAAGATGTAATCTTTGTTAACTTACTCAGAGAACCAGAGGCCTCAATCCACTGTTACTTTACAACGTCACGTATAAAGGTAAAAAGTTAGTTAAAAATATAAACTTTTTAAATTAACGCGATCGTGTGATAGGGTAAAAACGGGTATTTATCGCGTTTACTTTTATTATTTCCCGACGTTTCGCCCGTGTTGCAACAGCCGTGGTCGCGGGTAGACACCGCGTGGTGGTGGTGAGCGGGTGGTGGAAATTAAAAAATAATCTTTAGAATTTTTAGAATTAGAAATATCACTTTGCAATATCTTAATAAAATTGGTGGTACGTAACAGTTCAGTAGGCAGTGGACTTAATGCGTTTGTATGTTTTAATCGTGATCTTTGTTTCGATTTGACCCTATAATTTGGAACGATGGGTGTATTCTTCGATAATGTCTTTATTGTAGCGTGCTTGCAAATTAGCTCTATACAAAACATACGCATCAGCTATTATGTTTCGTAATCGCAAGTACATCAGTTTCTATCGCTAGCTAGTAGGCGAGTACTCGGATAGGAAGTCTTCTTAGTCGATTCACTCTTGGCGTAGTGATCGTCGTCGTCATGACAGAGCAAGAAGCTTGCTTGACAATTTTCCGCCCCTCTTCTCCTACTGCTGCTGTTCTGGCGGATACGAAGTAAGATATAGATTAAACTTATAGACCCATAATTATATTCTAGATCGCGAACAATAGGTAGATTTTTCTACCATACGTAAACAAATATACATCATCAAAAATCGGTTGTCTGTAAAGTCGGTTTACTGACGAGTGACGATAGTTGAACGTGACAACGTCATACAGCTGTCCACGCGGACGCATCGCTCACTCAATTAGGAGAGAGACAGATGTCGAACGCTGCCGAACGCAGAGGCCGATTGAGCCTCTTTGTGGCTCGTTCCGCGCTCTCGCTTGCACTTCAAGTCTTAAATGGAACGCCTCAGAGCGCGGTAACGCTGCATGAGTCATGTTTTTTCGTGCGTGCAGCCGGCTCCATCGAATTAAAAGACGTTGTCACGTCAAACATTTTTTGGTGATTGTTTTCAGACGCCAGCAATTTAGGTTAACAAAATATGCAAACAAAAACATCAATAGCCGTGTATCTAATAATTATTTCTCCACGCAAACCGGAATGCAGTTTGTTGAATAATAAATTCTATTAGTCAGATATTTACTAAGATTTCAGTTTTAACCACACCTCGAGGCGTTTCATTGATCGTATCGAGTAGAATGTCGCCAAAGTAAGTGAATAATGGGCCTTAGGCGGTGTTTGTGTTATTCATGGTATTGATTTATTACTTTCAGGATATATTGATGCATATCTATTTAAAGCGGGTGACAACACTCTTGTTCAAATCGTTGAAGAAATCGACGTCGTCGTAGTACTTTTTGCGGGAAAATAATTAAAAGCTTGCAAAACCTAGTCTTTTTTATTGATTTTGTAGTGTGTTTCAAATTCAAATCACAAAGATTTAATAATTTGCCGTATCAACAGTCCCTTAGAGTAATTCGTCGAGTACAGCGGTCAGCGCAGCCCCGTACCAAGAGAAGCTGGTCGGTTCTTAATTTTTAAGACATTATAAATAGACTTGTTCAAACAAGACTTTAATAGATTTAGCAAAGGTCTTGTTTGAACATTGGGGTGGATAATATGTTGTAAAACTTCAAAGATCATGGTTTGTAATATAGTGCTAATCACAATATCGTAGAAGATTATAAATTTGTCCACGAATATTATGTCATCTAATAGGTGATACTTGGAAATACTCTGCGATGCTTCAAGGTCTCGAGGTTAGTTTTGAGCATTGATATTCATAGATACTTGATTTGGAGTATGTATAAGTAGATAAGATAAAATATCATGTCCACGTATAAATATATCAAAATATTAGGAAGTAAAGTAAATGATGAACACAATAAGATTTAAGTTGAAAGTGGCGCCGGCAACAGACAAAATGAGGAGTTATAGGTTAACATGGTATAGGCATGTCATGCGGAGAGATGAAAGTCATATTACGAGAAAAGTGTTAGATATGGATGTGGATGGTGGTAATAGAAGAGGAGGTAGAACAAAAAAAAGATGTATGGACTACGTTCACGATGACATTAGCAAGAAAGGAAGGAGTACTGAGATGACGAATGATAGAGGTGAGTGGAAGAAGAAAACCTGTTGTGCCAACCCTATGCAGCGCGGGTTAAGGGTAAGAAAATGATGATGACATACACTATGTTGTTACTTAACTTCCGCGAGTGTCATATCTCTTAATAGAAGTAGACATCATTTTTATGTATGAATATCCAGTTAGCATGTTCATTTAAACGTATAAATTACGACAAGCAAACAGGCTGCTTCACACTTTGATACGGCCTTCAATTTTGTGTATTTGCTTAAGTAAATATTTCGATACGAGTTGTGCCTCATTGGTTTAGCAAACGTATGCAAAGTTAAATGTGTAATACCGACCCAGACTTTTATAAAGTTGATTTGAGTGTACACTCAAATTTGATTGTCACAGATATTACATGTCAATTTCAAAAATAGCATATCACAGTAATAAATGAATAATAAATAATAATTATTATATTTATTTATTTTTTAATTTTTATTACAATCCACACAACACTATCTAGCCCCAAACTAAGCAGACCTTGTACTATGGGAACCAGATTGTTGATATAATACTTATATATTTTTTTGAAAATACTTACTTAGAATTCAATATAACACCCATGACAGAGAACAAACATCTGTGTGCACCACACAAATATTTGTTCTCGGTGGGGATCGAACCCACGACGGCTCAGAAGGCAGAGCTACTATCAACTGAGCTGAGAGGCCAGTTTAAACAAATAACCTCAATTTTTAGGTGGTAGGCAGAGACAAGAGCAAACATTGTGTTTGGTATAAATATGAGATTGATGCAACGGATACAATTTAAGTTCGGGGTGAATTTATTAGCTGATTTAAATTGATAGGGCTCAGTTTCCAACACAGATACTCCTGAAGGCCCGAACACACCTAGGCAGCTGGTGGTAGCGTTTCACTGATCACGTTCGCCAGCGAACTAGGTGTGCGCAGGCCTTTAGTGATATCAAAACCAACCAACTTCACAGCCGAAGTGTCAAAATTACATCAATTTATAATTACAACTCGTCACACATGTCATGTCATGTCATCTACTCAACTACTTAGACCACCTTTTGAAATCGTATTGGTTTTGTTGCTGTCAGTATTCAAGGCTGACACTTTAAATGTTGAAGTTATAAAAAATAAAACTACTTTAGTAGCTATATTTGAGTATTACGCCTTTAAAAAGTGAGAGTTTCTCTGACCATAGGATCTATAAAAAAAGAAAAATAAAGAGAAGGAAGGGTCGCTAGTGAAAAAGGGATTAACTTTAATCTGAACAGTACTGTTTATAAGATCATTCAATGTCGTCAAAAGAACGAGAGTTTTTCAGACGAAGGAAATATAGGTACAGCATTGGGGCATCCTTTCGTATGAGCAGTAATCACTCTAGTAAGCTTTAGACCGCTACCGATAGGTCTACGTCATGGCCTAAAACAACTAAGTACGTGCCTAACATATTCATACTATCGTGTAAATGCCCAGAAGTAGACAAATATCATTAGTGGTCACCAATAAGTAAGCGTCTCCATATTATAAAAAAAGCAGCCAAGTGCGAGTCGAACTCGCCCATGAAGGGTTCCGTAGCACGACGAACTACAAGAACCTTTATATATGTTACTTGATGTAACATAATAAGGTTCCTGTAGTTCGTTGAAAGGTAAATTGCGGTTTACGGTTTATGACGTATAAAAAAAAAAACTACTGACTCGATCTCGTTCAAACCAAATATCGTTGAAAGTTTACATAGTAATGTACAACATATATTTTTTTTTGTATTATCATTCTCTTACTTTAGAAGTTAGAGGGGGGGGGACCAACTTTTTTCCACTTTGGAAGTGTCTCTTGCGCAAACTATTCAGTTTAGAAAAAAACTATATTAGAAACCTCAACATCATTTTTAAAGACCTATCCATAGATACCCCACACGTATGGGTTCGATGAAAAAATTTTTTTTGAGTTTCCGTTTATGACGTATAAAAAAAAAACTACGGACTAGATCTCGTTCAAACCAAATATCGTTGAAAGTTTACATAGTAATGTACAACATATATTTTTTTTTGTATTATCATTCTCTTACTTTCGAAGTTAGAGGGGGGGGGACCAACTTTTTTCCACTTTGGAAGTGTCTCTTGCGCAAACTATTCAGTTTAGAAAAAAACTATATTAGAAACCTCAACATCATTTTTAAAGACCTATTCATAGATACCCCACACGTATGGGTTCGATGAAAAAAAATTTTTTGAGTTTCAGTTTCAAGTATGGGGACCCCCAAAATTTATAGTTTTTTTTCTATTTTTGTGTAAAAACCTTAATGCGGTTCACAGAATACATCTACTCACCAAGTTTCATCAGTCTAGCTTTTATGGTTTCGGAGAAAAATGGCTGTGACACGGCCGGACAGACAGACAGACAGACAGACAGACAGACATGACGAATCTATAAGGGTTCCGTTTTTGCCATTTGGCTACGGAACCCTAAAAACACGATCTTTCCACGGATATTGCCATGAGTATTAAGATTGATATCTGACAAACAGACGGACATACCACAATGTCTCTGTAAGTAGCCACTGATTGTATGTGAATCAGGAAATCGTATCAGCCAAGACAGAAAACACCAAAAGCGGCAAAATCGCAAATTGTCAATTTCGCTACCGGGTCGAGATTAATCTGTTCCGCCTTCTTTTACAGTGAAAGTTTTCAGAAATTGACGTACACTTTGAGGTCAGTATTCAATAAGTTCTCTACAAGCATAAAAAGTGATGCTATAGAAGTATAGATACCTATTTTCTCCCCGTGGGCGGGTGCAAATAAAACAACATCAATGGTATGCCGCAATCTGCCACCTAAAGTTTTTTGTTTGGTAATTTGATCATCTGATCAAAATTTTGAAGCAGCGCGACGCACGACTGATTCAACCAGTAATTTTGTTGCGAAAATTTTAGATCAAATTGATATCTTGCTTTTTTGGAAGGGTTTGCTACGGGCGGCTACTCATGTGTTGCCTATCGCTATGGAGTTACAGGCGTTAGTGAATACGGTAACAAGTTTACATCAGGTGGGCCGTAAACTCAGTTCCTTACTATTGTTAGTGTGCTACCCTCGAATGTATCATGAGATAAAAATATTGCCAGGGTCCAAACTATCAATTTGATTATGATAACAAATTATGCCCCTTGTTTTAACATCACTTTTCGTGAGAAAAGTAGGTAATATTATATTACATCATCATAACTCGATACCTTTTCTAACAGATAAATTGGAGATTTCTTAAAATTATCCAATAGTTTTCAAACTCAGTGCATGTTCGTAACATCACGTAGGTATTATCTAGGAAAGTAAGCAGAGCAATATTCAAGATAACCTTACTATCAGCTTTTTCTAAATATGTCACCCGATTTCTCAATTCATCATTTTTAATATCATTTCCTTGTTGTATTATTTTTGTGTCCATAGGGATTAAGTCGATTTATGTCAGATTTCATTTAGGTCTATGTATGACGATTGTGATAATTGTATATTTCTTTTTTAACAGAAAAGTCAAGGAAAATTACATGCGTCGTAAAGGTAGCATCGAAATGTGTACAAATCTATTGCATCTATGCAATACATTTGTACACGTTTCGATTCTTGAAATGTCAGAACTAACTGTTTAATCACTAGCAGTTTGTGGTTTCAATTCATCATTCTTTGTCAATTTTTAATCTTACTTTCATTTACACAGTAGTTTGTTAAAATATAGCTCAATGCGTAGTGCCCAGACATATTTTGAGATACATAAAGTCCCGTTTAATATCATAATTTTAGTTTTCATTAAAATATATTTGGTTGACACTTCAACAGTGTCATCTGCCACAAACCAAGCAAATTGTTTGTGTGAATTGTGAATACAATATTTATCTATAATTTTTTTACAGCATCTAAGTCGAAATTGTTTTCTAACATTTGGAGAGTAAAATGTAAAATTTAGCAATAAACAAGGCTTTTTATGTTGACTTTGTATAGTTCACTATACAAAGTCAACATAAAAAGCCTTGTTCTTGTTTTCTTACCTTAGTTTCTAAGCATCTGTCATATTTCATATTCTATAAAAAATCTAATTTACTCCTAATAAAAACACATATTTCTAATCAAATCATCGAAAAGATTATCCAAGATGATAAACGCCAATAAATAAATAAATATGAAATAAGTAATTATAAGTTTAAAAAACTAGAGAAACCGACTTCATTGCCAAACGGCTAAACCGATTTTAATGAAATTTTGTTTGGGACAATCTGGACGTAAGAATAACTTTCCAAATAAAAAATAATTTACTAAATCGGTTCATAAATGACGGAAGCATGAAGTGACAAACAAAAAAAATATTTAAAAAAAATGGCATCACCGATTTTAATAAAATTTAAAGGACCAATCTGGAAGCAGTACCTTTCAGATAAATAAATATTTTTTCAAATCGGCTCACAAATGACGAAGTTATGCGGTAACAAACTTTAAAAAAAAATACAACCGAATTGAGAACCTCTTCCTTTTTGATTGGAAATCGGTTAAAACAAAAATCTTGAGTTTCATCTGTTTTGCAATTTGACGAAGAAAATTGTCAATTTCATGCACAAAACCTGATAGCACTATCGCTCACGATAAGTATTGCACGCCGTGACATAAACACAACGTTGAAATTGCAATCTTTAATTCTTTAGCTACAGTGTACACGGCCCTTAACAAATTTTCTCAAGGCTTTCAGTTATGAAAGAAGAGACTGTGCAGAGGCTATTAAAGAAATATAAAAGAATTAAAAAGAGCAGTAAAGGTCTCCAAAAAAGAGCAAAGTTCAGAACTGTATTGAGAAACTACGGATCAGACATTCAAAACAGAGCAGCATTTGTCGAGAGCGAATTCGTACTGTAAAAAAATGAAACTGCTTAGTTTTTGTGGCCTTTTTATATTGCTTTTTGCACATCTGGCCAGAGCGATACACATGGCACTTTCGATCGACACAGACAGCGACCTTTTACTAATAAAATATAAAAGAAATGCGAAAGTTTCGACTTGCTCTACTCAACCACGCAGTCACTGCTGGACTGATTTAGATGAAACTGGGATTATCGATAGATCATGACTTGGAGTATCATGTACTATTAATACATATTACAGGGATAACATGAGCAAAGATACGAGCGAAAGCTTGTTTACTATTAACTTATGCAAATAACTCTATAGAGTCGTAGGTACAAGACGCTATTATGACTCTGTATAAGTTACAATGTTGGTTTAATTTAAAATTATTTCTTAAAATCCGGTTACAATACTTCACTGTTGCAACATTTGAGAACAACTAGATTAATGTTAATTGAAATAGTTATTCCCAGAGCAAAGTTACAATGAAATAAACTATTGAAATTGATTTGAAATTAAAATCCCTGTCGTAATTCTTATTGTTGACCTCAGATGTCGAAAATGATTCCGCTGATTACTCCGACCAGATAATGGTATTGTTTACGTCGCGAACGATACTTTTTGCTTCTTTTGTGCGTTGCAAATTTTAGGCTGTGGTTTCTAAGGTAGCGATCGTAATAAAGCGGCGTAATTAGGGTGGCATAAATCGTTAACGGTTGTCATCTATATTATTTCGGCAGTCACTGACGGCTCTAATTTTCTTAGGAAATCTTACTTACGCTCAGTTTTTGTGTCGACAAGGGCGAGGACTGTTTAACAAGCAGTGGACCATGTCTCAAGAACAACAGACATTCGTAAAATAGAGCGGTAAAGCCACTCAGAAATATTACCTAAGAGAATTACAAACCTGAAAAGTTAATTGAAGGATAGCGACTGGGTTAGTAATAAAGCGTTTCTTTTGGAAACCATAACACGTTTAACTTGAACAACTGGCCGTTTTCACTGTCATACTTACAGCAACTTTTAACAGCACTTTTACTTGAAGCCGACCCTCACCGTGGAGCTAAGTCCAGTCCATCCGTGGGTACCGAGTGATCCCAGTCACTGACACTTAACACACCACTCTGAAAATCAAGTTAGCACTTCACAAAAGTCCTGTCTCGACGGGTCCAACTAAACCCGTTCCGGAGGAACCGTATTCCGGTTTTAGAAGGTCACTTTTTGCGAGGAGCGGGCTGGATCTCTGCCTCTACGACTTCCACGGGGCGAGGGTCGAGAGGAGATTGATATGAAAGTTTCGTTTGTAAACTTTTTTCGCGATGTCGGTCGTTCGGCGTCGCGGCGCGGGCGACACAAGCGTCGCGGGCGACAGCACTCTGCAGACTGGCACGCGGTGAAAAAATTCACGAGTGTGCAGTCGAAGCCTCCTCGTCGCGACGTGTTCGCTTGCATGTGTGCGCCGCTTGCAGATTCCTCTACTGCGATGCGAAGGCTGCAGTTGTAGTATCCGCTGCGTTTCCATTGCTGTTCCAACGCGTAGACTGAAAAATATCTTATTAGAGAGCTTTCTATCTGCGCGTGTCTTGTGCTTTTATAAAAGTTCAGCGTGGCATGTGAAAAGTACGTAAGTGCGAGGTATCAGGTTGGTTCATTTATTGTTATGGGCCTGCAGTCGGTGCATGGTGCATAGTTTTCTGAAATTGGCTTTTTATTCACACCGTCTGGGCTGGCGGTTCCCTTGGGAGCGCTAAGCGACGCGACTGTGAACTTAACGTAGTTATTTTCTTTAGCACGGATACGCTTTATTATACTTTATAGTGGGTGTATTAGTAATAAGACGTTATTCATTTCGTTTTCATGTTTGCCGGTAGTGACGAGCTAGCACGAGTTAAAGCTTAATGTTTTGTATGATGAGATATTATTTGCATAATTTAAAATACTGCTAGTTTACTCGACCAAACTCGTGCTCTTGGGGAAAAAAGTGGTAGTGTTTGAGTTTTAAAATATAAAAATGAGTTGTATGTATACTTATTTTTTTGTTGTTCGTTTTTTTGGAAAAAGTCAAACATTTTAAGGACAGTTCTAACAGGTGAAATTAAAATATTTGCAGGCAGTAAAAATAGTTAGAATTAAAAATAAATCTAGATATTGAACTTCTCGTACGCCCTATTTGGTAAGTGAGCTAAAGTACTTTATGTACTAACAAGTATGCTGTAGTGGGTGGGACTAGCGTGATTTCTGATTTACTGACCTGCAGAACTAGGCCGGAAGCCGCCGCCGTGATAAACTTACGTCATATACTTACAGGGTTTTCAGTTTAGAAAGCATTAGGTTACTAGGCCGACTGGTAGGTAGTTATAGATGAAAATACTTTCAAGCCCATGTGTGCTTATTTGTTTGTCTGAACTTCGTCAATTTTCATCTCTTTACTTGGTATTAAAATAAATAAACTCGAATGTTTATTTCGTTTTTAGTTAGTCCTTCAAATTGCCTGTCATTTTTTAGCGGCTCGTTAAAAGTCTCTTGTCATTATTACTTTCATGTCAACAAATAGAGATGGCAACAGACTTATCAGCATGCTTGGCTTAGTGACGGCATAATAAAATAATGAAATAATTTATTTGCTTGAAATCTAGTACATTTTAGATCTTAAATATAGGTAAATATAGACTATTCAAAAAATATATAGGTATGTATAGCTATAGGACTCTTATGAATTTGAGCAATTCATAAGTGTTATTAATGTAATTTGGTTTCCATAACACAAGTTTCGGTTACTTTAGGATTAAATAAAAATTTGATAGTCACAAAATATTTTTTATTTTAGCAATTTTCTGTTACTTGAATGACATTAATAATTTTACACAGCTATATTATATAAATATTTGGCACAGCTAAGTAAAATAATGTTATAGGTGTTTCAGAAATACGAATAGCGGTACCACTTGCAAATTACAAAAGTATGACGTGGCCAAATCACCGTTTGCTCTCAGTCTCTAAATACTGATTTACTGACGGTCCAAGGGATTAATGTCAGTAGCAATGACCGGAATCTGTACATAATGGGAATTATCGAATTATGGGATCAGACGCGGTACATGCCAAAACAGTGGTGTAGCAAGCTTTGATTCTAGCACTTCTGACGTTAAAGATTTGGTTAAAAAGTTGATACCTATGATACAAGGTAGCTAGCCAAATACAGTGCCATAATCGTTTTCTTTATTGCAAAAGAAAAGTAAACAGGCTTTTGCAGATTTGCTATTGTAGATGATTTATATAGCGTCAGGGGCAACTGGTGACCCAAGCCATATATACTTGCGAGACGCTAAAGTGCCTGGGACAGGATTTTAGATGGAATAGGCTTGCCTAGTACCTAAACCATCCTAATAGCTTAGTCGGTCTAATCCACAGGAAAGACAAGAAAAACAAGCGTCCCGTAAGGAGTATCAATAAACACGTGGCCGTGATGTTATAAAACAACAATAGATGCAAAGGCCTGTTCGTTTTTTTTTAAATTAAGGTCCATTTATTTTAATTATATGCAATAGATTTAAAATTTAAATATCAGGTACGAGTCTGTCATAAATGTTAGATGTCTTATTCGCAAAATATCTTCTTCCTCGGCAAAACATGTTCTCCTCCTCCATTCTCCTCTATCGGCCGTCATCTCTGTATTGTTTTTATAAGATGTGTGAGCTTTATAAAAATAATGGCATCATTAAGAAATCAGATCCCTTCACTGCGCGGGCCACTGCCGCCGCCGTGATGAAATGTTCAAGAAATCACACGCTCCCTTCGCCCGCATCATTAGGGGTGATACAATAAGATAGGCAGATCTTAGTTGTGGAGCTAATGAACATTTTTGCATAATTATTTGTCGGTATCGTGCCAACCGAGCTAACTGGGAACCCTATCAAATTTGAAGAGGCTAAACATTTGCATACGACAGCAGAAGATTAATTCAGGCTGGTATGAGTATTTTAACCACTCAAAGCCCAGCAGTAGTTATCTTATTATTATATTCCGATTTTCCTCACGAATAAAAATCCTAAAATCCCAGGAAGGTGGTGTGACGACTTGTAGCTGGCAAATACTGGAGGATAAGCCGAAGACCTGCTCAGTGGCGCGTTTTGGAAGAGACCTACGTCCAGCAGTGGACTTATATGTATAGGTTAGTGTTGATGTTGGATCGGGCTTAGTGGTGCGTTTTAGGAGAGCCCTAGCCACATCCAGTAGTGGATTTTTTTATTTAGCTGATGGAACAAAAATATTGCCCACTTGATGTTATGTGTTAACCATCACCTATAACAAAGCATTGCCTAGGGTCACGCACGTCAGGAACATGCCCTACGATGCACTACTTTGCGTCCATCAACATGAGGCATATAGATGTTCAGCCACACTCTTTAAACCGAAACACAGCAATGCTTGGCATGCCATGCCTTTTTCTGCCGTGTACCAACACGGCAAAAAAAGGCATGGTGGTAGTACTTCACCGAACGAGCCCTTCACTAAGATCTCTACTGCAACAAACGACTAGGTACTACTTATATATGTAGGTTGATGATGATGATGATGTTACATCATTACAATCATGTAGCTCCTAAGTTCTAATTAGTAGAGGGCCGGCCCTGCTCTCGATAGCTCTTGCTTCGATAACCTGACCTGGTATTTGAACTAACTATAAGGTCAGCCTATAAATAGGTGCACTGATCCGGTTTAGCTAAGCTTAAAGAACAAACTTCTGAGTGTAAGTTTAGTTGTTATGGGGGCAAGAAAAATTGGAAGGCAAAAGAGAGAGAGTGGAAGCACTTTGGGAGAGAAAAAATGAAAAAAATCATTTATTTTGGACACAAAACACACATAAACACACACGAGCAGAGTTAGCAAGAAATATAACACATTATAAGTTTCAATTTCATCACATAATTAAGAAGCACTGAACTAAAAGTGCTTGTCATCGTAACTCTGCTTAGTAGTTGCTTATCGAAAAAGTCTGCTTAATTAAATGCTTGTCGTTTAAACGGCCATCTTTAATTGCCAGGCTCTTAGTACCGCCAAAAAGTTCTAGATGTCGCTATTAGAATGTGTACGATGCTGAATCGCGCTAACGAAAACACACGGCTCTGCATGACCTCTATCTCTGTGAGATACCAATATAAATATTGGTATCTGGAGAAATCACAGCTCAGTAGTTACGACCAGTACGAGGAGACCCATTCGTTCATTGCAGTCAGAACAACTGGGATTCTGTTGTAACTGGTGTACCTACCTAATTAAATTTTTGGCAGAGGGACCGAGTGCACCGTTCCCCTTAGAAACTTATACTTACTTCCGGCGATATTAGGCAATGTCACCGGTCCATCTGGTGGTTGAATGAGGTACGTTTCATCTTCCGATTCGTGGTCGCCATTAGAGAACCTTTAATCCCAAACAAAGTTCTTAAGAACTAGTTGTTCATAAATTTTCTTATCAATAGGTCACATCATCATCATCATCAGCCTGAAGAAGTCCACTGCTGGACATAGGCCTCCCCTACACATTTCCAGGAAGAACGATTCTGAGCCCTTTCCATCCATCGACTTCCCGCGATCTTAACAATGTCGTCGGTCCATCTGGTGGGTGGGCGCCCTACGCTTCGTCTTCCGGTTCGTGGTCGCCATTCGAGAACCTTTATTCCCCAACGGTTGTCGGTTCTTCGAGCTAGCTATATGGCCTGCCCATTGCCACTTCAACTGACTAACTCTACGAGCTATGTCGGTGGTATGGTTCTTCTACGGATAACCTCATTCCTGATTCTATCACGTAGTGAAACTCCCAGCATAGCTCTCAATCAATAGGTACTTTATGTAAAAAAAGCAGCCAAGTGCGAGTCGGACTCGCCCATGAAGGGTTCCGTAGCACGACGAACTACAAAAACCTTTAATTATGTTACTTGATGTAACATAATAAGGTTCTTGTAGTTCGTCGAAAGGTAAATTGCGGTTTACGGTTTATGACGTATAAAAAAAAAACTACTGACTAGATTTCGTTCAAACCAAAAATCGTTGGAAGTTTGCATAGTAATGTACAACATATATTTTTTTTAGTTTTATCATTCTCTTACTTTAGAAGTTAGAGGGGGGGGGGACCAACTTTTTTCCACTTTGGAAGTGTCTCTCGCGCAAACTATTCAGTTTAGAAAAAAACGATATTAGTAACCTCTACATCATTTTTGAAGACCTATTCATAGATACCCCACACGTATGGGTTCGATGAAAAAAAATTTTTTGAGTTTCAGTTTCAAGTATGGGGACCCCCCAAATTTATAGTTTTTTTTTTATTTTTATGTAAAAAACTTAATGCGGTTCACAGAATACATCTACTCGCCAAGTTTCATCAGTCTAGCTCTTACGGTTTCGGAGAAAAATGGCTGTGACATACGGACGGACGGACAGACAGACAGACAGACAGACAGACAGACAGACAGACAGACAGACAGACATGACGAATCTATAAGGGTTCCGTTTTTGCCATTTGGCTACGGAACCCTAAAAAAGTGGTATTGGGGAACCCAATATCTTCCCCTTTTATACGGGAATGCGCTAACTATGGCATCGGATCCTAGCCTCATCGACGAATAGCTCATAGGGATATGGCAACCGTGTATGATTATATGTGACCGTTGTGCTTAAATCTTTGTATTTATGTCAAGTGCATGTTAAAATACAAATACAACTATAATATATTATATTAAATACTATCTATCCGTTGTGGCGGGCGCGGCGGCAGATCTGGCCGAGGATCTCAAGAGGCGCAAATATGCAGGTCTCGACAGAGCCTACTTATTTGCTCCTCTTGGGGTTGAGACTCTGGGTCCGTGGGGAACCGAGGCCTCGCGGGTCTTCAAAATTTTGTCTAGGCGACTGATCGAGGCGACGCGGACGCGTGACCCAAGAGCTGGTGGGTATCTGGCGCAGCGTATAAGCATTGCTATTCAGCGTGGCAATGCCGCCAGCGTCTTGGGGACGCTTCCGTCTGGCACTGATTTGGATCAGTTGAGCTATCTCTAGATCGTTTGTAACGCTCTGCAGATAGCTCAACTGTTTCTTGTGTATTTTGTACATTTTGTAAATATTTGTTTAATTGTAAGTTTCTTTGTGTAAATAAATAGTTATTAAAGATGTATTATTACAATAATATTTCTATCTATAATATATTTTATACAAAGTTGTGTTTTTGTGTAAATAAAATACGTGCAATCTATTTAAGCTTTTAAAAAGCAAGTTTAATTTTGTCTTCTTAAACGTTACCAATTTAGAGGTCTTAATTTCAGGCCAGACCAAGAACTGTATTTAGCGCTCCAAAGATAGCTTTTCAAACAATTACGTTAATTCTTTGCGACATAAAGTTCCCATGACGAAGATTATGTTTGCTTTAGCTATGGTTTTCTTAAATGCGGTGACCGTTTTAATGACGTCTGTAATAATGTCAGTGGCTACTCCTCATACATTATTACCATGTTTACAATAAAAAAAATGTTTATGTATGGGAAATATACAGGGTGTCCCATAAGTCAACGTCCAACCGAAAACGGGTGATGCGCCAAGTCATGACAGTTAGCAAAAAAATATAAAAAAAAATATTTGTTACTTAACTTTCGAGTTATGAGTATTTAACAAAAACAGAAAAAACTGACACCCTGTGATGATCTTTTAAGTCCTGTGACTACAAATATTAACTTTTCATGAAACTTTTTTCTGCAACGTAAGCATGAATAACCCTTCTGTAAATTACAATTCAAAATTAAGCCATAACTGCCTCAGTTTTCAATGAAATCGTGGAGTTTTGGCCAACGTTTCATTTCAGATAATTACATCACCCAACTTTAACCGTCTGTACCGCAAAAAAAATGTACTACACTATCATGGCATGTAACTTTAAAAATTGGCGCATTTATCCAGGATTCCAAAATGGTATAATACTTGCTAGAGTACTTCTTAGTTTTGGAAATAAAAAATGTTTTTTCAACTAAACCGGATTTCCAATCAATTTTATTTCAATAGATAAAATGTTTGTACCCTTTAAATGATGGACTTAAAATGCTTACGCTGTGTTTTTAAGTGACTCACAATTCACAGGTACAAGTAATACCATTTCGACAATGCAAGTAAACAGATAGATCCACCATCTTGTCGAAAGAGTAATAACCATGGGTTTTCAAGTAATTTGATAGTTTTAGGTAAAAGTTTGAAATAAAATTCAATCATAGGATTACTTCAATCGTGGTTTTAATCTAAAGTTTGCCTTCGCCCGTCGCCGGTCTTATTACATGGTTTTTGACGTGATAACGTCTTATAATTCGATGGAGCCGGCTGCTCGTACAAAAAAACATGACTCATGCGGCGTTACCTCGCTCTGAGGCGTTCCATTTAATACTTGAAGTGCAAGTGAGAGCGCGGAACGAGCGACAAAGAGGCACAATCGGCCTCCACGTTCGGCAGCGTTCGACATCGGTCTCTCTCCTACTTGAGTGAGCGATGCGTCCGCGTGGACAGCTGTATGACGTTGTCACGTTCAACTGTCGTCAGTTAACTGACTTTACAGACAGCTGATTTTTTTTAAGGAAATGTAGACCTTGCATTACTGCTGAAGGCTAACAGTTTGAACATTTGCTGTAAATCCTTGATGTAGTTAAATTAAAATCACGATTGAAGAAATCCTATGATTGAATTTTATTTTAAACTTTCACCTAAAACTAACAAATTACTTGAACACCCATGGTTATTACTCTTTCGACAAGATGGTGGCTCTATCTGTTTACTTGCATTATCGAAATGGTATTTACTTGTACCTGTAAATTGTGAGTCACTTAAAAACACAGCGTAGGCATTTTAAGTCCATAATTTAAAGGTTACAAACATTTTATCTCATGAAATAAAATTGATTGGAAATCCGGTTTAGTTGAAAAAACATTTTTTATTTCCAAAACTAAGGAGTACTCTAGCAAGTATTATACCATTTTGGAATCCTGGATATGTGCGCCAATTTTTAAAGTTACATGCCATGATAGTGTAGTACATTTTTTTTTGTGGTACAGACGGTTAAAGTTGGGTGATGTAATTATCTGAAATGAAACGTTGGCCAAAACTCCACGATTTCATTAAAAACTGAGGCAGTTATGGCTTAATTTTGAATTGTAATTTACAGAAGGGTTATTCATGCTTACGTTGCAGAAAAAAGTTTAATGAAAAGTTAATATTTGTAGTCACAGGACTTAAAAGATCATCACAGGGTGTCAGTTTTTCCTGTTTTTTTTTAAATACTCATAACTCGAAAGGTACTTAGCAAATATTTTTTTATTTATTTTTCTGATAACTGTCATGACTTGGCGCATCACCCGTTTTCGGCTGGACGTTGACTTATGGGACACCCTGTATAACAAGATGAGTCGCGAAAAAAAAATTTTTATAACACGGAAATAATTTAAAAAATCGTTTTTGATAGAGAGAAACTCAAATAAGCAAATCATACACAAACAATATTAGCCTTAATTTTACCCAGCGCTATCTAGTCCCAAACTAAGTCTTATTAAGTACATCATTGTGAGTATCAATTAATGACAAATTGATATTAAATAAAAACCCACACAAAATGTTTTCTTACCATACAAATTCATTATAAAAAAAAAATACGGGTTGCACTCCGGGAGTGCCGGCAGAAGTGAAAACTTGATTATTAACGTTGAGCATGTTTGATATTTTGGAATGGTTAGGGGGGGCTTGTTTGTTATTTGGCACGCTGTAACATACACGAACATTCGCGCAAGCGCCCTGCGCTGCCTAAACGAAACAGTAGGCCCAGGCATACTTTTTCGCCGCGCCGTAGAGAGGGGATAGCTGTCTACTCTCCATCCGTCTTACGCTTTTTCGATCAGGTCACGTGTCCTGACGCGCTGACGCGAGTTTAAGATTTTATACCCATTACAGAAAAAGTGCTCAACGCCGCTAAAGAAGTTTTCACTTCAAAATACGTTAATATGATGGTGGCCGTTTTACAGCACACTACCGCTTGTAGAGTAAAGACGAATGAGATCTGTAATTTAAGAAAAGCGTAGTTTACGTTATGTTAATTAGTTTGCGACACACGAAGGTTTTGACTTTTGTAACATATTTTTGTTATCTAATACAATCTATATAATTTAAAATGAATTTCCGATTTTTTCGGGATAAAAAGTAACGGGAACGAGGCACAACTGGAGTGGAGTGAGCAAAGCCACGGGCGTCCGCTAGTGTTTGATAAATAAAACTTGGTGTTCATCTTCAAATACTACGTAACAACTAATTTCACGATCTTTCGGCATTTCCTCTCTAAATATCCATTGCAATGATTTGATACTAACTCAATTAAAGTTTACTTATTGTAATACATTTTACTGTAGGTGACTAGGTACAGATGCTTGCGACAAACTAATGTAATTTTCACACAATATAGCTTTCAAACAATTTTCTTTACCCCAGGTTTGTAGGTGTTAGTCTCACCGCTTCCGCGCGTTCACTACAGCCACACCTTTACTTTAGCAATTATGCAGTTCCTTATTGTTAGTGACAGAAATAGGAAAACTCGCATGATCTCACGATTTTGATCTGATTTATTTAATTCTCACCAACTAACCAAGGGATTTTCAATCCTATAACCTGAAGCATAAAAGTTGTGTTTGTGGAAAGTCTGATGATGATTTGAAAGCTTTTTGATTGAGGGACAGTTCTCACGAAGCGATGAAATGTCTAATTGGTTACCTTCATGAATGCAATGGGTTTTGAACAGACTAAGATAATTGGGCCCTTGGCTTTAGTCGCCATCTCGATACCCACTATGTTTTAGTTAGCTGGAAACACAGAGAAATTGCCGATTTTACATTTATACTGTACTGGCCACTAAGAATAAAACTGTCAAGTTTACAATGAAACCATTTTGCTTACACATCGCATTCTTCGTTCAAAAATTGCTTGACGATTTCATTCACTTCGTTAATTTTATTGGTGTGATATTATAGGGATGTATGGTTGCTAAGCGAAAAAGCCATTTCAATCAATAAAAAACAAAAACATTGATTTTGCAAAATGTTAACTTTGCCGAGCTTTTTGGAGCCATGAATTTAGGACTCAGGACAGATCGAGACGATCATACGAGATGATGTAGTGCTTAGGACTTTATTTAACACGTTAGCTGCGGCACCAATTTTTGCATACTTTCCATTCCTGCGGCACGAGGTATAATCGGCCCGTACCGTGACCAGACGTTAGGGCGACACGCGGTCTATTAGACCCCACCTCCTTTTACAGACTAAAATCCATTTTCTGGCGCGAAATCAAAGATAAATGAGAATTTTGGTCCTTATTGATATAGACAGTGAATTGATGAACCCTAATCCACCGTCGCCCCGGGATCTGATGGCTAGTTTAGGAATTATTAGCAAAACAAAATATGGGATCGTATACACCTCGTAACGCACTGAAATAGGGCAAATTTTCGCTGCGATTAGTGATGGGAAAAATAATATTGACGTTTTTAAACTGTCTTAACTACGCAACGACTTGACCGATTTTGATCAATTATATCTCATTAGATCGTTTTAAGGGCAAAACCTGGCAAAACAACACAAAGCTATCAAAGGATACATTTTTTTTTAAATAATCTAAATTGTGCTTGAAGGCGCCATAAAGAAAAAAAAACCGGCCAAGCGCGAGTCGGACTCGCGCACGATGCGTTCTATACCATTAAGAGGCACCTATTACAGACTTATTATTGGAAAATAATGGATTACGGTTAATGCATAAGGTTTATCTTTCTATTTGTATATGAAAATCTTAATGCGGTTCACAGAATAGAAAAAAAAGGCAACCAGAAGTAGAAAAGAAACTGTAATAATATCTTACACTTACTTTAGGTACATAGCTACCAAGAAAAGAAAAAACTAGGTACTTACTGAAGATTTTTTCATTAAAATCTTACCTGTTTTGGCTCTGTTTCTGGGTTTTTTAAAATTAACTTCTTCTGACATCGTTTAGACATGTTCGGCGCTGTAAAAGGACGTGCTCTCCAATCGATGTGATGCACAACACTGGTCGCGGGAAGCTCGCGTTGAGTGCGGTACGAGGTCAGGGGGGATATGGGACGTTTTAGCCTCGTTCCGCACTGCATTAAAATTATATTAATTCAGTGCGGCACGAGGCCTAAGACATCCGGTACCAAGGTAGGTACACCACCGAGTCCGGGAACCATTAGTGATCTCAAATATATATTTATCTCTTTCCTACACTGGACCAAACCAAAGCTATGCCATTCGCACGACAGAGAAATTCACTTTTTTGCTTGCCGCACCACAGGGAAGTTGCATCAGGGGTGATTTAGGCCTCGCTTCGCACTTAACGTGTTAAATGGGGAAGGTATACCATCCTCTCATATAATCGGCTCATAGTCTAATGCATAGTATTAAAACAAACTTGTCCGGCACGACAACAACAGGAACTTTCGCTCATTTTCTGTCAGTTTCCACAATAATGTAGACGTCATAATACAGCACGGGCATAATTCAGGTACAACCCGGGTACATTAGTAAGGCGTATCTTGAATGGCGGCCGGCGCCGCGCCTTTGTGCTTCGTTGGGTTGGGAATGGTGGTAGAGCCTTACTACAGGTTCGCTTTCACAATCATATTTCCTTCACAAATTTACTACCAACCCCTTCTTCAATGACCCATTTTTGCGCGGGTTTCTGTCTGGAGCAAGAAGTTTCGTAATAACTGCACATCAAAGAGTTGAGTTTCGTAAGTCTAAATGGAGCAAGAAGGTTTGAAACTACTGCACACCAAGGAGTTTCCTAATTCAATAATGAAGCAAGGAGGTTTGGAGACGACTGCGCTGCAAGGAGTTCCTGACGTCTATAATGGAGCAAAGAGGTTTGAAACTACTGCAAACTTAGGAGTTTCCTAATAAGTCAATAATGGAGCAAAGAGGTTTGAAACTACTGCACACCAAGAAGTTTCCTGGGTCTATAATGAAGCAAGGTTTGAAATTACTGCGCAGCAAGAAGTTTCTTAAGTCTTTATTGGAACAAAGAGGTTTGAAACTACTGCACACGAAGGAGTTTCCAAAGCCTATGATGGAGCAAATAGGATTGAAACTACTGCGCAGCAAGGAGTTTCTTACGTCTATAATGGAGCAAGGAGGTTTGAAACTACTGCGCAGCAAAGAGTTTCCTAAAAGTCTATGGTAAGGAGTTATAAAATTAAATGATCACCAATATTTATTTATTAGTATGTGCCAATATTACCCGCGTGATTTAATGGGTATGTTTTATCTTTAAGACAAGAATTTGTCTTTGAAAAATATGTATATTGTTCCAAAAATACATTGAAACAATGACATTGGTCTTGATACTTATTTATCTGACACGCCATCAATCTATCGGATAAGATATTTTGTTAGTTATCCATTAGAAAAACATGTTGAACTATCACGTAGGCTATTTTCTAAGCAAGCTTGCAACAAAAACCACGGGAAAAAATGCACTTCATCGTATTTTCAGGGTCAAAATAGTAATATTTATTTCATTGTAAAATATAATCATTGTACTTGGCATAATCAAATCAACAAAAAAAACTACCAAATTTAAGTATGGATAATTTGTTTTAAGTTTTTTCAATCCTGTTATTTATGACGAAAACCGGCTCAATTTAATCAGTTTGAAGGCATCATACAGATAATTATCAATAAAGCCAAAGCCAATGTTTTTTATTCAATGAATCCAAGGATTACTTCGAAACTGTTTGATTACTATGACAAATAGAGTCAATAACAAAAATAAACTAAAATAAATAAGTAACCTAACTTTTGCAATATTGTAAACGCACGGTATGAGCAAACTTAAAATGTTTCCATAATTTTAAATCAACATCAAATAAAAAAAAGGTCTGTTGTATTTTTTTTCTGAGTGTTTTTTGTTGCATAACATTTCATATAAGAGTCGATTTGAAATACTTCCAGATTGGTTCCATAGAAATTTCACCAAAATTGGTTCAGCATCAGTTTAACCACAAAGTCGCTTTCTCAAGTTTTATATACATCATTTCGATATTTTTTTCTCAACATAACATAATAATAGCAAAAAAACTATAATAATAGAAAGTAAGTATTAAAAAGTACTCTAATAATAGCGTCCAATAACAGTGGCCAGCCTTATCGCTACTAGCAAACTCTACCAAGCTCGACCAAATACAGCGTCAAGTAAAACATAGCAGATGCAAATGAGTCATTACTTTTCACTCACTTTGTTAGAAGCATTGTACACAATGGTAGTGGTGTAGAAGTCCTGTTCCCATGGAGCCCGTAGCCGGGGGTCAGATCGTGACCGTACCTGACCTTTGTCAACCGCGGCCGAGCAGATATTATGCTTGTTAGACCTCTCGCTATCTGGGCCTCTTGGCAAATTAACTATGTGTTGTTATGAAAGACACGACTCAGATTACTTATAAGTTGAAAGCTAAATTATTATCGCGTGCTAGCTTCAATATTAGTGCTGAGTATGCTTATCTAACTAAGCGATGTGAACCAAGACTCAGTTGGCTGAGAAGAGTGAAGAAGTTCTGTAAATCAGCAATAGATTACTACAATCACTTTATTCTAAATCTTATATTATATTTATATTATCTTATACCTTTAAACGAGAAAATCTTGTTAATATATATATTTAGGATCTCGGAAACTGCGCCAACGATTTTCACGAAATTTAGTATTTAGGGGTTTTCGGGGCGATAAATTGATTTAGCTAGGATTCATTTTAAGAAAATGATTATTTCACTCTGAGTTCAATAATTAAACATAAACGGAATATGTGACTGCTCCTGCCATCTATTGACAATTGTGAACAACTAACTGCAATCATATCCAGCAGATGGCGTTGTTCAATAAAAATAAGCCAATAAAGATAATGACTCTTATGATTTATTAAAAATACAAATTAACAATAAAAAATACCGAGCGAAGCTCGGTCACCCACTGCTAGTTATACCTATATTAAGTCCTTACTTTCAAAGTGACCCTTGCGATCCTACCGAATATATACACTTTTGATTTTGATTTGTTTGAATACGTCCAATTTTCTTCGGAATTAGTCCTAGGATACCGAAAGAGGCACTTCAGATATACAATTGTTTTCAGGTGGAAATATACCTAATTAAATGAAAAAATAAATAATACCTAGATCGTTTTAACGTATAACAGAAGCAGAGCTTTTTCATGTGAGCTTTCTTCTCTTTGATGACCCAGTCATTGATTGACCCCTACGGAATAGCTATCGAAGCCCGACGACTGAAATTTACCAATACGCACGCTTAAACCAAGGTCCCTCAGTCAATGATATTATCGTTGGAGAAGAAACCTCGTTTCCTCCATAAACTTTTTAATATCCTAAAGTTTTGAGTATGTTCATCATGCACAGAGGTGTTTCTGTAAAAATGACAGCATATACCTTGTATCTAAATATAGTGAGTGCGAAAGCTTACAAAAGCTAGCGTATTAAGTAATACCTGCATAATATAACCTAGATTATTTTATAGAGTAGCTTAGATGTAAATGCGTTTCATGAAATTGCATTCCTATCGACACCTTGGCTTTTTATTGCTTTAGATAATCTTGTCTAAGACTTAAATGGTAACTTGTCTGAAGCCTTATTAACGTCGATTGTACTGATAGTTCGGTTATAATTAGAGACTTGGTGACGTAAATAATATAAAACTTTTATTTATTTATTTTTACTGTTATGATAGTTATGAAAAATCATGAACAAAAACATTTCAGAGGAAACGAAAATAATACCAAATTGTAGCAAAAATATTATTTTGAAGCAATATTTTTCTGCAAGCAATTTGTTCCCTGGCCGTTGTCAATCTGGTAAATAATATTTTAGGTGACGAATGCGTAGAAACTTTTGTGTGCAAAACAAAAGACAGTCTATATCTATAAGCAAATGCAAGAGTGGCAAGCAAAGCAAGACTATTAATTAAATCGGAGCTGGTGTTATAAGACTACTAAAGGCTAGGCAACCAGTACAAACCAAGACCTACCAAAATTTAAAATCAGAACACGTTTCGCACTGGCTGCTTTTATTGATTTTTATCAGAAACAGGATTTGAATTCAACGTTCTAAATTTAAAAATGTCTTCGCGCCAATCTTGCACCAATAAGCTGCGTAAAATAAAATTTGTTTTTTAGTATTCCAGTATTCCTACACGCGCCAAAATGAGTCACTGAACCGGAGCGAAGTATTTGAATCATTCCTGAAGAATGACTCATGCACTATATTTATCCCTTTTTAGGACATTGCTCTTTTTTAGAAAAGTTTCTGGAGATGGTAATAGGATTTTCCGATGAGTAAGATTTTACGATGAGTAAGAGAAAAGATTCGATTTTCTCTGAAAATATTCGAAAGTTTCATCTCAAAGCTTAATTTTCATAGTAAATTAAATGTTTAAATTAGGTAGTTGTTTATGGTATACCTGCACGGTAACAACTAGGTCAATTTAGACGCTATGTACCTACTTTGAATGTCCATAAAATTGCCAGCGGAAACTAGTATAAATTTTCTCTAATCATCAATTGATTAGAGAAAATTTTAATGTACATCAAAAACAGTCTTGTTTTTACTTTTTTATTGATGGCCCACTAGCTCACCCATTAAAATAAGTTTACACTTACATTTAAGTTACTTTTTACTTTCCCATACCGAGTAAATATTTATTAGTTACATTATTTACTTTCATTGACTTAATTTTCATTTCCCGGAAAGAGAACGGGTTTGATTAAGTTGTTAGATTTTTGATTGGAGATTAGCGTTTAATGACAGAAAGCTGTCATTACGGCATCAGTTTCAAGTTCAATGGCTTGACTACTTGTCGCAGAGAAATACTCAGTACTTACAGGTGGCGGTGGTCGCTATGGCACATACTATTAGAAAATAATTGATTGCACAAAAATTGTAAAGCGAACTTAATGCTTATTAGCATTTTCTTCCAGTTAACCATGGTGTTTTATGGAGTGGGTGGTAGTGCTTTGAGATAGAAGAAAAGTGAGAAACATTAAGTAAACTATTAAATATATTTACCTACTCAATAGAATACATACATAACATAGGTACACAGTTTTATAGAAGCTTTTAATTTGATTTTAGTTTTAATAAAAATCTGTAGTAATTATTTTACAATAGGATCCTAGGCATAATAAAATGTGTTTTGTTTGTACCTCCGTATGAACCCAGTGGGTTTTAGTATTAATAGTAAACATTATCGATATGAGATCTTATCTTTTGTCATATGAGAACAAAATAAACTAAGAATTGAACAGTTATTTTCATCCTCATGCGTTTGCATTTCTATTTATGAAACTAGTGCCATATCAACATCCGTGCACTTGATATCGAGGAAATAATAGCCTAGTGGGAGAGAGTTCAAAATAAAACATTCACAGTATGGAAACGATGAAAGCTATTAAAAGAACGATGTGATTGCTTCTTCTTAATGTTTTGAAATTAGATTAGAAATATTTAATAATTGTTATGCCGATTTGCCGAAATAATTATGAAGGCAGTCTTTTTCATACATTACACGTTCTATGTTTTTAAGACGAAAACAATCGTTAATGTACTCCTCGCTCGCAAATTTTGACCCTTTTTGGGAAAAGTGTGTACTCAAGGCACCAGAAAAACCAACTTTTGTTTTTTTTGTGATCGCACGTGACCATAAAAAACAGTAAAATGTTATTGAAAGAAAGAATGAACTGGCTATTATCTAATGTTTAAATACATCTAAGTCTATCTACCTACTGAACGAGTAAAACCAAGTTATTATCCTATTATAAGTAAATCTATATAACTAAGGTAATCGACACCCATAACTTAGATATTGGTTATGGAGAGAAACCAATAGCAACATGGCAGGTAGGTCTGGTAAGTCTGGTAAGTGTCTCCGTATTCTCAAATAATACGCGACAGGAACACAATAACAGCCTTTATAACTATAACATAAGTATTATATCAGCTATCAGCAGAGCTACCACGAGCTCCATATGGTTATGGCTATGGCTGTCAAATTGTGTATAGATAGGCTGACCCACACATTCAATTTTTTCTTGGGTTTGAATGTGTTGACACTGTTGACACAATTTTGACAGCCATGGTAGGCCAGCTGGTTCCCATAGTACAAGCTCTGCATATTATTTGCTTATATTTGGGGCTAGATAGTGTTGTGTGGAATTGTCCTCAATATTTATATTTATTGAATGAACTGTAATTGACAATCCTGGAGATTGATGGACGCAGGGCAGTGCATCGTAGGGCACGTTCCTGACGTGCGTAGCCTACGAGGGAATGTTTTGTTATATGCGAAAGTCGCCACTTAATATCAGGTGGGACATAATGCTTGTTCCATCAGCTAGTAGTCTATCTATAGGTACTTAATATTATAAAGAGGAAAGATTTGTATTTTTGTATGTTTGTAATGAATAAAATCAAAAACTACTATGCCAATTTCAAAAACTCATCACCATTGGAAAGCTACATTCACCCTGAGTAACTTAAGCTATATTTATGTGTTTTAAAAATAAATGTCCACCCGTGCGAAGCCGGGACAGACCGCTAGTAATAAATAAAATATGTTTATCATACATACATAAAATCACGCCTCATTCCCATGGGGGTAGGCAGAGATCACAGATTTCCACTTGCTGCGATCCTGACACACCTTTTTCGCTTCATTCACTCTCATAACATTCTTCATACATGCTCGTCGGTTTAGGGTACTCCTAACCTGGCCTTTCTCTAAAACGTCTGCGATCTGATCGAGATACATGCGCCTAGGTCTTCCCCTTCCAGCAGTTCCATTCACACTCGCCTGATGCAATTTTTTTGTTAATCTCCTTTCATCCATTCTCTCATGTCGTTATGTTTCAATTTAATATGTTCTGTGTTCTTAGTGAATAAGGGGGCTGGTAGGTACTAGGGCGGGTGCGTGCGCGCAGAGAAACGTCCGGGCAAGGCGAACCACTGCCACGCACTTGCAGCTATTGCAGTAACCATCAAGCTGTTAAAAAATAAAAAAATATTATGGACATTCTACACAACACTGTCTAGCCCACTCACACTCATCGTGTGCTTTTTACCGTCGTCAATATTTCCCGAGCATTACAACCTTGGAATTCTCAAGTCAAGAGTGAACAAGTGGATTATAGCTAAGCGTTCTCCACCTTAGGCTGCATTTTCACTTTTCATCAGGTCTGATGGCAGTCTACATTAAAAATAGAATGTGAAATTGAGTCCGCAATTACAAAGTTGGTCCATTTTCCGTCATGATATGCTGAATAAAGCTGCTGGGCCTAACTCCTTCCAGAAGCGCAGAAGCTTCCTGTGGGCTTCACATGGATACAAGAAGAACAAGAAATGTAATTCCATGTAGCCGATTCAATCTGCCGATCCAACTCTTTGTATTTGTTTTTGTAAGTTATGGCCACCGTACAAAGCACAGTCACGGACAGGTTTAGTGGGTCGGCAGCAAACAACCTGCCCTTATGTGTGTCTGTCTGTCCACGCGTAGAACCACTCTACAGTTACTTTCGATGCTTACTGGAAGGGTAAAAATAGTTCACTGATTGGAGAACTTATCAACTCAATACTATAACAGGACTTAACGATGGACCTCTTTTCACGTCATTCTTAAAGATCCCGTTGAGTTGACCTGAAATTTTTCTAAGAAAAAACAACATACATTCAATACTCATATATACAATTCAAAATTATTTATCCGGTTGTATCATTAGGATCACTTTGAGCTAAGTGAGTCTAGGTGCCAGTTCCACGCAGCCAAACCTAGAAAAACAGGCAACAAACTACGGCTTGGTTCCTATACGACTTCGATGAGTAATAAAATTCTAAGGTAGAAACTATGGTCTGGAAGAAGAGGCGTAGGGTCTCCTATACTCAGAGGACTGACATGTAAAGATCGTAATAAGTCAATGGATGAAGAAGGCTTAAAATCTTTTTTCCTGAACCATGAGACTTTTGCCCAGCTAATGGATGTAAGTGATAAAAAACGAGAGGCCTTGAATAAGCCTGGACATCAGCCTGAAGAAGAGCATTCTTCAGGCTGACAGGCTTATTTCAAGGCCTCTATTTTCTCATTTCCAAAAACAACGATTCCAGGCCCTTTCCTTAAGCCGACTTCCAGCAATGAATTAGTTTCATCTGTCGCCACACTACAATGTGTTCGGTCCTACGACTTATCCTACGTTTGGGTTCCTTCGTTGAGAGGGTCTAATGCTGACATTTGGAGACAATCTGTTAGAAAGACTTACGACGTTCTAAATTTTAACCCCAAAAGCCCAAACACAGCATCTTATCTAAAACAAACAAGAGAAACAAAACTTAAAATCTAAAATGTTTGCACAGATCCATTCACACGTGGTTTGAGTATCAATGACAGACAGGTTAGACCTGTTTTGCCCGTGTTTTGACCGTTTGAAACGAACGAATATTGGAAACCATTGAGAGAACAAGTTTTAGAGCTTATTTATGTTTTTGATTTTACTACTGGTAATTGCATGAGCTCATTCTAGCTCAAAACTACTCAAAAAGAGGAATCTCCTTGAATTGGCAATTTACTAACGGTGAGTAGTCTTTCGTGCCTAAAGATTCACGAGGTTATTTAATTTTCTAATAATCAATTAAAACTTAAGATAAAAGTCAAAAAAATAAGTGCCTGGTTGAACTCAAACGCTGTTTAAATTACCTTAGATTCATCTTCTTATGGCATAAACCATTATATATGTAACTAGCGGATGCCCGCGGCTTCGCTCACCCCGTTCTCGTTACGCCCCGTTCATATATGTATAGGATACTTTTTATCCCGAAAAAGTAAAAAGAATCGAGATAAAAAAGATCCAATCTCCGTTTCCGAGTTCTAAGCTACCTCCCAACCAATTTTCAGCCAAATCGGTTCACCCGTTCTTGAGTTATGAATAGTGTGACTAACACGACTTTATTTTATAGATATAGATAATCAATTGCACCAGTAGAAACACGAATACATTAAAACAAATCATTAAACTCATAGAAACATTAAGAGAAAAACGAAAGCTCTATTGCAATAAGTATCGTTACGTCGAAAGTCATAATATGTCCGTGGCCATAGGCCATAATGTAGCCAGAACTCGGGCATGCGCATTAGTGACAAAGGCAATTTATCAAGCTCCAAATATTTGCCGAAACCATCAAAATATGACATAACTTCAAATTACCATCATTATGATGATAAATGACATGGTATTTATGACCATACGAATAGCTTGGAACTTATTATTTTAAAAGAGCATTAATAGTTACTCTACCTACCTATGTACTATTAGCGTCCCGCAAGTAGGGCTTGAGTAATCACCAGTTGCCCCTGACGCTATATAAATCATCTACAATAGATGCAAGGACGAAGTTTTCAAAAATAATGTGAGTGAACATTTTTTAGGCATGAATGTGGATGGGTATAGAAGTAGAGGTAGGCCAAAGAAAAGATGGATGGATTGTGTGAAGGATGACATGGGTAAGAAAGGAGTGACTGCTGAAATAACGGCTAATAGAGGAGAATGGAGAACGAAAACTTGTTGTGCCGACCGACCGCACATGAAGTAAGATAAGGACAAGAAAATGATGATTGAGTGACATTTTTTATCCCTTCGATTGTAGTCATGAATGAAATAATTTTCTTACTTTACTTTGGAAACTTGTGTGCTAAACTTTTCTTTTAAAAATAATAGTTGGAAAGATAATGGTTACTTCCACGGTGAAAGATGGTGTGGATTTCTCATCAACCGTAATTTGAGAAGAAATAGAAAGTAAACACAATCACACTTGCTTCACTACTTTGCAAATTAAGTTATATCACATAATACTTCTAGCTGAAGACAGACAAATTACTGTATTTTGATGCCCGAAGCGTATGGAAATGACCCAGTGCTGAAAGTTTTTCGGCAAAACGATTATAACGGCGAAATAACAATTTCAGCTATAAATTAAAATTAAAACGCTCTTTATTAAGTGGCATAATAAGGATCTTCGAAATAAAGTATTTTTGTCTATATGATCTATAGATTAGGACTTTTATTACTGTGTTATTGACTTAAAATAGCTGTCTTTTTATAAGGCTTCTGTGACGAACCATCTTGCCTGTCTACTGAACAAAATATTTGACTGTTGAAAATCAATTTTAACTTGAAGATTACTTTGTTTCACAAAGGGTTTATCGAACACAAAACCCGAATCACAGCTTCGGCTTCGGCTTCGGCCTAACATCAATTGTTGGAACATCACTATACCATCCCATTTAATCATGGGACATTTTTCACCGTCGATGATTGTCGTTTACCGACATGTTATTAGACCAAATCAACTTTAGAATAATTGATGGGCAAGTACTAGTAACTACGGGTAATGGGGCATAGTTTGTATGTGGTTATGAGGTCTCTTAGAAGGTGTGTTCTTCTAAGCTACATTCAACTTAACAACTTAATTTTATGAAAATTAAAACCCCTCGATCGAGTTTGTTTTTTATACAACTGGGTGATGGAGCAAGCATATAACCCACCTGATGTTAAGTGGTAACCGTCGCCTATAAAAACGCATTGCCTCATAGGTCACGCACGTCAGGAACGTGCCCTACGATACACTGCCCTGCGTCCATCACCTTGAGGCATACAGATGTTCAGCCTCACGTGCCAGTAATTTCACCGGCACCCACACCCTTCAAACCGAAATACAGCAATACTGCTTCACGGCAGAAATAGCCATGGTGGTAGTACTGCCCCGGACGAGCCCTTCACAAAGATCTCGTTGAGTGTGGGTGCCAGTGAAATAACTGGCACGTGAGACTCAACATCTGTACGCCTCAAGTTGATGGACGCAGATCAGTGCATCGTAGAAGACGTTCCTGTCGTACTTTTCTAAAGGTAAGGTTACAAATTAACATGAGGTGGGTAATTGCTTGTTTCATCAGCTAGTTGTATAAAAATAAATTAAGCAGTAACCTACATTCGTATGATACAATTAAAGAGACCATTACATTAAGTAACAGTTGATTGACGGTTTATACATTCACATTGATTTGATATGCTAATTAAATACTTATTCTCTGTGCTTATCTCTTTGTAATTACTTACCAATTACACTTTATGTTACACCGTATTGTAACTAAACAAACTCAGATACTTACATCAAAATGAAGTCAAAACGCTGATGATACTAAATTACAAATTATTATTTTACAGCTTTGTTGGTATGCGTTTCACCTCATTTTCTTCAGAGTCACCCTATTATAGGGTAAGGTGGTAAGCAGGTACCGTGTCAGATATAGGGTCCCGTAGGGTAATTGTACCCATAGGTATATAGATTGTCAGATTAAAATATTCTTCATTTCTTCATATACAGTATGTTAGTTTAAACGAGGGACATATTGAAACCCACAATAGTGCATGATTATATGATACTAATAAAAATATGAACAAAAAAAAAACACTGATAAATAACAGACAGAACCATACCAAAAATTTCGCTTAAGTCTCGCAACGTGTGTACACCCTTGCGCTAGCGATTTAATATTATTGCAGAACATGTGCGAGGGTCAATGACCTTTAGGTATAATCCATTTTCCTTTCGTACTTTAAACCTGGCTTACCTAGGTATGGCTCCCTTCCTCGTCCTTGGGCATGCGTCGGTACGGTGAACTGACCGAATGTTCGCAATCGTTGGTTAACACCTAGCATAAGATTGTACGACGGAATCTGGCGGTTGGGAAACATCTCTCGGTACAAAATAATGGCTCCTCGCACACTATCATTAGATAACACGTAGGCACGAACCATATCCCAATATTCTTCATTAGAATATCGATAAGACGTCATTTTTGGTTATTTAAAGAACACGTTTACAGGACACACTTATCCCGAAGTAAGCGGGGTTGTTTTTGCAATACGCGGAAGCGCAATATTAGACATGCGGAAATAGCAGCGCACTCGCATAGACTGAATGCGGTCAGCGCGGGAGTGTGTCCTCCTGTCGGTGCAACACAAAGGGAAGGGGCGGGGTTTGCGCACAAGCTTCCTTTTCGGTAGGATCGGCACGTGTTTTGCCGCGTGATTATTTTACTGTTTACAAGTTCACTTCTTGCGCGCTCAGTGTTCATGAATAATGTATTTTAGTGGACAATTACGTCACAAATTAAGGTTATAGGTTTTTTACATATTTGGGACGAGAATCGAATACTGAATACCCTCCCTCAATAAGTCCCTCGTTTAACCTAACACACTGTATACAGGGTTATTCATTATTAGCTGCAAATACTCAGGAATTAGGTTCAACAAATAAAATAAAAAATATTTATAAAATGATTTTTTTAAAGTTTTGTTATGAAAATCCCGAGAAAATCGATAAAGGAATCATTGGCGCCTGACCTATTTTGACCTTTGATCCGCGCCCGCGCGCCGTGAGTGACACTTTGCGTTCAGTCACCGCCTGGGTGGGTCATCGTCCTGTTCTCCGTGGCAATCATTATGCAATAGCCGTAAAGAAATAAATAAAAATAAAATTTTGATACAAAAACTTGAAAAATTTTTTGATCAAATTTAAAAAAAATAATTTCATAAATATTTTTTATTTTATTTGTTGAACCTAATTCCTGAGTATTTGCAGTTAATAATGAATAACCCTGTATACGTTACTTCGAGATGGTATAACCACCTATAAGTATATCTAGATTGCCTGCGGTGGCAATCAGTGTATCGCTGTCAAATATCGCACTCGCAAAGTTCGCGGTTATTTTTATTTCATAAGCAGATGTAAGCAAAACTGATCGCCATCGCCATCACAGATCGCCTAAATATAAGCGAGAGTTTAGAATGATTGATTGATAGTAGCAATTGGTGCCAGCTTCGCTCGGTATTTTTTTTTGGTAAACTGTTGTTGTGAATTATATTTAAATACGACAAGTTTTAGTACTTACATACTGATTAAATATTAATATTTTTCGATCTTACCGACATAATAATAAACTCCACTACTCGTCAATAGATGGCGTTCCCTGTCCCACTAACTCATGACTTAATCAACAGATGGCGCTAGGAGTTATGATTTTATGATAAAGTTGATTATTTACTTTACGATTAAGGGGACATTTTCTAAAAATGAATCCTAGCTAGATCGTTTTATCGTCCCCGAAAACCCCTGTATACTTAATTTCATGAAAATCGTTGGCTCAGTTTCCGAGATCCTATACAAGGTGTATCTAAATATGTGTACTATGCGAAGGTGGGGGGTTTCAGACCACAATGGTGATCAGTTGTGGGGGGGAGATAATAAAAAATTCCTATTTTCAGTTTCCCATAAAAAAATATTTAATTTCATAATGCCTAAATAAATTGACAACCCTATCCTTGTAACCCCTTGACCCCTTGACCTACTACCTCTGTAGGTTTACTACTACTACCTACTACCTCTGTAGCTGAGTTTAGGGTTGTCACTTTGTATAAAGTCAGCTGTTCATGTTGAAACTTCGTTGCAGTTTTTTTCAGAGATACCAATCGAAGTTCGAAAAGTCGTTGAACAAAAGTTGTTCCCCGGGGGGTGGAAATTCACCCCCCTTCAGGATAGTACACATATTTTGATACACGTTGTATAGATCCTAAGATTTTCTCGTTTAAAGGTAGGTATAAGATATATTCGTTACGGTGTAAATACAGCCTGATTTGTCTATCAGAGATCCAAACATTCAGTTGGTTATTCAACTCGTACCAAACGGCGGATGCTGTCGTTTATCAAAAATGTTTCTGAACAATTCTATAGGAAATATCAATTTGTAAGTAGTATCTACGAATGTGATAATAACCAACCATGTGATAATACTTACTTATGAAAGTAGCTTATATATTTAGGCTATTTGTAAAAAGGATAACAATAAAACTTTGGAGAACCAAGTCGCGAGTTTACAGCCAGTTTTATTGGGTTGGTCTCAATTTAATTATTTAATAAGCTTACAATTTAAACAAGTATTTACAAAATGTACAAAAGACACAAGAAACAAATGATTCACAAATTTTAGAGAATATTAGTGTTGTGTGAATTGTCCACAATAGGTATTTATTTATTTATTTATTTTATTTTATTTTATTTAATATTGCACAGAACTTTTGTGAAATATTTGTCAAAGTCAAAGTAAAATATTTATTTTTCAGTGGATAAATAATATCATAAGGATCACTTTGAAACGTTTTAAAGCTAGGTGAGTCTAGGTGCCAGTTCCACGCGACCAAGCCTAGAAGAACTAGTATATTACAAGGTCTGGTTACCCCTATATTTTGCTTAAATTTTGTGCTACTTTTATAAACAAAAAGCAGCCAAGTGCGAGTCGGACTCGCCCATGAAGGGTTCCGTAGCAACAAATAACATAATATAAAGGTTCTTGTAGTTCGTCGAAAGGTAAATTGCGGTTTACGATTTATGACGTATAAAAAAAAATACTGACTAGATCTTGTTCAAACCAAATATCGTTAGAAGTTTGCATAGTAATGTACAACATGTATTTTTTTTAGTTTTATCAATCTCTTATTTTAGAAGTTAGAGCCCCCCCCCCCCCCCCCCCCTCAATTTAATGTCAGATGTTTTAGATTTATCATTCTCTTAATTTAGAAAATATATGGGTGGGGGGACACATTTTACCACTTTGGAAGTGTCTCTCGCGCAAACTATTCAGTTTAGAAAAAAACAATATGAGAAACCTCAACATCATTTTTAAAGACCTATTCATAGATACCCCACACGTATGGGTTCGATGAAAAAAATTTATTTGAGTTTCAGTTTCAAGTATGGGGACCCCCAAAATCTAGTTTTTTTTCTATTTTTGAGTAAATATCTTAATACGGTTCATAGAATACAATAAATCTACTCGCTAAGTTTCATCAGTCTAGCTAGGAGAAAAATGGCTGTGACATACGGACGGACAGACAAACAGACAGACATGACGAATCTATAAGGGTTCCGTTTTTGCCATTTGGCTACGGAACCCTAAAACGAA
Source organism: Thera britannica (assembly GCA_939531255.2). Lineage (NCBI taxonomy): Eukaryota > Metazoa > Arthropoda > Insecta > Lepidoptera > Geometridae > Thera > Thera britannica. The sequence continues at coordinate 12,351,679 of OW618034.2, read as the reverse complement.
AAGATAACTTTGACCTACAACGGAGAAGTTAGCAAAACACGAATCATATTGTAAGCATAGGTTGACCTCCGCCTAAACATTTATTCCAATGTTCAATTTAATCGATCCAAAACTTTATTTATAGGGCATAAATCACAAAGTTATGGCCAATAAGTAGTAAATCCTTTACGGTCCCTTTCTTACAACACTTGTACACAGTACAATACCACAATATCATGCGTAGGAGGTGCAATAAGCTACGCTTTAATTACGTAAGAACACATGGGAAACAAAAAATTCACACGATTCTTTTTTGAAAGTGCTCTGCGTTCCTTATTTTGAGTGCATACCTACTTAGATCTGGGCCAAGTCACTGTAAATTTATCGTCTTTTTAAAATTGAGGGATCGACTCTGCTACTTATCATTACTTGACCTTCGCGAAAATAAAATTCCACCCATTATGATTTTGTTGATAAACTTGATAGTAGGTATAACTTTGCAAATATTGATCCTAGATTCCTAGCGTAAAAATGTTTATGACCAAACTTGTGAGAAATTAAATTTACAACAACTTATATTTACTGCCATTCTAGCTCTAAAGTTAAAAATTAACGAGTTATTTTAGAAAAACAAAAAAAAAATAACTTTAAAACAAGATGGCGGCGAACCCTCTACCGGGATTAGTTAGAAAATCGAGATTTATACTTCCAACTCCATCCCCAGACTTTAAAAAAAAATCGCTCCCCGGTATTTTTTCAATTTAGATGTCTCCCCCTACTGGACTAGGTAAATAAGAAGAAGAAGCTGCGTTTGACAGAAAGACAGACCAGCTTTCAGTTGTTTCATCACGCTACACAACTAGACAAGTTATGTAATCTAACAAGTGTCGAAACTGACCAATAAAATACTTATTGAATAAAATCAGGGTGGCCATAATCCATTAATCATCAACAAAAATACACAAAAGACTGTTATGTAATGAAATTAAGAGTATTATCCCAACAAATTGTCCTACAATCAATCAATATGCAAGTAGTCTTTAACAAATACCAGGCATTGAGGCGTGAGGGACATTCTGTCAGACGCGACTTTTAGTCGCTAGTTGTCAAAATTATATTTTTGTCCTCATAATTACACGATAAAAAAATTCCTCGTGAGATTCTGACAATCGAATTGCAGGTTTTACTGAGTCGAGGAGTATAATGTTAAATTGAAATATTTCAATCTATATTTTTGACAATTCAAAGTATTGATCAAATATATTTATTTGTAACTTACCTATATACTCTTTCAGGCAAAAACCAGCATAAGATACCTATCTATTCCAAATATCAAACCACTTTAGAGTTAAATTAATAACTTTGAGGACAAATAACACAACACTATCATCCAGCCCCAAAGCATACTACGGGAACCAGATAGCTGATATAATAAGTATAAAAATATTTTTTTGTAAACACATAACCACCCAGCATACAAATATTTGTTCTCGGTGAGGATCGAACCCATGACGATAGTTATCGCGACACATTAACAAAATCGTGTCCGATACTACTGTCACACAATTACCTATTCATCTAACAGAAAACAAGTTTCCTATTGACAAATTTATTGCTAAATTAAATACCTAAGTCCAACTGTGATGTTATTTAATGTACTTATCGAATAACTTATTATAATTTGAATACGCATCACTTATCGGGTGGTCCAACATATATACATAACTGCTTGGAATGGTGTGCATAAACATCAACATTTCTTCAAACTTGTTTTGTAAGGAGGAGATGCTATATATTGCTTCTTAATATTATGTTGTGACAGAGAACAAACATCAGCGTTCACCAAATAAATGTTTGTTCTCGGTGGAGATCGAACCCAAAACCTACGATGCAGAAGGCAGAGCTACTACCAACTGAGTTGAGAGGCCAGTACATAACCATAACAGTTGTTGTCTTGTTGTCAATGTCTTCGGTTACAATTAAATGAAAAATTCACAATAATTTATTTGACAAATTGATCAATGAGATTATTATGGCTGAGTAATAGCTTGTATCTCTCTGTATCTCTATACCCACTTTAGCTTACTTGCTTACCTAATTTAGGCAAGGCACGCCTTAAAAAATACAATGATCAAACTTACAAAAGTCATTTGCCGATAATATATGAAAGTAATAATGTGGGTGGACCTCAATAGATATGTGATTTCACCTGACTTCATTTGCAAAATAGCCTGACATAAACCTAATTGAAAAACCGTGTAACTCATATACTTATATGCAGGTATGATTGGGGCAATAATTGTATCGATATCTTGTGCGATTTGTAAGAAACAAGACGCCTGTATTCACAAACAACTGTAACCGTGACAGTTCATTGACCAGTGAGGTAAAAGATTATCCATAGATTCTGAGTTTCTTAGTGCCAACGAATTGTGTTCTAACGAGAAGGTCTAGGCCTGAAAAGTGGATGATCGAGACTGATTAGAGCAGCACTTTCTGTCGGGCAATTTTGACGTGACAACGTCTTATAATTCGATGCCGGCTGCACGTACGAAAAAACATGACTCATGCGGCGTTACCTCGCTCTGAGGCGTTCCATTTAAGGCTTGAAGTGCAAGCGAGAGCGCAGAACGAGCGACAAAGAGGCACAATCGGCCTCCGCGTTCGGCAGCGTTCGACATCTGTCTCTCTCCTACTTGAGTGAGCGATGCGTCCGCGTGGACAGCTGTATAACGTTGTCACGTTCAACTATCGTCAGTAAACCGACTTTACAGACAACCGATTTTTTTTAATAAAAAGTATAAGGTTGGACTTTGCCTAAGTTTTGTTTACCTATACTCGTATAACCTTTGTCAGAACAAAAGTTTAGCATAGTATGTATCTAATAGCACGAGTAGAACAACGAAGCAACATCGAATAGAATCGATGTCATTGTCTTCACATATTTGGATGATTTTGAAATATTAGAAAGGTCACAAACTTTGTCTATTGTTCAATTAATAATGTCAGCTAAATAGACATACTTACATAATAAAACGAATATAATTTAACTAGGCATTCTATAGATTGATGCAATTATAAATAATTGTATACAATAAGATATTCAATTACTCGTAAGTAATACAGATTGTGCAAAATATTAAACATAATTATGTCGATGTTGCGCAAACAAATATGGTAAGTAGGTATTAATAAACAAATATTGTGGTTCTCATGGCCTTATTTTTAACTCGTTCACGTACGCATTGCCTTATTAGAAACTAATATTTTGGGCTTGATGCAAGGAATAAGAAGAAAAAGATACAAAATCAAAGGGGAAAAATGTTTGGACATCTACGACATGAGAGCTACTAAGAACGTAATTGAAGTGAAGGTTGAAGAAAAGCGAAGAGTATTTATTTTATTAAGAAGAGAAAGGTCAAGAATAAGTTACATGAGCCAAATAAAAGAGAAGGTCGCTGTCACATGGTTTATGGAAGTCAAGGAGGCCGCATTCGAAAAACTCAATTGGAGGAAACTGCACCAAACCCCAACAAGAGCTACGTTCTAAAATTTAAGAAGGAGAAGAAAGAGAGCAAGGAATAACAAAATATATCGCAAGGTTTATGAAAATTATTTTTCATTGCTCATACTCTGAAAGTAGGTCTGAAGTTGAAAGTAATACTTTCAGCCCTAGGGAGAATCGCTTTCTACTGACAACTGTCAAATTATAAAAAAAAAACAAGTTCTATTTTATTCAACCATGTTCCAACTTTCTAAAGTCTTTCTAACTGCAAGGAGGTTGTTAAACCAAATTCCAACTTTTTATTCAGCAAGTAGGTTGGAAACCCATTACAACGGTAAGAAGTTTAAAAAGTCTAATTAGAGCGCAATGTAAAATTTAAATTTAAATAACATACAGATAGTATTAAATAAATAATATATCTTCTAAATGACTTGATTAATATATAGCTTCAACTATTTATTTAAAATAACATAGAATTGAGCAAACAATTTACCATTTTTTAAATTATGAAATGAAAATAATGGCTGAATAATGCTGGCGAGCCGTAGCCGAGGGCCCGCCAGAGAAAAAGAAAAAAAAACCGGGAAGGCGGCAATTCAATCTTCATTTTCACTAATTTTTCTTTCATGTTTTTATTTTTACTGTCCTTGTATTCGTAATGAAAAGCACAGTTTACCTCGGGTGAAAGTCTTTTAAGTCCCTCAAGCTCCATTGGCGCCCTCGCTACGCTCTGGCGCCAAACCCGTCTCGGGACTCAAAAAACGTGACTTTCGTAGCCCACTTTATAATTCTTTGATCGACTATGTGCGGTCACCATGTGTATGGACTGCTAGTGGCATTTACATCATGGGCACTTCAAAAGACCCACACACCGTGCTTCAAACTTCAAAGGATACTATAAACTATCGGTCCCGGTTTAAGTGGTGAGTCCAGAGATGACCACTATCAAAACGAACTTAAATATCATAAAGATTTATCAAATATTTTTAAATTTCAACCTTTTTGTATTTTTGTGTGTATGTTTGTAATCAAAAACTTGTGCTGATTTCAAAAATTCTTTCACCATTAGAAAGCTACATTCACCCTGAGTAACATAGGCTATATTTGTGTTTAAAAAATAAATGTCCACCCGTGCGATGCCGGGACAGGCCGCGAGTACTTTTATAAAAGAACGAAACAACGGGTGTTCTACTAATGTGTACAAATAAAAGAAACCTTGACGACTTCGGAAGTTCCAGTGTGGTCAATCGGTCGGTACGTGAAAAACTATTTTTATGTGTTTTATTAGATCCGGTACATCGTTACCTAGTAGGTGCATAAAACTAACATGTAGGTGCGTACATTAAGCGACAAAAATTGAGTAACAAAATAAATAACTTGAGGTTATGGTACAATTGATTGCGAAGATAGTCTAAAAATGGTCTTCAGATTATAGAGTATCTGATCATTTTAAACAGACTAAAAAAAAGGAGAAGAAGGTTTCTGAAAACGTATACAATTTTTTCCCCGTTTTTAGCTTATTATATTTATTCTTCTCTTCATCTTCACTCTCACTAAATTTGAGAATACCGAGAATACCGTTTTTTAGGGTGCAGTAGCCAAATGGCAAAAACGGAACCCTTAAAGATTCGTCATTTAATAGTTTGATTATCCTTGACAAAATGTTTCATAAGAAGAATTTTCTCTGCCATTTTTTTGTAACTCGCAAAAATTATTTGATTATTATTTGATACCAAACTAAATCTAATTGGTCCAAAGTAGCCTAAACAAGGGATGAATGGTGAAAGAATGATGGGAAGGGAAGCCTTTGCCCTGCCGTGGGACATAACAGGTCCCTAATAATAATTATTATTATTATTTGATTTGTCTTAGTTAAGATATTCTTTACCTACAAACAATATTTTTACCGCACTATAAAATTGTATTCTCAAACTGTACACCATTTCACGTATCTGACTGTACTTACCAATACCAACATACTTTCGCTGGTATTTCAACAAACAATCACCGGGTGTCTTCAGAACTAGAAATCAATTTGGTTCGTCAACCTGTCGAAGCCTCGCCCAAAGATCAAAGACGTTTACTAATAGATGTAGAAAACGAGGGCTCCAAGTGAAGATTTTAACAGATATATTGCCGCCGCGTCCTCCTGAATAAATTAATAAATATTGCAGACAATTCCCAGAACACTATCTAGCCCCAAACTAAGCAAAGCTTGTACTATGGGAGCTAGATAGCTAATATTATACTTATACAGGTGGCCGCCCGCGGCTTCGCTCGCCCGTTCCCGTAACACCCCGTTCCCGTTGCTTTTTCGGGGTAAAAAGTATCCTATGTCCTTCTCCCGGTTCTAAGCTACCTCCCCACTAGTTTTCTGCCAAATCGGTTCAGCCGTTCTTGAGTTATAAATAGTGTAACTAACACGACTTTCTTTTATAAATATATATATTTATTTTTGTAAATACATACTTAGAATATAATGTAACACCCAGATATATTAAGTTCGAGCAACACGTGTCACGCAAAAAGGGCCCGCCAGCAGCCAACTTGCGGTAAAACCAGCCCGCACACCAAGTGTGGATAAAACATTGTTAGTACCTTCTGTCAGTGTAGTCTTTGATTCCTGACCGCTATTACGTAGGGGCGTATAATTTGATAATTCGGTGATTGTTAGAAATTGGGCATTTGGTGCTGAGCGGTTGCTTTTGGTGATCGGCATGAGAACAAATACGACATTGGTATTGCTAACTAAACTTATTTATTTACATTTTTCTAAATTTACAAATATATTGATATGTACCTTGTAATAAGGGGGCGTCCAAAAATTACGTGAGGTGTTTTTTTTTAATTTTCTGTCCCTCTCTCCCCCCTGGTCCCCCTGGTGGTGTCGTGAGATTTTATTCAACCCCCTCCCCCATCCCCCAATCTCACGTGAGATTTTTCAAAATGTGGGTTTCTTACGGAAACACGCTGGAATGTTTTGTAAAAAGAAAAAAAAATTGCTTCGTACTTTTATTTACGACCAGTTAAGACAGTGGCGCTAAAACAAAGGACGGGCTTAAAACGGTTAACCGTTTTAAGCCCGTTTTCCGTTTCTTTCGTCCGTTTTTTGTTTCAATCAGAAAAAAAATTGCGTGATATTTACCGATACCCCCCCTCTCCCGAACGTAAGATTATATGAGATTTGACTCGACCCCCTCCCCCCCTTAAACATATCACGTATATTATGGACGCCCCCTAACCAACCAACCAAGTACCACAGGGAGGGTCGTGGGTTTAAATCCCACTCAGCTCTACACTTTTGAGACATTATAAAACCTATAGAATACGGTCAAAACACTGGAGTAAAGTCAGCACCTAAACTCCACCTAACTAAAATAAGTAAATGTAAAAGAAATTGAACGAATGAAAGAAGAAAGAAATACGTTTATTTGTCGCACACTTTCAGACAGGGAACGTTTAGCGTATTATAGCGTAATGAAAAAATAAACTGAAACTGCAACATAAGTTATTTTTTGAATACTTCTTGTCAAAACAGCCTGAAAAATTCCACTGGTGGACATTTTGATGATTCTTATAGATTTGCTAATCATGTAATCACAAAGCGATTAAATAATATAATATACGGAACACAGCCTACATTTCAATGTTGCTTTAATAAATTGCCAAACATAATGATAGGACTAAGCGTTATTGACTGGTAACAAGCTTACGACTATGTTTTATATCAGTTAAAGTAATTGCTTCATTATAGAAAGGTATATCAACAATTTTGTTAAGTTCAAATTTTTTTGGGAATTTCAGAGTCCCCCAATGCCTGGAATGTGATATTGAAGAAGATGTGTATCATGGTCTGATGGAATGTGTTTGGAATGAAGTCTTACATCAGGAAATTAGTTTTATGTAAACATATATGTCAGTGTAGGTATTTGCAACAGCAAAGGGCAAAAGCAAAAGGGACGGATGGAAAAAAGGTAAGTACATGTGGCAGAGATGTGAATGTTGAGACGGATGTGTGGAGTGACAAGAATGGATAGGATACGGAACGAGTGTATCAGGGGAAGTTTGAAAGTACAGAAATATTGAGGAGCATTATATTGGCGTGGTACGGGCACGTTATGAGGAGGGATGAAAGCCATGTGACTTGGAGAGTGATGAGTATGGATGTGGATGGGTATGTGAGCAGAGATAAACCAAAGAAAACATGGATGAACTGTGTGAAAAATAAACATGGATAAGCGAGAAGTGAATGCAGAGATGACGGCTGACAGAGGGGAATGGAGGAGGAAGACATGTTGTGCCGACCCCACATAAAGTGGGATAAGGACAGGAAGAAGGTATTGGCTTCTCCGCTATCCGATGAAGTCAAACCCGCAAACAATCGTCAAAACATAGTTTGATGATTATAGAAACCGACTTCATAGTCGGTTTCTCAAGTTTTTTAAACTTATACTATTTAAAACACAAACGCGTGTGGTATTTGTCCACGTGTGCAGTCAATCGATTCGAACTCATAAAATTTTACTTTCATTTCCTACCATTTAACTAATAGTTACAGCATCTTAATTTAAAAAACACGTCGTTTAAATGATGGTTAAACATGGTTTATCTAGTGTTTAAAAATGATTTATACCGGTCGTTATAATGGCTATAAATGGTTATGGTTACTATGCAATGCATATTTTTAATTAATTAGAAGTTAGTTATTGATTTTAATTAAATTTGAGCTATTACCTAGGTAGAGAAAGTTTATTTATATTATTTTTATACATAAGCTGAATTAAGTAAATCGTTTACTGCTTATAAATTATTATTTATCATATAAACTTATCGATTTATGATACACACATGCCTGAAGTCTATAAAAAAGTAAAGATAGAGATAAAAGATAAAAAAAAATATTGTAAAACTGTGTTTAAAAGATCTTAAAAGTAATTATTTCGGCGAAAACTTCATTGAATATAGCTAGAATTCTGTTTACTTTATAACACGGCAAACAATACAGCTGAACATTGTGACGCTATCTTTTCTTATCCCCGCACTAGTGATGTGATTCGTCGCCCGGTCTCAATAGGGAGGTCCTAATCCCAAAACCGGCTAACAATAGGTACCTTCTTTCTGTCGCTTAGAAATTATATTCGTTAGGAGAAGTATTTTGAGGACCCGAGGGTTTTTAGTTTGTACCAAAAAACCTGCTGCAGACTCGCACTTGTCATGTTTTATTTTGCAATGCAATGCCCACCGTTGTACGCCGTGACCAACCCACATTTAAAATGAAGCTGCGTTATTGGCAAATATTTGATCTGGGGATATTACTGAAGTGTTAGTATTGCTCCTACGCACTTTTATATCACAAAGAGAATGAGATCTTTTCTAATACTTTGAGTAAACAATGCATACTTAATCCAAAGTTCACCAAACCGTGAACCAATTGATTATTTTGATTCTAATTACGATGAAATCTTGAAATTCAGACTCTAATCTTACTTGTGTCATTAAATTGATAAATAATGTTCGGACTGATCCTGATTTAAATTTAAACTTTTGAATTTAGAATGTCCAAAAAAGTCATTGGTTTTTTTAAGTCAATATGTATAAATCGTCCAATCGACCAATAGGGGTATAAATCGTCCAAGACAGCGGCCTATGTAACATTTGGTCATATTAGTATCTAGTTTTTTTTTACCCTTTCGCTAAAAGTCAGTGGATGGAGAGAGTTCAAACTTCGAACTTGTTCTTGCTGGAAATGTATAGGAGAGGCCTATGTCTAAAAGTTGACCTTATCATTATCACTACTGGCAAAATCCATACTAATATTATAAATGCGTTTGTAACTCTGTCTGTCTGTCTGTCTGTCTGTCCTCCTGTCTGGCTTTCACGCCAAAACTACTAAACCTATTGAAATGAAATTTGGTACACAGATAGTTCAGGGCCTGAAGAAGGACATAGGCTACTTTTTATTGTGAAAAAGATTTTACAAACCTTATAAAACACGTTCTAAAGAGCAATTCTTTGATGTTTCTGTCTCACTTTCTGTCTCGCTCTTACACTAAACCACTTCGCCGATTACATGCAGATCACCGAAATTTGGTACACAGATAAGCAAAGGAATTAGAAAGGTCATCTATGCAACTTATCAATGCAAAACACTTTTTATAAACACCATTTTTCATGAGAATTGCGCTTTTTTTGGAGAAATTCGACGACCTTCGATTCTAGAATTTTTTGTTTGTTTACGTATCACAGTGACTGACTGACAGCCGACCGCCGCTTAGGGATGGGATACATCGAACCGACCCGATGTTTTGAAATGCTTTTGATATACCTACCTAGGTACTCGATTTATCGATGCTTTTTCGGTTTTTAATAGAAAAACATCGAAATCGAGCCGGTAATTTCAGAACTCAACTTTGACCAAACTATTTATTTACTTACGAAGGCAGACTAAATGAGAGCCCTACATATTTTTTTATTGATCTCAAGATTAAGTAAATGCGGATGTTTTTTTTAGTTCTTACGTTAAAGATTTTTCTCTTACTTTTTTTAATAAAACAATGTTGGAATGAGTTGAACCTGTAAATTTTATTTGTTGGTGTTTGTTTTTATAGCGGCAACATAATCTGTGAAAACGTCATAATGTCTAAATATCACGGTTCATGAAATACAGCCTGTTGAGACAGACGGACAGCAAAATCTTAGCAATAGGGTTCTGTTTTTACCCTTTGGATACGGAACCCTAAAAAGTACTCGATACGTACAAAATATCAATGTTTTCATCCGATAAATCGAAAGACATAGATGTACAGCTCTGTCTTATCGAATAGGAAATATATCGATGTATCTTTTTAAAGTGGACACCACTACCACCGAGCCTACAACTGAATTGTCACTGTCACGTGTCAACATGTGTCAACTGTTACTTACACACAACAGTCAACAGTCGAGATGTTGGTGAGCGGAGTTGAAGAATGTAATTTATCATCATTAAACTCACTATACCTAATAATCGACACTGGCAAAATTGATCCTAAAAGTACAGATGCCATTCATTAGGAAGAAGAGAAACGAAGTGGTAGTATGCATTATTCTATGGTCACCAAAACGTAAGACTAGGCGGTATAGTCTTGGTACTATAGCCTGCTTCGAAAGGAGCGAAAAGAAAAAAAAAATTCTATGGTCAAGTGACATGAAAATAAACAACACAACAAATTGTAAATTTTCTGTTTACAAATACTAAGTGTTAGATACTATTAGCGTAGCGTTATATACTCATTGTTAAATACTAATCCCCGTGAGTAGTTGAGTATTGTGTAGACAAATTAATCGTATACGCATGGCGATAGATAGATAGAATGCCACACACCGTTCCGTTTACCCAAAAATGAAGCAAGACAACAATGATACAAGCATTATAACATAATATCAAGCCTGGATTAACCGTACGAAACAATTCTCTGATTTGCTCAGCTCATTTCTGATTTTGCTATAACACCATTGTGCTAGACAAAATTAGGTAAGTCCTTACTTATTTATCTACAATACCATGTATTTTGTTACATACTTTGAAATCCTAATGTAGGTACTCATTTTAGTTATAGATCGTACTCCAAAAATATTAAAGAAGAGTGCTATCCCGTCCGTGTTCCCATGGAACCAAGCATATCAGGAACAACCATCATCATCAGAAGATTCACAAACAAAACCTGATGATTACAACATAGCAGAAATTGAAATTGAAGATCTCAGGCTTGGTGATAGACAACTAAATGTGGTAGACATCACAACAAATCATTACAAACTGAAGAGAAAGGCATACGAAGACAGACCTGCTCATGGTGTGGTCAGTCCGTTATCCTGGCCTGTATTCAAGTACATAATACCTATTATTGATTCTGGAGTTCCTAGAAGCAACAGCTGTAGATTTTGGTAGATCAAGCGTGTTGTAAAACTGAGTGAGACCAACATTTAAGTTTGTTTTAAATAAACTGTAATACCGAGTCCGTGTAAGACTGAGTCAGACCAACTACACCAACTGAGACAACTAGAATAAAAACCAGTCAAACAAAGCCTCCGGACTCCTTATTAGTAAATCAATCTTGGCCGACATCCCAAAATTATTAAATAGACATAATTGTTACTTTGGAAAACTATTTTGTTTCTATTTTTTCTCATCAACCTTCCCGCCCCCCACTTAATTATTCTATTACCATGGGTGTAAAATAACAATAGGGAATGAAAGTTTGTATGGAAAAATGTACATTAACAGAGGGAGAGGAGGGGGGAGTGGTGTAGGTGTGGAAATATGCCCAAGTGTTAGTAAGAGGGCAGATAACTTTGCCACATGCACGCGAATAAGTATCTACTGTTTTTTTTTCGCTGCATATTTAAAATGCTACCCATAGACACTATTCCACGCGGACGAAGTCGCGGGCACAGCTAGTATTTATATATTTTTAAAAATAAAAATATATTTAAAAATAAAACACAACACAGTTATAACAGCAGTCAGTATTGTTTACGCTTGTTTTTATTTTATCTTTTTGTTTTATTTTTAAATATATTTTTATTTTTAAAAATATATAATTATATTTTTGTTTCTATCAGGCAGTTGATGATGATTCCCTCTGCCCCGTTAAACATACAATAGATACAATATCTTACTAAGAAATCATAGTGATTGGTTTTTTTTTATACAACTAGCTGATAGAACAAGCAAATGGCCCACCTGATTGGTGGAATGGTTTAGTGAACTTGGGCCTTACCTACAAACTTCGCTTGATCAATATTGATCCACTGCTTTTGGCAAATAGCCATAAAACTTAAGCACTGCCAAAATTGGGACACAGATTTCAAAATTTGGCACCAAGTTCATGATTGCTGTGGGTTTTTACACCTACCTACTCTTCCACACAATCATGTCATTGCAATATCAAAATGTTAACATGCGTAATATTTTAGTTTCTACTCGTTAATAGTTTTTAAAACTAAGTTATTTTCAGCGTATCCAGAATTACGCAGTGTTAGAAGTTAGAACTATTCAATAAAAAAAAAGTTTCCCAATTCATTACTAGATGGCGTTGTTTAGTAAACTCAGGGAAACTACAAAGTACACTAAAAAATGAAACAAATGAATGGATCTATCATAGTAAAGAGAATTAAGTAAAAGTAAGTACATCTCTATTTTATAGGGTCTACGCTAGGTCTACGAAAACGCGTTGAAGTCTTTTGACTCTACATTAATCTACTCACGTACCTATTTAATTAATGAATTATTGCAATAACAAAAACACTTAAACAATTACATCACAAACCTCATTACAAACAAAACAAAAGTAGGAAACATTTTACGAGATACCAACGATATCTACTTGAATTCCTAAAAAGCGTTGACCGGAAGATTAAAAAAAATCATGTTACTTGTAACTCATGAAATGTAATGTAGGGATTTACTAAGAAGAGATTCTACATAGTTAAACTTCCAAAGGGTTAAATGGGAAGTTTTTGATGTGAAAACTTCTTGAGGCGGGCTTGAGCATTTTTTGAAGTGGGGAAACCCCATGAAACTCGTGGCACTGTAAAAAACCACCTAACCTCTTTGGTTAAGATCGACCAACTTCGCCAAAAGTCGGGGGGGTCTAGGTCCGTTAGCATTCTCAGAGTGCTACGATTTTTCTTTACATCAGTAGGTACTTTTACTTAGCTACTATAAGTTAAGTACGTAGTGGGTGATTTTTTACCAACTGCTCGAAAAGCTTTTTCATGTTATTCGTAGCATCTATCCCACCCACCAGATCTAGGTATGATAAAAAAAAACCTATGATAAAAAAAAAATTTACAACGGCCGTCAAAATACTGCAGCCGTTTTGTAAAAGTCCACACGCGTAAGAATGTATGGGAACCCTTACGTCAGCGCACAGGAAGTGTGAATGAGACCTAATCCGAATGTTATGTGTAGATGCTATCTGTAGATAGATAACTGTTTAAGTAGTTATATCATTTGTATTGTTATAATTAGGACAGGTCAGGTTGTTAAGTAATTAACTGCTTATTTTGAGAGTTATAAGCCGCCGCACTGGAACTTCTCTGCAATTTTTATTTTTGTTGTGTAAAAGGATCACACAAAAAAATTGTAGGAATCAAGCCCGTAGTTTGTTGCCTGAAGTTCTTTTAGGCTTGGTTGAGTGGAACTGGCACCTAGACTCATCTAGCTTTAAATCATTTTGAAGTGATCCTTGAGACTGAGTAAAGTAAGTCACTGAGTAAATACATTTTGATCATTTTTAAATTAATTTTTAAACAAGATTAACTAAAAATGACTGTAAGTTTTTCAGGGCTTGGTCACGTGAAACTGCCACGCAAATTTTATTTTATTTTATTTTATTTGAAAGTAAGTCTCTTTTGAAATTTTTAACATGACGCGCTACCACTGAAATCCTATAGACGCGGCGTTTTTAAGTAGGTATGTCACTTTTTATAACGCTTTTATTAGTTTCACCTGTATGTATGTATGTATGTATGTATGTATGTATGTATGTAACCGACCCCTTTGAGCTCGATTTTGTCCTACTTTGAACGATCAGATTTGATTCAAACTTTGCACACCTGTCAAAGGTCGATGACAATGCAATAATATGAAAAAAAAAATAAAAAAAAATGAAAAGAAATAAAAAAAATAAAATAAAAACCTACTTTGAACGATCAGATTTGATTCAAACTTTGCACACCTGTCAAAGGTCGATGACAATGCAATAATATGAAAAAAAAAATAAAAAAAAATGAAAAGAAATAAAAAAAAAAAACCTACTTTGAACGATCAGATTTTATTCAAACTTTGCACACCTGTCAAGGGTCGATGACAATGCAATAATATGAAAAAAAAAATATGAAAAAAAAAAACAACTAAAAAGTAAAAAATAAATTATAGTTTAAAAAACTAAAAAAAAACGCTTTTTATCTAATTGAACTAAAAAGTTAAAAATAAAACTGTGATAATCAATTGAAAATTTATATTATTGTACAAAAAGCGTGGGGGGCTTGATTTTGATTGTTGTAAATATTTTATCAATAGTTTATTATATCTGAAGTTATTATAAAAAGCACCCCACGTTTTTTGTACAATAATATAAGTTTTCAATTGATTATCACAGTTTTATTTTTAACTTTTTAGTTCAATTAGATAAAAAGCGTTTTTTTTTAGTTTTTTAAACTATAATTTATTTTATAACGCTTTTATTAGCTTCACCTGTATGTATGTATGTAACCGTCCTCTTTGAGCTCGATTTTGTCCTACTTTGAATGATCAGATTTGATTCAAACTTTGCACACCTGTCAAAGGTCGATGACAATGCAATAATATGAAAAAAAAAAAAAAAAAAAAAGTAAAAAAAAAATTATAGTTTAAAAAACTAAAAAAAAACGCTTTTATAACTAATTGAACTAAAAAGTTAAAAATAAAACTGTAATAATCAATTGAAAAATTTATATTATTGTACAAAAAGCGTGGGGTGCTTGATTTTGATTGTTGTAGATATTTTATCAATATTTTATTATATCTGAAGTTATTATAAAAAGCACCCCACGCTTTTTTGTACAATAATATAAATTTTTCAATTGATTATTACAGTTTTATTTTTAACTTTTTAGTTCAATTAGTTATAAAAACGTTTTTTTTTTAGTTTTTTCTAACTATAATTTATTATACGCAAAGATCCTTATTTCCCGCTTTTACTGTAAAGACTTCCGTCGTGCAGCTAAGTCATCATTTACCAGCATATGAAATAGTAATCAAATGACGGTATATTCTTTGTAAAAAAACCATTTAGCAGTAATCGATCAAGAAGTATCTGCTACGTATGTATAGTCTGTAGACATTAGTCAAAACGAGAGTAAAAGTTCTCACAACATAAATCATCCCGCCTATTTGTAATCACACACTAATTTAAACAATAGCGATATAGTTGTAGCACTTTAGCATAACAAATACATTGTGATGTGAATTGATGACGGTCCACACTGAAAGTGATTGGATGTGTCAAAGATCGTGAGGTCACAAACAATGGAAAGTTTAGGTGTCGGGTACACTGAGAGCAATATTCATTTTACCAATATTTGGGGGCTTTTTAGGGTTCCGTAGCCAAATGGCAAAAACGGAACCCTTATAGATTCGTCATGTCTGTCTGTCTGTCTGTCCGGCCGTGTCACAGCCATTTTTCTCCGAAACCATAAAAGCTAGACTGATGAAACTTGGCGAGTAGATGTATTCTGTGAACCGCATTAAGGTTTTTACACAAAAATAGAAAAAAAACTATAAATTTTGGGGGTCCCCATACTTGAAACTGAAACTCAAAAATTTTTTTTTCATTGAACCCATACGTGTGGGATATCTATGGATAGAACTTTAAAAATGATGTTGAGGTTTCTAACAATGTTTTTTTCTAAACTGAATAGTTTGCGCGAGAGACATTTCCGAAGTGGAAAAAAGTTGGTCCCCCCCCCTCTAACTTTTTAAATAAGAGAATGATAAAACTAAAAAAAATATATGATGTACATTACTATACAACCTTCCAACGATATTTGGTTTGAACGAGATCTAGTCAGTAGTTTTTTTTTATACGTCATAAATCGTAAACCGCAATTTACCTTTCGAAGAACTACAAAAACCTTTATATTATGTTATTTGATGCTACGGAACCCTTCATGGGCGAGTCCGACTCGCACTTGGCTGCTTTTTTAACTCTGTCTGTGCGATATCGGGTCACCGGCTGCCTGTTGGGATGGTGGGCCGAAATAGGCTCACTGCCGCACTCAGCGGATGATTTTCACCGTCAGTGCGTGGTAGGCCAAAAAGGGCCTGCCATGATGTTTTGATGGGGAACACCTAGTAGTAGTAGTTCAGCTAACTTTGGAGTTCTCTGGCAATTGGTAGAAAAAATAATTAAGCAGCATGTGTCAATATCATATATCAATCTAATCAATTAACAACATTTACATAGAAAGCAGTTTAAAATTGAACTTCATCATGGCTATCGGCATCTTAATAGCCCATAATGATTATCTACGTCTATTTCATATCAATTCACAGAATCTATAGAGTGGGTTTTAGTAATTGGCATAAATTTTGCTGAATCAAAATTCCATTATTCTGTAATCTCATTTATTTTACCGTTTATAATTTATTTTAGTCACAATATATACATAAATCAATTAAGATCATTAGAATCAAACTATTGGAGTTCCTTATTCAATTTTATATAAATTCATACGTCTTTTCATTTAATATGAAAAGCCAATGAGTCCATAATTTTATTAGAATTATTAAAAGTAAGTAAAATAACATTTACAATAACTTACAGCTTTTCACACTGAACTCGTTGTATCTACAACTTTATTTCATTTTTCCTCTGTCATTATAATTATATAATCTGTTACAAAATATGCTGTCCAATAATTAAAAAAAAATTTGGCCATCGTGAGTCGTGCGTGCGAACTACAATCTCACGAATATCGATTAGTTACCATGTGTCATGTTAGTAAGCCATGTGTTCATGATGTGACCCAGTGAGGTATAATAAAATGTTATCTACTTGTATCATCGATACAATTTGTCAATCTAGGTAGTTGAAGACCGTGCAAGATATATTTGCGCGTATATCTATCTACTCAGCCTGTATACACCCACTTGTGGGTATAGGCCTCCTCCAGGCCACTCTCTTCGGTCTTGTGCCAGTCTCCGCCACTGCTGCCCAACTACTCCGACAATGTCATCCGACCAACGGGCGGGTGGACTGCCTCGTGGTCGCTGTGCGTCTCTTGGCCACCATTCTGTAATCGCCGTTGTCCATCTTCCATCATTCCTTCTGGCCACGTGCCCTGCCCATCTCCACTTCAGACTAGTGATCCGCATACCCCTACGTCTATTTTTATAATATCATTGCGCTTATATTGTTTAAATAAATTTATCTTATCTAGTATTTAATAATAATTGTATGTCTTATTTGTATTTTATGTAAAAATACCTGTAGGCCTACCACACGCTCTGTCTGGCTCTGTTTCTGGCTCTGGTTTTGAGTCTGTGTGAGTGTATTATACCGTGTGTGTGACGTTTTTACGTAGGATTTATTTAGTCAACACTCATACAGACTCACAGAGCTTGTGGTAGGTTTACTGATACATTATGCAAAAGGAAGAAAGCGTGACCTTTGAATGACAGGCACAATACAAATCATAATGTTGGCATTGCCGATGGCATCGCATGAGTGGCACTACAGGTGGGCGAGACCCTCAACTTGACCTCTGAAAGGGCAGTTATTGTAGACATTTCAGATTGACTTTCAATGCGCTTATTTTCGTATACGTTATAACTGAAATTTGAGCACTGGTGGTCTAGTGGTAGTGGCCCCGCCTTCCGATCCGAAGGTCGTGGGTTCAAATCCACTCGTGTACCAATGAGTTTTTTTGTGGAAAAATTTATGTGCACTATGCCAGTAGGTATACTCGCAAAACGGTGAAGGAAAACATCGTGAGGAAACCGGCGTGTTGTAGAACCTAAAAAGGTTCGAGCAATATATGTCAAAGGGTCACGCAAAAAGGGCCCACTAGCGGCCTACTTGCGGAAAAAACGCAAGTAGGAGTAGTAGTGCGGATCATCAAGTGCGGACATCAAGTGCGGATGATAAAACTTGCCAACTTTAACTGAAATCTTTTCAAACCATGACCGAAAAGTGTTATAATAAGTTTACCGTAATAGAAGAGTTTGGAGGAGGCCTACGCTCAATAAACAGCATAACAGCCTTTCTACTACCGATCTGTGTTAGTAAAAAGTACAGTAAAAAAAAACTTGAGAAACCGACTTCATGGCCAAACTGCCTGTCTATGGAACCAACCTGAAAGTATTTACCTTTAAAATAAAATAAAACTAATCGGTTCATAAATAACGTCATAATGCGATAACAAAAATTTAAAAAAATACAACTGAATCTAGAACATGCTCCTTTTTTATTTCAATTCAATTAAAAGTAGTGTAAGATTGAAAGTTGATATAGAGGCAAATGCAATTGAAATACTCGCAGTTTACGTAATTGTACAAAGGGCTTATTTATTTAATAACCGCAAGTGAACGCATATATCCGATTCTCACTTTCATGTCCAGAAACAAACGGTTTTATTTCACTGGCGGACATTTGAATAGGACTGATACTAATCACAGAGTAATAACCGCAAGACAACATGGACGGAAGAGAGTGGACCCTTTTAAATAGCGTGAGTATTTCCAGAACATTTTAATTTAGGATTTTTTAAGACAAGACTAAATGGGTGGACTATGGCTAAACATAGTCCATCACACACACTTTCCATTAGGTGTGATGGTAGCCAAATGCTTAGCTTAAGCCAAAATTAAACATAAAAAATAAAAGTACCATGCAGAGATTGCTGTGAACCTTTTTTAATCTCTGCCAAGTCACGAACCAAATCATTTTTCATACAAATCATGACGTACATAGTTTATGATAAGAAGTAGGATAGTAGTACGGAACGTACCTAGTAATAGTGGATAGTTGTTTATACAAGGTGCTATAGTGTGTATTTAGAAAAAGTGGTGATACAGTACTAACGCAAATGAGCGCAACGCAATACAATCTTAGAATCGCAGTACAATTCCTACCTTGTGCTCATTTTTGCTTATGCACAGATAGTTCATACCAATCTATAGCAACATCATAGCTCTGACCCCAAGGCTAATATTACACATATCAGATATGCAGCTTTCTTGTGAAAACGTATCGTTTGCGAGTTGTGTAATGTTTCCGATTAATGCGACAGTTTTACCCTACCGTGCGAAATGTTAAGGGTTAAGTATAATTTACGCAAAGAAACATACAATTTAACAATATTAAATACTTACAAAACGTACAAAAAACACAAGAACAGTTGAGCTATATGCGGACCGATAAAGGATAGCTCAACTGATCCAAATCAGTGCCAGACGGAAGCGTCCCCAGAGACGCTGGCGGCATTGCCACGCTGAATAGCAAAGCTAAGTAATACGCACTACGTCAGATACCCACCAGCCCTTCGATCACGCGTCGCTTCGATCAGGATACTTTAATGGATAATTGTTTTTTATGCTCAGGTATAATGAACGTAATTATTCATTACCATCCCTCGTCAGTCAACGTTTAGGTCCGTAATTATGTAGATCTTATGTGGCTTTTTGGTGGTCACTGTTCTTATTTTTATTACTGTTTATTAGCCTTTAAAATCACGTCTTTCGCATTTTGTAAATTCTTGTAGGTCTCCCACGATGCAGGCCTAGTCCTAGTGCGGGGTCCATGTATTTGTATTTTGTAATCAAATTGGTCATCTGCATGAACTTTGATAGTCACGGTATCCACATCATCTAGCAAGAAAGAAGAAGAAGTGTCCGTTATTAAACCTATTTAGTTTTTTAATTTATTTGTAGAACAGGTTCAGCCGGAGGGTATCACGACCATCTTAAAGATTAGCGCAACTGTTAGATAAATCAACAATACGAGCAATAATAGCGCACGAATCAAGTTGATAAAATTACAGTTACATCTAATAACGGACGTAATAAAACCTTCGGCGGTATCAAACAATAGAAGTAGGTGGTGCCTCTCTAACTAGAGGTAAACGTTGATGAAGAACTTAAATATATTTCAAAATGATCGAACTAAACAGAACAAAACAGATAAACAAACATTGACCCTCAGGCACGGTAGATATCCAATTCAAGATTTGTTTAGGATTTCTAAGGAAAGTCTGTTATTGAGAAATTCATTTTTTTTATGATGAGGATGACTAAAGAACGCTTCACTATGATGGAAACTGTAGGCATTCTCTCTCCATCCACTGACTTACCACGATCTTCACAATGTCGTCGGTCCATAGGGTAAAGGAGGGTACCACTCTGTAGTAAAATAAGATTTACTTTATTAGGAACTAAAATGAGTTTGTTCATGATTATTCTATAGAAAAACGATGACGTCTGTAGAAGTTAAAAAACTGTGTCATAGACATGAACGCCCAATGAATGTTATTTTAATCTAAAAAAGAAAGGAACTCTTAAAAAAATTAGAATAAACTTAGAATTCAAAACAAACCAAAAATTTAATCTTATGGATAGGATTACTATTTTCAACTCATATGACGTACCCACTTTGTCATATTAAGTTATTTTCTATTAAGCAATTTGTGTCTAAGCCTATTCAGAAGGTACATACATAATAAACTCTCCCATTTGCTCACATTAGTTATAGCTAACATAAAATTACGTAGCTTGTATGTAACTAATCAAGGTACTAAACGGATCTTTACTATTACCTGACCATTGTAAGTGCCACAGCCAAAGAAATACCGCTAGATCACTCCTATATTAATAAATCCAACCATTTTCTAAATAAACCTGGCTGACTCACAAAACACAGACTGAAGCGAATACTGATCCCCTCCATTCATGCCTGATACATTTTAGAGGTTAGCTAAAAACCTCTTGTCACTTTCTTTTTCATGTCAACAAATAAAGACGGCCTGCTTAGCTTAAAGACTGTCATAAGCACATTTTGAATATGAGTGTTGAACTTTAGAGGGTGTTTTTTGGACTATGCAAAAATAATACTACGCATAGAACCATCACTAGAAATAAAAATAGAAATATTTATTTAACGTGTGAGTGTTTTTTTTTATTTTGCAACATGCAAAAACACTTTTATTTCATAACTTTAAAATTCACATGCATAATTCGTTTAGTTTCGCATCGAGAAGCTTGGTTTTTAATTGTTTGTTGATGCAATATTTTCTCCTAAAAAGCTCTTTGAACCAGCTATCCTCTTTATCCTGTGCCTATTCATAGTTCAGTACATTGCTTATTTACATACACCTGATTAGATCTATGTAACTTTTACATTACAACGACTAACATGTAATTTACGATTTCTCAATATGATTGGATACATCGACTGATAAAACAAACGTAATTATTGCGATATTTAATTATTAATTTAGTGTTTAGGAAATGGGATTGATATCTTGAAGGTATTATTTAGATTGGTCTATGACCTAACCTGACCCAGACTAACTACGTAACCGCTGTCATAGGATAGTCACATCAAGTCTGAGATACAATCCAATAGGTACAAATGTTTTTATTGTCTTTCTAAAAGATGATAAGTAAATACTTAGAAAATAATGAGTCAACAACGGAAAAAACGTAGGAGATGCTTCTCTTTTTGCAACAAAATATTTCAATACAGTCCAGTACCTACCAATGATTTTTTCTGTCCAAAAATGTATGTGCATTATGCCAGTAATCTCAAATAAGAAGCAAAGAATAAATGAATTTTAAATAGGTAAGGGGCCGTCTAATTTGACATAAGAAACCTCTTAGTATCGACTATTTAAAAATCAATTTTGTGTCAACTTCAAGATTTTTTTTATCGAGAAAATTATTATTATTCACGTTTCTATCTTCACAAAGCTCTAGATTATGCGTTCAATTTTAATTAAATATATTTTTTCGTGCAAATTTTACATTTCAGTGGAGATACAGTTGTTAAAAAATCGTGACCCCTCGAACTTCCTCGCCTTAATCACGTGAAGCAATGGGGGGGTCTGGGTTCTTAGTAGCAGAGTCGAAGACGGATGCTAGTAGGAATACATAATTGTGGCGCCATCTCAACGTAACTCATAAGTTTTTGTTCGCATATAAATATGGCACCATAGGAAATGGCTCATAACAAGCCCTGTCAACACGTCAACTATATCTAATCAATCAGTCAACGCAATCACTCCTAAACAAGCAAGCATTTTATAAAATCGTTCATATTATTCCAATTCAATAAGTTGACACCTTCAGAGTAGTCATACGGAATAGAGTCCATGTACTTTTAGGTTACGTAAAACATCCTTGTTGGGTGTTAGGTCATTAATTCCGCCGGTGGTTTAGATTTTTTTTTATTGATGTCATCGTGGGAATAGCCCGCAGAGCCACGGAGATTTTGCGATGAGTGACAAAAAGCAGACGTCAGAAAAGGTACCTACAGCTTTTTAATCGTCGAAAAGGCAGTAACTACGTCTAATTGTGCGCAACGTATTTTCTAGCTCTACAACCACACAAGTTTTTAGTTTAACTTAATAAAACATACTTTCTAATATGATAATTGGAAATATGATCAGCTAGGCTCATGTTCATACTCGTACCGTAACTCTTCATCCTTACTTAGTTTCCTGTTATTATTCTAAAGCGACCACCTCGACTGTGGTTTTGCAAATGCCTTACCATTTTGACCATCCATGTAGACTTCCCGATACATAATAGGTAGGTACGTCCATAACTCGTGTCTAGTATACTGTCTATATAATAAATGAAAGTTTGTTAAACATTTGTAACATCCTGTATAAAGAACTCGCATGAAATGAACTAATCTATTTTAATTTTTGCAATTTCAAAACAGTCGGACGACCGCGCGTATATAGAATTGGTTTATCTAACACGACAAACCGTGATGGTTAACCGTGGGGTTCCGGCAAAGAATAGGACCTCTCCATCACTTCCTGTGGATGTCGTAAAAGGCGACTAAGGGAACACAACTGGGAAATGGGCAGCAGCATTTCCTAAATGTACATAACACCAACACTGCGGTCACCAATCCGTCTGCCAAGCGTGGCCCCCCCATGGAAATGTGTAGGGGAGGCCTATGTCCAGCAGTGGACTTCTTTAGGCTGATAATGATGATGATGATGATGACACGACAAAATGTTATAATAGCTACAGGACGGGACGGCTAAAGAATGAGGACAGGCTCGATCTCAGGCTTGATATACATAGATTACTACTAGTTTGAGCGAACAATCAAAACTCTATGCCTAGTCAAGTAAGAATAGCAACTTTATAACGTTGCTAAATAAATAACGAAATATTTTTTGACCACAATAGAAAGTCTTCAAAGTCGACTGACCATTTATTTTCTTAGGCTAAATCTCGTAGTTCCAACTCAAGAATTTAAAGGTTTATTATAGGAGTCATTCACAGAGAGGCACGTCCATAGGTATTTCTTTGACAAATGCTTTCCCACGGGGCGCCTAGTAGGTAGGTACAGGTAGCAATCGTGAAAGGGCACTTTATTACCAGCTCAGATTTCAAGAAACTGTTTCAAAACTACACACTTCACTAACTTTTTGTAAACAATCACTTAGACGAGAATGACGTGGAAATGTGCAACAACAATGTGCAACCAACAATTATTATTATTATTCTAGTCTAGACTAGAAACCCGAGCTAGACTAGAGCTACTTTATGCCTGCGGAACACGCTTGCTAAAAAATAAGTTGAATGTAATAAATAACAAAATAACATTAGTTAGGCGTGAGCATCAAAGTAGGTACCTATGTTGTATAAGTACAACAGAACAGGAGGATTATGGCTAAGCATGCTCTGTCTTTGTCTGTATCCTCACTTTCCATCAGGGGTGATGGCAGCGAAATGCTTAGCTACCTACCAATAAAAAAATATATTTTCGGCAGGTTCCGTGTTCTGCATGCCCGAAGTGAATTTCAAACTTATTTTTCGGCAAGTTTCGTGTTCCTCACGTTTCGCAAGCTAGAAGTTGATATTGTTTAGACCAAAGAGGTAAGAAAGAAATCCAATATCAAAGAGTTTAAAAGTCTATGGTCTACCTTTTGGTAAGATTTTTTAAACCTCAAATTGTCACGAACCCTACACAAACAAACAGGTCAAACTAACACCTATCAACTGTGTAAAGGTGGCAGTGGTTTGCACTTTATTCTGAGGGTTTGCAGTTACGGTAGTTACGCATACGTCAAAACACGTCGGCGTAACAATGAGCCATAATCCACGGGTACAAATCCTAGCTAGCAAATTGAGATTCCAGTGTAACAGGAAACTTACAATGGAAAATGGAATTACAATAGCAATGGGTAATGGGAGAACATAGACTTGTGGTATAGTGGTAGAATATAACGGAAAATTCTATAAAGACGAAGCTCGGTATATCACCATAACATGCTGGCTGCCAAAAGGTGTTTTTTATTTAACTGAATTATAAGGATTACTTTGAAACGTCATATATCTAGTTGCTGGTTCAACGCGAAGATGTATAGAAGAACATGCAACAAACATACGGCCTCGTTCCTTCCTTTAGATCACCGAAGCTTTGTCTTGTAGCTCTAGATTTGCACCTCCTAGGCTGTTCAGAATATTCATTATCAATCGGCTGCGTTCTTTTGTCATATGCTTTGCTTATTAAAAGAAAAATAAATAAGAAGGTTCTTAGGTCGCTTCATTATACGATTTATACTTAGGTACGGTATTTTATTCCGGGTGTACTGATACACCTGTCTGCAATTTATTTAGAAGATCTACT
Organism: Thera britannica; assembly: GCA_939531255.2. Classification (NCBI taxonomy): domain Eukaryota; kingdom Metazoa; phylum Arthropoda; class Insecta; order Lepidoptera; family Geometridae; genus Thera; species Thera britannica. Next base: position 12,326,797 of record OW618034.2, on the reverse strand, counting down.
ATTCAAGAAAAAAATGTTCTCTAGTCTTCCTCATAGTAATAGCTTGTTCTATTTACAAGTAGACCTTGTTGTACCCTGTTTCCAAGGTCTGGATGAATAATACTCAGGTACTTCACAGCCTTGTCTTGCAGCTCCTGTATCACACCTCCTAAGCTATACAGAATATTCCCTATCAAACGACTTCGTTCCTCTTTCGTCATCTCATTCGCATAAAGCTCCCCGGCTTGCTCGAAATTGTTTGGGTCATCCTGATAAATCTCTAGCAACTCTGGCCTTTTATCATCTTTATATGGAGCCGGGCCATAAAATGTATTCGGGTAGTAGTTGGGAATGCCTCCTCCATTGTCTTTGACAGGAGCTCTACCATCGCGGTTGTAATCCAGTTGCTTGCCTTGCATCGGACAGTTCACGGGAATACGGTTGAAATTGGCTCCCAATCGGTAGTATTGTGCGTCCCTATAAGCTAGTCGCCTCGCTTCAAACACTTTATCAGGAGCCCCAAGAAATCCTGGCACCAGATTGGCTGGATTAAACGCTAGTTGTTCAATTTCAGCGAAGTAATTCTTGGCATTCCTGTTCAACTCGAAATATCCTACGGGTCTTAGTGGATACTTATCCAGAGGAAGTACTTTTGTAACGTCAAAGACATCAAAGCCAGCGCTTTTGACATCTTCTAGGCTCAGCACCTGCACACTTACGCTCCATCGAGGAAAATTTCCCCGTGCAATGGCGTTGTAGAGATCTCTAGTCGCGTAGTCGGGGTCCACTCCATTGATCTTCGTGGCTTGTTTCGAGGTAAGGCTTCGGATACCAGCTTCAGGTAAAAAGTGTAATCTAACAAAGCTCTTATCTCCGTACTTATTGACGACTTCATAGGTGTGAATACCAAATCCGGGCATGTGTCTGTAGCCATCAGGGACGCCTCTATCACCGAACACCAATAAGAACATGTGTATGCTCTCCGGCCGAAGAGTTAGGAAATCCCAAAGCATGTTTCCATCTATCAAGTTAGTCGCAGGGTTTCTCTTTTGCACGTGAACGAATGTAGTAAAAAGTAATGGGTCTTTGTAAGCGTACATTTGAGTACTGAACCCTACTATATCCAAGTTGCCGTCTTCAGTATAGAATTTAAGAGCAAAACCTCTTGCGTCTCTGGATAAATCTGCTCCTCCTCTTTCTACAACCACTGGGGAGAATCTAGCAGCTACCGGGGTCTTCTTGCCAACAGGACCGAAGAGATCAGATTTGCAGATGTCGGAGAAGTCGTGTGTTACTACGAAGTGGCCGAATGCCCCTCCAGCCTTCGCGTGCACGAGTCGCTCCGGTATCCGTTCTCGCACCAGATGAGTAAGAGAGTCCATAAAATATTCGTTGAAGATCAACCGTTTGTTCAGTGAGTTGGTAGCTTCTTTGTATTCTATTGGAGCGCCAGCACTTGTTTTCATCACGCCGATAGGCCCCTGAAAAATTACAAACACAACTTTCAACGTCATTGGTTTTTACAACACTCAAGAGTAGGTCAATGGTCAAGGTAACATTAAAATCAAGGGTAGGATGCACTAACTGACGGCACATTTCAAAAATTATTAACATATCTACCTAGGTATATCTGTTTAGTATAACATCCGCTTTCAGCACATTAGAACGGATGACTGTAGGAATTGAGTATAACCTAGATATCTATCTTACATAACGAAATAGATCCTTCACGCTTCACGCGCAGGTCATCGTTGTTTTTTTTTATCCAAAGGCCTGCGCACACCTAAGCGATGGCGATCAGCTGAAACGCTGTTACACATCGCTGTCATATTTGACAGCGTTTAAGCTGATCGCCTTGGCCATCGCATAGGTGTGCGCAGGCCTTAAATAACTAGCGATCCGCCCCAGTTTCGCACGGGTCGAAAAATTCAAAGGCACTTCACATTTTTCACCTTCTTTTATAAATGACACACATGCGAAGCCGGGGTTAGTAAAAAATATAGCGCGTGCGCCCATTGTTATACAAGGATAATGTAGCTTTCTAATGATGAAAGAATTTTTGAAATCGATCCAGTAGTTTTTGGGTTTATTCGTTACAGAAAAAAATACCAGTGTTTTCTCTTTATAATATTAGTATAGTTGAGCATCACATTTCAGAATTCAGCAAGGGCTAAGCATCTATTATCTCGCTTGCAAATCCAACATTTTGAAATATATAAAATCACTGAACCGATTTATGAAAAATCGCTAGTAACAAAGTTGATAAAATGTGCGAGCGAAAAGGTCGGAGCGGAAGATCGGCTAGAAAAAATTCTACCTCTCTTGAAAAACGTATGTAGGTAAGTTACTATCACAAAGTTCACCTAGACATAGACACTGTAATAACATACCTTAGCATTATTCCTGAAGTCAACGATCTGATTAGCAGCTGGTGCTGGCTGCCGCTCCAAAGCTGCCATCTTCAGCATCAACACAAGCAGGAAAATCTTCATGATTCTTCAATTTCACTTCAGCTTTTTCATATCAAACCAATCTTTGAGTGTTTCTTTTTAACTTGTGAGCTGCAGTTTATTTTAGCAATTCCACTCTTCCCCTCGACAATCTCAAGACCACTGCCCGTTTATTAGCAATAGGTACCAATCTATTTGAGATACCTACTTGCGCGTTCACTGTTTTGGAACAGCCCGTGCGATAGCTCAACATTACAATATATACCGAAACGATAACCTTGCTAGCGGAAATGGTCTGAGTAAGTGTTTTCTAAACCAATCTCTTAGAGGAATAAATAAAGAAATATCGGTAGACATTCTACATAGCACTATCTAATCGCAAACTAAGCAAAGCTTCTAACATAATGCCTAAATAAAGTACCCATTGATGAAAAGTAGGGCGCCCACCTACCAGATGGATTGACGACATTGTTAAGATCGCAGAAAGTCGGTGGATGGAAAAGCGCAGAATCGTTCTTCCTGGAAATGTGTAGGGGAGGCCTATGTCCAGCAAAGACTTCTTCAGACTGATGATGATGATAAAAGTACACGTACTTTTTTCGTAAATACTTGCATTAAAAAAAAACATATGCGAAAGAGGTGTGTCAGGATCGTAGCATGTGGAAATCCGTGATCTCTGCCTACCCCCATGGGAATGAGGCGTGATTTTATGTATACAGGGTGTCCCATAAGTCAACGTCCAGCCGAAAACGGGTGATGCGCCAAGTCATGACAGTTATCAGAAAAATATAAAAAAAAATATTTGCTAAGTACCTTTTGACTTATGAGTATTTTAAAAAAACAGGAAAAACTGACACCCTGTGATGATCTTTTAAGTCCTGTGACTACAAATATTAACTTTTCATTAAACTTTTTTTTGCAACGTAAGTATGAATAACCCTTCTATAAATTACAATTCAAAATTAAGCCATAACTGCCTCAGTTTTTAATGAAATCGTGGAGTTTCGGCCAACGTTTCATTTCAGATAATTACATCACCTAACTTTAACCGTCTGTACCGCAAAAAAAATGTACTACACTATCGTGGCATGTAACTTAAAAAATTGGCGCATTTATCCAGGATTCCAAAATGGGATAATACTTGTTAAAGTACTCCTTAGTTTTGGAAATAAAAAATGTTTTTTCAACTAAACCGGATTTCCAATCAATTTTATTTCATGAGATAAAATGTTTGTACCCTTTAAATTATGGACTTAAATGCCTACGCTGCGTTTTTAAATCGCTCACAATTTACAGGTACAAGTAAATACCATTTCGACAATGCAAGTAAACAGATAGGGCCACCACCTTGTCGAAAGAGTAATAACCATGGGTGTTCAAGTAATTTGTTAGTTTTAGGTGAAAGTTTGAAATTAAATTCAATCATAGGATTTCTTCAATCGTGATTTTAATTTAACTACATCAAGGATTTACAGCAAATGTTCAAACTGTTAGCCTTCAGCAGTAATGCAAGCTCTACATTTCCTTAAAAAAAATCAGCTGTCTGTAAAGTCAGTTAACTGACGACAGTTGAACGTGACAACGTCATACAGCTGTCCACGCGGACGCATCGCTCACTCAAGTAGGAGAGAGACCGATGTCGAACGCTGCCGAACGCGGAGGCCGATTGAGGTAACGCCGCATGAGTATGTTTTTTCGTACGAGCAGCCGGCTCCATCGAATTATAAGACGTTATCACGTCAAAAACCATGTAATAAGACCGGCGACGGGTGAAGGCAAACTTTAGATTAAAACCACGATTGAAGTAATCCTATGATTGAATTTTATTTCAAACTTTTACCTAAAACTAACAAATTACTTGAAAACCCATGGTTATTACTCTTTCGACAAGATGGTGGATCTATCTGTTTACTTGCATTGTCGAAATGGTATTTACTTGTAGGTACCTGTGAATTGTGAGTCACTTAAAAACACAGCGTAGGCATATTAAGTCCATCATTTAAAGGGTACAAACATTTTATCTATTGAAATAAAATTGATTGGAAATCCGGTTTAGTTGAAAAATCATTTTTTATTTCCAAAACTAAGGAGTACTCTAGCAAGTATTATACCATTTTGGAATCCTGGATAAATGCGCCAATTTTTAAAGTTACATGCCATGATAGTGTAGTACATTTTATTTGCGGTACAGACGGTTAAAGTTGGGTGATGTAATTATCTGAAATGCAACGTTGGCCAAAACTCCACAATTTCATTGAAAACTGAGGCAGTTATGGCTTAATTTTGAATTGTAATTTACAGAAGGGTTATTCATGCTTACGTTGCAGAAAAAAGTTTTATGAAAAATTGATATTTGTAGTCACAGGACTTAAAAGATCATCACAGGGTGTCAGTTTTTTCTGATTTTTTTAAATACTCATAACTCGAAAGTTACATAACAAATATTTTTTTATATATTTTTCTGATAACTGTCATGACTTGGCGCATCACCCATTTTCGGTTGGACGTTGACTTATGGGACACCCTGTATATGTGTGTAAAAAAAACATACCTAAGTGGTTTTATTATGTTATGAATATGATACAACACCCTGACAAGGAACCAACATCTCAGTTCATCAAACGAAAGGTTGTTCTCGGTTGGAATTGAACCCACGACCTCTACAGCGCAGAGGACAGAGCTACTACCAACTAAGCTGTGATGGCTGTCAGAAAATTAATGCATATCGGGTGTATACAGGGTGTGATAAAACCACTCCCGAAACGTTTTTTTTTTTAATACTTTTTAACAGTTAAACAGTTTTTTGTAGAGCCCTGCCTCGTGCCCCCAGATTTATAAGTATCGCTAATAAATAGACTAATTTCCATAAAAAAACAGAAAAACGCTCTCAGCACATAAGCTCACAGATGGCCTGAAATACGACCTTCTATATTTCAAACTTGCTTTTTGGAGAAATTGGTTACCTGTGGTCTCATAGCGGATTACTGAACTTCCTATCATATCGTTACCTCGCGTGATCCCCAACCCGATGGTCCAACGATTATGTCCCCCCCTCTCTTTTATATGTTCTATTCTGTCCATCCCAAGGTTGCCTGGTAGAGATCGCTGTTAGCGATAAGGCCGCCCATTGTTTTACTTGGAATGTTTATTTTTAAGCTAAATACTGTACCTAGTTCTACATGTGTGTCATGGTAATCAATAAAGAGTTATTACCTATCTATATATCTATGTATTCACAGGAGGTCGGTGATAGGGATGGCCCAACAAATCGTACCTACCTATTTAATAGGGGAGGCCTATGATTGTGTAAGTATCTACATTATAGAAAAAATTGTGTGTTTTAGACTTCCCTAAGCATTACTCTACACTCAGGTTTTTCTGAAACTTGATAATGAGTATCGCTCGAGCTAGGTACATACCCAGTTAATTTTTACTGAATGAGGTGAATGGCAAGTTTTCTAACATTGTCACGGTCTCGTAAATTGTGAAATAAATTGTGCAATCATGAAGTCGCTGGTTTTATTACATTAAAGTGTTATTTAACGTTGGGTCAGTTGCGTTTGATTATCTCCAAACAAATCAAACTGTGCGCTAATTATTTCTAGCAAGTAACTTAGCATGCCTACGTAGTTAGTAGGTAGGTACCTAGGTACTCTACATATCATAGAAAAAAAAAGCACTACGTAGGTACTTAGAATAGAATCTACCTAAAAAAGTACGTGGTAACTTTTTTGTCTTGTCTTTCACCACACCACAGAACATATAATAATACCACGCATAAAGATTTGGGGTGCAATTCTAGCAACACAAATCACTCAAGCGATTGCTGACTATGTAAGCTGTCTTTTTTTGTTTGATTTGAAAATGGAACGTGGATTCAGCGTTCACTCAATCGAGCCGTGTTGCTGGAATAAAAGGGCTGAGTAGTAGGGTAAGGTACCTCGTTATGGACCAGTTAATTTGTGCTAATGGGTACGACTTCAGGGGTTAATTCTTGCAGATATACCTACCGTTTGTAAGCGATGGGTAAAATAAAATCTGAAAAGATGACGGCCACAGAAAAGCGTAAAAAGAATATAATAAACTATTGATAAAATATTTACAACAATCAAAATCAAGCACCCCACGCTTTTTTGTACAATAATATGAATTTTTCAATTGATTATTACAGTTTTATTTTTAACTTTTTAGTTAAATTATGTAGTTATAAAAGCGTTTTTTTTTAGTTTTTTAGACTATAATTTATTTTAGGTACAGTACGGTCTGGAGCTATGAAGTGAATAAAAAGGTTGTTACTGTCAATGTCAAACAAAGTTGACATTGGCAAATTAACCGAATGGACAGACGTAATTTATTTAAGAAGCAGAAGAAAAAGATAAGAACAGAACAGAACAGAACCTATTCCTTGAGGCTTGAACAGAACACACAAAAATCAAAATAATAAGCGGTCCAGTGGATAATCAAGAAAACCAAAAAACAGAAAGCAAATCAATTCACCGGTGGACGTTGTGTCTGCCTGTAGAGATCTAGTGCGATTGTTTATTTTCTGCCGACAAGTTTTGGTAAAATATCCTTTTACAAAGTTTTACATAATTCTGTGCATAAATTTGATGTTGTGTAGATAAGTAGTTCATCGTACTCTGAGACCCCAGAGTGCTAGCTGCCCCAAGCTATCTTTAGCATCTATAAAAGATGCAACGCCTGTCATTTAAACCAGCCTTTAACCTTACGTAAAGTTCAACTTTATTTACTAGTTGATAGGGTTTGATTTGACCTATGTACCTACCTTATTTTAGAAACTGCATCTGAATTTGTATTTTCAGTAAATGCCCAAAATCTGAAGGTTATGGTCAGTCTTTCTGCCCCCTACAAAACTATTGATTATTGTACTTTAACATGGAAACACAAAGAACAATGAAAGCGCAAGAAATTGTACCAATTAAATTTGAACCACTTGAAGATGAGCCCCCAAATGATTCAAAGATAGGAATTGATGTGAGGGTCAAGGAGGAAGCTGTGCATGAGGAAGCAGAACACCCTGAAGAGCAGTATATTGAAATTACTCCCAACGCTTCTAAAAAAGACCAGTCGAACAATGCAAATGTAAGTTCAGCATAAGAAGTTGATGGGGTGGTGTTCAGGAATTCCAAGTACCTTTGAGAAGCCTTATTGCCATAATTCCAACCAATCAACTTCAAATCTCTGTGGAAATTTGAAGTTGATTGGTGAAGTTCAAAGACGACTACAGATTCCAACCTGAAAGTCATAAATATAAAAATAAATAAATATTCTGGACAATTCACACAACACTACCCAGCCCCAAACTAAGCAGAGCTTGTAATATGGGAACCAGATAGCTGATATAATACCTACTTGAATACATTTTTTTTTTGTAAATACATACTTAAAATACAATATAACACCCAGACAGAGAACAAACATTAATGTTCATCACACAAATATTTGTTCTCGGTGGGGATCGAACCCACGACCTACGGCGCAGAAGGCAGAGCTACTACCAACTGAGCTAGAGGCCAGTCAGAATCTGTAGTCTATAGTCTATACTATAGACTACAGATTCTGATCGTCAAACTTGCCAGTAAGGCCTATAGACTCTATCAGCCATATTAATAAAGGCAATTTAAATTTAGTCATGGTTTAAAGTTAGCCCTGTCACTTTTTGTCATTACCCAGTGGTAAGAGATGGCAATAGTTTAAGCACAGCTTATCTTTTGACATATTTTTATTAATAGGGCTTTATAGGCCTTACTACAAAGTTTGACGATTACAGATTCCAACCTGAAAGTCAGAATCTGTAGTCTATAGGCCTTACTGGCAAGTTTGACGACTACAGATTCCAACCTGAAGGTCATAATCTGTAGTTGTCAAACTTGCCAGTAAGGCCTATAGATGCTTCTATAGGGTTAGTCTGCAATATAAATTTGGCTGTTTTCAAGTTTTCATTTTTAGTATACCATACCTCATGGGTGCTAGGATGCAATCCATTTGCTTATTGGATAAATAAATATACATATCAGTCCACTGCAGGACGTAGATCTCTACCCAGAAGTGCCACTGAGCCAAACCTTTGGCTCTTCTCAACTACTGCTTGGAGCACTGGTGGTCTAGTGGTAGTGGCCCCGCCTTCCGATCCGAAGGTCGTGGGTTCAAATCCAGTCGTGTACCAATGAGATTTTCTGTCGAAAAATGTATGTGCACTATGCCAGTACTCTCAAAACGGTGAAGGAAAACATCGTGAGGAAACCGACGTGTCGTAGAACCTAAACAAGTTCGAGCAACACGTGTCAAGGGTCACGCAAAAAAGGCCCATCAGCGGCCTACTTGCGGAAAAACCTGCCCGCACATCAAGTGCGGATGATAAAATTTGCTGAATTTGACTACCTTGCGTTATTATTTTTACTTACTGGTTTCAAAATAATTTTAGGAAAAATCAAAAGCTTTGACAAAAGATGAAACTAGAAGACTGCTGAATCTGATCCTTCTGCATCCAATAATAACATCTAGAGAAACTAAGGCCTCCAACAACCAACAGAAGATAAGAGAGTGGAACAAAATCACTGAGCAATTCAATTCAACTGGCAGCGTTAAACCAAGAACTCCAAAGCAACTGAGACTTAAGTGGGAGAACCTTAAGAAGAATGCTCGAAGATGGAGTGCAAAAAAAAGGATGGACCGGGAAAAAGTATGTTTAAAAAACTAAGGGTTTTTCAACTGGTTCTGTTTGTATCCCACAGCTGGGAAAAATTCCCCACCAGAATGTTTAAACAATCTCGTCAGCATCGAGATCTACCCGCCAAAGTGTTTACAGCTTGCCCGTTCATTAGGCACTCATCTTCAGGCACTCAAAAGGATTGTCCACTTGTCAGGTTGCATTCAGCTTACGTGATTCGCCCACGGCCTCTTCAGCTTAGTAGTTGATGACTAAAATTCGTATCCCGACGTTGAACTGGTAGAATGTCTAAGATAGAAGACCGAAATAGTAGCTTGCAATAACATCAGTATATCTCCTATTTTCCAGGCTGATTTATCTGCCGAATACATACCCCGAGATGAAATACTGGAAAAAGTATCCATGTTACTGCGCAGAAAGCGTAAGATCAATGCCAAGTCGTCGGATGACTGCGATAGCGATGACTCGGATGTAGAACCTCTTTGCGAGAATGTTACCCTAAAAACTTTCACCACAGAGGTGCCAGAGACTGAGGAGGTTCTATTGCCTCCTACTACTGCTTCGGAGGCGAATTTAAATCACACAAGCAATGACTTCCTAGCGCTGCGTTAGTACCATTTTTAATAAACTAAAATTAATATTTTTAACTCTAAATTTACTCTAGGCAATTTTTCTTCTTGATGTGCGGGCTGATTTTTCCACACAAGTAGGCCGCTGGTGGGCCCTCTTTGCGTGACCCTTGACACGTATTGCTCGAACTTTTTTAGGTTCTACGACACTTCGGTTTCCTCACGATGTTTTCCTTTACCGTCTGAGAGTATTAGCATAGTGCTCATAAATTTTTTGACAGAAAAACTCATTGGTACACGACTGAAGCTTCGGATCGGAAGGCGGGGCCGCTACCACTAGACCACCAGTGCTCTTCTTTTTTAACACTATTACATACATATTTGAAGGAATATTTCGCACAAAACTATGATTGTGCTTTTTACTTATTTTTAGAAGTACGCTACAATCTCTATCCTTTGAAATCTGCACATTTAATTTTATTTTTATGATTTTTTCAGGTAAAAAGAAACTGAGACCAGATGAGGGCCGGGAAGCCAGAAATCGCGCCATAACGGCATATTACGCAGCGAAATCTAAGTTATTGGCGGCCAACCTAACTAATGTTAATTTACAAAATGAGAAATTGAAAATGGAGATTGAGTTATTGAAAAGGAAGACAAATAGGTTGAAGCCTCAATGATCCTAACTGTTTTAACTAAGCTTGAAACAGCGTTATAGTTTTACGCTTAAAGTACTATAGATAGACAACTTTATTGGTTACAATGACACACTAGGTAACTAGCGGCACGTAAGTCTAGCGCTGAGCGATACGCGGAGGGGATAGCTGCGCGTGTGTACTGGCGCCGCACGAAATGTATCTATAAAAAGAGAATCATCATTCATTTACAAAGCGGCATGCGCGCGCCGACCTCTAACGAAGGTAGTGCGCATATCCGCCATTTTTCGCAAATCGTGGTGCGCAGACGAGGGGTTATGTAATTATTAGCTAAATAACGATAATGACATTATTTTAATATCAAATAGTAAGATGTCCAAAGATTTGTAGTATGTACCTAAAGAGCACTGGTGGTCTAGTGGTAGTGGCCCCGCCTTCCGATCCGAAGGTCGTGGGTTCAAATCCACTCGGGTACCAATGAGTTTTTCTGACGAAAAATTTATGTGCACTATGCCAGTACTCTCAAAACGATGAAGGAAAACATCGTGAGGAAACCGGCGTGTTGTAGAACCTTTAAAAGTTCGAGCAACACGTGTCAGGGGTCACGCTAAAAGGGCCCGCCAGCGGCCTACTTGCGGAAAAAACCTGCCCGCACATCAAGTGCGCATGATAAAACTTGCCAAACTTGCCAAGTATGTACCTAAGACATAATTTTTAACAAGTTTATGAGGAGTAGAAAAATAAAAACATAATTTGTCAATAACAATACCATTGAAACGCGAACTGTAAACTGGATGTGTGCGGGGTGTGGTATCGGTGCGGGGAGGGGAATTCGACCGGAGAGCCAATGGGCGCTACGCACGTCCGCCCTTCATCCCGCTAGCGCCCTCAGGTACCTTATTTTTGACTTCTGCGCAATAACGGTCAGCGCTAAAGTTACGTGCCGCTACCTATAGGTAGTGCGGTTTTAGGAATAGGACATCCCTACTGGGACCGAGCGACGAGACACATCACTAGTGGCGAGGGAAGATGGCGTCGTAAGGGGGGGGTCCACAAATTACGTGAGATGTTTAAGGGGGGGAAGGGGTCGAGTCAAATCTCATCATAACTTACGTTGGAGAGAGGGGGGGTCTCGGCAAATATCACGCAATTTTTTTTATTATTGAAAAAAAATAATAATATGCAAACTATTTTGGTCCCGTTTTATCACAGGAGTCAAGATTTAAGTAAGTATTCTATTCTTAAATTTACGCTCAGCAATATTGTGGTCGTAAATAAAAGCACGAAGCAATTTTTTTTTCTTTTTAAATAACAATCTAACGCGTTTACCTAAAAACCCACATTTTGAAAAATCTCACGTGAGATTGGGGGTAGGGGGAGGGGGTTGAATAAAATCTCACGACATCTAACCAGGGTGGGAGGGAGGGACAGAAAATGTAAAAAATCACCTCACGTAATTTATGGATGCCCCCTAATGCGTAGATGTTTAGTTTGCCGTGTAATAAATAATAACTTTATTACACGGCAAACCAACTTTATTACAGAGTTCTAGCTGTAATCAATGGATAGTTTTCGCCGTAACGGTAGAGCGCTGGTGGCCTAGTGGTTGCGGCCCCGCCTTCCGATCCTAAGGGCGTGGGTTCAAATCCAGTCGTGTACCAAAGAGTTTTTCTGCCCAAAAATGTATGTACACTATGCCAGTGCTCTGGTGTCACTGTCTCTTTCGAACCAGCATTGTGGTGAAAGGATTTTATTGCATCTCAAAGAGGCTCCTTTCGTGCACTTCTCACATGTTTTTCGAACTTTTTAGGTTCCTAAATGCCGGTTTCCTCACGATGTTTTTCTTCACCGTTTGAGAGTACTGGCACTGGTCTCGGACCCAAGACCTTAGGATAGAAAGGTGGGGCCGCTATCTATCACTAGACCACTGGTCTAGTGACCACCAGTGCTCTCATTTTTATGAATTTATTTAATTAATTATATTTAAGTAAATAAAAATATGTTTCTCCGAGATCATATTTTTTATCTATTTCTAACAGCTCCTATAATCAAAAACATTCAAAACGAGATCATCCCTTTGCCCACTTTGAACTACATTATGCTTTTGTTTTGAAGACTGTTCTATTGGGTTGGGTCTCCTAAGGCCTTGTGCACGATCAGTGATGGCGATTTGGCGATGTGCTCGCCTTAGCAGGCAGGCTAAAGTTTTTAGATCATACTACCTCGTCCTCGTACTTGCCAGACTTTTCTATTGTCTATGGTGAAAAGCCATTTGAGTTCGCTCTCGGTCTTTCAGTTTCAGTCAGTCAATGTCATATCAGTCAGTCAGTTACGGATATCATGTCAGTTCAGTCAAGTCAAATCGTCAATAAAAATTTTCATTCATACACGTTTTAGTCGCTAGATTTCTTTCTAAAATAGTAAAATGAAAAATCCTTGAGTGAAATATTGTCTGTATTCTAGTGCCCAGTGCATGTTAATGCCTATTGTGTCCTGTAGAACCTAGCCCAAACATGGCAAGGTCGCCAAAGGATGATCCGAGATACAATGAACTAACGAACAATACATGGAATTATCGCGCGGAAGCTGCAGAAAATTGCACACCTGGTACTGTAAATGAGAGGAAACAACCCCCGATATCACCAAACCCTAATGTTTTGCCAGACAACGGTATGTACGTCAATGCCAATTTCGGCAACGATGTTTACAACAAGCACCCTTTCAACGTGCCGACTGGAGATGCTGCAGTGAAAATGGACGAGAAGATTCCGTTCAACAATGTCCCTCGTAACAATCAGAATTATGGAAACGCCGTACTCAACTTAGGTAATGGACAACTCGTTCGCGTATTCTACGACGAAAATAATCAGCAGCTTATTTTCCCAATGTCTGGCCAGTACGACCTGTTCAACCATAACCAAGGAGCCCGAGACACGCCGCTGCAATCGGCCCAACCTTCACATCTGTTCACCTTGAATCATGCTACGCCGAACCCTGGCTTCCAAGACACCTTGAACTCTCCTGCTCAAGATTCTCCCACTCCCAACTTTTTAGATGGCTTTTTGGGCATCTTAGAACCTAATTCTACAGGGACCTACTCTCCCTTTGGCCATAACTATCCTCTGAACCATCCTGAGGCATCTAACCTCAATATTCTACCCAATAATCCTATTCTGGACCCAAAGAACCTTTCTGTGAAAGCAGAAAGTTCTCCAAAGAGGAATGAGAACAGTCCGCTGGCTGACACCAGCAACAAGAAGCGCATTGTGGCCGAGGTGAAGCCCATGCGCCCTTCCTACTCCGATGTACTTGCTAAGAACAAAAAGGATAATCTGCAAGCAGATGTATGCCGTAAAGTGAAACCTCAGAACATAGAAACAAAGCCGGTGAACAGTAAAGCCAGCAGCAAACCTGAGAAGCCGGCAAGCAACATCAAACATGATGAGAACAAAATACAAAATGACAAGAAACAAACTATATCATCCGGCAGTGAATCTGGTGACTTGAACACAGATGACAATGAGAAGCATGCCAAGCCAGCCAAAAAATCAAAGAACAAGCGTAACAATTCACGTAAATGGTCTTCCTGTGATGCAACCAACGAGGAAGACGGCTACAATGTGGATAGCCAGAGCCAGTTTATGTTTATTGAAAACCAGGACAAGCCATTGAAAAAGGAGAAAAAGTCAGATAACAACAAGTCAAAGAACTCGGACAAAAGCTCAGTTTTGGAAGATGAATTCAAGATTGACGAAGATGACAGTGCTTCATTCTTGTTCCAAGAGGGACAATTAGAGGCTGGGAAGTCTAAAAAGAAGAAGGAGGGACGGTCTTTCTTCAAGCCTAGCAAGACCGTCCAGGACAAGAAAAAGACGACCCAGTCAAAGATTCGCAGAAACAAGCCGGGCTACTTAGGACTGGCCCAGAACTACTTGGAGAATTGGGGAGGTGCCAGCTGGAAGGCATTGGTCTGGTTCTTCTATCTGCTGTCGGATATTTGTGGCATGACTTTACATTTATCATTTGACCTGTGAGTATTATATTTTTTATTTTGGGGTGTCTGCATTTATATCAATTCACAGTTTTACTCTGAAAGACTCATTTTGCCTTTGTGTCTCTCTCTTTTGTATAAAGAAATTATTAGACTTAACAACATTACGTTATTTAGAATAGATGAAAATGTTGTTGCCTAATCATTTCTCTATACAAAAGAGAGAGATGCATAGGTAGGTGTAACAAGTCGTTTAAAATTATGAAAAAATGAATTGAAATGCGAATTATTTTGATTGAGTAAAATTTCAGATTGAGTAAGATTGTAGTTGTATCTTTTATTGATACTATAGTGTTTACTACACTTCAGGAAATCACAAAGATATTTATAATGTCCCAAAAGTTAAGAGCCGAGCGGGATTTAAACCCGCAACCTTCCCCTTGGTAGGGGGCTGCACTGACTGCTGCGCCAGTTGTAGTTGTATCTAACTAATGATTTCCACCACTGGTTGAGCCCAGACCATTATAATGAAGGAGTATAGCCATTTTTCTTATCTGCATGACAGGATGACAAACACATTGAAAGTAATTAGTTTTATCTAAGAAATAGTATAAGCAAAACAACGGGTTTCATAAGTAACATTGTTCTAACAACAATGTGATTGTTTGAAGAAACTTAGACACCTCTTTGATATGTACCTACTTTTGGTTGTCAGCTCTCAATCTCTCATAGCTCAGTTGGTAGTTGCTCTCCTGTGCTGGAGGGCGTGGGTTCGATCCCCACCGAGAACATACATTTGTGTGATGAACCAGATGTTTGTTAAATGTCCGCGCGTGATATTGTATTCTAAGCATTTATTTCCAAAAAAATATATATGTTTAGGTATTATATTAGCTTTCTGGTTCCTATAGTACAAGCTCTGATTAATTTGGGGCTAGTATTACACAGTGTACACACTTTCTGTAAAAATGTAATATTCTCTGTAAGTGAGCTCTCTTGACCAGACCACAGACAGATGGATTTGTCAGATGGACCGACGACATTGTTATGATCGCGGGAAGTCGACGGATGGAAAGGGCTCAGAATCGTTCTTCCTGGAAATGTGTAGGGGAGGCCTATGTCCAGCAGTGGACTTCATCAGGCTGATGATGATGATGAGCTCTCTTGAAACCGAAGTATAGTATAGAATAGTATCGGGGCAATGCTTTCTTATAGGCGATGGTCACCACTTAACATCAGGTGGGCCATAAGCTTATTCTATCAGTTAGTTAATTAAAAATAAAGTATATGCAGAGGACAGTACATGAAAATATGTGTTGTGTGCTGAGGTAACAATGCTAAATATAACTTTGTTTTTGAATATTGTTTCCTCAAACTTTAAATTATATGGGTATAACATTATCAAAACAATCTTCCTCGAGGAAGCCATAATAATATGATGCTCCAAACAGGGCAATAACAGTCTATACATGACATGTATGGACTGCTATGTAGCCCAATGGTAGCCTTCCGACCTTCCGATCCTAAGGTCGTGGGTTCAATACCAATGACATAGACATAGACATTAATTTATTTACTGCTTCAGCACATATACACACTATTAAAATAAGAAATGAAAACAAAGAAAGATACACGATATTACAAACTAAAGTACTAAAGAGAAATTACATTTTTGACATTGAAAATTACAACTTAGGTACTAAAGAAAAATTACATACATACTAAAAAAAAAATACATACTGAAACATAATAGAAACAACAAAAAGAGGTAAGTGTATGTGTGCCACTGCAGCAAATCGGCTCTAGCTCAGCGTAATGCTTCACCACCAGCGGCAGCTCAGCGCTGTTATTCTGCCAGAACCGGCAAATCAAAAAGAATCTGCCAATGAGTTATTCTGCCGAAAAATCTGGATTTTATGAGACAAAATGGTTACTCTAGAGGCATTATCCAGGGAGGAAATAGGGGACTACGTTTGTGTGGAGAGTCGCCTGTGTGATTCCCTCTTAAGGTCATCTAACTTTTCCAGGTGCACATCAGCCTTCACGCAAACGTACGTGAGCTCTCAAGCAGTATGGCGAAGCGCCCGCGATTACTTTGCACGTTTACCGGACAACAAGTATTTGATGTTCATTGATAGGAAGCTGGGACATACGCGCTTCGGATTCTGGCGTCGGATGAAATGGTTCAAAAAAGGTATTCTTAATGATTCTCAAGTTACAAGATTTATTTGTAAAAAACTTTTATTCACACTATTTTCAAAAAAAACTAGACATTTTTCTTCGACGTCAATGTAAAAATCAGCCCCAAAGGCCCGCGCACATCTAGACGATGACATCTAGACCATCGCAGATAGCTCAGATGTGCGCAAGGCTTGCGTGCATTTTAGAATGTTGTATCTATCAATTAGATGCAGACACAGACGTCAATGGAGACAAACTGAATTCCAACATACCGCTACCAGCGACGGGCGAGGAGGCCATGAAACGGCTTCTGGCGTGCAAAGGAAAGGATCCCTACAGGTGAGAATCAAAATCAAAAATCAACTACTATTATAACAGACATAGTGGTCTTGGCATAGAATGGGTGCTGTTGGGCCTGCCACGTTGTAGCGCTTCAGGCATGCTTGCTCTGAATAGAGTCGACGGTTTTCACGCCAAAAGTGGGACCAAAGGTGGGGCTGTCCCCTAAATCATTTTTGGATGCAGCTGCACACTCTGTAATAGAATATGACCACCTCCCCCTTCCATTACCTCTTGTCGGTGTAGTTAAAGGCGGCCAAGGGAACACTACGCTCTATGAAGCCGAAATTAGCCGATTTGCAATATTTGTTGCCTACTACTAATACTGTGCTGTGTGTACTGTGTTTTTATTTTTTTTTATTTTACACCCTTAAATGGAACTGGGCTGGACACGTCTGCCGCATGCCTGACACCTCGTGGGCTAAGAGGACTACAGAGTGGATCCCACAAAATGCAATGCGGCGACGTGGAAGACCAAGAATGAGATGGCGGGACGAACTTGACTCCCACCTTAGATCGTGGCCTGTCACTGCGTTCAGTCGCGAAGAGTGGAAAGAGGGAAGGGAGGCCTTTGCCCTGCAGTGGGACAAAAACGGCTAAATAATAATAATACTGTGCGCACGTGACTTATACGTGCGCACAGTATGAAATTGGCTTGAGTTCTGGATGTTAATTTGAACCCCTTTTCACGAGGCCTGTCATGAGGAGGGGTGAAAGTCATGTGACTAGGAGAGTGATGAGTGAATGTGGATATGTGAGCAGAGGTAGACCGAAGAAAATATAGATGAACTGTGTGAATGACATGGATAATAGAAGAGTGAATGCAGAGATGACGGCTGACAGAGGGGAATGGCGGAGGAAGATAATTATGTTGTGCCCACACATAAAGTGGAATAAAGACAGCAAGAAGAAGAAGACATGAGGCCTATGCCCAACAGTGGGACGTTACGGGCTAGTAGTAATCATAAATAAAAAAAAATAAAAAATGAAATAAACATGTTTCTAATGATGTGATTTTATTTCAGCATCTTAGGAGTGAGTGTAACATGTTCGGACGAGGAAATAAAGCGCTACTACAGAAGACAAGCGTTCCTAGTGCATCCGGATAAAAACCAACAACCGGGCGCAGAAGAAGCTTTCAAAATATTGCAGCACGCTTTCGACCTTATTGGCGAGCCGGTGAGTATTTTTTAGGGTTCCGTACTTTTTACCGTATACCAGAAAATCCCCTTTTTCAAAACGAATTCACGTTAAACGCAGAGTCGTAGTGTCTCGCAGACGCGTCCGTAGACGATAACCTTAAAGTATTTCCTTGATGATTGCATATTTACATTGATTGATAACATAAGTACCTAAGTATAGAATAGTGTAGAACCTATGTTAAAAAATGTTAAATATAGAGAGTACTGTAAGTAGAGAGCACTGGTGGTCTAGTGGTAGCGGCCCGCCTTCCGATCCGAAAGTCGTAGGTTCAAATCCAGTCGTGTACCAATGAGTTTTTGTGTCATCAAAAATGTATGTGCACTATGCCAGTACTTTCAAAACGGTGAAGGAAAACATCGTGAGGAAACCGGCGTGTCGTAGAACCTAAAAAAAATTTCGAGCAACACGTGTCACTCAAATAGGGCCCGCCAGCCGGCCTACTTGCGGAAAAACCAGCCCGCATATCAAGTGTGGATGATAAAATTTGCCAAAGTAAGTAAGTTAATGTGATAATTAGCGCCACCAAAGTGGGAAAAATTAATTGCGGCGCCCTAACAAGGTTTTTGTTTGAAACTAGTCTGCTATATCTATCTACCTATCTAACAAACAACATAAGTGCAATAAATGATTTGAATTTGCCAGGAGCGTCGCGAAGAGTACTCCCGCCGTACGTTGGAGTCTCAGCACGCGGAAGCGGCGTGGGGCGAGCTAAGCGAGCTGCTAGCTCAGCTGCACGACAAGATGGAGCGAGCTGCCAACACTATCAGGTAAACATATCAGTTTGAATACTGTTGTAGATATAGGAGTTTTCTATAGATTTCAAGAAAAAAAGTATTTTGAGCCTTCTCCAAGTTCCGACTTCCCGCGATCTTTACAACAACATCGGAAAACGTTTTATTCTTTGTCTACTGGTCTTGTCTTCTTTTTTCGCAAATTGTAATATTTAGGACGGATACCAAGTGTGGTGAAAGTATTTGATGTGCGTCTCAAAGAGACTCCTTTTGTGCACTAATTGATTAGTAATTCATTTTAAACCCATCATTTAAAAAAAATGTTCAATACAAATTAATAAAATTCAATATAAAAATCTTGTCATGTAGTTATTAATTTCGGACATAGGTCTTGCCCATGTCTTTCCATTGCTCTCTATCTCGAGCCTGTCTCATCCAGTCTGGTCTGCTTGTCTTGTGGAATATGTCATGTCATGGTATAATCGCCCTAAATAGCTTAACGTGTTGTTTGTCAGATGCACGAACTGCGGGCGGCGTCACAAGCGAGTGCTGACAGACCGGCCGTGCTATGCGGCGCGATACTGTGCGCAGTGCAAGATACGACACTCCGCCAAAGAGGTAACAGGACATTGCCCTATGTTTATTTATTTACTAGCAGAGTTTTTTTTTTAATTTAAAAATAAATACATGATCTTGTAGAAGATAGCATTAAAAACCACTAAGGTTTGTGCTTATGCTATCACGAGCGCGCCTCTTACATGTACACATTAGCATTAAAAACCACTGAGGTTTGTGCTTATGCTATCACGAGCGCGCCTCTTACATGTACACATTAAAGAGATAACTATCTATTAAATAAACTGAGGAGCAAGGTACTTATATATAAATATTACTATTATTACTTACTATTGTACACTAACTAAGGTCAAAAAATGTTTTTTTAGTTTATTTTTTATATTTGTTGGTGTTAAACTGTTACAGTTGCACGGGCATTAAAGAGCATTCTAGAACGTTTTGCCTGTTCTTCTACTTCTAGGCATGGTCGCGTGGAACTGGCACCTAGACTCACCTAGCTTTAACACGTTTCAAAGTGATTCTTGCAATTGTATTGAATAAAATTTTATTGAGTTTGAGTTTAGAAGCATTCTATTCTAGAACATTTTTACAAATATAGTTTTTATAGAAAAGTCCTTACGTGATAGAAAAGGACAGACATAGAATATCCCTACGTGTTAGAAAAAGATAAACATAGATTCTTGTAACATTTTGCATTGATGCTGTTCATATTAGTCGTAGCGTGATGTTGCATTGACCACCTTCCACGATAAATGGACTACACAATTTTTTTTTTAAATTCGGGCAGATTTACGCGTTCAACCAAACTCTTCAGCTTTATAATATTAGTATAGATTTATTCTTAGACTCACAGTTACAATATTGTTTATCGTAAGCTATTCGATGTACTTATTCTATTCATTAACCAATTCGAACCTACATTATGTAAGCAAAATATGTAAGGTAGCTTAGTAGATTTTGGGACTTAGACTCGAGACTTAGTAGTATTCTGTATTCTGTGTGTTGATTCCAGGGTGACATCTGGTCGGAGTCCAGTATGCTAGGCCTGCTGGTGATGTACTACGCGTGCATGGACGGCGCTGTCTACCAGATCACGCAGTGGGCTAGCTGTCAGGTATACTAACTCTTAAGGCTACTCTCAAACGGTGAAGGAAAACATTGTGTGGTAACCGCCATTTCCTATCCATCTGGCCTCCCGGTTCAGTTGGTAGTAGATCTGCCTTCTGCGCCGTAGGTCGTGGGTTCGATCCCCACCGAGAACAAACATTTGTGTGGTTATCACAGATGTTTGTTCTCTGTCTGGGTGTTATATTGTCTTCTATGTATGTTTTTTTACAAAAAAAGTATTTAAGTATTATATCAGCTATCTGGTCCCTATAGTACAAGCTCTGCTTAGTTTGGGGCTAGATAGTGGTTTGTGGATTTTCCGCATTATTTATTTATCTTGTTTGTTTGTTTGTCCAGAATATTGATTAAATTTTTTACTCGCTGACTGTAACTTTGAGTAATTATTGAGAGACAAAAATTAAATACACACATTATTTGTGCAGAAAAAGAACCTAAAACAGTTGAGGCCGGATTGTCACGCCGTGCAGTACAGGATTGTGCTGGGCAATAAAGCGACCGCCAACGAAGCGCCGCGCCCTTCCACTGGGTAAGTTCATAACTGTTTAGGAACTGGCACTTAGACTCTCACCTAGCTTTAAAACGTTTCAAAGTGATTCTAGGAATTGAAATGAATAAATTTTTATTGAGTTTGAGTTTCTCTTTTTTTTTACAACTTGCTTATAGAACTAGTATATGGCCCACCTGATGTTAAATGGTAACAAGGCATAGTCTCATAGGTCATACACATCAGGTAACTGCCCCAAGATTCACTGCCTTACGTCGATCAACTATACAATATAAGTTACTAAGCTACTTTTTCTGTATTTGTTACTAACACCATGGAACTCATAGTTGTCTGAATAAAGAATTTAATCATTGTTATAACTAGGGGCACATAACTCTAGCGCTGAGCGATACGCGGAGGGGATAGCTGCGCATGCGTCGAAGTGTGCGCATGTCGCGCACACTGGATGATTTTGTGGATGTGTGCAGAGTGTCCTATTGGTTCAGAGAGCGGAGTGCGCCTGGAGAGCCAATCAGCGCTACGCACGCCCGCCCTTCATGCCGCTAGCCCCCCTCGGTTTCCTCGGTATTTTTGACTTCTGCGCAATAGCGGTCAGCGCTAAAGTTATGTGCCGCTACCTATAATTAAGAACAGCTTCATTTCTAATGTCAATGTCGTTTCCAGGCACGATCCCAACCTAGAAGAGTTCCTTAACAACCTGTACAACAAGTCAGGCGTGGCGCCGAGCGCGTCGCCTCCGCCCGACGCGACGGACGCTAAAAAACGGCGCAATAAAAAAACTAAACCTTAAACAATACCTGCGAAAATAACCTAACCTTGTAACCTGAAAACTGGCGGGGACCCGCTGTTAAAAAGAATTAAATAAATTATTAAAATCACGAATAGCCTTCTTCTTGTATCCGAAGCTGCACTGGTGAAATGCGACGGTTATTCTGTTTAAAATAATCCTTCACGTGACCTGCAGAAATTATTTGTATGATGCGATGCGTTGTCGCCTTACACCTCCACATGCCCGCATCGTATGCATCGGACGCATCGTATCAAGCATTTTATATGCATTCGAGCGATCAGTGCGGAATCAGCGGACGCACGTGTGACGAAGATGCGATGCGTCCGATTGTTACGATGCAGTCCTGTCGACGGTTGCCTTTATCAATGCGGTATCGTTCTTAAATATGCTTTTATAGCGTCGACAGAGTTTTGTTAATTTACTCTCACTCACTTGAATTGGCAAGGTTATCCGTCCAAATAACGGACAAACGCTTTTTAAGTAATAAAAGAAATTTTTCTTACTAGCAATAATATTAAAGTGACACAGTAATTGTAAGAGTTCGTTTTTGAATTGTTAATGTTTTGTGTATGGCGTGTGAAGTTAGCTACGAACTGAATCAAGGTTAAAGCAATAAGGCACGCTGTGCTATATCAAAGAAAGACGAGAGTTTGTGGCTAACTCGCATGTTTAGGTATCTAATATTACTATTCCACATTGTGAATGATTTGCTTCATAGTATCGTGGTGTACATTATCAGGCTGTGTATTGCATGACCGTACAATATACACCCATATTTTGTTACTCTCAGAAAAAAATGAGTATTATTTTCTAGCAGATGCATAATAGCTTCGTCAGAACCTTCTCTAAAACAAAGATGTCGAGGTTAGTTTTTTGGGACTACTCATGAAGTATTTGCTATTTCTGTGTCCATGAAATTGGTATTGTTTTTGGCAAAACAGAAAAAAAATACAAAAATACAATTTTGATTTTGATCATTAGTGACCTTTTCTAATACCGTCCTTATTTTTCTCTGGTAGTTACACAATTTGGGTGTTTAAGACACCATTTTTGAAAAAACTTACACATACATACTGTTTTTTTATATAGTGAAGCGGGTTTCGTGCCAGTTCGCCTTAGTCTTTACAATAGGAATGCTACAGTCAATATTTTACTGTGTAACAATAATGTAGGAAAAAAAATCGGTTGTCTGTAAAGTCGGTTTACTGACGATAGTTGAACGTGGTAACGTCATAAGAAAATACTCGCGGACTCGCGGACTCGCGGACTCGGCCTCGGACTCGGACTCGAACTCTCGGACCCGGACCCGGAACCCGACCGAACCCTTACCCTTACCCTCATTTACCCTTACCCTCATTTACCCTTACCCATTACCCGACCCGGGCTCGGGCTCAGGTTAATGGAACGACGAAACGACGTAACGACGCATGAGTCATGTTTTTTCGTGCGTGCATCCATCGATTTATAAGACGTTATCACGTCAAAATGATGCCTGAACACAGTACATTTTGACTACAGTATTACAACTTATAAATGTATTGTTTTGTTGTTAATCACACGTCAAGGAAACTACAGACTAGTTATTTTGTCAAGTATAGTCTTTGGTTGCTTGTTAATAAAAGTAATAAGTTAAATATGTACATCCAAAACAGTTGTTGGAAATAAGACCAATGGCGAAGTGATTTAAGTGTAGCCTCTATATTAGGGGGAATCAATCGGGGGTTCAAATCCCACTCACTAATTTATTCCTTTTACAATATTAGAATAAAAATGTTTTCGTTTCCTACTTTATGCTAAAATATTGCAATTAAAATCTATTTAGCGTGGACAATAAACATATAAGTTGTGATACTGGCTTCAAACTTGCTTCAAACTTACTGTGGCTATACCAAAACTTATTTCTAACCCGTGTGATATGACCTAACAAACAAAAATTACAAAAAAATAGGTATTGGATTGCTGACGTACCTAATAGATTAAATTAAATAAAAAAATATTAGAAATTTAAATACTGAGTCAAGAGTGTTTTCAGACGTTTTCTAATAATTTTGTGATATTTAGATTTGTTGACACTATTGATACAATTTGTTTGTGAACGTAATTTTTTAGGAAGAAAAACAGCTCATTTAATTCATATATTTTATATTTTCAAAAATGTTGAAATTATTTGGCGGTGGTCAGCCTCTTAACGTGTGACGTAATTAATGGATGGTCCCCGTTTATAAATAAAAGGATTTGTGTCGTTCATTTCTACATTAGTTCTACTTTTGAATATGCTGTTGTTTTTCCTAAAACTTTTGTGACAAGAATGGCAAAATTATATGATTAGCTAATTTGGTAAAATTATCAATATTGACGTGAATTTAGCAGCCAGATCTGCGTAAAAAAGATTAATAATATTCTTACAGTGTTGTGTTCCATACAGGGTTATTTATTATTAGCTGCAAATACTCAGGAATTAGGTTCAACAAATAAAATAAAAAAATATTTATGAAATGATTTTTTTTATGAAAGTTTTGTTATGAAAATCCCGAGAAAATCGATAAAGAATATCGTTTGGAATCATTGGCGCCTGACCTATTTTGACCTTTGATCCGCGCCCGCGCGCCGTGAGCGACACTCTGCATTCAGTCACCGCCTGGGTGGGTCATCGTCCTGTTCTCCATGGCAATCATTATGCAATAGCCTAAAAGAAATTAATAAAAATAAAATTTGGATACAAAAACTTAAACCGTTTAGGAATTAAATTGACTCTGCCAAACAAATATTCGCGACCCAAAAATTAGGCCCTGTCAGTTTGTGTAGTTAATAATGAATAACCCTGTATATCATTCACCGAAAAGTACAATTTGTGTGTGCATTCTTATTGATATAATTAGGTGTATTATTGTGCAGAGAAATACGTGAGAAGTGAATTTATTTTCAAATTGTTTTCGGTTTTTCCGATTTATTTTTTGTATTGTAGAGTCGATAAGTTAGTGTTAGAAAATCTGGACGAAACTTACTGTTTTACGAAAATCTTGTGTTTGCAAATTAATGATGAGGTGAACTAACACCTGCGGTCCAATACTAAAATCGTTGTAGTACACCACGAGCTGGACGCCTTTGGGTCAGCGCAGCGCAGACAGAGGAGCGCAGCGGAGAGGATTTTATTAAGACACTCGAAAATCGACTTTAAAATTATTGAAATAAAGTGCATAATAATATTCACTTATTCTTCTGTCTGCGCTGACCCTGAGAGGGACTGGCGACTGGTGATACTAGATCGTGGAGATTGGGGAGGCCCTTACCCCACAATGGGATGATTTGGGCTAATATTAATACTTTTTCAAAGCACCTTGTAAAACACCGTATAAGGTTGATATAATTACGGCAATAATTTATCGATTCTAATACCTCTTGAATAAATGTTGCACTATAGTTTCACTGCCTGTACCAGAGATTATTATTGTTAGGATAGTCACTAACCGCTAGTGGTATTAAGTCCTGAACGCTGTTAGGCCTTCGCGCTTCATGTGTCAATAAATGATGTCAGATTATTACAGTTTTTTACTTCTTGTAGAGTCTGTTCAGAAAGAGAGCCGTCGTGGCCAAATTGTGAACGTTTCGATTTTTATATGGCAGCTCATCCCTTTCTTTCTGTCAGCATTTTGCATCATAAAAATTAAATAAAGGAATAGTACACTAGTTGTGATAGGATCAAAACGCAACAGACGCGCTATTGTATTTCCCACTAAATAAAAAAGGTAATTAAGCACAGCAGCGCCCTCCAATCCCACGACGGCTCTCTTTCTGAAAAGACTCTAATTCCCTTTTCCTTCGTTAAACAGTGAATTTGTATGGAAGGCCGTGAAGGATTAAGAGCCTTTAGTGACATTATTTTCTATTAATGGCCTTACTTTTGCCGCTTTTGCCTTTGCCCGCTTGGTAATGACAAACAGTGACTAAATTTACTCTTTAGAGTATGGCTGTAGAGTTCGGCCGAGATAAGGGTGGTTGGTCCTCTTAACTATGCTATTATAGCATTACTGACTAAATTTACTCTAAAGAGTAAATTCTCTAAAAGAGTAAATTTAGTCACTGTTTGTCATTACCAAGCGGGCAAAGGCAAAAGCGGCAAAAGTAAGGCCATTAATAGAAAATAATGTCACTAAAGGCTCTTAATCCTTCACGGCCTTCCATACAAATTCACTGTTTAACGAAGGAAAAGGGAATACCCGTCGAAAAATCAACAACTCCAACTTCCGTAAAAACCGCAGCATTTTATGGAACATGGTCATGTATCTTGGCGACACTTTTCCGACCACATAGCCGTTCTCTCTTTGACCACTACCTACAATCTGAATCTCTTCAAGGAAAGAGGATAGGAGTCTTCAAAACTCAAATTCTCGCTCGTTTACTGTGTCGAAAACCAGTTATGCAAACTTTTAAGCAAGAAAACGAATTTGATCACAATTTTTTTTTTTTTGCTAAACTGTGTTATCAGATCGCACACAAGATAGTTGCTCGCGTTTTTCGGTAAATAAGTTCAGTGATTTTTTATCTTTAAAAGGATCAAAATATGCGATTGAGAAGTTGTTTCACGGAGTTCAGTGTCTAAATAAGAGTCTTCTAGACAATTTAAGGCCTGCGCACACCTAGGCCGCTGGCGAACGCGATCAGTGAAACGCTGTCAAATATCGCTGTCAA
Organism: Thera britannica; assembly: GCA_939531255.2. Lineage (NCBI taxonomy): Eukaryota > Metazoa > Arthropoda > Insecta > Lepidoptera > Geometridae > Thera > Thera britannica. The sequence continues at coordinate 12,300,319 of OW618034.2, read as the reverse complement.
ATCTCAAATCTGACGGCGATATTTGACAGCGTTTCACTGATCGCTACCGCCAGCGAACTAGGTGTACGCAGGCCTTAAATTGTCGCTTGCCAACAGGTAAAATGGAAGTCAAGCTTAAGGGTCCGTTCACACAGACCGGCTCGGAGAGCATCGGCGTGCATTTTTCTTTTCATACAGACCGGATCGTATACGCTTGGAGTTGGTAGGAGCGGAGCCGCCAACTATTTCACATAGACCATCTGAAAGCGGATGCGCTCGCAGCCGACGAGAAAAGTACTCGATCGGAGCCGGTCAGCTCTTATTATTTCACACCAAGCGCGTTCAAGCATTCTTATTGACAAAAGCAGTGCAGATGCAAAAATAGACCTTACTACAAATACTAAAAACTCGGTTTTCAACGTGTTAAGAATCTGCTCTCTTCTCAGAGCCGGTCTGTGTGAACGGACCCTTCTTCTTCTTATCGTGTCACTGATTCTTTCGAACCAAGCGTGGTGAAAGGATTTTAAGTGCGCGTCAACGAGGCTCCTTTCGTGCACTGACCCTTAATAGGTGTAAAAAAGAAAGAATAAGCTTATAATACATTTATTAGCACTACTCCATCGCAACATCCTTTGTATCCCTATCAGTGACTATACAGTTCTCATAGGTCCACTTGGGGAACATTCGCTTGTAAAGGTGTAACAGCACTGTGTCCTGTGACTTGAGTTGTCCGTCGAATACGCACTTCATGTGCCCGTGGGTACCTGGACAATACAAAATGTTTCAATTAAAGAACAAGTCACTTACTACTTTTGAAACTATCATGGTTTTTAACACTATTTATTCTATACATACTTATTTTACTCGTGAATCAACCTGTAATCATGGTGCATGCAACTGTGCCGAAATATCGGGAATCAAAACTCACAAAATTCAATCCAATATCCGTTCTTCGTAAAAATATTAACTGCATCGTTGGTCTTTGAGAGAATAGTGGTAGCGGCTCCGCTAAGGTCGTGGATTCAAATCCAGTCGTGCACCAATGAGTTTTCTGGCCAAAAATGTATAATATGTGCACTGTGCCAGTACTCTCAAACGGTGAAGGAAAATATCGTGAGGAAACCGGCAAGTCGTTGAATTGAAATCTTTTAAAAACTGAAATCCTTTGTCACGACGACAAAAAGACTGCATCTAGGCATAAAGGCGTGTTTACATAATGTAATGGCGTGTTTACATAATGTGGGCTTATCTTACCTAGAGGTTCTCTAATATGTCCCGTACGTCCATACTTGGTCCTTAGCTTGCAAGGCTTGAAGTAAACCACGTCGTCTCTATTGAAAAACATGAACCTTATCACCGCTGATCGTGTGTGGACCTGCAAATCACAAAAATCATTGACACAGTTTTTTTTTGTACATACATACATACATAAAATCACGCCTTATTCCCATGGGGGTAGGCAGAGATCACGGATTTCCACTTGCTACGATCCTGACACACCTCTTTCGCTTCATTCACTCTCATAACATTCTTCATACATGCTCGTCGGTTTAGGGTACTCCTAACCTGGCCTTTCTCTAAAACGTCTGCGATCTGATCGAGATACATGCGCCTAGGTCTTCCCCTTCCAGCAGTTCCATTCACACTCGCCTGATGCAATTGTTTTGTTAATCTCCTTTCATCCATTCTCTCTACATGTCCAAACCATCTTAACATACCTTTCTCTACTCTCATCACTACGTCTTCTTTCACACCGCATTCCTCTCTTATCACACTGTTTTTCACTCTATCACTCAACTTTACGCCACACATACTACGCAACGCTCTCATTTCTACTGCATTCACTCTGCTTTGATGTTTTTTCTGCCATACCCAACTTTCACTACCATACATCAATGTTTTTGTTGTTTTTTTTTGTATTTGTATTTTTTTATTTCTCTCACTTAGACTAAGAACAAGGATAAAATTAGGTCTTCATCTTATAACTTAGCCTAAACCGAGAGCTGGTACCCAAGGAGGTTTCAAATTAAAACCTGTAGATCAGGTCACTAGGCCCGTCTCCCGCGAATCGATACATCTCAATATTAGAGTAGGTAACCAATGCCATCTTATTTTTATAGGAATCCACCTCGGTACCTAAACTAAGCCAAGGCCTGTACGATAGCATATTTTATACAACTAGCTGATGGACCAATCTTATGGTCCACCTGATGTTAAGTGGTAACCATCGCCTATACACAAAGCATTGGCACGTAGGTCACGCACGTCAGGAACGTGCCCTACGAATTGAACCCTGGCCCCGTCTGAAAACCAGCCACCACCACACTACTTGGGTTGTATGCAGCTTTCACTGAGACGGGACCCCTTTGCCCCACACAACACAGCTTGGATAGGTAACTACCTAACTACCTGTCCAAGCAAATTTATTTTATTGGACCGAAGTTCCTTATCGCGCGTTGTGAAAAAAAAGCTAGACGGAAAAAAATCTTGCGAAAAGTTGTCACGACACTATTGTAAGCTGTGCGGCGTGCGCATGTTTCTCTGTCTGTCTCTCTCTCTCTATCTCTCTTATAGAAAGCAAGCCAGATATTTTCATTTCTATTTCGCATTGAACAGTGTGGTGTCGCGACGATTATTTTTGTTGAATGTATACAGGTTTTTTGTAAATAATAATAAAGGAACTTCGTTCCATCCGGGTGTCCCTTGCCACCTCTCAAGTTTTTTTTTATCTATTACATTTCCCTTTTATATTTTTTTTCAGGACCTGAATGACAGACTTCATTACGATGGGAGCCTCTTAGAGTACACTGGTTTGAACGAACCTGTAGAAGGTATTAAAGTTTGTTTATGGTTACCTTGTATGGATGACCAGAGAGAACAAGCCTCTTTATGATCAGCCTGTCAGGGTTGCAGGATAGTAGCACTCCTGATGCTACCAGCTGTAGCGATGTATTCTTCTTTTCCTGGAAAAAATAATGTTTCCTCCATCAGTTAGCCATCCTCCATTACCAGCAATCTGGTTCCTATAGTACACGCTCTGCTTAATTTGGGGTTTTTATTTTTATTATTTGATAAAACACTATTTGATGTAACACATCATTTTTAGGGTTCCGTACCTCAAAATGAAAAAACGTAACCCTTTTATCTGACGGTCTATCTCGGGAAAGCGTGGAGTTATCGAATTGAAATTAAAACGATGAACTCAAGCCTACAGTCTCTTGAAGCTCTTGGCAAAAGACACGGGCGTTTGTTTTCTCCGACTTACTAAAACTATTTTTGATAATAATATCCATTTTTTTTTTATAACATGTACCTTCAAATATGTACGGAACCCTCTGTGGTCGGATTTTTTTATTTTGGAAAGTGCCAAGAGTACTTTTCCACTCAGATCCGTTTTAGGTGTATAAGCGTATTCACACACATTACTGGATCGGAAATACTGTGTATGTGTGAACATGTTTAATCTTATACAGCTTCATACGCCATTGCCGATGGTCAGAACAAATACTCACTTTAAAGCAAAGAACAGAAGATGGGCTGAATTGAATCGGCGCGTAGAACGTTGCGACGCAAGTTGATGCCGGTTGGAAAAACCTCTCGTACTGAAAATTACAAAAAACGTGTTTTTATAAGTACAATATTATGATTACAATATTATGATGTATGTGATTGTGTCTATTACATTTTCTTCTTCTTTTTTGGTTTTCTGTATTGCTATTTTTGAATAGAGATACGATAAGCCCCTTTGTCGAACGTGCTGAGGACTCTCGCATATGAATATACAACAACGAAAAATAAAACTCTGAATAGACACTCTGAGTACGGAACCCTCAGTACGGGAGTCCCACACGCACTTGCTCGTTTACTTCAGTATTTTTCGAAGAAAACAAATGTATCAAATCAAAAATCTTTTTATTGTTCTTACAATTAAAATAATAAATCAGGTTGGGATCTCTTCAGTTATGTTATAATACCTGTGTTTGAAGAGTCTCCTCTAATCTGTGGTCTTAAAATGTCTTTATGTGTCTTTATTGTGTGTCTAAATGTCGGCAACTTTATCATGCGCACTTGATGTGCGGGCAGGTTTTTCCGCAAGTAAGCCGCTGGTGGGCCCTTTTTGCGTGACCCTTGACACGTGTTGCTCGAAATTTTTTAGGTTCTACAACACGCCGGTTTCCTCACGATGTTTTCCTTCACCGTTTTGAGAGTACTGGTATAGTGCACATTAATTTTACGACAGAAAAACTCATTGGTACACGAGTGGATTTGAACCCACGACCTTCGGATCGGAAGGCGGGGCCACTACCACTAGACCACCAGTGCTCTCTGTGTCTAAATGTATAAGTACCTTATGTTTGCTTCCATTAGTATGCTGACTGAATATCGGATTAACAATAAACCGCCTGTACCCCACTTGGAAGACCAGCCTCTCTTTGCTCTTGATAGGCTCATCATTGACCCCTGTTCTCTTCAACGCTACATTCATAACAGACATCTTCTGCTCATGAGGCAGTAGACCGAAGATTGAGAGAGGCGTCTCGCCGTTTGAAGCGTGGAAAGCTTTCCAGAGGTCTTGACGGACGTCTTTCACGTGGATTGTGATATAGAATCCGTACTGAAATTTATAAATACATAAAAAAAATTATACAAGTAGCAGATGGAACAATATGTAGTAGCAGATGAAGCATTGCCTCGTAGGTCACGCACGTCAGGAACGTGCCCCACGATGTACTGCCCTGTGTCATCAACTTGAGGCATACAGATGTTCAGCCTCACGTGCCAGTAATTTCACTAACACCCTTCAAACCGAAACACAGCAATGCTGCTTCACGGCAGAAATAGGCATGGTGGTAGTTACTTCCCCGGACGAGCCCTTCACAAAGAGTTCTACAACTATTACTAAAGTAAATATTAAATATATAATGATAAAGACATAATAATATTTAGTCTTTTGCTGTCAGTCAAATGCTTGTAAGTTAACAAAACAACGTGTTTGCCTGCCAAGAATAAATATTTAGTACTTTTTCGTCATTAAATAAATAGTTGAAAACCTTTAAACCGATTTTATTCTATTCTATAACCTGGATTAGAACATATACTTATCATCAACATCATCATCAGCCTGAAAGAAGTCCAGTGCTGAATTATAGGCCACTCACCACATTTCCAGAAATAACGATTTTGATCTTCCATCGACATCCCGCGATTTTACCAATATCGTCGGTCCATTAGGTCCATTAGGGTGGGCGTCTTACGTTTCGTCTTTTAGGTCGTTGTCGATTCGACCACTACTTATAATCTGAATCCAAAATTCCCTTTACCATATTCTCTAAGCTATCTTCAAGCTCCTTGAACACCCGCCTTCTAGTTCTATCGTAGTTTTCGAACTGGAAGATCCGGGCGAAGTCCTCAGGTAGGTTCTCCTTGGGGTCCCATTGTGAGGTCCTGAACGACTCCAGCCCACGGTACCTCATGAAGCGTTCTCTCGCTGAGACATCCTGATAATCGGTAAAACAAGCCATTTAAGAAACGCCTTATAATTTATTGTGGCTTAACCTTTGTAGGGAGAAGAGAGGTAGATAAGTACAAAATTATATATTATTTATATGGGTTATTTCCCCGCCATCTATACTAATATTATAAAGAGGAAAGATTTGTATTTAACTCTAAAACTACTGTGCCAATATCAAAAATTAATTTCCACCCGTGCGAAGCCGGGACAGGCCGCTAGTCTGTTATAAAGAGCCTTAGTTGCGCAATACGATGTGTTGCCTATGAGTAAGGAAATACCTGGGGAGTGTCGACTTCATCAGGGTACAGCTGGTCTTCTTTCGCCTCTGCAAGCTTCTTCAGCACCTCGTGTTCTTCGAAGGCGTCTACGGTTTCGTCATATTTCTCGTCGGTGGGACCCACTTCCGATTCCATCACTGATTCACTATCATTGGCCTGAAAATACAGACTTTTGAATATTGATGGTGAAATTATAGGCTTAATATTATTGACATGCCTCAAGTTGTAGGGCACGTTTGTAACGTGTGTGACCTGCGAGGCACTGCTATATGTCTGGAAGTCCATGTCCTGGATCGAGAATCTTAGCGATACCGCCCATTGTACCTTTATTTTCAATGGTTCTTTTAAATGTGTTCTTTTGTGTACAATAAAGTATTAATCTATCTGTCCATCTATATTATAGGCGATTGTTACCATAAAACCACGGGTCCGATATACTTGTTCAGACTTCCCGCAATCTTCACTGACGTGTCGTATCATCGGGCGACAGATGTCTACGTCTTACAGGAACCGGAAAATGAATAATAGTTCTCCATTCAAGTAGGTACCTTATTTTAGTAGGTATGGCCTTATTTAAGACCCTTACGCCTTCATTTAGAATCGGAGGCGCTCCATTTATACATGTATATGAATGTAAACATTAACTCAAGTGTCCTGGAAGAAGAGAGCACTGGTGGTCTAGTGGTGGCAGATGTGGGTTCAAATTCAGTTGTGCATGCACCGATGAGTTTTACGTCCGAAAATGTATGTACACTATGCTAGTACTCTCAAAAGGCGGAGGAAAACATCGTGAGTAAACCGGCACGTCGAAGTCGTCAAAAATTCGAATATATGTGTCAAATGTCACGAAAAAAGAGCCCGCCAGCAGCCTATTTGCGGAAACCAGTCCACAAAATCAAGTGCGGATTAAAGAATTTGCAGAATTTTTTTTAACGTGCCTTGGAAGAAGGCCACCAATTTTACTTTTGTAGTTCTAAAATGTATAAAGTATGTATGTAATTATGTATAAAGTAAGTATGTAGTAAGTATGTGTATGTATAAAGTATTATCTATGTACTGACCGCATTGGCTTCATTATCAGAAGCGTCTTCTTCACAGGACATGAACCGTTCATCCTCACCGTCACTTCCACTCTCGTACTCCGAGTTATCTTCAGCATCTGACTCTACGATCCAAGCTGCTTGGTAGTCTGACCAGCCTTTGGGTACTTTCTTAACTTTTTTTGTTTTTGTCTGGAAATTAATAAATGCTAAGATTTTTATAATGTACCAGAAGTTAAGAGCCGCGCGAGGGGGATGAACCCGCGACCTTCCCCTTGGTGCGGGGCTGCGCTGACCGCTGCCCCATCGGATCCTAATCAAACTCGGTGAATCATTTTGAGGGACTGTTCGGCACTAACGCGACCGTGGCTCCATCTACACTTTTGGGACATTATAAAAATCTTTATGATTTTCCATAAGTGTAGTAAACACTATAAAATCAATAAAAGTTAACAAATTAATAATAAATACATTCATGATAAAATGAATGAATGGGTTTGAATCGCACCTGAGAATGAGGGTTAAGTTATTTGATTATATTGCAGGCCAAGATTTCAGTAGAATCCATTGACAGAAAAAGAAAGAGAAAGAGTAGGTACCTATCGTAGCACAAAACAAAAAACTACTTAGCTACGACTATGATATAATCATGTTATGCCAAAAAAGCCCTGACTAAGCAGCACCCTGGTTATCAGGCAGACATATTATATAAATATCTTCAACAATTGTATTTCATGCAATAAATACTTTAGACTTGAAAATCAGTTACATCAATTTGTATGAAAATATTGTACCTCTAAATTAGCTTGTTCAATTTCCTGATCAGTGGGCCATGTCTGTTCTGCTTCCATAGGATCCGGAACATTCTCCGACACCAGACTCTCTTGCTTAGCCGGGTCTACCTTCTGCAAAACTGACACTTTAGTAACCTCTGCCTCCATTGTATCAGGCTTCGCATTTTCCTTCCCAAGAGTCAACGGGTGGGGGTCTTCAAGACCATCAATCCTGGACATCTGGAAGTCTCCTAGACCTGTTATGTGGATGAGGCCGTTTACATTTAAAGGCATGCCCCGGAGATAGCCGCTAACTTTTAGAGTTCCCTTTTCACCTTCAGGGTCCGGGATATACTCTGCCTCTTCAGCTAACATATAAGGTCTCTTTTCTCTGTGATGAATAACCCTGCGTTTCTGATTACCGATCCTGCGGAAAAGGTTCAGTCCATCTGAGTTTTTATCCAACTGCATCACTTTTTCTTCAGGCAGCCATTTTGATATTAGCTTTTGCACATTTTGCTTTTCTGTTGTGCGTTTCTTAGGATGGACTCCTTCTATATCCATAGCAACTACTACCGGAGTAGGCATGCCCTGGGCCATGGCTAAGGCCAAGACCTTTTCCCCCCATTCGTCTATAGACTCGTCTAATGCTGAACTGATGAAAAGTGCAGTATCAGCCACCTTGAGAGCATCAAGGAGTCCAAAGTCATTGTCTATTTCAGGGCTTATGAAGGAGAAGCGTTGCTTGAAGTTTGGCAGCCTGGAAATGAAACATTTTGAAAAGATTCAATAGTTTTAAAAGCATATTCTTGATAGCTAAACCGTCACTTATCTTGTCTAATACTTACGCAATATGCAAGATGCCATTTGGAGACTCAGTGACCACAGCCCCTTCAGAACACTTCTTCAATATCTCCAAAGCCGAATTCACATCAAGCTGCTTGTTCAACGGAACAACACATATCAAGAATGGGGGATATCGACTACCGCCCAAGGCGCGCTTTTTGTTCATGGCCTCTTCCCGCTTGTTTTTCCTAATCTGCAGGGCTTGGTGACGGCGCTCATCCTTTTTAAGAACATGACGGGTTCGCCTAGTGAATTCTTTTAAGTTTACTTTGCCTGAAAAATATAATAAATATTAAATAAATTTGTATGATTTTCATGGCTCAAAAAGGCTACATACACTTTGTGAATACGAATAAGCGTTTTTCTAGCATGCTATTAGAGCAGCAACTTTTACTACTACTACTAATACTACTAACCTTTTACAGCGGCCGCAATACCTCGTTTAGAACGATGTCGAGACTTATGAGATTTATTGCTCTGCTTCAAAGTTCCAGCACGGTGAGCTTGCTGCATTTTCAGCTGCTACAAAATGGTTTTCTATCCAAAAATTACAATACCGAATCTTTGATTTATTTACAAATAGCACATGGCCGCAAGAAGAAGAAGGTTACGGAAAAAACGAAAATGTCAAAATTTAAGTTGACAGCTGACACACTGAAAAAGGATAAATGTGTATTTTTTTGTTTATTCCGTGAAATTATCGAGAATGGTTGCAAAAGATTTTCTTGTTTGGTAGAAAATATCAAGATTCTGATTTTAGGGATACCAACTTGCTTCAAGAACTTCTACTAATTTCGGCAACAAAACATTGTAACCTTGTTTGACACAATCTATTCATCATCAAATCTTATTATTTTTATTAACTCATACACTTTTGTGCCGAAGTTTTGTACAAATCTTGATAATTTCGAACTATTTCAGGAAATTTTCTGTGACATAAAACCTACCTATGTTAGATTATTACGGTGCAAGCGGCAACATTATACACGCCAACATCACTGGTCACGTGACATGACGTTGTGGACGTGTCATTCGCAGACGGCTGGTTGGCGGCGTTGCGCAGGTTCTTTCTCGTGAAAAGTCGTATCGGTGTGTTACTGATGTACAAAAGTTGAATGGTTTTGGGTGGATTATTCAGTAATTGTTATAGTTAGGATAGTTCTAAACAATAAATCAAAATGGGAAGTGAGTATCTATCATAACATGGTGAAAATCGCGATTCATTGCGGACACGTCTAATTGCATTTTCATTGTGATATTTTGTGTGAAAGCTATTTCATGTGTTAAATGTGTCGTCTAACGTTGTATTTGTTCGTTTTGCAGTCAAATTCCTCGAAGTTATAAAGCCGTTCTGCAGTATACTGCCTGAGATCGCGAAACCTGAACGAAAGGTAAGTGTTCATTTAACTGTATCTACCTTCATGTAAACCTCACATATTGTGTTACTAATGCTTTATTTAGCTCATTAATGTGAATACCCGAGTGTAATAAAAAGAAAAACTAAAAATTCCACGTCAATCCACAAGTGAAAGTTCATAACCCCAAAGTACCTGAGTCTAACTGTAAACTTGTAAGAAGGCGTATACAACATGCAACACAAATAATCTAACGAAAACTAACTGAATGTATTGTATTTCAGATCCAATTCCGGGAGAAAGTACTATGGACAGCTATCACTCTATTTATTTTCTTAGTATGCTGCCAGGTATGTGTTATTTTGTATTATTTAGCCATATGTTTGACAAACTGTACTTTAAGCATGAACTCAGCTGTAAAGAATGCAAGAGAAAGCATCTTAGTGTACATCACAATAGGTAGATGCAGCAATAATTATGGTTTCAGCTAGGTAATTAGACTTGCCTATTTGCTGAACAGCTTTTGTGATCAAAATTAAAAGTTAATAAACAAATTGGTATATTAGTGCCTTATAAATTGTTTGGTTACATCTCTTACAAATTTGTCAAGAATCTAGGGACAAATCACAATAAATGTACAAGTCCTAGGTAAATCTGTTCTTGTTCAGTAAATCTATTGACTCTTGTTAGCATATTAGAATAAATTAGCCTAAATTTTAGTACTTCGTGGTCAAGTTCAAGCAAATCTAGATACTTTTTAGGTATTTCTGAAATTTGTTATTTATAATTTGATAACACTATCACTATTGATTAGTATGACATAACAATATTGTTATAACTTATATAATTTTTACTCAATTATTTCATGAGTTTTTTGTAAACTGACACAGAGTTACGCCATGTCTCACCAAAATACTTTTATTCAACTAATTAATAATCTTTCAGATCCCTCTTTTCGGTATAATGTCTTCGGACAGTGCGGATCCCTTCTACTGGATCCGTGTGATCCTGGCCTCGAACAGAGGAACCCTCATGGAACTCGGTATCTCTCCCATCGTCACTTCGGGTCTTATAATGCAACTGCTCGCCGGTGCAAAGATCATCGAAGTTGGTGACACACCTAAGGACAGAGCGTTGTTCAATGGTGCACAGAAATGTAAGTGCTATCATGTTTTTATAACAATTGACTTTTTTAGAAAATTCCAAAGTTGTGAAGGGAAGAGAAAGTGAAGGTCCTATAGGTAAGTACCAAAATAAGTGAAGGGGGGGGGTCTACAGTTTCTCGAGATAAGTTGTTAGCTTGTATCATGCCTTTTATAAACTAGGTTCGATTTGATAAACTTTAAATTTTCAAAGTGGCTTCAAATTTAAATTGTACATTGAATTTGAATTACTATAAAACTTTAAAGCTTGTATCAGAAAAACCCCTAAATGAATTTCAGGAATTCATATAGCCTCAGAAAATTAACAAAGATGGCTCCCTAAATATACAACTATCTTTGTTATGAAGGCATAATGCCAATTTCACTTCATGTGTTGGCATTTTACCAACTCCAATTAGAAATTTAAGGGCCCACTTTCAGTCTTACTAGATTTATTTCTAGTCACTGGTGCGTTTTCAGCTTTAACTTTATTGACCGTGAAATGAGGCTTTTATAGGGTTCACTGCACTTTGTGTTGACTTTTTTATGCACACATACTTTTCTATTTCTTTATTTAACCTTCATTGTCCCACTACTGGGTGAAGGTCTTCCCAAAACCTTCTAGACACTTTATTTATGGTACTTTACTACACACTTCAACATTTTGAAGTCCAAGAAGATAATATTACAATGAGTCGTAGGAGTTGAACAGACAACTGAATACGGAAATAAAGGGTCATCGATTGGCGACCATGAACCGGAAAGCGAAGCGTAGGACGCCTACTTGATTAACTGGTGACTTGAAAAGATCGCGGAAAATCAGTGCATGTAGAATAGAATGTCTATTTTCCTGAAAATGTATACAGGGTGGTTTTTTTAGAAGAGTGGTGATGGCCAAGTCCGAAACCACAAGAGTTAGGGAAAAGTCGTCAAAGGAGTCGTTCCTTCGATTTATAAGAAAACAAATAACTGCATATTTATTTTTTCAAAAATCTTTTACACATGAGAGAAATAGACGCGAATGATTTAAAAAAAAACTCGTAGTTTGGCCATCACCTCGCAATGAACTTCTTCAGGCTGAATCATGAGGCAGTGTTATCACGTAGATTGGTACCTTACCTTGGGCTTGACCTACCTGAGTATTGATTTTCATAACATTGCATGTTCGATTTGCATTCCTAATCCATTCATAGCTTTGATGGGAAAGTAGGTCAGTCAATAGTTCAGCTTTCAGATACTACCTTACCTACCTCCGTTTTAATATTTGTATAGAGTTGTTACCGTGTGTTTGATATGAAGTTTATAAGACGATTTTTGCCAAGATGGATGACGGTAGGGATGTCAAAAGTGGGTCATACAGAAGCCTATACCCTGACGATTGTCTGGTAGAGATCGCTGCTTAGCGATAAGACCGCCTTTTGTTTCTACAAATAGTTTTAAGTTTATCATTGTCTGTTTCTAAGTTTTTTGTGAGCAATAAAGTATTTTCTATCTCTTTCCCGATTTTGGGGCCCGATCGGGATTTACAGCATTACTAATTATTATGTAATTATTTAATTGTTTTAGAAAATAAAAAAAAGTAAAGCAATATAAATGTCCTCATCCTTTCTGTCTGTCCTGTGTTTGATTATGGCAAACCCTTTGCATAGTCGTAGTGTGTAGTTGTAGCCACATTCATTTTAAACATGTATGTGAAATCCACAGTATTCGGCATGGTGATCACCGTCGGCCAAGCCATCGTGTACGTTATGACCGGCATGTACGGAGAGCCCAGCGAGATAGGTGCCGGCGTCTGTCTGCTCATCATCATCCAGCTGTTCGTTGCTGGACTGATCGTGCTGCTACTTGATGAGCTGTTGCAAAAAGGTGCGTACCTAGAATGGCTTTTTAAAGTAATCCAATTAAAAAAAATTAAAGTAAAAATAGTTTATCAAGAAAAACACGGTTTTTGTAATAAAATACAAAGTATAAAGTAAAGTAAACAGGTCTTTGCATCTATTGGAGATGATTTATATAGTGTCAGGGGCAACTGGTGTTCTACTTGCAGGACGCTTTAGTGCCTGGATAGAAGGATTTTAGATGGAATAGGCTTGCCCAGCACCTAATACCATCCTGACAGCTTAGTCTGCCTAATCCACAGGAAAGAAATGGTCAATGACTAAGCCGCATACAAATTATAGGACTATGAAAACCTTTGTCTCATGTTTATAAACTTTTGCTTCAAATTATTAATTATTAATAAACGAGCAGCTTTCGCTGATTTGTGTAAGTCACACATTGTCTAAAATAGTCATTATGATTATTATTGTCATTGTACTTTTCTGGTTACTGTTTAAGCACTGATTTACTCATTTGTAGCCAGTTGTCAGGTTTGTTTTTGAAGACATTAGTTACTAGCTCTGACACTTTTTGACATTGCCCATTAGTAAGAGATAGCAATAGTTTAATCTGTTGAGTTTTAGTTCCATGGAGTGTGGGCTTTCATGGATATTAAAATTGCATGTTTTGTTTCAGGATACGGATTGGGATCTGGTATCTCTCTCTTCATCGCCACCAACATTTGTGAAACAATCGTCTGGAAGGCGTTCTCTCCTGCTACCGTCAATACTGGTAATTTTTTATTCAATTTAATGTTATAAACAGACATTTTGAAACTAAACAAAGTCTTGTACACTTGTGGAATTTGTTACGCTTTTATATTGACGATGGTTGACTGACGCTTCTTTATGGAGAACTTACAACTTGACTTAGGCAAAATTGTGGACAAAGCAGCCATTCGACAAAGAATAGAATACAACTCACAGACTCTAGAATATTTTCTGCACACAGTACTTCGAAATACAGCTATTTTGGAAGCAGTTTGCAACAGCTCTTTAAACTAAAGCCTAAATTCAAACTTCACTTACACAGAACATAGAAAGATACCAATAACTAAATATACTTACCAACATTGACAACGTGATACAAAATATCCCTTATAAATTATCAAAACCAAAAATTTTGTCAATCCTAATAAGCTGTCATGTCAAGGAACCAAATTATTTAACAGAAAGGCCTACGTACCTATTTTACATAATAATCGTATGCATAATATTTTTTCTATTTTTCATTCATAAATGTTTTTATTTTTATTTTATTAGGGTATGTTATAGCGTTACTAGTAAATATTGCGAATGGACTTGTTATACCTAAGGCACCATTTAACCTCCTTGCGGCTTTACGGGTAGTTTTGTAACACCCTGTATAATAGAATGTATAATGTATTTAAAACAATAAAAAAACAAAAAATAATTTTCGTAAAGGTCGCGGCACCGAGTTCGAAGGCGCAGTGATAGCGCTATTCCACCTGTTGGCGACGCGTCCCGACAAAGTTCGCGCACTGCGAGAGGCCTTCTACCGACAGAACCTGCCCAACCTCATGAATCTACTCGCTACTGTGCTTGTCTTCGCTATAGTCATATACTTCCAGGTATGTTACATTTATTTGCACTATTTATAAGACCACACCACCATACTGGTATAGAAGTGCGTGCGTGACCTACGAGGCTTTGCTTTGTTATAGGCGATGGTTACCACTTAACATCAGGTGGGCCATGCTTGCACCATCAGCTAGTTACATAAAAAAAGTAAGAAGATATTATGGAATGAAACGGTCTGCTCATTTATTGTATTTTTATTTTTAACTGACCTTTATAGAGGTTTTGAATTCTGATTCTTTTTTTATTTGTTACCTACCTCTTTGATTTGGTAAAATATTTTATTCAAATTGGTCACATAGAAATATAATAATAATTAGTTTGGGTTTTGAATCGAAATTACTGTATTGAATGTAGTCTATTTATTTAATCTTTTAGGCTGGTTCATCTCAGTAGACGTCAGAGTAGACTTCCTTCTTCGAACTTATAGAAGAAAGAGTAAAACAGATAAAAAAATGAATACTTTTTGAGCAAACTGGTTTCCGTTGTCCTCCAAGAAAGCCTGCAGCTCGCTGATGGATTTTGGCAATGAAAGAGTTGTAATAAAATAAACTCGTAATTATATGGTGGAATCGACACACCGTACAGTAGAGGTTGGAGCAGAGAAAGGGACGGGGCACAGCCCGAGAGCGAGACAGCCAACTGGCAGTGCAACTGCAGTCACAATGACAGTGACACACAATACATAATGAGTGTTTACTAGATCCAACACTCGCTTCTATTATAATAATACACGACACAATCAAAACTGGTTATCCTTAATCCATCTTTATTCCGCAGGGCTTCCGCGTAGATCTTCCCATCAAGTCAGCGCGGTACCGCGGCCAATACTCATCGTATCCGATCAAACTGTTCTACACATCGAATATACCTATCATTCTGCAATCAGCGCTCGTCTCCAACTTGTATGTCATATCACAGGTATGTCCTTAGACTACTTATCTGCAAATCTTTTCACGTAAAAACTACTGAATGGATTTTAATGAAACTTTACAATTTATAAAGATAATATTGTAACGGAGGACGGATGTAAGTAACGGGAACGGAGCGAGCGAAGCCGCGGGCGACCGCTAGTCAAAAACAATAATAATAGCCGTGAAGTTCTAGTGCTCTGCTTGATTCACTCTTATTCTTCAGTATTACATACATACATAAAATCACGCCTCATTCCTATGGGTGTAGGCAGAGATCACGTATTTCCTACACACCATTCTCGCTTCATTCACTTGCATAACATTTTTCATACATGCTCGTCGGTTTAGGGAACTCCTAACCTGACCTTGCTCTAAAACGTCTGCGATCTGATCGAGATGCGCCTAGGTCTTCCCCTTCCAGCAGTTCCATTCAGTATTCCAGTATTACAGTTGCAAATTCGTCCACAGATGCTGGCAGTAAAGTTCAGCGGTAACTTCCTAGTGAACTTACTCGGCGTCTGGCAGGACGTCGGTGGCGGCGGCCCTGCGCGGGCCTACCCCGTCGGAGGCCTGTGCTACTACTTCAGTCCCCCGGAGTCCCTCTCTCATATCGCCATGGATCCAGTGCACGCAGTCATGTACATCTTCTTCATGCTGGGCTCCTGTGCATTCTTCTCGAAGACCTGGATCGATGTTTCTGGATCTTCAGCTAAGGATGTAAGTTGTTTTTCAGCTTACCGGGTGGAAAGTGGCAACTTTCGGCCTGCTGCACGGACCGAAGTTGCCCCTTTCCGCTGTCAAGCAGAAAAATCGTATACACACCACGGGAATTACTTCCCGTGGTGTGTATACGATTTTTCTGCTTGACTGATTTGACTGAAACAAATTTGTTTTTTTAATACAAGAAGTTGATGGTACAAGCATCTGACCCACCTGATGTAAATGGTAACCATCGCCTGTAACAAATCAATGACTCGTAGGTCACGCACGTCAGAACGTGACGTACGATAAACTGCCCTGCGTCTATTAACTTGAGGCTGAACATCTGTATGTTTAGCCTCACGTGCGTGATACGTCACATGTAATTTGGCTTTGATATTATTATTCCAATGACAGTTTTTATTTTTCAATGGCAGAGCGATCTCTTTCGGGCAACATTGAAAGAATGAATACTTTTAAATAACAATCAAAGCCTACAAGAATGTTAAATAAACATAAAATATATGATGTGTGTTTTTTACAATGCTACATCAACAGTTAAAATTAATTCACAAGACCTTGTAGCGAGATTATATTAAAATGCACTGCCCTCATTCTCAGTGAAAGTAACTTTTGATAGCGACTTACGTAACGCGCATTGGACGGGACAACTTTTAAGTTTATTCTGGTTGTGTCGTTTCTCTTTGGCCATGGGAAATGTCTCTCGTAAAAATCGTTGAACGTAACCGTTTAAAGGTTGAGATCGGTAACTCCCATTGGTCAGACTGACGTCATAGAACTGTGAAAACTTTTTAATCCTTTTAGTTTTATGGCAGAACTATTAAAACAGAAACTCCGTAACAGATTTCCATGGAAACTAGTTCTGAAGCTCCTAGAATTCTTGCCATGAGTGGGGGGGCAGCTTTATTCAACATAACTAATAATAGACCCTATACAGGGTCCTGAACCTAAGAACTATGTGTACATTATGTACAAACTATATGTACATTATGTACAAACTAAACCAATTAATGTATAAATAATGTAGCAGTTACTGGCACGTGAGGCTGAACATCTCTATTCCTCAATTTGATAGATGCAGGGAAGTGGCAGTGCTTTGTTATGGGCGGCATGGTTACCACTTAGGTTAAACGGGCCATATGCATGTTCCATCACTATTTGTATAAAAAAAATGTATTTGTATTAAGAATCTACGTTTACTAACATTCTTCCTCCTCCTCTATTGAAGTCTTCAAATCCAAAATCTTTGCCCACTATCTATCCCTCATGACCGAATCTTATAAACATAAAAATAAATAATTTATCCCTGGTGTATGTAAGTGAGTTTATGCTAGGTTAGATTATAAGTATTGCGTATTTTTTAGTTTTAATTTGCTATGCAGGAATTTCCTGATTGTGTGTATTAGTGATGATAGTTGTCACTTAACTGTGTGTTTATTTTTAGTTTAGTATTTAGGTAAGCCCTCATCTTATATGTGCACTACCAAACCTATCTCCCTATTACCCAAAGGTTAGCTGGTAGATAATGCTATCTAGCATTAAGTTCGCCTGTGTACAGTAATTTTTAATTTTGTGCAATAAAGAATATTCTATTCTATTCTTAACCAACTTTTGTGATCAGGTCGCCAAGCAGTTGAAAGAGCAGCAGATGGTGATGCGTGGTCACCGGGACAACTCCATGATCCACGAGCTGAACCGCTACATCCCAACCGCGGCCGCCTTCGGAGGACTCTGCATCGGCGCTCTCTCTGTACTCGCTGACTTCTTAGGCGCTATAGGTATGCTACTGTCTCTTATCAGTTCTTATTCGACTCTCAGCGAAGAGCCGTTAGAATCGTCAACGATCCCAAGCTCACCAATGCTTTGGAGCCACTCAGCCAACACTGTAACATTGGTTCTCTCTGCGTGTTTTACCGCCACTACAATGGAGAATGCTCAGATGAGCTATTTGACATCATCCCCGCGTCAAGATTCTATCACCTCTCTTCTCGACATAGAGACCGTCCTCATCCACACATTTTGGATCCATAGGTTTCTCCCTCGAGTTATTAAGAGGCCGGCGGAGGGCGAATTGTCATACAAACGTAATACCAAAATTATTACTAGTTTAGGCAGATTTTCACTATATTATTGTAATAACTGTATTCTTATAGTATTTATCTAGGTGCCTGAACAGTTTAATCCTGAAATAAACACCAATCGCATTTTACACATTTTTTTCATTGCAAAATGTGATTGGCGTTAATTTAATTTAAAGTAAGTAATTTAAAATAAAAACTGTTCAGGAACCTATACAAATACAATAATTACAATAATATAGTAAAAATCTGCCTAAATTAATAATCATTTTGGTATTACGTTTGTATGAAAATTCGTTTTCCGCGGGCCCCTTAATTAGTACTATTGTTGTTACTAATTGTAATGTTTGTTGTCTAGGTTCAGGCACCGGTATCCTGCTAGCGGTGACAATCATCTACCAGTACTTCGAGATCTTCGTAAAAGAACAAGCTGAAATGGGAGGCATGAGCACTCTTCTCTTCTAGTTATATCATCAGTGTCACGTGACTGTGTACTGTGCGAGTGTGGGTTATGTGCTATTTATATTAATAAACTTTATAATAAAAATAATTTACAAGTACAGATTTTGGTTTTCATTGTAAAAACATTGTTAGATTCGAAGTGTTCTATAGTTTGTTTAATTGTCAGCTTATAACTTACAAAACTAGTTTACTTTTAAGTTAAATTGATGTTTTGTAAGTAGTTTTTGTGTTGTGAATATTGTTGAACGTGTTACATTCTGTTGTGGCAGCAACATAATGGATGTGATAGTTTTAGGTTTATACACTTTATCACATGACAGAAATATTATCAAATTAAAGATTTTAGAACAAATATTAAATTGTTTTTATCAAAAGCCATTTTTATCCTATTTTCTTTATGGATTATGAGTAAAAAGACATAAATTCTGTTATGTAACTTTATTCTCCTCACTAGACATTAGACATGCAATATAAGAGAAAAAAAACAATGCATACCCTCAAAATCATAGCTAAGTATTCGCGACTAAATAGTGGTAACAAATTTACAAAAAGTAGAAAGAAAAGCAGAATAAGTGAGATAATTACTATAATGTATAATTAATGAAGTATACAACTGTACATAACGGGAAATCAAACTAAGATCCTAGGAACATGGTAAGAGATAGTGCCACGTAAAAACAATGTGATCCGATGGCGCATTTGCTTAGCGCATTCCCGTATCAAGGGAAGGGTCGTGGGTTCAAATCCCACTGACTGGTCATGACTTTTGGGACAATCTATATAGTTGTGGACAATCCACACAACACTATCGAGCCCCAGACTAAGCAGAGCTGGAACCAGATAGCTGATATATACTTTTTTTATAAATACATACATAGACTACAATATAACACCCAGACAGAGAACAAACATCTGTGTTCACCACACAAATTATATTTGTTCTCGATGGGGATCGAACCCACGCCCTCCTGCGACAGCAGAGCTGTGAAGGCTGACGAATATCTTGAAAACTAGAGTAAAGATTTTCGAGATTATTGCAGTTTATGGCACACACATATTCTTACAATGAGGCACTTTATCAAACACATTGTCCTAAGGAAATGTACTTTACAAAAGGCATTATGACAAAATACTGAGTATACTCAAACTTGCGTGTGTCGATTACAGATAACTCTCTCATCACAGTCATAACTCACAAGATAACTGCAAATATGGATAGGGACCTACTTAGGTACGAGCATAGATGTAGTAAGAAAACCTAGGTCAATAAAAGACAGAGCATACATGATAGAGTAAGGATGGCAAAAGAAAACGGAGACCTGTACCCAGCATTAGTGAAGGAAGTAAAAGAAGTATCTCTAAATCAGTGCGGGACCTATATATATAGGGTTCTAATGTTCAGGCCTGCAATAGATGCTTGCTGTGTTTACATCTAGTAAATCTGCTATACCGCCGCAGAATGAAAGCGTCAATTTCGCCTCATAACGCAGGAATTCTCCGCAACAGGCACCGAAACATTCTCGAGAATGAGCGAGAATTCTGCGGAAGACGGGCGTCCAATTTTTTTGGCTCGTATTTTATTTGCGTGTGTTGTTTTATGTGTGTATAATTGATATAAAGTTAATTATGCTTATTGTACAATTTTATCGCTTCCGTTCCATTCCGCAGCGGTGTAAATGAGCCTAAGACATCTGGTAGCAGTACTAGAGGTAAAAAAAAACAAAGAAATTAGGTAGGAAATCTTATTGCAGGCGTGAATACTGATGGTGTCTCATGACTTATCAAATAGAAAAAACTAAATATATTCCGTAAATATTTGCAGCACAGAGCAAACATCCAATAACTATCCCTGCAACTATCCAAAGCAATATCCTCCTTGTTCTATTGTGGGTTAAATGAAGTTGAATTGGTCCCTTACCAACGAAGGATTTAAATACCTAAATACATAGCAAAGTTATTGCTCAATATCTAGGTACTAAAACTTCTGAGAAACCTAGAGAAATTGCAACGCAGTTCAAACTTCAAACGCTGAAAACGTGACCAAAGATTTGCTCGTCGAAGCGTGCAATATACACGTCATGTCATGGTTATCGCTTACAAAGCGAAACTATTACAGAATGGTAGTAGCCGTTACACTAAAATGCGTACACATCATCATGAATTTATAATTCTATTGTATCGACGGAAATTTGTGTCAGAGCGTAATTCTAAGAAATGTTGCATAGCAATATTCTAATATAAGGTAAACAAAATATTCTCAATTTTAAAATAAGCTAAAATTTTTTTTAAATCCTAGGTGTTCTGACCAAAGTTCTAGCCATATCTCAAACCTCTATAGCTATTATTTCGTTTCTACAGTTTAATGATATTATCAACCCTCTAGCTAGGTATACATTTGTTAAGCATTTCAGTCATAAACAGTATTTATTTAGTGAATATAAATTGAGGATATAATAATCTCCAAAAGCAGTAGATAACACTAGGCTTATTTTTTGCATAAAATTTATATACAAAGCTACTTCTAGTTTAATTTCACTAAAATATCGTATCAGTAAATGGTGTTATATTTTTAATTAGCTATTATAGTAATTGCATTTACGGTCATTAAACTATTATGTTCTTAACAAATATTACAGAAGAAATAACTGAACAAATTAGGAGTCAATGCAACAAACGTTTTATTTTTAACAACTTATCTTTGAGGAGAAAAAGGAAACAAAGAAAAATTAACTAGGAATAACAGTGCCAATTAATTACTAGAAGTGGGATAAAGTTACTTTTCCTAATTTAATAAAAAGAAACATTTCTCACACAGGTTGCATCGATTAAATGCCTAAATGTTAACCCCAATCTCCCTTAATTAGCATCAACAGTTATTTTTAAAGTTATATGAAGATACACGCGTCTAAAAGTCGACTGAAACAAATAATAAAATATAATCTAAATAAAAAAATAACAACAAATCCATGGAGCCACCCGGGCAGCCGCCGCCGTCGGCTAGACCGCCCATCACTATCTAATCTAAACTAGGTGATTTAGCTAATTCAATCTTGTATCATTTGTACATGCGTATGTGTATGTATAATAGCACTTGAATTTAGTTATAATTTGGAATAAGTACGATGGCTATAGTTCGACAAGAATATAATCAAATCTATGTCCATCCCCTAACACAACACCCCTCGGAAACAATCAGATGTCACTTCTTGAAATACAAGAATTTCATTGTCAGTTGTGAAAGTACAATTTTCGAGAGTTGTTAACTATAAAATATTTGCATAATTTCGCATTTTGCATTACGAAAACACTGTCCGCACTCCGAATGTGAAAAAAATGTGAAAGCTTTACACATGTAAGCCTCGAAGCCTGTAACTGTATCACTTTTAATTTTGTAACCGCTCCTAAGAAGCACTATTACTGACGCTTCCTGAGAGCCGTCCGGGTATCGGCGTTCCTAGGCGATCGCGTCTATCTCCTCCTTGATGGGGGTTGTGTCGGCAGCAATGCCTTTGCCAGGACTCGGGTACGGCAACGTCTTGAGCTTCCTCGCTTCGCGCCGCTGTTTCTTCTGCTGCATGACGAGCCGCAGCTGATCGAGCTTGCACTTAGTCTTGGAGTTGTCGATGGCGAGCGCGTTGGCAGTGACGCACTTGGCGCAGGTCTCGCCGGCCAGCGCGCACAGCGGACAGGCCTGGTCGCGCGCCGTGCACGGACAGTCCTTGTGGTCGCACAGGCCGGTCGCGCCGCTGCGTGCCAGGTGCCCATCGCACTTGCCGTACGAACAGATCGGCTGGTTGCAACAGAGGCACTTTGTAGGCTCGTCCGACGTGCTCGTACACGCGGTCTTTGATTCCTTCTGAAATTTAAAAGCTGTATTAGTATCTGGTTGCAAGAGGTCAAATTTGCCTGAATATTACTATTTTCTTCCTCTTTGCAAACTTGAAATCTCCCATGTAGTTTTAACATTTGGATTTCCTCCTGTTGTTGTTTGTTCATTTTTAGGGTTCCGTAGCCAAATGGCAAAAACGGAACCCTTATAGATTCGTCATGTCTGTCTGTCTGTCTGTCTGTCTGTCTGTCTGTCTGTCCGTCCGTCCGTATGTCACAGCCATTTTTCTCTGAAACCGTAAGAGCTAGACTGATGAAACTTGGCGAGTAGATGTATTCTGTGAACCGCATTAAGATTTTTACATAAAAATAAAAAAAAAACAATAAATTTCGGGGGTCCCCATACTTGAAACTGAAACTCAAAAATTTTTTTTTCATCAAACCCATACGTGTGGGGTATCTATGGATAGGTCTTCAAAAATGATGTTGAGGTTTCTAATATTGTTTTTTTCTAAACTGAATAGTTTGCGCGAGAGACACTTCCAAAGTGGAAAAAAGTTGGTCCCCCCCCCTCTAACTTCTAAAGTAAGAGAATGATAATACTAAAAAAAATATATGTTGTACATTACTATGTAAACTTCCAACGATTTTTGGTTTGAACGAGATCTAGTCAGTAGTTTTTTTTTTATACGTCATAAACCGTAAACCGCAATTTACCTTTCGACGAACTACAAGAACCTTATTATGTTACATCAAGTAACATAATATACAGGTTCTTGTAGTTCGTCGTGCTACGGAACCCTTCATGGGCGAGTCCGACTCGCACTTGGCTGCTTTTTTTACTATTTCATTTTCACTAAAGTTAGTCATAAGTGCTGTTTATTCTTACCGGTATACTGATAGGTGGAGCTGCACATAGAAGGTCATTCAGTATGTGGATAATTGTAGAAATATCCCTCTTTGGTCGGCCATATCTGAAATGAGGTAAAGGTTTTACCGTAACATACTCGCAATTTCTATTGACAACATTATTTAGTCATAGAATTCCTCGGGATTATCAACTACAGATAACAGTAATGCAATGGAACTAAGACATAATATCTCTTATCTTTGGTTTTTCTTTCAAGTACTTGCTTACTTTGTTTGATAACATTAATCCTACAAGAACATCAGTCAGAAAATCTTTACCTGTCTTGAAGTGCTGGGTTCAATGTGCCTGAAAATGTTCCAGAATATATCCCTTTACCGTGGTGCTTCATGGACTCTATGACAGCACCAGTACCGGCTACCTTGGAGCGAACAGTCTCTTCAGCAGTTTTAGTGTGATCAATTTTATTAGTCAACACTTCCTTTGATAGCTTTTTCAGTTTTTGTGTGAGGTTCTTTGAAGCTTCGATTAAAGCTCTGGTGTCGATCATAGGGGGACACCATGGGGCCCTCGGCGGCTTTTTTGGCACATCGGGAGCTTTGAAAGGGGTGGTCTGTTTGGATGTGGAAGGTACGGCATCATCTGGTTGGCTAGTGCTTGGTTGGAGGATTAGTTTCCTGGAGTTGGTGATATAGGGCTCCACGCGAGAGGTAGACGGTTGCGCTGTGCTGTCCTGAATGGTTTGCATCCTCTTCTTGTGTTTATTCACGACAGACTGCATAAACGCCTTTTGCTTATTCTGTCCAATAGGATGTTTAAATTTTGAAGTCTTGTGTAGAAGATATTGGAACCGCTTATTCTTTGCAGGCTCCGTGATGCTTTGGAATGATGGTAGAGTCCCAGCATTGGGCTCCTGGCTGCCGTGACTAGTTGTAGCCAAGTTGGATATCTCTCGGTCCATCATAGCATCGTCCTGTTCCTCAAAAAGACCTTTGTCAACAGCACTGTTGAAGAGGTTCTCCATGGGATACTCGTCTATGGTGCTCTCCGTGAGGAAGGAGCTCTGGTCTGTGAAGTTGTCTCCGCTGTCATCACTCAGGGTGCTGTCCGGAGTGATAGAGGATGCGGAGGGTTGGCATGGCTTATCAGTCATGGCACTCATGGAAGGCACTATTTCATCATGTAATTTGTTTTGAATAGATATAAATTCCAATAGATTATTTTTGACAGAGTTTACAAGCTCAGCATTGCTTATCGCCGAACTATTCAACTCTGACGAGGCTTCATCTATGGGACTAGACACTAAGTTTGACAGGGATTTAATAGGAGACTGTTCTGTTTCAGAGGTATCGGATATATCTGAAATAGTGCAGTTTGTGGTATCTGCTGACTCGGGTCCGTCCTCATTAGTTAATGCTGCCTCTTCATTTTTTTCCTGGGCCATGGTGCGGTATAGCTCAAAGGCATTCTGTAACAGTTCTAAATCTTTCCTGTGTAATGTGTATGTGGGCTCTTCTGCAATATCTGTGGAGGTACCTTCATCTTGGGTTTTCTTCAGTGGGGTTGTGGGCTGAGGGGCAGGCGTGTCGTCGACGGGTTTCGCCCGCGACTTGGTGGACAGCAAAGAGGCTTGTCCACAGCTTGTGGAGGAAGTCCTCGGGGTGGATGTGCGCAGAGATCTGTTGTTGCCGGCACTGAGGGTGGACAGCTGGAGCTGGATTAGCATCATGTGGTCTCCTAACCTCATGGTCAGGTTCAGAGGGGATTTGCCACTCAGGAAGTCATTCACTTGCGAATCATTTAGGGACTCTAACGCCTGCATCACAGAATTTTCGGGTCTCTGACTCTGAAAACAAAAACGACGCCTACCGTTAGTGGAATGCATTGTAATTGGTAACTATGGCATTAGTGGATGTTTGTGATAAGTGAGCATTAATTAGTTTCATGTTGGTGTGAAACACGTGATAGGCATGAGTTGAGTTACAGATTGTGTTCGGGACATGGCTCATACGCGATGCGACTCACCAGAAGGCCTGTCTCGACGCTAGGCAGCAGAATGACCCTTGCGCCGTCCATCACACCGTTATCTTCCAACGTGCCTTCCCTCAATTGTCTGCGAAGATAAAAACTATCGTCAATACAATAGTCAAATAATGCTGATGCGTCATCGTATCGACATATTTCCGTGATATGTTTGACAATAGAAGCTTGGCGTCTGCTACTTGGGACTCACCTTTCGCGATGCAGCAGACATATTCGATCCTTTGCCACTTTCAACTTTTTTGAAACTAGTTTTTTGAGATGCTCCACAGTGTTTTTACCGTTCAAACTGATGGAGAAATTACCACCCGTAGTCGTTTGTATATTCAGCGTTATGTCCGTGGTTTGGGACGAGCCACACCCGTACACCTCGGTCCCTGTAGCGCGTTCCATGATTTGCACTAAAATACACGACGAGTTTAGATATTACACAGTTCTAACTATGGCTGACCTATCTGAGATTACAAAGCTATTTTTTATTACAGAATAGAACTAACAGGGTCACGCCAGACCCCCAGTTTTTTGATGTGGCTGTCGTCGTCGGTGTGACCAGTTACATTCTCGGGATCCCGTTATTTTTTTCACAACAGCTGATGCGAAGCGAGCGCTGTCAAATAACGTTCCGTGCGTTCGATTGTAAACCATTTACACTTTATTCCTACAACTAACAGTAAATAAATCGGTGTAAATCTATCAAAAACAAGTTTTATTTGCAAGTTCTAGCAATCGAACATAAAATATCAAAACAATTAGCTGATCTTTGAAAATGTAAGCTTTATGAAACGCATCTCCAATAATACATTTTTGCCTAGAACGGAACTCAAGTGTCAAGAAATGTAAAATACGTCACATGACGTCATGAGACGCCCACAGTGAGAATTTGCGGTAATTTCAAATCGAAACAAAGTATTTTTATTACTATTAAATTCCATGTTATCTTGTATGCATGTACCAAATAAACGAAATCCTTACCACTTATTCCCTAGGCTTGGTAATACCCCAGATCTCTTTTCACAAGAACTTACTCAAGATTCCTTACTAAAATAGAATTACACCTACACACTTTTTTACTGCAAGTAATTTTTAAAAAGTGTTTTTAACATGAGGACGTGCAAATAATAAAGTAGGCCACTAACTTTGCCTTGAACCAAAAACTTCATCATCAAGAATTTACGCGCATAGTTATTTCAAGTGGCTAGGCTTCATCACTAGATCAATCAATAAAATTAAAATAAATGGGAAATGGAACATGGACATAAAAAAAATACTTCAATGTTATCCTAAACCATTTAATAATCCCAGCACCCAACAATGGTAAACAACAAAGTTATAATATCTATCACAGCAACATTCACTTCGAAACACATAGTTTATACTACAAGATAGTAAAAGATGCACATAATTTTTATACAAGTCAATAGCTAATTAATAGCTACATTTTGTTCGAAATTCAACCTTCCTAGGTAAAAGAACCTACTTTTTAAATATGATAAAATGTGTATTAAAATAATGTTTTAAATAACCCAAATATTTTATTTTATGTTTTACTAAAAAACTATACACCATACCTACCTACCTACATTATAGATATAATGTGAATCCTGTTAGGTTTAATTAGTACTTAGTTAATGATAATTAGATTATCTACACAGAGTTACTATGCATACACTGTTTTCGCATAGATCAAGTACCTACCTAGTATACCTACATAATTATAAACACCATAAATATGTATCGACCTGTTAGTTGTTGCCTACTGTTTATTAAAATGCATTACTATGCATAACATAAGCAATAAAATTTGACTAAAATAGT
Organism: Thera britannica; assembly: GCA_939531255.2. Lineage (NCBI taxonomy): Eukaryota > Metazoa > Arthropoda > Insecta > Lepidoptera > Geometridae > Thera > Thera britannica. Next base: position 12,273,193 of record OW618034.2, on the reverse strand, counting down.
TAATTTAAATTGTGATTGTATTGGTAACATTAATTTATTTATCTACACATGTATTTTAATTATTATCTATGTTTAATATTTAGATTTCACAAGAGCAAAAATATCTACAAGAAATGAAGATTAATATTATTGAATATTAAGATTCGATAAGAGCAAAATAACATGAAAATCAAAACAAACACATTACGATTATTGCCAAAAAACCTGTTATGGGTTGCAGTGTTTCTAAATGTATTTAGAACCCAAATACAAATAAGTGAATTAAATTTATTTAAAATATGAATAGGCAGATACAAATCACAGGTAAAAAGTGGTTAAACCACAAAAAAACAAAAAATATTATCAAAAATAAAACATCACAAAATTAGGTATTTCATAAATATTAGCCTAATAAAAGTACATGCAATAAACTAAGTTACACTAGCATTGTCCTTTTCAATATTTAAGGAATATAAAAGTAGTTACTTGTTGCTTAGTACTTCACTTAAATATAACTTACAAATAATTAGGAAATAAACAAAATATAAACTTCAAAGTTTTTAGTTTCCAATACGATTTTTTGGACCCTAAGTTATATGCTACGATTGCATGAGGAACAAATAATTATGTCGTGATGAGAGTTTGCATTTTAAACGGTTTTTTAATTTATTTTTTTGTTGGAAGGTTTTGGGGGCCCAGCAGTGGGATAAAGCAGGAAAAAAAAATGATGGGCCATCTGGTCCCTGTTTAATAACGCTGACAATTCGACATACATATATGTCACAAAGCGACAAAATTGTGGAATTGCCACGCTTAGGCCCGTATTCCGAAACAGCGCTTGAGTCCGAGTCAAGCCTCAAGCATAGATTTTATGACAGTTCTCCATTGAAAAGTGTCAAAAATCTGTGCTTGAGGCTCGACTCAGACTCAAGCGCTGTTTCGGAATACGGGCCTAGACTATTAATAAGTGACAAATATGTCACAAAACAAGATGTCAATAATAATAGATAAAAATAATTAATAATCCCGTTTCTACTTTACACTTGTCGAAAACGGAGGCTGAAGATTTGTTTATTTTACGTCATAAACCAAAGCACATATATTTTTATTTGACCAAATGTATGAAATGTATGAAAACTACATGAAATATGCCCGTGGCGGCTTTGTGGTTGTGGCTAGAGGCCCGTGTGCGGGAGCACTTAGATAGAAATACAGAGTTAGAAAAAATATTACACTACAGCGGTTGTCTAGATATCGCTGCTTAGCGATAAGACCGCCTATTGTTCATACAAATAGTTTTTAAGTTTTTTTTATGTACCATTCCATACCATAAACCAAGAGGTTGAAGACCTAGTGGCTGAGCCTAACATTTTAGGAGAAACTAAAGCCGCAAGGCTCCGATGGCTCGGGCACGCTACTCCGTATGGGAGAGGATCGTGCGGTCAGGCGCGCGTACACAGGCATGCCGAACGGACGTAGGCCCGTTGGTCGTCCCAGGTACTGTTGGGGCGACGAAGTCGTAAAGGACCTCCAAGAACTCGGAGCCAGCAACTACGCGGAAGCCTGTATGGACAGAGAAGCCTGGCGGACTCTGGTGTCGGAGGCCAAGATCCACTTTGGGTCGTTGCGCCACAGCAGTAAGTAAGTAAGTAAGTAAGTATTCCATACCATTTATGTACGTCTATTTATAAGTTTTTGTGATCAATAAAGTATTTTCTATCTACACTATCGCGCATAACTGCAGATCCATCGAATGACAGCCTGAGCCCCCACTTAAGGCCTGCGCACATCTAGTTCGCTGGCGGTAGCGATCAGTGAAACGCTGTCCAATATCGCTGTCAAATCTCAAATCTGACAGCGATATTTGACAGCGTTTCACTGATCGCTACCGCCAGCGAACTAGGTTCGCGCCGGCCTTAAAGCATGCTTGTGCGATCACGATCCGAACTCTTGCGTGTCGTTGTCTATCTCTTCGAAGACGAAGCCACCGCGGCCGTCCATCTGAAGGTAGTGGTCGTGATGCTTCCAGAGAGACTTGCGATGGGACACCGTGAAGAGAGATATACCCATCTGAAAGATTATTTGGAAATTATATAATCGCCGATTTACACTTCAATAACAACAACTCTTGTGGCCTAGAAGACACAAAAGAAGCCTTGAAAAACGGAGCAGTTGCGCTAAACATTCACCCCATTACTTACAAGCGTTTTTCGAAAGATAATCAGTGTTTAGGCAACTGTCATCTCTTACCATCCGGTAATATCAAACAGTGACAGGGCGAACTATAAGCAATACGTCACACCTAAGTAACGCTTGTAAGTAAGACCATATATTTCCAAGTGCAGCCAATCTTCCATAGTTATAATTTATCTCCAGCCCAAGGCAGACAGACAGACCGCACCACAGAACAAAGTAGAACGGCCATGTGGCCGGAAAAGTGTCGCCAAAATAACTAAGAAATCTAAGGAGCTTAAGCTCCTTTCACCATACAAATTCATTCGTTTTTACGGGAGACGTAAAGTGCAAAATGCCTTGCAGCAGAATTACTTTCCAAACAAGTTAAGCGACAATATAAACTTCCCTCCTTCCTTTTTCTTAGAATCCTGATATTTAGTGATATTTTAAATATAATAATATGAATGATTGTGTTTACCTCTCGGCAGTATTGGTACATTTGTCCCTCTACGTCCACGGACACTGCACTGGTGCATTCATCCAGAATAGCGAACTGAGGCTCGTGGTAGAATAATCGCGCCATCTGTTGAACAAAAGGGTTTTATCATATTTATACTTATATACTTGGTGGCGATCAAATTCACGAGTTATAGGGCACAACCACAGAACAAAATAGAACGGCCATGTGGCCAAAAAAATGTCGCCAAAATACATGAGCATATTATGCTCTTTTCTCTATACAAATTCAACAGTTTTTTTCGGGAGTCGTAAAGTGAAAAATGCCTTGCAGCAGCGCAAGAATTACTTTCAGAACCAATTTAGCGACAATATAAAACATAGAAATACTTTCTTAACATTCCTGCTTTCTTTTTCTTAGAATCTTCATATTTAGTGATATTTTAAATATAATAATGGAAATGTAAAACTGGCGACATCGGCTCCATACAAACGGCGCATGCTCGCCTTTCTACTGTATTCTATGGGCACAAACAATTGTGCAGTGCCTATTCGAATTTCGTTTAGATTTTTCATTTCCTTTTTAGTTTCCCAAATTGCACAGACAGCTTTTTGTATGAAGACGCGAGAATAACTTATGCAGTGATGTATGAGAAAAACTCACAGCGACTCGTTGCTTCTCCCCCCCTGACAGCACATCCATCCAGTCTTCGACGGCGTCCCACCCCCCCTCTCGTACCGTCAGGTACGCCAGCTGTACCGTCTCCAGGAACTGATGGAGTGTAATACAACTCACCGCGACTCGTTGCTTCTCCCCCCCTGACAGCACATCCATCCAGTCTTCGACGGCGTCTTACCCCCCCCTCTCGTCCCGTCAGGTACGCCAGCTGCACCGTCTCCAGGAACTGATGGAGTGTAATACAACTCACCGCGACTCGTTGCTTCTCCCCCCCTGACAGCACATCCATCCAGTCTTCGACGGCGTCCTACCCCCCCTCTCGTCCCGTCAGGTACGCCAGCTGCACCGTCTCCAGGAACTGATGGAGTGTAATACAACTCACCGCGACTCGTTGCTTCTCCCCCCCTGACAGCACATCCATCCAGTCTTCGACGGCGTCCCACCCCCCCTCTCGTCCCGTCAGGTACGCCAGCTGTACCGTCTCCAGGAACTGATGGAGTTGCTGGTCCGTTCTGCCGCGACGGCGCATCTCTTCGCGGGTCTGCGGGTATATCACCTGGAAACGTTCAGAGATTAGTCTTGAATCTAAATATTACTAGCACCGCCCGCGGCTTCGCTCGCCTCTTTACTTTTTCGGGATAAAAAGTCCGTATCATATGTCCGTCTTCTAGTTTTAAGCTACCTCCCCACCAATTTTCAGCCAAATCCGGTCAGCCGTTCTCAAGTAATAAATAGTGTAACAAGCTCGATTTACTTCTATATTTTAATAGGGTGAAAACTCTTCATTGATTATAGCTACAACTCTGTTTTACTTATTACACGGCAAAACAATACAACTACACATAACGACCTTCCATAGAATTCCCTTCTTCTTGCTCTAGGGATGTGTTCTGTTGCTTGATCCGATTAGAAAATGTCCTTATTTAGGTATCAGTTGGAATCAGGAGCCTAATTCCCGGGCCGATCGAGATTTTCAATGTCCCTTTCAAATGTCAATTTCAAATGTGCAATACACATTGGCATTGCACAACCCCGCACTTTTTCTACGTTTTCCGTATATCGTAGCTGTCGAGTCGAGGCTTCTACGACGAGGTCGTCGATGAATTAATCAAGGAAATCATCCATTCTCCCCTCGAAAAGAAGCAATCAAATAAAATTGCAAAATGATCCGAGATGAGCCGAGAATTAGGCTCCAGTAACAATCTATGGTCAATGAACTTCCAATCTTGGCAGTAAGGCTGCATACTTACTTGATCCCTCAGTGTTCCGAGCGTCATGTAAGGCCGCTGAGGCACATAGAACAGTTTCCCTTTAGGCGGCTTGGTAAGAGTGCCGCCGAAGATAGGCCACAGCTCGCCTAGTTGACGGAATAGAGATGATTTGCCGCACCCGTTAGGACCGCAGACTAGCACGTTTATACCTGATCTATGACAAATAGAAAATAATATTATCAAAGAGGAAATATTACGAAAGAGGGTAGATCGATTTGTCTGCCAATAAGATTTATTTTACTCGTGGACTTCAGTTCAACCGTGATCATGGTGCATGCAACTGTGCCGAAATATCGGAAGTCAACTCAAAAATTTAGTCATGGTAAATATCCCGTTGTTTCATAGAAATAGTGTTAAAAACCATGATAGTTTCAAAAGTTACAATATTCAGAGTTATAGTTGGTACAATTACTACTGGTCAACACCAGTATTAAGATTTTTTTTATACAACTACGATGTAATTTTATATACCTAGGTACAGATGAATGTATATCAAATAAAAATATAGTCATCAATTTTTAAGGCCTGCGCACATCTAGGCGACGGCGCTGGCGATCAGCTGAAACGCTGTCAGCCTAGATGTGCCAAAAATAAGGACCTACATTAATTTTTTGACTAATAGCGTTATTACGTAGATGGAAAAATCTGTCATATATGACAAAACAAGCATATTATGCTCCTTTGGCAGATTTTTCCTGCGAGGCCATATGGCCCAAGAAAGCATTGCCTCGCAGGTCACGCACTTTAAGAACGTGTCCTACGATGCACTGTTATGCGTCCATGACGTCAGTAATTTCACCGTCACCCACTCAGACCGAAACAAACACAGCGATGCTGCTTAGTGGTAGAAATAGGCATGGTGGTAGTACTTTCCCGGACGAGCCGTACATAAAGAGCTTTACTACTATTTTGATGTGAGTTTGTGTACTAACTTGACTTCGAAGCTGAGTTCCTTGATGAGTACATCACCATTCGGCGTGACGAGTGGAACCTTGTCAAACTTGATTATCTTGTCCTGGTATATGATGCGGCCCGCGCCAGGTCTTAACGCCGGTACCAGTGCTGCTGAAGCTCCTGAGAAGTTAAGCAACTTTCTTTCATATTGAATAGTAGACATAGACTCAAGAGATCAAATCGCAGACGTTTTAGAGAAAGGCCAGGTTAGGAGTACCCTAAACCGACGAGCATGTATGAAGAATATTATGCGAGTGAATGAAGCGAAAGAGGTGTGTCAGGATCGTAGCAAGTGGAAATCCGTGATCTCTGTCTACCCCCATGGGAATGAGGCGTGGTTTTATGTATGTGTGTAGACATAGACAATCATTTATTTGCTTCCTAGCACACAACTTACAAGACATATTTATTTTTACATCCTCGATGGCTATAACTTACCATTTCCATTAGCGATGGCCGCAGGCTTGTCCACCATAGTCCTAGTGTAGTTGCCCTTATTGATGTCATCTAATACAACCCTGAGTTGAGTCATTCTCGCAGTAAGACCTGCCAGCTTGCTGAGTTCTCTACCAGATAGGACCAATCGACCGATGCCTTCCGCCATTTTGACTAACATACGTCCGTATGTATAGTAATGCTGTAAAATTAATTTACTATTATGGTACATAGTTTATTTTGAATTCGGGAAATGTATTTGTACGTGTGTGTTGATTTGTATGTGCTCTGCAAAAGTGAAGGTGAGAAAACCTACTCTTTTATCAAAGTCAAAGTATATTTATTTGCTGAATTACATGTAAAAAAGATGCTAAAGCGTAAACTACATAAATCAACGTAAATCTACATAAATGACATGCACAAATCCATAAAAATAAAATTATTCACGAATAAAATTATATCAGAGTAAAATAAACTTATCTGTCTAAAGATTAAATAATTTTCTGTTCGACATAATGTTATTGTATTTTTGCTTTTTATCGTGTGTTTTTTTAGCAGCGTGGTGAAAGGATTTTGCTACACAAAGAGGCTACTTTCGTGCTCTATATATTCATAGAGATATATTTATATACATAACCCTTATAAGAGGGTTTACAGTACCTTAAATCTATCGTTTTGTGTGCCCGTAGTGAGTAGATTGTGGTCGGTCGCGAAGAATGGTCGTGATACAGCGTAGAATCCAACTACTATTGCAACGTCTGAAAATAAAAATAGCCTTATAAACTTTTTTATACCACTTACTGATAGAACCAGCAGATGACTTTCCCTGGGGTTAAGTGGAAACCTTAATTTGTAGCACAAGATTGAAGTCACACACGTTTAGAACGTGTCCTTAGATGCACTGTTCTGACACGCACCCTTCAAACTGAAACCGTTCCGTTCAAACCGCTTCGGCGAAGCATAGCCGTCCGGTTCCAGAGGAACTTCCTCCCGCGCACTCTAAGGTTGTGGAATACTCTTCCTGCCGAGATTTTCCCTATAGATTACAGCATGGGGCTCTTCAAGGGCATTTTAAAACATTTAGGTCAGCAACGCGCGAGTGATGCCTCTGGTGTTGCAAGCGTCCATAGGCTACGGTAACCGCTTGCCATCAGGTGGGCTGTATGCTTGTTTGCTAACTAAGTTGTATAAAAAAAAATAACAGTCAGTAACGCTGTTTGACAGGAAGAGTGGACATGGTGGTATTCCAACGCGTAAAAAGGGTGAATAATTATACTATACTATACCAACGGGCAAGTAAATGACTGTGCGACAGGTTTTTTTATACAATAACTGACGGATAAGCTTATAGCCAACCTAATGGTAACCATCGGCTGTAAACAAGCGTTGCATCACAGGTCACGCTCGCTAGGAACATGCCCTACGTATAAACAATAAAAGCTTACATTTAGCAATGATGTTGTCAATAAAGCCCATTCCTACTCTGAAGTTAAGGAAGCTTCGTAGATGTCGCGTCAGCTTGTAGAAACTCGCGAGTATTGTCAGCTGTTCGCGGTTGTTGCCCTGTGAACAAGACGTGCACTTCAAATCTCTTCAAAACTAAGAGGAAAGTAGAAAGTTTGGGAATATGTGAAAACTTTGTTGTCATAAACACACCCATACACACACACACCCACACACCAGAACTCTGCGTATTGTGTTAGTAATAACACTGTTTTTTTTTTTTTTTTGGTCTTGAACAGCCAAGGAGTGGAGTTCCTTGCCGGCGTCTGTATTTCCAAGCACTTATAACTTGGATGTTTTTAAGAGTAGAGTAAACAGGTGTCTTCTAGGTAAGCGTTTTACACCGTCGACCGCATCATCACTTAACAGCAGGTGAGATTGCGGTCAAACGCAAACTTATATTAGGTAAAAAAAAAAAAAATTTTAGAAGTCCTGAGAAGATTTAAACGGTGAATAAATATGAAAATGAACGGGAACGGGAAGAGCGAAGCCTCGGGCGGCCGCTATAAATATTGCACATCGGCTAACTTCGGCTCTATAAAGCGTAGTGTGCGTCAGAAAGAGATAGCGCTCTACGAAGCCGAAAAGCCGTTGTGCAATATTAATGCACATCAGCTACACACAATGCCTATAACCGTATCAAACATTTTCAGAATTTGCTATGCAATTTGATAATACTGTGGACATTCAGCCGATTTATACGACAAAATTTGCATATTCTGTGGTTTGTTTTATTTTATAGTTGTTTTATTAGATCATATAGTATTTTGTATAATTACTTACTTGATAGAAGGCAATTTCTTCCGAATTTGTTATAAGCCTGGAGTTGACATATCTGAATTCACCCTCTAATTTTTGTTCTTGAACCGTCATGCGCGCTGAAAAAAGAAATTAAGTATTCATAATGTTGTTAGTTACACTGTTCGTCATAGGAATTGAATGAATTCGGCCCGACTATGGATGGATGTTTGATTGATAAAATCTATAAGTACTAATATCATAAAACTGAAGAGTTTGATTGTTTGTTTAGTTGAACGCGATAGTTGAATTTCGGGAACTGCTGGTTCGAATTAATTTTTGTGTTGGATAGACCATTTATCGAGGATGGCTATGGGCCATATAGCATCACACTATTTTCTACTAGCGACCCGTGCGAAGCTGGGGCGGATCGATTAGTTTGACATAATTCTTCTTAAAACACACGTTTTTGTGTGAAAAACCCCGTTCTATCGAGAATTAATGTCAAAATCAGTCTACAGATAATTCATTCCCGGTCCTGTAACAATGGGATACTGACATGGATATAAAGTTGTCGCTGAATAAATGCAATGCCTTGTTTTTACCTGTAGGTCTTCTGAGGTATGTTAAGAATACTCCAGAGACAAGCAGATACGCCATCATGATTCCGGGTGTCTGTAAAGAAAAAATATCTTAGTCAAAGCAATGTCGGACATAAACAATTTTATTTATATACAATTAGCTCAAAGAACATGCATAATTATGTAAGCATATCGTTTGTAACGGTCTGCTCAACTGTTTCAATACTCAATACATTTATTGCATACACATGGTTTTGTTTAGGTACATACATAGTTCTTAGGTGTAAGTCAGTATCACATTGACCCTGTGTATAGGGTAAAGCAACATGGAGGTAGGCCGAGGTTTATAGACAGTAGTTGATCGTATATATTATTATAAATTGAGAATTTCCAAGCATTATAGTGTAGATAGTTTGTTACTTATTATAAATTAATAAGCAAGGTGGTCTTAAAAGTAGTCAAAGTTAGGTTTAGTGCGTTTCTCGTGTATTTTGTCAATATTCGTTTAACTGTAGGTTTCTTTATGTAAATAAACAGGTTTGTATTTTTAATTCAATCAAATAGATGTTCATTGACTGTGTGTGACAACAGTAGGAACCAAGCCGTAGTTTGTTGCCTGTTTTTCTAGGCTTGGTCGCGTGGTCCGGTTCCTAGACTCACCTATTCAAAGTGATCTTTGATACTATTGAATAAATATATATTTGACTAGCGGAATCCCGCGCGACTTCGTTTGCGTTAAGGTTTTTCCATACAAACTTCAACCCCCGCTGCAGACCTTTAGGGGTTGAGTTCCGGGAATTCCTTTCTTAGTGCACCCCTACTCTACACCAGGAATCTACCCTCCAATTTTCATACTACTAAGACCATTAGTTTAGGCTGCGCGTTGATTGTCAGTCAATCAGTAACGTAAGAGTTTTATACATACATACATACATAAAATCACGCCTTATTCCCGTGGGGGTAGGCAGAGATCACGGATTTCCACTTGCTACGATCCTGACACACCTCTTTCGCTTCGTTCACTCTCATAACATTCTTCATACATGCTCGTCGGTTTAGGGTACTCCTAACCTGGCCTTTCTCTAAAACGTCTGCGATCTGATCGAGATACATGCGCCTAGGTCTTCCCCTTCCAGCAGTTCCATTCACGCTCGCCTGATGCAATTGTTTTGTTAGTCTCCTTTCATCCATTCTCTCTACATGTCCAAACCATCTTAGCATACCTTTCTCTACTCTCATCACTACGTCTTCTTTCACACCGCATTCCTCTCTTATCACACTGTTTTTCACTCTATCACTCAACTTTACACCACACATACTACGTAACGCTCTCATTTCTACTGCATTCACTCTGCTCTGATGTTTTTTCTGCCATACCCAACTTTCACTACCATACATCAATGTCGGCACTAACACTCCTTTATGTACAGCAAGTCGTGCCTTGTTAGACAGTTTCCTGCTGCTCATAAATGTGTGTAATGCCCCATTCACTCGACTAGAGTTTTATATATTTATAGATTTTGATTTTGTGACGTGTATTTAGAAGCCTGTACTCACCGAGGGGCCTAAGTTGACAGTAAGCCGGTACAGATATATTCCGATATCCAGCAGCGGCTTAGTAGTCTGGCTGTAGAGATCGACAACAGTCTCGCAGAACTTGTCGATATCCGTCGTGAGCAGCTGGTCCGCGTTCGATATCCGGTTGTCGAGGTTTGACACTTTGTAGTATGTGAACCCTCTGCAATTAAAAAGCTGAATTAAAAAAAGCAGCCAAGTGCGAGTCGGACTCGCCCATGCAGGGTTCCGTAGCAACAAGTAACATAATATAAAGGTTCTTGTAGTTCGTCGAAAGGTAACAAATAAAAAAAACAAAATGTATTTATTAAAAAAATTACAGGTTTTGATAAATAAATATTTATTTTATTGATTTTTAGTTTTTTTTTTATAGCGGTATAAATAAGTTAGCATCTGTGAAAATTCCAACTGTCTAATTATCACGGTTCATGAGATACAGTTTCTTGACAGAAGGACAAACAGACAGACAGACGAACGGACAGCCTCGCTCCTAAGCATCAAGCTCGTCCCGCCATCTCGTGCAAGGTCTACCGCGGCACGGCCTAAATACTAATTAATTATATTTTTTATTTAAATATATAATTAATAGCAATAATATATTTAAGGGTATAAGAACGTGTGTGTAAATTTGCTTAATTTAAATCAACCTTGACATTACTCAGCGAAGTTCGGATATTATGAAAGTCTAAAAGTTGTTTAATTTTATCGTCATTCGTTTGTATTTGTTAAGCCTGCCAAGGCTCTTTACTTTCAATCTGTAGAAGTTTTTAACAAAAATAGAGAATGTAGTCGAAGAGGTTTGGACATATTAGTATGGGGGTTTGCTTTTATTTTTTACAAAATAGCGGCCAAGGTAGTTTTTTTATCATGCAAATCCATTTTTTTACAACTAGCTTCTGGAACAAGCATATACATATATCTACATGGTGTCCGGTAATAAATGGATAACCCCACAGATACTTGTGGGGGTGGCCGAGGGCAACTCAGAACAAAAAATCTATCTTTAAAGGCCTAGATTTTTTTTTTCTCCGAAATTTAAACCTTTGTACAAGTATTTGAACACTACGTTTCCTCTGGAAATAGCCGTGGATAATTTGCCTTGCTATGGCGCATCACAAAATATTCCTAACCATAACTGCTTGTTTTATTTCAAATATGTACCTACCTACTTACTTTAAAATAAAAATTTGTGTTTTTTATTTTTTTATGATAAAGTTTTGAGCACCTGTGGTATAAAAAAAAGTCTGGGGTGGCCTACAGCTTAAAAAATGCCTTCTTCGTGTAGTTTCTTTAATGGTATTAAACTCAATTTTTTTATTGTCAAAAAGGCAAAAAAAGGGAAAATGCAGGAAAAATAATACAAAAGCTCGTAAAGTATCACGTTTTGAAGATACAAGCATTTAAGCGTAATAAAAACTGATATAAACTCTGATAACCTTCAATGAGCCTCACGCTTATCTTCTTCCGTGTTAAGAAAAACGCAATAACTGTGGTATTTTTCTATTGTATGCATCTTTTATATTTTTCACAATTATTTTTAACTTTAATCTTATTATCGTCACCACTTAAAAAATATTTTTATGCTAATAAAATAAAGCTATTGTATTTAAAGTAAGTATTTACAAAAATGATGCCATACAATATAATCAGCTATCTGGTTCCCATAGTAAAAGCTCTGCTTCATATTGTTGTGTTTGTCCACAAAATTTATTATTAAATACTAGCAGCCGTTCGCGGCTTCGCTCGCCTCGATCTCGTTACTTTTGGGACGAAGTTCCTTATCGCGCGTTGTGAAAGGGGGCTAGACGGAAAAAAATCTTATGAAAAGTTGTCACGACACTTTTTTCTATAGTAAGCTGTTGTAAGCTGTGCGGCGTGCGCATGTTTCTCTGTCTCTCTCTCTCTCTCTCTCTTATAGAAAGCAAGCCAGATATTTTCATTTCTATTTCGCATTGAACAGTGTGGTGTCGCGACGATTATTTTTGTTGAGTGTATACAGGTTTTTTGTAAATAATAATAAAGGAACTTCGTTCCATCCGGGTGTCCCTTGACACCTCTCAAGTTTATTTGATCTAAAAAGTATTCTATGTTCGTCTCCTGGTTCTAATCTACCTCCTCACCAATTTTCAGCCAATTCGGTTCAGTCGTTCTTGAGTTATAAATAGTGTAACTAACACGACTTTCTTTTATATATTTAAATAGATAGATAGATATAGATTTTATAAAGGATACCTATTACATTTAATCTAAATGTTATATCTTGTATGTACAGCCGCGGTATGAAAATGTTCGTCACCTTAGAGTCGGTTTTCGCTTGCACCAGTGCCTTGATCATGAACACATTTTGACATAATTTGTGACGTTAACTTATCGGTGTATTCTGTCTATTCAGTTTCAAAAGGTAGTATGTGATCGTGATACGTTGAACAAATCAAGTTGCAAATCGACGAACATTTTCATTCAGCCACTATACATAACTAGGTACCTATTGTGTTAATTCGTTAGTTCATTGCCTATAGGTATTCTATTGATAAAGTTAAAGTGGTAACTGTAGAACATGCGTTTTTATTTAGAAATATTCAAATGCTTAAAGGTCAAGTTGCGGGTCAAAAGCATTTGAATCAAATTGAATCAGTCGGATCATTGGCATCGCGTAGTTTATTCCTGACTTCGACCTCACATGCCCGCAATCAATCGTCTGTTGTATTTGTCTACCAATAGATTATTTACCAATACAAGTTTTTTGCCTCGGAGTCTAGATACCAAAAAGAAACAGAAAGCGAGTCTTGTTTAGACAAGATTCTCTTTCTTTAATTTAATGACTGATTAACATAGTAACTCACTATCATAGATAGATAGAAAATACTTTATTACACACCACATTAAATTAACAAAGTAATACAGAAAGGACATCAAAGTGCAATACAATAGGCGGTCTTATCAGTAAAAGCGAACTCTTCCACACAATCTTAGAATGGACTGGACTTGAAAAGAACGATAGAGGACGATGGTGTAGAAAAAACAATCATAAATATTATAGACAATTCACACAACACTATCTAGCCCCAAACTAAGCAGAGCTTGTACAATGGGAACCAGATAGCTGATATAATACTTAAATACATTTTTTTTTGTAAATGCATACTTAGAATACAACATCACACCCAGAAGGGGAACGGCTCAGAAGGTAGAGCTACTACCAACTGAGCTGAGAGGCCAGTCTAACAATAGAACAATAACTATAATGCATACATATCATTATATGTTTATTCTCGATATTATACGTGAGGCGATAATAAGATAACAGAAGAGGATTATAAACACATTACAGTACTTGTACTTTGAACTCCGATCGCTACCAAAGTCAAGCTACCTACTGTTTGATTGAAAATGTACTAAACTCTGTTTTAAATAATACTAGGAAAAGCCGATATTTTCTAAAAATGAATCCTAGCTAGATCGATTTATCGTCCCCGAAAACCCCTGTTAAAAAAAAAAAAAAAATTTAAACTCAATTTCATGAAAAACGTTGGTGCCATTTCCGAGAATCTGAATATATATAATACAAGATTTTCTCGTTTAAAGGTATAAGATAAGATATGACGATCAGCCAAAGAAATACATACAAACAAAATGTTTAATAGGAGAGTAGAATGGACAAGATACGGAATGAGTAATTATAATTAGCGAAATCTGAAAGCACCGATGACAGAAAAATTTAAGAGCAACAGGCTGGCGTGGTACATGTCATGATGAAAGTCATGTGACTAGGAGAGTGATGAGTAAGAATGTGGATGGATGTTTGAGTAGAGGTAGGCCAAAGAAAAGATGGATGGACAGTGTGAAGGATGACATGTAGGCCTAAGATGACCGCCACGAGAGTCGATATAACTCGTCAAAAGTAGAGATATGTCTATATCTCTACACGAGCTAAGATGACTGCCTAAATATGTCGTCATCATCTGTCAAATGAAGACTTCTTCGGAATTCGAATTTTGATTTTTGAATTTTGTCGTCAAATGGTAAGATGACCGCCATATTTTCTCGTCTTTCGACGTTTCTGCGCGGGAAATTTTCTCGTCGACAGTTTTTGAAAACGAGATATGTCTTCCGCTTGTCTTTTAGATTTTGTTTTGCTAACTTTTCAAAGGATGGCTATAACTTACTATAATCATCTTATTGCGATGTACGCCGATAAGCAAAACAGAAAGATGCAACGGAAAATAATCAGAGACGTATGTGGTATGTGATCCTTTTGACGTTGTTCAGGTAGAGTTTCAGTGCCTCTGGAGATTATCAAAACCCTGGGAATTCTACCTCATCAAACGTCTAAAACCCGATTTAGAGCCTAAAACTAGTACGGGCCTATCTTGCTGCGGGCGGTGCATTCGAAGGTGAGTACCTAGTTCATTTGAGGTTAACTACCCATAGATTTCTATGTGTTATCCTGCTTAAAATGTTATTGTAAAGGTCTAAAATTAATAATAACAAATTAGGTTAGTGTGAGTCAACACTTCTCATACATTTACCCGATTCACTCAATGTTTCAATAGTGAAGACGTGTCATTGGATCTCAGTTTACCAACTACGAACTACTACACTACGAATTTATGCAAAGTAAAAACTGAGTATAGTTACCTACCTATCTAATACTTTAGTAAAAATATTTTAATAACAGGGTGACATTGGACGAAGATGCACGAGTCGAAAACGAAGAAGTTATCAACGGAGATTTGGCTGCAGAGGACCCATCACCTGCGGGTCTGCTTCGGCAAGGCCAAAGACGCGCAGAACTTCTACGTTATGTTAATGAATAGAATATTACAAAAGCCTTAAAAATATTTATACCTTATCAACCATAAGCACCTACAAAGAAAGCCCTCTTCATTAGTTCAACATTATTTAGGTAAAAAGACAGTTTTCTGTGTGTAAATAAATTTATTTGTCATAAATTAAAATAGGTATATTATTTACAAGTTATGCAAATACCTATGTAAGGTGGAATGTTTGGTTTGTGGATGGCCCATGGAATCTGAAAAGAAACAAATACATTAATATACGGACATGCTCATAGAGGTATTTCTGTATTCTCTATCCGGCATCCTGCAATCATTCCTTTAGTGCAAACTGCTTAGTCTACGCACATAAATACATTATGTAGTTCTATGAGTTAGTTAGATACGGCTCAATGGACACTGAAAACAAAACTTGGTAGTTATGTACTACGGAGTAGGTATATTAAAGTAACTAATACTCACATATCGAGGGTTTTAACACTGCACCCTCGATATATAATTTTTGTTACCTATTTTAAAAATCCTCATTGATAAATAGCAACAGGTCAAAACAGGTATGGTTGCTATCAAAACGTACAATTTTCCACTGTCCACCGTCCTACCAAGGCTCAACTCGTCGGTCTTGAGGCGGTTCCACCCCGCTGTTATTTGTTGGACACTTTGCAGCGAGCTTTAATCACCTGCCGCAAATTCATAGTGCTCGGACATATCATACCGGCAAAGAAACTCTATTTGGATTCTGTTACTTCTAACCCTGAAATATTAATACAAACAATAAGTATAGCTAGCAGCATAGGTATGTACCGATTTTGAGAATACAATGAATCTATTTTGCTAGTGCTATCGGTTTTTAACAATAAATAGGGGTACCTACCATAGGTATTTACTTACATTTTCATTCCGTTTGCTTCCCTATTATTTTATTTTAGTTTTGGCGGGGTTTTTTTTTCAGTCACAGGTATCAAATTGAATGAACGAAACCATTAAAAAATAAAAATACAATGGTAGATTATGGTAGAATATGGAAGAAATGATCACTGGTTTGTCTTCACGACATAGGCGAGTCGTCGACGACAGCTGTCTCTCTCGTGATGCTCATCTTACCATAATCGACAAACGAATCGATGTCGACAAAATTTTCTCTTCTCGCGAAGACATATGTCACGTCGGTCATCTTAGGCCTAATGGATAAGAAAGAAGTGAATACAGAGATGACGGCTGATAGAGGAGAATGGAGAACATGTTGTGCCGACTCCACACAGAGTGGGATAATGGCAAGAAGAAGAAGATGACGATCAGTCGAAGCATAAGACAATGATTAATGATTACTGCAACCGTTTCGTTTAAGGTTGTTCGATTCCGATACCAACTGAATTTACACAACTATGGGCAAACAAAGTATAAATGTACACTGAAATAGCTGTAATAGAATTTTACAGTGGTCTTTATTGCCGGCCAGTTAAATAAAGTTGGAGAAAACTGTAGGATAACAGAAATATTAATAAAAAACCAAATAAGTAATTTTTTCGTCATTCTTTCTAACGGGTACTAGCTTTTAGCATAGAGTCAATTTTGTACATCACTGTTTCAAAATAGACGTAAAAGTCTGTTAGTTCTTTTTCTGAAGCCCCGAATGCAACGACCAACGGCTGACACTCCAACTTTATATAACTGGCCGGTAATAAGGACCACAGTAAAAGCCTATTACAGCTATTTCAGTGTACATTAATACTTTATTCGCCCATAGTTGTCTAAATTAAGTTTGTATGGAAATCGTACCCCCTTAAGATAGTAAATGTATTTGGGACCCTGGAGGGTGTGGGTTTGATCCTCACCGAGATCAGACATTTGTGTGGTGAACACAATTGTTTTGTTATCTGTCTGGGTGCTATAAATATTATAATATCAGCTATCTAGATCCTATATAACAAGCTTTACTTATTTTATTAGATTGCGTTGCGTGAAATTCTAAATCGAACTAATCTAAATGAAATATATTATTCAGATTAGATTAAAAAAATGTTTATTGCAAAAAAATTAAGTAAGTGAGCGATCTTGAATTTAATTACAATTTTATTTATAGATGATAAGAAAAACAGAATATTTTATAAAGCTTTTTGTGTGAATTGAATAAATAAATAATGATTGTGGTCAATCTACACAACACAAAGCTCCAAACTAAGCAGAGATTGTACAAGGGGATAGCTGACTGATATAATACTTTTATACTTTTTTTTGTAAATCGAACCCATGCCCTCTTGCGAAGGCAGGAGCTACTTACCAACTAAGCTGAAAGGCCAGTCAAGTACGAGTGAATAATTAGGTGTCTGACTAAAATAATCGATGTTTTTCTAATAGCATAGATTCAGTCTAAAAAGAGAAACGATGATAAACCAGTTTGGTCGTATGAGCTTGAGGTGCCGATTTTTAAGGTGACGTAATACCGAAATTGGAAAATGGTAATTCATGATTAAACGAACTTACCTGTACGTGAAGTTCTATCATAATTATACGAAGTACTTAGTCTGAATAGATTATTTTGTTCGGTGTAAGAACAAATTCATTATATTTTTGGCAGGCAGGTACAATACATTATGCTAACAGTAGTTTTGCTTTGGAAGGATTATGTTTAACATTAAAAAAATAAAGGCAACGAGTATCTTTTTTTTAAGGGTCCAGGCACAGTTAATTTTAAGTAACGTTTATACTGAAATATGTAAGAATGGTGAAAGATAAAATAAATAATTAAATATTGTGGACAATCCTCACAACTATCTAGCCATAAACTAAGCAGACCTTGTACTATGAGAAACATTAGCTTCTTCTTTTTATCGTGTCACTAATTCTTTCGAACCAAGTGTGGTGAAAGGATTTTAAGTGCGCCTCAAAAAGGTTCTTTCCGTGCACTAAGCTAACATATAGCTGATATAATTATTATCGTTAATTTTGTAAATGCAGACTTAGAATACAAAATAACACCTAGACAGAGAACAAACATCTGTGTTCACCACACAAATATTTGTTCACGGACCTACAGCGCAGAAGACAGAGCTACTACCAACTGAGCTGAGAGGCCAGTCAAAGAGAGAGATGTCAGAAAAGTTATGGAAGAAAGTTCTGATAAGTTTAGCAGCTTAGTTTTTTCTAATTTTTTTTTATAATGGCGATCGACACACGTGTCGAATGTCAATGTCAATAAATACATTAAGAATGACTAGTGAAACTGGTACGCAACTTCAATGGCATGTTAATGATTAGTAAACACAAATGGCCTTATATCTGTGATAAGATAAACAGCTGTTACTTATAAATAGAACTTTTTTGCATATCTACCATACCATAGGATATACAATGTCAAAAAACGGGTTATTACGAAATAGGAAGATAATGGGCAGTCTTATCGCTCTTCCGGATACCCTTCGGGTAGACTGGATTCTAATAATGTAATTGGTATCTAGTATCGACAAACAGCGATAATCTTAATGTAATCTTATCATAGCTATAATAATTTTAATTTACAAGTATGGGAAAAATTACAATAATGTATCAAAAAATACGATATTTTCAAAAACTAATTTCAGGCGAATTTTAATAGTACATTGTTACCTGAGTGTTGAAAGTCACGTTTTTTGAGTCCCGAGACGGCTTTGGCGCCAGAGCGTAGCGAGGGCGCCAATGGAGCTTGAGGGACTTAAAAGACTTTCACCCGAGGTAAACACTGTGCTTTTCATTACGAATACAAGGAAAGTAACAATAAAAACATGAAAGAAAAATTAGTGAAAATGAAGATTGAATTGCCGCCTTCCCGGTTTTTCTTTTTCTCTGGCGGGCCTTCGGCTTCGGCTCGCCAGCATTATTCAGCCATTATTTCTATTTATATGGGTTTCCAACCTACTTGCTGAATAAAAAGTTGGAATTTAGTTCAACAACCTTGCAGTTAGAAAGACTTTAGAAAGTTGGAACATGGTTGAATAAAATAGAACTTGTTTTTTTTTATAATTTGACAGCTGTCAGTAGAAAGCGATTCTCCCTAGGGCTGAAAGTATTACTTTCAATTACGCCCCTCAGGCAACTTCAGACCTACTTTCAGAGTATGAGCAATGAAAAATCAATTTGTTAGATAGATTTGCATCATAGTCTGCTCGGAGTGTTACTACTATTGCCACATAGCCTTTACTTCCTGCAACACAGCGCAAGCTAAAGCAGGAAGGCGCGTTGCACTTAACATTAAGCAAGACTGTATGCAAATTAATATTTTAACGTTTTACTCAAATGAATGCTCAAAGACTTAGAGGCAGACCACCCGCCCGTTGGTCGAACGACATTGTTGCTAATGCTGGGAATGAGTGGATGAAATTCGCGAGGGGTCTACAGACACGTAAGAGAATTAAAGACTCTTCTTCTTCCTGCCCTTATCCCACTTTATGTGGGGTGGCACAACATGTTCTCCTCTTCCATTCTCCTCTATCAGCCGTTTTCTCTGTATTCAATTCTTTCTTATGCATGTCATCTTTCACACTGTTCATCCATCTTTTCTTTAGCCTGCCTCTACCCAAATATCAATCTACATTCATACTCATCACTCTAGGTAGTGTGGTAAACACTAAATCTATTAAAATAATGAAATCAATTGATAACTTCACTTATTGGAACTAAGTGGAACTGGTACCTAGACTCACCTAGCTTTAATAATAATAATAATATATTTGTTTATTTAGATGTCACAAGATCCATTCCTAAAGCTGACACAACACATACAATAGCAAAATAAAATAAACAGAGAACATTACAGTAGGAGTTCACACGAATGGTTAGTAAGACAGCCTTAATTAATGTAAAGCGTTTTTGTTTAAAACGTTTCAAAGTGATCTTTGCGTTCCTACTGAAGAAATACATTTTAGATTTTTATTTTCTCTACATTTGCTCTGTAAATGCCTTGAAAGTCCTTGAAAGTAACGAATAAACATTCCATTGATGCCGATTGTACCTATTTCAGGTTAATAAAACAATTTGGTTCTTCTCTTCATTTGATTGAAGTGTAATGACTCTTTTGATTGTTTCAATAGCATCATGAAACTTGTTTAATAATTGGTATATTGCCTATTTCGCCAGTCTCGCAAGGCCATTACTGTGAGCAAGCGAAGCAACTTGAATCCTAATCCTATTGGACTATGGTTTGAAATAATTATTGAGTTACTATTTTGAGATCGAGTAATGGTTTTACATTACTGGCTGGTATTTTATTTCCATTCCGAATATAAATTTACAGTTTGAATTAAGAATATCTTCCGCCTATTACATAACATGACCAAAGTTTGATACCGGGTTTCAACCAATCAATGGGAAGGCAGAAACCTTGTATTCATAATAAAAATAGCATTTATACCAATAAATTATTTAAATTTTTGTATTTATAATAAGTATTTTATTTTGCACGCGCGGAGTTTTTACTATCTTTAAATAGGTTATAGGTATACCACTTATACTATACTAATCGCTCGCTGAAGTGGTATTATAATATTTACATTCAAAGTCGATTATTTTGTATACGCTCATCATTTTAATAGAAAATTATCAGAGATATATTACTGAACGAATTGAAATTAATAACTAATTAATATTTTTTTAAGGATTATAAAAATAATTTGGTGGCATTGATTTATGCCCAGTAGTGGACTTTTCCACATGCCAACACTTTACAGACGGAAGTCGCGTGTATACTAAGTACGGTACGATGAAGAATATTTCCATGATTTTTTAACGACATTTTAATCTTTGTAGTGACTAACTACATGGGGTTCAAACTCGTGGCTATTACAAAAACTGATATTCGTTCGTAATTATTGGAGGTTTTGTTACAATATGTACTACTACTAGCATTCTCCATCAACTGACTCCTAGCTATTTTTACAATGTCGTTGATCTATCCGGAGAGTAGAACCCTACGGTTCGTGGTCACCATTCGAGAACCTTAATTCACCAGCGGTTATCAGTTCGTATATATATCGCCATCATCAGCCTGAGGAAGCCCACACCTGGACATAAGCTTCTTCTATACATTCTTTCACCGAATTTCTGCTAAAAAGCTATGAAAAAGTATTACTTACTTCAAATATTGATGGTAGAGGTACATCGATAGGTTAGTTCTGATCCTAAGTTTCATTTCCCCTATGCTCCATTTCAAGACATTGTTTACTAGAGATATCTGAAAGAAAAAACATCTGATCACAAATAAAGTTAAATTAACCCTCCTGACACCATTAAACTAAACAAGGTTTCCTGTACCCCGAGTCTCAGTTTTCGTACATTTCCTCTACCAAATGTTGTTTTCATGTGAGCACGTGTCTCTCTCTTTTGTATGGAAAATTTATGAGACAACAACTAGTTTCGATCGTTTCAACGTAACGTATTTTTGTTGTCTCATCTTTGTCTCTCTCTTTTGTATGGAAAATTTATGAGACAACAACTCGTTTCGATCGTTTCTACGTAACGTATTTTTGTTGTCTCATCTTTTCTCCATACTATTGTATACTAGAGAGACGAATAGGCAAAACGAAAACAACATTTCGTATACGAAATGTTGTAAATGAAGTGGGACTTGCGCTTCAGGTGTTCTTGGGATTTGAATCTAATCATCATCATCAGCCTGAAGAAGTCCACTACTGGACATAGGGCTCTCTTATAAATTTTCAGAAACAACGATTATGAGCCTTCTCCATAGATACAACTTCCCGCGATTCTTAACAATGACATCGGCCCATTGGGTGAGTCTCGTCTCGTGGACGCCATTCGAGAACCTTTATTCCCGAACGAAAAGTCTGTGAATGGTATGAAGGCTAGTGTAACGTCATACTGAGTCTGACTCGACTATCAGTGACAAGATACTATTACGATAAACTATCTGACCCGCTCGTGACTTCGTCCGCGATGTATGACCTACCTTAGACTTAATACCAATATCCCTGTAGCTGATAAGGAGGAATACTAAGCTTGGATCATTGTTATCTTTATGATAAACTAGCTAACCTGCTCCCGAATTCGTCCGCGAAGAATGACCTATCTTAGACTTAATACTAGGGCATGTAAAAACCGGGTTGTTTTAAAAAACCGGTTATCTCGGTTTTTAATTTAAAATAACCGATTAATCGATTAATCGGTTATTTTTCCAGTTTTTCATATGGGTGTCGTAGGACAAAATAAAACCATATTTTTTTATAAAAATGAACTTATTATTTGAATAAGCAAGCACCAATTAAATTAGCTTGTTCAATTTTAAAATATTTGAATGTACAGAACTCACTCATCATGCTAAATAAAGTTGTAAAATTCAACAACATGATGAATTAGTCCTAATAGCTACTAAGTTTTTATTAACACAAATAAACTTGCAAAATACACAAGAAACAGGTCAAGAAGGTCCAAATCAGTGCCAGACGGAAGACTCTAAAAGACGCCAGTGGCATTGCCACGCTGAATAGTTATGCTAACGCGCTGCACCAAATACCCACCAGCCCTTGGGTCACGCACGCATCGCTTCAATCAGACACCTAGGCAAAATTTTGAAGACCCGCAAGGCCTTGGTTCCCCACGGACCCAGAGTCTTAATCCCAAGAGGAGCAAATAAGTAGGCTCTGTCGTGACCTGCATATTTACGCTTCTAGAGATCCTCGGCCAGATCTACCGCCGCACCAGCCACAACGGATATCCTTGCCAAATGAGAAGGCCCAAGTGTGTCGAAACACGTAGCGTCCCACTCAATGGGCCTCTCCAACTCCCAAAGAGCTAGTGTCATACCATCGTCACGCAACGAACCATTCGGTTCGAGAACGGCTGGTACGTTGATGGTGGTAAAGGCCCACCTGATGATGTCGTTAAAGCTGGCATGACGAGATATCCGACCGATAAACCGTGACGAGTTACGCACTGGCACTGATGAGGTGCACCCAACAGTAGGCCAGTTGCAATACAGAACGTTACAGGATCCATTAAAGTACCAGTGTTATATGAAGGAAGCGCTTGTAACCAATACCCTGACTCCAATTTAGAAAAAGTTGGAAGACGGGCACGATTTGCGGAGCTGGAAACCTAGAACACGTAACAGACAATTTCATGCTAGCTCACACAGAGGCCCGTCTCTTTGCTGTTAGGACGAAAGAGATTTGAGGGGAGCAGTATTGGGGCATGCACTATGCTAAGCATTTCAAGATTCGGCTAGATACGAAATTTGGAGAGCAATACCGCTAACAATAGAATCACCAGTTCATAATTTCTACTCTAGATCTACAGATGGAGCCGAAAGAGACCGAAATAGAATTTTCTTAACGAAATATTCAAAACCGATGATAAAGTAGTCTTTTGAATGTTGTCTAAGTCTTGACAACAGCCACAGTTGACGACATCTAGTATCTATGTAAATATAGGCACAAAAAAACAAAACGAATAATTGTAAAACCCATAATAATATGGCTATTAATTTGGAGTAATCAGTCCGAAGTTCAGTTACAATATTGAATTTTCTCATCTTCAAATGCTAAAAAAGACTCATCAAGTATTGGTGAACCAAGGAGTCGAAGTATACACTTATCTACAACTGTGATGTTTGGGGACAAACTGTTAAATTTACTAATTTGGTAATTAAGAGGACTTATTAAGTATTATAGCCGTTCTAAATAAAGTTTGCAAGGTGTAGTTTTAAATAAATTGGCATATATTACTCATTAAAAAAATAACCGAAAACCGGTTATTTTAAATGGAAAAACCCGATTAAAAACCGACCTAAAATCGGTCGGTTAACCGGTTTTTCGATTAATCGGTTAATCGGTTTACATGCCCTACTTAATACCCATATTCCTGATGGTGATAAGATAGGAATGTACTAAGCTTACATCTTAATCCATATTATAAATTAAAAATTATGTGTAGTGTTTAATATTACTGTAAATTGATCAATACTAGTATAGTAGATATTCACACTTGGTGTGCGAACTGTACCCGAAGTCGGAGTGTTGCTACCACATTTCGTGGACGAAATGATTGGAAATGAATGGATTTCGTTTCGCCTATTTGTCTCTCTCTATTGTACGGAGAAAGATGAAGACAGCTAAAACACGTGACGCAGAAACAATCGAAACGAGTTTTTGTCTCATCAATTTTCCAAACAAAAGAGACACGTGCTCACACGAAAACATCAATTGGTAGAGGAAATGTGGTAGCAAAACTGGGACTCGGGGTACTGGTTTCCGCAATTTTTGCGTGACACGTGACTCAAGTTTTCGAACTCGGTTCGGCTCTACGACATGCCGTTTTCCCATGATGTTTTCCTTCCCTGTTTGAGAGTACTGGCATAGTGCACGTACATTTTCGGACAGAAAACTCATTGGTGCAAGACTTTAGAACCGGAAGGCGGAGCCGCTACCACCAGTGCTCTCTGGATAAATAGTATTCAATTGTACTTTTTAAACTTTCTCGAACATAAAACATACTTACTGAAATTACACGGGTATTTATCACGTATATTATTACCAGATTTTATTTATTTTCCCGACCTTTTGGCTATTTTGCCGAATATTATTATAGATGTATTAAACTTGATAAGTAGTAGGTATTAGCATTCATAATATAGTACACTTACCAGTGGCATGGCGGTGAAGAGTTGCATTAAAAGTTTTCTAAAGTCACTGTGGTCCATTGATATGATTGATCTGTTAAAAAAAATATTATAGCTTAAGTGACAAACATTAGAGAGAGAATATTGATTTTAGAGGATTTATCTCTCCTAAGATTTTCGATCAGGTAAAACTCGGACTCGCGATGTTTGCTCGAATAATTTGAAGGTTCAAGTCTAACCTGGTAATCGTTTTTAGTATGTTTTGTTTTTTAATACATATATCCTATGTACCATGGTTATCGTTTTTAGTATCCTAATTATATCTTGCAATCTTTCCGAACGAATATCGAGTTAAATTACAGTCAGTTTTCTTTGAAACATCGGCATTCATATAAAAACACCGAAAGTGGTGTCTATTAATAATAATAGCTTTCAACATTGTTAACTAGTAAATACAATGTGCAAGTCACAACTAATTAACATATACTAAAACTCCACACTATGTATTTGTTTAAAAGCAATATAATTAATTAATCCTCAACTTTCTATTTTTGAAAGACTATTTCGTGTCAGCATTTTGCCATGAAACTGGTTTCTCAAGTTTTTGAAACCTATATTATATTTTATGATTTTTTTAAATCTAGATACCTAAGCATTTGGTTGCCATGCCATCACACCTAATGGAAAGTGAGGATGCAGCCTAAGATGAAGCATGCTTAGTGCCATAATCCATCTGTTCGCTCTTGTCTTAAAAATTCCTAAATTAAAACTTTCTGGAAATACTGATTCTAATAGGACGATTTAGTTAGAGGGTATGGAAGTTTCTATGCAATATTGCTCAAACAATCTATAAAATAATAAATATTCTAGCTAGACAATCTACACAACAATATCTAGCCCTAAACTAAGCTGAGCCTGTATTATGGGAACCAGATAGCTGATATAATACTTATGGAATTTATTTTTATTGTAAATGCATACTTAGAATACAATATTACACCCAGACAGAAAACAAACATCTGTATTAACCACACAAATATTTGTTCTCGGTTGGGATCGAACCCACGACCTATGGCGCAGAAGGCAGAGATACTACCAACTAATATGAGAGGCCAGTCTATTGTTTAACGACGCCTATCCTACATCATCATGATCAGTCTGAAGAAGTCCGAGTGGACTTCTTCAGACTGATCATGATGATGATGATGTGTGTAGGGGAGGCCTATGTCCAGGAGTCTGGACATAGGCCTCCCCTACACATTTCCAGGAAGAACGATTTTGACCCCTTTCCATCCACCAACATCCAGCGATCTTAACAATGTCGTCAGTCCATCTGGTGGGTGGGCACCCTACATGGTTTCTAAGAATTAACTTCAAACACTCACCCTTCAACCAATGTGGTATGTTGAATGAGCCACAAATCGCACATGGATCGGGAGATCAGTGATATTGCTATGAGGACCATGAAGGCACTCTCCTTGGTCCAGAGCCCCGGCACCATGATCTTCCATAGTGCTGAGAACTCAGCCATGAACCGAGCGTCGACTTGTGCTTTTGGCCCTCTTTTGTCCTTGTCTTTTATCATGTACTGGATTTGTTCTTCCGGAGATATGCGGCCTGGTCTTTTGGCATTTTTCGGCTGGCTAAAATAAATAGAACATTATTTTAATATTATCCTAATCTTTTTTACACTATGAACCTATGACCTGTCTTTACACTGAAAGTTTTCCTTCCCTGTTTTGAGAGTATGCACATACATTTTTCGACAGAAAAACTCAATGGTACACAACTAAATTTGAACCCACAACCTTAGGATCAGAAGACTTTGCCGCTTGTGCGACAGTGCTCCTTGCATATTAGATGAGGTTTTACTAGTTTTTGTTCAGACTTAAACAGATATTTTTTTTGGTTTTGTTAATGTCTGCGATCAGTCTTCTGACTATAAGCATGTTCGATGTACTCGTATGTGCTAGACATGTTCGGGAATTTCTCCAGTGATCATTTCCCCTTTCTTTTTGCAATCATATTTTTAGTTTAATATGTATGTTGCTTTTTCAGTCTTTTAGGGTAGTTTATTGTAGATTCTGTGAAGCCAGGTGATCGGGTTGGTTGTTTAAGTGCTGCTTGTACATTGTTGAGTATAGTTTTACTAAGTTGCTGATGATGATAGTGCCCAGTTTGTTGTGCATCTCATTGATATTTAAGAATTGTTGAAATTATGATGATATTTTGTACTGAACTTTGTTGATTTGTCATTAATACTTACAGTGGTTTTATATCTTAACAAGTTTAATGTTGTGAGCAAGGAGTTGTTTGACAGTAGCCACCTGTCATTTTGGCTAAGTAAATGACTCAGTTTTCTTATCTTGTAGTTAGTATTGTTTAAATAATTTTATAAATATGTGTATTTTAGGTTTTACATTGCTATTCAGCATGTCAATGCCGCCAGGGTCATGGGGATGCTTCTGCCAGGCACTGATTTGGATCAGTTGAGCCTGCAGAGAGCTAAACTGTTTCTTATGTATTTTGTAAATATTTGTATAATTGTAAGTTTCTTTGTGTAAATAAATGTTTTTATGTTTTAAAGTACCTATTTAAAATATGGGCCATGTTTTATTAGTACCTAGTAGCCTGAAATAACTTCTAGTTTGTTTGAATATACCTGGTTGAGGCACAATAGAAAACTTTTTGTGTCTCGGAAGCACCGCAGTCAAGAGGTAGCACTCTAGAGCCATAAACTTAGGCTTATTTTAATGCATAAATGCATGGTTGAAGTTAATTTCGTCTATTAATTATTCCTTTTAGTTCTATTGTACATAGGTTTTAGGAATATCTAGTCACAAAACCCTCTTGTCTGGTCAACATAAAAAAAAAGTGTGCTGACATTATATTATATTGACTTCGTCTAATAAAAAATCCGATTATAGATTTTCGAAGAAATATTTAATTGTTCAAGTGAGTAATAAAAAAGCTTGATCTGAGAGAATGTTCTTCACCCTGACAAGGCCGTGAAGCTCTCTAGGTTCTATTGATCAATCAATAGATGATAGATATGTGGAAATGTTTTAGCGCATTACCTTGACTTTACAGAACTCCGCACGATCCATGCACCGAGCGCTGCCGCAGCAGCGATTCCGATCCTCACATCGGTTCGTTCTGATAATTTACTAAAATTCGCCATTATAAAAATTAAACTAGAGCAGCAGAATCACGGAAAATCCACAACACAACACCATTCACTTCATATTCATTGTTTTAAATTAAAATTATCGAAAGAAACACATGAGTGCGGCAGCAGGCGCAAATAAAAGATTATGAATAAGAATTAAGAATTAAGACTAGGGTAGGGAGGAGTAAAAAATAAAGATGGGTGCTCAAACGAAAAGCATCTAGAAAAGCAGACTATTTTAAATAAGCAAATAAACAATCTTACAATGACAAGTAGTTTTCGAGTATTGCTTTTCAATTTTATAGTGATTACATTTCACCTAAAGAAATCACTAATTTATGATAAAATGTACCAAAAGTTGAAAATTTTCAACAAATATTACTATTACTACTAGCCTGTAATGAAATGAAATGAAATGAAATGAAATGATTTATTGATTGCTTGAAGAATGGTTGTGTACAGTAATGTCCCACTGTTGGGCAAAGGCCTATAAATTTTCAACAATAGGTAGCTAAATTGCTGTCGTTTTATTTGGTTTGGTCACAACGCAGCTTGCGTACGGTTTAATTTCACCGCATTATAAAAAACGTTTTGGTCTTAAAGTTTAAATCTGCTTTTTAAAGTGAGTTAAGTTAGAAGTTTAGTGAGTTGAAACTCAATATAATAAAAATGTGACGCAAATGAGCGTAAAGTTACCCAATTTTATTTATATGTCAAGTAGCCTAAATTGGCTACAACAACAAATTGGCTACATTGTACCAATTTTAAGCAAAAACAATCGGATGGCATGGCATTTATAGCATCGGATGCACCGATGTAACTCGGTGATAACTGATTACCTATTCGATATATTCCTAGCTGCTTTTATTATAACCAGTTTTAGAAGCAGCTATAGATTTCTGAATACAGCGGTGGCTGACCCACCCCTAGCATGTACTCGTTAATTGACAGTCAAGAACTTCACGTTATGTCATGTTATACTTGGATGTCAACGTCAAATCCTACGTTCTTTTTAGTTTTAAGCAGCCACGGTAACTTGGCAGGCCTGAAGTTAGCCGTTTGGCTATCTTTCCGGCAGTCATTGGCTATTTTCTCACAAACAGCTCACTTCAGACCTGTCAAGTTACGCCGGCCATTTACGTTCAAGGTACAGTACAATCAATCAAATCAAGGCAAAGGGCTTAATCATAGATGCAGAGAGGCACAATTTTTGATGCCATTCTTCAGTACCTACAGGAAAAATATAGATTTATTAGGCGGTGGCGGTTATTGGTAAGGATTTTGATAGTACCTATTGCCCGATCGAGCGAACGAGGGGAAATATTTTATTTCTGGACACGGTGTTATGGGTGTTATGTACAACGCCATCTAGGAATCGATTGGGAACATAGAGAACTTAGGAAAACTCCTTGCTGTGCTGTGCTGCGTATGTAACCTACCTACCTACCTACCTACCTATGGGTTTTCAATCCCCTTGTTTGGAAAATTGTAATCGGTGGGGATCGAACCCACAACCTAAGTAATCTTAGCCCTCAGCCTCAACTGCTTACAATCTAGATTATCCAATGAATATGTGAGCCAATTAAGTACCTACCTAGGTAGTTAACTTCTAGCTCACACTGTGTGCCATGTGAGCGAGTGAAGTGAGCATGGAAGATAAAATTTAGGTACTTGGCATGCACGATTGGATTGGGGTGGGCAGGTATACTTGTACACTTGGCTTGTACATGTTCCTACCCGCCACCTTTTACTAGGCATAATACCTCTAAATGCTGTGCCTAAAGAAGCGTCGGTCGTTCCTACTGTCTGTAATTCAGTGCTTTACTTTTAAGAATAAAAAAAAACATAACGTTTCAATCTTTTATTTTAAATAATTACGTATAGAACTTAGGTACTAACGTCTTAAATTAGGATTATTATTTACATCGGTGGGACTAGAATTTGTTTTACTATCTTATGTTTCTAAAGCTTTGAGATCATTTTAATCCACTTCTTCTACTGTGGGTCCGGAATGGTTTGAATGTGAGTGTTGTTGGAATCCTGCATTCCCTCCAGCTCCTGCACCGTGCATTTTACTCATCACAGGAGAGCAAATCTTTTGTATCTCCTGAAGCTTGTGTTCATATTCTTCTTTTTCAGCTAGTATGTTGTTGTCGATCCATTCCAATGCATTGGCACACTCTTGGCGCACTGATTCTTTATCCTGATCACTGAGTTTATCACCAGCGTCATCCAAAGCTTGCTTGACACCGAATACGTATGCTTCTAGTTGATTGCGAGCACCAACTCTATCTCGTTGACGTTCATCTTCTTCCTTGTATTGTTCTGCCTCTGAGACCATTCGGTCGATTTCAGCCTGCGATAGCCGGCCTCTATCGTTCTTGATGACGATATTTTTGCTGTGGCCAGTGCTGTTTTCTTTGGCGGATACGTTTAGAATTCCATTAGCGTCCAAATCAAAGGTGACATCAACCTTGGGAACTCCGCGAGGGGCTGGTGGGATTCCGGTCAAGTCGAAGCTTCCCAGCAAGTTGTTATCTTTGGTCATAGCTCGCTCGCCTTCATACACTTGTATAGTTACAGCTGGTTGGTTGTCGGAGTATGTGCTGAATGTTTGGGACTGTCTACTAGGGATCTTAGCATTTCTTTCGATTATCTTTGTCATTACCCCTCCTGCGGTTTCGATGCCAAGTGATAGAGGCGCTACATCCACGAGAAGAACATCTTGGATTTTGCTGTGTTGTTCACCACTCAGTATAGCTGCTTGTACTGCAGCTCCGTAAGCTACTGCTTCATCTGGGTTGATGGAAAGATTTAATTTCTTACCGCAGAAGAAGTTTTGGAGCATACTCTGTATTTTTGGTATGCGAGTTGAACCTCCTACGAGTACTACGTCGTGGATAGAGCTTTTGTCTAGCTTAGCATCTTTCAATGCTTTTTCGACAGGTTCTAGAGTTCCACGGAACAGATCAGCGTTCAGTTCTTCAAAACGAGCACGAGAAACTCTGGTGTAAAAGTCAAGCCCCTCGTGTAGTGCATCAATTTCGATCGTGGCTTCAGTGCTGGACGATAGTGTGCGCTTGGCTCGTTCTGCAGCTGTTCGCAATCTTCGCAATGCTCGTGGATTGCTCTTGATATCTTTTTTAAATTTTCGTTTGAATTCTTCTGCGAGATGGTCGACGAGCCTATTGTCAAAATCTTCACCTCCTAGATGTGTATCTCCGGCCGTTGCCCTCACTTCAAACAATGAGCCTTCATCAATCGTTAAAATTGAAACGTCGAAAGTTCCTCCTCCAAGATCAAATATTAAAACATTCCGTTCCCCTTTCAAGTTCTTGTCGAGGCCATATGCAAGAGCAGCTGCTGTTGGTTCATTGATGATTCGCAGTACATTAAGTCCTGCGATGGCTCCCGCATCTTTGGTTGCTTGGCGTTGTGAATCGTTGAAATATGCTGGCACTGTAATGACTGCATCCTTTACTGGTGTTCCCAAGTATGCTTCGGCTGTTTCCTTCATTTTTGTTAGTACCATGCTACTGACTTCTTCTGGAGCGAATGTTTTGGTTTCACCCTTAAAATTTACTTGAAGCTTAGGTTTACCGCTGTCGTTGACGACTTTGAATGGCCAGTGTTTCATGTCTTGCTGTATTTTAGAATCATTAAACTTGCGGCCGATTAACCGTTTTGCATCAAAAACCGTGTTGTGAGGATTAAGAGCGACTTGGTTTTTGGCTGCATCGCCGATGAGTCGTTCCGTATCCGTGAAAGCGACGTATGATGGTGTGGTTCGATTGCCCTGGTCGTTTGCGATGATCTCCACATTTCCGTGCTGCCAAACTCCAACACAGGAGTACGTTGTTCCAAGATCTATTCCGATAGCTGGCATTTCGTCACTCTGATCTATTTTCTTCTTCAAATGGTTACACACGTTGTTTTACTTGCTATAGAAAATGCTGTCTTGTTTTGTCTTTGCACCGTTAGGTACTTCTCCTTTACTTCAATCGCTTGTTTTAAATTCAAATACTGAATACTTTGGCGCGCTCGCTGTGCCTTTATATACCCCCACTACTGCTAGCCAATGCCTGTCAAGAATAGTCTAGAATGGTGTCGATGCACCAATGAGAAATAAACTGGGGTGGAACATTCTCGAAAAAGAAAAGACTGGAACCAGTAGCTGCGAACTATTTGTGTGAGATAAAGACAGAATGACTCAGATAGATGGAGAACACAAAACAACATGTTACCACGTGTTAAAAATTACCCGAACTAATGGGAAATTCTGTGCTTGAAGAGAACGTTCGATCAGATTATGAAATGATTCATAGTTGAATAAAAAACACTAAACAAACAAAACTAGATTAGGCAGATATACATCTATTTTTAAACATAATCAAGCAAGTAATTAATTAAATATTAAGCAAGCAAATAATTAGTCTAAAATTACAGTTTATACATACCTACCTACTAAATAGAGCCTATTATACCGGTGGGTAAAAGATAATTTGGTTAAAAATAATGGAATAATGGTTAAAAATTACCTGAACTAATGGGAAATTCTGTGCTTGAAGAGAACGTTCGATCAGATTATGAAATTAATCATAGTTGAAGAAAAAACACTAAACAAACAAAACTAGATTACGCAGATATACATCTGTGCTTAAACATAATCAAGCAAGTAATTAAATAATTAGTCTAAAATTACAGTTAATACCTACTAAATAGCCTACTAACTTATTATGTCGGTGTGTAAAAGATGATTTGGCTATTTGTAGCAAATGGTATGGAAATTTGGAATAATGGTGCTGGTATCACAAAAATAAAATTATCGGTTCTGGAACATTCTTTACAATATTGCGATCTCATTTCGTCCTATTGTGATCTCGCTCACTCTTTGCGATCACGTCGTGGAAATTTCTGGAGCCCTCCATTAAAATTATATCGTTGTTCTTGTTTATCTTGTAGCTCTGTCTCACTCATGCGGTTGAAGAATATTCTAGAACTATTATACTGCAAAGTAACGAATGTTGCATTCGCTTGCGATGTTGGTTAGAACGTAGGTCTTTTGATTATGGTCATGTAAATTTGCGGATTTTGCGTATTGAATTTCGTGGTCCATATAAAATCAAGACCGAGCTCGTTTCGCTGAGATAGCTTTATCAAGTGCAGTGGTGTGGTCCTGTATTTAAAATGTAAAATAAGATAGTGTATCTTTAAGATTCATTTCTCCTAAAATGTAAACCACATTGAAGTATCATAAAATACCATGCGTTATAAAACTCGTCGCAAATTTGGGGAGAGGGACGGAAGGCAAGTCCCGTTAAAAATTAAAATGGCGGACTCATCCCCTGGTTAAAACTGCGTAGATCCTTTAAAATTTGATTTTAAGATCGGAAAGGAGGTTCTAAGGATTTATCATGTGAGGTACGTACTTAGTCATTGTTTGTGTTTTAGAAATAATCATGAGCGTCGGTTGATCAAGTTTTGTGCTGCTTTGTTATTAGGGACCTTTATGTAGGCGTTTAATACAGACTGAAACTTTAGCAATGGCGTTCGCCTGCGTCGTGTAAGATCGCAGGTGAACACCATTGCTGTTAAAAAAATACTAAATGATAGTTTTAGTTTTCAAACGGTTGAATATCTAAAAGTTTATTATGTTAGGGTTAGCATGTATTGTGGACTGTCGATATAGACGCTTACCAATAGGTATTTTATGCTAAATGTGGGGTTGACTAAATTGAGCTGCGCTCGTTAATAAAAAACAAGGAATAGGTAGGTATATATAGGTAGGTTACCTATGACCCGTACGATATTTGGTATTAATTTCGTTTCGGTATGTTACGTTATTCAAACTAATATTACTAATAGTCAAGGTAAATATTAGTAGAGGTTCAGGGTCATACAGGGTATTCAATAATTTTATTTGCATCGCTTGGGCGTGTCGCAGTCGATACGTGGATGACGCATGCGTGGCCATGGCCAAGGTTAGGTAGGTAGGTAGGTCGGTAACACTAATAATAATGTTCTGTGTTTTTGATAGGATCCTATGATTATTTTTTAGGATAATACGGCAGATAAAAACATTAATATTGACCAAGACAACACTGCTAATGGTCTCAGTTGCATAATTTTATAATGATAACTTAAATAAATGAGGTTTTATACCTAAAAAATAGGCAAGGGTAGGCTCGTAGTAGGTAGGTACCTACCAACAATTAGCCAATATTTTTTTTTGTAAACAAAAAATATTATTAAACGTTCAATAAATAATAATTAACCTTACCTAAATACAGATACCTACTTGCGTAAGTTACTTAGATAATCGTTATTAAAATAATATTTCGCATTGTGTGTTAATATGAGCATGGTAATTATACAAAAATCATGGTGTTTGATGTAGAATATCATTATTTTAGAGCAAAATTTATCTACGTTTGTGTAGATAAAGCTTGAGTGTTGTGTGTTTTGTGCATGGTGGCAGTTTTGTGAAGTGGGTTTAGTGCAAGCCATCAAATTGACAATTATCAATCTACCTAAATTAATTCCCAATACTATTTTAGGTTGCAATAACCAAAACTAGACTTCAACTTATAAATCTTTGTTTAAATAAAGTATCTAGTTAAAAAAAAATAACAAATCTTTTTTTTCTAAAATTTTTTCTTCTAAAAATTTGAATTTCCTTCTCCGTTTAAAAAGTTATAATAGAAAAAAACTTTCAGTTCAAAAAGTGGTGAAAGATGTGAGATGTGGTAGTGCTGGTGTTTTGATATATCTTGTGGTTAGTGTGATGAGATTTTATAAGGAATAAATTTATTGATCAAAAGCTTGCCCTCTTTGGCTTAGATTTTTAATTTGTCTAGTTTTTTGCAAACGATTACTTTATAACACCTAACATTATTTATGCTAATAACTTACCCTACCTATTATAATCTTATTTATTTTCATTAAAAACTAAATTAAATTAGAATTATAAGCAGACTGTCAAAAACTAAATACAAAAACTATTTGGCAAGATGATACAACATAATATTTTTTAATTATGTTTATTAACAGATATATTTAGAAGAATGTTATATAAAATACTGTTTGCATAAAGAAAAAGTAAGTTCTAATCAAAAATCAAATCTAAGAATCTAAAAATCATGAACGATTATAATATGGACGGTTTAGAAATATACAAAAGTACAAATAGCTCTTAATGCGATGATTGAATATAAAAACCCTACAGAAAAGAAGAACCCTACAGATCAAGAATATAATTATAGACTATGCAAGAAAACAATTCCCAAAAACAATTAATTAATAAACCACATTATCATAACGTGCTTGGTAAATTTAATTCTACTAGAGTTTTACGTGTCAATATTATATTTCTACCTTAAGTAAATAAAGTAGGAATTAAATTAGGTGGCGCAGGCGGGAAATTTGACCCACGTTGATATAAATAGTTAAGATGCGCAGACATAAACTTTGATTTATTGAGTGAGGTAGACACACCTAGAAGATAATATATAATAATTAAGATAAATAAATGTAGCATTAATGAAAATAGTGTTTAGTATCTATATTAAAATAAAGCAATTGGCAATCATACGAAGAGAAAGACTAAAAACAAAAGAAAACATAGGTAGGGTTATTTACTGTGTAAAGTACAAAATAACTTTTCTAGTATAGTTAGTACTAAATAGTATTGTTAGTGATGAAGTACATAATAATAATATTAGTAATAATAATAGTTAAATGATATAGAAAAATCAATTGATTAATATTCTTGCTAGAAATTATAATGGTAGAAGCAAAACGATATAAGTAGAATTAGATATACACAGAATAAGCGATAAGCGGAGAACTGATACAATAGGCACCTAGGAAAGATTAATTCATTAAAATAAATAAATGCCCTTTCTATCATCGCGTGGCTAGTATATTAATAAGATACATAGATAATTCTATATAGCGGCTCTATATATAATAAAATGGGTTCGGTAATTATCTCTAGCATAAAAATCAAATTAGATAAGTAACAAGACAAAAGAAATATAAATACACCGTGATTATTTAGGACCTTAGTACCTAACTAGACAGTTAGACAATAAGTAATACAGGATTTAATTATTTAAAATATTTGCAAATTATATTAACCAATTAGTTCTAGCTTATGTTATATTTTGAAATTATATCTATAAATTGTTAGTACATAATTATATAGCACGAAACGGAATTAAAACAGGGAGGTTGGCAAATTTACTTAAGATACAAAGGTACAAATAGTACATTATTATATAGAACGAAACGGGATGAATACTGGGAGGTCGACAAGTTTACTTAATATACAAAGGTACAAATAGTACATTTTTATATAGAACGAAACGGATTTAAAACAGGGAGGTTGGTAAGTTTACTTAAGATACATAGGTACAAATAGTACATTATTATATAGAACGAAACGGGATGAATACTGGGAGGTCGACAAGTTTACTTAATATACAAAGGTACAAATAGTACATTATTATATAGAACGAAACGGAATTAAAGATACAAAGGTACAAAATAAATAATATATTAATAAGTATTATAATAGTATATTATTAAGAAACGGAATGAAAACAGGGAGGTAGGCAAATTTACTTAAGTTATAAAGGTACAAATAGTACATTATTGTATAGAACGAAACGGAATTAAAACATGGAGGTTGGAAATTTAAAACAAGACGGTTGACAAGTCACACAGTCACACCTTTTCCTAAATGTATCTCAGGATGTTAAATACTACAATACTTATAAATTAGGTATCATTACGACAGGTCTATAATGTAATTAAGAAAAAGGAACTAAAATGAATTAAAACGAATAATGAGACTAAAAGCTAACTACTTGACGAGATTAATAATAGTAATAGTACCAACTGCAAAATAGAAAACAATAAGTAACTAGCAAATATAAAACGGAATTAAATACATTACTAGCGAATACCTGAATCGGTAAGAACAAATATATATTACAAGAATTAAGTAAATTCTAGAGACTATAAACCTAGGTAGTAAAACAACTAAAGTAGTGAAAAAATACTGACATTTAGGTTGTTACTATCATGCGTTATAAATATATGTAAAATATAAAATGCGATAGGTAAGGAAGTTAGCATACAATTATTAAGGACATAACAAAAACAGGAAAAACACGTCTATTGTAGTAAATACATAAATACATACAATAACATGATATCATGTCTATTCGAGTGCAAGGTATGAGTATACTTAAGTAAGAATAAGCTTTGATTAGAAAATACACAGAGAAAGATAAGTTAAATAGTGTAGATTTAAGGATTATTACAAAAAGTTCTAAGATGTTCGTAATAATATTCGTAAAATAATTGATGACTTAAGTAACTGTTAGTAATAATATGGATATAATACGCCGAACTTAAGAGCACATGAATCAAACGACCTTCGGAACAAAGAAGTTTTAGCTAAAGAGTAAATAGGCTTTTACATAAAACACGTTCACAATAAGATGTCTAAAAGCAAGTAATTTATTAATGCAGATGAGAAACATAAGTTAGTAAGTTTTAAGTAGCTATAAAGCAGAAGGTAGAGTTTTGAAAAACACGTGTATATTTAAAATTATTACCTAGTTAGGTATAATCTAAGCTTACGTAAATCATACCATGAGTTGATAATTGATAAGTATACCATAAAAAATGAGACTTAAAATCTTATTTAGGTTAGAAAAAATTATTACTTACCAATTGAAAAATTATGTTGGTGAAAGGAGAACAAAATGTTTGCGTAATTTTAACTTTAATTCTAAGTAAGTACATCGCTAATTCAATACTTATAATCTAGTAGTTGATTTTGTTTTAGTACATTTACCTGCCGTATAAATTTTTAAATAATCCGCACGTAATAAATTCATAACTATGTTTATTGTTTGTAAAATATTTTTGTGTTTTTATTTAGTGTCTGTTTCATACTCTTTCATTCTTTTTAAATGTATGTTCCTTCTTTTTGTATTTTTTTATATTCTTCGCATACTTTTTATTACATTTGATTGAATGCCCTTATACAGCTGCAACACAAATTATGTTCAGATATTTTATTGTTTTTATGTTATACCTATGACGTAACTAAGTGACTAATCTTTGACTTAAGTCCCTAGGTTTTAATAAATGTATTGATATTGAATGGGTTTCTCAGTGGTTGTGACACGTGCACTAGATATTGAATGGTTCGAATAATACATACTGACAATAATAATGAAATATTTATTTGCGGGCTTTTAATATAGCGTCATTTAGCATTTATGCAATACCATCACAAAGCACAAAGTAAGTAAAAAGTTTGCATTTACTAAATCAATGTTTGCAATGCATGAAAGCTTGTATAAATTGGGTAATGGCAAATAACAAAGCAATGTGAAATAAACGCCTTACCTCGGAAATTACTAGCTTTAGAGTAGGTCTTTTTTAATGTAACCATGTTCTGTTAGTTTTTTTAATTTCTGCCCTTTACTTTTCATCATGTTATTACTTATGTAAACTTATATTATTATTATTATTTTCATCTATTTGTGTACTGTATGTTGTGTGCTAAGAAGCAAATAAATGAGTGTCTATGTCTATGTCTATTGATTGATGCAAGCAATGAAAGTGAATAATTGAATACTGAGCATTATGTTTATGTAATTAATGCTTATTGCTATTATGTCGGTGGCCTTTTGGTGTGGATAAAAATGACACGAATGGTTGTACTAGAAAATACTATTATATTGTGAAATTCATAGTTTTTTGATTGTTTTCAAGTACTGGGTTTGAAAATGCATGCTTACCCGGAGCTCCATTACGGGTTCTATTGGATTGTTTTGTTTTGATTTGACTGAAACTGATGAGATTATACTGAGCACTGGTTTCTATTGGATTGTTTTTATTCGATTTGACTGAAACTGATGAGATCATACTGAGCACTGGAATCTATTGGATAGTTTTGAATTGATTTGAGTGAAACTGATGAGATTATACTGAGCTCTGGGTTCTATTGGATTGTTTTGATTTAATTTGACGGAAAATTATGAGATTATACTGTGCACTGGTTTCTATTGGATTGTTTTTATTCGATTTGACTGAAAGTGATGAGATTATACTGAGCACTGGAATCTATTGGTTAGTTTTCAATTGATTTGAGTGAAACTGATGAGATTATACTGAGCTCTGGGTTCTATTGGATTGTTTTGATTTAATTTGACGGAAAATTATGAGATTATACTGTGCACTGGTTTCTAATGGATTGTTTTTATTCGATTTGACTGAAACTGATGAGATCATACTGAGCACTGGAATCTATTGGATAGTTTTGAATTGATTTGAGTGAAACTGATGAGATTATACTGAGCTCTGGGTTCTATTGGATTGTTTTGATTTAATTTGACGGAAAATTATGAGATTATACTGTGCACTGGTTTCTATTGGATTGTTTTTATTCGATTTGACTGAAAGTGATGAGATTATACTGTGCACTGGTTTCTATTGGATTGTTTTTATTCGATTTGACTGAAAGTGATGAGATTGTACTAAGCACTGGAATCTATTGGCTAGTTTTCAATTGATTTGAGTGAAACTGATGAGATTATACTGAGCTCTGGGTTCTATTGGATTGTTTTGATTTAATTTGACGAAAAATTATGAGATTATACTGTGCACTGGTTTCTATTGGATTAGTTTTATTCGATTTGACTGAAAGTGATGAGATTATACTGAGCACTGGAATCTATTGGTTAGTTTTAAATTGATTTGAGTGAAACTGATGAGATTATTATACTGAGCTCTGGGTTCTATTGGATTGTTTTGATTTAATTTGACGGAAAATTATGAGATTATACTGTGCACTGGTTTCTATTGGATTGTTATTATTCGATTTGACTGAAAGTGATGAGATTATACTGAGCACTGGAATCTATTGGTTAGTTTTCAATTGATTTGAGTGAAACTGATGAGATTATACTGAGCTCTGGGTTCTATTGGATTGCTTTGATTTGATTTGACTGAAACTGATGAGATTATACTCAGCACTGGAATTTATTGGTTAGTTTTGAATTGATTTGAGTGAAACTGATGAGATTATACTGAGCTCTGGGTTCTTTTGGATTGCTTTGATTTGATTTGACGAAAACTTATGAGATTATACTGATTTGAATAAAAAAATAATGTGAGTAATGGCTGTGTACTGTGAATATTACTTTATAGGCACAGAAAATATATTAACTTTGTATTTTTTAAAAGCTTTCAGAGAACGACGGGTAACCAATATTTACAGATGTTTTAACTATTCAGCATGTTTGTTATGTTTAAAAATTGGTGTAAAAATCGTGTAATATATTTTATTTTACTTTTTTGATATATTCTATAACTAGCCTATACTTAACATAAATACGGCATGTTTTGTATAATTATATAGGTACACAATAGAATTTATATAAACTTTATTTTATGAAACTATGATATTTACATTTCTGGTAGAAATTGAATACCTACACTTTAGAAACTAACATACCTTACCTACTTATATAATCTTTAAAAAAAATATAGGTACTCAAAATCAGGACACGTCTTATTTTGAATGAGCTTCTATGTTGTTTGTTGAATGTTTTACAACGCATACTAAAAAGTAGGCCAAGTATATTATACTATAAAATTATTTCTAACATAATCACCATGCACGAATTTGAAAAGTATTTTGTACAAACGCATTTTATTTAGATTTCGATTATTTTTACTAGTTTTTGCACAAACAACGTTGGTGATAGTTTAATTAATATTAAGATTGATTGTAGTGACTAAATGAGCTTATTCACTAACTCGGTTAGTTTATAGTACACTGCATGAACTAGGCGCATTGTGACAATTTCGTATTTCTTTAAAAGTGATCTAAAACGCACGGTACCTTTAACAAAGCAGCACTACTGTAGGCACACGATACTGTGGTAATAAAAAATAATAAAACTCTGTAAGTCAATAAGGTTTAATGATAAGAATATGATCGCGCAACGGTAAAAGAATATTTAAACTTATTTAAAAAAATGCCTACACACAACCCATGCTTATGCTATACAAGGTGTATCTAAATATGTGTACTTTGCGAAGGTGGGGGGTTTCAGACCACAATGGTGATCAGTTGTGGGGGGGAGATAATTAAAAATTCCTATTTTCAGTTTCCCATACAAAAATATTTAATTTCATAATGCCTAAATAAATTGACAACCCTATCCTTGTAACCCCTTGACCCCTTGACCTACTACCTCTGTAGGTCTACTACTACTACCTACTACCTCTGTAGCTGAGTTTAGGGTTGTCACTTTGTATAAAGTCAGCTGTTCATGTTGAAACTTCGTTGCAGTTTTTTTCAGAGATACCAATCGAAGTTCGAAAAGTCGTTGAACAAAAGTTGTTCCCCGGGGGGTGGAAATTCACCCCCCTTCAGGATAGTACACATATTTTGATACACGTTGTATAAGAGAAACAAACTTTTATGGAAATGAATTTATTATTGTTATTTTACTTAGCGATTTTTAATTGTCAATCGATCAAATGTCAACATAATATTGCAGATATTGTATGACGGATGCGAAAATATTCAAGGGGGTTAATTAGTTTCATAGGTCGGGGAAAAAAACATATTACATCCATAAGTAGGTATATGTCGCCGTCCCAACCGAATAGTACCTTAATCGACGTTTAGCTTATATTTTAAATAGCTATTCTAGAGGTCCGATTACACCTTAATTTTTTTTAATTTCACTAGGCTTTGCACAAACAACGTTAGTGATTATAACAATTTAAAATTAAGATTGTAGTGACTAAATGAGCTTATTTACTAACTCTGTTAGTTTATAGTACACTGCATGCAATAG
The DNA here is from genome assembly GCA_939531255.2 of Thera britannica. Taxonomy (NCBI): domain Eukaryota; kingdom Metazoa; phylum Arthropoda; class Insecta; order Lepidoptera; family Geometridae; genus Thera; species Thera britannica. The sequence goes on along the minus strand of OW618034.2, from coordinate 12,231,377 downwards.
GCGCATTGTGACAATTTCGTATTTGTTTAAAAATGATCTAAAACTAAGCACGGTACCTATAACAAAGCAGCACAACTAGTAGGCTAGGACACGATAGTGTGTTATCTAATAATAAACAAATTAACTCTGTAAGTAAATAAGGTTTAATGATGAGATGGAGATCTAACCAAAAATATGATAGCACTTCGGTAAAAGGCTTCAAATACAGAACCTCCCTAGGTAGGTTAAACAATATTTAAACAATCTAAACTTATACTACTACAAGAAAAACTTACTTTTGGGGAAATAAATTATTATAATGCATAGTTATTTTTAATTGTCAATCGATCAAAAGTCAACATTGTTATTGTAAATACGGTACGGATGCGAAAATATTCTAGAGAGTTAATTAGTTTCTTAGGTTGACAGAAAAAACGTATAAGTTAGTTAAGTATTATATAGGCAAAAAATATAAAACTCTTATTTAAATAAAATATATGAATAGGAAAATAATCTACCTACCTATGTACTCACTCACAATAATGATTATTTAACAACAGTTTTGGTAGGTATTATAAGATGTCAAAACTTGAAATAGAAACTAAACTAACAAAGCACTGCGATATCTACCTACTATGTATATTTACATAGAATATAAGTCTTGAAAATTTCCAAAGCATAGACTTATCTATAGGCCTGATTGAGAAAATAAATTTAAAACTATATAAAAATATAGAACTAAGTTATACGTCTAAGTTAGGTAGGTACTTAAACCTGTACTTTTACCTTTATAATAACATCATAACGAATCTTAACTCATGAAAGGTATATGAGGCAGTAGCCGCTATTTAACTTTTAGTATACTATAGTTGAGTTATGGGATAGGTATTTCAGGTAAAATAAACTTATAACATTACATAATCGTATATATTTTATATTTGGTCAAATTATAAAAATGCTGGAAATTTATAAGGAACGCACAGGAACCTAAATTATAAAGAACTTGTCGTGAAATAGCACTTGCAATAAATAAAAAAATTAGAAATAAGTTAATGATCTAAGTTAGGTAGGTAGGTTTACATTTACCTTTATAAGAACATTATACGAATCTTAACTCATAAGGTAGTAACCGCTATTTAACTATTAGCATACTATGCTATCATAAGATGAGTACTTTTTACAAAAGGAAGTGTAAGGTAGTTTTTAGACACTACAGGTAGAATGCTCTAAAAATAAATACTATAAAAAGATCGTTTGAGATAAGGGACAGGTATTACAGGTAAAATATAGGTACTTATAATATCACATATACTATCGTATATATTTTTTAACAAATCAAATTAGAAAAATGCAGAAAATTTATAATGAAGGCACAGGACCCTAAATTATAAAGCACTTTTAGTTAAATAGTACCTTATAATAACGTACGGTCTACTTTAGATGCTTTAAGAATATACTGTACGTAGATTATTTATTATAATGAAGGATAATTTTAAATAATAAGCAAATTTGTTGAAATTGGAATTATAGGAAAAATAATAAATATTAAATGAATAGTTATTACCCCACAAAAAACACACACAATAACTACCACTATTATCTCATAGTTAATTTTATATTTACATATCTAAGACTTACAAAACACTCGATAGGTACCTAAAAGTATATTACTTTAAAATAATTTGTATTATGATTTAGCCCCTTATATGTTTTTGATTGATGTTTTGTTTATCATGTAAACTTAATCTTATGCCCCACATTACATTTCAGGCACTATCAGACAAATAAATCTAATTTTGTTTTCATCGCTTGTTCTACAGACTAAGGTTTCGCCCTATTCGACCATGGCTGATCACAACTTTAAACCAATAAGCAATATATCAACTCATATTATCTATACTGATAAGAGTCCAGACTAAAAGGCCCGATCCCGAATAAGAACCCGGAATATATAAAAGGCATAGCTCCCGCTACCTTCAGAATATATATTTTTTTATTTGACAAATTAGAAAAATGCTGGAAATTTATAAGGAACGCACAGGAACCTAAATTATAAAGCACTTGTCGTGAAATAGCACTTGCAATAAATAAAAAATACAGAAATAAGTTATATGATCTAAGTTAGGTAGGTAGGTTTACATTTACCTTTATAAGAACATCATAACGAATCTAAACTCATAATAGGTTTATAAGGTAGTAACCGCTATTTACCTATTAGCATACTATGCTATCATACGATAAGTACTTTTTACAAAAGGTAGTGTAAGGTAGGTTTAAGACGCTACAAGTAGAATGCTCTAAAAATAAATACTATAAAAAGATCGTTTGAGATAAGGGATAGGTATTACAGGTAAAATATAGATACTTATAATATTACATATACTATCGTATATATTTTTAACTGGTCAAATTAGAAAAATGCTGAAAATGTATAAGGAAGGCCCAGGAACCTAAATTATAAAGCACTTGTCGATAAATAGTACCTTATAATAACGTACGATCTACTTTAGATGCTTTAAGAATATACTGTACGTAGATTATCTATTATAATGAAGGAGGAAATTATTTAAAACAATAAGCAAATTTTTTGAATTTAGAATCATAGGAAAAAAATATGAATAGTTAATGATAAGATATTAACCAACAAACAAACACACAATAACTACCACTATTATCACATAGTTAATTTTATATTTACATATCTAAGACTTACAAAACACTCGATAGGTACCTAAAAGTATATTACTTTATAATAATATGTATTATGATTTAGCCCCTTATATGTTTTTGATTGATGTTTTGTTTATCATGTTAACTTAATCTTATGCCCCTTATTACATTTCAAGCACTATCAGACAAATAAATCTAATTTTGTTTTCATCGCTTGTTCTACAGACTGTTTCGCCCTATTCGACCATGGCTGATCACAACTTTAAACCAATAAGCAATATATCAACTCATATTATCTATACTGATAAGAGTCCAGACTAAAAGGCCCGATCCCGAATAAGAACCCGGAATATATAAAAGGCATAGCTCCCGCTACCTTCAGAATATATATTTTTTTATTTGACAAATTAGAAAAATGCTGGAAATTTATAAGGAACGCACAGGAACCAAAATTATAAAGCACTTGTCGTGAAATAGCACTTGCAATAAATAAAAAATATAGAAATAAGTTATATGATCTAAGTTAGGTAGGTAGGTTTACATTTACCTTTATAAGAACATCATAACGAATCTAAACTCATAATAGGTATATAAGGTAGTAACCGCTATTTACCTATTAGCATACTATGCTATCATACGATAAGTACTTTTTACAAAAGGTAGTGTAAGGTAGGTTTAAGACGCTACAAGTAGAATGCTCTAAAAATAAATACTATAAAAAGATCGTTTGAGATAAGGGATAGGTATTACAGGTAAAATATAGATACTTATAATATTACATATACTATCGTATATATTTTTAACTGGTCAAATTAGAAAAATGCTGAAAATGTATAAGGAAGGCCCAGGAACCTAAATTATAAAGCACTTGTCGATAAATAGTACCTTATAATAACGTACGATCTACTTTAGATGCTTTAAGAATATACTGTACGTAGATTATCTATTATAATGAAGGAGGAAATTATTTAAAACAATAAGCAAATTTTTTGAATTTAGAATCATAGGAAAAAAATATGAATAGTTAATGATAAGATATTAACCAACAAACAAACACACAATAACTACCACTATTATCACATAGTTAATTTTATATTTACATATCTAAGACTTACAAAACACTCGATAGGTACCTAAAAGTATATTACTTTATAATAATATGTATTATGATTTAGCCCCTTATATGTTTTTGATTGATGTTTTGTTTATCATGTTAACTTAATCTTATGCCCCTTATTACATTTCAAGCACTATCAGACAAATAAATCTAATTTTGTTTTCATCGCTTGTTCTACAGACTGTTTCGCCCTATTCGACCATGGCTGATCACAACTTTAAACCAATAAGCAATATATCAACTCATATTGTCTATACTGATAAGAGTCCAGACTAAAAGGCCCGATCCCGAATAAGAACCCGGAATATATAAAAGGCATAGCTCCCGCTACCTTCAGAATAGCGACGAAACGTCTTCGTAAATTTGCAAAATAATCTCCAAGGTATTATTTTAAATGAAATTAATATACATCGTAAAATAGTACCTAATAATCACGTACGGTCTACTTTAGATGCTTTAAGAATATACTCTACGTAGATGATTTATTATAATGAAGGATAATTTTAAATAATAAGCAAATTTGTTGAATTTAGAATTATAGGAAAAAAATTAAATATTAAGACACAAACAAACACACAATAACTACCACTATTATCACATAGTTTATTTATTTACACAAAAAAACTTACAATTAAACAAATATTTACAAAATGTACAAAATAGTTATATGATAATTTATAAATAGTTAATTTTATATTTACATATCTAAGACTTATAAAACACTCGATAGGTACCTAAAAGTATATTACTTTGAAATAATATGTATTATGATTTAGCCCCTTATATGTTTTTGATTGATGTTTTGTTTATCATGTTAACTTAATCTTATGCCCCTTATTACATTTCAGGCACTATCAGACAAATAAATCTAATTTTGTTTTCATCGCTTGTTCTACAGACTAAGGTTTCGCCCTATTCGACCATGGCTGATCACAACTTTAAACCAATAAGCAATATAGCAACTCATATTATCTATACTGATAAGAGTCCAGACTAAAAGGCCCGATCCCGAATAAGAACACGGAATATATAAAAGGCATAGCTCCCGCTACCTTCAGAATAACGACGAAACGTCTTCGTAAATTTGATAAATAATCTCCAAGGTATTATTTTAAATGAAATTAATATACATTAAATCCTCTTTATCGTATGCACGTGGGTAAATATTATTGGATGCGCCAAGGCCTGATGATTTGAAGTAACATGGTTTCATAAAAATACTTGTTCAATTTAATAAGATATCATCTTCGTACTCCGTTATAACATTTATTACGTATAACATTACATATTACTACTTATCGTATAAATTTTTTTATTTGACAAATTAGAAAAATGCTGGAAATTTATAAGGAACGCACAGGAACCTAAATTATAAAGCACTTGTCGTGAAATAGCACTTGCAATAAATAAAAAAATATAGAAATAAGTTATATGATCTAAGTTAGGTAGGTAGGTTTACATTTACCTTTATAAGAACATCATAACGAATCTTAACTCATAATAGGTATATAAGGTAGTAACCGCTATTTAACTATTAGATGAGTACTTTTTACAAAAGAAAGTGTAAGGTAGTTTTTAGACACTACAGGTAGAACGCTCTAAAAATAAAATATTTACTATTAAAAGATCGTTTGAGATAAGGGATAGGTATTTCAGGTATAATATACTTATAACATTACATATACTATCGTACCTTTATATTTTTTAACTGGTCAAATTAGAAAAATTATGAAAATTTATACGGAACCTAAATTATAAAGCACTTGTCGTTAAATAGTACCTTATAATATCGTACTTTAGATAGTTTAAGAATATACTCTACGTAGATGATTTATTATAATGAAGGATAATTTAAAATAATAAGCAAATTTGTTGAATTTAGAATTATAGGAAAAAAATTAATATTAAATGAATAGTTATTACCCCACAAACAAACACACAATAACTACCACTATTATCACATAGTTTATTTATTTACACAAAAAAACTTACAATTAAACAAATATTTACAAAATGTACAAAATAGTTAATAGTTAATATGCTAATTTATTAATAGTTTATTTTATATTTACATATCTAAGACTTACAAAACACTCGATAGGTACCTAAAAGTATATTACTTTAAAATAATATGTATTATGATTTAGCCCCTTATATGTTTTTGATTGATGTTTTGTTTATCATGTTAACTTAATCTTATGCCCCTTATTACATTTCAGGCACTATCAGACAAATAAATCTAATTTTGTTTTCATCGCTTGTTCTACAGACTAAGGTTTCGCCCTATTCGACCATGGCTGATCACAACTTTAAACCAATAAGCAATATATCAACTCATATTATCTATACTGATAAGAGTCCAGACTAAAAGGCCCGATCCCGAATAAGAACCCGGAATATATAAAAGGCATAGCTCCCGCTACCTTCAGAATAACGACGAAACGTCTTCGTAAATTTGCAAAATAATCTCCAAGGTATTATTTTAAATGAAATTAATATACATTAAATTCTCTTTATCGTATGCACGTGGATAAATATTATTGGATGCGCCAAGGCCTGATGATTTGAAGTAACATGGTTTCATAAAAATACTTGTACAATTTAATAAGATATCATCTTCGTACACTTCGTTTGGTCGGAGGTCAAACTGATAAAATTCATCGTAAGATATGGAGATTGGTGTATTATGTACTTAGAAAACCATCGTATGCTGAGAAAAACCGAGAACCCAATGAAAACCTCAACCCTGCTGCAAATTAGTTCACAGAACTCAACAAAAAATACGCTAGTTTATTCCCTTTTGATATTATTTGCTCCTTATTATCTTAATTACACGTTTCCACACACAAGGAAAACTACTTCCACTCATTACATATATCTAATATAAGTAATTTGCACAATTAAATTAATTTTCAGATGTTGTCTTGTTTTGTTGGCGTCACCAAGCAGAGTCAGGCAGGCTATTATTAACCGGAGCTAGGCAGCTAATAGATTGGTAAAGCCAGAAAGGCAGACGTTACGGACACCCAGAATGTTAGTCTGAGCTAAACACCTAGGAAATAGGTGTAACCCATGAAGCACGAGTAGTATCACATACCTAAGTGTTGTAGCGTAAAGTATTATGAATAGTTGTAAGTGCCGAGGTACGTAATTTTAAAATAAGTTATTGTGTATCTATATTATGTTATATATGTATTGTATTTCATTTATTTTTGTTATATAGACTTTGTATGTTTTTTTATATTGATATAATATATATATATTTGGTTATCATATTATAATTTGTATATATGTATGATTATTAAAACATACGTTCATTTTCAATAATAATTGACTGAAAAACAACTCTGTTTACTTAGCCACAATGTTTTGTTGATTTATTTATATTACCTTATATTAATTATGTTTTAATAGGTCCTTCGTACAAAATATAAAATAATTAATAAAATGAGTTTCGCTAAGTAGATTTTTCGGAGCTTATAAATAGGTCCCACGTACGTTCGATAAAACAAAAATAATGAACAAAAGTACGGTCTTAGATGTAATAACGATTGCGTATTCTGAAAGTTAGTTTATTATAAATAATTTACTCGTACTGTAGAATTATTTCATTATAATAGAAATTAAAATAGGGGTTGCTTAGGTTTTAAGGTAGTAACAGGCATCGATATAGTAACAGGCATTAAAACCTAAGTCTAATTTAAGAATTATAACGAATATAATTATTAATTAGGAAACCCAATTAATAATTTTAAAGTTTAATTATAAGATAGGGTTAAAAGAAGTCTGCAATTTGACATTAATTCATTATTTTCTAGTGAAGTTGGTTGCAAATTATGTTACTTATTGGGGTCGTTGAGCCAACGTAAGATTAGTAATTGAGCCGTAGATTCAGGGTATCCAACACTTGGAGCTCTATGAAGAGTCTGGAAGAAGCCTAATTTGTTGGCAGGCTTTAAATGAACATCAAGCGTGGTTTAGGACCTAGGTCTAGGATACAGACATATTCTTCTCCAATAAACATGTGTATGAACGTAGTAAAGGTATTATAGTATAAATATTTACGACCTATAATTATTAATTACTAACTCTACTTAGGAAAATCTAGGAACTCAAATATTTTTGTACGAAGATCCCTTTAAACATTTAAAATAGCATATTATCGTATGTAAGCAATTATTTCAACTATAAACACCCCAGTAAAAATTAAACGCATAAACTTGCGTGTTAGAAATAAAAAAAGTTAAAACAATTTACGTATTTATTATTTAAAACTGTCCTAGTTACTTTTTTCAGTCGGTATGATAAAATTAAAGGTTGAAAAATAATATCTGAAAGTATCTTTCTACTTTTCTTACATTTATAACGACCTTCATAAGTTATACTTATATTTATAGTTCGAAAATAGCCAGGTATTTTCTTCGGGTATAAATAATTTAATTATTAAGTTACTTTTCTCACGACATTGTCGATCAATCGACTATAAGTTAACTTTTGTTTTATCGATTATTTAAAAGAAAATACTCTTTAAAGTTTTCAAGTGTAAAAACTTGGATTATTATAGGTTCTGTTAATTGTTTTAACGTTATTGTAATATTGACATTAACATACTGATAAGTATAAATTGGATATTAAACCACTATACTAATGAAAAATATAAGTAATACAGCTAAAAAAAGCAAATATAAGTAAAACTCTACAAGTATTTACATACATAATATTATGAAGCAGTATTCAAGAAATAAACAAAGTAACAAAAGTTCCGGGTGAAGATTCTTCGATATAAAAGTATCAACGAACATTAGGGTATGGCGGAACATCAAAAAATATAAAGTTAAATATCCTATACATAAATGACCTGTGTATAGTATATTAAGAATCTACTTATATGGAATGAAATAATATTAAATATGTAGCCCAAACATTTAAATGTTTCTTCAACTTTGTAGGTATAGTAAAAAATTACGTTGCTTAATATGAAGCAACCGTAAATCTTGCGTTAAAAATACTTTGGAAAAAACCATTGGGTCTCCAAAATCTTTGAAACGTAAGCAAGCGAGGTCATTATTTAATTTCTTTGCTAATATTAATTTATCTTAATATTTTACAATATTTTCTTATAAATTAAATTCAAATCTAGGTTCTTTAGTGTTCTTAATAAATAATAACTACGAATGTTTTAAATTTTCAATTGTTCTACTGAGTTTCTTGCCGGTTCTTCTCAGTAGTCTTCTAGGTTCCGAACCGGAGGTCCATTTATTAAAAAAAACTTAAACTTTTGTTTTTATTGCATAAAAATAACAACAATTATAATATGACTTTTTAAACGACCAAAAATTTCAAATTTTAATTTTTTTTATCTAAGCATAACTTAAAAAAAAACCTACTTTTGAAAGACCCGCACTGCTTACTAAACTTATGTATCAATTGTAAAAATAACTCAAAAGACTCCAACTTCAAAATCTTAATATTTGATGAAGACTACGAAACCTATAAATTAATTAGAAGCAAAATAAAACTTTTTAAAACTTATTTTCTCGTTTGATTATCTATCCTACCCGTTCCATAATTATCCTTTTCCTCCCCCATGGAACAAATCAGGATTCGCTATAGATATGTATGAATAATTCTGCACATTTTAAGACAACTACCTACGTATAGGCACAGAAGATATAATAGTAGGTCTAGGTTTTGTGAGTTTCGTCACTTAAATAGGACTGAAAAAAACGCTGGAAAAAGGTGGAGAAACCCCTATACCCTTTCCAGCGTTTTTTTACGTGACGATACCTACTAGCGCCTCTAATGAATAGGAATCTTCAATGGCGGTGCTATTATACGGCCAGGGTAACTTAACAGACCTGAAGTTAGCCGTTTTGCCTATTTTTCCGCCAGTCATTGGCCATTTTCCCCCAAACAGCTCACTTCAGACCTGCCTTACGCTGGCCAAACTATAAATACTCTCGTACTCATACAGTACTCGCAAGGTACTTTTTAGCGTCATCTAATAGAATCGTTCATTTCTTAGAGTGGTACAAAATATACAAATCTTTTTCAAAGGCTTCAGAGGCAAGTTACCACCTAGCAAATTAGAGCTCTTGAGCTCTTTGTAGTTCAATCTTATAATAATAGAGGGCATTAGCGTAGCTGCAAATCCAAGCGTGTCATTGGATAATAGTACCGCCATTTCTAATGACCTTGATTCTGATTGGCTAGTTACTCAACTAACCAATCAGAAACAAGGTCATTGAAAACTGCTAGCAGTGCCAATGTTACGCTGTGGCAAGTTTTGGAACTATACTCACTTCCAACATTATTTCATAGATGTCGCTAGCAGATTCAGGATCAGGCTGGTAGCTCTATCCAAAGCGAATATAAATACTGCTTTACCTACGTACCACCCGCAAGAATTTTGAATTATTCGAAACTTATAAATTCCTTGTTCGTGGCTAACTTTAGTTTAACTTCCTTGCTCACGTATGTTAGAGCTCTTTTGGCGCAATGCTTAGTCCATGAAAGGTTCAACGACGACACAATAAAGCAACTTTTGAAGTATAACACCAAGATTGATTCATAGATGTCGCTAGCAGGCCTTATAGACTTGGAGGAATCTTATAGAGGATTACCATGTTGGTTTTATAGGTTTCCTGGACAAAATTTATTTAAATATATGCTTAAAAAAATGTGTGAGAGGGACAAAGTAAACTATTTGTTCTCTGTCTGGGTGTTATATTGTATTCTAAGTATGTATTTACAAAAAAAAATGTATTCAAGTATTATATCAGCCATCTGGTTCCCATATTACAAGCTCTGCTTAGTTTGGGGCTGGGTAGTGTTGTGTGAATTGTCCACAATATTTATTTTATTTATTTATTTATTTGGCACTAGAAAACACATGTTTTTGTATTGTAAGCAAAACATGGTAATCGAACTCACGACTATTTAGGGCACAGAAGAAATAGAGGTTTCATTCTTTGATGCTAGGTCAATAAAAGTGAGTAGATTATTTAATTTATCTACCTATTTAATTTCAAGACTATCTGGGTAAAAAGTCAAGGTATATGGTATAGGTATCGTCATGTAAAAAGAAAATACAAATCCCGCACATAATGGTGGTATATATTTTTTTTTTTTTGGCGTCGCATGGGTTTATGCATTTGCCATATTGGTGGTATAGAACACCTTCTTGTAGCGTTATTTTTACATGATGACGATACTTATGCCTAACCTTTTTACCAAGATAATATTTAAATTACGTGGGTCTAAGTACTTAACTAACTTAGGTACCTAACTAAAGCCAGCACCTGCTCTATGCAACATTAAAATATCAATGTGCATCAGTCATGCACTGATTCACATAGAGTTGCCTCAGAAAGTGTCAAGTTGATAAATCGTGATGTAGTGCAATAACAAAACAGAGCTATTCGGATTTTAGAAATCTCTACACACAGGCGGTAGGTACTAGTAATTAATTTAAACCTGTGCCCTCTACCAACCGGTTTTCCAGTTTTTAATCACATATTAAATAACATTGGAGGCTAGAAAAGAGTTTTATATTTATAGCTACATCCTGGGACATTCTATACTAGGTGTGCGTTCGGAAGAAGCTTCTTAAAAAGTTAATAAAATAAAACTATCACCAAATGTGTAAAATGTATTTTATAATAATAATAAATTGTCACAACAAGGAATTGCCACGAGCCTAGTCACCTTACACAATAACCGCCTATGAAGTAGCCTACGTATCTATACTTACTCATAACTTAAGTAACCTAGTCGACTTAACGTTACATCACAATGACATGTAGAACGAGATATTTTTATTTAAATTTAAGTAACAATAGCCGATAATCTTCAAGCTGCCCCGTTCTCAAGCACTAACATTATTTTACATCTAGAGAAAACTCTGTCTAACTAGGGATATATTATATCAGTTTAAAATGTTAATATTATGCAGATTAAAAGTCAAAGTCTTATTGGTCATCGGATCCGAACCAACGACCTTCGGATCAAGACGAGATCGTACCACCGCGTTGGCTATGTAAAATAGTCGAAACAGCTGCAGAATACATTTACGAAAGTGTAAATCTGATCAGAAAAAGATCGAAAAGCAAGCAAAAGTGCTTTGAAAATTTAATAAATAACTTGGTAATTGAGGAAGCCCTCTCATCAGAACGGAGCAGAGACTCGGCACGCCAGAGTCTATCTCTTGTTCTTGTTCTTCATGGTAAGACGCCGCCAGAAGCTAGTCTTCTCAGCGGGGGGCTGCTCCTCTCTCGCCTCCTCTCTCGTGTCTCCGCGCAGCATGTCTAGGAACGTAGGGTCATTCTTCTTCACGTTCTTCTCGATTTTGACCGCTTCAGCGCTCAGTTCAGCCTTCAGCTTCTCCGGGCTCGTGTTCTCGACCTTAAACTCGTTAGGGTCTTCAACGAACGCCTGTTGGAGATCACGCATTATCTTTTTCCTGATCGTTTTCTTCATACTGAGATGTCGCTCCAGCGTTTTGACGTCGCCGTTGCCGTAGGTGCGGAAGTCATCCTTTTTCTTTTGTTTTCTTTTGGCTTTGTCTTCTTCGTCGATGGGCTTGGCGTCGTACTGCTGGGTGAGGCCGAAGATGTCCCTCAGATGGGGAATGGCGCGTTCCGAAGCCATTGCAGCTGGTTCACAGGCACCTCATCGTGAGATCTGAAATCGAAAACGGTGGAATTGAGTGACTTTTTATCAGTGTTGTGTTGTGCTGGGTTTTCTTTAATGATAGGTTGCGCGTGTAGATAATCCCCGAGCGTGTATGAAGTGTCCGAAGTGGATTTTTACGTTTATTGGAAACGCGTGCGAATGTCGTGCCTAGAGACAATAGCACCTGCTATTTTCTACTGCGGAGTTATACATCATCCGAGTGTCAGATCGGTGTGGCAACTATGCTGTTTTTGCCAAGACAAAAGCTAGTTGATCTTATCGCGAATCCATTAAAGTAAGTCCATTTTGGTGTAATCTCGAAAGTACACAGTTTTAAAATATGGATTGACCCGTATCTGTCAATCCAAATTTTAAAACAAAGATTAAGCGTTTGATCGAAAGCGTGACCGTTTCAGAAATTATCATCTTCAGCCTAAAAAAGTCTGCTGGACAAAGGATCCTGTTCAGTCAGTCAGTTTTCAAACATTAGATTAAAAAACCAGGAAAATTATTCGATCTTCTCAACAAATAATTTGCCGCAACAGTAGCCGGAGACTGTAATCTTTAAGCCAAGTAACAAACAATGGGTATGGAGCACCCATGGGCCCTGTACCGTAACTGGAACGTGTTTGCGGTAACAACTTCCCTTGCTATAAGTATCTACGATACATTTTTAAGAAAATATACTCTACAGTTATAAACATAAAGTTGAAAATGGTAATATCTGACTCCTCGTTCGAAGACTGCATACTGTTCTATATTTGACGACCACGGCGTAACTGGCGTTTTACTGGAAGAAACGCAGTAACCAACGGGTTCAATTCTCGGGGATAAATTATATAAATTGCGTGCCCTGTAAATATTTGTTTCAAGCCACCTAAACTACCATGAAAAGCGATAGATTAAGTGTTGTATTTGTATTTGCATGTTATTTAGCAGCTAGGCCTACCAAATATCCTCCGTAAATTGTCCTTTTGTAGGAAGATGATTTACGACTAAAACTCTCCTAAGCAGACTACAAAGGCCCCTTATGCACTTAAATTGTGTTCCCCCATTAGATGCGCACCCTACGCTGGCAGGCTATAAAGCTACTTTTGACAGCAGCACTTCTTAAAACCTACACTACAGAATTTTAATCAAAGTGTTTTTTGAAAATACCTGTCACTTCTATCTAGTTGAAGCTATATAATGATAAAGCGGTCTGGACAATCTGAAGGAAAGAGGTCGTGTTGGCATTGTAATTGGTTAGAAAAAGAAGTACATTGTTGTATATTTCCGATAATTAACACAAAGCCTGACCCGGAGTTGTTGAGACGTCATTAGATTTCAAAAATTAAGATTATACTTTCTGTTGTAGAGTGCGCTTATATAATTTCAGAAACTCAGCCTGTAAAGGGTGCAGTGGGGATCTAGGTTAGTAATTAGAATACATTCACCAAAAAAGTTACACGTTAGATAATAAAGAAAAACAAGTATAGAAACAGCATTTCAGATTGACCATTCTTTTAGCCTCAAGGGTCTGCTCTGCTGGAGGAAAACTCTTAGAGGGTTAAGCCCGCCAAACATTTTACATTTTCTTTTATCATCAAAACTTTGTAATTTTTGTATGTGTGTATGTGTTTTATAATGTGTATAAAGAATTTAAGAAAAAAAGGGATTTATGAATTTTTAAGAGCTGCACATTTTGTTATGAAATAAATATAAATGTTTACTTTAGCTGTCAAAAGGGCTTTGATAGCATGCTACTTTACACACACGTCGTAACACATGAGTAGGCAAGCTAAGCCCCTCTGAGGGAACAATGCATCGCGTTACAACGATTCTAAGTAGTTTCTATATTTTACCAAGAAACTTTATCACACTGCATTATGATTTATTTGTAAGGATCTGTCCCCTCTATTCTTTAATCGTGGTATTTGCGATGTTTTCCTTCACTGTTCCAGAGTTCGATAGCTACTCGTAATACTAGAACTTATAAAATCTCAATCTCAAATTGTTCAAATTTTTTTTGGGCTAGATCTCGCGCTACTCTCGTGAAAGCTTTGTCCTTCCCATTCTGCTTGCTACCACTCTACTACTATAAGTGCTTTGCCAGGCCCCTATTTAATAAAGCTGACAATTCGACATATATGTCAAAAAGCGACAAATTTGTGGAATTGTCGCGCTTTTGTGACATATTTGTCACTTTTATCAATAGCCTAAGCGCGACAATTCCACAAATTTGTCGCTTTGTGACATATATTGTTGAATTGTCAGCTTTATTAAACAGGGCCCAGTTCTAATCAACCAAAAATAAAAGTAAACTGTTTTGAAGTCATTGCACGTCAGCGTGACAAAGTTATAACTACGCAGAGTAACGAGAAAACCAGATTGCCTCGAGCGGTACGAATCGTGTTTGTACGGATACGACTAAATACCATGAAGAGACGTCTACAAACTCATTGGCAAGTTCAAGGCAGGGCTATAAACTCGGAAACAGCAGCACTGGTGTAGGCGGGTAAACATCCATCCACACTTACTTACAGACCGCTTTATGGTACAAGAGCCGACAGTCAGATTGCCTATCCTAGTGTGTAGGTACTCATTTCTTTCTATGTGCTTATGTAATTGTGTTCTATGTTTTCTTTTTCTCTTATGATTCCTTGTGTAGCCGTACCTTTACTCAATGTTCTTCTCTTTCTGTTGTTTCATTTTCTTTAGAAGCTGTGTTTTTTGAGCCAAATACAAAAGTTATCCATCTATCTATCGACTTGATACAAATATAACACCCATGGCAGCAGGACCGTAGAATGATACTGATTCAGAATAAATCAGAAAAAGTGTTTCTACAAATCTCTTATTTTTTTACTTATACAACTAGCGGATTGAACACGCATATGTATGTTTAGTGATAACCATCGTCTATAACACAGCATTGCCTCGTAGGTCACACACGTCAGGAACATGCCGTACGATGCGCTGACTAGTGTTGCCCAAATGCAAGAACAAGACGAGACTTAGCCAGTCTTGGTCTTGGTCTTGCGCCAATACACCTGGTCTTGGTCTTGCGCTCCCAGTCTTGGTCTTGGTCTTGGTCTTGCAGCAAGAGTCTTGCAAGTCTTGCAATTACCTATTAGTCTATTACTATTTATTAAAGTTTACTTTAAATCTTAGAAAAACGTATTAGAATTGGAACATTGTGAGCTTGAATTAACATAGCCATAGTAAAGATCAAGCAGATTAATAAATAACTGAAGATTTGATAAGAAATTCGAAAAATCAACTGACCTATATGTCGTTTTCCATGGAAGTAACTGTTTCTTAATAAACATTTATGATTTATAAGCTTACATTTGCTAAAACATGTAAAAAACAAATTAATTACAATAACTGATTGACTGATTTTAATAGATATTTTTTTATTCGCTATGTTTATGGTATTAGTCGTAATGCGCATAGGTCCAGTTTTTCATATTCTTTGATACAGTTTTTTGCGTCTCATAGAATTCCTAAGCGTACCTACCTATACACCGAACTGTTACACCTAACTACTCAGTGAAATAGCGCTAAGTCCTAGCTGCAAGACGCAAGAGTCTTGCAGGCTATGTCTTGTTCTTGCTCAAGTCTTGCACGGTCAGTCTTGGTCTTGGTCTTGCTAAAAATACGCGGTCTTGTTCTTGGTCTTGGTCTTGCAAAAACGCAAGAACAAGACCAAGACTGCAAGACCAAGACTGAATTTGGGCAACACTAGCGCTGACCTAAGTCCATCTACTTCAGATATAGGTACACATATTCACCCTCACGTATCAATAATTTCACCTGCACCACACCCCTCAAATCGAAAAACTGCAATGCTGCTTCACGACAGAAATAGGCATGGTGGTAGTACTTCCCCGGAATTATTTGTTTTACGGGAAAATGTAAGTTTCTAAATATACAAAAACAGATAGGCCGTAGTGATGTCGGCATATAATAGGACCATAGAATACAGAATAGTGTTCTGTTGCTCTCCATCACCAATAAGTGTCCAGAATGCCGCACTACTAAGTACTCGACCAAGCTAAGTTTGCCCCTCGCGTCGATTAGCTTGGTGGAGTTATAGCTAGGAGCCCAGCTAGGATTTTGGGAACCAAGGAAGATAACCTATGAGAATTAGGTATGATCGGCGTCAATTTTCCATGAACGTTAAATTTTCGCACCTTATTCGTATGGCACGTAAGATTACATACACTACATAATTTGGTCCTCTTTCAACAGCTGACATTAACATTTGTGGGGTCACTGCACCCGGCTACATATGAACAGCCATCTTGCTGACGTCATAGTTACGTTAACCATCCAGTTTTTGTTTTGGTCGAGTTACACAACCACGTGAGATATATTTGTATTATAATTTTATGGTTATTCATGGTAGGTAGTCTTCCGCCAACATAAAACATATTAAGGAAAGCTACCCAGCTGTTTTCTGCGATTTGAATATATTTTTTCCTACCCAAAAATTTAAAAACACAGTAACAGTAACCTATTTTACTTTTTGGGCGGGGAAGTAAATTATATTCCACGTTTTTTGGAACCAGCAGATTGGATACTCGGCAGCCAATCCACGCAACATTATCTAGCCCCTAATTTATTTATTTAATTAATTAGAACGGTCTTGAAGTCCTAACGAAGCAGTTGATAAAATAATTCGTAGTAAAGAACCAAATCAGCTGTTAGGTAACGTAGTAGATGAAGTGTAGGTACATAGTGTTAGCCGGTTTTGGGAATAGGACAACATCACTAGTCGGGAAAAAGAAAGATGGCGTCCTAATGCGTAGATTATTGTTTTCCGTGTTAAAAGATACACAGAGCTCTAAATTATTAAATGAATAGTTTTCAACTTATTTATAGACAATTCAAAAATTAGCAAAACAGCACTGAATATAAAATGAGTGCCTTTATGTAATAATGACTATTGTACCTGACCAAGGTAAGTAGGTAGTAACAAAACGAATAGGTTGAAACATTCAAACCCAGATCAACATTGCCCTAGTTACCCACAGCCCGCACAGCGTAAATACTAGAGTACGCCAAACTATGTCAGTAGCTCTGATTACTACGCCATAGATTAGTATGGTACCTACATCTTGTTGTGTTGTAGGTATCTCCATTGTAGCAATGTATAACAATTAATGAATGAAGGCAGTTACTGTGTGTTCCTATTGATATTGTAGATGCAAATACTCAACAAAAATCATAAATCTTGATCAGCGGATCTTTTTTTCTTATACAACTAGCTGATGGAATAATCTAGCCCTACGAGGCGTCCATCAATTTGAGGCATGCATATTTTCAGCCTCACGTGCCAGTAATTTCACCGGGCAACCACACCCTTCAAACTGAAACACAGCAATGCTCAATAATGGATTAATACCTGCAAAACAAATTGTTCAGGCGATCGCTGTCATACATATTTGATAGAGTATATAACTAATCGCCACCGCAGAACGTTTCTTCTTCTTATCGTGCCACTGGTTCTATCGAACGCGTAAAGGTCTGCGCACATCTAGGCGTCAAATATCGCTGTCAAATTTGACAGCGTTTCAGCTGAGTGCCATAGCCATCGCTTAAGTGTGCGCAGGCCTTCAGAGTGTTATGTTATGTTATGAGACACTACACTAAAAGTTATAATTTGTAAAATACCAATATAATTAGGTACATCTTACTACAGCCGGCTGTACCAGCCTAATGGGCCAGTGATGATGTATGATCCAAATAGAAACATGATTGTTTGCTCAGGAATTCGGGCCATTAGCGCTTTCAAACTAGCGTTTTTTTGCGTGTATACGGTCGTTTCAGTATACGCGATTACACGCGCGCTTCAAAAAACCAAACGCGAGTAATATTCCGACGTGTATGGTGCCGCTCTACTGCGGGAGGCATCTCTTCTCTTGCGGCTCGCGCGCGCTTATTATGTATTATAGGAGCTTACACTCAATACAAATTTAAAATTAATAACTTAGTTGTATCGCAAGACTCAGTTGTATGACTTTGAAAGCTGTCAACGCTTGTACGAGTTTCACGTGCGGTAAAAGGCGCGCATAAAGACGCTCCAAAAACGAGCTTAGACGCGCGTTCAAAACTCTTTAAAGTCTGCAAAGACTCATAATTCCCATGAAGGTCAATAGCGGCTTTGGGTGCAAATTAGTACACTTCAGTTGATATCAAACTATACTATTATAGTACCGATTACATCATTGTACAATATGAAGAGTAATCCGTGTTGATGTTTTTCATAGTGTTTTATTTTTTCGGCTCTTTTAATTATTATGTGTAGTGTTTTAGCCACTTGAATTACGTTTTAAGACCCGTGCCAGACGGAAGCGTCCCCAGGACACTGGTGACATTGCCACGCTGAATAGCAATGTTAATGCACTGCGCCAGATACCCAACAGCCCTTGGGTCACGCGTCGCTTAGATCAGTCACCTAGACAACATTTAGAAGACTCGCATAGCCTCGGTTCCCCACGGAACCAGAGTCTCAATCCCAAGAGGCGCAAATAAGTAGGCTCTGTCGAGACCTGCATATTTGCGCCTCTTGAGATCCTCGGCCAGAACTGAGTAAGAATGTGCCATGTTTTCACTTTCTGAATTAAGTCCCAATTCTAATCAGTAGGCCCTACCATGAGCTCTGTCTGGCTCTGTCTCTGGCTCTGTTTTTGAGTCTGTGTGAGTGCTCATTATACTGTGCGTTGTGCGTGTGACGTTTTGGCGTAGGATTTATTTAGTCAACACTCACACAGACTCAAAACCAGAACCAGAGACGGAGCCAGACAAAGCTCATGATCGGATTAAAGAAGTATATTTTTTACACCAGTAAAGTTTTTCCACCGGATCGCTAGTAAATTTATATATTTTTTTACTGTACAACGGTGCAGCGCAGCGTGCAAAATTTTTACGGCCTTGTGTTTGTGGGTTTTGCCGAACAACTGCGACACAGTTTTTTGCTAAACCAAACTCGGAAACTATTGTTGAAGTGAGCCTTTTGTTTAGTGCCAACATTGTGAAGTAAACTGACAGATAACATGTTTTCTTTAATACTTGTCAGGAAAAACTACCTCATCTTAGTACAATTGTCTTGTTAAAATCATTGTTCGGTGGATATAAATAAGTATTACTTGTACAAAAAATACAAGTAGGTACCTAAGCACTTAACGTCGATGAATTACCTATGTATAATAGAGACTATAATTATATAAATACTTAAATAAATATATATTATAGACAATAATCCATACAACACTATCTAGCCCCAAACTAAGCAGATAGCTGATATAATACTTATGGGTACATACGTTTATTTTTTTGTAAATACATTATTACTTAGAATACAATATAACACCCAGACAGAGAACAAACAAATAAGAACAGTTGATACCCCCTGATGCTATAATGTCGTTGAAAAAAGTACGCTGTCTCGCTCACACATTTAAACATTTTTGAAGGTGTCAAAATCAAGTTGCGAAAGAATTCTTTCGTAACTTGCATCCTATAGCATCAGGGGGTGTCAACTGTTCTTATTTGTTTGTTCTCTGTCTAGGTGTTATATTGTATTCTAAGTAATAGTATGTATTTACAAAAAAATAAATGTATGTACATAAGTATTATATCAGCTATCTGCTTAGTCTTTTCTTTTACAAACAAAGAATTTTAATGATGGACAAAAAAGGCACGTACCTACAGTTTTTTTTTCGAAAATAAGAATATCTCGTCGCACCGTTCGCTGGTAGCTTTGTCATTACAAAGCAATATTTGAACAAGTGTACCATCAATAATGATCCCCAGACATGTTTGTGTGTTTGTCTGAATGACAATACAGGTACTCTTGACGCAATGAAATGTTGAACTACTTTTTTTGATGATTTTTTTACCTAAATATTATTATGGACAATCCACACAACGATGGGAAGCTATTACGATGGGAACCAGATAGCTGATGATGCTTTTATACTTTTTTATTTGTAAATTCATACATAGAATAAAATATAACACCCAGACAGAGAACAAACATCCGCGTTCACCAGACAAATATTTGCTTTCGGTGGGGATCGAACCCACGACCTACGGCGCAGAAGATAGAGCTACTACCAACTGAGCTGAGAGGCCAGTCACGATAGGTATACTATTGCCAAAACCGATATTTTCGTATAAATGAGTGGTGCGTCTTGGTAGAGACCTACTACCGGTTGAGCGCCCTCTGCGCTCACCATTGTCCGGTAGCGCTGTAAGAATCGTCAGACGATCACCAGCATTTTGTCCATTCGAAAAAAAAAAAAAAAAAAATAGAGACCTATACCTATGTCCAGCCTTTGACAGGCGGATAGGCTGATGACGATGATGTTTACTGTAAGTTCTTTAACCAGAGCTTATGCTTATGCCTTGAATGTCTGCCCCGCTGTCTATTATTACGAGCTGAGCTGGGCCAGTCAAATGGAAAAAAGCAATGGAAACAAACTCATACATCTGATATGCGCATATCACATCCATTACAGAACAAAACGGAAAATAAAGAGATCTAAACACACGCAACATCCTGCGCACGCATAACTTTGTCACGGTATGCCATGTCACAATATGGCATTCATCAATAAATCATTGTAAATTCCTTGTCTTGAAGTTAATTAAAATAACGCGTTCACTATTCATGCGGGAAAACGGTGGAAAATATATGCTACAGTGATAAACTGATAACACAAAACTGACGAATGGCATATCGGGGAATATTCTCACCTCGGCTTCGCATTAGTGGAAAATTCAAAGACCTCCATGTTGCTTTACTCTAAGAAGGGTCCATGTGATGTACCTAAACTGAACCATTTGTATGAAATAAATATATTGAGTATTGAAGAGAACAGCATTGCATTTTCATCGCCATTTTCAAAATTACACCAGTGTAAAGCCGAGGCTGGTCACCAGTCATAAATAAATCCCATGTTACAACAGGGACATAGTAGCTTTTTAACGGTGAAAACATTTTTGAAATATGAACAGTATTTTTTTTTATTAGGTAGAACTGCGTCCATCATTCTAAAACGTGTTGAATCGTACCTGCCCATCATTTTATCTCTACATAGTCCCTAGAAGAGAGAAAGCTTCGAAAAATTGAAGGTTTATTTTCAACAGAATATACATAGTATTTACAAAAACTATTATTATAAAACATGAAATGATTTAAATAAAAAAACACATTTTATATGAAACTAGAAAATTTAATAATGAACTTTGTTTTCCACCTTCTTTTTCAACTCTATTTTCTTCGAAAATAAGCAAGCAATAAATATCATTAAAACCACTAGAAAACAAAAGTAATTTTCACAATTTTCCATTGAACGACGCCGGCCGCGTGACAAGTAGGGCGCGACGCCTCTCGCGAATTCATTTATTGAGCACGTACATGTACACTCAACGTCAAGGTGAATTATGATTGGTTAGTCTCAAGTATTTTACAATTGAAAATTAACCTTTATTTATGATTTGTATTTTTTATTTTTTTTACGCAAGTTGGGAATGTGCTCTATGATGCCCTGCGTCCATCAACTTGAGGCATGCAGATATAATTATGGTGTTAATATTTCCCCCTGACGAACTCCTTAAAAAAGAGCACTACCAAAACCTTAAATTATGATTGAAAAAACTTTCAATGGCACGTTTTTTTTTAACGGGGCTTTGTCGCTAAACGACCACTGGCACTTTGAAGGACTTTGATAGACTTGACGATAAGCAAGTTCTAAATTCAGAATTTGAGAGCACTGGCGGTCTAGTGATAGCGTCCTTCCGATCCTAAGATCGTGGGTTACAATACCAATTTTTCTATCCAAAAATATGTGTGCACTAGCCAGTACTCTCAAGAAAATCATCGTAAAGAAACCAACACGTCGCAGAACCTAGAAAATTCGAAATCATGTGTCAAGTGCTCTTTGAGGCGCACTTAAAATCCTTTCACCATTTGGTTTGAAAGAACCAATGACACTATAAGAAGAAGAATTCTGAAGAAGTCATCATCTTCTGTCCCGACTGTACCTACTTGTTTACAGACGCATGCTAGGCTTGCTTTATGGCACAGCTTGTAAAAAAATAATTGGCTAATCGCACCCGTTAATGCGACGAAATCGGCGGCATTAGTCTTTGTCTGAACGATCATTAGAAGTAAGTTAAGTGCCTGTTACTCACCATCATGGGTTACTTTAAAGTGCAGCTTTAGTAGTAGTAGAGCTCTTTGTAAAGGGCTCGTCCGGGGAAGTACTACCACCATGTTCATTTCTGCCGTGAAGCAGCATTGCTATGTGTTTCGGTTTGAAGGGTGTGAGTGCCGGTGAAATTACTGGCACCGGAGACTGAATATCTGTATGCCCCCTGTTGATGGACCCAGGGCAGTGCATCATGCAGGCATTGCTTTGTTAAAGGCGATACCACTTAACATCAGGTGGGCCATATTAAAATCGTAAAACGAAAAGCTCCCACTGTGTTTTGATAACTTCAGGGTGTGCATATTTACGTCACAAATTACAAATCAACTCCTGACATTCAATTCGGCGGATCATATCAATACTCAAATCAATCAGAAGAGTGCAATTTCAGCGGAACTCAACTGATCTTATCAGTTCTGTGATTTGATCAGACCAAGGCTGAGAAGTGCACGAACTTGGGAGATTTCGCAAATAGTATTAAGACTTAGGTACCAAAAGGAAAAACGGTACCAACGAGGCCTTTGCCCTGCAGTGGGACAAAGGCTGAAAATAAAATAAATAATAGGCTATAGTAAATATAAAAAACTATTTCTTTTGAAATGTGTTACCAACACCGTTTACCGCAGATAATAAACACAACTTTTCTAGAAAACACAGAACAGACACTTTTCTAGAATTAGGCTACTAGTTAATTACGCCTTCTTTATCTAGTATTATCTTGTTCCGACCAAGAGATCAGAGAGGATGTGTAAATTATCTAAGAGGGATTAGAGTCGTGAGTCTAAAACTGAGGTTACTGAAATAAACAAAGAGAGTAAGTATTCATTCCCACGACTACTTGGATAATAGCATTACTTAATGTTCATTGGTTGCGCAAACGCACTCAAGGTTCTAACGTGTGATCATTGTCAGATTGTCACAATGACCCACGTCAAAATTGTTGCCAGCTATTAAAAAAAGTCTTAATTTTCTCACATTTTTTTTTTTTCATTTTGCATCTATGATCACTCAGCAGTAAGCAGATCGGTTGAGGGTCTCCGTTGGTGTACTGGAATGTACTCCAGTTAGTATAGCCCCAATCATAGATTTGATGCTCTCGTTTTTAGTGGTGTATTTGTACTGGTATTCTTGGACACGACTATAGTGTGACTCATGTTGGTAACATTGATGAATCACCTTGTCCGTTTGACCTTGTCCCTTCTAGATGGTCAAAAATTATTTATTGCACACAATATAATTCATTTTTGACTACTTGAAAAGCACGTAGATTGCTTGACACGAGTCAACTTTCTGGGTCACTATGACACGTGAAGCCGGCTATATTGTCTGTATGACAAAAGAAAAAAAAAGAAAACATATAAAAGAATTCAAGCCACAACTGTTCCTAGGCTCATTACAACTATTATTATTAATAATTTTGACGGCTATTTTCATATTTTTGGATTAGATTTGAATATTCCTGCCCATAACCCACGCTAACTAAGGTCGGCAAAACAGGTTTTCTTCCTCCACTCAACTCTTATCATTCGCCATCTCAGAATTAGATCACTAAATTAGATTACCTATGAGTCAGATTTCGAGTTGCGGACTTGCGGTCGAATAAACTAATTATTATTCAGGAAATATGAAGCTATAATGACGCCTTATTTATTCTCACACAAAACAATGATTTAATCTGAATTATTTATGACTTTATTTGCGTTTCATATCTCTTCCTTCTTGTTTTTCTGCACAATTTTGAATAAGATGATTGGATACTTATCTAATTACATTATAAGTTTGATAAAACAATCATGGTTCTTATAGTACAAGCTCTGTTTAATTTGGGGCAGATAGTACCTACTGTGTGGATTGTCCATAATATAAAAAAACAAGTACCTTAAGTAGGTACCTACTTATTAGGACCATAGTGAGCTAAAAGCTCTAGTTTTAAACCACTATTAAGGATTGATATTATTGTATCCGACGTTTTTAAAGTGTCTTCCATCGTTTCTCAAAATTTAAACAAACAAAGTCTAGGCATTAAACAGGTTGGAAAAAAGGAATAGGTAATAAGAATTTTAATTATCACGACGGTATTGAATAAGGTGGTGTATGTGAAGTTTACTAAAAAACGTGTACAACTTTGTATCAAATTACTGAATTATCTCTAATTAAATTAGCAGCTTAGCTAACATTAACCAAATATAACAATTAGCTGCGGGAAGCACTCGCGGGAATTAGCATCAGAAACTAATTTCAAACTCATCACCTTGAGTGTTGCCACACAGATATAAATATGGAATGAGATCTGATAAGTTTAATTACAATACTTCGTATTATGTGTCAATGATAATAGTCCTTTTTAAAGGCCTTCAAAATAATCGCTGGATTAAAACAAAAGCATAAAAATAAGATTTAAGCATTTTAGTCTAATGCGTGGAAGACATACCCCAATCCCTTTTCTAATTAATATGTTTTAAATTATTGTTACTTATTTTTCCATTGTTAGTTTTAATGTGTGCAATAAATAATTCTCTATTCTATTATCTTCAAGAGTTACAAAATCTTTGTAATAAATTGTACTTTGTGATAAATTCTGCAAGCAAAAGTTCGAATTTCGCAGTTAGCCATCTGTAAAACCGGGCCTTATTAGTTACATTGCCTTTAAACACGAGAGAGAAGAAAAATAGCAACTTGTTTTTATTTTTATTACAATTTGCTTAATTACTTACTCTATAAGGCAAGTCATTAGTTTGTTGGCTACAGTTATAATTAGGTAAATAACGCATTAGAACAAATTTGTTATAAACTTTGTATATTTACACTTTGGACCCACTAAGTAATTATTGCAGTTTAGGCTTTCGTACATTCAGAGCGACGATAGGATCGCAACCATTGCACGAGCCTCGAGATTACAACCTCCCGGTCTCAAAGTTGCTTTTGTGTGAGTTGGTTTTGGGTACTAAGTAGGTACTAGATCTCAAAAGACGAGGGTTTTTTTTTCAAATTGAACTGAATTTTTGAGAAACAGTAGCAACAATAGGTAAAAATGTCGTTCTTGTTTTAAAAAGCTAGATAGGTAGGTACCTTACTTACTAGTCTGTACTCAGGGTTTGGTTGGTTTGTGCCAAAAAAAACCGGAGGTGAAGTAATTTAGATGAATAAGTTGAAGATTTACATAAGATTTACAATGAAAATAAATTGAATAAATCGAAATTTGAATTTGTCGGGAATCGTTTGAATATTTTTAGATGACAATAGCAATTCGTAAAAGATGTGTTGAACAGAGCTTAGATTCAGACATCCTGCAGGCATTGACCTGATTCTCATAATCTGATTAACAGGCTTCATAGCATCCGCATCTGCTGGTCTAACTAGTTTGTAGGTTACAAACACGATTGACAGACACTGTTTTAAAACTAGTTGCGCACGCACCGGTTAAAAGTTGTCACTGTCAAAATGCTACTTATACGAAAATAAACTAATACTGCAGGCAAACGCAATTTTTTCTCAAAACAATTAGGCAACTATACTCCACTAGGAACTCATATATTATATCTGTTGGGTTCATAACAGAGTACCTAAGTCCCTTAAAGTGGTAGGAACGATCGAGCCAGCCTAATGTAGCCTGCCTAATGTTACATTAGCTAGTGAGATCTCTGTCTAATGCACTATCGTGAGCGTAGTTCACTTTCACTGATAGATTAGTAGTTTTTCTTGCTTTTTGAATGAACAATAACTATCTGCGACAATCTGGATCAAAGATAAGTGTTTTCACGCTGAGCTTTAGTATTAAAAATACTCTACTAAGTTTATAGAAAGTGCTTGCACTCACTACTGAGCGGTAAGCTAGTGAGATTACTCACTGCTTAAGACTTTGCCGGTGTTAAAGGTACCCGAAATGTTGCACTAACCTACGTAAAAAATATCAGTGTGGTCCCGGCATTGTGAAGAATAGGACCACTTCATTTGCACTTCAGCTGTGGCTATCAATTCTTTACTACTTATGACGCTAGCGCTTCTTCTTATCTTATTCGTGTCACTGATTCTTTCGAACCAAGTGTGGTGAAAGGATTTTAAACGCTAGAGAGTAGGTGCATTTCATGAGTTAGATACCACTCTGTGAGTAAATACATTATGTACCTACAGATCTAATAAATGTGTATAAAAACCTTCCACGTTTTTGCAATGCATAAACAGGAAAACAAGCTTATTTGAAAACACCAAAACGTTTTTATCTTCAATCGCTAATTGCCCAATCGCTGCATCATCGTTCATAAACAAGATTCTAGCTAAATTAACCTTCACCGAAAGCTCACCAAAACGTTCTTATCTTTATGTACTAATAGGCTCAGAATCGAAAGTTTGTGGTGGTAGACTCAATCAATCATAGACAATGTCCGGATGCGATGAAATCGCTCTCCCTCATGTCGTACGGACTTCCTAGTGCTACGCTGACACATCACAAATCAGTAGCTAACTCGTTGGACGTGACGTGGACGTGGACGTTTTTGTATAAATAAAGCTATTTTGCACCGGTAGGATCTGTCAGGATGGATACATAAACATTTTGAACATTTTGAATAAGGAAATCCAAATCTCCAAATCGGAGTATCATACTCCGATTTTCGGGCATGAGTTGATCAGGATTTTAAAAAATCAAACTACCTACTCGGATTTAATTTGCATTCCACCAAGCTTTTTTCGGATGGCAAAAGAGTCCTGCGTCAAAGAAGGTTTGCCCCCTACGCACTCTACGAACTTCGTAGCAATGAGCGCGTTGAAGTCTTTTGTATGGGAAACTACATAGATAGACAAGGATGACAGTGGAGACACAAATTTAATAATAAATAATGAGAGAGAAGATGTTCTGTCTTGTAGCAAAAAAAATACATGCACCTTGTTTACTGAACGATGTAGAGATGCTAGCGATAATGTTATTGTCGAGGGCCGTGCTTTGAATGCGCAATGCTGGCGGAAATAACCGAGGCTGACCTTAGCTTCATCAAAGAAAGTCGTGTATCCGTCCGCACTCCGTCAGAAATGACTACATTGCGCCGGCGCCACCATTAAAACATGGCCGTAATAAATAGAAAGAAAGAAGAAAAAAAACATATTTATTCACAGACACTTAGCAATTTAAAGTACGATATCTACGCTATACTTACATACATACAAGAAATATAAAGAGCCAAGAGCTGCAAAACGGTCCCTGACTCAGCGTGAAGTTAGTTGCCTAGCAACTAACGCTGGTCTATAATGAGGCTGGTAATGAGGCTGGTAAGTAAATTAATCGCGAGTAAGTGGACAACACTGGTGATGGTTTTAGGCCGCCTTGACCTCCAGGCATCAACGCATCGAGCTTGAATTGTCAACATGCGAGGGATACCACCATCACAAAATTGTGAAAAAAGATGTGATAAAAAGCCAGAAATACATAGTAAATATTCCTGAAAATCAAAGCATTAAGTACTTCCTTTTAAGTCTCCTAAACAACACTAACGATAAGGTAGATTTCAAATGGTTGCATTCTTGTTGACCCAGGAACCATTGCACTCAAGCTGATTTTATCATGTAGGTAAATACCATTTTACAATGCACTTTCAATTGCCCCACAGAAACCAAATGCAATCGTTTCCCAACTGCTCGAGATGTCGCCATCCTTTTATTTTCAATACTCTTTCATCGCTTGACCTTTCACAAGCTTAGCCTGTTTTATAGTTCTTACTTGGTTGGAATAAGGTCTAGATTAAAAATAAAATAAAATGTGAAACAAATTGCTAGGAGCTTAAGTTTCGGGGTTCTTTCAATTGGAACTAATTCATGTGATCGTTGCTTTTTATCGAAATCGATTACTTTAGTTTCTTGACTGAATGGTTAAAGTCCAAAGACCATACTGCCTCTTCTGTTGTATATTTCCTGACCTCTTGTTCAATAAGAAATAAATATGTTTTTATTGATATGTAAAAATATTAACTACATCCTATTTATACAGTTTTGGTCATAAATTATAGTAAATCAGCAGGTGGTGCCTAAATTGAATTAACTTTAATTTCCATAAAATTTTGCACGCGGTACCAGAGCACGCGTAGGCGGCTTTTAACAAATTAGGAAATTATACAAGTTAGTGGAAAAAATATATTTGAATAATGCACAGCTTTGAAAAAAAACCTCATTACTAATAAAAACTCAGAGATTGAGGAAGTTCCTCTTCAGTACAGGCTTTGAGGTTTAAGAAACACAGTGTCAAAACAGGAAAACCCGTTTTTTTAACCTTCAGGTAAGTAGACTAATAAGGCCCATTTTCAAAATCAGTTCTTGAGTCAAGCATAGATTTTTTGACAGTTCTCCATTGAAAAATGTCAAAATCTATGCTTGAGGTATTATCTTATCTGTGGCTTGAGTTTCGACTTAGACTCAAGCACTGTTTCGGATTACGAGCTTATGTGCAACTTACATGGTAGTAAAGAATTTATATTCATAAGCTTTCATATTTAGCGGTTGGAATATTGCTAAATTATAATTTTCCAACAAAACGACAAGTAAAAGCTTTAGCGTCCATGTTAGTACTTTCTATAGTGACCACAGATTATTATGCAAGAATGCAATAATGCATTTAGAATGGTCAATAGATTTTTCATGGACAATTACTTTCGATAGAACCAGTGTCTATTTACTTAGTAAAGTCGTTACCTACACCTTATACCTCACATGAAAGTGATTTTTAGGTTAAGTACTGCAAGGATTTTTATAATGTCCCATAAGTTAAGAGCCGTGCGTGGTTTGACCTCCCTGTAGATGGAGCCACGGTCGCGTTAGTGCCGAACAGTCAGAGTTATTCGTTGAGTGTGATTAGGATCCGATAGCGCAGCCCCGTACCAATAGGGGAAGGTCGCGGGTTCAAATCCCGGCTCTTTTGGTACATTATAAAAATCTTTGGGATTTCCGTAAGTGTAATAGGTAAACACTAAAATCAATAAAAATGTAAGTACTTACAAGATCGTTTTAAAACATTCTACATAGAGTTTGGCTTTCATATAGTAGGTATATCATGCATTATATTATATCATACAGTCGTGGGACAATGCCAGCCTTGATGAAGCGTACCAAAATTGACACAGATGCACGACTACAGATGTCATTTTTGGTCCACTCGATGAGGCACTCATGGACGTTCAGCTTTGTTATTGCTAGTTAAAATGATATTAACCTTTAGAAAGATAGGTAAATACATGGAAATGATTCATTCCATGGTCAGGGTTAAAACTCTTTCCTGGATATTGCAAAACAACCTACTTATCTTTTGAAATGGTTTTGAACAGTATTCATATAATCAACAGGATATCATGATTTGTGAGTTTTGACTCCCGATATTTCGGCACAGTTTCATACACCATGATCAAGGGTTGAATATATCCCACTATTTATAAAAGTAACAGCCAGCTTGCCGAAGCAATTTTTAAGTGGTTTTGAATAATCAATACCACTTCAAAATAGCTGAAACCTACATTGAAAAATCACTTATACTCGTGAAGGTTTAACCATCTCAAAGCAAATAGCCGCCCTAATACAATTAGAAATTTCAAAATAACCAACCAGTCGTAGGTTGTCACATTCAAATATCGAACTAGAGTACCCCATTTCTTTTTTTTTTCTTGGCGTCGACAGTAGCACTTATTAAATAAAGAAGGGGCTCTATTGTCAAATTCAAATATCGAACTACAGTAGCACATAGAGAATAAACAAGGCAACCATCACATTGGTTATACCAACATTTATTTTGTTTTAGTTGTGTTCGGAAGGACCAACATACCTTACCCCCCTTTAATATTATGAAGTTTACCTGGAAGATACCCCTAAAAAGCCGAAATACTCAGTAAAATACATAAAATCAACGCCACTGACTTTCATATAGCAAGCCTCAGTCAAAAAGTGTACCAACTCGGTAAAAATCATTTGGCGCCGACGAATCAAACCCACGGAATAAACATAAAACCCGGCTTGTACTTCCAAAACTGGTGCAAAACTTATTCTTATTTATAAACAGCTGCTTGACCAGTTTGGCACAGATTATACTATAATTACTATAAGCTTACGTAAATACGAGTTATCTTCAATACTTGAAGAAGTCAAAGCGTATGTTCATATATTAATAATTCCATCACAGTCGGTCAGTAACCTGCTAAGTTCTTTGTTCTAAATTTTAAAAAAAAACCCAGATCCTAGGAGGCAGATCTCTCACATCATAGAAAAAAAAGTCACACACACCTTTATAGAAGAAGGAAGTCTCGTCCACTATTCTTCGTTTTTTCTTCGACTGTGCACCAACATGGACCTGAAACAAGAAAAAACAGTCGGATAAAGACCTTGTTTGGTTTGATTGTCAGAAAGGCGCAATCAAAGCTAAAAAACTGGCGCTTTTGTGTAATTTAAAGCTTCAAACGTCTACTAAAAGTAACTTATACCTATATTTAAGTATGTGGCTAAAATACGTTGTTATTACCTATTTCATGTTTTGTTTTGATCTACATCGAAACAGTAAATTGCATTTGTGTATTTACACGGTGTAAATACACAAATGCAATTTACTTAATGCAGTATTAGGTGTAACACCTAATACTCGTATTAGGTAAATCTTGTAGGTACATGACCTCATTTTGTTGTGCTCATGGTAGGCCTACAGTAGGCCATGAGCTCAATCTGGCTCTGTCTCTGGTTCTGGTTTTGAGTCTGTGTGAGTGTTGACTAAATAAATCCTACGTCAAAACGTCACACACAGTACAGTACAGGCACTGGTGGTGCCAGAGACAGAGCCAGACAAAGCTCATAACAAAATCAGTCTCATTAGGCCTACCTATATTATTGAGGAGGCCACAGGTTTGGCTTTAAAAAGAACTATTGGCTGCCACCGGCTCAAAACTTCACCTTAAGTGACAATCGTAATTCACGATGACTGTCCGATAGACTTCCGTTACATAGTGGTATAAAAACAGCTTTGTTTACTCTATAAAAGTAGAGGCTGAGTGAGAACCGCTGCGTCAGCAAACAAGATTAATGAGAATGAGCTCAATAACTCTCGCCAGTGGTCAAGTCACGTATAACATCATTCAACTATGATTTTTTTTAATATGGCAGCATAACTAAAGAGGGTATCGTACTAATCAAACACCATTGGATTGGATCATTGGATTGGATTCGACATTGTTAAGATGGCGATAAGTCGATGGGAGATCTATGACCAGCAGCACTTCTTCAGGCTGATAATGATGATGATGAATTAAACATAGTATTATTTAAGATAGTATTTTTTTAGTCTAAAAGTACCTAATTGCATAATTAGATCGGATTCCCAGATCGTCTCATTACGGTGTAGGAACTACATAGACCTTATTGCATTCGTGGTTTAAAAAAAACTAGTGAGACAATAAGAAGAAGTAGAAAAAGAAGACTTTAAAATCGCTGTAGTAACAAAATCGGGGCATGATTTTGTTACTACAGCGATTCGTTAGAGCTAAGTTGTCGAGCTAAGAATTAGGTAAACAGATAACCAGCAGCAAAAGTCACACGCAGGTCATACGCAATTTAAATAGACACACAAGCACAACTTGAGTACTTTATGTAACCTTTCGATAGTTGAATTCAGCTTAAAGTAGCCGAACACCCGTAATTTGTGAAGCGAAGAGGTGAAAGGCAAGGCAAGGCTAGCGAACAATGGACTGACTCCGATAGACATAGCCGGAAGACGCTACCATTCATAACGAAGGCTTTGTTCCAAGATCTCCGATCACTGAAGTTCTAGCGAATGATAAATCAAATTAGGAAAAGTGGATAATTAATTGGTATTCAAGCATTAGTGACGTTATCAAATCATTTGCAATTTAACTAGAAATGTAGAAAAAAAAACAAATTAGAAGTTAAAGATATGCCTCAGTAGCATTCACAAATTGATGATAGGTTTGGGTAGGTCTGAGATTCGAAGAACAACCAGATCAGAACATTGAAGATCAGAGAAGCCAAGTCGTCAAGTGGCACTGGAATTAACTACGATGGAGAAACGTTTGCAGAAATTTTTGAGAATTAAATGATGGTAGAATAGAGACTGGGTTTAGAAAACTGGCTGGAAATTGTATGAATTATCTTATATTTATCAAATATGAATAGAACGAAGTATAAAACATCAAATTACCTCGTAATAACATAGTGCCGTGATATGTGCAATTATGGCGATTAAATAGCGAATTTCTTACATTTACAGCTTGTTGGGGTAATTATTTAAAACGTTTAAAGTTGCATTCTCGAGTTGACGCCTTTTAAGTGGTTAAGCATGTTAATTTTAGCAAACAAGAGGGCTTACACTGGTTCTAAATGTTTGAGACACCGTGAGCATAATATCCCAAATCCTAGGTCATCCAGACCCGTGACAAGTCAAAGTCACATAAATGAATTTATTCAATAGTATCACAAGGATCACCTTCAAACGTCTTAAAGCTAGGTGAGTAAAGGTGCCAGTTCCACGCAACCAAGCCTAGAAGAACAGGCAACAAAGTACCGCTTGGTTCTTACCGTTTTTTGTAAGATCCTTGAACAAAATAAAAATAATAATAATAGTAATGAAGTTCCACTGTGGTAGACTTTGATTACGTAGGAAGATGTTAGGGTCAATAATGCTACCAGAAATTTACAGGTATTCATAATCTTAAAAATGGTAGCTCACGCTATAATACTTGTCGGCCAATAAAGGTTCTCGAAAAGCGATCATAAATTGGTAAACGAAACGTTGAACGCCCACCAACCCGATGGACTAAAGACATTGCTAGGATCGCGGGAAGTCGGTGGATGGAAAGGGCTCAAAATCGTTTTTCCTTTAACTATATGGGGAAGGCCTTTGTCCAGTAATGAACTTCTTTAGGCTGCTGATGATGGCTATAATACCATAGGTACGTCTATAAGCACTAGGTACATGGTATACATACAATCACTTATATTATTGATCAAATTCAAAAACGTTTTCCTCGTTACCATAGCACGATATTATCTAGGTATCATAAAAGGTATGTATGACCTCAGAGAGGCGGACTAGACTGAGCTAAAGGCTGATTGATTTACTGTTGGTTCAAGGTCAACTATTTTGTATTATAGATCTGCTCTCATTTTTAGTTCAGTTTATTATATTTCTTGGAATATTGATCACCTACTTAATATCTTCGAGTTACAGTGGTAAATAACTTAGATATAATTTGTTTAACAACAAATAGAGAGCAATGCCGTTTGGGATTTTGGACAATGAACATTTATCCTAAAATAATAATAGTTATAAAGCATGCGTACCTAGCATCTAAAGTTTACTTGTTTTGAGAAGATTCAGAGGCTATTGTGCTTGAAACTAGCAATTTTACATAATAATAACAATTACTGTGGCTGAACTTCTACCTCTGTTCCACCGTCACGTCACGATTGAAATAAAACATTCTAAAGTTCTTACCAAAGCTCGTGACCGTGTCGCCCTACTTTTTCCTTCGACCTCACTCGATTTAACAACACAATAACAAATCTTTTATCCTTATTTTGTGTACAATA
The DNA here is from genome assembly GCA_939531255.2 of Thera britannica. Taxonomy (NCBI): domain Eukaryota; kingdom Metazoa; phylum Arthropoda; class Insecta; order Lepidoptera; family Geometridae; genus Thera; species Thera britannica. Next base: position 12,197,174 of record OW618034.2, on the reverse strand, counting down.
AGGTCTAAATTACAATCGTGATCAGAATTTGTATACAATTTGGATATTTCTATTGTTTAGGAGAGGAGTCCGCCAGGGTTTGATTCTTGGCTCGCTGGTTTTAAGTTAGTTTTTGTTTGGTCGAAGGTTCGTTGCTACATTGTTAGTGAGTTCACCTGATCCCTGCGACGTAATGGAGCTTACATAAGTAATTCACATTGTTTCCTGGACCTATCAGGAAGAATTAGAAAGTGGACGTGGAACAGAAATGTGAAGCTTTTGTTTTATGAATGACTCTTTGCTTCTTACGGTGTCAGTACTTGGCAAGCAAGTTTTATTGAGAATCCACTTGGCCTTATAATTCTGTTATGATGGTTATATTAGACTCGTATTTTATCGACTTATGACTCTCTAGTAGTATTATTTCTACAAACCTCAGTGGTTTCCTTTGTGCTATTATTATTAATTCAATAATGTATTTTCTACAAGATAAATAAATAAAAACAAAATTGTCTACGATGATAAGTATTGATGATAAGATTGTCTACATATTAAGCAGATATATATATTACGAAGAGCTAGAAAGAACTCAACTCTGCTTCGATAACAATGTACCAAAATCATCTCAATCCGAAAATAATAAACGAGAAACCAGTTTTTTGCAAACATCGTTTATATTCGTGATAATACCTACACCTACTCAACTTTTTGTAAAACTGTGGACATAACTTTGCACGCGCTTCAATGGATAATCCAAAAAGTTAGGATAAAAAAGTGACATTGCCAATTGCTTTTCCTCAATAGGAAATAAACGGCTGGCTGAGTGCTGGTGAGCCTGTACCTAGATAGGTACTGTAGCCTCAAGTCTCTAGTCGTGAGCGCATGAACTTTGCTACCAAAGGAAACCGGTCTACAGTAATGTTACAGCTTAGTGACGCAACACACAACTTATTGAAATAGTCTAGCGCTAAATGTATGAACTATAAGCATACACTGTATAAAACGGTACATATATAGAAGAATAAAATAATTAATTCATAATAATTATTCTGAACATTACAAAATGTTTGAGATAGGTATCTTAATCACTTGTGGTATTAGTAACTATGTAAGTATCATTTTATAGTTTTTCAATTTCAACGATCAACAGAATTCAACAACTCTTGTGCTAAGTAATTCTTCTTTATAATCTCAACACATAGCTAGAGGTAACAAAAACATTCAAACAGACTAATCAACCGACCGTGTTTAATAGAAAAATAAATAGGCACATAACCACAATCTAAAGAGGTGAAGGAAAGCAAGAGCATAAATATAAATTAACATAAGGACAATGCCACCCAAAGTTTTTTGCATTGTCTTATACAATTTTTTATAGCTGTTTTATGACTTATGGCCTATGAATATATTATAATTCTTCGTAAAGGTCTGCTCACATCTAGACGATGGCGATGGCGATCAGCTGAAACGCTGCCAAATATGACAGCGATATTTGACTGATATGAAACTTTTCCCAAAAGAAAGCTAGGCTAGGTATTGATTTCGATTATTTTTAAAGTAATTATTTTGTCTGATTGTCCAATGATCTATTCCATTTCAGATTCAAATTCTCTACAAATACTTTGAGAACTTAGAAAAAAGTGATCCAATTTAGATCAACCGTGGTAACGAGAACGTTTCGGTTCAATTGACAACACCAATCTTTAAGCAGGTGTCTGTATTCTCATCTGCATAGTTATTGTGGAAAATTGTATCCAGAATCATATTTTGTTCCCATACTCACTGTGTCTGTGCCTTGTGTCGCTTCTTGTGAAAAGGGTTAGTAGGGTTGTGGTTGTTGGTTACAGAAGAAGAGGTAGAATATAATTATACCAAATAATATATGAACGGGCTGTGTGAAACATGACATGAGTAAGAAAGGAGTGAGCAACTTATACAAATTATAGAGGTAGAAGAGGAATAAGAAGATGGAGACGATGACTTGGCGAAAATCTAGTATTCAATGATTAGTTAGTCTGAGATGATTTGCTAATTAGGAATTCAATGTAATCAAAATAAAAACTTTCAGTTTTATTCCATTTTAGTTTCGTATTCATATTTATTCATGAACCACATCTTCTCTGAAATTCTAAACCTAGAGATACAATAATAAATGTATTAATTACTTAAAAAAATATTTTAAATAGGCAGATGTCACAAAACTTCGGCTATTCATTTTAGTTTGCTATTACAACAGAAAGTTACAATGTTAGTAAGCATATAGTATAGTACTTTCTTATCTGTGGTATAGTGTTAGCGGCACTACGAGATAGAAAAGATCTAAGTAGCAATAAAACATCTCAGTTAGGTATCTGTAGGATCGCCATTGTATATCAGCTTTCTCTTACACCATGCCCTATAAACGGATGTGAATGGTGTTTGTTTATTCATTGCAACGGAGTTTCAGAGCTAGATGCCAAGCATCTAGATTTAGTGCGTGTGGCGTACAAAAACACAGCAAAGCCTTAGGGCCTTATTATACTAGAGGACTGCGAGCGTTGTCAAAGCGGAGTGGGCGCGCAACGAATACGTTACGGGCACGCAACGAACACACCTTCGGTATCTTTGAAGTTATAATGCCAATAACAGTATCTCAGAAATAATTTTGTTACTGAGCGTATTGTACGTCGTTAACTTCTACAAACACCCGACAAAAACGTTGTGAGCCATGCATTCGCGACGTCTTCGCTGTGCAGCCGCGGCGTGTTCGCAAAACACTCGCTGCGCGCCTGCCCCGTCCCGCAACTGGCTCGCAACTCGCTAGTGTGATAAGGCCTTTATGGTTGTTTCTAGAAGGATTTTGGAGTGTATCCGTCTCTTCGACACGTCGAATTCAACACCGTAAAGAGATGCAGTTGGGTGCACATTGTTCAAAATCGAAGAACATTATGTAATCAGATTAGTTATTTATATTTATGTATGTTATATGTACATATTATTATGTAGGTGTATCCGATAATTCTGTAATAATTTAAAAGTGAAAAGGAAAAGGGACTTGGAATATGAACCCGTCACCTGAGCAGACCGTGCGAATAGCAGATACAATAATTATAATATCTACATATTTGCAGCAAGGTTAGGTTACTAACATAGTAGGTACTTAAAAATAAGGTGCAGGTTTACAGGTACATTTATTTTTTTGTGTTTTTGGGGCATTTCATAGTTTTTATCAGACAGAAAAAGCTAAAAAGTTGATGATTCTCTGGGTCTGGGAAAAAAATAATTGTGAAAAACATGTGAAAAATGAAAGCTATAAAATTAAATTATGAATAAACATTAAAATACCTGAAAATGACAGTTCTGCGTAGGAAAAGTAAGTGCTAACGTCGTATACGCTAACGTACTTGCTAACTTCGCCTAAGGGAAATAATTTATAGGTGGTACGTATGTAATTAATATGTGAAGAGTCGTGGTATCGTCGAAAAGAAAAAGTTTTTTGGAAAAAAAATATAATCAGCTATCTGGTTCCCATCGTACAAGCTTTGCTTAGATAGGGGCTGGATTGTGTGGTGTGGATTAAGTGAATATATTTAAAACTTAAATAGGTATTTGTTTTTTAAATAAATAAATAATGTATGACGCAACGTCATTATATTATTTATTTATTCCTTCTTCTTCCCGAATACAGGTATAGAGTGTAATTTTATAGCTTTAGGTTACATACGGTAGAGTGCGTACAAAATTTGTCTCATCGACCGTGACAGGACCCTCAATTTACGACCTCGGCAGCTACCAGGAAATACTATATACTGGAGACGACTATAAACATTAAAATCGTGTGGTAAGGACAAAAACACGTTCAAGTTTACTTACATGTGTAGCCAAAAAACATGCAGGTAGAGAGGTACATAGAGGTACATAGAGGTACCTAAGTAAGAAGTAGCAATAAGTTAGTAAGGAAAAAGTTTCAAAGATTTTAATTCAAATGGTTTTTGTTATAGCATCAATTTTAATGTAAAAGATTTATGGACTCTTCTTTTTTCTGTTCATTACCAAAAACTTAATTTTTGCACGAATTAAATAACTAATTTGTAGGTAACATTACTGCTCATAAATAAACCGTCTGTACTATGTTTGATAATAGTTGGTTTTATTATGAGAATTTATTTCGCCTTTTGATATGAAAAACATTTGTTATCTATAACGACAGTAAATACGCGATTGGGATTTTGGCGGTAAGTATGCTAAATTGAATATGTTTTTTTGTCGCTTCTATCGACTCTACATCTGTGTTCTTTGCGGACACATAATGCTGAGCACGTGGAAAATAGGTCAAGTTTATCCCTATAGGGGTAGCACGTGTAAATTTTTCATTGCGAACCCACCCCAAGAAGGACAGGGAGGGAGGGAGGTGTAATTGAATTATTGAATTGTGACCCAAAAATTACAATCAAGCGAGGCTTTGGGTCCGCATTTTAAGTCTATTGTATTTTCTTCATTTCTTTTCTTTCATTTTGACCAATGGGCTATCAGAACACTGGATGGTTCATTAAAAATAGCGCAGTCATCAAAGAGGATGTAACCAGTGCGTGACAGTCAAAGAGAAGGTTCGTTTGTTCGTATCGTGTCACTGATCTTTCGAACCAAGTGTGGTGAAAGGATTTTAAGTGCGCCTCAAGGAGGCTCTTTTCTTGCACAAAGAGAAGGTGACATTAACTGGCTTGACTTGATTGTAGGCTTGATTTTTATGATATCTTTACTTGCTAACGTGATCTATTGGGTAATTTAGTAAACTTTTTTTAAATAACTATTTGTCAACTAATATCCGATTTTCCAAGATCGAGCTGACTCGCGGTCAGAGAATCGATATGTATATTATGGTCTGGTGGTTAATTTTAGGTACATAATCCTAAATAAGTAGGTACCTAAAATTAACCACCAGACCATAGGTACCTATAAATATCCATACTTATAATAGGTTAATTTTAGGTACTTAGTTAGGTTATATGAATATATGTAGGTACCTAACACAAACCTTGACATTTGTTGCTTGGTGGCGTGTTAATATAAAATTCCCTCTGGTCCCTTCAGTACATGCATATTCCCAGTTATTTTAATCTATCACACAGCACGCGAACAATTTATAATGTGTCATTTTCAGGTCATTAGGGGAAGTTCTGACATGCCAGATGGGTTCGGACGCATTTTTTGTTTAACATTCTCCATTAATGCTAATTGAATTAAAATGTAGTTCCCCTCTTTATTATGATAATAATAATGTGTTTATTGTTTTTGAAAAGTACAAAAGAGTCAGTACTACTCAGTACCTAACGTTAGTATCTTAGGGAGAAGATATTATTTGTGTGTATAGTAGTTAATTCTTATTTTACTTATCATACAAAATAAAACGGTCGGAACCAAGCTGTACTTTGTTGCTTGTTCTTCTAGGCTTGGTCGCGTGGAACTGATACCTAGACTCGCCTAGCTTTAAGGCGTTTCAAAGTGATCCTTGTGATACAACTGAATAAAGAAGTTTAGAAATTCAATTGAATATAAATAATAAGTACACGCAATACCTAGGTACTTATCTATTTCAAACATCTGCATGATAAATTAAACATCTGTTATGCTTCACATAGATTTGGTTCCCTTAACAAAAAAATAGATAGAGGTTAATTCCTAGAGTCGGCAGTTCATTGTCTCGACATAATTACACTTGCACACAAATAGCAGCAAATAGAACAAAATAGCGAGACATTCCCAAGACGGGTCCTGATTTCAAGTCTCTGACTCACGCGCATAGTCTACAGCTACACACCGTGAGTCATCGACGAGCAAGTCACTAAGCCTATACACTTGTGTCTGTAACTGCTGGCATCAGTGGCATACTGCACTTGTGACGTCGACTTAATTTTTTTTATCAGATTATCTAATGTAGGAATTATTCAGTGCAGGCACTTTAACCTCGGTTGACTCGACCGTACAATACACGTGTGCCTAAATTTTTGAAATAAAACTAGCATTGAAATATGAATTTAGAACCCGCGTAATACAACTCAATATGAACCAGCAGCCACCATGGCGTGAAACAGCTTGATCAAACTGCACTTTCAAACAATAACAAACTGAACTCAAACCAGCCAGTACAGCAATAACCTGGTAACCAAGACCGGTTCCAAAGACAAGTTTAACCACAGAGTATAGCTATACCATAGATAACACTGCGGCAAAATAAGTGCAAGATTTGCTTGTTCTTTCCAATTTGAAAATGGAATGTGGCCACGTTTGGGTGCATGAATATTGAATGTAAGAAAGAGATCATGGTCGAGAGACCTTGATAGATTTGGCAATATCGATAAAAGTCGAAGATCAATAAATATACCGAGCTTTTAGGTAAGCATGTTACCTACCTACCCTATTCGGAAAATTTAAAAGCACAACCAGTAACCTGCTTCATTCTTATATGCCAAGCGAAGAGTCTTAAAAAAGCTTCAGAGCTTACAAATTGATATGTCCTCAGCAAATATTATGTATCTTCGCTTATTATACCTTGTTCCATATCTAATTTAGATAAACTTATTTGCCGGGTACTATAGATACATAGGTAATGTTGAATTATTATGGCGATTGCAAGGCGGTGGGCGGGCGTAGGTAGGTCGATTGTAAAGTTCAAACATAATGGTTTTACCAGTCCATTTACAGACAAGATCCAGATTACTTAGACCTACTTGTTTTGTTTTTGCTTTGTTGGTAGGTATATTTATTTTAGCTCACTGGCTATTCAACTCCAATACTGATTGACTATCTGCTTAAATTTATATTTCTTGTTACTATACCTACGCTTCACGGTTAAATACCTTTAGTCCTAACATGCTTAGCGACTAAGTATAAGAATATTAGAAAACACTTTAGTGTGAAGCTCGTTAGTTAAAGAAAGGTGAAATTATTGAAAGTTAACAGTTAGTAAATAAAAATTATCTAACAGCTAATTGCTAATGGAACAATAGTTAAATATTTCCAGACACTTTAGGTAAATAGATCCAAAGGTGCTTGAAAAAGGCTCTTATTTTTCTTAGGTCTTTAAGAAAGCACTTGTAGCTTTCACAGATCAATCAAGCAAAAAATATTGAATGTGGTTATTTAGTCTGTGGTGATTGAACGTCAAATGAGTCTATTCAGTCTTCACTCGTTCTTCCCGTGCATCGCAGTGCCGGATAGATTATGTCTTACGCTGTCATGATCTTCAAAGAATAGAATAAAGTCATAAACGTTTTTCTTCGTACAGGCATTTTCCCGCTTCTTAGACCTTGACAACCACTATAGCTCATACAAATGATAAATCTCGCCAGCAAATGTTAGTCACTTTATGAACCTATACTTTATTATGCAGATCGGCAACGGTTCGACAGTTATGCTCACAAAAACAACGCCAATTCGTCCAAGTGGCTGCAAAATTATTTTCATGCTCGGTATATTATTTTCTGTACAACTTCTATAGCACTTGGTTTCCCGACGAGCTATAAATTCACGGGTGAGGAAGCCGTGCCGCCGCCGCACTGAAGCACGACGCATCATCTTATGACTGTCTCCGCCACAGACTAAAATAAACATCTGCACAAGTCTACTTACCACAGACGTATGCATCATTCACTCTGATAAATCCTGGACAAAGGCTTCCTCCACGTTATAACGATTTTGAGCTTTCTCCGTTCACCGATGTTCTGCGATATTCACACCCTTTCGTATGTATATCGAGATTATCGAGTCCTTTGTCATCGTTGCCTTGAAAAAGGCATTTGGCAAGCATAGATCTAATGGTGGCAAGTTATAAAATTGTTATCTGCCATTTTTGTGGTTTGTTTGAGCGCAGAACGCGATATTAGAGCCATTGAATAAGTTTTTTTGTTTACAATCATAATTTGTGAGGTTGTATCATTTGGTGGATCTCTTATGACAGTTACGGCTTTATCGTTGATAAGCGCTTTAGACAATAAACTGTCTAAGATAAGCGCAGACGTCGCTCCAAGTTTATATGATAAGGCGAATAGCCCAAGAGATCTGTAGGAACTTGTTGAAATGGATCATGCCGCATTTTTTTCTGCATTGCCTGAAGCTTTGCATTGAGCGAGCCGTTCTCCTGAAGCTAGGATAAGCGCACTTGTGCAAACGGACAGCGAACCGGTTGCTGTTTCCCTGTATTTGATACACAGAATAATAACAGTATACACGCTATCAGATACACGACTGGTGACGTGGATTATTTTGAGGCAGTAATCTCAGGGGGCTTAGCCCAGATGTCTTACAGTCACTACTGCTAAAAGAAACGACAAAAACATATGATTATGCTCACGATCCAAATATTTTTTGGCTAAGCCCAAAAGAGAAAAAGCTTAAACAAAGAAGCTGCAGCAGTGAAAGCTGTTTTAGAATCTTGAATAACTCTGGAACGCTGTAGCCTCCTCTTATTTTTTTATAAGTACCAGGAAGAGTTAAACCAGAGTTTCAAACTGTCAAATTTGTAATCAGACAGTTTGCAGATTTGTGGGTAAGAGATAAAATCAGATCATGTAAGACCTGGTAGGTCCTGGTAGGAACAGCTCTTCTAAACCGGGGTATGCAAAGATTATAATAGTTATATGAAGTGAGTAGGTGTATAAGTTGAATCTAAGCAGCAGTCCTTTCATGGTGACATCAGCTCTTCATTAAATGAATACAATTATTTTGCTTTTAAGGATCTTCCTAGTCTTTGTATTCTGTATTTAGAAACCACAATACTGTGCGATCCAAAACTTAAGGTTATCCCTTTTGAAGTACTATTAGGCCTTAATTAGTACTGTTGTAGGTAGCAATAAATATTGCACATCGGCTTTTCTGATTTCGTAGAGCGCTATCTCTTTCTGACGCACTGAAAAAAATGGGTCAACAAAGTCACAATAAATGCATTGTCAGAAATTTCCTGTCGGAGCAACTAAATACTCTGTTACTTTAGCAGAAAGAGCTTTGTTGAGTTCAGCAACGTTTTTATTGTCCGCTGATTTTCCTTCGTTTAATGTGCAAGGAACAATTTAGCTTTGTCCTTACATCAAAGTTAATAAAAAAATTGATTATATAACAATAAAACGTTATAGGTGTGTCAATGTTGAACATTGTTAATAAATCTAACAAAGTAACTATAGTCGTAGCATTTAACTACCATTTGACATGCAATAGATACGTTGCTGTAGTGAAAATGGAACGTTGCTAGCGTGTCAATGTGAACATTGTTAAAAAACGTAGCAAAGTAACTATAGTTGTGGCATTTGAGTACTTTTTGTCATACAATAAGTATGTTGCTGAGGTGAAAATGGAACTGGCATGTGTGTCAATGCGAACATTTTTAATAAATCTAACATAAGACCTATAGTCGGAGCATGTGACTACTCAAACTCATACTCATATTCTTTATTTATTATGTTACATGGTGAAGTTATAAAGTTAAAAATGGTGAATACATAATAAGCCCTTAAGTTTAAGGCATAGCAATATTTGGAGTAGAAGTGGGCCAGTGTTATACAACAAATATATTACTGTGATGACAATGGATCGTTGCAAATACGTAAATGTAAACATTGTAAATAAATTTCGCAAAATAACTAAAGCGTAAAGTTCAACTACGTTTTGTCATGCAATAAGTAAGTCGTTGTGGTGACAATAGAACGTTGCTAGTGTATCAATGTGAACATTGTAAAACAACCTAGCAAAATAACTATAGTCGTAGTATTCAACTACCTTTTGTCATACAATAAATATGTTGCTGAGGTGACAATGGAACGTTGCAAGTGTATCAATGTGAACATTGTTAGTAAAGTAAACAAACAAAAAAGCTGTGTACTAAATTTAGAACTAGATGGCGTGACTAAAATTGTAACGATCCTAGAACGCGCTGACGAAAACGCACGGTGTTTCCTTATATTGTAAAAGTGGTTTTATGAAATTGTATTCAGCGGATTAATGAATCCGTTGAAGATTTGATATGACTGGAGTTGATCCGATGAATGCTTTGGATCAACTTCGGTCTTATCAAATCTTCTTTTTTTACCCCTCACACTTGGGGTCTTTCGTACCTACTAGTTGTACATTTTGAGTCCTTCGTTTTCGAAATTAGTTCCGCTGACAAAAGATAAATTGTTGTAGTATCAAAACACGCCTTATTGATAAAATAGAAACATTGTTGCAATGACAATTTACTTTTTGGCAATAGAAATATTGTTGTACTGACAACTTGATCCATGACAATAAAAACATTGACGCACGGACTATACACCATGGTGGGCTCTCCCCTGTTAAAGTTTTATTGTTGGAACCAACAATATTTTTTTCATCCCACCAGCTCTGAAAGTGTGTTTTTGCTGTTTAATTTCTGACTGGAAAAGCCGTTTTTATCCGCTAGAGGATAAAGTAAATTTGAATTTAGAATATCGTGTTCAATAAGTTTGTGAATACACAGCCTATTTACTTCTACCTCCATGGTGCCAAACTTACTCGTAGCATACAACCTTTTTAAATTTGTTAATAACTCATACTCGGAACCTTCTTGGTGTGTTACTTTTAGTCGCGCCATGTTCTTTTTTGCATTAGTCATTTCCTCGCTGAGGTGGGATGAAAAGTTACGTGTTGCACTCGAGTGCAAAGATTTTTCACCTTGTGCTCTTTTGATTCCTTCGCCAACGCTTAGGATTCTAACTTTTAAACCACTCGCTACGCTCGTGGTTAAACTTTAGAATCCTGCGCTTGCTCAGTCATCAAAATTGAGCACGCGGTTAAAAAGCAGCTTTGCACTCTTGTATAACAAATAACTATTTCTGAGTGCACTACGCTCTATGAGCCGAAATTAGCCGATGTGCAATATTGTTGCCTACTACTGTAGTATGTAATGTTCTTTTTCTTAAACATGCGCGGAAATATTGTCATTACTTTTGAATATCACGCGAAGTATCATATTTACGTAGACTGAAAAACCAAAATCACTTCCCGGCGCGTTCTCGCTCCGGCAATGTTGTATGAAACGGTGTGCTGTTTGAATTTAGATAGAACTCTTTCATCTATCGTACACATTGCGTTCTCGTGGCTGTATAGCCACAGATGCGTTTATCTTTCGGCACAAACTGTAAAATAAAAAAAAATTGGCGGTAAAGTGGAGATCGTTGTTATTTGGTTAATAAAAAATAAATTTATTATGTAAAAGACCCTTTTTTATTTCCTTGCATTTTTTTAAGAAAAGTATGCCTCGGCCGAAATGGCAATTGCCTGTCTCGTATCATTGAAGTCCTCGCCTGTGGCTCGGCCTTCAAACTCATACTCGACCTGCAATTGCCTATTTCGCTGCCTCTGCAATAATGTACTATTCTTCTAACTTTAGATATGAGTAAAACTGTACCTACTTCCTCATACACTCATCAACATTGTCTAGGGATATTCAATTTCGAATTGATTTTCTGATTTTTCGAGACGTTGTTCCTACTAAGTTTTTATTAATAAATAATATCAAACAGTTGTATTGTATTATCATTAATAAACAACACAAAATAAAGATTCTTGCCATACCTAGTCTTCTAAAGAAATTATTTTCACTTTTTGTAAAAATATTCAAGTGTTGAGTATCCCTAGACATTGTTGGTGTGTGTTTAAGAAGTTGGTACCTATGGGTGTTATTAATAATCCTGGCGCAACGCTGGAGTAGTTAAATCGTGTTTTGTTATATTTGTTCGAGTTGACAATTGCATGTCAATGCAAGAGACAAAACACGGATCAACTAGTCCAACGCTACGCTAGGATTATTAATAAGACCCTTACGTATACCAAGTAAGGAAGTCAGAAAATAGCTCCGCAGAAAGGTGAATTTGGCGCCATACACACAGATTTGATTGAAAGTGTAAATACCTATGAGTAGAACAAACAAACAAGAACCTAGTCTAAACTTCCTTCTGTTTGCTCTAGTTTTTGTTGGAGAAAATAAACATGTTTATAATAAGGATATGTAAATCACAGAGATTATTAATTTAATGTCATTAAATGTGTTAGAAAACAGCAAGTTTTATACATATTTTCTATAGATAACCTTATGTATATCGAGCTAAAAATACCTAGATCGTTTTCTAAATACTCTAAATCAAGATTTATACTTAAAATTCTGTATCCGTAATAAATTAAGCTGACTATAAAGTAAAGCCGCACATCTAGGCGATCTGCTATGGCGATGGCTATTCAGTTTCAGGATAGGGTTTTGCATACATCCGCAATCTTTGACAGCGAACTACTGATAACAGGTTGTCATTGTCAGCCTTTTGTGTATTTTTTTTAAATTCGTTTCAACATTCGGGTCGTTTTCCGTCCATAGAGAAAGATTTAAAAAAAAATGCGGATATAGTTTTCTCATAAATTGAGGACGTGACTCGTTATAACATTTTTCCCTAACTCTCGTGCTTTCAGACTTGGCCATCACCACCCTTCTCAAAAGCCATCCTGTATAGTTAGTAAGTCCAACGATAAAGTAATAGTAGATTGTTATACAAGGGCAGTAAGTGAGCTTTTGCAGAACAAGATCCTTTTTGGCGCCCGTGCGAGCGCAGCTCGCAAAGGGCGCTAATGGATCGAGTGTACCCGAGATATTTAGATGCCCGAGCGAGCAAAGCGAGCGAGGGCAAATATAGTTCGAGGGTGCAATAGCTATACTTATGACCGAGGTAAGCATTCTACTTTACATCATTCATGCGAGGTAAATTTTTAACTAGCTGATGGAACAAACATATGGCCCACCTGATGTTAAGTGGTAACCATTGCCTATAGCAAAGCATTGCCTCGTAGGTCAAGCACGTCAGGAACGTGCCCTACAATGCACTGCCCTACGATCATCAACTTGAGTCATACGGATGTTCAGCCTCACGTGTCAGTGATTTCACCGGCACCCATACCCTTCAACTCGAAACACAGCAATGCTGCTTTTCGGCAGAAATAGGCTTACAATACAACAATAACACAACATTTATACGGGTATGACGAAATGTAATTTTAATTTGAGAAAAATAAAATTACAATAATAATATAAGTATTATTATAATTATACTATTAATTTTATTAAAATCTGATAAAACAGTCGTAGACGCACACTTATGCACACATCTGTGAGCTACTATATCTTTTCAGTAAAAAGTTTTCATATCATTTTGTAAGAAAATAGATTGTTTCACCAAGGAGGTTTGCATAGCTCTTGAACTGTAATGAATCATCACCAAGGAGGTTTGCATAGCTCTTGAACTTTAATGAACCATTACGTATCAAGCATAGTGTGACGGTAAAAGTGATTTGAAAATGGAACGCATTTACAATGCACTGGGCTGCACACGCCTACTTTCACAGCCTCTTTGTGCTAAAGTAAATCCTATTTACTGAGCATGTATGATGTAATAGTACATTATTGCAAAGGCAGCGAAATAGGCAATTGCAGGTCGAGTATGAGTTAGGCATATATAGTGCTTTTCTTAAAAAAATGCAAGGAAATAAAAAAGGGTCTTTTACATAATAAATTTATTTTTTATTAACCAAATAACAACGAACTCCGCTTTACCGCCAATTTTTATTTTTATTTTACAGTTTGTGCCGAAAGGTAAACGCATCTGTGGCTATACAGCCACGAGAACGCAATGTGTACGATAGATGAAAGAGTTCTAAATTCAAACAGCACACCGTTTCATACAACATTGCCAGAGCGAGAACGCGCCGGGAAGTGATTTTGGTTTTTCAGTCTACGTAAATATGATACTTCGCGTGTTCTATATTCAAAAGTAATGACAATATTTCCGCGCATGTTTAAGAAAAAAAATATTGTTTTTTTTTACATGATGTAGACCAGCCTTTGGCTACAATCTCACCTGGTGGCAAGTGTTTGAATAATAAGCCCACGTGTATTATTGTTCTATACATAGTAGGTATGTAGTATAATAGCAGTCGATGACGCGTCGCTTCCGATCGATCAGTATGCATGCTGCGCTTCTATTACCATTGACCGTCGTGCTGGCGAGTCTGGTCAACGAACTAATTGGCAAACAAAGGACGCAACATCGCTACCAAAGGTGACACCATCTTTCGTACATTACCATTTAGATTATACCTTAAAAGTAGGTTGGAATACCTTGAATCATTATCACCAATCGTTATAAGTTAAAAAAAATACCTCTAACACCATAAATATAAATATCGTTGTTTTTTTTATTCAACCAGTTAATGGAACAAGCATTTGGCCCACCTGTTGTTAAGTAACCATCGCCATTGCCTCGTAGGTCACGCACGTCTAGAACGAGCCCTATGATGTACTGCCCTGCGTCCATCAACTTGAGGCATACAGATGTTAAGCCTCACGTGCCAGTAATTTCACCGGCACCCACACCCTTCAAACCGAAACACAGCAATGCTACTACACCCTCAGACTAGGTGGAGTGACGACTTGCGCAGGATGGCGACAACAACTGGACGCGAAGAGACAAGAAACGGAAATGGGCACAGGAGTTTTTGAGCTTATTTATTACAAACATACACATAAAAACACAAATATTTCCTCTTTATCATATCATAGTATATATAGTAAAGAATCTTACATTTATTTACACAAAGAAACTTAGGTACAATTAAACTAATATTTACAAAATGTACAAAATACACAAGAAACAGTTGAGCTATCTGCAGATCGTTACAAACGATCTAGAGATAGCTCAACTGATCCAAATCAGTGCCAGAGGGAATCGTCCCCAAGACGCTGGCGTCTGGTATATAATAGATAAGAATATTTTCAATATTGAACAGAGGTACTTCAAGCGAATAAATACATTTCATTTCATAAATGAATTAGTCATGAGCGTGTAACACGCCTCTTTGATCTCTGTTATATTTACTTCATATAATTAAACCACGAAATCTTATTTCCCTCCTTCCACCAAAGGGTCGTGATAATAACAAGAGGGTGATTAATCCAGCCCATTTCCCCAAATTGTAACCATAAAAGCATGGCGTATTTGATGAGGGTTCCATTTCATTTCGCCTTCAAACAGCTGCACGCTCTGTTTTCAATTTAAATGTTAGAAACATGTTCCCAAAAAGCCTTATTGTTGAAATCGTTCTTTAGGATTTATGAGGTGTCAAAAAATAGCATAAGATAGGTAATTTTATGTAGGTATTTATTCGCCTAAATTGATAACTATCGTTTCGATATTTTTGTTTTTCATGAATTTTGTTTACAAATTTGGTGAAATTAGTATTAAATTTTTAGTCATTTTATGGCTGTTTTCATGGATTTTTCGATTGGACAATTTAAATATTTTACTCAAAATTTTCAGGCAAAAATGAGTTAAACAACTGCCAAATATTTGTCGTTTAGCAATCCCTGACACCAGTAGGCCTACCAAAAGCTCTGTCTGGCTCTGGTTTTGAGTCTGTGTAAGTGTTGACTAATTAAATCCTACGTCAAAACGTCACGCCACACTATGGTGAGCACTCACACAGACTCAAAACCAGAGACAGAGCCAGACAGAGTATTTTTAGAGTATTAGCCAGACTACGCGCTGCTGTTTGAAACAGGAAGTAAATATTTGAAGAGCTCAATAAAAATTGCAAGTCCATATCCATGTCATCTTTCACACTGTTCATCCATCTTTTCTTTGGACTACCTCTACCCAAATATCTATCTACATTCATACTCATCACTCTCCTAGTCACATGACTACTTGACCTTGCTTGACTGCTGTTGTGAGCCTTTATTTGCTTTCATTTTCGAGAATAGTGTATATTTAATTATAATTGGAAGAGACGGGTATTTATCGCGAATAACTTATGCATAACGATCGCGTTAATTTAAAAAGTGCTGTTATAATATACAATATTATTTAAATGACCAACGACTCTACTGGCCTTTCAGCTCAGTTGGTAGGAACTGTTATAATATACAATATTATTTAAATGACCAACGACTCTACTGGCCTTTCAGCTCAGTTGGTAGGAACTGTTATAATATACAATATTATTTAAATGACCAACGACTCTACTGGCCTTTCAGCTCAGTTGGTAGGAGCTCTGCCGTAGGCCGTGGGTTCGATCCCCACCGAGAATAAATATTTGTGTGGGGAATGTAGATGTTTGTTCTCTGTCTGGGTGTTAAATTGTGTTCTAAGTATGTATTTACTAAAAAAATGTATATAAGTATTATATCAGCCATCTAGTTCCCATAGTACAAGCTCTGCTTAGTTTGGGGCTAGGTAGTATTGTGTAAATAGTCAACAATATTTTCATTTAAATGACCAAAGTATAGTTACATAAGGATTATAAATTCGCTCGTATTTAAATTCATAGTGGAGGGTGATAATTTAAAACGGCCCATAAATTCCCTATTAAATATTAGATAATCTGACGATCCAATAAATAACCGTAGACGAACTTTCCCTTTCTTAGTAGTAGGTATCTATAAGTTAAGTATAAGTTTATCTCATCCTTTTGGTCAATATGTGCGTAAGAATTAAATTACCTTCTAGTAATCTACTATTTTTTGTTCACACTTTTTCTGCATTCATCTTTTTAACCGATTTCACATAAAACAGGAGAAGGTTCTCAATTGGATTGTATTTTTTTACCGACTTAAAGGTAATACTTTCAGATTGGTTTCATAGAAGTTTTATCAAAAGTGCAAACAAAACCGGTATCCAGCTGCTAAGCCGTACCTACTATGAGTTTTGAGGCATTTTCTTTTCCCTGTAGTAGTACTTAGGTACTTATGGATAGAACGAGCAATATGACCCACCTGTAGTACCACAAGCTCTGAATGGCTCTGTCTCTGGCTCTGGTTTTGAGTCTGTGTGAGTGCTCACCAGTGTATTATGTGTGTGACGTTTCGACGTAGGATTTATTTAGACAGCACTCACACAGACTCAAAACCAGAGTCAGAGACAGAACCAGGCAGAGCTTGTGGTAGGCCTATGTTGAAATCTTAGTTTTAGTAATAAATTTAAACTTAAAGTGATACTTGTGAACGAATTTAATTTATAGACTTTGATTGCTGTAGTAGTACGGTTTTTGAGTCTGCAAGGAGTCACATAGATCTGCAGAAACTGGTTTTTTCTTGGGCTGGATTTATTTTTCCCGCTAATAATCCCCAAGCTTAGACTGTCTCCCAACTGCAAGCTTTCTCTGAGTCAAATTTCATCAAGATCAGTTCAGCGGCCCCGCCTTCCGATCCTAAGGTCATGGGTTCGAACCCAGTCGTGTACCAATGAGTTTTTCTGCCCAAAAATGTATGTACACAATGTCATTGCTCTCAAACGGTGAAGGAAAACGTCGTGAGGAAATCGGCATGTCGTAGAATCTAAAATAATGAACTTGAAGCAATTATACATATTTTGTACATGCATATTAGTCAGAAAAATATTGGATAAATTGGCCCCCAGGGGGGCAATTCTAGACCAGTGACTTTTTTATCACGGTAGATATATATCACAAGAACTGACAAATTTAAATAGACATGACATTTTCAATAGATATCGTATTCCAGCAATATCACTATAGACATTTATCGAGCGAAGGCCGTTAGATATGTGTCGAGTGGTGAGTAGTAGTCGACATTGACATCTCTAATATACTTTGGGTGACTTTGGGCTTTTTTTTCTTTCGGTCCTTGGAGCAGGCTAGAGTACCAAGACCATACCACCTAGTCTTACTTTTTGATAAAAAGTCAATGATGTTTACTTGTTTGTAGGGGATACAAGTTGGGAGCGAGAACGCGAATAATGCTTTCTCATAAACCTACAATAAGTGAGGAGTGATTGAATTTAGCTCGTACTTAGTAATTATTCAATGGCGCAGTTAGAAGAGCAGTCAATCAGACAGTCAACGTCTATACTTGTATCCGGGGTTCAAGCTTCGAGAGAAATATTCTTTTTGCATTGAATGGCCATCTAGTTGTTAACCTTTGAATTAAAAATTCAAGTCATCGGAGTTCTTCTCTTGAGTGACAATGACATAATTATCTACAACACTTCATAGACAACTGACCATAGATTACAAACAACAAAGTTTACAGTTTTATGGTACATAACGTTCCGTGTGTTTCCGGAATTAATTATTGTAACTAACATTTTGTGTGAAAAGTCCATTGATTACTATCTAATGAAAATGAATCTATTATAAACAACAACAAGAACACATTATAAACGCCGTTTAATAGGAAATGTGTTTATTTGAAGACAATAATAAAGTTAGTGCCATCGAACTATTTATCGATAGAAACGGAACGTAGATAAACATGAACAACAACGGGATAGTCTGTGGAAGTTCTAAGAATGAACCTTCTTTCTGACATCTATAAAGTAAAAGTCTAACGTAAAAGTCTTAACGGTGGCTAGAATACGCATTTTAGCGCGGTTCGATATTATCTTCGACAAATTTGGTGATATGACACTGCTTTCGCGACATTTCAAATCTCTATTTCGAGTGTAAATCTCTAAAAGTCTAGAATTGGCCCCCAGCTTTATTGTCTTACCTAAAACTCGAACGAACCTCGGCAAAAAAATGGTTACTTATGCAGGCGCACAGCTTTATAACAAATTACCCTCAGAAATAAAAAAAACAATGTCATTCAATTTATTTAAATTCAAACTTGGCCAACATATACTTCAAGATCACACTCTCCTAAATAAATAAATAAGAATTTTCTACGCATGCTATATCCTACCTACCTGACCAATGTATAAATAAATTAACACGTTAGCTTAGAACGTCAACCACTAACAAATACTTTAATATTACCTTATAATATACTTAATGTTCTCATGTAAGTGACCTCATGTATGTCTTTTTGAGAATAAATATCTTAAACCATAAAAGTTTCGAGTGCACGAAAGGAGCTTCTTTGAGGCGCACGGTAAATCCTTTCACCACACTTGGTTCGAAAGAACCAGTGACACGATAAGAAGAAGAAGTTCAGCGGCGGTTTAGCTATATATATACTACCACAGGTTTTCCCTCTTAACTACAACATGAATAGCTTCAAGAAAAACGTTAAAAAACTCCTCCAGGGTAAGCATGACAGCACCCTTAGTGTTGTTGGTGAGTCACCATTGGGTCATCTAGAACATTGCTGCCACCAACCCAAAGTCCTTCTCCGCTATTTTAAGGAGTTGGGCTGGCTGGGGTAAGGGTTAGCAGGGGGACAATGCACAATACACCCCATCGCGGGACGTCAGTGCAGATCTTATTCCCCCAACACAATTAGAATTAGAATTAGAAGCATGACAGCACCCTTAGTGTTGTTGGTGTCAATGGGCGCCGGTGACCGCTTACCATCAGATGAGCCGTAAGCTCGTTTGTTTATCTTTTACATAAAAAAATAAAAATAAATACGTAACAAACAAATGAACACACTTTCACAATTTTATGTTATTGTGTATAAATACGGTGAGCAGTAAGCAGAAACCTAATTGAAATAGCTGACACTGTACTATTATTGCTTATCTGAGCAAAGCAAATTTTTTGCTGCTAATTAACCTACATTTCGGACGCTTTCAATTTATTTACCTCAGCAATTGTTCTTTGTAAGAACAATTTCATTTCATAAGTGTTTCATAAATGCATTACATTGTTTAATTGTTATGCATTCTGGGCCCTATTTAATAAAGCTAATAATTCGACATAGGTATATATGTTGAATGTCACGCTTAGGCTATTAATAAAAGCGACAAATATGTCAAAACAGCGTGACAATTCCACAATTTTGTCGCTTTTTGACATATGTCGAATTGTCAGCTTTATTAAACAGGGGCCTGGGTGTCAAACATATGTATAACTAGTAGTTTCTAGTAGTAGGTCTAATACATACATTTTGAAGGAAATTGAAGAATCTATCTTCTTTTAGACGGGACTAAACACTTTTAGGTTTTTATCTATCAGAATCATGAGACAACCTTCAAATAAACATGTCTGTAACTGGGATTTACGCATTTTTAGTGCACTTACACACGTTTGACTGAAAAAAGCTTCAAGAATCATTATTGTTCTGACAGGGAACAATTTAACAAATCGTTTCATTTAATAAAAAATGCATTCCAATTACGAACAGGAGCTACAGCGCCCGGATCACATCACCATCCCCTTTCAACAAAAACATCTAAAAGCTTTCAAAATACTCACAGGAAAAAGAAATCCAGCTAGTTTGTGATATTAGCACAGCACGTTTTTTATTTCACTCGCGGACGCACGCTCTGCGCGGTGGTTCGGAGAGGACTGAGAAGCCCTCTCTGAGTGGAGGCGAGAGGGGCTTTACCTCTTTACTGAGGTTGGCACTCCCGCGGTGCTTACTTAGCTTGCGGGCACATTGCTGGCTCTCTCCCTTAGACAGCGGAACGCAAGCTTGAAGGGTTGAAATGATAAACAAGACCAAACTCCTGAAATAAATGAAGAATACCGAGATCCTTGGACCGTTATTTTATTCATTTATTATTTACTAGTGGCCGCCCGCGGCTTCGCTCGCCCGTTCCCTTAACACCCCGTTCCCGTTACTTTTTCGGGATAAAAAGTATTCTATGTCTTTCTCCTGGTTCTAAGCTACCTCCCAACCAGTAACCAGTAGTCGTGTCAGTGGAGTAACTAACACGACTTTCTTTTATATATATAGATTTATTCCGACTAAGCTGTCAGGATGGTATAGGTGCTGGGCAAGCCTATTTCATCTAAAATCCTGTCCCAAGCACCATAGCGTCCTACGAATAGGGTAATCACCAGTTGCCCCTGACGCTATTTATAATCACCTACAATAGATGCAAAGGATACTTTTTTATTTTGTCTCATAGATGAATACAAATAGATGTAAGGTTTCGCTCATATCATATTATATCATAGGTCTTGCGGTAAAGTGATTTATCTTAGTATGCCAGGAATGTAAAGCGTACAAAACGATATTGCCGCGACAGGTAACATCATTTCAGCGTAACGGAGGCTGCAGTGGAACACAGTGTGATTACAAGCGTAGGACATCTTCGACAATTTAAATTAAAAGTATAGCAGTTTTGACGCAATCTCGTAAAGACCAAAGGCATAGGCAATCTGAAGAAGACAGTGGATGGTGAAGGCTGAAAACCGTTCTTCCTTTTACTTCTTCTTTCCTTCCGTTATTTATTTAATATTTAATTAATTCTTTAAAATTTCTTGTTTTTTCAGGCTATTTTCAGTTGTGAACTTTTCAGATTGATGATGATAATTCAAAATGGACATGCAAGGCTGAAGTCACCGCCCAACGTCAGGTAGGCTGCTTGTTACCTTTTCTCATAAAAAATACTTGTCAAATATAACAAAATATAGCTCTAATAAATTGTAAAAAAAATCACCGTCATTGTGAAGTAGCGTAGCAGTGCTACGGCGTAGCGCCGCACTGTGTAGAGGTCGGCGACACGATTCGGACGAACGATGCACAGCACATCTCTTACCTAATGATATAATATTCAAACTGATATCTCTTGAAGTGATTGTAGTAATGCTTGGTGGTACATACAGCTTAGAAAAATTGAAAATGTGTGGGGAACGGTGAGCAAGAGACAATTGGTTTGCCTGTAGTTGAAAACCTGACATGTTACATACCTACACGTATAGAGTAGTATACAGGGTGGAATTTTGTAATGCCACCTGGCGGGAAAGTACTCTTAATAAGATTTTCGAATGCAGTTTGCTTTCTATTCATAAATAAAGGAATGTTTCCTTTGAGTAAAATTTTCTATCTGCAGTATTAAGAGTACTTTCCCTCCAGGTGGCATTACAAAATTCCACCCTGTATAGTACATTATAGTACACGTATATAATATTATTTATTTATATTACCCAGCCGCTTTAAAGATAATCCATCTTAGCTTCTTATTAATAGCGATATCTTAAAAACTTTTCCTCCAACTTAAATCTTGACAAAACTTGTTAGAAAAAAGCAGCCAAGTGCGAGTCGGACTCGCCCATGAAGGGTTCCGTAGCACGACGAACTACAAAAACCTTTATATTATGTTACTTGATGTAACATAATACGGTTCTTGTAGTTCGTCGAAAGGTAAATTGCGGTTTACGGTTTATGACGTATAAAAAAAAAACTACTGACTAGATTTCGTTTAAACCAAATATCGTTGGAAGTTTGCATAGTAATGTACAACATATATTTTTTTTAGTTTTATCATTCTCTTACTTTAGAAGTTAGAGGGGGGGGACCAACTTTTTTCCACTTTGGAAGTGTCTCTCGCGCAAACTATTCAGTTTAGAAAGAAACGATACGAAAAAAAACCTCAACATCATTTTTGAAGACCTATTCATAGATACCCCACACGTATGGGTTCGTATGAAAAAAAAATTTTTGAGTTTCAGTTTCAAGTATGGGGACCCCCGAAATTTATATTTTTTTTTTATTTTTATGTAAAAAACTTAATGCGGTTCACAGAATACATCTACTCGCCAAGTTTCATCAGTCTAGCTCTTACGGTTTCGGAGAAAAATGGCTGTGACATACGGACGGACAGACAGACAGACAGACAGACAGACAGACAGACAGACAGACATGACGAATCTATAAGGGTTCCGTTTTTGCCATTTGGCTACGGAACCCTAAAAACCTGCATTTACCTACATTGGATAAACAGTTCTACAGTTAGTTATGCTCTGACAAACATAATATGCGCTGATACGTTCAAGTTCTTTGGAAAGTCTAAGCTTACTCCGCTCACTCTACCAAATACTTAGGTAAGTACAATACAATAAAACATTTATACCCATTTTTGTATACGTAATACCAAACGAACGAAAGAACTACACGAAAATAAAATGACAGTGGGCAAGCTTTACGAAACAATTGCAACAAAGTCTGATAAAATAACAGTAGCATTGCTGACGCAACAATTTCATTATTATTATCGCGCATTGGTACAAGTGAAGTCTAGTTAGTATAATAAACTGACTCACTTTTACCTGGAATTAGGTCTGTAGGTAAACTACTTTTATTCGTTTTATTGTTTTTTCAGCAGCAATCACATAGTTCGATTTTTACTCGGAAATTTGAATTATTGATAATATTTTTTTTCCCTTGGTTTGAATTTTAGCGTGGAAGAATTTGCTGACACAACAGGTTTTCGATCTCCATAAATGCTCTATTAGCCGTCTTTTCAGCAGTCACTCCTTTCTTATTAACCATGTCATTCTTCACACAATCCATCCATCTTTTCTTTGACCTACCTCTTCTTCTATACCCATCCACATTCATATGTCTGACAGAGACACTCTTCTTGGCACTCTTCTCTCTCTTCTCTTCTTGACTGACACTTTTCTCGGAACGATAAGGAAATAAAACAATACACCTAAACTGAGAACCTTCTCCTATTTTTCAACCCCACAGAAACCCCATTGTTGACAACCCTTGGCAGTCGAATCCAGAAATCTATCTAACTA
The DNA here is from genome assembly GCA_939531255.2 of Thera britannica. Classification (NCBI taxonomy): domain Eukaryota; kingdom Metazoa; phylum Arthropoda; class Insecta; order Lepidoptera; family Geometridae; genus Thera; species Thera britannica. Next base: position 12,173,738 of record OW618034.2, on the reverse strand, counting down.
ACCAACTTGTACTAAATACTGTTTTCAAATTGAAAACAAAAAATCTAAAGATTGCAATCGCTTACTCATTCTATTGTGTTTAAGTCAGGGTAAGCAGATAATTTAAAAATGCACGAACCGATAAGGAAAACTGAACCAATAGAATTTCGCAAGCGATCTACTATTCAAGATCTGGGAAGGTTCTATTTCTATGTACAGAGTCTGTGATTTTAGCATGATAGTGTGCTATGAGTAATGCTAAAGATAATTGGTAATTACTGGTAATAACTGGTATTGCAGGAGTCTATAGGCTACGGTAACCGCTTGCTTCTCATCAGGTGGGCTGTAAGCTTGTTTGTTTATTATGTTGTATATAAAAAAAACCCTACGGACATTTTCAAGACTCTTAGTAGAGTCTAAATATGTATGTTAAATAATACAAAGTGTTCTAGAATAATAAACCACAGAGTACTGAAGTTATGTGGTACGTGGAATAGACAAAGACTGTCTCCAAGTGAATATTATTTATTTTATTCCCAGTCATAAACCTAGCTTGATTTTTGTGATCTTCACCTCAGTAAGTTACAACTAATTTTATGTACCTAAGTAGCTACCTTTAACTAAATGAATTGTCCAACTATTATTACTATTAATGTATAATTTAAGTTAAGTACTAAATGTAGGTGTATACTTATATTTATATTCTCAACATTTTCATAGCTTATGTATAAGAGCAACTAACTTTTGGTGAAATAAATTTCTTATTTTTATCTTTATAACTTTATTTACGAAAAGAAACTTCCAATCAAAAAAATATTTACAAATTGTACGAAATACTCAAGAAACAGTTGAGCTATCTGTAGACCGTTACAAACGATCTAGAGATAGCTCAACTGATCCAAATCAGTACCAGACGGAAGCGTCCCCAAGATGCTAATATTTATCTCATACAGTTAAACAAGGATGAATGAAATACACCTTCACCCACACTGGGCTTTTCTTGGTGCTTGATTTACTCACCCAAATAGACAAAACAACTGGTCTGCCAGTCTATATGCTCTCGTTTGACCTTGAGGCGTGGAGAACGCGAGACGAATTCTTCCGTCATAGATGAAGTCAGCTGTTTAAACCTAAGTGTTGTTGAATCTTGAAAATAATAAAACTTTAGATATACATAAACTAAAAATAAGCTACTACTACTACTTTCCATCCTAGGGTTGCCTGGAAGAAATAGCTTTCAGTGATAAGGCTGCTCATTGTACTTTATCTAGTTACACTGTGATGTATCCTTGTGTACAATAAAGTGTTATCTATCTATCTATCTATCTAGCTACCAACTTCTCTCGTACCTACACTGGTATAGAAATGACATTATCATTCTTTTGATGGTCGTGAATATGATATTTTTTCAAACTAATAAGAAACATGAACGATATGTAGCGACTCAAAACGGTATCTTTTGGAAATAGCGCGATCGTACTTTACAAAGTTCATACAAGATTTAACTGGTTTTCTAACCCCTAAATGGGTTTAACAAGTTTCATACACACTTCGTTTGTCACACATAAACTACAGTAGGCCTACCACAAGCTCTGTCTGGCTCTGTCTCTGTCTCTGGTTTTGAGTTAGTGTGAGTGTTGACTAAATAAATCCTACGTCGAAACGACACATAAAGACACAGTATAATACACTGGTGACCACTCACACAGACTCAAAACCAGAGCCAGAGAGAGCTTGTGATAGGCCTACAGTTTATTCTCAGTTAATGTGACATTTTTACTATAACCCAATGGGCCGGGTGTGTATACCTACTGCGTAAACCAGGGTAGGACAGGCCAAGACAGCAGGGTTTATGGCCTGCGGTATGACATTTTTACGTGCTCAGGGTCGCTAAATAACTTTGCTGTACCGCCCTTACCATCCCTTGCTTCGAACATAAATACGTCAGCGATCGGTCAACCAAAAACATGACGACCGACACAGAATCGTTAAAATAATATAAAATAAAAGTATATTTTGTAGACAATCCACACACAACACTATCTGGACCCAAGCTAAGCAGAGCTTGTTACGATGGGAACCAGAAAGCTGATATAATACATAATAAACTTTTTTTGTACATCTTAGAATAATAATATAATAATAATAATAATGCTTTATTATGAACAAAAAACCTGTGCACATAGAATGCACAGAATGCACTAGAGTAATAGAATAGAATAAGCTTTATTCAAAAATCAAGCAATTCAGTAATAATATAAACACATAGCGCCCAGACCGAGAACAAACATCTGTATTCACAACACAAACATTTGTTCTCGGTGGAGATCGAACCCACGCCCACTACGCAGAAGAAAGAGCTACTACCATCTAAACTAAACTGTCAAAAAACCGACTGACGGAATCCTTAGATTGTTCTAACTCTATCGCTGAGACCTAGTTAGTCACTTTTTTGAAATATTTAAATAGAATACCGAAAAACAGTTCTAAGTCCCTCTTGTAAGTACGGATGTATGTATGGATGGATGGATGTTTGTTACTCTTTCACGTAAAAACTACTGAATGGATTTTAATGAAACTTTACAATAATATAGCTTATACATCAGAATAACAGGCCACAATTTATAAAGAAGAATGGGAACGGGGCGAGCGAAGCCTTGGGTAGCCGCTAGTATTTTATATTTTTTGGTACTCGTACATGCACCCCGTAAGTCGACCCCTATCAAATCTATAATCGATGTTAACTCAATTATAGGACGGACAAAACATTTACTAGCGGGGCTGAAGATTGCATTGAATCGATTGCTTGCCATAAGATATCTACTGGCTATTGCACAGGGCGTCCCCAATATTATTATCATCAGCCCGAGGAAACTTTCAATTTTATTCTATCGAGACAATTTTAGGGAATCGTGTTTTCAATAGGACAAAAAAACAGGCCTTTGCATCTAATGTAGATGGTTTATATAGCGTCAGGGGCAACTGGTGATTACAAAAGCCCTATTTGTGGGACGCTATAGTGCCTGGGACAGGATTTTAGATGGAATAGGCTTGCCCAGCACCTTTATACCATCCTGACAGCTCAGTCGGCCCAATCCACAGGAAAGACATGGTCAATACGTGCGGAGCTGACTAAGCCGCGGGTTACAATAGGACAACGCGAGCATTACCTACTCTTTAACATTACGAGTACATTGAACACAAAGTAAATAATGTATTAGTATGTAAACCATGATAATGGATCATTTGCAGACCACTGAGGTACTAACCAGCCTTAATCATATTGACTGGTCTCTCAGCGCAGTTGGTCAGTTGCTCTACCTTCTGCGGCGGAGGTCGTGGGTTCGCTGTCATTAGTAGATTTCAACTGTGGTGTAATTCTGTCTGAATTGTATATATATAGGTTCAAGTGTATTATGTGCTTGTATATAAATGTGGATGCGATAAGTAACAGCTAACGTCTCTTTTGAGTGTAGTTTTAAGTAGTTGCAAAGGTAATTAGCAGATATGATGAAAAATAGCAGTTAGTAAAAGCGTTGATAAAATGTAGATTCTTAATCCGTGAAAACGATAAAGTGTTATCGGAGGCATCTGGCAAGGCTTCCGAGAAACTGGAAGGTTCCTTTAGGATCTTGATGTAAACGAAAGTGTTTCCGATAGTTTTGAAGAAAAACACCATCCTTTCCTTCAAAGCCTTGTCTTGTCGATTGACTGACTTGACTAAAAATTATTTTATAAAATTGACCAAAGGAACAGATGCCATTTAGAGAAGTTGAAGTAATATAGAATATCCGGCTACCCGTCTACTCTTATCATTTATCTCTTTTTTTTGTAAAAATGTTTAATAATGTAAAATTAATTATGTATTAGAATTGTAAATTACCTGTTAAATTATGGAAATGTAAATTCAATCAATCAATCAAAAAATCAATCAAAATTATTTATTTTATGCCAGAAAATTACACATATATTACACAAGGATCATTTACAAAAAGATAATGACATAAAAATTGGTCGTCACTCAGCGTATGTTATAGTAAAAATGCTGTAGTAAATTACCTAATAATTAGTGTAATTGGTCTCAAGACCGTTCTTATTATTTAAAATAAATAAATAAATCATCATCTATGTAGGTGCCAAGTAAATTAGTATAATAGCGCTGTTTCTACTCTTACAAACCACTTGGGTGTCGATGTAGACACCATGTGGCTAAAAGTAGAGTAGCTATCGCATGAATTTCTCGTTACCCATGGGCAATGGCAATAGCCTAGGGAAGGGTCGATACGATATTATAGAAATGCGAGTTGATCGCTTTTTGATAGGATAACATTTGGGGGTGTAAGGTCAGATAGGGGAGCACGATAAGACGTTTTTGGAAATAAATGTTTCCTTGAAAACTTGTGGATAAGTTCGCTATTGTTGTTTAGTAAGAGTGTTTACTTCTTCGTTCACTTAAAATCCTTTCACCACACTGCACTGTAGTGACATGACAAGAAGTATGTTTACTAAAAAGCTTTTTAGTTTCTTGCATCCATTACCAAACAACTATTTTGTGTGTATAAACAGTTCTGCCAGCAAGTAAACCTGCCAAGCAATGTCCCTATAATGATAGATGGGATGGTGACCACTGAACATAAAGGTGACTTGTTCGAACAACAAGTGGAATAAAAAAAGTATTTCAAGCCGATTTATTATTTTGTATTCCTAGTTCCACTTCTCTATATTACTCATTTAAAGTTATTTGGTAGTATTTTATTTATTTATTTCATAACAACAAACAGTTACAATTAGTACAGTAGCCAACGCCCCGTAAATAATAGGCAATAGGGCAGTAGTCGTAGGTAAATAATAAGGCTTTCCTACAAAGTGTTGTGAGTTTTTTTTATATTTACACTACTTACATAGAAAAAGAAAACAAAGAAACTTACAAATAAACAAATATTTACAAAATACACAAGAAACAGTTGAGCTATCTGAGACAAAACACGGATCAACTAGTCCAACGCTACGCTAGGATTATTAATAAGACCATAGAGGGATAGTGTGTTTCATCTTGGTCTAACACTACTTACCTACCTACTTTGGTAATAAGAATAAGAATTAGTTTATTTCCAAACAAACAAGACATATAGTTAGTTGTACCTATTACTAATAGTACTAATGCCAATTTATTGCGTATTAGTGCCAGAAACAACATCTGAACCTGGAAATAATAGGCAACTCTAGGCGATAGGCACATACTGTGCTTTGGAGCTTTACCTTCCGTGCTAGTTAAAAAACCGTGTTTCGGCAAGGTATTAAGCTTTTAAATAATAAAAGACAAAGTTTCCGTAGGGGAGATGCATCCATCATCTCTACATTTTATTTCCTTAGACTAGACAGGCGTCTGTCGCCACCGGATATCCAGGGTAGACTCGTACAAATGTTGACACTTTCCTTTATCACCCCATTTTACATAAAACTACCCTCACCCTCTTTTTCTTTTAAGTCTACGAACTCTATTTCTGTAGCGTAAAGTTCAAATTGTATTTTTAGGGTGCAGTTTTATTGTGGTGCTTATTTTTAGGGGGTGGTTGAGAAAACAAAGCTGTTTTGTTTTTAAAGAGCGGTTTCGTCTGTGCCTAAAGTAAATATAAGGGCGAAATCGGGATTGATAAGGGTAGCGGGTCACAGCTTGGGGCTATATTTCAATGTCTCGTAGTAAACTAAGGATATTTATTTGAATAGTGACTTATCTGTACGTACAGGAAGATAAATTATAATATGCTAAAAAACCACTCAAACTCAGGTGGGTTCATCAGCTTGTTTGTCACTCGGGAAAAATCTGTGGCACAGCATACGAATACGACGACGAATTATCGGCTGAGGCACAATTGGTGTGAGTTCGGTTCTTATGGACATTGGGTATTAAAGAAATATAAATAATTAATATATTTTGCGTCAACTTCAAATTAAAAGGTACAGTTCAACTATAATGAAATGACGGCAATTGAGAACCTCCTCTTTTTTATTTGAAGTTGGTTAAAAATGAAAATATGAATATTTTAGGTTCAAGAAACAAGGTCCTTGAGCATGAAGGTGCCTTCCTGAATTGAATTTAACACCAATTAGTTATGAAGATATCCGTAAAATATCCGTGACGCTTGTATTGTACTAGAATGTTTAAATTGTGACAATGTTACGTTTTGTTCATTTGGTACTGTGGCTTCTTTAGTGAATATGCGTGTTTGTGGACTATTGGTGCTTGCGGTGTTTGTTTTGGTGAGAAACTAAAAATGTTAGAAACTCAAAATTGTCTTTATTCAGTTAAATTGCAAGCATCACTTTGAAGCTAGGTGAGTCTATATAGGTGCCAGTTCCACGCAACCTAGAACTTACCTATTTAGTTTTCCTCTAGTAGGGTTGTAAAAACATTTGTTCGTTTTGGGGAGAAACTAAAAATGTTAGCTCTTACCAGTTTTCTTTTAGTAGGGTTGTAAAAAGATTACTTACCGGTATTGTTGTTATTACCATTTATTGCTTTCCTTTATTTCAGGGTTTTGGAAGGGAAACAGAAGGTGAGCTTATTAACTACTTACACATGGTGTAAAATATGAAATAAACTAAACTAAAGTCATCATCATCAGCCTGAAGAAGTCACAGCTGGACAAATGCCTCCCCTATACATTTCCAGTAACAACGGCTTTGAGTCCTCTTCATTTACCCGGCTTTCCATACGGCGGGCGTCCTACGTTTCGTCTTTGGCCTCAAGCACAGATTTTTGACACTTTTCAATGGAGAACTGTCATAAAATCTATGCTTGAGGCTCGACTCAGACTCAAGCACTGTTTCGGAATACGGGCCTAAAAGTGCATGCCTGTCAAAAACACTCGCGCGTCTGCGATCCGTGAGATCAGATCCATATGCACTTTAATTCTAGTGTTAAAGTTGATTTACGAGTGCATTAATTAGATCCTCTCCGCTGCGCTCTCTTTCTCTCTCTGTCTGCGCTGACCCTTATTAATTTTTTACAGTGTTTGCGTCGCCAGCCCCCGCTGCAGATCCATGTAATTACTTCAACGTACGCCCGCGCAATTTAATCGCCACCACGGAGCCTCCTAAAACTGAGGAGCAGAAGATTTCGGATAAAAGGAAAGAGATGATCGAGGTGTATAGGAAAGGTTAATACCTACTTACTTATTGCCTTTTGATTCTTCATCACAGAACACATTATAGAAAAAAGTGTAATGTGCCCGAAAAAAAATGTTTTGAGAATAAATGTGTGAGAAATTGTCGGTCCTTCGGGGCCCCCTGAGAATGGGGGGCCCCGTGTGCCCTTATAGTAAAGACGGTATGGATTATACCTTCTCAAAAATTCTTCATCGTCACTGTCAAAACTCATTTATTCTTCGACTTCAACTTCATAATAATTTAGTTACCGCACAACTCTATCATTAGTAAACAGATTAAATAAAAGAAATCGTAGTTGGTCCTGCATAAATTTCGTCAAAATAGGTCAGCAGTAAAAGGAGTCGGTTTTTCAAACTTTTTAAATTAATTAAGTACTTAAAAATCCCTTTCTCTTTTACGAATCTTAATTTCTGATCTAGAATTTTCTTTGTTACAGTTTTCCAAACATGGTGTAAGTACCTTATCTACTTGTTTCTTCAGCTTTGAAGTAGGTATGTAAAATAAATTAAAAAAAAAAGAAAAAACACAAGATCACAACATACAAAAAGAACTTACTGTAGGATCTGGGAACTTGAGGATATGAAAGACGATAACGGAACGTAAGTGAGATGTGTGAAATGGAACGTAGCGTGAACGGCTGATTAAATAGAATCTCTTCGCAAGGTTACGTCCTTTGATACTTGATCTCAATGTTCTCGAGAATATTTACTATGGTAGTCGTTAGTCAGAAACTATTAGACCACTAGAACTCCACTAACTTTTGAACTTTCCGAGCAGTTGAAGAACCCACTACGCCTAAGGAGCCTGAGCAACCATCACCCAAAACTGCGAACCTGAATTCATTCCTCAACGCGTACGTTGATTTAATAAATAAATTCATCAACATGTTTCAATAACCTATTGTAAAACTTTTTTATAAACTGTACCTGCAGATTTTTTAGGAATACAAATAAAAAAATGAAATAATTTTATATTAATTTATTCACTCATTTCAAACATAAAATGAGAAACTCAAACGCCTAGATTCATTGTACAACATTAGTTGAATTTCTTACAAAATGTACTCTAGGCAGCCAAAACTGTACAACCAACCTTTATAACACCCACACACAGTGCGAGTAAAACAACATTAAATTCGTACATTCGAGGGGAAAATGCTACATTCATAACCTACACCCGACGAACAGAAATTAACAAAAACAATATAACTACGACTAAAAGTGACATACGGTGCAAACTCCGTACTCAAGATCCCTGTGAAGGGGGTAGTCAGAGACACGTCCTAACATGACATTTTACACGTGCTTACAATATTTAGTAATCACGAGACCGGTACCAAGCCCATGGTCACATGAATACTACTACCTACAAAATGATACTAATATAAGTTGGTCGGCTAAGCTTACAAATGCAGAATTTTCAACCTCGATGGCACACAAAACTGAGCTCTATATTATACCCATCTACACATAATACAAAATCAGTCGCCGACGTAATAAATTAAAATTGCACACTACTCGTCGGAACTTGGAATATTTCGAGCTTAGCGCCTGGCTAGAGGACTGGATACAACTGCCGCGTTGTCGCATTAAAACTTAGTTGTCTCGGCAACGTACTGCCGCACACACGTACAAACGTACACACACACACGTACAGGCACGTACGTAAGTCTTTGCACACGCACACTGCTTACAGCTCGTCGTGCTCCTCCTGAGAACAAAGAAACACCAAATTAGACATGTATTAATAACCTCGAATATTCAAGACAAAATAATTGCGCGTCAAAAAGAACTAGAAACGAAGAAATAATGACAATGTAATTACAAGTGATCTTGTATCTTGCTAAAGGACTCCTGTGCCCGAAGTCGGAGTTTTGCTACCACATTTCGTCTAAGAAATGTTGTTTTCGTTTCGTCTATTTGTCTTTCTCTATTGTATTGAGAAAAGTTGAGACAGCAAAATACGTGACGTAAACGATCGAAACGTGTTTTTGTCTCATCAATTTTCCATACAAAAGAGAGACACGTGCTCACACGAAAACAACATTTGGTAGACGGAATATGGTAGCAAAACTCCGACTCGGGGTACTTTTTCCGCAATTAGACGCAAGAGCGGGTCTTTGCTCGTCTGGATGTATTGGCTATAACAGTAACTGTAACCAGCCTAACTCCTCCCAAAAGCGCAGAAGTTTCCTGGGGGCTTCAAAGGCTTGGAGTTGTCCAGGATTTCCTGTCGTTAGTTGCTACACCCTCCTATTCCAAGACTACATGGGCAGCTGATTCTTCTTCGCATAGGCATTCGCTACAGAGTAGAATGTCTAAGTGTGTTTCGAATGGATGTGATAGGTACATGAACGCAGCATCATCTATGTTCTAACCCCTAAGTTAGGACTACAGGAACCAGACAGCAGATACTCATACATAAGTATATACTAGAGCTTTGTAAAGTGCCACGCCAAATCAAGACTGGTGACTATAAATCATAGTGATATGGACCACACTGGAACTTCACTGCTATAAGTTTAGATTTGTAAAAGGATCATAATAAAACAACGGTAGGAACCAAGCCGTAGTTGGTTGCCTGTTCTTCTAGGCTTGGTCGCGTCGAACTGGCACCTAGACCCACCTAGCTTTAAGACGTTTCAAAGTGATCTTTTCGATTCTACTGTATAACTTTTGATTTGATTTGATTATGCTATGGTAGAATGCTTACCACAGGCGCCGCTTCTCCCATCTCGTCATCTAAGTCCTCATCGTCTTCATCTTCTTCTGGTTTCTCCGCCTTTTCCTTCTCCCTCTCAGCCTCATCCTGGAACACAACCAAATTATTATTTAGCTAGAATACTTACTGAGGATTGGTACAATTTATATAAGACGGAACATTAGCTTTTCAATTGGACATGTTATAAAAAAATATTGTTTGAGGATTAAAGTTATGATTCTAATTAGTTATTGCAAGGACTAATAGTCAGAATCATAATGTTTCTACATAGGTTCTTCTAAGCCAATATACATGAGGAGACTGAAGAGAAAGGATGAAATTCTTATGAATACCACTACCAAAACAAGCAAATAAAATGAACTTAATTTCTTCTGCAAACGATGACAAATTCAACACACCTGTTCGCCCTTCATTTTCTTCTCTCCCTCAAGAGTCTTCTTCAGCGCCTCTCCCCTCGCGGTGGCCACCTCCAGGTCATCAGTGAAGAGGAAGTTGTCGAAGATGGTGCCAGACTTGACCTGCCAGAGGTCCAGGCCGACTGCGCAGATCTCATCTCGTTTGTACAGACTCGCGTCGGGAGAGTACTCGGGGTTATCGATCTCGGGGTGAACCCAGGCGCCCTTGTATGCGGGGTTGTCGATCTGGAATGAACGGAGTTGGTTTTATAAAACATACTGTTAACCGGTTTTGGGAATAGGACATCCCTAATCGAATCAAGCAACGAGACATCCCTAGAGTAGGCGAAGAAGAAGAAGGAAGATGGCAAGTTTATCATTCGCACTTGAAGTGCGGGCAGGTTTTTCCGCAAGTAGGCCGCTGGTGGGCCCTTTTTGCGTGACCCTTGACACGTGTTGCTCGAACTTTTTTAAGTTCTACAACACGCCGGTTTCCTCACGATGTTTTCCTTCACCGTTTTGAGAGTACTGGCATAGTGCACATACATTTTTCGATAGAAAAACTCATCGGTACACGAGTGGATTTGAACACGGGAGCTTCGGATCGGAAGGCGCCACTACCACTAGACCACCAGTGCTCTCGAAGGAAGATGGCGTCGTGATGTGTAGTTGTATTGTTTGCGGTGTATTAAAGTAACTATAATCATTGAAGAGTTTTTGCCGTAACAATACCAACACACTACTGGTTCGCAATAAGTTCACAATACAGTAGAAAGGCGATCATGTGCCGTTTGTGTGGGAGCCGATGTCGCCAGTTTTACATTTCTTCTATTATATTTAAAACTAGCAGCCCGTCCCGGCTTCGCACGGGGTAGACAATATTGTTGTACATTATTTTGTTCTATCGCTAATAGTTTCGGCAGCGCATTCGACGAAAGACATTTTAAGACTCATTTTTCTTCACCTTCGGTTACATTGTTCAAATTTTATCAAGAATCCCTAATTTTTTTCAAAATGAAATGTAGCCTATGTCAAATTGGAAGAATGTAGCATTCTATTGGTGAAAGAATTTTTTAAATCGGCCCAGTACTTTTTGAGCCTATTCATTACAAACATACAAAAATAGGTACAAATCTTTCCTCTTTATAATATTAGTATAGCTATAGAGTATAGATATCACTAAATTAGAGGATTCTAAGACAAAGGAAGGAAGGAAATGTTTAAAAAAGTATTTCTGGCGACATTGGCTCCCATACAAATGGCGCATGATCGCATTTCTTACTGTATTCTGTGGTTACATCGATGATTTTAACTGGCATTTCTTGTAGCGTTGAAACTACTCGACCGGCAATGAGCGTGTGACATCATAACGGTAAGTGAACTAGACTCGAGGGCAATGACCAAGAGCATACCATATTAGCGAGTCTGACGTCACCACATGAAAACATCGAACTTGGATTTATTCCAACTTCCTAAAGCGAAAAATATACGCTAAAATGGAATTTAGAGTCATTGTCCTATTGCAGCAAAGAATTGTCTTTGTTCGTAATATTGGGAAACTGAAACGCACTTAACCTCCAGAAACCAATTGACTCAATTAAAGAGTCTGGAACAATAGAATGTTCCACACGTTACAGGTGAGTAGGGCCTTGACACTATTGGATTTGGTAGGTTATTCAAGATTCAAGATTCAAGATTCAAGATTCAATAAGCGTTTATTCAATACGATACAAGAATCACTTTGAAACGTCTTAAAGCTAGGTGAGTCTAGGTGCCAGTTCCACGCGACCAAGCGTAGAAGAACAGGCAACAAACTACGTCTCGGTTCCTACCGTTTTTTTATATGATCCTTTTACAAATCAAAAATAGTCTAAAATAATAGCAGTGAAGTTCCAGTGTGGTGCCACTTCACTTAGTCAGACGTATGCAATGTAATTATACAAAAGCAAAAGTTTCAAAGACAGCACACGCTACGCTTCAAAGTTATAATAAAGTATCTACACAGATATAAAAATAAGATATTAAATAGTAGGTACAGACATTGCAAATTGACATGCTAGCTTCCTATGGGTAGAGTGACCGGGACATCGGGCCACGCAGTTTTATCATTCATATAGCTATCTAGAGTATAGTACGCTTTCTTTATCAAATTACTCTTAATATAGGCTTTAAACTTCCGAATTGGAAGCTTAGTTGCATTTTCCGGAAGTTTATTGTAGAAGCGTACAGTGTTCCCCATAAAAGACCCATTTACCTTCTGTAAACGAAATTTGGGAATATAAAGTTTATTTTTATTTCTAGTGTTAATATTATGTGAATCACAATTTTTCTGAAAGCTACAGATGTGTTTGTGAGTGTACAGTAAGTTTTCATATATATATTGTGAAATTACTGTGAGGATATTAATTTCCTTAAATCGCTCCCTCAATGAGTCTCGTGATTTCATTTTATAGATGGCACGTATGGCCCTTTTTTGTAAAACGAATATAGTTTGAATATCAGCTGCTTTCCCCCAGAGAAGGATACCGTAAGACATAACACTATGGAAGTAGCTGAAGTAAACTAGCCTAGCTGTAGCTTCATCAGTGAGCCATCTTATAGTCCGAACTGCATATGCAGCCGAACTTAGTCTGGCAGCAAGTGCTTTGATTTGCGGTCCCCACTGCAATTTTTTGTCAAGATTAAGTCCTAAGAAGATAGTAGAATCTACAAGGTTAAGTGACTCTCCATTAAGTATAATATTAGTTGGCCGGAGAGTCACATTTGGTAAGGTAAACTTAATACACTTGGTTTTCTTAGCATTAAGTAAAAGATTATTAACGTTAAACCAGTTAAGTATTTGCGACAGAGATGCGTTAACGTCATCGTAATTAGCCTTCAATCTATCAACTTTAAAAATTAATGAGGTATCGTCAGCAAATAGTACTATTTCACATAGTTTTTTAACAAAAAAAGGGAGGTCATTTACGTACACTAGAAACAAGAAAGGACCTAATATCGAACCTTGTGGCACCCCCATGTCAATAACTGACCCAGAAGATCTCTCACCGCTCACATCAACTTTAAGGACTCTATCAGTCAAGTACGATTGTATTAGGTCAATGGAGCGATTTAGAATGCCGTAATGTTTAAGTTTAGATATTAATGTAGCATGATTTACACAGTCAAAAGCTTTGGAAAGATCGCAGAATACCCCAATCGCGTCTTGTGAGTTTTCCCAGGCATCATATATGTGCTTTAAGAGTAGAATACCAGCATCAGTCGTTGATCGACCTTTCGTAAATCCAAACTGGTGGCTATGAAGTATCCCATTTAGGTTAAAATGTGATAACAACTGAGTAAGAATAACTTTCTCAAATATTTTACTTAGCGTAGGCAATACTGAGATAGGTCTATAGTTAGCAGGGTCATTTGCATTTCCAGATTTGAACAGGGGAATGAGTTTACTAGGTTTCATTAAATCAGGAAAAACACCCTCATCAACACATCTATTAAAAATATACGCTAGACACGGTGCAATATCAGTTATAATAGTACTGAGTAGTTTTGTAGACATTCCCCATAAATCTTCAGTATTTTTAATGTTTAACGATTTAAATGTCTTCACGATTTTGTCAGCATTAATGTATTTAAAACTAAAGATATTATTACATTTTTTAACACTAGACTCTAACAATGCCATCGCACCAGAGGCCGAGGAATTTAAAGACGATGTCACTACTTTAGGGATACTGGAAAAGAAACTATCAAACGCGTTGGCTACTTCAATTTTTGTTGTCAAAAGATTATTGTTTACTTTCAAATGAATTTTTTTATTACGGAGTTTTGATTTGCCAGTCTCATTATTGACTATTTTCCAGGTAGCTTTAATTTTATTTGTGGATTTTTCAATTTTTCTTTTGATATGCAATGATTTTGCTGCGTGACAAGATATATATTAGTTCAGTCCAACGACCCTAAATAAATAAGAACCTTTGTTGTTTATGAAAAAGACCAATAGCCTTCTGTAGGCTGATGATAAGTTTAAGGGAGGAGTACCATACCAGGCAATCATAAGCTGTAAGAAGTTAATACCGTAATATCTTCCTCTTACCGTATTCTTCATTTTAGACAAACTAGCTATAATTCCAGAACAATCACCCTTGATGTCTTTGTGGGTATTCAAGGTTTTCTTCTGAAGTCTTTGGGTTTTTCGTCTGATGGGGACTCCCAACTGTGATTCCTGTATGCTTATCTGTTTGGGAGCCCTACATTTTACAGATTTCAGCCCCACCTTGCCGGTAGGCATCCATTTTAGACGACCAGCTGTATAGGTAGCGGCACATAACTCTAGCGCTGACCGTTATTGCGCAGAAGTCAAAAATAATGTACCTATGGGGGGCTGGCGGAATGAAGGGCGGGCGTGCGTAGCGCTGATTGGCTCTCCAGTCGCACACCGCTCTCCATACCAATAGGACACTCTGCACACATCCACACATACAGTGTGCGCGACTATGGTGCAAGCTATCCCCTCCGCGTATCGCTCAGCGCTAGAGTTATGTGCCGTTAATTCTAATTCTATTTGTGTTGGGGGAATAAGATCTGCACTGACGTCCCGCGATGGGGTGTATTGTGCATTGTCCCCCTGCTAAACCTTACCCCAGCCAGCCCAACTCCTTAAAAAAGCGGAGAAGGACTTTGGGTTGGTGGCAGCAATGTTCAAGATGACCCAATGGTGACTTAGATGTGGATGTGAAAGGACAAGACTCAATCAGTTCCCTGAGCCCTGTCTTGCACCTCGCTTTTTCCGTTGCGGAGCAGTGCAGTACTACATGCTCCACAGTTTCTTTTTCCTGCAGGCACCCGCGACATAAGTCGCTATCTGTTGCTCCAGTCTTCAGTATAATTCCTGTATGCTCACCTGTTTAGGAGCCCAAACGCCCTTGTATTCCGGGTTGTCGATCATAGGTGGCTCCCATTCTCCGTCCATCTCATCGTCCCAGTCGTCAGGCTTGGCAGCATCCGGGTCGGGAATGTGTTCAGGCTTCTCCCAGTCTTCAGGCTTCTCGTCTGTCGGGTCGGGGATGGTAGCGCGCTCGTCCCAGTCTTCGGGCTTCTTGGCTTCGGGGTCCTGAGTATAACACATGATTCAAGTTGGCGAATTTACATAATAATTAAGACGATGCAAAAATAACTTGAAAAGTTCAATACTCTTGAAGAGGTCAAGAACAATGTAAATTGTGTCTGTAAAGGTATGTGTGACAAAACATAAGATGCATTGGTTGCTTCTGACAAATTATTTTTGTCATCTTTGCAAGCTAAATTAATTCAAAACGACTCTGAAACCTGTTCTTTTCAACTATTAACCAAAAAAACAAAAAAAACTGCTAGATGTGAGAACAAGTTCCATACTATTTATTATGACATTTTATGGCACGTTCAACAAAAGTAGATAAATATTACCGGTTTTCGGAATAAATTTATGGCGGCACTTTTTTGATCAAACTGTTGAATTTGGTTTAAAGGATCCTATAATCTGAAAATTACTAACTATTTTGCTAAATCTTGAAAAAAAATATTGAATAACTGAAATTTATAATCTTCTTCTACTAAAGGAGAAGAGAGTTATACTGAAGACGATACAAAATGAAAGGGAAAATGTTTGGACTACACACTTTAATCTACTAGTGACAGAAAGATGGTTCTAGATTCCTTACCTTGATTTTCCTAGGAGGAAGGAAGTCCCAATCAGCCTCGAGTTCCCCGCTCTCAACCTTCTCATTGTCGATGAGTACTTCGTAGGTGTTGTCTGGTTTCACGATGAGGGTGTACAAGTGTGTGTAAACATCATCCTTGCAACGGATGTCTTTCTTGATAAGATGGTTCTTTCCTTTGTAGCTGAAGATTACGTGTACCTGCGGACAAAAAGGAGGTAAATCTTCTGCACATTATAATTTTTGACGTGACAACGTGTTATAATTCGATGGAGCCGGCTGCACGCACGAAAAAAACATGACTCATGCGGCGTTACCTCGCTCTGAGGCGTTCCATTTAAGGCTTGAAGTGCAAGCGAGAGCGCGGAACGAGCGACAAGGAGGCACAATCGGCCTCCGCTTTCGGCAGCGTTCGACATCTGTCTCTCTCCTACTTGAGTGAGCGATGCGTCCGCGTGGACAGCTGTATGACGTTGTCACGTTCAACTATCGTCAGTAAACCGACTTTACAGGCAACCGATTATTTTTTTTCCATGTATGTATTTTGTTCAGGAGAGGCTGGCAGAAAATGAAGGCGGCCCATAATACCCAGCAGTGGGTGTTACCGAGCTGAGATGATGATTTAGTTCAAGTGAAAAAAAAATGAAAATATCGCGGGCCGATGGAGAGCTCAGAATCGTTCTTCCTGGAAATGTGTACTTAGTGGAGGCCTATGTCCAGCAGTAGATTACTTGAAATTCTCACATGGATATGACAGCGATGTTTCACTGATCGCCACCGCAGAACGTTTAGATGTGAGCAAGGCTAAGCTTTGCAAATTTATTAAGGTTTTTGTACAATTGAAAAAAAAATATCACGAGAAGTCCAAAGAAGACGGTGGATAGACGTTGTGGAATGTAGTATAGTGATTCCTGGAAAAGTATGGAGGAGATTTATGTCCAGCAGTGGACTTATTTTAGGCTGATGATGTTGATAATGACTAAAAAAAGCCTTTAAGCATCCATATGCTTAAAGGCTTTTTTTTACCACTTAACATACATCAGGTGGTCCATCCCACCTGATGTTAAGTGATAACCATCGCCTATAACAAAGCATTGCATCATAGGCCTAACGTCAGGAGCGTGCGATGCACTGCCCTGCGTCCATCAGCTTGAGGCATACAGATGTTCAGCCTCAAGTGCCAGTAATTTCACCGGCACCCACCAAACCCCGGCACCCTTCAAACCGAAACACAGCAATGCTGCTTCACGGCAGAAATAGGCATGGTGGTTAGTAGCTGTCTAATATCAAACGATTGGCTAATTGGAACTCATGGATATACATTGTAGAAACCCGATAAAAGATGCGGTTTTATAGCTTTCCAGATAATTACTAAACACAATGTGCTAACAGCATTATGTATAATTAATTGGTATCTCAAAGTTGTTGAGAGAAGCAGAGCGGGAAACAAGCTGAAGCAGAGATGTTTGTCACACTAGGTTGAGTGCGCTAGATGGCGAGATGAGAGTGATTGAGTAGAGCCACTTGAGGATTTTATGATTTAGACCGGAAAAAAATGCGGAATTACAATTATTCTCTTTCCATAAAAAATACGCAGAAAATATATTAAATAGAGCCTCTTTGAGTCGCACTTAAAATCCTTTTACCACACTGCATTGAAGGGACCAGTGATACGATAAGAAGAAGGCTGAATGAATGTCATAAACAGCCCACTACTTCGTGTCGTTAGATCTTTCTAGTGTGGTGAAAGGATTTCAAGATTAAAACAGCCCACTAATATCAATATTTGGGCTAAGGCTTATTATGGTTTTATCTGGAGAATGTGCGATATTTTGTTGTATTTACCTATGTGCTTTGAGTTCTCTGCCGATGTATTTTATTTTTGCCAAGAATAGAACCTTGCCTACTTATTAAGCGGTATAGATAAGCGCACGAAAATAAAGTACGAATTAGGTAGGTATGTCTATGTAGCGAAAATTCTATAGATATTTATATTAAGTAGGTATTTTGGCATCTAACTTAGATCGATCGAGTTCCGAACTCCTAAATCCGGAGATAAACAAAGGTCCAAGACGTCGAAGATCTAAGGAGCTATGGGCACATTGCAAAACGTGGTGATGACAGGTGGAGTAGAACAACAACCAAATGGTGCCCATAAACTGGCTACAGAAGCGTAGGGCGCCTTGCAGCAAGATGAATGAACGACATAGTCAAAGTCGCGCGAATGGGTTAAACTGGCACAGGATCGAGGTAGATCGCACAAACTAACAGCCCGTTCACACTAGTCGTAAGTCGCATATGACTATAGTCGGATTTTTAATTAGACGATAGCGACTGACAGTAGCTAGTGTCACTTTGTAAAATAATGTTGCTACATTTAAAGTAATAGTGCTGCGTTCAGTTCTCGTTCAATCAGATGAATGAACAATGAGTGAATAGTTAATCATTTCAAACTATAAAATAATATTGAAATTTGTATAAAAAAATGTATAAACATGCTCTGATATAAGTTACTTGTAGTACCTATGTAACTACAATCAGTTTTTTGACGGTTTATTACAAAGCGCAGCGTGGCGACTAGTGCCAACACCGATGAACACCACCCTTTTTTTTTGTAATTCGGCTTCTAACCTCTGGTCTGATAGCACGAATGTTTTTCTGCGCTCACGCTGTTTAGTTATTGTTTTTGTAAAGTTTTTCGTTACGTTGTGTTTGTGGTAATTGTTGTGTATTTTGTTGCTACATTGTTTCGCGCGAACGATATGGATCCTCAACCAAGCACGTAAAGTCAAGTTCGGCACACTAACTATTCACTAGAAAAACGAGGCAATTTCATTCATTCAGGAGTTTTTTCAATCATTCACTTTGTCACAACACTATTTTTATTTCATCAAAAGCTGACAACACAGTAAACGTCAGCTAGCTTCGTCTAATTAAAAATCCGAGTATAAAAGTCGAATGCTCTGGTCACCATCCACTTTATATGGAGCTGTTCACATTGGATGAGATGCGATTTTTAGTCATATGCGACTTACGACTAGTGTGAACGGTCTGTAAGTGAGCCATAATACCCGGCAATAGGTAAAGTCAGGCTGTGAACGATGATGACTCTGGTATAAATTTTGTACCAATTTGAATGTTATCACTCACCAACCAGTATATTTTGAGATAACTTTCGAATACTGTAGGTATAGGTACACGTAGCTATCAGCATAATGGTTGTTTTGTAACTCGATCGGATAGCTATTGATCACGCAAGGATGTTGCGCAAACATTACCGGCTCAGCGATTTCTCACTAATTGTTCTGACGGTATTTTGGTATATACTATTGGGCCATTCAACTGCTAAGTTCTTTGTAAAAGTAAAAAGTAAAAATAAGTTGACATTACTCAGTTGGCTTACGAGGTCTTGCCCAGTGGGGATTATATTAGGAGACTTTCGGAATCGACTGAAATTAGCGGGGTATGCTTAAATATTGTGTTACGGAGATTTGAACGATAATGGGTTAGAAAAAAAATAATTCAATGTCACACTGCTGCTTTATAAAACAAAGCTATGATATTAGGTATCTTTTGTATTTAAATTTAATTATTTAAATAAATTGTTCTATGAAGGCTATTGAGTCACGTCTTTTATTCTTGAGAACTAAAATATACAGGAATTTTCATCTTTACGTGTTACTGGTTCTTTCGAACCCGTGTGATGAAAGGAGTTTTAGTGCGCCTCAAGGAGGCTCATTCCTCGCTTTTGGCACATGTTTTTTAACTTTAAAATATAAATAATAAGAAATCATTTATTTGTGCATTTTAGTAGGTACATAGATAGTATAGGCAGGCCAAATAACTCAACGACATGACAACCAAATAATGATGTTTAGCTGCCTATTCTGCTATAAATAAATATTATTTGAGGATATTTTATATAAAAATAAATTTACATTGGGGTATAAACATAACTGGTATTTAACTGATAAGGTAGAATATAATGTAGGTACAGCTGCATGGAGGTACATGAAAGTTAAATGTTTTCCTACTGATATTGATCAATACTCAATGTCACTAATACACGCCAATCAGATAAAAGGAACATTGAATTGAAAAATTGTTAAATGTGAATTTGCTTCAAATATTTCATTCTTTTCAAATTAAAAAATCTACAGCCATACTTATAAACGCAATTTAAATTTAATGATTGCTTAAAATTATGCCTGTCACTGTTTGCCATTAGTCATTACCCAGTGTGGTAAGAGATAGCAATAGTTTAAGCAATGTTTATCTTTTGGCATAGTTTTATAAGTAAGGCCACTAAAGTTATTTATTTTTATGCCACACAACAGCATTGTTTTTTAGCTAAAACCAAACTTAATTATGCCAAAACAATTTCGAACAGTTGCAGATAGGAATGTCCTTGAAGTTTTTAGACCCCGGTTTTTAATTCATTTTCTACCTCCGATATTGATAACCAGTCAGTTATGTTTTTTTGTTTCCAGTGTTTTTAATTAACATAGCAACCATACCAAATTAAGTTTCTTTTATGTAATTATGGATTTTGCCTACTGAGAAGATAACGGACGAGTGTACATGAGTGCACTCTGCTAGTCATAAAACCCATAAAAGATTTGCCCATAGTTTCAATACCTTATCCCAACCAAAACTTAAAAAAAAGTTTCTTTTTAGCATTTTGCCCATAGTTTCAATAACTGATCCCAGCCAGAACTTCAAAAAAGTTTCTGTTTTGCAAGTAGGTAAGTCCTGAAAACAAATTTAAAATATCTAGCTCTTACCTTTTTGGTACCAGGCCCGCAGATGTCCGGACCAAACATGATTTCGTACGGGCTCTCTCCGTGCATATCCTTCTGGTCCAGCTTGCAATCAAAGATCTTCACGTATCCACCTCCGCAGTCAATGTCTTGCTCATGCTTCACCGAGAACTGGATAATCAGGGGTTTGCCCTCATTGCTGAACGGCTCGAACTTGCGAGATAGGGCGTAGAACCTGGCATCCTCGGATGTCTGAAGACCTAAAAGTACCAGGGGATCATAAGTTGGATGTGGTTTTGAAATTCACAAAACAGGAAATTTAAATTTGTTTCAAAAATCGAATTATACCAGGGAGAGCATCTTTTAGGTGGTGATCGATTTGTATGTAAGGAGTTGTGACTGAAAACAATCGTGTGAAACTTTGGGCTATTTCAGTAGGCGTTTCCTGTTGTTGTAAACGCAGTTTTAACGTGTCTCTGATGGTATGGATGGATGTATGAATCGTAGTGTTGGCACATTAGAAAGGTGTGGACACCTACCTTTATCTGCCTCCGGGTCATTGTAGAACTTTCCAGCGGTCAGTTGGAACTTGCCGAACTCCTTGCCGGAGTGCTCGCTGTATATCCATTCCGATTCCCATGAGTCTAAAACGAAAGAATACTCAATCAGTTCAGAAAACCGGCTTCCGACATAGAGTCTTGATTGATCGAGCTTGGTACACGCGGCAACCCGGCACGCTTCCCAAAAACGACAGGATTTCAACAACAAAAGGTAAACTTACTATCTGGGAATGTCTCCTCGTAATACACATCACAATTTATCGTTGAAATTGCCAGAAAACTGACAAACGCTAGCACTAAGGACTTCATTTTCTCTGATTCACAAAAACCACCTCCGCTCACAAAAGCTGGCCACGAATAAATCGAATTTTGGCGTATTCGCTATTTTTGCTTCGACCGGTTCTGATTTTCTGTTTCGCTCGCGCGAACCACAGTTTCTGAAGAGCGAAAGAAATAGGAAGAAACACGTAATCAATCGGCGATTGCGTAACTGAAACAGCAATCTTATTACCATGCGTTTGTACTACCAAGTGCGAAAGAAACAGAAACTGCCGGCGTACGTAAACTACGACAGACAGATGGAAACATGTCATTGGTTCTTACCGACCAATGGAAATCGTACACACTATTCAATGATAGCCAGAGGATAGCGCGAAAATTTAAACTATAACATTGCTTTCAGTCATAATACTAGTAATTAACTGTGCAGTTCATGAAACTGCAACACACGTACATACATATTAATCATAGAATCTACTTAGCCACCATTTACGGCTTCCTGGATTAAACCCAGCATAGAAAAATATTTGTGAAAACTTCTACAAAATCCCATTTATTTCCAAGGACATAAATCGTCCAATCCCCGCCTCACATCGCATTATAAAGAAATGCAAATACAAAAATTTATATGTGGGAAAGAGAGAACAACAGACCTAATGACGTCGACCTGCCCCGTAGTCGTGGACTTATTGTATTAGCTTGATTTCATTGCAAATTAAAATTAGGTATGCTCTGAAAAAACAATTTAAAATATCTATTGTATGCACAGTTGTGTAAAACAAGTGGCTTACTATTAATTTAGGTCACATTATAGGTAAAGCTAGGCTGTAGTACTACCTACGTAGGTAGTCAACCTAAGTACCTACCTACCTATCTATACTTTGGGATAAATTTGCAAGATAGCTCAATAAAAATAATCTTACACAGTTTTACAATCAATAATTTCTTGTTCAAAAATAGATAATTTGATTTGATATTATCTAATCTGTCCGATAAGACATTGACCTTAATTGCGAGGATGATTTAGAACCTAATTATCCTTTAATTATCTGGGTATGGAGGTATATACTACCTATTCAGGGTTTTCTGCTTGATTTTGTAGCTCTGCAAAGCAGGGTTTTTAGTAGATTTGCGATTGATCAATCATCATTAACGGCCGGTGGATTTTGGCGGAGTATTACACTCGAATTTTATTATAAATTGTTTTTTCAAATTCAAATAATGTCCCCTTTCAGTAAATCCCCTCCCCTCGATGTGTCATATCCGTGGGATGCTCTTAGAAGTATTCTATCTAGGAAGGAATAAGTATTTCGAAAAAGTATATCTTTGTTTTAGCTCGTCGTTTGACTTCTTGTTCAAAGTACTTATGAAAGCATTTTTTATTGTAGGTCTACGGAAGTCAAGGAGGCCGCATTCGAAAGACCTGCATCAAAACCCCGACAAGAGCTAAACTCTTAAATTTAAGAGAAGGGACTACCAAAAAAACTACGGAATTTGTATGGAGAAAGGAACAAGCGCTCATGTATTTTGGCGACACTTTTCCGGCCACTACACTATTTACTGTGAGGATAAAGGTCAAGAAGAGGATAATGATTGGACTGATGGCATCTCAGCTCAGTTGGTAGTAGCTCTACCTTCTGCGCCGTAGGTCGTGGGTTCGATCTCCACCGAGATCAAATATTTGTGTGGTGAACACAGATGTTTGTTCTCTGTCTGGGTGTTATATTGTATTCTAAGTATGTATTTACAAAAAAAAAATGTATATAAGTATTACATCAGCTATCTGGTTCCCATAACACAAGCTCTGCTTAATTTGGGGCTAGATAGTGTTGTGTGGTTTGTCCAAAATATTTATTTATTTATTATTAATTCTAGTGTATTGTATGTAACATTTGTAATTTTCAAACATACCATTAATTCAAACAGTTGTTAATTTTTTCTCCTATCAGAAGGTAGGTTGAGTAATTAAAAAACCGGTTTTAGCATAAATTTTTATTGAACATAGGCACCACCGATAACAAATTAAACGGCTTAAATTACGTAGGAATATCGTACTTTTCAAGTAATTATTTATACATACTGTAAAAATATACTCAAGGCTATTAGTAATCGATATGCATAGTAAAACTATAGAAGTACTTCACATCTTTGAAATATCTAAGGGAGTAGACTAAGGCACGTCTAAATATAGGTACAGTCGGCAAACCTAAGATGTATACAGTTCATAACTCAACATAATGTCACAGAATTACAATATAATTAAAGCTAAACAAACATTGAGGATTGAGAAACGCTGTAGAGCCAAACTGCTGAACCGATTTTAATGGAATTTGTATGGGACCAATTTGGAAGTGTACTTATAACATTTAAGATAAAATAAAATTATGCAAATCGGCTCGTCAATGACGAAATTATGCGATAACAAACGTTAAAAAGCATACAAACGACTTAAGAACCTCCACTTTTTTTATTTGAAATCGGTTAAAACAGGACTAAATGTCGTAAAAAAATCAATTTCATTACTTTTTTTAATATTGTGATAACTATATTGAAAGTTATTGAATGAATTCATGTTATACAGCCTAGTATAGTACTATTTTATTCGTAGTGCAGCCGAAACCCGTTTTATGCGTAGTGAAACTTAGCTTATGATTTATTTGAATTTTGAATATAGATAGTGCAATTCACGAAGACGCGTCTATTCATTGTAGTGTGCGTGTGCACTCATAGGTAATTAGTGTGTACCGATAACACTCAAACATTGACGGAAGCTTGCACACATATACTATAAACGGTTAGGAGGAATAGTGGGGCGCGCCTTCGTGGATTGCACTATCTATACATCTCAGTGAATGTTTACAGTGCATGAGGATTTTAAAAGGCCTTTTAACTTATAGCGTAAAATCCTCCTTAAAGTCATAATCGTCCTTCTTATAACTAGTTAAGGTGACGTTCTCTAAAACCCCCGCTAGACTCACAGCGGTCTTCTCATTCCTAGCCTTAACTTTCTTATCTTTTTTGAATTGAATTTTGCGTAGTTTATTCAACTTTGTGTTCCCTTCGATCTGCATTTCGGGGTCTTGTTTTGTTCTGTCTGCTTTCTTAGTTTTGTCCAATTTGGACCTTATGCTGAGGGTCTTAGGGAGTAGACTTGATTCTTCACCGTCTACTTGCATATCTTCTTCTATGGCTTTGACGGGACCCGTGCTTGGTATCTGTTGACAAAATAATTTAATATTAGTTTGAAGAATTCAGGCTGTGAATGCAGAGATGACGACTGACAGAGGGGAATATAGGAGGCGATGTCAATAAATGAATATCATTGACAATCCACACAACACTATCTAGCCCCAAACTAAGCAGGAGCCTAATTCTCGGCTCATCTCGGATCATTTTGCAATTTTATTTTATTGCTTCTTTTCGAAGAGAGAATGGCAGATTTCATCGACGACCTCATCGTAGACAGCTGGACAGCTACGATATACGGAAAACGTAGGAAAAGTGCGGGGTTGTGCAATGCCAATGTGTATTTATGGGACATTGAAAACCTCGGTCGGCTCGAGAATTAGGCTCCTGAGCTTGTATTATGGAAACCAGATAGCTGAATGAAATTATTTTGAACAATCGGCTACTTTTGATGCCGAGTGTGATTCAGTTTTTTTTTTAAAACCCGCCATCGCTAATTAACTATAGGTTTCGCTTATCACCATAGTTACAAAAAAATACCTAGTTAGTAGTTAACTTTCTAGTTTGACGTCATCCCATAACTAATTAACGATATCGCATTTATTTGACAATACCTACCTTATCCTGCCATTACTAATGAGTTTCATTTCTAGAATCAATTAGTTGAATTAAAATACAGACCGAATTTTGTACGAAGTTCGATCCCTAAATAATCTTATTATTATCCTGCCACTGGTTCTTTCAAAACAGTGTGGTGAAAGGATTTTAAATGCGCCTCAGAGAGCTCCTTTCGTGCACTGGAACACATGTTTTTAAACTTTTTAGGTACTACGACACGCTGGTTTCCTTCACCGTTTGAGTACTAGCACAATGTACACAAATATTTCAAAAAATAATAATTGGTTCACGGCTGGATTTGAACCCACAACCCTAGGATCGGCAGCTGGGGCTGCTACCACTAAGCTACTAGTGCTCTCTTTAAGTTTTTTTAAGTGGCTAAGCACTTTTGACTGGTCTCTTAGCTCATAGGTCAGTTAGTGCTCTCTTCACGTTTTATTAAGTGCACTTAAAAAAACTTCACTGGTCTTTCAAGCTCAATTGGAAGTAGTCGTCTAGCATTCTGCGCCGTAGGTCGTGGGGTGTTCACCACACAAATATTTGTTCTCGGTGGGGATCGAACCCACGTCCACCTGCGCTCTTCTAGAGCTACTACCAACTGATATAATGAGAGCTGTCAAAGATGTAAAATAAATAAATGAATATTATAGACAATCCACATAACACTATCTAGCCCCAAATTAAGCAGACCTTGTAATATTGGAACCAGATAGCTGAATAATTACTAAAAATGTTTATACTCGCAATTACTAAAAATAAACAAATTATTTTTCGTCAATAATCAATAAATGCGTGCTTCATCTTAAAACTATACACAAGCAGGCCGATCATGTAACTTTTGTTGCAATGGTTTCAATTAAAATCTTATTGAAACTGCCAATTTGCGATCACGTATTAGCTCGAAAATTTACATTTTCAATAAGATTTTGATTGAAACCATTGCAACAAAAGGTACATGATCGGCCTGCTGGAAAAATTTAACAAGTAAATGGCCCACCTGATGTGAAGTGGTAACCATCGCCTACATACCTTAATCCCTTCCGTAGTAGTGTTGTGGTCTGCCAAAGCATTGATGGCTTCCGTCTCCATCGCCTCAAACGAGTTGATGTCGAACTCAGCCGTGAGTGACGTCACTATCTCTGCTCCCACGTGGATCTCCGATGAAAGAGTCTCAGGAGGCTCTGTGTAGTAGCGAACCTAGAAACCAATAAAATAAGATAAAATATTATGGACAATACAATAGGCATGACGACTAATTTTCAAAATCTCTTCTATCATATTCAGAAGTCTCTATTATGTCTAAAATATATCATATTTCCGTAGAAAATTAAGGTTTTTGTGCAATAAAAGTACATTTAAATTTAAATTTTCAAATTCACGCCAAAACGCTCGCTGGTGTCATGGCGTCTGTTATTACGTCACGGTTAGGTATATCAACAGTAAATATTGGTGCTTTTGTACTAAATCAGAATGACGTCTACGTAAACGTGACGTAATTCGCTCTGACCGGTGTTTAAGCCATCATGGCGGATTGTTGTATTTTGTAGATTTATTTTAACAAATAAATTAATAATCTCGACATTTACAAGAGAATATATACATTTTCAAAATATTTGAATCCTGTTTTATTAGACCAGATAAATATTTTGGCGATACTTGATTGATTACTGTCTTCATGCCTATTCACAGAACCCTATATCTCGCCTCAGACTAAGCAAAGCTTCTTCAAAGTCTTCTCAAAGCTTGGACTTCAGTTCAACCGTGATCATGGTGCATGCAACTGTGCCGAAATATCGGAAGTAAACTCAACAAAATTTAATCATGGTAAATATCCCGTTATTTCATATAAAAAAAATAGTGTTAAAAACCATGATAGTTTCAAAAGTTATATGTATAAGCAAAGCTTGTACGATGGGAATAATATAGCTGATATAATACTTATATACTTTTTTTACTAAATAAATACTTAGGCCTGAATTCAGAAACGGTACCCGAGTCTGAGTCGAGTCTCAATCATAGGTTTTTGTCATTTTTCAATGACTATCAAAAAATCTATGCTTGAGGGTGCTAGAGGCTTGACTCTGACTCAAGCACTGTTTCTGAATATGTTTGGCGCAGAGGGCGGGGCTGTTTCCAACTGCCCCGTTAGTAGATTTTACTAAAAGCCTACCCTCATTCATTCCCCTACCCTCATGCCTGACACTTTTTAGCGGCTCGTTGTCTTTTGTCACTTGTCACTTTTGTGTCAACAAATAGAGATGCAAAAGACTTATCGGTCTGCGAAACTAAAAGACTGCTATAGGATCATTATGACTTTGAGCCTAAAAAATTAAAATATGATGAATCTTCTTGCCACTATGTGTTTCTGTACTCTTCTTTTTCCTGCCTTATCCCACTTTATGTGGGGTCAGCCTTTTCTTCCATTTTCCTCTATCAGCCGTCATCTCTGTATTTCTATACAATCCCTCTATATTCCTTTGCTAGTGGTAAGTGTATCACTTACCTTGCCAGTGTTCCAATCATTGAGCAGTATCCTGGCCGCCGCCTCCTGATCAGGTACACCGCCCTTCTTGAACCTTCCCATACGCGACGCGAGGTGGGCGAAGAATTCCTGCATCAAGTTAATTTGACTATCATTTCTAAGCCCTCGACTGATAGAGTTAAACTGGAGAACTGCTGGTTTTGTTGTTTATTGATTTTATAGTGTTTACTACACTTTTAAGGAAATCACAAAGATTGTCAGCGCAGCCCCGTACCGAGGGGAAGGTCGCGGGTTCAAATCCCGCTCGGCTCTTAACTTTTGGGACATTATAAAAATCTTTGTGATTTCCTTAAGTGTAGTGTAGTGTAGTTAATTCCTGCATCAAGTTAATTTGACTATCATTTATAAACCCTCGACTGTTAGAGTTAAACTGGAGAACTGCTGGTTTTGTTGTTTATTGATTTTATAGTGTTTACTACACTTTTAAGGAAATCACAAAGATTGTCAGCGCAGCCCCGTACCGAGGGGAAGGTCGCGCGTTCAAATCCCGCTCGGCTCTTAACTTTTGGGACATTATAAAAATCACTATAAAATCAATAAATGAATGAATAATGAAAGATGGATGGATGTTTGTTTGTTACTCAATAACGCCAGAACGACAGAACGGATCTGGATGAAAAATGGCACAGAGATAAAATATAGTCTGGAATAGCACATAGGCTACTTTTATCCCGATAAAATGTATGGTTCCCAAGGGATGGATTTGTTTTTCGTCGTGTCGTTACACTATTTATAACTGAAGAACGGCTGGACCGATTTGGCTGAAAATTGGTGGGGAGGTAGCTTAGAGCCAGGAGACGGACAAGAATATAATTTTTATCCCGAAAACGTAACGGGAACGGGGCGAGCGAAGCCGAGGGCGGACGCTAGTTTATTAATAATGTTTCTGCATGCTAAAAAGTATAGGTATTTGCTTGTAACGAAGAATACCTGTGGCGTGTTGAACTCCGGTATGCTATATAGTTCCACCAGGGTGTGTTTGTTAGCGCGCTGCAAGATGGCCGCCGCTGGGGTCACAGGGTCCTTGAGAGCCCCCACACGGATGGCGTTCTTCAGAGCCACTGTGGAGTCACTCTCGGGGCCCGAGTGGAACACTATGCCCGGGCTGTCGAGGATCTTGATCTTTGAGTCCAGTTGGACGGTTTGCATTTGTCTGAAAACGTTGGAGCCATTTTAATAATATAATAGGATAAGAAGTAAGTTAAGATAGGTATAGTTTGACTGCCTTCACAGCTCAATTGGTATTAGCTCTGCCTTCTGCGCTGGAGGGAGTGGGTTCGATCCCCACCGAGAACAAATATTTGTGTGGTGAACATAGATGTTTGTTCTCTGTCTGGGTGTTATATTGTATTCTACGTATGTATTTACAAAAAAAAAGTATTTAAGTATATTATATCAGCTACTTGGTTCCCATAGTACAAGCTCTGCTTATGGCTAGATAGTGTTGTGTGGATTTTCCGCATTATTTATTTATTTATTTATAGTGGGGCAGGGGGAACAGTAGAGTAGATTGCTGTTAAATGAGTCGTTCTTTTTTAAGATTGAGTCTTACGAAACACTCACACACACGATGCTTGTAGGGCAGTGCATCATAGGGCACGTTCCAAACAAGTGTGACCTACGACACAATGCTTTAGGTGATGTTTGCCACATAACATCAGATAGACCCTAATGCATCAGTAAATAAATCAATTAAATAAGTTACGTCGCAATGATCAAAACGAGTTGTTGTCTGGTATTTCTCTATTTAAACATCTCTTCAACATGTATTTCAAGCAATAAATATACGACATGACAAAAGAGAGAGTCAAACGAGAGAGAGATGCGAAATGTATTGTTCAAATTGATTGAGTTAAACTCAGAATAATCCTTATTAACCTTTCGTATGCGCAATATAATTAAATATTGTGGACAATCTACACAACACTATCTAGCCTCAAATTAAGCAGAGTTACTATGGGAACCAGATAGCTGATATAATACATAGTATATATTTTTTTGTAATACATAGACTGAGAACAAACATCTGCATCCACCACACAAGTATTTTGTTCTCGGTAGGGATCGAACCCACGACCTACGGCGCAGAAGTTAAAGCTGATAAACACACTGACGCCGGTGAGCCACTCGTTTCTTCCTAGACTTGGTCGACACACCGTAAACTAGATTATAGATATTAAAACCCTTTTAGGGTTAAGCTCGCCTATGTACATGTCCTTTGTTATTACTTTTTTATATATTTCTGTGTGCATTAAAAAATTAAAGAAAGAATTAAAAGCTTACTTAGTAACCCCCGGAGTACTGCCCACGTTGCAAGCCTTGGATCTGTTCAGACTGTTGATGATGGAACTCTTCCCCACATTGGGCAGACCGACCACGCCCACTGTGATAGACGTCTTTATGCCCTTGTTGCGGCAGTAGTTGCCCAGCAGACTCATTAAGAGCTCGGCGCCCACGCAGGCTGATCCTGGAAGGGAGTAGCATGAAGGTTAGAAAGTAAAATGGATAAGTGCGCGAGGTTGGTTTTGGGGTATTGAAATTAGAAGCTAGATTATATTTCTCAGTTGTAAAAAATAGAAAATATAAAACGGACAAGAGCGAGTGAGTGCTTCGCCCTATGAGTTCTGGAGTCAGATATAGGGTACATTCTTTTTTTTTACTCAAAATACTTACAATGCGTAAATTGTTTGGATATCCTTAGGACTCTGTTGTGCATATTATTACCTTGTAGGTCTAGAGTCTAGACTGAAACTCTAAGTTTCAGTCTAGACTTCAAGGACATCATAGAAGTTAACTCAAATCATATCTAGGCTCATGTAGTGATTTTAGATTCAAATGTTTCAATTTATTTATTCATTAACAATATTTTATCGTATTTGATATACATATTTGATAGGTTAGGGATACTGAAATGAGAAATCTCATGTAGAATCGACTATGACCTGCCTGTGTATTGCACTTATTCAGTCTTTTTCTTCAAAAGTGTTGGATCTATATTGAGGCCACCCACCCATACCCTTTTTTCTAGCCTCATTTTACCCAATAACTGCACGTATCGCCGTAGCATTTTTTTACGTGATGAACGCAAGTAACAAAGGAAATCAGGAATCGTATATCGTCACTTTAGGGGTGCGCTTATGAAAAAAGCCCCTAAGATTTAATCAGTAATTATATTTTATTTTATGTATGGTCTCTAGTATTGATTAACTATGGACCTAAGGTGTTTCATATTTGTAATGTAAATTTTATGTTGTCTGAAATAAATGATATCATTATTAAAACAAATGCATTTTCTTTCTTACCTTTCATTTCCTTCTCCTTTACAATATGCTTCATCTTCTTCCGCCCCAGGTTATGCTGCTGATCCTGAGTGGACGCCTTGAAGGGAACAGCCGGGGCTGTTCTGCGCAGATAGGTGAGCCAGGCTGTGAGGTTGTCTCGGGGCACCAGGTCTGCCTTGTTGAGGATGAGGACCAGACGTTTACCTGACTCACGGACAGCCTCTTCTACTTGGGCGCAGCGGGTGCCTGGGAAATAACATCAACATCATCAGGATCTAAGAGGTCTAATCCTGGACATAAATACAAAAAAAGAGTATTTTGTGCCTTCTCCATTCAGTGACCTTCTAAGTTCTTAACAATGTCGTCAATGAATTAATCAATAACTAAAATTCAGCTTATTCTATGATCCGCAAGTGCCGAATTTTAACATTCATTGAAGGAAAACATCGTGAGGAAACCGGCGTGTCGTAGAACCTAAAAAAGTTCGAGCAACACGTGTCAAGGGTCACGCAAAAAGGGCCCGCCAGTGGTGTACTTGCGGAAAAACATGCCCGCACATCAAGTGCGGATGATAAACTTGCCCCATAAATAGAGGACCAGGCCCCTGTTTAATAAAGCTGTCAATTCGACACATATGTCAAAAAGCGACAAAATAGTGGAATTGTTGCGCTTTTGTGACTTATTTGTCACTTTTATTAATAGCCTAAGCGCGACAATTCCACAATTTTGTCGCTATGTGACATATATGTCGAATTGACAGCTTTATTAAACAGGGCCCAGCTGAAAAATACTCTTACCCAATGGATCCCTTGCATCAACAACTTCTAAAACCACTTCAGCCTCCGAGATAACCTTCTTGAATTCTCTGTAGTAAGTCTTAAGTGAGTTTTCCTTTTTCCTGTCCTTCCCAAACTCAACATCATCGGTTGTTTTGTCGTTGGATTTGAATGCATCATGAACCTTGCCTCTAGCTTCTGCATTAGCTGCCTAAAAAAAAAAAAGAAACAAAATACATTTATTTGACATAACAGGTACATAGGTGTAGACCTTCACAACTTAAAACAATAATGAACTATGCCAAATAGGCCCCGACTCAGCTTTTTTCAGCCTGACAAGGTATCATCTACCATGCCAAGCAGCGCTGGTTTTCAGGCGGAGCCCTTTATGAAGAGGTGACGTCACACGAAAAATAAAATAAAACAAAAAGGGAAGAATGTCAAAGGAATAATATATACATAAACTGTGTATTAAATTAAAACAAACAGATAAAAAATCCTGATATGAAATTAAATATATTATTCTTTACTCTGGATAAATTCGACACAGAATGTTAGAAAACAATCCTGTAGTACTTTTTATTGATTTTATAATGTTTTTTTAAACTTAAGGATATCACAAAGATTTTCATAATGTCCCAAAAGTTAAGAGCCGAGCGGAAGTTAAGAGTTATTCGTAGAGTGTGATTAGGATTTGATGGCGCAGCGGTCAGCGCAGCCCCGTACCAAGGGGAAGGTCGCGGGTTCAAATCCCGCTCGGCTCTTAACTTTTGGGACATTATAAAAATCTTAGTGAATCCTGTAGTACTTAAACTAATAACCACTTTCTTGTCTTTGTTTTTTTACAGATTTTAACAAGACTTGTTGATATGGGACCCTGACTAAAATGTTCAATGCTTACAATGATTTCTTAAACCAATAAAAGAATTTCAGATTTGTTGTTGTAGTTTGTTGACAAATATTTTAAGCAGAGCTAACTATGGGAACCAGATAGCTGATATAATACTAATAAACATATTTTTTTGTAAATACATACTTAGAAACAAAATAACACCCAGACAGAGAACAAACATCTGGTCCACCACACAAATATTTGTTCTCGGTAGGGACCAAACCCACAACCTGCGGCTCAGAAGGCAGAGCTACTGCCAACTGAGCTGAGAGGCCAGTCAACTATTGTAAGTAAAGTAAACAGGCCTTTGCATCTACTGAAGATTATTTATATAGCGTCAGGGGCAACTTGTTATTACACAAGCCCTATTTGCGGGACGCTATAGTGCCTGAGACAGGATTTTAGATGGAATAGGCATGCCCAGCACATATACCATCCTGACAGTCAATTGTATGGTTATCTTTACTAACCAATGTGCCCAAGCTGACATTCTTATTATTCTTCTTCTCTTCAATTTTCTTCTGTTTCTCCACCTTAGCCTGTTCTTTCCTTTTTTCCTTCTCTTCTTCCTTGTGTTTTTTGACAGCTTCTACCTCTTTTAAAATATCTTCTTTGAACGGGCATATGTTTGGAATCTGCACTGTTTTTGGCCGTTTTGATTTTGGATTTTTGTTTGCCTGTTTCTTTATTTTGCGGTTGTGATCCTTTACTTTTTTCTCTATTTTGTAGCGGAGGCGGGCAGGCTGTCTTTTAGATGGTTTCTCTGTAGGCAACAAACTTATTTTAGTCTATACTAATATTATAAAGAGGAAAGATTTGTATTTTTGTAAATTTGTAATGAATAAACTCAAAAACTACTGTGCCGATTTCAGAAATTCTTTCACCGTTGGAAAGCTACATTCACCCTAAGTAACATAGGTTATATTTGTGTTTAAAAAATAAACGCCACCCGTGCGAAGCGAAGGGACAGGCAGCTAGTAAGTTATAAAAAAAAACAAGCACCTGGCCAACATGGAAAAAAGAGAAAATTGGAATGCTTCAGGCATCTGGACTTCTTCAGGGTAAGTATATAGCAGCAGTATTATGGCTTTATCAACTTTCAAATGTCTTAAAACAAAAGTAACACAGTTTTGTATGGCACAGCATGACCAAAATAGTCAAACAGATTTATTTTTATGATTTAAAAGGTGGTGCTTACTTAGTTTAAACTTCCCCATGGTAGAGACGAGTGCGGCACTAACAAAACGGGTTCAGAATAATAAAAGAAACCTCTAAAATAAATTATATTCACAATACAATCAAATCAACTAGTTACAAAAATAACCTAACTTTTTAAAATAAATACGGCGACTTCAGCACCTGCGCTTGACTTTGACATGTCGTGTAACTTGACGTTGACGTTAACATACTGTACTGACATAGTTACTGCCAAAAATGATTTTCGTGAGGCATCCTAGATGGCGGTAGTAGTAATAATGCTCGAAGATTATATTAGAGTAATAGAATCCTTTCATCACACCACCGCAACTGATTTGAATAAAATAGTGACATGAAAAGAATGCAGATTATAACTATGCATGCAGCACCCATATTGGTGGGTACTTTCAGGCGCTTATATTAGATTCTGATTGGAAGTAGGTACCTACCTAGTACCATAGACAAAGGAATACAAGCTAGTACCTACTATAAGCTTTTGCTTTTTAAGCTTATAAGTTGTGGGTTCGATTCCCACTCAAGGAAAACTTGGTTGGTATGGTAGATACCGTAAGCAAAAGCGTGTTTGCTGCTCTGTGGTAGATACCTAGTACCCACGTAGTTAGATATTTGTTTTACACAGGAAAAAATCTAACTAAGTATACCTACACCTACCTACGTAGTATCTGAAAATGCCATTGGTGCTAGACCGGATTCGAGCCAACAACTTTAGCATCCTAGTAGTCACCCCATTCATTCATAGCTTTCGTTAGTCACTTAGGTACGTGAATGATCTTGCTTTCCTATGGCTCGGATGCACCCGCCATATGACGGGCTTTGTTTGCGACGGGGCAGCTGCGTCGCGAAACGGTCGCCGCGTCTACCTGAACAGGTAGCCAGCAACAGGTCATTTCTCCGGGCGGCGAGGGGAGCCGTGGTGGCCAAAGCGACGAAGCGAAGCCCCGCCCGCACCGCATCGCATGCCGATGCCAGTCGCGATCTACGAAACGCGGAGTCCGCACGTTCGCGCCACTACGCTCTAGATAACATCGCGCGAGTAATGTGCGCGAACGCACGCCTCGACAACCCGGGCACTCACTCGTGACGGCACAGATGTCTCCCAGCCTGGAAGGGATCATGTTCAACAGGAACGCGAACCTGTCCGCGCGCCGGCCGCTGCTGGCCGAGCCGCAGAAGCCGGTCGTGGTGGCTCCGCGCGCACCCCCGCGTGACCTGGGCCCGAAGCCTGCGCCTCGGAATCTGCCCGTGGACTACGGCTACCGCCCGGATTACTGGAAACCTTCAAACGTGGAACTAGAGCGGCGGCTGCAGGAGCGCGCACGCGGCAAGGTCGAGTACTTCCAGGAGAAAGCGACACCCGAACTCAGCCTAGACCGCAGGGAAGCCGAGCTTGTTTTCAGATTCGACAACAACGCATCGGCCGAGTACCTGTCGACACAGTACAGGGCTCCCGCGGTTCAGTACGCGAAGCCCCCGACTCCAGCGAACGGGCACTCGCGCCCGCTGGAGAAGGATGGACCCTTCGTGTTCGGGGTGCACTCTCCCAGCCAGTTCCCGGTGAGCCGGCGGGATGATGACGACTACGACTACTCCGAAGTACCCGACGAGAACCGCACTGTGATACGAGATGACGTTTCTGAGGATTTAAACTGCTGTGATAAAGTGAACGAGTGGACTCGGAGCGATAAAAAAGCGAAGAGGACTTTAAATAGGATGTTTCAGATAAAGGATAGGAGGAAGGTGAAGGGTGGGAAGAAGGAGAAGATCAAGTGTGTGTTGGTGGGTGATGGGGCCGTGGGGAAGAGCTCCCTGATAGCAGCGTACGCGCAGGACACCTTCCGGGAAGAGTACCAGCCAACAGCACATGACACTTTTAATGGTAAGCATTAGGTCTTAAAATTTCAAACTGCAAACACGAATCAGTATACCTAAACGAAAGCCTGGATCAGCTGGCTCACCCAGGTGCGTGAGTTATCGTGAATGACCCTGATGTAGATAATTACACCTATTTATCGTGATAGGCGCTCTTTATCGCTTCAGTTTTTAAACTAAACGACAATGCCGAAATGCTTTTGTTACAAACTGGCGCCAGCGCAGCGCCAGTGACAATAATCTTTTCAGATAGTCAGGTAATCGTCGAAGTAAACAAAAAAAGTCGTAAGTATTGTCTCTTCGGTATATCTGTACCTACGTGTTTGCTTTTGGCAGTTTTGGTCTTATCGTCGCAAACAAATTCTAAGAATCGTCTCTGATAATTTTTATGTTTCCAAAATTGAAGGTGAAATATTAAAAAAATACCTGTTGTTTGAATCCGATTAATCCTATTTATAGACACGACAGTATACACCAGATATACATCATATTGATGAAGCCGAAGTTGTTAATAATGAACCTCGCAACCCGGCTCAAACGGAACTGAACCAAGCGCGAAATAAAAAAATAAAAATATTATTTTAATCTCAGGAACGGTCAATATCTCAGCAGATGTACCAAGCCAAGCCCCCATGTTGTGCTGTAGTGTTGCTTATTGCCGCTGCTATAGGTAATACTAACTGGTTTCCTCTCGATGTTTTCCATCACTGTTTGAGAACTGGCTGAGAAGTTATAATATAAAATTAAAATACACAGCGGGAGTCAATGACACGTCCCAGTCGTTTATGTGGCCTTATCAACAAAAGAAACTTGTTTTCTCATACAGACCAATGCTGTGGTTTCGTATTTCTTATTTAAAACTCTTGCTACGCTTTCTCATTTCGATTTAAAACGTGTAATTTCTCTAACGTGGTGTCGAATTGTATCACTGCTGTAATCGTGATGTTACATAGCAATTATTGCTGCTATTATTATGCTATTTTATGTAACAAATTTGAAAGGAAATAAAATGTTAAAAGTAAAACTGCCGATGAATTCTTGGTCTTGAACTGCTTAACTGTAGAAGTGTTATGCAACAGTATAGGAAACGTGACGTCTAAAATCTTGCTATTTCCTTCAAACATCATTATCGTCACTTACCTCTATCCCACAAACTAAGTATAATATACTTACTTAAATAACTTTTCGTTCATCACTACACATTATAAATGCAATATATAACGTAGGTTTAATAGTTAATTATACAGTTGCGACTTACGATTCAAGAATCGCACCACGGAAAAACAATTTACTTAGTAACCGCAAAGCTATAGATATCTAAAATTCGAAGAACGAAAACTACTAATAATAAACATAGCTTTATTTGGAAGTCGAATCAATTTATTTGTATAGCTCTAATGACAGACATCCGACATTATTTATATTCGTATCATATGCAGGTTCAATACAATAGAATAATAAACATCAAAACAAGCCAAAAACACTAGATTCTCACCATACCTTCACGTATAAGGTCGCAGACCTTTAATGTGTTCCCGAGACCAATTAAAGTAACACTCGCCTTGAGATTTGAATACAAACTAGCTAGACAATACAAAAACAAATTTTACTCGTATACATTAATCAGGACAGGAACTTAAAGGACTAAAAGAAATAAACATTGGAATGCATCTCGGGAATGAAGATAAAATTATAACATTAAAAGGAATGGGTACTCTGTCAGCTTGTAAGCTATGTAGAGTAAAGGCCCGAGAACTGCGCCTTGGGGTACAGCATTTCTTGGACTATTTGTGAATTTAAATTATTGCGCAAAGTTCGTTTTTCTTTAAAAGGTATATAGGTAAAATAATACATAGGTAATATAATATTTTGATGCATACCTACATAGGAGGTAATTCAATAAGTTATGTTAGATTATTATTTACCAACTTGGTTACTGACTGTCTATCCATATTGGTTTCCCTATTTCCGGTTTCCTAATCAGTAGCATCAGTACAATCGGAAGTTATGTTCTGAATACCTTGTACCATTTTTGATAAGGAAATACATTAGGAAAGGCCCTGCAGTAGGTACTTACTTTAACAATTATTTATAAAGGCCATTGTCTACAATACCTGCAAAAACTGCACACGCCAGGTATGATGACCTACTTTGAACAACTCCAAAGTGGAATGGCGGGCGAAAACGCACCCAAATTACCTCAAAAATGATTACAAGCGAATGTTGTGAAACGAGACATTAAAATCGACTAATTACAGCACTTA
Organism: Thera britannica; assembly: GCA_939531255.2. Taxonomy (NCBI): domain Eukaryota; kingdom Metazoa; phylum Arthropoda; class Insecta; order Lepidoptera; family Geometridae; genus Thera; species Thera britannica. Next base: position 12,135,535 of record OW618034.2, on the reverse strand, counting down.
AAATGCCATTTAACTTACTATAGTGAACCTTAACTAAGATTTATTACTTTGTAGAAAAACCACTAAAGACAAAATGCCTTTAAAAAAGAACTTCGAAGTCTAGTGAAAGCGCATGGCTCCAGATTATACGGGTCTAAGCTTTACCTTGAGCCTGAGTAGTCTTGTCTGTATTGTTTATTTATTGGCATGTTTGGTCACGGAGTTCGTATGTTTCTGTTTACGTACACGCATGTATTTCTGTGTATACCTTATTTTCCTGTGGGTACATAAAGGCTAACGTCTTGTGGTTTTCTAATAGTCGAGAGTTTCGATTTATGTTTAAGCAATGTGCAAATTGTAATCAACAATTGGAGACACCAAAAAAATCATTTTTGTGTCTCCAATTTACAGAATATTAAATGTGGGAATTTGTCATTTTGACAGCGATTTCTTATACCTACTACAAGTACTTAGCTAAGTTGTAGGTATACAATACATACGTTAAAAAGTAGCTTTCCACTAGAGCTGAAAATAAAGCAATGTTATTGGTGATTTTGTTTATCGCGCTGAACTGACTGAACTGATGACAACTGACAAGCAACTCGCTGGCTGGTCTTGTTAAAGAAGGATATAGCGGCTATTCTGCTTTGATCGAAACCGGCCTCTTACAAAAGCGATCTGCAATAATTTCATAAAGTTACACAGTTATTTAATGACGTTTAAAAATTCTCATCTTCAGATTGAATTAGCTGTTAGCGCGTCTAACAACTATGTTGCAGCGGCGTTGTTCCGTGTTACGACACAATAGCAACATAAAAACATTGCAACTAGTAGTTATAAACGATTTCCTTGAAACCTGGTGTGCTTGTGGTAGAATGCTAATGTGAAAGCTCTGCGTACTAACTGTTGGTTGTCTGTGATCTGAATATAGCTGTGCAGCTACTTCACTGCAATCAAATAATGAATTGAACCGAAATCGTGGTTTAACTAGACTCCAAAAGGAGAAACCTAAAGCGATTTTAACTTGGCCTGCTCTCCTGTGATAAATTCTCCTTATTCGCAATTAGAACGTGATACTATGATGTTTCTTGTTATTATTTTTAAGATGATCTTATTAGTAACTATAGTCGGTATAAGGTTAGTCGGCGGATTTTGAACTCCAAAATTTGTTCTTACTAGAAAGACTGGTGATTCAACTCAATATTTTTATTTCAGACTTCTTATAAATAGGTCATTACAGAGTTCAAAGTAGGTGGCACAATAAACACACTCAAACTAAAAACAAAAGAAAATAAAATAATGTAGGTATCTATCTTTAGACATCGGTACATAAAGGTCATGAGAAAACTACAATGCGGTCTTGTCCAGTAATCCATGAAGAGTGATGATGCATGATGCCAAGAATTATAGAAATTCATGAATGGAAGAATGGAGTGTGCTAGCTATCCCCATGACTAAAGCCCTGAGGCACAGAATACAATAAGTAAGTTTCTACACTGAGGTACTTTCGCCAGCAATTTGCAAGCGAATAATCTTCAACATAATGCTTCCTTACTCCGAACAAAAGGACAAGTGCCTGGACAGACTGTTGAGCGCTACATACAAATTCAATGTTGTACGTGCTTCAACACGGGTTTATGCGTCCGTGAGGTTTATTGCATTGCAGAATTATTTCTAAAACGATATTTCAGAGCATTTACACGCTATTGGTTTTATGTTTGTGGCAAACTTATGTTGCCCAAACAAATATTGTAGGTCGAAAACAAACGTTAGGTTTCATAGATTGACATACCATCGTGACTATAAGAAAACATGGATGCACTGTGTGAAAGATGACATGGATAAGAAAGAAGTGACTGCAGAGATGACGACTGACAGGGGAGAATGGAGAAGGAAGACCATGTTGTGCCGACGCCACATAATGTGGGATAAGAGCAGCAAGAAGAGATTATCTGTCTTTGGTAGGAATGCAAGTAGGTAAAGCTCAAACTACATTCTTTAGAGCCGACTATATCGTGATCTCTTTCAAAATAGTTGTTTTGGGTAATAACGATGACACAAATTGAAAGTTTCATTAACGAATAACCAGCAAAATTCTTGTTATAATTTATCAGGTACTTTCCATAAATAAAATGTAAAGTCCATTTAGGTACTTAACGGGCGGTAAACAAGGCTCAAGTACGTGTTAGCCCTTGAATTAACTAAAACCTGTGTTGTAAACATCTGAAATTATTTATATTCTGGGTTGCAAGTTAAACTTTGTTGCCAAAGGAAGGCACAACCAAGGACAAGCGCCACGTATTATATTTTCGATAGCTTCTCGAAAGTCCTACCTTTTCTGGTATTCCTCTCTCAATCAATACCACGGGATATAAGTATAGACAATGAGGAGTCTCAAATACAAGACCTAGACACTTTTTTTGAGGATCTGTAAATCAATGGTACAACTGACACTAAGGCGTTTCTTGCCGTCCTACGGTGAGCCACATACTAAACAAAAATTGTGACAAATAATTTTTATAATGTCCCAAAAGTTAAGGGCCGAGCGGGATTTGAACCAGCGACCTTCCCCTTGGTACGAGGCTGCGCTGACCACTGCGCCATCGGATCCTAATAACACTCGACGAATAACTCAAGGACTGTTCGGCACTAACGCAACCGAGGCTCCATCTACAGGTTTTGACGTTACATCCAAAATTGCATTCTGGGATTTATGGTAACGGTTTCGACGAGACAAAGGCGCGTGTATCCGCTAGATCCAAAAAGTAAAACGAACTGTCTTTCTAAAGTTTATTCCTCCATAACGAGGACGAGACAACATAAAGCATAATTTTATTACCTACTTACAAGAGGGCAATAAACGCATTACGATTTACATGTGATTTCCTTTCCTTCATATTGCAACAGACGTTATGACCTATATTCTTATGATAAACTTTATTTTCTACACTCGGAGCAAGAAATTTGGGTCATCAAGATTGGTAGCTGTTTCGAGAATAAAAACAGAGTGTTCTATTTAGTCAGACCATTATATCGCGTCGAATTGAACGTAAGTGCACTTATCATATACACAGAACCTATAAAAATATCTTTCGATTTCACAAGTTTTCTGTGCTTGTTTTTATTGCAGCTATATATTTGTGCAGGCATTTCATTTACATTAAAGTACCTACGTATTATTTTAACAATAAAAATAAGTAAGGTTAGCTGGCAAAACTTATTGGCCGCTACCGACCGACAGATCAGTCATAGTATTGCAATACTGTGCAATGCTGTATGTATTCAATGCTGTAAAAGTTAATACTTTAGTCTACCATTATTTACTTACAACTGGCGTGAAACTAATCTATTATTGCACTGAAATTGGAATAAGTTATGCATTATTACCTAGGTTTATTTTGAACTTACCACTTACGAATACTTATTACAAACAAAACTAGGCACGGATGAAATAAGTGACTTATTGGTTATGCGAAAACTACACACTCATGCCATTCACTATCTTCTTCTTCGTCCTGCCCTCATCCCAATATTGTGTGCAGTGCAATATTAGTACTATATTAAGTTAGATTAGGAGTTTGTAAGATTTTTTTAGCTTATTAGATATTTATTAGTTTTAAGCCTTAAATAACGCATTGGATTGAATCTGTAATGTTATTTAAAGTGAATAAAAAATAAATAATAATAATAATCCCAGTAGGTTGGGTTGGCGCAACGTGTATTTTTCTTCATCATTTGTCATCCCAATCAATCGTACTCACTCATATTAATTAAATTAAATTGTCATCCATCAGATGAACTTCAAATAAGTAAGTACTTACATACATCACAAACTTTCCAGTCACACCACCACACCAGCTGATGATAAGATTGCGTATCGCACAGACGCTGACATCATGATAACAAACTCAAAAATATCCAGCACGCTTGGAATGCCCTAGACTAGTTTGGTTTTACCAAAGAGAAGATAAATCATACGAGACAAACAAAACATTTGTTTTAATATGTAGAGAACCATCACTCGATGTTTTCATATAAAATTAATATTTTAAAACGACTTCACATAAAAAGAGGTGTCTCAATTAAGTTCTATTGTTTTTATGTTTGTTATCGCATATTAATATAACATTGTCATTTATGAACCGATTTGTAAAACTAAATTCATCAGTTTGGCCATGAAGTCGGCTTCTCAAGTTTGTTAAACTCAACTTGTCGTTATTCTATTATCACTACGTGTCCTAACATCTTTTGAACCTAACCTTCAAACCGTAATACCTAAAAAAGAAACAAACATAATCTAACGAAACTCATGTGGTATAATATAAACAAATTGCTAAATACAAGACGCTTCAGCTGTACGAGACAGCTGCATTAACTCTTTGTGTACCTCTACCTACCTTCCAAGAAAAATAAAAAATAAGGCAGCGATTACCTTTAGAAAAGCGGTTGCCCTTCGGGACCTACCGTCTCATTTCGTTTTTTGTAGACGCCCCAACAGGGTCATTATGGCGGTGCATTTGAAGGCTCTATAAAAAGTAAAGCATAGATGCTGGGCGATGGAATGTTGATTTGTTTTGTTGGTTACTTTCTTATAGGCGCCTCAGCCTTAGTGTTCAGGATAAATTGGTACAACAATCTGCCCTGTCATCAGATTGTCGTCATCTAGTCTAGCACTTACAAGTTCTTGGGAATACGCAGCCTTGTCTTGATTCAAATCATTGCTGTTCTAGTCTAGGACTAGAACGCTAGGTTTGATTATGTTTATAACTGATTCGTAACTTACCACCAATATTAGTTTCTCATCCACATACCCAACTGCTAGATGTAATTTCTATGCAAAGATTTTATATTATACTAGCAGCCCGTCCCGGCTTCGCACGGGGTAGACAATATTGTTGTACATTATTTTGTTCTATCGCTAATAGTTTCGGCAGCGCATTCGACGAAAGACATTTCAAGACTCATTTTTCTACACCTTCGGTTACATTGTTCAAATTTTACCAAGGATCCCTAATTTTTTTCAAAATGAAATGTAGCCTATGTCAAATTGGAAGAATGTAGCATTCTATTGGTGAAAAAAAAATTTAAATCGGCCCAGTACTTTTGTGCCTATTCATTACAAACATACAAAAATAGGTACAAATCTTTCCTCTTTATAATATTAGTATAGATAGGTACAGCTGTTGTTTCACACTATCAGAGTTTTGAAGTCTAGCCATCTACTTACTAATATTCAGTAGGTATATTACATTATCAGATCTTAGGACTAGTTTTTAGAATCAGCAAGACATAATTTAACCTGTAAGGATGTTGCAATAGAGTTGAAGCGAACCGATATTAATAATGGGATCTTGTCTTTGTGGCCCACCAAGTTCAGTCCCAAATTCTTGATACGACACTGTGGCCCACGTGTAAAACGTTATGACACTGTGACCCGATTCTTCATGCAGATTGTAAGCTGGTTAATATAGAAGATAACAATATTGGTTTCTCATTCACATATCGCACATAATTGCTAGATGACGTTTTCATGCAAAGATTCTATAGGTCCCCTACAGCTACCGTTTCAGATTAAGAGTTTTTGTGGTCCGGCAATCTGTAATTACCTGCACGAGTGCATGACACATCAAACAAGCTGCTTTCTCACATCTCTATAATTACATATTTCTTTCTGATCGGTGAAAGTACGACTGTGGTACGCTTCTGTGGACGATATAATTTTGGATTGAGATAAGTGCTTACATTCTGTGCCATTGTATACATACCTGATGTATAACTTCGCCAACCTGCACTAGGTCATATAAGCACCTAGGTACTTACTACTACCAACGAGGCATTTAGTGGCCTTCGTAATGAAAGAACCAGTAACACTAAAGGAGAACTGCGCGTTAACACCGCGATACATGACAGCGATGCTTGTATCGTTGACATGTTATCGCAGATCGCTGTGCTATCCGCCTTGATGTGGCCGGGCTTTTAGAACGATGTCTCCACTCCTGTGTCTTAAGGTTTTTATGAGGAAATGAGGAATGGAACAAAAGTAGGAACCTAAGTACCTATACTCGTATATAGGTCTGCCAAACTGTACAGATTTAATTGGAAAGTGGTTCGTGGCTGCTTAAATTTCATAAAAATCAATAAATACCAATCAATTTGCTGGTTTCTGATAACGACCAATATCTCGTTTGACAAACACGACTCGACGAACACTTTCTCCAATAATAAAGCGATGAAATACGGAAGATGAGATGATTACACACGGAGTGTTATATTACCTACTAAGGAGGCCTAGTGGTATCCCTTCCGATTCTAAAGACGCAACTTTAAATTTAAATTTGATTGTACGCCAGTGAATTTTGCTCAACCCACTGACCTTATTAGGAAGGTACCTTTATTCTTAGTCATCTTTATGAGGCTGATGACCAGGTTCAGTAAAGTTGACCTTTATGACCAAAGATTTCAAGTTCAGACGGAATCAATCACAACTCGAGTGAAGACGCTGGCGTTAGAGTATAAATAAATGTAGATATAGTTCTGTTGTGATGTGAAGTGTATGGCTTCTTAGGTCGGCTCAAGTATGTAAATCGCAATTATACTTTAGTGCTAACTTAACCTCCGAAGAAGCCTTTCAGTAGTTCTATTCTGAGTTCAATCACACAGAACCATACCTTCCCACGACCTTCTTGCTTGATCGGTCAAGTCTATCATTGGTTAGCTATTGCATAACACGCGCCAGCCGGTCTGCCAGACCGTTATCTCAGCTGTGCATACTTCGTTGTGAAAGCTATCACCAGATTCAAGCAGTCAGCTGGTTATATCGGCTGAATATTTTAAACAAAGCACATGCAGCACAAGGGAGAATATCAAATCAAATGTTAAATTATAATAAATCGGCTTATTCTGACTGTCATCTGCATGTTAGTTACAATATTTAACTTATAAACCCCTAGACTTTTTAAAGTGATTCAGCTATGCTAATTCTGATCTTGTCACAAGAACGTAAGTCAGTACTCCAGCTGTAGGTACTCATAGCCACTCTTCTTCTTCCTGATCTTATCTCATTTTGTGGGGGCACAACATATCTTCCCCCTCCATTCCTTTTTGTCACAACCCCTAGACATTTTAAAGTGACTCAGCTATGCTGATTCTGATCTTGTCTCAATAACGTAAATCAGTACTCCAGCTCAAAACTGTAGGTAGTACTCATAGTCACTCCTCTTCTCCCTGCCCTTATCCCACTTTGTGTGTGCACAACATGTCTTCCTCCTCCATTCCCCTCTGTCAGCCGTCATTACTCATACACTCATAGCCACTATAATCCTAAATATAGGCATTTACTGAACTTTATTCAAAGACACAAACTCCAGCATCGTTACTGTTAGAACCTTCTTTCATGATTCTTAGTTTTTTAACGGACAAGAACTGTTTATTCATCTGTGGACCGCGCCGGGCCGGAGCGGAGTCTGCCGGACTAACCAGTTTGGCAACACGTGCTGTGAGGAATCGTGACTATGTTATTGGTTGTGCTGTAATATTAGTTCTCGGAAAGTGTTTTGTAGACGTTTCGTTTGCTTACACTCGTGTCCAAACGCTTTCGAGTTTTCTCTTTGATTGACTGCTGCTCTGTTAGAACAGTAGATACTAAATCAATAGCATCGTCTTAGTCGGGATCTCTTCTTACTAGTAAAATAGGTACTTTAACCTCATTAGAATTCCTTAAACTGTAGTACTCAAAATAGAAGTGATGGTAGTGACCTTACTTGATGTTCGGTTTTACTTTACGTTTCGACGAAATGCGGCATACAACCATGATTGTATTGGTCACTTCAAGAATACATGGTATACCCGATACATTTCTGCTTAGAAATCATTAACTAAATTAAAATAAACCTTGTGGTCTACGTTTCCTTGAATCATTCTTATTGACAAGACTATGATGAGTCAAACTATATTGTTTTAGAATTGGTTCGTAATATTACTTATAAACTTGATGTACCCCACTACCGAACCAAGATCTTTATTTGTCTCTTCCATTGGTTTTGCTCTTGGGATCGTTTTTAGCTTTTTTTTATGAGTTTCTCTGTCATCATCATCACCATCTCAATATTGTTCAAGCCCTATTCTTACACTTATCTTGCAAAATATAACAGAAATTACTTTATATTTCACAGAAACTATAATGAAATAAATCATCTGCTTAGTGTCATTACTCAGATAGAATAGTTTGATTGCAGCAATGAAGAGAGCGCTTCGTTAATAGGTTAAATTGCTTAATGTCGAGGTCTCTAGTTCACGTTTTATCTAATAGGCTGGCACTGTTGCTAACTTCAACTGTTTGGCTAAAAATAGTTGCATTTTGTACCTACAGCGGCGAGTCTCAAACAATCAAACTTACCAAACGTTTACCTGTTACAAAACGCTGTCAAATATCGCTGTCATATTTGATAGCGTTTCAGCTGATCGCCATCGGCATTGCCTAGATGTGCCCAGGCCTTGACCGCTACCTAGATTTTGAATCCTCTTGAATGAAGCAATAATAGTTTGAAGTCACTAAAGAGCAGCTTAGCTAGACGAAACGACATAATCCTCATAATTGTCTGGTTTATCTTGATAGATCTATTTCATACAAAAGCATACATTGAAACACACTAACTTTTGCAACACAAAACTGCAATAACTTGTGTTCCTGACAAATCATCAAATGTCGCCACTAATTGGCGGTATTCGATGATTTGTGCTCCGTTTTCCTGTCTCGTATCAGTGAATATATTGAAGTTATATTCCGAGTAGTTATCTTGAAGACAATGCAGATAGCAAACGGTGTCATTAGGTATACCAATTTATCTGTGTCTTTAGTAAAAACTGCGTAATATGTCTATACCTAGGTCTCTTGTTTTGCTACGGGATGCCATCTTTCTACTGTATGCAAGAAGTATTGAATCAAATGTGGATTATACTTACCATAGCTATATTAGGACCTAACTTTTTTTTATTAGATTGACGTAGTTTTCTATGTTCGTAGTGATCTTGTCTAGTACCTATTTCTAATAGGATCCCAGTAGATCATCTAAGATCCTATGATTGTGTATGTGTGTGATTATCCGCCTTGATGTGGCCATAGCTTTAAACAGTCCTTGCGGAGTTAAGTCCGTAGTTATCTCCTCTAGTACCTATTTCTAATAGTATCCCAGTAGATCATCTTAGACCCTATGATTGTGTGTGTGTGTGATTATCCGCCTTGATGTGGCCATAGCCTTGAACAGTCCTTGTGGGGATAAGTACCGGTGCTTCAGTTTTCTTTCTGGTAATCATAAATCCCCATTCATTACGGCAGACATCCATCAAAGCTTTGTTGATCTTCAATCGATTTTGGGACGCTTTTGCATACAATGAACGAAACGTATAAAAGCAATTGTTCGACACATCACTTATAAAGGAATGCTGCATTGTTCTTCAATGTGTGTAATCTAGATGGTAAGACAAAGAAACCTTTTGAGGGGAAGAGTAGACATAGACCAAATGGACTCAAGCATAGCAGCTCGCTTTTGCTCGCAGAGTTCATTGTGGACCAAGGAGGTTCTAATCTAATCCCCTGCGCAGCAAGGAGTTTCCCAATTCTCTGTTTGACGCTGTTGGACCTTAGACTTTCGGTCTAAGGCCCGTATTCAGAAACAGTGCTTGAGTCTGAGTCAAGCCTCAAGCCTAGATTTTTGACATTTTTCAATGGGGAACTGTCCAAAAATCTATGCTTGAGAGTGCTTACGAGCCTAAGGTCCGTATTCCGAAACAGCGCTTGAGTCTGAGTCGAGCCTCAAGCATAGATTTTATGACAGTTCTCCTTTGAAAAGTGTCAAAAATCTGTGCTTGAGGCTCGAATCAGACTTGAGCATTGTTTCGGAATACGGGCCTTAGTATTCGATGAACGAGTGACGAAGGTATACCTGGCATATCATGAGATGGTTGTCTATCTCGCTGCTGAATAGTAGCTTAACATATTTGGTTTGGTTCGTTTGGCAACTTCGTCACTCACAAGCCACAAGATCGCCACATTATTCGGCATCTTCGAAATTTGATAAAATCTCTCCATCAAATCGGGAGATATTTTTTTTTTTAAGTTTACGGCTCTTATCTCGAGACATGCTATTACGAAAATGCTATTCAGGAATCTCGGGACAGTACCTTATTTAGGCCTACGCCCTGATTTATTATAATTTGCCTAGATAGAATGTTGGTCCAAACAGGTCAGTGTTCAGAACGGCTCCAATTCTGAATCACCTGGTCAACGACCTGGGTAATCAAGTAATCAAGGAACTTAATCAATCTACCCACAGACTAGATAAGCTTGATTGGAATCTTAATACCCCACCTACATACTCGTAGCTATAGGTTACCATGTTATAAGATTAGAATAATAAATCTATGGATAGATTTCATCGCTGAATAAAGACACAATTCGGTTTGCACATTTCGGATTTAATTTTTCTTGGATGTAAGATTGAAAAGCACAGTAAAATATATTCATATTCACAGTCATTTGTTTTCGTCTGTCATTTCATTACTATTATTATTTTATCTATCTATTTCTCCCTTCATGATAGTTTTTCTATGCATCGAGCTTTAATCAGATGATCAAGGCCCACCCGCGTGCGAGCTTATCTAAGGTGAGGAAGTTAGAAGACCCTGGTTAAATTGAAAATGCCATGAGCAGTCACCGATCTCAATGATGGTGCTGTATACATACGGATGAGCAGGTATAATGATGATAGATTTTTTAAGCCAAGGTACCTATGCAATTCCCAACGTGATCCAGTTCGAAAGACTTAAGCAATGTGAACGTAACGCTTCGAGAGTTGCAATCATTGCAACGTGATCTCAAACTGCCTTAAGACACGCTCACATTTATCAGAACGTGTATGAATGAGAGAGGAGCAAAAATAGCACATAATAGACTGATAAATCAATTTCCAAGCTTTAAAATAACAGGTTGGTTCTAAAATAGCTCCTAATAGGCCCTTTTATATTCAAGTTAGAAGAATGACCTGACTGGGTACAGGTTTTGAATTAAACCTGCTTAGTCTTGGTGTATTGGGCAAGGCAAATTAACCTTATCCTACTAATTTAATAGCTACACTACTTACTTAAATGCGAAAGTTTTGATATTTGCCATAAATAACGCACGAAACGAGCCGTAATTACTCGACCGATTTCGATAAATTATAAATAGATGAAAGTCCGTGATGTGTGCTTATCAGGCATATTTAGTGGGATCCAAGGAAAGGAATCACAACATTGACAGGCAATGTAGAAATCTGACAAACAGACGAATACTCTTGACTTTATTGAAGGACTACAAAAGCCCCAAACCATGCCATTGAACTGTAAGATCAATGATTAAACTACATTTTTCCTAGTTAGAGCAAGATTATTCGTAATCTTGACGACTGACGTGGTATGGTGCGCGTTGACAGTGACAGTATTGCAGTTTTTTTGGCTATCGCTGTCAAATTGTGTTGATGTGTATCTTGGTGGGTCTCATCAAGGTTGTTTCGAGAAGCGTATGGACTGGCTGGACCCACCAATTGACCAATAGATTCTCGGATCAATGGATCAACTAAATTTTGTCCATAGGTGACACATACCATTTTAGTAGTAGAAAAGCTCTTTCTCGTTCGGGCAAGCACTACCACCATGCCTATTTCTACCGTGAAGCAGCATTGCTTGTGTTTCGGTTTGAAGGTTGTGGGTGGATGCCAATTACTGACACGTGAGGCTGAACATTGTATGCCTCATGATGGGTGCAGGGCAATGCATCGTAGGGCACGTTCTTGACCTGCGTGGCCTTCGAGACAATGCGTTGTTTGTTACCCTTTGAACATTCAGATGGGCTATTCGCTTGTTCCATCAGTGGTACTTATAAAAAAAACCCGTTTTTAAGTTTCGTTTTTTACTTGTGCAAAAAACTGGTTGAATTTTACACCTCATGAATGGAAATTTAAGTACCTAGACAGGTGCATGTGCATGCATACAATTGGTTGAGATCAGCCATGTAAATAAAATAAAAGAACCGTTCTGTTGAAAGGTTTGAAAACTGAACCTACTCGGACTGGAAGAAGGTAAAACCTACACAAAGATGGTTACAATTCCTATTTTCTTTTAAATAGGTCCATTATTTCATAGAACTACTTACACTATTTCTTCGTCTTTAATAGCCTCTTAGCCATAACGGGGCCTAATCAAGAAAACCCTTACTAGATGAACTTACTTTGCTCAGAATCTATTATTTTACAGCCATGCTTACAAACGCAAATTGAATTTAATGATTGCTTAAATGTAGCCCTTTCCCTGTTTGTCATTACCCAGTAGGAAGAGATGGCAATAGTTTAAGCACTGTTTATCTCGTGACATATTTCTCAGGTGACCATTAGTTAACTTAATAAAATTAGGGTTATTCTTCCAGTTGTTTTCTAAAACCAATCGAAGCAAATCTTCAATCAATCAACAGTGCGTCTCGGCCCGTCTTGGGCTGCTGCTTACGGCGTTTACCCGGTTCCAATACCGCAGGCTTATCGATGCGTCCTTGTATCTCTTATTACGAAGCAGTAGAGTTGTTTTTTGATTGAATTTGAATAGCAGATGAATGTATTATAACGGTTGCAGGCTGTAGGCTGGCGTGACGGGTACCGCACTCATTTTCATTAAAGAACACTGCGCATGCATTCCTCGGCAACCGGCTACAGTTGGCAACCAAAGCTCCCAAACAGTGACAAAGATGATTCTTAGCTACACGGAAATAGAGACCAAAATAACATGTATTTTGTGAAGACTGTACATCTATTGTGCATGGACGTTGTATGCAAACGCATTGCTCGATTGCGCCACTTTCTTGCTTGATTTATTGATCACATTAAATTACGAAGCCGGTTTTATGATTACACGGAAACAGCAGGTATTCCACATCACAGACATTAACCTTAAGGCCTGCGCACACCTAGGCCGCTGGCGATGGCGATCAATGAAACGTCAAACGATGGCGATCAAAGAAACGTGCGGCGGCGGCGCTGTCAAATTTGACAGCGCCGCACTGATCGCTACACATTAGCTCTAAGCATGTACAGTCGGCATCACAACACAAGTAAATGATAGGTCTAAGTTTCAAAAAGGATGACAGACAGCTAGCATTTTTGAAGTTCTATCTGTTAGAGAAGTAGCTGGCACGTGAGGCTGAACATCTGTATGCCTAAAGTTCATGGACGTATTTCAGTTTAGGGTAGGGCACGTTCCTGACGTGCGTGTTCTACGAGGCAATGCTTTGTTATGGTTGCTCACACTTTGTGCTAAAACCTCAAGTAATATTGGTTAAAATACCACCAAAATTACACAACTGTACCCGAAATCGGAGTTTGGCAACCACATTTCGTTACCAAATGTTGTTTTCGTTTCGCCTACTTGTCTCTAATCTCTATCTATTGTATGGAGAAAATATGAGACGGCAAAAATACATTACGTAGTTAGAGTTGTTGTCTCATCTTTTCTCCATAAAATAGACATAGACAAATAGGCGAAACAAAAACAACATTTGGTAACGAAATGTTGTAATTGCACTGGGACTTGGGGTACAGACAGAACTCAAAAACAATTAAAATGAAAAAGCTGTGTGACTTCCCAAATAAGGGAAAATGAATTCCTTTTCCATATACTTACACACATCACATAAACGCTATTCGTCAAATAAAAAATGTCAGTCCTTGTTTTTGACAAGCCTAAAAAACAGACGGATATTATTTTATATTATAAATAAATTTGCCCATAAAGAAATTCGGTATAGATAAAAGTTATATAGCACTTAGTCATTGTTTCGAACAAAACAAAAAGAAAGCTAAGTAGTTGTGGAATCACAAGCATGGTAACCGACTCATTTCTCATCAACGGACCGCGTTACCGTTTTGGGAATAAAAATAAATGGACAAAACATCCTGGCGCCACTTACTTTTAGCTGGCGACAACAAAAGAGTCCGTAAACAAGATAGTTGAAGCATAAAACACTTAAAAGTGGATAGGTATTCAAGTATTGGACAGGAAAAGCAAGGATTACCATAAAAGTCTTTATACTTTTGTGACAGCAACCTAAGTTGTCGAAGATAAGAAAAGACTTCGAGATATAGAAATAAAATAGTTAAATGTTTATTTTTTCAATCCATACATATTATACTTGTAAAGGTATCTGCATGTTTAGGGTTTCAAAGCGAATCCCCAGGCTTGTGGAAAATACCTCTCAAGACCAGTCAAGGCCTACGCACATCTAGGCGATGGGGATGGCGATGAGCTGAAACGCTGTCAATATCGCTGTCATATTTGACAGCTGATCGCCATCGCCTAGACGTGCTTCATACAACTTTCATTCAACTTAGGTACTTAAGCCTTGCTATTAGCTTTTAGATTACCTGCGATGGCGATCAGTGTCAAATCTCTCAAATATCGCACTGTCAAAGTCTATTACTATTATTACATTACTTATTCTTAACTTAACTTATTCTTGTTTTTCTTTTTGACACTTTCATATTCCCAATATTTTTTTCTCCCGATGCATTCTCAACAAAGATTGTGTATGTATACAACTTTTGCAATCTTACTCAGTAATCAGAATAAACATTTTGCTGGTAGCCCGATGACCCAATCACCCAATTATTTGCGATATACCTACTTTTTGTCGACAAGCGGTGACTAACGTAAGTAACTACACTCCTAAGGAGTTGGTCATCCATCTCTTTGTTCGAGTTTTTGTTAGACTCGTGTTTATGTGCTGTTCAACTATAAATAGAAAAAACACTTTATAAAGGCCTGCGCACACCTAGGTCGCTGGCGATGGCGATCAGTAAAACGCTGTCAAATTTGACGCGATATTTGACAGCAGCCTTCAACTTTGTTTATTAACTTGAAGTCTATAATAGGGCTTGCGTAGTGTTTTATTGTTTGTAGCAAATATTCAGATAAGTACCTACTCGAAGTTCCCTAAAAGTAGTTTTGGCAAAAACTTCCGATGTGAATCAACTTTGAGGAAACTAGATTTCCGCGATTAAATTCCAGAGTGATTCATGGTTTTTAAAGTTGACGTGTAGTGCGAAAAGAGTGTTAGAGTAGATAAATTAGGCAATTACGAGTGTGTTACTAATCATAGACTTTTTAAATTCCTTGCTGCCGCAGTAAAGACAGGATGAAACTCATTTTTGAGCGTGCCGTATATGCTGGAACTTACGGTTGAAATATATTTATTTCTCTTAAGAATTAAAAATTCACTTACAGAGAAAACTTAGCTAAATAAGTAAAGTAGTGTGCCTTTCAGCGTAAAG
This sequence comes from Thera britannica, assembly GCA_939531255.2. Classification (NCBI taxonomy): domain Eukaryota; kingdom Metazoa; phylum Arthropoda; class Insecta; order Lepidoptera; family Geometridae; genus Thera; species Thera britannica. The sequence continues at coordinate 12,120,209 of OW618034.2, read as the reverse complement.
ATAGGTCATAATTTTTCATTACTCATACTCTGAAAGTAGGTCTGAAGTTGCCTGAGGGGCCTAATTGAAAGTAAAACTTTCAGCCCTAGGGAGAATCGCTTTCTACTGACAGCTGTCAAATTATAAAAAAAAAACAAGTTCTATTTTATTCAACCATGTTCCAACTTTCTAAAGTCTTTCTAACTGCAAGGAGGTCGTTGAACCAAATTCCAACTTTTTATTCAGCAAGTAGGTTGGAAACCCATTACAACAGTAAGAAGTTTAAAAGGTCTAATATGATAGCGCAATGTAAAATTTAAATTTAAATAACATAAAGATAGTATTAAATAAATAATATATCATTTTTTAAATTATGAGAATGAAAATAATGGCTGAATAATGCTGGCGAGCCGAAGCCGAAGGCCCGCCAGAGAAAAAGAAAAAAAAATCCGGGAAGGCGGCAATTCAATCTTCATTTTCACAAATTTTTCTTTCATGTTTTTATTTTTACTTTCCTTGTATTCGTAATGAAAAGCACAGTGTTTACCTCGGGTGAAAGTCTTTTAAGTCCCTCAAGCTCCATTGGCGCCCTCGCTAACGCTCTGGCGCCAAACCCGTCTCGGGACTCAAAAACGTGACTTTCAATTTCAACACTCAGGTAACAATGTACTATTAAAGTGTACATAGTGTTAAAAAATAATCTAATATTAAAATCATAGTGGGTAGTTTTGTGCGTTCCGGCTCATTAGGTAGCAAGCGCGTACGCTGCCGCTGCGCCGATCGCAGAGCGCGCCTTAGTGACATAAACCTGAGATTTGATAGAAAGTGCTGGAACTAAGTGTCAAACATATGACATAAACCTGAGATTTGACAGAAAGTGCTGGAACTAAGTGTCAAACATATGAGCAAACTATTGTAATGGGTTTCCAACCTCCTTGGTACTAACACTTTGGTATCATCATTAATTTAATATTAACCGTGACATTGCTATGCTACTCTAATGCGTCTTAATATTTTTAATTTCAAAGGCATTATAAAATAATGTACTTAATTATGTTTTTCCTAAAATCCTTACAATTTCAGTCAATATAAAAACGCCCTCTAATAAAGTAGAAACCTATAGGTATTTATCCAATTTGTCACCGATTTACCTAGAAAAAACATGTTATCACGTCATCACTTCCTTTTCAAACTGCACTTTTATCAATAATCCTTGTACCTAACTTAGTATAAGTTATCAATATAATATTATGATATCAGCCGTCATTATAATCGCGTTCCACTTCAGCGCTGAGCCATCAGAGATAGAGATCGTTTGATGCCGCTGTTTGGATGATATTGTAAGAAGTCTCCCTCCTCGACTATGTAGCACTAATTAAAACTCTTCGGATAGTATGTAGAACATCCTAATTATATTCTTTTCACATTAAACATCACCATAGATCCATAACCTCCCTGACGTCTATCAATTTCCCGCCAAAGCCGGCCTCTAACTGTCACTCGTTGACATTATGCTGTGCATGACAGGTGACATAACAGAAGTAAGGTGATTCTATCTATATCTTAGAGCTTGTAAATAACGCTGCGTTACAGTCGGCCATCCTACTTGGGACGGGTCCCTTCGTCCAGTACGAAGTAGCAGAGTGGTCGTCAGTTATGACCACACAAAATAGTTGGTATTCCGAACTAAACTATTGAGTATTTCTAGCGATTATATTAATCCAATAACCATGTGTTCGCCTACTATATCAACTATTTCGTTCACATTATGTTTACATGTTTTTCCACTTTGGAAAAGCTTTAAGCTTCACAGCCTGGTGTTACAATCCTAAATCTAGACATTATACCAATATAATTGGTTCTTAAAGTTATTACAACAAGTATTAATGTTATTAGTCTCTAATTATCAATGAGTGTTTTACTGCTTGAGTATGCATAACTAATCTTAATTTATCCAAAATCTAGATATTATACCAATATAATTGATTACAAAAGTTCTTACAATTTTAATGGTATTAGTCTTTAATTACCACTTTGTGTTTTGCTACTTGAGTATGCTTATCTAATCAAAGTTTATTCAAAATCTAGATATTATACCAATATAATTGGTTCCAAAAGTTCTTACCTACAATATTAGTCTCTAATTATCACTTTGTGTTTTACTACTTGAGTATTTAAAACTAATCTTAGTTTATTCATTTACTTTTGACAAAACATTCATTTAAGTTTAGCAATAAGACTAATAACCAAGTAGGCTACAGATTCGTATTGTAAAACGTCGTTTCTTGATTGGGACACAACTATGAAACACTCGTTCACCATTGATAACATCGCAACCATTATAATATTCCACCAACCAAAACACCGCTAGCTATACAACTATATCTAGGTTGTCTGGAAAAGATCGCTCTTCAGCGATAAGACCGCCCATTGTACATTTGTATGTTTTCAATTATTGTTACTTGTTTTTCCACTGTTAGTTTTAAGGTGTGCAATAAAGAATTTTTCATCCCACCAGCTCTGAAAGTGTGTTTTTGCTGTTTAATTTCTGACTGGAAAAGCCATTTTTATCTGCTAGAGGATAAAGTAAATTTGAATTTAGAATATCGTGTTCAATAATTTTGTGAATACACAACCTATTTACTTCTACCTCCATGGTGCCGAACTTATCTTATCATACAACCTTTTTTATTTTGTTAAAAACTCGCACTCGTAACCTTCTTGCTGTATTTGTGAATTCAAAACACCATTAAACCTATTTACTTCTACCTGCATGGTGCCGAATTTATAATACAACCTTTTTAAATTTGTTAATAACTCATACTCGGAACCTTCTTGGTGTGTTACTTTTAGTCGCGCCATGTTCTTTTTATTTTTTTTCATTTAGTCATTTCCTCGAAGGTGAGATGAAAAGTTACGTGTTGCACTCGAGTGCTAAGATTTTCCACCTTGTGCTCCTTTGATTCCTTCGCCAACGCTTAGGATTCTAACTTTTAAACCACTCGCTACGCTCGTGGTTAAACTTTAGAATCCTGCGCTTGCTCAGTCATCAAAATTGAGCACGCGGTTAAAAGCAGCTTTGCACTCTTGTATAACAAATAACTATTCTTTTCTATTCTATTGTTTTTATCCTTCTCTTCCTGGATCCATGCGCGCGAAACACTTTGACACCTATAAATGACAGCGACAGATTGACAACCTACGTTAAGATCATAGTAAAGCCATAGCTTTTAGAATGGCATCGTTACAGTCGGCCATCCTAAAAGAACAAGTCCCTTCGTTCAATATAGTCAGTTAGTCTCATCTACACAAAATAGTTTGTTGGTACACAAGAATTTCAGCTAAGTTTTTAATATACCTACCTACATTCCTTTCAACACATCTAACGGTTCTGGCAGAGTAACGGCGCTGAGCTGCCGCTGGTGGTGAAGCTTAATGCTGAGCCAGAGCCGATTTGCTGCAGTAGCATACTCTAGCTCATACAACCTCTTTCGCTGTTAATATTTGTAATTATATCTTTCTTTATGATTTTGGTAATATACAATATTAGTCTTTAATGTTTTCTTAATGTGCAAATAAATACCTGTCTGTGTCTGTATGTCGTCTATAATACATCGCATCATCATACTCATCAATAATATAATCAATAACTTAGCTAACATTATGTGAGCCTGAAAAGTCAATCGGACGGAACTAGATCAGGACCCAGACAAGTGCTTTGCTCGTAACTTAAAACTGAAGCCTCATCAATTTACAGTAGTACCTACTCAAATAACTTTTATCTAGTCTTGGCGTACCAACATCTTACTTTAACAATTCCAATATTATTATTTTTATCATCAATGTCCATTAAGTTTTGTATAATATTTTCGTCAATCGCGAAGTATCACAATGATAGTCCTATTTATAGTAGGTATCACGAGTATCAGGAATAGTGAGATTTAACTATCAGTCATGTTCAGATTTTCATGCACCTACTTACCTACTAGTCGCTAAGTGGCAATATTTTATTCTTTGGTCGATGTAATCATCTTAGTCAAAACATGACCGATGCTTCTACGTTTAACAATCCTTATTCACCGAGAACCCATTGTATTGAAACAGGAATAACTTCCTTCACGTTGTGACTTACACACACATTTACAACTGTTTTTTTTTTTATTATTATTTTTTTATTATTTTTTTTTTATATTATTCCCATTGACTGGTGTCTTACTAAATCCAATATTAATGGCATCACAACCTTCAGATCCGTCATCCACATAAATTTAAAGCAATAGAGGCCCCGAAGAATTAACTTTATAAATAAAACTCATTGTTTATCCAAATACTCTGAGCATTACTATCAGCTACTTCAGAAAGGTCACCAAAGTTATACTTAATGGTACCTTAAAGAATGTCATGGTTAAGCCCAGTCACCGCATAATCTTGTTCGTTTACTTACAATTTTTTTTTTTTTTTTTTTTTTGTTCTTATTCTCAAAATTTCCATTTTCAACTAAATGTGTACTATCTCAACTCTATGTTTTTGAGGTACATGATGTCCCAACGGTTTACTTCAGTTAATTCATCACAGATGTTTTCATTACTAATTATTTTCCAGTCCCATATCATTTTATGTATGTTTATCGCGTATTCTCCATACACATTCAATATAGTGAGTTTTTTTCTATTTACTAACTCGAAAGTTAACTGTATAAGTCGAATTGTCGCAAGGAGTCTTCAAGGCATATAATTCAAGTAACCAAAAGTCATGGCCTAAGCTATAACCATAAGTACAAATTCACAAAAATATTTAGGATCAATATTTGGGCTTGTCTCTGTAATTTAACAGGCTGAATCTCGATTATGCCATTCTCAAATTTTGCTTTATAACAAGGTATAGTCAGAACATAAAGCTAAGCATTTAATATATAGGTATTTTAAATCTTGTTATTGTTGTCAACCTGTTAATTTAATTTTTGCTGGTTTTATAGTTTCCAATCAATCTTAGTTTTACGTTCATAGATTGAACAAAATTATCAGATCTCACTCAAGGAGTCTCGCAACATAATTTGTTTCGCATGAATCTGTAACAAAAAAAAGTTTCCAACCCATCGAGATATAAGTCCAACCACAATAATCGTACCCGTAATTCCAGTATACACATATGGTTGCTGTTTCAGCAAGAAGCAATCCATCAGATCAGTTTTTATCACCTTTTTTTTTCTCAGTGCTATCAATTTATTTAACCCTTAGGCAAAGTCAAATCAAATGGCAGATCCGCCTCTGTATATAACCACTTTATTTGCCTCTAAGTCATCTATATGTGTTCAGTAAAGAATAAATAAACTGTTGCATGCCACTAAAATAATGGCACTTGGTTTTTGACGCATTCATTTATGTTTAACATTAACTAATCATAAGATTATTAATCCGCCTGCAATCACAATTGGACGGCAAAATCATGCATCCGTCGTTCCTTCACATAATTACAATTTTAGGCGGCAAGGTCGCAAGTCAAGCTTTGCTATCCAACTACAAGTTGGATAGCAAAGTCGTATAAAATAAATAAATAAATAAATAATGCGGACAACCCACACAACACTATCTAGCCCCAAACTAAGCAGAGCTTGTACTATGGGAACCAGGTAGCTGATATAATACTTAAATACTTTTTTTTTTTTTTTGTAAATACATACATAGAATACAATATAACACCCAGACAGAGAACAAACATCTGTGTTCACCGCACAAATATTTGTTCTCGGTGGGGATCGAACCCACGCCCTCCAGCGCAGAAGGCAGAGCTACTACCAACTGAGCTATGAAGGCAGTCAATGCCATGTTTCACATAATTACTTGGGCTGCAATATCGTTTGTCAGTTGTCTGTACTCGTTCACCAATAAGGCGGCCACTCCTTATTGTATAGCCAGGTCACATGTCATGTTCTCATTAAATAATGAATTGGGTGGCAACGTCGTATGCCGGTCATGGTCTCTATTGATAATCAATTGGCAAAGTCGTATGCCATTATTACCCTCATTCAGTCAAGCATTAAGCGGCGGCAAAGTCGTATGTCATGCCACTCTCTGAGTTATCAATTGGCAATGTCGTATGCCAGTCAGGTCCTCTCTGGGTTATCAACTGGCAATGTCGTATGCCAGTCAAGCCCTCTCTTAATCATAACTGAGCAGCAAGGTCGTATGCTGGTCATGTCTTTACTCGATCACGTATTGGGCGGCAATGTCGTATGCCTGTCTTGCCCTCACGGCGGCTCCTTCAACCAGCGCTCCCTGTGTCGCGCCCTCAGCACCGCATGAGTACCTGTCGCGCCGTCGACCGGCGCCAGGCGGGCCAGCACCTCGCGCGCCACCTCGCGGTACAGCTGCAGCGCGCGCTCCGCGAAGTAGGCGGGCACCAGGTAGCGCGGCTCGTGCTCCACGCGGCTCGCGATGTAGTCGGCGAGCCAGTCGCCGGCGCGCAGGTTCTCGCACAGCTGGTGCGCCAGCTCGTCGCGCGGCATCACCTCCGCCAGCAGCGAGGCGACGCCCTGCAGGCCGCAGTACACGAGCGGCCCATGGCCCGGCACGTCGTAGGCGGGCGGCATCAGTCTCTCTCTGGCTCAATCAGTTGTCACCCATGTTCTAGAACTTAAAATATTAACTGAATACATCATTCTGGTCTTTATGTTTTTAGTTCCATTCAGATATAAATGGCATCCATCAAGATAATATAACTTTAGTATACATAGGAGGCCATACAAAAAAATCATCATTAGTAAAGTACCTAGCTAAGTCTGTACCAGCTTCTTCCATTAATTCTTCACACTAATGAAACACTTTACAACGAATGGTGTCACAAGGTAAGCAATATCTCATAAATAACATATTCATGAATGCGGGAAGTAGCATTTCAATATAATCATTCAAAGGTTCATCGTTCAATCGGTTTGATTATTTCAGCTAGTTTCAATAATAATTAATATTTGAACAATCACCGCAAAGCCCCAATGATTCAAATAATAGTAACTTACAGGTAGATAGTATTTTTATCACGAGTATTCTTATTTTAATGGTGGACGGAATGGCGGGTTGAAGGAATCAACTCGAGACACAAGATCCCAAAGATTTAAACACTTGTTAGAGCCCAAAACTCGGAGAGGTCAGAACTCATACTCTAATAAATTATACCATTATTTATTATTAGGAGCACCCCATTTGTCATGGCTGTTTGAACATTCAATTTTGTCCTGAAGCTCGCTTGGAATTCAGATAACTTGTGGCCTCAGACCAATTCTCAACAGACTTACTTATCCATAACTTGCTATTAGTCCCACAAAATTATTTATTTATTCATTTAAAACTTCCACACAAACTATTTAGTGATATGAAGACTTAATGCTAATAGCATTGTCTACCAGTCTAAATCTCTGGGTCTAAAATTAATATTTGCTCGGATATTCTCCGACTCACAAAATTCAGTTTCTCAAGTCAACTTCAATATATAATAATATCAAATCTTTGCAATTGTTATTAATGAAATACTATATTTACCAATTTCCATCAATGCCATTTTGTCTTACCACACCAGGTCTATTTGCTTGCTGAGATGAGTTCCAACTTTTAGCTCCATAATATTGTGTAACTCAGCACAACATTTTTTTTTTTGTCCATTTTATCATTCAAAACAATTCAGTAACCAAGCTTCAGGTTTCCAGGTTTGTAACTCTGCTCAGGCTCTGTGTATTTTTGTTACTAACGTTGTCACATTTAACTGTTTTATTTCTTGTCGTGTACAGCTTGTTTTTCATTCTTTCTTTCTAACAACAATGGTTCGTAATTGTTGTTGAAAATTGTTGGATATCTTTATCATAAATTATCACGACACGAACGGCTTGTAGGCCCGTTGGTTCATCCTATCTTCTGACTTGTAAGAAGTCTCCCTCCTCGACTATGTAGCACTAATTAAAACTCTTCGGATAGTATGTAGAACATCCTAATTATATTCTTTTCACATTAAACATCACCATAGATCCATAACCTCCCTGACGTCTATCAATTTCCCGCCAAAGCCGGCCTCTAACTGTCACTCGTTGACATTATGCTGTGCATGACAGGTGACATAACAGAAGTAAGGTGATTCTATCTATATCTTAGAGCTTGTAAATAACGCTGCGTTACAATATGGACTAGTCAGTTTTATCAAGTTTTACCCAAGGTCATGAATTTCTTCAGGACATGTAAATAGCTCAGGGGTATCCCAAAGGAAAATCGCATTCAAAAGCCTTAATTGAAGTTTAGCAAAATTTTCTACATTCACAGTTTCATCAAAACATTATAGCAGTTATCGTGTTGGAAGAAGTTTTCATTGGTTACCGAAACTGACTATAGCATGATTTTCATTTTCTCTTTTAACTCGATCCAAAAGGGCATTATTAAGCCAATTCACACGCATAGGTACCTTCCACGTGTCGTGGACTCGTGACGAGACGAATGCGCTGTCAAAAGTAGCTCCTACAACTGACATTTCGTTCCGGTTTTGATTTCAAGTGTTACGCGTGCAATAAACATTAATAATTCCATGGAATACAAAATTTTCTGTTTTTTGTGCAATGAACTTGTGTGGTAATGTATTGCTAGAATGGGAGCAGAAAGATATTAACAAAATGCTGTAAGCAGGTACTAAAAAATGCACTGAAAAGAAGGAAGATAAATATAAATGAATGACTGAAAAGACAGTTGATCGTCCTTTGACTACAATCTCACCTGATGGTAAGTAGCCGATAATAAAAAATAAAATAAAAAATGTTAGAACAGAACTTATTCGGTCTGACCTAGAAGAGATTTAGATTGTAATTGTCAGGAAAAGCAACCGACAGTAATGAGTTCCACCCCTTAGCTGTTCGCAAAAGGAGAGGTTCGCAGTTTCAGTATCGTCGTAGTTTCATTATGGCATGATGTCGGCCACCAACTACTCAACGACAACATGTCGTCAAGATACGAGAAAATAAAACCCGATGGTTTTTTCTATGACTCAATCCGTGTTTTTTTCCTGCAAAAACACCGGTAAGTATAAGTATACAATATTAGGCGCGTTCCATACATGGAGATGTCTGTGTGAATTTTTAAACCGTCATTGGTGTGAACATATTTTTTAGGTATCAACTTGCCATTGTTATTCACTTTGTATAATAAGTACGATTTATTTAAGTCAACTTGGTGGTACGGTAGTTTTAGAGTGCATCCACTTCAATCATCAAACAAGAAACGTAGGTATCAGTAGAATGGTATCTTATCAGTTTGCAAGGTTGTCTTGGATAAACTCGCTTAGGACAGCTCGTCCAACAAGCAATCATTAAAATGATTTAGGTACTCGATTTTATACATTAGGAAATTATTATCAGAGTTATCATAGGTTCATAGCAAGAACCTCATAATAAGACGGTTAATCTCATTTTTTATAATGGTCATAGACAAGTAATTTAGTTTAAGCAAGCTGCAATAGCGGCGATGCTGCACGGCGATAGCAACAGACTCAAACGTCTGTTGCTATCGCCATTTGAGATGAAAGTGACAGTGATAAGCGAGCCGCTAAAAAGTGTCAGCCTTTATGAATGTCAGCCATTATTATGCTTATGACAGCTCTTGTCTAAAGCAATCAACCCAAGGAACTAGAATAATCAGCCCGCTATAAAAGAGTTCAAAAAAGTGTGAAGTTCCCAGTTCCGCTAACTTCATACTCAAAACAAAGCCAGCTCAAAATCAAAGTCAAATATTTATTTAATCAAAAGTATCACAAGGATGAAACATCTTGGAGAGGTGAGCCTAGGTGCCAGTTCCACGCGACTATGAATGTTTTGTCTCAGCCATCCAGCCATCAAATCATCAAATGATTTGATGGCTTTATAAATAGTAGTAATTAGTCAGAAAATAGTCACAACTGTCTATCTATGGACCTATGACTATGATTAGAAATCTAGAGCGATTAAAACTGAACATTAGTATCGTACAAACCCGTCACATCCATATAGGTAGATAATCGATCTCAATACACAATCTATGATAAACTATGGTCATCTAGACGCCTCAATCATACTGGGGTCCCATTCGAAGAACGACTATTTGAACCAAGTCTACTTCCTTCATGAGTTTTTCAACATTATTCGATCGAGTTTTTTTACGTCAATTGTCGTTACTTTTAATATCAGTGAAATGAGAGTTAACTGAAAATTTTGCAATAATCCATTAACTACTACCAAATACTAAGTTTAATAACGTTTCATTATTTTCTGATAGCGACTACAGTATGATGACAGCCTTACGCAAATTAAACGCAATTTAAATTTTAACAATTCTGTAAATTTTCTGTCACTTTTTGCCATCACTCATTCGTAATCAGATGAAGAGATGACAATAGCTTAAGTTTGCTTATCTATTGACAGATTTTGATAACTAAGGATCCTTGTATTGTTAACCATTTAGAAAAAGGACAACGACGCCGACGACGTAGTTAGACTTTTTCTTCGAATAGGCCGCTCTCTTCGTACCGATAATCGATTAGAGTAGTAGGTAACTAGGTACTAGGCACCTCCTACTTGCTAACCACGGTGTTTAGCTGTTATTTACGTCGGGCATGGCGCCAGACCACGTCAGTTTGTAGATCATGATCTTAACTCAGTACTGAATACTAACGAGACTCTTAGAACTTCTGCCGAAGTAATAGTGATTGAGATTCTACGTTTAAGGGGCTTGTAAGAGTATGGTAATTCTGTAGTAGAACAGCTTTCGCCAACATAAATTGAGTAGGTAACAATTTATGACTGAAATCTTGTACAGTCGCAGAATGAAAATGTTCGTCACCTTAGAGTCGGTTTTCGCTTGCACCAGTGCCTTGATCATGAACACATTTATCGGTGTATTCTGTCTATTCAGTTTCAAAAGGAAGTATGTGATCGTGATACGTTGAACAAATCAAGTTGAAAATCGACGAACATTTTCATACCGCCACTATACAAATTCTAAACTAAAATCATAAAAAAATAAAAAACCTCATTACTCAACCACCTTTAAATCTCTTCTAGGATATATAGAGGGGGCATGCTTTTATTTGCTGCTTCAGTACAAACTATTAAATTCAGAAAAAAAAAAGGAAATAATATCTTTACCCATGTCCCAATTTCTAAGGCTGAGATTCATAGACCGCACTTTGCTTTACAGCAAAGCAGTCTTCGCAAAGTAAGCTTTGTTTATCGAAGTTTCCTATCAATATTTTGAATAAAGAAGAGCTTGACAGAACTATGAAATATAATTTTGGTTGAAAGTTGAACTTTCCATCAAAGTAAAGTCAAAGTTCGGTCTATGAATCTCGGCCTAAGGTTTAGTGCCTGCCTGTGACAACATCTGGTACTTAAACAATAATTAGTTACGTGAACTGTCATTGTGATATCCCTTTTTAGGGTTCCGTAGCCAAATGGCAAAAACGGAACCCTTATAGATTCGTCATGTCGGTCTGTCTGTCTGTCTGTCTGCCCGTCCGTATGTCACAGCCATTTTTCTCCGAAACCGTAAGAGCTAGACTGATGAAACTTGGCGAGTAGATGTATTCTGTGAACCGCATTAAGATTTTTACACAAAAATAGAAAAAAACCTATAAATTTTGGGGGTCCCCATACTTGAAACTGAAACTCAAAACATTTTTTTTCATTTACCCCATACGTGTGGGGTATCTATGAGGTCTTCAAAAATTATGTTGAGGTTTCTAAAATCGTTTTATTCTAAACTTAATAGTTTGCGCGAGAGATACTTCCAAAGTGGAAAAAAGTTGGTCCCCCCCCTCTAACGTCTAAAATGAGAGAAAGATAAATCTAAAAAAAATATTTGTTGTACATTACTATGCAAACTTTCAACGATATTTGGTTTGAACGAGATCTAGTCAGTAGTTTTTTTTTTATACGTCATAAATCGTAAACCACAATTTACCTTTCGACGAACTACAATAACCTTTATTTATTATGTTACTTGATGCTACGAAACCCTTCATGGGCGAGTCCGACTCGCACTTCGCTGCTTTTTTTAAGAAAATACTGGCTGTGATGAGTAACCAGATTGATACCTTATTATCTCAGGTGAGAAGGAATGCCTGTGCACATCTAGGCGATGGCGATTACGATCAGCTGAAACGCTGTCAAATATGACAGCGATATTTGGCAGCGTTTCATGATTGCTATCGCCATCGCCTAGATGTGCGCAGGTGTAGATGTGTGGTTTAATATTGTCAACAGAAATCAGTGTAAATTGAGATAATAATCATAAAAGGCGAAAAACACGAGTGCAACCTATTCGCAGCTCGATTTGTTGCATACCTTTTACGGCGCAACTCGACGTTTACCTATGCAATTTGCAGCTAGGATGTAGGTAGGCTTACCTACAGATATGGAGGTAAATGACTACCTTGCTACAGCGAAACCCACATGTGGTACAATATACAAGCGCGAATCATCACATACATAAGTGTTTAACTTTACTTTTAAAACTCTCTCAAGTGGAAAACTGAGCATGATGACTGAATTTGTTAAAAAAATATTGTATTTTTTAAGAGCGTTTATCCCCAGCCGCGTGACTCAAGTTTGGGTAAATTTACTCACCTAGCTATACATTTACACCTAGCACGCACACAGCCGTCTGTGTTGGAGCGCGTATCATGCGCCGCATTGAATAAATCACCTTGATACTTTACCAGCTCTTAGTAGGGTATGTATTAATTTTTCGTAAGTAGGTACAACATTTTGTAGAATGAGTACCTACTTACGCAAAAACGGGCAGGTAGGTTAGGTTAAAATAAATCCAAATAATGTAATTCGTGTAAAATACAATTTTAATATTTATCGTCTCTAAGTTTCATGGAACTAGCTTTTCGGGGATCAACAATTTCGGGTAATAGACATTTATTATAAAAACTGACTAGGCGATGATGCTCCATGTTCTCGCTCCAAAATGTATCGTCAGTAATTATTTTTTCTGTCTTTAATTTAAAATTTTTGCCTGTCCACACAAGCAAATAGACAGTAATTTCTATTCGTTACGTGCAGCTGCCCTTGTATTTGATAAAACCAGTCATGGCGTCGATTCACGGATCCATCTATTTTCCAGAATTAAATTTTTTTTTTGCTAATAGCGATATCTGTCTCTAATCCGAATGCCGAACTAGGACATTTTATTTCGGTGATACCATCATTTTCAATTAGTCCACCCGGCGAAGCACCTGTAACCATAATAAATTGAAAGAAAACAATGATAAAGAATGCATATGTCAGAAACTGAAACCATAATGCGAACTCAGAAGAAACTACATAAAATCATTAAAAAAAATAATATAGTAATGCATGCAATAAGTCCCAATAAAATATGCAGTAGGTAGGTACTGATGTACGTATTTCGAACAAAATTAATTGATTACTTTACAATCTTAATAGCTCATCAACTCGGTGCAAGTGGCTCCGTGCTTCGAACACTAGCTTTGGTATCGTGCGGACTTGCGGACTGGATGACTTTTTGAAAGTACCCGCTAATTTCAACCTTTTTTTCGGCTTGTTACTTTTTATGATAAGTTAGCAATAATGATTTTCATAAATCAAATTATTACTACTTCTATCTCCGTGTAATAATAATTATAAGTTTAAAAAACTTGAGAAACCGACTTCATTGTCAAACGGCTAAACCAATTTTAATCAAATTTGTTTGGGACAATCTGGACGTAAGAATAACCTTCCAAATAAAATAATAATTTTCTAAATCGGTTCATAAATGACGGAGGCATGCAGTTACAAATATTAAAAAAAATATTTAAAAAAAAAAATAAAAAAAAATGGTACCGATCTGCAAGCAGTACCTTTCAGATAAAAAAATATTTTTTCAAATCAGCTCACAAATGAAGAAGTTATGCGGTACCGGTAACAAACATTAAAAAAAAAAAAAAAATACTACCGAATTGAGAACCTCCTCCTTTTTGATTGGAAGTCAGTTAAAAATGGGAATTGACTATAACATGTTACGTTGTAAAAAGAAACCCCTGGGTAACATACCTTTTAGCTTAATTAGCCTTGACAACATTTTCGCAATTGGTGACATACTTGTTACTTTTTTTTCGTGATGTACAGCCTGTATAGCGCCTTTTGTTAGCCATATCTGAAATAAAAGTAAAGAATGAAAATGAATGCATTAAGCAGAAATACAAATTTAAAATAATTAACTTTTTTTTGCGTACCAAAAACCAGGGGTAATTAAAGTTAATAAGTTAATGCAACACCATTACTTTAAAATACTAAAAAAAACTCACCAAAGTTTTGTTAAACAATAAAAAGTATCAAAACGTCCCAGTAGCGCTATAAACTCGCGATACTACAATAACATTTTTTGCGGCTTGCAGCATGCTTGCAGCAACCGGGAGCGACGCACGTCCTACCTCTGAAAGGCCTCGGCCGGCACTGAGCGTTGACCTGATTCCGCGCCGATTATATAGTAATACGAAATAATTCATAGTAAAATAAATATTCATGTTATAAAAAAATAAATTCAAACATGTTTTAAAACGTACACTTCTTCATTTACTAGGCTAAAAAAATAACAAAAATACCTCGGATTTCATCATAAACTAACACGTCTGATATCTCCAAAAGTGGCTAAAAATTACTCCTTTGATTATTTTTTTCATGAATGAAAACTTACAGTAATCGTGTTTATTCTGCCATTAAGCACTAATACATGTTATTAGCTTTTATAAAGTAAAATTTTATAAGTTTGTCGTTTATAGTTTTACCATTGTATCGCATCTGCGTAGACCATCAACCGGAAGTTTAGGAAAAACAGTTGAATCTTATGTAAAAACTATACAACCATTTGAAAATGTTTTTGCCAAATGATTAAGTTTTGGTCATTCCCAATAATATGAGGTCAAATTATCTTCTGTGCAAATTACACATATTGTGTTATTGGCCGTGTGAAATCATCAATTTACGGATGAACGTTCTTATGTTTTTTTTTACTACACACTCAAAAGCTTTGCCTCCTTTCACCACACTGGTTCGCAAGAACCAGTAACTCGACAAGAGAGAGAGAGAGAGAGAGAGATCCTTGAGTTGTAGTGTGTTGTTCACATTTCGGATTTCGGGGGAGAGACTTTTCTAATACTAATTCTGTATAATAATCAAGAAAAGAGTTATATGACAATATTAAAACTTAATTACATACACTTTAAGGTAATAAACATATTGCGTAGGTACAGACTTTGTAAAACATACTGGAATAAGTAACTAAAACATTTTATTTTACACCAACACCTAAGTATCTTCCTAAGCGATGTATAATCTCCAAATATGGTTTACAACGTGGGTGATAATTTAGTCTATGAGGTAGATACACGATAAACGACAAAGGAGTAGATTGAAATTTCAGTTATTCAATGGTTTATAATATATTTTTCTGAAATTGCCATTAATAATGTAAGTACTTACATTTTTTTATTAGGTTACAGCGGATCTTGCAAACTTCGAATGATAAAATACCAATGAAATTCCGTGCGACACTTCGTGAAACTTGTTACATTACTTATTACATTGTTGTCTACTTTAGTAGACTAGACACTAGACACCTTAATGCCTTAATAGCCTAGTTGATGAAACAAGCATATGGCCTACCTGATGTTAATTGGTTAATATCGCCTATAACAATGCATTGCCTCGTAGGTTATGCACGTTACATTTCTTAATTCATCATTCGTTCATTTCGTGTCATGTAATCATGTTAGGTATCGCTTTGTAGTAGCCGGGCCTTATTCCATTTCTCTCGTTGCCTGTACAAGGTACATACTTACTATTACTACAAGCAAAGAAACTATTTTAGTACGATAAATCAAGAGCACAATCTGATGCAGGAATGAATCACAACTGTTGTTATTTTAGATGCGAACTGTAACCGCGTCATTCTATTTTTGGGCATTGTGAGTGAACAAGTGAACATAATTTTGTCATTATACGTAATATTATTATGGAATTATGTGATTAAAAAGTTTGATTAATTTTAATGTAGGTATAGGCACATTATTGTATCCATTGCACTGTCAAAAATTGAGAGAATGAAAATAATTGAAATAAATAAGTTTTGAAAAATCATGCTCAAAAAAATATGAAACAAGAAAATCGTCTATTTATATACATACTCGTACAAACATATAAACATACATACATAGGTCAAAATCATAACTGTCTTTTTAGCTTCGCCCTACTCGGATGCAAATTATTTCTGGTCGCAATATACTAATGGCTTTAAAACAATTGCGTTGGTATCTTTAATGCAATCCTGCGATCTTGTATCTAGAAGAAAATCGATGAACAACTCATCCCAATTCTTTTTATGGTACAACCTACCTATAGCGATGCCTGTAGCAGTTTTTACCGTAAGGGTAATTTAACAGCTGTTGGTAGCGCGTCTGGCATGGCGAACAAATTATATCGGTTTTGAGAATTTATAAAAGATTTCGTTCCTGAAAGAGCGGTTACCGTAAGAACTCTACTCCGGTCACCATTGGCGTCAAATTCAAATTCATAAATTTATTTCTTCTATTTAATTGTAGAAGGTATCAGAAAGATCACCTAAATGTCTTAAAGCTTAATTCAAATTCAAACTTGTTCTTAATCTTAATTTTATTTCTTAAATTACCAAGCCTAGACGAACGGGCAACAAACTACGGTTTGGTTCCTACCGTTTTTTTGTATATTTTTATGTGTTTTTTGTCTTGTCGCTCCAACTTAGTGAGTAGTCTGAAGTTTCGATGTCGATTCTTATTCCTCATCATAAACTAACTTGATTTGACAGCTCTAAAAATAGCTGCCTTTGTTGTCTATATTTTCTAAAGGACGGTAGTTTTTAGTGCTGCTGAATAAGCTTAGTTCAGGAAAATAAAACAACAGAATCGACATCAGAGTTAGTGTTGTTTTCAAACTGATTTGAATGAGATTCTACTTCGCTATATCCGTTATAAAGCGGTGGTCGGTTTTCGAACACAAAGGTATGGCGATTCGATCCTGAGATCGAAAATGGGGTCATAAGATGATAATGGCCTTAAAATGTAAAGGGAAGCAATAATGAGGGACATAATAGTGTAAAACCTAAAGGTGAAAGCTTCGAGAAAGATCAAGGACTTCTGAAATACCACACCGACATAGGTTTCAACTTAATAACCAAACAGAAAGGAAAATTACAGGCTTACTTTTTCTGAAGAAAATTACCGGTATCGAAACCTGGGCCCATAACCTGTTAAAAAATCGGTTGTCTGTAAAGCTGACTTACTGACGATAGTTGAACGTGATAACGTCGGACTCGGACTCGGACTCCTTACCCTTACCCTAACCCGGACCCGGGCTCGGGCTCGAAGGAACGACGGAACGAGCGACGGTTACGACGCGTTTGATGAGTCATGTTTTTTCGTGCGTGCAGCCGGCTCCATCGATTGATAAGACGTTATCACGTCAAAATGTAGATAGAGTATCAATATCAGAACCTACTTGACTTGTCTACAAAAAAAATACTTGCAATCAATAAAATGCAGAGGTAATTAAAGGTGATTTCACTTGGTGACTGCCGTTGCACACAGGAAATCCAGGAAAAGGCCTATAGGTGACGAATTGCAATACAATGCAGGGATAGAGCGTCACTGCTACCGCTTCCGTTGGTCATGCATTATTCTACGAGTAACTTGATTTAAATTAACCTTCCCTGTTTTAGCACCTGATGGCTACTGCTATTAACCACTATTGCTAATAGGCTAAGGGCGGACTTTACCAACTTATGATACCTATTAGTACGGTCACTACTTGAGACGTGTCAGAAAGAAACACTAAAATGTATAATTCTGAGAGATTGCTTTGACGGTGAAAAGATTTTATGGGAACCATTGACACGATGAAGAAGATGAAGATGGTAAAGTAAAATCGTCTTAAGTGATCGAAAAAAATAAATAAAAATTATAATAATAAGCAGCTTAAACCGACGACGTCACATGGGATTCTGGGCCCATAACCTGTGAGCCTCTTTGAGGTGCACTTAAAATCCTTTCACCACACTAAGTTCGAAAGAATCAGTGACACGATAAGAAGAAGAAACCTGTTTGCAGTAGTTTTGCATTGATAAGAAACAAGACAGGCATGTTATCAACAATCTTTTATCTTGCGTTACGATATTATTGACCAAACATATCGAATGCCGTGTTATAGACGTTTCGTTTACATTCGCATTGTCTCCAATGAGTATATAACGCTATTGTCTCTTGCGTTTGACGGAGACTGTAAACAATCATTCGTTATTTATACGCAAGACGTTGATCATTATTGGTGTTGACGTTGAGACGTTGATCTCAGTTCAACGTTATGGCCTGCGCACTTCTAGGCGATGGCGGTGGCGATCAGCTGAATTGCTGTCAAATTTGACAGCGATATGGCCATCGCCATTACCTAATGTGCACAGGCTTTTATTGTTCAACGATAGTTTACTTTACCTTTATTATGTGTGACAATAAATATTTAATTATTCAAAGAAAAGGTCTTTATCTCACTGTGATAATGCTGCTATTTAGATATACAAAGATTGCGATTATAATCGCAAGTTTATAACTAGTTTCTAATGTTTTCTACTCTAGCGGTTCTGTGCAAAGCTATCCCTTACATTGAAAGTACATAGTACCGGTACCTAGACCACCTAGACATTACGCTCGCTTACAAAAGTTAAAATACACTAAGTATAAATTAGTATGTTTATGGACCATTTAAAATAAAAGTTACGCAGGTACCTACATAATGTAAGAAAGTAAAATCAAAGTTATATCCGCATTTCAGATTGTTTTACCACAGTGATAATTATTTTACTTTCGCAGCCATTTAAAAAGCAGTAAATTAACGCGAAAGGTCGTAACTTTTTTACCTTTACACATTCATGTCATTGCTGCCTGATTGTATGTCGTGGGCATAATAAATACGTCCTTATAATCGATGATTTCTGGGCCCATAACCTGTTAGAAAAACTGTAGCTAGAAAATGATTATTACCTAGATACTTATGGCAGGTAATTTCGAAGGTAAACTATTTTAAGAGACATCGTGGTAATCAGTAATAAGGCTGGGCTTAATGAGGCGTAGTAAGAGCGTGAATAAATACAAACAAGTACACCTAACATTCCAGAGGTTATGTCATTTCCGATTACGGTGTATATTCTGACCAAATTCTCGAGATTGCCGGTTCTTTGAGGCCTCAAACTAAAGGCTCCAGAATAGTATGAAAAATAGTACGATTACGTAATTTCCTATTGTCGATCTGAGTTATTTTATTATTATACTATGGGACGACCAAGGATTTTGTATACTTCGTCACGTAGTTTAGAAATTCCTTGGGGGCAACTTCTGAGTATCCATTCCACAGATAAAAAATATTTGCCTCATACTGACTTTGTTTATTGCTTTTCAAGATAGACCAAGGAGTTCCAACAGGTTTCCAAGGAGATTATAACAACCAAGCTCGTTTTTCCAAGGAGTTCTCAGACCTCTGAAATTCTGAATGTTTTACCATTATAATTTACTCGTACATCAATAACAAGAACAGAATAGATCACAGTCCTTGCAATCTACAAAGTGATTTTCCTACACGTTTATCGGAAAATCCTTCCCCGATCTAACCCAGGTTAGATCTGAAGGTTATTTTTAATTACTAAGCAAGTCAGTAAAGGCTAGCATCTAGCCGCTAGGTCAACGACAAGGAATGCAAGTTCATTTGCCCCACGGGTACTCTCCCATAGAGCGACTCTCATTGGATGCAATTAAACCAATCTAAGTTTCAAATAACCACGCCAATTAACAATTTACAATATTAAGATAATTACAAATTACATGTACAAAAGGTACACATGAAACAGTTGATCTTCAGACCGCTGCAGATCTAGAGATAGCTTAACTGATTCAAATCAGTACCAATTAGATGCATCCCCAAGGCCCTGAGAGAGAAATATCCCAGTAGTTCGGTCAACAGAATTACTGGGGAAAAACTAATTCTGCCACCTAGAATGTCAATGCGAAATATGCATGCGTTCACAGAATAAAGCAAAAGCGTTTTTGCTTTTCTATTGATGCGTTCATATATGTATATATCCTTCTGTGATAAAAAGCCACATTTAATGCTGCTCTCTGGTTCAATTTTCGAGGTCAAATAAGTATGATACCTATTGTATTAGTTATAATAATGAACATACGAACTTAGTGAAAATAAAGCCATACTCGACTCATGTATCAAATTGAGAAATACTTGACATGACAAGGCTTCAACGTCCTATTTCTAGAGAGGCTCTATGATTGCGAAACCTATGAGGTGTCAAGATGAGATACATATTAACCTGGGTACCGTTACGTTCATCGTAAATGGGCCACGTTAATGTCTGTAGGCCCCGAATAGGTCAGGTTGGCGCCACTAAGCCGGGGGGGTTGTGGTGTGTGGAACAGTTGCTGCCTAATTGCAACTCTGTCATTTTACCTCACCTTTACGTTCCATTCCAGTTGGTTCACTCATTTACTTACATACCACTTTTTTTCTTTTTTTATATACTGAGATTCAGTTGAGGCAGTTCCTTTTTGAACGTTCTCTATCCTGTGGAACCGTAACGTCTCCACATTCGATGGGTCATCTACCAATTCAGTCATAATATTCAGAATACCTAGAGAAAACTTTGTTTTATTGATTGATTTTAGGATCCGATGGCTCAGGGGTCAGAACAGTACCAAGGGGAAGGTCGCGGGTTCAAATACCTCTTTGGACATTATAAAATGGAAGTATCGATTTCATAACAGTTCTACTACACCCAACTTCAACATTCACTTATTCTTCTTCTTACAGTGTCACTGGTTCTTTGCAACAAATGTGGTGAAAGAATATTACTTATTTCATATTTTTTACACTCATCCAACCACAATGTATGACGCAAAGAGATACCATCTGATTTCGTCTGGTGAAAATAAATTGGCTTCACTTTCGCTCTCCACTGCCTACAAAGCAGTAATTAAACACGCCCGTGTAGTAAATTAGCAAATTATCTGCATACAAGATTACAGTGTTTTTGCACATCATCACTGATCAGATCTTGGGACTAGAGTTCGCTTGTGTAACTTCCTCTTAAAGACTTGCCAGGCTAACCCTGATCAAACCTCAAACAACTCCAGTACAGATTGGAACTAGGTAGGTTTATAGCGCAGTTATAAACCTAAGCCTCCAGAAGAGTTGAAGCCATGACTAAGCTAAGCCCAGTAAACCTGACAAAATTAAATTAAAATAGATTGTTAATAATTTCTAAAATAATATTTAATTAGGTAAAAAACGTATTTTAATTATTTAGGTACAACAGAATATACATTATTTACAAAAACTATTATTATAAAACATGAAATACTTAAAATAAAAAAATACATTTTCTAAGAAACTAGAAAATTTATAAATAAATATTGTGGACAATTCACCCAACACTATCTGATAATATGAAATAAATAATAGTATTTTTTTAGCCTGGTCTGTCTGTACCTCTGCTGGGCAAAGGCCTCCCCCTTGTTCGTGTCGTGCGTGACCCATACTCTGCCTCTCCCTGCAGAACGCGTCCAGATCATCCCGCCAACGCTCTGGTCTTCCGCTAACTGGGTTTGCCTCGGCAGCGACTTTCGTCTATAGAAACCCACTCTGTGCTGATTTAAGACCACAGAGCAGCAAACACGCTTTTGCTTATAGTTCCGTGTTTAAGACCGTAGGTTGTATATAAATAAATTCCTATTCCTTGGTTTCGGCAAGCTGTGATGTGAAATGAAATGAAATGAAAAAAGTTTATTGAATGAACACAAATACAGAAAACAAACTAGAACCTTAAATACAAACAAGGTATAGGTACAGGGTGAGAGGTTTGAGACAAAAGGGAATAGGTATATGAAAATTGGCTAACTATTAGGTAAGAGTCTGAGATGTGCGTGCTTGCTTGTCTATACTGCTGCGTCTCTATGCAATTACCAAGACAAATTGTATACCATTTATTACTCTAACCGACCATGTAAACGTTGATAGGAAATAAACTATCAGTTTCCCTTGCTTGGCCTTCGTCACTGTAACTGTGACCATGCCTTTAAAAGCTAATTACCAGTAGGTAATATATAGCTCATGGTAGGAGCTCTGTCTGGCTCTGGTTTTGAGTCTGTGTGAGTGCTCACCACCACCAGTGAATTATACTGTGTGTGTGAGTGACGTTTTGGAATAGGATTTATTTAGTCAACACTCGCACAGACTCAAAACCAGAGCCAGACAGAGCTCATGGTAGGCCTACTGTGCAAAAAATGTAGTTGAACGTTATCTGAGTTCGCCTATTTGGTCACTCGACAATAGAATAACTTTCAATAACGCCAACGTGATGTCATTTATATCTTTTAGATAAAGCTAAGTGAAAGAAACTTCACGTTAGATTACTTTCTCACGTTTCTTATTAGGCACGTATGAATGCGAGAGCTATAATTTTGTTATGAAAAAAATGGCCTAGTTTCAATTGCAAGGTATGAATCTACTCGCGTAAAGGCCTGCGCACATCTAGGCGATGGTGATGGCGATAATCTGAAACGCTGTCAAATCTGACAGCGATATTTGACAGCGTTTCAGCTGATCCCATCGCCATCGCCTAAATGTGCGCAGTTCTTTAGTGTGAAAAACAAAAACAATATCTCGCCTGCCAGCAGCATCAATATTTGAAATACATTTGAACTTCTTGCTCTAATGTTTCAAATAATTAAATAGAGCGTATTTCGACCTTCTCACAGAAATACAACAGTATCTAAAATAAACCAAATCATGATCATGACTCCTAAAAATCCCATGTATACCTTTGTGACGCATAAAATGAATCGGTTCCCTTTCTTGATACTTTATTTCATTAAAAATAGTCAAAACTTTTACAAAAAGATATAAAATGACATGACGGTCGTGAGACCTAGTCGTGGGCCACTGTGACTCATGATGGAAACTCTCCGTCGTAATCGTGCGTCTATTGTGTTTCTATCGTAGAACTCTCAGTCTCTAGTAGCGGACGAATGACACCAAATGTAAAATAAAAATAAAATAAGCAGAATAAAACACATCAGTTCCTATTTTTCTTTACTTCATGGACACGTCCACCGCAAACATACTGACTGCCAATGACACTGCGTCCATCATTCGGATATCAAATGCCTATAATTCCACCGTCTCTCATCCTTTAGGGAACTAATCGAACACAGAATCTCACTTGGCTTCAGAATACGGCGTAGTCAGTCATGGCGTAGTACTTCACCGGACAAAGTCTTCACAAAGAGTTTCACGACTCCTTGTTGTAGGTCAATCAATTTGGCCTGCTTACCCACAGAACCGACTATTTCCTTTTCCTCCGGTTGCGGAGGTATCATATTATTTAGTCACTCAAGCTCGAAACTCAATCAAAATTTATTCAGTTCAATTCCAAGAATCACTTTGAAACGTCTTAAAGCTAGGTGAGTCTAGGTGCCAGTTTCACGCGACCAAAGCCTAGAAGAACAGGCAACAAACTAAACTAACTCTACTGATCTACACTAATAATTAATATTCACAACTTCAGGTATATTCGAGTTCCTTACGCTTAAACTCATCCAAAAAGTTCTACTTTATAACGCTACCAAAATTCACACTACAAAATATTCACACAGTAATTGAACAGACAAAAGGCAAGTCACTGACTACAGGTAATTCAGGTTCCCGACAATAGGCAGGATGTTCGCGTGCCGAGCTGACCACTGGGGGTATCCGGCTCGAAGTACTATATACCTAGGTACCTGTTGGTGCCTAGACTGTAGTGCAGTATCGAGTTACGAGCATTGCTCCTAGAACGGTAAATAACCGTTTAACTGGATTGGATTGTCAGAGATTATTTATTTTTGATGATGACGATCGTGATGAGAGCTTAAAAAGAAAGAAAGAAAGAAAGAAAATACATTTATTTGACATAAGTAAGACAAATAAAACAAACAAAACACACAGAACGGACAACTGAAAGCAGGCAGGCTACCTAAGAAGGTAATAATACACACAAAACAGGGCACAGAACACACTATTACGATCACAATAACATATCTGTAATGTTATTTTTTAAGTGAATAAATTGAAATTGAAATTGAAGAAAACTGCTAGCTTACTATAGGTTGGTGAGAGTTGGTTTTGATTTTCGAGTAACATTGACATGTACATATGTGATTCCGTTTGGTGTTCACTTATTTTTATTTTTTATGCAAACATTTTAATTTTACCCATATTACTGTGATGCTAATGCAATCGGCTTGCTATAACTATAGGTAGGTAATAAACATAACATAATCTTTGGACCTTCACAACGAGGTTGAGTCATCGCTCGTCGCTTCTTTGTTTGAGAAACTCGATCTTCCTTTGTGCCCTAATTTCACCAATCTGTCGGAAGCTCCCTGGGAATTTAAAATATTAAAACTTTTACAATTTAAATTTGTATTTTTTTTAGTTAAACAAAATAGGCACCTGTGTAAAAAGTACGAACTGGCACCTAGACTCACTTTGGTTCAACGTGATTCTTGTGATACAACTGAAATTAACTGAATAATCTATTTTTGGTAAATATTTAACGGTTTATTTCTTTGTTACAGTTGTGGTTGACGTGGACAGTAGGCCGGTCTGCGTGGAAATCTGTGATACTGCTGGACAGGTAAGCTTGCTTCTATTACATCTCATACGACAGTGAATGAAGAAATACCACTTGGCGTACCCGTCTATGTTACCGAAGTTATGAGGATTTTAGAAGTCATAGATAGATAGATAACACTTTATTGTTCACCACAAGAATAGGACATTACACATAGCGAAAAACTAAAACTATAGCGAAGCACAATGGGCACAATGGTCATACCTTCTTCTCTTTATCGTGTCACTGATTATTTCGAACCAAGTGTGGTGAAAGGATTTTAAGTGCGTCTCAAAGAGGCTCCTTTCGTGCACTTGACACATATTTTCGAACTTTTGTAAAAAGGGGGTTTAGGTTTTACGATATGCCGGTTTCCTAACGATGTTTTCCTTCGCCGTTCGAGAGCACTGGCAAATTGTACATACATTTTTGGGCAGAAAAACTCATTGGTACATGACTGGATTTGAACCCACGACCTTAGAATCGGAAGGTGGGGCCGCTACCACTAGCGAAGAAGTCATACCTACCAGAGTTTGTTTACACCTGCCAGCTATTGTGAAATTGCAAGCTATGGTCACATGCCGAATTACACGTGCGCCGTAATGAACAGCCGTAGGTTCGCAGGTAGAGAAACGGTGGGAACCCCACGTTGTCATTGTATCTTTGCTCTCGGATCAAATCTGCCTCATTCAGGAGTTCATGCACGTGCTCTTTTTTATCGGAATCACAAAAATAGCTGTTGATTTTATTTCTATTGTCGGCGATGGCAGGTGTGACGCGACTCGTGGGAAATTGCGCGAATTGGGATCTAGTTCAGTCCTATTATTGTTACGAGTTACGACATTATTGTAGGTAGGTTCATGTTCATGCCTTGATATTGCTTCGTTGCTTGAACTTTCAACCATATCTTCTGCGAAATACTTAACCAATATCATCAGTGATATTTGAAGGAAATCCGTTGTATTCAAGGCTTGAATACAAAAGCTGCTTGAATTTCAAGCACAGTAATACTAATAGAATTATATAATATCGAGAAGGTAGGTATATTATATCGACATGAGGTAGTAAATAAACCGATAAAAATCAGTAAGTGTGCATAAAATAAATAATAGATGAAAGTGAAAAGCAACGCGCCATAAAACTATTTGTAAAGAACTCTGAGAAACTTCTCCGGGGGATAGCTGAGGTGAAAACGTCACGTCGTGGTTATAAACATTCAACAAACACTAGTAAAGACGGTGAAGAGGATGAATAGAAAGTGAATTTACTTTATAAGTTCTTCATTCAATCGTTATTAAAAAAACTTCTCTAATCCTGCCATGGTGCAGAATTTGCTCAATTTTGAAACTGAGGTTGATGGAGATGACAATACGCTCAATCTTCGTCTTGGTCAGCCTCATTAGTTATATCGTCCTCGTTCGCAGTTTCACAGTGTTCCTTAAAAAGCACCTAAAATCCTTTCACCACACTAGGTTCAAAAGAATCAGTGACACGATAAGAAGAACAGTGTTCCTTCTGAATTTACTGAACAAAGAATTTTTTGCCTGAGCCTGGGAAATTTTCTTGGATTTTCTCCTTATCCCTAAGCCAGATACCTATTTCTTTTATCTATCTAACAGCCACGTTCAACCACTGCTCAGTATCAATCAATAGAATCTTGTCGTTTCTATGTGACGATCAACCAACCTTGCGGCATCAACGTGAGCTGGAAATTCCAGTATTATTTAGTAACATAATGTAGGTAATTAGATAGATCTACTGAATGTTGTCCGACTGGCTTTCAATCCGTTTCAATCTACTGTCGATCTATTGCAGTGTTTCAATCATAATGCGATGCGGTCCCAACCCGTAAAAGGCCGGATCGAAGATTTACGCAACTGTTATGGCTATTAGGCAACCAGAACCTACAAGCAGGTATGGTGCTTCAATTGTTGGTTTGACTTTCACCCATAGTATGTTAAGTACGGCATAGAAAATACTCCGTTTCGATTAAGATTTTCGTTGCTTAGTTGATATTTCTCGTAGCTTGTTTGTTGATTTGACCAAACTTCTTTTAATTTAGAGCCAGGCTCTTTGTCGGTACTTGATGCATTACTGCTGATATACCTAAGTACGTTGCCGAATACATTTCCCCTTTTCATACGACGACACTGTCTTGACCTTGTCTTATATTGAATATTCTTGTGTGGTCTTTTGGGCTCTTCCTCTCTGAATTGCAGTGCGGAAACTTCGACTGTAATCCCCACAGATTAGATGTTATACCATATTACTTCTGCAGTCAGTATCGTTTACGCTTGTTTTTGTATAACCTTGTACCTTGTTTCCAAATAAATATATTTTGATTTGAATTTGTAAGTATTCTGTAATTATTTTGTCCGTGATGTGACCCGCTCGAGGCCTTGGCAGAATACCAGGGTAGTGTGACGTCATGTGACCTACACGGTGCGACTAATACTGAGCCAGGGACCATGTGAATTGACCAAGCTAATCCCTTCTTTGTCTACTTTCAGGACTCGATGTCTGAGCTCCGCGAACTCTGCTACCCCGGCACCGATGTCCTCATGCTGTGCTTCTCCGTGGTGCGTCCCGAGACCTTCCGGTCGGTGGCCGAGCGGTGGACGCGCGCCGTCACCAAGGTCAACGCACCCCGCGTGCTGGTCGGGACGCAGAGTGACCTGGCGCACGACTCGAGGACTCTTCACAATTTGAAGGTAAAACTATAGTTTAGATCTACGTTAAATCCGATACTAATTTAACCGATGTTAACGACGATAAGGCTAGCTTCGAAAGTGATGGAACTTTAGAAGATGTTGATCGATTCCTCTACTTTTACTCGCATTCCTCACAGAGCATGTCCACTGAAGACGCGCCATAAGTCATAATGCACTGCAAAAGACGCAAAAGTCTGATTGTACCTTTAGTTAGTAAGGTACCATTCAAACAAAAATACAGCAATGCAAGCATCAATGATTGACGGCAGTGATCTTTTCGGTCGTAGTTAGGAGGTACTTACTTCCCCGGGGGAACTCGTCTCTTCACCAACGCAACGAGGCGGGTTGGCACTAGACTTTGCATCGTAACGTTGGTTACGATGCAAAGTCTAGTGCCAACCCGCCTCGTTTTGTTGTCTACCCTCCACTCTAAAACACAGTTAACATTCAAAAAGTCCATCGTATCTTTCCAGAGCCGCGGTGAAAACGTGATCTCAGAAGTAGAAGCGAAAGCGTTAGCAGCTAAAATCAACGCAGTCTACATTGAAACATCCTCCAAAACCCGGAAGCAGCTGAAAGACGCCTTTGACGCCGCCATCTTGGCTGGGTTGCCAGTTATACACACCAAGAAACCGTTTTGGAAGAAATTATTTTGTATAAATTAGTTTTACTTTAGGAAAATTATATTATTATGATGAATTAGGTATTTTCTGATTTATGTATTTTGGTATTGTTATTGTACAGTTCTTGTTATTAATAGGATTAGTGTTAGGATAGGGTAACTAGGTACTTCCATTTACTTACACAGTAATTATTGGGTAGGTACCAGTTGTACCACCTTTATACATATAAGTGTGTATAGGATACCTACACAGTAGATAAATAAGCTTGCGGTACCTATAATGAATGATGACACTTTTTTAGAAGTCCTTCGAAAGGCGTGTAAAAAACGTTGGTATTCGGTCTTAGATTCCCACTCTGATTACATATCTCGCGACAGGTCTGCGTTAGCTATGATTGGCAACTCTCTCGAGAGATACCTACAGTAATCAGGACACGTAACTTAAAGTTACCAGTTCCTTTTTCATAAGGCTTTTTTTTGTTATTGGCGTACCAATTTGTAATAACATAAGTAGGTAGGTAGGTGTTAGATGTTGAAAATTTAAAATGAAAACAGTGCCTTTTTTATAGTTACAAAGTATTTTTGTTCTTCTCCATCAGGGTAAATTTTACAACTGATAAAAAATCAATTTATAGTAGCCAATTTTGTGTATAAATATTTTAACTTATTATGCCCTTGCATGATAAGAGATACCTATGAGTTAAAAAATGGGAACTTTTTTAGGGAGTTTGTAAAAAAAAACAGATTTCAAACTTTATAGAACTAGACTGTGGTCTGGACTGTGGGAAAATAATATACTCTGAACCTTCTGAGCTCGAGTCTTTGTATGATGTATGTACTTACATTTTTCGAATAGAAAAATCTATCGGTGCACGAACGGATTCGAACCCACGACCTGAGTAACAGAAGCCGGGGTTGGCTTAGGAAGCTCGCATTTGCCCTTTGTGAAAATAAATTCATTCCTATTTTCTTATGATGAAGTAGGTACCTATTTAAATTAGAGCTTGTAGAGATTCAGAAGCGATTTAATAAGATTATTAAGTAAATTATTATGTTTACCTACTTATTGCTTATGTACCTATTTTAAATGTTATTTTGATACTCAAAACGAACTGATAAATAAAATATATACGTATTTTCGCTAAAGAGAGTTTTAATGATACAGCTCTACTACCTATACAATGCACTTCCGTAAACTTACCATACTTACCTACAGACATGCGTTTTGCTATCTTATACCTTTAAACGAGAAAATCTTGTATATATATATACTAGCAGTTAGTGACCGAGCTTCGCTCGGTATTTTTTTGATAACGTACTTATGAATGATGAAATCATATTTTTCGATCTTACTATCATACAACATAATAATAAAAAAATAAGAACTGGTTATTTAAAAAAAAATCACGAGTGCAATGAATGAGATAGAAATTTCCGGAAGTTGTCTACAGAGTGTTTACGTAGTCATTTAGTTCCAAAACTCGACAATAGATGGCGTTCTCTATAAAACATAATCCTCGAGTTCTCAGGTCCTCACAAAGCTTAGTTTTTGCTTCTGACCAACAGATGGCGCTAAGAGTAAAGGTATTACGATAAAGTTGTTTGTTCTTAACTGGGAGACCCCGATATTTTTTTAAAATGAATCCTAGCTAGATCGATTTATCGCCCCCGAAAACCCCAGTATACTAAATTTCGTGAAAATTGTTGGTGCAGTTTCCGAGATCCTAAATATATCTTATACCTTTAAACGAGAAAATCTTGTATATAGGTATATATGTATATATATATATATATTTAGGATCTCGGAAACTGAACCAACGATTTTCATGAAATTTTGTAAACAGGGGTTTTCGGGGGCGATAAATCGATCTAGCTGGGATTCATTTTCAGAAAATGAGTCTATTCGTTAAAAAAAAATTAAAAACATAAACTGAATATGTGACTGCACCTGCCATCTATTGACGATTGTGAGCAACTAACTGCAAGCATGTCCAGCAGATGGCGTGGTTCAGTAAGAATAAACCAGTAAAGATAATAATATGACTCTTATGATTTCTTAAAAATACAAATTAACGAAAAAAATTCCGAGCGAAGCTCGGTTACCAACTAGTCTTATACCTTTAAACGAGAAAATCTTGTATATATATATATATATATATATTCAGGATCTCGGAAATGGCACCAACGATTTTCATAAAATTTAGTATACAGGGGTTTTCGGGGACGATAAATCGATCTAGCTAGAATTTATTTACAGAAAATGACGAGAAATGAGTTTTTGCAATAATCTAACATAAACTAAATATATGACTGTTCCTGCCATCTATTGGCGATTGTGAGCAACTAACTGCAAGCTACGAATAGCTTGCAGTTAGTTGCTCACAATCGCCAATTGCAAGAGCAGATGGCGTTGCTAAGTAAAAATAAGCCACTAAAGATTATGACTCTTCCGGACATCTATTGGCAAATAATAATACTTTTTTTTTTAATAATACGATTTACAAAAAAATAAAATCCCGAGCGAAGCTCGGTCATACCGGCTCGTATATATATACAAGATTTTCTCGTTTAAAGGTATAAGATATATATATTTAGGATCTCGGAAACTGAGCCAACAATTTTCACGAAATTAAGTATACAGGGGTTTTCGGGGACGATAAAACGATCTAGCTAGGATTCATTTTCAGAAAATGAGTCTGTTCGTTAAAAAAAAATTAAAAACATAAACTGAATATGTGACTGCTCCTGCCATCTATTGACGATTGTGAGCAACTAACTGCAAGCATGTCCAGTAGATGGCGTTGTTCAGTAAGAATAAACACAGTAAAGATAATAATATGCTTCTTATGATTTCTTAAAAATACAAACGAGCGAATCTCGGTTACCAACTAGTAACTACTAATACGAGTTTATTGCACCTCCCCTCCTGTCCATCCTGCATTATGTTAGAACAAGCAGATGGCGATAGGTTGCCACTTGGTACCTGATATCAAGTGGTATGGTAACCCATCGTACAAAGCATTGACTCTTAGGAACATAAGCACGATGTTCATTAACTTAAGGCATTCCTAGACGTCCCTATGTCTCCTAGGGCACATAGAGGTCAAAAAAGAATGTGCCTGTCACAGCCGCAGGTTTCCTAAAGAAACCAACGCTTCTTGACTGCAGAAATAGGAATGGTTCTAGCTACTTCCCCAGACAAGCCCCTATGAGAGCTCTACTGCTCTATGGCTCTGCTACTAAGAGAGAATAAGGATGGATGTTATAGAGATCATTTTATTTATTTAAATACAGCTAAATATTACAAGGAGGAGATTTCCTCCTTGAGTTAATAAAACCTTAGCCCGCCCGACCGAATTTTGCAAGCACCTCGGTGGAATGCTGAATTATGTTAAAACACAAAACAGTCATAAATTGACAGTGACAAACTCTATCTTTTGACATTGACGTTTTATGTTGATGTTGATGTTTTGCAGTCAAACAAAACAAAACAACGTAATTCAGCCAATTTTGGATTATTGTAACTGTTTTGAAGAGAATTTATAGTAATTACTGCTGTATTGCAAGAAAACTTTGCGAAAGCAATGGCAGAAGAAGAGCATTTTGAAGATGTGGATATATCCGACATAATTGATGACACAGATCACTATTTTGAGGGCAATCATCTCAACAGTGAGGTTACTGATTCGGAAAACACCATCCAGCCGTCTGAGTTGTTGTCTTCTGAAGAACAAACTGAAGTAAGACCTCAGGTTCAAGTCAAAGAGAAAGCAGAGGTTATTCGTTCTACGAGGCTGCCCATGGCAAGGGTGAAAAACATGATGAAAATGGATCCAGACGTTAGTGTGGTGTCGGGTGATGCCGTGTTTTTAGTCACCAAAGCTACTGTAAGTCCGGGTTTAGTTTGATTCTAGAACATACTATTATTCTATACCATCTTTTTACTTGGAAAATAAAAAAAACAGCCTTACACATTCACGCGAAAAAGGCCCGCCAGCTGCCTACTTGCGGAAACCAGTCTGCTCTTCAAGTATCAACCTACTTCCCCATGCATGGAAGAGCAATGTACAACTTCTTTCAGTATTCAATCATTCACCTACAGAGTTCTATTATCACTCATTTTATTTCTTTATTACAGGAACTGTTCCTAGAAACGATAGCTAAAGAGGCCTATGCCTACACATCGAGTAACAAACGGAAAGTTATCAATAAGAAAGACTTTGATGTAGTTGTGAACAAAGTGGACTGTTTGTGCTTTTTAGAGGGTGCTATGGACTTCTAAATATAATCCATGTGGAACTAGCCACAAAGACATGTAATCTGATGTGAAAATGTGGCAAAAAGTGCTGAGTAATAGCATTTTAGTAGATGGCATGGCTCATATTCATAACAGTCCTATAGCAGTCATTTAGCTTAGCAGACTGCTGGGCCTGCTGTCATGAAATAAAAAGTACTGATAAAATGTGTCAGGCATTAGGAGGGGTTTAACCCGTAATCTAGCTTTTAGTAAATATTGTTTTCTAAGTTTAGGTCATAAGTTCTGAATATTTTTACTAGTTTATCTGGTGCCATCACCATTTTAGCCTAACCTTGGGTTGATAACCTGTATAATAGACTAAAAGGGTCAATAAAAAACATGTTTCAATCAGATGCTCATTTAATTTTCAAACATAACAAATAAATTATATCACTAGCTGTATCAAATAGGATTAATTATACTTTATAGAGACTTGTAGGTCTATGAATCAGCAGCATGGTCTGATGGAGCGAAGGACAATGGCGCAGTGGGGAGAAACAAGGATGCTGTCTTTGCTTAGAAAATCTCTGCAATAAAAGAAATTAAAAATTAACACACATGAATGAAAATAAGACCTCCTATTGAACTCATCATTTTCTAGTCCATAACCTACTGTACTATGTTCTTCAAATTATAGTTTAGAATTCTAAACTTGATTTAAAACTGGTCCTTGGCTAAGTAATGATATATTACTATCATATTTTTTCCCTATGTAAGTGAGAGGTATAAATTAAATACAAATAATTGCAAAAGTTATGATGTTTCTGTTGTGGCTCAATCACGCCCTAACTACTGGTCCAATTGGGATGAAATTTGGAATAAATACAGTTTGTAACCTAGATTAGCATATAGGCTACTTTTTATCCCAAAAACTAACAGGAATGGGAAAGAAATGAAAACAGGGGGTGCCAGTAACTCCTAATGCAATAGCACAATCTAGGCTAGTAAAGTTTGTCTCCTAGTCAAAATTCAAAGTCAAATATGTAGTTATTTAAATACGAGTATTATCACAAGGATCAGTTTGAAACATCTTAAAGCTAGACGAGTCTAGGTTCCAGTTCCACGCCACCGATAGCAAAGCCATGTGGAAGGCTTTAAATATAATTCAGAATTGTAGTGGCAATCGCAGTTATATAGCGTCACTTCCAAATAACCTTTCGCGGCAGTTCTACATATAAATCTGTCTGAATAATTTTACTCACCCCTTCCTGATAAAGCAATCTACACCCGCAGCGGCAACTCTGAGCATTCTCGGGAGGAGTTTGATGCTGGACAGATCAACGACCTCGTCTTCTTCGCCCAGGTTCATCAGAGCAACTACCCCAGCCCTATTCGGCAGCAACCTGGAAAGTATTTTTATAAATGAGCAGTTGCAAGTCAAACTTGTGTGGAAAGTGGTGCACGAATTTTAAGTGCACCTCAAAGAGGCTCCTTTCGTGCACTTGGCACATGTTTTCAAACTTTTTAGAATGTAAAGATATACTAGCTAAAAAAACTACATGGTACTACTAAAACATTGTGTTTTAGTACGTAGTAAGTAGTCTACATAATGTTTTCCTTCATTTAAGTTTGTTTTAGTTTTTTTTTTACAACAAACAAGCACAACAGATAACCGCCTGATGTTAAGTGGTAACCATCACCTATACCAAAGCACTTTGCGTTTATCAACTTGAGGCATATGGATATTCATTTTAAGTTATTTTAAGTTAGTGAATAGTGGCCTTCTAAATGTCTTCGTTGATAAATTATGTGACGTTCAATAAATTACTATTGATTTGATTTCCAAAGCATTGCCTCTGCACTGCCCTGCGTCCCATCAACTTGAGACATACAGATATTCAGCATCACATGCCAGTAATTTTAAGTAAGTGAATAATGGCATCCCAAAAAAATCTTCGTCAGCTTATCGACTGCAATAATCGGGATTAAGTAATGATTTTACCTTGTAACGGCCAACACATTTTCAGTCAAAGCTCTAGTGTCCAAATCTCCATTCTGGACGGCAGGAGACTTCTTGATAGATACCATATCTTTGTAGAACTGTAAGAAAATACATCTTATAAAATATTGTGGACAATCCACACAACACTATCTAGCCCCAAACTAAGCAAAGCTTGTACTAGAACCAGAATAAGTACACACGCTGGGAATAGCTGCGCATGGGTACTGTCGCGCACACAATACAATCATAACTTTAGTTAATGATTAGCTAAATAACGTCGATAACATTATTTTTCTTAAACATGCGCGGAAATATTGTCATTACTTTTGAATATAGAACACGCGAAGTATCATATTTACGTAGACTGAAAAACCAAAATCACTTCCCGGCGCGTTCTCGCTCCGGCAATGTTGTATGAAACGGTGTGCTGTTTGAATTTAGAACTCTTTCATCTATCGTACACATTGCGTTCTCGTGGCTGTATAGCCACAGATGCGTTTACCTTTCGGCACAAACTGTAAAATAAAAATAAAAATTGGCGTTAAAGCGGAGTTCGTTGTTATTTGGTTAATAAAAAAAAAAAAATTATGTAAAAGACCCTTTTTTATTTCCTTGCATTTTTTTAAGAAAAGCACTATATATGCCTCGGCCGAAATGGCAATTGCCTGTCTCGTATCATTGAAGTCCTCGCCTGCGGCTCGGCCTTCAAACTCATACTCGACCTGCAATTGCCTATTTCGCTGCCTTTGCAATAATGTACTATTAATGCATTGTCAAATAGTAAATTGCGCCAGCGCTGAAAAACTTTTTTATCAGTCTCTCGCAAAACAGGTAAAAACCTCGCTTATTACTTATAATCGAGGTTTTTACCTGGTGGTTTTAGTGGATACTTTCCACTTTCATTGTAGCTAGCATTATGGACAATTCACACGACACCAAGCCCCAAACTAAGCAGAGCTTGTATGAGCATGATTATGGTTTCTGTTTACCTACTTTGTGAAGAGACAACTAAACAATTTATTATTATTTAAATACCTTGTAGTGACTGTTTCGTGCCTTCAACTGTGCGGCTAGGTTCACAGTTACATAGTTTTCAGCAACAGGCAGCCAGGTCGTTCCACTTGTATTGGAGAAACCTGGAAAGATCCAACTAATAATTCATATTTCCAATATGTAACTTTTACAGTTATATCATATTTCATTTCATATTTTTTAACATATTTCTAGTAATGCTTGTAGAATTCTAATACTGCTTTTATAAGAACCCACTCCACACTGGATGGCTGAAAGCAACCGCGCATACGTGTAACCGACTGATACATAAAGACATCCTATTAAGTCATTCTCCATACAAAAAGGGACATTCGTTCGTGCTGCCATCTACAAAAAACTACTGCGTGTTCCACCCCATCCTACTAATATTATAAACGTGAAAGTTTGTAAGTCTGGATGGATGGATGTTTGATACTCTTTCATGTTAAAACTACTGAATGGATTTTAATAAAACTTTACAATAATATAGCCTATACATCAGAATAACACATAGGCTATAATTTATAAAGATATTTAAACGGAGAATGGATGTAAGTAACGGGAACGGGGTGAGCGAAGCCGCTAGTCTATACTAATATTATAAAGAGGAAAGATTTGTACCTATTTTTGTATGTTTGTAATGAATAGGCTCAAAAAGTACTGGGCCGATTTAAAAAAATATTTCACCAATAGAATGCTACATTCTTCCAATTTGACATAGGCTACATTTCATTTTGAAAAAAATTAGGGGTCCTTGGTAAAATTTGAACAATGTAACCGAAGGTGTAGAAAAATGAGCCTTAAAATGTCTTTCGTCGAATGCGCTGCCGAAACTATTAGCGATAGAACAAAATAATGTACAACAATATTGTCTACCCCGTGCGAAGCCGGGACGGGCTGCTAGTTCAATAATAAATGTAGTACTCACCTGCGTTCTCAGTATCGTCCCAATGGAAGGGAGTGCGGGTAGGGTCGCGGGATCGCTTCCAGTAGTTGATGGGGTCGTCAGTGTTGCAAGCTTGCGGGTCCTTCGTGTCTTCCCACGATACGAAGCCGTCTGTCATACCCAGCTCCTCGCCCTTTACAAACGAAATAGTAAGAAAAGACTATTGCGAAAAGCTAAAGAATAAATTTCAAAATTCACCTTTGAAAAACCCAAGGGAATGGAACTCATTGCCGTCAACAGTTTTTCCTGAC
Source organism: Thera britannica (assembly GCA_939531255.2). NCBI lineage: Eukaryota > Metazoa > Arthropoda > Insecta > Lepidoptera > Geometridae > Thera > Thera britannica. The sequence continues at coordinate 12,083,683 of OW618034.2, read as the reverse complement.
AACTACAATCTGGGCCTCTTCAAGGAAAGAGTGAATAGGTGTCTTCTAGACCATCCTGCTTTATCTTTGGCTACATCGTCACTTACCATCAGGTGATATTGTAGCCAAAGGATGGTCTATTTAATGTAAAAAAAAGAATTTGTCTGCTGCAAGATCCACCCACGAAGACATTCCTATTTAGGAATGTCTACGTGGGTGGATCTTACTCCCTCCCCCCCGTCCCTTTTTGTGAGTAGTTGCGTTCTTATTTTTTTTTATTACCTTAGTAGTAAAAAAAAAGGTTTACAAAGATCCTGCGTGTGAACGTTATATAGGGGAAAAAAATGCGATTATACTTGTTGATAATGTATTACTATTATGTATGAAAAATATACCTATAATATAAGTATGAAAAACTGTGAATGCGTGATACATAAATACACAATAACAAGTGGCAAATATAATTTAATAACTCTTCGATTCAGCTCTACGCGCGTCCAAAAGTCATTTCTCTCTAGAAGACTACAATCACCAAAGTTTTAATATCCATTCTGATTTAGCTTCTGCAGTAAGGTATTATATGGTAGAGAATCTGACCAAGAAGACTTACTTGGTATGTGATGGTGATTCCAGGCAGAATGAGAGATAGCATGTTCATAGCGTCCACTCGGTCGACGCCGTGACGAGTCGCCATTCTACTCTGGTCGTGGTTTCCATTCTGTCAATAAATAACATTCTTCGTTATATTGATCTTTTCAGCATCAGCCAGTATATTAGAAGAAATAATATAATATATCTCTAGATCGTTTGGAACGGTCTGCAGATAGCTCAACTGTTTCTAGTGTATTTTGCACATTTTGTAAATATTTGTTTAATTGTTAGTTTCTTTGTGTAAATAAATATTTTTAAGTATGTATTTAGAAGAAATTTGGTTCTTCTTCATTTTATTTTCGTACTTTGTTTTCATTTTATTATGTAAGTACTTATAGATGTATACTAAAACTTGATAATATCCGATCCAATAGAATGTAACTACTTACTATACCTACTTTTATACGCAAGAGGGCGTTGATGTCTGCAACACAGATTTTTAACTTCCCACAGAATAATCATGCACAAACTGGTTTTCGTTCTAACCCTTGAAGGAATTATGTTTTAGTGTTTTATTTGGATATTCGGGTCTTCCTGAATTCTGAATTTAGACTCCCTAATCTATCATATATCAAATACAGGCCATGGTGGTCCGGATTGCCATTTATTTGCAGCAAGTAACATACAAATTTACATAAAAATACTTACCACCCAGTTAGCAGTCTTGCCACTAGGCATATAAGTCATCCACCTATCGATAACCATCTTCATATCTCTCGCGTTGGACCGACTCGACAGCTGGTCGAGGTACAAGAAGTTGAAAGGCACGGATCCGTCTCTCGTTTCGTCACCGTAGTACTTTATCATCAGGGGCAGTTCGGCGTACGCTTCTGTCATCATCACCTGGGGAATATCATGATTAGAATCACTGTAATAAAAATGACTACCAATACCATATATTTTTTATTGATTTTATAGTGTATTTAAGGAAATCATAAAGATTTTTATAATGTTCCAAAAGTTAAGGCCTGCGCACAACTAGGCGATGGCGATGGCGATCAGTGAAACGCAGTCAAATATCGCTGTCATATTTGACAGCGTTTCAGCTAATCGCCATCGCCATCGCCTAGATTTGCGCAGGCCTTTAAGAGGTAAGTTAATATAAAAATGATATTAACTTACCTCTTAAAGGCCTGCGCAAATCTATATTTATATTTGTAACGATTTTTTTTGTAAATATATACTTAGAATACAATATAACATCCAGACAGAGAACCAGAGATAATACAGAGAAAGAGAAGACAGAGAACAAACATCTACGTTCATACAAATATTTGTTCACGTTTGGGGATCGAACCCACGACCTACGGCGTAGAAGGTAGAGCTGCTACCAACTGAGCTGAGATGCCAGTCAGTATAAACACAAGATGGTTGGCTCATCTTTTCAGTAATGGCATAAAAAAAGGCTTGTAAAGCCAGAAAAAGGTAAAAAGGCAAAAATGTAGAGTAAAAAGGCTTGTAATTTAAGTCTTTGGCTCAAGAGTAGGACGATACAGGCTAGGAAACAGAAGATAACCTTAGACTCTCCATCTCTAGCAGTAAAGCTCTCTAGCAGTTCTCTCCAGCTGAACACCACGTCATAAGTCTCCGAGAGGTCTCTGGTATAGATGTGCTGCAGAAACTCATAGTCTTCAGGGGTTGCGGTCTCATCACCTGTGCAGAACAGAAAAGAGGTTAGGATTGGATCTTGTAACATTTGTATGGGATCCGCTGCCGCCATAACACATTTTCACTGTTTTTTTTCTAATTTTAAATATTATTAAATACAAGTGAAGTTTAAAAAACTTGAGATACCGAATTCATTCTGCTGAACCGATTTTGATAAAAATGTTATGGGATCAATCTGAAAGTTAATACATTTCAAATATATTTTTTGGGCAAACTGCTGAACCGATTTTGATAAACTTTCTATAGGACCAATCTGGAACCTACCTTTCATATTTTTTTTAAATCACTTCAAAAATTAAGAAGATAAGCGGTAACAAACATAACAAAAACAACCGAATTGAAAACTTCCTCTTTTTTAATTTAAATTCGGTGAAAAAAACTTCTCATCACACCCTCATTCTTACAAACGTACTTTATGGACACTGTAGTGTAGACTATAGCATTGTTTATAGCTCTATCACTGTTTATCATTTTTGTTTCGTAAAAGATCATAAATAAAACGGTAGGAACTAAGCTGTAGTTTGTTACCTTTGAAACGTCTTAAAGCTAGGTGAGTCTAGGTGCCACGCGACCAAGCCTAGAAGAACAAACAACAAACTACGGCTTGGTTCCTACTAATTTTTGTATGATTGCATTGAGTAAATATAAACTCACCAGACAGAGGTTCATCGGGGTACTTTCCTCCAAAGTCGTCGGCATCAACCTCATACATCATGTTGATAGCGTCCACACGGAAACCGGAGACGCCCTTCTCGAGCCAGAAGCTGAGGACATCCTGTTACAAAAACACAAGCATTATTATATCAGCTAATATTTGTAGGAGCTAGCGAATAGTACAAGCTCTTCTTAGTTTGGGGCTAGATAATGTTTTTTTATACAACGACAGACGTGATGCTATACCCTGCGTCCATCAACTTGAGGCACACAGATGTTCAGCCTCACGTGCCAGTAATTTCACCGGCACCCACACCCTTCAAACCGAAACACATTAATGCTGCTTCACGGCAGAAATAGGCATGGTGGCAGTACTTCCCCGAACGAGCCCATCACAAAGAGCTCTACTACTACTACTAAGTATAACTAGCGGCACATAACTTTAGCGCTGAGCGATACGCGCTGCGCATCCGTCGTAGTGTGCGCATGTCGCGCACACTGGATGTGTGGATGTGTGCAGAGTGTCCTATTGGTACAGAGAGCGGAGTGCGACTGAAGAGCCAATCAGCGTTACGCACGCCCGCCCTTCATTCCGCTAAACCCCCTCAGGTACCTTATTTTTGACTTCTGCGCAATAACGGTCAGCGCTAAAGTTATGTGCCGCTACCTATAGCAGTAGTAATAGTAGTTTTAAGGCATACCTTCATTTCCTGTCGCACCCTGGCGCTGCGGTAGTTGAGATCAGGCTGTCCAATCACGAACTGATGCAAGTAGTATTGACCTCGGACTTCATTGTACTCCCAGGCGCTCTTACGGAAGATGCTTATCTGAATATAGACAAAAATAAAATAAATTCAATAAACTAACGACCATATGAACGAGGTACCGGGCATGGTGAAATGTCCTGTGTGACTTGTGGTCATCATTCATCATCATTATCAGCCTGAAGAAGTCCACAGCTGGACATAAGCCTCCCCTACACATTTCCAGGAAGAACGATTCTGAGCCCTTTGCATCCATCGACTTCCCGCGATCTTAACAATCTCGTCGTTCCATCTGGTGGGTGGGTTTCGTCTTCCGGTTTGTGGTCGCCATCAGTTTTTTGTCATGTCAAATAATAGTTATTCGTTATACAAGAGTGAAAAGTTGCTTTATAACTGCGAGCTTAATATTGATGGTCGAGCAAGCGAAGGAGTCTAAAATTGAATCACTAGCGTAGCGAGTGGTTTTAAAATTAGAATCCTAAGCGTAAGCGAAAGATTATACTTCCGCCACCTAGCGAGTTATGGTGTGGGCGCCTGCTTGTAATAATCTACATCAGGGGTGCTCACATTTATAGTGTCGGTGATCGATCAGATAGTATTTGAAAGCAAGAGATCGACTAAACTTATGTGTAGGTAGGTCATCAGAAATGCTATTTGACGTGATAATGCCGCCAGCGTCTTGGGGACGCTTCCGTCTGGCACTGATTTGGATCAGTTGAGCTATCTCTAGGTATCTCATGGTATCTCTAGGTATCTCATGCATGCCACTACATTATTATCCGCGTATTTCCAGAAATTCTACTGGATTAGGCACTCAGTAGTATTAAGCATAATTAATTATTGCTGGCGATCGACTCGAAAAGCTTTCGCGATCGACCGTTTGAGCACTCCTGATCTACATGACTTAGAATAGTAGGTACCGGCATCGGTGCTAAAGATTTGTCTTTTTTTCTTAGTTATACTGTGCATAAAATTGTATTGTATTTTTTTTGTTATGCTTACGTCTTGTTTAAGCCGAGCCGATAAACTTAATTAGTTATAACGACTCGCTTGCTGTTCTGGTGTCCTGTATTGTCATAAAATATAGTAAGACTTTACATTGTATTGTATTCTGGACGAGAATCAGTACCTCGCCGTAACACAGTTATAAACTAGCGGGGGAGATAAAGTTTCTCAAACTGTCTACCTACAAAACTACATAGTTCTAACCTTTTTATGTTTGTTTACGAGTTTTCTTTGTAAGTTTTGATTTTTAATAAAGTTATTCTTATTCTTATATTCTTATGAATGATCTTACCCAGTTGCTGGGCGGCTGTCGGTTCCCCTGTGCGTCTTGCGTGCCGTCCGCCCAGACGTAGTAATCCTCGAAGCCAGGCTCGCGGCGCGCGCTCTTAATGAACCACTCGCTCTCATTGCTCGTGTGGTTTGGCACGTAGTCTAGCACTATGCGGATACCTGGCGATGGACGGGGGACAAATTGTTAGTAACCCCACTACAAAAAAATACTTCGCTGAATTGAGAACCTCCTTCTTTTTGGAGTTGGTTTAAAATTGTAGTAGCACAGTAGTAACTAAGTATAACTAGCGGCACATAACTTTAGCGCTGAGCAATACGCGGAGGGGATGGCTGCGCAGGCGTCGTAGTGTGCGCATGTCGCGCACACTGGATGTGTGCAGAGTGTCCTATTGGTTCAGAGAGCGGAGTGTGACTGGAGAGCCAATCAGCGCTACGCACGCCCGCCCTTCATACCGCGAGCCCCCCTCAGGTACCTTATTTTTGACTTCTGCTCAATAACGGTCAGCGCTAAAGTTATGTGCCGCTACCTATACTACAACTAAGCACAGTTTTTAATATGGGCTGATAAAATACTTCTTGTCCACCGAAGAAGTCATAACTGAAGTGATAACTGTAATTACCCTTCCATTATCACAAAGGTTCGTCACTGCATATGACGACACGTAAGTAGTTACAACGGCAGTAGGTACTTCCCCGAACGAAACCCATTGAAATAGGGCTCTGATGGTTTATTATAAAGACGATAGGTTTTGTGCTGTCATTTTGCAAGTTTTCCCACCAAAAAGTTTATACACGTCCGAAAACTAATAAAATGAAAGCGAAAAGTTGTTTGACGAATGTCAGTGCCTTAATCCCTACGTTCATGTAAGCGTTCTGCGGCGGCGATCAGTGAAACGTTGACAAATATGACAGCGATAATTGACAGCGTTTTACTGATCGCAACCTCAGAACGATTAGCACATCTAACCGTTCTGAGGCAAAGGTTTAAAGTGAGTGAGTGTGGGAATCGACGGTAGTCTGTGTCCCGCTGCAAAGTAAATACCTCTCTTATCTCCATTCGTTTTTTATTTGGGCTACTGTGGATCAAACTTTAGGGTCCTTAACCATGTAAAGAAAGCGCTGGGTGGCCTAGTGGTAGCGGCCACGCCTTCCGATCCTAAGGTCGTGGGTTCAAATCCAGTCGTGTACCAATGAGTTATTCTACCCAAAAATTTATGTACACTATGCCAGAGCTCTCAAACGGTGAAGGAAAACATCGTGAGGAAACCGGCATATTTTAGAACCTAAAAAAGTTCGAAAATATGTGTCAAGTGCACGAAAACTTAAAATCCTTTCACCACATTTGGTTCGAAAGAATCAGTGACACAATAAGAAGAAGACCATAAAAGACATCTCTCGAACTAATAGCCTTACCACGTCGTTTAGCGTCTGCCATAAGATCATCAAAGTCCTGCATAGTCCCGTATTCGGGCGCGATGGCCCGGTAGTCCGTGATATCGTACCCGAAGTCGTACATAGGAGATAGATAGATGGGTGACAGCCATATCGCATCTACGCCTGTCTCTTGCAGGTACGGTAGCTTTTCCTTGATGCCTGTTAAAAAAAAAAACGTAGGAATCAAAAAAGTTCAGTTGGAGTGGAACTTGCGCCAAGATTTACTTAATTTTTAGAATGTTTCAAAGTGATTCTTGTGATCGTATTGAATAAAGAAGGTTCACACTAACCTCTAGTTTTTACTTTTAATTTTCTATTTCTATTGTAAAAAAATCGAATACAAATTTTAAAAATATAATAATGCATGAAAAAAAAAATATAAAACTTCTATTTCTTTTGCATAAAAATTTGCAAACTAATTTTCAATAAATTTCATGTAGAAGGACTAAATAGCAAATACCATTGTCTAGGGGGTTTTGAGTGCGTGAGCAATATAATCTTAATGCAATTCAATTTCTTTTGTTTTTACTGCATTATGTTGTATGTATTTACATGAAAATTATTATCGATATTTTGTATGTAAAGCAATTATTTACAAAAACTTTATTTAAATTAAATACAAAATCCCTAAATTTTAAATGAACAATTGCCAAGAAACTAAAAAAAAGCAGCCAAGTGCGAGTCGGACTCGCCCATGAAGGGTTCCGTACAAGAACCTTTATATTATGTTACTTGATGTAACATAATAAGGTTCTTGTAGTTCGTCGAAAGGTAAATTGCGGTTTACGGTTTATAACGTATAAAAAAAAAACTACTGACTAGATCTCGTTCAAACCAAAAATCGTTGGAAGTTTACATAGTAATGTACAACATATATTTTTTTTAGTATTATCATTTTCTTACTTTAGAAGTTAGAGGGGGGGGGACCAACTTTTTTCCACTTTGGAAGTGTCTCTCGCGCAAACTATTCAGTTTAGAAAAATACTATATTAGAAACCTCAACATCATTTTTGAAGACCTATCCATAGATACCCCACACGTATGGGTTCGATGAAAAAAAATTTTTTGAGTTTCAGTTTCAAGTATGGGGACCCCCAAAATTTATAGTTTTTTTTCTATTTTTGGGTAAAAACCTTAATGCGGTTCACAGAATACATCTACTCGCCAAGTTTCATCAGTCTAGCTCTTACGGTTTCGGAGAAAAATGGCTGTGACATACGGACGGACAGACAGACAGACAGACAGACAGACAGACAGACAGACAGACAGACATGACGAATCTATAAGGGTTCCGTTTTTGCCATTTGGCTACGGAACCCTAAAAAGAATTTAAAGTCCATAATATTTAGGCAGAAAGAAACTCACCATTCAAATCCCCGATACCATCGCCGTTGCTATCCTTGAAGGAGCGAGGGTAGATCTGGTAGATAGAAGCCGTCTTCCACCAGTTATCGATGCCGCTGCAGAGAGCGACCGTCGCTAAGAGAACCGCTAACGTAACCAACCTCATCGCGAATGACACAGTACCTAGAGAATTAGTAAGGGAGGTACATCTGAAAGATGGATTAGTTATCAGTTGCAAATAAAACTTATTGATAGAAATCAAATCAGTAATTTAAAATTTTCATGACCATACTTTGGTTAAATATGTGAAACTGGATAAACAAAACTTTAAGAACAAACTCCTAAAACTATATTTTTTTTGTCTCTAATAATACTTTATGAGCTTTTTGATAGGATTTTTCAAACTTAAGTACAGTCAATATCAAAAGTAAATGAAAACCAAAACATTAAACCAAAAATAAAAAAAACATTTTACAGAAAATCTCAACATGTGAAGAAAAAACAACTGTGCTTGAAATGTAACTCAAAATTTAGAGGTGGTATTTTGGTGATTTTATGACTAAGAGCTTCCTAATTTTAATATTCCTAATTTCTGAAAAAGTCTGAATACTGAAGTCATAAATGCTTTTCAAGCTGACTATACACTTTAAAAAATGAAATGTATAAAATCAAAATTCTACGAAGGAATCAATGCACCTACACAATGCCTTAAATATGCAATACAAAATATTTACCAAAAGGAAATAATTTCTCAAATTAATATAGAAATGGAGCTTACAAAGTTACTGACCTGAATACCTCCGCGTCGAACAATGTGTGAGATGACCAGACTTAGGTCCTTTATACTCGGAAACATAAGTGTAGTGCTGTAGATAAGATCTAACGCATCAAGTGGATGACTAGGCTCCAGATACACGAGGCTAGTAATAGTATCTGAACAATACTGGACAGACATCACTGGAAAGAATTAGGAGCCTTTTGCTGTGAAAATGTGTAGGTCCTTAGACATAAGAGACTTTCTTTAAAGTAAATCAGTACATTACACATGGGATCCAAAATAAAGGCTCATCATTATTTAGGACCTTTTTACTTCATTTCTTGTCATTTGACAGTCATCTTTGTATATAAAAGAAAGTCGTGTTAGTTACTATTTATAACTCAAGAACAGCTAAACCGATTTGGCTGAAAATTGGTGGGGAGGAAGAACCAGGCGACGGACATTTCGGACATATCTTTTTATTCCGGAAAAATAACCGGGAACGAGGCGAGCGAAGCCGCGGGTGACTGCTGGTTTGCTCATATTTTTGATATTGTTTTATTTTTTGGTATTTTCTCAACTAATACCGTCCCACTGCTGGGCAAAAGTCTCCACCAAATCCCTCTTACCGCCTCCTTCGCTCTTTCCCAAATCCATACCTTAAAAACCAAACTATTGCTTACTAGTTAGCTATCCTAGAGACTATTTTCATTATCATGTTTGGATTTAATGGCCTCGTGTAATAAGGGCCTTAGTAGAGATTAATTCATGCACAATACAATGATTATTTCGTTCTCATAGTTCGTGTTTTGTTAACGCTTATTTGTTTTTAACAGGTAACCTGTCCACATGTCTATAGAATATATTTTTTACATGATTATAATCCATCCTGATAAAGCAGTTTTGATCCATTGGCGCCCTTATATGAGATTAATTTATTAACAAGTAAACATTCAAAAACTTGATAAACCGACTTCATGGCCAAGCTGCTGAACCGATGTTGATGAAATTTATATCTGTGTGTGTGTGTGTGTTTTTGATCGGGAAAATCTTTAATACAATTTTTTTTTTAAATTGCTTCATAAATAGCGAAATTATGCGTTAACAATATTTTTTTTAATAAATACAACCTAATTGAGAACCTGTTCTACAATTTATAGAATGTGTCTTCTTTTTATGTGTCGTGTCTTTATTTGACAATAACCTTTTTTGTATTTATTATCTTTTATAAAATGAACCTCTGACGAGGCTTTATGGCTGCATTTGCTCACAATGAAACAAATTACTGTAATTTCTAGACCTTAGTTATCATGCCTTATAATCAGATTCATAAGTATTTCTATCGTTGCAATAAAACAATTTTTCGAGCAAGACATTTATATTCCTTTGTCATTATTTGATCATCAACAAAAACAATCATTTGAAACAACGTTCTTAAACAGCTATTTAACATTACTGAGAACATTTTACTATTATGCATTTACGTATAATTGAAGCCTTCTAACAACACTGACATGTTTCTGACATTAATTTTTGTGGCAACATTATTTCTGATGACTATTAATATCTAACATTTTGTCTAGTCTAATAACTGAAGGTGCTAGGACCTAGACTAGACGACCTGTGAGCGGCTAACTGTTTACCTCCCTTTATATTTTATAAGGGGTCACAATGGATTTGAACCTGCCACCTTCAACATACGGGCCTGCGCCGACCGCTGCGTCATCACATCCTAATCACTTGACGAATATAGTTCATGCATTTCACGAAGACGCGTCAATTAGAGCATTTTGGCTCTTATTACAACCAGATAAATATCACTGGATGCGTCTTCGTGAAATGCATGAACTATAGCTCCCTAAGGACTGTTCGGCACTAACGCGACCCCGTTCGGCTCTCAACTTTTGGGACATTATAAGCGTTTTTATATGATGTCCATATACAGCGCTTACAGTTTGCCACGCTAAGTTTCGCTTGCAGACTCACTCAGTCAGTGGCTGAATCGCAGCGAAAGATTGACATTGAGTTGGCGACCAATAGGCCGCTCAAGAGTTAGCTAGCAAACAGTCAGTCGCTTACAGTTCGCCTAATGAAACCACGGCCTAAGTTTATTATAACTATGGCTAACAGGGATACAAGATATAAGTTAGGTTTTTTATTTAAAGCTTTTGAGGGGTTATTCTGAAACGTTTAGAGTAAAATATCACATGATTTTCCATTGAGATGACGTTTTTATACAATAATGTAATTACAGTTTTGATAAGTGAGCATATGAAATCAAATTAAAAAGCTAATGTATTTATTGTTCAAAACACAAATCTGAAATATAAATTATTTTCGATTTTTTAGATTCTTTATAAACAAGTGCATTAAAGAATAGTTTATATAATGTATGTGCTAAATAAAAAGAGCAAGAAAGTTGGAGAGAAGAGAGAGGGAAAAATGTCAAGATGTTACGAGACCGCTGTAATGCAACGTATCCGCTCGGTTGTCCCGATGCGCTCCCCGCGCACCCCCACATTGTCCCGCCATTTTTTATACCTGCCGCCGCACCGCACCGTGCGGCTCGGGTTTCACAGAACCATTCATTGTGCCCAAAGTTGTTTATAGAACGCTCACGAGTGTTTTGTTTTTTCTGTTGACTATGAATGAAGCTATTGAGATAAGTGTTTTGTTTATTATTATTCAACTACGGTGTAGACTTATGATATGCTGATCTAGCTGAACACAGCGATAGCGCGGCTATAAACACGGCTTGTGTTTAAACGATAATATTTCAAAAATTAAAGCGATGACATAGGGTTTTTTCTTTTAAATTACAATATTAAATATATCTAAATTACGATAAAACATAAAACCATACACCTGTCCGTATGACAAAACAGCCAAAAAACATCAAAAAATGAAAGTAAACAAATGACACTCGCGATTTCACACCACCGTCAAGCAATCTCGATTGTCTTTTTTTGTTCCATGGCATAAATTGCCAGTTGGAGCTTGATTTGGTTGAAAATTTTACGAAGAGCAGGATAGACCTATACAAATAATCCGTAGACAAACAGGGACAGGCCTATATCAATAAAAATCGACGAGGGTAGAGCGAGATATTTGTGTCAAGTGGTAGTTGACAGGGCAATTTGAAGGTAAATAAAACTGTGATAATCAATTGAAAACTTATATTATTGTACAAAAAACGTGGGGTGCTTTTTATAATAACTTCAGATATAATAAACTATTGATAAAATATTTACAACAATCAAAATCAAGCCCCCCACGCTTTTTGTACAATAATATAAATTTTCAATTGATTATCACAGTTTTATTTTTAACTTTTTAGTTCAATTAGTTATAAAAGCGTTTTTTTTTAGTTTTTTAAACTATAATTTATTTTTTACTTTTTAGTTGTTTTTTTTTTTTATATATTTTTTTTTCATATTATTGCATTGTCATCGACCCTTGACAGGTGTGCAAAGTTTGAATAAAATCTGATCGTTCAAAGTAGGTTTTTTTTTTTTTTTTATTTCTTTTCATTTTTTTTTTTTTTTTTTTCATATTATTGCATTGTCATCGACCTTTGACAGGTGTGCAAAGTTTGAATCAAATCTGATCGTTCAAAGTAGGTTTTTATTTTATTTTTTTTATTTCTTTTCATTTTTTTTTATTTTTTTTTTCATATTATTGCATTGTCATCGACCTTTGACAGGTGTGCAAAGTTTGAATCAAATCTGATCGTTCAAAGTAGGACAAAATCGAGCTCAAAGGGGTCGGTTACATACATACATACATACATACATACATACATACATACAGGTGAAACTAATAAAAGCGTTATAAAAATATGTCAAGTAGTAGTTGACAGGGCAAGCGAGCGGGTATAAGAAAATCAAGGAGGGGAGGACATGTTTTTAGCGTATGTGACGTCAGATTGACGTAATCTCCATCGTGAGCTTCTCGGTCAAGCGTGAAGTCCCTTATTTATCTGTCACTTTTTCGATGGTTTTGAAGAAAAACCATCATTACTTCAAAGACAATGGAAATACAAGACGGCCGACTTGTCTAAACAACGTGTTGTTGTTGTGTTGTTGACTGACTTGACTATATACTATTTTATTTATGTAATATATCCTTACTTGACACTGGCAAAAATGTCCGAACGGACAAATGCCATCTAATTAAGAAAGAACAACTAAATAGAAATAGAAAGAAAGTTATTGGAGGTTGTAGCGACTCTTATGAATAGCAGCGTTTTACCTACCAATAAAACGCATATTAATTTACTTACCTTATTCGAAGATTAATTTATTTATTTGAGATAGACACTACCTACGTTTTCCGCCCTAAATCTTTGACTTTTGACGGTTCTAATGACAGCCTGTCATGTTACCCTTCCGTCATTTCCCCTACCACCACCGCAGAGTGGCGCGTTTGAGGCAGCCATCTTTATTCTTCATTGCGTCGAAAATCACCAGGCAGAATTGAAAGTATAATCTTCGAATAAGGTAAGTAAATTAATATGCGTTTTATTGGTAGGTAAAACGCTGCTATTAATTTGACTTGACCTTATTCGAAGATTAATTTATTTATTTGAGACCTGTTTGTTATCGCCTGGTGGTGGTAGCAACTCTGACGCCAATGTGAACATGTGACATCAAAATATTTTACAACCTCAAGTAGGTAAGTATACCTACAATAGTAAAACGTTATTATCTACCAAAGAACCTAAGAAATTATTCTTATAGCAAACACTATAAAATGTGGCTAACTTTAACAAAGTTAAAGTAGGTACTATGAAAAACCTGTCAGGTTTTGCATCAAAAGTGATCGTGGTCATAATAATTAAGAAAGTCTAAAGTAGTAAGTAACCCTGTGTATGTCACACAGGGTTAATAGACCAACCCCCTCATGACTAACCAACTTATGAAGAAGGCCTAAGTCCAGCTATGAATTTCTTTGGGTTGGTTATGATGACAACCCGGGCCATAATGCAATGGCATTGGAAACATCAATATACTTGCATATCATTGGAAACATAGCTAAGCAAGATTTTTGCGTTAACTAAAAATGACACTTTTTAACTCACTACCCTCTCGTTCAGCCCAAAATAATTTTCCAGAATAACCTTTTCTATCCAGCTTGGAGGAACTTCTGAAGGTGCTGTAATAGCAGCCTGCCAATCCAACCTCCTGACCTATGCGGACTTATGCGGGTGTTGCGGACTTGCTAAATTAATACTGTTATTGTATTAAAAACATATTAAACGATTTGACTGGTGATAAATAAAATATTGCATTTATCATAGTTTCTTTCCAGTTCATGATGATGATGAATGATCAGTAAAATACTGATGAGAGTTTTCAACCATAAATTATCACTGCGATCAATTGTCAAATACAGGATAAACACCATACTAGAAGGAATACGATCAAATATGTAACCATCTGATGATGATGATAAGGTATGCGATCTAATGTGTAACCATAATGTGAGTCCTCTTGAGCCAAGAGCATAATATTACTGCGAGGCAGTTTTACTATTAGTACCTATGTAAAACATAAACATTACTCATACTTACTTACTTAGTATTTATAAAATTTATTTTTGCCAACGTCGCAAACCGGATAGTTTGATTGACATGGAGTAAGAACATCTGGAAGAACATGCCTGCTTCAGAACGTAGGAACTACGGTTTCATGGTTTTTGCTTTCAGCAAGAATTGTGCTAAAGTACTAAGGATGTTTTTGTTAACTGATGTATCAAGGAATTAAACAATTGGAAACCATTATGTTTATCAGTGGTACTACAACCACTATTTTTAAAAACAGCATAACAATAGCAGTGGACTTCTTCGGGCTGATGATGATGATGATGAATAGTAACAATATTGGTTAGAACTATATGCCATTACATACTTCGACGCTCCGTGGACGAGATGATTTACTTTTATCAGAAATATATCTCATGTACCTAGTCTTCTTCATATAGTGTCACTGGATCTTTCGAAAAGAAGTGTGGAGAAAGGATTTTAAGTGCGCCTCACGGAGGCTTCTTTTGTGCACTTGACACATATTTTCGAATCTTTTAGATTCTACGACAAAATTACACTTAGGAGCTAAAAACACAGTGCAGCACATCCATGTGGGTAGGCAGTTCCCTGCAGAACGTTAAGAAACAGCTTGACGAGATTTCAGTTTTTAGTTTAGTTGGTAGGTCACACGTCCACAGTTTTCAAAAACAAAAACAAATATGTATATAAATGTGGGTAGCCTGCATTTTAGAGGCAACTAAGATTCTTTATTTTCGATATTCAAAGAGGCTGGTCTTACATGGTACTTAATTTTTTAAAAGGGTCGATCCACAAAGCGTAGCTCTTTAAGCCACACCATATACCACTCTACGATATAGGTAGACACCTGTATTATACACTGAACCACACACTAACTCAGCTAAAGTTTTCCCTGCATAAGTGACTTTAATACTTAAGAGTTTGTGATCGTAGAGATGCACGACGTTTCTGACCCAACTAAGTATTTTTATTTTGCGTAACCATCTAAAAATATTTGTAATACAGTAGGTGTAACAAGCACCTGTGTCACTAACTACTTTTAAGTGAAAATGCACTCTGAAATGAGATCAGTGGTAGAACCCAAAAATTATGTTTTACTTCAATAAAAAAATTATTGGCCAGCACATCATCGTCGTAAAGGATGGGCTTACAAACAGATGGGGGTACTTATTTACTGCACCTTGTTTCACTACATATAACGCATAGTTTACTACATACAGTGTAGACTGTAAGTACTAGAGCCAACACACAACTGTGCAAGTTGTTCATCAGTACAAGCTTGTAGGTACATTAGAGTACGCAAGAGCAGCAGATGTTCTGTCCCATTGTTACATTACAACTCATTATTGTTAATAAACATTTACTGGTATCTAATTATTCTATTATTATTCTCAGGACATTATAACCTTACAAAAACATCTCCCACCACCCAGTGAGGGTGTGCTGCTTTTTTTTTTTTTTTTTTTTAGGAAACAGCACTTTCTGGGGCCAGGCCAGGCCAGGCAAGACCAAAATTCACAAATTCCACGTGATGGAACACAATAACCACACAAAAACCCGAAACCCCTGCGAGGGGCCGCTGTTAGCTTGATTGGATTTTTCTTGCGAAAAAACATCATATTCAGGAGCCAATGTCCACTAAAACTTTATACAGACACATGCGATGGGATACAGTTACCAAACACCCCTGCGAGGAGTGGTTGTTAGCTGGATAATTGGATTTGTCTTGCGCGATCCCATCAGATTCAAGAGTCATGATCCACTCATCGTTTATACAGCTCCATGTGATGGAAAACCGTTAGCCAAACACCTAACCTCTGAGAGGGGTGTCTCTTAGCTTGATTGGTATTCTGTTGCGTTAACTCATCAGATTCAGAAGCCATGGTCCCTCAACGCTCATACCGCTCCATGCGAAGGATTACCCTTACGTAAACACCTAACCCATGCGAGGGGTGGTTGTTAACTTGAGTGGATTTCTCTTGCGAGAACCCATCAGATTCAGGAGCCATGGTCCACTTACCTTTTATATAGCTCCGTGCGATGGAGTACCGTTAGCAAAACACCTAACCCCTGCGAGGGGTGGTTGTCAGCTTGATTTGATTTCCCTTGCGAGAAGGCATCAGATTCAAGAGCCGTGGTCCAGCCATCGTTTATATAGCTCCATGCGATGGAGTACCGTTAGCCAAACACCTAACCCCTGCGAGGGGTGGTTGTTTGCTTGATTGGATTTCTTTTGCGAGAACCCATCCGATTCAGGAGCCTTGGTCCACTGAAGTGTATACAGTTCCATGCGATGAAGTACCGTTAGGCAAACACCTAACCCCTGCGAGGGGTGGTTGTTAGCTTGATTGGATTTCTTTTGCGAGAACCCATCCGATTCAGGAGCCCTGGTCCACTGAAGTGTATACAGTTCCATAAGATGGAATAAAGTTAGCCTAACACCAGACCCCTGCGGGGGGTGGTTATCGGCTTAATTGAATTTCTTTTGCAAGAACCCATCAGAATCAGGAACTCAGGTCCATTAAAAGTTTATATCGTTCCATGCGCTGGAATAGTTTTAATAACGGCCTACCCCTGCGAGGGGCAGCTGTTACTTTGATTGGGTAGCGATTCCTCTTCTTATGGTTGACGAGTTCCCTCAGCTGGAACACAGCGTTTCCAAATTCTTAGCGTCACCTTTGCGCAGCTGATAGATTCTGGGGAACAGAACACCTTAGCCGCCAAAAATACTTAAATAAAATATACAAAACTCCGCATGTAATAATACGACTTGTAAAGTGAAATAATAAAGAGGATAGCAAAAATGAAAAAACCGAGTTTCTTCTGCTTTGCCACTCAGATTCTCAAAAATTAACTTCAGCACTCGTATAATTAATTGAAAAAGAGAGAAGATTACAATATATACTTCGTGCAATTATATATTAAAATTAATATTTATTTTTCACAATGCAGTAGGCACATTTAGTAATATATGCATTTTAATTGATTTATCGTATCATACATTTCTCCCCACTTTGTTTGATTCCAAGTCTATGAAGCTTGGAGTATGATACAATTTACGAGTTTAAAGGGTAAGACCGTAGTCTCATAAGACGTCTAACCTAAGCACCAGTTTTCAACAACTCCAGGACAGCTACCCATTTTAGCTTTATAGTATGAAGTTTAGTTATAGCGCGACGCGAGTGGTTGTTAGGCTGTACCTACCTCACAGGGATAGGTAGTAAATAGAACTCGTAATGCGGAAGTGAAATGGAGACTTGAGAAATGGAAATGAATGATTATAATGAAATAGAAATATATAGAATGAAAGCACTAGATACAATAGGCAGATGAGTAAGCTAGCGAAAAGAATATAATAATAAGCGCGCGCGTGCGATAGTCGCGAGAAGCCGAGCGTGTGTGTTTGTCGCTCGCTGCCGGTCGGCCGCCGCCCGCGCCGTGTGACGTCACGCGCGCGGGGTCGAGCCACAAACCAGTATTGTAAGGGGCTGGCCCAAGTGCAGTAGATAAATTAATATTTTTATTCAGCGAGTTGTGGCGTAGGATGTTCCGCCACATATTCCCCCCTGCTAGACCGTGACTACGGTCGATAAAAGTCAGGGAACTGTACTCTTCGTCCCGACCGGGTCCTCTTCTCAACCGGTGGCGCTGTTGGAGCAGCAGTGTTTTGGCTCGTTGGAGATGTTGTAGTTGTCTCAGTGTTTGTACTCTGAGTTTCCTTCATCGTATACGCTGGCTTCAACCTATCGACAGTGACGTTCGTGTTCTTGCCTTTGACGTCCAGGGTGAAGAATTTTGGTTGTCTCTTAAGTACTTTGTAGGGGCCAGCGTATGGAGGTTCCAGTGAGCGACGCACGTGATCCTGGCGCAGGAACACGTAAGAAGAGCTGTTGAGATCCCGTGGAAAGTAGAAAGGTGACGTAGTATGCCACGCAGGAGATCTTGGTGTCAGCTTCAGGATGTGTGATCGAAGGCGCGACGCATACTGGGTGATGTCAGCAGTGGTGATGTCATCAGTCGGAGAGAAAAACTGGCCAGGTAAGCGTAGTGCCTCACCATATACCAGTTCGGCGGCTGATGTTTGCAGATCTTCCTTCCACGCGCTGCGCATGCCAAGAAGTACCAGTGGAAGAGCTTCTGTCCATTGTGGAGTAGTGTGGCACATGATTGCTGCCTTGAGTTGCCGGTGTAGACGCTCGACGATCCCATTGGCCGCAGGATGGTAAGCAGTGGTGCGAAAGTGACGCGCACCAACCAAGGCAGTGAGAGACTGGAAGAGGTGGCTCTCAAACTGGCGTCCGCGATCAGTGGTCACGCGAGCAGGGCATCCGAATCTGGCTATCCAGCCAGACACCAGGGCAGCAGCGCAGGTCTCAGCTGTGATGTCTTTCAATGGCATTGCCTCAGGCCATCGCGTGAATCGGTCGATGACGGTGAGACAGTACCTGTAATCATGAGAAAGAGGTAAAGGGCCGACGATGTCGAGGTGTATATGAGAGAACCTCGAGGAAGGGGTGAGGAAGGAGGAAAACGGAGCTTTGGTGTGGCGGGTAACCTTG
Organism: Thera britannica; assembly: GCA_939531255.2. Classification (NCBI taxonomy): domain Eukaryota; kingdom Metazoa; phylum Arthropoda; class Insecta; order Lepidoptera; family Geometridae; genus Thera; species Thera britannica. The sequence continues at coordinate 12,065,014 of OW618034.2, read as the reverse complement.
CTTTTTTGGCATTGCAAGCATTGCCTAGACCACTCTCTACAATCTTTGCGTATCCCTGTCCACACAAATCTTTGCGTAACCAGTCGCACAGTAGCAGTTCCTCCAGGGTGATGTAGTCCGTGAATCATCTCAAAAACCTGTTTACGAAGCTGTGGTGTGATGAACGGACGAGGTGATGCAGTAGAAGTATCACAGTAGACTGCTACGTCGCTGTCTAAAGGTTTCAGCTTTTCTAGTTTCAGGGTGGAGCCGTGAAGAATCAGGTCTTGCAGTTCTGGATCTGAATCCTGAAAACGTGCAAGAACCTGGTAGTCTATAGTAGAAATACCTTCCACGCGAGAGAGAGCGTCAGCGACTACATTGTCCTTACCAGGTATGTAACGGATTTCTGTAGTGAATTGGGCAATGAAGTCTAAGTACCGAAACTGTCTTGGAGAACACTTCTCTTTGTTGATTGAGAAGGCGAACGTCAGTGGTTTATGGTCGGTAAAAACAGAAAAACTTCGGGCTTCCACCATGTGTCTGAAGTATTTTATTGCTTCGTAGATGGCTAAGAGTTCTCGATCATAAGGACTGTACTTCTTTTGAGCGCTAGATAGCTTGTGCGAGTAGAAAGCGAGGGGCTGCCAGTTAGCATCTTTGCGTTGCTGAAGGACAGCACCTATGGCTGAGTCAGAAGCGTCTGTTACGATGGCTAAGTCAGCTGAAGAATCTGGATGTACAAGAAGAGTAGCTTCAGATAGAGATGTCTTGCAATCCTCAAATGAACGTAACAGATCTGCAGTCATATTTAAGGGTTGAGAACCTTTAATCTTGGGTCCCGCCAACATGGCGTTCAAAGGTGCTTGAAGTTGAGCAGCGTTAGGAATGAAGCGACGGTAGAAATTGAGCATTCCTAAAAAACGACGAAGATCTTTGACCGTTTTAGGAACAGAGTAGTCCTGTATAGCTTGAACCTTGGTGTCCAGAGGTCTAGTACCGGCTGCTGACACCTGGTATCCCAAAAAAGTTACCTCTGGCTGTCCTAATACGCACTTTGAAGTGTTTACCAATATTCCATACTGCTTGAGACGTTCGAATAGTTGACGAAGATGAGTCTTGTGTTCTTCTTGAGAAGATGAGAAGATCAAAATATCGTCAATGTACCCGTAACAGAATTCCAGGCCAAGAAGTACCTCGTCGATGAACCTCTGGAAAGTCTGCGCAGCATTGCGTAGACCAAAGGTCATGTACTGGAACTCATACAATCCAAACGGAGTAGTTATGGCAGTCTTAGCAATATCATCTGGATTTACGCTGATTTGATTGTACGCCTTCACTAGATCTACCGTTGAAAATACAGAACATCCTGACAGCTGGTAAGAGAAATCCTGAATATGCCGGATGGGGTACCTATCAGGAATGGTCCTGGCATTAAGTGCTCGGTAGTCACCGCAGGGTCTCCATCCGTCATCTTTCTTCTTCACGAGGTGAAGCGCAGAAGACCAAGGACTCTCAGAACGTCTGGTTGTGCCATTGGCTAGCATGTCTTCAAACTCCTTCTTTGCTATCTGGAAACGGACCGGATCTAGGCGTCTTGGTTTGCAAGAAACTGGGTGTCCTGGTGTAGTCCTGATATAGTGAAGGGTATTGTGTTTAGGGACGGTCTTCATACCTGCTGGTCTTGTGATCTCAGGATATTCACGGAGTAGCGCATGAAATTCAGACTCGCCATTGACAGCTTTGATAGATGGAAGATCGCCGGTAGAAGCACAGCGAAGAGCGTTCACAGAGAGAGAAGTAACACTGTCAATTAGCTGCTGATTCTTACAGTCTACGAGTAAGCCATAGAAACTCAAGAAGTCAACACCGATGATAGGGCGGTTAACATCAGCGATCGTGAAAGTCCAGGTAAAGGCACGTCGAAGTCCTAAGTTGAGTGATAGTGCAATGGGACCATAGGTATGTATTACCGTACTATTTGCTGCTACCAAGTCATACTTCGTCTTTGAGCAGGGCGTCTTGATACATGACCGTGGAAAAACACACAAGTCGGAACCAGTATCCACAAGGAACTGTATTTTTGAAAAACAGTCAGTAACGAAGAGACGGCCTGTAGATGGAGGGCAGTCACTGGCCGCTACTTGCGACCGCCCAGAGAGTTTTCCGACGACTTGAAGCTGCAGGGCTCTTTGCATTTTACAGCTTCGGCTCCATAGGTGTAGTGGTAAAAGCAATGAGGGTGGTCCGGTGGTGGCTGTCTTGGTCGGCGTGAATTTGAGCGTGAGCGAGATCGGTAGCTTCTTCTATTCTGGGATCGCGAGCACGAATCTCCACTCGACATCTGTGCTGTGAGCTTGGCTACCTGCTTGGTGAGTTCACACACTTGCCTGTACAGGTCATCCTGAGATGAAAAAGCTGGAGCTCTGGAGCTGGATGCTGCCACCTGAGGATTTGCAGGGGCTATCTCGTGCACCTTGTCTGCTAGTTCAGCTAGTTTCTCTAGAGGCAAATCTGATTGAGAAGCTATTACCGTCTGTATGTTCTGTGGTAGACGGCTTGACCAAATCGTAGTCAAGAAATCCTTGGCAACCGTTGGACCAGCTAGGCTCTGCATATGACGTAGGAACTGCGACGGCTTCCGATCGCCAAGTTCCTCGTGCATGATAAGCTGTTTCACGCGTTTTTCCTGTGAAGCTGATAGACGCTTTATTAGCTCAGTTTTAAGTTTGAGATATTTATCCGTTGTCGGAGGACTAGTAATGATATCTTTAACCTCCGCTGCATACTGATGGTCAAGTTGAGAAACCAAGTAACAAAATTTAGTCTCATCAGTAGTAATCTTGGACAATGTGAACTGACTTTCCACCTGGGCAAACCAAAGTGCAGGTTCTTCCGGCCAAAAAGGTGGTACTCTAACACCTACTCTAAGTACTTCCGGTCCAACAACCACTTCTGCGTCTTGAAATTCTTCATTATGTATAGACATGTTCAATCAAAAAAAATCGCTCACCACTTTTTACTTGTACCACACCCCAAACTTGAAATTCCTTGTTCTTGGTAAATTCTCGAACAAATCTTCGAACTCCAAAAGGTGTCGTCCAATATCGATGATGAGGCTCGTCGTAGGGTCACCAGTTATAGTATGAAGTTTAGTTATAGCGCGACGCGAGTGGTTGTTAGGCTGTACCTACCTCACAGGGATAGGTAGTAAATAGAACTCGTAATGCGGAACGTCACGCGCGCGGGGTCGAGCCACAAACCAGTATTGTAAGGGGCTGGCCCAAGTGCAGTAGATAAATTAATATTTTTATTCAGCGAGTTGTGGCGTAGGATGTTCCGCCACAGCTTCCTCTCGATGTTAAAGGATTTGAGTTCGATTCATTCCCTCATTGCAAGGCCATTGATGTTTATGACGTCATTATCATATTATCACTTACCTCAAAACTAAGATTTCGATATCACCGATAGCCATCCTATGCTACTGCACGTGGGGCTACCGCTTGTGTAAATTACTTGAACATTAAATATGCACATTAAAACTTACATGCACAACAAACATACAGGATAACTGGTTATTTACATAACTGTAATAACGTGATCCAAACGAACTTTTCGTTAAAATTGAACACGTTTCATATAAAGAGGGTACTCACGGTTTTCCCTCTTTGCACAGTATAACACACTTATTCACTAAGTAAAAGAATTAATTCTTCACTTTTGTATGAACAAGGATTAAAATATTTTAAGCAACTGTAGTCGCAGAGATATCTGCTGAACACATGTTGCTTCGACGGAAAACAAAACGCCAATGAAGAATAAAGATGGCTGCCTCAAACGCGCCACTCTGCGGTGGTGGTAGGGGAAATGACGGAAGGGTAACATGACAGGCTGTCATTAGAACCGTCAAAAGTCAAAGATTTAGGGCGGAAAACGTAGTGTCTATCTCAAATAAATAAATTAATCTTCGAATAAGGTCAAGTCAAATTAATAAGGCGTTAAACAAAAACCTTTTCGTGTCCTTATTAACCAAGCTACAACAAAATCCTACCAGTATTCAACTAAATATATTCTTGACATATAAAATTATCACCACTTTACTACAAAATGTTATTAGCCACTCAAGATATTTGTACTTCACAAAGTAATGTATGTACTTATGAAATTAGCTTAAAATATGTAATGTACTATAGTTGCAGAACGAAGGTAGGGATTAAAATATTTTATGTTTTTCTCTAAAAAAGGGATATTTACCATCATTTTAGGCCCGTATTCCGAAACAGTGCTTAAGTCTGAGTCGAGCCTCAAGCATAGATTTTATCATTTTTCAATGGAGAACTGACAAAAAATGCTTGAGACTTGACTTAGACTCAAGCACTGTTTCTGAAGACGCGCCTAAGAGGAAAAACATGTTATTTAACACACCTTAAAACGCAGTAAAATATCTCGTTTCTAATGAAAATAATGAACATAACCATATTAGTTTCAAAAGTTAGGCAGGAAGTTATAACTAACAATAATTTCGTAATTAATGTATTTGATTGGCTGATATGTTTGCAAGAAAAAACATTATAGTATTGAATCAACCATTCTAAAAAGAAAACTCTAAAAATATACCGAGGAACTATAGATTTAAAGACCTCAAATTACTTAAAATGATCACACTGTCATAAATTCTTAACATTTCATATTATTTACAAAATGTACAAGTTACATTTATTTTTAAGTTACATATTTTCATTTTGGAATTGATTTACAATTTTATGTGAGTTTCTTCTCTTCACAAATCCAATTTTTCGTCATTTTTATAATATTGTCGTTGGCAATACTTAAATTAATTGTACTATCTATTTAATCCATTTGAAACGGTAGATTGGCCGCTATTCTCGGCTTTTTCTTCTTTTTCGAAGGTTTTGATGCCAACAGCTGGTTGTCAATCTGTATAATATTTACAATAATTTAGTTTTACGTTTAAACTGTACTTCCACCAATAACTAAGATGTATTATTATGCTAACAAGTTTTGATCTATGTTCAAAACAAACTGAGCTAAAACTTCTAGACTACCTTTTATTGGAATCTTAAAATCATTTTTTTTATTATATACAAAAATAAATATTGTGTAAATCCACACAGCACTATCTAGCCCCAAACTAAGCAGAGCTTATACTAAAGAAACCAGATAGCTGATTTTTTTTTGTAAATACATAAAAAGAATACAACATAACACCCAAACAGAGAACAAAACATCTGTGTTCACCACACAAATATCTGTTCTCGGTGGGAATCGAACCCACGCCCTCCAGCGCTGAAGGCCACTACCAACTGAGCTGTAAAGGCAGTCAAACTTACACCTAAGCCCTATGTACCAAAGCTAAACCTTGTCTATGCATTAAATATACTGAGTATTGAGTACTTACCGGGCCTGTTAGTGGTGTTGTCTTCGGCTGTACGAATAGTGGTACCATGACGCCTCCCGTATCCTTTATGACAGCTGGTCCACTTGTGTTTTGGACCCTCCTATTGACAATATAGAGGCACATTTATTAGATTAGCAGTAGTAGAGCTTTTTTTAGAAGGGCTCGTCCGGGGAAGTACTACCACCATGCCGATTTCTGCCGTGAAGCAGCATTGCTGTGTTTCAGTTTGAAGGGTGAGGGTGCCGATGAGCTTACTGGCACGTGCTGGCATGCCTCAAGTTGATGGCACGTTCCCGATTTGCGTGACCTACGAGGCAATGCTTTGATCCATTATAGCTAGTAGCATAAACAAAATCTATGTGTGTTTATGGATTGATAAAAGTAATATGACAAGGAAATTGATGAGTATGAATGTGGATGGATATTGTCCCGTAACAAGGGTCATAAGTAAACACCAGTTGCCACTGACGTTATATTAATCATCCTTTGAATTATGAAAAAAATATGCTATAAAAAAAACTTCTGCTTCTTCTTCCTGCCCTTATCCCACTTCATGTGGGGTCGGCACAACATTTCTTCTTCCTCCACTTCCCTCTGTCAGCCGTCATCTCTGCATTCACTCCTCTCTTATCCATGTCATCTTTCACACAGTTCATTCATTTTTTCCCCTGATATAATCAATCTGTATCCTATCATTCAAATCTCTCATTTTTTTTTTTTTTTAATGTTTTTATGCTAAAAAAATACAACCGAATTGAGAACCTCCTTTTTTTTTGTTGGAAGTCGTTTAAAAAGGGGGAAATACCTATTACCTGTAAGAAATATCTAAAGTGCAACCTTCAATAATAATCATTATCATAGTCAACAGCAAAATTGTTGTTAATTTATCACAAGTGTTTACTGCATCAAGGTAGGCTAGTACTTAGAATAATATCCTACTGATTACATTAATTCCCAAATCGGCGCCTTCACTTAAGTGCTCTTCATACGAATGACACAATTTTGATAACAAAACCCTACCTTTATTAGCTAATCAGAACCCGAAGTCGGAGTTTTGCTACCACATTTGGTTACCAAATGTTGTTTTCGTTTCGCCTTTTTGTCTCTCTCTATTGCATGGAGAAAATATGAGACGGCAAAAATACGTTACGTAGTTAGAGTTGGTGTCTCATCTTTTCTCATACAATAGACAGAGACAAATAGGCAAAACGAAAACAAGATTTGGTAACGAAATGTTGTAGATGCACTGGGACTTCGGGCTCTGTACTAATATTATAAAGAGAAAAGACTTTTTCATCCCACCAGCTCGGAAAGTGTGTTTTTACTGTTCAATATCTGACTGGAAAAGCCGTTTTTATCCGCTAGAGGATAAAGTAAATTTGAATTTAGAATATCGTGTTCACTAAGTTTGCGAATACACAACCTATTTACTTTTACCTCCATGGTGCCGAATTTGTCATACAACGTTTTTTAATTTTTTTAAAACTCCCACTCGTAACCTTTTTGGTGTATTTTTGAATTCAAAACACCATTAAACCTATTTACTTCTACCTGCATGGTGCCGAATTTATTATACAACCTTTTTAAATTTGTGAATAACTCATACTCGGAACCTTCTTGGTGTGTTACTTTTAGTCGCGCCATGTTCTTTTTTGAATTTAGTCATTTCCTCGCTGAGGTGGGATGAAAAGTTACGTGTTGCACTCGAGTGCAAAGATGGTTAAACTTTAGAATCCTGCGCTTGCTCAGTCATCAAAATTGAGCACGCGGTTAAAAAGCAGCTTTGCACTCTTGTATAACAAATAACTATTTCATCCCACCAGCTCTGAAAGTGTGTTTTTGCTGTTTAATTTCTGACTGGAAAAGCCGTTTTTATCCGCTAGAGGATAAAGTAAATTTGAATTTAGAATATCGTGTTCAATAAGTTTGTGAATACACAACCTATTTACTTCTACCTCCATGGTGCCGAACTTATCATACAACCTTTTTAAATTTGTTAATAACTCATACTCGGAACCTTCTTGGTGTGTTACTGTTAGTCGCGCCATGTTCTTTTTTGCATTAGTCATTTCCTCGCTGAGGTGGGATGAAAAGTTACGTGTTGCACTCGAGTGCAAAGATTTTTCACCTTGTGCTCTTTTGATTCCTTCGCCAACGCTTAGGATTCTAACTTTTAAACCACTCGCTACGCTCGTGGTTAAACTTTAGAATCCTGCGCTTGCTCAGTCATCAAAATTGAGCACGCGGTTAAAAAGCAGCTTTGCACTCTTGTATAACAAATAACTATATTTTTGTGATGAATAAACTCAAAAACTACTGTGCCGATTTCAAAAATTATTTAATCATTGGAAAGCTACATTCACTAACGAGTAGCTTAAGCTTTATTTATTTGTTAAAAAAATAAATGACCACCTGTGCGAAGCCAGGACAGGCCGCTAGTGTATTATATTCAACTAACTATAGTCTTACATAACTATAGTAAAATCCGACTAAATTATCATCAATGTGAAAGTTTTTATGAATAAATGTTTGTTACTCTCAATCACGCCGGAACGGCTGAACGGATCTGGATGAACTTTGGCACAGAAATAGATTACAGTCTGGATATTGTAATCTATTTCTGTGCCAAAGTTCAACCAGATCCGTTCAGCCGTTCCGGCGTGATTGAGTAACAAACATTTATTCATACAAACTTAACATAACAGCCTGTCTGGGATAGAACATAGGCTACTTTTTATCCCGGTAAAATGTAGGGTTCCCGTCTGATAGAATTGTTTTAATTTTTCATAGAGCAAAAGATCGACATGATTTTTGCAAAGTGGTAGTTTAGGGCTCAGAAAATGACAGGCTCGTTTCCCCTCCTTCTTTTTCCTGAAAAAATACACGGACAGGAATACAGGAACCATATTTTTTAAGGTTTTGTTTCCCATCCAGTTGCTACAGTCCTGAACTTATCATAGATATTGAGGAAAATTACATACTTTTTTATCGCTGGAATAGTAATTATAATGTGATGCCAACTCACCTTCGACTAGTCTGTACTTGCAGGGGCACGAATGGGTTACTCAGTTTGTCAGCGCTGCTCTGTCCTGCGTTCGGTTGACTCAGCCCCGCAGGCGGCGTCGGCTGTGAACCCTGATAACAAACGATTTTATATATAAACTCTCCATTGCCGAGTATACGAAACGAGGTAGAACCTAAAACTACTGAGGTATGAAGGTTCGTGAATAGTGATCAGATCACGAATCAGAAAATATAGGACGTGAAAACTGCAGGCTCGTAATATGAAAAAACCAAACCGAAAATTAGACTCAAATTTAGGGTAGTTGTATATTTTGTAGCATCATAGGTACTAATATTATAAATTCTCTAACAAACCGATTTGAATGAAATTTTGAACAAATATAGAAAGTAACCTATATTAGCTTAATACAGGTTTTTCATCAGAAAAAATAACTTGAACGGGGTAAAAAGTTAGACTAAAGCCACGGGCGGCCGCTACATTTCAATAATGCAACTATCATACCTGTGCCATCCAGCTAGGTCCAAGCGTTACCCCCACCGGCGGCAAATGTTTCGGGAACACCGGGTTCTGCTGGATTCTCCCGTTGCCCTGGTTCTGAGGCTTCTGGGTCTGCGGGTTCCGCTGGAAGTGTGGGTTCTGGAACTGCGGCAGTGGGATCTGCGTTGGCACTGGCACTTGGGACGGACCGCCGAACGGGAACGGAGGTAATGATACTGTTGGCTGGATCTGTGGAGATGCAACAACAATGACCAACAATCTATAGATAGATATAGATACCATCACGTAAAAAGATCGCCGGAAGAGAGTGGAAAGGAATGTTTTTGCGCATACAAAACCCGCATCTATTTTGGTGGTATTAGGTGCGGATTTTGCATGCGCAAACCATTGGGTCTACCCAAAATTTCCTAAACTACACCATGGACAGACTAAAAACTACGTATAAATCTTGTCAAAGACAAATATTTATACATATTTTTTACTTCTTCTTGTCGTATTACCATTTCTTTCGAGACAGTGTGTTAAAATAGTATATTTCATTACAAGTGCGGGAAGGCTGTCATTGCAAAGAGTTCCGACAAATGTCTACCCGAGCCGAAGGCGAGGGTTGACAGTCGGAACAAGTTGCAATGACGGTTCCGCACGTGTACTGAACGACTATTTTTAATACAGTTGCGAAAAAATTAAGCAATTTAATAAAAAAATAAAAATACCATTTGCTTTTTTCTCTTCTCTCCACGCAATAAGTTCGTCGTATGTATGCATGTAGCGACTTTTTGACTTTTCCGGTAAAATGTTCTCCGAAGCATTTTGTGCAATTATACTGAGTTCCGGTGGTGTTAATTCAAAAAAACTAGGGTCGAAATTACTCATTTTGTGCAACAAACAAATAAACTCGCAAAGAAAATTTCTGAAAAATGGCGCCAAGCGCCAACCGTAAAATATAAGCAGAGATTTTTTTTTTCTTCACCCATTCTGGAAGGCAAAGGGAACTATACCCATACAGCCAAGTCTTCAGTAGATTTTTTTTATTGATATGAATTGAAAATGAAATTTAATGAGATGAAATGAAATGAAACCTAACATAACTCATTCAATCAAATCATTAAATCTGTTAATGAAACAAATTAGTTGCTTCTTTATAGAAATAATACGTATTTGCATGAATCATAAAAACTTCGATGAATTTTTTTAGTAAAAACTTCATGGTTGGTTTTTCTTTTTAGACATTATTTTGACAGTTGGGAAAGAAAAAGCACTAGTGCGGGAATGGTAAAAAAAAAGCACGCGTGTGTAATAGCCCACATCCCGAACGCTATACGTCCCAGCAATACGCCACTTTTTGAGCAACTGTATTAAAAAGATTTAAAAGACGGCTCAAAAAGACTGTAGTTGACACATGCACATGTCATGTTTACTAAAATCACAGAAGAAATAACAACAAGAATACTGTGTTTTCTATATTATGATACCCAATGATTTGAGCTACAAATACGTATGATATAAATCTGTGGTTTTTGATTTGTTAGTGTGCTGAAATGAGTCACATCCAACAGCTCACTCACTCATAGATCTAAATCCGCTAGATGATGTACAATCTCTCATGAGTCACGTATGAGTCATGACCAATGATCGATCAAACTCATTCCGTACCTTAACTGTGAGTCATTTGAAAAATAACCTTATGACTCGTCGTCCTAAGTAAGTCAAACGTCGCAAAATCTGAAAACTTCACACATCTAAAGAAATGCATTAATTTATCTCTCCTTTTTCTTAGTTCTTCTCCTTCTTATTGAAATTTATTTTTATAATAATAAACATTTACAGACGCTTACTCGCAGCACGATTTTTGCAGATATAAACAGAGAAGTCAGAAGTACGTTCAAATATTATATTACACCCACAATTTCCAGCAGTTGATATTTACCAAATTTTTTTATTACGTTTCTGCTGGTATTTAAGGTGCGGTTCATGAGGGTCTAGACCAGGGATTCCCAAAGTGGTCGATATCGACCCCTTGGGGTCGATATTGGTTTCCTAGGGGTCGATATAAACGAAAACTGATTTTGGGGGTCGACGAGGTCTAAAAATCGACCCCCTATTAAATTACCACACGTTCTTATTTAGAACTTTAGGTAGGTAGGTACTGTATTGTTTATGTTGTGTTACGTGTACTAAGAATAATTAATATTTATGTAGGAAATAGCATTGTTGTAGTACCTAATGTAAAGTATCAAGTTCGTACAAGATGAAAAACTAGGCAAGTCAGTGTGGACAAGTTTGTGCAAGATGAAAGAGTTCGAGCGTACATCTTTCAGGCGCGTTTTGACTTGCTCTCTATTTGACGCATACGTGATTTAAAACGAACGAATTCATGATCAAGCTGCAAATCCAAACATGTTCCTGATATTTTACTATTTAACGAGCTTGCACTTAGGTTGAAAGTTCATTTGCGTTTTGAAATTCGTTGGAGCTTGAACGATAATAACTCATATAAGTACTCATTTATTTCAAGAGATCACAAAGTTATAAAATAGCTAAATTAAGTGAAGTAAAGTGGCTGAAACAGAATTTACGAATCACTTAACCAAGTGCAAAGTTTTCCAATTTGTACCTTAGCACCTAGGTATTTTGTATCAATAGAAAGAAAACTAAAGATAGGCCCCTTATTTATAATAGTCTGCTAACTTAAAGCACTGCTAATTCTCACTCTGTCTTTTTCTATTGACCTAATTCAGAAAGAAAAATAATTTTAAAAAACTAGTAAAACCGACTTCATTGCCAAACGGCTAAACCGATTTTAATGAAATTCGTTTGGGACAATCTGGACGTAAGAATAACCTTCCAAATAAAAAAAAAATTCTAAATCGGTTTATAAATGACGGAGGCATGCAGTTACAAACATTAAAAAATTATTTTAAAAAAATGGCAACACCGATTTTAATAAAATTAAAATGAGACCAATCTGGAAGCAGTGCCTTTCAGATAAATAAATAATTTTCTAAATCTGTTCATCAATTACGGAGGCATGCAGCTACAAACATTAAAAAATTATTTAAAAAAAAATGGCAGCACCGATTTTAATAAAATTAAAATGAAACCAATCTGAAAGCAGTGCCTTTCAGATAAAAATAATTTTCTAAATCGGTTCATAAATGACGGAGGCATGCAGTTACAAACATTAAAAAAAATATTTAAAAAAAAATGGCAACACTGATTTTAATAAAATTAAAATGGGACCAATCTGGAAGCAGTACCTCTCAGATAAAAAAAAATTTTTTCAAATCGGCTTACAAATGACGAAGTTACATACAAACATTAAAAGAAAAAAAAAATACAACCAAATTGAGAACCTCCTCCTTTTTGATTGGAAGTCGGTTAATAACACTGTAGCAGCTGTTTTAAGTTAGCGGACCATTATGAATAAGGGGGTTGATCTTAAAAGTAGGTAATTTGGCCATGGGGGTCTGAGGTAACGTTTCATTTTGGAAAAGGGGTCACTTGTCCAAAATAGTTTGGGAACCCCTGGTCTAGACAATAACACAGTTTTTATGCAGAATTCGCATGTAAAAAAAATCTATTGACTGTAATTTTCTAGTTTAGCTTCTAACTTTAGCTTTTGTGTCAGCTTCAGTGTCAACACTCTCATCATCATCATCAGCCTGAAGAAGTCCACTGCTGGACATAGGCCTCCCTTAGCCCTATACATTTCCAGGAAGAACGATTCTGAGCCCTTTCCATCAACCGACTTCCCGCGATCTTAACAATGTCGTCGGTCCATCTGGTGGGTCCATCTGGTGGCCCTACGTTTCGTCTTCCGGTTCGTGGTCGCCATTCAAAAACCTTTATTCCCCAACGGTTGTCGGTTCTTCGAGCTTAACTTCGAGCGTGAAGAACACTATACTTTTTACAAATCTTATATACTTCTATATTTATAAAAGAAAGTCGTGTTAGTTACACTATTTATAACTCAAGAACGGCTGAACCGATTTGGCAGAAAATTAGTTGGGAGGTAGCTTAGAACCGGGAGAAGGACATAGGATACTTTTTATCCCGAAAAAGCAACGGGAACGGGGTGTTACGGGAACGGGCGAGCGAAGCCGCGGGCGGCCGCTAGTAAAGATATATAATTAGATTTTTTTCTGACCTTAAAGTTAGTGTTCGTCCACTCAAGCGGCGCACTCGAGCTCGGCTGCGGTTTCTTGTCGTTGCTTTGCGCGACTTGCTCCTTCCGCCAGTTTGTAGGCTGCTGAATTCTAAATTATAAACAAAATGAATTAGACGAAAATGTACCCTCTTGTAAACATGACGTGTACATACTGGTTCGTTATGATTTCAGATGATTTTTAGGATGCATTTCCATGGACACAGCGAAGTCCAACCAATCACATATTTAGACGTTCAAGCTTTTTGTACACGTGACTAAATAAACAACTAACTAACTAAAAAAAATTAAGCAAGGCAGTCTTTGAATGACTCCAAGGATGCGTTTCCACTAACTCAGCAAGCCTGACGAGCTTGAGCGACGTGGAAACGCACCTTAGAAAAGGACCTGCTGGGCATTTGAGTAATTCTGTTGCAATCAAAAGGTTTATACTGACAAATAAATGATAATAACAAGAAACAGCGATCACATGTCTTGTTGCCATAATTTTTCGACCACTATCTATTTGTTACCATAGTTGTTTTACAAAGCAAAGTCACTATTCACTGTCCCATGTTTATTACGTCAGCATTAAATGGTTGCAATCTTATCAAATATGTTTTGTTTAAATTCGTTTTAAATTGCAATATGCAATCAAAGCTCTAAATCAGGGATTCCCAAACTATTTTTGACAAGTGACCCCTTTTCCAAAATGAACAGTTTCCTCCGACCCCCTGGCCAAATTACCTACTTTTAAAATCAAAAGATTATTAACGTTAAACCAGTTAAGTATTTGCGACAGAGATGCGTCATCGTCAGCAAATAGTACTATTTCACATAGTTTTTTAACAAAAAAGGGAGGTCATTTACGTACACTAGCAACAAGAAAGGACCTAATATCGAACCTTGTGGCACCCCCATATCAATAACTGACCCAGAAGATCTCTCACCGCCCACATCAACTTTAAGGACTCTATCAGTCAAGTACGATTGTATTAGGTCAATGGAGCGATTTAGAATGCCGTAATGTTTAAGTTTAGATATGATCAACCCCCTTATTCGCAATGGTCCGCTTACTTAAAACAGCTGCTACAGAGTGTTATTTTTCATAGATCTCTCTCAATTTAGGTCAATAGAAGAAGACAGAGTGAGAATTAGCAATGCTTTAAGTCAGCAGACTATTATGAATAAGGGGGCGTATCTTTAGTTTTTTCCTATTGATACAAATACCTAGGTACTAAGGGTATCAATTGGAAAACTTTGCACTTGGTTAGGTGATTAAAGTTGACTCCATTCCTCATCAATATTTAACATAATAAACGTACGTTGTACGAACTTGAGACTTTACATTACTACAACAATGCTATTTCCTACAAAAATATTAATTATTCTTAGTACACATAACACAAAATAAATAATACAATACCTACATACCTGACTTGAAAGTTTGAAATAAGAACTTGTGTTAATTTAATAGGGGTCGATCGTTAGACCTCGTCGACCCCCAAAATCAGTTATCGTTTATATCGACCCCTAGGAAACCAAAATCGACCCCAAGGGGTCGATATCGACCACTTTGGGAATCCCTGCTCTAAATAATATCAAAACTGACAGATGCGACTTGGTTTTAATTGCGAAAAAAACATAAGCAATCACCTCACTAGTATATTTTTTGTTGGCATTAATTCATTCATAGTATTACTCTATGACTACGAGTTGTATGACCTACTTACCCCGAAAACAACGCCCAATTAGGGGTTTTGTGTTTGCTTGCAAATAAAAATACAATGTTAGTACAATATTATAGGAATATCATAAATATGCAATACATTCAGTTTTATCAACGACAATAACTAGTCTACGAATAGCATTTAAAATAAGTTTATTTTGACCATTAGGGTTCCGTAGCTAAATGGCAAAAAACGGAATTGTCATGTCTGTCTGTCTCTCCGTCCGTATGTCACAGCCACTTTTTCCGAAACTATAAGAACTGTTGAAACTAGGTAAGTAGATGTATTCTGTGAACCACATTAGGTTTTTGTTTCCTGCTACAAAATTGATATCCAATTATGCAAAATTGATATCCTGTTATATTAACCACGTCGAGTGCAAGATAAATTAAGTACCTATACAAGGTGTATCTAAATATGTGTACTATGCGAAGGTGGGGGGTTTCAGACCACAATGGTGATCAATTGTGGGGGGGAGAAAATTAAAAATTCCTATTTTCAGTTTCCCATACAAAAATATTTAATTTCATAATGCCTAAATAAATTGACAACCCTCTCCTTGTAACCCCTTGACCCCTTGACCTACTACCTCTGTAGGTCTACTACTACTACCTACTACCTCTGTAGCTGAGTTTAGGGTTGTCACTTTGTATAAAGTCAGCTGTTCATGTTGAAACTTCGTTGCAGTTTTTTTCAGAGATACCAATCGAAGTTCGAAAAGTCGTTGAACAAAAGTTGTTCCCCTGGGGGTGGAAATTCACCCCCCTTCGGGATAGTACACATATTTTGATACACGTTGTATATTATATCAGCTGTAAATGTCTCTCACCAATGCCCGGCGGTAAAGTCTAAATAAAGTTACCTTGTTTGTGGCGGCTGGGGCGGCGGAGGCAAGTCTGCAATACTCGTCTCTTTCATGCGCCAATTCAACTCTTGCGTCTTCTGAAAAAACAATTATAATTTTTTTATATGTATAACTAGTAAGTGATGTTAGTGGTAATAATCGCCTATAACAAAAGCAAGGCCCCGTAGGTCACGCATCAGGACCGTGCCCTACCGTACACTGCCATGCGTCCATCAACTTGAGGCATACAGATATTCAGCTTTACGTGCCAGTTACTTCAACTTAAAGTAAACAAACAAAGGTAAATTATGATTACTCAAAAGTTCAATCAAGTATCTTAAACTTTCACTAAACAATACAACATAAAATAAAATATTTGGAATTTCTTGAACAGATTCAAAACAAAAATGTAAAAAAACAACGACAGCACCCTAGGTGTCTATGGGCGACGGTGGCCGCTCACCATCGGGTGGGCCGTAAGTCCGTTTGTCTAAAATTTGCATTATAAAAATATTGTCTTGGTTCTAAACGTTAAGTTTTGATGCCAACTGTACAAATACGGACAGATGTTTTGATCCTTACTGTACTTAGTTTCCTAAAAGTAAAGTACGGTTGTAGGCAATAAATATTGCACATCACTTTTTCTGCTTTCGTAGAGCGCATCTCTTTCTGACGCACACTAAGCTCTATGAAGCCGAAATTAGCCGAAGTGCAATATTTGTTGCCTGCTATTATACCTACTTAAACAAAGTTTACTTAACCATAAGCTCACCTTATTTTTCTTGGTATTATATGAATCATTTTCGCTTATCTTCAGTAGACTCTTGAGAAGGTGAGTAGCGTTATCCTGTTTAGATAATTATAAATTCATATATTATTCTGATATTGCATAACATAAAATAATGTGGATGTGGAGGGACAAGACTCAATCAGTTCCCTGAGCCCTGTCTTGCACCTCGCTTCTTCTGTTGCGGAGCAGTGCAGTACTACATGCTCCACAGTTTCTTTTTTCTGCAGGCAGCCGCGACATTCAAGTCGCTGTGTGTTGCTCCAGTCTTCAGTAAGTGGTAGTTTAGGTCGCAATGGCCCGTGATGATTCCTACCATCAATTTTAAGTCTTCCTTTTCATCTTAAGTAGGTTAGTTGTGATGTGCTTGTCCATCGCTGGAAGCATCGTTTTTCGAGCTAACCTTTAAGCATAAGTATATTATAGGCAGTCTTACCGGCTGTAATCCATTCTTGTCGACGATAGGCGGCGGCGCATTCAATATCGACATCGGAGTAACACTAGAGTTGTTGTTGCGATTCTCAAACGGCGATATCTTCTTGTCTATTGGAGGGCTGCACAAATAGATACAACATTTTAAACAGGAACCCACAGCTAATAGTTAAGATATAGGAGTAGGCAACAAATATTGTACATCGGCTAATTTTGGCTTCATAGAGCGGTGTGCGTCAGAAAGAGATAGCGCTCTACAAAGCCGAAAAACCGATGTGCAATAATTATTGCCTACAACCGTACCTTGTCTAGTCTTCTCGTCTATTCTACTCGGCTTACTTGCAACAATGACATTAGAAAAATATACAGTGAAAGAATTTACATTTCACAGAACATAATTATGATAGTGCTGCCGATCTAAGTCAAAGCCAATTATGTATTAATTCAATAATATCACAAGGATCACTTTGAAACGTCGTAAAGCTAGGTGAATCTAGGTGCCAGTTCCACGCGACCAAGCTTAAAAGAACAGGCAACAAACTACGGCAAATTGTGCTGAGATCGTTTTTGAATTAAAATCATCCACGGCCCTGTAACTTGCTAGGGAGTCATCATCATCATCATCAGCCTGAAGAAGTCCACTGCTGGACATATACCTCCCCTACACATTTCCAGGAAGAACGATTCTGAGCTCGTTCCATCCACCGACTTCCTGCGATCCTAACAATGTCGTCGGTCCATCTGGTGGGTGGGCGCCCTACGATGGTGGATGGTGCTAGGGAGTGGTCTCATTTAAATGGTTTATAGCTCTTATTACAAATACCTCAGAGTTCAATTACCTATAGCTGGCGAAGGCCGAGTTGTGTCCGTCGTTTCGCCTCAGCACATTAGTGGGTTGGTTGTAAGTGAAGCCGAGTGCATCTTGGTTGTTTCTCTTGACAGTAGTTACTAGGTCACGTAGCTTGCGCCCGAACGAAATGTTGAGGAGGTGGGTAGTTTGCATTCTGGAAAGAAACAAAATGGCGTCGAAATGTAATTCCTCCTCCATTCTCCTCTGTCACCCGTCATCTCTGCATTCACTCCTCTCATATCCATGTCATCTTTCACACAGTTCATCCATGTTTTCCTTGATCTACCTCTGCTCACATATCCATCCACATCCATACTCATCACTCTCCTAGTCACGTGACTTTCATCCATCCTCATGACATGCAAGTACCACGCCAGCCTATTGCTGCTCAATTTTTCTGTCACTTACCTATAAAATCTACCGACTTTAAATCCCTCTTCCATCATAGCGCCTGGGAATGGTTCATCGAACAACACCTGGTAGCTAGCATCTGCGTTCAGTTTGTCCGACAGTCGCACAGTATTAGAGTTGGGCGCGGGATGTATGGCGGTGACAGTGCCCTTGGCTCCGAAGGGCACGGTTATGTTCCTCGCGACGCAGACCACGCGGTCGTAGATCTTGTAGTCGGCTTTTGGGTCGGGCTGGATGTTGCCTTGGTACAGTTCCGGCTGGAAATAACATTACAAATTAGAAGTTTTAGATTTTTGTTATGGATAGGATCTATTTTAAAGTTGCTTCTATTGCATAAATTTGAGAGATTATGGTACTGGTAGAAAAATTTGGGGTAAAACGCTGAACTCCGTGAAATAACTTCTCGCTCTAACACCTTTTGAATTATATAAAAACCCCTGATTTATACAAAATGGCTAGAAAATATCTATATTCGGTGTATAGTATAAATATATATCCGGTGCAATCGGATTACACTAAAGAAAGTTGCTTGTGATTGTGCATAAATAAATTCGGTGATTTTTATCTTTCAAATGGTCTAAATGTGCGAGCGAGAAGAACAAACATCGACGGTGGTCTTCGCCTTCAGGAAGTGGGAGAAAATATATAAAACTATAGGCCGCCCGCGGCTTTGCTCGCCCCGTTCCCGTTACTTACATCCGTTCTCCATTACAATTCTTTCATAAATTGTAGTCTATGTGTAATTCTGATGTATAAGCTATATTATTATTATTGTAAAGTTTCATTAAAATCCATTCAGGACTTTTTACGTGACAAACATCCATTCATCCATCCATACTTACTATATTAGTAGGATACTGGCAAACAACTCACAAGTCCTCATCTACACATTGGTGGTAAATGTTATAAGCACAGATACAATAATCACTCGATTTAAAAATCTAACCAAAAATAAGTAAAAATGAGCTCTCTCACCTTATAAAGAAGGGTCCATTTGACTTGCAGAGAGACCTTCTTCTCTTTCCCGCTCAGTTCGCTCAGCTGTTGGTCCAGGCAGTCCGCTAACGCCTTCATTTCCTCCGGCTCGAGGCATTCTGAGCCGCATTCTCGTTTTGCGGCCTTTGCGTGAGGGAGGGTTTTGAGCCAGGTCGATATTTCGGCGCCTTTTTTGTTCCTGATAAATAAATACTATAGATAGATAGATAGATAGAAAATTCTTTATTGCACAAATTAACAAAAAAATTAACAAATTAATGCTGGATAGCCATACCATACAATAAGTAAGTCAACGGATGGAAAAAGCTTGCGATCGTTCTTTCTGGAAAATTAGGGGAAATCTTGAGATACATAAAATACAAACATTGTGGACAAACCACACAACATTATCTAGCCCCGATCTAGCAGAGCTTGTACTATGGGAACCAGATACTTGATTTAATACTTGTATAAACATGTTTTATAAATACATCTTGGAATACAAAATAACACCCCGACAGAGAATAAAAATCGAACGGTGCGCGACCACCCTGGGTCCTATAAATGACAAAGCTGCGACATCTTTTATAAGCTTTTACATTCCTAATATTGATGAAGTCGACAGGCTTTCTGATTATAGAATGTATTTCAAAAGATCTAAAGACCTTTTTCTAGGCTTGTACGTAGACTAAGTGCATCTAGGCACACGTCACAAAGTTATGGAAAGTTTAAGTAGTAAACAAGGCACTCACCCGGCTTCCCCCGGCCATATATCCCCTTCGAAGATGATATCGTTGTAGTTAGCGTGCGTCAGCTTGTCGAATAGCTCGGGGTATGTCTGCGCGTATAGTTTCACGAGCTCCACGCATCGCCACGAGTACAACCACGCGTTACTCACTTTACATTTACGAGTGTAGCCAGATACTTCCAGATTCTGGAAAATATATATAAATAAATAAATATTTTAGATTATTAATATTCTACTCAACTCTATCTAGCCCCAACTTGGAGCTTTACCATTTCATAATTGCTAAGGTAGGTATTTATTTGAGACATTAATGCATCCATAATTTTGTTAGTAACAATGTAACTTAGAGACAAGTGTTAAGGCCTGCGCACACCTAGTTCGCTGGCGGTAGCGATCAGTGAATCGCTGTCAAATCTCAAATCTGACAGCGATATTTGACAGCGTTTTACTGATCGCTACCGCCAGCGAACTAGGTGTGCGCAGGCCTTTAGTGATTTTACGAAGACTATTTATTGCAGAGTGTGCAGCTGCATACCTTTTTGTTCATCTTGAGGTTGAGTCCAATGTTAGTTTTATTCTGATTCTCTGTGGGCAGGTTATTTCTCTCACCGACAGCCAGTAGAACTACGCCGGTTATACGCGCTAACATGTGCGCAGTTATACCTGAGGATAAACACCTTTATTTACTGGGCGATAAGGCTCAAAGTTGGATAAAGTGGACAGAACAAATTGGCAAATTATTGGTAGAAATATTATACCAGGAGCTTCATCGTCATCATCAGCCTGAAGAATTCCACTGCTGGACACAGGCCTCCCCTACACATTTCCAGGGAGAACGATTCTGAGCTCTTCCATCCACCGACTTCCCGCGATCTTAACAATATCGTCGGTCCATCTGGTGGGTGGGCGCCCTACGTTTCGCCTTCCGGTTCGTGGTCGCCATTCGAGAACCTTTATTCCCCAACAGTTGTCGGTTCTTCGAGTTATATGACCTGCCCATTGCCACTTCAACTTACTAAATTCTAAGAGCTATGTCCGTGACTTTGGTTCTTCTACGGATATCCTCATTTCTGATTCTATCACGTAGTGAAGTGTTGTTGTGTATATTGTAAAATAAATATGTTCCTATAATAGAGATTGTTGGAGCACGTCTAAATACTAAGACAATTACCACAAGCAGCAGAGGCGTGGTTGGCGGTATGGTATGGACTGGCGGCGGAATTGGCCACTGGTACGGGTTCCGCCTTCTCCGTTACCATCACTTTGATGCGCCCGCTGCGAATCGACTCCGAATCTACCACCTGCAGACAAAGTGGGTTGGACAAAAATATCTTGGGTATTTGCTATGTTGAGAGACCTTTATTACTTTACAGAACACTTCCACTAAGGTTACGCTTTTTTTGGGTTTCTTTAGTTTTCATAAATAACGAAACGCGAAGGGTAACAGTCGCAAAACTGACTTCTTAAAAAATAAATTAATAAATATTGTTGACAATCATAATCTAAGCAGAGCTTGAACTATGGGATCCAATAGCTTATAGGTATACATTTTTTTTTGTAAATACATACTAAGAATACGAGGCAATACTTTGTTATAGGCGATAGTTACCGCTTAACATCAGGTGGGAATGCTTGTTCTATCAGCTAGTTGAGAAGAAAAAAAGAATACAAACTTAAGGTTGTTCGATTCCGATACAAACTGAATTTACACAACTATGGGCAAACAAAGTATAAATATACACTGAAATAGCTGTAATAGAATGTTACAGTGGTCTTTATTGCCGGCCAGTTATATAAAGTTGGAGAAAACTGTAGTATAACAGAAATATTAATAAAAAACCAAAAAAGTAATTTTTTCGTCATTCTTTCTAACGGGTACTCGGCATTGAATACGTGAGTGAGCTTAAAACATATGTCTCAAAATAGCCGTAAAAGTCTGTTAGTTCTTTTTCTGAAGCCTCGACTGCCACGACCAACGGCTGACACTCCAACTTTATATAACTGGCCGGTAATAAGGACCACTGTAAAAGCCTATTACAGCTATTTCAGTGCACATTAATACTTTATTCGCCCATAGTTGTGTAAATTAGGTTTGTATGGAAATCGTACCCCCTTAAACGGGTTTCCCCAACTTTTTGATATGAAGCCGGTGACTGTTAAAACATGCTTGATAAAAGCAAGGGGGCAGGAACTAATGGCATGTACTCACTGATGCTTGACTTCCATAGTACTGGCCTTGCGTGACCAGAAACACCTGGTCTCCGGGCGGATAGGCCTCCTGAGGCGTGCTAAATTGGCCTACATCTTCCATTATGTACGCCGATACATCTTTCACAATGGCCTGCAGAGCGTAACCACAAGGCACGGAGCAGAATTCAGGTTCTATCACCATTTTACTGTTGTCCTGTACTATGTACTTATATCCTGTGGGAAAAAAATATTTTTTTAAGACAATGCTGATAGTATTATAATTTTTGATGTTTTTAGACATAATTTGAAACGCTTCATTACATTTAACACGTAGGGACTTTTATATGTCTATCCTTTTCTTTCACGCAATGACTTTTCTATAAATTCTAGATTTGGTCAAAATTTTCTAGAAAATAATGCTCCTAAATGTTTTAGAATGTTCTTTAACATTCTGGAATGCCATTCTGGGCTTCGAAATCTTATACCTTTAAACGAGAAAATCTTGTAAATTATATATTTTGGATCTCGGTAACTGCGCCAATGATTTTCACGAAATATAGTATACAGGGGTTTTCGGGGGCGATAAATTGATCTAGCTAGGATTCATTTTTAGAAAATGACGAGAAGTTGGTGTTTTGCAATAATCAAACATAAACTCAATATACGACTGTTCCTGCCATCTATTGGCGATTGTGAGCAACTAACTGCAAGCTATTCCAGCAGATGGCGTTGTTAATTAAAAATAAGCCAATAAAGATATGCCTCTTCCTGACATCTATTGGCGAATAATAATACTATTTTTTTTAACCCCGAGCGAAGCTCGGTCATACCAGCTCGTATAAATAATAGTTAAAGTTTACCTTTATGATTGATTGCATGGATGATTATATTAACAGGACCCAGCTCAATTCCAAGGCGATTGTGATTGCTGAAAATAGGATAATTTATTAAAATAAAGCCTTACAGTCATAGTGATAAAACGCTGTAACTAAGCAATCGATGCTTTCAGCGCTGGGCAAAATGGCTTTGCCCGATCCTTACGGCTTCGCCAACTCTACGTATATCGGCAAATATTATCATCCGCACTTGATGTGCGGGCTGGTTTTTCCGCAAGTAGGCCGCTGGCGGGCCCTTTTTGCGTGACCGATAGATACGTGTTGCACTAACTTTTTTGGTTCACGCCGGTTTCTTTACAATGTTTTCCTTCACCGTTTTGAGAGTACTGGCATAGTGCACATACATTTTCGATAGAAAAATTCACTCAACCCACGACCTTCGGATCGGAAGGCCACCACTAGACCACCAGTGCTCTATAGGCTGATGATGATGAAAACTAACTCACTGTTCGACAAGTGTGCTTCGTTCAGAGATCCACTGTTGATGCAGATTGCCTGCGTTCATCTCCGTGGTGTAAGAAGGGTCGGTACCGATGTTGTTGTTCTGTTGATCTACGTGGTGGATTCGCATCTTCTCGTTAGACACCGACATTACTCTGGCAAAAAGAAAGAAAGAAATAAATATTGGAAAAATCCACACAACATTATCTAGCCCCAAATTAAGCCCAGCTTGTACTATGGGCTAGGAGCTTTTAAAAATAATATCACCTTGAAAATATGTTAAAAGGTAACCAATTTTAAACACAGCAGTGAGTTACTATGGCTCCCTTCGCCCACTTCGATCTGTGAGATAGCGCGAAGAAAGGACATAGTGAATACAGATGTTTGTTCTCTGTCTGGGTGTTATATTGTATACTAAGTACATTATGTATTTACTAAAAAGAGTGCATAATTATAACTTTTGAAACTATCATGGTTTGTATCACTATTTTTATGAACAACTGGATATTTACTAAGATTAAAATTTTCGACAAAGTTGCATACACTATGATCACGGGTTGAACTGAAGTCCACGAGTTAAACGAATTGTTATTGGGAGACAAATCGATCTATGGATTAATCAACAATATTAAATCATGGTAAATATATCATTGTTCATAAAAATAATGTGTTTATAAGTATTATATCAGCTATCAGGTCCCCATAGTTGTTGGACGCAGGACAGTGCATCGTAGGCCACGTTCCTGACGTGCGTGACCTACGAGGCAATGGTTTTTTATAGGCAATGGTTACCACTTTACATCAGATGGGCCATTATGCTTGTTCGATCAGGGCGTCGATTCTAGCAACACAAATCGCTCAAGCGATCGCGAAAATCGATGTGAGTTGTCAATTTTTGTTTGAAAAATTTGAAAATGGAACGCGGATTCAGTGATCACTCAATCGAGCCGTGTTGCTGGAATCGACACGCTAGTTGCATAAAAAAATATTGGACAGGCTCTGCTAAATTTGGGGCTATATAGTGTTGTGTGGATTGTCCACAGTATTTATTTGATTATAACTCAGACTTGGGGCACAGACATTTCACTGCCTAGCCTACTCACTTAGCTCTTGTTAGATGGGGCCAGCCGACCCATATAGTCTTCCCCAGCAGTTCCACCGCCACGGACTCCAGCGAAGGGTCTTCTGAATTGAGTATCTCTACCATCATGCTGATGTTTCGGGAAGGCTGGTCGAACACGCGAACCTTCGCGTTTTTGAGATTCGTCTGTGAATAACAAAAGGAATATATCGATGTGCAGAGAACCTCAAATTATTATGTAGCTTTAGATAAGCCTTCACGCAATGGATTGACGAGATATTGTGTACTAGCAGCCATAATCTATATTTATACCAAATTTCATCCAAATCGGTCCAAACGTTGGGGCGTGATTGATCCACAAAAATACAAACTTTCGTATTTATAATCTACTTTTTAGTTTTTTTAGTTTTTTTTATTGATTTTATAGTATTTACTACACTCAAGGAAATAACTAAGATTTTTATAATGTCCCAAAAGTTAAGAACCGTGCGGGATTTGAACCCGCGGCCTTCAGGTCCACGGTCGGGTTAGTGCCGAACAGTCCCAAAAGTAGTGGTATTCGTCGAGTAAAATCGAATCTGATGACGCAGCGGTCAGCGCAGTCCCGTACCAAGGGGAAGGTCGAAGGTTCAAATCCCGCTCGGCTCTTAACCTTTGGAACATTAGCTTTATAGCTTTATTGTGTGGACATAGTAACTTAGATAAAAGATGCCAAAACTCTAAATCCAGAAGCACATTCTCACCCGATATTTGAGATGCCTCATAGTAGGGAAGCCAGGATACAACATGTCTGTTCTCGCATTAGGCAAGACGCCTTTACGCAGCTGCGATGGAGAAACTTCTAGATCTTTCCGCCAAACAAACAGTTCTAAAGCAAAGCACTCTAGTAAAGGAGGGAAGTATTCTGGAGCTATTGCGAGACCTGGGAAAAAAAAACATTGTTTTAAAAGTTATTTTTTACATAAATTCAAAAGCTCAGACCATGGACGCGGCTGCATGGATTTCTACCAAACATCAACCATTCAGAACTATTAACTTAAAAACAAAAAAAAACTGATTCTTCTCTGTTCTTCTTGTCGTGTCTTTTGTGGCGAAAGGGTTTTAAGTATGCTTCAAAGAGGCTTCTTTCGTGCATTTGACACATAGTTTCGAAATATTTAGGTTCTACGACATGTCGGTTTGCTTACAATGTTTTCCTTCACCGTTTGAGAGTGTACATACATTTTTGGACTCATTGGTGAACGACTGGATGGGGTGAGGTTAAAATACACGCCATCGCGGGATGTCAGTGCATACCATAATCCTCCAATTCAAATTATAATTAGGGTTATTACCTTGACTGGTGGCTATCCAGTTGTAAACGAGCATAGGTCCATGGGTGTTCCGTTTGAGCTCGTCTTCCGTTAGTCTCTGGTAGCACGGTGCCATTGCGGACAGCAAGTTAGTCTGCAAACAAGTTACAAACGCCTTATTGTCTTTCTGACTACCCAAATATTCTCACCACCTGAGGTCTCATCATTACCACTGCTGGACTTGAGGCCTCCCCTACACATTTCCAGGAAGAACGATTCTGAGCTCTTTCCACCGCCTTCCCGCCCCGACTTCCCGCGATCTTAACAATTTCATCGGTCTATTTGGTGGGTGGGTACGAACGATTCTGAGCTCTTTCCATCCACCGACTTCCCGCGATCTTAACAATGTCGGGCGCCCTACTTTTCGTCTTCCGGTTCGCGGTCGCCATTAGAGAACCTTTATTCCCCAACGTTCTTCGAACTATATGACCTGCTTTTCTAAGAGCTAGCGGTGACCTTGGTTCTTCTTTGGATATCCTCATTTCTGATTCTATCATGTAGTGAAACTCCCAGCATAGCTTTCTTCGTAGCTCGTTGCGCGACTTTGACTTGTGTGTTGAGCTGAGATCTTATCGCAGATTAAAATATCATCATCTCAGCTCTGTATCACCAGCTCCAAGGGTACAAGCCTCCTTCATTTTCTGCCAGCCTCTATTTTCACCTGTTCGTCTATTTTCCAGGTGTTTCCTGCGACCTTTACGATGTCTTCGCCCCATCGCGCTTATTGATGAACCAGATTTCTTAAAATACTTACGATTAGAAAATAATAAAATATTTGAGACGCAAGGATCACTTTGAAAAGTCAAAAGCTAGTCGAGTCTAGTTGCCAGCTCGACGCCACTAGGCCCAGAAATGGCAAGACTACGTCTAAATTCCTACTGTTTATTTTTATGAATAATCATACCCTTATCCCACGACAAGTGGGGTCTGCATAATATGTTTTCTTCTTCCACTCACCTCTATCATTCGTCATCTCAGTGCTCTCTCTTTTCTTGCTCATGTCATCTCTGACAGTCCATCCATCTTTTCTTAAGCCTACCTCTTTTACAACCACTGTACATCCATACCTAACACTTTTCTCTTCATGTTTTTACATGAATCTTTTACAAAATAAAATTCAAATTGGTATCCATACCTCGTCAATAAAAGGAATGAGTACAACAGCCTCCCAATCATTGATCTTTCCGTTGAGATCCGTTTCGAAGCTCACGGGGTAGTAATGGACTATGGCGGAGTCTTCATCCGTCATCAGATCGTGGAACGGAGTTGGTAGCAGATGTTTACTAGCAGCAGGCAGTACTGCTAATAACTAGAAATTAAACACTTTATTAAATAAATAAATATCCAATCCACACAACACTAGCCCCATATTAAGCAGATCTTACTACTGTGGAAACCAAATAGCTGATATCATATTTTTTTGTAAATACATACTAAGAGTACAATATAACAGACAGAGAACTAACATATGTGTTCTCCACAAAAGTATTTGTTCTCGGTGGGGATCGAACCAACGACCACACCGCAGAAGGCAGAGCTACTACCAACTAAGCTGAGGACAGTCAAATGCCAAAAAGAAAAATGGTTTATTGTAGATGAAATAGATGACTACAACTGGAGAGAAAGAAAGGAGGCCTCTGCCCTCCAATGAAACACTAAAGATTGTAATCATAATAACATCAAGCAAAATAGGTTTCTTTTCTCACTCACCTGCTCAAAAGGCTTGAACGGCTCGCCCAATTCGAATTCAATCTTGAGATCCTTGAAGCCTTTTATATCAGACATGTAAGGCGCGTAGTGATGCGGGTAATACCAGCACCAAGATGGACAACCCTACAATAAAAAATAAAAATATAACATTCAAAGTCACTCAGCGAGCTATGGAGAGAGCTATAGAATAGAGAGAAGGATAAAATCCGGAACGAGGTTATCCGACATAGAACCAAGGTAATCAACATAGCTCAAATGATTAGTAAGCTGAAGTAGCAGTGGGCCGGTCATGTTTGCCGTAGAACAGACAAACGTTGGAGCGAAGGACTTTTAGAGTGGAGACCGCGTTTAGGTAAGCGTAGTGTAGGACGCCCTTCGGCAAGGTGGGGCAACGATCTGCGAAATGTAGCTGACAAGCACTGGAGGAGAAGAGCCGAAGACCGGGCTCAGTGGCGCGTCTTGGGAGAGACCTACGTCCGGCAGTGGACTTATAAAAGTAGATGATGATAAAATTTAAAAAAAAGAAACTTATATACCGCTTGGCTAAGCCTATGGTTTTTTTTTATGAAAACTCCCTCATCTAAAAGCTTATTCACAGCACAAAGTTCAGATTTACCAATAATACAATTTCTCTCCATTTCGCTCGTCATCTCGTCAACCATCTTTAGAGCAATTAAAAAGGGAGAAAAACAAATTACCTTATAGTAATAGTAAAGGTTCCATTGTATTGCCCTGACGTAACCCTCCGCTTGGGCAGCTAATACTTCACTGAAACAGAATACATCAAACTTCGATACACATTATAATGAAAACTCTAGAAAAAATATCGTATAGCATTTATTTAAATACATCTAATACTAATTTTTGGCCATTAAAATACAAGTTTAACTCACTCAGTAACACTAGAGTAGTCTAATTTAGTCATATAATAATCTCTCTTGTGCAATTTAAACTCAGCATCGACATCTCCTATGCCTCCGTTTTCTGAAATATTAATATTTTATCATTTTTACATTATCAACCTAAGAAACTTAGAATTAAACAAATATTTACAAAATATATAAAAAATACAAAATATACAAGGTACAGTTGCGCTATCTGCAGACCGTTATAAACAATCTAGATATATATTTATTGCTTCTTGTCTCGCGATCATACAGTCGTATTTCTGTAAAATATCAGACTGTCTTGCTGAAACTGATCGCCATCATCAGATCATCGCAGATCGGCTATAGGTGCGCGCAGCTTTAGGCCTTTGCCTAGCAATAAAACGACAGCAGTTCAGAAAAAAACATATAAGTCAGAAAATAACATATAAGACATAGGTTATATGAGTAAAAAAACTGTTGTGATAAATAGTAAAATTGTATAAAACATACCGTCATCGGAATCGCCGTCGTAAGCACCGTCGTCATCCATAAACTGAGGGATAAGGAAATCCAACAATTTTTATTAAATAAAATACACAAATATTCAATTCTTAACAGAAGAACAGAGAGACTAGCCAAAATGTATTTGGGGATCTGAGGCTAAACGATTCCGTGACGAAAGTCAGTCATTAATTTAACTTGCTGGATAAAAATGGTATTATGTAGTGAAATGCAAAGCTCCAAGTGATATACTTAGTCCACCACTGCTGGACCTCCTTTCTGTGCCATACATCTCTTTATCTCTCTTTTTCTCAGAAGCAAAGTTTTGCAATCTAGATTTAAGTTAAGAAAATAATATCAAATTTTGTTAATAGCTTAACATACCAAGTCATCGGTAGCGTTGATCAGCGCTTGTAGATCATCATCCGGCTGCGCTTTGATTTCTTCAACATTCACATTGAACGTATCGTCATTATTAGGTTTATACTGAAAATTACACAAACATAAAAATACCAATAAAGCACCTTAAAGTTGAGGGAAGGTTTAAAATCGTTCTTTCTGTAATTGCATGGGGGCCTATGTCTAACAGGTCCACTGCTAGATAAAGACCTTGTTTAAGTTCATGTTGGTTATTGATTTACCTCTTTTCTTTCATTAGCATTAGGCCGCCTGCCTGTTTTGGCTTCAAAATATTGCAGATCAACGAATGTCTCCTGGAACATTTCTTTATCTATTTTAGCAAGTTCTTGCATGAATATTTCGAATCGTTCGAGATTCAATTCGCCGGCCTCGTTTATGTAGCCTGAAATTTTTCGAAATTTGAATCAATCACACATACATGCTTCGTAAAATAATATATACAGGGTGGATACGACTGATGAGACAAAAAATAAACTGCATATACTAGGCACCATTTTCAAGCTCTGTACCAAAAATCTTTTAATTAGGAGCAGTAGTTTAGCCGCAAATAATTTTTCAAGTTTTTTCATATTTGGAACACGATGTATTTTTCATAGCAGATGATTACCTATACCTACGAAGCGTATTTGCCACTCCGACGCAAGTAATACACACACAGACTCGCATTTTCACTACGAGAGTGACATAGAGAGAGACAATGACATAGCAAAAATCCCGCGGGTAAAAGAAATAGACATAGGTCAGTGCGTTCTTTCTTATTGCTACCTAACTACTTTCAACTTCAGTTCGCGACCGCTGACCGTTCGGAACGGATGTGCCTACCTACCGGAACACGGAAGCTTACGTTTTTATTTTTACGAATTGAAAGCGAAGGCAATTTGTGATAGGACACTAAATAAGTTTAGGACAGTATTTCTTTTCTCTATTGTGACAGGATACGTATCTTGGGATTATTATTATTTAGTGTTACTGTTTTTATTGTGATTGACTGTTTTTTATTGTGATGTGATGAAGACACGTTATTAAAATTTGGTTTTGTGTGTTCAACAATGCCTCGTGTAACTTACACGGCGTCAGAATACACTGACATGATTTTTATTTACGTTTGTTGTTGTGATCGTACCTACCCAATTCAAAGGCGGCTCAGGCCTCCACTCGCGTCGCGCCAGGTCATCGCCCCGGCCGCCGCGCCGCCTGCCTGGGCATGTCGCGCGCTTGCCGGAGCGCGTTTTACTATCAAGGGTGTTTGCGTTTTACTCGGATCGGTAAGCTATTTAGTTTGTTTGAAATAAAAAAAATCTCATTTTTGTAGCTTTTTATTTTTATACCGTATCGATTTAATACTTAACACGTATAGTGTACGTAGTGTAATTTAATGCCCATCTGTCGTATCCACTCTGTATAATAATATATAGAAGAAAAACAACTGGTTCAGAAATCGATCCTTGTGTAACGCCCAAACGAAATATAAATTGCATTTCAATAAATTTGTTTTTTTTTTTTACTATATCAGCGCTAATTCTATGTATAACTATAAAACCAGGGACCTAACCATAATTACAAACCATGAAAAAGGATTTTTTTGTCGAATTTTTATATTGAAGAGGTCAAAAGCGTCCGCTAAATACTTACCAGTCAAAGTGGGGAGCACCTTCATATATGTCTTATATAATAACGGGACGGCTTCATTCCCAATATGCATATTGGGTAAATGGGGAATAAAATCATTTCCCACCAGAAAACCCATCAGCACCCAATCGTCTACAATCTTCTCAATATCATACGGAAACGGAAGAGTGTCTTTAATCGCGACAAACTCCTGTTCTAAATATTCTTTGAGAAGAGACAAGTGGAGGAGGTAGAAATTGGTCTCTTCGGGACTTGTGACGCGTTGAGCGTGTCTCCCAAATTTTACCTGTGGACAATTTTTATCTTATACATGTTATCGACTTCTACTAGCTCAATTGGTTGTTATCTAGTTTGCTATTTCTTTTTATTGGCACTTAAAGCTGACATCTATCAACCAATTCAACATTTGAAAGATATTGAATCAGTGACATTAGTCAACAATTGATTAATATTTTATGCAGTCTATCAAACATTATCTTACCTCTTCTCTCAGCAGTGCAAAGTGTGGCTCATGGGTGCACATGCCCAGCATAATAAGGTCAGCATCAAGCCCGTACAGGCAATGTCTTGTGTTGGGATCATACTCGGGCTGTGAGCGAGCCCATCTTATGTAGTCCATTATCTTGTGCTCACCTTCACCGGGCGTCTGAATAGAAGATGAATTATATTTTCTATTAATTATGAAACAGAAACTATGATGCATGACTAACCCTTGCTTATACAACCCAGGATCTTAGGAAGGTCGCTGAGAAACATTAGAGCACTTTCATACTAGATTTCGACATACGCGCTTACATGCGTGATCATTTCGTAGCCAGCTAGTTGTTTTTGAGAGAGCACTGGTGGTCTAGTGGTAGTGGCCCCGCCTTCCGATCCGAAGGTCGTGGGTTCAAATCCACTCATGTACCAATGAGTTTTTCTGTCGAAAAAATGTACGTGCACTATGCCAGTACTCTCAAAACGGTGAAGGAAAACATCGTGAGGAAACCGGCGTGTTGTAGAACCTAAAAAAGTTCGAGCAACACGCGTCAAGGGTCACGCAAAAAGGGCCCGCCAGCGGCCTACTTGCGGAAAAACCTGCCCGCACATCAAGTGCGCATGATAAAACTTGCCGAAAACTTAGTTGTTTTTGAAGAATATAGAAAATTCGGATTTTGGAGTTAAACACAAAATTGTTTTAACTCCAAAATTGTTTTAACGCTGCGCCCAGCGGACTTTAACTCGCGGCTGTGAAGTTTCATGATAAGCTTATATTTTTTCCGAATAAAAGTAGCCAAGTTTGTCCAGGGTATAATCTACATTCATACAAAACTTCGTACAAATCCGTTCGGAGATAAGGGGGAACAAAAATACTCACTTCTTTATACATTTTCTCTTTTATAATATTAGTAGGAATTGTTGGAGCAATAGGCTGGCGTCGTCCATACCACGTCAGCCATGACCCATGACATGCCCGTGCATATCATGAGGAGGGATGAAAGTCAAGTGACTAGGAGAGTGAATGGAAAACATGGATGCACTGTGTGAAAGATGACATGGATAAGAGAGGAGTGAATGCAGAGATGACAGCTGACAGAAGGGAAAAGAGGAGGAATACATGTTGTGCCGACCCCACATAAAGTGGGATAAGGGCAGAAAGAAGAGAAAAGTAGGATTTGTTACCTCATGCCCAGATAGCACAACTTTCACTTTAGACCAGAGCGGGTCACAAGTGATCTTCTGCTTCACAAAGAACCTCAGCTGCTCGTGCAAGCGCGCCATGAACACGGTCCCAGGAGTTATGCAGTTGCTGTCGAAGCGCTTCTCCGTGGGGAGAGTTTCACCTGGAAGTCAAATATTTTTTTATAGTACTTGGTTGAGGGGGTAGTTGATAATATTTCAGTTTTGTCGACATTCCCGGAGTGCCACGATTTTTTTTAATGCATGTTTTGGATACAATACAACACCTATACTCATTACACAAATATTTTTATTTCTGCAGGGATCAAACACTCACCTTTCAGTGCAGAAGGCAGAGTGAAGGTTGTTACAGCTGAATTTTATTTGTTAAACATAGTCATAAGGAAGCACTTAATTGTATTCATAATGCTTAAGACGCACTTTAAGACTACTTCTTCGCTCCGACAACTTTTGTTTACTTATGTACGAACACCACTTGGGCAAACATTTAAGTAGGACAATATTTTATTGCTTAACAGTGGCAAACAAGATATTTGTTCACAAGTTTCGATAAACAAGTTCAGAGATTCCTTCAAAGGGTTTAAATGTCTGAGCGAGTACATCGGCGGTGGTCTCACCTTAACCTACCTTTAGACTTAGCCTCTTCTTCCAACCTCTCAGCCTCTCTGGCAGAACGGAATCTAAAATAAAAATAAGATTGTTTTCAAATTAGAATGTTCTTTGCAGTAATGTTACTTATTTTAGGCGGCTCGTAGACAGGCTATATTTTCACTGCTGTTTGTGGCCGGCAACTATTGGTGTGCCTCTCTTACTCACATGTTAGACAGGGACACCAATAGTTGACAGCCACATATTGCAGTGAAAATATGGCCCATCTACGAGCTGCTTTACAAAATAATTTGGATTGCTGTCATCTTTTTTTTCCCAGTCAGAGGGTTATTGAAATTTAACATAGATCAAAATCATTTTACAATTGCTGCTTCACCGCAGAAATAGGCATCGTGGTAGTATTTGCCTCGATGAGCCTTTTACAAAGATCTCTACTACCAAAAGATTGAGGCGTAAAAAGCTAATTTTATTTAAAAAATATACCTTCTGCCTCTTTGCTGGTTCATCTTAGCCCTGGGAGCAACTCCATCAATAGCCATGAAGAACAACTTCTTAGGCTTGATGATTTGGAACAGTATACTGATGTAATGGAAGATGTCCTCAAAAATCTTTTCCTCAGTAATACGGAAATGAGGATTTGAATCATCTGGGTGAGAGCAATTGTGGATTATACCATTCATGTCCAAGTACATGTGATCGAAGTCGGGAATCTAAAACAGACAATATCAAAATTATTTGAAGTAACAATCTGCTGTTATTTAAGTATACGGCTTGGAAAAAGTCATAGGCATATTTATTTCCAATCAAAACAGGTACCTGTAAGCGGGCTAGTTTTAATAAAAAGCCATGAGTATACATATCAAAAACAATTTTATGCTTCAAGAATGCATAGTGTTAGAATACTTGCAAGCATTACAATTATTGATACAATGTTTTCTTTTCAACATACCTGATACTGCTTCACCAGCTCGTTGAGGCATGGGTACCTTTCACTTGTGTACCTGAAGAACTTCGGAACACCCATTCTGATTGATTGCTTTCAAAAATACAAATAAACCAGGCTACTTCTTGTTCACTGACCTCAAACTGAATAACCTATAATTTGCAGTCAAAAATTGTCGCAGCACATAAATAAGTTTTCTCGCAATACGGAGAGGCTGCTATGGTGTTAATTTCTGTTGTTGTAGGGAGAAATTAATGAAATTAGCTCGACAACAACCTACATCGCGAAACGGAGAATTTTATTTTAGTGTTGGGCTTTTTTTTATAGAGGTCTTGGTCTTGCCGTTTGCCGTGCTGCTGAATGAGACGAACGAATGAGCGATTCTTTCAAACAATGGGAACTCCAACATTCGTCAAAAGCTGATTTTTTACTTTTGATGACTACGTTATGGGTCTGCTTCTGCTGTAATGAAAATCCAGCCAGCACAACTTACGGTCGTTCCCCTAACTCTTGTTTTGCCCTACTCACTTCAATATTGGCGATAGAAAAGTCTGTCTATCTGACACTGCTATCTTTAATGCTGAATAAAATGTTAGAGAGACTTTTAGTCCCCTCAAATTTTATAAAAATCGGTTCAGCAGTTTGGTCACGTTATCGCCTCCCATTCGTTCTATTTGTTTTTAGGCCAGATTTTTGTCGTTCATTCGCAAAGCAATGCTATCCTGGGTGGCACAGCACTAGGTCAAGATGCTTGGCTAACAATATGTCATTTTGTAAAGACTGTCAATGTCAAGTCAACCGTAAGTAGTTATGATAAGTCAATGTCAATCGCGTCCGGCCTGACAAGTTGTCATGTAAATCAAAAAGTCTAAAATGTATTGTTCGATTTCCTGAAATACATGTAACATTCAAGGATTATTTTGTTAGATTTTAGAATTTAGATTAGTTTTATTTGAGTTTTGCTCTGTTTGTTGATTCAGGTTTTAAGTTTTGTGTAAGTTTCACGAAGCTGAAGCTCTTTAAGTAGGTATATGTATAAGTATTCTGTGAGCTGATGTCTGACTCTGTTTTCTTTTTAGCTTTATGTATATTTTACTTTTGTTCTAGTCTAGATCTCCCAACAAGAATCATGGAAGGCGACGAGCTTGGAAACGACCTGGTTAGGCTTGATGGTGGATTCCTCGTTGACGAAGATACCTACGTCGT
Organism: Thera britannica; assembly: GCA_939531255.2. Lineage (NCBI taxonomy): Eukaryota > Metazoa > Arthropoda > Insecta > Lepidoptera > Geometridae > Thera > Thera britannica. The sequence continues at coordinate 12,029,645 of OW618034.2, read as the reverse complement.
TAACTCTGATGATGTACTTGGTAAGCTTCTTACTACAGCGTCCAATGTACTTACAAAATATCCTTGTTCTAAGTTGATTAGACAATGTAACACTAACAAATGGGGACTCATATCTTCTTATTGTCTCACTGGTTCTTTCAAATAAGTGTGGCAAAAAGATGATGTGCAGAAGAAAGAGGTTCCTTTCGTGCATCTCATATAAAATAGGGTCCCATTTTGTAAGTAAATATAATCCTTTGTTGAATTTTATATTTAAACATTGCAGATGAAGAAAATAACTCGGATTCCGGTGGCAAGAATGCACCACTACGGGAGCAAGATAGATTTCTACCCATTGCTAACATAGCCAAAATCATGAAGAGAGCCATACCTGATAATGGAAAGGTGATAAACTCTTGGTACATTCACTGCACAATATTTGTGTGGTGAACATAGATGTCTTTTCTCTGTCTGGGTGTTATACTGTATTCTATGTATGAATTGACTGGCACTCTGCCTCACCCAGAAGTGAAAACTCGAACAACCTTGAATGCGCCTAAAGAAGATTTCAATGTATACAAAAGTATTGGTAACAATGTCACAAGTTCAATGGTTTTTTCCCATTTAAAGTTTTCTCTTCAAAAATATTAGCTATGTAGTTCCCATAGTAAGAGCTCTGCTTAGTTTGGGATTACATTGTGTAGTGTAGAATGATGACAATCTCCCCCTTCCTGCCCTTATCCCTTTGATACTCAACTTTATGTGGGGTCGGCATAACATGTTCTCTTCCATTCTCCTCTATCAGCCGTCGTCTCTCTATTCACTTCTTTCTTATCCATGTCATCTTTCACACTGTTCATCCATCTTTTCTTTGACCTAGCTCTACTCAAATATCCATCTACATTCTTACTTAATAATCAACAATAGTGGAATGTCCACAATATAAAAAATAAGCTAATTTCCAGATTGCAAAAGATGCCAGAGAGTGCCTTCAAGAGTGTATATCCGAGTTTATATCCTTTGTCACAAGCGAGGCAAGCGAGCGCTGCCAGGTTGAGAAGCGTAAGACTATTAACGGTGAAGACGTGCTCTTTGCAATGAGTGCCCTAGGCTTCGATAACTATGTGGAACCACTCAAATTATACCTGAAGAAGTACAGAGAAATTGTACTCTCACCTGTAAGTATGTTTTATTCTAGAATTCTAGACTATTATGAGATGGTGGATGAAGAGGGCACAGAATCATTCTTCTTGGAAATTTATGGAGGAGGCCTATGGTCATCAGTGGTATTTACCACAAAAAAATGTATGTAAGTATTATATCAGCTATCTGGGTCCCATAGTAGAAGCTCTGCTTAAGTTGGAGCTAAATAGTGTTGTGTGGATTGTCTACAATATTTATTGTTATTTATTTGTCTATGTAGAGTACAAAGATAGATTCGTATGAAAATATGGGATAGTGTCACATTTCAAACTTTTTGTTGCAGATCACAATCAACAAGCTGAGCAAAACCATTATTATCTATGGAGGCGGTGCGTAATTCATATATTTATATTAATTTATTCCAAATGAAGTTAAGTAGATACTTATTTATTTATTTACCAGGGCATAAAATGCATTTCTTCTGTCTGGTATTTCTTCTGACAGATTTTTATCAGTAAGGCGCACAACACACATTCTCGTCGTGACGCTTCTATACATTTTGTACAAAAGTTTATATTCGGGACGCGTTTTCGCCTAGCGTTTCTTCCGTGTGGCTTGTTGTCCCTAATAGGTCGCCTGAATCTAGATTCTAGATATCTCCTCAAATCATTAGCCGCTCACCAGTATATTACGATCACCATGCATAGTTTCTGTAGTATTAAGCACATCATATTGGTTTCAGCAGACGGTTCAGAATCTGCGTGCCTCTCCGAAAATGCGAACGAAGGACAATCAGAATCAGCAGTCCTATACGCGTATCCCAAGACCGCTATAGACGACTATACCCTTTCGTGAAGTGAGGTTGGCGTAAACTATTTATTTAAAAATCTACCGGTATAATCATGTTACTAAAGACTCAATTGGAAAAACGCCCAATTTTCTACTGTTGCACACAAGTTGATTGCATTTGGTCATAAAAAAAGTTCAGTGATTTTATATCTTTGAACTGTTGAAATGTAAGGAAAAGTTTGACGGTTCCCAGCCCCTTAAGGGGCCCGCGGAGGACGAATTTTCATACAAACGTAATACCAAAATTAATACTAATTTAAGCAGATTTTCACTATATTATTGCAACAATTGTATTTGTTTAGTATATAGCTAGGTTCCTGAACAGTTTTTATTTTAAATTACTTACGTCAAATAAGAACAGGGGAGGTTGGCAAAATATGAAGGAGGCCTATACCAAGCAGTGGGTGATACCGGGCTGAAATGATGATGATGACGTCAAATAAAATAAACACCAATCGCATTTTGCACATTTTTTTCATTGCAAAATGTGAAATACCTATGTGATTACGGTGTTTAAGTAAGAAATTTGAAATAAAAACTGTTCAGAAACCTAGATAAATACTATACAAATACAATTATTACAATAATGTAATGTGATACTGACTTACACCTAAGAACTATGTATGTACCTAAACTAAACCATGTTTATGCAATAAATGTATTGAGTATTGAGTATTGAAAATCTGCTTGCATTAGTAATAGTTTTGGTATTACGTTTGTAATTCCGCCGGCCTCTTAATCTTTGTTTCAAAAGGTGGGCCATAAACCAAACGAACTAAGCAAGGTATGACTTCATATTTTGTAATTAATTGGTGTAATATGCAAGGGGAAAATAACCTGGCCAATAATCTAAATTGTCGTGGACTTTAACTTAGTCCATCAGCTCTACATAACATAAAAATCTACTTGTTACAATCTTACTAATGGGCCCCACACTATAACGATTAATCGTAGTGTTCAGATTTTTTTATCGTAGATCGTACGATAATCAGTTCGAACTACCGTCTGATCGTAACGATTAGTCGTGTCGCGTGTGTGGGGCCTAACATCATTTGTAAATGTATATAGTTTTGGTACCTAGTGTTTAGTAATCACGTATAATCTAAAATTCTAAATTATGATCGCTTTCAAATCGCTAGAGGCGAGTATTATTGAAAAATGTATGTTAGGGTATAGAAAATAAGTTGAATAAAACAAATAAATAAATTGTAAATAAAATAAACTTTAATTCAATTAATTCTAAATTGATATGGGCATACTAAAATATCTCTTATTTTGACGATTAAAAACAATTATTCTCTAAACTTATCTGTGATGTAATTAGGAAGAGGTATCAAATACAGGAATTTATTGAACACCATTATTCCTACTGAAAACGCAAATGAAATTCCCAAGTTGAAATCCAAATCGAATTCGCCAGATAAATAAAAATCTCCGTTGAAAGACTTTGGAGCAAATCTTTCAGACAAAAACGCTTTGCCACTGGCATATCTGCAGTTAGAATTGGAGTTAGTGTTGAGACTTGTTGAAGTCTGAATAAGGTTGGTGATCGATGTACAATTCTCATGGTCGTTGTATGGAACGATGTTGAATGTGGGCTGCTTGAAAATACTTCGGTGCAGGAAGATGGAGGCGTAACGAGTGTGGGTTACATAGGTTATGTAGTAGAGCCACTCTTCGAAGCCTTTGTACGATCTGAGGAAACAACATTGATTTTTTCATGATCATGATAGTTTCAAAAGTCCCATAGATTTATCACTAGAGCTTGTTTCAAATTTATACGGACTGGCTTCTGCGCCGTAGGTCGTGGGTTCGATCCCCACCGAGAACAAATATTTGTGTGGTGAACGCAGATGTTTGTTCTCTGTCTGGGTGTTATATTGTATTCTTAGTATGTATTTGCAAAAAAAAACAGTATTTAAGTAATATATCAGTTATCTGGTTCCTATAGCACAAGCTCGGCTTAATTTGGGGCTAGATAGTGTCGTGTGGATTATCTACAATATTTATTTTTTATTTTATATATTATCTGCAAGTAACACAAGTAAAATACTTATCTACTTGAATAGCAAATTTTCAATTGGCGTGAATTTTAAACAATGGCACCATTTTAAAAGATTTTTTATACGTTACTTAAAAATAACTACTAACCTGAGTACCCCGCTAGCCAGCATAACACAGACACAGGTGATGTAAATATTGACCATGGCGGCAATAAGGCCGTTCTTCACGAACATCATTATAGCCAAGGACTGCTGCTCTGCGTATATGTAGCACGACCATAATATAAGCGAGAAGTATACGTAGTCCAATGTCTCTGTGATGTCTGATAGGATCCTGTGGAAGCCATGAGATAATCACGTTAGATCAGGTGAAAATCCTTATTAATTTGATAAAACTTAGTTTAGGTATATCAGCTGAAAATCCTTATTGGATAAAACTTAGTTTAGGTCGGTAAGTTTAACTGGCGCATCTGGGGGGATTTTCATAAAATGTTAACTCTTTGTCTGTGGCTGATTCGTTAATGCTAGAAATTATGCTTTGTGAAAACAATTGCAGACAATGTAGGTTGATGATAGGTTTCATTTACTCGTAATAATCAATCAAAATGTTTTTGTTTCAAGTTCAAAAAAATCCTACTGGCTGCGCCAATTCATAACTCCAGTTCAAAGCTTCGTCCCATCCAATAAATGAACTTACGGATAAATAATAGCTGCCGAAGCGAATGTAGATATGAATGAGAAGGGCAACGAAACCAGATTCCACGATAACAGCATACTAGCTCCACTGTACAACCCTTCCTGAGACTCTTGGTAATAACGCGTTCTGTATGGACCATCTGTAAGAATATTATTGATAACCTAGTCTTCCTGCTGCATTAGAGAATTATAGTTGTTTGTCATCACCGTTTAAAACACAGTTAAATCTCTATGTCAACGAACAGGATTAATACCAAGGTCTTCAAATGTAGGGCTCCTTATTTCTAAAGGAAGTCAACATTATAAGTTTAAAGAAGTCTGCACTGCTGGCCTCCTCTGTACATTTCCAGAAAGAACGGTTCTAAGTACTGACTACCCGACTACCCGCAATTTTAATAGTAGGTAATTTATGTTAATTATAATAATGAAGGTCAGTGGTTACTTACACAAACAAATAGTGTTCATAATGCTGATAAAATAAGTGCCGACCATCGCGTTGAAGATCAGCCCACTCTTGGTGATGAAAGCTCGTTGGTAATCCTGAAAAAGAAGGGAAGGTAGAAATTCAAATAATAATAAATAAATAAATATTTTTGACAATCCACTCCAGGGTAGGCAACGCAACGACAGCACCCTTGGTATTGTTGGTGTCTATGGGCGACGATGACCGCTTACCATCAGGTGGGCCGTAAGCACGTTAGTCTATCTTTTACATAAAAAAAAAATAAGCAGAGTTTGTACTATGGAATGGGATGGGCTAGAGAGCTAGATAGCTGATATAATACTTTTATACATATTTTTGTGCATACGTACTTGGAATACAATATAACACCCAGACAGAGAACAAACATCTGCGTTCACCACACAAATATTTGATCTCGGTGGGGATCGAACCCACGATCTATCGCACAGAAGACAGAGCTACTACCAACTGAGCTGAAGGCAGTCAAATAATGATGTTAATCTCCCAAAGAAGGCAGGACTAATCGTTCTTTTTTCAAAATTTTGCCTTGTGGTTTTTTCTCCTTACCCCTATCTCTCTTATACTGTACCTTTGCCTCATTGTAAAATGTCCACAATATCAAGAAGTAGATGGGCAAGCACAGTAGCCTCATGAACATTTGCTTCATCCCGTTCTTCGTGAAGTTGAAAATGGAAGCTAGCATTCGTCTGTAAAAAAACAATTGCAAGACAATGAGGTATTTCCATAACATCTCTTTAACTCATCTCTTTTTTGTTCTGCCAATAACATTTCTTTTACTCGTGAACTTCAGTTCAACCGTGATCATGGTGCATGCGGCCCCGCCTTCCGATCCTAAGGTCGTGGGTTCAAATCCAGTCGTGTACCAATGAGTTTTTCTACCCAAAAATGTATGTACACTATGCCAGTGCTCTCAAACGGTGATGAAAAACATCGTGAGGAAACCGGAATATCGTAGAACCTAAAAAGTTCGAAAATATGTGTCAAGTGCACGAAAGGCTCTTTAAGGCACTTAAAATCCTTTCACCACACTTGAATCGAAAGAATCAGTGACACGATAAGAAGGAGAAGAATGGTGCATGCAAATGTGCCGAGATATCGGAAGTTAAAAATCACAAAATGTACCTAATCATGATAAACTCAAAAACTCAAACTCAATAAACTTTTATTCAATACGATACAAGAATCACTTTGAAACGTCTTAAAGCTAGGTGAGTCCCAGGTGCCAGTTCCACGCGACCAAGTTAAATAAATATCCCGTTGTTCATAAAAATACATCATAATTTTCTAAAACGGTACTTAGACTTACGCATACAGCATCCAAATAACCTTAACCCCACTAGGCTTCCCGTAGTTCATCTGAATCTTGACAGGATTCCCAATCCTGTTGCTATCGTGAAGGTTCCCCTGCATTATGGCATGCCCTTCCAGTTTGAACTTCTCCACCAGCGCGGCTATCTGCTGGTTGGATTCTATGAACCGCTCGCGAGATCTGCGGTCCACAGTTGACAGACACACTGGGGAAAAATTCAATAAATAAATATTGTGGACAATTCCACACAACACTATCTAGCCCCAAACTAAGCAGAGCTTGTACCATGGGAACCAGAAAGCTGATATAATGCACATATGCAATTTTTTTTTGTAAATAGGTACAATGTAGAATACATAACCAGACACAGACATAGAACAAATATCAATGTTCATCACACAAATAATATATTTGTTCTCATTGGGGATCGAACCCACGACCTACGGAACAGAAGACTAATACCAACTGAGCTGAGAGGCCAGTCAAAAGTTAAAACCCGTAAGCTGTTTAGAGCTTTGTGGAAAAATAACTTAAATGTTACTTTACTACGAGTTAGTATACGGACCCGGAAGATTCGCCAAATGGCTAACTTCAGACCGGCTTAGTTCCGCCAGCTGTAAGTTAGCTTGCCGCAAGGTCACAGAAATACAAACACATAAGCCATCCTTTATTTTCCATGTCATCGATTCTTCACACCATGAAATCCAACTTCGGACTGCCAAGGAGTAGATCTCTCTTCCGGCGTCAGTATTTTCGGAACATTTTAATTTAGAATTTTTTAAGATAAGATTGAACAGGTGGATTATGGCTAAGCATGCTACATCTTAGGCTGCATCTTCACTTTCCATCAGGTGTGATGGCAGCCAAATGCTTAGGTATCTATCTATATAAAAAAAATCGGTTGTCTGTAAAGTCGGTTTACTGACGATAGTTGAACGTGACAACGTCATACAACTGTCCACGCGGACGCATCGCTCACTCAAGTCCTACTTGAGTGAGCGTGTGAGAGACAGATGTCGAAAGCTGCCGAACGCGGAGGTCGATTGTGCCTCGGAACGCCTCAGAGCGAGGTAACGGCGCATGAGTCATGTTTTTTCGTTCGTACAGCCGCCCGGCTCCATCGAATTATAAGACGTTGTCACGTCAAAAACCATGTCACATCTATCTTGTGTAGGTTTTCTTGACATTCCAAATCTTGGCTGTAAACCAAAGTTTAGTTACCATCATCACATCAGATACTCACAGTAATACATAAGAGGATTCTCCAGTTGTGGGCATGGGAAGCCAATACTGCCGAAGTAGTCCAGTAGATTCCTCGTCGGTCCCGCGTACACCACGTCTCCGAGACACAGGTACACCACACGGTCCAGGAACGGAAACACGTCTGGGAAATAGATTTATCTAAATTTGCATTTGGTGCATTTGGTGGGAAAAGAAATGGATCGTTAGCTATGGCCTATGAATCTATAAGAAGATGATTTGACAGCGTCTGAGGCCAGGTCAACAGGCACTTACGTTCGTGACTCGTAAGGTCTATGCGACAGGTACGACGACGCTTCGTGCAAGAAAATGGTGTCGTCCCTGTAGACTTCAGATCCTGGATCAATAACCTCCGAAAAATTCTGCTTTCTTTTAACCATGCCCCACCATACCATGAGGCACTGGTATTTTGCAGTTTCTAGTTATATGTACTTAATAGATGGTTTAAGATAGAGTCAGGGCTTTCCCAGCACCTAGCATTATCTTAGCCCAGCCGGGTTTACCTATATTTCAGTTCTAAAATGTACCATCATCATCCGCAGCCCGACTTAGCCCACTACTGGGTATAGACCTCTCTTTGCTCTGGACTTTCACCACGATCATGGGCTACCTTCATCCATCTGCGGCCAACGACGTTAATAATGTCGTCAACCCATCGTGCTAATGGACGTCCAACGCCTTCCCCGTCATGCTTCAAGCAAATAATTTATTTCATTTCACTTTTTTTAACACAAGAAATGCATTGCAAAAACCCGCGAAGTCACGTTTCGTAGGCAACGAAACTGTGGTTTTCTCATCGATGTTTTTCTTCACTGTTTCCGTGTAGGTCTAACTAGATAAAAATAATGTCAAAATTTGGTTCCCTACGTGAATGCTTTACCTGATCTAGGTTTCTCCATAGTGAGTATGATAGAGGTCCCATAGGTTTTGGCTGCGTTCGACAGGATCGAGATCACCAGGTATGTGTTGAGGGGATCCAGGTCCCATGTCGGCTCGTCCAGGAGAAGAATTACTGCAGCAGAAAAATGAAGGATCTTTGAAAATTAAGGCAATATACCTATAGATGGACCGACCACATTGTTAAGATCGCGGTAAGTCGGTGGATGGAAAGAGCTCAGAATCGTTCTTCCTGGAAATGTGTAGGGGAGGCCTATGTCTAGCAGTGGACTTCTTCAGGCTGATGATGATGATGACGATGATGATGACCTGCAATAGACAACACCTCCATCTAGGTACAAGATTTTTTGTGGCTGAAGCCAAGATCGAAATATTACCACACCTGTTAGGGACACCTAAAGAGGGTGAACGAGGGTTGCCACGTACAGAAAGCATCCTTCGAAATCCCAACTGGTTGACTATCTAGGGGGGGTAATGCTGGAAGCATGTCTTGGCTGACTGGGCTTGGACCAGGAATAGCCAGCTGACAGCAATCAGCAGCTTTGGTGAAGTGCACCAATCAACTTCAAATCTTTTGTCAAGTCTTTGCCAAGATTGGTCAGGAGTGTGAGGAGGATTGATCAGGAGCTGTATCAAACTTGGTGGTAAGGCAGCAGGATTAATAGGATGGCGAGTTCATAAAAGATGCCAAGACATAATGGGCGGTCACTTAGTCAGAACAGTAAGTTAGTAACGATGTTTACCTGGGTCCCTTATTAGCTGGACACCGATCACCAGCCTTCGATATTCACTCTTCGTTAGATTCGTTACGCATTTGTTTGCAACCTACGAATAAAGCACAGGGTTATACTCAAGTATTTTAGAATGGTATTTGTAATAATTGTGTTCTTTTCACCTGAGATAAAGCTAGATCCGCCATGACTTGCTTCACTTTCGACTGCTTCAGGTATCCTGCAATCTAAATAAAATCATGAATTAAAACCAAGGTAGTTGATCTACAGGTGAAATATATTCAAATAACTTTCCATGCATATGAGATGATATAAGTTGACATGCCACAGGCTAATCCACAGTAGACTCTGTGGAAAGGAAAAGCATTGCCCTCATTGGAGGTCCCAAGGAACTGGTGTCAATGGTCCGACCTTACCTTGGTAAGAGACAAAGCCAGCGTCTGCTGAACCGTCAGTCCAGCTAGAAGCCGCGTGGAGTGCCGCACCAGAGCACACGTGGAGTTGAACTGTTCCTCTTCATAAGGCATGCCTTCGAGCAGGATGTGGCCTTCGACCCATTGGAGGTCACAAAGAACTGGTGTCAATGGTCTAACCTTACCTTGGTAAGAGACAAAGCAAGCGTCTGCTGAACCGTCAGTCCAGCTAGAAGCCGCGTGGAGTGCCGCACTAGAGCACACGTGGAGTTGAACTGCTCCTCTTCATAAGGCATGCCTTCGAGCAGGATATGGCCTTGAGATGGGACCCGGCGAGCGATCACGTCTAAAAGGGCGCGTTTTCCGCTGCCTGGAAAATGTTTTGTTTCAAGGGTTTTGAGAGAGGGGAAGTTGAAACAACACTGTCCTGCCCGCTGATGATGATGCAAGACATGGCTATAGCTGGTATTATTTCAAGTCAATGTTGTTTGTTATTACTTTTTTTTTTAATTACTCGTCCATAATGAATTGTTATCGGATCGGATTAAGATTTTGAGCAGGTAACTAGTAACTACCATTACCAGGCAGACTCTTTTAATTGGTATTGAACAGAATGACCTTTCTAATAATCGAGAAGTTCACTTATTTAAAAACATATAAGCACCTTTTGAACCCAATATAGCGGTGACCTCTCCGCTTTGCGTGGTAAAAGACACATTTTTGAGAATGACCCCAGTCTTCACACCTCCGGTTATGCGCTGAAAAAAGCTGCCAGGCTCCACCTGAAAATATAAACAAAGCCTTTTAAAGTAAATTTTAAGATATTTAAAGGATTTTTAGCCTTCAAAAACGCAAAACAGCGTTTATACATTTAAAAGACTTCAACGCGCTTCTGAGTTTTCCGGTCTTTTTTGCCGTACAAAAGACTTAAACGCGCTCCCTACAACTCAGATAAATAAATAAAGATTAAATGCTAATAAATACATATTTTTGCAGTATGTAGGCACCTTATTAAAATACCTTGCGTACGATGCTCAATGATACCTACGATGTAAATTGTAAACAGTCGAACCAAACCCTCTTTCGCAAAGCAGTTCATTCCCAGTTTATATTGTATTGTATAGTTGATCTACTCACCTGTCCAGCGTGAATAACATTGCATAACTCCAGTGTATACTCTCCCCCTATCATTGTTACTAATTTATTCAAAAACACTTCAATAAATAAAAATAATTGCAATAAAATATATCGCAGAGCAACACAGCCTCCTCGCTACCAAGAGTTCGCAAACTGGCAAACTTGCTGATAACTTCAGCTAAAACTTTATAGTTAGCGACGTTGCCAGATTGACTTGTGGCCAACTTCAGTTGGATAACTGTTTTATATTTTTGGAATGATCACTGCCAAAGTAAAATATACTCTACACAAGTAAAGAGAAGGATTATAATACCAGTATGTGTGTTTCAGGTGCTTGTTAAGGGGAAGCCAGTAGCCAAATTGAGCTTTTTAGAATGCAACCTTATATTTACGTTCAGCTTAAAATAACTTAGAGCTTTCTTAGCTGAGTTGATCATCATGATCATCAGCCTGAAGTAAACCACTGCTACCTCTCAAATACATTTACAGGAAGAACTGCTGAGCCTTCCATCCACCAACTTCCAGGAGACTTCCTTTGGAATAAACATTAGTCTTGGTCTTTGAAGTTGCTGATTAAAACATCATATTTTGTTGGCGTTGTTTACAATATCATGGTATACCCTACGTGGGTTAAGCCATTATCTGTAATATCGATCTATCGATCTACAAATTACATGATACTAAAATATTTATCGATCAAACGCGTACAAAAAAATCTTGCGAGAAAAAAATGTGCAAAGACAGTGAGTCCCTTCGCCTTAACGATGAAAGCCTCATTTTTCCACATATTTTCTACGCACCGTTGCCACACATAGCCACCATGAACCTCACCAGGCTAACTGCTGTTGCTGTCCCTTTCCAACTCGTGACAAAGCCTCTCACGGAGACGAGACGCCTACGCGCGTACTACCTGAATTTATCTCGCATTCCAATGATTGGTTGTCTCACTCTGCTGCATGTTATTGGCTGCAATCAGACAGAGAGGGAGAAACATGCGCAGTGTCACTGACTCAGTACGAGTTTGCACGGTACGGCCGCTGGAGTTTTCTTTGCACGCTGAAAAAGTTTTATCGAATATTGTTATCGATTCGTACGAAAAATAATCGAATTAAAGACTGGATGGGGTGGTTTTTACCGGTTGTTTTGGTGGTACAGTGTTGTGCGGTGCGGATGTAACTGTGACTTCTCGTGAGTGCTACGTTAGTGGTCCCGTTGCTCGCTGGCCGGTCTTTTGTGAGGTATGTTGGCACTATAGTGTTAGAAAACTTGTTTTCTGTATTAACTATTGTGTTTTCACTATTTTCAGCCTTTTCTATGAAAGCTTTGTATGTTTTACCTAGGTCCTTACTAGATAATTAAGCTAAGTACAGTGCTAGTAGGTAGGTACACTTACTACGTAATTTTATAGCATTATGTTAGGTACCTTTACCTTCAATTTGCAGTAAAGAAAAGCAATCAAGTTTAATACTCTTTTATAACACATTTGCTCGAAAAGGGTCTCTTATTCCACTAATTTCAGTATCGTTATGTATGTCATTACGCACTAGTGCGGTAATGTAATGTAAAACGCACGGGTTGCTTTCTAATAAGGTAAAACGTACGGTTTATCAAGGTGCTAAATTTATGAAATGAAACTGAATGAAACCGAATGAAACTGCATGGAACCGAATGAAACTGAATAAAACCGAATGAAACTGCATGAAACCGAATGAACTTAATGAAACTGAGTGAAGCTGAATTAAACTGCATGAAACCGAATTAAATGGAATGAAACCGAATGATACCGAATGAAACCAAATGAAACCGAATGAAAATGAATGAAACCGAATGAAACTGCATGAAACCGAATGAAACCGAATGAAAGTGAATGAAGCTGAATGAAACTGAATAAAACCGAATGAAACCGAATGAAACTGAATAAAACTGCATGGAACCGAATGAAAATTAATGAAACTGAATAAAACCGAATGAAACTGCATGAAACCGAATGAAAACGAAAAAAACTGAATAAAGCTGAATGAAACTGAATAAAACCGAATGAAACCGAATGACTGAATGAAACTGAATGAAACCGAATGAAACTGCATGGAACCGAATGAAACTGAATGAAAATTAATGAAACTGAATAAAACCGAATGAAACTGCATGAAACCGAATGAAACCGAATGAACTTAATGAAACTGAATGAAGCTGAATTAAACTGAATGAAACTAAATAAAACCGAATGAAACTGCATGAAACCGAATGAAACGGAATGAAACAAAATTAAACCGAATGATACCGAATGAAACTGAATGAAACTGCATGAAACCGAATGAAACTGCATGAAACCGAATGAAATTGAATGAAACCGAATGAAACCGAATGAAACCGAATGATACCGAATGAAAATGAATGAAACTGAATAAAACCGAATGAAACTGCATGAAACCGAATAAAACCCGAATGAAACGAGATAAATTAGAAGTATCACACGATGAATTGGAATGAAATTAACTCTAACTGCTTTAACAAGTGATAAACAATTTATTCGTTTAATTTTTATTTATTTCCTCGCAAATGTGTTATAAAACGTCGTATGACATACGTGCGCTTTGATAATTACAGCCTCTGCTTTCTTGTAGCCCTCGCCTACGGCTCGGGCTTGCAATAACGCCTCGGCTGTAATTTTCAACCTACCGCACTTATATCATAATGTACTATTAACTAATGTAAGATTTCTCTTTGGGTTTTGGATTTACCTTTGCATAATAAACTTACCTTTCCGCCGTCAGTATTTCCGGAAAGTTACAATTTGGGAATTTTTAAGACAAGAGTGAACAGGTGGATTATGGCTAAGCATGCTCCATCTTAGGCTGCATCCTCACTTTCCATCAGGTGTGATGGCAGCCAAATGCTTAGCTATCTATATTAAAAAAAAAAAAAAAAAGAAAGTACCTAATTCAAAGTACCTCCAAGTAGGAAGCAATTTACATTTGAATCTATTAGGCATCGATATAAATATGATGTACTTAACACGCTCTTGAGGTTAATATTGTACACTGTTCATATCAGTTAAAATTATTGAATCTTTGATTAATCTATGACCTCAGTCATCAGCTAATCCATCAGATCATTCAAAACCTTGATGTTAATGTTCAATCAGCCTTCAGGCTACAGGTTCTGAAGTACCTACCTATAGTAAGATTAAACAGTCCCGTACTTGAAAGTAATTAAAATATTTCAAATAGGCCCCCGACGCAGTTTTATTTTTGTTTTTGTTTGTTTTATTAAGTTGGTCTTGGTCTATAATACGCCCTCTCAAATACAATGACGTGTAGGTACTCAGCTACCACAGCTAACCAGAAATTCGCACATTCCAAGAAAACTCAACTTATCAGGTCAAAAAAACAACCAGATGTTGCACTTTTTGTCCAAAAGCAAATTTACCTTTTTGTCTCTGCAAAAAACTAAAACAATGGGTTAGTGTTGTTGAACTCGAGCTTAGTGAGTCAGCTTCTTCTGACATTCCATTCACGCGAAGTATTGACCTTTCTGGCCGTTCTAACTATCAGGAAAAATCATCTGTGACTGCTTCTTTTCCATGAAGCAATTCTTATTGCTACGTGGAAAAGACTACTTCTTAGTAAAATATTTCTTGCAACTATGACGAACAACGTTCTTGAATCTCGTTCTTTGGTCCAAATTTCATTGGTCGGTAAGGCTCTTTTTATCAGTCTGAAGAAGCCCACGTCTTGATGCTATATTCAGCCATAAGCAGGAAGTCCGTCCCCACACCTGGAATCTTGGTGTTCGCGCACCGTTCGGTTTCAAAGGAACTTCCTCTAGCGAACACTCGGGCTGAGGAACGATCGCCCTGCTAAGGTTTTCCATAAAAACGTATGGGTTCTTCAAAAAGGGCGTTTTATTTTTTTTAAAGGTCGGCAACGTCCTTGGGTGCCCTACTCTTATTGCAAGCATCCATAGGCTACGATACCCCTCACTATCCATCAGGTGGGCCGTGAGCTTGTTTATCTACTTTGTTGTTGAAATGCATTTCCAGGAAGATCGATTTCGAGTCTTCTCCATCCACCGACTTCCCGCCAATTAAATCCAATGGAAATTCAATACCGTTGGTTTATCTGAACAGGCTTTTCTAAGAGCTACCAATGATCGAATACCAACAGAAATAATGATGGGTCGATGGCACTACCAGTATAACTTTCAGCGCTCAGATACTCTTTTTAGAAAGTTTGACACAGTTACCAGCTTACAGCTGGTCATTATTTTAATATAAGTACTATACTACATCATTATTATCACCTCAGCCTGGTATCAGGCCTATGCCCACTGCTGGGCATAGGCCTCCCTTCTTTTTCTGCCAGCCTCTGTCCTGTGCGTCTCTTGCTCAGCTGGGCGATTGTGTAATCTGTTGCAATCAAAAGTTTGATGCTAACCAAGACTAAAAATGATGGCAACAAGATAGATGATCGCTGATCATCTATCTTGTTGCCATCATTTTTATATCTATATTTTTAATTAATTAATGTAATTGGCCTATATTTTTAATTAATATAATTGGTGTGTAACCGTTTTAATTAATAAATAATAATAATAATAATTTTTCGACCAGTTTAATCTTTTGTCTTACGAGTTTTACAAAGCAAAGTTCCTATTCGCTATCTCATGATTTTAACGTCAACATTCAGGTCTTGTTGCAATAGTTTCTTGTCGATTGCAATAAAAATATTGTTAAAATTTCTTTTTATTGCAATTGTAGCTCAAAATTATGTCAAAACTGACAGATGCGACTAGGTTTTGATTGCAAAAAAAGATAACCAACTTGTTTTGTTTTGTTGATTCCTACAACTTATAGCTGACGAAATATTAGCAAAGAAATCTAGAATCGAAATGAATGGTCAAGTGTCTGTGGGCGGCGTAGCATTATAAAAATAAGGAAGGATTTATTAGATTACATTCAAAAGTTAGCCTTGAAGTTTGGCAATCAAATTCACATTTCGCTCTGTTTATACCATCTCGTAATTTTTGCAAAATTGTAATTTAATCTGTATTGCAATAGAACCGTGACGATTACTCTGAACTTACTGTGAACCAAATTAATTAACAAGTTGGCATTTGGCAGTTGGCACCAACAAACCTACTACATACCTGCTTATCACCTAATTCGTTATAAATTAATTTCAGTGTGATAAAACCTCTAAATCTACAGGCTGAGTTTTTTTCCATCGCCCGTTCAGGGCCAAATCTAAACGTCTATAGTAATGAAAAAAATTGTGAGAAGTCATGGGTTCAATTTTGATAAATAAAAAAATTCATTTAGAAAACTCGATAAGTATATATTTTCACTTAACAGATATTTCTTTTTGCATATTTTGATTCTCTATTAACGATTTAGTTCTGTAAAATAAGAATAATTAGATTAGTTGTTTGCTGGAGCACTTTTTCCTAATTTCACCCTAATCTAGCCCCCAAACATTGTCAGGGTAAATGCCATACCCAAGAGAAAGGACTCGATTGAAGTGATTCAAATTCAGCAACGCTACCTGAGTCGTACTACATCCGGATTGAAGGCAAGCTCCACAGTTGACTCACTGTGACCGTGGCTGATACAATATTTGAGATGAAGTCAGCAAAGTAAGCCACTGTAAATTATTCCAATGATCTAGTTCAGATGATTAAACGCTTAATTACATCATCGTCGCCAAGGAATTTCCGGTCTAACACCACCTTAAAATTTAGTAACTATTCAGTAGCAGGTTATACCTTATTTTCTCCATAATAGTATGTACAATGTACATACACATGTACCTTATCTCAAGATATACGGGTGGCAAATACCTACTTCCACGACTTTGGCCAGTTGAAAAAACAGAATTTAGTGCATTTTATTTATCTGTGTATTTTTATCCAGAATTATTTTTTCATTGGGATAATTTCACAGAACACGTCCATCGAGATTTTCTTTCATGACTCTTACGGAATTAGAGTTACCAGGCCTGATTCCCCCTTAAATTGCCTGAAAATTTGTCAAAATTGGCAAATTTTTTCCTTAGCATAATTTTCAACGTGAAAAAGATACCTACCTACGCAAACTAAATACGATAGTATGTGTTGATTTTCACGATAAAAAGGTATCTGATATCATCTGAAAAATCTACTCTTATCTTATACCTTTAAACGAGAAAATCTTGTATATATATATATATATATATACAGGGTTTCCCAGAAATGGTGGATAATCCTGCACGTGCGTGTGCGGGATGGGGGAGGGGGGGGGCCACACCCCATAAAAAAAATCTATTCCCAACAGTCCGCGGTCTACGAATTTTTTTGGAAAATTTAGAAATT
The DNA here is from genome assembly GCA_939531255.2 of Thera britannica. Lineage (NCBI taxonomy): Eukaryota > Metazoa > Arthropoda > Insecta > Lepidoptera > Geometridae > Thera > Thera britannica. Next base: position 12,012,396 of record OW618034.2, on the reverse strand, counting down.
TCCCAGTTTTCCTCACATTTGTGGGCATCACGTCCGCTACATGAGGCCTAGTTCGGATTTTTTTCTATTAACGTATCCCCTAATAATGGTTTTCCTAAATTACCTTTAAAAAAACGCAACTACATAGGATAGTAGTTAACTAGTAGTCCCCAAACATGATTTTTGTTTCTGAAATTTATTTTACTGCTAAGTTTGAGCACCTGTGGTGTAAAAAAAATGTATTGGAGTTTTATAGCCAACCACATTAAAAAATTACCTACATCATAAGGATTCTAAAACAGTAGAATAAGCATCTACTTTAATGGTAAAATTACTGAGCTATAGCGACTAATGTGTAAAAGTAGGCGTTTCATTACAAAATTGCAACAGAAAAAAATAAAACAAGTAATGACCAAAAAAGTATTTACTATAAAAATAATTATAGTAAATGTTAAAATTGGGCTACCCCTGCCCTTATGCAAGCTCTACACCTTTTTATAAAAGATCTTTGTAATCTGTTATTATAATTTTTTGATGATATAATTCTGGCTTCTTCGGCGACGCGAAGTCGAAGTTCTTCTAATGAGTTTATGGGTTTCTTGTAAACCTGCTCCTTCAAAGAGCCCCAATAAAAAAAATCCAGAGGATTGATGCCTATCCCAACAGATGTATCGGCCGATTGGGGTCAATATTGTGGCCACCACGGTCCCCAGACCTAAATCCTCTGGATTTTTTTTATTGGGGCTGTTTGAAGGAGCAGGTTTACAAGAAACCCATAAACTCATTAGAAGAACTTCGACTTCGCGTCGCCGAAGCAGCCAGAATTATATCATCAAAAAATAATAATAACAGATCACAAAGATCTTTTATAAAAAGGTGTAGAGCTTGCATAAGGGCAGGGGAGCCCAATTTGAACATTTACTATGATTATTTTTATAATAAATACTTCTTTGGTCATTACTTGTTTTATTTTTTTCTGTTGCAATTTTGTAATGAAACGCCTACTTTTACACATTAGTCGCTATAGCTCAGTAATTTTACCATTAAAGTAGATGCTTATGCTACTGTTTTAGAATCCTTATGATGTAGGTATTTTTTTTATGTGGTTGGCTATAAAACTCCAATGCATTTTTTTTACACCACAGGTGCTCAAACTTAGCAGTAAAATAAATTTCAGAAACAAAAATCATATTTGGGGACTACTAGTTAACTACTATCCTATGTAGTTGCGTTTTTTTAAAGGTAATTTAGGAATACCATTATTAGGGAATAAATTAATAGATAAAAATCCGAACTAGGCCTCATGTAGCGGACGTGATGCCCACAAAAGTGAGGAAAACTGGGAAATTTCTAAATTTTCCAAAAAAATTCGTAGACCGCGGACTGTTGAGAATAGATTTTTTTTATGGGGTGTGGGCCCCCCCCTCCCCCACCCCGCACACGCACGTGCAGGATTATCCACCATTTCTGGGAAACCCTGTATCTATTTAGGATCTCGGAAACTGAGCCAACAATTTTCACGAAATTTACTATACAAGGGTTTTCGGGGGCGATAAATCGATCTAGCTAGGATTCATTTTTAGAAAATGACGAGAAGTTGGTGTTTTGCAATAATCAAACATAAACTCAATACATATACGACTGTTCCTGCCATCTATTGGCAATTGTGAGCAACTAACTAGAAGCTAGAAGGCGTTGTTAATTAAAAATAAGCCAATAAAGATACGACTCTTCTTGACATCTATTGGCAAATAATAATACTATTTTTTTTTAACCCGAGCGAAGCCCGGCTCGTATTATTTAATTCTAAAATCCCTGAGATTTCTTGAGATTTTCAATATCCAGCCGCAATCCTGAGAAGAACCTAAAAACCCGGAGATCTGGTAGCCCTATACGAAATGAACACCATGTATAAGCACTTAGCTACATGACTTTTGAAGCTATCATGGTCAGCACTTAGAACTTCTGCTTCTAATTACATTTCTACAAGGCTCCGGAAGACCGTTATCATAATAATAATGGCGTTAACAAAACCATTATTTCCTATACATTCTGCCACTCATCACATTATATCGAATCTACCTTGAATACATAATGACACTTGGTATAGTCTGCAATCCAGTCCCGCTATCCAACATGTACCTATCATTACTATAACCACGGAATAAGTAATAGCTGTTATGGGTTACTCCACCTTATTATGTTACGACAACTGACGATTTACTGTTACAAGTTACCGTGGCACTTGTGTACAATGTGAAATAAAATTTAAAATCTACTTAAATTCCGGTTCTTGTATATTGAAGCCTACATAGCTACTTCGTTTATTTTGGGGATTGCAGTTTGATGAACTAAGCGACAAAGCCCTTCAAATAAATAAAAAAAAAGGTTTAGTTACTGGCCAGGCAGGTTTTTGACCGAAGCACTAAAGGCATGCGCACACCTAGGTCGCTGGCGATGGCGATCAATGAAACGCTGTCAAATATCGCGGTCACTTTTGACAGCATTTCACTGATCGCTATCGCCAGCGACCTAGGTGTGCAAAGGCCTTGAAGGATCACCATTGATTTTTAACCTGCTTCGGCAAGCAGGTTAAAAATCCGATGGGTTTTCAACCTCCTTGAGGATCACTCTGAAAAGTTATTACGTTTAGTTATAACAGTCTCTTTTCCACGCAAGGCACTTCGGGCACTTCCAAAGCAGCGACAGATACTACCGTTGCCGTTGTTGTCACCAAAAAACTTTGCAACTTTAAAGTTGTCACGAATAGCCCATGATTGTAAAGCAGCCATTGATTATGAGCTCAAGTCATGACTTATCTGCGTAAATTATATCCGAATTTGGTAAAGCACGGAGTCATTAGCCTCTGAGTTGATGGAGATTAGGTCATTCCACAGAAATATAAATAGTTGGGTCATTCATTATTACTTTGTTTGCATTGTATTGCTGTATTTTTCTGTGTATCTACATAACACCTATTTGTTTCCCTCCTCATTGTCTCCGGGAATGCTGACAGAAATGGAAACTTGAACAATTACGTCTGCCAGTCCCACCCTGGCTGATTGCGGGCAGACAGACCCCACCTTAAGGCGTGTCGCGTGACGCTGACGATTTTTTATTTTTGTCCCACCTGAAAAATGCTCAAGCCCGCTTAAAAAAGTTTTCTAAAGATATTCTGTAACAGAAAAACATTCACAGTAAGGAAATCGTCCTTAAATTACGACGAATCCCAATACGCGTGAAGGTGATCGGCGATCCAATGTCCCGCCGCCGCCGTGCCCAATGCACTTGCGCAATTCATTGTGTACGATTTACATTTTGTTTCGAAGGTTTAGCATTGCATGAATTTCATGGTCGTGATGGCTGTATTAGATATCTAGGTGCTACCACTACTGACTATATTGTCGCGAAAATGTATCCATTAAAAGTAAAGCTTCTACTAAACCGACCGTCATTGACGCTGGCTACCATCAAGCAGTTTCTCACTTACACATTTCCCAATTTTCGAAGATACCTACTAACCTACTACTAAAACCTACCTACCTAGTAATTAGTTTCACGGCCACGCATCGGAAGACGAAACGTAGGGCACCCACCCACCAGATGGACCGATGACTTTGATCCCGGGGAGTCGGTAGATGGAAAGGGCTCGGAATCGTTCTTCCTGGAAATGTTTAGTAGAGGCCTATGTCCAGCAATGGACTTCTTCAGGATGATGATGATGAGTCAAGAAAAGTTTCAGAGAGAGAAAACAAATGTTTAAGCACCATTTCATTATAATAAGTTTGCATCACCAACAACAGGTACTTTGGTAGGTTATTAGATAAAACACAATATATTTTTAAAACTTTAACCCAAAATAAGTTCGGTTTAGCATTTTTACGTAAGATTTGGACGTTATCGCTGTATTATACAAGCTTGAGTGGTTAGGTCACGGTTGTTACCTAATTATCACCTACGTGTCCGTAACTCGTGACTAAACGGAACTGTAGGTACGAAGATTTAATAGTAGCTTTTACTCATAGTTTTCTGATGGCAGCAACTTATCAGTGGCGTAGCGTGCCTTGGCGGGGCCCCGTATAAATTTTTTTTGGGGGCTCTTATGAAGGGTAAAGAATTGTCTCACAAAAGAAAAAAAAGCTTGCATAAAATTATAAGAAATATTTATTAATCTATGTCACTTTTTCAAAAAGTTTACAAACAATTCAAATTGAATATACACTCTCCTTGCCTCTGTTTCGGCAAACTGGTTTATTACATTATTTAATTTATCAAAAGACTTTAGTTTTTCTAAATTTCTGCCTCTATGGACAATAGTGACAGATCTGTTAGGCGTTCATGCGCCATCTAAGCTCTTAGGTATTTGTTTTAAAGTTTTAAGAAATTGGGATTTTTTTTATTTTGCTTACGAACGTTCGGGGGCCCCGTAGGCCGGGGGCCCCGTATAATTGATACGGCAGATACGGCGGTAGCTACGCCCCTGCAACTTATACATTGATTAACTATTAAGAAACGTTTGTAAATAAGAGGGTATGATTTGACTGGCCTCTCAGCTCAGTTGGTAGTAGCTCTGCCTTCTACGTCGTAGGTCGTAAGTTCGTTCGATCCACACAGACTACAAATATTTGTGTACAGATGTTTGTTTTAAGTCTGGATGTTACATTGTATTAAAAAATGTATGTAAGTATTATATCAGATATCTGGTTCCCATAGCACAAGTTCTGCTTAATTTGGGTCTATAGTAGAAAGTGTTGTCTGGATTGTCTAAAATATTTATTTATTATTTTATTTATTTTAACTTTGTTTGTAAGTCGTCGTCACATCGCGATCGCTTAGTCGCGTCAGTTGATAAGTAGCTTTACTTTCAATGTCGTGCTCAAGAACCTTACTGAAATAATGTTCAAACTCAATATTACATAAACTCATGAATTTCGTGATATTGAAGTTACTCGATCGCTCCTTGAACATGGCATGCTTTTGTATATTAGGTGAACACCTTTACCTACATACCACTTGTATACAGTTTTGATCCTTAAAGTTATGTGAATACAGCCTAAAGTTATAAAACATTCAAGGCGGATAAAGTTAAAATGTTATAAAAATCGTGTTTTCAATGTCCTTGCTTACCAATAACTATACAAATTAAATTACCCAGAAGGCAATTTAAATTCCAATTAAATTAGAACAATTGTTGTAATAAAAATACCTCAAAAATTCCTTCCTGCATTTATTGGTAGTTTATGCCATTCCATAAATAGAATCTAAAGTATTTACCTACTGGCCACTCAAAAACAAAATGATAGGTATACCTATTCAACGCGTTACAAAATACCCCGTAAAAAATAAGAATTAATTATCAAAGCCAAAAAATTTGTCAACCCTAGTAAGCTGTCATGTCGGGGAACGAGATTATTTAACAGAAAGGCAGGCCTACGTACCTATTGTACCTAAAAATTGTCCACTTTAATAGTTTTTCTATTTGTAATTCATAAATGTTTGTTTTTTTTTGGGGTATATTATACAGCGTTGCTAGGGTTTTTAAATATTGTGAATGGGCTCGTTATAAGGCCCCATTTAACCTCCTTTCGGCTTTACGGGTACTTTTGTAACACCCTGTATAAATAGATGTTTGTAGTGTGTACCTACCTTTTTCCTTCTTAATGAATATTCGTAATGCAATTTTCATTCCAATCCTATTGATCATACATGATACATCAACTAAGTCGTGGGATGATGGCATTGTTTGCCTCACGTTTAGAAAAATAATATTGCAAGGCTACAAAGGAGCATCAATCAATTTAATTATAGGAAATAGGCAACTTGTGGGTTTAAGATGGCTGATGATGGCTCATTTATTTATTTAATGCCGGTGTGAGTGAAATATTAAAAACTCATATTTTTATGAACAACGGGGTACTATGATTTAATTTTGTCGCCGTGATCATGGCGCATGCAACTGTGCCGAAACATCAAGAGTCAAAACTCACAAAATTAAATCATGGTAAATATCCTGTAGTTCATAAAATAGTTTTAAAAACCATGATAGTTTCAAAAGTTATTAAAAACCCTCATTCATATTGATTCAGATCGACATGATACGACCGAAACGCACATATCCGAACATTCGCATTTCGATAATATTAGGATTGTCGTCGCTCTACAAAACGAAAGGGGGAAACGTCAACATCCGTCCGATATGGTATTACACCAATAATTTGTGGAAACGGCCGATTGTTCCGACGTTTCACGGTTGATTTGCCGATTATAAAACCATAACAAAGCGGTAGAAATTTAATATGATAATGTGGCAATAAGACCGACGGAAAACTCGTAAAAAGTGATTAGGTATGCCTGTAACGTGGGTAGAACAGACATGCAAAATTTATGTTCAGTAGATAGTGTTACGTCGAAAACTCTTCATTGGAAGCTAGAACTCTTGTTTTACTTTATTACATGGCCAACAATAATCTACGCATTACGACGCCATCTTCCCTCCCGACTAGTGATGTGTCTCGTTGCTTGGTCCCAGTAGGGATGTCCTATTCCTAAAACCAGCTAGCATTAGGTATAACATATTCTGGAAATGCTTTGTGCTGATACGAACGCCTCTGCCGTTATATCACTAATTTTTATAAGCATAGTTGTAGACAACATTATAAATTCGATTAACTATATCGCAAGAAGAAACGTTAGATTGACATAATAATAATAAACTATCAGAACTTCACGTCAATGACGAATCTTGCTGAAGCGAATTAAAATTGTCTAGCTCTAGTTGAGTAGTTTTAAACTTTCAATACACTTTGTTTTCGATCCCTGCTAAACTTCCAACTTTCTCGGCAGTACCTATACAAACATTCTGATTGTCTTCAAGAATAATTTCAATTTTCATATGCAGTCCACCTACTTATATGTTTAAGTAAGCAAACGGGTCTTATAGCGGTAAAATGTGCCCAATAATAAGCATTTCTCACAATATATACAAGGTCCCGAAACGACCATCATCTGTGGCCGATTCTCACACAATTTGTAACAGTCTTCACGAACAATGCACTATAAAGTGTGGAGTAATTCAATATCATTCATTTTATAAAATGTGCTAGACTTGTTTACCTGACAGTCAATCAGTGTGAAACAAATAACAATACAGACGTTTCGCAGGCTACGGTAGATAAAATAACTAACCAGCCAGCGCCAGTGCTAAATTTTATGCAAAACGACCCAGACATAATAGCGTTATTGAGTGAACATCCAGAATCCTGACATTTAAACAATCAAGTAGGAAGTTCACGTGATCAACGATGATGAAGACTGACTACTTTGTACTGGTGCTGTCTAGATGCTGTCATGAGTAGCGCAAAGGCTCTTAAAATTACTTCGCGCCTCACATACTACCTATGCGAGCCACATGCAACGCACGTGCTCATTAAAAGATCCAAACCAGCTTATTTCTTTGATGAAGATGGATGTTCTGAATGGCCCGCTGTACATACCGCTACTTTATTTTCCTATTGAATGTGTTTTTTATATTGTCCTCTCTTTCCCTCAGAGTTTCGACAAGGAGTCTTTCAAAAGGTGGATTTATCTCATTCTAAACAGCCGGTAGCACATCAGCATTGCGTCTAGTATCGCAGGTGTCTAAGGGGGTGGTCCGTTTGCTGGTCTGCCAGCTATGGCATAAAAAACACCCACCAGCCGGGAAGTCATTTAGCAATTTTTCCAAGTGGGCGATTTATTGCCTCCACAGAACACATCGGCCAGGAGCTCATTCGACCCACACACATCTCAAAATTATGTTCTTTGGGCACGTACCAGCTTGGTGTTTAACGTTTTCATAGAGCACATCTCAATTACTATAATGCGTAATAGTTTAGCAACAGGGTTTCCTAGGCTGCGCAAGCGCTGTCCGGATGGAACGGGCGGCATTGTTTCACATATCTGCAGCGCGATCCGATGTGGATTAGTGTCGATGGCGATGCCAGTTTGGGTCGGCTTTCGTTTTTACGCATGCTTTTAGAGGGTTACGAGGTCCTCTATTGTTTTTGTTTAAATTGGTTACGCTGTGCGTTTTGAACAGTGTTCTACATGCCTCTGAACCAATGTTTTAGCGCTGTATATAAGCTAATACATTGATCAACTTGAAATTGTTTTTGGTAATGAAAAAACGATGTACCTATTAGATAAATTTCAAGAAGTTTTAAAACCTTTGAAGGAAAACAAAATTTATTTCCAAATGTGACTAAATAGAATGTGTCTAATTACATTTTATAAAACACAGTTACAGCAGATACGTAAAAGACTTGACTAGCATTTTTCAAAAACATTCACAGAATGAGAATAAAATTAAATACCAAAGCTGGTCCATTTACTCGGATCTCACGATACAATTTTTACAGTCGTTAATGTTTTAGTAAAAACCGTTACCAGCGCAATTGAACGGTTTATCTAACCGATGATACCTAACACTCAATTCGTCTTGCTTGAGTAACTTTGCAGCTTTAATTCAGTAAAACTATTTATTCGATTTTTTACTTATTGAGGTGTTGATGAGAACACTTGGCTAGGCAGTAAGTTGGTAGATTGGAAACAATAGTAGATTGGTTGACACGCGATGGTCACATCATTGATCACTAGTTTTTTTAACAAACCTATTGGCTTGGGACGTTGCCAGTTGTAAATCAAATGTATGTCTTTCCGCCATTCAATTTTCAAGCACGTAGTACCTTCCACCTAGATGTGCATTTCGAGCAGCCTTGGTTGTAAAGGAATGCACGCAGACCGTTACTTCACTCACATCTGATCTAGTTTGCAGATTATTTCGACAGGAAATTGCTCTGCAATCACTTATACCGGCATAAACTCGTGATTTTAATCAAACATGATTATTACTTTAGTATACCTTCTCTGGGCTAGTTATAAAATACATTTAAACAGTTGTTTGCTGCGCGTAATGGTGTAAGTAATCATCATCTACTTGTCTGATTCCACTTTGTGTGGGGTCGATAAATGTTTTTCTTTTTTATCCTTATCTAACAGGTTTTTCTTTAATTATTCTTTATTATGCTCTTGTCGGCGTGATCGATGAATTACTCTCTACTTGTATATCTTCAAAGCTAACTCTTTGACCTCTTTATACGACATGACAGCAACTTCCTTTTTATATAGCTCATAGGCAATAGAGTTTATCTTTTATCCGTCATCTGTTCTATCAGGTTCTTCTTTAGTTTCTCTTTATTTATCCTTTATTATGATCTTGACGGTGTATTCGATTAACTTCTCTCTTCTTGTATATCTTCAAGGCAGCCTCTTTGACCTCTTTAGACGACATGACAGCAACTTCCTCTTTGTATAGGTCATAGGCTAGTAGTTTATCCTTTATCCGTTTTCCTCTCTTTTCTTCTATATTCCTTTCCTTCAATAATGTTTCAGCAGTCATCTCATTAACAGTTAAATGTGTAAAGCCGCTTTAGGCATCTTATTAGTATGATGATCAAACAACTCATTAAGAACAAATAAGTACCTACCTATTACTTATGGGTACCTATGATCTATAGGTAAGGTAAGTACGCAGTTATCATTGAGTTAGGTCATGATCACGTTGCCAAATAAGAATTTGGTGTGCACTGAATATTGATTAGCAAACTGTTCAAGAACGAGGTTGAAGGAAGGAAAACGCTGATCATGTATACCATCCCAAAGATGAACTAACATGTTACGATGTGAAATTATAAAATCAACTAGATTGTTATCTGTGTCCCACTAGTCAATGCAACATTGAGATTTCACCTTTACTTCTATTCGTATGCGTTTAATTGGCGTTTCGATTCCGCGCTTTCTTCGGCACAACAAGGTTGTGTTCTGCTCTCACCTGTGACAGTGCATGCTGGTTGAATGGGCTGCGCGTAGTTGCCTCGTGCGCTTTATTATAAAACATTTCAAGTTTCGAATTTCGAACGATATCCGGTTTGTCGGCATTCTGAATTCTGAGTTTTTTTTTATACAAAAGTTACGAAAAATCTTTAGACTTTTATGTCTAAAAGCTTATAAACTGTTAGTCTACGCCAAAATAAGATTTAGTAGAACCTTAACCAAGAAACCTACCTCGAAGTCACATACAGAAACATGGAATAAACGTAGGTAGTCTCTGCGAAAACTTTACGCAAATTATTTTCTTTGAATCACTTCATTTCTTCATTTAATTAGACTAGCATTCTTTAGACACGCGCATTATTTAGCAGATAGGTTATTTCTACTTATACAGCTGTCTTTAAAAACATTGTACGACATTACAACTGGAGAAAGTAAAGCTATTTTATAAGATTTATATGCGAAAGCGTCACATGTCACACTGTTGTGTTTAAGAAATTCTTGAACAGGTTTACTTACCTTGTTTGCAAGCCTACGGGTTTACTAATAGTAGGTAAAGAACTTTGCATAGTTTCTCACTTACGTTTTCTTAATTTATTTATGTAGGTTAAGCAGGCAGTATAGGTATTAGCACATTAAACACATTAAACTTTAGACCTAGACCTGTGAATTGCAACCGAGCAGTTTCTTCCTTAATGTGAAAAATACCTACAACCATGCATACCTATAACTAGCACTAAGTTGCACTATTACATTCTAATGATGATGATTACATTCTGTTATTGAAACTTACCATACAATTTAACGTATCTTATACCTTCTTAAATTCCTACACGCTACCAACCCTTCAACTGCGCACCACGATTTGCGAAAAATGGCGGATATGCGCACTACCTTCGTTAGAGGTCGGCGCGCGCATGCCGCTTTGTAAATGAATGATGATTCTCTTTTATTTTTCTACTATCACTTCGTAGTAATTATACCTCTTTGAAATCAGCTTGAAATATTCTAACTAATTGAATATTAATTATTACTTGTTTACAAATGTACACTTCGCTACTCGAAGTCAAAGATTTAGAAAACGGATGGAAATACACACTTGGAATTTATGTGATGTAGTACAAAGTAGGTTCAATGAGTTAGACAAAAACATTGATATCCAAAAACATGAATATATTTATAAAAGATTCATGATAAAAAAATAACCTATTACCATACAAAAACATTTAGAAATTCAACAATCAAAAACTTGCAATTTTCTATGATAACAGTGCCATGTTATCATAGTGGATTTCTCGGACTGCGCAACGTCCCACTCTTGGATCATGTATGGAATGCTAGTATTTATTTCACTATTTTGAAGAAACCTAATTACATTCTAACAATATAACACTTAAATAACATAAAAATATGTATTGTTGACCTATTCCACTGGTTTTTTAGTAAGGACAGTTAGATTTTAAGTCTAAACAAAGAGATTTTCTATGATAACAGTGCCAAGGATTTCTCGGACTGCGCAACGTCCCACTCTTGGATCATGTATGGAATGCTAGTATTTATTTCACTATTTTGAAGAAACCTAATTACATTCTAACAATATAACACTTAAATAACATAAAAATATGTATTGTTGACCTATTCCACTGGTTTTTTAGTAAGGACAGTTAGATTTTAAGTCTAAACAAAGAGATTTTGTTGGAGAACTTCGCAGAAAAAAAATTAGGTGGCTGATGAAATTAGCAAGTTTTTGAATGAAAACTTATCAAAACCGAAACCAATGAATGTAAAAACATTAAAAACTTACCTGTTCATCGTTACAATAGCACCAACAACAAAATAATTCACTTTTTACCCTGTAAACCAGCAACAAAACACAAACTTGTTACACGATGACCGGCCGCGAAAGTGCGCGTAAATAAAATGAACTTTGGAACTTTGTCGCCGTTGGCCGTATTTTTATGAACATTTGCTACCTGTCTCTATTCTTCAACGAAGCCAGTGACTAGGTTAGAGAAGTGCAGCTATAGGTTAATGCCGTTAATTTCGTACAAATACTGAGAACGGTGGAGGACGGTGTGATCATCCAAGAGTCGGATGATGCGCAGATGTGATGATTTTGAAGAAATCCACCAGATCGACAGTTGCCAGTCCAAGGGATAAGCAGGTGCAAGAAGAGTATAAAAAAGTTATGAAGAATAATTTTCCGAGTATTTTTTGGAGAAAACTGTCATGGATTAGATATTACCTACTATTGTCTTATTCTGAAAAAGTCATCTATCACGAAGATAAACGAACGCTAACACTCGCAAGTAGCTTCAAACTTGGCTATAACTGAACACCATAGATGGTTATGGTGTTACGCAACAGCATATCAAAATAACGGTACACTCGTGATTTGGAACAGTTATAACGCATTAGAACATCTGTTACCTTCACCACGCCACCGTACTTCACATGCTACGAAAATTGCCTACTATTGACCACTTAGAATTATAAGGCTTTTAAGTAGCGGGACAAGATAAATGTCGCTATTATACTATTACGAGTATATAATCTAAATATCACCCTTCTTTTTGCTTTGCCGCAGTCGGTAACAAGTTATTAAGTAAACAGGCCTGTGCATCTATTACTATTTATTGATAATTTATGCAGCGTGGTGTCGTATGCGTCTTACAAATTTTCCCTCATATAAATGTGAGTGGGGCTATAATGCTTGGGACAGTACCTATTTTTAGGTAGAATAGCTTGCCCAGCACTATTCTACCGACTTACCTATTTTATTTTGTGACGAGCATGCAACATTGAATCCGGCGTGCAATGAGGAATTTAAATAGTCTTTGCTTTTAATTCTTATAAATTTAAGCGATTTTCTATCAAGGTGTTATGATTCGACATTCAAACCTCTTTTAATTGCTGGCTGTTTAATTATTGTACCTACTTAAATAAACAAAAATTAAAATATATCTACTTGTAAACTAAAACTGCGTGGTATTCGTTCGGAATATTTGTATTGATTTAACAATTAACATTCCTCCCCATAACAATATGGTTCAGTCCAATGAAATTGGACTAACAATAGCTCGTTCGTCACCGCACAACCTTGGGGTTAGTAACCGTAAAGGTTGTTTTATACGAACGATTAGACTCAGGTCTATGGTACGGTTCAATTAATATTGAACTGTTTGGAAATATAACCAATTAGCGTTGTTTAAAGGTTCAAATTATACTAATCTAAGGGCCGTCAAACAGAGATTATCGACACTTTTCAATAGAGAACTGTAAAAAAACCTATTCCTCTTGTTTTAACTATCTTTCTTTCCATGTATTTTATTGTTTTTCAACCCATATCGTTCCACCCCAATAGTCTCTATTCCTAGCTTTTTACAACCATCCTTCTTCGAATTACCTCTGTTTTTAAATAAAATAAAATACCTTACTATAGCAGAGGCTTGTCAACCTAACTTCAGTTCAGTGAATATGCAAATAATATAAGCAAAATACTTAGTACATAAATACTGTAACATAAATATAATAAAAATTACCTGAATAGAAAATACGATAGTAATAGATTAACACCTGCTTCCCCTTTTTTTTTCATCCCAAGTCAGAATAAAGATAAAGATATAGAATAAATAAGTTAGAAAAAGACAAAACCTAACTTCAGTCTACTTTGCTCGAATAATAAAGACGTGAGAATTCGGTGGAGCTGCAATGGATTACCGTACCATAACGGACAGTTTAACCTTTTCACAACTCTTTAACCAAGAATGGCGAATTAGTTCAGTAAAAAAATGAAGCTGTAAACGAGGCAAAGAGGCTTTTTCGTGGGAACAATAAAATTATTCGCAACAGAAAATTCAGTTTATAAATAAATTAAAACTGTTCCTTCTCACTTTGTCTCCCCTTCAACGGTCTCACAGCACTAATATGATATTTATAAAAAAAAAGTTGCGAAATTAAAGCTTGTTAGAATAATTTACAACATTGAGATTGAGATTGAAAAGTCATTAATTTCCCATCGACATAGAACTGACAATTATCACGCAATCACAATCCCATAATCAACGAATTATGCAATAATCCCACGAGGTCGAAAAACGCCATTTTATTCAACTGTGTACAAATCGATTAAATGTAGTTACTTGAATTCCAATAGGTTAAATGCAAATGCTTGAATTACGCGAAAGATGTAGAAGGTCCTTAACTAACTTACTACTTTCGTCGATTTCTAAGTTTTAAAGTAACACGACAGCAAGTGAAACATCAATTTATAGTTAAAGATTGTATTTTCTCAATAGAAATTTACATTTTACTTTATTCAATAGCACTCACTCTTTAGCACATCAAACTACTCCTAGGTATCATACTTTACTTTGAAACATAAATTTATGTCTATTGTCTTATTTCTTAGATGTCTCGATAAAAGAAAATCGATATACCTATTTCTCAAATAAATAAACGTTTTAGAGATGCAAGTATTTTTTGTAGGTACATATTCTGCAATAGACGCATTACAACGCCATATTATAATAATATGCTAACAGTAGTTCTGGGCGTCAATTCCAGCAACACGGTTCGATTGAGTGATCGTCGAGTGATCGCTGAATCCGCGTTCCGTTTTCAAATTTTTCAAACAAAAATTGACAACTCACTTCGATTTACGCGATCACTTGAGTGATTTGTGTTTTCAGAATCGACACCCAGACCATCATTATGCGTATGCGAGAGGTTGAATGCGATTGTTAGTCACAAGGAACCGCTCAAAATCAGATCGGCCATCTGCTAATCTAATCACTTTTTCTCATAAAAATTGTAAGTGCAACGCGCTTAAAAAATGTAGTATGTATTTCATCACAGAGCAGCCAACACGCTTTTGCTTATTTCATAGTAAAAATAAAGTCATGTTAGCAACTGAAATAGACATTTCCGTTCGCTCTACAATCTACATAGCTACTGCAAAAAGCACTGTGTCAGTCAGTTGTTAGTGTTGGAATAGAGGCATTTTGATACGACGTGTGAACGATCCCTATCTGCATTCTTCTCCGCTCTCAGGAGGTTAAGTACGGTCAAGGCAACTGTGTCATCTGATGGTGATATTTCTTTGTTATATCTAAAACGAATTGATTGATTTATCGTAGACGAATTAAAGATATTTTTTCAGCGATACCAGTTTCTATTCGAATAGTATCATCATCATCAGCCCGTTTGCACCCACTGCTGGGTATAGGCCTCCTCTTTATTGCGCCACTCTTTCCGGTCCCTCGCGAGTCTCATCCACTCATTCCCAGCACTTGCAACAATGTCGTTTGACCAACGGGCGGGTGATCTGCCTTTAGGTCTTTGAGCATCTTTTGGCCACCATTCTGTAGCCGCCTTCGTCCATCTCTCATCGTCCCTTCTCTTAGACCACCTACAATTCCCTTCTTAATGAATAATAATAATTATTTCTTCTTATTTTCGAATAGTGTAGGTAAAGTAATAATATATACTCTGATATTTGATGAGTGTTTAGATTTAAAGGAATCGCGAATGATACTACTTATTGAGCCGACCCCACTTAGCCTGGGTGGAAGATGATGATGATGATGAAGATCTAAGTAATGTACCACAATATACGATGATTTTTGACGAGAGCGATTATTTTACGTCTCGAGTTTAAAGGTTAAATATTTTTTTATTGCAATTCGAAGTATAAAATATCAAACAGCTACGTAGAGTATTTGTATGAGAAAAAGCGCGTTGAGATCTTTTCTATGGAGAAATAATAGAATACGAAATATTGAATCTGGGGTTTTAACTCTGGTAAAAAAAAATATTCTGGTTGCGTATAAGTTGTATCTATTATTTCATTCATTGTTTCTTTTATCTCAGATTTCTTTAATGTAGGTAGAGGTTTATATGTACCTACACTCCATAACACACAAGTCACACAACACTAGAAGAAAGCATTACCTTATGCAGGCTGTTATTCAGAAGCTTCTGCTGCAGTAGGTATAAAAAAAGTATTTAAAAGATAATAAAAGTTTTAAAACTTGAGAAACCGACAGCAAGGCTAAACTACTGAACCGATTTTGATGAAATTCTATGGGACCAATCTGGCAGTAGGTCCTTAAACAATTTTTCAAATCGGCTCTAAATATATGACGAAGTTATGCGATAACAAAAATTAAAAAAAAATACAACCTAATTTTGACCCTCCTCATTTTTATATCCTCATTTTGACTGGCCTCTCAGCTCAGTTGGTAGTAGCTTTGCCTTCTGCGCCCTAGGTCGTGGGTTCGATCCCCACCGAGAACAAACATTTGTGTGGTGAACGCAGATGTTTGTTCTCTGTCTGGGTGTTATATTGTATTCTAAGTAGGTATGTATTTACAAAAAAAAAAAAAATTATATCAGCTATCTGGTACCCATAACACAAGCTCAGCTTAATTTGGGGCTAGATAGTGTTGTGTGGATTGTCCAAATATTGATTATTATTTTTATTTATAAGAAGCCGGTGAAAGACAGCAATATCATGGGTTGTTCAGAAGCTTCTGGTGCAGTAGGAATAGAAGAGAATTTTCAAGAAAATGAATAGCATTTTACATTTTGGTGTCTCGACAGTTAGTCAAACCAAGCTTCCAACCTTCCAAGCTTCCAACCAACCTTCCAAGCTTCCAACCAAGCAACCAAGCAACCAACATTGCATTGCAATAACTATTTTAAAGTGTGGTCTGTATGGCAGTAATAGGTAATAACTGCTCACATCAAAATTGCTTGATGTTGTTTGTGTTGCATGTCAGGAATTTCACGACTACGGAGATTGGAATCCATGTGTAATGTGTGTGCAATAACATTGTAACAACACTTGCACAGTGCATTATACAATAAAACAGGCGTTGCAATGAACATCAAATACAAAAATTACATATACAAATTTTGTGAATCGGTATGGACTTCATTTACAACATTTCATCTTGGCCCGAACTTTTTGTCCAGAAGGAGAAATCCCACTTCGAAATGTTATTTACGTTTCGCCTATTTGTCTCTCTCTTTCGTATGGAGAAAAGATAAAGCAGCAAAATACGTTACGTAGTAAGAGTTGTTGTCTCATCAATTTTCCATACAGAACAGAGAGACACGTGCTCACACGAAAACAACATTTTGTGGACGAAATGTGGTACCTAGCAAAACTCCGTCTTCGGGTACAGAATGAATTTTGACATTATAATACTCGTATAATCAAGTCTATCTTATAGCTATATATACTTAGCTATATATCATGAGTATAGGTGTACTAGATACTGACAGTATTTAGTACACCTCATGAATTACATACGGGTAACAACAACCGTATTTTAGTCAAAGAATATATTAATACAGATTAGATTATTACAGTTTTCAGAGCGTTAAATGACGGCGAGCACGATAATCTAACATTTAGCAAATTGGCGCCTAATGGCTCGTCGCCTGCATGCGAGTGCATCCGTTACTCACTATTACTCGTAAGAACACAAACACACAAATTAGTAGTTACAACCATCAATGATTTATGTGAATCGGTGCATATAGCTGTGTCAATTGGCCCTTACCTTTCTATTTGCGAGCGAACATTACGCGTTTCGTCTAAGGTCATTCTTAGCGTATCTACTGACCTACTCAAAACATTTTCGTCAGTCTGAAGATGTCCATTACTAGTAGTAGTCCACGATTTATTTACAGGAAGAACGATTTTGGGCTTTTCCATTCATCTTAAATCTCGTAGATCATAGGAACGCCCGCGGCACTTCCCGCGGGCGTTCCTATGATCTACTAATAGTAGGCCGTAGGTTCTTCCTGCAAATGTAGAAAACTACTCAGGTTCTACTACTTTTATAAACTTTAAGATTTGACCTTGAGTAGTGAAACTACTCCTACTCAGTATTTTTGTATTTTAATACCTACTTTCTCAAAAATCCTTTGTTTGACCAACACTCAATACGTAATCTAGAACCATAAATAAAACTTATAACTGAGTCTCGATTTAAAACAGTTGCACAAACAGCAAGTCTTGACCCACATTGGCGTTAATTTTAATTAAAATCCGTCTAAATTGGCTTTGGTTTGTACGAATATTGCGCGTTTTATCTAAGATTATTCTTTGTGATATCCATTAAGTAGACTATAAGGTCAAGAGCCGGAAGACGAAGCGTAAGAAGGCCCCCGATGGGTCGTCGACATTAGAAGGTCAAAGGAAGTCGGTAGATGGCCTCAAAATCCTTCATAAAAACCTATGGGATCTATGTAACTTAATGTATAGTATGTCTAGCAGTAGACTAGATGCTTGTGCTGACGAAATATGGACGTGATGAAAAGAGAGACTATGACATGAAGAGGACAGTATTTGAATGCAGTTTTTCGACTCTAAAAACGTCGTTAATATTTATTGAGGAGCTTATCAGTCTACAGAAAAAAACACATACTTACTGTATTTAATATTTTGTATGCTTACATTTTTACCTGATACATTTGTAGATTCAAGTTGATCTTAATCATTTGAAAAGTAAACAATAGTAGAATTAGTAGAGTTACATAGCACATCAATGGTATAATCAAATAATCAGAAATAAACAAAACCTGTTAACAATCAATAGTATCAAAAACTGATCGAGATTGATCAATAGTTCTAACGAGTTGGGCAATGTTGTTCACGGTGGGAAGCTGGATCAATTTGTCTCTGACAGATGAGAGTTATACAAAGACTTATTATAGTTGCATAATCAGTAATCAATCAATAACCATCTGCGTATCTCCGGTCTAGTTAATATAAAAATATGAATGCCGATGTCGCTAAGCTACGGGGCAATAGCAATAACACAAATCAAATTGTTTTTAATTCCAATTATTTTTTGAACAGTGGTAGGGGATTTGAGGCTGCTGAAATTTGTGTTCCTCCTAGACAAGTAGTCGAAAAGTCTATATGAACTATTCTGAGGTCACCACAATGATTCTTTCCCTTAAAATACCTACTAAGCCCCTTTTAGTAAATTTATTTTACTTTTTGTACCAAAGTAAAAGTCTTATCACTTCACTGCACGATTTTGTAATGCTGTGTGACTAATATTGTTACACATAAAGTTCAAATCACTGTCACGTTTTGATTTTACCCTATCTAACCTTCTGTTTTTGCTCCAGTAGCGTTAACTATTCTAGATAAATTCAACCTTCCCCTTATAGACATAAAGCTTATCTTGGATTTAAACTGTTTTGCATGCGTAGAACCGTCACGTAGAACGATCGTGATTCCATGTATTGTGCACCGTTACGGTCGTATGATTACTTTCACAAAGAAAAAGCTAATTTGAAAAAAACATAGCGTTGACAAGATTTTTTTTTCTAGGAACCTCTGGCCATTGGATACAGTTTCTCAATCTGCTCTTGGTAAGATTTATAGAATAACAGTATTTATTTTGTTTTTTTTTCTTATCGTGCCGATGCACGATGCTTCGTTCAATTTTATCTTGAAGAAATAAGTAGTCGGTCACCTAAGTAGCACCATGGCGAACGTATGCCTTAAAACAATATTGTTTTGTAGCTTCAAGAAACTAAAAAGTTTACGAAATGGAGAAGCGGAAGAATTCACCAAAGCGGTCACAATCATGGCTGGTTTACACAGTGCGAGCTAGCGTACGAGTAAGCCTTCCGAGTAGCTGCACTGCAGTTACTCGCACTGTTTGGACGTCACTTACGAGTAACTCGTACGTGCGAGTTGTTCAGTAGCTCGCATCCGAGTTACTTCAACATTTTTTGTATTTACTCGCCTGCTCGCCCGGCAGCAACTCGCACATGACAGCGGCTCGTGCGTCGCTCGCATCGTTTGGACGCGTTCGGCAGTAGCTCGCCAGTGCCAGCCGGACAGTTGCCCACCGTTTTTTTTATTAAAACAAGTTCACTCGACATCGCGACTCGACTCGGACTGAGCAGTAGCTAGGTGTGGTGTAGACAGCAAAGGCGAGCCGAGCTACTGGCGTACGAGTAGACAAACCGAGTAGCTGTCTACTGGCCAGGCAGCAGCACGCACTGTGTAAACGAGCCATCAGTATTAGTAAGTAGTTTCTTTTCAAAAATATCTAAAATTTAATTTTCTTTTTTTTTCTTCAGACCAAAGATGGGCTAAAGACTACCCTTTGGACCTCTTTGTCTAGTCCGTTGATTTCCTTTGTAATTCCGCAACGATCTAATCTTGTCATCAATCATCGGACGACCATTATAAACAACCACTTCTAGCAATTTCTACCAATCTGTCATGGTTATAGTGCGGGCATCTGTACCTACTTACTGAGCTGTACAGTCAGCGATACAAGTAGATTAACAAATTCGGTTTTTCATTGCCCCTCTTCTCTGGATTTAGCAAAGAAAACATCGGTTAGCTGACCCTGAAAAAAGGCTAAAAGGAAAGTATACTGTACCCCTTTTTGAGTTTTACTCGATCAGTTTGAAAGATTCGTTTTGCCTGTCTCTCTCTTTTGTATGGACAAATGATGAGACAACAATTCATTCTACGTTACGTATATTGTTATTGTAAACTGTAAAGATGGCAGTTTAGAGGCCTGCGCACATATTCTAGCTCGGTGATCAGTGAAACGCTGTTAAGTATCACTGCCTTTTTGACAGCGTTTCACTGATCGACATCGCTTAGAATGTGCGGAAGGCTTATGAAAGGAGTGAGTACCGAGTTGACCACTAATAGAAAAGAGGGAAAGACAATAATGCCGACGCCACTGGTTAGAATGAGATAAAGATATGGTTGCTATGCATCCATAGCATACGTATACCTTGATTACATAGTAGATAATCGGCAAGAGGTGTTAATAAACGTATCGATTAGCAGTCTATTCGATTACCACGATAATCGATGACGCGGAACGATGCGTTTCGTGGAAATGTGAATTATTATACCCCCACAGATGTAACAGCTAGTGAAGCTAGTAAGGAAGCTATTAGGTATGAAGGCACCTGATGAGTTATCGTCCTTAGTCTTGCAATAATCACATTAGGAAAAGAAGCTTATTTTTAACCGACTTAAAAGAAAACGGTTCTCAATACAGTTAGTTTTTTTCATAACTTTTTTTATAATTAACTTCGTCAATTATGAGCCGATTTGTTTTTTTTACCTGAAACGTAAACTTCCAGATTGGCCCCATACAAATTTCATCAAAATCGGTTCTGTAGTTTGGCCATGAAGTTAGTTTTTTCAAGTTAGTTATACTTTTATCATAAAGAGCATTATGTGACTTCGCTCGCATGCTGTTATTTGTTTTCATTCTAAACAAGGCTTTTGAGAATTTATTTTTGAAAAATTCTTGTAAAATACACTGAAAATTCCGTTCTTTAATTTCCTCCACACAGCATCTATATATGAATTCTTGAACAATTTATTCCACCTATAATAACAAAGCATCATCACGCCCCACTAGAGACAAAGATGAATATCAATCATTTGATTCATCGAAGGAAAGGTAGAGAAGGAGAGGAAGGAGAAGACCAATGATAAGCTACATGAGCCAAATAAAAGCGAAGTTCGCCGTCATGTCGTTTAAGGAAGATGTCCTCAAAATAAATACAGAAAAATGCATACATTACTCCGACAAAAGCAAGAACAATTTGATTAGAAAATCGAAGTAGAAAATAGAAACCAAATCGACAAGATGATTGTAAACTCTCTATCTATAAAACCGTAGTAAAATTAAACTTAACATCGACATAAATATTCTTGCTTCGTCGATAAAAAGAAAGTGTTTTGATCTTTCTCTTAGAGTAAGAATTATCGTGCAACGCAATGCTCCATTCATTCATCACAGCTCTAGCAAGCGTCTTCTTACTAAAAGTATCGTAAGCGATTTACTGTCTATGCTCTGTGCCTATGAACGCTAGTCATATTCCTCCCTCCTTGCGTCGATTTTGTCGATAACCTGGAATTTTATTGTTGATAAAAATATCAACAATAAAATTCCAAAAGTTATACGAGGGCTTCCACTTATACGTTAACACAAGTTTATACGAGTTAACACAAGTTTTACTAATAAAAATTAAAGATGCATTTCATTTCAACCTTTAGGGTCGAGTTTCTACAATAAAAGCTTTAAAGCTGCCAAGGCCTTTGTTTTCAGTTCCGTTATCCAAGTATCGATTCAACAAATAAGGTCAACGCTTTGTATCTTTCTGCCCTTATTCCACTTTATGTGGGGTTGGGTTGGTGCAACATGGGTACAAAACTTGTTACATATAGATAGATAGATAGATAAATCATATGGATTCTTTTTTTAACCAGTTTCTTCTAAGTTTTATTTCAAATGAAATATAATGAATCTTGTAACGCAAATTACACGATAAACATTCTCCTTAAACCATAGTAATAAGCTAGTTTCAAAACAGCGCTTATGCTAGCATGATTCATACTTCAATTTGCTTATAAATTTGCATATTAGCATAATGCATTTGAAATTACAATTCTATGTTCTTACATATCTTCTATTTAGCATTGGTACGAGATAAATTACCTACCTTAGTATTGCTTGTAAAAACATTTATGTATATTGTACAGGTTATTAATGTACCTACCTTTTTAAATTACTTATTTGAATAAGAATTATCCATACCAGCTGCAGCGTTGTTCTTAGCTTTTTACCTGACTGCTCAGAAGGGGGCTATGTTTTTCACTTTAAGTACCTTACATACTGCTACATATCCACTTAAAAAAGGTGGAGTCTTGTTATGCAATCAGTACCTAAAGCGTCTGATCTAACGAAAGTTTTAACCAATTTTATTGCCGCGAGCTTCTGTTTTGACATTAGAAATTGACTTTATTATGTAGTCACAAAGACCACTTTGAATTATATCTGTCTAGGTATGTGTACCTCGGTGAGATTATGTAAGTATTACTTATAAGTCTCTTTTAAAAATGAAAACTCGTAGAATACGACTTGAAGTAGCTCGCAGCTTTTATGACGCCATTTGTGATTTGTATGCGCACGAGTGTTCGGTCAAAAAACTTGGTGACCCACTGACGGGTTCCGCAAATACGGAATGTCACGGCGAAAAGTGAATGAGACGGGTTCCGTTGGCGTTGTTGGTTTGTTTCATTGCAATGTTATTTTTAAAACCGAAGTTACTGATCTCGTAATTTTTAAACGAATGATACTTTATTAGGGTCATAGAGCATTTCATAAACATCCCCAAAATATGCCAAGTTTTAAAAGTCACCATTCATTATAGTTAATTTTTATATGTAAGGGTATATCATATTATGTTAGAGTATAAAATATAGTTTATTCTGTATTCTAAATTTAAAATTGAAATGATAAGGCTTGAATGCAATATGAATTCGCAAATTATTTACCTTTAGACAATCGTAAATCGTTTTTGTATTCAGGATTAGATACACTCATTTAGAAAGATTGAATTACCCCTAGTTTTATATTTTGTGCTAGTTGTTTTTCTGCTGTGCCCTAACACAGCCAGCAAGTAAAGATGTTTTTTCTGTTATACCAGTGATGAATATTTTTTTTCTTATGTGCCCCAACCATAGACTGCATAAACTCCTTGATGGGTTTCCATCCTCCTTGGCCACAACATAAATAAAATGGTCGACAGCTGGAATTGTTTTTTGTGTATATTCCTAGGCTGGAAATGTTGAATATGACAAGATTCCTTTCGAAGAATCCGGTTTTTGGTATCGACATTCTATAGCATGAGTAACATCTCAGTAGGCGATTGCGCAATTTGTCTCAGCAGCAACTGCGTCTGAGTAATCTTTGGGACTGCCTAAATTTTATTATATTTATGGCTATGAGAGTATAATTATTGTTATTTTACTTTTTAGTTATATGATAGCTAGTTTCATGCTTTAGCACACCCAGCTTTATAAATGTGGTTAGTATAGTTCAATTAAGTCCTTGGATAGGTATCTCGATGCCAAAGTCCCACGGGAACGTATGAAACCAAAGGTATACCGGACGAAGCAAAGATGCCGTTGGACTAACAAGTAGGCGTTTTTCATAGAAATTGCACACCATTTTTTCATTCTGTATCTTATTTATATAAATAATAAATAAATATGTGGAAATTTCACACAACACTATCTAGATTCAAACAAAGAAGAGCTTGTATGATGGGGACCAGATAGCTACATAAAATACTTAAATCCATGGTTTTTTTTGTAAATACATTATACATACAATACAATATAATAATCAGACCGAGAACAAAATATCTATACCTAATCACCACACAAATATTTGTACTCGGTGGGGATCGAACCCACGGCCTACGGCGCAGAAGGCAGGGTTACTACCAACTAAGCTAAGAGGCCAGTCAAGTATTTACTTCGTGTGTGAAAGCAAAATGATAGACTGCGTTATTCAAGTCTCTGGTTTCACAAAAGTGGCTAAAATTGACCCTGATTTTCATAACGGTAACGAATGCGACTTATTTAAGTTTATCACTTTTTAAATGCACGTTTGGAACCGTGAGAAACACTGACAATACGAGAAAATTCGTAAAATAATTTGATTGCCTCTATTGGGGTTAAACTAACAAAGTTTCCCCTTGAAATGGTCAATCTGTGTGTGGAACTGTGTAAGGTTTTGAGTAAAAAAAAAAACTACTGGAAATCTAACAAAATATTCAACTAAAGAGTTATTAAATAAAAAACAGTTTTAAATCATATGAAAGGAATTAGCTATGTAGGTGTAGGTTATTATAGCTAAGTAGGTAATAATCTTAATCTCAATGCATTTTTTTGCAATAATGTAAACGTAAATAAGTAATTTAAACATTACGTAATTTAACCATTAGGACATACATACCAAGGCAAATGGTAATGTCACGGTAAGATATTATGAACGCACTTGCTCAAAAACTCTGAAATTGGAGATAATATTTCATTATATGACCAAATGAAAGCGTCTACAACAGAGTGAAGCAAATGCAATCACAGAGTGGTGAACAAGGGATAGAGCATCTCGCTAGGATTTCGCATAAAGACAAACATAATAATGGATAAGACTTCCTTTAGTATAAACGGAAATATCAAAAAACGGCGTAAGAGAGGAGCTTCGATAGCCAGAATCATAAATTCCTAAATTATCGATCCGTGAGAAGGAATGACAATGGATAACCCAATCATGAGACATAAGAAATTGCGAGTTAAGTATCTAGCAAGTAATTGGTTCGTTCTTGACCTATAAGACAGTACCTAGTAACCGGTAAATAATTCCGCATTACCAGCCATGTATTACATAGAAGCCTTCACAAGTACCTATATACATGACTTTACCGATGAAAATTGCATGTTGTCACTGCATAGTTTGCTGCTCAGTCATGCGGGACAAATAACATGCTATCTACCACTGTCTTTATGCATGGGCTGTGGCATGGCTAAGGCAAGTGGTAACGACACGATGGTGACACAATACAAAATGTGTCCCTCCTTGGTGACGCTACAAAATGTGTACATTGATGTAATGATCTAAATTGTCTAAGGATGTAATACATTAGAACATACCTACCTACTCTTGGGTTTTTTTTTTTGGCGTCGCATGGAAGATAACATACTCTTGGGTTAACACTAAGTAGGTATGCAGCAAAGAGGTTACGCAGCAAGTAGTTTAACATTCTGTTCTATGGTAAGTAATACAGAATTATGCGCGCGTATCATCTGTAAACTGCTGAAAGGAATCCGCGACCTTTGAAGATGTATTGAACACCGTTATCATCTAAATATTCTCCAATTTGCTGTGGTGAGTAGCCATCAACACACAGCAAAACATGAAAATCAAAATCTTTCATGTTCTAAACTAAGAAGTAGAGCATTGTCATAGCCGAAATTCAACTTAAAAGTGAAGTAAAAGATTCAACTTTGTAAGAAAACGCCACGCGTCAAGCATTCCAAAGTTGCGGGATTTAAAGGCACGTCTCAAGCTATCAGGATCATGCGGAGTGCATAGGACCCGAGGGTCAGTGACCTGGCGCCAGCGCACATACCACCGGTATAAATAGCACGCGCCAGACACAGCCTGTGGATATGCAGGGAGTTTAGTGTTTACCTCATTTGGGTTGGACTGGCTAGACTAGCGATGCCTGTATTAGTCTTCGGTCTAAGTTATTACATACATAGAATTAAACCTTTTCTCTCAATTCTCTATTGCACTTGAAATTGTTAATAGTACTAAGGGATGCCAGTATGTGACTATGTGCACACGGTACCTACATAAAATTATTCGTCTTATTTCCTTTTATCATAATATTTGAACGTACCTATTTCTGACAACCCCCTTTGAAATCTTCAAAGAATCTTAAGTTACTTGGTACAAGATCTGAGGGATTTTAACCGTGTCTGTAGAACAAAGTAGGTTGTTTCTGTTTTGTAATTTTATCAGTCCACGATCTTGACATGCAAGTTATTCCAAGAGCCACCTTCGGCTTCACAAAGGCAGATCCCATACGTGTGGGTTATACCAATTCCCCATTACCATACAAAAGAGTTCTGCCCACTTGTGAATATTCCATCATGTGATAGATCAGAAAAACATTTATTTTCTAAGATACCAAATTATTATTATTCGGCTATTGTAATTCACATATTGAGCTATGTGAACTTGGCACCCGACTTTAAAAAAAATGGGTTTTTTTGGGTTTATTTGGTAGATTTAGGTTAGTAGTGGATAGTAGTGAAGCTAATTTCGTTTGTAGTAAAACCAAAAAAAAAATAAAAAAAAATAAAAAAATCGCAGCCCCCGACTTTACAAAAATCAACTTTTTCCATTTGATTCTTATAGATAATCGTTAGTAGTGGATTGTAGTGAAAAAATTTTTGTTTGTAGTAAGCCAGAAATTAAAAAAAATTAAAAAAACTGGTTTGTATCATTTGCGGCTTAATAACTTCAAGACGATGGATTATACTATTACTACAAACGCTGAAATCGACTAAGAGACCATCGTAGAGGATTGTAGTGAAAAAAGTTTCGTTTGTAGTAAGCCAGAAATTGAAAGAATTGAGAAATACTGGTTTATAGCATTTGCGGCTTAATAACTTCAAGTTTATGGATTTTACGACTACTACAAACGCTAAAATCGACTAAGAGACCGTCGTAGAGGTTTGTAGTGAAAAAAGTTTCGTTTGTAGTAAGCCAGAAAATGAAAGAATTGAGTTTAACTTTTTTTTTTGATGATACGATTACTACAAACGCTCGGAATGTTAGTGAGAGGGCCGCAGAGGTTTGTAGTGAAAGAATTTTCGTTTGTAGTAAATCAGAAGTTGAAAAAATGAAGAAAAACTGTATTTTAGCATTTGCGACTAAATAACTTCAACTCTATGACTTATACGATTACTACAAACGCTGAAATCGACTAAGAGACCGTCGTGGAGGTTTGTAGTGAAAAAAGTTTCGTTTGTAGTAAGCCAGAAATTGAAAGAAATGAGAAAAACAGTTTTTTTCGCATAGGATGCTTAATAACTTCATGTCTATGGATTATACGATTACTACAAACGCTGAAATCGACTAAGAGACCGTCGTAGAGGTTTGTAGTGAAAAAAGTTTCGTTTGTAGTAAGCCAGAAAATGAAAGAATTGAGTTTAACTTTTTTTTTTGATGATACGAGTACTACAAACGCTCGGAATGTTAGTGAGAGGGCCGCAGAGGTTTGTAGTGAAAGAATTTTCGTTTGTAGTAAATCAGAAATTGAAAAAATGAAAAAAAACTGTATTTTAGCATTTGCGACTAAATAACTTCAACTCTATGACTTATACAATTACTACAAACGCTGAAATCGACTAAGAGACCGTCGTGGAGGTTTGTAGTGAAAAAAGTTTCGTTTGTAGTAAGCCAGAAATTGAAAGAAATGAGAAAAACAGTTTTTTTCGCATAGGATGCTTAATAACTTCATGTCTATGGATTATACGACTACTACAAACGCTGAAATCGACTAAGAGACCGTCGTAGAGGTTTGTAGTGAAAAAAGTTTCGTTTGTAGTAAGCCAGAAAATGAAAGAATTGAGTTTAACTTTTTTTTTTGATGATACGATTACTACAAACGCTCGGAATGTTAGTGAGAGGGCCGCAGAGGTTTGTAGTGAAAAAAGTTTCGTTTGTAGTAAGCCAGAAATTGAAAGAAATAAGAAAAACAGTTTTTTTCGCATAGGAGGCTCAATAACTTCATGTCTATGGATTATACGATTACTACAAATGCTGAAATCGACTAAGAGACTGTCGTAGAGGTTTGTAGTGAAAAAAGTTTCGTTTGTAGTAAGCCAGAAATTGAAAGAAATGAGAAAAACAGTTTTTTTCGCATAGGATGCTTAATAACTTCATGTCTATGGATTATACGATTACTACAAACGCTGAAATCGACTAAGAGACCGTCGTAGAGGTTTGTAGTGAAAAAAGTTTCGTTTGTAGTAAGCCAGAAAATGAAAGAATTGAGTTTAACTTTTTTTTTGATGATACGATTACTACAAACGCTCGGAATGTTAGTGAGAGGGCCGCAGAGGTTTGTAGTGAAAGAATTTTCGTTTGTAGTAAATCAGAAGTTGAAAAAATGAAGAAAAACTGTATTTTAGCATTTGCGGCTAAATAACTTCAACTCTATGGATTATACGATTACTACAAACGCTGAAATCGACTAAGAGACCGTCGTAGAGGTTTGTAGTGAAGAAAGTTTCGTTTGTAGTAAGCCAGAAATTGAAAGAAATGAGAAAAACAGTTTTTTTCGCATAGGAGGCTTAATAACTTCATGTCTATGGATTATACGATTACTACAAACGCTGAAATCGACTAAGAGACTGTCGTAGAGGTTTGTAGTGAAAAAAGTTTCGTTTGTAGTAAGCCAGAAATTGAAAGAATTGAGTTTAACTTTTTTTTTTGATGATACGATTACTGCAAACGCTCGGAATGTTAGTGAGAGGGCCGCAGAGGTTTGTAGTGAAAGAATTTACGTTTGTAGTAAATCAGAAGTAGAAAAAATGAAGAAAAACTGTATTTTAGCATTTGCGGCTAAATAACTTCAACTCTATGACTTATACGATTACTACAAACGCTGAAATCGACTAAGAGACCGTCGTAGAGGTTTGTAGTGAAAAAAGTTTCGTTTGTAGTAAGCCAGAAATTGAAAGAATTGAGTTTAACTTTTTTTTTTGATGATACGATTACTACAAACGCTCGGAATGTTAGTGAGAGGGCCGCAGAGGTTTGTAGTGAAAGAATTTTTGTTTGTAGTAAATCAGAAGTTGAAAAAATGAAGAAAAACTGTATTTTAGCATTTGCGACTAAATAACTTCAACTCTATGACTTATACGATTACTACAAACGCTGAAATCGACTAAGAGACCGTCGTGGAGGTTTGTAGTGAAAAAAGTTTCGTTTGTAGTAAGCCAGAAATTGAAAGAAATGAGAAAAACAGTTTTTTTCGCATAGGATGCTTAATAACTTCATGTCTATGGATTATACGATTACTACAAACGCTGAAATCGACTAAGAGACCGTCGTAGAGGTTTGTAGTGAAAAAAGTTTCGTTTGTAGTAAGCCAGAAAATGAAACAATTGAGTTTAACTTTTTTTTTTGATGATACGATTACTACAAACGCTCGGAATGTTAGTGAGAGGGCCGCAGAGGTTTGTAGTGAAAGAATTTTCGTTTGTAGTAAATCAGAAGTAGAAAAAATGAAGAAAAACTGTATTTTAGCATTTGCGGCTAAATAACTTCAACTCTATGACTTATACGATTACTACAAACGCTGAAATCGACTAAGAGACCGTCGTGGAGGTTGTAGTGAAAAAAGTTTCGTTTGTAGTAAGCCAGAAATTGAAAGAAATGAGAAAAACAGTTTTTTTCGCATAGGAGGCTCAATAACTTCATGTCTATGGATTTTACGATTACTACAAATGCTGAAATCGACTAAGAGACTATCGTAGAGGTTTGTAGTGAAAAAAGTTTCGTTTGTAGTAAGCCAGAAATTAAAAGAATTGAGTTTAACTTTTTTTTTGATGATACGATTACTGCAAACGCTCGGAATGTCAGTGAGAGGGCCGCAGAGGTTTGTAGTGAAAGAATTTTCGTTTGTAGTAAATCAGAAGTAGAAAAAATGAAGAAAAACTGTATTTTAGCATTTGCGGCTAAATAACTTCAACTCTATGACTTATACGATTACTACAAACGCTGAAATCGACTAAGAGACCGTCGTAGAGGTTTGTAGTGAAAAAAGTTTCGTTTGTAGTAAGCCAGAAATGGAAAGAAATGAGAAAAACATTTTTTTTCGCATAGGATGCTTAATAACTTCATGTCTATGGATTATACGACTACTACAAACGCTGAAATCGACTAAGAGACCGTCGTAGAGGTTTGTAGTGAAAAAAGTTTCGTTTGTAGTAAGCCAGAAAATGAAAGAATTGAGTTTAACTTTTTTTTTTGATGATACGATTACTACAAACGCTCGGAATGTTAGTGAGAGGGCCGCAGAGGTTTGTAGTGAAAAAAGTTTCGTTTGTAGTAAGCCAGAAATTGAAAGAAATAAGAAAAACAGTTTTTTTCGCATAGGAGGCTCAATAACTTCATGTCTATGGATTATACGATTACTACAAATGCTGAAATCGACTAAGAGACTGTCGTAGAGGTTTGTAGTGAAAAAAGTTTCGTTTGTAGTAAGCCAGAAATTGAAAGAAATGAGAAAAAAAGTTTTTTTCGCATAGGATGCTTAATAACTTCATGTCTATGGATTATACGATTACTACAAACGCTGAAATCGACTAAGAGACCGTCGTAGAGGTTTGTAGTGAAAAAAGTTTCGTTTGTAGTAAGCCAGAAAATGAAAGAATTGAGTTTAACTTTTTTTTTTGATGATACGAGTACTACAAACGCTCGGAATGTTAGTGAGAGGGCCGCAGAGGTTTGTAGTGAAAGAGTTTTCGTTTGTTGTAAATCAGAAGTTGAAAAAATGAAGAAAAACTGTATTTTAGCATTTGCGACTAAATAACTTCAACTCTATGACTTATACGATTACTACAAACGCTGAAATCGACTAAGAGACCGTCGTGGAGGTTGTAGTGAAAAAAGTTTCGTTTGTAGTAAGCCAGAAATTGAAAGAAATGAGAAAAACAGTTTTTTTCGCATAGGAGGCTTAATAACTTCATGTCTATGGATTATACGATTACTACAAACGCTGAAATCGACTAAGAGACTGTCGTAGAGGTTTGTAGTGAAAAAAGTTTCGTTTGTAGTAAGCCAGAAATTGAAAGAATTGAGTTTAACTTTTTTTTTTGATGATACGATTACTGCAAACGCTCGGAATGTTAGTGAGAGGGCCGCAGAGGTTTGTAGTGAAAGAATTTTCGTTTGTAGTAAATCAGAAGTAGAAAAAATGAAGAAAAACTGTATTTTAGCATTTGCGGCTAAATAACTTCAACTCTATGACTTATACGATTACTACAAACGCTGAAATCGACTAAGAGACCGTCGTAGAGGTTTGTAGTGAAAAAAGTTTCGTTTGTAGTAAGCCAGAAATTGAAAGAAATGAGAAAAACAGTTTTTTTCGCATAGGATGCTTAATAACTTCATGTCTATGGATTATACGATTACTACAAACGCTGAAATCGACTAAGAGACCGTCGTAGAGGTTTGAAGTGAAAAAAGTTTCGTTTGTAGTAAGCCAGAAAATGAAAGAATTGAGTTTAACATTTTTTTTTGATGATACGATTACTACAAACGCTCGGAATGTTAGTGAGAGGGCCGCAGAGGTTTGTAGTGAAAGAAATTTCGTTTGTAGTAAATCAGAAGTTGAAAAAATGAAGAAAAACTGTATTTTAGCATTTCCGGCTAAATAACTTCAACTCTATGGATTATACGATAACTACAAACGCTGAAATCGACTAAGAGACCGTCGTAGAGGTTTGTAGTGAAAAAAGTTTCGTTTGTAGTAAGCCAGAAATTGAAAGAAATGAGAAAAACAGTTTTTTTCGCATAGGATGCTTAATAACTTCATGTCTATGGATTATACGATTACTACAAACGCTGAAATTGACTAAGAGACCGTCGTAGAGGTTTGTAGTGAAAAAAGTTTCGTTTGTAGTAAGCCAGAAAATTAAAGAATTGAGTTTAACTTTTTTTTTTGATGATACGAGTACTACAAACGCTCGGAATGTTAGTGAGAGGGCCGCAGAGGTTTGTAGTGAAAGAATTTTCATTTGTAGTAAATCAGAAGTTGAAAAAATGAAGAAAAACTGTATTTTAGCATTTGCGGCTAAATAACTTCAACTCTATGACTTATACGATTACTACAAACGCTGAAATCGACTAAGAGACCGTCGTAGAGGTTTGTAGTGAAAAAAGTTTCGTTTGTAGAAAGCCAGAAATTGAAAGAAATGAGAAAAACAGTTTTTTTCGCATAGGATGCTTAATAACTTCATGTCTATGGATTATACGATTACTACAAACGCTGAAATTGACTAAGAGACCGTCGTAGAGGTTTGTAGTGAAAAAAGTTTCGTTTGTAGTAAGCCAGAAAATTAAAGAATTGAGTTTAACTTTTTTTTTTGATGATACGAGTACTACAAACGCTCGGAATGTTAGTGAGAGGGCCGCAGAGGTTTGTAGTGAAAGAATTTTCATTTGTAGTAAATCAGAAGTTGAAAAAATGAAGAAAAACTGTATTTTAGCATTTGCGGCTAAATAACTTTAACTCTATGACTTATACGATTACTACAAACGCTGAAATCGACTAAGAGACCGTCGTAGAGGTTTGTAGTGAAAAAAGTTTCGTTTGTAGTAAGCCAGAAATTGAAAGAAATGAGAAAAACCGTTTTTTTCGCATAGGAGGCTTAATAACTTCATGTCTATGGATTATACGATTACAACAAACGCTGAAATCTACTAAGAGACCGTCGTAGAGGTTTGTAGTGAAAAAAGTTTCGTTTGTAGTAAGCCAGAAAATGAAAGAATTGAGTTTAACTTTTTTTTTTGATGATACGATTACTACAAACGCTCGGAATGTTAGTGAGAGGGCCGCAGAGGTTTGTAGTGAAAAAATTTTCGTTTGTAGTAAATCAGAAGTTGAAAAAATGAAGAAAAACTGTATTTTAGCATTTGCGACTAAATAACTTCAACTCTATGACTTATACGATTACTACAAACGCTGAAATCGACTAAGAGACCGTCGTGGAGGTTTGTAGTGAAAAAAGTTTCGTTTGTAGTAAGCCAGAAATTGAAAGAAATGAGAAAAACAGTTTTTTTCGCATAGGATGCTTAATAACTTCATGTCTATGGATTATACGATTACTACAAACGCTGAAATCGACTAAGAGACCGTCGTAGAGGTTTGTAGTGAAAAAAGTTTCGTTTGTAGTAAGCCAGAAAATGAAACAATTGAGTTTAACTTTTTTTTTTGATGATACGATTACTACAAACGCTCGGAATGTTAGTGAGAGGGCCGCAGAGGTTTGTAGTGAAAAAAGTTTCGTTTGTAGTAAGCCAGAAATTGAAAGAAATAAGAAAAACAGTTTTTTTCGCATAGGAGGCTCAATAACTTCATGTCTATGGATTTTACGATTACTACAAATGCTGAAATCGACTAAGAGACTGTGGTAGAGGTTTGTAGTGAAAAAAGTTTCGTTTGTAGTAAGCCAGAAAATGAAAGAATTGAGTTTAACTTTTTTTTTTGATGATACGAGTACTACAAACGCTCGGAATGTTAGTGAGAGGGCCGCAGAGGTTTGTAGTGAAAGGATTTTCGAATTTTTCACTACAAACCTCTACGACGGTCTCTTAGTCGATTTCAGCGTTTGTAGTAATCGTATAATCCATAGACATGAAGTTATTAAGCATCCTATGCGAAAAAAACTGTTTTTCTCATTTCTTTCAATTTCTGGCTTACTACAAACGAAACTTTTTTCACTACAAACCTCCACGACGGTCTCTTAGTCGATTTCAGCGTTTGTAGTAATCGTATAAGTCATAGAGTTGAAGTTATTTAGTCGCAAATGCTAAAATACAGTTTTTCTTTATTTTTTCAACTTCCGATTTACTACAAACGAAAATTCTTTCACTACAAACCTCTGCGGCCCTCTCACTAACATTCCGAGCGTTTGTAGTAATCGTATCATCAAAAAAAAAAGTTAAACTCAATTGTTTCATTTTCTGGCTTACTACAAACGAAACTTTTTTCACTACAAACCTCTACGACGGTCTCTTAGTCGATTTCAGCGTTTGTAGTAATCGTATAATCCATAGACATGAAGTTATTAAGCATCCTATGCGAAAAAAACTGTTTTTCTCATTTCTTTCAATTTCTGGCTTACTACAAATGAAACTTTTTTCACTACAAACCTCCACGACGGTCTCTTAGTCGATTTCAGCGTTTGTAGTAATCGTATAAGTCATAGAGTTGAAGTTATTTAGTCGCAAATGCTAAAATACAGTTTTTCTTCATTTTTTCAACTTCTGATTTACTACAAACGAAAATTCTTTCACTACAAACCTCTGCGGCCCTCTCACTAACATTCCGAGCGTTTGTAGTAATCGTATCATCAAAAAAAAAAGTTAAACTCAATTGTTTCATTTTCTGGCTTACTACAAACGAAACTTTTTTCACTACAAACCTCTACGACGGTCTCTTAGTCGATTTCAGCGTTCGTAGTAATCGTATAATCCATAGACATGAAGTTATTAAGCATCCTATGCGAAAAAAACTGTTTTTCTCATTTTTTTCAATTTCTGGCTTACTACAAACGAAACTTTTTTCACTACAAACCTCCACGACGGTCTCTTAGTCGATTTCAGCGTTTGTAGTAATCGTATAAGTCATAGAGTTGAAGTTATTTAGTCGCAAATGCTAAAATACAGTTTTTCTTCATTTTTTCAACTTCTGATTTACTACAAACGAAAATTCTTTCACTACAAACCTCTGCGGCCCTCTCACTAACATTCCGAGCGTTTGTAGTAATCGTATCATCAAAAAAAAAAGTTAAACTCAATTCTTTCATTTTCTGGCTTACTACAAACGAAACTTTTTTCACTACAAACCTCTACGACGGTCTCTTAGTCGATTTCAGCGTTTGTTGTAATCGTATAATCCATAGACATGAAGTTATTAAGCCTCCTATGCGAAAAAAACTGTTTTTCTCATTTCTTTCAATTTCTGGCTTGCTACAAATGAAACTTTTTTCACTACAAACCTCCACGACGGTCTCTTAGTCGATTTCAGCGTTTGTAGTAATCGTATAAGTCATAGAGTTGAAGTTATTTAGTCGCAAATGCTAAAATACAGTTTTTTTTCATTTTTTCAATTTCTGATTTACTACAAACGAAAATTCTTTCACTACAAACCTCTGCGGCCCTCTCACTAACATTCCGAGCGTTTGTAGTAATCGTATCATCAAAAAAAAAAGTTAAACTCAATTCTTTTATTTTCTGGCTTACTACAAACGAAACTTTTTTCACTACAAACCTCTACGACGGTCTCTTAGTCGATTTCAGCGTTTGTAGTAATCGTTTAATCCATAGACATGAAGTTATTAAGCATCCTATGCGAAAAAAACTGTTTTTCTCATTTCTTTCAATTTCTGGCTTACTACAAACGAAACTTTTTTCACTACAAACCTCCACGACGGTCTCTTAGTCGATTTCAGCGTTT
The DNA here is from genome assembly GCA_939531255.2 of Thera britannica. Classification (NCBI taxonomy): domain Eukaryota; kingdom Metazoa; phylum Arthropoda; class Insecta; order Lepidoptera; family Geometridae; genus Thera; species Thera britannica. Next base: position 11,976,915 of record OW618034.2, on the reverse strand, counting down.
GTAGTAATCGTATAAGTCATAGAGTTGAAGTTATTTAGTCGCAAATGCTAAAATACAGTTTTTCTTCATTTTTTCAACTTCTGATTTACTACAAACAAAAATTCTTTCACTACAAACCTCTGCGGCCCTCTCACTAACATTCCGAGCGTTTGTAGTAATCGTATCATCAAAAAAAAAAGTTAAACTCAATTCTTTCATTTTCTGGCTTACTACAAACGAAACTTTTTTCACTACAAACCTCTACGACGGTCTCTTAGTCGATTTCAGCGTTTGTAGTAATAGTATAATCCATCGTCTTGAAGTTATTAAGCCGCAAATGATACAAACCAGTTTTTTTCATTTTTTTTAATTTCTGGCTTACTACAAACAAAAATTTTTTCACTACAATCCACTACTAACGATTATCTATAAGAATCAAATGGAAAAAGTTGATTTTTGTAAAGTCGGGGGCTGCGATTTTTTTATTTTTTTTATTTTTTTTTTGGTTTTACTACAAACGAAATTAGCTTCACTACTATCCACTACTAACCTAAATCTACCAAATAAACCCAAAAAAACCCATTTTTTTTAAAGTCGGGTGCCAAGTTCACATAGCTCACATATTGATTCCTTCTAAAAACTCGACTGTCTTGCAGAATATGACAGTCCACTTTTATTTTGTGTCTTTATATCAATTTCTCCCCTCCTCAAGCTGTAGGACCAATGCGATGAAAGTGCGCTGTGGCTCTTTATCTTCTTCTTCCTGCCCCTATCCTACTTAATGTGGGGTCAGCACAGCACAATATGCCAAAATTTAAAAGCCTATGACTGGTATAGTACGACATATTCACACATCAGACGAGCATCAGGCTTTCTAATGAGGTGAGGGTCTACACGTTGCTTCCGAAATGGTTACGATATAACAATAAGATAGTAATTGAGGACAGCAAGGTAATCATTTACCAGTTTGACAACTTCGTAAACTATTGGCAAACGTGTGGGCCATGGGCATTATGCAAATGATCACAAGTCATACCTACTATTACTTACCTACGAGTGTATAGGTACTACCAACCTATCTAAAAATGATAAATATACCTACCAAAGTTGCCAAACGTTGGTTGAGGTTGGTTGATTGACAGATTTCGTACTTTTTTTTGTAGATAGAGACGATCGTGAACTGAACGGGCTAGTTTTTTTAAGCAATTTCTTGCTTCAATTTATAAATATGTAGCCACTCTGCTTGAATGGGACAGCCATATAATTGCAGCATAAAAATGCTAAAAAGGTACTCCGTGTAAATGTCAAGTAGGTATTCATATAGATTATAGGATAGGAGTTGAGACAGCTTCCAATCATCATAAAAGCACATACTATGGTCTCGAATTTGGTTCAAGTTCTAAATGAACTCATCTCAACCCACTAGAGACGTAAGTAAGGCACGAGACACTCGATAAATAAACCAATGCCAGTATGAGTTAAAATAATGGCTAATGATGGATGGAATACCAGGGCAAGAATAAACAATAATCTTAAGAAAGAAATGAGTAAAAGAATGCGTAACACACACCGACAAAAGGAAGCACTCATCACTCATTGTTTCGTTGCGAATGTGGGAGCCTCAAGACAAACAATGCTCGGAATGGGGATCCCACGATTGAAATTAGCACCGATTTTCTTGAAAAACGTCTAGTTCAAGGCGAAAATTTGTAGCGACAAGATCATGTTGATGTTGTTTATTGACAGACTAATTGGAATCAACTTAAGCGCAGTTCATTGTCCCGTAAATGATATCAGTTAAACTGGTTCTAAAGTAAGAACGTAGTGTTATGAACTCTGGGGGTCACGCATGATTTGAGTTAGGTAGTTAGGAGTCCACATAAACTAAAGTGCTAGTCCACAGTTGGACTTTTTTGGTAGGTAGGTACTAGGTACATTTCGCAGGACTCCCACCCTATGAAAGCAGTTTTGAGAGTTCTTACCTTACAAGGTTCAAAATTGAGATCAAAGCTAGTTATATGGTGTCCGAAATTGTGACTAAGTACTGCAGAAAAATATAGCCCACGTGGTCCGCTAGTCATGTACCTATTGATATGTTTCTAAAAATCCTCTATAAGAGTGTTATTTTTTTTAATAACCTTGAACCGCCTCTCTAATTCCTAGTAAATAATAGGTGCTACCCACTGGCCAATCATTTACAGCCATCAAAAATGACCTTCTAGTCTAAATTGTCAAAACATTATCAGCGCATCGAGCTCATAATTCAATTAAACCAGCACACTGACAGACTGACACGGTCATGTTGTAACAATGACAATGTGATGGATATGGAGAGATTGGGTGTGCCGGCGCAGTCGCGTCCGGTACTGACGCAACTGCTTTATGGTTCGACATCCCAATCCCAAGCACAGATGAAATAAGCAAGTCCCATGGGTTTTAGACAGATTTTTGGAATTCACTCGTGCTTTAGATAGGCTTGCTTACAAGCGTTAGGTACTTAGTGTTGTTAGTACATTGCTTAAAGTTAGCCCTGTCACTGTTTGTCATTAGCTAGTGGTAAGAGATGGCAGTTATTTTGTAAGTAGCGGGGTTAATACTACACGTATGTCCCAATAAGTGTAACTTAGGGCTCTATGCTAGAGCCTGTAACTAAAATTATAACGACATAAGATTGTGTGGCCTGATTTATAAACAAACACTACGAGTGTAGTAGCTGAATGCTGGCCTCATTTCCCTCATAATAGGTGTTTACAACTTGCGATAACAATCTAGTTTATGAAGCATTAATCTCACCTCGCGTTTGTTTGGTTTTGAGCCGATTGTTTCTGTTTCAGATGTTTTCAAAGCGTCGGTAGAATGTGTAAGCTGTGGCTGTGTGGGATGAGGTAGCATGTCTCAGTCGGCGCTCGGGCTGGGGCCGGGGGGAGAGCGGCGCTACTCCGTGCCCTCGAACCCACTGATGCACGATCCTCGCGGGATGCACGACCCTCGCGGGATGCACTCCGAGGATTTGCACGCTTGGTCCATCTACAGGTGAGGAATGGTTAACCTGTAACTGGAACTTCACAGGTGTTATTATCCTTATTTTGCAAAAGGATCTTAGGAACCAAGCAGCTGTTTGTTGCCAGTTTTTCTAGGCTCGGTCGCGTGGTTATGGCACCTAGACGCGCCGTTTCAAAGTGATCGTTGTGATATAACTGGAATAAACGATTTTGACTTTGACTTATACAGATATGGGGAGTGAAGAAGACGTGACGAGGACGTTTCCTCCTAGACATACCTTAAATTATACCTACACAAGGTGACGCGTCTGCGTTACATCTAGCAACTGCGCAAGATGTTACTTCCATACAAACCCTGCCGAAGAGTCACTCGATCTAGATTTTAGATACGATACTTTTCTGTGCCTTTAAGCTTGCTGCTGAGGAATCTAGCGATCCTTTCTTAACTCATGGCCTTATACTAGAATGACTAATGACGAACGTTCTAGATTACTTAGTGAAAGGACACCAACGTAGACGTGACAAGACAGTATTGCGAAATACGCTACCTCAGAAAAAATAGCATTAGCAGCCTACTAATCGATTTCATTGTTTCCAGGCAAAACCTTAACTCCGACTTCACTGACAGCGCACTAGGAAGCACCGACAAAAGTCCCCTGCCATATGGAAACTTCCAGCTCAGAGATACCACCGTGCAATCTATTCTGTCACATCCCAGATATGGCCCCAAGTAAGTTGCATATACTTTCTTCAGTCGAAAATACACAGGGTTTTGACGATAAAATCACGACACATATTCCATTTCTTGATGGTAACGCGCTAACCGCTTGGCGGCTGTTTGAAATTAGCCTAGCTAAATCGAATTCAAAGATGATACACAGAAGATGCTTTTGATTGATGATTAACCTACTATCCGATTCAACCTTATTCAACATTAATAGATCACAGAAGGTTCCAAATCATTAAATTTGTTATGATTTTGTATTTTTTTCTAGGTCTGCTCTCGGCTCAAACATGTACACATACCTCAAGTTCGGGCTGCCCCGAGTATTTCCACCGAACCACAATGGATCGCAGAGATCTGGCACACCCAAACCAAAAACTTCTATTGGGAGTGGAATGAAACCGGTACCTAGGTAAAGTTTCGCTTAGATCTCTTTACCGTTATAAAATACCTACATAACAATTAAAACTTAGGTATATAGTAGGTACCTCAGTAAGGCTAAGGTATTTACTATTGATTTGCATTTATAAAGGTGATCTCGAAGAAAGAACTCAAATATATCTGAAAATCCTTGCTAAGCCAGAGTCAAAACTTGGGTGTGCAAGAGCAAGACAAGCTATATTTTCACGGTGTTCCTAAATTGTTAACTTTCAGAATACAAAGGCAAAGCAGAGGCGTCCGTGAAACCTCGTCAGGTTACGATAGTTCCGACAACGAAACCACCACGAACAACAACTACAATAAGTACAGCCGCAAGTACCGCTCCGATCCAGACTTTAGGATGCAGAACGTACACCCATCATACCAGGTAGTATGTTTCCCAAGCTTTTCATCTTCATTTCATTATTTATCAACAGCTTTTAGTAGTAAATCTCTTTGTGAAGGGTTCGTCCGGGGAAGTAGGTACTGCCACCATGAATATTTCTGCCTTCAGTTTGAAGGGTGTGGGCGCCGGTGAAATTACTGGCACGTGAGGCTGAACATCTCTATGCCTCAAATTGATGGACGCTGGTCAGTGCATCGTAGGGCACGTTCCAGATGTGCATGATCTACGAGGCAAAGCTTTGTTATAAGAGATAGTAACCACTAACATCAGGTCGGCCATACGCTTGTTTCATCAGCTACTTGTATAAAAACTTGTATTAAAGAAATTTACAACTGGAAATTGCCAGCCCCATCAATTTCCAGGAAGGATTCCGAGTTTTTTTTATCCATCGACTTCTTAGGCGTCTTCCAGTTCGTGGTCACTATTCAAAAGCTTTTGAGTAACAGTAATCCATGTTCTACAATTACAATTTACTTTTCGTAATTCCAGCCAACAGGCGTGCCATTAGTAGCGATGCACCAAGCCGGCATCCGCGAGCCTCATTGGACCAGCTCCAGAAACAAGTCCGTCAGTGAAGCCAACTTACTGGGTATCGATCCAAGGGACGCACGGCCACACCGGGCTCAGTACAGTAATAGGAGAAGCAGCGTCGCTGAATACGCCCCTGATGGAGACCATCAAAGGTAAACACTTTGCAGGACTCTTTCAGACACAGGTAACCGCCGAGGATGAACTATTAATAAAGGATTTATCGAGCATAGAGACGACGCTCTTCTCTTTCAATCAGGCTCTGTATAGCACCCACCATGTTCCCATCGATATTTATCTTGATTTGCGTTTTGTAGCTATTTGATGTCACCATCGCACCTTGGAGGAAGGATGTCTAAAGCCGGCAGCCATATGTCTATATCACATTCCCGGAAGCACTCTACGCTACGACCTGGTGATCACTTGGACGGATACACACATTCTGCATACATCTACCCTAATTACTATGTGAGTACTGAGTAGTAACTCAAAATTATCATCAGCATCTAAATCTGAAATTCACTCATTGTTGAATTCCATTGGTTCATCTTTGACTATTTTGTTTCAGGTAAATAGTTTAGAAATAACGTCTCCAGAGAATAAGATGACGCTTCTAGTGTCTGGATTGAGTTTTGAAGTGAAGTCAGGCGAGATTCTAGCCGTGTTGGCGACTTCGCAGCAGGAGGCGACGGGTCTTTTGGATGTGTTAGCTGGTGTTCGAAAGGTGGGTCATTATAAAATCCCATACCTACTGTTAGCCGGTTTTGGGGATAGGACATCACAGTGAGACCGGACAACGCGACACAATGCGTAGATTATTGTTTTCCGTTTTCCGATATAAAGATAAACCGAGTTCTAAGTTCTAACTGCATTCAATGGATAGTTTTCGCCTACCTACTTTCGACAATCTTAAGATGTGATTAAGGCTGCCTTTTCAGCGTTTCTTGTTTTGCGTTCAGACCTTCACATAGCCGTGTGCTGGAACGAACTTACTAGACATTGTAAATTGCATAACTACACTGCCTATTTACTAGACATTAATCATAATACTAGTCAAGACTATTTAATACTCTAAAAGAAATGTTTTTTTCAGAAACTATCAGGCGACATAGTACTCAACGGCCAGCCAGTCGCGTCTTCCACTCTTCGGAAGATAGCGGCCTATGTCAGAAACGATACTAACCTCTGTCCATGGATGACGGTGGAACACACCCTGAGGTTTCACGCGGCGTTGCGGCGGCCCAGGAACAACCATAATCAAGTCAAAATGGATGATAGAGATCGGGTAATTTAGAAGTCTACTTGAAGCCTTCAGGCAGTTTATGAGCTCTGTCCACTGGTTAATTACTCTAACTTGCTCTATTTCCTTCAGATTTGCTTAACACACTTTCACTCATACAATTTATGCATTGTATAAGTGCTAATCTCCTAAAACTATAGAAGGTACCAGTCTAGAAATACCTGAAAATCTTGTTACAGATAAACCTTCTGGTAGAAGAATTAGGCTTAGAACAAGTACGTGACACAAACGTAAGCCGTCTAACTCGTTCCGAAATTCGCCGACTGAACGTTGCCTGTCAACTCTTGCTAGACATGGCCGTGCTTATCTTAGATCAGCCTACGAAAGAAATGGACATATTTGATACCTTCTTTTTGGTGGAATATTTGAGGAATTGGGCCAGTTCCGGACGAGTTGTGATCATGTCGCTACACCCACCGACGTACGAGATCTTCGCTATGTTGACAAAGGTACTCCAATTTTTACCATACCAGTAAGTAAATATTCAGATTCAGCTAAGGCTTTCATTTCATTCGCATTGTAACGTTATTCTTAGAAGTTTAATTTTTAAGTTCTTAGAAGTAAATCTTAAATTTGTAGATATTGCCATTGCTGCCCAATGGCTGCAATGGCAATATCTACAAATTTAAGAAGGCCAATACCCTAGTATTATAGAGTGCTAATAAAATTAGGTTTAAGTCAAGGGTAATTTTAGGGCCGATTATTTTCATTATTTATCAATTTTTTTGTTCGATTAATCCAGAATTCATATTTCAGGTAGTACTTATTTCCGCCGGAAGAACAATGTTCAGCGGTTATAGGAGGGATATGCTGCCATATTTTGCATCAATAGATTATCCCTGTCCTGCCTTCAAGAACCCATCGGATTACTATTGTAAGTTATTATTATATTTACATAAAGACGAACTAGTGAGTGGTGATTTATATCATTCAGCAATTGGGAACTGCTGGGACCCAGTTTCTATTGTTATTGGTATAAGTAGAGTACAAAGCTATTGCTGTACATAAACTTTCTGCCGTCTTCAGCTGTCCTTTATGTGTTTTAATGTATTTGTCTCATATATGTATGCCTTTATGTCAAATACATGTAATTTCTTTCTTTTCTTTCTACTTATATTATTGTATTCAGTTATCTGCTACCTAAAGTGCAAGCTATGCTTAGTTGGGACTGGATAGTGTTGTATGGAATGTCCACAATATTATTATTATCAAAGCAAAATTCTAATGCCGGCTGTACACTCTCGGCGAGAGAGTCTCCCCGAGAGCCTCGGCCGGTGAGGCTCTCGACGAGAGCATACCTGTACACTCTCGTTTTTCATTAGTACTGTAGATTCTCGCAGTAATGGACGTAGAAATTGCTGCTGCTCTTTGTCTTTGTGCTGTGAGCTATTATATTTTGATAAGAATTTACCACAAAAAGAAAATTAAAAAGCCATGGCGAAGAAGAAGATGGTGGATGGTTACTATGCACCGCAATAGAAACCGGTACCTACTTCAAATTGAACAACAGTCAGTTGATATGTGTATTGTATATGTATACCTAGCTAGAGTATTATTAATTCTGTGTATTTAATAACGCGTCTTCACACAAACACAGTCAACGAACAACTAAATGACGAGTGTGTACATGCACGCTCTCGTTTTCCTCGCGAGACCCAACGAGATCCTTTGACTCGGGCACAAAAAACCGACAAGCGACCGAGACCGACCGAGGCAAGGCGCGAGAGAGCGAGACACGACGAGAGCCCCATGTACATTCTCGTTCTCGGCCTGTCTCGAGGTGTCTCGTCGAGAGTGTACAGCCGGCATAATATTCAGAATAATGCGATAGCTAAGACCCAAAATTTGTATTTTTTGCAGTGGACTTAGTAACTCTAGACGACTTATCACCAGCGGCAATGCAAGAGTCATCAGGTCGGATCGAGGCGTTAGCGGGGGTGTTCGCAGGAGCACAATCACCGCCTGAGCCACCGCCGCCTGTGCCTTTACCAGCCCCGGTCAATAGACCCAATGCTTTTGTACAAGCATTCGCGCTCATCGAGTGAGTACCATGCGATAATGCTTATTGCAGTTGGACGGTTACTAAGTAAATTGCCTTTAATGTTGTCGCCTTTTACTGTGTGTGAGTGAATACCGAGATGACGAATAATAAAAGAGAGTAGAATAAAAGGTATTAGTTGAAAAAAAATGAGAAAAAAAAACATCATGGCTAAACTCATCTAACTGCTAAACTGATTTTGATGATTTTTTCTATGATGGGACCAATCTGCAAGTATCACCTATCAGATATTGTTTTTTAAATCGCTTCATAAATGACGAACGTATGTGCGATAACAGACATTAAAAAAAACTAATTAAGAACCTTTTTTATTTGAAGTCGCTTAAAAAGTTGTGCCGAATCTTATAGCGTAGGATAAGGGCAGGAAGATTATGAAGTTGCTAAAAACATACCTCTTTCTCAAGCTAGAAGCTTTTTCGTTCTACACTAAAGACAGTCAAAAAGAGAGCAAAAGGTTTCACATAGTGTTGCTTCATCATCACAATCACATCAAAATCACAATTTATGATATAAAAGAGCTTGGACTGACACTGAAGACACTGAAGAGACTAGTGACTGACATACAACAAGCAGCCTAAACTGTAGTTGTAAGACACTTTAAATTTGGAGGGTGTGTTCTTTAAGACAAATGAAACAGATTTTTGAAAATTCAACCTATAGGGGTAGCAGCGGGAGTTGAAGTTTATATGGAAAAGTTTATTGCAAATGAATGCCGGATTCCACAGTTGAGTATAAATTATAGATAGATAGATAGAAAATTCTTTATTGCACAAAATTAAAAATTACTGTACACAGGCGAACTTAATGCTAGATAGCATTATCTACCAGCTAACCTTTGGGTAATAGGGAGATAGGTTGGGTAGTGCACATATAAGATGAGGGCTTATGTAAATACTAAACTAAAAATAGACACCCAGTTAAGCGACAACTATCATGACTAATACACATAATCAGGAAATTCCTGCATAGCAAATTAATTATTAATAATATAATTAATTAATTAATAATTAATTAATTATTAATTATAATTAATTATTGTTTTTCTTCCAGGAAAAGTCTGGTATTCTCTCAAATGACGACTCTATCGAACGTGATCGTGCGTGTGTTGATCGCCGCTATAATGTCTCTAGTCACTGGGACTATCTTCTGGGACCTGCCTTCTACAGATGCTAAGGTATTTATACAAAATAACACTATTATTCTGAATTTATTGCTGCTATTGTATGGCTATCTCGCTCAAAAACTGGATGCGTATACGCGTAACCACACAAATGACGCTATTTTGTGTGTGTGTGGCTTTTACAAACGCCTGAAGAATGCTAGCCCAGATTTTATAGATAAAATTATAGACAAGTTATTTTCTGCCGTAGAATAGTTTGCTAAATATGTGATAGGTTCTACTACTTTCCCATTCCATGTTTTATGCAAATTAATGGAATGAAAAGCATTTTCAACCAATTGTGCTTTTTACTTAGCTTATGCATCTTTGAACTTATGTTACAGCTAACACAAAACGACCGCATTGGTTTCCACTACACAGTGATGTGTTTTACTGTATGGCCTATTCTTCTGTGGCTGAGCGCGAGAGAAGCGGCCTCTATGAGAAGACATGTTGAACGGGACATTGCTGTGGGACTTTACTCTAGGACTGTGTTTATATTATTTGATGTGAGAATTTTGAATTAATTTGTTTCTCAGTTTACTGACAATATTATAATCTTCAAAATAAACAAACTCAATGGAAATTTGACAGACCTGACAGACCTAAATATAGAAAAAATAATTGGATACAGATGAATGGTGACAAGATGAGAGGAACCATTGGTAATATAGGTCTCCGACGAAGTATGTGGTACTAAAGTAAACAGGCTTTTGCATCTATTGTAGATGATTTATATAGCCGGACGCTAAGCCGGCAACTGGTGATTACTCAAGCCCTACTTGCGGGACGCAATAGTGCCTGGGACAGGATTTGAGATGTAAAAGGCTTGCCCATCACCTATACCATCCTGATAGCTTAGTCGGCCTAATCCACAGGAAAGACATGGTCAATACGTGGGGAGCTGAATAAGCGGGTTTTCTCACGATGTTTTCCTTTACCGTTAGTACATAATTTTTTTGACAGAAAAAAATATTGGTTCACGATTGATGAGATGTGGTACTAACAGTATTTTTAATAAAGAGATATTCAATATTGATCATAGTTTATTTATTTTCAGCAATTTCTAGAAGTATGGTCGTCCGTACTAACATGGCTCGCATACTTGGTGCCGAGTTATGCGATGTCAGGGCTGTACGCCCAGTCGACGGCGAGTTTTGATGGCTTTTATTTGTATTTAGGTGAGTGCAATATACTAATAAGGCGAAAACTATTCATTCAATACAGTTAGAAGTATGTTTATCCTAGTAGTAGTAGTGATGTCCTATTCCCGAAACCGGCTAAGAATACTTATTTGACCTACAAACTAAGCTAATTTAAATTTAACATAAATTTTTAATTGAATATCTTTAAAACTCAAACACACGAAATTGGTAAAAGTGAATTGAAAGTGGAACTCGATCAAGTAACGCATGGCTGTTATACAATGGCTATGTATTCCATAAGGAAACTACGGCAACCAAACTACAAATATTTCTAAATCACCTTAATATTTTCCAATAGAAATTTTGAGCAGACATTAACCTTACTTACCGCTTATTTTTCCAAAGCTGTTAGTTTAGGAGTCCCCATGCTAATAAATAAACTCATGTTAATTTTGCAGGTTTTACAGTCCTCTACCTAATCAGCATACAAATGCTATGCCGCGCCACAATCTTCATAATCCCCATGGAAAAAACCGCTGCTATAATCTCAGGGTTCTGCCTCCTTCTCAGCACCCTCGTGAACGGAGCCATGCTCCACCAACAGGACTTGCCTAAATATGTTAGGTGGCTAGAGTATGTCTCACCATCTCGATGGCTGATGCCAGAAGTGCTAAGGATGGAACTAAGTGAGATCGCACTGAGAAGCAGCATTAGTAAAGAAATGAGGTGCACTAACAAACAGGTGGGTAGTTGAAAATTTAAACCTATTATAACCTCAAAAGCTAAATTTTTAGCCTCAATTCAAGATTAGGTCCGAAACCAATTATTACTTTACTTACTGAAATCTCAATAAATTCAGAATTGTTTTAAATATGATTTGACTAGGCACGACACGTCTTTCAAATTAGGGCCATGAGCGCAGACTGATTGGACCACCTCTGTGAGGTCCCTAACACATGCAAAGAATAACTATAGTTCAATCACCAGTTAAGCATTTTCACTCTATCAGTTCGGCCATAGCTTTAAGAAGTCGATTTTGAGATATATTTGTTCTTTAATGAATTATTTTTGTCCCACAGAGGCCGTACCAAGACATAATTGTCCAATCTCCCTGCCCACCGCCCAACGGAACTCAAGTACTCTCCAATTTCGACTACCTCAGAGCCGACCAGATCTGGGAGTGGAATGAGGAAACATTTCTCATCGCCTTGGCTATTTTCTACGCGGTATTCGCTCTAGTTGGTATGGTCACGTTTGTGGCAGATTGTAGTAAGTATGTGAAGAGGAAAGATAGGACGTCTAGGAAGGGACATAAAGTTACTGCCAGTACACCTTGACACCACAAAAGCCTTTAAGATTTGAGACTTTCATTCGGAGTTAGGAAATGTTGTGTCAATTGATTTTTCCAGGGAAAATCAAAGAGTATTAAAATTAATAAATACCTAGGTTATAGTAGGACTATGACCTACATTATAGTATGTCAATCATAGGCTATGTTAACATAGCGTGGCTGACTGAGGAAACTTAAGCGCCACTAGTCTGGTCTAACCTATCACCGATGACCTAAAAATAGTATAGCTAATAATAAACTAATCAGAAATTGATTTACCTGTAGGTACTAGCGACATCTATCATTATTTATCCGTAACTTTGCTAATCTCATCTTATTATTATCTCGTCAATATATTATTAAAATAATTCTTATAAAAATGTACAAAATGTCATAATAACTTATAACTTAATTAGTTTCATTAATAATCATAGAAAATAAGATAAAATCTATTATACTTACATTGTGCTAGCGACAAATTTTCCGTCCAACATAATAATATTATTTTCTGTAGATTAATTAATTTCGTTTATTGAAATTCAATGCAATGGTGCAAAGTAATATAATTTAGCAATAAAAATATGGTGCGTCTATATTTAAGTGCGTATTTTTTTTATTTTAGGAAGCTTTTTCGAATATTCAAGCTTCCGTGAATCTTGAAAATTGTATAATACCTTTCGATTTTGTATTTTTTTTCTTCTATCGCTTTGTATCTAATTTTTTGATGGTATTTCTTTCATGAGACTTCAAGAATCTGTCGATTATTATATTTCTGCAAACCGCACTTTTTCATAACACTGCCTCTATTAATGCTCATTTCGGATTAAAATGTTCAAAATTACGGTTATTAATCAAAAATAACGTTAATAATATTTAATCATAAGTTAGTAATTAAAGTGGAGCCATATCACTTAATGTTAAACAACTATAGTTATAAGTTACCCTATCTTACGAATGTAATAGATGAATAAAACATATTGATTAAAATTGGTTTTTATTTCATGATTTCTAACGTTTCAAGAATAAATTATTCAATAAATTAATTAACAAATAATGTAACACATTGCAACGAAATATTTACAGCTAAATTTAAACATAACTTTCAAATTTCCATTAACAAATTTGTAAAATACTATGACGCGGGGTCTAATTCTCGGGCCGACCGAGATTTTCTAAGCGATTATTTTATTTTTGGCATTGCACAACCCCGCACTTTTTCTACGTTTTCCGTATATCGTAGCTGTCGAGGCTTCTACAATGAGGTCGTTGATGAATTACTCAAGGAAATCTGCCATTCTCTCTTCGAAAGAAGCAATATAATAAAATTGCAAAATGATCGAGATCGGCCTGAGAATTAGGCCCCAGATCACAAAATATCGAATTTCTTTAGCCAAGGTAAAATCTACACTACAGCTTTTCTACTCGTAACTAATAATAAAGACATAATTATTACAAGAGCGACAATACACTGCGTTTTTCAACTGTGATGCAAACTGCACTGCTTTGGTAATGTTGGATCTAAGTGTAAGTACTGCCCTTGCTATCGAAGAGAAAGAAATAAACTCAGCTTCAAAAAGACGCAGTGTGCTTTATCACGGACAGATATAACCTTATTGTAAAACTTTCGCATCAATCAAAATTCGTCGTTTACATAGCCTTTTAAAATCTATCATTCTTGCCTTCACATTCCACATTAAAGCATTATACTACAGGGTAGCAAGATGTTAGTGAAACAAGGATGACGTAGGTAAACATCATTCATACATCCTTCTTCATACTAATTACTAGTTTGGTTTCCTAAATATTGAATGGAAGAGGCAAGTCGTACTTTGGAATGTAGATTTTTGGTAGATATCATTAGGTGTTACCTAATGCCTTCTAATATATGTATTTATCTGGCCGAAGCGTATCTTAGGCCAGGTCTTGTAGTGTTCTGTGTAGATGTAAATATATTAATCTCACATAATGCCTTCTAATATATGTATTTATCTGGCCGAAGCGTATCTTAGGCCAGGTCTTGTAGTGTTCTGTGTTGATGTAAATATTTTAATCTCACCTATTGCCTTCTAATATTAATATTTAACTGGCCGAAGCGTATCTTAGGCCAGGTCTTGTAGTGTTCTGTGTTGATGTAAATATTTTATAATCTCACATAATGCCTTCTAATATTTGTATTTAACTGGCCGAAGCGTATCTTAGGCCAGGTCTTGTAGTGTTCTGTGTTGATGTAAATATTTTAATCTCACACTGAACAAGAACATTCTAAACTTACAAGCCAACACATTGAATAACATTTAATTTGATTCAACTCCTCTGTTTTACTAAATTCATAAAGCCAGCCAGTATTCTATACAGTCCATTATGCATGCCTTTTTAGGTCACGAGGACTTGTCAATATTTTAAACAGTTAACAATTTAAGATTAATTTTCTTTTCTCCTTATATCTGATGAATTATTTTTGACAATGTTACTACACAATATTATTAGCTGCCTTTTTAGCTCACGAGGCTAAAATAATGTCAAGAATTATTTTAAACAGTTAACTATTTTTGAGATTAATTTTTGACAATATTATTAGCTGGAATGAAACAATTCATGGTACCTTTTACAAATCTCGCAAATACACGGCGTGATCTTGTGCTTGACCGTTCTTAGTTTTTCTCTAGGCTTGTCCAGGTCTTCCTCTATGTATCGAGACTCGAGGATCAACTTCTGGAGCCTTTCTTCGTTGGGAAGGGTCACTTTGTCGTTGCAGAGTGATCTGAAATTATTCTTATAATGTGGTATTCATGCAGGTAGAGATCAACCAATCTTAAACTGCACGCCCCACTACTTCAGTCAGTCAAAGTAAATTGTTCTTTATCACTTACATTACAAGGATCAATTTTAAGTACTTTGCTGTGAGTCAACTTCAAGTAAACGTGGTGGAGGGGCGTGCATTTTTAGACTGGTTTATCTATAAATTTTGATAACACTCCCAAATAAAGAAATGAGTTTGACAACATAAAGGCGACCAAACACCAAAACAAAAGCGGTAGCGGTAAACTTAGTAGTTGGAGTATCACACCGAAATTTCACTGCTATTTATATTTTTTAAAAGGATCATCTCCAAAAAAGCGGTAGGAACGAAGCCGTAGTTTACTGCCTGTTCTTCTAGGCTTGGTCGCGTGGAACTGGAACCTAGACTCAAGCTTTAAGACGTTTCAAAGTGATCCTTGCGATTCAACTGAAAAATTAAAGCTAAAAAAATCATCACCCGCACTTGGTGTGCGGACGAATTTCCGCAAGTAGGCCGCTGGCGACACCTTTTAGCGTGACACTTGACACGCGTTGCTCGAACTTTTTTAGGTTCTACGACACGCCGGTTTCCTCACGATGTTTTCCTTAACCGATTGAGAGTACTGGCTTAGTGCACATAATATTTTCGACAGAAAAACTTATTGGTACACGATTGGATTTGAACCCACGATCTTAGGATCACAGCGTAAAGCTAACAAATGCTATTCCACCTCGTATCATCATCACTGTTCCGATCCGATGTGAGGTTGTGTATCCAGGCCGTTTCGTTCACCTCCACGTTGTACACATTGTACTCTGGTCTCCTAGGCACGCGGGGAGAGGAACGACGGGGTTTCTTGGGTTTTGGAAAAGGGCTGGGAACGAAAGGGATGATTGGTTATTTTTATTCAGAATTTACGCCTAGTAGCAGTGCGGCGCTGCTTTGTAAATATAAATAGTAAAATCCTGCTGTACCTTATTTTTGTTCAAGTTTCATGACTGACAGGGTAGTTACTATTGACTGAATGTAAATTTTACTACCACGTAATTTAAGTAGAGATTGGTTTAGGGCGACCCAACCTCTACTTCAACTGTACACCAAGAGCAGATCACAGGTATAGATAGTGCAATCCACGAAGGCGCGCCCCACTATTCCTCCTAACCGTTTATAGTATAATGTGTGCAAGCTTCCGTCAATGTTTGAGTGTTATCGGTACACACTAATTACCTATGAAAACACACGCACACTACAGTGAAACGACTACGGTTCGCGACTGCCGCTCGGAGCTAACTCCCCGCACCCCGCGATCCCCTCAACCGAAAATTGGTGGGGCGCGTCTTCGTGAATTGCACTATCTATACACTTCAACAATTTAAAGTACGGTTGTAAGCAATAAACTGTAAAGCAAAATACTGCACATCGGCTTTTCAGCTTTGTAGAGCTTCTCTTTCTGACGCACACTACGCTCTATGAAGCCGAAATTAGCCGATGTGCAATATTTGTTGGCTACTGCTATAAAATCTTGATAACCTATGTAACAAATAAAGAACTGAATTGAGTTAAAGTTAGCGACAAAAGTAGATTAGTAAACAATAAAAAAAAGGATACTGAATAGCTGAAAATTACAGCTATTCTAAGTATCCTTTTTAGGGTTCCGTAGCCAAATGGCAAAAACGGAACCCTTATAGATTCGTCATGTCTGTCTGTCTGTCTGTCCGGCCGTGTCACAGCCATTTTTCTCCGAAACCATAAAAGCTAGACTGATGAAACTTGGTGAGTATATGTATTCTGTGAACCGCATTAAGGTTTTTACACAAAAATAGAAAAAAAACTATAGATTTTGGGGGTCCCCATACTTGAAACTGAAACTAAAAAATTTTTTTTTCATCGAACCCATACGTGTGGGGTATCTATGGATAGGTCTTCAAAAATGATGTTGAGGTTTTTAACATCATTTTTTTCTAAACTGAATAGATTGCACTAGAGACACTTCCAAAGTGGAAAAAAGTTGGTCCCCCCCCCTCTAACTTCTAAAATAAGAGATTGATAAAACTAAAAAAAATATATGTTGTACATTACTATGCAAACTTCCAACGATATTTGGTTTGAACGAGATCTAGTCAGTAGTTTTTTTTTTATACGTCATAAACTAAACTAAAAAATTTTTTTTTCATCGAACCCATACGTGTGGGGTATCTATGAATAGGTCTTCAAAAATGATGTTGAAGTTTCTAACATAATTTTTTTCTAAACTGAATAGATTGCACGAGAGACACTTCCAAAGTGGAAAAAAGTTGGTCCCCCCCCTCTAACTTCTAAAATAAGAGAATGATAAAACTAAAAAAAATATATGTTGTACATTACTATGCAAACTTCCAACGATATTTGGTTTGAACGAGATCTAGTCAGTAGTTTTTTTTTTATACGTCATAAATCGTAAACCGCAATTTACCTTGCGACGAACTACAAAAACCTATAAATTATGTTATTTGATGCTACGGAACCCTTCATGGGCGAGTCCGACTCGCACTTGGCTGCTTTTTTTTTCCTGGATTTTTCTGGTTGATCGAGTAGCGATGCAATTTCCATTTAATCTCAAAAAACTCTACTCTTACTTTGATTTCTAGTACTTTCGGAGCACATAGCCGTAAACCATTTTTTCTAACATAGTAATTTAAGAAAGGTTGAAGGGAAACGGGGAAGAGGAAGGCCAAGAATTAGTTACATGAGACAGATGAAAGAAAAAGTCGCTGTCATATTGTATAAGGAAGTCAAGGAGGCCGCATTCGAAAGACTTAATTGGAGAAAACTGCATCAAAACCCCGACAAGAGCTAAGCTCTTAAATTTAAGAAGAAGAAGAATTTAAGTAGGACATGAAGTTAAAACATACTTGGGGCATTTACAAGTGACGTTCAGCTCTGGTTCTACAGGCGTAAGGCTGCAGCATGACCTCGACCCGGCCGACCTTGACCTCGACCTTGACCTTGTGGCTGACGGCGGCGGCCTCTTGTGGTTACTGTAGCATTTGTTCCTGAAAACAGTTTAATCCATTGAAAGCTGGCATCATACTGAGAAATTTGGAATCCTGATATTTTCAATTTATCTTCGCCGTCGTATTATTATAAATAAATAAATAAATATTGCAGTCAATCCACACAACACTATCTAGCCCCAAAATAAGCAGAGCTTGTAATATGGGAACCAGATAGGTGGTATAATAAATACTTTTTTTTAAATACATACTAAGAATCTAATATAAAACCTAGACAGAGAACAAACATCTGTGTTCACCACACAAATATTTGTTGTCAGTGAGGATCGAGACCACAACCTAGGCGCAGAAGGCACAGCTGTTACCAGTAGCTGAGAGGACAGTTCGCCGTTCGTCAGTTTGTCTTTCGGTTCGTGGGGTTTCTATCTCGAAGTCAAGTCATTTCCGAGAATTGTTAAACAGTGAATGTAGCAGCTTAAAAATAATCATCACATAATCTAAACTACACTTATATTATAAAGCTGAAGAGTTTGTTTGAAAGAAAGAAAGAAAGATAACTTATTTATTTATGACGGCACACGGTAGATATGAGAAACACGAACATTTTAGATACAAGAACACATTTACATAATACAAGAAGTGGAGTGATAGAAGAAGAACACAGATACATTGAAATGGTGTCTGGTGGAACGCGCTAATCTCGGGAGCAGTTCCCGAGATTAGCGCGAATGGTCAGAATTGAAAACATATTTTTGTGTTGGATAGTCCATTTATCGAGGAAGGCATCACGCTACGATACGACTAATAGGAACAGCATCAATGCAAAATGTTACAAAAATTTATGTCTATTCTTTTCTAACACGTAGGGACTGTTCGATGTCCATCCTTTTCTATAACATAAGGATTTTTCTAAGAATTCTCGATTTTGATGGAAAATAGAATGCTTCTAAACGCTCTAGAATGTTCTTTAACATTCTGGAATGTCCGGACAACACCGGACTTTGCTGCTAGACAGATATAAAGTCCAACTCACCTGTGATACTGCGCCGAGTGGCAGACTTGCTTCTGCCTGGCAGTTTCTGCGTCGTTCTGCCCACAATGGCAGGGAGTAGCCTTCAGGGGTACATTGCACGGCTGGTTCCATACTTCGTCGATTCGAACTTTAGTGGCTATCTCGATCTTTGGAGACAGTATACCCTGTAAGAGTCATCATCATCATCATCATCATAAGCCTGAAGAAGTCTACTGCTGGACATAGGCCTCTCCTACACATTTCCAGGATAAACGATACTGAGCTCTTTCCATCCACCGACTTCCCGCGATCTTAACAATGTCATCGGTCCATCTGGTGGGTGGGCGCCCTGCTTTTCCTCTTCCGGTTCGTGGTCAACATAGGGTGGGGGCACCAGTTCTGCCCAACTTTATTTGCTTCAATGTCTTCCAATAAAAAAAAAACTACTGATAATCAATAATTACTATTAGTTCATAGATTTAGTCACTATGTACTTTGTTACCTGGCTATGCTAAAAGAATACTTTTCATTTCAAAAAAACTTTCTCATGATCGAAACCACTGACAGTACTTTTAGACTCAATCTAACCGGAAACTCCTTGGATCTCCTCATGAGCAGGTCTACTCCATCATTGGAGCACATGTTGGGTGGGAACAGCACATCATTGAGAGCACCGAGGTACTGAGCCAGTATAGTACACTCGCCTGTCGTACAATCCTCACACCATTGCACCAACTCACAGTAGATGGTTTCATCTTCTGTGGAGATTTAAAAAAATGATAACAAAAAGTCTATGAAAAAGTCGGACTCGAGCACAAATAGTTCTGTTCTAATTCATATTAAAAAACAAACAAATAAATTATGTCTGTTGTATGGGAGCCCCCTTAATATTTATTTTATTCTGTTTTTTAGTATTTGTCAATAAAGCAGCAGCAGAAATACTTACATCATATTTTGTGAAAATGTCTGTCTAACTATCACAGTTCCTGAGATACAGCCTGGTGACAGACAGACTGGCAGACAGAGAGACAGACAGCGGAAGCTAGTAATAGGGTCCCGTTTCACCATTTGGGTATGGAACCCAAAAAAAGTCTATTATCTCTGATTTGGTACTTACTCAATAAGCAGCCGATATTATTCAGTGCACATGTCTCCTGAAAGCGCTTGCGGAAGTAGAATACGTCTTTGAACATGAGAGGGAAGATTGGGGGCAGTAAGCATGTCTGATAGCTGGTTCCAAGCGCGAATACAGTAAGGGAAACACGTCCATCTTGGCACAGCCAGACCCCTGGACAGGAAACCTGGAAAATTAGTTTCCAAAGGACCTTTTAGAAAATAAATTTACGCGTTGTATAAGCAACTTTGAATCAGGGTCATGTTATATGCGCCAAAGGCTAGGGACAGAACACATTATACTCAAGAGCGGCTAAGTGTGTTCATACCCTTTGAATTTCAATTTCAACGGTGAGTTCAATGATTTTAGGCATATTGCTAAGACACAGGAACACTACGTGCACAACTTTTCATGGGAATCATTTTGGAACACCGTAAAATAAAATTACAGAGTCTTGGGTAAATTCAATGTTTACATTTTGCTTCAAACAATTTTAGATCGATTCGCTATGGATTCGCTGTTTATTGGATGCAGCCCTAGATTTTGAAATTATGAGTAAATCCAGCCAATCAGTACGAGCAGTTCTATAATTAACTTTATTCATCCAATCATTTCTGAGCATTTAGCAATCACCATGGTAACCAAGATGGTGACAGTGAAAAAAGCAAACACCAATGTCAAAGTCCGAAGCAAATTTCTTGCTGACATTGACATGACAGACATACAAGCACTTCTGAAAACCAGAACCAGAGACAGAGCCAGACTCTCAATCAACAAGACATCTTATAATTGACGCTCAAGTGGTGTGATCGTAGACAGAGGTGCGAAAGATGTTGATTTTTTCTAAAATATTGCTAATTGACAGTGTTATCTTTTTGGCTAACGGCTAGCTGATACGATAATCAGCTATAATGTCACTTGACTTGACATTGGCAAAGTTTTCTGAATGACAGTTGACAGGTGCTATAAATGAAGAAGAAGAAAAAGAGATAAATTTTGTGGCGGGCGATGCGAAGCATAACTTAGACTCAGAAAATTAAATAATCAAAGTTCTATGGCCACAAGAATTATCTTAGCAATAATAATAAAATAATAAGTGTTCTGCGATTTTATTCTTTGTGTGTAACGGTCGGCGTACAATATAGCTATTATGTCTATAAAATCATCTGTTGTTCACTGGTTTCGGTTAGATCTTCGCATTCATGATAATTTAGCACTGCGAAACGCAATTAATGAAGTAAGTTTTATATTATTGTACTTTCGCCTTACCCTATTCAGTGAGTGAAATCTTAAAACAAACTTGTAGTACCTGTAGCTTTCTAACTACTAACAAACCAACATTTTGACCCTACTAATTATAGAATGTTTGTAAACAAACCATAGCCACTATTAATGATCTCGTAGGGTGGATGTTGAGTTGAAATAATTGTTAAATAGCCTAATCCTTGTAAGCAAGATATCAAATCAACAAATATTGATACAATTTCGTGTCTAAATATTCATTACCTATTTTTTTTCAGGCTGAAAATCGAAATCATTTCTTACGTCCTGTTTATTTTATTGAGCCAGACATCGGGAGCAAAATCGGAGCCAACCGGCTACAATTTCTTATTGAAAGTCTCCAGGACTTAGATTCCAATCTGAGAAAACTTAATTCTCGTCTTTATATTGTGAAGGGAAAAGCTGCGGATAGCCTGCCAAAATTATTCGATCAGTGGGCTGTGAAATATTTGACTACTCAATATGATATAGATCCAGTGGTTGTCAAACAACATGAGATCATTGAAAAAATTGCCAATCAAAAAGATATTTTTATCAATAGTAGAGTACAGCACACAGTTTATGATCCCAACAGTGTCCTCAAAAAGAACAATGGAGGAGTACCCCTCACATATCAAAAGTTTTTATCTCTTGTAAATGACATTCAAGTCAAAGAAACTATTGAAATCACTAAGCAGATTTCAGATGAATGCAAGCCACCAGATGAAACATCTGAAGATTATAATATTCCAACTCTTAGTGACCTGGGATTGGATGAGTCAATCACAAGACCATCTAAGTACCCAGGTGGAGAAACTGAGGGTAGAAAAAGACTCAATCTGTACATGGCTAAGAAGCAATGGGTGTGCAACTTTGAAAAACCAAAATCTTCTCCTAACAGCATAGAACCGAGCACAACAGTGCTCAGTCCGTACATAAGCCATGGCTGTCTATCAGCAAAACTGTTCTACCACAAGCTGAAGAAAGCTGAACATGGAATGAAGCACTCATTACCACCCGTGTCACTCATGGGCCAGTTGATGTGGAGAGAGTTCTACTACACAGCTGGGACTGGAACAGAAAATTTTGATAAAATGGTAGGAAATGCTGTTTGCACCCAAATTCCTTGGGGTAAAAATGATGAGCATCTCAAAGCCTGGGCTGAAGGGAAAACTGGATACCCGTTTGTTGATGCAATAATGCGTCAGCTACGGCTGGAAGGTTGGATCCATCATCTTGCTAGACACATGGTGGCATGCTTTTTAACGCGGGGAGACTTGTGGATATCATGGGAAGAAGGGGCTAAAGTTTTCGAAGATCTGCTGCTAGACTATGATTGGTCCTTAAATGCTGGAAACTGGATGTGGCTATCAGCATCTGCTTTCTTTTATAAATACTTCAGAGTTTACAGTCCTATAGCATTTGGTAAGAAAACTGATAAAAATGGCTTATATATCAGGAAATATGTACCAGAATTGAAAAAATATCCTGCAGAGTATATCTATGAGCCTTGGAAAGCACCAAAATCAATACAGACGGCTTCGGGATGTATTATTGGGGAAGGCTACCCAAAGCGAATAGTAGATCATGACACTATTCATAAAGAAAATATGAAGAAAATGTCAGAAGCTTATAAAATTAACAGGGAGAAAAAATCTCTTAAGCGACCAAGGTCTTCATGATCTTTGGTTCTGTGTAAATACTTTATTTGATCATCTTAAATGTTCATGGATCTGATCAAGTGTATGTACAGTGAGTTTAAGCTACCTAGAAAGGAATCCTATGAGACTTAATTTGATGCAGTGTGAATCCTTCGATCCAGAAATGTAAGTGTAGGGGTAGGTTTGGGTAATTTATAACTAAATTAAATAAGTACATAAAACTATATAGTAGTAGTATTTTTAATAAATATTAAACAGTTATTTTTAAAAATACCACCAAACTTTGTATTTTTTGCTTACGCTTCGCATAGTTCATAGGGTGTAAAGCAACACTTCAAATAATACTATATACCTACCAACCTTCTACCAATTAGGTACTTACATGTTTAAAAATGTGTAATTCAATCATTAGTTTTATGTCTGTAAGGTGGTTCCGGTTTTGTATGTTTTTGTCTAGATGTGCAATGTTTCAGCCATCTTTGACATTAAGTAGGTATCTACCTACCTAATAACACTTGGCTAAGCTATAGATATCCGGAACCTGGGTTAAAGGGTGGGGTGGGAAGTCTCCTCCTCGAGTGTATCGAGTCTGTTCAGGACAGTCTAGAAAATGGTTTTTTTTGTTTTTATAGTATTCGCTTGCGTGTGGCACAGTCGTCTGCTCTCACGTGTCCAACTATGCGGGTAAGCACTCGTATCAACTAGGCATATTTCCCCACCTACACAGCGCCGTACAAGCTTTTTGTCTCATTAAAAAGTAGCCTAAGTTCTTTCTCAGGTTCTAGACTACCTGTGTACCGCATATTTCCCCACCTACACAGCGCCGTACAAGCTTTTTGTCTCATTAAAAAGTAGCCAAGTTCTTTCTCAGGTTCTAGACTACCTGTGTACCAAATAAGAAGTTTCTAAAGCTTTATAGCCCGCGCTTGGTCTGTGTCCCCAACGAAATTAATTAGCAAATTGAGGTATAGGTACATAACCTACTGACTTAAGGCTGATTCACGCTACACTGTGTCGGGGCCGGGCCGTAAGTTTGAATGAACCCTATATCTGTACAAATTGAGTGGAATTCTCGTAGGTACTTAGCTCCGATCCGGCCAGGGCTCAGCCGACGGAATATTCTTAAATAAATTCAACTCATTGTGTGGACAGATAGCGTTAAAAATCAATCGACGTCACTGCCACGACCTGTTATAGTGTGAATCAGCCTTTAGTTGAATTTACACATGTTTAATGGCTAACATTAGCTCAGTGAATGCATCTTTTATAAAGCACTTATATTCTAACCATTTTTAAAATCAGGCATTGGATATCTATAGTCAACCACTTAACTAGCTTTGATTGGTATAAATGCATAAGGTTCCTAAGTACATAAAACTGATTTACTCTTTATGTTTTTGTAGGCAAATCATGATCAAATAAGTTTTGTTCATGAACTAAGCTACAGTGAGTTGTTAAAGAACCTCTTTGCTGAAATGTCTTACCACATTTATCACAGGAATGTGGCTTATCGCTTGTGTGTTTTTTAGAATGACTTACAGCTTCAGACTTGGTTTGAAATTCTTTAGGACAACCTTGAAACGAACATGGATATAGTTTTCCTTCTGTATGTACTAATATATTGTGACGACTCAGGTGTTTCTTCTGAGTAAATGCTTTATTGCAAATTTCACAGACATAAGGCTTTTCTTTAGTGTGAACTCTTATGTGTTGTGTCAGGTGCCCTTTTTGTCTAAAACTTGCATCGCACATGTGACAAATATATGGTTTTTCACCCGTGTGGCTCCTGATGTGTCTTTGCAAATCTCCTTTCTGATGAAATGCTGAACTGCATATGTTGCACTTCTGAGTTGGTTCGCCAAGATGCTTCCTCATGTGTGTTTTATAGTTATATTTGTGATTAAAAGCCTTGTTTTCACATATGTGACAAGCAAAGGGCTTTTCTCCAGTGTGAACTCTCATATGTTGTATTAAATGTGCTTTTTGAACAAACTTTTTATCACAAGTCTTGCATGCATGAGGTTTTTCACCGGAATGAATAAACATGTGTCGCGTCAAATAAAATTCATAAGCATAAGAGTTACCACAACTGTTGCATACATGTTTTTTCTCAGTACGTTTCTTTCGGATTCTTCTTTTAACTTTAAGAAGACTCTTACCCTCTACTTCTGGTGTCTGGGCTTCTAGTGGTCTCATATTTTTTTCCTCCTTTATTTGCATGGGTGCAAAACTTTGTCTCAAAGGATCAATTTCAAGTTCTTCTTTCACAGGAGCTATTTCTTGCTCGAGTCTCATATTTTTTTCCTCCTTTATTTGCACGGGTACACAACTTTGTCTCAAAGGATCAATTTCAAGTTCTTCTTTCACAGGAGCTATTTCTTGCTTAATATCTATTTTTATATTAATTAGTCCATCAGCCTCTTCTTTCAGTATCTGGTTTTCTGGTGTATAATATGTTTCATCATCCGAGTTACTTATACAAGGTTCTACTTCTATAGTCATATGTTCTTCTTTTACTGAAACAGGCTCTAACTTAATTTCTACATGTTCACTAATTTGTTCCAGTTCCTGTTTAAAAACTAAGGGTGCTTGCAGTTTTGTTTCAATTGTTTCTCCATCATTATCACAAGACGGTTCAACCTCAGGTGGCTCTACTGCAGTTGTTATAAAACTTTCAGTATTTTCAATCATAGCTAATTGTGTGTCTTGTTCAATCTGAAACAAAATTAATTTATTATTTACTTACTTATCTATTTTAATTAGGTTAAAAACTTTTTTAATAATTACTCTGAAATTTCCTTTGATTTGCGGAAGCACTGATCAGTGCGCAACATTCGCAAAATTTCAACTTGATTTTGACTCTAAATGCTTTGAGTTAAGGTTTAATAGGTAAAGTAAATTTCAACATGCTAAATACACAACTAATTAAATATTAGTAGACTACAAAAAAAGTTAACTATATCAAGTAAGGTAATTATCCTATCATATAGCAAAAAATAATTATTATACAGTCACATAAATAAAATGGAAAATCAACAAAATTATGTAAATGCTTTAAAAAATTTAACAAGTTTTAAATAACTTTGTATAAACAATCAAATTCTGTCTATCTCACAGGACTTACAAATAAAATAAGTCTATGTAGGTAAGTAGTAGAATAGTGTTCATAAGTATTATATAAACTATATTGTTCCCATAGTTCAAGCTCTGCTTAGTTTGGGGCTTGATAGTATTTTGTGGATTGTCTATAATATTTAACTTGGGAGTCCTATCTACAGCAATTAAATTAGCTCCTAGCTAGACGCACCAATTCACACATTATAGCTACTGATAATTATAAAGCAAGCGGTTTGCAAATCAAAACAGGGATGTTAGGCTATAACATGTTGTTAAAGAACAAGAACAAACAGGATGGGTACAAACCGGAACATCAAAGTGTTGTTTCTGAGACATTTCTCAAGAAAAGCAATTCTGTGATTAGCTGATCTCTCTTTTGCAGACGTAGATCAATGTCGATACATATTCAATCTTCAGCTGTTTGAAAACATCCCTTATTTTAGAAATTCTTTGCACCTTCGCTGGAATTGACTGGCAGTGTTGCCGTTTTCTATTTTGAGAAAATGCTAGAACTTGCTCCAAATAATGCTAAAAAATGCTATTTTTGTATTTAAAAATGCTAAAAAACATGCTAAAATCCTAATTTTGTCATTAACCTTTCTGTGTACAATGTGTACAATTTTTTGAGATCCAGAGAGTGGCCACACCTCAATGAAAACCATAGATAAAAAATAATGTCTCTGGTCGGTCTCTATTAAATAATCTTTTGACATTGAATTTTGATTTGAAATGCCAAAATATGCAATATGCTAGATGCAAAATTTACATGCTAAATAATCATGAAATATGCTAAATTTAGCACTAAAAATGCTAAAACGGCAACAGTGTTGACTGGAATGCACTCCCACTTCATTTTTTTTTTGTTTTTTTAATGTTGTGCTGGCTTGGATTCAAAGTTCTTCCGCCAAGTCTTCTACGTATAGCAGACTTTTTTGTCACTTCTTTCACTCCCACTCCACAACACTCAGTGATGCCAGATTGCAGTTTCTCATTCTCCCCAAATCTTACAAAAATTGGGTTTAAAAAAAAACCCCACAAAATGCAGATTCTTAATTAAATACAATCAATTTTGGTGTCTTTAGTTAAAATTGAAGTCAAAAAGAAAGAGTTACTTCTATGAGTTTATTTTATCCTATTTTAGCATTAACTTCCATTGTTTCAACATCTTCACAACCGTCATCTGCAGTCCCGTACATTTTTTCAGAGTAAAACTTGTTAATCATTCACAAGGTAGCTTTAAAATAAATACATAGGTACATCCATCTAGTAGTTTACCTTATATTTTTGAAATGGATTCGGAAGTGCGAATAGCTAAATTCACTCGGTTGTCACCATGGTTAGGATCGTGCTTTGCTAGAGAATCGTGCGTGGAAAATTAAGCATACGAAGTTATTGTACTAAATAAAAATGTCCGAATTCCCTCCAAACATCCCCCCAAAATCTATAAAAAACCCCATGTTTGGGGGGATTATCCCCAATCTGGCATTACTGACTCCACTGCACATTCTTTTTTCTTTTCGCTTGTATCGAAGTCGACGCAGGCATACAGTACCAAAGCCATACCGCATAATCTTACGTTTTGACATTCGTTTTTCTTCATATCTATTTGGCATCTGTCCATTTTGGAACAATTTTGCCAGTATCAAGTGAGGATTTTAAGGTTCGCGCACATTTTTTCTTCTTTCACGTTTTGGCTATCTGAGCAATACAGAAAAAATAGCTATGAATGCTGTGCTTAGAGACATTCTGTAGTATATTTTGGTATCATTTATTTAAGTATTTATTCTTAAAAAAAAAAAAACTTTTTATTTCTTATTATAATGTATTACAACCAATTACATGAATTAATAGGTACATATAAATACAATAACATATAAATCTCTTATGCATCAACTTGGAGCAGCATCATCACATCATTAATTTTGTTGCAGCTAATAAATCTTTTTCAATTTCTTCTTTGGCATGAACCGCACTATTATGGGTTGTCAAGTGACCTTTTTGTTTATAGGATTTACCACATTTATCACAGGCAAATGGTCTTTCTCCTGTGTGAACTCTCATGTGATTAATAATATTATTTTTGGTTTGAAATGACTTTTTGCAACCTGGAAAAGAACATGGGTAAAGTCTCCCTCCCATGTGCACTACTGATATGTGGTCGTCCAAGTAACATTTCTGAGTAAATGCAAGTTTGCAAAAGTTACACACATAAGGTCTTTCATCAGTGTGAGTTCTTATGTGACTTGTTAAATGGCCTTTTTGACTGAATCTAAAATTACAAAAGTCACAGATAAATGGCTTTTCACCCGTGTGAGTCATTACATGCCGTTTCAAATCCCCTTTACTATAAAATGCTGAGCTGCATAAGTTACATTTATGAGGTTTTTCTCGCCTTAGTGATGGTAAATTCTCTGATGAGTGCTTTCTCACGTGTACTGTAAAATTGTACTTATGGTTATATTCCTTGCAGCATATATCACATTGAAATAGCTTTTCTCCAGTATGTAGTCTCATATGCTGACGTAAATGCCCATTTTGAGTAAACCTTTTATGACAAGTTTTGCAAGCAAATCGTTTTTCACCTGTGTGAGTGACCATGTGCCTTCGCAAATAATAGTACTGGGTAAATGCCTTTTTACATTGGATGCACACATGATTTTTCTCTTTACTCATTATCTTCTTACAGTCTTTTTCTGTAGAAAGTACTTCACTGTCTGTTTGTATTTTAGCTTTTGGTAGATCTATATTATGTTCACTCTCTAAATTTCTGGGTGGACCAGCTTCAACTTTTTCTGTTTTTATTGGGAGATATATTTCTTCCATCTGTGCACTCTCTGGTTCTATTTCAGTTGTCACAGGTTCTTCTTTTACCGTAAGAAGTGCTTCTTCCATATCTATTTGTATGTCTATTTCTTCTGGTTTGTGGTTGCTTGAACTTGAAATAACTCTTGTGTTACCAATGTTTTTTCTAATAATAACATCAGACATTTTATTATCTTCTTCTTTGTCATCAGGTAAAGATATTGGGTTTAAAATAGTTTTGACAAAGTTATTTGTGCTTTTTAATTCAAAGAGTTCTTTTTCTTGTTTTATCTGAAAGGAGAATTGCAGGTTTCATTAATATTGCAAATCTATTTTTTGCCATCAAAGCAAAAGAGAGGTAGCTCCAAAATACAAAGATTTCTGGTTATTATTTTCAATCTGGAATGGTCGGGCATGGATTTATTAATTTGAGATCTACACTTCTACACATTGACGACTAAGCTACACACATTATTATTCGTAAGGCTATCAATGTGTTATAAAAAAAGTAACTTTCAAAGGCGCTTTTTCTTGATAGCATATCAGCTACCTGGTTCCCATTGTACAAGCCCTGCTTAGTTTAGGGCTAGATAGTTGTTTGAGGAATGTTCAAAATATTTATTTTTGAAAATAGAAAATAGCATACCTGAATGTGGCCATCGCTATAGAGTTGGGTCAAGATTTTTCCTGCTTTCTGAGACATTTCCATGAATTTATGGCATTTCTTTAGCTGGGAGAAACAGATATAGCACATTGTTTTCGGTACTACAACTTCTGATAGCTGAAATAGATGAAGCAGTTAATAAATAAAAGCAAACAATAGGTAAGCGACAAAGGAGTCAAAAACACATTGAAAGATACATACTTGGATGTTTGCAAGTTTTTCATAAAGTTCGGGTAGGTTATTGTTTAGTATAGAGCACATCTTAGCATCTCTAGAGAAACATGCTATACAAATACAACGATCGGTCATTTTTATGTTTCTATGAAGAAAAGTATTTTATGTGTTCTGTTTACGAAACTGACCACTGGCACCACATATTAATGCACAAATCGAATGTATGTCTCTACTTTTTTTTTTGTTGAACAGTTCCTTCCACTGTGTAGTGCATAGAATCACTATGAATCACCAATGACTAAATAACGCTGCGAAAATGAATCACTATTTTCTTTCAACATTTCCTTGGATTGGAATTATAATAGAATTATTTAGACTCGTCTGTCTGTTCCAAAGGGAGACAGGAATGTACATCCACGTGATCCACGGATTGTACGGCTTGGAAAGCACAGCCCGGAATTGATGTACATTTTGGCAGCCAATTCCATGGTTGTGCATTCCGTGGTTGGATATTCCAGGCTGTACAATCTGTCTGGCCAACGAAAGCTGTCCAAGAAAAAAGGCGGGAATTTTAAAAAATCAAGAGCATGCAACACTTGCTATGCACTGCTTAAACGGAGTTGATACTATT
Organism: Thera britannica; assembly: GCA_939531255.2. Lineage (NCBI taxonomy): Eukaryota > Metazoa > Arthropoda > Insecta > Lepidoptera > Geometridae > Thera > Thera britannica. The sequence goes on along the minus strand of OW618034.2, from coordinate 11,946,656 downwards.
TATTATTCAAGACAGCAGCATGTAAAAAAATACCCTATCCGATCCCTCAGGGTGTTGTTAGGTATCGTACTGAAAGTCATGTGGCCTTTAAGCCTCCGCTATACGCTGGTCTAAAAACAAAACACGACCGGAAAGTTGGAAAAATTTAAAATAAAGATGGCGTTGCCTGACCTGAGCTGTGAATTCATGTATTTGATACCAACTATTACTTATTCTGTGCTTGGGTCTGACATTTGTCACGACATTACAATGTGTTGACTAGAATACGCTTCGTTAGACAAAAACACAGACAGATATTCAGTAAATAAATATAACCCAATTGTTATGTTAGCTGATTCCCGTCGCAGAGTTTCCATTGCATATTTTTCATCCAGGATTGGTGATAACAATGGCAAGCTGTGCGGTATTTTTTAAACTACCACGAACGCTACATTTTAAATCTAACTTATATAGTAGTGTAGTAGTAGTAGTCTAATTTATATAGTATAACAAGCAAATAGCCCCAGATTTAATAAAAGAAACCTTCCACCAAGAGAGATTTTCCTCATATTATGCAAAACCAGAGTGAGTTGCAAGTTCATAAATGTCGGTAGTCGGTGAATGAACACTTGTATTTTTTAAAGGTAAAAAACGGAACCCTTATAAATTCGTCATGTCTGTCTGTCTGTCCATCCGTATGTCACAGTCACTTTTTTTCAAAAAAATGAAATGAAATGAAAAGAAATAATTTATTTGCTTGAAGTATGGTACTTACAAAACTGTAAAAGCTATATGTACTGATGAAACTTGGTAAATAGATGTATTCTGTAAACCGCATTATGATTTTTATACTTAGAACTGACACTCAAAAAATATTTTTTCATAAAACTTATGAGTTTTCTTAACATTAAGTAAAAGATTATTAAACCAGTTAAGTATTTACGACAGAGATGCGTTAACGTCATCGTAATTAGCCTTCTATCTATCGACTTTAAAAATTAATGAGGTATCGTCAGCAAATAGTACTGTTTCACATAGTTTTTTAACCAAAAAAGGAAGGTCATTTACGTACACTAGAAACAAGAAAGGACCTAATATCGAACCTTGTGGCACCCCTATGTCAATAACTGACCCAAAAGATCTCTCACCGCCCACATCAACTTTAAGGATTCTATCAGTCAAGTACGATTGTAATAAGTCAATGGAGCGATTTAGAATACCGTAATGTTTAAGTTTAGATATTAAGAGGGTGACGGACGCAGCTCGCAACTTCAATTCGAGGCGCGGGCAAAAATTGCTCCGAATATAGCTATCTCTATTCATTTGATGCGGGCGCCACGGAATATATAATAGTAGTATACACACACAGGCGCTCGTGTGACGCGCTACTTCTATACGTGAATCCAACCATAGTGCCGCGCTTGTGCGTGTGCGTCAGCCACTGATAACGATTTTTATGCATTGCCTAATTTCGTCAACGTTACTAACACCCGTTTTCACTAAACCTAGGCGACGCCTAAATCGGATGCCTAAATATTAACGGGCCGACGTACACAGCTCGCAACTTCAATTCGAGGCGTGAGCAAAAACTGCTCCGAATATAGCTATCTCTATTCATTTGATGCGGGCGCCACGGAATATATAATAGTAGTATACACACACAGGCGCTCGTGTGACGCGCTACTTCTATACGTGAATCCAACCATAGTGCCGCGCTTGTGCGTGTGCGTCAGCCACTGCTAACGATTTTTATGCATTGCCTAATTTCATCAACGTTACTAAGCGTCAGATAGGCTAGTGGCTAGGGCGTGCGGATTCACACTGAGAGGACGAGGTGGGCGGGAGTTCAAATCTGGTCAAAGAGAGTTGACTTTTTGCACCCTACAATTTTATGTTTTTATTTTTTGTGGCTGCATTACCTGACTAACCCTCTAAGCTTATTGCTTGCTTGTTTCGCTTTTCTAGTATTCAATAAGCAAGGATTGGTCATGCTCTGAATGCAAGAATAAAGTGAAAAAAAAAACAACATTCCTGAACCGATAAAGAACCTTCAGAGTAGCTATTTACGCACTTAGAAAAGACACCAGGAAATTCTCTAACATGATACGAGTGAGTTTATTCATCAGGTAGGGTTTGTGCGGGTTCTGGACCAAATTGAAGAAGAGTAAAGAGAACCATTGACTCCGAGTTGAGTTGAGAGAGCCATTGACCCCGGCGCGGAGCGATGGAGTTGTGGTTGATGACGTTCCAGTAGAGGATGATGGGTGGGAGTCCGCTCAACATCAGGTGTGGTGTGGTTTGCTTGACCTCATTGGCCTAGTGGTTGGAGGGTGCGGGTTCAAAATCAGTGATAACGTTACAGTAATAGATGATGGGTGGGTATCCGCTCTACGTCAGGTGGGGTGTGGTTCGCCAGACCTCATCGGCCTAGCGGTTGGGGGGCGTGGGTTCAAAACCAGTCATGACGTTACAGTTGAAGATCATGGGTGGAGGTCCGCTCAACATCAGGTGGGGTGTGGTTCGCCAGACCTCATCGATCACACACACACAGCAATAAAAAACACGCAAAGCGGCTCACTTACCAAAGTACAGAAAGTCTAATAATGTGACTGCATTTAAAAATATACTTTATTCGTTGAGCAATTAGGTTGCTTTTATTCTGCTTATTTACATTCGCAAAACCAACGATTGCGAACATCGACCTACAATTACATGGACCTCGGCTTTCGCACAAAACTCGCGAAAAAAGTGTACCAAGCTAACCTACTATAGGTGGATACTTATTATAATGATTATAAACAAACTGAAAAAAAAATTATTTATGTCTTATCACAATTACTATATAGAACTCAATTTTGATTGCATGAAGCAACTTCTAGTGAACGTTACAGAAATTTTTCCAAGTCTTTTTATCAATATTTCCACCAGACGTTGAGCAGTACTCTGTTTATTGAGCTCCAGTTATATAAAGAAAAACTATTTTGTTAAAGTATTTCTCAGTCTTTTTATCAATATTTCCACCGGACGTTGAGTGGTAGCAGTTTTTTGAGCTCAAAATAAATAAAGTTTTTTTTTTAATTTCTTAGTCGTTTTATCAATATTTCCACCTGACGTTGAGCTGTAGTTTATTTCTTGAGCTCCAGAAAAATAAAACAGAAATATGTTGTTCAAATTTTTACAAGTCTTTTTATCAATATTTCTACCTGACGTTGAGTGGTATCAGTTTTTTTAAGCCCCAGATAAATAAAGAATAAAAATATTTTGTAGCCATTTTTCTTAGTCCTTTTTTCAATATTATAACCTGACGTTGAGCGGTAGTCGGTTGTTTGAGATTCAGATAAATAAAGAAAAAAAATATTTTGCTGAAATTTTTCCAAGTCTTTTTATCAATATTTCCACCTGACGTTGAGTGGTAGCAGTTTTTTTAAGCCCCAGATAAATAAAGACTAAAAATATTTTGTGCCAATTTTTCTTAGTCCTTTCATCAATATTTCCACCAGACGTTGAGCGGTACTCTGTTTATTGAGCTCCAGTTATATAAAAAAAAAACTATTTTGTTCAAGTATTTCTCAGTCCTTTTATCAATATTTCCACCGGACGTTGAGTGGTAGCAGTTTTTAGGGTTCCGTAGCCAAATGGCAAAAACGGAACCCTTATAGATTCGTCATGTCTGTCTGTCTGTCTGTCTGTCTGTCTGTCTGTCCGGCCGTGTCACAGCCATTTTTCTTCGAAACCATAAAAGCTAGACTGATGAAACTTGGTGAGTAGATGTATTCTGTGAACCGCATTAAGGTTTTTACACAAAAATAGAAAAAAATCTATAAATTTTGGGGGTCCCCATACTTGAAACTGAAACTCAAAAAATTTTTTTTCATCAAACCCATATGTGTGGGGTATCTATGGATAGGTCTTTAAAAATTATGTTGAGGTTTCTAATATAGTTTTTTTCTAAAACTATAAATTTGGGGGTCCCCATACTTGAAACTGAAACTCAAATTTTTTTTTTTCATCAAACCCATACGTGTGGGGTATCTATGGATAGGTCTTCAAAAATGATGTTGAGGTTTCTAATATCGTTTTTTTCAAAACTGAATAGTTTGCGCGAGAGACACTTCCAAAGTAGAAAAAAGTTGGTCCCCCCCCCTCTAACTTCTAAAATAAGAGAATGATAAATCCAAAAAAAATATATGTTGTACATTACTATGTAAACTTCCAACGATATTTAGTTTGAACGAGATCAAGTCAGTAGTTTTTTTTTATACGTCATAAATCGTAAACCGCAATTTACCTTTCGACGAACTACAAAAACCTTTATATTATGTTAATTGATGCTACGGAACCCTTCATGGGCGAGTCCGACTCGCACTTGGCTGCTTTGTTTGAACTACAAATAAATAAAGAAAAAAAATAATTTGTTGTAATTTTTCTTAGACCTTTTATCAATACTTCATATACAGGGTGGAATTTTGTAATGCCACCTGGAGGGAAAGTACTCTTAATACTCCAGATAGAAAATTTTACTCACAGGAAACATTCCTTTATTTTTGAATAGAAAGCAAACTGCATTCAAAGTTTTTCGAAAATTCTCTCACACCCGGGAATTGAACCGGCTAAAATCAGAAAAATTATACCTTGTACTTTTATTGCATCGATCGTTAGTCAATTATAAGGATGAAATCTCTCTAACAAACATGATAAATTAAATGAAAGAAAAACCAGGAAATCTTAAATTAATTTAATTATTTACAAAAAATGGATAACTAACTAGTTACTTGAAATTAGTTGCTTGAAATGGGCTCCATTCTCTTGGATACACAAATTTATTCTTTTAACGAATTCATTTCTTTAAAAGAATAAATTTATTCCTTTCAAAAAAAAAAAATAATTTAAAAATTATTTTATTTTTAATTTTAGAAATTGCTTTCTATCCAAAAATAAAGGAATGTTTCCTTTGAGTAAAATTTTCTATCTGCAGTATTAAGAGTACTTTCCCTCCAGGTGGCATTACAAAATTCCACCCTGTATAGAAATTAATGGTTCAGAATTTGTTTTAGTCGAAATGTTGGCTTTTTTCGAAATTTCGGCAGACTTTTTGACCTAGTGCTGCACCTTGATTTCGTTTACCCAACCTACAACCTACCTAGGTACTTAGTATTTCCCATCTTCACTTAGTACCCTTCCTAAACTAACAATTATCAAATATCTAAGCATTATGTTTTATGCCAGTGTAGGTATTTAACTAGTCCGAAGTCCGAGCGATTCACACACACAACCGAAGTGTCCCGTGTGCTTCAAGCGTTTCCTCTCCCTGCACCCCGCCACCCGCACCGTGCGTGCGCGATAGCAATAGTAGCCGTTCGAAAATGCCATGAATTTGATCGTGTTCCGTAATACCAAAAATGATGACTGAAAACTTTTTGTATTCTTCACATAGTATTGTTATTCTGTAACTAGACAATATAAACTAGGTTCCTTAACAAAAAACACGTAAGATATTGTTGTTTTTAGTACGAAACCAATAGGTAGAAAACTTGATAAGTTTAGCATAAAAATGTGCAAAATGCGATTGGTGTTTATTTCATTTTAGGTAAGTAATTTGAAATAAAAACTAATGAGGAACCTAGATAAATACTATGCAAATACAATTATTACAATAATATAGTGTAAATCTGTCTAAATTAGAAATCATTTTGGTATTCCGTTTGTATGAAAATTTTCCATACGTCAGCCCCTTAACTAGTTTTTTCGTGTGCGCGAGCTGCTTGCAGCTCGCGCACACGAAAAAACGCTACTCCCGTGTCGGTGTGCTACTCCCAGTTTTACATTACACTTGCACTTGTAAAACCCCAAAAAGTAGTAAAGAAAGTCCTAAGTAACCCTACAAGTCGATCAGTGAATCAAGTTCCTCAGTGTAGTAAAACCCCAATCAAAGTTCTAAAGAACCCTAAAATTGTTTACATAATCAAGGTCCTAAGTGAAGTAAAATTCCAATTAAAGGCCTAAGGAACCCTAAAAGTTGTTTATTTTATCAAGTTCCTCAATGTAGTAAAACCCCAATCAAAGTCCTAAGGAACCCTAAAAATGTTAACATTATCAAGCTCCTAAGTGTAGTTGAAACTCCAATCAAAGTCCTAAGGAACCCTAAAAGTCGAACACTTAATCAAATTGCTCAATGTAGTAAAACCCCAATCAAAACCTTATACGGAACCCTAAATTGTACGTCAAGCCAAAACCCTTAACGGGTCGAAACCGCTGGAAGGAACCCAAACGTTGACTACCGGGTCGCGTGCATTGCGAGCTGCAAGCAGCTCGCGTCCTCAATGCGTTCCCACAGGGGCGGAACCCTAAACCAAGTGAAGATCCAATCAAACACCTTAAAAAACCTAAAATTCAATCTCCAATCATAGTCCTCAGTCGAATGAACCGTTTGAACGACCTTAATCGGACGATTTTTGCAAAACCGGAAGTGGCACAGCCGCCATTTTGAATTTTGAACTGTCAGTCTAGTGAACATTTTTTCACACCCCTAAGACACCCTAAATTTCAGTAGGAGGGGGTTCTAAATTTCCCTAAATTTCAGTTGGGTGGGCGTGGTCGCGTGGCGGCTCGCTTCGCTCGCCGCAACGTTCCCCCCGGGTTCAGGAGGAGGGGGTTCTGGGGGCTTGAGGGGGGGGTCACAGCACGGCTCGCTTCGCTCGCCGCGACGCTCCCCCCGGGTTCAGGAGGAGGGGGTTCTGGGGGGCTTAGGGGGAGGGGGGGGGTCACAGCACGGCTCGCTTTGCTCGCCGCACTGTTCCCCATGGTTGCATGGCGGCTCGCTTCGCTCGTCGCAATGCTCCACTCGAAAAAAAGGGTCAAAAATAATAAAGGGGTCTAGTGGGGGGAGGGGGGCAAAATTTATTTTGCTTTCAAAATAATCTCACCTTCCCTACATGACCCAAAAAAAAAAGTCTTGCAAGTCACTCCGCTTGGAAGATACGAAAGGGGGGGGTGAAAAAAGGGGCAAGAGGGGGGTGTTTTTTTTGTTTTTTCAATTCAGGAAGAAACCCTCTATACGAAACCCTAATCGAAAACCCCCTATCTCGACGGCATCCGGTAGCACTCACAAAAGGGGGGGTCCTGGGGGGCAAGGGGGGCAATTTTTTTTGTACAATAATATTCTTATCTTTTTTCTTCTCTTTCGTCTTCTCCCTTTTAATCTTTTTTTTTCTGAAAAGTAATATTTCATCAAAATCGGCTAAGCCGTTTTGTTTTATTGTTTGTTACTGCATACCTTCGTCATTTAATTTTATGATCCAATTTAGTAAATTTTTCTTTTATCTAAAAGGTTATACTTCCAGATCTGTATGTAAATCTAGTAAGTATAACTTAGTGCATAGAATTCATGCCTATGGAAATAAATAATAATAATAATAATGCTGGACAATTCACACAACATTATCTAGCCCCAAGCTAAGCAAAGCTTGTGTTATGGGTGCTAGATAACTGATATACATAATACAATACATTACATGCATAGATAATTTTCATTTCAATTCATAAATGAATTGAAATGGAAATTATTTATGGGTGGCTTTAAGCTTTGCACTCATTTAGGCCTTCGGTGCTCATTGCGGTGGAGATCAGTGAAGCATTGTGAAATAACACTGTCTATTCGACTTATATTATTGTATTTTATCGGCATTTAAAAATATTAGGTATACCAAAGAGTTTCGACAACCCCAACTGACTCTTCAAAGTTCTGTCAAACGCAAAATCTTGGGAAACTCCTTGCTGCGTGTATAGAAATAGGCACATGTATTTTGGTATTTGGGTATTTGAGCGCACCGTGCATGAAGCCTTTGACAGAAAGTTCCAGAATTCGGGACATTACAGGCACCTCCAGATTTAAAAGACGGCAATCAAAAATACTCAAAACCCATGATATTATTGTTATGACTGGGCTCTCAGCTCATTTATTAGTAGCTCTGCCTTCTGCGCCATAGGTCGTGGGTTCGATCCCCACCGAGAACAAATATTTGTGTGGTGATCATAGATATTTGTTCTCCATCTGGATGTTATATTGTTTTCCAAGTACCTATGTATTTACAAACAAAATGTATTTAAGTATTACATCAGCTATCTGGTTCCCATAATACTAACTCTGCTTAGTTTAGGGCTAGATAGTGTAGTGTAGATTGTCCATAATATATATATATATATATATATATATATACTTCCTTTTCATTGTAATGGGCTCCCAAACTCTTTGCAAAATCGACACTATTTTTATAAAGGCCTAAAATCGGCTACTAGTTTTTGAGTCTTCTTCTTGTCATGTCAATAGAAAATTAAAGCTGGTTTGGTGGATTATGAATGTGCCTCAAAAGTTTTGCTACTTCACGTTGGTTTCATTTATTGTTTTCCTTCACCGTTAGAGCGTACTGACATAGTGCACATAGGTTTTTTGGCAGATAAACTAATTTGTGCATGACGGGGTTTGAACACACGCCTTTAGAATCAAAAAGCGGGTCGCTACGACAATATAACCGGTGCTAAGCAACCAGAGCGCCCCGCCACCTAATGGACCGATGACATTCTAAAGATCGTGGGAAATCGGCAAATTGTTTTTTCATGGAAATGTATAAAGGAGGTCTATATCTAGCAGTGGACTTCTACTTACTGATGATGATGACGGAAAGCACTGGGTAGATAGGAAGATAGCTACTTATGCAACTACAAAAATGGAGGTATTTAACAAAAGCATTGCGCTTCGCTGATCACGCACGATAGGAACGTGCCCTAGAATGTACTTGATAAGTTATATGCTACATAAAATATATACTTCTACAGGCTGATGATGATGTGAATACAGGTTATCGATCATAATGTACGATGAAGATGGTTTTATGTCATTTCGTTATACTGTGACAGTTTGTTTTATGTTACACTGTGGCAAATTTATAGTACCAGTAGTAGCTATGATTTAATCTAGGGTATATTTTACGTAGTCAGAGATGAAATGTCATGTCACGAAATTTGACATAGGTCCAACCTTCTTGGCCGCTCGGGCTGTACTGAGAAGTAAGTACAGAAACCTATCTATTTATATTTTTGAAAATTTTATTTTTTTATAAAAACTACGGCAACTAAGAAAAATGCAATAACATCAGGTTTTTACGTATTTATTAAGGTAAACGGGAACAAAACTTTCATTGCAATGGCTCTAACAGCAACGGAAAAAAACCATTTCAAATCCAAAAAAAATTGAGAGTTTTTGGCAAACTTTGCGTTCAATTTTATCGAACCCTGTGAGTTGAGGAGAATTTCTAGCCTAATCATAATTTTTTTACACCATTTAATTGTAATATTTTACAAAAAAAATAAATGGATTCGTCCATACAACGAAAAAAAATGCTACTTTACATTTTCGGTTTCACCTCATGTAGGCCCTTAAGCCCCTTTCGGATCGGACGGGTTTTTTTTACATATTGTAGAAAAAGTTGAATGAAAAAAAAAGTTATTACCATAGGTTTATTTAATGAAACAGATACTACTGATGTGATGACACAATGTAATAAACACATAACATAGGGGTTATAAGTCATAGTCGAAATCGGATTCCAAGAACTCTACACCTGATAATATTGAATCATCTTCTATGTTTTCTTCGCTGCTACTGCTACTGTCCCCAACATGTATTACGAACCGTTCAAGTTCATTTTCAACAACACGGTCCCTTAATTTGTACTGATGTTCAACATAAAATAATCCTTATTAATATTATAAATGCGTTTGTAACTCTGTCTGTCTGTCGTCCTGTCTGGCTTTCACGCCAAAACTACTGAACCGATTGAAATGAGTGTGGAGGGGAGGTGCGGGGGGAGTGTGGAGGGGAGTACAGGGGGAGTGTGGAGGGGAGGTTCAGGGGGAGTGTGGAGGGGAGTACAGGGGGGAGTGTGGAGGGGAGGTGGGGGGGGGAGTGTGGAGGGGAGGTGCGGGGGGAGTGTGGAGGGGAGTACAGGGGGAGTGTGGAGGGGAGGAGCGAGGGGGGATGCGGGGGGAGTGTGGAGGGGAGGTGCGGGGGGAGTGTGGAGGGGAGTACAGGGAGGGGAGGTGCGGGGGGAGTGTGGAGGGGAGTACAGGGGGAGTGTGGAGGGGAGTACAGGGGGAGTGTGGAGGGGAGGAGCGAGGGGGGATGCGGGGGGAGTGTGGAGGGGAGGTGCGGGGGGAGTGCGGGGGGAATGTGGGGGGGTGTTGAGGAGAGTGGGGGGAGTGTGGGGGGAGTTCGGAGAGGAATGCGGGGGGGACGAAAGTGTGGCGTAGCACGACGCCATAATAATATGTCTAAGTTTAGTAAGAGGGCAGACGACTGTGTCACGTGCACGCGAATATGACGTTGTTATTTAATTACTGTTTTCTTCCGCTGCAAATTAAAAATGCTACCCATAGACACTATACCACGCGGACGAAGTCGCGGGCACAGCTAGTAATTCTTTATATGGCATTAAAATACACAAAAACTAAAGTTTCCTGTCCCATTATTCCCATTCCAACCATTATTTTTATTGAGTCGTGTCATAGTGGTAACATGAGAGGCTCAAAACTTCAAAGTTATAACTATTTATCTAGCTACTAGAGGTAATAGAATGTCGGGTATTCCTATAAGTTTGCTTGCTAATTTTCTCTTCGCTTGACTATAAAAAACTCAATATTAGAGAAAGTATTTCTGCTTTGTAGTCTACCTCGGCCATTGGCAATCCACCTTCGGTGGCGAGGTAGCAAGGCAGAGTGGAAGGCCTTAAAGGCGACGATAGGGGTCAATAGTATCGTCGGCTAGAAGCAACAACAAGCATTCCCAAAGAGGGTTGACGTCAGGCAGGCGGCCGGTTGTAAAACACAAAAAGCCAAAACCCCTACAACATGGTATTACGAATGAAAGATAATGGTGACTATGCTAGGGCGTACCCTCTAGGCGACGCGCAGGGGCAGCACCCGGCACCTGTGAGAAATGGATTAGGGTTGTTGCATCAGGGACGGGTGCAACGTAAGACGCGAGTCCGGGAAGTAAGATTGAGAATGGCAAGCTGGAATGTAGGAACGATGACTGGAAGAGGAAGAGAGTTAGCGGACGTTTTGCAAAGGAGAAGAATAAATGTGGCTTGCCTGCAGGAGACGAAATGGAAGGGATCGAAAGCTAGAGAAATTGGAGTAGGTTATAAATTCTATTATTGTGGAAGCGATGGTAAGAGAAATGGTGTGGGAGTTGTATTGGATGATCATTTGAAAAAATGTGTGACGGATGTTAAGAGGGTGAATGATAGATTAATTGTTGTTAAGATATTGTTAGAAGATTTAGTTATAAACATAGTTAGTGTGTATGCACCGCAGACTGGATGTGATGATATAGTGAAAGATAAGTTTTGGGAGAATTTCGATGTGGTGGTTATGGGTATACCGGAGGATGAGCAGATTTACATTGGTGGGGATTTTAATGGACACGTGGGAAGGATGAATGGGGGGTATGAAAGAGTGCACGGCGGGTGGGGCTTTGGAAATAAAAACCAAGACGGTGAAGCCCTGCTTCAAGCTGCATCTGCCTTTGACTTGGCAATAGCCAATACATATTTCAAAAAGAAAGACGAACATTTAATTACCTACAAAAGCGGCAATCATGCAACTCAAATAGATTACTTTCTACTTAGAAGAAATAAAATTAGTTCAGTAAAAGACTGTAAAGTTATACCGGGAGAGAGCCTAGTTTCTCAACATAGAATACTCGTCCTAGATCTTAAATTAATGGCCACAAAAGATAAATATAAATCAAAGCCCCCACCAAAAATCAAATGGCACCTGATTGGAAAGAGTGAGTATGCAGTCCAGTTCCAGAAACAAGTGGTTGATAAAATGATAGAAATGAATGACAGAATGATAGAAAAATCGGTGAATGAATGTTGGGTTGAAATGGCAACATGTATTAGAAAAACGGCGAAGGATGTTTTTGGGGAAACGAAAGGTAAAGGAAAGATTGATAAGGATACATGGTGGTGGAACGAGGAAGTACAAAAGATCCTGAAAGAGAAGAAGAATGCATTTAAAGACTGGAAGAGTGTTAAAGAACAGAATAGCAAGAGAGAGAGAAAAGAATGCAAGAGATATAATTCACATTAAATGTATAAAAGATGATGTAGGGAAAGTTTTGACGAACGATGGAGAAATAAAAGAGCGTTGGAAGTGTTATTTTAAAAAGTTAATGAATGAAGAGAATGATTGGAGTGGGGAGTTAGAAAATGTCCCTATAAACATAGGATTAGTGAGAGAGATAAGTATGAATGAAGTTAGAAAAGCCGTGCAAGACATGAAGAATGGAAAAGCTGTCGGACCGGATGGTATACCAGTTGAAGTATGGAAGTTTTTAAAGGCGGATGGATGGAAGTGGCTGACTTTGCTCTTCAATAAGTTGTTACAGGAAGAGGCGATCCCGGATGAATGGTGCGACAGCTCGCTGGTGCCCATCTTTAAAAATAAGGGTGATGTACAGGACTGTAACAACTATAGAGGAATCAAACTCATGTCACATAGTATGAAGATTTGGGAGAAGGTTGTAGGGAGAAGAATGAGAGAAGAGAGTGAGGTATCACAGAACCAGTTTGGGTTCATGCCTGGCCGCGGGACCACGGATGCCATTTTTGCGCTGCGACAATTATGTGAGAAACACAGGCGTGTCCACAGGAATCTGCATATGGTGTTCGTGGATCTTGAGAAGGCGTATGATCGAGTACCCCGGGAGGTTCTGTGGTGGAGTATGAAAGTTAAAGGAGTGCCTGAGAAGTACGTACAACTCATTCGAGCTATGTACAGTCGAGCGAGCACACACGTCCGGTCCGAGGCTGGCGTTACCGGCAAGTTCAATGTGGCTGTAGGCTTACACCAGGGGTCGGCTTTAAGCCCTTATCTGTTTCTCCTGGTAATGGATGCTCTGACATCAGACATACAGGAAGAGGCACCCTGGTGTATGCTGTTCGCCGACGACATTGTGCTTGTCGGGGAAGATGCGCTTGAGGTCCAGAGCAGGCTGGGAAAATGGCGGGATAAATTGGAGAGTGTCGGACTGAAGATCAGCAGAACCAAAACAGAACATCTGTTTTGTGACTTCGGTGGTCCATCCAAATTTGTCCCAATTGCCTTAGATGGTGTATTCCTACCAGTCTGCTCCGATTTCCGGTACCTCGGCTCATTAATACAAAACGACGGCGACATTGACCGAGACGTGAAAAATAGAATAAATGCGGGATGGATGAAATGGCGACAGGTCACGGGAACAACTTGTGATCCACGGATGCCCTTTAAGCTTAAGGGGAAGATCTATAAGACGATCATAAGACCTGTCGTAATGTATGGATCCGAGTGTTGGGCAACGAAAGGGACGGACGAAAGAAAGGTACATGCGGCAGAGATGCGAATGTTGAGATGGATGTGTGGAGTGACAAGAATGGACAAGATAAGGAATGAGTATATCAGGGGAAGTCTGAAAGTAGCACCAGTGACAGAAAAACTGAGGAGCAACAGGCTGGCGTGGTATGGGCATGTCATGAGGAGGGATGAAAGTCATGTGACTAGGCGAGTGATGAGTATGAATGTGGATGGATGTTTGGGTAGAGGTAGGCCAAAGAAAAGATGGATGGACAGTGTGAAGGATGATATGGATAAGAAGGAAGTGAATACAGAGATGACGGCTGATAGAGGAGAATGGAAGAGAAGAACATGTTGTGCCGACCCCGCATAAAGTGGGATAAGGACAGGAAGAAGAAGAAGATTTCTGCTTTGTAAACAGCTGTAGGCTTATTATCTTTCACCAAATACATTAATATTGTTTCCTATCGGTTTCCTAAAGCTGAAATTATCAAAATTATCAGCTTTAATTATTGCCATATCAAAACTTCTGAAAATAATGCGTGGACAGCTTTCGTTGGCCAGACTATAACGATGACACTTTTTTCGGGGGGCAATAATGTACGACCCGTTAGTGCACAGCAGGATAATGTACAGCAGGTTAATGTACACACTGTTATTACGATGCCAGGGTTTGGATTAACGGGGCGTAAAATAAAAGGTTGCGAAATAACATGCTGTACAATGTAGTCACGTGTTGATAATGTACGCCCCTTTATTACGATTCCAGTTAAGCCTCGTGCACACTGTAGCAATTCAATAATTGATTTTTGCTGTTTTGTTCTGGCAGCGGATACTTGTCCTTGAGACTTTAAAGGGCGGATCTGACTTGGATAGGTTATGTTAGAACATATAAATAACGCACAAAGCGAGCGAGCAAAGCGAGCGTGCCACGGCAGTGGCCGCCTCAGTGCCAGAAAATGTTTTTTTACATTTAGCCCCAAGGGGCAAAATTCTTTAGGAGCAGTATCCATTGCCTACAAAAAATAAAAAACAATCGAATTGCCTCAGTGTGCACGAACCCTAATAGCATCCAAATAACATGCTGTACAATAACATCACGTGACAGTATTGTGCACCCAGTTAATTCACAGCCAGTTATTGTACGGCAGGTCAAAACGAATCCAAAAAACAAAAAAAGGTTTCGTTTTAACTGGGTGTACAATAACATGCTGTACAATAACTGGACGTACATTAACCGGACCCCTTTTTTCCACTGGAAAATTGTAAAGGCCTATGTACACTGTCGCATATTAATATTTCGATTATTATTATTTTTATCTAGCGATGAATAATTGTACTAAACAGGCAGCCCCTTTGAGGTTATTGAGAAAAAAACATTCTCTGGCACTGCGGCGGCCGCTACCGCGGCACGCGCGCCTTGTGCGTAATTTTTATGTTCTAACACAACCTTACCTATCCGAGTCGGATCCGCCCTTCAGAGTATCAAGGACAAGGTATAAGTATCTAGTGACAGAACAAAAAAGATAGTGATCATGTTGGAATTGCTCTAGTGTGCATGTGGCTTAACTGGCATCGTAATAACAGTGTGTACAATAACATGATGTACATTATCGCCTCCCTCGCTGAACTCCTACTCCATTTTTTTTTGTGCTGGCTTGGATTCAAAGTCTTTCCGCCAAGTCCTATATAAGTATAGCAGATTTTTTTGTCACTTCATTCACTTACGTGTAGTGGAGTGGGAGCACTCCACTACACTCAGTGATGCCAGATTGCAGTTTCGCATTCTCCCCAAATCTTACAAAAATTCCCCCAATACTCGGGTTTAAAGAAAAAATCCCCCTACAAAATGCAGATTCTTAATTAAATACAATCAATTTTGATGCCTTTAGTTAAAATTGAAGTCAAAATGAACGAGTTATTTTTAAGAGTATTTTGAGTCTGTGCCTCGCTTGACCCTTGGAAACCAAGGTCAAGCTTCGGCAAGACCCAAAATAAATCTTTTTATCCCTTTGGGGGAAAAACATCGATATTTCGGCATTAACTTCCATTGTTTTAACATCTTCACAACCGTCATCTGCAGTCCCGTACATTTTTTCAGAGTAAAACTTGTATCATTCACAAGGTAGCTTTAAAATAAATACATCCATCTAGTAGTTTACCTTATTTTTAAAATGGATTCGGCAGTGCGGATAGCTAAATTCACTCGGTTGTCATCATGGTTAGGATTGTGCTTTTCTAGCGAATCGTGCGTGGAAAATTAAGCATACGAAGTTTTTGAACTAAATAAAAATGCCCGTATTCCCTCCAAACATCCCCCCCAAATCTATAAAAAAATAAATAAATAAAATAAAATAAAATAAAATAAAAATAGACGCAGGCTAAAGTACCAAAGCCATACCGCCTAGTCTTACGTTTTGACATTCGTTTCTTCTTAACTATTTGGCATCTGTCCATTTTGGAACAATTTTGCCAGTATCAAGTGAGGATTTTAGGGTTCGCGCACATTTTTTCTTCTTCCACATAACGTTTTGGCTATCTGCTAGGCAATACAGAAATAATCCATTGACCTCTTACAAGTACCGTAAATACATTGAGCATATAGATCAATAAG
Organism: Thera britannica; assembly: GCA_939531255.2. Classification (NCBI taxonomy): domain Eukaryota; kingdom Metazoa; phylum Arthropoda; class Insecta; order Lepidoptera; family Geometridae; genus Thera; species Thera britannica. The sequence continues at coordinate 11,930,671 of OW618034.2, read as the reverse complement.
GTCTTACAATAAGGCCCAACAGAATACACTTAATTTAAATGAATATATTTTCGAAGAGATGATACTAGTACATTGTTAACTGAGTGTTGAAAGTCACGTTTTTTGAGTCCCGAGACGGGTTTGGCGCCAGAGCGTAGCGAGGGCGCCAATGGAGCTTGAGGGACTTAAAAGACTTTCACCCGAGGTAAACACTGTGCTTTTCATTACGAATACAAGGAAAGTAAAAATAAAAACATGAAAGAAAAATAAGTGAAAATGAAGATTGAATTGCCGACTTCCCGGTTTTTTTTTTCTATTTCTCTGGCGGGCCTTCGGCTTCGGCTCGCCAGCATTATTCAGCCATTATTTTCATTTTCATAATTTAAAAAATGGTAAATTGTTTGCTGAAATCTATGTTATTTTAAATAAATAGTTGAAGCTATATATTAATCAAGTAATTTAGAAGATATATTTATTTAATACTATCTTTATGTTATTTAAATTTAAATTTTACATTGCGCTCTAATGAGACTTTTTAAACTTCTTACCGTTGTAATGGGTTTCCAACCTACTTGCTGAATAAAAAGTTGGAATTTGGTTCAACAACCTCCTTGCAGTTAGAAAGACTTCAGAAAGTTGGAACATGGTCGAATAAAATAGAACTTGTTTTTTTTTATAATTTGACAGCTGTCAGTAGAAAGCGATTCTCCCTAGGGCTGAAAGTTTTACTTTCAATTAGGCCCCTCAGGCAACTTCAGACCTACTTTCAGAGTATGAGCAATGAAAAGATTTATAATGCAGGGACATAGCGGTTGCCTAACGGTAACCTATATAGAAAACATTCCTGAAAAATCTGTGAATGTTGTACTTAGAGACATTCTGTAGTATATTTTAGTATCATTTATTTATTTAAGTATTTATTTTAATGTATTATAATGATAAACAATTACACTAATTAATAGGTACACAAGGATACAGCTCAAGTTACCTAAAAACAAAGAAAAATGATGCTTACCAAAAGGAAATAAGAGCTACCAGTGTATAGTCTGAGGTGTATCCCTAAGTACATTATAGGTAGCGGCACTTAACTTTAGCGGTGACCGTTATTGCGCAGTAGTCAAAAATAAGGTACCTGCTTCGGCTAGCGGGATGAAGGGCGGGCGTGCGTAGCGCTGATTGGCTCTCCAGTCGCACTCCGCTCTCTGAACCAATAGGACACACTGCACACACCGTGCGCGACATGGCACACTACGACGCATGCGCAGCGCGTATGGCTTACCGCTCAAGTTATGTGCCGCTACTGCCGCTAGTTATACATATCCATCTCATAAGCATCAACTTGGAGCAGCATCATCACATCATTAATTTTGTTGCAGCTAATAAATCTTTTTCAATTTCTTCTTTGGCATGAACAGCACTATTATGGGTTGTCAAGTGACCTTTTTGTTTATAGGATTTACCACATTTATCACAGGCAAATGGTCTTTCTCCTGTGTGAACTCTCCTGTGATTAATAATTTTATTCTTGGTCTGAAATGACTTTTTGCAACCTGGAAAAGAACATGGGTAAAGTCTCCCTCCCATGTGCACTACTGATATGTGGTCGTCCAAGTAAGATTTCTGAGTAAATGCAAGTTTGCAAAAGTTACATATATAAGGTTTTTCATCAGTGTGAAATCTTATATGGCTTTTTAAATGGCTTTTTTGACTGAATCTAAAATTACAAAAGTCACAGCTAAATGGCTTTTCACCAGTGTGAGTCATTACATGCCGTTTCAAATCCCCTTTACTATAAAATGCTGAGCTGCATAAGTTACATTTATGAGGTTTTTCTTGCTTTGGCTTTGATGATGGTAAATTCTCTGATGAGTGCTTTCTCACGTGTACTGTAAAATTGTACTTATGACTATATTCCTTGCAGCATATATCACATTGAAATAGCTTTTTTCCAGTATGTAGTCTCATATGCTGACGTAAATGCCCATTTTGAGTAAATCTTTTATGACAAGTTTTGCAAGCAAATCGTTTTTCACCTGTGTGAGTGACCATGTGCCTTCGCAAATAATAGTATCGAGTAAATGCCTTTTTACATTGGATGCACACATGATTTTTCCCTTTACTCATTATTTTCTTGCAGTCTTTTTCTGTAGAAAGTACTTTACTGTCTGTTTGTATTTTAGCTTTTGGTAGATCTATATTATGTTCACTCTCTAAATTTCTGGGTGGACCAGCTTCAACTTTTTCTGTTTTTATTGGGAGATATATTTCTTCCATCTGTGCACTCGCTGGTTCTATTTCTGTTGTCACAGGTTCTTCTTTTACCGTAAGAAGTTCTTCTTTTACCGTAAGAAGTGCTTCTTCTATATCTATTTGTATGTCTATTTCTTCTGGTTTGTGGTTGCTTGAACTTGAAATAACTCTTGTGTTACCAATGTTTTTTCTAATAATAACATCAGACGTTTTATTATCTTCTTCTTTATCATCAGGTAAAGATATTGGATTTAAAATAGTTTTGACAAAATTATTTGTGCTTTTTAATTCAAAGACTTCTTTTTCTTGTTTTATCTGAAAGGAAAATTGCAGGTTTCATTAATATTGCAAATCTATTTTTTGCCATCAAAGCAAAGGAGAGGTAACTCCAAAACACAAAATATTTCTGGTAGTTATTTTCAATCTGGAATGGTCAGGAATGGATTTATTAAGTTGAGATCTACACTTCTACACATTGACAACTAAGCTACACACATTATTATTTGTAAGGCTATCAATGTGTTATAAAAAATGCAGCCAAGTGCGAGTCGGACTCGCCCATGAAGGGTCCAGTAGCACGACGAACTACAAGAACCTTTATGTTATGTTACTTGATGTAACATAATAAGATTCTTGTAGTTCGTCGAAAGGTAAATTGCGGTTTACGGTTTATGACGTATAAAAAAAAACTACTGACTAGATCTCGTTCAAACCAAATATCGTTAAAAGTTTGCATAGTAATGTACAACATATATTTTTTTTAGTATTATCATTCTCTTACTTTAGAAGTTAGAGGGGGGGGGACCAACTTTTTTCCACTTTGGAAGTGTCTCTCGCGCAAACTATTCAGTTTAGAAAAAAAACGATATTAGAAACCTCAACATCATTTTTAAAGACCTATTCATAGATACCCCACACGTATGGGTTCGATGAAAAAAAAATTTTTGAGTTTCAGTTCTAAGTATGGGGACCCCCGAAATTTATAGTTTTTTTTTTATTTTTATGTAAAAATCTTAATGCGGTTCACAAAATACATCTACTCTCCAAGTTTCATCAGTCTAGCTCTTACGGTTTCGGAGAAAAATGGCTGTGACATACGGACGGACAGACAGACAGACAGACAGACAGACAGACATGACGAATCTATAAGGGTTCCGTTTTTGCCATTTGGCTAGGGAACCCTAAAAAGTAACTTTCAAAGGCGCTTTTTCTTGGTAGCATATCAGCTACCTGGTTGCCATTGTACAAGCCCTGCTTAGTTTAGGGCTAGATAGTTGTTTGTGGAATGTTCAAGATATTTATTTTTGAATATAGAAAATAGCATACCTGAATGTGGCCATCGCTATAGAGTTGGGTCAAGATTTTTCCTGCTTTCTGAGACATTTCCATGAATTTATAGCATTTCTTTAGCTGGGAGAAACAGATATAGCACATTGTTTTCGGTACTACAACTTCTGATAGCTGAAATAGATGTAGCAGTTAAATATAAGCAAACAATAGGTAAGTGAAGGAGAAGTCAAAAACACATTGAAAGATACATACTTGGATGTTTGCAAGTTTTTCATAAAGTTCGGGTAGGTTATTGTTTAGTATAGAGCACATCTTAGCATCTCTAGAGAAACATGCTATACAAATAAAATCGGTCATTTTTATGTTTTTAAGTTTCTATGAAGAAAAGTATTTATGTGTTCTGTTTACGAAACTGACCACTGGCAGCTAGGACATTAACTGCACTTCACTTCAACACTATATAAAAATGTACAAACTTAATAAATAGTATTGCACAAATCGAATGTATGTTTCTACTTATTTTTTTGTTGAACAGTTCTTTCACTGTAGTGCATAGAATCACTATGAATCACCAATGAGTATGTAACGCTGCGAAAATGAATCACTATTTAGCTTCATACATAGGCCATAGCTTCCTTTCAACTTTTCCTTGGAATTGTCAATTGTCAATGAGTATGAAGAGACGGGACTACGATACGAACATACGCAGTGTTGCCGTTTTCTATTTTGAGAAAATGCTAGAACTTGCTCCAAATAATGCTAAAAAATGCTATTTTTGTATATAAAAATGCTAAAAAACATGCTAAAATCCTAATTTTGTTATTAACCTTTCTGTGTACAATTTTTTGGTAGGACCTAACCTAACATGTTATTCTAGGCCCTTTTTTTTTTTTTTTTGTTTGCGCTGGGGAAATGCGTTACGCATCCCCCCCCCAATGGAGGGTGGGAGGGGTATGTGGGACTCTCCGATCTCCGGCATACCCACTAAAACCCCAGCGGCGCTCCAGCTTCGTCTATGTGGAAGGAGACTGGGAAACCGGCAGAGCCTTGACATCCAGTCTCCCGCCGACGACTACCCACCTTTACAGTGGGGTCCGCACGTCCCGCCCTTTTAGGGAGGGGCCCAGGAGCGACTTCCCGTCCAACGGGGGTGGTGAAAGTGTGCAATGCAAGAGAGGGGGCCTCCACGCCACTCTCCTGCCATTCACCACCGCATGAGGAGAAGGTAGGCGACTTTACAGTCGCCTTCTCCTGCCCCTTCTCTGCCTGCAGAGGGGTGCGTGAGGGTCTTCCTCACGCGCGCGCTCTGTTGCCTCCTTTTGCGACATCACAACCTCGCAAAAGGAGGTGACCGCTGCCCAGCTTCTCTCGTCACCCAGCATGGAGTTGACCACACCGGGAAGAGAGAGGTCTGGCCCGACAACCGCAATTAGATCGCGGCGCGGTTCAGACCACGACGGGCACACCTCGAGGGTGTGCTGCGCCGTGTCCTCCGCCGCGCCACAATCGTGGCACGAAGGAGCTCCCTCCCTTCCGATCCGGTGCAGGTACTTTCCAAAGCATCCGTGCCCGGATAGCACCTGCACCAGACGGAACGAGAGGAAGCCGTGAGACCGCTCGAGCCATTCTCGCAAGATTGGTCCAAGCGCGTCCAGCGTTCGGCGGCCAAATACGGCGGAGGCGAGGTCCTCTGTCCAATGGTGGACGATCGAATCTCTCGCCTCACGCCGGACGGCCTCCCGCTCTGCCGGGGCGGGGTGCTCTCCGAGAACCCTACGCCCCACCATCCACTCGTACACTTTGGCGAGCACCCACGCCTCGAGCTCCCAAGGAAGGCCAGAGCGCAAGCCGCCGCAAAACTTACCGACCGGTAGGCTCTTGCCACCCGTTGCGCGATTGCCCTTTGGGGCTTGCGGATCGCGGTGGCGTTCTCTCTTCTTTGGAGAGAGTCCGCCCAGATGGGGGCCCCGTATAGGGCCATACTCTTTAGGATGCCGGCATATAACTGTCGGCATCGTGCTTTGGGTCCCCCTATGTTTGGGAGAACCCGCGACAACGCGCCCGCCACCTTCAGCAGGCGAGTCGACAGCCCATTGAAATGCGGGCCGAAGCGCCATCTGCTGTCTAGTACCAGGCCCAGATATTTCATCTGGGTCTTCACTGACACCTGGACACCCTCCATAACGATGTGAGCATCGGTGGGGATACGCTTTCGAGGCCCGTGGAAAAACACGGCCTCGGTCTTGTGCAACGCCACCTGTAGTCCAAGACGGCGGATCCTCCCCGTAACCAATGATCCCTCGGCCGAGGCCAGACTCGCCGCTTCCCTAAAGCTCTCCCCCCGGGCAGTGAGAAGAGTGTCATCTGCGTAACAGATGACACTCGTGCCACGGAGGAGAGCCCCCCGCAAAAGCCAATCGAATCCGATGTTCCACAGGAGTGGTCCTAGGACGGACCCCTGTGGAACGCCAGACTCCGCGGCATACCGTCGAAGTTGGCCCGCTTTATCTACGAGGAGGACTGCTCGGTCCTCCAGGTAGCTGGTCAGGAGGCTCCTCAGATACTGAGGCACTCCATGGTAGCGGAGCGCCTCTAGTATTGTCGAGTGAGGGACGGAGTTAAAGGCGTTGGCTATGTCAAATGACACAGCCAAAACTCCGTCCCTTGCTTCCACGGCTTCCCTCACCTGACTTTTAAGCCGGGCCAGCGCGTCGACTGTCGAACGCCCTTTTCGGAAGCCGAACTGGGCGTCCGACAGGTTCGGCCCCACCTCCAGCAGGAAGCCATTTAGCCGTCTAGCGACAATCCCCTCGAACAACTTACCGATCTCATCGAGAAGAACGATAGGTCGGTATGCCGAGGGGGAGTCCGCCGGGCGTCCCTCTTTTCGGAGGAGGCACAACTGCCCCTCCTTCCAAGGCTTCGGGAACCTCCCAGACGCGAAACACGCGCTGAAGAGGTTCCGAAATCTATCCTTCATCTGAGTGGTAGCGATGGCTAACACGCGCGCGGGAACACCGTCTGGCCCTGGGGCCGTCTTCTTGGCGCGAAGACGGAGGGTCTCTACGGCGAGCTCATCCACCGTTACTGGAGGGACCTCATCCTCCGGCGGAGCTGCCCCCTGTGGTGGGTCCATCACTGGTGGTGTGAAATTAGTCCTGCCCGGGAACAGTGACCGGACCACACCATCCAGCAATGCCGGCTCGAGGGTCTCTGTCAGTGGGGGACCAAAGGGGCGCAGTTTGTTTCGCGCCGCCTTGTATGGTCTCCCGTAAGGGTCCCTATTGAGGCCCTCCAGCATCTCGGCTCGCGCCGCGTCATCAGCGGCGCCCATTGCCGACTTGAGGACCTTCTTTGCCTCTACGTAAGAGGCGTAAAGAAGGTCCTCGCTTTCGGGGTCTCTCCGGCTGCGCCGTCGACTCCGCGTATACAGTCTCCTTGCCGCAACGCAGGCGGCTCGAAGCTCCGTTAGCTCCTCCGTCCACCAATAGACGGCACGATGGGGAGGTGGGCGGCGAGACCGAGGCATGCTGGAATTGCACACCTCGGTCAGGGACTTCTTAAGTTGGACCGCTGCTGCATCCACGTCCAGGACATCGACAGGAGGCGTGAGCCAGTCCTGGACGAACGCCGCCTCTTTAGCCGCCTCACGGTCGAGGCGGGTGAGAGCCCACCGCGGAAAGGGAGATCGGTCCGTCTGGGCCGTCCTCCCCGGGCTCTGGGTGGCAATGTCAAACCGCACATATCGGTGGTCTGACATTGTTTCCACTGTCTCAACCCGCCAGTTGATGATGCGGGCGGCCAGGACGGGGGTGGCGAACGAGACGTCCACCACTGACCCTCCCCATCGCCGCACACACGTCTGGACTGTGCCTCTGTTAAGGAGGGACATTCCAGTCGAAGTCGCCCAGAGTTCCACGGGGCGACCCCGAACGTTACAAGAGGCGGCCGGGTTGCCCCAGGCCGTTGACTTGGCGTTCAGGTCACCCAGTACGACGACCTGGCGGGGCACCGCCCTTCCGACAACCGCAGTGAGGATTTCAAGGAAATTCTCAAAATCCTGCAGAGGGCGGTTTGGGGAGAAATATACGCCCACCAGGGCTATTTCCCCCCACGCGGCGGCCACGTATCCCGATCCTCTCTCTAAGAGCGAGAGGGGAGGGGAGTCTGTGGAAGACTGCGAAACTAATGCGACTAAGCCGTCCCGATCACCCAACCAACGAGGGGAGACTGAGTACGGCTCGCCAACCACCGCCACGTCCACCAACCACTCAGCCATGGCCTGCATTAACAGGTTCTGGGCTGCTTTGCAGTGGTTGATGTTCGCCTGAAGGATGCGATGTTCGACCCTATCCATCAATCGGACATCGCACCACCTTCATCGGCGGCCGAAGTCCCTGCTTGGGGGGTGGCGGCTGCAGCGGCAAGCGGGGTCTGCGCCTGTGCTTTACCCTTCTTAGGGGGAGGATTGCAACTCCTCCCCTTCATAATGTGACCCGCTGGGCGGCCACTGGCTGCACATACTGCGCAGCGAGGCGTGGTGGCTTTGCAGGAGACGGACTTGTGTCCGTCCTCACCGCAGCGGTAACAGGAGTTGGTCCTGTCCACCTTAGATGGACAAAGAGCCCGCGTGTGACCAATCCCAAAGCACTTGTAACAGCGCAGGGGCTGATCGTCAAGTACCCGCACTCTGCAGGAACCGAACCCTACAATAAGCCGCCCCTTGTCAAGGGCGGCTTTGGCAACCGCGACTGGGCATTCTAGGCAGATAGCACCCATGCCACCGCGGCCGGGTCTGATATCCCGACCCTGCACCGCTGACACGCCGCAGCCTCCCGCTGCTGCGATTGCCACCACCACCTCCTCTTTGGTGACCGAGTCGTCGAGATCGGTCACCTCCAAGACCACGGACCTAGTTGGCCTGGCTATTTTGGCCGCGTCTGCGATGACCTCTTGCAATTTACTTGCGAAGAGGTCCGCATTGGCACTGCCCTGGGCCCCCGGGAACTCGAAGATTCGAGCCCCGGCTTGGGTGCGGCGACATCCAACGGCTCCAATCCCAAGCTGGGTGGGATCGGCGTTGGAACGGGCCCGCTTGAGGACGGACTCGTACGTCTCGCCTTTCTCCACAGCCTCCGCAGTGAGAGTCACCACGACGGCTGCCGTCTTGGGAGGAACCAACGGCTTCCTTCCACCGGCAGGGGCCCTTTTAGCTGCCGGGGCAGCGTTGGTGGGCTTGGGGGTCGACTTTTTCCCTTTCCCTTTCCCCTTTCCCTTACCAGTCGCCTGCGACGGGCAGGAAGGGGTGACGGAGGGGGCAGCAGGGGTGACGGCCGTTCTCACCTTTTTCTTGGCCTTGCCCTTTCCCTTATTTACCACTTCCGTCCACGGCTGGTTGGACGGGGTGGTAGAAGATAATTGGGCGTCCTCCCTTTGGGAGGATGGCCCCGGCTTAGACAGTCTCTTGTCCGCCGCTAGGCGCGGTCGAACGCGCACCTCCGGTAAGAGCCTGTCCTCGATGCCATCGAGGCAGGCTCTTGTGAATGCCCTTTCCTCCATGACAACCTTGCGGATGATATCCTCAAGGTTGGAGGAAGGAGTTTCAGCCGTTGGTTCGGGGGCGGCCTGAGAAGGCCGGGCCGTGGCTTCAGCAAGCTTCTGGTGCAGCTGGCTGAGCTCCGACTGCAAGCGATCAACTTTTGCCTGCAGGTGCCGCGACTCGTCAGTACCAGTGCGCTGCACAAGCTCCGCTATTATGCCGCGCATGCTCGCGGCCCGCGACTTCAGGGACTTTTGAAAAGTCCCCTTCAGGTGAGAGGACTTGGCAGCAAGCACCGTTATCTGCTCCGCGTCTTCCTGCGCCATGCGGTCCAGCTCAGCCAGGGAGTGGTCCGCGTAGAGGACGATGGACTCACCATACCCGGCCTTGGCCCGCGCAGTGCGCGCCTGCTTCTCCTTAGCGGCAACCTGCTCCTCCAGGTCCTGCTGGCGTGCCTCCCGCTGACCTAGGTTCAGCTGGCGTTGCGCATCTGCCAAACCCACTACGTGGGTATCAGCAACGGCGGGAGGGGCCATTATGGCCCTTATCTTTCGCTTGGACTTGCCCTTCGGCACGTCCGAGCCAGATCCGCTCTTCAGGAAGGCCCGCTTCCGCTTTTGTCGAGCCACTGGCGGACCAGCGTCCGACTCAAACGCCATGGACTCGCTGTCAGAGTTGAAGTCTGACAGCTCATCCGCCCTGCCATAAAGGCCAACCGCGGCAGCTGCTTCGCAGCTGACCGCCACCTCCATCGAACTCTCGTTCGATTGGCCCTGAGAAGGGCCCTTTAGGGAGCGCCCGGAGGCGTCTCGCGCAGGTTTTTTAGGCATAGCCTTCGCCGATGTTGTAGTACCCGCAAGTAAGCTCTACAACGCACAGTGCACTTTAGCCGAGCCCAGTTCTGCCACTCCGTTACGGTGGTCAGAACTGGGTCGTTTCCAGGGGACGCGACGTGGACGCAAGCACTGTGGGGGATCCCCCATGTTATTCTAGGCCCTAAAGTATCGTTACGCACCAAATGTTAGCAAAATCCATCCAAAAGCCAATCCTTAAACTCGCTTATCTTCTCCCATTCTTCGCGATAATGTTGCTCATATTTAGGAGTTAGGAGGCATACTTTCACTTCACATTCACAAATCACATTGAATGAATTTATTCAAGACAAGAGTCAAGAAGTGGGGTTCGGACGCGAAACGTTCGACGTAAAATCAATCAGAAACTAATTTCAGGGAAGTCCCTGATCCAGAGAGTTGCCATACCTCAATGAAAACCATAGATAAAAATTAATGTCTCTGGTCGGTCTCTATTAAATAATCTGCAAAATCTAAAAGCATTGACTTTTGATTTGAAATGATAAAATATGCAATATGCTAAATGCAAAATTTACATGCTAAAGAGTCATGAAATATGCTAAATTTAGCACTAAAAATGCTAAAACGGCAACAGTGAACATACGAACAAAAAAGTTGATCTATGATTGACAAACTCGACAAACTGCACTATAAACTCATACCAACATAAGCAACAAAATTGGGTTGTGCGTAGCTTGATTGCATACCTTCGATTTTATCGATAGATTTTTATCGATAAATTTTAACAATAGGCTTACATGTTTTTAAGGTATTTAAAATGAATTAAAAAATATGCACAAAAGACAAGTTATTATTCAGTATAGAGGACAGTAGAAGTCACTTCAGACAATTATGTATTGTAATAATTATGCTTACTTGACACTGGCAAAATTGCCCAAATGGACATACGTCATCTAAACAAGAAAAAGAAGAAGAAGAAAAGAAAACGAACGAGTGTGTGGTCTGTGGTATGTTGTGTTTGTTGTTTGATAGATTATTTTCCTCTAAAAAATCTTGTAAAACTGATGATAGTGATTTTTAGCTTTGATTAATTGTAAATAATCAATGGTAGTAAGTTGGTAGATAGCGTACCATGTGGCAATTTGGTATATCCAAGTTTTTTGTGATGCTAATACAACTAACTGAGGTGAGTATAACAATCCACTATTTTTCTATGCCCACTCCACTTACATGTACATTTGCACCCAACGCCAACCTCTATTATGTACGTAATACATAATACTACATTATATGCAATAGCCGCTTAGCCTGACATCACTAGATTTTGTTAGTGCATATCAGAAACGATTGATCGATTTGAAAAGAGCCCATCAGCGGCCTACTTAAGGAAACCAGTCTGCTTTCCAAGTACAAAAACAATGCATACACTCGACTTGAAACCCACTTCCTGAGCATATGGATAAGCAAACATTAACTACCCTCCTGTCATCAGTATAATAATTATCATCTTTCTAGCTGGTAATCTAAACAAACTACCACAGATTTACAAATTGTTTTAATTTAATCAGTGTATAGTATATTCTATTCCTATATCTAACGGGTAATGGCTCAAATGATAAACCAAGGGGCGGAGAGACTACTATCAGATCTGTGCCTCCACTACCTACTCAGTGATTATGAAGGAGTTGAAATTGACCCTTTGGAGTGGCTCTAATTTTTCAACCCTATTGCTTTTTCTTTGCAGTTAGCCGAGGTCAGATGACATGATAAATTATTTGTCATGTGATTTTTTTAATCCTAGACAACTGCTTATTAGAATTTATTATCCTTGCAGATAACCAACAGTTAAAATGATTATCTGTTAATAAAAACTTAAAACTTGGGAAAGACTTGAAAACTCAAACATTCATAAATATAAACAAAAATTAAGTTTAAGAGTAAGGTATAGGTAGTAGTAGTAATAGGGGGAAAACTACCCATTGAATACAGTTAGAATTCTGTGTATCTTTATTTAACACGGAAACAATAATCTACGCATTACGACGCCATCTTTGTGTCCCGACTAGTGATGTGTCTCGTTGCCCGGTCCCAGTAGTGATGTCCTATTCCAATACCGGCTAACAGTAGGTACATAAGTATGGAGTGAAGAAATCAGTTTTTGTCATGTCTAATATACTGTATTAATTTTTTTCAGAGTATGCACCTAGTACCTACCTACTAGCAGGCACATATTCAAGGCATGAAAATGAAAACCAAAGTCGAGTTAGATGAAAACTATGGACTGAAGAAATCTCAAGGTACCTATATTTTATTTATTAGAAATATTAAATTTGCCTACACTTTTTTTTCTGATCATCAACTTAACTCACTTCTGGGCATTGGACTCTGCTGATTTTTAGCAGCATTGTTTTAGGATATTTAGTTATAGAATATTCAGATACCCAATTACGAACAACACAGATGTATGAAAATATATTATACCTACCTATGCTTGATAGGTACCTAAGTTGCATTGATATGGGGTAACCAGTATGCAGATTTTTTTACTTTGCAATTCATTAATGTTAAATAGGAACTTAGTTCATTGTTCACTATTTAGATTTAGTTTACTACGTCTCAAGTTTAATAAAGTGCTAATTTAGTTGCTCCCCGCGACTTTTTCTACCTTGTGGGGGCGTACGTCCTACGTATCGTTTTCCGGTTCATTATACAAATATATTAGAGAGGAAGGATTTGTATTTTTGTAAAAGATAAACACGGAGGGTCAGCGCATCCCCGTACCAAGGGGAAGGTCGCGGGGCTTTGTGATTTTTTTAAGTTTAGAGAACACTATAAATAGTACATTGTTACCTGAGTGTTGAAAGTCACGTTTTTTGAGTCCCGAGACGGGTTTGGCGCCAGAGCGTTAGCGAGGGCGCCAATGGAGCTTGAGGGACTCAAAAGACTTTCACCCGAGGTAAACACTGTGCTTTTCATTACGAATACAAGGAAAGTAAAAATAAAAACATGAAAGAAAAATTAGTGAAAATGAAGATTGAATTGCCGCCTTCCCGGTTTTTTTTTTCTTTTTCTCTGACGGGCCTTCGGCTTCGGCTCGCCAGCATTATTCAGCCATTATTTTCATTTTCATAATTTAAATCTATGTTATTTTAAATAAATAGTTGAAGCTATACACTAATCAAGTAATTTAGAAGATATATTATTTATTTAATACTATCTTTATGTTATTTAAATTTAAATTTTACATTGCGCTCTAATGAGACTTTTTAAACTTCTTACCGTTGTAATGGGTTTCCAACCTACTTGCTGAATAAAAAGTTGGAATTTGGTTGAACAACCTCCTTGCTGTTAGAAAGACTTTAGAAAGTTGGAACATGGTTGAATAAAATAGAACTTGTTTTTTTTTATAATTTGACAGCTGTCAGTAGAAAGCGATTCTCCCTAGGGCTGAAAGTTTTACTTTCAATTAGGCCCCTCAGGCAACTTCAGACCTACTTTCAGAGTATGAGTAATGAAAAATCTATTAAAATAAGCTATATTCATTACTAGCGACCAGCCCCGGCTTCGCACGGGTATAATTTAGAAAAAAGCAGCCAAGTGCGAGTCACACTCGCCCATGAAGGGTTCCGTAGCAACAAGTAACAATAAAAAAGTTCTTGTAGTTCGTCGCAAGGTAAATTGCGGTTTACGATTTATGACGTATAAAAAAAAACTACTTACTAGATCTCGTTCAAACCAAATATCGTTGGTAGTTTGCATATATACAGGGTTATTCATTATTAGCTGCAAATACTCAGGAATTAGGTTCAACAAATAGAATAAAAAATATTTATGAAATTATTTTTTTTAAATTTGATCAAAAAAAATTTTCAAGTTTTTGTATCAAAATTTTATTTTTATTAATTTCTTTAATGTAGGTATAGGGAAAAATGTAAAGTCACTAAATTATTTTTAAATCTATGAATTTATTCACGCGTGCTAAGCAGGGCGAGGTAGCTAATAGTTTATACAAAATCGAATTAGTAGTCGTTCGTAAACGTGAGTTTACTCTTATGGCCTGCGCACACCTAGGTCAAGGAATATAATACTCTACCTAGGTCGCTGGCGATTGCGATCAGTGATACGCTGTCAAACTTGACAGCGATATTTGACAGCGTTTCATTGATCGCCATCGCCAGCGACCTAGGTGTGCGCAGGCCTTTACTCCGTGATAGAGGTCAAAGATTCGTTGGAACAGTCTAGCCCGCATTGTTATTCTGCTATCATACTAACGACCACAATCTTCCAATTGCCGGTCACTCTCTAATCTCTTTAGATAGGATAACCGTTTGCAAATTACCGATCCTTTAGGAGTACCTACCTACAGGCGGCAACGGAAGCTCGTGATCAAAAAATTCGACTAAAATTGTTACAACATAAAATTAATATAAAAAGTTCGAAAACATGTGTCAAGTGCACGAAAGGATCCTCTTTGAGGCGCACTTAAAATCCTTTCTCCACACTTGGTTCGAAATCTCTCTCCTATTATGGTGTCGATAATAAGAAGAACATAATATCAGAATGTCCAAATGCTTGTTACATCAGCTCGTTTTTAAAGTTAAAAGAAAATCAACGTACAGTTACCGGATCTATTTAGACTTTGATCGTGTCAACTCGGCTTTATCTCCAAAATGGTTGAAAGCTGTCATCATGTACCTATAACAGTCTACTGTTGGATGTAGGTCTCTCCCAAGACGTGCCACTGAGCCCGGTCTTCGGCTCTTCTCCTCAAGTGCTTGTCAGCTTCATTTCGCATTTCTACGCCCCACCTTGCCGGAGGGCGTCCTATAGGTACTACGCTTACCTAAAGCTAATGATGTTAGCTTTAGGTAAGCGTAGTAGATAGATGATGATGATAGAATATTTTGCAGGTTGAAAATGAGGCAGCGGAAACCAAGACATTCCACGTAATGTGACACCATCCAGAGAACGAGCCAAAGAGATGATAACATCCAGAACAACGATTGCTTATTTGCAAGGTAAGAAATTAAGTATGCATGTCTAGGTAGATAAAGATAAGATAAAGATATTTATTGCTTAAACCTAAATGTACTAGTACATAGTGCTTTTAACTAAAGATGATCATATCTAAAATTAAGTAAAGCAAACAAAACAAGTGTATATGCACTTGTTTTGTTTGCTTTACTTATACAACATACCTCCCGTGCTAGTTAAAAACTGTGTTACGGCGAGGCAGCTCTTCTTATAAGTAAGTAGGTTAAAGGAACACAGTTTATAAAACATTGCTATCCTATAAGCTGTAATATTTGTCAATTCTAACTTTAAGCAACTGTTACACCACTGGACTCAAATCAGACATATATATCACTGTTACACCACTGGTCTCAAATTAGTACACTATGTACACACTTTCAGTAAAAATGTATTATTCTCTGAGTGAATTTACTGTTCTTTGAGAAAATAAATCAAAAGGATTACAATAAAACTTTAGGAAGGATCCAAGCCGTAGTTTGTTGCCTGTTCTTTTAGGCTTGGTCGCGTGGAACTGGCACCTAGACTCCCCTAGCTTGAAGACGTTTCAAATTAATCCTTATGATACAGCTGAATAAAGCTGTTTTTCATTTGAAGAATGTATACAATTCGTTACTTTCGTGGTAATGATAGTCACTCTTTTTACGTTTGCTTTGCACCCAGAACCATCGTGTCGAAATTTTATCAATACAATTTTTTTATTTCCAAGTATTTTTAAACGTTTATCTTTACGTTAGATAAGCTCAGCACTAAACTCGTGTCAATCACTCCAATAACGTTGTATTTGACCTAAATTATGCTGATATAATGCTATCCGCAATTTTTTTGATTCAGTATCCGAAGTCGGAGTTTTGCTACCACATTTCGTTAACCAAATGTGGTTTTCGTGTGAGCACGTGTCTCTCTCTTTTGTATAGAAAATTGATGAGACATCAACTCGTTTCGATCGCTTCTACGTAACGTATTTATGCATCTTTTTATTTGTCTCATCTTTTCTCTATACAATAGAATAAATGAAGCGGGACTTGCCCTTAAGTTATCTAATGAAGCCTGTAATAGACTCAATAAAAATACAAACATAAATGTTTATAAAATATATTATTGTCAGTTTGTCTGACGACAGTGCGACCGACACGTCTCAAAGTTAAAAGTCAATCAGGATCACTTTCAAACGTCCTAGTGCTAGGTGAATCTAGATGCTAGTTCCACGCGACCAAGCTTTGAAGAACTGGCAGTGGCATCAAACTCACGGCTTGGTTCCTACCGTTTCTTTCTCGCACTTAGGGCAAAACTCTTCATTGAATATAGCTACAACTCTTTTACTTTAGTACAGGGCAAAACAATACAACTACGCAAGACGGCGCCATCTTATTCCCTCGGACTACTAGTGATGTGTCTCGTTGCTTGGTCCGATTAGGGATATCCTATTCCCAAAACCAAGCCAATGGATCGCCCACTTTACTTGCGTGGATATTTTCGCAGTAGTGCATGAAATTCCCAGCGAAATTAATTACCAATCTAAATTGATAGTAAGTGGATGCTCGAATCAATTTGGTTCAATTATAGAACAATGCCTTCGTTGAGTTTGATCATCTAACGTAGCAATTATGAGAGTAATGATGCAATAACTGATGTTTTTTAGTGGCGTGCGCACGTGACACGGACCGATTGATTTGCGCGACGGTTATATTTTTAACTTCATCCAGACCGTTTCACTTTCGTGATAGCACGCGAGTGTTATGGAAATAACTATGTGCGCCTGATGAGATAGTAATTCCACAGTTTTTTAGGGTTCCGTACCAACAGGGTAAAACGGGATCCTGTTACTAAAGGCCTGCGCACACCTAGGTCGCTGGCGATTCTACTTACCTACTATCTTTCTTAGTACATACAGCTATAATTATGTTTTTATAAATGGCTAGTATGTTTTATAACTCGTAAGCGAAACTACTTTACAAATGTCCCTAAAAATTGATATAGTACTTGCCCGTTTATACACGCTTCAGTTCGCTAGTAAAGTTCGTATGACACAATAGGGTTTGGCCTTTGACTTGAGCCTAAAATACAAAGTAGATTATATAGGATTAGTTTGGGTTTTAATTGTACACCGTTTGAAAATAAACACAAAGGGGAAACAATTTTCAAATAAAGAATAGGTAGGTTGCTTATTACGTGATTTTTAAACCTACACCAAACGACTGAAATTACTGGCACGAAGGCTAATCTGTGTGTCTCAAGTTGATGGGTGCAAGGCAGTGTATCTTAGGACACGTTCCTGATGTACGTGACCTCTACAAGACAATGCTTTGTTACAAGCGATGGCTTCCATTATGCTTGTTCTATCAGCAAGTTGTTTAAGAAAAACCTTAGAGTTTTTATCTAGGTAAAATAAACGGCACATTTCCAAGCTTTTTATTGAAAACAGCGTGAAATCCTGCGATATCTTACATATTTTTTTTGTTTTAAGGCAACAGGAATGTGTATCTGCAATTGTATAGCTGTTTCACTCGCGCAAATGGCTTATGAGAGAGAGGGAAAACGTTTACAACGGGAAAACACACACTAAGATCAAATCATAAAGACATAAAAACCATGGTTCTTCTCAATATTTTAATTCTTGGCATAGATCTCATATTCTTTATAGCGTGCGTGGAAAAAGAAGTTTTTTTAACATTGCACAAGTTTATGAAACATTCTGAAAAGTGCTGTTTCATGCTGGCATGTCTAGATTGTTGTGACGTCATCAAACCATCATGCAACAGTCATACATAGTCCTACCCCTAAATTTTTTTTTGGTTGGTAACCCGGTTTCGAACTTCTTCTTCTTCTTCCTGCCCTTATCCCACTATGTGGAGTCGGCACAACATGTTCTTTTCATCCATTTGAAACCGGTTTCAAACTAAGAAAATATATTCCTTCTACGTACTAAAGGTGCTCATGGATTTCAGATTGTTTGCCTACCTGGCTCTTCAATAAGCCAAAAGTATTTAATTTTAATTTTTGAATACTTTTGGTAGGCAAGTTGCGAGTATAGTTATAACGTTTCTAAGATGCTAAAATAGTTACTTTGATGTAGGTCAAGGAATCGTATTGTGAATCCACGTTTTAAATCATCATTTTATGTCACGATCGAAACTGTAAATCTGTTGTCTCTGCCAGTAGGCTAATCATTCATTTCCACCAAAGGAGTACCTTTGGGAAACAGGAATGATTAAAAGTTTTGTATCTATGAAAAAAAAACTTGGATAGCGATGTCATCACTTGGTTTTGTTTATGGAATATTTTATCAGTCAGGGCATGTTAAAAATATTATAAAAATATGCTGTTTCATGATGGTATGAATGCCTTTATTAATATCATGAGCGGTGACATCATAGCCATAGCAATTGAGGTCTGCAGCATGAGGTTATCATTTTCCTTTATATTCCAACTAGCGATCCGCCCCAGCTTCGCACGGGTAAAAGGAATATTTTTCTCCCGTTTGCGCAACATTTTGCATTGGTGCTCTGTACTTATTAGTCGTTGTGTGATGTTATATAACCTATAACCTTCCTCGATAACTTGACTATCCAACGCAAAAAGAACGTTTCAATTCGGACCACGGCGTCGATTCCAGCAACACACATCACTCAAGCGATCGCGTAAACCGATCAGAGTTGTCAATTTTTGTTTGAAAAATTTGAAAATGGAACGTGGATTCAGCGATCACTCAATCAAGCCGTGTTGCTGGAATCAACGCCCATTAGTTCTCGAGATTAGCTCGTTCTACCAAACAAACAAACAATCAAACTCTTCAGCTTTATACAGAGTGGATACGACAGATGGGCATTAAATTACACTACGTACACTATACGTGTTAAGTATTAAATCGATACGGTATAAAAATAAAAAGCTACAAAAATGAGATTTTTTTTATTTCAAACAAACTAAATAGCTTACCGATCCGAGTAAAACGCAAACACCCTTGATAGTAAAACGGCAACGTTCGCGCGCTTGCCGGAGCGCGACATGCCCAAGCAGGCGGCGCGGCGGCCGGGGCGATGACCTGGCGCGACGCGAGTGGAGGCCTGAGCCGCCTTTGAATTGGGTAGGTTAGGTACGATCACAACAACACTCACTAAATTTATAAGTAGTACTTTTGTATAGTGCGGGCGTTTCTAGAGCAACTGCGGCTGTCACCAAACCTCTCTCTGTATGTTCGTAGAGCCAAAGATGCGTTTCCACGGCATTCGCCGTAAATAAAAATCATGTCAGTGTATTCTGACGCCGTGTAAGTTACACGAGGCATTGTTGAACACACAAAACCAAATTTTAATAACGTGTCTTCATCACATCACTTTTTCGATTACGATTCGTAAAAATAAAAACGTAAGCTTCCGTGTTCCGGTAGGTAGGCACATCCGTTCCGAACGGTCAGCGGTCGCGAACTGAAGTTGAAAGTAGTTAGGTAGCAATAAGAAAAAACGCACTGACCTATGTCTATTTCTTTTACCCGCGGGATTTTTGCTATGTCATTGTCTCTCTCTATGTCACTCTCGTAGTGAAAATGCGAGTCTGTGTGTGTATTACTTGCGTCGGAGTAGCAAAACCGCTTCGTAGGTAGGTATAGGTAATCATCTGCTATGAAAAATACATCGTGTTCGAAATATGAAGAAACTTGAAAAATTATTTGCGGCTAAACTACTGCTCCTAATTAAAAGATTTTTGGTACAGAGCTTGAAAATGGTGCCTAGTATATGCAGTTTATTTTTTGTCTCATCAGTCGTATCCACCCTGTATAATTAGTATAGATTTATGAGTGTTGCGCTCTTACGTCTGAAAACCATACGCACGTGCTTTTATTTGGATGTATCCGCCCTTATTTCACTTCATGTGAGGTTTAGGGTTATGGTCATGGGTATTTTCGTTTCACTATCTTCTATCAGCCGGTATTCTTGATCAGGATAAATGTGAATTCAAATTCATTCGGTTTCATGTTTAATTTAAAATATCGAAATCGAACTCAGAATTTCAGCGTAAGCCTGATGATGTAGGGTTTCCCAACCTTGACTATTTTTACATAATCTTATAGCATCCCAAGAATTTTGAGTGGGTGATCGGTGGGCTTAAAATTTAGTGTATATATTTGTGTATATGTATATTCTGAGCGATTTTAAGCAATACAGCATTTATGTTTATCCAAATTAGTTCTTTTGATACATTGTGCTTTTAAAATAGATCAATATGGCCCTTAACAGCATGTTATTTAAATAAATATTTTTTAAGATATTGCGTATTTAAAATGCAGGGATTTAGCGGTTGCTAAGCCTACCAGCCTATATCGCTCTAAAACTGTGAACATTATGTAATAAAGACAGCCTGTAGTATATTTAGTTGATACTAAATATACTGCTTACGGCTTCGCACGGGTGCAATACTGATGTATTGCACCCGTGCGAAGCCGGGGCGGGTCGCTAGTACCCTTTAAACTCGTGTAGGTCTAGATACTATTTATTGATGATGCCAGATTATTTGATATTTTAGTTACCTATATTGTTGTACTTATATTTAAGTTTAATTGATAAAGTTGCATGGTGACATTGCAATCTACAAACCAGTATTAGGTACTCACAAACGGTTATCCTATTGATGGAGTGACTTCAAGTTTTGCGATATACCTGCTTGAGCCGAGTGGAACGAAATAATCGGCGCACACGCAACTCTTTATCATTCGACGTTGAAACGCGGAGAGACTTGCACGCTTCGCATACATTAAAAATACGGACGATAAAATTTGTGAATTATTTGTGACGGTGCGTGTGGTAATTTATTATATTATTCCAATGTAAGTACAAATTAATTTTATTTTCAGTTAGAATATTTGGGTTTCTCGCGGCTATAATATAAATCCAATATAATAAAAGAGTAATTAAAATTAATTAAATAAATAATATTCACATGCATTTGTATTTATAAACAAACGATTCTTTAATTACACACCAATTAATTGGTTATCTTGTACGGATATAAGTATAAAGTAATCTCTGTTATACTCAGACTTATCATTAATCAAATAATACTTATCACACAATTAATTAACTTGGTATAGGTACCTGCCTGCAGTAGGCACCTCTTCAGAATCACCTACTAACTTTTTTATGATCTCAATTTAGATAATAAAAAAACTGTATACTTATAAATGTAATCAGTAGGATTTGTTTTGTAGTATAACTAAATGGTGGCAGGCCAATAAATTTGCCAAGTGTGAGATGGACTCCTGCGCTGAGGACTTTAATTTGTGTCAGAATATTTAAAATAAAAAAATTGATATTTTAAAAATATGAAACTAAAAAATATATACTTAAAAATATATAGTCCTACTTATCAATTTAACTATGCTATGCTAAAAATCGTTAAATATAAATTCAGTTAATTTGTCAAAAATATGCTGAACCAGGGACACCATACAATATACTGAATTTAAGGTAGAAATAATGAAACAATAATTGTGTGACAAATACTAGTGTAATGACTAGTTTTTTTGGTAAGCGTTCAGCTTAAACCTGACAAATAAGTACACACGATGCCGCAAGAACTTAGTTCCATCCTAGGTCGATAAACTGTGTGTATACAAACACCTTACAGAGGAAATAACTGTTTATTAGAAGGCATGCACAGCATAGCACCTACTTACGTGTCGTGATCGCAAAATATTTCTTTATATGCTTGAATCCACGTGCTCCTTATTTACAGTTTAGAATCTTGGGTTTTTTGACAAATGAGAACAACAATTTCAGTTATTTAGAGTAATTTATCTTAGGATTTTGCAATGATTTGGCAACTTCTGCTGGTAGATTATT
Organism: Thera britannica; assembly: GCA_939531255.2. Classification (NCBI taxonomy): domain Eukaryota; kingdom Metazoa; phylum Arthropoda; class Insecta; order Lepidoptera; family Geometridae; genus Thera; species Thera britannica. The sequence goes on along the minus strand of OW618034.2, from coordinate 11,908,931 downwards.
GTAAGTCAGGACTTTGAGTAGGTCAGGGAAGCCTTAATTTTTTTTATCAATAAAGTTTGAAAAATTAGTTCTTAAATGATAATAATCAAACTTTAATGATTGTACCATTTATCAGAAAATTTGCCAGCAATATGCTATTCCAAGTTCCAACTTCAGTGCAGGCAATATTCGTCTAAATCGGTCCAAAACTTGCAATGGGTGTAAAAAATACAGATACTAGTTTGTAGATCAAATCTAGTGTATAAAACAAATTAAGTTCATCGTCAGCTTGAAAAAGTCCACCGCTGGACATAGGCCTCCCCTATGCATTTCCAGGAAGAACGATTCTGAGCGCTTTCCTCGATCCACCGACTTTCTGCTTCATCCATCTTCAAAATTAAGGCTACCTATAATTACCTGCTCCTATTATGTATTTGGACAGGCGATGTATTTACTACTTGGTGGAGAAACCTGCGATTATTCGTATCTGTAAACTACTCAAGGTCAAGGGTAGCAAGTTCTTTCTTGCCTAAGAGTAAGAGCTATGATAAGCACGTAGGTTAATAACTGTTAACTGTTGCAATACGAAATCATATTTGTTCGAATTTTTAAGAAATTCCGGTGACTTTTTTTCAACATAGTTAATTTTTTAAAATGATATATTGTGAAGAATCCACACAACACTCAGCCCCAAATTAAGCAGAGCTTGTACTATGGGTACCAGATAGCTGATATAATACTTATATTTTTGCGAATACATACTTAGAATACAATATAACACTCAGACAGAGAACAAACATCTGTGTTCACCATACAATTTGTTCTCGGTTGGGATCGAACCCACGATTTACCGCTCAGAATGCAGAGCTACTACCAAACGAGCTGAGAGGCCAGTCAACATTATGGAAATGAAATTTGTAAGAGCCTCTAGCTATGCTTATGCCTCTATGACCATACACAACCTGACGTTGCACTGCTTACATCATTATATCAGACTTACCCCCGAATACTGAAACGCAACTCAGATTTAAGCACGTCTCAAGCGACGAATATTTGACAGATTTTCATTGAAAACTGTCAAATATTCGTCGCTTGAGACGTGCTTAAATCTGAGTTGCGTTTCAGTATTCGGGGGTTAGTGGTACCTATTAGATGCCGGCATTCTTACCCTTCAAACTGGAACACAGTAGTTCGTGACTCGTTTCGAGTTTTGGTGGCAATAAGAAACACAATACTTAGTTAGGTGGATGCTTCCCTGATTTTTACTACTTAGTTTAGAAAACAACGTCAAATACTTTGGCATCACAGTTTGTGGGCGATTTGTGTAAATTATTGGATAGTGTTGCTAGGTTCCTGTTTGGCGCAAATTCAGAAATTCTTTAAGACTACGTTGAATAGCTACTCAATTTGTCGATGCATTTTTTACACATTTTTGTCCTTAGAGACGCCACAAGTGGAATCCCGCGCGATTTCGTTAGCGTGCATCGGTTTTTACAAATTTCAACCTAGGGGTTTTTTTTTTTTTTTTATGTAACTAGCTGATGGAACAAGCATATGTTAGGTAGTAACCATCGCCTATAACAAAGCAATGCTTCATAGGTCTCGCACATCAGGAACGTGCCCTACGATGCACTGTCCTGCGTCCATCAACATACAGATATACAGCCTCACGTGCCAGTAATTACACCGGCACCCACACCCTTCAAACCGAAACACAGCAATGCTGCTTCACGGCAGAAATAGGCATGGTGGTAGTACTTCCCCGGACGAGCCCTTCAAAGAGCTCTACTACTACTAAAATTATGTTATTTAATATGTTAATTATGGTTTGAAATCCTGAAAATTCCTTTCTTAGTAAACCTCTATACGCACATTCAGTAAAACAATCAAACCCTGAAAATGTCATGTCTACAACTAGTGGTTTATGATGTTCTTTGTTTTTATGAAAAGACAAATATTCTTATATCAAATAGTTATTTACTATGTTTTCGTGTTTATTTGAATCTGGAATAGACTTGTTCTGATGCAGTTTTCTCTATTTCGGTGTTTCAACCGCGGTCTCTTACTTCCGCCGGCATGGCAGTGACCTTTTCTTTTAACAGGCTCATGTTTCTTTTTCTTGGCTATCCTCTTTCTTGCTTTTCTTCTAACTTTCTACTACTGATATTAACTATAAGTAGGTAAGTTAGGTACGTATTATAAAATCTCGCTACTACGAGTATGTTAAACCATTAATTTATTCAGTGAAAATAAATGCGTTTAGCAAAATAACTAATTAATTAACATACGAAATTTATTTGAATATAAATAATTACCAGTACCTATGCATATTATTCTTATAATATTGTAAGTTACCTACTTATTGTTTTATTTACCTTCGTTTCGGTTTCCAACTGTATATAAAATACTACAATATAATGTCTGTATCGTAATTTCAAGGTTCACGCTTACAATTGTAACTTAAAGCAAATGTTAGAATTGTAACTTTATGTTCGAAAATTTAATTTGAATAGCTCGAATATTCTAAACATTCATGGCCTTTCTTATAAAAATAATATGTCAAAAGATAAACAGTGCTTAAACTATTGCCATCTCTTACTACTGGGCAATGATAAACAGTGACAGGGCTAACTTTAAGCAATGATTAAATTTAAACTGCGTTTATAAGTATGGCTGTCAGTGACAAAAAATAACTACATATACCTATGCGTTTTTTTTCTTTTGTAATATTTCAGAAAGGAATTGGAAAAATAATTTTATTATGATCAGTGTTTATTTTATAAATTAGGTACTAGGTAAGTGGAAAAATGACACCCGTGCGAAGCCGGGATGGGTTGCTAGTACATAGCTTATGTTTCGTAGGGGTAATGTAGAAAGAGTTTTTGAAATCGGTTCGGTTGTTCTTGAGTTTATTCGTTGCATAGAAACCATGCTTCTTAATAACATAAGTGTATATTTAATAAATGCTAAGTCGCTTATATCGGTGAACAAACAAGATTGTAAAATGTTCAACAATACATTAAAAATTGTATCTATGCATGTAGTGATTTTGTAAATCTAACTAAAGAATATAACATTTTATTTCACTGTGGGCCTTTGACCTAAGCAGCAGACAAAAAAAGAACCCAAAATACTGATATTTAGAAATAAACTTGCACGAGGTATAAAATTACAATATAAATTACAAGAGTATTGATAAGGTAACACTATACGAAACCGCATTCATACCACGTAATGTGGGCTCCTTGGTATAGTTACAAAACTTGACAATTGGGAAACTAAGTCTAGCTGTATCGATTTCACGTGTATTTATTGTTAATTTACCCTACCTGTATAATGCACATGTTAAATGCATAATAAAAGCAAATTTATTCTAATTAATTACCGAGTAGGTTCGTGACATTTGATATGTTTGGAAACTTCGGAAGTAGAACTCGATAACGTAGTGTAAAGTTTCAAAGAAAGTATCGAGAACTGGGGAGAATATTTTCTATTTCTACCTGAATACGGCGAATTAAAAAGGTGTTATGATTTTGACGGCTATGTAGCATGTACATATTATGTTCATTCATCTTTTTCCTCATATATTGTAAACTGCTTAGAATTTGACAAATGAGGTATCGATGGAAGCGTCTGGATTGTTCGTTTGTCGAATGTCGCGCCCTATAGAAGACATAGAGTAGAGAAAAAAGTCGGTGTCTTATGGTACAGTAGATGGATTAAACACGTCCATTCGGTATGTTGTGCTGAAATGTTCTCCCGCATAGATGACTCAGTCTTCACCATCTACAATTTACGCTAAGATATTGCAAATTGCAACCACCCAATAATATTAGCAATATACCAACTTATTATTCCCTACAAAGTATTAGGAAGCTCATAACATATATGATGACACACAAAATAATGGCCCACATTCAGGGTTCTGTTTACACTTGTGATTTACTGTACAGTTGCCTAATTCACGTGGGTGTGTTACATTGAAAGCGGTGGATGGCATCTAGTATCATTAGATTAGATGCTAGAATTAGGTCTTAGACAGGATGTTGGCCAAAATTGTTGCTTCTAAATCTATACGATCTTATGGAATAGCTATACATTGTTTATTAGTTATGAGAGTATTTTTTTTCAATCTACTAGATAGTTTATCCGTCTCATAAAAGATGCCCTCTTTTTTAGGCTTGTCAAAAACAAGAACTGTCTTCTGTTAATTTGATGAATGGCGTTATTCTGTAGATTAAAGAACAGCCCTTATTAATGAATTAACAGCAAAGTAAGCGAATCACCTAGAAAATGCTTAACTCAATAACCGGTCTAACGACATGCAAACAGTAGGTTTGCTAAATACTAATTAAGATTAGGTTTCAATCCGCTAGCGTTTAGTGCATAGTTTTGAATTAACTGACTACTAATTTTTCGCCTAGAGCCAATCTAGGCACTATCAATCAACTGAACCGTGAAGTTTAGTGGTGTTCATCATTTTGTTATACTTGACTCCTTTATTATTTGATCTACCGTTATTGAGTTTTATTACTATCGAGTCAAGCGATACTTTAAAATATTTTAATCTAATATATTACACTATCGAAGAAAGTGGGTAGGTACTACAAAAACTTATAGAATCATAGAAAAATAGAATCATGTGTAGCCGACCAGAAAATATGAAAAATGTATACAATAGGTATTAGATCGATGACCTTGACTAGTTAAGAGATATTTAAGTCATGTAGAGTTGGAATGTTTAACCCATGAAATCTATATACCTTGTTTTTTTGTTCCATGTAACGCTCTGTTGCCGTAACAAATTTGCATGTAAATAATTCGTTTTGCTCGTTGAATGAATAGGCCAAGTCGATGCGTCTAAAACATCTGTTCGTAGCTGTATGTACTTTTATCGGAATTATGGTGTCTTCTTCCTGCCCTTATCCCACTTTGTGTGGGGTCAGCACAGCATTATCTTCCTATTCTATTCCCCTCTGCTCAGCATTCATTTCTCTCTTATTCATGTCATCTGTCACACGTCATTCATGTTTTTGGATTAGGATGTTATCGGAATTATTATGCATTTTGTGATAATGATGACCTTACAAATTATTGCAAATCGTGTGTAAACTACTTACCAAATAATTTCCTATTCTATACATATTTCTGTACTGCAGTTGCGCTATGCGACCTTCAAATGATATTAAATACTTTCCTATTTCTTTAATATTTTCATATGCTGATTAATTCTCGTAACCTATTTATGTGCTACAGTTGGTCTGTCGTCCTTCACATGAAATTTTGAATAGACTTAAAATTAGGTTTTGCTGATTCATCATTTTAGTGGGTTGCGTCAACAAAACTTACTATTAAAATAAAGTTTAGTGGCTGTCGCTTATTTTGAAAGTTTTTTACGGATATAACGACTCACTACATAGATAATTCTATTTACATAGTTGTTGTGAAGTTAGTAACTTATTTTAACAATTATCTGAGTTGAATTTGCAGTTTGGTTTTCTTCGTTTTCTTAAGCATTCTGAATGTATTTTTCAATTGTATTATTGTATGGCTGTAAAATTTATGAAAGTTTTACAACACCTGACAAGAGAGTTTGTTTACCATGTTTGTTATTGCCTAGGTGTATAAACATTTAACGGCAGGTGATACTTTCACTATAGTAAAAGTAATATAATATAGTAAACTGTAATGTAAAGAGGCTTAAGTCCAGCTGTGGACTTCTTCAGACTAATCGTGACAATGATAATAAAAAGTAGATGCATTTTGTTGACGTCACTGTTATCTAGAATCATGCAGATTAGATTCTTAGTGGTTCTTTAGTCTAAGGGTTGGTTTCACGGATTGCTTATCGGAAAATTAAACCCTGGCAACTGTCAAAATTTGAATTAAACAATAGTCGGAGTTTAATTTACCGATTAGCAATCCGTGAAGCTAGTCCTAGGTATTGTTGTATTTATGTGCATTATCTTGGGATAATGCACATAAATACGCTAAAAAATACTTGTTGGTTCTGAATTTTGTTGCAAATCTTATTCGTCATGTAAAACCAATTGCATAGCTCACGTTATCAGCTTTCATATTATTTTCAAATGTTTTATTTAATTTTCCATTGGTTTTAGTACACGTGCAAGCATGCTGTGACTATAAACACTCTGTGACCTTGCAACAGTGGTTAGTGTGGTGATTACTGCCTCAATAAAGCTAACTGCCAAGTTCCGAAAGACAGTCTTTGTTAAATTTAACCACCCACCAACAGTTACAACAAAATGTATGGTTGCATCTCATAAATACTCATCAAATATAATTTTATGTCCTACGTATCCACCTGACTAATACTGCTTATGTATCATAATTTGTTTCATGATTCTTAACTACCAACTGTGTTTTCCATTTTATGGTATTCTGTCATATGAATCAGTTTTGTAACATAGTATTGGAATTATGTGGTTTTGTTATGTGTTTGTTTTCAAAAATACCTGTGCACATTGTTGCAATGTTTGAAAACAATTTGGAAGGAAGTTAGAAACTTGTTAGTTATTTGCTGAGCGTTCGACGAACGTCACTTCGTTTCTTATTTTTTCTCTTACTAAAAATAGTGCTGCTCTAAGTTTGTGGTCCTAAAGTTATGGTGCCACATAAAAAAATTGTGCAGCTATTTCCAAATTCATCATCTCTGAATACTATTTAAAGGGATCTCTGGAGTAATCTTATGACATAAAAGATCAGACACTTATCTGATCCGTTATTAAGCAGCATAGGATGGAGAAGACCAGGGTAAGTTTGCTATACTGGCTTAGTTTGAGATCTTTTATCAACATTTACAGTTAACGCGATAGAGGCTTCACTCAGAATCTTGGTTCTTATGATGATCAGTACACCATGAAGAAATTGTATGATAAATCCCAAAGGCTTTATTTTATAGCTTGATTCTGTTGTATTAACCATTTCAATGTGCTCCTAGATTAATTCGTACTGTGGTATTTCTTTTCGTCTATGCAAATCGAACTCTCATAAAAACGAGATTCAATTGTATCGCGATACGTCCGTAGATGGCGAAGGTTTAAATCTTCAGCTTTGTTGCAAAATAAGAGTGCCGAAGATGGGACCATTATTCAGGTTTTTGTCGTACATGATGCAATCCATGGGCGGCATAAGAACTGCTTCGGGAACGGTAATGTAATGACAGGCTGGTCCGACCTCATCAATTTACGTGGAAACCGTTCGAAAGCTGCCCCTACTGAACAGGTACTGTCGTCAGTATAATGCTGTTGGAGTTTCACTTTCATGATTATAGGTTTTTACTAGATTTCATTTAGTCTTTTACTACTTTTACTTATACTATTAGGTGGGATATGTTCATCATATGAACAAGGTATTTATATGTTACAAACTTTAAAGCTTCACTTTTGTATGTGTTGACAACTGCTATAAAATAATAATTATTCTTAAAATGAGTTTCATTAAAAATGTTTATTCAGATTTTTATTTCACGTAGTAAACTACGAAGCTTCAATTTTTAAACTCTAGCTGATTTTGATTTTTGTTTTTGCCTGTACATAATCTATTAAAAACGGAATGCAATTTTTAAATCTGCTTTCATAATGATTTATAATAATTGGCTGTTTTTTTGTTTCCATATTACCGAACATGTCATTATGTTTGTCTTGATCCATTCAAGGTAAAACAATGTTTTGTACTGTTATTCAGTGGGGTGAGACTGGGCGTTTCTTATTCAACTGCCTGCTGATAGTAGCAGGAGAGTTGTTTCTGTAATATTCTTCCTGTGTTTTTATGTAATGTGTTTTGTGAGTCAGTGTAGTCTTCACAGCTGATACCAATCCCAGAGGTGTAGGATGCAATGCCACGCTGCATAATTCTATGATTACGACTATCTATCTGACTAGCAATATTAACGTTATCCTTTTCATTGTCCATATTCCCGTAAAAGATTCTTACGTCTGCAAACAATAAGATTGCAGTCAAAATATAATAATCTTATCACTACTTTGTCTGTGTTCATATTGCAGTGAATGGTTTTAGTAGGATTACGTTTTATTATCGCGCAGACCTAACTGAAGTATGAGATTGTGTACTTTATCAGATTCGGTGCAGTGTCTTTGATAATCGAAACTTTGAAAGTGATATGGAATTGTGTAAGATTTAATCTGCACGTGGGTAACTAAAGGCTAGCTGAGATTATAAGGAGCAAGTGTCATAAGATCATTCAAAAAACGAACAATCCTATAGCACATCTAGTTGGATTGGCATTGCCACTAAACTTACCACGTTTCAAAAGTGATCCTTGTTATATGAATAATATTTTTTTTTAATTTTGGATTCTATTCACTGTATTGAATTCTGGATATAGAATAATGTATTCAAAGCATTTGTAATTTGCATGAAGTCACGTGGTTGTATTGTGAGCGCTGCAAGGGATTATTCCAGGTCCACTGCTTTATATGTAGCTATCGCAGGTAGATATTGAAAGTAGAGTATTTCTTAGAGATAGATAGATAGATGACCAGTCTTCCTTAACAACATTGACTGTAGGAATTACCAATTTGAAGAACGAATTCTATGCCTCTTACTGGTCATCAGAAAATGAAAAGTTTTTATTTTGAAATGCTGCCTACTAATTTTGTGATTTTGCCTTAGGCTTTAAGCATGTATCAGTTGTGTGTATGTCGCATGTATGTTTTATATGTATGTACAAGACGATCGACTTTCAAACGGAACTAGCTCATATTGGCGTTGTTGTCCCCGTGAGAAACAGGCCTCATGTCTTGTAGTACGCTTATTGTATAAGTAGTATTGACCTCGAATCTTATACATTGTCTGCGTGATAACGGTCTTTTGAAAGGATATTTTGAGCATCATCCTTGTTCAGATGCTCGTTGTTAAAACTTAATTTCTTTGCTTCCTATTAATTAACTATGTGGTTCTATGAGTACATAACAAGGTGTGTCAATTTTTGTATTTTCTTCCAAAATAAAGCCAAGTTTGTTAGCCTTGTCATGTAAACTCGTGCCGGTTTTAGCTAGTAGCTTTAACCATTTTCATAAAAGCTTTATTTTATCATTGCATGTGACATATTGCTTGTGGCTTTAGTAGCAGTCTCGCTCGCATCGGCATTGATAGATCTGACCGATGGATGGGCAGTTTTTGTATCACGTGCCAGAAACCTTGTTCAAAGCTGGTTTCTAAACAGGTCCTATACGGGTATGTAATTGTTTATCTGTAATTCATTAATACGATCATGAATCAAACTGTTCTTTGTATTGGTAATATCGGCTTTATCGCGTGAAATACAAATTTAACTTTAGGAAATTCTAGTGATTCTTTCGTTTCAAAGTCAACTTTCCCTTGTCGATGTATGTTTTTCTCCCTTTCGTTTTTGGTAGTCGTTGTTATCGTTACTGTCTTTTCAGAAGCTAACTTCACTTGATGCTTAGCCCAATCTAGTTTTGTAGGTTATGTTATAGTTCATCTCTACTCTTGATAGATTGTCCTTAATTGAAAGGCTGTCCCGGTTGCTAGGCCCTTAGCCTGTGCTAGTCCACTTACCGTTTATGATTTAAGTGTCACTAGACGTCCCGTTGCTCTCTCATTTTCTAATTTTTTTGCTTGCTCAGCTCAGAGTTCTACACGTTCATTTTGCATTCCGGGCTGCATCGTTCTTAGTCATTGCGGATTTAGCTAAAGTAAAATGGTGTTAGAAATGTAAACTACTTCTATGCAAGGTTCTTTTTAACAGTGATTTGAAATACCTATCTCAGATTGATCTAGAATGGCTGGACCGATTTCTATGAGTGTGATGTACTTTTCATCATCATCACCATCATAGCCTGTAACTGCCACTGCTGGGCATGGGTTTCCCTCCCTCTTAAAGGAACGTATGTAGTTGAATTTATTGCACGCCAAAATAAATCTACTTTTTATATAATACTTACTGCTCTCAAACGGTGAAGGAAAACATCGTGAGGAAACCGGCATATCGTAGAACCTAAAAAGTTCGAATATATGTGTCATGTGCACGAAAGGAGCCTCTTCGAGGCGCACTTAAAATCCTTTCACCACACTTGGTTCGAAAGAATCAGTGACACGATAAGAAGAAGAAGATAATACTTACTTTAACAAAGTGTGTAAAATTACGGTTCTATATTACGGTTCTATATTACGGTTCCTCGTTACATAGAAGTTTGGAAATCGGTTTTTCAAGAACCTACATATTTACCAACGAATATAGAATTGCATTATGTTTGATCTTTCGAAAACATTACGTACGTCTGTTTTCATTATTATCTTATCCCAGTATCAGCGATTATCTGGACTGGGACTATACATCATTTGCAATTATATACGTGCAGCTGACGTGTTATAAACGTCAGCATAGCGAATGACGTTTTTAAGATGATACGATCTGAGGATTCATTTTCCTTAAGCACAAGCACATCTAAGCGATCTGCGATGGCGATCAGTGAAACTGTCAAATATATGATATTTGACAGCGTTTCACTGATCGCCATCACCATGTGCGCAGGCCTTTACAAATTAATTTTACCCATTATGAGCGATGAGAGTATAATTGTACATTGAATTAATGTGGTTGGCTTTCATATTGGTCTTTATTTCCCGCAAACTTTATCAAGTTGAAGAAAACTTTCGTTGAACGGTGATAATATTATAAATAAACTAAAATATGCATTTATTTTTCTTTTACCGAAGTTATTACCGCAAACAATATGATAGTCTTCATTAATATAAATAAATAAATAAATGTATTATTTTAGTTTTTTATTATTGTTACTGTCTACAGTTTTCTTAAACTAATTATAGTTTACCGTAAGTAAATAACAATATAAAAGCCAGCTACAGATATTTTAAAGTACAATTATACTCTTAATCGCCCCTATATGGTAAAAATCTGTTTGTATGGAAATCGAACCACCTTAAGTATAGATTTTTCCGATTGTTGGCAAACAGAATATAATCATTATTCATTGTTTATTTTTTATTAGAAATGCGCTAAGTCGTAGGCCCTTAGGTCACGTAAATGGCGTTCGTAAATTAACATTTCTGTGGAATTTAAATTATGCAAGTATTCAACATACGAGTATAATTATAAACTTTTATTAATTGACTGGTCTCTTAGCTCAGTTGGGTTCGATCCCCACTGAAAAAAAGCTGCCAAGTGCAAGTCGGACTCGCTCATGAAGGGTTCCGTAGCAACAAGTAACATAATTAAAAAGGTTCTTGTAGTTCGTCGAAAGGTAAATTGCTGTTTACGATTTATGACGTATAAAAAAAAAACTACTGGCTAGATCTCGTTCAAAACAAATATCGTTGAAAGTTTGCATAGTAATGTACAACATATATTTTTTTTAGATTTTTCTTTCTCTTATTTTAGAAGTTAGAGGGGGGGGGACCAACTTTTTTCCACTTTGGAAGTGTCTCTCGCGGAAACTATTAAGTTTAGAAAAAAACGATATAAGAAACCTCAACATCATTTTTGAAGACCTATTCATAGATACCCCACACGTATGGGTTCAATGAAAAAAAATTTTTTGAGTTTTAGTTTTAAGTATGGGGACCCCCAAAATTTATGGTTTTTTTTCTATTTTTGTGTAAAAATCTTAATGCGGTTTACAGAATACATCTACCTGCCAAGTTTCATCAGTCTAGCTCTTACGGTTTCGGAGAAAAATGGCTGTGACATACGGACGGACAGACAGACAGACAGACAGACAGACATGACGAATCTATAAGGGTTCCGTTTTTGCCATTTGGCTACGGAACCCTAAAAACAAATGTTTGTGTGGTGAACGCAGATGTTTGTTCTCTGTCTGTGTATTCTTAGTATGTATTTACAAAAAAAAGTATTTAAGTATTATGTCAGCCATCTGGTTCCTCTATAGAACAAGCTCTGTTTGATTTGATAGATAGTGTTGTGTGGATTGTCTATAATATTTATTTATTAACTTTTCACGTGGACATCATGATATGCAAAGCAAAGCTTTATTTTTCGTCATCAGCGTCATCTACAGTTTGGTTTGACCCACTGCTGGGTTATAGGACTTCTCCTGTACCATTGTTGACGGCCCTGATGTGTTCTGATCAATTTCTTGCGATGTTCGTCACATCGTCTGTCCATCTTGCCGCACGCCGATCGAACTTTTAGGTACTACTACTTTATAACTGGCACTTTTCAATCGATCCAGTGGTTAAGCTGCGATAATGTATTTGTGCTTATTTTTATTTTATTTATTTATTTAGGGCATCCAACAGAAAAATCACACAAAAATAAACAATCTTAAATGTATAGTAATCGGTGCGTTGTGTCTCTAATTACAGGACGCCACAGGTATATTATTATTTGGTTTATAAATTGGTATGGATACTAAAGGAGAAGGTCATCACTACATACACGTACATCCTGTTTTGGTTGCTCCCAGTCAGAGAAGGTACACTACCTACTTAACATTGGCAATGGCGGCAAAGGGTCAAACTACAATAAATGCAGCAAAACATGTTATTGCTTACTAATTAAATAATATTAGCACCGGTATCGACATTTTTGTGTCAATAATTTGCAGGTGTTATTGAAGCGATAGACTTTCATAGTTATTTCCCATTGTCATTTGAGTAGGTAACTTGGTACTTTGACGTATGCACAACAATGTGGAGAGGTAAATATGTAATGAATGACACATGTTTTCATAGAAAATTATATTACAAAAAGTACAAATCAAGTCTTTCCACACTTTTCTACTACTCGTACTACATAGCAGTACTTATCTTATTTATTTTATGCATCATGCAAAAATAGTAGACCGTCACAAATTCTGAAACCTATACCAATCTGCGTCACAAATTCGTCACTAAATATTGGCATACCAGCCAGGCCTTACCCAGTCTGGCCACATAGTCAAGAGGACAATCCTAATTTACCTGCCAGTATGCTCTTAAACCACAGAAGGGAAAAAACGCTTCTTGAACGCAGCATGTACAAAGCATTGCATTTGGCCAGCTTTTTTAGGGTTCCGCAGCCAAATGGCAAAAACGGAACCCTTATAGATTCGTCATGTCTGTCTGTCTGTCTGTCTGTCTGTCCGGCCGTGTCACAGCCATTTTTCTCCGAAACCATAAAAGCTAGACTGATGAAAAATGGTGAGTAGATGTATTCTGTGAACCGCATTAAGGTTTTTACACAAAAATAGAAAAAAAACTATAAATTTTGGGGGTCCCCATACTTGAAACTGAAACTCAAAAAAAATTTTTTTATCGAATCCATACGTGTGGGGTATCTATGAATAGGTCTTCAAAAATGATGTTGAGGTTTCTAATATAATTTTTTTCTAAACGGAATGGTTTGCGCGAGAGACACTTCCAAAGTGGAAAAAAGTTGGTCCCCCCCCCTCTAACTTCTAAAGTAAGAGAATGATAATACTAAAAAAAATATATGTTGTACATTACTATGTAAACTTTCAACGATATTTGTTTTGAACGAGATCTAGTCAGTAGTTTTTTTTTTATACGTCATAAACGGAAACTCAAAATTTTTTTTTTCATCGAACCCATACGTGTGGGGTATCTATGAATAGGTCTTCAAAAATGATGCTGAGGTTTCTAATATAGTTTTTTTCTAAACTGAATAGTTTGCGCGAGAGACACTTCCAAAGTGGAAAAAAGTTGGTCCCCCCCCCTCTAACTTCTAAAGTAAGAGAATGATAATACAAAAAAAAAATATATGTTGTACATTACTATGTAAATTTTCAACGATATTTGGTTTGAACGAGATCTAGTCAGTAGTTTTTTTTTTATACGTCATAAACCGTAAACCGCAATTTACCTTTCAACGAACTACAGGAACCTTATTATGTTACATCAAGTAACATATATAAAGGTTCTTGTAGTTCGTCGTGCTACGGAACCCTTCATGGGCGAGTCCGACTCGCACTTGGCTGCTTTTTATTATAATGCTGTTCCATTACTCCAACCAATTGATACCATTTGTTATTAAATGATTCACTGGTACATAATGAAAGAACAACACAAATCCATTTTCTTTTGTCGTGTAGCGCTTTCCATCTTACATTCAAATTGGAAATTAAGGCAGCGATAGTAGACCGTTATCGTGTTGAGTTATCAGTATCACACAGTTTCTTAGGTATGTGAATTTTAATTACTTATTTTCTTGCTGAATTTTAACTACTTTATTGAATTACTCTTTTGTGTGAAACCACTTGGATCAACATTGGGTTTTGCGAGTTTGCCTCGAATGATCGGATACGAAATACCTAGTTTAGTATTCATATCGAAATAATAGTAATTCTGTTGTTTTTATACCTAGACAATGAATAGCTTGTTTTTTTAATTTCACACGTTAAGAGTTTTGGACATGAAGGCTTTGAGCAAAAGACTTAACACTTAAGATACTGTACAAAAGACTCTTGTACAGTATCTTATTTAATCCCTCCACCCCGCCTTATCTAAAAGAACGCTTTGAATACCTACATCTCGCCAACTCTCGTACTAACGATCTTCTGAAACTCTACAACTTAGAACTCCTGTCCACTCTTCTTCTTTCTATAAGCACTCTTTCACTGTACAAGCTACCCGCCTTTGGAACTCCCTTCCTGTTGATATTCGAAAAGCGAAATCCCTTCCCATCTTCAAAAAGCTTTTGCACAGCCACTATTCAGTTGAATTAGGAGGTTCATTATGATTTATCTATGTTATCAGTATAATTATGTATGTTTATATTATTGTTGCTATCTATGTATTCATGTTTATAAACTATAGGTATATGTACTGTGTATGTATATGTATAGGTATAATATGTAATGTTTATATAGTTCCTACATAAATATATCATAATTTCTCATAATAATATATAGTGTAGAAGCCCTTATGGCACCGCCTTCTCGTTATTCAAATCCTGTCCATCCAAAAGTTGTCTGGAAGAGATCGCTCATAGCGATAAGACCGCCCATTGTGCTTCGCTATAGTTTTAGTTTTTCGCTATGTTTATGTTCCTATTCTTGTGGTGTACAATAAAGTGTTATCTATCTATCTTAACCGCCCCATAGTAGTAATCCATACAGTAAGACAGAGTACACATAACCGTGGTAGACGGACATAGACGCTCTTTAAATTTGGGTTTTCTGACTCTAGGTTTTTTCGGGAGCAGTGCATGCATCGTTTAACTTTAACATGTGATCATAATCAACCAAGCTCTCGAATATAGAACAAGTTAACCTTGAATACATCTTGTAAACGCAGAGTCGTACCTATGCGTGGATCAGTTTAATTTATTATTAGAAACCGTGGGTAGAATACAATCGCTCAACTAAATACCGGCGTTTCTGCGTTACTAGGTGCATTTTATTTCTAGTTAGTAAATAGATTTAGGAGTAAAACGGTACTAAAATACGGTATTGCTGGGTCTAGAACAAGTAAAGGAAGTGAAAGAAGGAAAGCAATATATACAATAAAAAATGGTACATTTATTTTAAGAGATTGTGTGAGGAGGCTCAGAATAGGGAGTACTAGAAGTCTTTGGGAAGCCTATGCTCAGCAAAGCAAAAGAGTAAAGGCTCCTCGAAGACTAGGTTTCCATCGTTAACAACATGATTTGAAGACTAAGACTTACAAAATGAAAAACAATGATTTATTAGATATCTGAATATTTATCTCGTTTGGATTTGGAAGAACCTAATTTGAATATTAAACTATGTAATTTAACTACTACAACAAAGATAGCCACTGATTGGCATCCTGACCCAGCGAGAAGGCGACGCGGCAGACCAAAACGGAGATGGTTAGACAAGCTTGATGGTTTCCTGACGGACTGGACAGCGTAGCCGATCGCAATGTCTGCTCGTGATCTTACTGTCACAGGCCTACGCCTTTGCCCAGTAGTGGGACCCGGAAAGCACATAGAGAATATAAATAAATTAAATTTCATATGAAATGTAATTAATAACTATCTTTTTTTTGTTTCAGATAAATTAGCATAGAAAGAAAATGGCTCGCGTCTCAGTATTGAAGGCCCGCGGGGTCGCCTCTAGTCATAGGATAAGCATGTGTATTGTTACTCTATTTTTATTAGGTAAGTACGACTGTTTTTTTACCACATTCGTCGGTTCAGATTGCCCACCTAATGTTAAGTAGTAAAAGCATTACCTCTCAAAGTCAAAGTCAATAATTTTTTATTCAGTACGATGCAAGAATCACTTTGAAACGTCTTAAAGCTAGGTGAGTCTAGGTGCCAGTTCCACGCGACCAGTTCCCACCCAGTTCTCATTATGACGGTGTCCTACGATGCACTGCGTTTATCAGTCTGACGCATAAAGGTGTTGAGCCATTAGGTACTATGTTTTAAAGTAACCTGCAGTTGAAGCTTAAAACTCCAGTATCATATTCTGAAGATGTCCATGTCCACTGCTAGAAATAGGCCCACCCTATATATTTTCAGGAAGAACGATTCTGCATGGAAAACGGGGTCTACCATGGTCATCACGCTTGGTAGGATTGGTGACCACAGTATTGGTTTGTAGATGCTCTGAAGGGCAAGTCCCACTTCATTTACAACATCACATCTACGAGATGTTGTTTTTACGTTGCGCCTATTTGTCTCTCTCTATTGTATGGAGAAAGGATGAGACAACAAAAATACGTTACGTTGAAATGATCGAAACGAGTTGTTGTTTCATAAATTTTCCATACGAAAGAGAGAGACACGTGCTCAAACGAAAACAACATTTCGTAGACGAAATGTGGTAGCAAAATTCCGACTTCGGATACAGAAAACAGGAAATGCTGCTGCCCATTCCCCGGTTGCCTTCCCTCAGTAGACATCCACGGGAGGTCCTATTCTTAGCCCGGACCCCACGGGCAAAACTCCAGTATATAAAGTTTTAATTCCGTTTTGTTTTTTCAGCTTTACCTACAGCACATTCCCAGAAAGATAAGATATACCTGGATTCCACAGATCTCAGCTTGCTCGTTGAAGAAACTCATCTGCTTAATTTAGTACAAATGTGAGTATTGTTAAAAATCTGGCAAAAGAACAAAATGCCTAAATTACATTAAGTATTGCAATCTTTTAAAAATATAAAAAAAAGCAGCCAAGTGCGAGTCGAACTCGCCCATGAAGGGTTCCGTAGCATCAATTAACATAATATAAAGGTTTTTGTAGTTCGTCGAAAGGTAAATTGCGGTTTACGATTTATGACGTATAAAAAAAAAACTACTGACTAGATCTCAATCAAACCAAATATCGTTGGAAGTTTGCATAGTAATGTACAACATATATTTTTTTTTGATTTATCATTCTCTTATTTTAGAAGTTAGAGGCGGGGGGACCAACTTTTTTCCACTTTGGAAGTGTCTCTCGCGCAAACTATTCAGTTTAGAAAAAAACGATATTAGAAACCTCAACATCATTTTTAAAGACCTATCCATAGATACCCCGTGAAATATGAAAAAAAAATTTTGAGTTTCAGTTTCAAGTATGGGGACCCCCAAAATTTATAGTTTTTTTTCTATTTTTGTGTAAAAACCTTAATGCGGTTCACAGAATACATCTACTCACCAAGTTTCATCCGTCTAGCTCTTATGGTTTCGGAGAAAAATGGCTGTGACACGGCCGGACAGACAGACAGACAGACATGACGAATCTATAAGGGTTCCGTTTTTGCCATTTGGCTACGGAACCCTAAAAACACGATTTTCTGGAGTAAGTACACAGGTACCATAGGTAACAGCAAAGAGGATAAAAACGCTACGTTGGTTACAGAAGCATCAAACTCAGAGCAATGGATACGTTATGTTATGTAGGGTAAATAAATTAAGAAATATACACCTATTTATTAATTAATTTTTGTAATTACCAAAAAAAAATGCCGATATTGGCTGCTGATAAAAAAAATATTTTTTTGAGAAATGATTCAACGAGCAAAAATCATTTTATTCATAAACGCTAAGTACCAAGCGGTACCGAACAGCGTAATTTTTTTTCTCTCTATTACTACGTAACTAATGTGTCCATAATTTTATGCAGGATTTCTGAAAATTTTAACATTTAATAACTTAGTCATTTTATCGAAACTAAAAATTCTTATTGCACAATCAAAATGTTCTTCTACCCCTACATTCCTCCAAGACCCCTACTACATTACCCTATTTTTTTTTGGTAGTTACATAATAGTGGTGTATATTTGAAATTCAACTTGCAACTTGCAAATGCAGCTTCGTCTCATAGTGTCACTGGTTCTTTCGCCTCAGAGAGGCTCCTTTCGTGCAACTTGACACATGTTTTCGAACTTTTGAGGTTCTACGACATGCCGGTCACCTCACGATGTTTTCCTTCACCGTTTGAAAGTAAAAATGCAGTGAGAGGCAAGTAAATAAAAGTAAGCAGACCTTTGCATCTAATGTAGATGAAATCATCTACATAGACACTGCGCGAGACTTTGTGTTGTGTCGCTACAGTGATTCGTAAGACTTATAAAAAAAACGATGACGCAGGAATATGAAGAGCGTTATGGTAATTTCTTTTAAAACTAATTTGACCGTCAATAGTTAGCTATTTACAAGAATACAATACCTAGTTGAATAAAGAATTGAACTTGTGTGACGAATGGTGTGTGTTTCCACTTAAATACCTATTAATTATATTCAACAGTATTGTGTTGCATGCCAGATGTCTGTAAAGTACACAAGGCTATTGATTCATTGACAAAGAACCTGATAAATTAAATTTGCTATGGTGGAAAACGTAGCATGTTGATAAAAGTTATAGGTTTTATCAACATTTTTTCATACGACCAGATTAATTATAAGCCCAAAAAAATTATATATATATGTCCGATTGATAAATTTAGTTGTAGATTGAAAAAATTGCCTTTAAAATATGTAGTAATCTGCTATAAAAATGTTAAGTTGGTTTGTGTACGCTTCAAAAACTCAAAAAGTTATGCATCGATCGAGCTGAAATTTCAGTTTGATAGGTATATCCGCATCAAGGATTGTTTTAATCTATTTTTTACTTCCGTCACAATAATATTTTATGATTTTCTTTCTTGCTAAAAAAATATATTAATGCGAGATTTGTATTTTAAATTTCCAGTGGCGAATACAACACAACGTTATACGTGACAGCGATCGTCCAACACCCAGATATAGTACAGCTGGTGCCTCTAACAGTTGAGATTCCAGGCTCGGAAGAACCGAACGCGACCGCAGAGGCTAAGTTCGAGATATGCGCTTATGGAAAGAGTCCGGGACATTCAGAGGTCACATTCAATGTCACACCTTCGGGGATTGTCAGGTAATTATTTAAAAACATCTCGTCCATTCAACTGAATGCAACTTCGGTTATCGAGCAGGTATGTAGTTGACTGTGACGTCAAACATGTAAATGGAGCCTCGGTCTCGTTAGTGCCGAACAGTCCCTGACTCCCTGAGTTATTCGAGTATGATTAGGAACCGATGGCGCATCGGTCAGCACAGCCCGGGAAGGTCGCGGGTTCAAATCCCGCTCGGCTCATAACTTTTGGGACATTATAAAAATATTTGGAATTACTCAAAACTTCCACACACAAGCTTATCATGCCTCACTCAAACACTCTCAAGCACACCTTTAAGCTTAGGTTTAATTTTGTTATTGAAAATATACTTAGGTATACTTTTTTTGTAATAATAATGCACTTACCCCCGAATACTGAAACGCAACTCAGATTTAAGCACGCCTCAAGCGACGAATATTTGACAGTTTTCAATGAAAATCTGTCAAATATTCGTCGCTTGAGACGTGCTTAAATCTGAGTTGCGTTTCAGTATTCGGGGGTTAGACTCATAGATAAATTGTCACGAAAGAGCGGGATCTCCTAACAAAATCTCTTTGGGGCTAGAATGTGGATTGTCCATAATATTAATTAAATATTTCTAAGGCCAATCTTCGCTTAGTTTGTGGATAAACAAACATCTGTGCTCACCACACAAATATTTGTTCCCGGTGGGGATAGAACCCACGACCTATGGCTCAGAAGGCAGAGCTACTACCAACTGAGCTGCGAGACCAGGGTTGTGTGGAATGTCCTCAAATAATATTTATTTGTTTTTGTTCTATTATTTCAGCGTCGACTCAGTATTCTTGCGCATCACAGTAATGCATTCGAACATAATCGATGTGATCTCAACTATAATGGGATGGATATACTTCGCTGCGTGGTCTGTGTCCTTCTACCCGCAAATATTCATCAACTTCAAGAGGAAAAGCGTCGTGGGACTCAACTTTGATTTCCTAGCGTTGAATATATTGGGATTCTCGCTGTATTCTCTCTTCAACTGCGGACTTTACTTCTCTAAGGCTATTCAGGTACGTTGATTTTTGAGGTTCTTTTTTTTACGTGACAACGTCTTATAATTCGATGGAGCCGGCTGCACGCACGAAAAAACATGACTCATGTGGTGTTATCTCGCTCTGAAAGGCTTGAAGTGCAAGCTAGAGCGCGGAACGAGCGACAAAGGGCCACAATCGGCCTCCGCGTTCGGTAGCGTTCGACATCTGTCTCTCTCCTACTTGAGTGAGCGATGCGTCCGCGAGGACAGCTGTATGACGTTGTCACGTTCAACTATCGTCAGTAAACCGACTTTACAGACGACCGATTTTTTTTTACTTATTATGGCTTGCGTTTGACCGCAATCTCACCTGCTGTTAAGTGATGATGCGGTCGACGGTGAAGCACGCTTACCTAGAAGATACCTGTTCACTCTACTCTTAAAAACATAAGTGCTCGGAAAGACAGACGCCGGCCGGTAAGGTATTCCACTCCTTGGCTGTCCGCAACATAAAAGTAGAAGCAAAGTGCGTGGTGCGGACAGTTGGAACATTAAAAGGATTTCGAATGGATCCTATCGTAGTAAACTGGACTGGCCACGTAAAGATGGCGAAAGGCCTAGACGAAAAGGGCTTAAAAAATATTTATTTATGTTTTGTTTGAATGGTACTAGCTGATGGGACAAGTATATGGCCCCCCTGATGTTAAGAGGTCATCATCACCTATAGCAAAGCAAGACCTCGTAGGTCACGCACGCCAGGAACGTGCCCTACGATGCACTGCCCTGCGTTCATCAACTTGTGGCATTCAGATGTTCAGCCTCACCCTCAAAACAAAACATAGCAGTGCTGCTTCACGGCAGCAATATGGTGGTTGTACTTCCCCGAACGAGCCCTTCACAAATAGCTCCACTACTCATCATCATTATCATCATCATCATCATCCGCCTGAGGAAGTCCACTGCTGGACATAGGCCTCCCCTACACATTTCCAGGAAGAAAGATTCTGTGCCCTTACCATCCACCGACTTCCACTTCCACCGGGACACGCGATCTTAACAATACCGTTTATCCATCTGGTGGGAGGACGCCTTACGTTTCGTCTTCCGGTTCGTAGTCGCCATTCGAGAACTTTTATTTCCCAACGGTTTCTTCTTAGAGCTATATGACCTCCTTAAATCCCCAACAGTTGTCGGTTCTTCGAGTTATATGACCTTTACTACTATTTATCAGTATTGTTTTTTATTCCAGATAGAGTATTTCGAGCGTCACCCTCGCGGCCACAATCCCGTTCTACTGAACGATGTGTTCTTCTCACTGCATGCTGCCTTCGCTACCATCATCACCATCACCCAGTGCGCACTCTATGAGGTAACACCAGATACTTGGTAAACTCATTGCGCAGATTTATGTCTTAGGCACCTACATAATTTTTAACAAGTTTATGGGGGGTAGAAAAAGATAAACATTATCGGTCAATAACAATACAATTGAGTGAGTATTGGTTTATTTACAGCGCGACGACCAAAGAGTATCGATGACGGGACGCGGCATTATCTCTGTGTTCACGGGAGTGGTGATCGTGACGGCTAGTCTCGGCGCTGCGGCCAAAATAGAGTGGCTCGACTTCCTATACTACTGCAGCTATATCAAACTGTGCATCACTCTTATCAAATACGTGCCTCAGGTTAGACATTATCCCACCATTAATTATTATAACTAGCAAGGCCATACCCTGCAGTGGCCAAAATCGGGTTGCAAACGTTACGAGTTTGTTTCTCCAATTCCAGGCCTACATGGTTGAATTACATGAAACTTACATGAAACTGAGTTAAATCAGGTTGCAAACGTTGTTCATAACGATTAAGAAATCCAATTGAATCGCCGCGCCTCTCAGCTCAGTTGGTAGTTGCTCTGCTTTCTACGTTGGTCGATCCCCACCGAGAACAAATTATATTTGTGTAGTGAATATAAATATTTGTTCTCTGTCTGGGTGTTATATTGTATTCTAAGCATAAATGCACAAAAAAATGATGTAGAGTAATCAGGTATCTAGTTAAGTAATTTCACCGGCACCCACACCCTTCAAACCGAAGCACAGCAATGCTGCTTCACTGCAAAAATCGGCATGGTGGTAGTACTTCCCCGGGCGAGCCCTTCACAAAGAGCTCTGCTAAGTTTGGGAATAAATAGTGCTGTGTGAATTGTCCACAATATTTATTTACCATTTACTATTGCAACGCATTGCATTAATTTATTTTTCTCTCATTCCAGGCGTACATGAACTACAAACGCAAGTCCACAGTCGGCTGGTCCATCGGTAACATATTCCTAGACTTTGTTGGCGGATTCCTCTCCGTCCTACAGATGATGCTGAATGCTTATAACTACAACGATTGGGCGAGTTTCTTCGGAGACTTCACCAAGTTCGGACTGGGGGCGTTCAGTCTGATATTTGATGTGTTCTTCATGCTGCAGCATTATGTGTTCTATAGGTATGTTGGGATGGTTGATATTTGAGTGCGAGTTGGTTATGTCAGTTGCTTTGATTAAGAGTAATTTTTTTTATACAAAGTTTCCTTCTTGCATGTTGAAAATCATATTATAGTTTTGATGCCTGCTTTACGAATGACATTATAATTGAATACAAATCACAGTATTATAAAAAAATAAAAGTGTAAGCTTCACTGATGACGTCATCAATGACGATTCACACGGCCACAGATTATATAAGTAACAGATCTTTATTTTACCAACCAATTTTGATCTCAATATTCTGTTGTGCCAAGATTCATATTTCTGACAGGCTCTGTCATTTTAGAAACGCTTATTTGTCGAAGTGATCTTGCGACCAATAGTATAATACCATTGAAAAATATATATTTTTATTTACATTTCTCTAAAACTGACATGACAACTCGCAATTACATTTTGATTTTAGTTTTAAGGCAGCGCTTTTATAATGGTGTATGGTGCTTATTAACATATCAATAAGCAGGGTTTCATTAACATTTCACTAACAAATCTTTACTCACACGCGGTTGATCAAGAATACATCAAGTCGAAACAACAAGAAAGTCCGCCATCTTGAAAAATGGCTGGCAAGAAATAATACAAAGTGTAATCAAGAACCGAAATTAGAAAAGGCTACTCCAAAGAGTTTGATATGGATTACTGGCTTTTATAGTCTGGACTGGAATCTTAAGGTACTCGAAGCACAGAAGCGCTCAGAATAAAGAGGTGGAAGTCTAGCCGCGTCGCATTCGCATCTAAGCTGTTCTATTAACTGCATCAGACACAGAAATAAAAGCTTTGTCAAGAAACTACTGAAAATGATGCATAAAGCTTGTAAAAATTGAGACTCGGCTACGTATGCGCTGATAATTTATTTCACCAAAGCATTGTCCAGGGTTTTTTGTCAGATCACGTCACAATTCGATGACATACGTCATGATGACAGATCAGATTATGGCTTAGCGACTGATACAGCCGGGACCAATAGCTAGATTCGAAAGCAGACGAAATTGCACTGAAATGTGCTGGAAATAAAGGAAAGATTGGCTTAATCGAAGAAGAACCAGAAATAAGAAAGCCGTTCATTTTAATCCCCATTGATTAGCGCTTTGTGAAAACGCTAGCGTAGCACGCTAAGATTGCGTACAAATCTAGATTTTAGGACATATCTAGTACATAACATTTCATCAACGTGCCAACCATCAAAAGAAATGTCAAAAGTTCATCAACACTTGCGCGGAATACATAGAGAAGATCGCACCACAGACACACTCATATCGAATCAATAATAATATCCTTGCTTTTCATTTTACATAATAATCATTATCAATTCTAAAGTTAGAGTTGAACCAAAAAACGTAAAATGAATTGCAAATTATATTTCCATCATAAAAAATCATCCGGGAATCAACTTCAATCAGCTTTGAAATTCGAACGCGATTCGAAAAGGGTGCCAAACGCTTTATTTTTTAAATTTCGACGCGCAGCAAGCGTCTTTTTTTATACAACCTGGCTAAGAAAAAATGTGGTTAATATTTTCAGAGAAGGCAATGATTTTATGATGGTAAAGAGTAGTGAAGATAGTTCCGACTTGGCGAGCAGTGCTGAAGAGAGCGATTACTTTTTATTGGTGGACGATTGGTATGTACCAGGCTATTAACACTCCTTTGTGTGATTTCTTATAGTTTTAAATCGAATGTTTGTGGGGGTGGCGAAACTATTGTGATCGTTTTCCTATGTTTTTGTTTTTCTTGCTTCGTTTAATTTATCCCTGTTACTTAATTTTAGTTTAGTTTATGTGTCTTTTTGTATCAATCTTTTTTCGGCGAATTAATGTAAAGTAACAAAAATTGTGTAACTTGACGCTTGATGTTTTCGATACACAGGATCATTCAACTATAGTTTTTTTCTGATACAGATCAGATTTACTGTTCTTTTTTTCTCTTGTTTTGTCAAAACAATTACTTACTCTGCAATTTTTTCAATCAATTAATTATTAAAAAAGGTGAGGGCTATAGATTCGCCACTCTTTTTCAGCTTAGAATTTAAGTTTCTTTTACTAATGACAATTCTGTTTTTAGGAATGCTGACAGTAAGAATAAATACAATCTGGACGGCAAGGCGTAAAGAAAACCAAGATCTTCATAACTAATTTAAGTCTTAACCCATTGCCATAAAGTTCGTTATTGGACGTTAAATCATTTTTGTTAGTCTTTTTTATTTTGTATACAGATGAAAAGCTGCTGCCATTTTATGCTTTTTAAACCAATTTGTGTAAACTATACTCTACATCAGCTTTGTCGCGAAATGTCAATAATAATAAATATTGTGGAAAATCCACACAGCACTATCCAGCCCCAAATTGAGCAGAACTTGTACAATGGGAACCAAATAACCCAGATGGCCTACGGCATAGAAATCAGAGCTACTACCAACTGAGCTTAGAGGCTAGTCATTATAAAAATTTCACATTCATATCCGATTCATTAATAGTTTTGTGGACGGATTTCTATATTTTCGCATTTAATTAGTCTAGCTAGGCCATTATATATTATATTTTAATGTTATTCCTAAAATGACTGAATCCAATTTTTATTTAAACAATGTTTCATACCTTGTCAACATAAAAATTGTCATAACTTACTTTTGATGTGGACTGTATCAAATAAAACCACTTAAATGATGAACGAAAAAGTGTCCTGTAATTTTTTGAAAAATATATCTAACTACTATTATCTAAAATTAATTAGGATTTTTTGGTAGGATTTAAGTTTTGTTTTAATTTTGTTTGTTTGTTATTTTTATAAAATTCCAGAATTTGTATAAATTGAATATTATAATTCATGGGTGATTCTGAAATAGGAGATAATCAGCTGTTTAATGTTAGTAAAATGTTGGGCCAAGATATTTCAGGGAATGTCTATCACGCCTGGGGAATGGGGATGACAGACCTATTTCATTCAAAAAAGTTTAAATAATTACTTTCTAAGTAAGTATTCTTATACTCAAATTCAACTTTTCAATAAATGAAAATCTAGAAAAACTTAAAATTTACCTTTAGGTCTTCTTTCTTAGTTAAAACCGGGTTATGAACTTATAAAAAAAATGTTAATACTAATAAAAAAATATTACAACATAATTAGTTCAATTGAATTTAAACAGAATCACCCTGTTTGTGAATTAGATATAATATGTTATTTAGCAGTAAATATCCAAACTGGTTTATTTGAAAATGATCTGTGATGGGAGACAGCACATTTTATATTAAAATGTGGATTTTTAAACCGCAGTTTTGATTCACCCTTAGCTAAAAATATATCAAGATTCATCTCCATATTTCATTGAAAGTTTTAGGCAATTACCCATAGTTTTATTTTATTTTTAAGTTTTTTTGTTTCTTTGGTATTAATAAATTGATCTTGGCTTTGCTGTGTTTTTATTCTAACCCTACAAACTCATATTTAGGAAAAACTACACATACAATGAGATCATATTTTTGAGATGATATGTGTATCTAAGTATTTCAAATAATCTTTAGAGACAATTTGTCCAATTCATATGTAGAATAATAGAAAAAGAAAGGTGAAGAATAAAATAAAAGCAAATAGATTTATTTTGGACAGAAAACATGCATGAACACGGCACGAACAGAGTTACAGTAAAATTTACATTTAGAGTGAGCAGTTAAAGAAAACGGTAAAAGAACAAGATATAGTAATAATCCTACATAATGCAAGCTGTATTTAATCTAGTTTATAATTAGTTTGGTAGGTACAGCTAGGTCAATGTTCATTTACACTAAATAAATAAATACTGTGGTCTATCCACACAACACTATCTAGCCCTAAATTAAGCAAAGCTTATACTATCAGATAGCTGATAAAATACTTTAATACATTTATTTTGTAAATATATTCTAAGAATACAATATGACACCCAGACAGAGAACAAACATCGGCTAATATTTGTTCTCCGTGGGGTTCGAACCTACGACCTACGGCGCAAAAGGCAGAGCTACTACCAACTGAGCTGAGAGGCCAGTCGAATACAAGTGAATGAGACTTCTTTACCCGAAGTCCCAGTGCATTTACAACATTTCGTTACCAAATGTTGTTTTCGTTTCGCCTATTTGTCTCTGTCTATTGTATGGAGAAAAGATGAGACAACAACTCTAACTACGTAACGTATTTTTGCCGTCTCATATTTTCTCTACGCAATAGAGAGAGACAAAAAGGCGAAACGAAAACAACATTTGGTAACGAAATGTGGTAGCAAAACTCCGACTTCGGGTTCTTGTCGTGTCACTGGTTCTTTCAAGACAGTTTGGTGAAAGGATAGTTATTTCGCCTCAAAGAGTCTCTTCTCGTGAATTGATGGCCGTCCATACAGAGATTAGCACGCATTGCGCTAGAAAACGCACGATTTCAAACCGCAAAATGTAACGTACGCTTTTCTTTTCAAACGCTTTGGCGGTTTTTTGAATTCCATACGTTTCTTTTGCGACTGCTACTTGAATGTAACTAAAGTAGCATGTGTCAAGTGCACGAAAGTAGCCTCTAATAGCCCTATTAATAAAAATATGTCAAAAGATAAGCAGTGCTTAAACTGTTGGCATCTCTTACCACTGGGTAATGACAAAAAGTGACAGGGCTAACTTTAAACCATGACTAAATTTAAATTGCGTTTATTAATATGGCTATAAAAATCCTTTCACCACTCTGGTTTAGAGACCTAGTGACACAAGAAGAACCTTAGCAGTGTGAAGTAATCACCTAGTCCATTGACGTCGCGGGGACCGTTTCAAAGTGATCCTTGCGTGATTTAACTGAATAAATAAATTTGGAATTAGGCTACAGAGAGAAACGATGATGGTAGCATTTTGGGCATTGTGAGTAAGTCATTATGATTCGCCTCTAGTCTGGGCTATAGAGGGAATAAAATAATATTCTTGCTTTTCATTTTACATGATAATCATTATCAATTCAAAACTGAGAGTTGAATTAAAAAACGTAAAATCTACAGAGAGAAACGATGATAATCGTAGAATTTTGGGCATTGTGAGTAAGCCATTATAATTCGCCTCTTACCCCCGAATACTGAAACGCAACTCAGATTTAAGCACGTCTCAAGCGACGTATATTTGACAGATTTTCATTGAAAACTGTCAAATATTCGTCGCTTGAGACGTGCTTAAATCTGAGTTGCGTTTCAGTATTCGGGGGTTAGTCTATAAGGTAGAGGGTATCAAAATTTTAATAAACTTATACACCGGTCTAAGAATTGTATCCTGGGAGAAAGTTTTTCACAGGGCATAGACAAAGCCACGGTTTTCTGCATACATCCTTCGATTTTGCTCAGTTCAGGCAGTATTTGCGGTATATCTAAATCGACTACTTCGTCTATCCACAGAGGAGCTCGCTACATCGTGCTGCCAGGAGTGTCTGAAGATGAAGGCTTTGAAGACCAGCCTGACGATGGCACAGAGCCTTATCAAGGGGCCCCAGCTTAACAGGAAATTTGACAGCTAACATCTAGGCAGTTTTCATAGTAAACTGCCAGTGCCTGTGTGCTAAACAGAGATATGGAGAACTCCTTGCTGGTGTTATGGGTTTCCAAACTCTTTGGTGTAAAAAAACTGAACTTGTCAAAAAGTTTCTTCGATAAGGTTTTATTTTGAACGATCGTAAGCAGAATGATGGATGAGTTTGGAACTGGAGATTGATGTATACCTACTATCCGTAGTTAGTACTGGAAAGTAGAAATTTACGACACAGGAAAGATATTTCAGTCCGACTGTAATGTGAATAGTTAACTGGACGTTTTATAGGTGAACTAAAATTAGTAGCATTGTGCAAGAGTTTCGTCTAGAGACGTTTCATAATTGCTAACACGCGTTGGAATTCGAACTTTTTTCAAAAGCGTGAAAAAGTTGTGACTGATCGTTCCGTAACAGTGCCTTAACTTCTTCGAGATAGAGTTTAAATTTGATTGCAATTTTCAACTATTTTTCAAATTGCCAAATTTTTATTTGGTTGCGTGTATACGAGTGGGTACCAAAGACTGATTGTGAGAAGTGGTTTCAAAAAACTTTTTGAAAAGTGCAAATAAGTGAAGTGATAAAAGCATCGAGATATAAGTACTACGTACTAGAGAAGCTACGTCAAATAACTGAATTGTACAATTCTTCGTAATTGATTTGCTGCGGAAGTGTAATTTATTCTCGGCAAAAAGGTCTTAAGCGCCATGTAAATCACGGCACTTACGCGTTTTCGAGAGAGAGCGACTGAGGCGACTGAGTGAGGTGCGGCGCGATCGCCGCAGTTGAACGGGACAAAGTAGGAATTTACGGTGTCTTCTCTAGTACGTAGTACTTATATCTCGATGGATAAAAGACACTGGACTGATACAGGAACTTACAACTAAAGTGTAATTAGTAAAGCTATTGTTTTTGACAATAAATCGATATCTGATAAGCAATAGATATAAGATGCCTGATAAATAAGGTTATATCTTTTTGTAAGAATGTTTATTTACTGCCTGTGCCTACACCTATAGAAAAAGGCGTAATTTTATGCATGTATGTATGTTTATTTTGACTACATGTTGAAACACGGGTATTTGTCGCGTACTATTTATTTAAATTAATAATATAAGGTAATATAAGCGATAAATACCCGTGTTATAGTTTCAATATAAAACATACAAACATGCTTAGGCACTAACATAGGGATAAAATTATACACAGTAGGTACCCTTACCACGAGTTTTGTTATGCCTGTCGCCACGTCTGCCACCTTTTTGTATATAAAAACGAAAAGCTCCCCTAGCCGAACTCAATACAGAACTTCTTGTTTCAATATAAATATTGGGTGTACTCTTCTTCTTCTTCCTGCCCTTATCCCACTAGGTGAGGTCGGCACGGCACAACAAGTCTTTTTCTTCCATTCTCCCCATCACTCGCCATCGGCAAGTTTATCATGCGCACTTTATGTGCGGGCAGGTTAAGGCCTCTGGTGGGCCCTTTTTGCGTGACCCTTGACACGTGTTGCTCGAACTTTTTTAGGTTCTACAACACGCCGGTTTCCTCACGATGTTTTCCTTCACCGTTTTTAGAGTACTGGCATAGTCCACATAAATTTTTCGACAGAAAAACTCATTGGTACACGAGTGGATTTGAACCCCGACCTTCGGCTCGGAAGGCGGGGCCACTACCATAGTACTATCACTCGCCATTTCAGTACACACCCCTTTCTTGGACATATCATCTCTCACACAATCCATCCATCTTTTCTTAAGCCTACCTCTACTTTTATATATATCCATCTACATTCATGCCTAGTACTCTTTTCGGGTACACACTGTCAAAAAAGCATACGATCAACTCGCGTTAGGGGGTACCAGTACACATTACAGGTACTTTGATGACACACTGCTGTGTCTAGATTAGTATTCAAGATTACACTACCTAGCTAGGTTTCAAATTTATTTAGATACCTATTTAGGGTAATGTAAGATAGGCAGGTACTTAAGGGCAGAAAAATAAAAATAAAATAAAATCAGTACCTCAATAAAGTATAGAATTTGAAAGTAAATAAAGTTCGCTAGTATACCATAACTAGCGGCCGCCCACGGCTTCGCTCGCCCCGTAGCCGTTACGCCCCGTTGATTTTTCTTTTAAAAGTTTTTCCTCTTTTTCTCCGCTTAGGGAAATATTTTCCAATTTCCTTTCTTAGTGCACCCCTATGCTATAAAACAAACATACCCTCCAAGTTTCATGCTTCTAGGACTTACGGTTTAGGCTGTGCGTTGATTGTCAGTCAGTCAGTCAGTAACGTAAGAGTTTTATATGTTTAGATAAGACATAGTGCCTTAAGAATTGAGATATCTGCCATTTTCTAAAAATTAATTGTAAAATACACAATAATAAAATAATCAGTATGCGTCCTGTTATTTAGACATTTATAAATAATAAATAAACTAGCAGTTTGTGACCGAGCTTCGCTCGGTATTTTTTAATAACGTATGAATGAAGAAATCATATTTTTCGATCTTACTAACATACTACATAATAATTAAAAATAAAGAAATGAATATTTAAAAAAAAATCACGAGTGCAATGAGATGGAAACTTCCGGAACTTGTCTAAAGAGTGTTTATGTACCTAGTCATTTAGTTCCAAAACTCGTCAAAAGATGGCGTTCTCTGTGAGTTCTCAGGTTCTCATAGAGCTTAGTTTTTGCTTCT
This sequence comes from Thera britannica, assembly GCA_939531255.2. Classification (NCBI taxonomy): domain Eukaryota; kingdom Metazoa; phylum Arthropoda; class Insecta; order Lepidoptera; family Geometridae; genus Thera; species Thera britannica. The sequence goes on along the minus strand of OW618034.2, from coordinate 11,877,850 downwards.
GAGCAATAGATGTCGCTAGGAGTAATGATATTACGATAAAGTAGTTTGTTCTTAACTCTGAACGCCGATATTTTCTAAAAATGAATCCTAGCTAGATCGTTTTATCGTCCCCGAAAACCCCTGTAAGCAAAATTTCATGAAAATCGTTGGCTCAATTTCCGAGATCCTAAATATATATACAGGGTGTAATCGTTAAGTGTGCACAGGCGATTATTCCGTAACTATTGCAGATATCAAAAAACTTTAAACTGATATCGAAAGTACTTTACCTAATGAGTAAAATGACATTAATAACTTTTTAAAAATAAAACGAGAAATATCCAAAAAAATTACATTAATCACTCCCATACATTTAGTATGAGATAGTAGAAAGGTTTTAGTTTCCTTATTTTAAGTGGAATAGTACCTACTCATTTTACCCTTGTCATTTTATAATTATGTACGATATGAAGGTATTAATGAATTTCAAGTAGATACACGTGTAGATTAATTATCTTACCACTTCAAATTTATAATAAACCTTGTTTCAATATTGTATTGATTTGAACTAGCTGAAAAGCAACATACTAAATAAAAACAAAAAGAAAGATACTCTTTGGTGTTCGTTCTAAATTCAAATTCTTTATCGCGGGTTCTCGTTCCCGCCAATTTATTGTATTTTTCAATTTGAAAAACCTTTCTACTATCTCATACTAAATGTATGGGAGTGATTAATGTAATTTTTTTGGATATTTCTCGTTTTATTTTTAAAAAGTTATTAATGTCATTTTACTCATTAGGTAAAGTACTTTCGATATCAGTTTAAAGTTTTTTGATATCTGCAATAGTTACGGAATAATCGCCTGTGCACACTTAACGATTACACCCTGTATATATACATATATATATACAAGATTTTCTCGTTTAAAGGTATAAGATATTATAGACAATGATTTAGGGCTGGTATTTAAGATTGCTAATCAACCAATCAAATATTTGACAGTTTATCTCGAATTTTTGCTTCAAAAATCTGAGATCTTTTTTAATAATATTTATTGTAAAACATTAGGTTATAGACAAGGACACAGAGTACAGAATAGAATAGGAGGAAGGCGATCATGCGCCGTTTTTATGGGAACCGCTGTCACCAGTTTTATTTAAAATATCACTTCATATAAAAAATCTAAGAAAAAGGAAAGAAGGAGGATTTAAAGAAAGTACCTATTCCTTGGTTTTAACTCGTTGCTTCGTTCTTGTTGGGAAAGTTACTGCAAAAAAAGGTAAGGTCATTGTATGACTACCAAACATCTGCGGAATTTGTATGGAGAAAGGAGCACGTACTCTTGTATTTTGGCTGTCTGGCATATACAGTACTCACATTTTACATATTTTTTTTTAACCCACTTAGTTCATTTAATCAACATGTTATTACCTACTATACTCATGCGAGAAGATATTATATTATTAAGACTGTGTAATCACAAACATATTAAAAAGTATTTCACAATAATAAAAGCAGTTTTATTGCTACTCCTTAATTATTTTACAATGGTTATTAATGTGACCCAGAACCTCAGGAACTTTTATTATAATTGAGATATTAGGAGGCTTAATGATGTTCAGCATAACGTGCCAGTAATTTCATCGGCACCCACACCCTTCAAACCAAAACACAGCAATACTGCTTCACGGCAGAAATAGGCATGGTAGTAGTATTTCTACGGACGAGCCCTTCACAAAGAGCTCTAATATTACTACTATTTTAAACAGACTCCAAAGAGAAAGTTCTAAATACAGATATTTTTTTACTCTTGTGTCAACTCTTGGTCATTCTACTCGTCACGCGTTCCGATAGCAAAAAACCTATTATTTACAATGTGAATGTTTTTAACAAATTACTATTTATAGTGCTAATTAAGATCACGAGCGTGTGTTGTCACAAACAGGCTGTAAAGATAAGGCTTATGACTCATTGTCATATTATTATGACCGTCGAGCCTAGTGCTATATTAGTGTAGATATTGCCTAATGTACTTAGTGAAAATTACTTTCATAAAACAAATCAAATTTAAAATTTGTTGATTCAGTTAGATTTTCAAGGATTCATTTGAAACGTCTTGCAGCTAGTAAGTCTAGGAGCCGGTTCCACGCAACCAAGCCTAGAAGAACAGATTACGTCTTGCTTCCTACCATTTTTTTGTTTGGTCAAAAATATTTTACTTTTGACGGAAATGGCCCCGAATGATTTTTTTAAACAAAATTGCACCCTGTCCTAATGAATCATTGGATTATGTTGCTATTAGGGACCAATCTTTGCGAATAAAAATGTTTTACTAAAAATTAATAGAAATAGAAAATTTTCACTGTTTTATATTTTTACACGGAAGAAAACTCACCTCCTTTTAAAATATTTAAAGTAAAAGTAAAAGATTTTTGCTAAAAAATAAATATTACCTATGCAGTTATTGTTTTCTTATAAATCGCGGACATGACTCGTTTTGCTACTTTTTCCTAACTCTCGTGGTTTTGGACTTGGCCTTCACCGCCCTTCTCTGAAAACCACCCTGTATATAAAAAAAGGCGTGTTAGTTTCACTATTTATAGCTCAAGAACGTTTGAAACGATTTGGCTGAAAATTGGTGGGGAGGTAGTATAAAACCAGGAGGCGAACATAGGATTTATATACCTAGCTATTATCCCAAAAAAGTAACTGAAACGGGGCGAGCTAAGCCGCGGGTGACCGCAAGTTTCTGCATAAAAAAATGTTTTTCATTAGATTAGTTTATCTTGACAGCACACAAAGCCCAATTCGACCTAAAAGTCATTTCCCGCTATCTACGAATCTATTTGAATAAGATACGAGTAACACGTGAATAGCACTTGGAGTAATCCTCAAAAAACATTGGGATGCAAACAAAGGAATGACGTCTGACGTATGGAAGGTCGTCGACAGTTGTAGGTATTGACAGCAGGATTATGTTGAAGGACTTACTATACTATACAACACTATCGTCTTAATCATCAAGCCTCAAGAAGTCCAAGTGGACTATCGATGATGGTGGTTGTCGATTGCTTTGTCTTTATAAGCAAAGTTCGGTTTTTCGAAAGTAAAGAAGAGCTTGACAGGACTATGAAATTTAGTAATGGTTGAAAGTGGAACGTCCCAGGTCTATGAATCTGGGCCATAGACATCGTGTAGGTATACATTTCCTGGAAGAGCGATTTTAAACCCTTTCCATCCACCGACTTCCAGCGGTCTTAACAATATCGTCGGTTTATCTGGGGGTGGGCGCCTTTGAGCGTCTTCTGGTTCGTTGACGCTATTCGAGAACCTTTATTCCCCAACAAGGTTCTTCGAGCTATACCTATGACCTGCCCAGGGCCACTTCAACTTACTAATTCCAATAAAACTAGCAACCAAGCTGTAATAGTTTGTCACCTGTTCTTCTAGGCTTGGTCACGTGGAACTGGCACCTAGACTCACCTAGCTTTAGAGCTTTCAAACTTACATAAGTGCTTATAATATAGGTACTCTAAGAATTCATTGGTCTAAGATCGACTCCACGCAATAACGGAGTGAACTTTACAGTTCTGATAGCTTGAAGTCTCAGGAGAAAAGGCCATGGGGGTAATATTTTGTAGCCCCCGATCAAAAAGATTGCTATAAGTTGAGCTCTTAATTTCTGTGCAGGTTTATGATGTCTGTTGTCCGTAGCTCCAAAACAATGCTTCATTTGAATGCGATTATTTTGTGGAAAGATGATAGTAGGTATTGGTAGTTCTAAGAGGTTTGGTGGAAATCCATTCAGTCATTTTATGTTCTGACGATATTCATCACCTCGTATTTTTTTTAAATTAACTTGTTGAACATGTCTGGCTGCTTCCTTTGAATATTTATTCCTAATGAACTTGAGTACCTGCCAAAAAATCTGGGGGCTCACTGGGCCTGGCCTGGAAAAAATAATCGTGCGTGCGTGACCTTATTGCCTTTCAAGGTAAAAATTTGCAAGCGACCAAGGCAGTCTTACTAAAATACCAACAACGCTATTCTACTTACATCTTTCGCTTCTGTTCCTTGATACAAACCTATGAAATATATGTGTAGAGTTCGGTTGTTAAATAAAGGTCAGTTTCACCCAGATTTTCGTAAACAAACAACGTAGTGCAATGATCCGCATAAATACGGAATAATAAAATTAGAATCGCGATTCCTGTGTGTCCACGAACTCAACGATAACCTAAGTACATAGAGAGATTTTTTTGAACTATAAGCTAGTGTGTACGACTTGAATTCGAATAGAAATTCGTAGGAACAATATTATTAAAATAGCATAGCACCAACAAAGCATGGAACATTTTTGAAGTGAAAACACTTTTCAATAGGTATACTTTTTAACCATCTTTGTAGCCTACAGCTGAAACGGCCAGTCAAAAGCTTTAAAGTTTCAATAAGTATAATAGCGACAATATACACGATACGCTGAGGAAAAAGTTTTAACGCAAATTTAATCTAAGCAGTTAAAATGTTAAAACACAACCGAATTGACCCTCCTCCTTTTTAATTTGAAGTCGGATCAAAATATCGAAATGTTGCCCGCCCGCTTTAGAAATCGCTAGGTGCATAGACACAGAGTCACGTTTTGGACAGTATCCAATTTTATTTTATCAGTCTTTAGTCGCGTGAATTGAAACGTGCGTGGAACTTATCAATAAGGCATAAAACTTTGTTTCTAACAACAAATTCTATAAATAGGTATCGACTTATCAATACGCACTGGGGCGGTACTAACTGTCCTAATAAGTATTTTAGTTCGTGAAGTTGGTACCTATACTTAGTACCAACTTCACGCACCGCCATTTTTCGCATTCACCGATACAGACATGACATGGTTACAATTTTTACACTGTGTACTCTTCTAATTATCAACATTTGAAGAAGCAAAAACATTAAGTCACAGAAAAAAAGCTGTAGTAAAACAACTTCCTTGGTATTTGTCCTAGAACTAATAGCTGCCGATGGAGAGAATTTGGCTCCAATTTCCCGCACAAATTTAGCCAGCTCAGTGGAAATGTTGATGGTTTTCGATGTTGATTTACTGGTGTGAGTTGTATAAATAAAGGTAGGTAATCGTGGAACGATGTGCGACCTTGTTACAGATGCCTTCAATTGCACATGTGATAATAAATAGATGATTATAAGAAGGCTCTATTTCTAGTTGCCAAGTCTTGTGTAAAATGGTGGTCGGCAAAATTTTCCATGCGTGTCTTTAGAAGTAGATTTATCTCTATAAGGATTGACGCTTTCGTCAATATTGGGTTTGTTTCGATCCATCAGTAGGTTTTTACTCCTTTATCGACGATGCCCATGTCTTTTTTTTCTGTTTGCCCCTATTCCAATATGTGAGGTCAGCACAATATTATATTCTGCCATTGATGTACGTGTATGTGAACCAAAGTATTGGCGTTAGAGATTCATCTTTAGTAACATTGTATGCCTCTGACCCCTAAAATAAAATAGTAGCAGTAGGTACAGATTATCCTTAGCTTGGCCCTCACTAAGGTAACTCGATTAAAAGACGATAGAAGTACGATAATTATTCTAGGTTTATTGGCGAAGGTAATTATCTTATTGTGAGGACGAATAGGCGCAGCATTGACCTCAAGGTTTGCGCAATCGCATCGCATTTTATCATTTGGAAAAATACTAGCAAAGTGCGATGGAATTCAACAGTTAGAAAGCAGTTTCTATATAAAAACTAGCACTTTATTCTTGGATTTGTAAAATGACTAAATGTCAACAAATAAGTTAATATTTCCGTCTTTGTTTTTTAGGGTTCCGTAGCCAAATGGCAAAAATGGAACCCTTATAGATTCGTCATGTCTGTCTGTCTGTCTGTCTGTCCGTCCGTATGTCACAGCCATTTTTCTCCGAAACCGTAAGAGCTAGACTGATGAAACTTGGCGAGTAGATGTATTCTGTAAACCGCATCATTAAGATTTTTACACAAAAATAGAAAAAAACTAAACTGAAAAAAAATAGAAAATAGAAAATTTTGGGGGTCCCCATACTTGAAACTGAAACTCAAAAATTTTTTTTTCATCGAACCCATACGTTTCGGGTATCTATGAATAGGTCTTCAAAAATTATGTTGAGGTTTCTGATATCGTTTTTTTCTAAACCTAATAGTTTGCGCGAGAGACACTTCCAAAGTGGAATAAAGTTGGTCCCCCCCCCTCTAACTTCTAAAATAAGAAAAAGATACAACTAAAAAAAATATATGTTGCACATTACTATGCAAACTTTCAACGATATTTGGTTTGAGCCAGATCTAGTGAGTAGTTTTTTTTTATACGTCATAAATCGTAAACAGTACCCCAAGTCCGAGTTTTGCTACCACATTTCGTTACCAAATGTTGTTTTCGTTTCGCCTACTTGTCTCTCTCTATTGTATGGAGAAAATATGAGACGTCAAAAATACGTTACGTAGTTAGAGTTGTTGTCTCATCTTTTCTACCTTTTCTAAGAACCTTTATATTATGTTACTTGTTGCTACGGAACCCTTCATGGGCGAGTCCGACTCGCACTTGGCTGCTTTTTTTGTTTTAGCGACGGATTTTTTTTAAAGTATTTAGTATTTTTAGTTTAAAATACTTTCATCAATAGATACCTAAGTACACAAACATAGTACATAGGTACCTACTACCTACTCTGAGACGGTTTTTTTTTTTTAATTTATAAAATGGACATATAAGTGGGGGGCGGGCGCTATGTACTACACCCGCCCCTCACCACATAGGTACTCTGAGACGGTTAGATACATAGTACATCCACATAGTTTGTAGTAGGTAATTATGTTGGTAATTTTTTCACTGATCGAAAATTACAACTGATATAGATAAACAAAAACTAATCAAGATTAGTGATTAGGTATGTGGAGCATATACTTAGTATTTACGATAAAACAACCAGCGACAAAAACAAAAAATCCTTTACAAAAACATAGATATTGTAAGTAACATAATTTTAATAATTTTATTGCATTTTTCTCAGAATTTATTTGATAAATGGCAACTTGGGTTAGGTCATCGATGATGGCGGATATCCAAACAAAGTTCAAAATTTTGGTAAAACAATAGTTTCTGGTTTAATCTTTGACCCATACTTGTCCATGTACTTTTGTCCCTGATCGCATAGTTAGGTAATTTGAGAATGTAAGTATATTTACGTAGCATTTAAAAATAGACTTGGTGTTACTCCAAAATATTGCAAATACCTTCGTGTAATGACTACTAGTTTGGTATGGTTGAATGCTGCACTACGTACCTACTATGTACCTACTTATAGCTACTTAGCTTACCTTCCAGAAGCTTTAAGGGCTTAAATGTTGTTTTATGTGCCACGTGGAAGCTAAATTCCTTCCATAGATTTAGTTGATCTCTGAATATTATATGAATTTCCTTATGTACGCAGATAAGTCTAGCTAGAATCTTCTAGTCGAAATAAATGGTCCACAGGGTTTAGCTAGCACAAAATCCGCGTGGCATTGGTGGGAGTAACCATATGTAAAGCATTCATTGGTTTGAAGATAAAAGCAACGTAAGCGTTTGATCTAGGATACGATGGGGGGCAAGGCAGCATCAGCCCGCAGTAGTTAGATTTGTCATTCAAGCTTAAAACCCCAAATTGTTTAGGTACTATGAATATAATTATTATGGGACTATGTTAATTTTGTAAAAATAAATTGGTTTAAATTATCATTATCAAAACACCACGGCATTGGGACTCTGAAATTTCATGTTGCATATTTCGATCATCTTGACACACACGACTCGATAAAGGCCAGTCGCCCTTTACCTATTTACCTACAACAATAAGTATAGGTACATAATCAATTGTATGTACCTACTAAAATTGATTTCGGAGGGCGATTCGTCCTAGGAGGATGTAATTGAAGCAAACATGCGATTTGCAAAAAGCACGTGCTCATATGGAAAGCATCTACGTACGAAAACAAACAAAATAATATATAGCGAGAAAATCACAACTACCCTGTCAGTCGGATGCCAACTGTCGGGTGAGGCACACGCTCTGCAATAAAATGTCCGCAAACACACGCGAAAACATTCTACATAGATAAGTGCCCCAAATACATAATAAATAATGTGATAATATTTTATAAGTGCAAAAATATCCCTGTGATAGTGTACAAACTTTAAATTAAGTGCAAATTAGTAAAAATGGCTGATGAAAAGTAAGTATTTCGAATTGGAGATTTTGTAATCGGTTTTGTCTATTCTATATTTTATACATAGGGACATTTAAGTATAATTGACATAATTATGATTCCATAACTGCATCGGTTATATTATTTGAATACATGAATTTATAGAAATAAAAACGTCTGATCGATCTCTTAGCTCAGTTGCCCTCTGCCTTCTGCGCTGGTCATGGGTTCGATTCCCACCCAGAACAAATATTTATGTGGTGAATACAAAACTTGTTCTCTGGGTGTTATATTGTAGGTAAGTGCGTATTATTATAATTATTTTCAGCTAGGTATCTGGTTCCCATCCCATAATGTAGATTGTACACAATATTGGTTTTATTAAAAACCTCATGAAGCCACACTACGATCGAAAAATAACAAAAATAACTTAGGTACGTGAAGAAGAATCAATAAAAATTTTTTTTGGAGATCTAAATGAGTCAACTACTACAAATGACCATTTAAAAAGAAGATCCATATCAAAACCATTAATTGTAATGGACCTACAACCAAATCAGAAAAATAGTGTGCACGCCCATACACGTTTTTAGATCATTCAACTTTGATTTGATAAAAAATCATATCAAATTAGGGACGAAAGATATAACTCGTATCTTTGATAGTACCAAATAGCAAAATATTATATACTAGCAGCCCGTCCCGGCTTCGCACGGGGTAGATAATATTGTTGTACATTATTTTGTTCTATCGCTAATAGTTTCGGCGCATTCGACGAAAGACATTTTAAGACTCATTTTTCTACACCTTCGGTTACATTGTTCAAATTTTACCAAGGATCACTATTTTTTTCAAAATGAAATGTAGCCTATGTCAAATTGGAAGAATGTAGCATTCTATTGGTGAAAGAGTTTTTTAAATCGGCCCAGTACTTTTGAGCCTATTCATTACAAACATACAAACATACAAAAATAGGTACAAATCTTTCCTCTTTATAATATTAGTATACATATAGATAGGTGTGTAGATTAAACAGATACAGTAGAAGTGGTCATCCCATTAGATAACCAAAACAAATATTACTTAGCGCACACCGATAACCCCAAATACTTGCTAACACGATTTTATAATTTGAATTTGGAACGTCGTAATCATTGTAATGAATACTTACTTTACTATTATGGGTCATTGTTCACAAATACGTAGGAAGGTGTATGTTCATGATCTATTATTTTAACCGATGGTTACATTAAACAGCAATCAGCAGTATTTTTATAGAGAAAACTCAAAGAGATAACGATAGGCCTTCACGTTGCCGGCTAACAACAACGAATTCTTAGGCCCGTATTCCGAAACAGTGCTTGAGTCTTAATAGCCTTTCAATGGAGAACTGTCATTTTTCAACAAACTTCAACTAAATTCAACCTTCTTTAACCCGAACATCCTGTAGTCATAATTTTCGCATGCAAAGCTTATAAAGAACCGGCAATTTAATAAATTTAATAGCCGTTAAGCTTATTCGAATTGTCAGTGCCTATTCCCAGATGAAAGCCAAGCTATTGTATTAGTAGTTCACCCTCATCTAGTAGGTTAGAGACTTCATTCACCTCGTCACAGTCCGTTTTATAGACTTCGTCTTACTATGTTGCGTTTGGAGGTTAGTACAGGAAACACCGGTTAGGATATTCAGTTTTCACTGTTTCTGTTTGGAGCTTATTTATCTGACCTGATATGATTTGTTTTGTTTGATTCGTTAGGTCTTATACTCGTATGTATCTGAAAACATATTTTCCTTCTTTATAGTCAACATAATCTACTCATTTGTACCAGCCTACGCTTATGAGTACTGAAGGTTTGTGTCTTGCCATTTCCAGTGCTGGTATATTTTAGGCATTTTCTTTGTAGTCTTCGGGTTAACGACCGTCCTGCGCTGAGGACTTGGCAGCTGCTACCACCTTCACCTTGCATTGCATTTCAGTGGCATCTTCATTATCGCATTTGACGGATCTCTTGAGGATTTTAGCATGTGCGTGCAAACATGTTTTTTCCTTAATCTTTTCGAGTTTAGTCTTCAAAATTTAGTTAGACCTTCTTGTAACTGTTTGTTATGTGGGTAATCAATAATCATTGTTTTCGTAACAATTCTGTGCCTAATATTAGACACTTAACAGGCACATTACCTCTCGAAATCTACTGGCTCTTTATGGAGTCTGGAACAATGGACATTTTATTGTATTTGGGTCTTGGTCTTTAAGGCCTTCAATAATAATCCTTACCCCATACTAGGTATCCTGCATGTGTCATGGTTATCAATAACTTCGAGTAGTACTAGGTCTAGCTCTAGAAAAAATATTTCCAGATTGTTCGAATATTTTTATTACTTCTTAGATCGAATTTGCACATTATAATGATGCCTTTGCTAGGTCTTATTCGATCTAAATTCAATATCTCTGTTGCGCCGTCAAGCGCAGTCGCAAAAAAGGTCAACATTTTTTTTTCTGACCTGTTTTAATTTTTTTTATAAATTTAGAAAACTACAGCATTTAGCGCCAATTATTATCTGTGGTCCAAAGTCTAGTGCACCGCTCTGCCAAATACCTAAACGAGGATTGGTCACTACCACTTAAACTGTGTCACTTCGGTTATTTGTGTTTATCATGCTGCATGCACATGAACTCGTGTAATTATAGCTGCTACTTTTATCGCATAACAAACAACAGCTTTTGTTCAACTATTTTCGGTAAAGTGGTAGAAAACATCGAGAGGAATCTTAGGCCCGTATTCAGAAAAAGTGCTTGGGAAGTTTTTTGCCATTTTTCAATGGAAATTAAAAAAAAAACTGTCAAAGAGAGAATGGATGATTTAATTTTCCTTGAGTAATTCATCGACGACTTCATCGTACGATACTTCAACAGCTACGATATACGGAAAACGTAGAAAAAGTGCGGGGTTGTGCAATGCCAATGTGTATTTAAGGGACATTGAAAACCTCGGTCGGCCCGAGAATTAGGCTCCTGTCCCGTGTTAAAAACATAGATAGATGACTCTTTATTAATTACCATGACACGCTTATTCAGTAGGATACAATTTTTAGCTTAAAAATAAACAATCACAGTAATACAATGAGTGGCCTTATCGCTATCAGCGATCTCTACCAGGCAACCTTGGAATTCCACCGCTTATATTCGGACGTACCGCTGGCTACTTCCCCTTACACATGGGTACTTAAATAATCTTGAGTTGGTACATTTTTTTTCTACTAAGTAAGTACAAATACAAAAAAGGCGAAGTTATTATATCAGCCTCTTTAAGCCTTGCGTACATCTAAGCATTCTGCGGTGTCGATCAGTGAAATGCTATCAAATAACACTGTCATTGATGTGCGAGGCTCTCGATAGCTTATCATAAGTAGTTACTAAGTACTAGTATCATGAAAGTCATGCGTTCTCGGTGTGGTACAGTACTAAGTGACTATTGGGCAATTCTATTTAAATCTATTGTCAATCACGTAATCTTATCTGCATCTTTTGCGAACGTGCATGATAATGGAGAACAATTGATAAGAGTTTTTATAAATACTTTCTAAGTTGGTTCAAGGTCTTACCGTTTAATTTACTATCATAAATGATATGAATGCAGATGGGTAATAACGTATAACCCATCTCGCTCGCATTTAAATAAAGAGTCTTCTTAAATTTAAGGGCTTAGCTCTTGTCGGGGTTTTGCTGCAGTTTTCTATAATTAAGTCTTTCGAATGCGGCCTCCTGTAACCTATACTATATAATGCAAGGTCACAAACTATCTACACTCGCCCGCACAAATAATGTGCCTTTATTTGTGCAGCGAGTTTCGATATTTTGTGAGCATGTTCTCTTAAAATGAAGAAGTATTTGAGAGAAAATTTTATTACGAATAAAAGAAACTAAAGCTTGAATCAAATTAACCATTTATTTATTTGAATAGGAAAAAAATCTGGTGCATAATTTTGCAAAAATTACTCGAATTGAATAAGGAAAATCAATTTCAAGTCCCTTAAACTAAATCAATAAAGCCGAAATTGAATGTTGAATCACAATTTCAGAATAGGTAGTTATTACTTACTTGTAAATTATTTATAATGTCATGACAGTAAAAACGGTTAAATGAAGGGTTGCATACAGTCCGCATATCCTCTTTTGTGGTCATTTCGTAAGCACAAGAAGTCTTGATAATTTCTTGAATATATTCGAGAAATTCAACGGTGTATTCAACGGTGAATCTTTATTTTTGCAAGCAAGTGTATGTACTTATATTCGAAATTTATTGAAAACCGTTTAGTCAATACAGAGATGAGTGGGAGCAACATATTAATACACTATGTATAAATACCCAAGTGATATAAAATTACTTGATAGTGTAGTCTAGACTTAGAATACCTACCTAGAACGTGTTCATCAGTCGTTGGCGACATCTTTTTATTTCCTTAATCCTTATTAATATTATAAATGCGTTTGTAACTCTGTCTGTCTGTGTGGCTTTCACGCCAAAACTACTGAACCGATTGAAATGAAATTTGGTACACAGATAGTTGAGGGCCTGAGGAAGGACATAGGCTACTTTTTATTGCGAAAAAAGGGTTGAAAGAGGTAAGGGGTTGAAAATAGGGGTTGAAAGTTGTATGGAAGTATCGTCATTTTTAGAGCTAGAAACTTAAAACTTATTTTTTAGCCTGTTGATTTGGTATAAAAAAATATGACATTCAAAGTTTGTGCTGGGGGGGGTAGAGGGAGGGGAGTACAGGGGGGAGTGTGGAGGGGAGGTGCGGGGGGTGTGTGAAGGGGAGTACAGGGGGGAGTGTGGAGGGGAGGTGCGGGGGGTGTGTGAAGGGGAGTACAGGGGGGAGTGTGGAGGGGATTACAGGGGGAGTGTGGAGGGGAGGTGCGGGGGGAGTGTGGAGGGGAGGTGCGGGGGGAGTGTGGAGGGGAGTACAGGGGGGAGTTGGAGGGGAGGTGCGGGGGGAGTGTGGAGGGGAGTACAGGGGGAGTGTGGAGGGGAGGTGTGGGGGGAGTGTGGAGGGGAGGTGCGGGGGGAGTGTGGAGGGGAGTACAGGGGGAGTGTGGAGCGGAGGTTCGGGGGGAGTGTGGAGGGGAGGTTCGGGGGGAGTGTGGAGGGAAGTACAGGGGGGAGTGTGGAGGGGAGGAGTGAGGGGGGATGCGGGGGCAGTACAGGGGGAGTGTGGAGGGGAGGTGCGGGGGAGTACAGGGGGATTGTGGGGGGGAGTCTGGGGGGAGTGCGGGGGGAATGTGGGGGGTGTTGAGGAGAGTTTAGTAAGAGGGCAGACGACTGTGTCACGTGCACGCGAATATGACGTTGTTATTTAATTACTGTTTTCTTCCGCTGCAAATTAAAAATGCTACCCATAGACACTATACCACGCGGACGAAGTCGCGGGCACAGCTAGTAATGTTATATGTAGTAGAACAAGAAAAATGTGCTCTAAACTTCTGAATCTAATTATTTATTTTATATTAAGACGATACCTATTTTGGTAGGAAGTAGGTACGTATATTAACAAGGTTTGCATTTCTATCTTAAAATTAACGTGAAAAAGCATGTGTACGAGTATGTCCATATTTTGCGTTTAAAATATGAACTACACGAGAATGAGAAGAGTTTAAAAAACTTGAGTAATCGACTTCATGGCCAAACGACTGAAACGATTTTGATGGAATTTGTATGGAACCAATCTGGAAGTATAACGTTTAAAAAGTATTTTCAAATCGACTCATAATTGACGAACAAAGATTTCGTCGATAATTGAAAAACAACCGAATTTGAGAACCTCCTTCTTTTTTATTTGAAGTCGGTTAAAAAGAGCTAAAGATCGTTTGAATGCACGAATTTGAGCAACTGTTTAGTTTTAGCATTGTTTGCATAACTTATCAGTGCAGCGCGAGCGAGAGATTGCAGTCATAATATGACGGTGATACACTGACTGACTGGCAACGACATACGAACTTATGCATCCTACTAATAATATGTATGCAAAAGTTTATGTTTATGTTTTTTATATACAACTAGCTGATGGAACAAGTATATGACCCCCCTGATGTTAAGTGGTTACTATATATCGCCTTTAGCAAGGCAATGCCTCGTAGATCACGCAAATGTGCCCTAAGCACTCCATCAACGATCCATCAACGATGTTCAGCCTCACGTGCCAGTAATTTCACCGGTACCCACACACTTCAGATCGAACACAACAATGCTTCACGACAGAAATAGGCATGGTGGCATGGTGATAATCTTGACTTCCTTTTTTACACAACTTGCTGATGGAACAAGGACATGCAATATGGCAACCATCGCTCATTGGTCATAGCATCTGTGTTTGCCATATTGTTCGTAGACCTCTTCGACCATTTTTTTCGTAGACACCTCTACGAGCGAAATGATTTCGTAGACAGTTTAGGAGGCGGGGCTTGTTATTGTAGACCACAACCTACGAGCAGTTTTTTCGTAGAAAGGACTACGGTATTTTTTTGAATTGTGACTAACTTATAGACTATTTTAGGTGCTCCTTTCACACACGACATAATTATGTTTCAACTTTTTTATTTCTACGACATGCCGGTTTCCTAACGATGCTTTTCTTCACCGTTTGAGAGAGTACTGGCATAGTGCACATGTTTAGACAGAAGGATTCGTTGGTACATGACTGGATTTGAACCTACGACGGACGGATACCCGACGGACCCGCTATCACTAAGCCACCAGTGCTCTGACATTTAACTAACATTTTAAACATGCTTTGCTTATTATCTAACATGTTTTTTTAACCGTTCAGGAGCAGATTATGTCCTCGACCTTCCACATCTTCAGATTCTGAGATCGCTTTGTATGACTCTGTGTAAGTTATTTATATGTATTCTAAGGTGGTGGGGTGTTCCTTGTGGATGTTCTGCATCTTAGTTTTCTGCTGTAAAATGCTCGGAATCACGTTAGTGGTTATGGCATTGATTATATCTACATTGTGGGATGGTGATTGATTATTTATATATGGAACTGCATTGAATGGAGTTTTTATATAAATGAATAAACGTTTGAGTTATAATACGCAGATAGGGATACAAAGTAATAATCATAATCATAATCATTTATTTGCCTCAATGATGTGTATACATGAAAGATCTTAAAAATAATAAATAAGTGTCACTCATTCCCCATAGCTGGGATGCAAATTTTTGGTTCATGCCATTTAAGTTACGAAATAACATGAAATTATATTAAACTAGTGGCCGCCCGCGGCTTCGCTCGCCCGTTCGCATAACGCCCCGTTCCCGTTGCTTTTTCGGGATAAAAAGTATTCTATGTTCTTCTCCCGGTTTTAAGCTACCTCCCCACTAATTTTCTGCCAAATCAGTTCAGTCGTTCTTGAGTTATAAATAGTGTAACTAACACGACTTTCTTTTATAAATAAAGATAATGATGATGCCACACTAGGATATAAGGCCCCTTTCATGCAAGGATCAGAAACCGGGTTTTTTTTAATTTGAAATCGATTGAACGCCATATAGCCATTGGCTTCAAGACGGTTTTCCATCAACAAAATCATTCTTACAAAATGATATTCTAATTGCGTTTATCTATGCATATGTATGCGTAAGTTCTGTTCTTCATTGATAGTTTCCTTTATTTCTTCGTTCAATGGTTCATTTTAGGACCTCACAAGACGGTCATTATTCTATCAAAACTTCGATTCCCGGTTCTTGATGATTGGGACAATTGGAGCCGCTTCTATACTTTGCCGTATGGTTAGGTACACGGCCTTCCATTACTATCATAGCCTCGTGATATCCACCGGTAACCTCTTCTTCGTCTCATGACGCTATTCTTTTGAATAACAGTGTGGCGTGTGCAAAAGGATTTTGTGTGTAACCATCACTTATGACAAAGCATTGCCTTGTAGGTCACGCACGTCAGAAACGTGCCCTACGATGCACTTCCCTGCGTCCGTCAATTTTAGGATTACAGATGTGGGCTTCTTTTGTGCACTTGGCAACATGTTCTCGATCTTTTTAGGATCTACGTCATGCCAGTTTCTTCATTATGTTTTCCTTCACCGTTTGAGAGTTGTGGCGTCCACTGGTGAAGGCTTATCATTGGGGGAGGGAGGAAGACATAGTCACCACGGTTGACAGACGGAATAGTAACTAATTTATAAAAAAAACTATGATTATGATACGATAGTAGGTACAAAGAGGTACAAGGGTGAGCACTATTTTGACTAAGTTTTCAATGTAACATCGCGAATGATGTCACAAATGATAACCCCTGCCGTGCTCACAGGGTGGTCAATTGGACCTAATATTGTTTTTATTTGGTCGTACCAGGTCGTACGTTACGATACGATAAAGGTTATCAATAAAAGTATGATTAGGAAGCTCTGTATGAATACCAATTTTGTGGTTGAAATAAGGTGTTGGTAGCAAGAACTTTGGGGATATTTATTCACATTAGACAATCTTTTTAAAAAAGTATGATTTAAAAAGCCACGGTTTAATTTGGACAGGCTAAGTGTTAGTGAGCAGCAATTCGTTTTTTTAACAATGAATACTTAAACATCATTTTAAAGTTACAGTGAAACAGGACAATATAGAAGACTCTTCTTCTCACTTATCTTGTGTTTTGTTTGCCGCTTGTCTTGTGTTGTCAAGAATTACCACTACGGCTAGGACTTCATATTTATAATTTCATAATGGTCCTTTTAGGTCACATAGTTGGGGCTATAGATAATGTTGTGTGGATTGTCTACAATATTTATTTTATTTTTAATTAGCTTCGCAGGCCGCCATCTTTTTATTGACATGAAAGTGACAGTGACAGGAGACGTGTAGCGAGTCGCTAAAATGTGAAGGGGTATGTAATTCGCAAACAATTCGTTGTAACAATTATTTGTAAAACTTCTTTACTACAATCGAACACTGTTCGCAGAGAAATGACCTTCATAGATACGTAGAACAGTTTCTAATTGTTAACTTACAACAGTCAGACACGATTGTCACATGAGTGCATTGACAATACAAGCCGGGGTCGCAGAGACCCTATCTATATTGATAACCCTACTGGAAACCTCCAGTAGGGTTATCAATATAGATATAATACACAACCGTGTTGATAATTAAATGAGTTTGTTTAAGATACCTTAGATTCTTGCTGTATTATGTGTCGGGTAATTGATAGATAATGCTTGTTAGAGAATTATTAGGTAAGTATTGCTAAGTAAATAAATATATAATATTGTGGACAATCAACCCACACAATACTATCCAACTCCAAATTAGGCAGAGCTTGTACTATAGGAACCAGACAACTTTTTTTGTTCACATACTTAGAGTACAATAAACCATCTTCAACAGATGGTTTATTGAATTTACAGAAAACAGATCTTCTCTGTATTGGTGTCAATACATCTGGGCCTAATTCTCGGGCCGATCTCGATCATTTTGCAATTTTATTTTACTGCTTCTTTTCGAATAGAGAATGGATGATTTTCTTGAGTAATTCATCGACGACCTCATCGTAGAAGCCTCGACAGCTACGATGTACGGAAAACGTAGAAAAAGTGCGAACAAGTCGAAAAGAAGCAATAAAATAAAATTGCAAAATGATCGATATCGGCCCGAGAATTATGCCACTGATCACATACACAAGATCTGTTTTCATCACACAAATATTTTTTCACGGTGGGGATGGAAACCACGATCTTAAATTTCATTTTCAATTTTTATTTTATTTATTCAAGGACCACTTGAATAAATAAAATGAACTACGGCGCAGAAGGCAGAGCTACTGCTAACTGAGCTGAGAGGCCAGTCAAATAGATAGATATTACCTACTAAGTTATTTACAATGTTTATCAACACATTACCTATCTAATCACATTACCGGTTGTTTTTCAAAGATGCTTGTAAATCTGAGGGTTATGTTTAGCAAAAGCTATGATATCAAATGGTGGCGAACTCCAGTAAGTAGACAAGGCACATACAGACATAAATATTAATTACCCATGTTGTTGTGGGTTATCATTGAATTGGTCTGGTACTACATACCCGTATATAGGTATAACATACTTTGTGCTATATTACATTATATAGTTTGTTCTGTTTAATAGATATTCTGGAAAATATACTAGACGCGAACATGAAATAAATTAAATTATTTTGAAGTACTTATACCAATTGTAGTGCTGGCGACAGTACCAAGGTGAGTGTCGTGCCACTGCAGAGTAAAGGGTACTGGACTTTATACTTGTTTACTCATTTGTATAGAACTCTTCAACTTTGTAAGGACTCCAATCGGAAAATTATTTGATCCGTACTTAGTGTGCGAACTGGTTTTGCAAGTAGGCCGCAAGCGGGCCCTTTTTGCGTGACGCTGGACACGACTTGTTTTCGAACTTTTTAAGTTCTACGACATGCCGGTTTCCTCACGATGTTTGCCTTCAACGTTTGAGAGCAAACAGTAGTGCATATAAATTTTCGGTCAGCAAAACTCATTGATGCACGACTGGATTTCAACCCACGATCTTAGTATTGGAAGGCGAGGCCGCTACCACTAGACCACAGGTGTTCTCTTTGTAACGACTCCCCCGACAGAAAGAAAATTTGCGAGTGATTGATTAACTATTCGATTTTGATCGTTATGCATAATAATTATATGGCTGACGTTAGAGTATAGATGGTTGGTCGGGAAATTAAAAAGGTAATCGCGATAAATACCCATTTCATCCATATTATTCGATTTTTGATTCCCAAACATAGCATTTGGTAAATACTTTAGTAAGGCATGAGTAAAGCAGTCGCCCTGAGATATAATAATTTACAATACGAGATGCAAAACCCTGTTTATTCATGTGAAAGGGGAATAGTGGCGCCTGGCTTAATTAAATGTCCATGGCTTCAGTGATTTAGAAGGCGTCGTGGTTGTCATAAGTCTGTTGGTTTGTTTACTTCGTGATAAGGGCAGAGTTTCAAATATGAAAACCTGTGTGACCACTGACATAATATCAACGGGATAGGAGGACTTAAAATTATATTCGTAAGCACTTGATTATCGCCATTTTGGCGCTGCAAGCCATGATGAGAGTCCATGGAACTAAATATCTAACTGGTCTTAGGGACTCTCTTCACTCAACGGCGGTGGTTCAAACTGGGACACAAAATAAATGAGACATATGATGATAAAATGAGAGCTGTAAGCCTATGCAGTCTTTTTTTATGGATAACTAGGTGATGGAACAAGCATATAAGCATATTTCAGTAGGCCTACCATGAGCTCTGTCTGGCTCTGTCTCTGGCTCTGGTTTTGAGTCTGTGTGAGTGCTCACCAGTGCATTATACTGTGTTTGTGACGTTTTGACGTAGTATTTATTTAGTCATCACTCACACAGACACAAAACCAGAACCAGAGACAGAGCCAGACAGAGCTCATGGTAGGCCTACAGTCTTCTAACAAAACCTTCTTTGAGATCAGTGGTTTTCAACATCATTATTGAAAAGTTCAACACGTGATCATGGAGCATGCAACTGTGCTGAAATATCGCGAGTCAAAACTCACAAAATTAAATCATGTTCAATATCTCTTTGTTCCTAAAAAACTAGTACCTATATACATTAAGAAGGTTTTATGGGTACTGGATCCACTTCTGGGTTTAATTGCTTAGAGCTGGCTAACTATTGTTTTTGAAATATGGATAGGTAACGTTTGCTGATTAGAGTTTTTATGTTATTAAATTACCTTATAAATGTCGTAAGTTGGTTTTGTAATAAACTTATTTTCCTCTACTTGTCTCTCTCGTACAACAATAAATAATCGCAAAATGCACTGATAATATTTTTTATAACGAGTTTGTTTGCTGAATTATGTCCTGCGGGAATTCTATTTCAGCAATATGTATAATTAACCTGCCATTTCAATATTATTCCTCAACTCACAAAATAACTCAAACTTGCTCTCCCTGCTGGCCTACCACGAGCTCCATATGGAAACATATAAATGAATGTGTGGGTCAGCCTATCTATACACAATTTGACAACCATAGCCATAACCATATGGAGCTCGTGGTAGCCCTGCAGCAGGACTTTGAAACACGACTGGATTCTTAGTTGTTTTAGTAGTAGTAGAGCTCTTTGTGAAGGGCTTGTCCAGGGAAGCACTACCACCATGCCTTTTGCCGTGAAGCAGCATTTCTGTGTTTCGGTTTGAAGGGTGTGAGTTCCGTTGAAATTCAAAAATTCATGATGAGGCTGATCATCTGTGGGCCTCAAGTTGATGGACACAGGGCAGTGCATCGTAGGGCACGTTCCTGACGTGCGTGACCTACTTCGCAATGCTTTGTATAATAGGCCATGGTTACCACTTAACACCAAATGGGCCATATGAATATGCACGTTCCATCAGCTATTGCAACAAAAAAAAACTTCATTGCTCGTAATGTCCAATTTTAATGAGAGGGTACCTACCGCACCTGGTGGTCAAATTCTTGTCAATGAAAAAAATATCCTCAAAAACTGTAAAACACTTTATCTTGTTCCAGAAAAGACTCGACCCCATTCCTAAAGAATGGCACGCAAGGCGTCATCACCAAGACCGTGGTCCCGGAGAAGTCGGACAAGGCAGGCCGAGGCAAGGCCTTGAGGCAGGTGATGGCCTCATTCGTGGCCAACCTCGGGACCATCAACACTGGCATGGCGTTCGGGTTCTCTGCTACTGCGTTGCCGCAGTTGAAGAGTCCTGATTCTAGCATACATGTCACGGAAAGCGAGGCCAGTTGGATCGGTATGTAACATATTACGAAGGAACTCGTAAACGGGCTAGCGGCTAGTTTTGTGACAAATTCTTGCTGGGCATAATCCACCAACTGATGAGAATTTGGGTGATCGAGATAGCATTAGCTAATACCTACTTTGCAGCTAAAATTGCCATCAAATCTATCCCGTATTCCTAGAACACCAAGATCACATACCGAGACACGATAACGAAGCTGCTGAACTAGCGGCCGCCCGCCGCTCATAGTATTTCTATTGCCAATTATGGGTGGTATTCAGATACCTTTCTTTATCAGTTAACGCCCATTTGTTTGAAAGTGAACCGTGATCGTTCTACCATTTGCGTTATTTCTGTTGCAATTGTTTCAATATTAGAAGCTGAGGCCGAGATTCATAGACCGAACTTTGACTTTACTTTGATGGAAAGTTCAACTTACAATCAAAATTATTTCATAGTTCTGACAAGCTCTTCTTTATTCAAAATATTGTTAGGAAACTTCGATAAACAAAGCTTACTTTGCGAAGACTGCTTTGCTGTAAAGCAAAGTGCGGTCTATGAATCTCAGCCTAAGGTGCCTTACTAAAATAGCTGAACTTTGCTACGCGGAAGATTCCCAACCTTCGTTTTCTAATTATACCCGCAGTAAAGAACGCAATGACTGATAGGAGTGAAGGTTAAAACTATAGGAATTTTTGCATAGTTTTTTAGAGATCTATCTTGTTTATGTTTGCAACATGTTGTGTTGGTGTGCTTTGGGAAAACTGTCATAGCTGGAAGATTAATTACGTTGGTACCTTCCTTTCCTGCTGGACGTAATATTAAATGTGAAGCATGTCATAGCCATACACTTATTCCTCATAATACGAGGAATCTATATTTATAAAAGAAAGTCGTGTTAGTTACACTTTACACTATTTATAACTCAAGAACGGCTGAACCGATTTGGCAGAAAATTAGTGGGGAGGTAGCTTAGAACCGGGAGACATAAGATACTTTTTATCCCGAAAAAGCAACGGGAACGGGGCGTTATGCGAACGGGCGAGCAAAGCCGCGGGCGGCCACTAGTATAATATAATTATAACGTGCTCGCACAAGCTCCGTCTGGCTCTGTCTCTGGCTCTGGTTTTGAGTCTGTGCTGAGTGTTGACTAAATAAATCCTACGTCGAAACTTCACATACACAGTATAATACACTGGTGAGAACTCACACAGACTCAAAACCAAAGCCAGAGATAGAGCCCGACAGAGCTTGTGGTAGGCCTGCAGGTTTAGCTTACGTTTTTTTAAAACACTCGTTAGTAACTGTGCCTTAAAAATTGAGATGAGGCAGTTTCTTTGTGTTAATAAACATAAGTACTTAGGTATAATAAAAAAAAAAGCAGCCAAGTGCGAGTCGGACTCGCCCATGAAGGGTTCCGTAGCATCAAGTAACATAATATAAAGGTTCTTGTAGTTCGTCGAAAGGTAAATTGCGGTTTACGATATATGACGTATAAAAAAAAAACTACTGACTAGATCTCGTTCAAACCAAATATCGTTGAAAGTTTGCATAGTAATGTACAACATATATTTATTTTAGTTTTATCATTCCCTTATTTTAGAAGTTAGAGGGGGGGGGACCAACTTTTTTCAACTTTGGAAGTGTCTCTCGCGCAAACTATTCAGTTTAGAAAAAAACGATATTAGAAACCTCAACATCATTTTTGAAGACCTATTTATAGATACCCCACACGTATGGGTTCGATGAAAAAAAAAATTTTGAGTTTCAGTTTGAAGTATGGGGACCCCCAAAATTTATAGTTTTTTTTCTATTTTTGTGTAAAAATCTTAATGCGGTTTACAGAATACATCTACTCGACAGACAGACAGACAGACAGACAGACAGACAGACAGACAGACAGACAGACAGACATGACGAATCTATAAGGGTTCCGTTTTTGCCATTTGGCTACGGAACCCTAAAAAGGTAAGGCATATCTACAAATTTTTCGTAAAAAAAATATCATGAGGCTCGTTCTCAGTTGCAAGATTTTAACCATCAACCATCCGTACATTGAGACAAATAAAGATAACAAAATAATTTATTTACAATGCGGATAAATAACTCTAGTCACCAATTTCCATTCAACTCGTAAAACGAATAAGCATTGTAAATTCTTCTCGTGAATCATCTGTTTGGAATATTCTTCACACGTACCCTGATTGGGAAGCCTTCAAAAGGCGTACGTTTGCTGGCCCAGCGTGTAGGTCAGCCTGGCTCTAGACTTTGCTGAATAATTAAAAACTACACCTTACCTACCTCTAAATATTACCAAGCCGTCCAAGTTTAATAGTCATACATAGATATTATAAGATTTATTGTTAAGTAAGATTTTATAAATTAAGAAATTTGTAACCTAGGTTTACCTAATTTAATTAGCCGTAGGTAAGGCCATTGTAATGCCCCAGCGGGGCTCATGTTCTGGATGTTATTACCCCCTAAGACCTATAAAACACATGAAGCAATGAATATGAATAGGTCATCTATCAAGGAAATGTTCGTAGTAGGAACACGTAGAATAACAGCAAGCATGACTTCTTTTGGTTTCCAGCTAGTCTAAGCTCAGCCGGCACACCCATTGGCTGCATCGTCAGCGGATACTTGATGGATGCCATTGGACGTCGGCGGACCCTCATCATCACTGAAATACCCCTCATCATCGGGTGGCTCATGGTAGCCTTCGCGCAAAATATCCCCATGCTTTACATAGGTAAGGAAACAAGGTTTGCTGTAGTTGACGTACCTAATTGTTTTACGGCTACGGTTTTGATCTAGTATAAGATTCCTTCATCACCTCCCGTGGATGTGCTCTTGATCGTTGAGATGTTGCTTTACAGGGTCCATGTGATACAAATACAAAATACAAAATTATTTATTTACCAAAGAACATAATATTACAGTCTTATTTAAATTACTGGTGGTCCCCGCACTAGGACAAGCCTGTATCGCGGGAGGCCAAACTACTAGAATTAAGATTTCTATTAATATGTGAAACAAAAGCAGACAACACAGAAACAAGGCAAGACACGAGAAAAAGAAAACTAATACAAGGTGTATCTAAATATGTGTACTATGCGAAGGTGGGGGGTTTCAGACCACAATGGTGATCAGTTGTGGGGGGGAGATAATTAAAAATTCTCATTTTCAGTTTCCCATACAAAAATATTTAATTTCATAATGCCTAAATAAATTGACAACCCTATCCTTGTAACCCCTTGACCTCTTGACCTACTACCTCTGTAGGTCTACTACTACTACCTACTACCTCTGTAGCTGAGTTTAGGGTTGTCACTTTGTATAAAGTCAGCTGTTAATGTTGAAACTTCGTTGCAGTTTTTTTCAGAGATACCAATCGAAGTTCGAAAAGTCGTTGAACAAAAGTTGTTCCCCGGGGGGTGGAAATTCACCCCCCTTCAGGATAGTACACATATTTTGATACACGTTGTATAACTAAGAAACAAAAAGTAAAACAATTTAATAATATGTAGATAAGCAAACTAAAGAACACGACATGATAAACACCAGTTTTGAGAGTGTGTGTGGGGTGTGTAGGGGGTGTATGGGGTGTGTAGGGGGTACAAGTGAACAACTATGTATGTATTTAAACTTAACCATGCGTATGCAATAAATATATTGAGTATGTTAAAAGAGGCGAAGGAAGGCACCATAGGATAAGCAGCATCTCCTGAGAACTTAAAACCAACACTGCAGTCACTAGTCCGACTGCCAACTATGTTCAATAGTGGTTTTTTTCAGCCTTGATGGTGATGACGACAGAAACCTCATACAAACCCATTTCATTTTGCACGTAGCTTATGGTTAAAATATAAACCGTCTGCTATACTCGAGCATGGAATTCCATATTTTTCCTCCTTATTACCTGAAAATTACATATCCTCGCGTTCTCGCTTAGTTATAAAAAATCGGAAACCACGAAGATAATTTTGAATCTTCTTTTAGACTTTACTAACCAATCTATAAGGCTGCCAGAAAGAACTGGCAGCCTTGCAGAGGTTGGTTTCTCGCTTTTTCACCTACATTTAGTGCTATTCACTCATCAAACTCATCACCTATGCAGCTATAATTTATTCTGGGACCTAGGTACTATAGTTTCTAGTGCCAAAAATATGACAAGACCATTTCGCGCGTCAGTTGAATGCAAATACCTAAAAGTAGACAGATAATTAGCCAGTTCGTCACCTTTAAATTGAACATTATGTTCATTTCTAACTGTTCAACTACTGGAATTGCCGATGTCGGAAGAAAAACGGCCCATAGTCTAAGATCCCTAGAAGAAGGACCTTCACCGAGTTATTTAATGAAACGTTTTTTATATATAATTAAACATGCCAATAAATATATTCTATATGGGTTGCCTATCAAATTTCAGTCCAGGATAATTATGATTAATTAATAATTAAAAAAAAAAAAAAAAAAAACTTTCCACTGGTTTGTTTATTAAGCAAAGTCTATACCAATCGAAAGTAATAGACCCCAGTATTTTTATTCAATAAACATACCGGTGCAAAATGCTAGTATCGATTTACCTGTTTATACCTGGCTACCCGAGAGTTGTGACCGGAAAAAAAAAGGCAACCTAACGTTTGCATATTCTATGGGGTCTATACTTTCGATTGGTATAGAATTTGTCTAATAAACAAACCGGTGGAAAGTTAAAAAAACATTATTATTTTTTTAATTATTAATTAATCATATCCTGGACTGAAATTTGATAGGCAACCCATATACAGGGTTATTCATAATTAGCTGCAAATACTCAGGAATTAGGTTCAACAAATAAAATAAAAAATATTTATGAAATGATTTTTTTTAAGTTTTGTTATGAAAATCCCGAGAAAATCGATAAAGAATATCCTTTGGAATCATTGGCGCCTGACCTATTTTGACCTTTGATCCGCGCCCGCGCGCCGTGAGCGACACTCTGCGTTCAGTCACCGCCTGGGTAGGTCATCGTCCTGTTCTCCATGGCTATCATTATGCAAAAGCCGTAAAAAAATAATAAAAATAAAATTTTGATACAAAAACTTAAATCAAAACTTAAAAAAAATAATTTCATGAATATTTTTTATTTTATTTGTTGAACCTAATTCCTGAGTATTTGCAGCTAATTATGAATAACCCTGTAGAATATATTTAATGGCATGTTTAATTAAATATAAAATACGTTTCATTAAATAACCAGCTCGGTGAAGGTCCTTCTTCTAGGGATCCTATACTACCAGGTCATGTGGGACTGGGCGGGTCATGTCAGTAGGATGCATCCCGATAAATGGACGGACCAGAAAACTCCGTGACAACCAGAGGGAAAGCAAGGTCGGAGTCGGCCGAGAAGGCGTTGGAGGGACGATCTCGACGCTTTCGAGCGAGGATGTTGGGATGAAGCGATAGATAGAGACGGTTGGAAGAATTTGGGGTGACCTTTGCTCAGCAGTGGGACGATAATAGGTTAGAAAAAAAAACTGATTCCGTCTAGACCTAACCTACAGGCAACGTTCGATGCGGTATTATTTACATAACTACATACATGAATATTTAAATATTTAAAAAGTAATCTCGTCACGATAATATTAACGCAGTCTGAAGTACTGTTGGACATAGGCCTCCTCCATAGTAAGTGAGCTTCTTAGACACATTTTTTTAATAGTACCCCAGCTTATGTTGAACTATACTTTCATCTATCTACTTCCAGGAAGGTTACTAATCGGCTTCGGCTCTGGCATGGTTGGAGCTCCAGCCAGGGTGTATACTTGCGAGGTCTCTCAGCCACATCTTCGGGGTATGCTTGGAGCCCTAGCTTCAGTTGGCGTCTCCACCGGCGTCCTTATACAGGTGAGAAGACACAAATGCATCACTGTTATCGGTTCTTACATAAGCATTTGACTGGATCTACTTCTATGATTACTGCAGAAAGACTCATCTTTTGGAACTTTTATATTAAGTACTTGTCCCGTTTGTATAAAATTAATAGTTGTGCTTCCAAGTTCAAGTCGTTAGTTGATATTATTTCAATAAGAAACTCTGAGATTCAATCTGGCGTAACTCAGGGTTCTCCTCTAGGGCATGTTTTTTGCAAAGTATGCTAATAACAAAAATAAGCAAGAGCTGTAAGTACCTACTTAGGTTTTAAACCTTGGTCAACTGATAATATGACAGTGCAAACAATCAACAACCTAACAGTAAATAGGTAAACTGTTTCCGCACGTCTCTTTGTTGTTTCAAACTGTTTGTTTACTTATTTTCATGAATAACATATCTACCGCGTCAGAAGGTGTAAATTCATATTGATTTAATAGATGACATAGTTTTAATTTTTTTCAACGAGCCACTTCAAGGCCTCTCAGCCTTATCGACAGGAATGACATGGTCAATCAGCCTAAATAACAGATTCGTCGGTCAAAATGGTCAATACGTGAAGAACACATTAATCATAGTACTACCGTATTTAAAAACTCTGCTCCAAAATTTCCGGTCATCCAAAAACCGTGATCGATATTTGATGTCTGACAAAATTGGTCAATAAGTTTTCATAATTTATAATTCTTTATTGCACGCAGAGACATTTACAAATAAGTGATAACACAGGGCATATAGGCGAGCTAACCCTAAAAATAGTTTTCCAGCAAATCTTTGGGGCAAAGAGAAAGCTAAAAATAAAAGGTAGCAATGTGTACCTACTAGATGGAACAAGTGAACGAATATACGCGTGCGAAATTTAATTTATTTAATGAGGAAGTTATTTTAAATAGGTTAATTATTCTAACCTACGGAGTCTTTCATATTTCCTGGCAACGCGACGATAGTATTTTCTATACAAATAAATCAATAACATTTTAAACGTACCCAGCTACTAGTGCTACTTGTGCTAGGTATCATTGTTTGGAGAAACAAAAGATAAGCAAATACCTAGCAAGTAGTACCTACGAGATGTAATTTATTATGTGTGTGCCAAGGCGTACGAAAATTATTCCACATAATACAGTAAAGAGTTAGCGGGATTGGTCGTCAATTTACTACCAAATAACCAATAGGTAGACAGAGTAGACACGCGACTCATAACATTCGCATCTTCGCAAGAAGCTAGTCTGGATATAATTATGCATTGACAAGAATACTCTGCCATATCACCAATTGTTTTGCTCTGGCCCCGGTATGCCAGGTAAAAACATTGACGTATAAATATGTAATCAATAAATTGAGGCCATCTGAAAAAAACAAATTAGCTCCTCACAAAGTCACGCCCTCGTAGTTATACAAACAAATCGTGATCGCAACTCAGCGACAACAAAATGTTTGTTCAGATAAAATAAGATCTATCATAACATGCCTTCTAAGAAATTTACACATATTTTAGACTTACACACAGACTTGTTGCGAAGTCACGGATTTCAATTAGTCCTGGTTTCTTTTCTTCCGAATTCTATTCTGACTTCCTAGTCTTTTGGTCTTTTTGTTACGGTGATTTGTTACTGTGCAAATATTCAAAGTGAATGACTAATTAAATACTCTCTCAGTCAGTCAAAGAGTCAAAAGATATTTGAATGATTTCAGTTTATCTCCGAAACTCTGTTACTACTCGAGTCTATAAGTGCCCTAAGTAAAACAGGGAATGATCATGGCACTTGTTAAATAGAAATTACTGCTTTATTTGTTTAAACTAAGACGTAAAAGGGTACGGGTAATTATCATCTTCATCTTCCCACCCTTATCCTACGATAAGCGGGGTTGGCACAACGGATTTTTTTCTTCCACTCACCTCTATTATTCGTCATCTCAGTGCTTTGCTCAGTCTTTCTTGCTCATGATATCACGAGAGTAGAGGTAATGAACTGCATTGGCGTTGCGCTTCGTATACTTTCTATCGCAGAACTCAATTTAGTTACGGTGCGCTTTAAAATCACCACACTGACTGGTTCCAAAGAAGTAGTGACATGATACGAAGTATACTTACCTACAACAAAGCTGTGGTCTCTTGAAGTCCTCTTGAATGTTATCCATCATTCTGAGGTTAAATTCGTTGCGTATCTTTAGATCTTTACGCTCTTTTGTGCAATAAAGTATTTTCTATCTGTCCAACTAACCCGTATATTTTTCCAGTATGTTATCGGCAGCGCAACATCCTGGAACATCCTAGCTGGCATCAGTTCCATCATCCCCATGGTCTCCTTGCTCGGGATGTTGGTTCTTCCAGAGACTCCCAACTACCTCCTTCAGAACGCCACCAGAGCTAGGGCTGAGAGTTCGCTGGTTAAGCTGAGGGGATCCACTTGCGATGTGGATGGTGAAATCAAAAAGATGATCGCGTTTAAAGAAAAGAACCATGTTGAACCGTAAGTGCTAATAACTTATCTAGATAAAAGCTAAGAAGGATAAGACCTAACTGATTTTAAGGTTACTGAAGATGCTGTTTCAATAATTAAATCATTACGTGTGTAAGAAAAACTGAAAACTATACAGCTGGCAATTATTGGTAGCCAGTTAGAATCACGTAACAAAAAATTATACAGGCGCACTTAAAATTCTTTCGGCACACTGATTCGAAAGAATTAGTGACACGACAAAAATAAGTTAGAACCACCGTCTCTGAAATCGATCATCGTCCACTGAAATATTGAATATATTCTGATTCCTGTTCAAATGTTTATAAGAGCTTCTTTATTATTCCAGATTGAAAACAATGAAAGAGACAATCAAAGCTCTGATGGCTCCGTCTACATTGAAACCGTTCGGTATCCTTGCTGTGTACTTCTTCGTTTACCAGTGGTGCGGAGTCAATACCATCACGTTCTATGCTGTGGAGGTCTTTGAGGTAAATACATTATACTCGTAGCTCGTAGAACGCACAGCCGCCATTTTTATTTTTACCATAGGCATCGTTCTTCTTCTTGTTATTTAATTAGTACCTACTTGTAAATTTTTATTTGAAAAAAGAACGCGGATTCAGCGATCACTCAATCGAGCCATGTTGCTGGAATAGCAGGGCTGTATTAAGTACTTGTGGCAGGTTTCAAATGAACAAATTGTTTATTTCAGGCGTCAGGAGCCGTGAGTGACAAGTATTGGCTGACGATATCAATGGGCATCATCCGACTTATATTCACCGTCGTGGGCTGTATACTCTGTCGGCGATGTGGGCGCAGGCCGCTTACTTTTATATCTTGTAAGTTGAAAAACAGTAACAATACACTCGTAAAGTCAATCTAACAATTTCATTTTCAGCCTATCTTGTCCCACTACCAGACTTTTCCAATCTAGCAATGGACCGAGAAAACTGGAGAAAAGGTAGGGAGGCTTTTGCCCTGCAGTGGGACAAGATATGCTGAAAATGAAATTGTTTGTAGATGTCTACATCTAGCTCGTCGCGCCATCTCCGTGGTGGTCTGCCGCGTGGACGTCTTGCATTGGGCACCCAATCAGTTGTGGTTTTAGCCCAAAGATCGTCAGACATCCGGCAGACGTGGCCAGCCCAATCCCATTTGAGCTGTGCAGATTTCTTACTAACGTCACAAACTTTGGTCTGTGCTCGCAGTGTGGAGTTTCTGACTATGTCAGATAAACGAGCTCCTAAGAGACTGCGTTCTGACTGCCAATCTAACAAAGCATAAAAAAAATATCTTGAGAATAAAAAATACGGGTTGCACTCCGGGAGTGCCGGCAGAAGTGAAAACTTGATTATTAACGTTGAGCATGTTTGATATTTTGGAATGGTTAGGGGGGGCTTGTTTGTTATTTGGCACGCTGTAACATACACGAACATTCGCGCAAGCGCCCTGCGCTGCCTAAACGAAACAGTAGGCCCAGGCATACATTTTCGCCGCGCCGTAGAGAGGGGATAGCTGTCTACTCTCCATCCGTCTTACGCTTTTTCGATCAGGTCACGTGTCCTGACGCGCTGACGCGAGTTTAAGATTTTATACCCATTACAGAAAAAGTGCTCAACGCCGCTAAAGAAGTTTTCACTTCAAAAAAAACATTTTCTCCTAAAAGTTTTAATGTGAAAAAAGCAATAATTAGTGATTACATTTCTCTCCAGTGATTTATGTCACTGGAGGGTAAGGAACCCTTCCTTAACGGGGACTTATTTATTACCTTTGTCTCAGTGGGAAAGTCGCTTACTTTTATGTCTAGTGGTGGACGCAAAGCCAAATGAGCCTATATATACAACTTTTATTATTTTTATATCAGTCTATTAGATGCCCATCCAAAATTCTAATGATTTCTCTGTTTTTAAGTTCATGTTTATATTTCAGCGCTAGGTTGCGGCACCACAATGATAACCCTGGCAGTGTACATGTATTTTGTAAAGTTCTGGAAAGAGAATAACATCGTGCCTTCTTACTCCTGGATCCCGGTGGCTAGCATCTACATCTTCGTGGTTTCCTGTACTCTAGGCTTCCTGATCGTGCCCTGGGTGATGATAGGCGAGGTGTATCCCACGCAGGTAATTTAAATGAAGCCTTGCGCACGTCTGGGCGATCGGCAATGGTGATCAGGGGTGCAATTCTTGCAACACAAATCACTCAAGCGTTCGCTGAATTCGAAGTCTGTTGTCAAATTTTGTTTGAAAAATTTGAAAATGGAACGCGGATTCAGCGGTCACTCAATCGAGCCGTGTTACTGGAATCGACGCCCAGGGGTGCAATTCTAGCAACACAAATTACTCAAGCATTCGCTGAATTCGAAGCGAGTTGTCAAATTTTGTTAAAAAAGACGGGACGGAATAGCAGGGCAGTTTCAGCATAGGGTTCTGCATAAATCTGCCACGAACTTTGACTTCGCAGGCGAATTAGATGTATGCAAAACTTTGTTAAAATAATGTAATAATATTATTTTTTTAGGTGTGTTCAAGACCACACAAAGCCTTTCGCACATCTAACTCGCCTGCGAATTACAAAGGTTGAATACAAAGGGTGAAGGCAAGGGTGAAGGTGACGATCTAGAAAAGAGTCTGATAGGATGCTTGTGACTAATTTCAGACTTTTAGATTTTTTTGCTTCGTTTATTATGAGTGGGGCAGTGAGTGAGTGAGTGAAAAGTGAGTCATTGAGTGATAATTGAGTCAGTGAATGATGAGACAGCGAGAGATAAAAATTGAATCAATGAGAGATGAATGAGTCATTGAGTAATGAGTGAGTTGGTGAGTGATTTAGTGAGTGAGTCTGTGAGTGTGGGTTTCTCGTTTGTAATAGTCTTTCCTTCCAGGTCCGAGGCATAGTGGGCGGCATGACGACCTGTGCGGCGCATCTCTCCGTGTTCTCCGTCGTGAAGACCTTCCCTTTCCTGAAGGGTCTCCTCAACGACTACGGGGTCTTCGGACTCTATGGCTGCATGTCTATGTGCAGTGAGTACAACCTCAAACCTTGTTATGAGCCTCTTGGAATTATTAAAAGAAAAAAAGGATGCTAACTAGAAACCAAATCAGCTCATACTTCAGATCAATATACCGGATGGTATAGGTGCTGGGCAAGCCTATTCCATCTAAAGTCCTGTCCCAGGCACTATAGCGTCCCGTAAGTTGGGGCATGAGTTGCCCCTGACGCTATAAAAATCATTGTATCAATAGATGCAAAGGCTTGTTTTTTTTTCAGATCAATAGCCCATGTATATTTAGAATCTACCTTGTTGAGTTTTATAGTGTACTCATTTGCAATAACGTGCTGTTGAAAAAAGTGGACACAGTTATTTTCATTTTCAGTTTATTCATCGTTTTTTGTTTTGTGTTTAAAGTTTTTATCATAAATATATTCACCTTTTTTTTTTCTCTTCCAGGTATAATATTCTTCTACTTCTTCCTACCGGAAACAAAAGGTCGGACTCTCCAGGAAATCGAAGACTACTTCTGCGGAAGAACCAAATCACTTCGGAAAGCGAGCACCAACCAGACCGCGTGAACGTATTTCAGTTACAAAGCTGTGCCTTAGTTATGAAGGCATAGCTTTCAAACTAACACAAATTTATGTGATGGCTCACTTTGATGTGAAATCATTTATTTCGACCATGAATTGGAATTAGGATTGAAATAAATTGGACTCGAACTAAATAACGACACAAAAATACAATTCTATTGCGGAATTTAATAAGTGCCTTGCTGCTAGAGATTAATATATTCCTTAAGGAATACTGTAGTGAATTAGTTGTATATTTTGAAAAGTATTATGTTTTGTATAGTAGTGTAGATAGATATTTATAATTAATGAATTAGAATCTATTAATTATAGAATTTTAATTGTCGTGTGCCATTTAGGAACCCGTTTAAGTCGCAAAATAACGTTATTTCCTTAAGTTTTTGAATAAATTCTAGTGCAGTCTGTGCATAATAATAGTAATTTATTTTTGGAGAATTTTGAAAATAGAATAATTAAATGTTACATAAAACTGTTTGCCAAAATATTTTTAGCATACAATGCATTTCGATTTTGTTATAAAGCATTTTGTGATAAGTAGTGTTAGATGTAAAAAAATGAATCTGTTGTACATTATCTGATTTATGAGAAATTAAAGATTTACTCAAGTTAAATGTTGTATTATTTTGAAATACCAGATTACTGTTAGATTTTCAAAATGAACTGTTGTTCGTTGTTCGATTTCCTAATGCTCATATTCTTAATGGGTATGTAGCATGTATTGTACTTAGCAAACCGATAAGTATATTGCTATCTCTATTCGTCGGCATGAAAGTGACAGTGACAAAAGACTTAGCTAGCCCAAGAGCAAGCCGCTAAAAAGCAGAAAGTTTTCCAAACAATTTTTGTTTTTCAAAACACTGAAATATCATTCAACAGTTGAATCCAATTCTATGAAGTTATGCTGCTGAAATTATGCGCTATATTATGTGCAATATCACTCATGCCATGTTTTTGTGACTGTTCCGATGAGAATATGATTAAATGTATGGGTAAGTCGAACTATAATTAACTTAGCTACAGCTATATGTTCATTATTTTAGCTGTAGGTAGTGTAGCAGCATTGCTGCAAACATTTACAGGAAAAAAAATCAGCACCAACTCAGCCTTTGCCCTTCAAATGTTCATTGCAATGCTGTGACACGAATTGTAGTTAGTGTAACCTCTTATCTTCCTCTTATAAGGTACCTACGGTTGTAGGCAATAAATTTTGCATATCGGCTTTTCTGCTTTCGTAAAGCGCTATCTCTTTCTGACGCATACTACGCTCTACGAAGCTGAAACTAGCCGCGATGTACAATATTTGTTGCCTTTACCTTGGTGTTTGGCTTCCAGGTTCAAAGATGAAACTGGAGAAAGGCGTGGAGTTCAGCAACATTCCCCGCGGCTCCATGCTCAAACTCTTGACTTGCTACGAACAACGGCTCAAGAATATGTGGGTACTTGTCAAATTTGACGTTTACTGTCATGTGTCAAATTTATCATTTAATTGGCATTACTCATTTGTCATCAATGTAAAAGTTGCATGGTTGAGCTATAAAAACAGTTGATCTGTTTCAGTCTTAGACCAAGTTGGTCGGTTTAGTTGGTTGGAGTGGAAGGGAATGCCCTCCTTAGTCATGTACCACGAGTAAAACAAATTCGTGTTAGTCATACCAGTGTGACCACGAGTCTGCCCGTCCTTTCAAATGGTGAAGGAAAACATCGCGCGGAAACCCGCGGCTAAGGCAAAAAAATAAAATAGATGCAAAGGCCTGTTTACTTTTTACTAACATGTAGATGCATCGTTTTGGACTTTGGAGTGTCTGCTATGGTTATGTCAAACAATTTGAATTTGAATTCGGTTTCAGGATTGCCGGGAGGAGGCTGAAGCCGGTTTTCTCAGCGCAGTTCACCAACAACGAGCACACTTACAAGTTTATCTATCCTGATTTGAAGAAGACAGTTTGAAGACAATAGTGGAAGAAAAGAGGTTTACTTCTTATCATTCAGTATAAGAGAGTGTTTTCGATTCAGTATAAAATAGTGAAATAAAGACCCTTTAACAACTGAAACTAAGGATGTATCGATCGATTTTTGATCTACAGTAAATTGAAAAGAAAAATTGGTGGATGGTAGGTGTTAATAAAACATGGCAATCCTTGATGTTTCAGCTAGGCCCTAGAAGTATGTACCTATAGCACACTAAGACCACCTAGTGACCCATGATACCCCATGGAATCCTAGGTTCATGGAAAGACACTTGATAAAACATAGGTACATACATAAAATCACGCCTCTTTTCCCTAGGGGTAGGCAGAGAGTTGCGCAGTAAAGAGTTTCCTTTGTCTATGTGTCAACGTCAGTTATATAAAAATATTTTCTTCTAACAGTTTACTCTGAAAGTGTGAAACCTTTGCATTCGTGGTGAAATCAAAATATGCAGTTCATAAACGTGTGCGACGAAACATGGGTTAAAAATAATGCAGTCATCTACTAGATCGAGATTATCTATTGAGATCCAAGAACCCGACCCACCGTTCTGGACTAAGACTTCCTGGCTCCAACTGGGTTATGGGGTGTGGGTAAATATGACTGTGTTGGGAGTCGGGTTATCGTTCGGGTTTTCTGCTGTAACAATTCCGCAGTTGCGCGATGAGAAATCTCCTATCAAGATCTCTTTGAGTGACGAAGCTTGGATAGGTTAGTATCCATCTTCAATAGAATAAAATAATCCTTTACATATTATAGCAACGTGTTCTTACATAATGTTTGAGGATTTTGCTACCTTATCTAGGCGTCTTGACATACTCTAAAGAGCAGTTCTCAAAAAGGATTGCTCAGATATTTTACACTTGAGTTCAAAACTTAGTGTTTTTTCGCCCTCTGCTGTGCAATTTTTTTTGTCATTCCCAACTATTCCTCTTGCCATTTCCCTTTAGAAGCATCGATTTTACCCTGTCAGCGCTTGATATCAAGTTAAAATAAATATCGGTGGACTAGATATTGCATATAATTTAGCGCATTACTTTTGCAGTCAGTGTTTTAACCCTGTCTTCGCCAATCGGAAGCCTTTTATGTGGTATCCTAATGGATAGATACGGACGAAGGATAGTGCTCGTGCTGTGTGAATTACCGATGTGCTTCGGTTGGTTCTACACAGGGTTTGCCAAGTCTGCAAGGGATATTATTATTGGTTAGTTCCTGTTTCGACTTCATATTATTATTCATAGATCGTCTTATCGTATTCTAAAGAGTTCGTATACGAAGAATATCATAACTAAAGAGTATTATTAACATTTTAAGCGATGAAGATACTCTATATTTTAAATCCTTTTAAATCCAAAAGATTGTGAGTGAGTATAAGTTTGTTCCCACTTATGTCATCCGTAGCTAGTAGGAGCTCTTTGTTTACCCTTCCAGGTAGAGGTATTGCAGGGATTGGCTTAGGCATGGCCCTGACCGCTCCCCGAGCGTATATAACAGAAATCACGCTGCCAAACATGAGAGGAGTTATCGGAGCACTTCCGAACCTCTTCATATCTTTGGGTTTGTGCATTCAGGTCAGTTAACCATGTCTTTTCAACATATCTACCACAACTCCACTGCTGTAGCGCGTAGGTCTCTCCTAAGACGTGCCACATAACTCGCAGCCTTACCCCCAAGTTTGATGAAGTTCACCATGCGCATTCTTGATTCTGACCAATCAAATTCAAATCGTTTTCAAGACTTGCAGCTCATTGGTTTGTATCGGGATATGTCTATGCTTGGTGAACTGCTGAAAACCTGATGGTAAAGCTCCCGATCTTCGGCTCTTCTCATCCAATGTTATATGCTTACTTAATTCTAATTGAATTGGGGGAATAAGATCTCCATTGACATCCCGCGATGGGGTGTATTGTACATTGTCCCTCTGTTGACCTCACCCCAGCCAGCGCAACTCCATAAAATAGTGGAGTAGGACTTTGGGGTTGATGGCAACAATATTTCAGTGGACCGTATACTAACGCTTACTTTAAGTTTAGGCTGGTTTTGGCTCATTCCTGGCGTGGACCACTCTCTGCTACATCTGCGGTTGCTACGCTTTAATAATGATGTTCGCCAACTTGTTCCTCCCTGACACTCCCTACTTCCTCCTCCTGCACTCCTCGGGCACAGACGTGGATAAGGACGCCAAGTCTAACTTGAGACGGTTCCGATCCTCAAAGTTCAACGTTGACGCCGAGTTGGAGGCGCTCTATGACTTCAGAAACGAAAACAACATTCGTAGGTTAACATTTCTAATAAGTATTTCATTTTCTTTATTTAAAGTATCAACCTAACTCTTGAAGTACCTAGATTTTGAATTGATCTCCGTAGGTGTATGTACCCACCTACCTTTTTTTAGATATTCTGACTTTGAATCAGGCATACCTACCTAAGAATGACGGATGATAGACAACGGCGATTACAGAATGGTGGCCCAGAGCTGCACAGCGACCACGAGGCAGATCACCTTGGTGGTTGGATGATATTGTCGGAATAGTTGGGCAGAAATGGCGGAGACTGGTACAGGACCGAAGAGAGTGGCGTGTTAGGAAGCTTATACCCAGCAGTGGGTGCATACGGGCTAAATTGATAGATACCTGCTTACTACTTTAGATTTTTGCAACTTATTTATTTATTAAATGACTTCAAACCTGCTGTATTTTCTAGCTTAACAATTAAAGAACAAGTGAGAGCACTCTTCAGGCCGTCGTCTTGTAAGCCGTATGGCATTGTAACGACCTACATTACCTTCACGCAACTGGCAGGAGTCAACGTGGTGATCATGTGGGCTGTTGAAATGTTGCAGGTAAAGTGTACGGTTTGTGATTTCTTGCTTGCTTGTTTGCTTATGAGAAATGTTGAACTCAGCGAGGACAAGCCAAACTTAACTTGTAACGACTGGGAATCTCGATCAGAAGCCTTTTCCTAATAGTGTAGTATAGACATCAGCCCAACCTACTTGCACCATTGCCTTTTTAAGGCATCCAGAGCGACCGAAGTAAATTATATTTGACCAGGATGATTTTTATGACTTGATTGTATTTCCGCAGAGCGCCAAGTCATCAGCAAATGCAAATTTGGGCAACTTCATCTTAGCTTTGACGAGGATTGTTGTCGGATTCGGGACTTCAGTGCTTCTTTATAAAGTTGGTAGAAGAGTCATGGCGATGGTCTCAGGTAAAAACATCATATTTTTTGTCAGTCTAATATAAGGTAGTTGTCTATATTATAATGTTACATACAACCAACAGCATTAAAAACGAGTGTGATTCATGATTTTGGGAGCCAAACAAACTCAAGGATTTGACTTTATTATAAAGTACGCGCCCATTTGTTTTTTTTCAGCTATAGGTGTTGGTGTGGTAGCCATAGGCCTGGGAATCTTTCTCTTCACGAGCAATGAAAAATCTGCCTTCCCTCTTTTGCTCTTTGTAGCATTCATATCATTTGCTACCTTGGGGTATTACTCATTGCCATTTTTAATGATGTTTGAACTACTGCCGCTGCAGGTTAGTACCTAAGTACTTATTATATTACGACCTATAAATCTGCAGATGATCAAAATAGTCACAGTACTGTGTCTATTTAGTCATGAGTCGTATCTGTTTGTAGCTAGTTTTTTACGTTTACAGCCTGATCTTGTGCTCCCGTGTTTTCTAACCTTTTTGGTGTTCCCTTTGGCTTGTAATATATGTATAATATTTTTAATACTATGTAAGTATAAGTGCTTACCTACTTTCTTCATTTACCTACTGTTTTCAGCTCCGAGGACTTTTGAGTGGTATTTGTATATCTCAAATGAATTTGATGATGTTCGCTATGAACAACTGCTATCCTGCTATACGTCAGCAGTTTGGATTGGCTAATACCATGACAATGTTTGGCGTATTTTCATTGATTGGTAAGGTTCTATTAAGTATGTTAGTTATGGCCTATGCGTCTTTAGAAGATGATGATTTAAACAGCGTCTGAGGTCAACAGGCACTTACGTTCATGACTCGTAAGGCTTATACGAGAGCGACAGGTTAAGTATGTATTCTTATACTAACGGTACTTTAAACTATTATTTAGGTTTAATTTGCTGATATTATATAAATAGCCCAGAGAAGGTTGTCTCGACATGCTTAGTGACTGCTTGTAGCTAAGTCTTTAAACCTGTAGCCAAAAAAGACGATGTTGAAGACTTAGCGACTACTAAGTTGAAACTAGTTAGCGACCGCATACCATGCACAATAGATAAAGACGACCCTGATAGCCTGTGCTTTCAATTTCGTTCAAATTCTATGTTTCCAGGGGCTGTTATTCTCTATTTCATTCTTCCCGAAACCAAAGGACTGACTCTCCAGGAAATAGAAGAATATTTCAACTCACGCAGACCAACTCTAGTATCTCAACGGCAAGTCATGTCCAATCAATTGTTAGAATCCAGAATGTCTGTTAAACAATCGAAATCTAACTTCATTAAGAGAAAATTGAGTGATAAGGAAAGGAAACATAGAGACTTGAGTGCTAAATTTGATAAGAAAGGTCCAAATAAAGAATACTCACAACATAAAATGAATGAATTGAAAGCTAACCAAAAAGATGTGAAAGAAAACTTGAAAATATTTGATCTAAAAGAAGATGAAAAAGATGCGTCATCTAATAGAAAATGAGAACACACAAAACATGTTTGTGTTGAAAAGAAAGAAAATAATTTAATTGATGGTAGTGCTTTAAAAGAAACTGATTTGAAAGATAAATATATTGATTTGAAAAATAAAGATAAAGATCTAAAAGTGAAAGATGATCTGAAAGATGAACTAAAGAATTTATCGATTGACAAAGAAGAAAATCCAAAAAACGGTGAGAAGAGGTTACGAAATACTAAATAAACACATTCAAAAGATTTGTTAAAAAACTATGCCGTGAAATAGAAATGAAAAATAGAATAAGTATTTATTAGTTATATTGATTTGTGTTTGGACTTTTACTTTGCAGCGAGTGGCCTTTGGCCTCTTATTTAGCAATAAGTTAATGCCTCCCTACTAATTTATTCATTTTTTATATACCATATAAAGTGCCTTTAATAAATTTTGCTAATAAGTGAAGACATTTCAATTGATTTGTATATCATCGATATTATTATTAACATTGTTTGCGATTATAGCACGGAAATAGTTTGAAACACTTCCATCTTTAATATGCTGGTCTGTTTAGTTATAATCAGCTAAAGCTTGAACTATTTTTTCCATAGCTACGATTCCTTTCTTGTAAGTATCAATTTGTAATCTCTCATCGTGGCCATGGATAAGGAGAGGTGTGTTGTCGAAGGTGGTAAGGTTGATGGCAGGTATTCCTTGACGTCTTATGAAGCGAGCGTCAGTGGCCCCAGGGCAGATCATAGAGGTAAGTGACATTCCCCTGAAAAGTAATGTCAATAATGTTACTTCTTATTAAAAGTATAGTTTAGGTGGTAAGTTCAAAAAATTAAGATTTACGGCCATTTTCAATTTTCTATCTATCTTGATCTTAGACAATTTAAGATCTTGATAGAATATTTGAAGCGGCTGTTAGACGATACCTATGTTTTCTGTATGTCTGAAGACTTATTAACTACTATCATATTTTTTTGATAAGTAGAAAAGGATCCTGAGTTTTTAACCTCTTGATTTAACTTGAGAGTTCTTTGCGAATAGTTTTAGTTGTCTACTAGTTAGTATAAAGTTAAACTTACATTTTCTTGACAGTCTCTTCGATGATATTCCAGAAAGGTACACTTCCATCGATCTTGGTGCTTTTGATCTCAGGGTTCTTCACAATATACTGGAATGTGACATTCTCCCCTGCTTCTTTGCACCAGCTCTCAATCTGTATAAGAAAACAGTCAGAACTAGGTTCCGTTCTGCTAGAATTTACATGAAATCTATAAAACATTAAATCAGAGTTAAAACCGATTTTCCTCGTATTTTATGGAGGAGGGTGGTCCGGTAGTGGACTTCTTGAGACTCATCATCATCATCCACAGCCTGACTTAACCCACTGCTAGGTATATGCCTCTCTCTGCATGTGCCACTGTTGGCAGTCTTGTCCTAATCTCATCCAGGTCTTGCACGCGATGTCAGTTAGCGCCTTACTCCACCTGTCATCACCTCGCCTTGCCAGGTGTCCAGCCCAGCTCCATTTTAGTTCCGTTGTGCGATTCCTTATAATATCATTGATCTTGGTTCAACTTTGAATCTCGTTATTGGGAACACGGTCTATAAGCTTGATGTCGTTTCTTGAGGCTGATGATAACGAATTCACAATTGCAAAACAAACTGATTGCCACAATGCGATAATCTAAGAATTGCAAATTTACCTTTCTTTCAAACTCATCATGATCTTCGTCAGGGGGTATTCGAATGTCGAAGCATACAGATAGATTATCTGGCACAACGTTTATTTGGACTCCACCCTGTAAAGAAAGCACACACATTACCACTACACCTATTTTGGAGATCTTTAAATCTATGTGTAGAAGACATTCGTCTGTTCGTAGTTGTTGGATTACCTCAACTTGGGTCAAATTGATGGAGAAAACGTCTCCGAGTACGGCACCGGCTTGCAACTTCTTCAGCTCTTGAGCTCGGAGCGTCATGAACTTATCGATAATTTTGTGAAACTGAAAACAAATAATTAAGTTTCAGAAAGAGGTGTAGTACCTAGTAGGCAAAAAATATTGCACATTGGCTAACTTCGGCTTCATAGAGCGTAGTGTGCGTCAGAAAGAGTTAGCGCTGTACGAAAGCAGAAAAGCCGATGCGTAATATTTATTGCCTACAGGGTTGCTAAGGTCTTATTTCTTAGGTGTTGTTTTTATAATAGAACAAACCTTCTCTCCTGCTGATCCTGATTCCACTAACGATCCATGCCCTGGAGGACCTCTGCATGTTATTTTGATTTCTAGAAACAGCAAAATTAAGGAGAACTTGTCAAAACAAATTGGAGTGCTCCACAGCATTGTTGCTTACATTTAAAATTTATTTATTTATTTTATTTTATTTTATAAAATGCAAATTAAATTTTGAATGCAAAGGTAATATGGGACTCAAAGAAGTATAGGTTTACTAGAACAAAATGTCTAACTATGCAGTGTAGATCAAGTAAACGGCAAACCAGTAATAGATATTACACGGTTATTAAATTTGTGCGCATCTGTATGCATTCGATTCTTTGACGTAATGCTCTTATTTAGTAGATAAGTAGACCTTCTAAGCTTGGTTGCGTAGAACTGGCACCTAGACTCACCTAGCTTTAAGAAGTTTCAAAGTGGTCTTTGTGATAACTGAATAAATACATTTTAAATTTGAATTAGATATTTCTATGTGGCCTGCATGATGTATGCATCTCATATTCACAACAGTCTTGTGAGCATTGATTCAGTGACCATTTAGAAAGGCTAAACCAGAAGCTAGACGTATACTCCTTGTAAAAGTAGAAGTTACCCAAACCCATGCCGCAACAGATAGCGCATCAGGTTTGGCAACGTGTGACTGGGACTCATTAATCCTATCATAACTTAATGAAGACATTCCTGTAGTTTAGATGGTATCTTGTGAGAATGTAATGCAATACCCGCCTGATTATTATTTATTACTGGCCTATACGTCGTGTGAAACTGTACAAGTCTTATAAATTTATACTAAAAGATAAGCTACACACAAGATGGTACTGAACTGGCAGCAGCTCTGTAGCTCAACTGGGTAGGTAGTTACATAATTAAGCGAAATCCTTTGGTGAAAATTTGGATTTCCTGAGAAAAAATCCTTTTTAAGAGTACGATCACAATTCGTTGCGCGATTTTCGCACGGTGTCGCGCCTGTTAAAATCGTCGAATCGCGCTCGTGTGGACGTGCGCAAAGTTTTTTTCATTACTCATACTCTGAAAGTAGGTCTGAAGTTGCCTGAGGGGCCTAATTGAAAGTAAAACTTTCAGCCCTAGGGAGAATCGCTTTCTACTGACAGCTGTCAAATTATAAAAAAAAACAATTTCTATTTTATTCAACCATGTTCCAACTTTCTAAAGTCTTTCTAACTGCAAGGAGGTTGTTCAACCAAATTCCAACTTTTTATTCAGCAAGTAGGTTGGAAACCCATTACAACGGTAAGAAGTTTAAAAAGTCTAATTAGAGCGCAATGTTATATTTAAATTTAAATAACATAAAGATAAGTATTAAATAAATAATATATCTTCTAAATT
This sequence comes from Thera britannica, assembly GCA_939531255.2. Classification (NCBI taxonomy): domain Eukaryota; kingdom Metazoa; phylum Arthropoda; class Insecta; order Lepidoptera; family Geometridae; genus Thera; species Thera britannica. The sequence continues at coordinate 11,834,648 of OW618034.2, read as the reverse complement.
ACTTGATTAGTGTATAGCTTCAACTATTTATTTAAACATAGATTTAAATTATGAAAATGAAAATAATGGCAGAATAACGCTGGCGAGCCGAAGCCGAAGGCCCGCCAGAGAAGAAGAAAAAAAAAACCGGGAAGGCGGCAATTCAATCTTCATTTTCAATAAGTTTTGAATTTTTCTTTCATGTTTTTATTTTTACTTTCCTTGTATTCGTAATGAAAAGCACAGTGTTTACCTCGGGTGAAAGTCTTTTGAGTCCCTCAAGCTCCATTGGCGCCCTCGCTAACGCTCTGGCGCCAAACCCGTCTCGGGACTCAAAAAACGTGACTTTCAACACTCAGGTAACAATGTACTATTGTTCTAAGCTGAACCAACTCAGATGCGTAGCCCTAGAGACTAGAGCCAAGCCTTGCAAAGTAGTAGCTTCTTACCCAAAAGTTTAAAGAGAAAATAATAATAATAAATATTGTGAACAATATCATATTTTTTTGAATATACTTAGAATACAACACCCAAACAGAGAACAAACATCTGTGTTCACCACACATATACTTGATATCGGTGGGGATCGAATCTACGACCTACGGCGCAGAAGGTAGAGCTCAGCAGCAGTTAGCTACAGTTGGTATTCCAACTTAGCTGAAAGGCCAGTCAGTAAATAAACGTACCCTGTTTGGGTAGGTAAAAGAATTTAGGTATACCTGCCGATCCCAATTTTAAGTTTTGACGGCATTTTGTCAGAAAACCCATAGGATTTCTGTCAGTAGACCGGCAGATGGTTCTATAGTGCCACTTATGAAACAATGTCCACTGCTCCATAAATTATTGCAAGAAGTTGTGTACCAATTATGATTTCAAAACTTGTAGATGTCTGTCTCGGTTGCTCATCGCGATATGCCACAGAATAAGGCTAATTGGGTATAATGAGTTGGTGTTAGGTAAAAGCCGCTGGTTAGTCAAGCGAGTCCGTAAGACCTACGCTTGGTAAATTGTTGTGATTTTATTAAGTGCCTCCGTCTCGTAATCGTAAAACAAGGCATAAGCAGATCTATCAAATATTTTTCTGTTATAGCCTAGTACCTATCACAGAGTAAAGATGTTAGCTAATTTATGTACCGACGAAAACTAAGAAACATAAGACCATACAGAGCAATATTCTAGAGACACTCGTAGCCTCATCATCATCATCAGCTTGACGAAGTCCACTGCTGGACATAGGCCTCTCCTACAGTCATAGCCTAAAATAAAATAAATAAGGGTTCCGTTTTTGCCATTTGGCTACGGAACCCTAAAAATGATGCGGACATTTCACACAACACTATCTAGCCCCAAACTAAGTAGAACTTCTACTATGGGAACCAGATAGCTGATATGATACTTAAATACTTTTTTTTGTAAATACATACATAGAATACAATACACACCTTAGCCCATAATATTGTCTTAGACCCAGACAGAGAGCAAACATCAGAATCCCGGCTTCACGGATATTTAGAGTCTTCAATATGAAAATGCATTCTGGATATAATAATATACTCACGTCGAGAGGTCTTCTCTCCATGAAAAGCCAGCAACTGGTTTGGCTGCTGGTGTGGAATACTCTCGTCCAACGCAAAGCCAATGTTCAGATTTCTGAATTCCTCAGATTCAGAGAATATTTTCATGCCATCTACACTGCCGATCTCTTCATCTGAGGAAACACCATCATCAAATTATAAAAGTCTGCTATTATTATGTTCCTCCCGTGGTAAGTATACCTACGTCTACGTAAATATCTTCGTATGAATGTATGTATAACTCATCATCATCAGCCTAAGAAGTCCACTGCTGGACATGGGCCTCCCCTACACATTTCCGTGAAGAACGATTATGAGCCCTTTCCATCCACCGACTTTGGTGGATGGGAAAGAGCTCGGTCATTCACAAACACCGGTCCATCTGGTGTATGGGTGTCCTACGTTTCGTCTTCCGGTTCGTGGTCGCCATTCGAGAACCTTTATTCCCCAACGGTTGTCGGTTCTTCGAGCTATATGACCTGACTATTGCCACTTCAACGATAAACTGTTTATCTTTATCACACTGAAAACAATAATCTACGCATTACAACGCCATTTTTATTTCCCGACTCAGCCCGGCCTCAGTATGGATATCTTATTTCCAATCCGGCTAACACTACGTATGCAATCACGCTCTAACCAACTATTACTTCCTATTAACCCTTTTCGTTATCATATATAGATAGATAGAAAATTCTTTTATACTACACCTGCTTGGAAAGTACCTTGATACTTTATCAAATTTACGGTAGAAAGTACGTCATTGCATACAAACAGGTTTGTAAAAAGCTTTCTAATTAGGAGTACTATCTACAAAAAAAATATGAACTTCCAACTAGCAGTGACTTAAAGGAAAGTTTATCCATGGTTCGCCTTCCTAAGGTCGTTAATTCGAATTCTGTCGTGTCATAATGGTTTTTCTCTCTTTTTATTACGCATGTTGCAAATAAATAATTTGTTCATTCCACCAGCTCAGAAAGTGTGATTTTTCTGTTCAATATCGGACTGCAAAAGCCGTTTTTATCCGCTAGAGGATAAAGTAAATTTGAATTTAGAATATCGTGTTCACTAAGTTTGTAAATACACAACCTATTTACTTCTACCTCCATGGTGCCGAATGTATCATACAACCTTTATTCATTTGTTAAAAACTCGCACTCGTAACCTTCTTGGTGTATTTGTGAATTCAAAACATAATTAAACCTATTTACTTCTACCTGCATGGTGCCGAATTTATCATGCAACCTTTTTAAATTTGTTAAAAACTTAGACTCGGAACCTTCTTGTTGTGTTACTTTTAGTCGCGCCATGTTCTTTTTAGCTATCCTCGCTGAGGTGGGATGAAAAGTTACGTGAAAAATCTTTTCACTCGAGTGCAAAGGTTTTCACCTTGTTGATTCCTTCGCCAACGCTTAGGATTCTAACTTTCTAATTTTAGAATTCTTCGCTTGCTCGGTCATCAAAATTGAGCACGCGGTCAAAAAGCAGCTTTGCACTCTGGTATAACAAATAACTATTACTTGATTAATTTTTATTTTCATGTTTCTCTTCGAAAAATATAATTGTGTTCATGCAATGCCAGTGCTCTCAATCGGTGAAGGAAAGCATTTGTTTTAGCATGAGGAAACTTATAGTTCATTTACTTATCCTAGTTTTAATACTGCAAAACCAAATATTTATTGAATAGTTATATTTATAGTTATAGGCTCGAGAGAGAGATAAGTGGAAGTCTTTGGGGGAGACCTTTGCCCAGCAGTGGGACAAAATAGGTTAATTAAAAAAAAAATTAAAAAAAAGTTATATTTAATCATCTGAAAATAAAAATAAAAAATGAATGTTGTTTCGTAATTCTAATATATCTAAGTATTTGATAACTGTATAATATTCTATTATTCTGTTATTTGTGTTTAGGTAAATAGAGATAGTAATTAATTTAGCATAGCTTTGGTTCGTTATCTCGTATGTTTATGTATCTTTATCTTATAATTTTAAGCCAATGCCTAGTTATGTAGACGTTATCTAAATAATTGCTATGGTAATAAATGTGTTTGTCGTGTGCCTCCAGGTCCACCTTCCGATCCTAAGATCGCGGGTTCGAATCCAGTCGTGTGCTTGATTTTACTGTGCATAATACGAGTTCTCTGAAACGGTGAAGGAAAACATCGTGAGGAAACCCATGGCTTATGTCAATTCTGCATGTATAATTATCCATACATGACCGAATTCGCATCTCTTCGACCTGAAGACAGGAAGGAAGGAGGAAGAGTCTGCGCAAAATAACTCTGCGCGTGACAAATGGCGAAAAATGAAAAAAAACTGGCTTTAATGATCCCCCAATAACAAATGACTTTCATTAAACTCAATGCAAGTTAAATTTCCCCATTCATGTTTGTGATCGGAAAATATGTTGTTATCAGTATTTTTTTAAATGTTTTTCGCTAACTGTTTTGGGCAAAGTTCTTACGAGGGCTCCATCTACAACTAGGATTACTCTATCAAATGACATACAAAGGTACACCACACACAATCTCATTGATCTCAGATAAAGAATGAGCAAATTTAACTGTATCAGATACTATTAAAATAGCAATTTCTTTTGTATTCTCATTTTGTAAAACCTCGTTATTTGAGTTTGAGTCATCAAAACCATCGCTAACAACAATTATTTGAACATGTGAAGGAATTCAACAGATAAGAAATTAAGGCCAAATTAAAATGCAAAAACAATCAATAAACTTTCCGACCAATAAAGTCATTGCCACCATAATTAATAAGTAAAAATATAAGTATATAATAAAATAAGGAGTGTTGCCCGGTGCATAAAAGTCCCCATTCTTAGGGAATTTCCCAAATTTTCCCCAAAAACATGAAAAGTAGAAAATAATGTAATTTTTAATAGAGACTTTGACTAGCTGGCAACATTGGGGTCCCTCGAATGACATTTTACCATTTTAGTTGACCACCCCAAAACATCGAATATTTTAATTTTTGGGACTTTGTTCTACCAAACTCAAAATTTGGAAACATCAAGTACACTATAAAGTAGTCTTTATCCTTGAGATTTCAGGAAAATTCTGACATATCAGAAAAACAAGATGGCGGACGGTGGGACTGTTGGGACTCGTGTTGAAAAAACCCCACCTCATAAACAGGTACCACGTCCATATGTGAGTTGAGCAGGATAGCTGGCAGCGTGGGATGGATGCCTTCCCAGGACAACACCACCACGGGCTTCTTCGGCACGAGCTCATGAACGCAGACGGTCAGGCCAATCTCCGCTGCCTGTCTCTTGAGAAACTTGACACAGTCTCCTGATGAAATATTATTAATTAATAGGAATTGATAAGAATTGCTAATAATGTAAAACAACAAGAATAAAATAAATAAGTATTTCCATCGTTTTGTAGTTACGAATCAACTTTTTCTTATTGTTTGTTTTTAAATGAATGACTAAGAAATATAAACAAAGCATAAAAAATGGAAGGAGTCAAAATTCAATTTTAATTGGGGTAATAATATGTATTGTGGAGAATCCACACAACACTATCTAGCCCCAAACTAAGCAGAGCATAAATATGGGAACCAGATAGCTGATATAATAAACTCTTTTTGTTAATGAAACAGACAGGATTTTGTTAATGATCCTGAGTCGAGGCGGGAGCATAGCATAGGTTTACTGTCACTTTTCAATGGAGAACTAAAAAAGCTATGCTTGAGGCTCTGCATACTGGCCTTAAAATAAAATGGATGTAATGGATGAAGAAAAGATGAAATACCTTACCATAGTCTATGTCAGGATGAACGCTAGGAATCATTAAATATTCTCTGAATCGCTGAATAACTTCATCATTTTCCCACTTCTTATCACTCATTGCTACAGTCAGGTGTGATATCTACCACGACATTCAAGACACTGCTCTCTGTAGGTGATAACGACGAATATTAATATCCAGACTTCACTACTTAGACTTGTTTTCATAACGTCTAAATAGCTTAATAAGTGAATAAACTATTATTTAAGTACCTATTATTTAAGCGTCTTGGGGACGCTTCCGTCTGGCACTGATTTGGATCAGTTGAGCTATCTCTAGATCGTTTGTAACGATCTGCAGATAGCTCAACTGTTTCTTCTGTATTTTGTACATTTTGTAAATATTTGTTTAATTGTAAGTTTCTTTGTGTAATTGTTAGTACCTACAGCTCTGCGGTATATCTAGTAGGTACCTATTCTACCTATACCTAGAAAGTAATTTTAAAAAAACTTGGCACTCGGGCCCCCCGACGTTTGGCGAAGTTTGTCGGTCTTCGCCGAAGAGGTGTCATTGACAGTGACGTGGTGACGATGATGCTTGGTTTTTTTTATTTTTTCTTATTTGAGTTTATTGGTTTTCTAGGATTAGATTTTCTAGGTTTCTAGATTTTCTAGGTTAGATTTTCTAGGTTTTCTAGGATAGGATTTTGGAACAAAAAAAGCTTCTCTGAGGTGAGCTCAGACCTCAGAGAAGCTTTTTTTGTTTTTATCCCACCTCATAAAATGCTCGCCTGAACAAGTTTTCACTTCAAAAACTACACTAGGTACCCAAATTGTATTACCAACATAAAAAATCTTTATTTAAAAGAACCAGAAATAGGCACATATTTATCTAATTCAACGTTTAATCTTGGCGTATGGTTATACTTGAAGTTTGTGTGTAGAAATGGCCAATGACGAATAGAAGATTCGCTTAGCAGGCTAACGTCAGACCTTCTTCCTGTTGAGATGATTTTATACATACTCATAGCTGTTCTTACAAAAAAGAAAACATTACCTTCTTACTTTTACAACAAGTCTCCTAAAATGTATTTAAGTACTGTCATTTCTTACCACTGGGTACAGTGCCATGACGCCTCAAATCTTAGCAATGTTTGTTAGTTACTGGCTAAACTTAAAAGTACCCCACCAATACAAACGCGTAGAACGGAACGTAACAATGAAATCGGCGCGAAACCCTCCTACGCGGGCCTTTCAAAAATTCCCACATTCGCGAACAGAGTTCCATACTGCGTTCAACCGCGCGCCTTTCGCCGCCATCGTATTGCCGATAAAAAAGAAAAAACAAATTCTAAATTCAAATTGTGGACGACTGCATTTCGTATTGTGTGTGAAAAGTTATAAAACGAGTACAAAATGGTTCGCAAAATTAGTGCGCTTTTGTGCTGCCTCTGCGTTTTCGGTATTTCGCTAAGCGACAGTGCGATATCAGCTGACAGTGTAAGTAAATCAATTACAATGTAAAATAGTGATAAAATATCATTGATTCAAGTTTCCGAAACTTGCCGTAGCTAAAATTAAAATTTAATTACGTATGTACAAATTACATTACTTTTATGATAATAAAAATAATAAAAATGCCAAAAACTTAAACCAACAATAAAACCTTAGTTAAAAATACATAAGTATGTATGTGGGAGTCAGCTATTTCTTTATTTCAATAATTTTGATGATTCGTAAACGTCCCAAGCCATAATTATTAGAAATAAAAAAAAAGAATAACGAATAAAAGTTAAGCAGAATTTAATAATAATATTATAGTTAGTTAAATTATGTAGGTACTTATGCTTGTAATAGTAAAAGGAACAGTACTCGTAGTATATTTATCTTAATTGAACATAATTATCTATTAGATTGTAATGCCCATTCTCAATGTAAACTGCTCTAATTCCCAGGCAGCCGGCCTTGAGTAATATACAAAACGTCATGATTCAAAAAATATATAATATTACCTCTATCTATATGAAATCTGGTTTGGCTGAAAAATGGTGAGGTGAGGGGGTAGCTTAGAATCAGGAGACGGACATAGGATTTTTATCCCGAAAATTTAGCAGTGGCAATACAAAAAAAAAAAATCAGATATAGCACACGCTCTATACGCTCAAAGTTATAATATTGTACTCGAGCAGTTAATAAAAATAAATTTAAAAGAAAATAATAGCTACAGACATTGCAAATTGATCAATTAGAAATATTTATAAAAAAAAAAAGCGGCCAAGTGCGAGTTGGACTCGCCCATGAAGGGTTCCGTAGCAGTAAGTAATATAACAGAGTTCTAGAAGTTCTAGTAGTTCGTCGAAAGGTAAATTGCGGTTTACGATTTATGAAGTATAAAAAAAAAACTACTGGCTAGATCTCGTTCAAACCAAATATCGTTGGAAGTTTCCATAGTAATGTACAACATATATTTTTTTTAGTTTTATCAGTCACTTATTCTAGAAGTTAGAGGAGGGGGACCAACTTTTTTCCACTTTGGAAGTGTCTCTCGCGCAAACTATTCAGTTTAGAAAAAAAACAATATTAGAAACCTCAACATCATTTTTGAAGACCTATTCATAGATACCCACACGTATGGGATTAATGAAAAAAAAAAATTTTGAGTTTCAGTTTATAGTTTATTTTTCCCCAAAATTTATAGTTTTTTTCTATTTTTGTGTGAAAATCTTAATGCGGTTCACAGAATACATCTACTCGCCAAGTTTCATCAGTTTAGCTCTTACGGTTTTGGAGAAAAATGGCTGTGACATACGGACGGACAGACAGACATGACGAATCTATAAGGGTTCCGTTTTTTGCACTGCAGATACTTACCGTTGACAGTTGACTAGGTTGATACCTTGTAACTTGTGTAAGTCAGGTGTCTTCAACAATTGGTGCGTGGAATCGAGAGAGAAAGTGAATGCGCTCGCATGGAGTATGCTAATTATAGTTCACACTGCATGTCATGCTTTTGTTTCAAAACATGGTAGACCAAGTCGTAACTCAGGCACGTGTTCATACTTTGAAGGTAAATCTACTTATAGGCACACAAACGACAAATTTTTCTAAAACACTTTGTTCTATAATGTAGTCAACATGAATAATTCATTTTGTCAAATCTTTTCGCATATTACTTTACCTGTCAACTCTATCTTAGGTTTTCTATAACTGTTTAGTGTGAATGTACTAATACAATAATGTTTGTCTATTAGGCAAAAGGCTGACGAAACCAGTTTGTTAGTTTCACTAATTCTCCCCTCGTGAACTAAATTACACGGAATTGAATAAGTGGGAGCAAATAAAGTTTTAGTAAAAAATCAAATCATCGTTCGAAAATTTCCTCTTTAAAAGTTCACCATTACGCAATGCTTCACCAGTAGCGGTGAACTTATTACCGCAGCGGCCGCAAACCAAGAAATTAATTACACGCATAAAATACATCTCGTCCGTTCTCGTCGCATTTTCCTCTTCTTTTAACTAAAAGGCTTCTCATAATAATATTTTAACAAAGGTTGTCATATTGGACATCTTGCCAATGTCATCTCATCTCGTGCCAAAAATGTTGGCGATTCCTGTATCAATTGTCATTTATAGTATCGCAGGTATGCTAATTTTATGACATTCTATGTAATTAATTCCGTATCAGATGCGACGTGGAATGAAATAGACTGGAAACAAGGTTCTAGATACCTACCAATTTACATTTACCTTCTATAAAGTAGCAATCTCCTGATTTTTATAATTGAGTCAGAAATACATCCTATAATTTGAGTCCTTGAAAGGTATGGACACCGCAAACAACGCGTCGTAAAATATACAAGATATTTTTATATTTTGAGAAGACTGCAATTTGAAGCTGGGACAATACTATAATAAATTCTCTCCAATTCCCCTTAGGGTGGTATGTACACATGTATGTACATACCAAAATTCTGGGAACTCGCATAAAAATCAGAGGTTCAAATGAACTTTTGGCTCGACTATTTCGTGGTTTGTCGGCCTACACATAGCCTTATTTAGCGTTAGACGTTAGCAAGGTTACACCCACACTGCAAATGAGGTGACTCAATTCACATGGACATGGGCCTCGCTTTGCAATTTATCAAGAGGGAGTGAGGTGTTAACAAAATAGAGATAAGCAAAGGTATGTAAACTGTTATGTATGTACAAACCAGCCAAGTGCAAGTCGGACTCGCGCACGAAGGGTTCCTTATCATTATCTATAAAAACGGCAAAAAAACGTGTCTGTTGTATGAGAGCTCCCTTAATTTTTTTTTTAATTTCATTTTTTTTTTTAATGTAAATATGTGTCTAACTAAGTATTCTGTGAATATTTCAAGCGTCTATCTGTTGCCGCTATCAATATCGATAAAAAAAACACGTTTGTTGTATGAGAGCGATTATTCTGTTTTTTAGTATTTGTTATTATAGCGGCAACAGAAATACCTCAATTTCAACTGTCCAACTAGCACGGTTCATCACAGCCTGGTGACAGACGGACAGACAGTCAGACAGACGGATAACGGAGTCTTATTAACAGGGACCCGTACCTATTTGGGTACTGAACCCTAAAAAGGTCAAAAGTGTGTTCTGAGGCTCAATTGGCTGAAGTGATAAGATAGATTTATAAAAATTCCTCCGACGAAGCTCAACTGTTGTACTACTGAAATTTAAAAACAAATTAATTGTGTTTGCATAATAAAATACATGATATAAGCTCGGTTAACGAAAAAGCCTTGTTGTTGTGGCGAGCGAAGCGAGCTACCTTAGCAAGAAGGCCGCATATGTAAGAACAACGCGACAAATCAAATCTTTCTATGGCTTTAACTATTATTGCTGATACATAGATCGATTTTTAGTAAATTTAAGTTTTTATACATTGTTATGTCATTGTGGTCTGCAATTATTGCATAAATAATGCATAAAAGTAGAAGGATGGGTAGGTACTTTAAGCATGAATGTGTTACGCTCTGCATGTTTTGACAGAAATCTGCAGGTCACTGGCCAGTGCACTATGGCATAACCATTGCCATCCGGTTTGAGGACGGATGCATTTCATCACTTTTAGTTGCAGTATCGAAATTCAACAGATCTGATTGAAGCATGGCTATTATGAAACCACTGAAAAGAGATTTTTTTTTTTTTATTATTATCATTAATTATCTAGATAATTTGTGTAACCAGATGAGCTTAAAGTACGGCCACATCAAGGCGCCAGCATAACATCTAGATGTGGGCTTTACTACCATTCTATTCCTGCAGCAAGACTCGTTCGGATGATCGCTGAATCCGCGTTCGAATTTCAAACATTTGAACAAAAATTGTGTAGCAACTCACAGCGGATACAATGTACGCTTATTCGAATTGCGAATTCCTGCAGCGCAGGTATTATGACACTAAGTTTGTCGTAGGTATTAACTATCATACCAGTTTCTTGCCATGGTACCTAAGTTAATAACTAACTAGGATACCAATTACCTGCCAGCCTGCTGAGAAAAAACTAAGCAAAAAAGTCAAAGTAAAGTTTATATAAATATCTAAATCCAAAATTGCTCTTCTAATACTAAAAGAATTAAAGTCAAGATACAATCATACATTTTGAAAATTCCCAGCCAAAATGTTCTATTTAATTTGATAACACGAGGGCTGGTTTTGCTCTGTCCTATTTTTTTCTGGTGCAGTGGTCACCCTACTGGACAGTGTCTGTGGCTTGAGAAATAGGCAGACTGAATCTAGGTGAACCTTAAGTTCTGGTATTTAGTTTCCCAACTACTAGTAAAGGCTTGTCAACCAACTAACTGGTAAAGCAAAAAGAACTTTAGTTTGCTGGAAATAGGGGTGTTGTGTTTTAAAGTTAAGACTAAGAAGCATTACTTTAACTGGTTTATTATATAAGGTTTACTAAGTAGGGCAGGCTTACCAATGCGACCTCTGTAGCGTAACTTACCAGGTGAGGCGTGAGGTGCTGGTTCAATTCTCGCAGTGGCACAAATTAATAAAGTGTAGCTGGACATTTTAATGTAACCGCTAAAAGCAAAGTATGTCAAAAGAACCAGATTTTTTGAAAATAAATGAATTGTATTTTTTTTCCGTCGCGATAGCTTGCCCTGAACATACTGTTTGAGTGTTCTTTTGCAAGTACCAAAAAAACAGCAAGGTTCTTACCAAATAAATAGATGCGACGACCTCATCTGCTAATTAGATGCCTATTAGAATGTCGATCATGTGCACCTCAACTTGTTATGAAATTGTTGTCCATAAACCATTTTATTTATAGGATTGGGACATTCTTATTATTCGGCATATGTATGTGCAAACCAGCGTCAGTTTTTACCTTACAACCAGAATAAACCAATGCTACTGATATGCTTAGTTCATTTCTTAAGCCTTGCGCACATCGAAGCATTTTGCTGATTACTGTCAGTGAAGTACTGTCAAATATGTCAGCGATATTTGACAGCGTTTCACTGATTGTCACTGCAGAACGCTTAGATACAGATCAAGGCTTGAAGGCACCTAGATCGCTGGCGATGGCGATCAGTGAAACGCTGTCACATTTGACAGCGATGTTTGACAGCGTTTCATTGATCACCATCGCCAGCGACCTAGGTGTGCGTAGGAAACGGTAGGTAGGTGCGAACAGAACAATTCTTACAAGACCTACTTCTTCAACTTGCTGTTCGTTTTAGGTCAAAGGTTAACCAGTCTGTGTGCAAGGCTATTCATATTAAATTCATGAATAGGTACTAAATAACAACCATGACTGTGGCCAGTAATCAAAGCGATCTCTTTCTTTGGTGCTATATGCCTTGTGCCCTATAGATACCTGACCTAGCAGGTACCTAGCCAAGTATATCAACTCATTTCAGACCATGAATCTTTAATACGATGCTTGTTGAAATTTGTACAAGCAAAATGTATGAAGTAATTTTTATACACTTTTACGGTCGTTTCCAAGTTATATCTCTTCTTTTGTCCTACAGAAAACTGATAGAATATTGGAAATGGCCGTAAGGGCGTAGGACATGTTTTGACGTGACAACGTCTTATAATTCGTTGGAGCCGTTACCTCGCTCTGAGGCGTTCCATTTAAGGCTTGAAGTGCAAGCGAGAGCACGGAACGAGCGACTAAAAGGCACAATCGGCCTCGACCGCGTTCGATAGCGTTCGACATCTGTCTCTCTCATACTTGAGTGAGCGATGCATCCGCGTGGACAGCTGCTATACATAATTATATAATACATTTACATGTTTTCGTCAAGTATGAAGTGCAGTTAAAAGTGAATGTGGTGTCAATTGTATAAAGCAACGATAATTGCGGCTTATGACGTTGTCACGTTCAACTATCGTCAGTAAACCGACTTTAGAGACAACCGATTTTTTTTGTAGCAGTAGTAGTAGTAGTAGGGCGTAGGACATTGGTGGGGAGGTAGCTTATAACCAGGAGACGGACATTTTTATACGAATACTTTTTATGCCGAAAAAGTAAAGACAAAGAGGCGAGCTAAGTCGCGGGCACCCATAGCAAGAGATAAATTGAATATTGAATTGACACCATGGTCTATTAAATACATGGTAATTAAAGTGTCTTTGTTTATATTGACTGACATTATCCGCAAGAGTGGACAAGCAGGAACCTTGATTACAAGGCACGTATCAAAGCAATGTAAACAAGCGCATTGAATAATAAAACAATTCAATGTCTAACGCCCGTATTCAGAAACAGTGCCTGAGTCTGAGTCGAGCCTCAAGGATAGATGTTTTGACAGTTTTCCATTGAAAAGTGTCCAAAATCTATGCTTGAGACTTAACTCAGACCCAAGCATTGTTTCTGCATACGGGCTTAATACATCTCGCAAGTAAGTTTGTTTCACTGGCTCTGGTTAATAACAGTTTTGAAAGACGATGGCTGTAAAAGGTACCACGATACGCGGCTAGGTGCGAGCGTTTCAGCTGAAGGCAGGAAGATATAGGTGTTAAAAAACCCGACTCCATCTTGAACACTGTTCCAGAAACAGCGTCGTAATCATTTACATTAGTAGCAAACGCTTACTGTTGCCTATTTTTACTAAGGTAAATATCACACATCAACATTAGAGACATTTCGAATAGATTTTCTGTTTTTTTTTAGATTTTGTTTCTCCTTTAATTTCTATTAATAAATAATATCAAACAGTTGTATTTTATTATTATGAATAAAGATGCTTGCCATACCTAGTTTGCAAAATAAATTATTTTTAGTTTTTGTAAATGTAACAACAAAGTGCTGAATACCCCTAGCCTAGACAATATTAATGTGGTATTGATAGAAGTGGGTTATCGGCACAAAGTTCAGTCATTGTTCTCACGAGCACGGATACGGCATGGCGACACAATAAGCTTCGGTTTCATGGTGTCTGTGGTTGACCATGTCCGACCTCCCATTGAGATGACATCTGCGTTCGGTCACAGCCGGATTGTTTTGAATAAGCTATCCGGTATGGTTAGGATTTTTTACAAATACCTGTTGACAGTACAATTTCGCAGTAAACTAAACTAAGTTATCCCAAACAATGATTTGATAGCGGCATCCCTCACTGGTGCACACTTGGTTTAGGGCGAGTGTGCGCCAATATCTATGCGATATCGGTATGGAAACTAATCATGAATAGGTATATAGATATCAATTTAAATTATAATCATAATTGGTTTGTTAACTCTATGTATAAAACTATTTTTTGTTTTTTTGTTATAATAAAAAAAAATCGAACCCCATACCAAAAAACACAGCGATTCTATCCGACTAAAAACGTGTGTGCACTATGCACTAAAACGTAGGTCTTTAACTAACACTTAATGATGTTACACGCGCATGGTTCTGATCGGAAACAATCGGTGTGTTACTATTCGCGCAAGCTAGTTACTTAAAGCCATAGATTCATTCGATTATTTATCGAGTATTTGTTTCATATAATAATAAATTCATTCGTCATGATAAATTCTAAACGGCTTTATAACTTGTCAAGTCACATATCTAGTCTGACATTTTAGAATGTATTTTTTATTTCTGAATTATCATAATGCCCTCTAAAACTTAATTGAGTATGTTAGTTGCTACATATTTTTTATGTCAAATTATAATCCTATTTAAGGCTGAACGCATAGCTTCAACTTGGGTCCTTCAAAATACTAGTTTACCTTTACTTAAAAGGCCAGCAGTGTATCGGCCTACCATAAGCTCTGTCTGGCTCTGTTTCTGGCTCTAGTTTTGAGTCCGTTTGAGTGCTCACCAGTATACTATACTGTGTGTGTGACGTTTCGACATAGGATACAGCACTCACACAAACTCAAAACCACAGCCAGAGACAGAGTCAGACAGAGCTTGTGGTAGGTCTACAGGTGATGGTGACCACATTCCATCGGTGGCCCGTCTGTCAGTCAGTCATGGTATAAAAAAATATTTCTGAATGGTGTTTTTTGTGTTTTCAGGAACAAAGATGTAAAAACCCCCCCACCGCGCCTCAGAAGATCGAACGAGTGATTACACTATGTCAAGATGAAATCAAACTCTCTATACTAAGAGGTAAGATATCCTAAAGATTTTCGTTTTGAGGTCTTTAAGGCAGAGACCACCATCGATGTCTTTCTCGCTTGCATATTTTAGCCCTTTGAAATATACCCCACATATCACATTTTCCTATTTAAAAGTTTGCCAGTGTTTGATAAGTATACTTTCTTAACTTAACTGAGAGCAATTGGATTGTTAGTATCGGTTTGTTTATTTTTATTTTTTTATTTGATTTATCTGAATCTTCGCGATTTTGGATAAATAAATTCAGTTTTTTTACCTTCCAAACTCAAGAGTGCGAGTGCGAATTTGTCTCACGGTGATTTTTATAACGTCCCAAAAGTTAAGAGCCGAGCGGGATTTAAGCCCGCGATCCTCCCCTTGGTACGGATCTGTGACTTTTTTCACGGCGTTCAGCGTCTTAAATTTTTTTGCAATCGCACCTTCAGTAATATAGCCAAATTATGCACCGAAGGTCACGGTAGATTAAAACAGGTACATAATGTGCAATCATCCAAATAATAACAGCTGAATACACAAGCAGTCCAAACTCGAACAGTGGCGGTCACACGCTGTCAAGGTCGGCGCACGCGCAACGGTGAAAGTAAAGTGGCAGTACTGACTATTGGTATTCTGTGTTGTTACTAGCCATGTAACATTTATTACACATACGAGGCAGTCGATGAAAGGTAGATTATGGTAAATATGCAACTACTGGTATACAACTTAAAAAATTGACGAACTATGAACATTTCTACTTCTTCTTCTTATCGTGTCACTGGTTATTTCGAACCAAGTGTGGTGAAAGGGTTTTAAGTGCGCCTCGAACAGGCTCTTTTCTTGCACTTGACACATATTTTCAAACTATTTAGGTTCTACGACATGCCGGTTTCCTCACTATGTTTTTCTACTATAAATAATAAATAAATAAATTGTGGACAATTCACACAACACCAAGCAGCCCTAGCCCCTAACTAAGCAGAGCTTGTGATACGGGAACCAGATCTGACATACGTTTTGTATTCACGAATACATACTTAGAATACAATACCCAGACAGATAATATAAGAGGTGATACCGACAAAGTCTAACTGAAAATATTTTTTTTAATGAAAATAATTGGGACTACTCTGAATTTTTCTATTATAAAATCACTAGAATGGCCCAACTCTTGAAAAGGCCATGTACCCATGTACCATTTTGTTAATTTATATTGTACTGTAAAAAATAGTTTATGCAATTAGGAAATTACTATTTTGAAAGAATATTTTGCAAAAGTTAAATAGGTTTATGTGACCACTTTGCATACGTATTAATTAATTTTTATGCAAATTTACTCGCATAATTCTTACAACTGGGCTAAAATGTTTTATGACTGTATCATGTAATATTAAAGCTGGTATGCAACGCCAGGATGTGGATAAGCCGACTAAGCTATAGGTGCTGGGCAAGCCTATAGCGTCCCACGAGTAGGGCTTAAGAAATCCGCTGTTGTCCCCGATACTATACACCACTATTTTGTAACTACCAAAAAAAAAAATAGGGTAATGTAGTAGGGGTAGAACATTATGAATGTGCAATCTGAATTTTTAGTTTCGATAAAATGACAAAGTTATTAAATGTTCAAATTTTCAGAAATCCTGCATAAAATTATGGACATATTAGTTACGTAGAGAGAAAAAAAATTACGCTGTCCGGTTCCTCTTGGTATTTAGCGTTTATGAATGAAATAATTTTTGCTTGTTGAATCATTTCTTAATATTTGACAAAAAATTGTGGTTATTTAAAAATATTTTTTTTATGATTTTTTTTTCGTGAATGTGATCAGTAGCCAATATCGGCATTTTTTTTTGGTAATTACAAAATAGTGGTGTATAATATACACACATCAACATTGTCTAGGGATATTCCATTTCGAATAGACTTTCAGATTTTTCAAGATTTCGGACCTAATTTAATTGTTATTATTAAATAATATTAAGCAGTTGTATTTTATTATTATCAATAAACAACACAAAATAAAGATTCTTGCCATATCTAGTTTTAAAATAAATTATTTTTAGTTTTTGTAAAAATTAACAAAATGTTGAATGAGACAATGTTGATGAGTGTAAGCCATGTTAGATAGATGCAAATGCTTTTTTACTTACCATTAGTCCTAGAGACTTATTGGCTGCACTGTCCCACTGCTGGGCTACGGTCTCCTCCCAAATCTTCCAACTATCACGATCTTCGGCGACTTCCCACCAATCCTTATCAGAACTACAAGACCTCTTGAAGAAGTTCACACATATGAACGTAAATTTTCAAGATTGAATCTTGGGAAGTTGAAAATTTCATCATCATCATCAGCCCGAATTAGCACATTGCTAGGTGGCAAAAAGCCTCTCTTAATTTGTGCCATCCACCTCGATCCTGTGCCAGTCTAATCCATTTCCGCCCCGCAACTTTGACTTTATCGTCCATCCATATGCTGCAGGACGAGGAAGTCTCTACAAAATTGTAACTACCGCGGAAAGAAAAATGTCTGGCAGACGAAACCGAGAACCTAACGAGCATGAGATAACAATAAAACCAAACAAACTCGTGCAATTAAAATCGTCTAAAAAATATACATGGTTTTTATAAGTAAATCGTGAAATATCAATTGTATTAAACTATTGATTACGTCTTAGAGCTTCTTCAGCGGAATATTACGTAAGAAGGTTTCAAAATATACGTTCACCGACTAGTCTAACCTTGCATCGAATTATTGGATGCCTGAGAAGCTAGGAAGTCGATAGAACCTTGGTTTTTATCTGAATCTATGTTGAATTTATTATCCAACAGGCTCTAAAATTAATTAAATGCAGCGTTTCTTAGTATCCAAATGACCCATGTTAAAACACAAGGAACAAATATTTCGGTCTCGTAGCGGGAATCCAACCAGTCCTTTTGAATTTCTGCTCTGAAGAGATCTTGACATGAAGAGAGCATTTATTTTCATGTCAAGTACCTTACTGAAGTCTTGTGTACATCTGGGAGATCTGCATTGGCGATGGCGAACGTTTCAGCATAGAATTTTGCATAAATCCGCACACACTACCGCGAACTTTGGCTGTGCGATATAAATATTGTGGTCAATCCACACAATATCTAGCCCCAAATTAAGCAGAACTTATGCTATGAGAAACAGACAGTACAGACAGTGATACACATTTTTTTGTAAACATGTACTTGGAATACTATATGACACCCAAACAGAGAACTGCGTTAACCATACAAATATTGGTTCTCGGTGGGGATCGAACCCAAAAAAGGGTAAGCCACTGCCAACTAAGCTGAGAGGCTAGTCAAAAAATATTTATCAACGTTCGCCATCGTAGGTGATGTAGATGTGCATATGGCTAGTTCAAATAAGTAGCATGACGCAAGGAAACTGTAAACTATTGAAAAATCCGCTAAACGCGTGAGGTGGCGACCTCGATGCATATTGAGAATAAGGAGTTGGCACGTAAGCAGCGTTCACTATGGATGATCTACCTAGCCACAGATAAGATAATACTATACCTAGCTAAGCTAACTATTATTATTTTATACTCACCTACACCTATTTGTCAAGAAGCTGTAAATACAGTATTTCTGAAAATATTAAAATAGTTAAAGTTTTCTTAGAATAAACCTGAAATAAAAAACAGTTATAAATAGTAAAGAAAAACAGTTTTTTTGTGATTCATGAAAGGGGTTTTTGATGTTTTTCTTAACATAGATTTTTATTATTATTTAACAACTTTTCAATATTTTCAAGTTGGAACGAAGTATAAAATTAAGAAGAAAAATGTGAAATTTAAATTTCACTACAATATTAATATTCACTAATATATATTTTTTTTAATTTATCAATAGCATTACAAACTAACAGGCTAGTACATTTTTACCAATGATCCATGTTTTACTATAACTTTCTACTTTTATTTTATTCTTTTCTCCAAGTTGCATACAGCTTTAGGCTATGTAGGCTTCTCGTTTATACCTAAAAGGAAGGTTGACTCTTAACTGTATATCTGAGATCACTTCTGACTCACGTAAAACACTACGGAACACTGCGTAAATAATTAACTATTTCTTACAAAAAATGCTTAAGAACACTGCTCAGTTATTATCGAATTCTGGGATACCCATTAAATATATAATATTTATATAAATAAATAAATATTATAGACAATCCACACAACACTAAGCAGAGCTTGTACTATGGGAACTAGATAAGATTTTTCTCATTGTACAAATCATATAATAGGGCTGCTTTTTCTAATTCGATATTTTTTATGTCTTTTCTAATTATTATCCTAATAAAATGAATCAAAATAGAATGAGTTCAATACAATTTCATTTAAAAAGTCACCTTTAAACGTTTTTTGCTCATTTTATTTAAAATTAAATTGCAAACATTTCCTCATACAAAAGACGTCAACGCGCTTTGCATTGCAGCGTACGTTCACCGAATTTGTAATTTCACAGCTACCTTAAGAAATCACGATTTTTAATTAAATAACCTCAATTTAGAACATATTATTTAAATTTTTGCAACGCTGTTACCAAATTTAAAAAACCTATCAAGCTGTGTACCAAATTGCCCCCAATATGAGACGTTGGGTCCAATCACCTCCCATTATCAAGTACTTATTACGCTGCAATTAGTTCTTTAATAACTCTTAATTTACCCCAATTAATCCCTTTAAGCGTTCCTTCGCAAAATGAATGTAAAAGAACCGTATGGAAGCTTTTTATTTATTTTGCAATTATGTGATGGTTAGTGAAAGGTAGGTATTGAATTCGACCAAGGCAGGGAAGTCTGTAAAAATTTGAATAACTAGTGTAATGTATCTAGTAACAAATTAAACCAATGTATATAATTATAGCCCGGCTTATAATTAATTAATAAAAACTTGTTGACCTACATTGAATAAATAAGTTCGTTATCTAAATTTTTTAATGTCTCTCAAACTGCTTTTGGTTTTTGCTGACTATTTGTGACTTTTGACTATTGACTATTCTGTGCTGTTTATACAAATAGTCTGATTATAAACCGAAATGGTCTAAAAAATACGTAACCTGTAGGACAAGCTCTATCAGGCTTTGCCTCTGTTCTGGTTTTGAGTCTGTGTGAGTGCTCACTTGTGTAATAAACTGTGTGTGTGACGTTTCGACGTAGGATTTATTTTGTCAACACTCACACAGACTCAAAACCAGAGCCAGAGACAGATACCGACAGAGCTTGTGGTAGGCCTACTGATTTGGCCATTCGATTATAACTGACATTTGTAATACAACATCACTTGCGGTATTATGTCGAAATAAAGACCATTTTGAAAACTGATTACATGTCTAACCATAGCCAAAGCGCAAGCATTTCCAATGACCCATATACCTTGCGTCATCCTTGCATAAGCCTGCAACGGTATGCGCATCGCATGCTCACTCGGCTATAACCAGCTGTTTTACGAAATTATTTCAAGGAATAATCAATATCTTGTTTACAATTTCAATCAGAATTATGTTACTTACATCCATACTTTGCTTATTAGAGTTTAAGTGGCAATGGGCAGGTCATATAGCCCGAAGAACCGACAACCGATAGGGAGTAAAGGTTCTCGAATGGCGATCACAAACCGGAAGATGAAGCGTAGAGCACCCACCCACCAGATTGACCGACGACATTGTTAATATCACAGGAAGTCGATGGATGGAAAGGACTAAGAATCGTTTTTCCTGGAAATGTGTAGGGAAGGCCTTTGTCCAGCCGTGGACTTCTTCAGGCTGATAATAATAGATAGATAGACAGATGATGATGATGAAAGCCATATTAATCAAGGCTTGCGCACACCTAGGTCGCACAGAGTAACAATAAGATTTTAAAAGAACAATTAGAAAGTAGGTGAAGAAAACAGTAAAGAACAAATATAAAATAACAAATAATGGTGCGCAAATTAGTCATAAGTAAGGCCCTTAGATTTTAGTTAGAGTAGTTTGGCGACTCTCTTCTACTTGCTTATTGGTAGAGCACGTGTCCTTGAGTGGCAATTACTAGACTAGTGGTACTTATATTTATTTGGTCATGCATGACACTGTATTATGAAGTCTTAGAACGATTGAATTCAATATCTTCTATAATTTTGATAATTCCTAGCGATTCGGTTATTTTATTAATAACTAGTGGCCGCCCGCGGCTTCGCTCACCCGTTTCCGTAACACCCCGTTTTCGGGATAAAAAGTATCCTATGTCCTTCTTCTGGTTCTAAGCTACCTCCCAACCAATTTTCAGCCAAATCGGTTCAGCCGTTCTTGAGTTATAAGTGGAGTAACTAACACGAGAATAAAGATTTCATATATTTTTATGCTATTGTTATATGTAATCCAAATAAGCTACTGTTTTTTTGTATTTTGAATAAAAATCTTGGTGATAATTTTACTTTATTGAAATTAAGGTTGTAGGCATTAAATATTGCACATCGGCTTTTCTGCTTTCGTACTTACGCTCTATGAAGCCGAAATTAGCCGATTTGCAATATTTTTTTGTTGCCTACTACTTTAATCTATAAAATTAAGTCGCGTTAGTTGCACTTTTTATAACTCAAGAACGTAGTAGTTCATATTTCCAAATTCCAAACAATTTAACCAATAAAGGAAACTTGCGTTTGAATAGGCGATTCGCTTCCTTCGCTTGTAATCGGAAGTTGTTTAATTATTGATATTTACTCAATGAATATTTTACTGTACCTACTGCAGTTATTATTCAAGGCAATCAACTTCACAGCACTAAGACTTGTGTTTTGGGACATATTGTTACTTGTTCTGTCCTTAGAAAATTAAATGACCGACAGACAGACCATCGAATTGACAAAACTATAGCTAAGGGTTAATGGGTTAAAAAACTATCGAAATATATTGAAAATACCAATAATTGACCTAGAATGGGGTGCTCATCTGCCTATTTATCCTCAGATTTTTATAAGAGCACTGGTGGGCTTAGGCCGAGATTCATAGACCGAACTTTGACTTTACTTTGAAGGAAAGTTCAACTTTCAACCAAAATTATATTTCATAGTTCTGTCAAGCTCTTCTTTATTCAAAATATTGATAGGAAACTTCGATAAACAAAGCTTACTTTGCGAAGACTGCTTTGCTGTAAAGCAAAGTGCGGTCTATGAATCTCAGCCTTAGACTTGTGTTTTGGGACATATTGTTACTTGTTCTGTCATAGCCCGTAGAAATGACCATCGGATTGACAAAACTATAGCCATGTGTTCTTTATCAAACTTTGGAACCTTTAAACGATTTAAAACACATCTTAAGGAAACCGGAATGTCGTAAATTCGAAAACAATTGTGTCAAGTGCACTAAAGGAGCCTCTTTGAGGCACACTTAACAAGACAATTTAAAAAGAAACTGTATGTGTGGCTAGCTAATAAGGGCTTTTATAGTATATTAGAGAGCTGTTTGAGTAAGGTTATTGCTAATTAATTATTTCTTGACTTATTATTTGGCTTTATTTTAAATTGTATTAATTAACTTTATCTTAATTTATTTTTAATAATATGTAACCTTTTGCAAGTATGTCTCCGGCGAAGTATGTGAGCCAGATTTATTCCTTTAACACCACCGTTTACCATACCTCATGCAAATAAAGATATTTCATTCCATTTCATTTCATTAGAATGCTTTCACCACACTGGGTAAAAAAAAACATTGACACGATAAAAAGACTGTCTCAAAAGTGCGCGTTCTCAAAACACACTTGGTCTGACTTGGTTTAACTAGATCTCCCTATATTTTTATGGTTCCATGGCACCTACCACTTTTTTCTGATCCTTTTTGAGGCAAGTGAATCATAAATCTATACTCCTTTTACGATTTCAATAAACTCAACATTCCTGCTACCTATCGTATTTCAATGCAGATCGGATACCTTGTTAAATTTGTTTCAGTATGTTATAATTACACATGCCAGTGCTATTTCTAAAATAACAAGCACATAAAGCAACACTTATGCTCACTCAACGGAGCTTAGTTATTATTTATTAATTGAATATTATTCTGTGAAAAAAGTTTACGCAAAAGAGCGATGTTTATCTGTGTTCACCACACAAATATATGATCTCGGTGGGAAACGAACCCTTCAGCGCAGATAGCAGAGCTAATACCAACTGAAAACTACAGGAACCAAACCGTAGTTTGTTACCTGTTCTTCTAGAATTGGTTGCGTGGAACTGGCACTAGACCCATTACCTAGCTTTAAGAAGTTTCAATGTGATCCTTGTGATAATGTTGAATGAATACATTTTTGACTTTGAGCTATAAGGGCAGTCGAATGAAATTAAAACCATTTCGGCTCCTGATTCTTATTCATTGTTGATTACTAAGGGTTTAGCTAGCTAAAAAAGTATGTTGCTATCTCTTTTCGTTGTCATGAAAGTGTGAGTGACATGTAGGTTTACATTATATAAAGTCACAATAAAAAGGCCGGGGTTACGAATAATTTGTAATTTCTAATGTGTTAATTCTCTGGTTTCCAGAGGCCCTGGACGTGATAAAGGAGGAGCACACGATGCCAGCGCAGAGAAAACGGAACAAGAGGGAGGTCCCCTTCTCGCACGATGAGAAAAGAATCGCTGGGGTAAGTCATATCTGGTTTTCCTTAGTCTATGGTTATATCAGTTGATTTTTGATAATTCTTGGGTAGACGACAGATTTATGTATCTCGTTCTGTTATAATAAATGATTATCGTAGAAAAAATGGCTCTAATGTCGTAAAATGTATTAACAGCTAGTTAATTATTTATTTTTTCAATTTTCAGCCCGCTTCCACTGCAAATAATTATAGCAATGCCCTAAACTTAGGGCATATTAAGTATTCACTATTTTTAAACTTAAGACCATTCTTCTTCTTCTTATCGTGTCACTGATTCTTTCAAACCAAGTGTGGTGAAAAGATTTTGAGTGCGCCGCAACGCCGCCTTTCGTGCACTTGACACATATTTTCGAACTTGTTAAGTAACATAATCATTGCAATAAATAATATGAGCATGAGTACGTTTTGTTATTCTCAGTTCTCTCAGAAGATATTTCATTTATGAGAAGCTAGGCAAGCCATCTTTATAAAAAAAAGAGCACGACGAAGTTATAATAAAATGTATTAAACTATGCCTTTGTGTTTTCCAGTGTCTACTGCAGTGCGTCTATAGGAAAGTGAAAGCAGTAAGTACTCGTAGATACTATCTTAACAAACGTAGTTAGTGCCACGCCGATCGACTTGTGGATAAACATTTTTTTTCTTATTTAATTCACTTTCTGTTTTATGCGTCCGTACGAATTTTAGCTTGGAGTCTTTCGTGCTCTGGACGGCACTATTTTAAAGCATGACAGAAGCTAGTTAGAGCGGTCTAAAATATACGTCGATAAAGTTGAATACTTGTGCTTTACAAAACATAGTTTCTAGTATTTATAAGAGTTCTACAAGTTTTTTAGCTGCGTGTTGCTGTAAAATATGTAAGGTATACGACCTAAGAAACCTTATTATTCTCTCAGTAGTGCTAGTAATTTAATGGAGTAATAAACCTAGATATATTTTGAATATAAGTGCTGTTAAATTTATATGAATAAGTACTGCGAACGTGGTTTTATAGACGCGAGTACTTCTGTGGGCATAAAATATAAACGATGAAATAAAATTTATATCCAAAAAAAGAATTGGTACATCGTGAAATCCTTGACGGTCCCTAGAACTAATAAATTAAATACCGCTTTGGACAATACACGGCGAAATAAAACACACTATGCCATGTTCGACTGAGTTTTATGATAGCCATATTTCTGGACAGGCGGATTTTTGAAGCAGGCTGATAATAACTACTAAGGCTTAGTACGGCTCTTTATGCACATCAAAGGCTTTATGCAAAATAAGCCTTCGTGCTCTTGTCCGCTGTTTATTACTCCAGCTGAAGAATAAACTATCAGTATGAACTTGAATCGTTGTATACATTGTTGGAATAAAAATAGCTCATTTCATTCGTTGCACTCAGATTGATCGTGGTTGTCTATAGTATCTACATAATTTTATGAAAAGGCTGTCACGCTTTTGTTATTTTTTTTCGTAAATTTTCACTCATTCTGGTGACTCTTGAAATTAAATATGATTATAATAAATATTTAATATCGTTTAGCACTAAAATAACAGTTCACTCTTTGGTATAATATACCAAATGGTAACCCTTCTGGGATCAAATGTCGTAAAAGCCACTTTGGCCAAATTATTTTTTATCACTTTCTTACTAAGTTAAACATCCTCTATCGAACTGTATATTTGGTAATAAAATGGTAACAGATATTATCTGTTACCATTTTATTCTTCACGAAATCTATCCGTCTATGTATTCCTGTTCATATAAGGAAAAAAGCCTCAGATAGCGTATGCGGCTATTCATCGTTTGCTGGATATGCGCTGGTCATAAATAGGGCATCAAATTTTTCCTTTTCCAATTTACGATCCCGCGCGTTTATAGTTAACAAATTGGAGCAATACGCTCGTGACAGGCCAATAAAACTTTAAAACTTGGTTTGAGATGAATTGCACCTTATCCTTTTCATTGGAACTGGCCTTGTCGATAAAATAAATATAAAACACTTAAATAGCAACAGTAATAAAGTTAGTAAGTTCAAGCTAGTGGGCCTTCGTCATGGCTTTAACGACTTCGTCCTCCAAAGCACCGATGACACCACTAGTGGTCACCCATCCAAAAGATATCCGCACAGAACGTTTCAGCTCTCGATTATTTAAGAACGTTCGAGCAACCTACGCCAAGAGTGGTTCTAATAATAATAAACGCAGAGGATTTTATGTATTAGAAAATGTAATAAATGAATTCAGGCGTGACTTTGCCGAATTCCATTGTTAAAGATAAATTAACTTGAACTAATCCGCTAAGTGCAAAGTGAAAATAGAGTGTCTAATACACCTTATTTCACTATGCAGGATTTGCGGGTACCAGTCTACAAAAAGTTAACTTAGATAAGCGGATTAGTAAAATATATTTGTTCTTACTAATTTATGATTAGAAAATGTGTCTTGACAAAGACCTACATGTGCTTATAAATTATACTGTCAGTAGACAATTGTAGATTTCTCTCGTTAGGTTTTCAAAGAAACAGAGCAACAAATTGACACAGTTCACAAACAAGAGAGTGCAATCGACCTAATCTATAGATTCGATTCAATTGTTGATTTCTAAAGACATGCGTTCAAATTGACTTTACAATGCCCAGTACTAAAAATTCCATTGATACACGTAGGGTCTTATTAATAATCCTAGCGTTGGACTAGTTAATCCGTGTTTTGTCTCTTGCATTGACATGCAATTGTCAACTCGAGCAAATGTGACTAAACACGGATTAACTAGTCCAACGCTACGCCAGGATTATTAATAAGACCCGTAGTGAGTAGTTTTTTTAGTACCCAAAGAAACTAGATTAATTTGTTGCAGATTAGTATCTGTGCAAGGGTTTCATTTAAAGCATATTCCTTCTGCAAGGTTGAAATAATGATCAATGATTCTAGTGAAAAATGATCTATAATTATTTTGGCAATGGATTTACATCGTCTTCGTTGACCAATTCACTCAAGACGATGAAAAACGTTATCAACTTCTCGCTTCCCCTCTTTGACGTTTTGGAATATTTTAAATCACTGAACTAATTTATGAAGAATCGCGATTATAACACGCATTCCCACTTAAAAGTTTGCTGATATTTAAAAGTAGGAAAACGTGTTAGGATTCTAATTATTTGATTGCTAAACTGTGTGCAGTCGGATTGCACACAAGAATGTTGCTCGCGATTTTTAATATTTTTTCATTTTTTATATCTTTCAAAGGGTGTGAGAGCGAAAGTCTCATCTACGGCGGCCTGCCCCTTATATGTTTCATGTATTATTCTGTCGTAGGTTGATGGCTATGGGTTCCCAACTCTGGAAGGCCTGGTTGGCCTGTACTCCGACGGAGTGAACGAGCGCGGCTACTTCATGGCAGTACTCGAAGCTTCCAGAGAGTGCCTCATGAGGAACCATGATAAATTCTCCAGGACTGTTCCTATGGGTAAGTCTAATAACGTGCGTGGTACTTTTATTAAGATTCCTACGCCCAGTTGTTCTATGATAATATACAATGATGATAAAATAAATAATATGAATATTGTGGACAATAAACGCAACACTTTCTATTTGGTACCTATGGGAACAAAATAGCTGATACGATACGAAAATACATTTTTTTTGTAAATACATACTTCACCCAGACAGAGAAGAAACTTACACACCACACAAATATTTGGTATCGGTGGGGATTGAACCCACGACGGACGTCGCAGAAGGTAGATCTATTACCAACTGAGTTGGAAGAGGCCATTTGAGGAGGCCTATATCTATGATATATAAATATAGGCCTCCTCAAAACGATTCTAATATTAACGGTTCTGATCCTTCTCCGAGCACCGACTTTGCGATCTTTACGTTGCCGTTGGTCCAGCATATACCTACTTCATTTGAATACTTAGGTACTGCTGTGGCGCAACGACCCAAAGAATCCACCAAGCTTCTCTGTAGCAGGCTTCAACGTAGTTGCTGGTCCGAGGTCTTTCACGACTTCGTCCACACCTGAGACAAACAACGGGCCTATATCCCGGCTGGCCTGTGGGTGACTGATTTTCGGAGACTGAAAATCAATTACTTATGACACGTTGGCTGTTTCCATCCTGGCGTGGGCGGAAAATGAAAATCTTAATTATTTTACGGGAAGTTAGCTTTCCTATTTATTTAACAGGGTCCTTCGCTACCTTTTCGTAATCTAAGTTGGGAAGATTGTTTATCTATTGCAAGCACGATCCTCCCAGTACTAGCCCGAGGAGTCTTGCAGCTATAGTCTCTCCTACGATGTTAGCCTCGGCGATCCTCAATCTCTTGAAGAGATTGTTCATCATTTGAATAGAACATAATAAATAAATTAACAGGCCTTTGCATGTACATGATTTATACACCACTATTTTGTAATTACCAAAAAAAAAAAATGCCGATATTGGCTGCTGATACTGAACACAACCACGAAAAAAAAAAATTGACCCATAAAATATATTTTTAAATAACCACAATTTTTAGTCAAATATTGAGAAATGATTCAACAAGCAAAAATCATTTCATTCATAAACGCTAAATACCAAGCGGAACCGAACAGCGTAATTTTTTTTCTACTACGTAACTATGTCCGTAAAAGCAGGATTTCTGAAACTTTAACATTTAATAACTTTGTCATTTTATACCCCTACTACATTACCCTATTTTTTTTTTTGGTAGTTACAAAATAGTGGTGTATAGCGTCAGGGGCAACTGGTGATTACACAAGCCCTATGCGGAACGCTATAGTGCCTGGGACGGGATTTTAGATGGAATAGGCTTGCTCAGCACCTTTACCATCCTGCCAGATAGTCGAAATAATAAATTAAAAATAATTAATCCATTTTTATTTTTACAGATAACGGCCGTAACTGCGACATTTCCTTCGATATTTTCGAGTGTATTTCCGACCGGATTGGAGAATACTGCGGTACTTCAGGACTTTAGATCAAGTAGATTAAGAATAAATAAGCTTAGTTACTAATTAACCTTGAACTTAAGGACCAAACCACCCCATTGTATGATTTTTAGCACACAGTTTTCACTATTAACTGATTTAAAAAAATATTGATTTTTGTTAAAGGTTTATTTTAGTGAAAATTTTGTTCCATAAAATTTTGATAGGGTTTAAGTTAGGTTATACTAATTTTCAGAAATGAATTCAAAAAAAATGAATAAGTTACCGTGACGTTACCGTTTTTGAGGATTTTGTGCAATATGTTTTAATATAGATAGAGCTTTTAGAGTCCATCGTACTTATTCATTATCAATCTTATAAATCTATTGTACAGTCGGCGTCCAAATGAGATTGGTATTTCTTGTTTTAAAAGTTCAAATATTTCATAAACCAACTCACTTTAGATTGAAGCTTTGAGTTTATTTTAGATCAAGAAAATAATTGTTCTTCGGTATTTGAGACGTAATCTGAAAAACTACGTCGAAACGTCACACATATACCTACTATAATCCACTGGTGAACTCACACAGACTCAAACCCAGAGCCAGAGACAAAGCCAGACAGAGCTTGTTGTAGGCCTACTGAATGATGCGTGATATGTCAAGATTTTGAACTTTTTGCGGTTCATCATTTTGCAAAAACAGCTTTTTATTCAACCCATTTCTCTTCAACAGTTACCGCAGATCGCTACGATTGAAAATTATTTCATAAATGTATATAAATTTAGTTTAAATAAGTGATATAATTAAACTAACTAAAAATTGTGATGCTCATTTACTAATAAGATTTAGGAATTTAGGAATTCGTTCGATATTATTTTTTATATTTTATGAAAATGTATGTGGTTAACGTATCCAAATTAGCTAATTCTATGAACTGATAGATTAATATTAGATTAAGCCATCCTGCTTTGTATAAATAAATAATTTCAAAACATTGTAGCTTTTGTATTTTATTCCTATAGATAGATAAATATGATGCTTATACAATGTGTTACAAAATACCCCGTAAAAATATGATTAATTATCAAAGCCAAGTAAGCTGTCATGTCAGGGAACCAGATTATTTAACAGAAAGGCCTGCGTTCCTTTTTTACCTACTCTTTAATATATTTTCTATTTTTCATTCATAAATATGTGATTTAAAAAATAGGTATAATAATAATGTGAATGGACTCGCTATTAAGTTTGTAACAATGATGGTTAGAAAAATATTGTAATAAAATTAAAATAGAATTGTTTGAAAAAAGGTATGTACTTATGAATATATTTCCAATTATTATGGTCGCGTATCACAAGCTGAAAGTCGCAGAACGAGTTTCACTGATAGAATTTGATTAATCAAGGTCACCCACATAAATTCAAGTTCAAAAATGTATAGAATACCCAAGGTAGAAACATAAATTAAAACTCAAGGGTGTTATTAATAATCCTGGTGCAACGCTGGAGTAGTTAAATCGTGTTTTGTCACATTTGTTCGAGTTGACAATTGCATGTCAATGCAAGAGACAAAACGCGGATCAACTAGTCCAACGCTACGCTAGGATTATTACTAAGACCCAAAAATATTACCGCAAGAATCACTTTGAAGCGAGAGCACTGGTGGTCTAGTGGTAGTGGCCCCGCCTTCCGATCCGAAGGTCGTGGGTTCAAATCCACTCGTGTACCAATGAGTTTTTCTGTCGAAAAATGTATGTGCACTATGCCAGTACTCTCAAAACGGTGATGGAAGACATCGTGAGGAAACCAGCTTGTCGTAGAACCTAAAAAAGTTCGAGCAACACGTGTCAAGGGTCACGCAAAAAGGGCCCACCAGCGGCCTACTTGTGGAAAAACCAGCCCGCACATCAAGTGCGCATGATAAACTTGCCGAACTTATCACTTTGAAGCGTCTTAAAGCTAGGTATACAATACATAGCTCTCAGAGCTAAAGTAGCAATAGGTAAGCCAGGCTCTTTGAACATAAAGCTTGTAGAAAATAAACGAGAACAGAGCTCTCTTCACAGGCCCGTTCTTTGGTAGCATAATCAGGTAAGAAGCTACACTAAAGAAAGAAAGAAAACGTTTATTTGCAGACACTAACAGTTTAAGGTACACGCTATACATGAATAGGTACAAGAGAGATAGAGATAGAGAGAGAAGAGCTGCACGGTCCTTGACTCAGCGTGAAGTTAGTTGGCTAGCAACTAACGCTGGTCATCCGTCAGGGCCACATAAATGAGATTCTAATGGAATACCAATACAGAAACGAACTTTCTTTGCCAAAAGTAAAGGTATGTTGTTTGGAAAATAAATAATTTATAAAACCAAGATCCTGTAGAAAACGACTGAGCAATGTCCAATGCCTGAGCCAGATAACTGAACGCCTACAATTCTTTAATAGCTTTCTGTTGCATGTATGCTATGTATCTACTTTAGGTGTCATCAGTTTAATCCCTGTAGCGAGACCAATCGTGTGGTTTGGCCACCAAAAATCATCGTCGTGGCAGAAGAAATTAGATTTCAATGATGTCTCTACACGGTCAACAATCCAAATCGTGATCGCGTAGAACGTTGATAAACTTAGTTGATCGGTCTGGAATTATCAAGCAAATGAACGTTTCATGTAGTAATTGTGTCTTGATTCTGATGCCCACACGTAACATGATCAGTAACGACCGTAAATGTCGACGAGGAACGATCCCTCTTAGGGATGAGGCAGTCGAAATCATAGTGATGAGGTTTTCGGAGAGCCGAAAAGTTGTTGAGAACAGAAAAGGAAAGATGATTGACCATCTTGTACGACATGACAGCTTTATCAGTAGAAAAGGATGACCAAGCATAAGCTACATGACCCAAATAAAACTGAAGATCGCCGTCATGTCGTTAATGTAGGCCAAGGAGGTTGCCCTCAAAAGAAACACCTGGAGAAAAATGCATACCTATATAATAACGCCGACAAGAGCATTGCTCATAAATAAGAAGAGCACCTAATCATCAAATTAACTAGAAGATTGATCTGGCCTTTGAATAATTTCCTTATTCTGATGTGAATTACCAAATTTATGATAGCCTGCTGCCTGAATTTCCCTAACAGGTAGGTATACAAGGTTTAAGCTATCAGATTCAAATTAAAAACATTTAAACTAAAGGTAGGTTACTACAATAGACAGTCCCACGATTTTTTGCTTCCTGTTTCAATAAATTCGAGCTTTATCACAATTGCGGGAAAATCATACGGATTGTTATTTATGTAAGATCTCTATGAATTGAATACAATCAAATGTGCAATACTCCGAGTTAGTATAATATTTTAAAATTGAGAGGAAAATAAAAATTGAATTGATCTACGATGGTGGGACGATCTCGACGTTTACCGGAAAGATTACTGAAGAACGGAATTAACGTTTTGGGGGAGATCTTTACCTAACCTAATTGTGCCCAGCAGTAGGACACAATATCTATAAATCAAGCAACGATCTTAGGCTCTGAAGGCGAGGTCGTTTCTGTACTTATTAGCCTATTATTCGTTCTGAAATGATGTGGCCTATTCTTATAGCCATAACTTATTTTATCTAGACCTTACCTCATTTTCAGCAAATACGCTTTTCTCGCTAGGACGTACCCGAACCTATTAGTAGCTGTGTGAGACTCTGACAGTAAGTTAAAACCGAAATTACAATAAGGTTTTTCAAAACAAAAGAAAAGCAATCTAGAACTTACCAGAGTATTATTTTAACCTAATTTCATATTAGGTAAATAAAATACTGGAGGACATTTCACATGCACACACACACTTTATTTGAGCAAATTAATATTTTTAAAGTCAAACAATTCCAACCAAAAAATTAGGTCTTAGAAACTTAGGGAAAACCTATTTTTGTGGTAATTATAATTAAGTAATAAACAGGCAAAGGTGAACCTTATCTCGTCTAAACAATTGAATGTAAGCAAACGGATTTGACAGAGGTCGTGGGACAGACGGACACTAATTGTCCGATTATGATCATCAATTTTGTTCGAGCTTTGTATTTTTGTGTTTTGTATCTAGGAAGCATATTATGTACCTATCACACCGTGTTGATGACTTTGGTCATGGTGAAATTTAGTTTGTGGTGCTTGAAACCTAAAATAAATAAATTCATAATTATTAACTGCACACAGAGACATTGACAAATAAGTGATAACACAGGACATGGACATAGGCGAGCTTAACCCTAAAAATAGTTTTCTTCCAGCAAACCTTTGAGGCTAAGAGAGAGCTAAAAGTAAAATGAGTATTGAGCCAAATTATATGGAAGAAACGGGTATTTATCGCGATAAAGGTAATCCCGATAAATACCCGTTTCTTTCGTGAAATTTGCACAACGATCGCGTTGATTTAAAAAGTGCTATAGCATTGAGCAACTTTCTAAATGAAACTTTTCTCATTCTAAAATACATTAAATAAAAATACCAATAAAAACAATGTTTTGACAGTGATGGAAAGAGAGGAAGAGACGGAAAGGGATGAAAATAATTCAAAAACTCCTCTTTTTCTTGTTGTGTCACTTGTTCTTTTGAACCAGTGGCAGAGTGGTGAATGGATTTTTAGTGCGTCTCAAAGAGGCGAAACACTTACATATTATAAGCCATTAATTTCAATCGTTGTTTGTGATAAAAACATTGTCCCGCCATTGTACTTTCAAGATTTTATCCGTCAGCTAAAAATATATCCATCTCCTTTCTAGGCTTGTCAAAAACAAGGACTGTTATTTTTTATTTGACAAATAGCGTTATTCTGTTGATTAATCAATAAGAACTCCAATTACCGCACAAAAGGAGCCTTTTTGAGGCGCACCTAAAACCCTTTCACCACACTTGGTTTGAAAGAACCAGTGATACGATAAGAAGAAGAAGAACTGCAGCAGTTTTGACCCTTGTACCCCAGATATTGAGTCAAACGCACACGGGTCAGTGGTATCAACCCTGCGCGCGCGCCGTGAAGATGTACGAGATGCCCTTCGCCCGTCCCATTGTTAGCCCTCCGATCTATGTCCTTCCCTTTCGAGAGGTTTTTTACCAGCTTTTGTTATGGAGTTCAAATACTTAATACAAGTATGAACGAGGCGTATCTGTCAAGGAAACCAGAAAATAAAGAAAGCGAAGGCAGACTGATCAAAAACATACTGACATGTATTCTAGTTATACCTACTTATCTCTTATCAAATGGAGTAATAGGAGACTAGACTCAGTATTCAGTATATTTATTGCCTTATTTAAGTATGTAAATTTAACAGTGTCAGATCTTAAAACTAGTTTTTGAATCAATACATAATTAAGCCCTGTAAAGTGGGTGATAGACGTACGAACTTAAAGTACGCGGTTTTTAAGATCGCGAACTTACTCGGCTCGACGTTGGTGACACACGTGAAGCTTACTCACTCCGTATTGCGATGTCGTTGACTGAAGAAGCTTTGTGTTATTTAGGAATAATATCGTATTACATTTTAAAAACTTGCTATCTTGCACTTTTTTATGTTCTTTACGGTACCCAGCTCTTAATGAATTAATTTTTTTCTTGACGTTCTCAATCGTAGCATCTCTTTCCACCTTACGTATAATTTCTAATAAATTATTGTATTTATCCCGCTCGGCTCTTAACTTTTGGGACATTATAAAAATCTTTGAAATTATTGTATGCTTGAAGCTTCATATTTTTGTCTTTGTAATCGTTGCTTCTAATTTTCCAAAGACGAGGATAATTTCCACGAACTGGCGAAACAAAATTGCGGCTCGCGGCTCGCAATACTATATTCATATTCATTTATTCATTGTTTCATGTGTATTATAGGTCTTAGGGGGTAATAACGTCCTGAACATGAGCCCCGCTGGGGCATTACAATGGCCTTACGGCGAAATTAAATTAAATTATGTAAATCTAGGTAACAAACTTCTGTAGAGAATCTAGCTTAACAATAAAATCTTAAATCTATGTATGACTATTTGACTTGGACGGCTTGGTAATATTTAGAGGTAGGTAAGGTGTAGTTTTTAAATCTCGTCTTCCATAAATTCCTTAATGCTGTAGTATGATTTATTGATGAGCAGTTTTTTAAATTTTCTTTTAAAAGTGATATTTTCAACTTCGTTTTTAATTTTATCTGGGATTTTATTAAATATTACTATTGATCTATAGTAGGGACTGTTTTTATACATTTCTAATTTGGGTGCAGGGAGGACAAGCTTGTTTTTCCGGCGAGGGTTTTTATTGAATTCAAAATAGTTTATATGTTTTCTTACAAATTGTGCAATTTCTAATATATATATGGAGGGGAGAGTAAGGATATTTTTTTGGACAAAGTAAGATCTACAACTTTCGGGTTGGTGAATATTAACTAATATGCGCAAACATTTTTTTTGCAGAATGAAAAGATCATGTGCATCAGTACTATGTCCCCATAATATGATGCCGTATTTTAGCCAACTACTGCCACACGTTCGAGCCATGACGAACTACGAGCAAGATTTCAGACCGGTTGGATCGCCGACGATTTTGCGCGGCGGTTTTAAAGTACGCGTACTTACGGTGACACACAAGCGAAAAAGGTCGGCGAGCCATAAGTACGCGTACTTGCTCGAACGTCTATCACCCACTTAAGGCTTCGCTAGCTTCGCCCGTTTCAGGCCATAAACTATACTTATTCGTTGTTTTGACTTATTAGGAAAACAAAAATATCGGTAGAAAAAGTTGGAAAAAAGTTTGGGTCCAGACCAAACTTTTTTCCAACTTCTTCTTTTTCACACATTTAACTAAATATTTTCAACCTTTATTAGTTTTATAAATGCCTATTCCTGATTTCTAAAGCTCATATTTCAAATATTCCTTTATCAGTCAATTAACTTAGTAGGCCGCAAAGTCTGTCGCCATCTCTATTTGTTGGCATGAAAGTGACAATTGAAGAGAGCCGATTGATGACTCAGTTGGTAACGTGGTGACTATACGAGTATTTTATAAATAGTAGAGTCTTCTAAAGGGTTGCGAAAAAAGGTCCAGTCCACCGATGTGGTAACATTTTAACATTGAATAGGTAAAGTCAGGATGTTGGCACATTGAATATGAGTAGTGCGATGGAGTATGATAAATGGGCAGCCTCCGGGGGCATTGTGACTGATATGGCCCATTGTTGGGGTTTGGTGGCTTGGATGTCCTACTTAGTGCACCATGGCATCACTTAATCTACTACAAAATGTATGTAAACTCTAGTCTACAACATTATTTCTACAGAAAATATCCAAATACGAATTTCGATTGAAAATGGAAAAGAGTAAGTAAGCGTATAGCTATAGGACATTCCTGCAGCGGCCACGGCCAGGCCAGTACCTACTCGTAAAAGACGATTGATGGACGAACTTGTAATTGTTGTAGTTCTTACGGGCCAAATTTACACGTTCATCTACAATTATTTATGTTAAGCAATGACAAATACTTATTTTTCTCACGTTAATGTGTTTTTTTTCAATAAACAGCATTTATGTTTGCAAGCCAGTCTAAATTTTAATAAAACCTTTGATAATTTACCTCCTTGGTTGCCATGTTTCGAAAGGTAAAAGATCGTTCCTTTTTTAAATTAAACTACAGTGATTTTATTTGCTATTTACTAAACAACACAGCTTTGCGGCTTTGCTTGCCACTGCTCGCATGTATTTGGCCAGTACAGCAATTTCAATTTATCTCGAAGAAGGTAGTCAAAATGCCACTGAGCATGTTTGAAAAAACTAATATTTACTTTTTCTTCTTCTTTAATTGCGCACCGCAGGCTCATAAACTTACTGATCCAACCGACAAAATAGTGACAAAATGAAAACACTCGGTAGGTTGTAAACTACTAAGTACCCATTTTCTTCAAAAGCTTCCAGATCTAACGAATTCAATCTGGTGCAACCAAAAACAACTAACAATGGATCCTCTAAGGACACATGGAAACCCCGGCCAGTGTAACCGGAGCTCCGGTCAGAGGAAATCGATGGGCAACTAGTCTGGGACGAGAGGTCAGCAGAACGGCTTCACATTTCGGCGAGTACAATTCGACACTATAATCTGAGATGATCGCACCGGAACGAGCATCGTAGTGCGCGTTTCCACTGACATGTTTATATGCATAACGATTTCTGCTGTCAAGGATCATCATCACCATCATCAACCTAGGTATATAAGTCCACTGCCGGACGTATAGGTCTCTCAAGATTTTATATATCTTATCTATCTTGGGCTGATAAAATCGATGTTCGAAATTATGATTCTAACACGTTTTCCTACTTAAAATTTGCATGCAAAAGATCGAAACGAGTTATCGTCTTATCATTTCTGCATACAAAAGAGGGAGACACGTAGGCGAAAAGCTTTGATAAAACTGATTGAGTGGAATACCGACTAGAGGTACAGATAGTGCCATGAAAGTTGAGACTTGCTGAGCTCTTTCCTTGTCCTTTTTTCCCCCGACTCTTTCCGCCACCCGATGACGCCCGCGGCCCCTTCCCGCTTCCGACCTCATTCCGCTAAAGAGACCCTTGCATAGTTTACTGCGCCAGTCAAACCACGTGATCTGTCAGGTCTCATCTTTAGTGGCATGTATTAAGGCCTGCGCACACCTAGTTTGCTGGCGGTAGCGATCAGTGAAACGCTGTCAAATATCGCTGTCAGATTTGAGATTTGACAGCGATATTTGACAGCGTTTCACTGATCTCTACCGCCAGCGAACTAGGTGTGCGCAGGCCTTTACAGAGGTCTTCGTTCTTGGTTTGAATGATCGTTTAGTTCCCGGCCGTGCATCAATGGAAACGTGCGTTACAAAGGTCTCTCGTCAGAATTAGACATTTACTGCAGCATTGTGGTGTAGGTACACGCCACAAGGCTCGAACGAGGCGTACGAGGAAACGAAACAAACGCCGGAACTTGATAATAATTAAACCGATAATTAGGAATGTGAGTGGAAATCTGCAGGGCCTTGGGGAGATGGTACTCTACACTGTACACTATTAGAAAACTCTCGTAACCTTATGAGGTTACGAGACACACTATGACTATAGTTCTTTGTAGTTTGTTTCGTAAAACGAGATGTGAAAGAAAATAAATATCCACAGATTTTTTTTTAATGCAAAGGATAGACAGTCTTGCTTACTGCCCACCTAATGGTAAGCGGTCATCGTCGCTTATAGACACCAACAACACCAAGGGCTTTGCCTACCCTGAAGGAACTTTTTTTGGAATACACCTCTGAATACTTTATTTATCTGTAATTAAGCACTCATAATAGATAGATAGAAAGGGGCTTATTTAGACAGAAGTATTGATTTAATCGATTCCCAATATCGTCCGTATAGCCTCAATGGACAAGCATGCAAGCGTCCATAGGCTACGGTAACTGCTTTCCATCGGGTGGCCCGTATGCTAGTTTGCCTAATAAAAAAAAACCCCGAGGGGAAAAATATCAGGAGGCTTGACATTGGGTGATTACTGATTACGGATCACCGGAAAATGGTTATAAATGGACAATTGGACATCCTATACAAAAATTTGGTTTCACACTTTTTTTATATTTTTTTTTAATTTAATATTCACAAGATTTCTCACCAAAAGAGGATGTACCGTAGTGCCTGTATCTTAAATAGGTGGTTCGTTCGATCTCTGCGCTACGGTAAAGGCGCTAGCGTACTGATTGATACGCTATGAAGCTATTCTTGGCTATGAAATCCTTTGGTTTTAGACAATCGAACTTTTTTTAAAGTGTGTTCTCCCACTCTTCTATCCGATTCACTTGTGTGATACCCGGACCAAAATAGCTAAAACTAAAAAAACAAACAAAAAAGAAGTTTTTCTTTCATGTCAAAAGTTATTGATATTTTAAGTCGACCAACAACACAGCCTACATCGTAAAATATTTTTCTTAAACATGCGCGGAAATATTGTCATTACTTTTGAATATAGAACACGCGAAGTATCATATTTACGTAGACTGAAAAACCAAAATCACTTCCCGGCGCGTTCTCGCTCCGGCAATGTTGTATGAAACGGTGTGCTGTTTGAATTTAGAACTCTTTCATCTATCGTACACATTGCGTTCTCGTGGCTGTATAGCCACAGAAACGTTTACCTTTCGGCACACACGGTAAAAAAAAAAATGTCGGTAAAGCGGAGTTCGTTGTTATTTGGTTAATAAAAAATAAATTTAATTTATTTTTTATTTCCTTGCATTTTTTTAAGAAAAGCACTATATATGCCTCGGCCGAAATGGCCTCGCCTGCGGCTCGGCCTTCAAACTCATACTCGACCTGCAATTGCCTATTTCGCTGCCTTTGCAATAATTATTGGTTATATAATTATAATCTTCGCAATCTTCTTAAGGTTACTTTATGAGCGCTTTGAAAGAAAGGGTTCTTCATGTTCCAACTTTTCAACGAGTTACATTCTACATTCTCAAATAAGTGAGCTATAAAGCACAGCTTCCACTGGTGCAAGAGTCTGCTTTTAATAACAATGACGTCCGGCCGTTTTCACGCAGTATGCCTTCGTTAGGAGCCAATTTTAGCGCGATATATAAAGAGAACCTTTGTTTTTTTACGCCATAGTCAAATCTTATGCTTAGCGGCTCCACGTGCAAAATGATACAGTAATTTAGCCATTATATCGACATAAAATTTATCGATAGTGAGGTTTATCGAAAAAGTGTAAAATGTATTGGACCAATGGTGTGTACTTTGTGTGTTTGTGTGCGGTGGCAAGGACTCAAGTGATCCCGGGGAAGTCGAGGGCGAATGACGGAGAATACAACAACGTAAACACAGATGGATCTTTTGATTTCGGGTAAATATTAAATTTTTTGTTTGGTTACTTTGGTTACGTTGGTAACTTAGCTGACCAGTAGTGAGTGGTAATTTTATGGTGATTGACTGTGTGGTTTCTGAACACAATTTCACTAAGCAGGTAAGTGCATCAACCACAGCAGCAGGGCTACCACGAGCTCCATATGGTTATGGCTATGGCTGTCAAATTGTGCATAGATAGGCTGACCCACACATTCATTTTCTTCTTGGGTTTGAATGTGTTGACACTGTTGACACAATTTTGACAGCCATAACCATAACCATATGAAGCTCATGGTAGGCCAGCAGGTAAGTGCAGGTAAGTGTAGGTACATCATTTAATACACATAATAATCTATATTAAGCAGTGTTTTTTTCGTCTGGTCCTCTTCTATTTTATTTCCAAGGTAAGGATATCGGGTCTTCGAGAGTTTATCTAGGGGACTGATCGAAGTAAATAGAGAACCTATGTTGTATAATATACAACAAAGGTTCTCTATTTACTTCGATAATAATATTATTATTACCAAAAATGTATTAGTTTTTAACAATAATGCTATTAACTGAAATGCTTTTGGATGAAAAGGATGTTTATTTGCACATAAATGGTTGTGAGATTTTTTAAATTTTATTAGGTAACTACTGCCTTTTTTTATCAATTTTTATTTATTTATTTATAATCACTGCCAAAACTGTGAGGTGAGTTGTAAATTTTCTTGTGCTGAAATAATTTGCAATTCTGTGACAACCTCAAGTAGCGCGTTGATGTCCTTTGTATGACAAAGATCTAAAAAAAAACTATCTGAGGCTTGCACAAATTGTATATATTTCTGACTAAGTAGATATTAGAAACTTTTTTATATCTAGGTACCTACTTATATCTTTCTTAGAAACGTTTTTCTACCACGTTTTGGGAAGAATAATAGATAGATAGATAGATAGATAACTCTTTATTGATTACCATGACACATATAAAATACAGTATTACACATAATACAGTATTTAGCTTAAAAATAAAAATTCACCGTTAAACAACGGGCGGCCTTATCGCTAACAGCGATCTCTACCAGGCAACCTTGGTTACAGACTAGGCGAAAAGCCTTCGATGTCGTGAACCAATTGAATATTTTTCTTCTTATTTGAGTAAAACTGTCTTACCCCCGAATACTGAAACGCAACTCAGATTTAAGCACGTCTCAAGCTACGAATATTTGACAGATTTTCATTGAAAACTGTCAAATATTCGTCGCTTGAGACGTGCTTAAATCTGAGTTGCGTTTCAGTTCTGGGGGGGGTTAGCCAAATTGAATGAAAATTACTAATTCAGTTTAGATTTAAGAGTTACAAGAAAATGGTTAAATTCCATCTTGGAATAAACCTAATATTATTTAACCTAATATTATTTATAACATAGGTTTCAAGGTCTTTTTTTATCCAAACAATAATTATTGTTATTGTTAATTAGAAGAAAAACAAAGAAAATAAAAAGAAAAACGTCTGCTGACTGTAATTTGTCATGAATACTTTGGTTTGCAATGTGCTACTTACTTAGGTATATATAGTAGGTACTTTTATATATTTTCTATACTTTTTTATATGTACTTTTTCCTACACACACACTTACACATTAGTAAAAGTTTAAGGTACAAATTAATAAAACGATGTACCTGTACAATTATTAGACATTTTCCATTATACC
This sequence comes from Thera britannica, assembly GCA_939531255.2. Classification (NCBI taxonomy): domain Eukaryota; kingdom Metazoa; phylum Arthropoda; class Insecta; order Lepidoptera; family Geometridae; genus Thera; species Thera britannica. The sequence continues at coordinate 11,793,584 of OW618034.2, read as the reverse complement.
TCCTCTTCAAAAATCATCCCACAAGCTTAATTGAGTATTTGCCTAATTAGCTGACCATTATTTTGTCGGCAGCACATTTTTGTATAAGATTGTAATGCCCACCCCATTGTAATCAAATTATTCAGATACTATGATGCGAATTCTGATATCATCACAATAGCGAATTACAAGTATGCATGCATGCACAGATTATGATCGTAAAATTTTGTACGAAAATGGTAATTTAAATACTGAATAATTATTTTTGTGTACGGAAATTCACAGCAATTGATGACTTCATCATTATCATTAGCCGTAGATGGTAATGCTGGATATATTTTCATATTCAAAGCTTTGGTAAGAAATGTCAATAGCCTAGGTATAATTTATATTTTGAGATTGCTTTGTAAAGGGAATGATCTTTCGGAACCAATTCGGAACGCCAATTTATGTCTACGATAGCTTGAAGTCTGCTCTTCAATTTTTTGATGAAGAAATATATCATAAATGTAAAAAAACCCAACCATATTAGGATTAATTATAAAATATCTTTCATGTGCTTTTAGATATGCAAACAAAGACAGAGGTGCCAGTTATCACTTAGCACACGGGAACTCCAACGGCGTGGTGGGAGGAAGGTTCGGTGGGACGGATCCCGCGACTGACACAGTTAAGGAGGTCATATACACCGCGGGACCAAGAGGGTAAGTGAGACCTAGCCTGCAGCACCTCCGGTTGTATTTCAGGAAGTGATCTGTATGATTCGATATTCTTTATATAATTTCCACGATATTTTTTTGAGGAAGGATCAGAAGTCTGTTTTGTCTTTTATAGTGTACACATTCTTTCGTCCTACTCACTCTTCTAGGTTCCGCGCGAAAGGTCCGAACATCCACAGGCAGATAGACCTTGACCAACGACCCAGGGGTCCCATCGGGAATAAAGATGACCCCTACTTCGACCCCAACGAAGACCCTAGTTACAACTACAAGTTCGAGACTAGGTCCTACTCGAAGAATGAAAACGCTGATAGCAGAGGAGATGTTAAAGGTACCTATATACTTATTGATTTACCCACTTCTTTAAAGATAACGATTTAAATTCAACCAAAGTTACGTGTATCTATTCAAACTTATATTGAACTTTCATATTAATTCTTTGAACTCATTTGATACAGCATTTTTTCTTTTTTCCGAGGTCAAAAACTGTAGAAGAAAATGGTAAAATAACTCTGAATATGTTTGCAATTTTTTTTTGATTAGGGGCAGAATTTCACCCGAATGCTGTAAATCTTAGAAACAAATGCAACGCCAATTGACTCTGTCCGCTGGAACTTTAAAAATAATACCAAAATGAATTTCAAACGATGACATGTACCTTTGTTTAACACCAGGATCGTACACCTTCGTCGACGATATAGGAGAACGTCACGACGTCCAGTACATAGCCGGTCGTGACACTGGCTTCCATGTCTCGTCTTCCTACCCCGACAGTCCCAATCTCATTGGATCCCCGTTCCATAGAGCACCCCTGGTCAGGGGTGAGCTCAGACCGAGGGGGAAAACTGCTGTGCAGAGGAGCTTAGATGGTTCTTATAGGTAAGGGAAACTTATAGAAGCCTTCGTGTTTTTATCATGATAAACTAATCGCGCCGATAAATTATTTTACTAAGCATAAAAAATCTGAAAAATAAATCGTAGTCATCTACAATAAATGGAAACCTACTGCATGATAAGCATAGTTAAAGTAGAAAAAAATCAGATGAAATTTACTTGAGAGTGCGGCTTATAGAAGAAAACTGTAGGAGAAGAGCTTATTTAAATTTACAAAACATTTGGTAACATATTGGTTGTTTTCAGGTTTATATCAGCGGGTCCAGATCAGAGACGAAGTGAGAGCAGTGACTCTAAAGGCAACGTCAGAGGGTCCTACTCTTTCCTGGACGACAAAGGTGTTCAAAGGTACGGAAAAACTTAATTCTAAAATAATTGCCTCTAACAATTTCGTTTTAGTAGAAGGTTATGGGAGTAAAGTTACTCCCATACTGGGAGTATGGGAGTAACTTATATAACTCATATCCTTCTAGAATTTTTAGACTGTTGGCTGTTGGTCAAAAGCGACTACTTTTTCCTGGTCAAAATCTAAGAACAACTTATTCATCATCAGTCTGAACAAATCGACTGCCGGACATAGGCCTCACTTATACATTTCCAAAAAGAACGGTTCTGAGCCCTCCTTACCGTGGGTAGGCGTCCTACGTTTCGCCTTCCTCTTCTTACAACAATTACCTACGTACAGTAGACAACTTTCCATGACTAATTTCCACCCCCCAGGACAGTGAACTACATAGCAGGCCCAGGCATCGGCTACCGCATAGTGAAGAACAGCAACGACCCGCAAATACCCGCATACTTCCCCACCATCCCCAGCGCGTACGACCCCGAGTTTGTAAACTCTGGGGGTGCTTACACCCCTCGGCCTGGAGTGGCGCCTAACGATCCGGGGACTGATGATGTGTTTAAAGGTTTGTTATATTGTAATTTGTATTTCCAGATACCAAATATCATTTAAGGCAGCTTCAGGTTCAGTCAAATAGATTCGGAGTGACAAAACCATTTACAAGTTTTGTATCGAAAGTCTTGAAGAAGAATTCGTCAAAATTCCGTTCCTAGGTATCTGTAGATTCTCAAGACTTTTGAGTAAATATTCTTAGATGCAGACTTACAATAAGTTTAATACAACGTGTATCAAAATATGTGTACTATCCTGAAGGGGGGTGAATTTCCACCCCCCGGGGAACAACTTTTGTTCAACGACTTTTCGAACTTCGATTGGTATCTCTGAAAAAACTGCAACGAAGTTTCAACATGAACAGCTGACTTTATACAAAGTGATAACCCTAAACTCAGCTACAGAGGTAGTAGGTAGTAGTAGTAGACCTACAGAGGTAGTAGGTCAAGGGGTCAAGGGGTTACAAGGATAGGGTTGTCAATTTATTTAGGCATTATGAAATTAAATATTTTTGTATGGGAAACTGAAAATAGGAATTTTTAATTATCTCCCCCCCACAACTGATCACCATTGTGGTCTGAAACCCCCCACCTTCGCATAGTACACATATTTAGATACACCTTGTATAGAGGGTCCACAAATATCGTCCTCCATAACTGTTTCTAGTTAGTCTCATTTGTGGGGTTTGTCCGACAAAAAGACCAACTGCGCAGCGGGCCGCCCACCGGGAAGATAGTACGTGGTTACTTTTAAGTACAATTGTGTTTTATATATTTATAACACAGAAGTTATCAAACCAGTCATACTTACTCTTTCAGGGCCAGACGGCACCGCGGCGTCAGGCCACGTGAAGCCTCCCCCCTACCCCGCCGACAACTCCGACAGCAACCCTTCACCCCCCAGTCTCAGTGAGCCCGTAGACACCAGTGACTCAGGATACCCTCCCAGCTTCCAAGCAAACCAGAACGTAGGCTACGAAGACGAAGATGCGTCAGCGTTCGGAGGAAAGCCCACGAAAGGACCAGGTGATGAATAGTGATGAGGTGTCAGTGATCTTGTTGCTAGCTTTGTGGCCTGTGGCGCTTAAGCTCTGTATCGCAGATCACAAAGCACTGTGTGATTTTAATATAAAATTTAGTCCACCCTCTCTGGTACCCCTTTTTGACTTTATACTGAGAGATTATTGTAAGCACGCCCATGCACAAGATCACGACACGCGCTTAGAATGTTTGTAGCACTATTTATAAATGCTTTTGCAATAAAATGTATTCACCGACCAATTTGGTTTTTATTACACCAACACCCTCGGCACCGCACACGCACTGTGACAGTTTAGTTAATTAAAATGAAGAAAACCTTGCAGGCAAGCCGGCCCGCCCTACCAGCAAGCCTTATAGGCCACAGAAGAAACCTTACGTACCGCTTAAACCTTTCCAGACGCAGAGTCGTGACGATGATTACGATTCAGAGAAAAATAATAAAAAAAATCCTCAGTTTGCTGTTGGGTTCAATATAAACAAGGATAGGTCAAGCACCGCTGTGATAAGGAACCTCGGGGCAGACTATTTCGGGGTTCCTCCAGGGGTCTCTGTCAGGGCTCACGTGCAAAGTATTGATTTATATCCCTTTGGCTCAAAACCTATTTCGCCCTCAGAAGCGTTAGAAAAAGACAAAACATGATCTAATATAAACGGTACGCTGCACTAAACTAACAGACTTGTAATATAGACTATAATTTATGAACGAATAAATTTATTCCAAAAACAATTGTTTCATTTGACAAAGAAGAGAAAAAGTCGTTATTTTTTGAAAATTTTATTTTGAACAACACGACTGTAAATTTAACAAAATGCAAAACAGTTACTTACAGGGAGTCAGGGTCTATGCATATTTCAGTTATTACAATTAAGTAAGAGTTATTCCATAACTATGTGTGTGAGACCTAATAATATGTGCCATTCCTTGTCCCTCAACCCGTATCCATTCCAAACATCATTTCGGCCCATATTCAGAAAAAGTGCTCGAGTCAGAGTCGTCTCAAGCCTCAAGCACAGATTTATTGACAGTTCTCCATTCGAAAATGTCAAGAATATATGCTTGAGAATAGATTCAGACTCAAGCACTAATTCTAAATACGTACGCCTTAGACAAAAAAGTTTATGAAGATAACAAAGTTTACGTAAGTAGTCAACAAGAAAATTCTATTAATGGAAGGTTTCATTTGGCAAGTTTAATTTAAGACCCATCAACAATAAGATTCTGACTAACCTTTGTCATCATCCAAAAACTTCGTTTTTCGTTCGCCATTTTCTTAGTGTAAATGGGTCTTAATTTTAATAATAACAGATTTATCAGTAAACTGCAGTATTAATATACTTAATACTTAAATAAAAATACATTTTAATATGACCTAACTACTTAATAGTGAGGTTAATCAAATAATTTACTAATATTACGTTATAAATCTATTATAAGTAAATATTGGTTAAATGCTCTAGGAATATTTAAAAGTATAGGTATTGTAAATAGTGAGAATTAATTAGAAAAGATTTGCTAAATTGGTATTATTAGTTAATTAGATAATTAATACAGTCAGCTGCACCAATTTGTTACCTCTATGAATATAATACAAATAATAAATCGACTAAACTACTATATTTTTCTTGTGAAAATTCTATTCATTATCCTCAATATAAGAAGGGTAACCAATTGCAGCTTTTTTAAGTCGCCATAACTACAACTTTTTAATTTAAAACTATTTTGTGCTCTCTTTTAATATAACTGTCAATACCTTTGTATCACAGCTGGTAAATCTTGGTAAAAATTAAAAAAACGATCGACGTTATAACTTGAATGTGTAATGTAACTATCTTAGTGCAGACGACTGTACATAAAGTTGAAAAGAAGAAGTAGAAAAACCTACTATTGAGACGATCTCTAACCTTTTCCCCTATTCGTTTCATTCATTTATTTATTTAATTTGATACTGCTAGCTATTTATTTATCTCTAAATTTTTTAACGATTTTAAGACTAAAATATTTTGATTACTGTACTTAAAAAGGTACATTTAAAATATAGTACGAGAAACGTACCCACAACATACTAATATTAAATTATCTACGTACATATAAAAAAAAACAAGATTCTATAGTAAATAGGAAGCTATGCTTCTTTGACTCTTATATGTAATTTATTATATTTTAGGATAGAAAAAACATTAGAAAAAGACTAAAAGGCAAAATAGCAAATCACAAGAGAAAGCTTCAAGTATTGAGCGAATATATTTATGTGCGTTTTTGATATTATAAGGTATATATGAATATTGATTAGTATATATTACAACTGTGACCAATTTATCAAGGCTTTTTGTGAACTTTCCATACATTTTATAAGCCTTACATTTCTAAATACATTCTTACTCTACCTAGACCACAAAGAACCGTTGAGACAGTCTGATTTGTTCAATAAAAATGGCATCATTGAACAAAATGAGACCATTATTTCGCGATTTGTAAGACTGTTTTTCTCCCATTTGCTCACAATATTAAAATATTTGGACGAAATGAGACTACTTTTCCCTGATTTTCAGAATTTTTATTAAAATACGCACAAAGTGAAGTGTGAAATAAAAAACTTGAAAAACCGATTTCATGGCCAAACTCCTGAACCAATTCTGATGAAATTTCTAAGGATTTTGAATGTACCCTTCGGATAATTTTTTTTTTTCAAATCGGCTCATAAAATTAAATGACGAAGACTGCGATAACAAACTTTAAAAAATCTTTAAAACTGAGACTCCTCCTTTTTTTAAAGTAAATTATATTTCACTACTAAGTATTTTTCGTCGCGTGGAACTGGCACCTAGACTCACCTTGCTTTAAGACGTTTCAAAGTGATTTTTGCATCGTACTGAATAAAAAACTATTGACTTTGACTTTGACTTTTGGACACTGAGACCAGTATACTTTTTGTCTTGTATATTGCATATTATTTTTTAATACTAGTGCACAAGTAAATGTGCATATTAGTGGTATAACCTACCCAACGGTTCATATCAAGTTATTATTATGGACTGAAAAATTTTCGTTCACGTTATATTCACAGCCAATAAATGTACCCTACGTCTATAATTATCATAAATTTTAATACAATGTGCGAATAAGTTTATCAAAGCAGTCCAAAGCTTATAAGTACATAATATACATTATATTTATATACATTTTTACACAAAACTTGGGTACAGTAGGACATTAGTATAAAATAAGACATGTTAGTGATGAAAAAACAAATAAACTCTCTAAAACATTTAATAGGAAAAAATTGGCAACATTTTTCTAATATTATTTAAATACACAAAATATTTGGCAAGATATTTAATTTTTTACTTCACAAAATGTAATAAATACAAATTATTGTATACCTACCTGCTAAATACCACAAAGGTGTTTTTGAGCGTAGTGTGTACTAAAGTTAGGTTACGAATTTTGATTGCTAGGTTTTGGTTTAAAATTAAATATCTTGCCAAATTTCAAACTAAAGCACCAATAAATTAAACTCATACATTGTGCGATAATAAAAGACAAAAGCTTTTGAAAACAATTTAGCTAATTCACTAATACAAATAGAAGGCACTGACTCTTTAAAATAGCCGCGTAAAATTCAAATTAATAATACTTAACTTATTATAAAATATTCTTCATTAATAATAATCATCAGTATACTTATAAAGCTAGACGACAAAAATATAAGTTGTCCCCTGACAAACCACGTGAATCAACTGCGCAGAACGCAATTCTAATATAAATTTTAGTTCTGCGCAGGTCACGTGATTCGTCAGTCAGCGGACAAACGTTGAAGGAACATAAAACAAAGGTGAAATATAAATAAGTGCAGAGTATAGAGTTACATTATGTACTCGTATGACCTATGGCCTAGCCTCATATAAACAGCTTTTGATGGTACAGCTCGGCAAGTCTACTTCATGACAATCACGGAAGAGTAAAACTATAAAAGATACAAAGATCTTTTGTAGAAAAATCAACGCGGTAATTTCGATTTAACGTGTGCTTTGACGGTCAGAGTGTCTATTTAGATTTTTACAATTCGATTTTTCGTTTTTACGATGTCGTTTTCCGACGCTCATTAGTTCTCAGCGTGCCCGATAGAGGCGCTTATTGCGTCTACATTCACAATCCGCATTGAATTCAGCAAGTATAATTAAAAATCTGAATAAACATTCTGAATGCGACTGCATTTACTTTTCTGTGGTATAAATGTTGAATAGTCCAGAATTGTCTGGGCCTTGGTCCTATAGGTTTGAACTAACAATATGAGGTTTTATTTATAAATAATCATTTCAGACAACAGGAAAATACTTAACACCAAATATAAATGACTACTTATGTGATAAACAATTAATTTAAAATTCAAATAAATTTATTTTAATAATACGGCCCTTTTGCCATTCTTGAGTAACGCTACCCGTGAGATAAATATATTTCCGTCTTTGTTTTTTGGGAGTCTAAAGTAGAGACGGCAATAGTTTTATTTATTTAACGTTACTCAAATATGTTTAACAGGAACTATATTCGAGTTAGTATAAAAAAAGGCAAAACACACAAAAAATACATCTTCACAAATTGTTTGAAAACGTCCCGCCTTTATCGTTTTTAAGATTTTTGCACCGCAAACACAATATATTTAACAAAATAGTGTACAATTACACAACAATAGGAAACTGTTTTGAGCGCTAATTTAAAACTAAATAATTTAGGACCTTTAGGAAACTATGAGAGTTGGGTATTTTAAAAAATCTAAATTAAATTAGTATTCTGGCAAGAAAAACATATTAGTACTTTGATGAATACCGTACCGTATTCAAATCGGATACTGCATCTATGAGAACTGTTATTTTATTCTTGAATACATACTAGACTTATTCACCGGTCTGATATTCAAGACTCTAACGTACCGTACCGTACCGTATCTATATAAGATACCTACGGTATTCATGAGTACCGTATTATTTATTCATAATGACATACCTTCTTGAATTATTCACCCGGGACTAGGTGGTAGTTTTTCAAACGGAACTTTTATAATCGTTCGTAATTTGAAAATTATTGATTCGTTTTTTTTTGCGAATACTTTCATGGTTATCGTATACTCAAAAGTACCGTAAGTTAAATCGGATTGAATCATTTTAACTTACTATATTATTTCGCCTTATTGATATCGATTCTTTTAATGCAATTAACTTAACAATGATTTGGCAGCGCTAAAAATGCTGTCGTCTCTTTCTTGTGAAACTAAAACAAATAGGACAGCTATATGTATAAACCTGTCAAATTAAGTTGGTCACGGATATTGCAATAACCGAATCGGCACCGATGATACATTGCACAAGCTATTATTTTATACACGAAGTAAATTATTTTATTTGTCTAAAGTTTGGACTTGATTGAACGATGCGATGTTGCTAGGGAACCTACCTATCTACATACAATAAGTTGTAATATTAAAATTTGCAAGACAGAGAACGCGCGTTCATGTAAATTGGTCGTTTTGATAGATTCAAATGAATGTCCTTAATCAGATTCTATGATTATGTGTATACAACGTGTATCAAAATATGTGTACTATCCCGAAGGGGGGTGAATTTCCACCCCCCGGGGAACAACTTTTGTTCAACGACTTTTCGAACTTCGATTGGTATCTCTGAAAAAAACTGCAACGAAGTTTCAACATGAACAGCTGACTTTATACAAAGTGACAACCCTAAACTCAGCTACAGAGGTAGTAGGTAGTAGTAGTAGACCTACAGAGGTAGTAGGTCAAGGGGTCAAGGGGTTACAAGGATAGGGTTGTCAATTTATTTAGGCATTATGAAATTAAATATTTTTGTATGGGAAACTGAAAATAGGAATTTTTAATTTTCTCCCCCCCACAACTGATCACCATTGTGGTCTGAAACCCCCCACCTTCGCATAGTACACATATTTAGATACACCTTGTATTTTATGATTGTGTGTTATAGTAAGACAAGCAACTGTAGTGATCTAGTGACACAACTAAATAAACAGTTATTGACTTTGAAACAAGTGTCCCCTGTCATAACACGTGACAAACATGTGACAAAAAGTTTTGTCCCCTGTCATAACACGTGACATGTTTGTCACGTGTTATGACAGGGGACAAAACTTTTTGAAAACAAAAATTAATTTAAAAGAAAATTGTGGACAATTCACATACTATCTAACCCCAAACTAAGCAGAGCTTGTACGATGAGAACCAGATAGCTGATATAATACTTGAATACATTTTTTTTTGTTAATAAATACTTATAATACTACAATAAATACCCCAGACAGAGAACAAACATTTATGTTCACCACACAAATATTTGTTCTCGGTGGGGATCGAACCCACGGCCTACGGTGCAGAAAGTAAGGTTACAACCAAGCCGTGACACCTGTCAATACCTAAATGACTGTGATCCATATAATAAATGCATTCTGCCCAGTTCTGCCGTGCTGCAATCTCGTGTCAGAAAACTTTTTCGTCGCCACTTAAAGTATCTAATTTTTCATTCTATTCTTAGTACAAATCGCAATCAATTGTCCGATAGAACACTACTTTTTTATGTTTATCGAGAAGCATGGTCCCAAGCGTTAGGGTGTGAAACCCTGGGGGGTAATTCACAGAATAAAAAATCCAATAAATTCAAGTTCAACTTCATACATTTGACGCAAATGGTGTATAATACTATCATGTTGAAATGACTCGAATTTGTAACAAAATTGACTATTAGATAAATACGTGAACCCCCTTTTTATTTCTGTAAGATTATACTCCTCGCATCGTCCAAGCAAGTCCAAAACCCGCGTCTATCTATCCGGATGACGCGTCGGCCTCAGCCAATATTACGTGATCTTCATCTTCTTACTAGTCTCTTCAAGCATGTCCTTTATCTTGGTGAGGGGGGAGCGGTTGTCCTTCTGCAGGGGTGGGGGGAGGTGGATTTGAAGGGGGTCGCGGAGGCGGGACAAGTCAGTCTGTAGCTTGTCGACCTGGAATTAAAAGAAAATAAATAAATATTAAGCTATTGCATAGCTTCTATCGCGGGCCTTGAGCGTGGGGACCGAATCCAGAAATTCCGTAACGAAAAAAACAGTTTTGGAGTTGCCATACGTAACAAAGTTCAAGTCAGTGCTCAAAAGACTTTGTTCCGTTCTTTAACAAAAGGTAGGTTTGAAGGTAGGGACAAACCAATTTATTAAAAAATAAAAAATACTGCATTAATAAAATAAATAAATAATTATTATTGCATAAGTTGATAAAAAATGCTATGCTTTACCGCGGCAGTCTCCGAGTGCCACACGTCTGTTTTTGAACATTCCACACAACACTATCCAGTCCCAAACTAAGCAGAGCTTGTAATTGGGAACTAGCGAGCTGATATAATACTTACATTTTTTTAGTTTTTTTGTAAATACATACCTACTTAGAATACAATTTAACACCCAGACAGAGAAGAAACATCTATATACACCACACAAATATGTGTTCTCGGTGGGGATCGAACCCACGACCTACGACACAGAAGCCAGAGCTACTACCAATTGAGCTGAGAGGCCAGTAAGAATTGGAGAAAATATGGAAATAAAGAAATAAAGATGGCTGATAGTTATTGATAAACCAAACGATACTGGTATCGACTGTATTAGTGTTTAAATTATACAAATGAATTAGTATTAGAAAGATCAAAATTATCTATGTTTTTCTTCTTACAAATACTAGCCAAATGGTTGGCAAGTATAGCGTAGCCAAATGGATGGAAAGTATAAGATCCACCCGGCTGCGCCAGTAACACTTACCTCGTTTTTGAGATTGTTGTAGTGTGTAATATCTAGTCCGATCTTTTTCGCCTTTTTATGCAGCGTTAGCAGATGTTGTCTATCCTTTACGTCAGGCAGAATGTACTCCTGGAAGTAAAAAAAGAAATCAGACCTATACAACAACATTATTGGAATCGGTCAAAAATATCTAAATCTAATAAGTGAATAAAATTGATAAGCGCAAAGCATGCTTCTTTAGGACGTCTAAAGTCGAGAGTAGTATAAAGGACACTTGAAACACTCAAAATCTTAGCCTCATTAAAAAAAATAACGTCTGCCGTGGTGTCCAAATCCAGCGACGTAAACACTTCTAGCAATCCACAGAAGCTCTATCTTTCTGAAAGACCTTCTCATCTGTTTAAACTGCTGCGCAGAAGAGTTTTCCTGGCTTAAACACACATCATGGGTCCGATTCTTGTCCAATAGACTTTTTTGCCACGGTAAATTATATATCCCAGAAACCGGACAAATTTCTATTGTATTTGTTCTTTATTACTTATACTTTACTTATAAGTTCTATTGTATTTACAATGAGAAAAATGTCTATTGGGCTAAAATCAAGCCTCTCTAAAATCGCTCCAGGCAACAAGTACCAACCTGTTTAGTAAGCACGAAGTATGCATAAGCTGCCATAGCTGTGCCATAAGTCACGAAGTATGTGACCGGCTCCATGATATCCCACGAGTACTCCCACCAGGTGAGCCGTGCCAGCACGCCGAACTGTACGCCCATCAGACCCAGACCGACCCACGTGAGGACTGAGGTCTGACGGGTTGTTTCAAACTCTAAGGACATGCGTTTCTGGAAAAAACGAGAGATTTATAAGCATTCGGCAAAATATAGTGTGGCTTCGGTGACTTTTACCTATCGCAAGTCTTGGGAGTGGATCTAGAAGATAAAGACTTGTTAAGGCACAATAATAGGCAGAATAGGGGAAGCTTTCATTGATCTTCATTTTTTACTATGGGTACCAGAACACCTAAACCCATATGCAGGCTTTATTCATGAAGAATCTCAATTTTGCTATCTACTGTCGTAAACAGCTTAGGGAGAGCTTTAAGTTTCAAGCTCTCCCTAAGCTGTTTACGACAGTACTCACATTGACCGAGCCGCTCAGCGTTGATCTACTTACAGAGGGACAATTAAATTACATTTTCGGGAAAATATCTTGAGAAAACCCTGATTTGTATCAATATTATAAAGATGACTAGGCTAGCATATTGTTAAGGTACAGGTCTTGAGGAAGCTTAATTAACCTGACGGCCTTGGCACTACTGCACCTTATAAATTAGTTCGTGGATAGAACCCTGACTCTAGACTCATCTTATGTTACTTACTTCCTCTAAAGGCTGCAGCTCAGTGGTAAGTTTCTCCAGCTGCGCGCGAAGTTCCCTTTCCTTCCTGATCTGATGTTCCCGCACGTTCAGCGCCTCGTAGAGCTGGTTCACCAGGTTCCTGACGTCACTCAGTCGCGTGATCTCCTCCGTTGACAGACGTTCCTTGAATTACAGACTTGAGTTTAGCTTTGTCTCCTGAGCAACCTTTTCCAGTTCAACATTTAAACATGATTTTCTAAAACGGTATCTACGTCTGCCGATCATGGAGTTTTCCCTAGCTTATCTTTGGTGAGTAGATTATCAGTTTAGTTTCATTGATTTCTATTCTCCAATCCAAACACATTTTAGATAAGCTTTTTCCGGTTAAATCACAAGGGAATAAGGGCTGTCGAAGTGTGAAAACGAACCGGAAAAGAAACTGTATGAACGGCCCCCAAAGTGCTCGATGAAAAAACGACAGGATCATGGGCTCAAAATCAAAATACAAACATATCAGAGGCCGATGTCTAGCATTGGCGAGCTTATGATGATGCTATTAAGTTCTACCTACCATGCCTTTATTTTTAATCGTTCGTTGTGAGCCAGGCGATTCTACAACCTATAATATCTTACATATTCCAAGCACGAGCGATGCCTGTCTTTAATAAACGCTCCACCATCTGTCGCCATAAATCATAAAGATCCTATAGATAAGACTTTTATTATCATTTATAGCGTTACGGACCGCTAAGATGAACTGTTCGTGCGTGGCGTAAAGCTTAAAAATGTTATTTATTACACATAATATTTACGCTAAAATGGCTGAACAAACATGGATCAAAGTACATTATGAAAAGGATACCGGATTACGACGAAAAATATTGGAATACCAAATTATCTAATAGCAACCAAATAACCTCACACATGATGCAAACGAATCCTAAAATATTATAGAATTCACTCAACCATACCATCATATTTGTATACGAGCTGATGGAACAAGCATAATAATATGGCTCACCTGCTATTAACTGGTAAGTGGTAACCATCATCTATAAGTAAATATTGCCTCATACGCCACTAACATCAGGAACGTACCCTACGATACACTGCGTCCTTCAACTTGAGGCATACAGATGATCAGCCTAACGTATCTGTAATTTCACTGGCACCCAAACCCTTCAGACCAAACATGGAACAAATTGTTCCAGATTATGATATTTTGGACTAGGACATCAGATTACCACACGAACGATACCGAGGGTGGCAGCTGAAAGTTAACAACTTGTTTTCTAAACTGCGCTAAATTTACTACATACAAGTTATCTAACTCATGTTTAATAATATATGCAACGAAAATTATGATCCCAGCTTAAATATTTGGGTTGGATAGGCAGGGGTCGAACGTCGTAATGTACACTATAATAAGTTATGGTATTTTGTCAGTTTGCATAAACATAATAGTTATAGTAGAAATATGTTCAACTTGGGATACATTTCGTCTGTTCATTAGACGTATCGTAGGACTGAAAACTGCTGGGGCAAACAGGCAAGCAAACATGTTCTCGAATGGCGACCACGATCCGGAAAATGAAACTTAGAATGAACTTCTATAGGTAGGATGGAACACCCGAAGTGCAGTTCCTTAGTGCAGGTTATGATGAAATGAAATAAGTAATTCCAACAAGTGCATGATTAGAAATAAGGCTAACTTACCTACCTGCCCAAGATACTTTCGAATCTGTCCTATGTACCTATATATTCCTGTTTTTTTTACAGTCATTTTTTCTACTTGTATTTATGTACCTATTTACAAAATGTATATTTATTTTTTTATTGTTACGCTGTTCGCGGTATGTTTGTGTCTTGTGTGTCCAAAATAAATGTGTTTTATTTCTTTCTAGCTCTTTTCCAGATCTAGATTTAGAACTCCAGCAACCGACTTCCCGCAACCGATTAACAACAAAGACCACTAAATTAGTCCAACTTATTTTATAATGTCATATTTTATAACGGTTCTAACACGAAGCGAAGTGCTCTGGCAATTATGCAGACCCCCTTATTTTCGCATGAATATTAGATGTCTGTTAATGCACAAGTTTCGCCGTGATGGAGGGGACGCGGTTTGTTTATTAATATCGTGTTTATGTTGTCATGATTGCAACCTCATACATAAATTTGGAGAATAATATGCTCATCTGCCATATGTTTTTAGTATCTTCCCGGCCTTACTGACTTACCCCCTCTCTTCCTATTCCCATCTACAAACGACGCATTAATTTTAAACAGAGCTTAAATTTAGCCCTGACACTGCATGCCTTATCATGATACAGGTGATACAGTAGACTAGTTTCAAATATAAACCCTATTAGGGCACCACAACTAATTTTTCCCACTTTGGTGGCGAAAAAATTATCACATTATTTAGTTACATAACAATACATTTTTTAACTTAATGAATTAGGAAACCCGATGAAAGTTATTATGGCTCTACGAAATTAATGGGAAAACCCATAATTATTTTTAAACTCGTGGCTAGATAGTACTTAGAAATAGAGAATAATGGTCCGGGCAAAGTTAAACTCACGTTCTACCCAACAATGCACCATTTAAGACCTTAGATAAGAGATTGTGGCGTTTCTAAGGAGGCTGGATACAAACCGAGTGCGCTTAAAACATTGACAAGCACGAACAAAGCTAACAGCGCAGAAAGAAAGCTCTAAGCTTTAAGAGCTCGTTTGCGGCGAGAATTGTAAAGCTCACGTTTTGTAAGAAAACAACAAGAAAATTATGACAGACGTAAAAAATGTAAATAGAGCTTCACGTTTACATTGTATATTATAACAGCATTGCAGATCAGCCGTCTTGGGTTTCCTACGACCGAAGGAATAAAAATATGATATCAACAGTTACCCTTCTAAGGCCTAAAACATACACAAGCGACGTGGCGTGGAACAGGCGTGGCTCAGGTTTATTAAAGAACGTTTTCAACAGCAGGTGACCGCAGACACGCCGTTTCGTTGCCTGCGCCGCGACGCTTCAGTATAATTCAAAAACGTCGCCTGCATACATTTTGTATGAAATCGTTTTGAAGCGGCGCACGCCTGCGCCACGCCTGTTCCACGCCTGCTGCCTTGGGTCGCTTGTGTATGTTTTAGGCCTTAGAAATCGAAGCTCTACTTCGCATTCTCTCTAACTAAACCAATTTTATGGCATTTTAATGGCTTTATATCCCGAAAATATAACCTATGTTGCCCGGGGATAGAGCCCGGGTACCTAAAAAATAATTATCGTTGGAAACACGATGAAGTAATTCTTCATTTTAAGTCAATTTTGTCTAATAAATCTTCACAAACTTATATTAAGTCGTCTATTTTGAAAACTTTTGTCTCCTGAGTGCTTTTAAAAGAATCCAGACAAATTACCAGTTTAGTTTGTAACTGTTGCGTTTGTAACGTTTTGTGCGGTAAGTCGTTATACTCGTACACGTCGTAATTTTATAGGCAAAAAGCATACTCTTAAGGCACACAATCAACTAGCCAGTAATTTGGTTTTGTACCAGAGAATAATTAATGTTGACCATCCCTAAGCCCATAATTTAATGCGTATTAATTGCAGGCTATTGAGGCTATTCAGGTTATTGATCGAGGAGTGTTTATCTACCCGTGTAGATAAACACTCCTCGATCAATAACCTTATCTAGGGCGTGTGGTACACATCATTAACTAAACGCGTTTATTTGGTGAACCAGACGTGTTATTTGGATGAGGCTCTTTATTATTATTCCTTCATTGATGTAACCCACTTTTTGTATCAACATTATGATCATGACCTGCATAAGTCCACTATGGGACATTGTTGGGCGGGTTTGCCGCTATATAAATATTAAATAATGTCATCAATCTACACAACACTATCTAGCCCCAAATTAAGCAGAACTTGTACTATGGATTGCTAATTAATATACATGTTTTTTTTTTTGGAAATACAGTACACCCCCAAACAGACAACTTAACATCTGCGTTCACCACAAGCATTTGTTCTCGGTGGGGATCGAACCCACGCCCTACGGCGCAAAAGGCAAAATAATTTACTTACTTAAAAGCACAATTATTTTAAACATTATTTCATTAGAAAACTGACAGGACAGCCTCTGTTGAGTTCCTTCGCACGTAAAGAATAACAATAGAACCAGCATATTATCTGTAGTTTCCTATCACTACTCAAAATATCGTTTGGTGCGCTCTTTTAGCCACGTCTTGTTATCTCTCTACAATGTATGTAATGTTATACATATTTACAAATAAATGTCTGTCTATGCCTTACGACATCCATGGGAGGGGGAGGTGTTAAAGGGGTCTTAATATTATCTTTGTAAACCCGAAAAGCATGCTGCTTTTGAACTATCAATCACGCGGTTTGCCCCAATTCACCTACCTTTAATAAATATTACATCAAAGGGAAAATATTCTACGTGAACGAGAGCCTTGGGTAGTAGAATGTGGTAACACTTAAGTGCGGTAACATGTTGTAACAACCCAAAATTTCGACCCTAATCTCTCTGTGGTAGGTTCGAAACTCAACCAACCCAATTATAATACTTGAAAAATGTATGTGGTCTCAATAGCTGAAGGAAAAGATGTAATGAAACCCGTGGCTTATTCAGCTGCGCATGTATTGACCATGTAAATATGTGTAATGTGTAGGGCAGTATAGGCTAGTATAGGGAGAAGGCGCGTTAAAAGGCTCGACCTTTCAGCGTCTGAATGACGGGAACCATTCAGCTGAGAGGATATCTTATGAATGACGTGATTGAGTCCCAACTATATATTTTATGTAAGTGTGCAAGCTTTTATATTTATATTATTTACTAGCGGGAAATGGAAGCTATTTCTATACAAATATTGACCTTTTCTAACAATAGCTTGGGATGGGAATTTTCAAAAACCGAGCGGGCATAAATTCTGCCATATTTCAAGATTTTAAAATTCTGACGAGCACCTTGCTATCAAAATATCGTCGTTGTGGTGCGAGAAGTCACTAAGTGACATTTTTTGCCAAAATGAGTTATTGACGCCAAAGTGTTTTGAAACCCATTATGTACCTTCTCAGAATGTAAAAGAGTAGATTTTACTAAAATTATAGATAATACAAGAATGTCAGAAGTGCATAACTACCCGTAGAGGCAAAAATCTGTCTACAAAAATCATCTAAGGGATCTTAAGTAGTTTAATTCAATCACTTTACTTACAATATTCTTCAAGACTTGGGGTTGCACTGCTCACTAAAGTCACTTAGTGATTTCTTGCAGATAAAAAGCTATTGAATGAAATGAAATTCTGTTGTCGGTAAGAGTCATCAACAGATCATAATTAAGCAATATTTAATCAAGGTATAACGTTAATGTGTATGCCAGAATTAACTAACTTACTTTTTGTTATGTATCTCAGTAACCATATAATTACTTAAATTAATTTGTTGAATGTTAGTGTGTAAGGTAAAATTATCTATATTTTATATGAAGAAACCTCTTTTGTAACTATAAGTGTTGATAAGTTACACTCATTTTAAGAACAAAAAAACTTTAAAACGCGATTATCTCGAGACTAGCTTTTTGCACTTAGTTACTTCTCGCACCACAACGACGATATACTAATTTGAAATCCTGAATACTTATGGCTAAAGTTTACTCGAGCCTTCACGATTTATTCCGCTCGGTGAATTAGTTCACGGCAAAAGCTTTCTTTCAAATTCAAAGTTGTCATAAATATTTATTGAATCGTCTGACATGCAAAATGACCTAAACTTAAAAATACAGAATTAAGGAAAATAAAAGAAAGAAAAACATACCCTAGCGTAGATTATTGAATAATAAATCGGTTAACAGAACTTCTAAATTCTTGATTCCCTCGATCCTCTCGAACTATTTACCCCTCGATCCAATTATAAGCGTGTTAATCAGTGTATTTAATCACCAAATTGTCGCCTAACGAACCCTAATCAAACAGGTAATCAGAGTATTTGTCGAACGCAAACAGACCACGAAAACCACGAGCTCCAATATCAATGGGGCTTGTGACCTAATGGCGGGGTTACGAACAAAGCTTGGACAATTACGGAATAAAGGTTCTATTTAAGTAATTCCTCTCAGCCCAGCTGTTGTGGGTTCAATCCCCAGAACAAATATTTGTGTGGTGAACATAGATGTTTGTTCTCTGTCTAGGTTTTATTTATAAGCATGTATTTTCAAAAAAAAATACAAGTATTACATCAGAGTTCCACAAGATAGGCTTAATTTCGGGCTGGATAGTGTTGTGTTTGTTATCCACAATATTTATTATTTAATTTATGTGTGGCAGCATTTGCAATTATCCTATCAATTGCTTTCCCATCGGGTAAAAAAATAACTGAGAAGTACCTGTGGTGGACTCTTGACATAGTACTCTGTGTCGTTGATGATGAGTCGGAAGTCAGCCTCCAGCAAGGCCTCGACGGTGTCGCTGGCGGCGATCCGCACTCGTTCATCGGCGGCCAGCGCGGCTGCCCGTTCCACGCCGCGGTCTTCTGCCTTCACCTGTAACAAACAAACTTCTAATACTGTCTTTGCTCCGTGAATTAAATTTGATAAAAAAATGTAAGAAAATGTTGATGGTTTAGTGTTAAACTAAGATATAAGAGGATAATGATAATAAAAGATGATATGATACATATGAAACCTAAACCGACGAGCATGTATGAAGAATGTTATGAGAGTGAATGAAGCGAAAGAGGTGTGTCAGGATCGTAGCAAGTGGAAATCCGTGATCTCTGCCTACCCCCATGGGAATAAGGCCTGATTTTATGTATGTATGTATGATACATATGATGATATAAGTTCAGCCCTTCGTCTATAGTGATTGCATTACCTAAGACATAACGAATGCCTAAAAGCGGGCTAAAATATCGGGAGCTAGAGTTGGACAAAAGCTCATCCGATTATTTTATTCGTACCTCAAAAACATGTCCACTGAGAACATTAGAACTTTCCCGGACAAACTCTAACAAAAAACTAGACTTATCTTTATTTGACCAATATAATGCAAAAAAACAAGAAGATGCCGAAAAAAATGCTGAAGGCAGTATGGAATATGATACGCAATTACCGCACACTTTGTTAACAGCCAACATTATGCTTTTTATTAAAAAGGTCGTCTGCCATGTTTTGATTTAAATCTCATGAAGATCTGCTGTGGTGTAGAGCAAAATCCCTTCAATTCAAATCTATACCAACGCCCACTGAATTAGCGAGAATCTAGTCCAGTCCAACTAATCAAAGCTGGTAAGATCAACTTTAAAGGTTAATTGCCTAAATCAACGAGCTAAATCAATATACATTTCAAATCTGTCCAAGTTACCCACTCTATGAAGTCTCTGGAGATAGTATAGATGTATCATCGCATTAACTTCGATCAGAGGGATAATGTAATAACAGCTTATGGGCGCCAGACAACGGGCCACGTCTGAACCACATGAAGTAAGTAACTATGACGTAAGGAAGTGAAACTCCGCAATAAGATCTCTGTTCTAGCAAAATAATTTCTTGTTGTTCTAGAACAGACGTGCGCCGCTATTTACACTTAGATAGTAAGTACATTGTAGAACTTAGTACATACAATTCCGAGTTCTATTGGGGACGAACTGCCACCACAACTTATTTCTGCCGCCAAACAATAACGCTCGCATTGGTTGGTGTATTTGTATACAACATAATTAATGTAACAAGTGTCGCGTCCTCGATGGAAACGCTCTTTGAGAATATTGAAGATATTAGTCTAGTCGCGAGGATCGAACCATTTGCATCTTAGTAATTAAATCGCCAGCTCCATATTTGAGTATATATGTTAGAATGACGTTTATTATTAAAGGCTGCGAGTTTCCCTTCTTTGCGCGATTATTTCTCTTTTATGTACGAAGTATTAGTTAACTCCCAAAGGTCATTCAGTCATGGTACAGCCTAACTTGTGGCATGTAACGAACCATAAACGAAGTCCAGCAGACGGTCCACATTAGATGAAGTTTAGTATAATAGTGAAGCCAGCTAGTAAAGTTTAGAATAATAGTGAAGTCCGTAGTTAAACTTTGAAAGTATACCAGACAACAAAGACATATCCAACTCTATTATTGTAGTGGTCGTAACAGTCTTGTATCATGGTCAAGCTTAAGCCCAGTGTCCCGCAATGAGGAGTGGAAATACTTTGCTGCATAATAAATTAGTACATTTTGTACCAAAAGCACGTGACGTCAAAAATTTAGAGGGAGGGCCATACGCTTGGTTCATCAGATAATTGTATTAAAAAAAAACTTACCTGTTCGAGTAGATCGCCGACCGTTTGCGAGACGGGTCGCAACGTGAAGCGGCATCGCTCTCGGCGTGATGGAAGCGGCACAGTGATGACGGGTAGGCCGCGCCTGTACGTCACTGTCACTTCTGAAACAACAACACATTTTATGGGTCAGTCCGGGGGTTTAGCCAAGTTTTCTTCATACAGTTGATAACACTGACAGATGAATGACAGGCGCTTATCATAAGTCGATGTCAGGTCCACACGAGCTAAAGATTGTGACCCATACCCATTCAAGGCATAAAATTACAAGTATTTCAGTCTAAGATTACACACGTAAACAGAATTAATCTAACGCCCGAGTTTTTGTTTTCTTACGTGGAAACTACTGACCGGACGATCTGGACACTTTGAAAGGATATGATAGAAAAAGACTATCAATAGGAAGAGTTGTCACTCTCTTTGGAGGAAACCATTGTCCAGCAGTACGATTTAGACTAAAAAAACGTGGCTACGGTGTCAATCAATTGTATTTCTCTGAAAGGTTTTTACAAATCCTCGCCGCTGTGACAACAGAGACCCGCCATAAAACAAACAAAGGAAATAAAACAAGAGAACTGCAACGGGCCCGCCCCAACAATGCCATAACACTTGAAAAAATCCGACTTGATTTACGGAGAGCGTTCCGAATTCCAATGCAAACCGAAACGGAATTGAGAAGATAATAGTTATTTCAATTGTGAATTCTTTGGAGTACTTTAATGGAATTTCCGTAAAACATCGCAAGAGTGGAGTTATTTTATGAAAAGCCTTAAATATTCACAAGATGCTGAGACTATCCCGTGAATAATTTCCTTAGTATCTATCCACACAACACTATCTAGCCCCAAAGCAAGCAGAGCTTGTACTATGGGAATCAGATAGCTGATATTATACTTGTTGTAGTGTGCACTCTATGAATGTAAGTACCTATGTAAATGATATAGTTATATAATAATATATAATATATAATATCGGCTCGCTAGCACACGCACTCGTCTTTACTCCGCGGCGCGGCGGTTGGATATCGAATGAATCCGATCCACCCCACAATCCGCGAGTACGCTGCTCGAGACGACAGATATAATAGGTAATATATATATAAATGTTATATCATAATATTATAGATATAACAATGTAGCTCTAAACACTACACTTGTATAACAACATTTTTTTTTGTAAATACATACATGGAACACCCAGACAAAGAACAAACATCTTTGTTCATCACACATTTGTTCTCGGTGGGGATCGAACCCACGGCTTACGGCGCAGAAGGCAGAGCTTTCACGACATCCTTGGAAGGTCAATGAACAATCCTATTACTGACCACCACGGTCAAGCTCTAGATAATTAATGGATTCATAAATAATTAATATCTGACACACACACCGGGGTTCCATGAGCTGTGGGTGCAAAACACAAACCCTGAACAAATATTTGCCAATCTTGCAAAATCCCTTCGAATTTGTCACTCGTTTCCTCCGCCACGCAACAGGAGAGGTCTAAACCAGAGGTTCCCAACCTTTTTTTTCTCATAGACCGCTTTCAAAATGTTGCTGGTTCCGGTGGACCCCCTGCCCTGCAGCTACATTTTTACTATATTCCTAGTCGACAAATAATATCGGCGTTAACTATGGACAATTGCGGAGCGGCTGAGTTCCTACCATGAATGAACTGTTTTGGAAAAAAGTGGGAATTGATTGGTTTATTAATTAATTCCGTTAAGCCAACATTTTAGTCCTTGACTATCGAAACTAGATACATTTTCATGGACCCCCCCGCTTACGAATTGTGAATCCCCATTACTTCAAACAAGCCATCGTAGACCCCCTTCGAGTCTCCCGTGGACCCTTGGGGGTCCACCTGGACCACGTTGGGAATCAATGGTCTAAACGGATGGACGATTATGGAAATGAATGGGAAACCTACTAGTCAGTCTACAGGACAGAATGGAATGAAACAATAACCATAGAGCTCGGAATATAATTGTTTCATTACGACGCGGACTCAGCCTGATTGTTGACGCGCTCCACTTACTTTTGTATCGTGCCGTGCTAAAGTGCTTGTTGATATTTAACTTTTTATGAATAAACTAAAATATTTTTATACTACTAGATGATGGAACAATCATTTGTCCCACGTAATGTTAAGTGGTAACCATCGCCTATAACAAAGCATTGCCTCGTAGGTCACGCACGTCAGGAACGTGCTCTACGATGCACTTCCCTGCGTCCATCAACTTGAGGCATACAGATGTTCAGCCTCACGTGCCAGTAATTTCACCGGCACAAGACCCTTCAAACATAAATTTCTAAATTGTTCACTACGGCCATTGTATAGTTGTGGATTAGGCTGCCAGAGACGATAGGCACATAGGGCAAGCCTACTTCATCTCTCTTAAATAAATAAAGTGCCTCACACTGTTTAGTAAAGTTAATTTAGTTTCAATCTTTTTAAACTAGTATTTGATATGCATAATTTATTATTCTTTGGAGTTGATCAAATATCCTATTTGTAGCTCAGTAAAAACTTTTTGTTTGAAGAATAAGTTATCATATTACCCGTCTTCATAATGTTATAAAAAAGAAAAACAAAGTTAAACGAACTTCACTAACATTAATATATTACCAGAGTTGGACATTTTCAACATTAGCGAAATGAAAATATGATTTATTAAATGTTACATTTTACAATCACATTAAACCGGTACGCTTTTATAATTTTAATGAATATTAGAAATATACACCTGACTAAAACCTTACCCTTTCAGGGTTTGAGAGTTTTGGGATTCATTAAATTACTTTCAAAGTTATATACGTAGCCTAGAAGTCATTTGAAATTCACACATAAAAATTAAGACTATCATAAAAAGAAAATTAAGATAAATTAAGATTAAATTAAGATTTAAGGGATAAGGGCAGGGAGAAGATGTAGAAGATGAGCCATAAGGTAGGGTACTTATAAAGCGTGCATTGAACATTGCTTATTTTAGCCTCGTTGCTGTTTGTTACTGCAAAATGTTAAAATATGGTAGTGTTTTTAAACTTTTTTTAATTATCTTTTAAATTATTTCTTACTTTATTTTAAAACTACCTATTATTTTTTTTATTAAACTATTGTCTCACTGCTGTGCCAATGCCCTAAAACCTTCCACTCATCCCGGTATACAACCAATATTTCCGATGACCGTCGAGAATATTTAAAGAAGTAATATCTAAGTTGACTAATAAATTCGAGACAAAAAGAGTTCATTTTATATATCACACTTAAGTCTTTCATTATCAAGAACTGAACTCGTAAATGTTTAATACTTTCATTTGAACACTGGAATTCAGCAAAATTGGATTATTCCGTTGTATAGTTCAACAATCTTCCAAGGATGGAGTAAGTGAAAAGTGGTACAAAAACACTTGGCACTTTAGTATGCGTCTGTACAGAATACTTTGTTAAACTTTCAAGCAGATTAATCGCTTGTTAGAAAGAGAGGCAAAATAATGTTTTAACGGCACAAGTTTCAAGCGAAATTGGTCGTTGTTTTGAAAATAAAATCGTAGTCTTTAATCTGGTGAGCTTATACTCGTAGAGCGGGAGCGTATTGAGCTTTTAATAGTTTATAAGTACGTCGTTTTCATTTTATAATGCACGTTGTTATACAATATGGCTGAGCCCTGCGCCCAACAAAACCGACTAATTCAATAATTAAAATAGATAAATATTTTAAATATTCTGCATAACACTACTTATCTAGCCCTAAACCAAGAAGATATAGTACAACCGAAATATAAATATACAAGTGCTTGATCAATTCTCAGGCACGGTAGACATCCCCTTAGATTTACGAGTATAATAAGCGATTACAGCCGCTTATTTATCCGCCCCCGCCTCCGCTCCTCTCTTGGCGACGTCTATTTACTATGCGCGTACGCAGCAGTAAGCGACGCCCGCGCACAATATGTCGGTAGACGTTGTAATTGCCCTGTCACTTTCCTAATTATCATTGCGCCGTTCAGCGTTTCTCTCCAATGTTTGATTAATAGATATACACTTTTGCATGCGATCATATTTGTTCAACGTTTTCATGAACAAATCGCTTGGATTTGTCTGTGACTGCTCTATTAAATCCGCAGAGTACCTTACCTACCAACTTTAAAAGCAAACGACAAACCTCCAGTCAAAAAATTTCATGATTTTAAAGACAAAAACATTCGCTAGGGATAGAATGACGAAATTTAGGGTATTCAGCATCCCTTAGTGTCAATAAAATTCGAGGCTCCTTCTCAGCAATTTATTATAAGTTGAATTCGCCACTCATTACAAAATTGGCCCTCAATGAAGCCTTTTGATAGTGAATTTTCATTGTGATGGGTACTGTTTTATCCAGTGACTGTGAATTCGACCGTTAAAATTAACTAAAATTTACAAATTTGGGAACTAAAAAAAAGGAAAACAGGCTTTTGCATCTATGATGATTTATATAGGGTTTGGGACAACTGCTTTTTCTCATGCCCCTATTTATGGGACGCTATAGTGCCAGGATTTTTGGATGTAGCAGGCTTGCGCAGCACCTATACACCTGACAGCTGAAACGACCTAATCCACAGGAAAGACATAGTCAATACCTGCAGAGCTGAATAAGTCACGGGTTTCCTCACGATGTTTCCTTACCTGTTGAGAGCACTAGCATAACAGCATATATACCATCTACATATTCGTTAAACATGAATACTTTTATGTAGTAAAATACATAAGTATCCAATTAATTGAAACAGTAGCGTGTTACTAGTGTGAAAATAACGTTATTGATTCTATGTTCAGTGATGATTTGTAGTCATGCAAAATATATGCAAATCAATAAACACGCGATGTATATTACAGTGGTAATGATTAGTCACAGTATAGAAATAGAATAGGTCGGTAAACAAAGAAATCCTCATCTCAGAAGGCTTGGAATGGTCTAAGGCTCCCCTAATAATAACTGTTTAGAGAGCTGGTTAAAGAGCACTATTGGTCTGGTGGTAGCGACCCCACCTTCCGATCCTAAGGTTGAAAAAAATGTATGTGCACTATGCTAGTACTCTCAAACGGTGAATGAAAACATCGTGAGGAAACGGGTGTGTCGTAGAACCTAAAAAGTTCGAAAACATTGTGTCAAGCGTCACGCAAAGAGGGCTCGCATTTACGAAAACCAGTCCGCACACCAAGTGCGGATCAAAGAATCGACATTATTCAGTGCACGATTCTCATATTAACAATCAAAATAATAAACAATTAATATAAGTAGGTATGTCCGTTCGTATTTATTAGTAAGGCCCTTTGTTCTGAAAATAAAAGTACCTAATGGAGCTATAAGAAAAAGTACCTAAGGCAATGGAATCGCATGGAGGACTACATCCATTTTTTTTGGATGCCAAATAAAAACAAACTCAAATTAAAAACTATTATTAATAACACGCTATTTAATTCAAACAATAATCATTAAGTTATCTTAATATTATATTTTGTAAAAATGAAATTAATGTAGGTAAGTAATGTAAAAATTAATTATTTTTGGAAATATAGGCTTTATATATTTATTTATTTAATGGAGCTATAAAATGTGGACATAAAACAATTATAAAAACTATGAAGTTTAACCATCTTAGCGCAGGCGACTGCACAATGGCTTCAGTTTAAAAGTTTATCTTACAAAGTGGAGGTAAATCGTTAAGTGCAAACAGCAATTCAGCTTGTCTTAACTACGAAAATAATGAACATCTTTAGACTGTTTTGTAGGTGAAAACTAAATGAAATAATGCATTTATTCGTCGCTTCAGTTCCGCATTTATGCCTTTATTATAGCCCGGTTATGAAGCACTTTTCTTTATTATAACCCGGTTGCGAACTAAAAACTGAATGACAGAACTTTTTTATTGGTTGGTAATGCGGTTACGAACTAAGAAACAAAATCCTTCTACGTAGCTGGTTACGACACCTGGTTACGTAGAAGCACTATAGGTAATTTATATCATAATTGGCACCTGTCTCAATATTCCTTGGACCAAATTCTCAGTGTCGAAAAGGAGCCAAGATCACTACAGACGACACAAGGTTAACGGTAATAGAGAACAAAAGTTGTTCTCAAAAAAATTATTTCACGCAGCTGGTTACGTAGAAGCACTATAGGTAATTTATAGCATAATTGGCACCTGTCTCAATATTCCTGTGATAATATTCTCAGTGTCAAAAAGGAGCCAAGTTCGCTACAGACGACACAAGGTTAACGGTAATCGAGAACAAAAGTTGTTCTTGTTGACATGACATGTAGAACCCCTCGGGCTTATAAAGATATAACGTTACACCCTTTATAAGCCAATATGTATAAAAAAAGTAAATAATGGAATAATTCAGCAACCGTGACTAGGTGTCGTTTATCAGAGTATAAGAACAGTCGCCATTTGAAATGTTAGTTTTATTGAATAAAACCACGAATGATCATCTGAATAAATATTACGGGAGCTGATATTCACCTATGTATCAAGTCGGGAGCCTATAGACTTGATACAAACGAAAAGGATCCTTTTCTAAGGTGCACTTAAAGTCCTTTCACCACATGGTTTGAAAGAACCAGTGACACGATAAGAAGTTTAATTTAAAAATAAATTAAATATATATTCTAGACAATCCACTTAACACTATCTAGCCCCAAACTAAGCAGAGCTTGTTTTATGGGAACCAGATATATAAACTACTTATATTATTATTTATTGTTGTAAATACATACTCAGAATACAATATAACACCCAGACAGAGAACAAAAATCGGTGTTCAGCACACAAATATTTGTTCTCGGTGGGGATCGAACCCACGACCTACGGCGCAGAAGACAGAGCTACTACCAACTGAGCTGAGAGGTCAATCAGAAAAAGAATAAGTCAAAGTTTAGTCAAAATTAGCAGAAAGTAATTATAACCGTAACCCCTAAGTACTGGACGTAAATATGGGTACCCATACATACATACATACACAAACCTACCCCTTATTTTTTATACCGAAAATTGTAAATGTTTGGTACTGAACTGAACAAGTTACTGTGATTTCAAACTTAAGGACGTGTTTTGAATTAAAAAAAAACCTGAACAATCGGCTTTTGTATCGGATTCTATAAAGAAATAGTAATATGCATTCAACTGAACGCTCTACTATTCTATGAGGAAATAAAATGCATGGAAATTCATTCTGCGGAACTCCATTGAATACTATTCCTATTGAAAATACCTAATACGAAAATTGTACTGAAATATCATTTCTCCATTATTGTAATTGCTTTCTCTCTCTCGCTTGTATTTTTTTGTTCGTAATTCGAGTTACTAATAATATTTATTGTAGTAATTTGTACTTTTAGCTATAATTATACCTGTTTTAATGTTATCACCAAAAAAAGTGCCTCTTCTCTTTCAAATTGATTACTTTAACCACTTTAGTACCTTGGAGGCTTTTAGAAGGAAAATTCAAGTGAGTCTTTAATCTTCCCGACTTTCTAATTTACTTGAAGGGTTTTTGTACATTTTACGGCCATTTTAATGCTTGTGTTTTCCTTGAAACAATACGGATTTTCGTCGTAAACAATTAAAAAATTATAATATTACTTGAGCTTTGGTGAACTCCCTTATGTACATAAGTTAAATTAAATAAAGAAATAAATATTGTGGACAATATGCGCAATAATATCTAGCCCCAAATTAAGCAGAGCTTATACTATGGGAACCAGATACCAGATACAATACTTACAATACATTTATTGTAAATATATACTAGAATACAATATAACACCACGACAGAGAACACTTTTTCTATGTATCGTTTAAAGCCTGTAATTGACCTTCATATCGAGATCCAGTCCAGCGAGTTTCACTACTTGGCGACATAACTAGATCATATTTGTAAAAGTGTCCCATATTTTCTCGAGTTATGAAAATAAGGAAACGTTTGGAAAGGTACACTCGAGTTGATTGCCAAAGCCACTCCATTCCCGGAGGATTCGTGTTCGTCTGCTCGAGTGTGCTGAGGACCGTGACAGCTATCCTTGACGAGGGCTCTCCATAGCTTGTCGGATGTCAGCTTTCAATTGACATAACACTTAATCATACCCGTAAGACTTTGAACGCTGCAGCTGAGGTCTGAAACGCAAAAGGTGTGTGTGAAGTTTATAAAAGCAATCCATAATTTCTCAAATTAGAGATCGAGAAATACATTCACCTTTTGATAAAAAATAAAGAAAAATACAAAAAAAGAAAGTAAAATATAAATTAATTGCAAAATCTTCCCGAAAAATGATAAAAAAGTTGAGATCAAGAAGTTTTCTTATAAATGCTGACGAAGTCGCGGGTAACAACACTCAGAAATAAATTCAAACAAAATACACGGTCAATAATCCCAGTATATAAAATATTCACACACAATTACCCGACTTTTGCATAAAAAAGCAATGTCAACTTGTAACGACAATAATATGGTGAAAATATTTCGACGGCTAAAAAAGGTGATTCGGATTTCATGTTGACTTTACACAAATTTAATTGATGCTCCGCTACATAAAAAAACAAACCAAATTAATTGAAGCTCGTCTCCATAAAAAAGAAACGAAGTGTTATTACTTTTGTATCAGCATTCAGGAATTTAATTAATTTCGTGTACAAAACTGAACGAGCGTCAGCAACTTTTCACAAAAGGGTAATGGAAATTTAAAAATATACAGCAGACGATACCAAAGAAAAAAGTAAACACAACATTAATAAAATAACAAAAGCCTATTCATACTCCCCGTTCTATTTTCCACAGTTTGACTAATGTTTACTTATTTACGATAGTCGAAATGTATTTGTCAATAAGAGCCACTTTGCGGTGAATCTAGGCGCCACGAGTTCCTTGCGACAAAGGAAGGAAAAATTGATATTTCTTAGCAGTCTAGCATAACGTCCATCATTACAGTTCCTACTCCTGCAAAAGTCATTTAAACCCAAAATTTAATTTTGAATATTAGGTCCTTGTAAATTACGCGCATGAGTGCTCTAAGTGAGAAATTAGAAAAGAAAAGGCAAGTACCGAATAACTATAATCTGTATCAAATATTGCTCGCGGTGAAAAAAGCCGCAACATGCTTACATTCATCCACTAAGATGAAAAGATAAATGACCTAGTGAAGGTCTTCGAAGCCCAGGTCTGAAATAAACTGGGGGCTATACTCAGAACTAAGCGTTCTTTGTCGGAATTAGTTATGCTGTAGAAGCCACGACAGAGGTTTACAGTTAGCCTAAGAACTCGATCAGAGTTTTTCACTAGCTTAGTAATTTGCTTAGTAATCGAATGATAATAATACGCAAGTAAACGCGTAGTAAAAGTTTAAGAAAAACATCAATGACTATAAATTATAGATTTACGCTGCGTTCTGGTATTTATTGTTATCTATCATGCTATCCATCTCAATCTATCGACGTGGGCTTAATATAACGGTTTCTTATACTTCTAAAATGACAGTGTTTTATATTGATGACCGCGGACCAACTCGCCTTACATTTTCACATTTTCAGAGAAAATGTTATTTTGATAATTTTTTTTAGAGCAGTCGGTTATGATGAGTGTTCTAAGAAAGAACCAGCAGATATTTGGTTCTCACTTAGAGCACTCATATGTGTCAGTCACAAGAAAGCGTGTTGGCTGCTCTGTGGTCACAAGGACCTGTAATTTTGCGATTTTGTTTGAAACGATTTTGTTCTAGAGCATTTGGTTATGAGTGCTCTAAGAAAAAACCAGCAGATATTTGGTTCTCACTTAGAGCACTCATACATATCAGTCACGAAGACTTAAATTTTTTTTAACTTATAAATTTATGAGTTTAAATGACTTTTACAGGAGGAAGTACTGTATTGTTGGACATTATGCAAGACTAAGAAATATCCATGTTTTATTCCTAAAAGAACGATTCACAATTTTTATAACAACATTTTATTACCTACAATAGACCAAACCTACATTTTAACTTTCGAAACTTTATAGGCCGCACTTAATTTATAGCCCAGATGTCCGGTCCAGCACTTAACATTGTTAAAGAAGGCTCTAAGGAAAACTTTATATCCTTAGTCCGGATGATCCGAGCTATCGTAAAATCCGGGTGAGGCTTATTGTCATAGGGAAGCTTCGTCTTCCCTTATTTACACGCACGAATGAAGAGTTTCAACTTTGCCTTCGGTTTCGGAACGGAGGAAATATAAACTTTTTATTTTACTTCAGAAGAAAAGAAAAACTTTTTATTTTATTTAAGAAGAAAAGAATTAAAGGGCGGTCGGTATAAAGAACTTGTAACCGACCTTTATTCTTTGCTTCTTGCTAACTTTTCTTTATTGACGTGATAACGTCTTATAAATCGATGGAGCCGGCTGCACGCACGAAAAAACATGACTCATGCGTCGTTACGTCGTTTCGTCGTTTCATTTACCTGAGCCCGAGCCCGGGTCGGGTAATGGGTAAGGGTAAATGAGGGTAAGGGTAAGGGTTCGGTCGGGTTCCGGGTCCGGGTCCGAGAGTTCGAGTCCGAGTGTGAGTCCGAGTCCGAGTCCGCGAGTCCGCCGAGTCCGCGAGTCACAAATATTATTTAAAATTCTTTTGAAAAATGCAACCATTCCATCAGTATTTTCTTATGACGTTATCACGTTCAACTATCGTCAGTAAACCGACTTTACAGACAACCGATTTTTTTTTTGACGTGATAACGTCTTATAAATCGATGGAGCCGGCTGCACGCACGAAAAAACATGACTCATGCGTCGTTACGTCGTTTCGTCGTTCCATTTACCTGAGCCCGAGTCCGGGTTGGGTAATGGGTAAGGGTAAATGAGGGTAAGGGTAAATGAGGGTAAGGGTACATGAGGGTAAGGGTAAATGAGGGTAAGGGTAAATGAGGGTAAGGGTAAATGAGGGTAAGGGTAAGGGTTCGGTCGGGTTCCGGGTCCGGGTCCGAGAGTTCGAGTCCAAGTCCGAGTCCGAGCCCGAGTCCGCGAGTCCGCAAGTCACAAATATTAATTAAAATTCTTTTGAAAAATGCAACTATTCCATCAGTATTTTCTTATGACGTTATCACGTTCAACTATCGTCAGTAAACCGACTTTACAGACAACCGATTTTTTTTAACAAGAACCATAGTATAAACTTAGCTTTCCAGTTTAGGGAAATTTCTATAAAAATAGCTATAGCGAATATAATAAGGTCTCAATAAGATTTTGACCTCATATTCGCTAGTTTTTTCACTTTTTTCACTGGAACTTCACTGCTATTATTTTTGATTATTTTTGATTTGTAAAAGGATCATATAAACTAAACGTTAAGAACCGAGAAGTAGTTTGTTGCCTGTTCTCCTAGGCTTGAGTCTCGTGGAACTGGCACCTAGACTCACCTAGCTTTAAGACGTTTCAAAGTCATTCTTGGAATTGAAATGAATAAAATTTTACTGAGTTTGCTTTGTAACTCTAGCTAGCCTAGCTCAGCCTTAAGATTCGTCAGATGATAAAACTATATTGTCCGGCTATCAGCAAGCCGTAAAACCTTTTTAAGGAACTGAACTTTTATTTATTTTTTCTCCTGATTGACCAAGCCACTCAATCAGGATTAAAAGCAGCTACCGTATTACGCCACAGTCATTTTAATGAACGCGGCATACCACTGAAATGAGAAATGAAGAGCTACGAGACAAGCTCACAGGCTTCTCGGAGGGAGAACGAAATTCAAGAACGTCGCAATATGGGTGAATATTAAATGTGTCTGGGAATGCTATATTTTGTTTAAATAAAAGGTTGCCCTTGTATCGACC
This sequence comes from Thera britannica, assembly GCA_939531255.2. Classification (NCBI taxonomy): domain Eukaryota; kingdom Metazoa; phylum Arthropoda; class Insecta; order Lepidoptera; family Geometridae; genus Thera; species Thera britannica. The sequence continues at coordinate 11,760,678 of OW618034.2, read as the reverse complement.
AATGTGATTATGCCTGCCCTACATTTAATTTCGTTTTTTATTTTTAATTTAAAATTCAAACTATTTAAGGACTGATTGTACTATCTAAAATTCTAAAAGAATAACGCTATTCATTGAATAAAAAATGTTAGTCCTTATTTTTAACAAGCCTAAAAAAGGTGGAAGTATTTTTACTTGATGGATACATTTATTTGTAAATAAATAATATGCCCTAAGATTATTAAATAAGAAAATCAAAACCTTGCGTACGTGTAATAATAATAAGGTACCTTACTGGCGGGGTAAAATATGACGAGCTGTTTTAGTATAAAATAATAATTATAGACTGCCATTCCTTGGTTTGACAGAAATTGCAGCATTGCATTACGTAAGAACTTGGCAAGTAATTAATCTGTTCGGAGGAATCAGTGCACAACCACAGAATATATAACAGTTATTTGGTCAATGCTTCGCTGTCAGCTCATGATCAATTTGTAGGCTTATAGGTCGTTCGAAGACCTCCGTAATTAATGGTATGATGTCATACTAGGAAGCCGTAATGGGAACAAATAGGGTGAAGATGGGATTATATTTATTTTCGAAGTGTTTTCAATCAAACATTTTATAAATCACCTCTCAGCTCAGTTGGTAGTAGCTCTGCCTTCTGCGCCGTAGGCCGTGGGTTCGATCCCCACTGAGAACAAATATTTGTGTGATGAGCACAGATGTTTGTTCTCCGCCTGGGGTGTAATATTGTATTATAAGTATGTATTAACAAACAAATGTATATAGGTAATATATCAGCTATCTAGTTCCCATAGTACAAGCTCTGCTTAATTTGGGGCTAGATAGTGCTGTGTGGATAGTTCATAACATTTATTTATTAATAAATACTTGTTCATTGTAATATTGAAAGACCATGTAAATTAAAGAAATACAATATTATCCACCTACACAATTCCCATAAACGATCTAAACCGACCGATCATGGGTTCGAATCCAACTTCATAATTTATGGAATATCATAAAAACATTGCGTTTTCCTAAGCAAAAAGTCAACGGTTCCGACGCGAACCTATATCCGCTGCTTCCGCAATGTTTCCACCGGGAAAGCAGCCGCTCATGTAATTAGCAGAAGCGAGAGCGAAGAGGTTCCGACTCGAATCGCTCTACAATTAATACTTATAGCTCGTGTGTGCTAAAGTGTGAGAGACAGGCGTGAGGAACCCTAAAATATTTACGACAATATAGAAAGATATTACTAAAGTATAATAAGTAAGTAACATATCGTTGCTGTCATATCAAAACACCCAGTTTTCAGGAGACACAAAAAACTGATTTGCATAACGACCATGCAGTTTTCCACAATGTTTTAATGCAAGTTTGTTTTATTTTGCGACTTCTAAACGTACCTTATACTAAAATAAAAAAAAATATAAATATTAGACAGAAAACATTTTTCCGCAACCATACGTCGTTTTGTCAAAAAAAAAGTACAAAAAATTATGATTTCACCGACACCCTTCAAAACACAGCTATGCTGTTTCACGGCAGAAACAGGCATTGTGGTAGTACTTCTTCGGACGAGCCACACACAAAGAGATCTTACTACTAAATATCAAGCAAATCGCGCTACATGGAATTAGCTTGTGTGTACTAAAGTGTGAGAGGCAGGCGAGAGGATTCCTGAACAAATTTACGATAATCGAATTGGACAAGGGATATTAGGTCGTATCCTAATAAAATGAATAAGCATGAACCAAGACCTGCGCATAAGTTCAATATAATATTAATCTTATGCACCCGTCTAAGCCAAATATTTAGTTAAAGGTGCGAATAAATACATGGGAATAAATGGTTGGGACTTATGGCCTGCGCATAAGTTCAATATAACATTAATCTTATGCACCCGTCTAAGCCAAATATTTAGTTAAAGGTGCGAATAAATACATGGGAATAAATGGTTGGGACTTATGGCCTGCGCATAAGTTCAATATAACATTAATCTTATGCACCCGTCTAAGCCAAATATTTAGTTATTGGTACGAATAAATACATGGGAATAAATGGTTGGGGAATAAAGGCCTGCGCACACCTAGTTCGCTGGCGGTAGCGATCAGTGAAACGCTGTCAAATATCGCTGTCAAATTTGACAGCGTTTCACTGATCGCTACCGCCAGCGAACTAGGTGTGCGCAGGCCTTAAAGGTTCTCGAATAGCGATCACGAACCGGAAGCACGGAAGCAAACTGGATGAAGAGGGCTCAGAATTGTTCTTACTGGGAATTTGGGAATAACTTTTTATACAAGCCTCAGGTTGATGATATTCAGTTCACATAACTTTTATTTTAGAGCCAGCATCGATATAAAAGATCAACCGTCGTAAAATATTTCTATTCTCTATATTTTTATACGGAGCTCATTCTTGTACCTTTCTGTAACATTAATTGGCCGTTAAAATGACAAGAGTAAGGTACAAACCGGCACTCAACTAACGTGTTCACATTACAACGTTCGCCAGTTAGTCGTTACTTGTAATCAGAGTGCCAAATAATTGCTGTTCAAATAGATTATAGCCTTTTCCCGGTTCAAGCAATTAGTGGAACGACGCTCTCGTATCGCCCAACAAAATGATTGCCATTTTCAGGCGCTGAAACACAATCTCGGCAAATAGTACAGGTTGGAAGATTTTTCAGGTTCTAGCAATTAGAGAAAGCTTCGAAGGCTTACTTAGCGGTAAGCTCGTGAGTTGGGCTGAAATCCGATAGACAGATAGGTAATCCTGAGGAGTAAGCCGATTACCTACGAGGGGCTTAGATAGGTGCTTTGGAGAAATTTTCTACTTTGATTGGGTACCGAAGCTTCTTATGGCAAATAGCCTGATAAAATACGGTTTGATTAGTTATCATAAAAAATCACAAGTAAAACTCAACGGATGTAGTTTAAAAATTTAATTACGGGTGCTTTTATTTGCACCAATAAAAATAAAATGTCCCTCAAGAGAAAACCATATAAAATAGATAGAATAATCCTTAACATATAATTAAAGAAGTATTTCATACGCTAACGCTCATAACATAAACTAATTACCAATAAGTAAAGACAACGCGTGCGCATCTGCGCATGAGACGGTACGTTTCACATTCGCGCCGCGAGCCGCCTGGGCACAACGCTACCACCGGGCCACCAAGAAAGCACCACGACACCCTCTGTATGCATACTCTTTGCATCCTCAGTGATCAATCTTATGATAAAAAGAAAAAAGTGAATGGCAACATAAAATAACAAAATACGTGACGCTTGAAAAAAGAACAAACTCAGTTTTGAATTTGGAATCGTGTGACAGTGAAACGGCTCATCTTTGGGTAAGGGCCTCTGGCTTATGCTACTTGCCCTATCATCTTAGCGTACGAGGGTGTCGTGCGTGGCGTGTTGTCAGTGACAGTGTGTATTGTGGCATGGGTTGAGGATGGGCGCAGGACACAGCGCGGAGGGCGATGGCGGCGCGTATGCGAGCGACCCGCCCGCCCGAGACCGCAGGAAAAGCCAAAGCAGAAGGCGGAGGTATGGATCAAACTTATTTTAGTTAGAGCCGATTTCACGGATGACTTTAGCAATGGATAACATTTTTGTTAGTTGTCAATGTCAAATGACAAATGTTTACATTTAAAAATAATTAGGAAAACAGGTTTTGTATCTTAGAATTTGTAGAGAATCTTGGTAGAGCTCGTTTTCTATTCAGACAACTTCAAAATCAAGTAAAAGCAGAAATGTGAAACTAAAATGAGTTAAGTACTAGAATCGCACAACACGCTTGGATAATTTAATAGGTTGATTGCAAATAGGAATCTCAAGATTATAGTCTCTAGAGCTATTTTCATGAATTTTCATTCACAATAATTACACGGCTTGAAGAAAGATAATGCCGTAGTATTCTGTCGTTAGCTATTTAATTTAAGCAGTGCGTAAACAAATATGTATGTTTGTACTTATAATAAGATAGTAGGTATTCGACCTACTCGAACCATATTAAAAGGATTTTGACTAATTAAACACTGCATACTTCTAATAGTCTATGGGTCTTATTAATAATCCTGGCGTAGCGTTGGACTAGTTGATCCGTGTTTTGTCTCTTGCATTGACATGCAATTGTCAACTCGAACAAATGTGACAAAACACGATTTAACTACTCCAGCGTTGCGCCAGGATTATTAATAACACTCTATAGGTATATACTCAGTTTCCTTTAACTAGATTTGACCATTTGATGTTATTGGTTTTACTGGGCCTAGTACCAACTGTGTATACAAGAAAATAAAATAATTTGCACAAAATATTAGACGTGAAGAAATTCCCTGGTTCTTCGACCGCTTATGAACCAGATATCATAACTTACTGCCTCAAGCATCCACAAATTTAGGTTAAGAAATCTAGAATTCCAGACCCAAAATCCTAGTAGTTGGCAGCCTTACTTATTGGCAGCCGGCCAACATCTTATTCACATCTTGTAGGTACCTAAGATCCTTTTAACTCTACTATAGGCTAGCCGGGGGATAACCCCGTAAACTAGATTTGAAGCTCAAGTCAATTAGTATAAAATGTGGTAGGTACATGAGTACTTACCACATTCTTTTGGAATAAAGTACCTACATTGGTGTGCGAAATTTCAGCTAAACCTATTTAAGTTTAAAACTTCATGGCATGAACGGATTTTCATGAAATTTCTACGGGGCAAATCTGGAAGTATGCTAAATATGATAGAAGTATAAAAGATAGTATAGTAAAGGTAGTTAGTATATACCTTTCAGATGATAAAAATAACAAAACATAACATAAAAAAAAAATACAACCGACTATATTTTATTCAACAGGAATTTAAGAATATGTCAGGCATATTTTATGTAATATAACCTCCAAAACTGCCGTAGGTAATAACATTTTGCGGGTACAGCAAAAAGGTTACCTTCGGGCTGAAATATGAGGGGTTTTGTATATTCGGTCAAAGAATACAGTAATGTATTCCCTATCAGAAAATAAACAGCTTGTTTAGGCTGCTATCTCATAAAATAACCACCTTACATATTTTTATGACGTCAAGTTAACTATTTGATTAGTTGAAAACCCAACATTCATGCTCGTATTTTACCAATAGGTACTAAGGCAAATTGTTGGACTGGCACCACACTCGAACTTCACTGCCATTTTAATTTTTGTTTGTAAAAGTATCATACAAAAAAACGGTAGGAACCAAGCCGTAGTTTGATGCCTGTTCTTCTTGGATTGGTCGCGTAGAACTGATACCTAGGCTCACCTAGCTTAAAGACGCTTTAAAGTGATCCGTGTGATACAACTGAATTAATTTGGAGGCTGAGTCATCTACGTCCGTAGGAAGATACCCGTTGAAACCCTACACGTAGCTCCCGGGTGGTGCTAAACAGATGACACACTGGTGGTAGGCTTTGGCCGAGGCTAGTGACCACCCACCGGACAAAGACGCGACGCCAAGCGATCTTTTCGTGTTCCGTCGCGATGTCCGGTGACACCGTAGGAAAGAACGGGTCGGAATCGGGTGATACTGGCGTAAACCGTTTAATGGCACACTGAGAGGCAACCGTTTCGGATGACTAGTCGCGGAGGGTAGCGGGATCCGAGGCACGGTGCACCGCTGGCCGACCGCAGGTAGTTGGGGGCCCAAGTAGTGAACTAGCCACTCATGAAAGGCTGCCCCGCCAACTGACGAAAAATCCCGGGAATGCGCCATCGTGCCGGTCGGCGACCGGATGAGAGGGCCCGATGGACATTCCTGGGGGGGCTCGGGCGTCCCCGCGGTCTCCAGACTAGTCTTCTAAGGATCCGTGTTGTTCCATCATGTGTCCCTGGTACGCAAGGTATCACCTGGTTCTACTACCGTTTAATCCACCTTCACACACTCCTAATAATGCAGAGAAACAACAAAAAGAAAACGTTTAAACAGCGGCTGCACTCCCTCTCATTAAAAGTGCACCTGTCAAATATTCGAGGTTTGCACTCCAATCTCGTGCCAGTCCATTTCCACCTTGAGACTGAAAAACCGCACCTCTTGTTTCTCTCAGAGACGCAGATTGGATGTCCATCCGACGTGGCGTACCTCAACTACCCAGGGTACACCCTGGAGCACAGCTTCAAGCCACGTGCGGGCGTATGCTTGTACGCCCGGGATGACGTCTGTATTCGGCGTCTCAAAAATCTTGAAAACAGCCATTTTAACACACTTTGGGTATTGGTCGATACAGGTACTGAGAAAATTCTCTATGCCTGTGTCTATCGATCGCACAGTGGAGACCAGGAGACGTCGAGGCTCACAGAACACCTCAGTGAGAAGGCAGATGAGGCCCAACAAAAGTATCCCACAGCCCAACTGGTTATTCTGGGGGATTTTAACGCTCACCACCAGGAGTGGCTATACCCATACCAGAATACAGACCACGCTGGGAGAGAAGCGCGTAAGCTTGCACTATCGCTAAGTCTCACCCAGCTTGTCAAAGAGGCGACCCGGATACCTGATGTTGATGGCCACACTGCCAACTGCTTGGACCTTCTGCTGACAACTGATCCAGACCGGTACTCGGTTTCGGTAGCCCCGCCGTTGGGTAGTTCCGACCATTGTCTGGTGAAGTCTGTATCGATCTACTTCCCACCTGACCCCAGCATTAAAGGTGCCCGGCGAGTATGGCGATACAAGTCAGCGGATTGGGATGAGATGCGATCCTTTTTTGCATCTTATCCTTGGCAGCCGGTCTGCTTTTCTTCTGACGATCCTTCGACTTGTGCGGATGCCGTGACAGACGTGTTGCGTCAAGCTATGGAATATTTCATTCCATATGCAGACGTACCGCTGGCTGGCAAAGCTCACCCATGGTTTGGAGCCGAATGTTGTCATGCTAAGGCGCAACAGCATGAGGCATACTTGGCATGGGTTGACGCTCGAGACCGTAAGTCGATTGATATTCGTGAAAGGAAGAAAGCCTTTAACCGAGCTGCCAAGTCTTGTAAAAAAGCATTGCGAAAGGCTCGATTTGACCACATTAGTCGAATAGGGAACAAACTAGCTTCATACCCCTCGGGTAGTAAGGCTTTTTGGTCCTTAGCTAAGTCAGTCGAGTCGAATTTCTGCAAGCCCTCACTGCCACCAATGCTAAAACCTGATGGATCGCTAGCCCACACTGCTGAAGATAAAGCAAATTTATTCGCTCATCTCTTCGCAGATTCTTCACGTCTAGATTCTGGCAGTGCAACCCCTTCAACCCCCCTGAATGAATGCGAGACATTCATGTCTGACATTCGTATCCGGCAGGTGGAGGTTCGCAAAACACTGCGCAATCTAGACGTGAATAAAGCTAGTGGTCCTGACGGTATCCCAGCTATACTATTAAAGGCATGTGCGCCCGAGTTGTCTCCTGTATTGACACGCCTGTATCGCCTCTCTTTGAAGACAGGTTTAGTTCCAAAATCCTGGAAGCTTGCCAACGTACAACCTGTACCCAAAAAGGGTAGTCGTGCTGACCCTGCCAATTATCGTTCCATCTCTGTAACGTCCATACTATGCAAGAGTATGGAACGAATACTGAACAGCAGACTCCTGGCACACCTAGAAAGCAATGACCTCCTGAGTGACCGACAATACGGATTTCGCCGAAATCGGTCAACAGGAGACCTTCTAGCGTATGTCACTCACTTATGGAGTGAAGCCATCGAGAGAAACGGGGAAGCTTTAGCAGTTTCTCTGGATATCTCGAAGGCTTTTGACCGGGTTTGGCATGACAGCCTATTAAGCAAGCTTCCTACGTATGGATTATCTACTGGCTTATGTGTTTGGGTATCAGACTTTTTGAGGGACCGATCAATTCGAGTAGTCGTTGACGGCTGCTCGTCTGGTCAAATGGCAATTAATGCCGGAGTTCCTCAGGGGTCAGTTCTCTCTGCAACACTTTTCCTGCTGCACATCAACGATCTGCTTAGGCCCGGTATCATTGGGTATGCAGACGACAGCACCGTTGTAGAGAGATACATACCTGAAGCACGTTCCAGTGGATCTCAGATCCAGTCTCATAGAGAGGCAATGATTGAACGCATGAACTTAACGCTGAAGGTAGTCGCAGAGTGGGGCGATGCCAATTTGGTGAAGTTCAATGCTTCAAAAACACAGGCGTGTCTATTTTCCGCTAAGCGGAGTCAATTTCACCTGACTCCTACTTTCCGAGATGTATCCCTTCCGATTTCAGACCAACTAGAGCTTCTAGGGTTTACGCTAACCAGTAAATTGAATTTTGGCTCGTTCATAGAGTCCAAAGCCAAGACAGCTGCGAAGAAGCTAGGCGTTCTATCGAAGGTGAGACAGTACTTCACACCGGGACAGCTTCTTAACCTGTACCAAGCACAAGTCCGGTCGTGTATGGAGTACTGTTCTCATCTCTGGGATGGCTCTGCCAAATACCAGCTTGAGGCATTGGAAGCTATTGAGAGACGAGCCAAAAGGCTCATTGGTAGCGACACTCTAGTCGAGTCCAAGCTCCTAAGTCTCGAACATCGCCGTAAAGTTGCCAGTCTATCGGTATTTTACAGGATACATTTCGGAGAGTGTGCTACGGAACTTCACAATTTGGTTCCCCCATCCCCATTCTACCATCGGACCACTAGACGCACGGAAATGCGGCATCCATACTTGGTTGATGTTCCAACTGTCCGCACAAAGCGCTTTGCTTCAACTTTTATGTTGCGGACAGCCAAGGAATGGAATTCCTTGCCGGCGTCTGTCTTTCCGAGCACCTACAAATTGGATGTTTTCAAGACAAGAGTGAATAGGTATCTTCTAGGTAAGCGTGCTACATCGTCGACCGCATCATCACTTAACAGCAGGTGAGATAGCTATCAAGCGCAAACCTATAAATTGTAAAAAAAAAAAAAAAAAAAAAATATATATATTTTTGATTTGATTTTAACTGCTTTATTATTTTAACTGATCTTAGCAAGCTAGATTTTTCTAAGACAGCAGATGTTATTGATTCAATAGAAGAAGAATTTAGCGGTGTTGATGAACAAGCCTTTAAGATGACAATGTCTTATCCAGTTCATAAAAGGTCAAATTATAAATAGCACTCATTTGGTCCACGGTCATTTCAATTCAGTACTCCAAGTCACAATTTAGGACTGTACTTGTCATAAAGTTATTTAGAGAAGATTGATGTACCTTAGAGACACAGATTACCATGTTACTTGTAGAGGTCCGTAGCTAACCTGTTGACACCTTCCTGGCTTTATGGAATAAAGAACAGGAGTTGTCTAACCAAACAGTAGGATTCCAGCCATAGACTGAATACAAGGATCTGACTGAATATCACTGACTTCTGTACTTTGTTGTTTTGTTATATATATTTTAATCTACTTTCCTCTATATTCATTACGAGCACTAATGGTCTGAAAGTGGTAACCCCCCACCTTCCGATCATACGGTCGCGCGTTCAAATCCAGTCTTGTACCTATAAGTCTTTCAGTTCAAAAAATGAATGTACACAAATCTAGTGCTCTCAAACGTTGAGAGAAAACATCGTGAGTAAACCCGCGGGTTAGTCAGCTCCACACATATTGCCCATATCTTTCCTGTGGACTAGGCCGACTAAGCTGTAAGGATGGTATAGGTGCTGGGCAAGCCTATTCCATCTAAAAAACAAATTATTTATTAAAAAAATCAGTTACTTTACTATATTAATAAAATCTTTTTCAGATCAATGCTGAATATTTACAAAAATACTCGTGAAATAGTTGAGCTATCTGTACATCACGTTACCAGTCGTTCTTTATAAATATGGTGTTATTTATCTCCTCTAACTTGTGGTTTAGGACTTATTCGTTTATTCATACTATAATCTATTATTCCCACCGCTCTCTCAAATTTATGGCGACGATCTTCTGAATAACGTACGAACATACACATGCACTGAACAATTTATTACAGACATAAAGTTCAAAATATAGCAGAATGTTGCTAAGTTTCCCTGGCCATTACTCCTCGTCTAAGTGAACCATTCTTCAGCAACCTAGCAGGTGTCGGGGAATAAGGTGCTTATAGAGTAGTTGCATGAAGAAGAAATAGGAAAATCTCTCTCAGCTATACCGAGATGAATAGAATATAATATGCTATTGTGTTGCTTTTTCCATCACTGAGAGAAGTTTATTCCTGAGCCCGTAACTATAGAGTTTAGGTCGCTCGTGTAATTTCATGTACCTACTATTCAGATTTGTACAAACCATTTTCGCCACAATTCCCCGAAGCGTCGTGAAACTTTTCATGTTAAAAATTAGACAGAAAAAGTTTTGTACGTAATGAAACTTTCATAAATTGTCTCGAAAGTGGAATAAAAAATAAAATTAAGGAAACGGCCACGGGCGAGCTTGACTCGTGCACTAAGGGTTCCGTACACAGTAAAAACATTATAATTCTTTAGTAAGCTACAAATATGTAGTACAAAACCTAATTTGTCCGTAGTGTCTGTTTGGATTTTGTTTTTTTTTTAATAAACGTATACTCAGCTCAACGACTTATAGTCTATACTCAAACCGCAATAAATAAATGATATATATAAACTATTCTGAGACAGACGGGTAAACTGATGACGGTCGACGCAGGCTTAAAATTTCCGATAGCATTGCACCCTTCGAGAACGAAACCTTAAAAATGAATTTAAAAGTGTCGTAAAGAGGGCAAACTCTAGCATCCACGGGAGCGTTTTAATTAGCGGGAAAAAGTGGCTTTATGTGGATTATTATTTCGCAATGTTGCGGCAGTAAAACGTAGGTCATCAAACGGATAATTAGAAGAAGATTGTGGGGGAAAATGGTGGAGCTTTAGAGTAAGTCGAATGATGTGATAACTTTTTTAAAAACCTCGTTGATGATTTTTTCTGTCTATGTTAATCAAGTGAGCGAAGCGAGTCACAAAAACATGGATGAATCGATATTCTACATAATTGTTTTGCTGTGTTTTCTGTGTGGGGCTAATAAATTGGATATTTTTTGAAATAAATACATTAGATAGCATAAATAATGTGTTAATAAATTATGTTGTTCGAACATATGCACCCATCGTTTGTGAGAAAGATACACCAATAGCAATCGTATCACACCTTAATGACCCTATAAACTGAAACAAACAAGTTTCGAAGTTTTGAAGCTACGATTCGGTCTAAAAGATCCTTACGAAAACCAAAAACTTTCACGTAGGCACCTATTAAACGCTTCAACGAAACCCAAGAACCGAACCGAAAACTTTATCTTACACCGGTTTAAAGTCAAACTTTAGCCGCAGTTTATAATAGCTCTGTGATTTTAACGCTATTTGACAGCCCCAGGCTAATATTTGAATAAAAACCACAATAGAGTCACACGAATACGTGAAATTGAAAATTTATCACAAAGTGTGTGTGTATTTATGATTAAAACATAGATTTTCCCAGTGGAAAATCTTGGAATCGGTTTTAACGAAAATTTTCACACAATTTTGTTTTACTTTCTTGACTACATTTTATATTTATTTTCTCTCCTCTTGCTCAAAAATTCCGTCATTGTGGCGTACCAGAGCGAAGGAAAAATTACATACCTTCGTCTAGGGGAAAAAGTTTTTTTTTCAATGTCTGTCTGTCAAACGACAGTGAGCCTACAAAAACGAAAAAGTATTTAGTCATAAGTAGAATTATCATGAATAAAGGCCTGCGCACATCAAGGCGATGGCTATCAGCTGAAATGCTATCAAATATCACTGTCATATTTGACAGCGTTTCAATTGATCGCCATCGCTTAGATAAAAAAAGAACAAAAATTGAATTTGAAAATGGAACTCAAATCCGGAAACTCTTTGGTAGAATGCATGCAATGCGTTGCAGCTACAGAAGAAATAAAAAAATAGACATTTGCGCGAAATCTTTAAAAAATTCACAGCTATTCATATTGTATTGGATTATTTTATTTTCTCGCAACCGCAGTGAAAAGTAGTGTAAGCACACGGCGCTAAAACCCCATTAAAACACGGTTTCTATTTACTAAAACTACCTCGCATGTAATGGGTCATTTTAGCTCCTAACAATCTGCTATTTTAAACTGGAAAGATTTTCTGTCAAAATGACAGGTGCACAAAGCGAAAAAGCACATCAGGCACTCATCGTCTCGTTGATTCGAAGCAAGATGCAAGCACCGGTATCATACCAATCAGAGCGAGTCCTAACTGGCCCCAACTGCCCGTCCGTTATCACACTTTTTGTATCGAGATGCTGTTTAATATTCCTTACTATTTGCTAATGCATTTTCAACCTATGTAATAATGAAATAGATGTGATAACTAAGGTTGGGAAATATCATCATTATCTAACACACTTGTGTGTGCAATTGTAAGTGGGCTGATCTACTAACGTACTGCAAAGAGCCATGAAATGAAATATATTTATTAACACTAAGAATGGTACAATTAGGGCATGTAAAATATACTACGTCGGAGACCTTTCTATAAAAGTTCCCACAGAAGTAAAAAAAATACGCAAAACAATAATAATAATGCATTCTAAATATTGAGTCATGGTTTCGACTTTAAAGTTCGGACGTGATCGTGATTACTTTCATTCGATTTCAAGGGATTATGAAGAGATCAAGGGGGATGTCCACAAGCCCAAGTCGTGTGACAGTCGGGGAATTATTTTTATTAAATTGTATTAAAATATATTTTGAGTTCACGCAGAAAATAAATACAGTATTTTTAAAACGTTGTTTTTATTCAAAATTCGGGCAATCTTTAGACCCGTTTTGTTATTTATAGTAGCAACTAAGTAGTAGTTAGTAAGTTACCTAGTACCTGAATACGTATTAATATACTTTTTAAAGTTATGTTACCTTAACAGTCGGCAGTACAATATTAACGATGAAACCGTTTATTACCTGTAAAAGAGAAAACAGATGAAATTAATAAACAAATTAAAATAACATGATTAGTTTGAAAGCCACTCACTAATAATGACGTCACTAATGCAATTACATTGATGAGTTGACATCCATTACAAAGGAAGTTATACATTATTGAGTTTTCAGCAAACATTTCAGACTACACAACAATGTGCCAACATCATAACATTCAAATAATATCAATGTTTATGCTATAATCAAGTAAAAGCGTTTTCATGTTATTTTCTATCATTTTCTGATTATTTTGTATGCAAGAATGTGCTTTATCGTTAGCAGTCTGAATAGATCCACTGCTGGGCATAGGCCTCTACCGTATTTAAATAACAAAAATAAATAAACATTGTGGACAACTCCCACAACACTATCTAGCCCCAAATTAAGCAGAGCTTGTACTATGGGAACCAGATAGCTGATATAATACTTATATACATTTTTTTCAGCGGTTTGCCGTACTCACCACGCTTGGCAGGCGTCATAATATTTGTGTGAAAAGTCCATTTAGATTAATTTGTTCGTTCGTCGTATTAAAGGACGGCGCACATATTATAGCCGATGGTGATGACGATCAGTGAAACGGTGTCGTATTTGACAGCGTTTCACTGATTGCCATCGCAGATCGCTTAGATGTGCGGTGTGCGGTTTTAGTGAATAAAAAAAATACAGACATGGTACACCATTTTTTACTCCTGAGCATAACATCATTTTTCATTTAGTTCCACATAAAACTGTATTTATATTGAATCGACAATGATGGATAGTCCTTGCCAAAGCGAACATTTTCGATGTCAATGTATCCCTTTTGCCGCTATATTGTTTCAATGTGCCCCAGTTTTTTTATGACGTGGTTTATTGAAGTTACTACAGGTTATTTTACCGTTTCGTATAATATAGAACAGATCACTCTACTCTGTATCCACTCCTTTTATTATTTATTCTTCATAGGAATGTATGGCGAGGTTTGCACTTCACCAGGTTGATGATGTTGATAAGCTTTGAAACGTGAATATAACTTAAAATATTTCAAAATCTTCGAAAAGAAGGTTCGTTCTTAATTTGAATTTATCGTTATAAATTCAAATTTAGAACGGGCATCAATAATTAGTGGCATGTATTGTTATCATTTCATGCATGTGTGTTCATTTCATGTATGTGTATGCGATACTTTAAAACTCATAAAACAAACAAAGCCGCGGGCAGACTCATTGCACCTAGCTCATAAAGTAACGTTACAAGTACCCACAACAAAGTAGCCCGGTGCGAATGACGGTCGCAATCTCTTAATTAGCTAAGTAATTTTGCGTATAACCGAGCTGCCACGCGCATGAACAAAAGGTGAGGCAGAGCCAGACTGTGAGCGGCGAAATAAAAAACAAATTCGCTCAGTTGGGTACAACAGTACAGGTTCGGAGTTGTAAGGTTTTGGCTGCATAACATCCCTGGTTCTGTTTTTTTTTAATTTTCAGCGTAAAGGTATACTTCCATAACGAACTCCTCCACCATTGACTATTTACATGGTCTAACTAAGACCTCATCCCTTTTAAATTATTAAGCATCACTGCTTGGCGCCTTTTCTCTTACTTACTGCTTACTTGGCTAGGTACTACTATATTGTGTCACTGATTATTTCTAACCTAGTGTGCTGAAAGATTCCTTTTACTTAGAATAATTGATGGATGCAGAGCAGTGCATCGTCGGACAAGTTCCTGACGGGCGTAACCTACGAGACTATGTTTTGTTATAGGCGATGGTTACCACTTCAAGTGGGAACATCAGGTGAGCTCGTTCCATCAGCTAGTTGTATAAAAAACACACGTTTCTGTCGATTTTATTGCTAAACTTCATAAGCTGGAACAACAAAAAAGGCTGTAGATTGAACGGAGCCAAAAACCGAAACGAACCTAAAATAAAACTTTTGCTAAGTTGGAAACCTCAGTCCGCTTTAAGAATGTTCAAATAGCTTGCGGACGTTCAGCGTGTCCGTGTTTAATCTTCCAATGTTACTTTAATCATGTATAATTTACATTATCAGTTTGACAGATAATGCATATGCATAGTTATCTGTCAAAGCTGATGCAGTCCGCTCGCGCCATTACGCTCACATTCGCGCCACACAAGTAAAAAAGTTGCCCAACAGAGCGTATCGGCCTCTCTCGCGTTTCTCCACCGCATACTTCGCGATGACACACATGTTTTGCTGAGTCTTTCACGGTGTGCTGGCACTTCGATGGATCCTTATCGTTCTATTGCATTTTCACTTGTGTTTATCTTTACTTAGAACTTATTTTTCCAACTCAAGGTAACCTGTCGAATAAAAATATTCCATTCCTTGTTTTTGCACAAGCCTAAAGAAGGGTATTTAATTTTACAGTCAAATCGAGTTCGTTATATTTTGTTTTTGTATTGCAGTTAGGTATGGAGAGGCGATGAGCATCGCATCGGGCATGCGAAAACTCTCGCTTCTCCATACAAACCCGCGGAAACGCAATACAGTGAACAAAGAACGAACAAAAAAACAACTACTACTAAGTCAAAAAAGTATCTATGTAAATAAAAAAAAAGCCTTTTTTATTTGTTAGTTTATTTAGTTATATCTATATTTCTTCGTGTATTTCCATTCTCTTCCTATATTTCTTCTATACTAATAAATATACCAGAACTATTATAGGTATTTGGTATTTGGTAAGATCACTCAAAAACTTCAATCTCCATGTAGACATCTCCTTAGGTTTCAAGGTACTCAAGATCCTGGACAATTTCTGAAGAGGGTAGCTTATCTCATTTGACACATAATTAAGAATTTCGTACTCAGGTTTGTACGAACAATTAAGAAACTTTCTTTGTGTGTTCAGGTTATAACAACACTTATATTTACAACAGATAACATTAAAATAAATACGAGTAAATAATGCAATTGTCATTTTACCAACTTCCTGTTTTCAATTAGTACAGTCAAGGCCTGCACACGTCTAAGCGTTGGCGATGGCGTTTAGCTGAAACGCTGTCAAATATCGCTAACATATTTGACAGCGTTTCAACTGATCTCCATCACCATCGCTTAGATGTGCGCAGGTCTTGAAGAGTTCTCCAGATGTTCCAGTCAGAGTTTAGCTCAGAGCCGTGATATAGGCAAGTTTGAGCAGATTGTGTTGCAGAGTGTGTGTGCACTTTGGCCCATTCTTGAGGCATTATGTGGTCCAGAATAAAACGTATCTACCATTGCTGTGGCCCAAAATATCATCTTTATTAGAGATCACGAAATGTTAACCAATGAAATTGAATGTAAGGTAAGCACTTCCATGTACTCCATATTCTAATGACCTCAGAAACCGCTGAATGGTTTCGTTTATGAATTAGGCTTTTCTTCTTTTGAAAGCGATCTCCACTCAAGCCTTATTAAAAGAAAAAGGTAACCCAAACCTGAATACATGAATAGCTGAGATGATCCGAAAAAAAAAGCGGGTAGGTAGCCTGTGCAGTCAGATCAGCTGTTCAATATTTATTGTTGTAAAAATAGTAAATTGCAGTGAATTAGTAGTAACAACATTGGATTGCGTTCCTAAGATTGTGATTCCCCTGTGCAAGTGTTATCAACGTTTGAGGAATACTAAAACTACGTCAAATTGTTCCACACAAAGGACGCGCCGCATCTCCTCAGCATACGTCCAAAAAGTCTGGAAGCATAGCTCGAAGCATCACAATTAACTCACGTAAGCCTGTACGTTATAAAGAAACCATCGAATGAGGTTTAATCACACTTTTATTATCAATTGATTTCAAGTAAATACGCACAGAGCCATCTTGTGCCCCTATTTGGCAACAACGAACCAATTCATTTAGCTATGAATAAATGCGGTGGTTGTGGCAAATTTTTGTCAGGTGGCGCTACCTGTACAAAATGCAAGAATGTTTATCACAAACAATGTGTAAATATCACTGCGAATCAAATCCCCAAGACCTGGCTTTGCCCGTGCTGCGTTGCTAGCGCCCCGCGAAGAGACAATACAAACACACCTGTAAAGGAATCCGGAGAACTGGATGTCTGCGGTTCCGCATCTCCCCCCCCACCTGAGGATTACTGTAAGGATCAGCCTACATTGCTTGATGAAATAAGAGCGCTCCGCAGTGAGATGAACGGATTCCGCAAGGACTTTGGCTGCTTCCGGGAGGAAGTGCGTGATGAATTGAAGGAGTTGAGAAGTATGTACCAATCCTGCACTAATAAGTTGGACGCTCTGTCGGAACGCCTAGACGGCCAAGAGTCTCGCCTTCAGGTGCTTGAAGCCACTGTTAAGCTTACGCAAGATCTTCAACAACAGATACGAGATCTAAAACAAGAGCTCAATAATAAAGAGCAACTAAGCTTGCAAAATGATATTGAGATTAGTGGAGTTACCGAGCATGGTGGAGAAAACGTCATGCACATCACGGGGCTGATTATGAGTAAGATCGGCTCGACAGTGGATGAACGAGATATAGTAGACGTTCGGCGAGTAGGTCCGATTCGCTTGGATCAAGATGGCAAACAGCGACCGCGCCCGATAGTGCTTCGTGTGACTAGGCACGCGGTACACGAGCAAGTAATCCGCTGTGCACGGACTCGTCGCAATATTTCTACGGGTGATGTCGCGGTAGCAGGGACACCACGGCCTATTTACATCAATGAGAGGCTGACTAGGGACTCGAGACTACTCTTCGGTCAGGCTCGCACACTATGCAAACAGCATAAGTGGAGGTTCGCCTGGACGAAGGAAGGTAAAATTCTGGTTAGAGAAGAAGACAAGAAGCCTGCGTTTCGCATTCGTCATGAATCCGACCTGGACAGGGTTTTTAAGCTGCGTACTTAGGCTAGCAATTATTCTTGGTTTAGATAAAGCTCAAACACTGTTTTACTGTTATTTCTATAAAAAACTGGTCTTTCGTCTTGCTAATGTATGTATTTTTGTTTTTGTTACAATATTTTATATTACTTTCATAGTCAGTCTTTACACTATAGTTATTGATAAGATAGAGTTTTCTCCCTTCAATATTGCTACCACAACAAAGGAACATATTTCCACAATATACACTACAAACACAACAAACAATAACACAAAACACACACCACTATTCATAAACACTACACACATAACAATGTTTATAAACACACCACACAATAATACATTGCTCATAAAAATAATACACACATCCTTGTGCACAAAAATAATTTACACTCAAATCTTTTCAGGTTATATTCATTTGCGTAACTGTAAAGTTTTCTACACAACCAATAATGGATAACACGGCTAAAAAAAAACGGTTAGTGCTTGGACTTTTAAATGTTCGGTCATTAAACACGGGTAGGGATGAGCTGGAAGCTTGCGTGCTAAATCACAAGCCTGATATTCTAGCACTAAATGAAACATGGGTTAAAGATGAAAAAATGGCACCAGCTCTGCCGGGTTATGCGCTTAAACTTCGGTCACGTAATAAAACTGGAGGAGGAGTCGGGTTCTATATAAAAAAAGGCTTACGCGCTAGAGTTCGTACCCACCCTGAATCAGAACTAGAGCAGTTTTGGCTTGAATTAACATTGCCAGCCGCTCGAATGGCAATAGGTACGGCTTATAGGCCAGAAAAGGTTAAAGTTACATCTGCCTTGGAATCCCTCAGTGAGTCCTTATCTACCTTCTTAAATTGTGATTACATCTGCCTGCTGACTGACTTTAATGTTGACTTACTAGAGCCAAACACGTCTAAAGCTCGCGAACTATCTACGTTCTGCACTCAGCAGAATCTAGTTCAACTAGTTAGCGAGGCTACTAGAGTAACAGATGTAACTGAGACTCTTATTGATCTAGTTATTACGAACGTACCTGACAGATGTAATAGAATTGAGGTGTTACCGAATGAGACCTTAAGTGATCACTCCATGGTTTTAGCTGAATTTAACATAAAAAAGTCAAAACCAGTGCCACGCTACATTGTGACTCGTCCATTAAACGATATTAACCCCGAGCAATTTGAGTCTGATCTGAAGTCCATGAGATGGCATGATCTGTTTACGAAAGACATACATTGTATGGTACATGAATTTAATGATAGGACAAACTGTCTTTTTGATACCCACGCCCCTCTTAAACGAAAGAAGATCTTAGATTCTCCGAAACCGTGGCTAACTGATACAGTCAGAATCATGATGCGTCTAAGAGATAGAGCTCTTGTTAGAGCTAATTCTAAGAAAACGGATTCATCTAGAAATTATTATAAAAGTCTTAAAAACTTAGTAACGGCATCGTTAGAAAGAGAAAAGAGTGCTTTTTTTACTCATTACATTAATAAAAATATAAGGCAGCCAAAAAAGATGTGGAATTATTTTAAAAGGGCTAAGGCTTTTAATAATACTATACCTTCCATACCTGATCATCTAATGGACCCTAATTTGATAAATAACCACTTTTTGAATTTACCAGGTGATGCAAACACTGAAAATGAATACAAGTTTTTTTTAAGTCCAATTTCAAAACGAGTAGCATATTCTCCTTACACACTGTGTCGGAGGAAGCTGTCGGTAAAATTATTTTAAATATAGGAACGAATGCATCTGGATATGACAATTTAAACATTGAAATGATTAAGCTTACCCTGCCCGAAACTTTACCTGTTATTACAAACATTGTGAATGGATCTATCATGTCGAACGAGTTCCCAAATGCTTGGAAACGAGCTTTAGTTAGACCAATACCCAAATCTAGCTCAATCGAAGAACTAAAAGACTTGCGGCCCATTAGTATTCTGCCTGTCCTGTCAAAAATTTTGGAGAGAATAGTTTTATTCCAAATGGAAGAATATTTTGCACAGCAAAATATAATCCCTAAATTTCAATCGGGCTTTCGAAAAAATCATGGCACAGAGACAGCGCTCTTGCAGGTGACTGATGATATAATTGCTGCCTCCGACTCTGGATTGTGCACTGCGCTGGTCCTTCTGGATTTTTCTCGCGCGTTTGATTGTATAAACCATGAACTACTACTGGCCAAACTATCATACTATGGTTTTTCTAAAGATACCTGTGACTGGTTCCAATCTTTTTTATCTTGTAGAAACCAATACGTAGAATTGGAAAATCCAGATGGCACAAAAATTGTTTCCAACATAGTGGAGGTCCCTAGGGGTACTCCGCAGGGCTCCATCTTAAGTCCTATACTTTTTTCCATTTTCACGGCAGACATGCCGGATCACATTGACGTCTGTGATTATCATATGTATGCGGATGATACTCAGATATACCACAGTTTTAACCCAGAACATACTTCAGAGGCATTACTCCGAGTGAATAAGGACCTAAATAATATTTATACATGGGCTGCGAAAAATTCACTCATCCTAAATCCCGCCAAATCCAAAGTCATGTTTCTTGGCACCAAAATACAAATCCAAAAAGCTTTGGCCCTCAACCCAAAAATAACAATAAACGACATAACTATACCAATAGAACAGGATGCTAGAAATTTGGGCCTAGTCATTGATTCCGAAATGAGGTTTGCTAAACACGTCAATGAAAAAATTAGGAATGCTTTTTACAAACTCAAAGTCCTTTATTCAATTAGAAAATACATATCGGAGGAGGTGCGTTTGCAATTGTGTGATCTACTTGTACTCTCCCCGTTTAACTATTGCAGTGCGGTATACGGTCCTAGGTTATGGGTCAAGACGGAAAGATCCATCCAGCGGGTGCAGAATGCATGTGTTAGATTCTGTTTTAACATACCTCGTAGAGAACACATTAGTCCATATCTAGCTGGAAAAAACATACTTAATATGAAGGATAGAAGAGAGCTTCATTTGGCCTGCATGACTCAAAAAATTATTTGGAACAAGAAACCGGAATATCTCTTTGAAAAATTTACTTGGTTTGAATTTATACATAACATTAACACCAGAAAAAAATTCACCAACTCTTTGGCTATTCCCAAACATAAATCCGCAGGGTTTAAAGGTTGTTTTAAATACCGGGCGTCAAAAATATGGAATGACCTGCCACCTCCTTTAAGAAAGAAAATAAGTCCAGTAACATTTAAACATAAACTTAAATTGGCACTTTTATTACGACAACAACACAATGTTGAATCAACCTTTAAACGCTGGGTCTAAAAATGATTAGGTACCCATTAGAAACTAAGAAACATACATTCACACACACATAACACTCGCACACACATTCACCCACACACACCTCGGGGTAGGCTTCCCTCTGTGCTAACCAGACTCTTAAGAGACTGGGAGAATCATGGAAGCCTACTCACGAAATGCACAACACTACACACTCAACCACTCACACACATCCACCCTTCACTCACACACGCACACATAGGAATTATTGTCACCCACACAAGTTCTTTTTTTGTTTATTAAGTTGAAACACTTTATTTATTGCAAAACTGTATATATTTTGAAAGGTCTGATTGCCGTTTTACTTTTACTGTAGGTATGTGTCTTGATTGTTCGTTTTTTCTGTAACTCGCTTATTGCTCTAAATTCCTCGGTGAACAACCAACCGAGAGGGTTTAATTTAAAATCAGTGCTGGATGTACATACTTCCAGCGATAGCTGAATGAGACCCTTTGTGCTCGTATTTTTAGTTTATGTTTAGTATGATAATGTAGTTCCTAGGTTTATAAACGAGGCAATAAACGTTTTTTTTTTTTTTTTTTTTTTTTTTTTATTTTATCCGAAATTACTTTTGTACCCGAAGTCACAATACAGCTTAATAAAATGTAAATGTACGAAACGCTGACAGAACAGATTCAAATTCGACTCAAATTGCTGACGATGTTATATTTGAAAGTGACTACAGTAGGGACAGATTATATGCATACACTTTAGCATATCTTGTGAGTTCAGCCTTATTTTATAGACTACCCTAAGCGGTGAGAAATCAGCTCCACACGTATTATTTTATAGACTACCCTCAAGCGCCCACATAATCAGCTCTACATATTATAAACAATACCTTTCTAATGGATATGGCCGACTACGATGAGCAGATGGAAACCCTACTCCATCTAAAATCCTGCTCCAAGTCAGGTTAAAACCTAGACATCTCATAAATATTCACATGAATGTCAAAGTTGCATCTGAAACTGCATTGAAATCGGCAATAATATATCGAAAGCCTGTAAAGTAAACAAGAATAGAAATTTTACTGTTATGTACATACAACTAAACCATGTTAACATTGCTCAACATCGATTTACCATCTAAATGTTCTAATTACACGCTATGCAAATAGTCTAAGTAATTTCCATAATGTTAGATATTTTCACTTTCACAAACCTTAATTGCAGCAGCAATGTGTAGTGTATGCGCAATCAAGATGTTAGAACGTACGTTTTTATGAGTAGTTCACGGAGGTTTTCGACCTCCCAAAGCCCACCTTAATATCTCTGGTCCATCTGATGTGAAGTTTGTATTATGAAAAACTGCAGCTTTATAAAATAGCTTCAGCTGCTGTGTTTCGGTTTGAAGGGTGCAATGTGGGTGCCGGTGAAACTACTGGCACGTGAGGCTTAACATATGTATGCCGCAAGTGCATGGACGCAGAGCAGTGCATAGTGGGGCTGGTTCCTGACGTGCGTGACCTACGAGGCAATGGTTTCTTATAGGCGATGATTACCACTAAATATCAGGTGGGCCAATACTTGTTCCATCAGTAAGTTGCAAAAACAAAGTTAACTGTAGCTTTACAAAAAAGCTTCAGCTAAAGCCTAGGGTTACACAAACAAATGTAAATCCCTTCAGAATGAAACTCGTACATGCTTTCAAAGCCCTGAATGGGTCCCATTCATAGTCCCTATTCAAAAACGATTCAACAAGTGATTACAGCTTGCTGAACCTAGATTGCAGTCAACTGCTTTTGTCTTGCGGCAGCGAGAACAGACGATGTTACAAGTCAGGTTAGACCTGACCAAAGAGGGTAAAAGACTGTAAGGAATGACATTAATAAGATAACAGTCAGGTTTTGGATGATGAGGGCCTTAAGTAATTAAAAATTGACGCAGTGGGCGACTCTCCGACTAAACAAAAAGAAAGATAATAAACAAAATAAATTTCTTTTCAGAATTTGTAGCTGAAGAAGCTAATTTAATAATACTGACTGAATTACAAAATAAAGAAAAACAAATAACATCCCAATTGAAATCGTTTTTGTCCAAATTATTTAGACTTTTTTTTCACAATATGGAGTTAAGGTAAGTGTAACGTGTTTCCGATATCTAAAGTGGTCCTTTCATAACAAAAAGCCATAAAACGAAATGAAAACTAAAATCTATGCAAGTCTCATTTCGTGCTGGAATTTAGTACACAGGTATTATAATACGAACCTCTACAGGTTTGATATTAAAATTGGTACATGAGTTTTTATTCGTTTTAGTGTTTGTGTACCTTCAAATATTCTTAATTTAATTAAAAGTTAGACAAAGCAGGCAAAGGTACGTTTTAAAATTTTATAACTAACAATTTGTTGAAGCTTACGGAGCGTGTTAGTTTATTGCAATAAAAGTTCTGTTTGGATGGCACGATAAAAGTAAATGATAATAATTTGTAAGTTTCAGCTTACTTTGAGGACTTTTTTTCTTTGTCTGGTCACTTGTCTTTTGTTTCAGTTCGAAAAGACTAATCTGGGGATTCCCCTTAATACTTGCATACGTTTGGACCAGTTTATGTGTGTTTATGTGGTGTTAAGATTAACGTAAGTAAAAGTATGATACTTTTTAATTATAACTCTATATAAACTGAAAGTCCACTGCTGGACATAGACCTCCCCTACATACATTTCCAGAAAGAACGGCTCAGAGCACTCTCCACTGACCTACTTGTCTTCATAGCAGAGAATAATACTTAGCAGTATTTCAGTTACTTACATTTATTTATGGGTATTCTACCTGAAATATTTTATTTTTATTGAAAAACTAGTGGCCGCCCGCGGCTTCGCTCGCCCGTTCCCGTAACACCCCGTTCCCGTTACCTTTTCGGGATAAAAAGTATCCTATGTCCTTCTCCTGGTTCTAAGCTACCTCCCAACCAATTTTCAGCCAAATCGGTTCAGCCGTTCTTGAGTTATAAGTGGAGTAACTAACACGACTTTCTTTTATGTATACAGGGTTATTCATTATTAGCTGCAAATACTCAGGAATTAGGATCAACATATAAAATAAAAAATATTTATAAAATGATTTTTTTTAAGTTTTGTTATGAAAATCCCGAGAAAATCGATAAAGGAATCATTGGCGCCTGACCTATTTTGACCTTCCGCGCCCGCGTGCCGTGAGCTACACTCTGCGTTCAATCACCGCCTGGGTGGGTCATCGTCCTGTTCTCCATGGCAATCATTATGCAATAGCCGTAAAGAAATTAATAAAAATAAAATTTTGATACAAAAACTTAAATCAAAATTAAAAAAAAATCATTTCATAAATATTTTTTATTTTATTTGTTGAACCTAATTCCTGAGTATTTGCAGCTAATAATGAATAACCCTGTATAATATAGATAAATGTTTTCACACAACAGGAACTGACATCGTTCACTTTACCCACATGAATGAAAGCGTGACTTGGATCACTCTATTGACGAATAGATTTGTCGTTTTGCCAAGTAACGGAAATAGGGTCGCAAAAGCAAGCTGTATTCTCTGAGAATTGATAGGTGCCTCGGTGGTTTGAACCTTTTATCACATAAACTAGCTTCACAGCTAGTCTTTTGGAGACAAATCACCTTTAAATGGAACGAATACCATCTTGCAAAAAACCTGACACCTAATGAATTTCTGTCTTTTTTTTGTCATGTCGCTGGTTTTTTTTACTGGTGAATTTTTTCAGTGAATGTCTTCTGTTCACTTTACTTTAGTGGCAACACATTTGTACTCCTTCAAACGTACATTTAACACGATTTAAAACACCAACACGTATCTAAAAAATTGCCAACCAATAAACATTGACCAGCGTATTGCCCAAAGCTATAAGGTCTGACAAATGCCCTCGATTCACATCGTATAACAGCTTTGGACGAATACCCCTATCGTAGACATTACCGCAGGGCCGCACTTACTCGGCAGGTTCGGAAAATGCTAACCGCATTGGTAATTAGAAGCTTTGAAACTTAACATGTGGGTCCGGGAAATCACTTGAGAAAGTCAAGTGCCTCTTAGTCTAGACTCTAGACTTAGTCTAGAGTCTAGACTAAGTCTAGGCAGACATTCAGTCTGTATTGTAACTGTGGTCTAGGCTCTAGAGTCTAGAGCCTGTTACAATACAGACTGATACTGAAATATTTGGTTTAGTGATTATTCTCGTGAACGTTCGAAAAACATGTGTCAAGTGCATGAAAGGACCCTTTTTGAAGTGTACTTTAAATCCTTTCACCACAATGGTTCCAACGATCCAGTAACACGATGAGAAGAAAAGAGTGATTATTTTAAAATTAATACGAAAGCAAAGAAAAACGCATCGTTATTGCCTCAAACGAAATCTTCTGTTAACTTTAAAACCTCTAGAAAAGGCAAAGAAAAGATCAAACAGCACTTAAAAACTAAAGGAAGAAAAACTCATTACCATTCTTAAACTAACTGACTGTACAAAAGACTGCAGTGGAAAAATTTAAACGGATTCAATCCTGCCGCTTTGTTTCTACACCCCTATTCAGTAACTACCAGAAAAAAAATAAGTACTGTTTTAGCAGAGGCTTTTACTAATAAAAATAGCATGGCTATCAGTTTTTTGCCAGAAGCGGGACCAATTTTATGGCCACAGTACCTATTAGGAAACACAACACAAGAATCTTATGAAAGCTTTCAATGTGGTTTACTTGTGTAGTATTTTGGGACCAATAAAAATCAGCCCCCATAACTTTGTGGTAGATAGAGGTTAAAAAGTTCTGACGGTGCTATTATCATAAGGAGCTCTGCTGAAACAGCCTCTATTTTTTGTTGTATAGTAACAAATGAATATAGATTTTTTTCATGAAAAAGCCCCTTATCATTTTGACGCCATGCTTGTTGCAAGTCCTTGATCCATGATGGAGTTCAATAGCTTAATATAACCGTGAGGGTTAAGGGCCTACATGAGGTGAAACCGAAAATGTAAAGTAGCATTTTTTTTCGTTGTATGGACGAATCCATTTATTTTTTTTGTAAAATATTACAATTAAATGGTGTAAAAAAATTATGATTAGGCTAGAAATTCTCCTCAACTCACAGGGTTCGATAAAATTGAACGCAAAGTTTGCCAAAAACTCTCAATTTTTTTTGGATTTGAAATGGTTTTTTTCCGTTGCTGTTAGAGCCATTGCAATGAAAGTTTTGTTCCCGTTTACCTTAATAAATACGTAAAAACCTGATGTTATTGCATTTTTCTTAGTTGCCGTAGTTTTTATAAAAAAATAAAATTTTCAAAAATATAAATAGATAGGTTTCTGTACTTACTTCTCAGTACAGCCCGAGCGGCCAAGAAGGTTGGACCTATGTCAAATTTCGTGACATGACATTTCATCTCTGACTACGTAAAATATACCCTAGATTAAATCATAGCTACTACTGGTACTATAAATTTGCCACAGTGTAACATAAAACAAACTGTCACAGTATAACGAAATGACATAAAACCATCTTCATCGTACATTATGATCGATAACCTGTATTCACATCATCATCAGCCTGTAGAAGTATATATTTTATGTAGCATATAACTTATCAAGTACATTCTAGGGCACGTTCCTATCGTGCGTGACCAGCGAAGCGCAATGCTTTTGTTAAATACCTCCATTTTTGTAGTTGCATAAGTAGCTATCTTCCTATCTACCCAGTGCTTTCCGTCATCATCATCAGTAAGTAGAAGTCCACTGCTAGATATAGACCTCCTTTATACATTTCCATGAAAAAACAATTTGCCGATTTCCCACGATCTTTAGAATGTCATCGGTCCATTAGGTGGAGGGGCGCTCTGGTTGCTTAGCACCGGTTATATTGTCGTAGCGACCCGCTTTTTGATTCTAAAGGCGTGTGTTCAAACCCCGTCATGCACAAATTAGTTTATCTGCCAAAAAACCTATGTGCACTATGTCAGTACACTCTAACGGTGAAGGAAAACAATAAATGAAACCAACGTGAAGTAGCAAAACTTTTGAGGCACATTCATAATCCACCACACCAGCTTTAATTTTCTATTGACATGACAAGAAGAAGACTCAAAAACTAGTAGCCGATTTTAGGCCTTTATAAAAATAGTGTCGATTTTGCAAAGAGTTTGGGAGCCCATTACAATGAAAAGGAAGTATATATATATATATTATGGACAATCTACACTACACTATCTAGCCCTAAACTAAGCAGAGTTAGTATTATGGGAACCAGATAGCTGATGTAATACTTAAATACATTTTGTTTGTAAATACATAGGTACTTGGAAAACAATATAACATCCAGATGGAGAACAAATATCTATGATCACCACACAAATATTTGTTCTCGGTGGGGATCGAACCCACGACCTATGGCGCAGAAGGCAGAGCTACTAATAAATGAGCTGAGAGCCCAGTCATAACAATAATATCATGGGTTTAGAGTATTTTTGATTGCCGTCTTTTAAATCTGGAGGTGTCTGTAATGTCCCGAATTCTGGAACTTTCTGTCAAAGGCTTCATGCACGGTGCGCTCAAATACCCAAATACCAAAATACATGTGCCTATTTCTATACACGCAGCAAGGAGTTTCCCAAGATTTTGCGTTTGACAGAACTTTGAAGAGTCAGTTGGGGTTGTCGAAACTCTTTGGTATACCTAATATTTTTAAATGCCGATAAAATACAATAATATAAGTCGAATAGACAGTGTTATTTCACAATGCTTCACTGATCTCCACCGCAATGAGCACCGAAGGCCTAAATGAGTGCAAAGCTTAAAGCCACCCATAAATAATTTCCATTTCAATTCATTTATGAATTGAAATGAAAATTATTTATGCATGTAATGTATTGTATTATGTATATCAGTTATCTAGCACCCATAACACAAGCTTTGCTTAGCTTGGGGCTAGATAATGTTGTGTGAATTGTCCAGCATTATTATTATTATTATTATTATTTATTTCCATAGGC
Organism: Thera britannica; assembly: GCA_939531255.2. NCBI lineage: Eukaryota > Metazoa > Arthropoda > Insecta > Lepidoptera > Geometridae > Thera > Thera britannica. The sequence goes on along the minus strand of OW618034.2, from coordinate 11,732,594 downwards.
ATGAATTCTATGCACTAAGTTATACTTACTAGATTTACATACAGATCTGGAAGTATAACCTTTTAGATAAAAGAAAAATTTACTAAATTGGATCATAAAATTAAATGACGAAGGTATGCAGTAACAAAATAATAATAAAACAAAACGGCTTAGCCGATTTTGATGAAATATTACTTTTCAGAAAAAAAAAGATTAAAAGAGAGAAGACGAAAGAGAAGAAAAAAGATAAGAATATTATTGTACAAAAAAAATTGCCCCCCTTGCCCCCCAGGACCCCCCCTTTTGTGAGTGCTACCGGATGCCGTCGAGATAGGGGGTTTTCGATTAGGGTTTCGTATAGAGGGTTTCTTCCTGAATTGAAAAAACAAAAAAAACACCCCCCTCTTGCCCCTTTTTTCACCCCCCCCTTTCGTATCTTCCAAGCGGAGTGACTTGCAAGACTTTTTTTTTGGGTCATGTAGGGAAGGTGAGATTATTTTGAAAGCAAAATAAATTTTGCCCCCCTCCCCCCTCTAGACCCCTTTATTATTTTTGACCCTTTTTTTCGAGTGGAGCATTGCGGCGAGCGAATGGGGAACAGTGCGGCGAGCAAAGCGAGCCGTGCTGTGACCCCCCCCCCCCCTAAGCCCCCCAGAACCCCCTCCTCCTGAACCCGGGGGGAGGGTCGCGGCGAGCGAAGCGAGCCGTGCTGTGACCCCCCCCTCAAGCCCCCAGAACCCCCTCCTCCTGAACCCGGGGGGAACGTTGCGGCGAGCGAAGCGAGCCGCCACGCGACCACGCCCACCCTACTGAAATTTAGAACCCCCTCCTACTGAAATTTAGGGTGTCTTAGGGGTGTGAAAAAATGTTCACTAGACTGAGTTCAAAATTCAAAATGGCGGCTGTGCCACTTCCGGTTTTGCAAAAATCGTCCGATTAAGGTCGTTCAAACGGTTCATTCGACTGAGGACTATGATTGGAGATTGAATTTTAGGTTTTTTAAGGTGTTTGATTGGATCTTCACTTGGTTTAGGGTTCCGCCCCTGTGGGAATGCATTGAGGACGCGAGCTGCTTGCAGCTCGCGATGCACGCGACCCGGTAGTCAACGTTTGGGTTCCTTCCAGCGGTTTCGACCCGTTAAGGGTTTTGGCTTGACGTACAATTTAGGGTTCCGTATAAGGTTTTGATTGGGGTTTTACTACATTGAGCAATTTGATTAAGTGTTCGACTTTTAGGGTTCCTTAGGACTTTTATTGGAGTTTCAACTACACTTAGGAGCTTGATAATGTTAACATTTTTAGGGTTCCTTAGGACTTTGATTGGGGTTTTACTACATTGAGGAACTTGATAAAATAAACAACTTTTAGGGTTCCTTAGGCCTTTAATTGGAATTTTACTTCACTTAGGACCTTGATTATGTGAACAATTTTAGGGTTCTTTAGGACTTTGATTGGGGTTTTACTACACTGAGGAACTTGATTCACTGATCGACTTTTAGGGTTACTTAGGACTTTCTTTACTACTTTTTGGGGTTTTACAAGTGCAAGTGTAATGTAAAACTGGGAGTAGCACACCCGCGCACACGAAAAAACTAGTTAAGGGGCTGACGTATGGAAAATTTTCATACAAACGGAATACCAAAATGATTTCTAATTTAGACAGATTTACACTATATTATTGTAATAATTGTATTTGCATAGTATTTATCTAGGTTCCTCAACAGTTTTTATTTCAAATTACTTACCTAAAATGAAATAAACACCAATCGCATTTTGCACATTTTTATGCTAAACTTATCAAGTTTTCTACCTATTGGTTTCGTACTAAAAACAACAATATCTTACGTGTTTTTTGTTAAGGAACCTAGTTTATATTGTCTAGTTACAGAATAACAATACTATGTAAAGAATACAAAAAGTTTTCAGTCATCATTTTTGGTATTACGGAACACGATCAAATTCATGGCATTTTCGAACGGCTACTATTGCTATCGCGCACGCACGGTGCGGGTGGCGGGGTGCAGGGGGAGGAAACGCTTGAAGCACACGGGACACTTCGGTTGTGTGTGTGAATCGCTCGGACTTCGGACTAGTTAAATACCTACACTGGCATAAAACATAATGCTTAGATATTTGATAATTGTTAGTTTAGGAAGGGTACTAAGTGAAGATGGGAAATACTAAGTACCTAGGTAGGTTGTAGGTTGGGTAAACGAAATTAAGGTGCAGCACTAGGTCAAAAAGTCTGCCGAAATTTCGAAAAAAGCCAACATTTCGACTAAAACAAATTATGAACCATTAATTTCTATACAGGGTGGAATTTTGTAATGCCACCTGGAGGGAAAGTACTCTTAATACTGCAGATAGAAAATTTTACTCAAAGGAAACATTCCTTTATTTTTGGATAGAAAGCAATTTCTAAAATTAAAAATAAAATAATTTTTAAATTAATTTTTTTTTTTGAAAGGAATAAATTTATTCTTTTAAAGAAATGAATTCGTTAAAAGAATAAATTTGTGTATCCAAGAGAATGGAGCCCATTTCAAGCAACTAATTTCAAGTAACTAGTTAGTTATCCATTTTTTGTAAATAATTAAATTAATTTAAGATTTCCTGGTTTTTCTTTCATTTAATTTATCATGTTTGTTAGAGAGATTTCATCCTTATAATTGACTAACGATCGATGCAATAAAAGTACAAGGTATAATTTTTCTGATTTTAGCCGGTTCAATTCCCGGGTGTGAGAGAATTTTCGAAAAACTTTGAATGCAGTTTGCTTTCTATTCAAAAATAAAGGAATGTTTCCTGTGAGTAAAATTTTCTATCTGGAGTATTAAGAGTACTTTCCCTCCAGGTGGCATTACAAAATTCCACCCTGTATATGAAGTATTGATAAAAGGTCTAAGAAAAAATACAACAAATTATTTTTTTTCTTTATTTATTTGTAGTTCAAACAAAGCAGCCAAGTGCGAGTCGGACTCGCCCATGAAGGGTTCCGTAGCATCAATTAACATAATATAAAGGTTTTTGTAGTTCGTCGAAAGGTAAATTGCGGTTTACGATTTATGACGTATAAAAAAAAACTACTGACTTGATCTCGTTCAAACTAAATATCGTTGGAAGTTTACATAGTAATGTACAACATATATTTTTTTTGGATTTATCATTCTCTTATTTTAGAAGTTAGAGGGGGGGGGACCAACTTTTTTCTACTTTGGAAGTGTCTCTCGCGCAAACTATTCAGTTTAGAAAAAAACGATATTAGAAACCTCAACATCATTTTTGAAGACCTATCCATAGATACCCCACGTATGGGTTTGATGAAAAAAAAAATTTTGAGTTTCAGTTTCAAGTATGGGGACCCCCAAATTTATAGTTTTAGAAAAAAACGATATTAGAAACCTCAACATAATTTTTAAAGACCTATCCATAGATACCACACATATGGGTTTGATGAAAAAAAATTTTTTGAGTTTCAGTTTCAAGTATGGGGACCCCCAAAATTTATAGATTTTTTTCTATTTTTGTGTAAAAACCTTAATGCGGTTCACAGAATACATCTACTCACCAAGTTTCATCAGTCTAGCTTTTATGGTTTCGAAGAAAAATGGCTGTGACACGGCCGGACAGACAGACAGACAGACAGACAGACAGACAGACATGACGAATCTATAAGGGTTCCGTTTTTGCCATTTGGCTACGGAACCCTAAAAACTGCTACCACTCAACGTCCGGTGGAAATATTGATAAAAGGACTGAGAAATACTTGAACAAAATAGTTTTTTTTTTATATAACTGGAGCTCAATAAACAGAGTACCGCTCAACGTCTGGTGGAAATATTGATAAAAAGACTTGGAAAAATTTCAGCAAAATATTTTTTTTCTTTATTTATCTGGATCTCAAAAAACCGACTACCGCTCAACGTCAGGTGGAAAGATTGATGAAAGGACTAAGAAAAATTGGCACAAAATATTTTTAGTCTTTATTTATCTGGGGCTTAAAAAAACTGCTACCACTCAACGTCAGGTGGAAATATTGATAAAAAGACTTGGAAAAATTTCAGCAAAATATTTTTTTTCTTTATTTATCTGAATCTCAAACAACCGACTACCGCTCAACGTCAGGTTATAATATTGAAAAAAGGACTAAGAAAAATGGCTACAAAATATTTTTATTCTTTATTTATCTGGGGCTTAAAAAAACTGATACCACTCAACGTCAGGTAGAAATATTGATAAAAAGACTTGTAAAAATTTGAACAACATATTTCTGTTTTATTTTTCTGGAGCTCAAGAAATAAACTACAGCTCAACGTCAGGTGGAAATATTGATAAAACGACTAAGAAATTAAAAAAAAAACTTTATTTATTTTGAGCTCAAAAAACTGCTACCACTCAACGTCCGGTGGAAGTATTGATAAAAAGACTGAGAAATACTTTAACAAAATAGTTTTTCTTTATATAACTGGAGCTCAATAAACAGAGTACTGCTCAACGTCTGGTGGAAATATTGATAAAAAGACTTGGAAAAATTTCTGTAACGTTCACTAGAAGTTGCTTCATGCAATCAAAATTGAGTTCTATATAGTAATTGTGATAAGACATAAATAATTTTTTTTTCAGTTTGTTTATAATCATTATATAAGTATCCACCTATAGTAGGTTAGCTTGGTACACTTTTTTCGCGAGTTTTGTGCGAAAGCCGAGGTCCATGTAATTATAGGTCGATGTTCGCAATCGTTGGTTTTGCGAATGTAAATAAGCAGAATAAAAGCAACCTAATTGCTCAACGAATAAAGTATATTTTTAAATGCAGTCACATTATTAGACTTTCTGTACTTTGGTAAGTGAGCCGCTTTGCGTGTTTTTTATTGCTGTGTGTGTGTGATCGATGAGGTCTGGCGAACCACACCCCACCTGATGTTGAGCGGACCTCCACCCATGATCTTCAACTGTAACGTCATGACTGGTTTTGAACCCACGCCCCCCAACCGCTAGGCCGATGAGGTCTGGCGAACCACACCCCACCTGACGTAGAGCGGATACCCACCCATCATCTATTACTGTAACGTTATCACTGATTTTGAACCCGCACCCTCCAACCACTAGGCCAATGAGGTCAAGCAAACCACACCACACCTGATGTTGAGCGGACTCCCACCCATCATCCTCTACTGGAACGTCATCAACCACAACTCCATCGCTCCGCGCCGGGGTCAATGGCTCTCTCAACTCAACTCGGAGTCAATGGTTCTCTTTACTCTTCTTCAATTTGGTCCAGAACCCGCACAAACCCTACCTGATGAATAAACTCACTCGTATCATGTTAGAGAATTTCCTGGTGTCTTTTCTAAGTGCGTAAATAGCTACTCTGAAGGTTCTTTATCGGTTCAGGAATGTTGTTTTTTTTTTCACTTTATTCTTGCATTCAGAGCATGACCAATCCTTGCTTATTGAATACTAGAAAAGCGAAACAAGCAAGCAATAAGCTTAGAGGGTTAGTCAGGTAATGCAGCCACAAAAAATAAAAACATAAAATTGTAGGGTGCAAAAAGTCAACTCTCTTTGACCAGATTTGAACTCCCGCCCACCTCGTCCTCTCAGTGTGAATCCGCACGCCCTAGCCACTAGCCTATCTGACGCTTAGTAACGTTGACGAAATTAGGCAATGCATAAAAATCGTTAGCAGTGGCTGACGCACACGCACAAGCGCGGCACTATGGTTGGATTCACGTATAGAAGTAGCGCGTCACACGAGCGCCTGTGTGTGTATACTTACTATTATATATTCCGTGGCGCCCGCATCAAATGAATAGAGATAGCTATATTCGGAGCAGTTTTTGCTCACGCCTCGAATTGAAGTTGCGAGCTGTGTACGTCGGCCCGTTAATATTTAGGCATCCGATTTAGGCGTCGCCTAGGTTTAGTGAAAACGGGTGTTAGTAACGTTGACGAAATTAGGCAATGCATAAAAATCGTTATCAGTGGCTGACGCACACGCACAAGCGCGGCACTATGGTTGGATTCACGTATAGAAGTAGCGCGTCACACGAGTGCCTGTGTGTGTATACTACTATTATATATTCCGTGGCGCCCGCATCAAATGAATAGAGATAGCTATATTCGGAGCAATTTTTGCCCGCGCCTCGAATTGAAGTTGCGAGCTGCGTCCGTCACCCTCTTAATATCTAAACTTAAACATTACGGTATTCTAAATCGCTCCATTGACTTATTACAATCGTACTTGACTGATAGAATCCTTAAAGTTGATGTGGGCGGTGAGAGATCTTTTGGGTCAGTTATTGACATAGGGGTGCCACAAGGTTCGATATTAGGTCCTTTCTTGTTTCTAGTGTACGTAAATGACCTTCCTTTTTTGGTTAAAAAACTATGTGAAACAGTACTATTTGCTGACGATACCTCATTAATTTTTAAAGTCGATAGATAGAAGGCTAATTACGATGACGTTAACGCATCTCTGTCGTAAATACTTAACTGGTTTAATAATCTTTTACTTAATGTTAAGAAAACTCATAAGTTTTATGAAAAAATATTTTTTGAGTGTCAGTTCTAAGTATAAAAATCATAATGCGGTTTACAGAATACATCTATTTACCAAGTTTCATCAGTACATATAGCTTTTACAGTTTTGTAAGTACCATACTTCAAGCAAATAAATTATTTCTTTTCATTTCATTTCATTTTTTTGAAAAAAAGTGACTGTGACATACGGATGGACAGACAGACAGACATGACGAATTTATAAGGGTTCCGTTTTTTACCTTTAAAAAATACAAGTGTTCATTCACCGACTACCGACATTTATGAACTTGCAACTCACTCTGGTTTTGCATAATATGAGGAAAATCTCTCTTGGTGGAAGGTTTCTTTTATTAAATCTGGGGCTATTTGCTTGTTATCTATATATATATATATATATAACTCAAAGGTGACTGACTGACTGACTGACTGACATAGTGATCTATCAACGCACAGCCCAAACCACTGGACGGATCGGGCTAAAATTTGGCATGCAGGTAGATGTTATGACGTAGGCATCCGCTAAGAAAGGAAAATTGAAAATTATTTTCCGAAGAGGAGAAAAAGGGGAAAAATGGTATAAAGAAAAATCAACGCACAGCCTAAACCGTTAGCCCTAGAAGCATGAAACTTAGAAGGTGTGTTCCTCTTATAGAGCAGAGGTGCACTAAGAAAGAAAATAGGAAAATTATTTCCCTTAAAGAAGAAAAAACGGAAAATGATTTAAAGAAAAATCACAAAAAATAGCTATACAAAATACGCAAAAAAACATTTAAAAAAAATCTGCTACTGCAGCATCTGGCACCAGGTTCGATTACACACAAAGGTTCACAAACAAACCGATGATAACCACTACGACAAAATCGCAGAAAACATCTATCATACTTAAAATAAACACTGTTGAAAAAAAACGGCTCCAACAGCACTCACCTTAAAATTCAAATACAATCTAAAGTACAAGCTCAAATCTATGGTAACTAGCAGTTGGTCATGTCAAATAAAAAAAACAGATTCGATTATACACCAACGACGAATAAGATAGCCCAAACTAGCCACTTCAACAAAATCACAAAAAAGAGCTTTAGAAAATACGCAAAAAAAAACATTAAAAAAATTTCAGCTACCACAGCATCTGGCACCAGGTTCGATTACACACAATTTTTTACAAAAAAACCGATGATACCCACTAAGACAAAATCGCGGGAAACATCTATCATACTTAAACTAAACACTGCTGAAAAAGATCGGCTACAACCGCACTCACCTTCAAATTCAAATACACTCTAAAGTACAAGCTCAAAACTATAGTAACCAGCAGTTGGTCATGTTAAATTAAAAAATCTGATTCTAATATACACCAACACGCATACGAAACCCCAAATTAGCCACTAATATAACATAAAAATCACAAAAAATAGCTTTACAAAATACGCAAAAAAAACATTAAAAAAAATTCAGCTACTGCAGCATCTGGCACCAGGTTCGATTACACACAAAGGTTCACAAACAAACCGATGATAACCACTACGACAAAATCGCGGGAAACATCTATCATACTTAAACTAAACACTGTTGAAAAAAATCGGCTCCAACAGCACTCACCTTAAAATTCAAATACACTAAAGTGCAGGCTCAAATCTATGGTAACTAGCAGTTGGTCATATAAAATAAAAAAAACAGATTCGATTATACACCAACGACGAATACGATAGCCCAAATTAGCCAATTCAACAAAATCACGAAAGATCTTTACAAAATACGGAAAAAAAAACATTAAAAAATTTCCAGCTACCGCAGCATCTGTCACCAGGTTTGAATACACAAAAAAAAAAAAAAAAAAAACAATGATAACCACTAAGACAAAATTGCGGGAATCATCTATCGTACTTAAACTAAACACCGCTGAAAAAAATCGGCTACAACAGCACTCGCCTTCAAATTCAAATACACTCTAAAGTACAAGCTCGAAACTATGGTAACTAGCATTTGTTCATGTCAAACTAAAAAAACCAGATTCGATTATACACCAACGAATACGATAGCCCAAACTACCCAATAAAAGAAAATCACGAAAAAGAGCTTTACAAAATACGCAAAAAAAAACGTTAAAAAATTTTCAGCTACCGCAGTATCTGGTTTCACCAGGTTCAAATAAATACATAGGTTTACAAAAAGACCGATGATAACCACTAAAACAAAATCGCGGGAAACATATATCATACTTAAACTAAACACTGCTGAAAAAAAATGGCTACAACAGCACTCACCTTCAAATTCAAATACACTCTAAAGTACAAGCTCAAAACAATGGCAGTTGGTCATATCAAACTAAAAAAAACGAACTCAAATAGCCACGCGGACGAAGTCGCGGGTTTCAGCTAGTACTATATAAATTAGACTACTACTACTACACTACTATATAAGTTAGATTTAAAATGTAGCGTTCGTGGTAGTTTAAAAAATACCGCACAGCTTGCCATTGTTATCACCAATCCTGGATGAAAAATATGCAATGGAAACTCTGCGACGGAAATCAGCTAACATAACAATTGGGTTATATTTATTTACTGAATATCTGTCTGTGTTTTTGTCTAACGAAGCGTATTCTAGTCAACACATTGTAATGTCGTGACAAATGTCAGACCCAAGCACAGAATAAGTAATAGTTGGTATCAAATACATGAATTCACAGCTCAGGTCAGGCAACGCCATCTTTATTTTAAATTTTTCCAACTTTCCGGTCGTGTTTTGTTTTTAGACCAGCGTATAGCGGAGGCTTAAAAGTTAGCATAATCTGCAAGTTTTTTCGCCATGGACGCGCTGAATAGAGGAGAGATGGAGAGATGTCGAGGAGTCAAAACTACAAGTATATCAGATATTTTGTAGATCATGTAAAAATGCGACCTTAAAAACTATAGTTCATCCGCTGGAGAGTTACGATAGATAGATAAAGAAAGAAAAAATAAAATATATGTATTGAACATAACATACACAGAACGGAGAATAATACTCAAATAAAATAGGCACAAAAAAAAAATACAAATAAAAGAGTTATAAATAATAGAGGTATAACACACGTTAAACTTAAAAACCCCCTGTAATGTGTGGGCGTCGGGGGTTAAAAACAAAAAAGCTAAAAGAAAGAACAAGCACAATAGAGAGCAATTAGTTTCAGTTCAGTTCGTGTCCCGACCGGCGTTCTTTGTTAATCCTATTCTTAAGTACCTATTTCATCTTTTTATTTGAAAAACTTTTTATTTAAATTGGTGGAGCTTTGAGAACAGCTAATAAATAAAAGCAGCAGTCATAGGTACACATTCTTCCTATAGTAGATAAGACAGTTTTGGGTGGGCTTAAAATCTCCGTCACCAAAGTCAGTCAAACTCACTTATTACTTATATTCTTATGGCAGCAATATTTCAATAAAACCGCTGTATTACGGTTGCCATGACCAATGCTTCAAAAGGAAACACTTCAGTCAGATGCACTTTCGTAACAAGTTCATAGTTACCCAACAGTTTTGAATTCGTAATCTACTTTCGTTGTTCCGAGTTGTTCAGCGCCAACTCGAAAAAGCACTTATGGATTAAACTAAGTACTCATTCATTTAGTTTGAAGATCTCGCTTCTTTGGACATGCCCATTGAATATGTATGAGGGATGGAAAGATATTAATGTTAGAACGACCTAACTCTTTATTTATTTCTTTATTGTATTGAAAGTGTTATTTCCAAATAATAGATAATTAAGTAATGTATCAGCTATTTGGTTCACATCATACTTGCTCTCAATTCAATTTATTTTTATTTCTGACCAATAACTTATAGAAAATACACAGTCCATAGTTTAGAGAGAAGCTCTCTAGGGCTCTGTCTGGCTCTGTCTCTGGCTCTGGTTTTGCGTCTGTGTGAGTCTCACCAGTGTATTATACTGTGTGTGTGACAGGTCGACGAAGGATTTATTTAGACAGCACTAATACAAACTCAAAACCAGAGCCAGACAGAGCTTGTGGTACTGTGAGCTACTGCTTAGTGGGGGCTAGACTTTTTTTAACGGTAGGTTGTCTATTTATTGGTCAATGAAAGAAATTATCGATACGTGCGTAGTTCTGTTTTTTTCCCTTCCCAGTTTGAGAGTACCAAAAATTTGGTAGGCCAAATATTTTGGGCATAAAACATTTCAAAGTGAATAACGTACACAGCACACACAGAGTTACCCATACTCCATGTTAACATGCCGTTCGGCCGGTCACTTTGCAGTTTACAGTTCGGTGGGTACCGGATTTGGGGAACACCGGTGTCCGATCGGACTAGTATGATTCTACAATCGAGGTTAATTCAGTCTGAAGCTCGTATGGGCTTCTATCACATTACAAAGGAATTGCAGCGAGCAAATCTGAGGCAATGTTTATTACATAAAGCCTTTAAATATGGACCTCTATCGTAAAATTCATAAGTAACGTTTTATTCTGTTATTGAATTAACTATAGAAAGTCCAGGTTAGGAGTACCCTAAACCGACGAGCATGTATGAAGAATGTTATGAGAGTGAATGAAGCGAAAGAGGTGTGTCAGGATCGTAGCAAGTGGAAATCCGTGATCTCTGCCTACCCCCATGGGAATAAGGCGTGATTTTGTGTATGTATGTATTAACTAGTTTATTTATGCTGCTTTGTTCGCATTCCAGATATAAAAACTTTTCTAATATTAGTAGAAAAGAAAGGAGATGGAGGAGAGAAAGCTGGAAACCCTTGGGAGAGGCCTTTGCCCAACAGTGGGACGATAGGCTAAGGAAAAAATATTAGTAGAAAAGGATATGCTATGCTTTCGATTGTAGTAAGTAAACAATATTAATCATGGGATAACTTATAGTGATTATTTGATAAATTCAACCCCGTTATTTTGTTTATTTTCCGCCATTTTGAATGGAAAGGACATTATGTAGGGTATACCCGTAGAATATAATATAAACTAACAAAGACTGGTTGAATATAAATCTAAATATATAAAACTCTTTCGTTACTGACTGACTGACTGACTGACTCACTGACTGACTGACAATCAACGCACAGCCTAAACCGTTAGTCTTAGAAGCATGAAACTTGGAGGGTATGTTCCTCTTATAGCGTAGAGGTGTACTAAGAAAGGAAATTGGAAAATTCTTTCCCGAAGAGGAGAAAAAGGGGAAAAAAGGTTTAAAGAAAAATCAACACACAGCCTAATCCATTAGTCCTAGAAGCATGAAACTTAGAAGATGTGTTCCTCTTATAGAGCAAAAGTGCACTAAGAAAGAAAATAGGAAAATTATTTCCCTTAAAAGAAGAAAAAAGGGAAAAATAGTTTAAAGAAAAATCACAAAAAATTGCTTTACAAAATACGCAAAAAAACAGTAAAAAAAAATCTACTACCGCAGCTTCTGTCACCAAATTTGAATACACACAAAAATTTACATAAACCCCACCGTAACCACTAAGACAAAATCGCGGAAAACACCTATCATACCGAAACTAAACACCGCACCGCTTCAAAAAATGGCTAAAGAACATGCTCAAAACTATGGTAACCAGCTGGTCATGTCAAATTAAAAAAATCTGATTCGATTATACACCAACACGCATACGAAACCCTAAATTAGCCACTAATACAACATAAAATCACAAAAAATTGCTTTACAAAATACGCAAAAAAAAACCATTAAAAAATTTTCAGCTACCGCAGCATCTGTCACCAGGTTTGAATACACACAAAGGTTTACAAAAAAAACAATGATAATCACTTAGACAAAATTGCGGGAATCATCTATCATACTTAAGCTAAACACCGCTGAAAAAAATCGGCTACAACAGCACTCGCCTTCAAATTCAAATAAACTCTAAAGTACATGCTCTAAACTATGGTAACCAGCAGTTGGTCACGTCAAATTAAAAAAATTGATTCGATTATACACCAACACGCATACGAAACCCAAAATTAGCCACTAATATAACATAAAATAACAAAAAATAGCTTTACAAAATACGCAAAAAAAAACATTAAAAAAATTTCAGCTACCGCAGCATTTGTCACCAGGTTTTAATACACACAAATGTTTACAAAAAAACCGATGATAACCACCAAGACAAAATTGCGGGAATCATCTATCATACTTAAACTAAACACCGCTGAAAAAAAACAGCTACAACAGAACTCGCCTTCAAATTCAAATACACTCTAAAGTACAAGCTCAAAACTATGGTAACTTGCATTTGATCATGTCAAACTAAAAAAACCAGATTCGATCATACACCAACGAATACGATAGCCCAAATAAGCCACTAAAACAAATCACGAAAACGAGCTTTACAAAATACGCAAAAAAAACATTTAAAAAATTCTGCTACCGCAGCATGTGTCACCAGGTTTGAATACACACAAAGGTTTACAAAAAACCCCATGATAACCACTAAGACAAAATCGCGGGAAGCACCTATCATACCAAAACTAAACACAGCTGAAAAAAATCGGCTACAACAGCATTTACCATCTTTCGAACACACTATATATAGTTTTGAATGCAAACTCAAAACTAAGGTAACCAGCACTTGGTCATGTAAAACCAACGCATACATAACCAAACTTAGCCACTAAGGCAAATTCACGAAAAATAACTCTCAAAAAATACGCAAAAAACAGTGAAAACATATCAATAGTTGTCCGCTTTCCACCATAAAATAGTTCCTTTTAAACGAACTCAAACTATGACTTTATACTAACCACGCGGACGAAGTCGCGGGTGACAGCTAGTAAATCCATATAAACAGAAGATTGGCAACATGAATTTCACTTCAAAGGCTTTTGTTTAATCAAAGAAAACGCTACCCGAAAACCAATCATCTACAATAACAGAAGGCCTACCACAAGCTCTGTCTGGCTCTATCTCTGGTTTTGAGTCTGTGTGAGTGCTCATCAGTGCATTATACTGTGTGTGAGACGGTTTTAACGTAAAATTTATTTAGTCAACACTCACACAGACTCAAAACCAGAACCAGAGACAAAGCCAGATAGAGCTCATGGTAGGCCTACAGGCCAATAGTCTTGAACATTAAACCAACTCACGCTTCAATAATAACTATTTCACGATCATTACTTCTGGAACAATTTGGAGTGGGGACTAACAAGAGTTCTGTTTTAGATTAGAAGCCGCAATTTGATATAATTTAGATCGGGTTTTAATTGTAGCAAATCGATTTTTAATCGCTAATGTCGATAGTTTTACGTGGAACCATCCCTCGCTCGCTCTTTTATTCAATGACTGTTAAGACAGAGCTTAATATACGGAAAAAACAAATGAAGTTTTAAAAACTTGAGTTACTAAATTCATGGCCTAACTGCTGAACCGATTTTGATGAAATTTCTATGGGTCCAATCCGAAAGCAACATTTCAGATAATAATATTTTCTTAATTGGCTCTTAAATGACAAAGTAATACCATAAAATAATTAAAAAGATACAACCGAATTGAGAACCACCTCTTTTTATATTTGAAGTCCGTTAAAAAACATTTAAACTCAAACTCAAAACTCAAACTCAATAATTTTTTATTCATTACGATGCAAGAATCACTTTGAAACGTCTTATAGCTAGGTGAGTCTAGGTGCCAGTTCCACGCGACCAAGCGTAGAAGAAATTTTCATCATCATCATCCACAATCCAACGTCACCCACTGCTGAGTATAGGCATCCCTTAGCTTGTGCCATCTACCTCGATCCTGTGCCAGTCCAACCCATTTCCGCCCCGCGACTTTGACTATGTCGTCCATCCATCTTGCTGCAGCGCACCCTACGCTTCTGTAGCCGGTTCTCATTACATTACATTTATTTAAACATTTATTCAAAAACATTTTACATTACATTTATTTGCGCTATCTCTAATTGAAAACTCAAGGTATTAAGATAGCTCAACAGAGGTAAAAGATAATACTCCCTTAGCAAAACAAAATAGGTACAACTCGGCCAATAAAAGCGTAAAGGAGTTGTTTGCCGGTATAAAGATACGGGGCCGTGGGGATTCAGCTCTAATTTGCGACGGGCAATGAAAATGTATACGAATACAGAAGCATGGTAAGCAGCAATATATATTTTATACTGATATTCAGGTAAACAAGCGTATCAAGTTACAAGGTCTGTAACACCAAATGTAGAATATGCGTGTTGCTGACCCTTTTCCAAGTTTTATAAAACAAATTAAAAATAATTTTAACGAACCATACCAACCCATAATTTTAATGAAGTACATCATTACGGGGTTTTTAAAACAAGATGAGGAAAACAGCAAAATCAGCGTCACATAATGTATTATTTTGAACACGATTTTAGTATTTTATTTAATGGACGGTTTAATACAATACATCATCGCCTTCCTTTAACTTAACTTTACTCTTATTTTTTGGTCTAATTTGACCGGAGTATAAAACTCCGGTCAAATTAGACCAAAAAATAAGAGTAAAGTTACATAAATTCCCACCAAGCTGAAAATCAGTAAGATTGTTTGAAATATCATTAATAACAAAATTTGATAGTTCCCCATCTTTCCCCTGTAAGGAAAAAAAAATATTCAAGGTCAAAGGTAAAAAAATGAGTTTTTCGCGATTTTCAGCAAAACGGTAAGTTTTATCAAAAAATATTTCAAACAAAAATTGTAGATCATAAAATTATCTACACAGTAGTGTTGCCCAAATGCAAGAACAAGACGAGACTTAGCCAGTCTTGGTCTTGGTCTTGCGCCAATACACCTGGTCTTGGTCTTGGTCTTGGTCTTGCGCTCCCAGTCTTGGTCTTGGTCTTGGTCTTGCAGCAAGAGTCTTGCAAGTCTTGCAATTACCTATTAGTCTATTACTATTTATTAAAGTTTACTTTAAATCTTAGAAAAACGTATTAGAATTGGAACATTGTGAGCTTGAATTAACATATCCATAGTAAAGATCAAGCAGATTAATAAATAACTGAAGATTTGATAAGAAATTCGAAAAATCAACTGACCTGTATCATAACCATGTACTTCCGAAAAGCGGCAAATTTCTTTGAGAAGTAAGTACAAAACCTTTGATGTCGCATTATCAAAGTGCCGATGGTTAAAACATAACTATGCATGCACTCAGTTTGATTTTAATAGATATTTTTTTATTCGCTATGTTTATGGTATTAGTCGTAATGCGCATAGGTCCAGTTTTTCATATTCTTTGATACAGTTTTTTGCGTCTCATAGAATTCCTAAGCGTACCTACCTATACACCGAACTGTTACACCTAACTACTCAGTGAAATAGCGCTAAGGCCTAGCTGCAAGACGCAAGAGTCTTGCAGGCTATGTCTTGTTCTTGTTCTTGCTCAAGTCTTGCACGGTCAGTCTTGGTCTTGGTCTTGCTAAAAATACGCGGTCTTGTTCTTGGTCTTGGTCTTGCAAAAACGCAAGAACAAGACCAAGACTGCAAGACCAAGACTGAATTTGGGCAACACTACTACACAGGCACAGGCTCTATTAGTAATATGCGATGGTTACCACTTATCATCAAGTGTCAACAGACCTTTAAAACTCTCCTTAATTTATAGCATATAATTAATAAGAGTTTTAAAAGTCTGTTTAACTGAATGTAAGCTAGCGGCTAGGAAACCTAATAAAATGTTAACTCTGAAGCCATCACATCTAATAGTCGTGCGGTGACGATCAGTGAAACGCTGTCAAATATCGCTGTAATATTTGACAGCATCTCACTGTTCGCCACCGTAAAAAGCTTAGGTGCGCGCAAGGCTTGAACGAAAGCCTTTCTTACGTTCAGTTAAGTTTATAAACAAAGTTACGCGGCCGTGAGTTTGCGCTGCGCTGCGGGGACACTGGTTTCCCGGCTCCTTCCGCATTGCGTATCACTGGATGTACTTAGTCCTGCTTTCCTAACACGCGCCAGCCGTTAAAATTATGACGGCGGTAATAGAACTTGCCGACTTAGAATGTCAGAGCAATATATTAACGGGATAAATAAATAAACACTGTTGACATTCAACAAAACACTATCTAGCCCCAAATTAAGCAGAGCTCGTACTATGGGAACCAGATATCTGGTATAATGCTTATATACATACTTAGAATACAATATTATAACACCCGTATAGAGAACAAACATCTGCGTTCACTGTACAAATATTTGTTCTCAGTGAGAATCGAAAGACCTACGGCACTGAAGGCTTAAGTAGTACTAATACTCTCGTATGTAGAGGTGAGTTCCAGTCGAATGTATCTTCCTCAACACGAATCGACTTCCACACTCCTCCATAGTTTTATTGCTAAAAACCTTTCCACGTTGATAAAATCGAGGTAAATTGTAACCACAGAAGCTAAGTAAAACAACATTAAAAAAAACTATGCTTTGATCTGTCAGTGAATTTCATTTTACACCAGTCTGGTTCACAGTACCTGTATACACTTATCAATAGCTTCACTTGTTCTTTTATGTGCATCAGTGCCTTAACACCGCTACAGATGCCATTATAGCGGTAGCATTTTTCTGGGCAAGGAGCCCACACACTTATTTCACTGAAAAAAAAAAAACAACAGCAGAAGTGAGTTTAAAGTCAATATGACGGGCATCGCTTTCTCAGAAACCACAGTTTAGGGTTGGTTAGCGAAGCCGAACCAGCGTCATAACGAGACTTGAATAAAATATGTAAAGTTTTTCTTACGAAATGTATACGGAGTGTTCATGCAACTCTTTTAGCAACGTAAACATAACAATTTCAACTTTAGAGAAACTTCAGCTTTTATAAGAAAAAAAAAAGTTAAACTTTGGTACTTGTTTATGTTCAAGCATTTTTTCTACAAGGGGTCTCTGACAATATATGATCGAGTTTAAAAAAACATTCACATAAAAATAACTACTTTTCATTACTCATACTCTGAAAGTAGGTCTGAAGTTGCCTGAGGGGCCTAATTGAAAGTAAAACTTTCAGCCCTAGGGAGAATCGCTTTCTACTGACAGCTGTCAAATTATAAAAAAAACAAGTTCTATTTTATTCAACCATGTTCCAACTTTCTAAAGTCTTTCTAACTGCAAGGAGGTTGTTCAACCAAATTCCAACTTTTTATTCAGCAAGTAGGTTGGAAGCCCATTACAACGGTAAGAAGTTTAAAAAGTCTAATTAGAGCGCAATGTAATATTTAAATTTAAATAACATAAAGATAGTATTAAATAAATAATATATCTTCTAAATTACTTGATTAGTGTATAGCTTCAACTATTTATTTAAAATAACATAGATTTAAATTATGAAAATGAAAATAATGGCTGAATAATGCTGGCGAGCCGAAGCCGAAGGCCCGCCAGAGAAAAAAAAAAAAAAAACCGGGAAGGCGGCAATTCAATCTTCATTTTCACAAATTTTTCTTTCATGTTTTTATTTTTACTTTCCTTGTGTTCGTAATGAAAAGCACAGTGTTTACCTCGGGTGAAAGTGTTTTGAGTCCCTCAAGCTCCATTGGCGCCCTCGCTAACGCTCTGGCGCCAAACCCGTCTCGGGACTCAAAAAACGTGACTTTCAACACTCGGGTAACAATGTACTATTGTTGTATCAGAATTTACTAATACTTTAAACACTCATTGCGCCCTATGGTTAAAATCATGAGAAGTCTGTGGATGGAAAAGACTCAGAATCGTACTTCCTGGAAATGTATAGGAGAGGCCTATGTCTTGGACTTCTTCAGGCTGATGATGATGATAAACACCCAAACAAATATGTGTCGTCATATCTTACCTTAAAATAACGCACTCGACCGCAAGGGTAAAATAAGCGGAGGGTGGAGGTTGTAAAAGATAAATGGGGACTATTCAGAGAGCCTGAATGAACCGGGCGACGACCTGCGGTACGGGAGTACGTTTATGTAGGTAATATTTTTGAAAATACTCGTAATATTTATTTAATCTCATCAAATCAAACTCCCCCCCTCTCTTGTTTATGTTCGATTCTGTCCATCCCAAGGTTGCCTGGTAGAGATCGCTGTTAGCGATAAGGCCGCCCATTGTTTTACTGTGAATTTTTATTTTTAAGCAAAATACTGTATTCCTATATTGTGTCATAGTAATCAATAAAGAGTTATCTATCTATCTATCTATCTGCGGGCGCCCTCGTTATGGTAATATGCCTATGATGATAATGTTGGGTCTGAAATACGCGACTATGAAGCACCTACCGCTAAAGCACTTAAGTTTTGAGGACTAGTTGCGCATCCCTGATTGAAATGTTCATTTTCTTTTGATCTAAAGCTACATTAATTTTGGGAATTACCCTTTGACTAGCCTCTAAGCTCAGTTGATAGTAGCTCTGCTTTTGGCCGTAGGTCGTGGGTTCGATCCCCACCGAAAACAAATATATAAGGGATGAACACTTTTTGTTCTCTAAGTATGTATTTACAACAAAAGGTATTATACATATTAGTAATCTGGTTCCTATATTACAAGCTCTGGTTAATTTGGGGGCTAGATAGTGTTGTGTGGATTGTTCACCATATTTATTTATTTATGTATGAAAACTGCAGGCAAAGTATTTATTTAGGAAATCACAAGTATATAAACAAACTCTTAATCAATTCAAATATCAGCTATACCTACCTATTAGAAAGCCAATCACTCAAATTAAAATATTAGCCATAATTTCATTGTGCGTAAAAAACTAAAAACATTTTTATGTATCTATTTCTATTATTTAGGAATGGGAGTGGGGATCATGTCTCCCAGACTCCCTCTACATGGCGATAGACATAAATTATCACTGTCGTCCATAGACACCTGCAACACCAAATATGGTGCTGATGCGCTGCCGGCTTTTCAAGCAGTGATAGACCCGCCTTTTGAAGGACCCCATGTCGAAGCTCCGAGGGAAAACCGCAGAAGGCAGTTCATTCCAAAACTTACTCGTGCGCGGCAAAAAGGAACGCGAAAAACGAACAGTAGTGGAAAAACAGTCATCCACACTTGCTACAACACTCTTACACAATACACGCCTGTGTAGCTGCCAAGTGCCTAAGTAATAGTTTGAGGACACACCCGCACGCGGCTGTTTCCGACACACCAGAGGGGCTATTCAGAGTTTTGCAACACCATTTTTGGTGTCGTGTAAGACATAAGGTGTCGTGTTAGCGTTTTGTAAAGAGGTTTTAACCTCTTTACAATCCCGATTTTGTATGGAAAAACGATGAGCGCCTCTGACGGGCTTTGCGAGAAATAATATTGCTACGTATCTTCACTTACTATCGCTAACACCGGTGATAGTCTATCATCAACACCAAAATCGTACTAAATCTTTTCGTTAGCTTCACGATTCTGACGGTTTTTGTGTAAAATGCTATTCTAAGTTTCGGAATGCATTTGACAGCTTCACGATCGATCAATCAAAATGAATTAGTAAACAAACATTTATTTGTGCATTTTTGAAGTCAATAATTGCTTTTGAGAATGTCTGCAAGATGTTATTTTGCAATGAGGATGGTCGAGAAAAACCGGGTTCGTAAATTACGGGAACTGCGGGCTGGTTTACGGAAAGCTTTCAATCCTATCGAAGATCTTCCGGAGGCCATATTTCGTCGTCGGTATCGTTTGTCGAAGGTTGCCTTCGCGTTCCTATGCGAAGAGTTGCGACAGCATAACGACCTAAAGTCTTCGCAGCGCGTGAGCTTTGAATTAAAGGTGAGTTATGTTATTTTCATTAATATGTACCTACCACCTAAGATAGCAACCCGGTATTACTGCTTATGTAGGTACGTACAAAGGTGTCCCTCAGGAAAACATCCTAACTATATGGTAACTATTTAAGTTACATTAGATTTTTACATAGAAGATATTTTTTTTGAGCTTCTTAATAAAAATTATCAACATCATTTCAGGTGACTCTGGATACCCACAGTGGCCTTGGCTCATGGCACCATTCTTAAATGCCCAGAAAGAATGTACAACCAGAAGCATATGAAAGCCCTGGTCACAATAGAAAACACTTTTGGCTGGTTAAAAACAGTTGGCGTTGGGCATGGATAGGGTCTTGCACTACAAGCCAAACAAATGTGTACAGATCATACAGGCTTGTTGTGTACTTCACAACTTAGGCCTTGATTTTGATTGTTCAGATCCAGAAGATCTAGTTATCAAAAGCCAACATGTGAATTATTTGCAGTGTCTGTACCTACCTACTATTTTCGTATCTTATTTTTATATGCTGTGTAGGTACTTTACTATTACTGCGTAGCGTAGCGTGTGCGTGTTTTGTAAAAAGATCATACAAAAAAAAGTAGGAACGAAGCCGTAGTTTGTTGCCTGTTCTTCTAGGCTTGGTCGCGTGGAACTGGCACCTAGACTCACCTAGCTTTAAGACGTTTAAAAGTGATCTTAGAGATACTGCAGAATAAATTCTTATTTTTTATTTGAGTTTTAATTTAAATACGCCCTATACTCCTGTTCGGTTTTAATAAATAAGTCTCCTGAGTTTGCTCGTGCGCGGCGTCGTGCTGGTGAGCGGTGATGGCGGAGACCACGCCGTGGTGAAAAGCGCCGGCGAGGTGATGGTGCTGGATAAGTATCACATAACATCAGTGTAAATCAGTCTATAAGGATCCGTAGTTCTGGATATCAGAACAGAACATATATATAGAGTATAATAGTAGCGTCTCATTTCATATTATGCTGAAAGCTCGCAGAATTCTAAGGATTTTTGGTAAACCAGATCTTAAAAAAGACGAATACAACAAGAGTTACCTACGATTTGGCACGAAAAAAACTTCAAATGCTTCTCCTGTAGGCCTACCATGAGCTCTGTCTGGCTCTGTCTCTGGTTCTGGTTTTGAGTCTGTGTGAGTGTTCACTAAATAAATCCTACGTCAAAACGTCATACACACAGAATAATGCATTGGTGAGTCACTCACACAGACTCAAAACCAGAGCCAGACAGAGTTCATGGTAGGCCTACTGAACAATTGTGAATTGTCAGTCAATTGAACCAGTAGTCATCTTTATGGTCTTTATTTTGAGGAATCTATGCCCGATCCATGTTGGCAACTTGCTAAAAACGAAGACTTTGTGTTAGATTCATTGCGGCCAACATCGAAATGTTTGCGTCTTATCACCATGTCAATTTGCCTAGGGTAGCACGAACACGAAGTAAAAAGTGAAGCTAACACCCAAAAGCTTGTCAATTCTCAGAATAACCTCTCTGTACTCATCCGTGGTCTGCGGGGAGGTAGTCAACTCTGTTGAGCATGGTAATTTACTGTTTATAACTTTGTAATGAGGTTTGCGCAGACAGAAACATTTTTTTTGGTGCTAGCTTGACTGACTTTGGTTCATGATAACCGAAGCCGGCCGGGTAAATAAAAGTAAATAATTTTTATAAATTTATACGAAAACATCAAACAAATTACGGCATTGTTTTTTAGATATCAATGAAAATAGCAAATAGTCTTTTAAATACAATAAAGGCAGCTTTCTAGAAAGTCAGTAGCAAGATTTTTGAGTAAAGCTTTGAGTACATCTAGGCGATCTGCGATGGAAAACAGCTTATACTTTCTCCATTGGAATAGGAATTCGCTAAATGTGTCCAATTGTCACGCAATATCATCGCGTAAATAATGAGGTTTTTGCTCATAAATACTTGTGGCGATGTTCATTACGTGATTTTTTTGGAGTATTAGATTCAAAAAATATTGCAAATATAGGAAGTGGCAATCAAGACTTGATTAGTGACGATTTCAAATAAAGTAAGGGCTAATAATCAGAATTGATAGTTATATTTCGTGCTTAAACTTACTAATCGTATCTATAATCTAGGCGATCTGTGATGGCGATCAGTTTCATCAATGGGTTTTGCATATATCACACACATCACGAACTTTGACAGTGACAGTGCTATTCGTTTTGACGAAAAAGGATTTTTTAAGCTATATTTTTTGTTAGAAATAACTTTCCGTACATAATAGTCACCTCTTAATTGAACCCAGCTAAACACATACCGAGCTATATATTATTAAGTACTAGTATATAACTACTATTATTCAGGTTAATACTCTTTTGCGATAACAGTAAAACAAGGTTGACCCACATTTAGTGAAGATAGCATCTTCGATACGCTAAAAGTTATGCCACATTTTTGTACATTTACGGAAAGGAATAAGTTTTTCGTTTGCGTGGTAACTTTTTGGGGTGAAAAAGTGATTATGATTGATATTCTTGAATCGCCCAGATCTGAGAATCCAGACATATTTTTCGAGCAAATACTGCTAAAACAGTTTTTGATATTCCTCGCACGTAATGATTTATTTCTAAAGACTCCGACTTACTTATAAAGAATTTGTGTCAGACGTGTCTGGCATGTATTGACAACTCTGTAAAAGTTATTAATATTGATAAATCTTTACTCAAAAAGATAAAATAAGAGGCTTATGAAAATTATTACAGACAAAATCCCGAAAACCCAGCAAGTGTACATAATAAGTATGCCAAGTTTAACTGGGTTTTAGACACATTTAGTCATCCATGGTAGTACGCAATGCAGATATTTCAGTGCCCAATACTCCATTGCGTTACCAGCGATCCTTGGCAGTGCGTTTGAACTAATATTTTGAATTGATTGCTATAGTTTGCGCATAGCGGCTAAACACATAAATTTCAGGCATCTCGTTGGTTTAAAGCGTTGGTAGTCTACTGGGAACGATCCTTCATGCGGATCTCAAGTTTTTGACTTCCAATCAGAGCGTGCCAAATAATGAGTTTTCTAATCAACTTTTCAGTGTCATTTTCTGACTGGGGAATATTCTTTGCCACATAAAAAACTCTACAAAGAATATTAAGTGTGTATAGTGTATAGACCTTTACCGAAAGAATACCTACCATGCCAGAGGATTCAATTTAGGAGGTTATTTATGTTTTTTTCCAAGATACTCATACTATCAATATGACAGTGGCACATTCGTTCAAAAACACAACGTTATGAAAACACAGTGGCACTCGGCGAGTGCCGACAGAAATGAAATCAAAAGAACTACCCCCGACCGATTTGTGCCGAAGAGGTGTCGGTTACTTGACAGGTGACGTGACAGTGTCACGAAGTTCACTGGTTTATTTCCACATCAAAAAATGCTCTAACCCGTCTAAAAAAGTTTTCACTTCAAAAAATCTACACTTATAAAATGTTTTTTTTATATAACTATCTAATGGAACAAGCATATTATGTCCATAAGACATTATATATATTATATATATAAGCTAATTTAACTGCAAACCGGTCACCGTTTGATATTTACGATCACGTTCTCAAACCAATTGACGCGATAGACTATGAATAAAATATTGGGCGCGACCTCTTTCTATCCCAAATTCACAACTTGTCTAAATTAACATCAACCATAAACATTTTTTTATTCATTTCGGATATTCGAAAATCTTCCACTGTTTCAGATATTGTAATTGCAAGTTCAAAACAGACTTTGCATTTTATGAAAATGAATAGTCCCTACCTAATCCATACATAGCTCGTAGAGTTAGTAAGTTTAAGTGGCAATGAGCAGGACATATAGCTCGAAGAACCGACAACCGTTGGGGAATAAAGGTTCTCGAATGGCGACCACGAACCGGAAGACGAAGCGTAGGGCGCCCACCCACCAGATGGACCGACGACATTGTTAGGATCGCGGGAAGTCGATGGATGGAAAGGGCTCAAAATCGTTCTTCCTGGAAATGTGTAGGGGAGGCCTATGTCCAGCAGTGGACTTCTTCAGGCTGATAATGATGATGATGAATCCTTAACAATATTGTTAATATTCTGGTGACAGCGTGGTCGAACTTATTAACATACTAATGTGTGTGGACTGTATTGGACTACTTTTAGTGTGGACTGTATTTGACTGCTTGTAATGTATCTATATATGAAGTAGCTATAGCTACTAAAGCTACTCATTTTCAATCCGTGTCATTGGGTGGGAAAAAAGCGTGGCTTGTCATGAACTCATGAGTGAAGATTACCGGTAACGCAGTGTAAACCTTAACCATCTTGAATACGCATAGTCTTTTTAAGTAAATATAGACCTTTATATCAAAAAAAGTAAGTTCAACAAAGGCTCTATTTTTGAACGGGTTTTACATAATATTATTCAATTAAAAGAGCAAATTCAAATTCAATTAAAAGTTTGTTTAGGTTTGGCTTTTACATTACGCTTTTACTTACCAGAGTTTTTACTTTACAATGTTTTGAATAATAGGTGTGCGTTTCCAGTTAAAGAAAATACGAATACGCAACATGGAGTAATAAAAACCGTTACATAGCTACTTATGGTTCGAGTATTGCACGCGAGTAAATTGTATATTTATATGCTAATGGGCGATCACCGTTTTCATAAAAACTAAAGTTTCGTTATGTAGTGTTTGTGATATAACAAAAATAATGTTTTAGACCTTTTTATGGGATAAATGCGGAACCAGAAAATGTAAAACTGGGGAAAAACTAGTCCACTTTCTAAAAAAAAGTTGCGTGCACTTTATTCAAATTCAACAGTTAAACTGATTAAATCACTTAGCAAACAAACAAATCAACACTTGCAATTGTACTACAAACTTTACTTTTAATGTTAACTGGTATACTAGACAAACATTAAAAGTTATAAAATATTAATATATATAAATTATTTTTGGATAAAATTCGTTTGATTTCATAAATCGTTCATTCAAATTTCATTGTTCCAGTGATATAAACCAGCCTATCGGACTTTTTACTATCTGTGGTATTACCTGTGACAGGTGTGAAAACCATACGGAGGACGTTAAAGCTTTTGTCCTTTCACAAGTACTTGTCTTTATAGCCTGTGGAAAGTGCTATTTTATGATGCTACCTACCTCTATAAAGTACGACTATGTATGAGTTACATACTCGTATACTTGAGAGCAATAAATCCGAATAGAATGAATCTGAAAAACCCTAAATCCCTATATCTAAAGAACAAGAACGAAGCATCAAAACAATAAAATCGAAGGGTCTATAAAATACTCTTTGTATTTCAAGGTGTTTCAGAGAGTGTATCGAGGTTTGTGTCGGTGACCCGAATTTGTTCCTCGCGAGTGCACCTTGTTTGGCACAATAAAGCCGTACGGAAGTAGGGTTGAAATAATTATGTGAAAATATTCTACACTTCTGCCGTAAAACATATTTTACTATTCTAGACATTCCTTCAAACGTATTAGGCCTTATTGAGCAACAAACACACAAACCTACGCATTTATAGTAGTTGTAAGGCTATACTACATATGTATAAAGTAAACACGCAGAGTTTAATTAAAGGGCTACCATAAGACCCGACGGACAATTGGAGCGAATAAATAAGCCCCGCAATATACGGGGTGGTTGCAAAATTGTGGGCAGACTTTATCAACACATTTTTGATATAATTGAATTGGGGCACCACAACAAAGTGCCTTGTTTGGTGT
Source organism: Thera britannica (assembly GCA_939531255.2). Lineage (NCBI taxonomy): Eukaryota > Metazoa > Arthropoda > Insecta > Lepidoptera > Geometridae > Thera > Thera britannica. Next base: position 11,706,599 of record OW618034.2, on the reverse strand, counting down.
TTTTTATGACAGGCAGTTCATACTTTGCTACGGAAAATTCAGTGGAAATACTTCATGCATACTGCATTTTCAAAATACACTTTAAAAGCGGGTCACTGACCTAAGACGCCAAGCTAGTCCTTTAATCAAGAGCAAGGACAACAAAACAACAAGTGACAGTAAGAGAACACATCAAGTAGAGTGCAAATACAAAGTTGTCACAAGCAATACACCACCCAAGGTGACTACATTTTCTCATAGTGTGATGACTCATGCATGACTCACACATGCACAAGAATACATACATACGTGTCACAGTGCTTTTATTTCAATAAGTTCTGAACAAAACTTCAATGATTTACAACCTGTCCGCACTGCTACAAAGCGCTACGCGCTCGTAGCGCCGCCGTAGAGCTTGCTACGCTATCTCTACGCTTTTCATATTTTGTTATTCATTTGAATGGGGACCGTTCTTTGGTAGTTTGTCATTCAAAAAGAACCATGGTATACTGCGGGTAGGGTTCCTGCAACATAATTCGTTTAGGCAACCGCTGAATTTACTGTGAGTTTTCGTATTTATTTGAAAAATTTGAAAATCGAATGTCGATCAGTGATCATTTGAACGGCTTGTGCTGCAGAAATAGCAGGGCAGATATCGTTACCACTATTTTTAGCCAGCCCAGAACAAAATCTGTGATCATCGAACACAGATGTTTGTCCGTGGTTGCGCAAAAATGTTTGTCCTGGGTCACTATAGAACCCACGAACCACATTGCAGAAAACAGAGCTAATAACTACGCGACGTCAGTTAAAAGTAAAACAAGCCTTACATTCTCGACAAACAAAGCGTAAACTTCTAAAAGTGTCTTCTACACGTTTTCACTTGAAACTGTGCATTGCATGACAAATACCAGTACCCACATTTGTCTTTAAAATTTAAATCTTTTTCGCGCGCGAGTTCAGTAAGATCTAAAGCTGTAACTTTGTTTGTTGACTACCCTCAATAAAGCTTAGTTTGTTAAGAGTAACATTTAACAGCAAAAGTTTCGGTTTAAAAGTCCAAGGGCTTTACTTTGTATGATGAACATTTTAAATAGGAACATTATGATAGAAATCAAATTACTAGTTACCAAATTGAACATTATTTCTTAGAGCTCAAATAATACAAACTATAGCTAAATGTAATTGCTCTATGAATTCTTTTAAGCTTTGCGCACATCAAGATCGCCTACGATGGCGATCCCTGAATCGTTGTCAAATATCACACTGTGATAGTTCGCGGATGTATGTAAACCCCTATGCTGAAACTGATCGCCATCGCAGATCGCTTAAACGTACGCAAGGCTTTAAAGATACGATTCATGTAATCTTCCATTTTTAGTAAGTTTAAACACGAAATATAAGTATCAATTCTAACACAAAACCATGACACCTGTATCCACACCTATGTTCGCAGGAAAGTTATTATGATTATGATTATTTCTGATTATTAGACTTTAGTTTATTTGAAATCGTCACTAATCAAGTCTTGATTGCCACTTCCTATATTTGCAATATTTTTTGAATCGAATACTCCAAAAAAATCACGTAAAGAACATCGCCACCAGTATTTATGAGCAAAAACCTCATTATTTACGCGATGACATTGCGTGACAATTGGACACATTTAGCGAATTCCTATTCTAATAGAGAAAGTATAAGCTGTTTTCCGTGACTAAGGTAGTTTGAGCTGGTCAATTCTGGCGACTGAGTTTCAAGGCCGCCCTTACGCTTCCGTCATGGTCAAAAATGTGAAAAAACTGCAGCATCTATACATACAGTAGGGCCTCGAAAATCCGAACGCCTAAAATTTATACCCTGTTCGGATGGACGCAGCGTTCGGATTATAGTATGCATACATTTTTGGAAAAAAAACAATCAATTTAGTAATATTGTTTATTAATTAAATACATGTACATTTATACTTTTTTGAAGAATTCTAATATAGTACATTGACGGTAAGTATTTAGCGACATTGAAAACGCTTTGTCTCTTAATTTGCGCAAAAGCATTTTTTTCTGGAATAGAAATGTCGACTTCATCTGCCCATTCTAAGCAGGTATTTAAGGAAGACACAACTTGAGTGTGTGAAACCCTTGCGACTGATTCAGATGCTTCCAATTCTTCATCAATTTCGCTGTCATGCTCAGTTGTGATTTGTTATTTCCTCGTTCGGATTATAGAGGTATTCGGATTAGCTTGGGTACGGATTATCGAGGCCCTACTGTAGTTACAAAAAAAAACAAAGTTCTCATTGGTTCATTACATTACTATTATTATATTACTGACGTGCGTGACCTACAAGGCAATGCTTTGTTATAGGCGATGGTTACCACTTAACATCAGGTGTGCCATACGCTTGTTAGATCAGCTAGTTGAATAAAACAACCGGATATGAACCCACGGACCTTAGATTTTTTTCATTAGTTCATAACTGGACTTGAACTCACGACTCGATCGGGAGGCCGGTACCACTAGCCCACCAGTGCTTTCACTCAATACTCAATACATTTATTGATTTACACATGGTTTAGTTTGTACATACATAGTTTTTAGGTGTAAGTAGGTATCACATGGACCCTGCATAGGGTATAGCAAACATGGAGGCAGGCCATGCAACATGAACATGGAACACGGACATGATGATGGGCATGGAACATGGACTCACCGCCGCTAGATTGATTAACTCGCTAGTTCGGAATGATGGATCGTCCTTGTATAATAATAATCTACATAAGTATAGTACGAACATCATAATTTAATATCGAAGTTTCTGATTGGTTTACTTAGAAACTAGTTCAAAGTCCAATGAAGCAAATGTAGGTTTATATTCCTCGTGACATTCACTATTCTTGTCTTTAGCTAGTATTAATCTCAGAATACAATTTTCATGCGGTCGAGCACTAGGGCATCTTCATCGTCAGCCTGAAGAAGTGACGTCATTAGAGATGTAAAAGACAAAATAAACGAGTAAAGAACCCTTCATTAAAACAAATAAAAGAGCCTTTATTGTTTCTTTTTACAACGTATTTTTTAAAACAACTTGCCTCTTTTGTACAAAAACTAGCTTAGGACCCCTCGGCGGGTATAGGCCTCCTCCAAAAGACTCCATTCTTTTTTCTATTTATTTCCTTATATAAAAACGAACTTTGGACCCTCCAGCGGGTATAGTCCTCCTCTAAAAGTCTCCATTCTTTCCTCTCTTCGTCCATTTTTACCCTGCCATTTCGACTATGCCGTCCTGCCATCTTTCCTGTGGTCTCCCTCGTCTCCTCTTGGCGGCTGGACCTTTCGATCAGCAGGGCTACCACGAGCTCCATATGGTTATGGCTATGGCTGTCAAATTATGTATAGATAGGCTGACCCACACATTCATTTTATTCTTGGGTTTGAATGTGTTGACACTGTTGACACAATTTTGACAGCCATAACCATAACCATATGCTCGTGGTAGGCCAGCAGGTTGTTGTTCTGCTGGACATAGGCCTCCCCTTTACATATCCAAGAAGAACACATAGGGAGAAAATATAAATAAAGCATTTCAATAACTTCGTAGTACGTGACTGTTTTGCCATTCCAGTAAGTGATAATATGTAGGTGATGGAACCTGTTGGTTCGTGCACGCGAGCGGAGTCATGCGATACGAGGGTAGGACCAAGCTGAAGCATGGAACAATTAGTATTTTGATTCATGACTGGCCCTCAGCTCGGTTGTTAATAGCACATGTCATATTTAGCGTGCATTAAAGTTTACATGAAGTTAGGAGATATTTCAAAAAATACTCCGAACAAACCTTTTCTAATGACTTGTTGGCCTAAAGATGCGGCGAAATTTTCTACAGCTTTTTTATGAATATAGTTTTTTACAATTGTAGGATAGGAAGAAAGAAACCCTTACGAAGCAAGGAGTTTCAAAGTCTGGTAGAAAGAGAGACTTTCATAAAAAGATTGATTTTGACGATGTCTAAGTCTAGACGGTAACGGTTAACAAAACCCGCGGCTTAGTCAGTTCTGCACGTATTGACCATGTCTTTCCTGTGAATTAGGCCGACTAAGCTTTCAGGACGGCATAGGTGCTGGGCAAGCTTATTCCATCTCAAATCCTTTCCCAGGCACTACAGCGTCCCGAAAGTAGGGGTTGTGTAATCACCAATTGCCCCTGACGCTATATAAATCATCTATAAGCCTAGCCGACACGACAACAATAGAAATGTTTTATCTACTAACAATTATGCGCTTCGGTAATCTTCGTTCCCAGGGGCCTAATTTTAGGGCCGATCTCGATCATTTTGCAATTTTATTTTATTGCTTCTTTTCGACTTTTTCGTACTTTTTCTACGTTTTCCGTATATCGTAGCTGTCGAAGCTTCTACGATGAGGTCGTCGATGAATTACTCAAGGAAATCATCAATTCACTATTCGAAAAGAAGCAACAAAATAAAATTGCAAAATGATCGAGATCGGCCCGAGAATTAGGCCCCAGAAACAAAAATACTGCACCACAACCTGCCCCAGAGACAAAGATACGACATCAAAATACGAAGTCCATACTTAGTTTAAATCGTAGTCTCACCTACAATTTACATCGAAATTGTATCCGCTCATTTGACCAAAAAGAACCCAGACGACATTTCATTTCGCTTCGTTAGTTGCTATCTTTTGTTTCAATTATTTTAAATGGTGGCGCCTCTCCCCGACGACACATAAAGAAAAATTACATGTAAATGTAAACTGCGTGAACCGACGTCGTCATTATGGTAAGATGAGATTGGCGTGTATCAGACATTGTCACCACGGGGCACGACCTCTGAGGATTCGTATATCATAGGGCAATGTCCTTTGGAACGTGCCAAGCTATTTAAGAAAGGGTTGCGATGGCAGACGTCTATCCAATCAAATAAGCAACTTTATGATCGTACAAATATGTAGGTATTGTTTCTAGGTCTAACCTATTTCCAATTATGCGATTTACACAAACTAAATGTTTTATGACTGGCTTCTCAGCTCAGTTGGCAGTAGCTCTGCCTTGTGCGCCGTAGGTCGTGGGTTCGATCCCCACCGAGAACAAACATTTGTGTGGTTAACATAGATGTTTGTTCTCTGTCTGAGTGTTATATTGTATTCTAAGTATGTATTTACAAAAAAAGGATTTACGTATTATATCAGCTATCTGGTTTCCATAATACAAGCTCTGCTTAGTTTGGGGCTAGATAGTGTTGTGTGGATTGTCCGCAATATTTATTATATTTATTATTATTATTATTATTTATGGGCACTAGATCCAAGGTGCTCTTTGGTATCACTTATCAACTCTCGCATCAGGTGGGCGCCATTTGACTATTCCGTATTTTTTTTTACAATCAAGAAACACATTATACGAAAAATTTTGTAGCAACTTTAACATACCCCCTAAAGAGTGATTTTAAATGATGCAATAATTTGTCCAGCAATGGGTACTAAACACGCACCTCTCAAGTCTCAGCCCGGTCACTAACCCATGCCACCAAAAATCGTCGCTAATGAACGCGTTAAAAATATGAAATACGAAGAAATTAAAGGAACGCCTAGCGATTCTCAACACGCAATACAACGCAGTGGTAATTTACATAATTAACCAGGCGCTAGCTTACCAGCGAAAATATTCAAAGGTAAACGTCTAATAAGGTAGGTAGGAAAATATTCCAAGTTAAACCCATGATAGGTAGCCCAATAAAAAGTACAGTCGGCTTCACTAGAATGTAGATACAAAATTCGTAAACATGTCAAAATTGAAACATACTCAAATTAGTAAGTAGTGTAATAAATTGTTCATAATAATATAAGTTTAAAAAACATGACCAAGCTGCTGAACCGATTTTGATGCAATTTCTATGGGACCAATCTGGAAGTATTCCTCCCACATTTACTCAATGGGCTCTTAAAATGACGAAATAATGCGATAAAAAAACATTTTAATAACTACAACCGAATTGAGAACCTCCTCCTTTTTTATTTGAAGCCGGATAAAAATGTAAATATCCATTGAAATACTGTTTAACTGAATTGTATAGGTACATTCTTGTTCAGCTGACTGCACCTGCCTATGTTTGCGCATTTTGTGGCTTTTTTCCTACTGGCCAACTGGACAACGACCACGACAATTTGAGTAGTTTTAAGCTACTCAAATTGTCGTGGCTTACCGAATCTTATAGCTGGGACCGACATCAGAGCTTTTCTTCAAAAGAACGGTACTTTTATTTTTTATTTTCAGCCTATCTTGTCCCACTGCAAGGCAAAAGCCTCCTCACCTTTTCTCCAGTTTTCTCGAAAAAGAACAAAGAACGGTACTGTTTCAACAAAATGATTTATCGCCAATGAGCCCGGTCTTCAGCACTTCTCCCCCAGTGCTTGCCAGATGATGACAAGATGTAGGGTTTGTGGCATTTTAATAAGATCCACATAAAGTGGGATAGGGGGTATGAAAATGATACCTTAATATGGACAAGTAGGCCTACCACAAGCTCTATCTGGCTCTGGTTTTGAGTCTGTATGAGTGTTGAGTAAATAAATCCTACGTCGAAACGTCACACAGTATAATACACTGGTACTAAATTGTCGTGGTTTACCGAATGTTGTAGCTAGGACCGACATTAGAGCTTTTCCTCAAAAAAACGGTGCTGTTTCAATGAAATTATTAGCGGTCACCCTACAAAAACACGCTCAACGTTGCTTACCGTAGTCGATCTTTTAGAAATGACTTCGCAAGGAAGAAAGTAAATCGTCAACCAATATTCATTTATTATAATAACGCCCTAGTATTAAGCCACTTCAGAGATTCCCGAGATCCCTTTACATTTATTTTCAGTCTCATCATGAAATTTTATTTTTATTAGACTTCAGCCCCGAAGTCTACTTATAATGATTTGCTTACTAATATTTTTCAAACGAAATGTTAAACAAAACTGACCCTTTTTTTGAGCTAATCGTGTTTTTAACGATACTATAATTATTTAAGGAGTCTAAAAATCAAGGACTCACACTCATGTGCGTACTGAAAGAGTATGTCACTTGAACCAAATAACTACAATTTGAAAGGGCAGAAAAGCACTTAATTGCCTTTTGATGATATATTATTGCTCCAAACATTTCACTAAGATTGTGATATGGAAATCAGTTAACTGATAGAATACTGAAATAATTACATATTTCAAACACGAATATCACATTCAACACAAAACAAACGACTGGCATCTCAGCTCAGTTGGACCAAATTAGCTCTGCCTTCTGCGCTGTAGGTCGTGGGTTCGGTCCCCACTGAGAAAAAATACTTATGTGGTGAACACATACGTTTGTTCTATATCTAGCAGTTGTGTTTTCTAAGTATTTATTTACAAAAAAATATAAATACGTAATGAACCGGCTATCGATGGTTCCTATAGTACGAGCTCTGCTTAATTTTGGGCTTGATAGAGTTGCTTGGATTGTCTACAAAATTTGATTTATTTCATTTTTATATGATGTTAACCTCGCAATATGTTTGTCCTCACTGAGTATCAAAACCTACCAAACCCAAAAACCAAAAAACTTACCTACAATGCAGAAGGGAAAGCCCGCAATTGAGCTGCAAGACCAGTCAAATCTCTTATGACTGCAGATTTGTTTGACTACATAGTTACTGTCACATAGTCATGCCAGCCGGCGCCACTTCCCGGAGTCAATAGTATCACGCAGACCAATACCGCACTGTGCCAAGTGTAAACGATGCAATAGTCTGTAGTCCAATAAATATTCAAAGGCTGGGTGTTGCCAGCGCGGCTACTTTATTTTACAATCATAATCATCCACCAACAGCAGTCCACTGTAGCACGTAGGTCTATCTATCACAAGAAGCGCCAATCAGCCCGGTCTTCGGGTCTTCTCCTCCAGTGCTTGTCAGATGATGACAAGATGTAGGGTTTGTGGCATTTTAATAAGATCCACATAAAGTGGGATAGGGGTATGAAAATTATAACTTAATATGGACAAGTAGGCCTACCACGCAAGCTTTGTCTGGCTTTGGTTTTGAGTCTGTATGAGTGTTGACTAAATAAATCCTACGTCGAAACGTCACACAATATAATACACTGGTGAGCACTCACACAGACTCAAAACCAGAGCCAGAGACAGAGCCATACCGAGGTTGTGGTAGGCCAAAAGGTTTGCGAATAGAGATTACGCACCAGAGCTCTCTGTTTTGAGTTTTCTATGACGTTTTCCGGGTGGTTTAGATTTTAAATACCTAATCAAATAAAAAAATCTGCATAACGGCTCGTTCATGCATGCGATCACTCCGTTGACGATTCATCAAGATTTGGGAAAAAGCAAGATAGAGCTGGCAACACTGTTTGCGGACGTGGCACGTGCCAACTCGACTTACGCGGTGGCGGGTGGTCCATCCATTCATCATTGTGGATGCAGATGTCTGAACTCGTGAAAATCGCAATCGAGACAGCGAAATGTCTTGTTGAATGTTATTGCCGAGTCTTTGATGTCTCCTACTAATAATTGTAGTGTCGTTTCAAAGCTATCTCAGTAAGAGCTCGTGGTACTGTCAAAGTAGATCAGACAGCATTAATATTTTTCTTTCTTTAGAAGATATACTTTCAGTTAGGTATACAATGTTTTTCGGATTTTGCATTAAAATTACAAACGTGTGTGCAATGGTTATGATGGGGATAAGCCTATCAAAGTCAAAGTTAAATATGTCTTTATTTAATTCACAAGGATGACATTGAAACGTCTTAAAGCTAGGCGAGTCAAGGTGCCAGTTCGACGCGACCAAGCCTTAAAGAACAGGCAACAAACTACGGCTTGGTTCCTGCCGTTTTTTTGTATGATCCTCCTACAAAACGAAAATAAATAGCAGTGAAGATCCAGTGTGGTGCCACTTTAACTTAATGAGACGTTTAAGAAATATTTAATTTGAATTTTTTCAGAATTGTTTCGTTGATCGTACCTAACATAAGCGTTCATTTCTTGTTATAGAATGCGAGTACTTGTAAACTATTGTGTTTTGCTATTTCATACGATCATCATCATCAATCACGACTAAGCCATTTAGTTAGGTAGATAAGATACGTTATTGCAAACCATACTGACTTATACACAAAACAACACACAGAAATAACAGAGTGAAATAAAATAGGCGGTTTTATCAGTAAGAGTTAGATTAGAGGGTATTAGAAAGATATTTTGTTTGTTTCTGAACTAGCAAATGGATACTTTTACAAATATTTTCCCTGAGCCGAGCATTTGACTAACGCAAGCGTATCAAAAATATATTATAACATTATTTTTTCTGCTGTTAGAGTGACCACTTTGACCACTCTTTATGATCTCTGCAGTTATAACAGTTTCAATAAAAAGATATGAGTCGAAAACACGTGGTATTAAACTGCAGCATTCGTCCCAATATGAACCATAACATAACTTTTTACTGGCCTTTCCACTCGCCACATCATTACGGAGGCTGTAGTCGACTCTGTGTAGTGAAAGAGATGTACGGCGACTTGGAAGTTCCAAGTCAGGATTTTTTATTAAATAAAGTCAAGGTACTACAGCATATTAGAGACTAACTAGTGGAATCTCGCGCGACTTCGTTCGCTTTAACCCTCGCTGCAACCCTTTAGGGGTTGAATTTTTAATAATACCTTTATTGTGAAATCACTTTTCATAAAGAAGGTTTTCGGTAGCGATCAGTGAAACGCTGTCAAATATCGCTATCAAATCACAAATCTGACAGCGATATTTGACAACGTTTCACTGATCGCTACCGCCAGCGAACTAGGTGTGCGCAGGCCTTTAGGCTGTTTGTTGTATGTCAGTCACTCACCAAAGTATTTCATATAGCATTGTGATATAGATCAATATACAGTACAAAGGTCAATATACAGTCTACCTAGATAAAGGTGATAAATAATCTTGTCAATAGACAACGAGAAAGCCTAAAAGAACACTTAGGTTTGGTCGCGGGAATTAGCACATAGATTCACCTAGATCTATGAAGTTGAAACGTAATCATGTTTGGTGGATATTCTTGGAAGATATCGCACCCAGCGATAAGACCATCCAACATGCTTTCACGAAATATTATGTTTTATTAAAAGTTTTCAAATCTTTTCAGTTTAAAATTATGTTCCCGCAACTTTTAAAAGAAGTTAACCATGTTTACGTCGACATACCAAACGAGTACAACTTCAGATTTCGATGACTTCACACGCTGAAGTTACGTTCCCAACTCGTTAGTGAGAAGCAGTCTCTAAGGCTGGCCGTGCCAATTGGATACACGAAGTTTTTTCATCAAATGTTAGCAAGAGCACTTACGGGAATATCATATAGATAAAACTATTATTTATCACGATTAACTTTTTATATTTCTCGACGTTTCGGCCGTGTTGCAACAGCCATGGTCACGGGGAGACTGGAGTTCATGACGCTTCGAGAAGCGGTGGCGGTTGCAGTTGCAGACTACCCTCACTTGGTCTTCAAAATTAGAAATGTTCGCGTTCATATTACGAGTTACGACACACCACATTATCTACTCATTGCTATGATTTTTCGCAACGGATACACTGACCGAAAAAAGGATTCCAGTACGAAGAAAGTTAGGCGTCTTCACGATTGAAATTGGGGAACTTCTTTGTTGCAATCGCTTCCCGGACTTTTTTTTCTAATTAATTTATTCGGAAGTTTTTTGATCGAAAGTTAGTTAAGGGTTAAATATAGGTAAATAAAAAAGTATTTACTGTTTCTGTAAAAAAAGTTATATGAATATAACTTTTTTTAAAAATACACAGCTATATCTGATGGTCAAGGCACTGATTACAGGTTGGTCAAAGTACCTGCTATAGATATTCTAGTACAGAAAAAAAATGTTTTAAAACCAAGCCACGCAGGATTAATTATAGGTTATTTGATCATAATTTCGTTGAAAGTATTCATGAATTAGGGTGGCCAAATACTGCGTAGGTAAGGTGTAGGCAATTAGTTTTAAACAAAAACATGTCAGTTTTTATCTATAAAACAATTTAGTAAGTTTTTTTTCAATTATAAAGTACTTACGTAAGTTTTTATAACAAGCTTTTTATAAAGCACTGTTTTTTGTATTCAACACTTGCCATTAGATATAAATTATTACAAAAAACCTTGTTTATATTTAATACTTCTGATTCAATCATTTAATTCACTGTCAGTAATTACATACAACAGAATTTAAGCTAATGTACATAATGTGAACTTTTAAACGAGTTCTTACCGTTGGTTGTTTCTAATTAGATAAGATCAACCCTTCCTAAGCTACTTTCAAAGCTTATACGGGAACTTTGATATTAGCTTAAATCGCATCATTGTTTGAGTTTTAAACGAGTTTGTAAAACATAACTGTTTACATTTACATAACCAGAATAGTACATTGTTACCTGAGTGTTGAAAGTCACGTTTTTTGAGTCCCGAGACGGGTTTGGCGCCAGAGCGTTAGCGAGGGCGCCAATGGAGCTTGAGGGACTTAAAAGATTTTCACCCGAGGTAAACACTGTGCTTTTCATTACGAATACAAGGAAAGTAAAAATAAAAACATGAAAGAAAAATTTGTGAAAATGAAGATTGAATTGCCGCCTTCCCGGTTTTTTTTTTTCTTTTTCTCTGGCGGGCCTTCGGCTTCGGCTCGCCAGCATTATTCAGCCATTATTTTCATTCTCATAATTTAAAAAATGGTAAATGTCAAATCTATGTTATTTTAAATAAATAGTTGAAGCTATATATTAATCAAGTAATTTAGAAGATATATTATTTATTGAATACTATCTTTATGTTATTTAAATTTAAATTTTACATTGTACTATCTTATTAGACTTTTTAAACTTCTTACCGTTGTAATGGGTTTCCAACCTACTTGCTGAATAAAAAGTTTGAATTTGGTTCAACGACCTCTTTGCAGTTAGAAAGACTTTAGAAAGTTGGAACATGGTTGAATAAAATAGAACTTGTTTTTTTTATAATTTGACAGCTGTCAGTAGAAAGCGATTCTCCCTAGGGCTGAAAGTTTTACTTTCAATTAGGCCCCATAAGCAACTTCATACCTACTTTCAGAGTATGAGTAATGAAAAATAAATTATAGTACTACTAAGCTGAAATAAACTTTTTAGGGCTGTGGACTCAGCTTGAAAAAAACAATCAGTTTAAGAGGATATGTAAAAAAAATTTGGTTCTCGAGTAGGCGGAGTCCGGAAAATATCGGGGGGGCGCTCCGCTGCAAAACACCGCGCTAACATAGACCGCCGCCAAACGCGCGAGCCGCGCGGCGGCCGCGTCATAAAAATGAGAACAGAGAATGCATGGAGTAGCTTTCACATTATGAAACTTGATAAGTCTAAGTTTATCTAAGGTAAACTAAGTAAGTAACGTAAGTAACTTGGTACCTACCTAATTTATACATTTAGGTAGACCGTCTTGCTTATTATATCGATCTTATAGTCTAAGATCCCGCTATAGAAGGACCTTCACCGAGCTGGTTATTTAATGAAACGTATTTTATATATAATTAAACATGCCAATAAATATATTCTATATGGGTTGCCTATCAAATTTCAGTTCAGGATAATTATTATTAATAATTAAAAAAAATATATATAACTTTCCACTGGTTTGTTTATTAAACAAATTCTATACCAATCGAAAGTATAGACCCCAGTATTTTTATTCAATAAACATACCGGTGCAAAATGCTAGTATCGATTTACCTGTTTATACCTGGCTACCCGAGAGTTGTGACCGGAAAAAAATAGGCAACCTAACGTTTGCATATTCTATGGGGTCTATACTTTCGATTGGTATAGAATTTGTTTAATAAACAAACCGGTGGAAAGTTAAAAAAACAAATATTTTTTTTATTTTTAATTAATCATATGGACTGAAATTTTATAGGCAACCCAGATAGAATATATTTATTGGCATGTTTAATTAAATATAAAATACGTTTTATTAAATAACCAGCTCGGTGAAGGTCCTTCTATAGCGGGATCCTATACTATTAGAAAAAAAGTCTTACAAAGTAAATCCGTCTGCCTACTTCTGTTATTTTAAGTAAAAAAAACATAGAAGTAGGCAGATGTATTTACTTGGTTTGAGAAGTACAGTTGACTGCACTGGAATGTATACAATTTGTAAGTTTCAGGGTAGTGTCGCAACATTGCAATGAACATTTACAGGGCAAATACTGGAAACTAAGTGAACTTGTCAACTGACTTCATGATTTTTGAGTTGTCGTGTAAATGTGCTTTGCAAGGCTGACACAGTGACCTTGAAAGTTTAGAATTGTAAACATTCTAGCGCAACTAACTGTACCTGCCTAACAAACTAACCCCCGAATACTGAAACGCAACTCAGATTTAAGCACGTCTCAAGCGACGAATATTTGACAGATTTTCATTGAAAACTGTCAAATATTCGTCGCTTGAGACGTGCTTAAATCTGAGTTGCGTTTCAGTATTCGGGGGTTAGGTAGTTTTTCTAAGTACCTTCTACATTACCTACCTAGTAAATAATAAAAACAGCAATAATATTTAAAGTTCGATACATAATAATTGCATTTCATTCGTTAAGCATCATCAAGTACCTAGTTGAGGGAATTTAGAAAATATACTAGGCTAAGTATGAATATTTTCATTAAAAATTATCAAAACGTATATTTCTTTCTTCTTCGTCGAATCTTTCGTTTTCTTTCATCATTTCATCATCATTATTTTTCCCTTTAACGTGATTTGGTTCCCTAATGGGTCTGCCTCTTTTCTCTGTTATCTTCAATTTCACTTTCATACAACTCATCGTCGGTTAGAGATATTTTTCTTTTCATAGCACACGTTTTCTCATCTATTGCTTGTGAAACATCATAATTGATCGAGTGAGCGAAGCGAACGAGATCTTACAAACAACTTGGGCAATTTGGCATTTTATGTGCGTATGTATGTATGTATGTATGTTTTTCCGACGATAACTTTCGAACCAATGATCCGATCTGCATGAATTTTGATAAGGCGATAGCTTGTACTTAAGAAATTTACTGGTAGTACCTATATGAGTAAAATCGGATGAAGGGTTATTACGATATGGAGGTTTTTTACAAGGGCAAAAATAAAAAAAGTGACACATTAAAATAAAATTAACATGTCATATGAAAGAGCTTTTTTGGACATTTCAAAACAGTTTTTACTTTTTTTCTAGGACGCTCAGTTTTTGCTATACAAAAAAAAATATTAAATTACAATAACCAACGATCCGAGAGCTCCCATATCTAAGAATTTTGTTGACATCAATGTTTTTCTACTGGTCGGTTAATTTTTTTGCTTTTTTTTATTTTATTTTCTTGAAATAATTTGAGGAGGTACTCAGTTGTCATAAAATGGTGAAAGCGACCACGCTTTCACCATTTTATGACAACTGAGTGGTCTGATGATGGAGTCCAACGGAACTCTTCAATCAATTGACCAATTGAGTTAAAACTTATTTACCATACAAAGTTAGTCAGAGGCAAGGCCAAACAGTGAATCTGGACAGAAATACTTTCTCAAAGTAGATAAAACACAATACGTGATGGTGGCACATTTATTTTCTGATTACCATCTACCTATAATTTATGTACCTAACTTTTTGGAGCAATTTGATCGCATCACGAGATTTCAGTTCGGGGCGAACTACTAGTATTCTCTAAAAAATAAAAGAGAGTTATCGTCAACTTGCCTATCGAAAGTAACCTACAATGATAGCTACTCCATAGTTTTTGTTCTACGCACACATTTTGAGCGCCGCAATTCAAATTTTAGCTTTTTCATCTTTTATTATTTTTGAACATTTACGTTAAATTTTTTTATAGCGAGACTTATTGACCATTTTCTCGTTTAGATGTAGGTAAGTACGTAACAGAAATAAAAGCAATGTTGACACACCGTTAGGTACTACGAAAAATATTTGAAAAATCGCCAGACGAGCGGCACGTCCTCACTTCAGAGATAGAAGCGAGCGACTGGGGCGGGTGCGCATGATAGAGATAGCGCAATTAGATTCCTTACCCCGGGAAGAGGTAAGCTATAGACTTGCGTCGCTCAGAAGTAACTGACGTAAGCGACAAATGATAAAACATTGTTTTACTTTAAAAGTAGTAATTATAAAAAAAAATCCTTTTCCATTTATTTAAATACTGTAATTATGCACATAATAGTATAAAAAATAACCGTAAATTGTGTCTAAGTTCGGAGGATGGATGTAAAACAGGTTTAAAAGGTACCGATTTCAAAAAATAAATCTATCGAGAAAACTTTCACCAATCGTGTTTCTGTCTTTGATTTATTTAGATTACACCCTAAAGTAATCACTGCATTAAAATTAGGTTTGTAACCTATGCCGTCACTGAATAAGCATGTAACGCAGCGATTCTAATATTTTTACATATCGTCTTAATTAAAAGGGCAACAAAGTAACCTTTTAAACACCAAGAATGAAAGTTGAGGTAAACTCGGAAGTTCACTGCTTTTAAGGGCCTTACATCGGTTGCCGATTCTTATCTCGTTCTGTCTGTTCACGCGATAGAACCCAACGGATCACGCGCAAGGAAAAAAAGCAGCCAAGTGCGAGTCGGACTCGCCCATGAAGGGTTCCGTAGCACGACGAACTACAAGAACCTTTATATTATGTTACTTGATGTAACATAATAAGGTTCTTGTAGTTCGTCTAAAGGTAAATTGCGGTTTACGGTTTATGACGTATAAAAAAAAAACTACTGACTAGATCTCGTTCAAACCAAATATCGTTGGAAGTTTGCATAGTAATGTACAACATATATTTTTTTTAGTATTATCATTCTCTTACTTTAGAAGTTAGAGGGGGGGGGACCAACTTTTTTCCACTTTGGAAGTGTCTCTCGCGCAAACTATTAAGTTTAGAAAAAAACGATATTAGAAACCTCAACATCATTTTTGAAGACCTATTCATAGATACCCCACACGTATGGGTTCGATGAAAAAAAAAAATTCGAGTTTCAGTTTAAAGTATGGGGACCCCCGAAGTTTCTAGTTTTTTTTTAATTTTTATGTAAAAATCTTAATGCGGTTCACAGAATACATCTACTCGCCAAGTTTCATCAGTCTAGCTCTTACGGTTTCGGAGAAAAATGGCTGTGACATACGGACGGACAGACAGACAGACAGACAGACAGACAGACATGACGAATCTATAAGGGTTCCGTTTTTGCCATTTGGCTACGGAACCCTAAAAACACCTTGTGGGATATTGGGTATTCTGAGTACTGACGATAAGCGCCTCTATCGGGCGTGTTTAGAACACTCGTGTCTATCGGAAAATGAGCTCACAAATAGTTAGCGAAACTATATATACAACTGCAACACGTATTTCATACATTTAATTTACGTTTATGAGCATAATTAATGGATTTACTCGCATGAGACAACCTGAATAAATTTCATTTGTAGGTTGGGGATTCGGTATTATTATGATTTAGCTGTAATTTCGCTTTAAACAGAGCTTAACCAAAATTATAGATACATTATTCTAACGATTCTGATCACGTGATTTGATGGGTCAGATCCCTTAACTAGGAACTAGGGCTAGGCCTCGAGATACGTGCGTCTGTTAAGCGGAAATATCGGGTGCGGAAGTGTAAGTTACAAAGGCGTCTCGCAGGTTTCTGGTCAGTAGTACTCAAGTCATAGTCAAACATATATTTATTCAGTAGTATCATAAGGATCACTTTGAAATGTCTTAAAGTTAGGTGAGTCTAGGTGCTAGCTCCACGCAACCATCGACATAACACAGCGACAGTATAGCACGCCTTTGTGTAGGCCTGCATTAAAGCAACAAAGTCGCGTGTAGTTAAAACTTTACCCCAATATGTAACGCTAAATGGATTAACTGTGAGTGTTTTGTTAATAAGCACTTGCAGTAATTACTATTACTACTCGTACCTTTGAAAAGTCGTTTGGTTTATACATAAATAGGTACCACAAGCTCTGTCTGGCTCTGGTTTTTTTTTTTTTTTTACAAGATATAGACCAGCCTTTAGCTACAATCTCACCTGGTGGTAAGCGACGATGTAGCCGACGATGGAGCAGGATGGTCTAGAAGACACCTATTCACTCTTGCCTTGAAGAGGCCCAGATTGTAGTGGTCAGGAAAAACAGCCGCCGGCAATGAGTTCCATTCCCTGGAGGTTCGCATAATGAAGGTGGAGCCAAAACGCTTAGTGCGAATGGGTGGTATGCTAACCAGGTATGGATGGTACTGAGCCGTGCGTCTGCTAGTCCTATGATGGAAGGGAGATGGTGGTATAAGATCATGCAGTTCCTCACTACATTCCCCAAAATGTAGCCTATAGAAAATCGATAGGCAAGCAACTTTGCGACGATGTGCCAGACTCTGGATTTTAGTCTGCGCCATGTGTTGCTCACCTATCAGCCTAAAAGCTCTTCGCTCAATCGAGTCTAAGGCAGCAAGCTGGTGTTTGGTTTTGAGTCTATGTGAGTGTTGACTAAATAATTCCTACGTCGAAACGTCACACACACAATATCGGGCGAGCACTCACACAGACTCAAAACCAGAGCCAGAGACAAAGCCAGACAAAGCTTGTGGTAGGCCAGCTAAGTAGCCACGGACCTGCTGGGTAGTCCCAGTGGGCGGAGAGGTGAACTCCGACGTGGCGCGTCTCCGGGTGGCGGATAGGAGGAACAGTGTACCGATAATTTTCTATGATATGAGAGTTATCGGTACACTGTCGCGGACCAAACACTGGGGGGGAAACAGGGAAATGAAGAGATTGGCAGCTCTGCGTGTCCCTCTGACCAAGCAGAGGGCTCAGTTGAAGGAGTGGAGTTAATCCAATGCCAGATAGTGGTACAGGTTTCTGTAAGAGGGGTTCATTCTTGCTTGCTAGCATGCTGTTTGGAGAAGATTCGTAGTAGACGGACTGGGTGGTATTAACACTATTGCTCAGGGACGTCGGAGAGAGCTTACGCCAACTCTCTTGCCGGTTTTTGCACTGTACACTTCAAAGACCCCATTGGGCGATTAGAGTGGTTTCACACTAGCGCTCTATAGCGTTAGTGTGCAACCACTCTTAGGAGGTACGTCGTTGCAGTGTGAATCCGATGGTGGACTTGCCTTAGCTGGCCGGTTCCAGAGTAAGGAAAACTTGATACAAAACCCGTGAGAAAACACGTAAAAACCTACGGATATATGGGGACCTCCGTAGTATCTACCCTCACTCTCGGAATAGGCGTCACCCGAGGGCGGCTTTTATATCGTCCTATTTTCGTGGGAACAATAATGAATAACCAAAATACAAACAAACATGGTGTTGTGGGGGACCAAAGTTTGGTCGTAGCTGAAAAAGGCTTAGAGGGAGATTCGGACAGTTGTATGTCTAGCATCAGTTCCGTTGCTGCAATAGGCGGAAGCTTTGATGAGGTTGCGGGATCCGGTACCGTGTGTACGGTAAGGCCAGGTTCGGCGACAAGGGCAAAAACGCGGAAAGGCGCAAAACGCGTTTTGAGCGAGTTGGATTCAGATAGTGAGGAAGTACCTTTCGCTCAGCCAAAAATTTCGAAGGTACAAAGAAGAAGAAAAGCTTTGGTGTCTGGAACCCAAATTGAAATGGTACGTGCCATTGAAGATTTGGAGAAGCCCAGTGCTGAAACATACCGATTGAATAAAAATGAGGCTGGGCCATCAACGACGAAGGCTAAATCAGCCAAAAAGACTTATACCCAATTTGAGGGAGAAGCGTTTAACGCTAACGAGCTTACGGAACGTGCCTTTGAGGAATTGAATGCCATTCAGGAAGCATCGCGTAAATCCAAAAACCTCAAAGGTTCGATTCAGAGTTCGATAAACCAGTCCGTAGTTACTCTTAGAGGTGTGCTTGATGACTTAAAGCAGCGTACCCTTGACGATGAAACAAAACGCCTCAGGGCTGACAATGAACGGCTCAGGCAAGAGTTGTCTAACATGAAGACGGAACTACAAGCCCTTCGAAGGGACTATGAGGAGAGCAAAGCGCGGTCCAGCGTAGGGGCGACTGCTGCTTCGTTCCCTCCATCCGCTTCAGGGGTTGATATAGAAGATGTAGTGCGTAGGGTGACCATTTCCGTAGGCGAAATGGTCAATGCTCGTTTAGCAGGCATTGAAGATCGTCTTCTGCCTGCTAAAACAATGCGTCCGCCTCTGGCAGCTGACAAAAATAAGCCTACCACACCTAGGTTAGTGGCGGACACATCGATTCCTCTTGTCAGAGAGGTTAGTCGGTCTGCAGGCCCAGCCAAATCTGGCTCAAGTTATGCAAATAAGCAAGCTTCCACTAGCCAGGCAACGGCAGCTACTGCAGAGGTTGGGGAAGAGGGATGGTCGACAATTGCCAAAAAAAGACGCAAAAAGAAGCCAACTGCTCCAGCTGTTTCTCGACAGCCAGAGCAACGGCAGCCTGCAGCAGCTACGGCTTCCAAGGCTACCAAGCCAAAGAAAAGAAAAAAGAAAAAGACGAACCTCACTCTTCCGCGATCGGCAGCAATTGTGATCACTCTTAATTCGGAGGCGCTTGATAGAGGAGAGACTTATGCCAAGGCTCTGACAAAAGCTAAGGAAGCTATCGACCTTACCGAATTAGGCATTGAGGGGATCAGATCGAGGAAAACGGCTACTGGAGCAAGAGTTCTCGAGCTTCCAGGTGTCTCTAGTGGTCCAAAGGCTGATCTTCTTGCGAAAAAGCTACAGTCTGCCCTAGCTGACGTAGCTCGAGTTGTCCGCCCGGTAAAATGTGTGGATCTACGCATCTCCGGGTTGGATGACACAATTAGCAGTGATGATGTAGTGGCAGCAATAACCACTAAGGTGGAATGCTCCAGCGATCATATCAAAGTTGGAGTGATTCGCATGGGGCCTGGCGGTACGGGAGTTGTCAATGTGCAATGCCCTGTCTCAGTGGGCAAAGCTTTACTCTCTAAGGGTAGGCTTCTGGTTGGCTGGAGCTCTGCTCAAGTTTTGGCACTTGACTCACGTCCATTGAGATGTTTTCGGTGTATGGGTACCGGCCACACCCGGTTACTGTGCACCTCTGAAATAGACCGAAGTGACATCTGCTACCGCTGTGGTAAAGAGGGACATAAAGCAGGTACGTGCGAGGCGGATCCTCAATGTGCCGTATGTGCGTATGCACGCCGCCCAGCTGGGCATGTGATGGGGGGCCGGAACTGCAACCCTCCAGCCTCTAAGGGTAGATTGGTTCCTGAGAATCGACCTGCACCTCCGAACACTTGCAGCAATGCGTCGGAGGTGGTTGTAATGTCGGACTAATATGGATAGGTCACGACATTACAATCTTCTCCAGGCGAATCTCAACAATTGTGTTGCTGCTCAAAACTTGTTTGCACAAGTGCTGGCACAGTGGTCTATCGATGTTGCTATCGTTTCAGAACCATACCTTGTTCCAGATAGCCCCAACTGGGTTGGCGCTTCTGACGGCTCGGTAGCAATTTTCTCTCCCAAAGCAGCACGCGGCCTTTCTTTTAAAGAGAAAGGACCAGGCTATGTCGCTGCTGTCTGGGGTGAAGTCACTTTAGTAGGGGTTTATTTTTCCCCAAATCGAAGTCGTTCGGAGCTGGAAACTTACCTTCGGGTACTGGGAGAGGTAGTTGGAAGGATGTCTCCATCACAGGTTATGGTAATGGGAGATTTCAACGCTAAATCAGTGGCTTGGGGCTGCCCTAAAACGAATGGAAAAGGTGAGGCAGTAGTTGACTGGGCGGCTGCCTCTGGTTTAGTGCTCCTAAATCAGGGTACCGTTAATACGTGTGTCAGACAACAAGGGGCATCGATTATAGATCTTTCCTTTGCTACGCCAGCAATTGCCGCACGCACGCAAAACTGGAGGGTTCTGGAAAACGAAGAGACCCTGTCAGATCACCTCTACATCAGGCTAGAAGTATCCGTCTCTCCCGGTTCTGCAGGACCATCATTAGCAGCCTTTCAGTCAGTGTTCCCTCGCTGGTCTGTATCGCGTGTAGACAGGGAACAAGTAGTGGAAGCTGCTATAGTACAAAGCTGGTGTCCAACACCAGCGGTGGACTTAGGAGTAGATGTGAGGGCGGAACATTTTCGTGAGGCTCTAACAGCGGTGTGTGATGCCGCAATGCCCCGTGTAAAGAGGCTACCTGAGAGAAAGCAGGTGTATTGGTGGTCAGATGAAATTGAATCTCTCCGGTCTATTTGCATGGCATCACGTCGTGAATATTCGCGATGTCGCAGAAGACGGACTCACACTGCTGACGAAGAGAGATGCTTCTATGAAGCCTATCAGGAAGCTAAAAAAGCCTTGCAAGTAGCCATCTTCAAGGCCAAAACAGCAGCCTGGCAGGAATTCATAGAAGACCTTGACAGGGATCCTTGGGGGCGGCCATACCGGACAGTACGGAAAAAACTGTCCAACACAGCACCATCTACCGCATCATTTGAGCCGCAACTCCTTACAGACATTGTAACTGGGTTGTTTCCTACATGTCTGCCGCACAATCCACCTACTATGGTACCTCCCAATCGACGACGTGAACCTTCCACTGATGAGATACCTCCAGTCACTGAAGGTGAATTTGGTAGTGCAGTTATTCATCTCCGAGGTAAAAAAACTGCTCCAGGGCCAGATGGCGTGCCTGGTCGTGTTTTGGCAATCGCACTGAAACACTTAGGAAGCCAGCTCCAAGACCTATTCAGCTCATGTGTTTTATCTGGGCAGTTTCCCAAAGCATGGAAGGATGGACGCCTATGCCTACTTCGAAAAGAAGGGCGTCCAGCTGATTCTCCTTCTGGCTATAGGCCAATAGTTTTGCTTGATGA
This sequence comes from Thera britannica, assembly GCA_939531255.2. Lineage (NCBI taxonomy): Eukaryota > Metazoa > Arthropoda > Insecta > Lepidoptera > Geometridae > Thera > Thera britannica. The sequence continues at coordinate 11,684,679 of OW618034.2, read as the reverse complement.
AGTGGGTAAACTGCTGGAACGTGTGGTGGCAAATCGCATCCTCAGGCACTTATCTTGTGTAGGCCCTGACCTGGCAGAAGAGCAATATGGATTCAGGACCGGACGTTCTACAATCGATGCACTGCTGCGTCTCAAGAATATCTCTCAAGAAGCCGTAGCACGGAAAGAAAGGGTATTGGCGGTATCTTTAGATATCGCCAATGCGTTCAATAGCCTTCCCTATGAGTGCATAGATGAGGCGCTCCGATACCATGACGTACCTCTTTATCTTAGACGGTTAGTAGGGCATTACCTCAGAGAGCGAAATGTTCTATATGTTGATGCTGCAGGAAGAGTTTGCGCCAGACGCATGACGACTGGTGTCCCACAGGGGTCAGTTATGGGCCCTTTACTATGGAACATAGGTTACAACTGGGTGCTCCGCGGTACGCTGCTTCCACGGACAAGTATTATCTGCTATGCAGATGATACTCTGCTTATAGCTCGAGGGAGCAGCTACCAGGAAGTTGCGCATCTAGCCACCGTCGCTTCTACTCTTCTGGTCAGTCGTATCCGGTTACTAGGGTTAAAGGTGGCCCTCACAAAAACTGAGGTCATTTCCTTTCATGGAAGAGGAGGAAGACCACCAGCTGGTGCTTATATATTGATCGACGGAGTGCGGGTCATGATAAAAACCAGCATGAAATATCTTGGGCTGATCCTGGACAGTGCTTGGAATTTTTCCGAACACTTCCAGGTTTTAATTCCAAAGGTGCAGGGTGCAGCGGGCTCTCTTTCACGGCTTCTGCCCAACTTACATGGCCCAAAAGCCTCTTGTCGCCATCTATATGCAGGAGTAGTTCGTTCGATGGCCTTGTACGGTGCACCAGTGTGGGTGGATGCTCTTACTGCTGCCAATACGGCAATTCTGCAGAGGCCACAGAGAATCATAGCCATCCGGGTTATACGTGGCTACCGCACTGTGTCACACGGGGCTGCATGTGTGATCGCGGGAACACTGCCATGGGGCAAGGAGGCAAAAGTACTGGCTGAAATTTACAGACTTAAAGTTGAAAAACGGGCAGAAGGGTATAACCTTGCCCCACAAGAGGTTAGCCATCTGAGAAAAGTGGCCCAAGAGAGCGCCCTGCAAGAATGGGCTATTGAACTGGAGTCCGCCCAATATGGCTGCTGGACTATAAATAGCATACGTCCCCTTCTTAGGAAGTGGGTAAACCGTGACCACGGTCACCTTACATTCAGACTGGTGCAGATGATGTCTGGGCACGGATGTTTCGGGCATTACCTGCACAAAGTAGCAAGAAGGGAACCGAGTACAGCATGTCACCACTGCAGTGCCGACGATGATACGGCACAGCACACTCTTGAGTCATGCAGTGCTTGGGAGTCGCAGCGTCAGTTACTAACAGACGAAATTGGAAGGGATCTGTCATTTTCAAGCATGCTCGAGGCCATGCTTGAGAGCGATACAGCCTGGGATGCAGTGGCAGCTTTTTGCGAAGCCGTCATGGCACAAAAAGAGGCAGCGGAGCGGATGCGGGAGGCCAACCCTCTTGCTGACCAACAACGCAGGCGCAGGACTGGAAGACGGCGAAGGCAGTTCCATCGCCTCCTTCTGGTCGACGGTGGTCAGCAGGGTATGAGTGTGGGGAGCCTCAGCCCAGCATTGCACAGGCCACTGATTGCAGGGGATGTCCTTAATGTTCCTGGTCATCCACCTCCTTACGAGGGCAGGGGGGTTCGCCCAAGGCGAACTATCACTGGCAGAGCCGCGGTAGAATCCAACCGGGACCCCGCGACTCCGCCTAGTGCCCATGCAGAGTCGGGCCATTCTTCAGACGACGATTGGTTCGATGATGCACTGGCACTGAGGTGAGTGCAGGAATATCGGTGGGTTTTTAGTCGGTATGCCGTCACTATGACGGAGAGCCCGACATCTCCTCCTACTCCCCGAATAGGAGGCATGCGTAACGCATTTTCCCCCGTAAAAAAAAAAAAAAAAAAAAGGCCAGCTAAGTAGAGCAACGGTCAGTACTACATTTCAGATGGGTGACCGATAGCACCATTTATAGCGTTCCGTGCTTCGAAGTAAGTTTGGAATCCACATTAATGTGGGTACCAGTTACAGCTGTCGTAAAACCATAATGGAGGTTTTCGAATCTTATAAAAACTTAGGCACGAAAGAAAACTAGCTTTATAAGGTAAAAGGCTGCCGTTTAAACGGTACTTCTGGGCATGCTGCTAAATTTGTCTTTTATTGTGTAAAAAATACTATACTACAGGGGTACCTAACAGTATAAAAGCGGTTGGGTAATTCTGTTGCAATCAAAGTTTGATGCTAACAACTAAACGATACTAACAAGGAATATCGATCACATATATTATTGATAATTTTTCGACCACTATCTATCTCGTTGCCATACTATTTTTACAAAGCGAAGTTCCTATTCTCTATCTTATGTTTATTACGTCAACATTCAGACTTGTTGCAATCGTTCCTTGTCAGAGATGAGTTTGGTTTCAATTCGTTTTTTAGGGTTCCGTAGCCAAATGGCAAAAACGGAACCCTTATAGATTCGTCATGTCTGTCTGTCCGTCCGTATGTCACAGCCACTTTTCTCCGAAACTATAAGAGCTACACTGATGAAACTTGGTAAGTAGATGTATTCTGTGAACCGCATTAAGATTTTCTTACAAACATAGAAAAAAAACAATAAATATTGGGGGTCCCCATACTTGGAACTGAAATTCAAAAAACTTATTTTTCATCAAACCCATACGTGTGGGGTACTTATCTATGAATAGGTCTTCAAAAATGATGTTGAGGTTTCTTATATAGTTTTTATCTAAACTTAATAGTTTTTGCTAGAGACTCTTCTAAAGTGGTAAGATGTTGGTCCCCCCCCCCCTCCTGTAACTTCTAAAATAAGAGAATGATAAAACTAAAAAAAATATATGATATACATTACTATGTAAACTTCCAATGATATTTGGTTTGAACGAGCTCTAGTTAGTAGTTTTTCTTAATACGTCATTAACCGTCAACCGCATAGTACCTTTCGACGAACTACTAGAACTTCTATATTATATTACTTACTGCTACGGAACCCATCATAGGCGAGTCCGATTCGCACTTGGCCGCTTTTTTATTGCAATCGAAGCTCAAAATAATGTCAAGACTGACAGATGGGACTAGGTTTTGATTTAAACAATAAATACGCAATCCTACTGGTCACTGCCCCAGCGTAGAGCGACCTCGAAATAACTAGTGTCTCAAACCTTGGATAAAACCCTAAGATAATGAAACGGATAACTTGTAAAGAGGCAATCTTTTAGCGTCAAGGTCAATAATCATTGCATAATATCAGCATGATCTCTGCGTTAAGATGATTCAGGTTTCCCTCGACCTTACATACTTGTATATCGCGAGTACACTCGGTATAACAAATACACACATCAACGTTGTCGAGATATTCAACTTTTGTAGATTTTTACAAAAACTGAAAAGGACCTACTACTATATTATAACAACTATTGTAATCCATTAGAATAGTGGGCTTACTGAATAAATAAATTTCATTTAATTTCATTTCAATTATTTAGGGAATAAGGTATGGCAATAACCTTTATGTTATGTTGATTATTAACAATAATAAAACAAACTGTTTGATTTTATTTATCAATAAAAATTAAAGCAGCATCAAAATCGAAAAATCAGATGATAATCAATTCGAAATGGAATATGCCTAGACAATGTTGATGAGTTGATTCACACTAAAATCGTTGGGATGTAATATGGACTCACGACTGAGAGACGATAATATAAGTTCAGTTTGGACCCGATTTTGATGGGATTTTCTATGGGGAAACAAATACTTGTTCTCTGTCTGGGTGTTATATTTTATTCTAAGTATGAATTTATAATATGGCTATCTGGTTTCCATCGATCAAGCTCGGCTAAATTTGAGGCTAGATAGTGTTTTGTGGATTGTCTTAAGTATTTTTTTATGAGGACCTAGCCCTGGAAAATTCCTCGTGCAGACTGTATTTCCAGTTTATTAATAAAAACGTATCTCCGGGGCCGCTTGTCACAACAATGGCCAGCCGCTCGCTTCGTATGCATATTTATCACGTTATTTGGGACATGTCCTCGTTGGTAACGCTTCCAACATGGAAATACCACTTTTGTTAGAACTTATTTTACCCTTCTAAACAGTTGGGATTTCAGATATATTTTTAATCCTCTACTAATAAGGGAAGAGAAAAATATATAAAAACAAGTCGTTTTAATACCCAGACATGGTAGACCACTCTCTAAATATTTTAGTATCTAAATATCTGTTGAAGCATGAATCCAACATATCAATAGTTATACCTATTTTGTATAACTCCGCTTTGTAGAACTAGTATGACAACAGATAGATAATGGTCAAAAATAATGGCAACAATGTATGTGATTACTGTTCCTTGTTAGTATCAAACTTTTGATTGCAACAGAATTACACAATCGCCCAGCTGATACGGGGTTGTTTTTATTTAAAAGATAGACAAACGAGCTTAAGATTCACCTATGGTAAGCGGTCACCGTCGCCGATAGACACCAACAACACCAAGGGTTTTAAATAAATTCGTTCAACTTTTCCATTACTTTTTATGTAGATTCTTTTCAAAGCATTTGTGATACTTTTATGCAGATACATATTCACAAAAAAACTAAGATAAATATTTCCCGAAACTTTTTAGCGGCTTGTTAAAAGTCTCTTGACACTGTCACTTTCATGTCAACAAATAGAGATGGCAACAATCTTCGCGACCTGCCAAGCTAAATGACTGTTATAAGACCATTATTATGTATGTATATGAGGGTGAAACTTTTAGGTAGGTGATTCGCCTAATTTTCGATTTCCCGCGTGAAGACTTCGGTTAGATTTTGTCATGCTCAAATCATAAACGTATTTTTATGGTAATTGGATAGCTCCACCACAGTTTTCATAAAATCATTTGCATTTAGATTACAATTAGAAGAGCATTTTTGAACGTCACGCCTCTTTCATAAAAAGTGGATGTTTTTATGATTGCCGTAACATACGAGTAGCTTAGACTAGACAGCTACTTTCAACCCGAAAATGTAAAAACTCACGGAGCGCTGCTAGGTCTTTGTTATAGGCCTCTGAACTCCATCCATCAGATACTATATACGAACTGTCATACCTCATGCCAGGTTATACCGGTGGCCGGTTTTTGAAAAACCGTAACTTGAAAAACCAATCCAATTTGATTTAAGACGATCCAATTTGGAAAGTTATATCATTGTGACTCCTTTTAAATTAAGAAATCTTTGCAGCGATCAATGATAGTTAAGTAACAGCCAGATGGCTCACCTGATGTTGAGTTGGTAACTCTAAAAATAATAACAACTTTTTTATACATTTAGAGGCTTGCGTCTTTATTATCGCTTTCACACAGAGCTCTACTACTTAAGATGTGGTTTCAGTCGTTCTTCACGTCGAATATATAGCAGTGCTAATAATCGATTACCTGTTGATGATAACAAACAACGCTCACCTTCACTGACTCCATTGCCTTTGCGTCATTTCTTAGCCAAATCCCAGCTTTATTACCGAGTGGCAGAATACAATTTGGCATGCACAGTTTAATTAAACTACATCACCGTGGATTCGCTAATAAATGACGGAGTAAGTTAATAAATAGGTGTGGAACTTGAGACCTCTCTGGAGCGGGTCTCAGACTGGGGTGAACAAAATCTTGTTCGCTTCAACCCCACAAAGACACAAGTCTGCGCGTTTACCGCAAAAAAAACCCCATTTCTCGTAGCTCCCAGATTCCAAAACACTCCCCTGAGTATTTCTGAGAGCATTGGAATCCTCGGTGTCGACATTTCGAGTGACGTCCAATTCCGCTGTCACCTGGAAGGGAAGGCCAAACTGGCCTCCAAAAAGCTTGGCGTCCTCAACAGAGCGAGTCGGTACTTCACGTCGGTTCAAAAGCTTATGCTTTACAAAGCACAAGTCCGACCGCACGTGGAGTACTGCTCTCATCTCTGGGCCGGGGCGCCCCAATATCAGCTCCTTCCTCTTGACCGGATCCAACGTCGGGCAGCTCGTATTGTCGACGATTCCAAGCTCACAGATGACATAGAGCCCTTAGGTCTGCGGAGAGACGTTGGTTCTTTGTGTGTGCTCTATCGTCTCTACAATGGGGAGTGTTCTGAGGAACTGTTTAGTTTGGTGCCCGCGGCTGATTTCTATCATCGTACCACACGCCGCAGAACCAGATTCCATCCTCACCACCTGGATGGCTGGTTTTCCACAACTGCTCGTTTTTCGCGTTCCTTCTTGCCGCGCACGAGTAAGTTGTGGAATGAACTACCCTCTGCGGTTTTCCCTCAGAGCTACGACATGGGGTCCTTCAAAAGGCGGGTATATCTATACTTAAAAGGCCGGCAGCGCATCGGCACCACCTCTGGTGTTGCAGGTGTATATGGGCGACGGTGACTGCTTTCCATCAGGTGGCTCGTCTGCTCGTCTGCCAGCTATGGCATAAAAAAAAAAAAAAAAAAAAAAAGGTCCATAGATTAAAATGTGCTATTCCTGAATCAGTAACAAAACTAGCTGTTAGCGGTTGAAAAAAATGTTTTCTGATTGTAATGTGTGTAGCAAAACACAGGTCATCCTTTCATACTGCGTGGAGAATTATTTATCGTGGTTTAACCCAGCCCAATTCACCATAACAATCTGTAAAAATCGAACAACCGAAAGAGATGTCATTCCCAAGAAATGTTCAATTAGTTCAAAGTTCTTTAATCCGAATTCGGTTTTAGCAATTTACAATAAAAAATATTTGTAATATATAATCTCAGTATTTCAGATGGTGGGTTATTTCGCGAGCCTTCAATCCTACCTCCGTTTAGTACGTTGTACCATTATTTATTATGTGCCTTAGAGTAGGTATTGGTAAGGATAAATTGCCATAATATAATAGTAACAAAATCGATCAATCACATGTAGCTGTTAGCTTCTGTCAGCTAAAAGCCGGGAGGTAGCTTTGCCAGAGATATTAATGATCCCGATAAGCTATGGGCTTCTTAATGTAAGCCACTCAAGTGAGAAGTAGCGACAAATTCTTTTAGTAGACCCATTAGATTCAAAATGGGTCGGAAAAAACGACAAGGCTTTATGAAGTAATTCAGAAAAGAGATTGAAATGCCATGTTTACGATGAAAACGCTTACGCTTTGAAGTTCTTTAGAGACGCACTTTTGAGAAACATAACAAATTAGCTACAAGATTATATAAATTTGTTCAAGCATATTCGGGGAGGAAGCCGTGCTCTTATAAATACAGAAACAAAGATCTTTCGAAGGATAATTCAGGAGTAGAATATTAAATATAAATTAAATAACAATATCAAGATATGCACAAGGCAAGGAAAAAATATTTTACTTAAACAATTACAGGCATGCAAAAAGAGAAAAAATATTTTAGTTTTGTCAAACTACTTTTTGAATTTGCCTAGACAAACTCAATCGGACACAGTACACACGTTAGTTTCCCAGAGGGGAGAGACGAGGGGAGAAAACAAAATCCATCATGTTTATTAAACTTCTTGAATCGTCTCCTTGAAATCTTCACGGTTCAAATCTCACTACCTTGACTCATTATTATTCAGCGACATCAATAAGCCTTTCCGGTCACGCACGATGAAATGCAAAATTAACAAATACTTGTCCACGTAGTTAAGACAAATGTAATAGTCGATTATTACGAAAGATCCTACTTTTAACTGTAGGCATAAGCTCTGCCTGGCTCTGGTTTTGAGTCTGTGTGAGTGTTGACTAAATAAATCATGCTTCAATACGTCACTTCTTCTTCTTCTTAAAAGTAGGAGCTTAGCTCTTGTCGGGGTTTTGCTGCAGTTTTCTCCAATTAAGTCTTTCGAATGCGGCCTCCTTGACGTCACACACACAGTATAATACACTGGTGAGCACTCACACAGACTTAAAACCAGAGCCAGACCCAGGGCCAGAAAGAGCTTGTGTTAGGCCTACTGTCCTTTAAAATGAATGGCTGAAGTAGCAATTGTAACTTATGGCACTTATAGTGACACAGGGTCACGTAGTTTACTTATGTTGTTTATTAAGTTTTAGTAGAGATTATGTATAGCCTTACCAATAAAAAACCTTCAAATTATTAAAAAAATTATACAAATTGCTGATGGAACAAGCATATGGCCCACCTGATGTTAAGTGGTAATCATCGCCTATAACAAAGCATTGTCTTATAGGTCACGCACGTCAGGAACGTTGGAAGGAATGCTACTTGTCTTAATCATACTAGCAAGACTGTCAAAACAATCCAGTATAACAGTAGCTACTGAATAAAAGAAGAAAAATATGGCACCATCGAGTATTTTGGGGAAGTAACACATACCAACAACAAAACCTATTGGCTTTCAACACGGGAACCAAGTCGCCTTTCCACTGCCTTTGAAGAGATGGAATTGGATTTAGAAAACACACATTTTCCTGAAAGGTTTTGTCAACGCCACGTTCAGTTCAATTTCAGTAAATCCTCTATGGTGACAAAATCAAAGACTCAGAATGAACCGTCATCATCATTATCAGCCAGAAGAAGTCCACTGCTGGACATAGGCCTCCTCTACACATTTCCAGGAAGAACGATTCTGAGCCCTTTCCATCCATCGACTTCCCGCGTTCTTAACAATGTCGTCGGTCCATCTGGTGGGTGGCCCTACGCTTCCGTCTTCCGGTTCGTGGTCGCCATTCGAGAACCTTTATTCCCCAACGGTTGTCGGTTCTTCGAGCTATATGACCTGCCCATTGCCACTTCAACTTGCAAACGAAAGAACAATACAAGACAGAAAAGTACAAAGCTGGACGTCGAAAGATAATGCAAATGTCCTCATTACCATTAATAAAGCATTGCGGAAGCCAACAATGGAATATAACTTACAGATGAATTGTCTTAGAATGTTCTACGGTTCCCTTTCATGCTTCGGTTTGTTATTTGTCAAGAAAATCTTGCTTCAGGCGTTATTTGATGAAAAAAAATACTCTGAAAGAAAATGTCTTTGTATTCGTATACTTTGAGCAAATGTATACGAATACAAAGACATTTTCCTTTTTCTCAAATAGCTAGCACGCCCCGGTTCGTACCTGTTAAATTGAGCTCGTAAATTTATTGAATAGATGTCAAATATTTAATTTTAAAAGATGATGTTGAAACTCTGTTAATACAAAAACCTGCAATCATTTTCACAACACACACACCAAAACAATATGTAATTGGCGGGATATAAAAAGTCCGCTCATAGATCAAAAACAGAAAAAAATACGCCTATTTTGCAGTCTTTAAAAATATCTAAAGCAAAAGTCTATATAGCAGAACGTAATATCATAGTAAATACTTGCCCAAAACGTTCATAAAAATAGTATACGTTCCAAGAATACTGATGATAATAAATTCAACTTTCAGAACTCCTAGAATGTATAGAGGAGCGCGTTACTGTCTGCGACATAGTTATATACTTCTGCAGTATGTTTTACACTTGTTTTTGTATAACCTTGTACCTTGTTTCCAAAACAATATCTTCTTCTAAATATATAAAACTCTTACGTTACTGACTGACTGACAATCAACGCGCAGCCTAAACTAATGGTCTTAGGAGTATGAAATTTGGAGGGTAGATTCCTGGTGTAGGGTAGGGGTGCACTAAGAAAGGAATTCCCGAAACTCAACCCCTAAAGATGTGCAGCGGGGGTTGAAGTTTGTATGGAAAAACCTTAACGCTAACGAAGTCGCGCGGGGGTCCACTAGTAGGCTATATTCATCAGGTGTTTAAAAAATAAATGTCCACCCGTGCGAAGCCGGGACGGGCCGCTAGTACTTAATAAAAATATTTTATGTATGGCAGTATACGCCGTCAATATACCTACTACAAGTTATATCATTGTAACTTGGCTTTAGAGTACGTGCATGTTTTATCTTTAAAGTCTAGCTTTTATTTGAGTTTATTATAGTTTGCGACTTTTTTGACTTTGAACTGTTGACATTTTACTAACCCGCAAATAAATAACAGTTTATCCTTATTATGCAGCATATACGAATTATTTAATATTCAAGGATAAAAAGAGATATGACCCAAAAAGCTGTGGCCAGCGAAAACATAAACAAAAGTAACCTTTTTAGACCAATGTGAACCTTTTTTATAATAATTTGTGGATCTCGTGTTTTCTGAGTTCTGAGGTGAGGAGATAGATCTCATTGATTTGATTATATTTCTATTCCCTGATGGATAAAGTATACTCAACAACTATTGGCTCCACCACGGAATACTGTGGAATACTGCAGCAAACAAGAACTTGTTTGATATTGTATTATGTTGCCGTGAAGCAGCATTGTGCTTCAGTTTGAATGGTGTGGGTGCCGTTGAAATTACTGGCATGTGAGGTTGAACATCTGTATGCCTCAAGTTGATGGACTCAGAGCAGCGCATGCTAGGACACATTTCTGACACGCCATACGAGTATGCTTGTTCAATCAACTAGTTGTAACAAAAAAAATCTTGAATTCCAGACAAAATCTTTTTTTTATTTTAGAGTCTACATCGAGTATAGTCTGGCTACTGTTGTTTTATAGCAAATGTAGGTATAGGAACTCTTTCAAACTCTTTCACGAAGAGCTTCTCACCCATGGGACCCACATCCTCCCTGGATTATAGTCACTTTGGAGGATGACTATAGATTATAGTCAGCCTCCAACATAAAAGCCGATATTTTTTATTGGGAAACAAACTCTAGATTTGTCAAATAGAGGATTAGACCTTTTATTTGACAAAACCAGAGTTTGTTCAACACCCACAGAGACTTTTATTTGTACGCACGCACACCTTTGCTCGGCAAATTGTCTGAGGTCATAATTCCGCTTTACTTTGTTTACTTTAGTAAAAATAAATTCAAGCCAGTTTTCTAAATAAAAAGCAGCCAAGTGCGAGTCGAACTCGCCCATGAAGGGTTCCGTAGCACGACGAACTACAAGAACCTTTATATATGTTACTTGATGTAACATAATAAGGTTCTTGTAGTTCGTTGAAAGGTAAATTGCGGTTTACGGTTTATGACGTATAAAAAAAAACTACTGACTAGATCTCGTTCAAACCAAATATCGTTGAAAGTTGACATAGTAATGTACAACATATATATTTTTTTGTATTATGATTCTCTTACCTTAGAAGTTAGAGGGGGGGGGGGGGGCAACTTTTTTCCACTTTGGAAGTGTCTCTCGCGCAAACTATTCAGTTTAGAAAAAAACTATATTAGAAACCTCAACATCATTTTTGAAGACCTATTCATAGATACCCCACCCGTATGGGTTCGATGAAAAAAACATTTTTGAGTTTCAGTTTCAAGTATTTATAGTTTATTTTTCGGACCCCCGAAATTTATAGTTTATTTTTTTATTTTTATGTAATAATCTTAATGCGGTTCACAGAATACATCTACTCGCCAAGTTTCATCAGTCTAGCTCTTACGGTTTCGGAGAAAAATGGCTGTGACATACGGACGGACAGACAGACAGACAGACAGACAGACATGACGAATCTATAAGGGTTCCGTTTTTGCCATTTGGCTACGGAACCCTAAAAAGGTGGCAGAAAGGGAAATTAGCTTTTCTCATTAATTTCTCATAATTGTCGAAGCTAGCGGCTAGACGGGCGAGCTTCTAAATATAAACGAATTAGTAAAGAATTAAACTTTTTCTGTAAAATAAACTGTAGAATCTTATAAAGCGCATAAAGGTCCATTAATTTTCAGTATCTTCAATCTTGTCTGTATTTTAAATAAGGAGTCAGATTTTTTTTAAATTGTACTGATTGGTGATTAACAGCGTAAGTAAATCCTTCAAACAGGATTATTTTATAGCACGTAAAAGAAATTCTTGAGTCTAAATATCTTCAGTAGGTAAGGTTCAGTTTGTTACCTTAAAGATGTCACAAGACAAGTGGCAATCGGACAAAAGTTGAATCGACTCAGTCAGCCATGCAAGTGCAACGCGAAACGTAACAGTCACTTGATGGAGTTGTAGTGTTTCCTTATTTTAATTCTTTGTGGGATAAATCTAAAGCGCTGGTCATTGGCCTGCCTTTATCATTGGCCACTCATTTCGCTTTCACTTTATTAAAAATGCACTTCACTGTAAGAAGAATCAAACAAAAAACACCGATGGTCATTTGTGATCCTAAACTTTTTGTTTAATAACACAAACTCTTTTCGATAAAGTTTTTCGTCGCCTTCCTCAGCTACGTGATATTTACCTGGAACAATACAAAATATAGAAATGAGATAAGTGGGAACTGTGGGTTAAAAATAAGATTTTTTGGAATAAAATAAATGATTTATTATATATATTGTCGCTGGCTTGACCTTGACATCTTTCACGACTGGGTACAGTCCTCGAGGATAGTGGAGAGTGGAGAAAAATGGGGATATCTTTGCAGTGGGACAGTATAAGTAAAGTAAAACAGGTCTTTGCGTCTATTGAAGATGATTTATACAACGTCAGGGGCAACTGGTGTTTACTCATGCCCGGTAGGGGCATGAGTAAACACCAGTTGCCCCTACGGAACGCTATGGTACCTGGGCAGGATTTTAAATGGAATAGACATGCTCATCACCTATACAATCCTGACAGCTTTAGTTGGCCTAATCCACAAGAAAACATGGGACAATATAGATTGATTAAAAAAAAAACTTACCAGCGTAAAAATGTACACTTATCTGTGCAGCCATTGTCCTATCCCCAACACCTTACCATCACCTTAGCCTAGTCGATCCTATCCACATAAATAATAGCCAGTACGTGCGGAGCTGACTAATGCCGTGGGTTGTACTGTTGTAGACCTACTTAGAAAGAACCAGATCCAAGGGTCTGAATCGAAAATAACTAGCCAACCCTATCATTTTTATGGGATCGGACAGCCACGTTTTCAATCTTAATGGAAAATGGAACTGAAATCGGATTCAATCCTTTATTCCCAAGCGTTCTAGTCTATTCTTGCAACACAAATCGTTTAGGTGACTGCTGAATTCGCAGTGAGTATTAAATTTTTGTTTCAACATTTTGTAAATCGAACGCGAATTCAGCAATCAACCAAACAAGACGTGTTGCTATTCCGAGCAGGGCTGAAACGACTCCGGACTTCTTCCGAAAATCTTCCATTGTTTTTGTAGTCACGCCAACCTTCAAAGTGCGCAAACGGAACACGGCCGTTTCTGTCTCACCTTTTCGCATAATTAAGTGATTTGGGAAAAGGAAAAGGTGCGGAAATCTAATTACAAGAAATAAATTAAATCATTCGCTCAATACCTACAGAGTCAAAATCACACGCACATAAGCACGGCCCTCTGGAAAACCTCATAAAAGAAATTGAATCAAGCGCTGTAGGAACTCAATGTGAAAAACTTCAAGTGAATTGGCAAGGCTACGGCAATTTCAGACCATTCCCGACTTGGCATCTGCCGCAAGTGAAATTAGGAACGTTTTAAAGGCGAGTAACATACAGAATATAAAAAGAAACTAGTTTTTTAACAAAATATATTTTATCCTTAAAAACCATTGATCTGAAAATAAAACAACGTATCTCTAAATCTGAACCACTAATAAAATGAGTAAACATGGGATAACTTATAAAATCATGAAATCTTTGCGAGATTTCCGACGGTATTTTCCTTTTGCATACTTATTGAAGAATCTAGGGTTGAAATTCCAACATCCGCTTAAAACTAATCACTTAGGCATCCTATCTATCTAAATTCGAAAAGATGTAGTGAAGGTTTTATCGGGAAGAGAAATTAAGGTTTCTTACATTCCTTGTTACTTTATTTTTATCGCTTGCCCTGATATGTATAACCAGCTACCTTTCATTAAAGGGAACAACAATAAGTAATGTTAATAATTTTTTCATCCCACCAGCTCTGAAAGTGTGTTTTTGCTGTTTAATTTCTGACTGGAAAAGCCGTTTTTATCCGCTAGAGGATAAAGTAAATTTAAATTTAGAATATCGTGTTCAATAAGTTTGTGAATACACAACCTATTTACTTCTACCTCCATGGTGCCGAATTTATCATACAACCTTTTTAAATTTGTTAATAACTCATACTCGGAACCTTCTTGGTGTGTTACTTTAAGTCGCGCCATGTTCTTTTTTGCATTTAGTTTAGTCATTTCCTCGCTGAGGTGGGATGAAAAGTTACGTGTTGCACTCGAGTGCAAAGATTTTTCACCTTGTGCTCTTTTGATTCCTTCACCAACGCTTAGGATTCTAACTTTTAAACCACTCGCTACGCTCGTGGTTAAACTTTAGAATCCTGCGCTTGCTCAGTCATCAAAATTGAGCACGCGGTTAAAAAGCAGCTTTGCACTCTTGTATAACAAATAACTATTAATTGGACTTTGTTGTGAGTGTTGAAATTGTTTTAATGTACTTACTTATTTATGTTGCTCCCTTCAACTTTTTCAGACAGGTTTGTTTTATTTTTACTTTTTGTTATTAGGATAGGGGCAAACAAATAGAAAATGTATCGGTATTTTTATTATTAAAAAGTAAAAAGTGAGATTTATTTCTAAACCTAACCTAAAAAACCTACGGATATTTGCAATTTTCCGTTTTTCTCCTACAAATATCAGAATTATCGAATACCTGCGAAAATTTTATGGACATTTCCAATGTCTGCATATCAGACTCGTAGCGCTATAAAACCAGACTTTTCATAATATTGCATAAATATTACCGAAATGTCGTATCAGACTTTATATTCTGACTTGCCTCCTTGCAGTTTATTTGCTGGATTTGTAAAGTAATCCAGACAGATAGGCAAATATCTGACTGAAAATCTTATGTAGCTTTTAAACCAAAATGTGAATTCAGTCTGTGTAACATTTGAAACAACATTTTGAAGAGCTGGCAATACAGATAACAGTTTGTCGAATGCTAACGTTCCGAAATATCCCTGAGGAAAACGTATTTCCATTACCGACAGTATTTTAATACTATGTCAAAGCGAAGCCAATCGAGCTGTTTCCAAACGGTTTTGGCGTTCGAGCACAAAGATTTTTATTGCTACTGTTTTTTTATAGGATGGTATGTCTTGGAACAATCTCTCCAAATTAACGGGGAGAAAAACTAA
Source organism: Thera britannica (assembly GCA_939531255.2). Taxonomy (NCBI): domain Eukaryota; kingdom Metazoa; phylum Arthropoda; class Insecta; order Lepidoptera; family Geometridae; genus Thera; species Thera britannica. The sequence goes on along the minus strand of OW618034.2, from coordinate 11,669,454 downwards.
TTAGTGTGAGAATTCTTAACAGTCTACCAGAGGGTAGTATTTACTTGTTCTGTGCTAGAGGTTAAATGCCAATTAAACGACGGAAACAAGCACAAATGATGTCGTTTTATCCCAAACCACTGTTTAATCAGGAATTCGCATGGACATTTATTAGGAGCCTCCCTCGAACTTCCATTTCCAGCGTTGTGTCATTCAATAAATTCTACTTCCATTCAGTTTAAGCTTTTCAATGAAATGTCGTCGGATATAATGAAGAGGGTGAGAAAAGTTGGTTGAACTGAGACCGATTCGAGAACATTTCTACCACTTTTGTATCATCAAACTATTTTCTTTAACTCTTTTAAATATTCGTATTTTTTTTTATCTAAAACCAGAGTAAAATATAGAATTGCTTACCCAACCGTGATTATTCCTTTTCATTTTCTAAATACTAGCAGAGTTGTGGGTTAGGTAAGTAGACTGGTTTAATTAGGTTCCGCAAAAGTTAATTTAACGTTGATTCATCTTTTCTGTAGGTATACTAAAAGCTTATTTTGAAGGGTTGGTGCGCCAATTAAATCTGAAATGCGAGGTTCCGGGGTAATCAAACTCTTCACCATTTCAAAAACGAATAAAAAAGATTTGCAGTGGCTAATTAATAGACCCGAGCATAATTTGTCTGTAGCCCGTCTCTTTTACGTAAAAAGTCTCCGTCAGAAAATATTTATGGAGCGAGATTGATTGCCGTGCATAAATATGCGTTATCTGCATTTTGATATATTCCTCAAAATTCCACAAAAAACATTAGATAGAAATATATAACTCCTTAGGGACATTTTCTTAATTTTCCCAGAATTTGTCCAGATATCCATACATATCTGGTTTGGGTGTGTTAGTACCTTCTAATCCAATTAGAGTTATTGATTGATTTGAATTAGAGGTACTGATTGATGACTTGAAATAATGCTTAACAAATAAATGATTATTGATTATTATTATTAAGAAGCTATAGGTCACAAGAGTGACTGCAGTGGTGTATTAAATAAAAATATAACAAGACTTTGCGAAAAACTCGGCATGTCAAGTTTTTTTTACACAAATATTATATTGCGAGATCAAATGTGTAAAAAACTTGAATAAACAGAATAAACGTGCACCAATGCGATTGCGCTAACCTTGTGAAGATGACCGTGCATGAGCGGTTAATCAATTTTTGTTTGAAAGATGATATCATCTTACGGAAAATAACATTCGCTTTTCATGTACCTACTTATTTTAATCTATTGGCCTGTCCCGGCTTCGCACGGGTGGACATTTATTTTTTAAAACATAGCATTAACATTTTGTAGCTTAGGTTACTCAGGGTGAATGTAGCTTTCCAATGATGACATAATTTTTGAAATCGGCACAGTAGTTTTTGAGTTTATTCATTACAAACATATAAAAATACAAATCTTTCCTCTTCATAATTTCAATACTCAATACTCATAATATTACACATTTATTGCATAAACATGGTTTAGTTTAGGTACATACATAGTTCTTAGGTGTAAGTCAGTATCACATGGACCCTGTGTATAGGGTAAAGCAACATGGAGGTAGGTCGAAGCTTATACACAGTAGTATAGTACACACACAGTACACACAGTAGTAGTAGTATAGTAGTAGTATAGTAGTAGTAGTAAGAATTTTAGTATAGATATATTTTAAATTACTCAGTAAATATGCATAACACATTTAAATACCTACTTTCGACTTGTATAAATACACATTTGAGGAAGAAAATAAATTGGTACAAGAAAAGGTAGAGTAGGCAGAATCAAAGGTAAATGACTCACTTCTAAGTTATTTGCATAAGAAGATAACACAATTCTGGGCGGGACATTATCTTGAAAATAAATTACCTACCTTATTATTACGCGGTTTTCATAACTTATAGAGATTGTGTCATATAAAATACAAAAATACAAAATTAAAAACGTTCCTGAGTCTAGAGCCCTGACTCCAAGTGTCAGGAAAAGAGCCAGTGGGGTTCAACAACCTCTTTTCCTGACTCCATATGGAGATAGTGCTTTGGGTAATTAAAATAAAGTAACTGGAATAATTAACAGCTTCAATTATTCTGCTGTTTTCCATCACCGTTTGAGAGTACCCAAATTAAATGTTTTTATTCGAATTTAAAATGCCACCGAGATTGAAAGTAAGCGTAATTCATTACGTATTACTTTGTTTATTTCCCGCATCATTTACGGCCTTGACATAAACAACAGCCTTCATTTTAACAAATTAAATAAGTAATTGGTTCCCTTTTGTGTTCTGTTTAAGTAGTTACTTACACTTGAGGAGATAACAGAGATTTTCTACTTTTGGAATATTATAAAATAATAATTAATCAATAATTCTCTCGACAGAATAGAGAATAGTACATTGTTACCTGAGTGTTGAAAGTCACGTTTTTTGAGTCCCGAGACGGGGATGGCGCCAGAGCGTTAGCGAGGGCGCCAATGGAGCTTGAGGGACTTAAAAGACTTTCACCCGAGGTAAACACTGTGCTTTTCATTACGAATACAAGGAAAGTAAAAATAAAAACATGAAAGAAAAATTTGTGAAAATGAAGATTGAATTGCCGCCTTCCCGGTTTTTTTTTTCTTTTTCTCTGGCGGGCCTTCGGCTACGGCTCGCCAGCATTATTCAGCCATTGTTTTCATTCTCATAATTTAAAAAATGGTAAATTGTTTGCTCAAATCTATGTTATTTTAAATAAATAGTTGAAGCTATATATTAATCAAGTAATTTAGAAGATATATTATTTATTTAATACTATCTTTATGTTATTTAAATTTAAATTTTACATTGCGCTATCTTATTAGACTTTTTAAACTTCTTACTGTTGTAATGGGTTTCCAACCTACTTGCTGAATAAAAAGTTGGAATTTGGTTCAACGACCTCCTTGCAGTTAGAAAGACTTTAGAAAGTTGGAACATGGTTGAATAAAATAGAACTTGTTTTTTTTTTATAATTTGACAGCTGTCAGTAGAAAGCGATTCTCCCTAGGGCTGAAAGTTTAACTTTCAATTAGTCCCCTCAGGCAACTTCAGACCTACTTTCAGAGTATGAGTAATGAAAAATAATAAACCATCTATACACCTAAGGCCGACTAAGCTGTCAGGATGGTATAGGTGCTGGGCAGGCATATTCCATCTAAAATCCTGTCCCAGGCACTATAGCGTCCCGTAAGTAGAGGCATGAGTAAACACCAGTTGCCCCTGACGCTATATCAATCATCACAATAGAAGTAAAAGCCTGTTTACTTATACTTACCGCACTAACTAGCTTTACTCCTTCTATATTGTATGTACAAAAAACTTTAACATTGAAAAAACATTTGTCAGTTTCTTCCTGTTTTTCTTATGGAATCACTGGTCGAAAATGAACCAATTGTGGTGAAAGGATTTTAAGTACGCCTCAAAGAGGCTCAAGGTTTTCCGACCGTCTGTTGTGTAGCTATTTTGTTTAGGGACCGATGTGGTCGCATGTCAAGCCCATTTTTAGGGTTCCGTAGCCAAATGGCAAAAACGGAACCCTTATAGATTCGTCATGTCTGTCTGTCTGTCCGTCCGTATGTCACAGCCATTTTTCTCCGAAACCGTAAGAGCTAGACTGATGAAACTTGGCGAGTAGATGTATTCTGTGAACCGCATTAAGATTTTTACACAAAAATAGAAAAAAAAATATAAATTTTGGGGGTCCCCATACTTCAAACTGAAACTCAAAAATTTTTTTTTCATCAAACCCATACGTGTGGGGTATCTATAAATAGGTCTTCAAAAATGATAATGAGGTTTCTAATATTGTTTTTTAGGGTTCCGTAGCCAAATGGCAAAAACAGAACCCTTATAGATTCGTCATGTCTGTCTGTCTGTCTGTCTGCCTGTCCGGCCGTGTCACAGCCATTTTTCTCCGAAACCATAAAAGCTAGACTGATGGAACTTGGTGAGTAGATGTATTCTGTGAACCGCATTAAGGTTTTTACACAAAAATAGAAAAAAAACTATAAATTTTGGGGGTCCCCATACTTGAAACTGAAACTCAAAAATTTTTTTTTCATCGAACCCATACGTGTGGGGTATCTATGGATAGGTCTTCAAAAATGATGTTGAGGTTTTTAATATCATTTTTTTCTAAACTGAATAGTTTGCGCGAGAGACACTTCCAAAGTGGAAAAAAGTTGGTCCCCCCCCCCTCTAACTTCTAAAATAAGAGAATAATAAAACTAAAAAAAATATATGTTGTACATTACTATGCAAACTTCCAACGATATTTGGTTTGAACGAGATCTAGTCAGTAGTTTTTTTTATACGTCATAAATCGTCAACCGCAATTTACCTTTCGACGAACTACAAAAACCTTTATAATTATGTTATTTGATGCTACGGAACCCTTCATGGGCGAGTCCGACTCGCACTTGGCTGCTTTTTTCTAAACTGAATAGTTTGCGCGAGAGACACTTCCAAAGTGGAAAAAAGTTGGTCCCCCCCCCCTCTAACTTCCAAAATAAGTGACTGATAAAGCTAAAAAAAATATATGTTGTACATTACTATGGAAACTTCCAACGATATTTGGTTTGAACGCGATCTAGTCAGTAGTTTTTTTTTTATAGGTCATAAATCGTAAACCGCAATTTACCTTTCGACGAACTACTAGAACTTCTAGAACTCTATGTTATATTACTTACTGCTACGGAACCCTTCATGGGCGAGTCCGACTCGCACTTGGCCACTTTTTTATTATATGCTTTCTTCGACAGCCTATAAGGTACCTAGTTATAAATCAGTCTGGAATGTATGGGCATTACGAACCTAACAAATGAAATACTTAACAGAATTAACCACTTAGCAGTCGGAGCTCGCCGCTAATCTCTTGAAAGTGCGGCCTAACAAGAATTATCCCTAAAGTGAGTAGTGGCTAACCATTTATATTAATACATCCTACGCTACTTCATTTGCGTGAAGAATTTTTGATGTCAACATTTTCGGGAATTCCTATCTTAGACCTCTATACTACTCGTACAACAGAAAGAAAGAGAGAACGAAAACTTATTTATTTATGACGGTACATGATAGATATGAGAAACACGAACATTTTAGATACAAAAAACACATATTAACATAATATAAGAAGAATTGAAGTGATGGAAGAAGAATACAACCCATCAAAGTTCATACTCCTAGAAGTTCTTCTTGTATTCAGCTGTTGTGCGTAACCTATGAGTTTAATACATTCACATAATGCCTCAGATATAAGGCTTAGATAACCGTCGTATTTTCTATGTAGTCTCGCTGAATATTTTTGAAGTGAAAACTTCTTTAGCGGCGTTGAGCACTTTTTCTGTAATGGGTATAAAATCTTAAACTCGCGTCAGCGCGTCAGGACACGTGACCTGGGGGCTAATTCTCGGGCCGATCTCGATCATTTTGCAATTTTATTTTATTGCTTCATTTCACAACCCCGCACTTTTTCTACGTTTTCCGTATATTGTAGCTGTTGACGCTTTTATGATGAGGTTGTTGATGAATTACTCAAGGAAATCTGGTATTCTCTCTTCGAAAAGAAGCAATAAAATAAAATTGCAAAATGATCGAGATCAGCCCGAGATCGAAAAAGCGTAAGACGGATGGAGAGTAGACAGCTATCCCCTCTCTACGGCGCGGCGAAAATGTATGCCTGGGCCTACTGTTTCGTTTAGGCAGCGCAGGGCGCTTGCGCGAATGTTCGTGTATGTTACAGCGTGCCAAATAACAAACAAGCCCCCCCTAACCATTCCAAAATATCAAACATGCTCAACGTTAATAATCAAGTTTTCACTTCTGCCGGCACTCCCGGAGTGCAACCCGTATTTTTTTTGTACATAACTTGGTGAACTGTAATTCTTCTTCGTGATCTTTTTGGTGAAGGTCGTGCCTGTCTGGAAAAACTTTGGCCAGATTATAAGTTTTTTTGCTTGATACAAAATTTATGATTCATCGGGTTCGAAAACATGTGACGAGTGCACGAAAGGAGAATCTCTGAGGCACCCTTGAAAACCTTTCTGCACACTGGTTTGAAAGAATCAGAGACACGATAAGAAGAAGTAGTAAGTGCCATTTCGGTAAATTTCACAAGTTTCTAATGTGAAATTTCGAAAAACAACAGTTCTAGTCTTGAATAAATTGCTCGTTTATCTATAGGTACTCTACTATTTTTAAGTTTATTTACACAAATTTTACAAATTAGAAAACTGTGAAAGTGAATAGTTCAATTAATTACCTACGTAGATAAAACTTATATTGTAAACAGGTATGTGCCACAGTATTCGGAATAGTCCGTGTATAGTCTGAATTATTAAGATAAATACGTCGGTTTACACAAGTCTGAATTCAGGATTAAGGTTTTACCTAAACGTAATAAACGTTTAAACAAATTTTGCACCAAATTACTTATAATGTGTATATTTATGAAAATTAAAAGAGATCTTCGAAATAGAAAATCTGCTGTTGCTCGAATTTTTTGGCACCGTCGTTTTATCTGCGTTATTGTTTAGTTACAAAATCAATCTTTAAGAAGTTATTTACCCGAACAAAACAAGCATATATTGATTTGTTTCTTATTTGAGGATTATAGGTACCTACTCATGCTTTTTTTTGTTTATTTTTTTAAGGATGATAGCTAAACGTTTGACTGCCATCACATGATGGAAAGTGAAAACGCAGCCTAACGTGGAGCACGCTTAGCTATTATCCACTTGTTCACTCATGACTTGAAAATTCCAAGGTTGCAAATTTTAACTCATATTATTTATTGCAATATGTTACATGGAGAGGTCTTAGAGGTCCTCTTCGTAAAGGGCTCCGCCTGAAAACCAGCGCTGCTTGGCATGGTAGATGATACCTTGTCAGGCAGCAAAAAGCTGAGTCGGGGCCTATTTGGCATAGTTCATTATTGTTATATGTTGTGAACGTCTACACCTATGTACCTATTATGTCAAATAAATGTATTTTCTTTCTTTCTTTCTTTCTTTTTTAAAATATACGTAGGTTAGGTAACCTAGCAATTAATTATGTATGTTTATGTTAGTTAGTCCGCCGTTTTGCAAAGTTCGTGTGCAAATAAGACGTGACAAGTAGGTTCTAGGAAACTGTCCAAAGTTACGAAAGTAAGTTAAAGGACCGCAATTAAAAACTTTAGTTCAGTAGCAATTCCATATTTAAGCTGTAGTTAGTCACGAAATTAACAAGGGTGGTTGAAAAGTAGAGCAATGTTGTAACATAAATTCGTGTAATATGGTTAGACTTTATGTTTTTTAAACTATTTCATGACATGCCTTTTTCTACCGCCAAGCAGCGTTGTTGTGTTCCAGTTTGAAGGGTGTGGGTGCCGGTGAAGTTACTGGTCGGTGAGGTTTAACATCTGTATGCCTTAAGTTGATAGGCGCATGGCTGTGCATCGTAGGGCACGTGCGTGACACATGATTCTCATGCCATCTGACTGAAACGTGTTTGTCACAATTATTCTCACACTATGCATGAGTTATTTTATTGTTGTACTTTCCTATTTATCTACAGAAGAATCGTGTAATGTATAGGTTGCATAAGTGAAGTTTAGACTTCACGGCCAAACTGCTTAACCGATTTTAATAACATTTCTATAGAACCAATCTGGATTTTTTACCTTTCAGATAAAAAAAACAAATTCTTTCATAAATGACGAAGTTATACGATAACAAACAAATAAAATACAACCGAATTGATAGCCTCATCCTTTTTATAACGCTTTTATTAGTTTCACCTGTATGTATGTATGTATGTATGTATGTATGTATGTATGTATGTATGTATGTATGTATGTATGTATGTAACCGTCCCCTTTGAGCTCGATTTTGTCCTACTTTGAACGATCAGATTTGATTCAAACTTTGCACACCTGTCAAAGGTCGATGACAATGCAATAATATGAAAAAAAAAATAAAAAAAAATGAAAAGAAATAAAAAAAATAAAATAAAAACCTACTTTGAACGATCAGATTTGATTCAAACTTTGCACACCTGTCAATGGTCGATGACAATGCAATAATATGAAAAAAAAAAAAAAAAATGAAAAGATAAAAAAAAAAAAAAACTTCTTTGAACGATCAGATTTGATTCAAACTTTGTACACCTGTCAAAGGTCGATGACAATGCAATAATATGAAAAAATATATATAATATGAAAAAAAAAAAAAAAAACTAAAAAGTAAAAAATAAATTATAGTTTAAAAAACTAAAAAAAAACGCTTTTATAACTAATTGAACTAAAAAGTTGAAAATAAAACTGTAATAATCAATTGAAAATTTATATTATTGTACAAAAAGCGTGGGGGGCTTGATTTTGATTGTTGTAAATACTTTATCAATAGTTTATTATATCTGAAGTTATTATAAAAAGCACCCCACGCTTTTTGTACAATAATATAAATTTTCAATTGATTATTACAGTTTTATTTTCAACTTTTTAGTTCAATTAGTTATAAAAGCGTTTTTTTTTAGTTTTTTAAACTATAATTTATTTATTCAAAGACGGTTAAAAATGACACAATTTGTTACATTTATGTGGACTGTATCAGAACGTGCTGGGGATACCAAGTGCCTCTTTAGTTTGGTCATAAATTTACTAACATCGCCTCACCTAGACCTTTTTCAACTGAGATAAATATTAACCTCTACCACAGCCGCCAATGTAGACCAAGGCAATACCTTTATTCACTTCCAGTAATTTTGGGGCCATATTTTTCCTTAATTCTCTGTCTCATCGCCTCGCTTCTTACCTCCTTCCTTTTCAATGAATATGATATGACGATGAGTAGTAGTAGAGCTTTTTATGAAGGGCTCGTCCGGGGAAGTACTACCATCATGCTTATTTCTGCCGTGAAGCAGCTTAGCTGTGTTTCGGTTTGAAGTGTGTGGGTGCTGGTGAAAATACTGGCACATGAGGCTGAACATCCGTATGCCTCAAGTTGATGGACGCAGGGAAGTGCATCGTAGGGCACGTTCCTGACGTGCGTGACCTACGAGGCAATGCTTTGTTATAGGTGATGGTTACCACTTAACATAAGGTACGCCATATGCTTTTTCCGTCAGCTAATTGTATAAAAAAAATTAAATATCTGACTTTTATTAACACGATAGATTGCACAGTTTTAAGTTTTGGTGGTTTAAAGCAATATCGTAAAAGGATACCTGAATTATAATCGCTATGATCTGAGTAGGTGCGGTCCTGCGGCAAACAACGGTTTCCGAGAGCGATTTGTCAAACCTATCACCCAATAAATTGACATAAACCACAATGAATCTAATATCAGCCTTGCTATTCCTGCACATCGCTGAATCGATTGTCAAAACTTTCAAATAGTATAGGATCCCGCTATAGAAGGACCTTCACCGAGCTGGTTATTTAATGAAACGTATTTTATATTTAATTAAACATGCCAATAAATATATTCTATATGGGTTGCCTATCAAATTTCAGTCCAGGATATGATTAATTAATAATTTAAAAAAAAAATGTTTTTTTAACTTTCCACCGGTTTGTTTATTAAACAAATTCTATACCAATCGAAAGTATAGACCCCATAGAATATGCAAACGTTAGGTTGCCTATTTTTTTCCGGTCACAACTCTCGGGTAGCCAGGTACAAACAGGTAAATCGATACTAGCATTTTGCACCGGTATGTTTATTGAATAAAAATACTGGGGTCTATACTTTCGATTGGTATAGAATTTGTCTAATAAACAAACCGGTGGAAAGTTAAAAAAACAATTATTTTTTTTAATTATTAATTAATCATATCCTGGACTGAAATTTGATAGGCAACCCATATAGAATATATTTATTGGCATGTTTAATCTATATATATATAACTCAAAGGTGACTGACTGACTGACTGACTGACTGACATAGTGATCTATCAACGCACAGCCCAAACCACTTAACGGATCGGGCTAAAATTTGGCATGCAGGTAGATGTTATGACGTAGGCATCCGCTAAGAAAGGAAAATGGAAAATTATTTTCTAAAGAGGAGAAAAAGGGGAAAAATGGTTTAAAGAAAAATCAACGCACAGCCTAAACCGTTAGCCCTAAGAGCATGAAACTTAGAAGGTATGTTCCTCTATTAGAGCAGAGGTGCACTAAGAAAGAAAATAGGAAAATTATTTCCCTAAAAGAAGAAAAAACGGAAAATGATTTTAAGAAAAATCACAAGAAATAACTACAAAATACGCAAAAAAAACATTAAAAATTTTCAGCTACCGCAGCATCTGGCACCAGGTTCGATTACACACAAAAGTTCACAAACAAACAGATGATAACCACTACGACAAAATCACGGGAAACATCTATCATACTTAAACTAAACACTGTTGAAAAAAATCGGCTCCAACAAAACTCACCTTAAAATTCAAATACACTCTAAAGCACAAGCTCAAATCTATGGTAACTAGCAGTTGTTCATGTCAAATTAAAAAAATCTGATACGATTATACACCAACACGCATACGAAACCCCAAATTAGCCACTAATATAACATAAATCACAAAAAATAGCTTTACAAAATACGGAAAAAAAAAACATTTAAAAAATTTTCAGCTACCGCAGCATTTGTCACCAGGTTGTAAAACACACAAATGTTTACAAAAAAACCAATGATAACCACTAAGACAAAATCGCGGGAAACATCTATCATACTTAAACTAAAAATCGGCTCCAACAGCACTCGCCTTCAAATTCAAATACACTCTAAAGTACAAGCTCAAAACTATAGTAAACAGCAGTTGGTCATGTCAAATTAAAAATCTGATTCAATTATACACCAACACCCATACGAAACCCCAAATTAGCCACTAATATAACATAAAATCACAAAAAATTGCTTTACAAAATACGAAAAAAAAAAATCAAAAAATTTTCAGCTACCGCAGCAATTGTCACCAGGTTTTATTACACACAAATGTTTACAAAAAAACCGATGATAACCACTAAGACTAAATCACGGAAAACATCTATCATACTTAAACTAAACACTGCTGAAAAAAATCGGCTCCAACAGCACTCGCCTTCAAATTCAAATACACTCTAAAGTACAAGCTCAAAACTATAGTAACCAGCAATTGGTCATGTCAAATAAAAAAAATCTACTTAATTCGATTATACACCAACACGCATACGAAACCCCAAATTAGCCACTAATATAACATAAAATCACAAAAATTTGCTTTACAAAATACAAAAAAAAACATTTAAAAATTTTCAGCTACCGCAGCATTTGTCACCAGGTTCTAATACACACAAATGTTTACAAAAAACCGATGAACACCACAAAGACAAAATCGCGGGAAACATCTATAATACTTAAACTAAACACTGCTGAAAAAAATCGGCTACAACAGCACTCACCTTCAAATTCAAATACACTCTAAATTACAAGCTCAAAACAATGGTAACTAGCAGTTGGTCATATCAAACTAAAAAAATTGAACTCAAATATCCACGCGGACGAAGTCGCGGGTATCAGCTAGTTAAATATAAAATACGTTTCATTAAATAACCAGCTCGGTGAAGGTCCTTCTATGGCGGGATCTTAGACTAAAACAAAAATTAAAAACTCACAGCGGACTCAGCGATCGCCTGAGCGAATTGTGACTGGCTTTTCAGTTCAGCTGGTAGTAGCTCTGCCTTCTGTCGTGGATTCGATCGCCATCGACAACTAATATCTGTGTGATGAACACAGATGTTTGTTCTCTGTGGGTGTTTTATTGTATTGTCAAAGTCAAAGTAAAATTGCTTGAAATACAAGGCGAAAAGATGTTCAATTATAATAGGTAATGTAATCTACACTAATATTATAAAGAGGAAAGATTTGTACCTATTTTTGTATGTTTGTAATGAATAGGCTAAAAAAGTACTGGGCCGATTTAAAAAATTCTTTCACCAATAGAATGCTACATTCTTCCAATTTGACATAGGCTACATTTCAGTTTGAAAAAATTAGGGATCCTTGGTAAAATTTGAACAATGTAACCGAAGGTGTAGAAAAATGAGTCTTAAAATGTCTTTCGTCGAATGCGCTGCCGAAACTATTAGCGATAGAACAAAATAATGTACAACAATATTGTCTACCCCGTGCGAAGCCGGGACGGGCTGCTAGTCTAAATATGTATTCACAAAAAAATAATGTATGTTGGTGAAGTTATCATTTTTTTAGCTTATTTCAGCTATCTGGTTCCAATAGTACAAGCTCTGTTTAATTTAGGGCAAGATTTATTTGGATTGGTAAGAATTAGACAGCAGTAATAATACCACATAGAAAAAACAAGAGCGCTACTTCAAAAAAATATGCATATAAATATGAATGCTCATATTAAGCCATAGCAAGAACAGAGAATCGCAGTAAAGACAACCTACTCTACATTCTCGATGCACGTAAACAACACAGATTACACGAACACAATCGGTCATAACAATAAAATGCTATAATTTAGTACGAGTATGTGTACAAAACTGCACTGTGCTGAAGACGAAATTGCTTTGGCATTGTAGGAATGTCATCAATGCACGTGAGCTTGGTAGGTACGACGTTTTCACAAACGTGACTATAATAAGCAATAATTTGAACCGTAAAACTAATCTTCATAAGAACGCTTTTAGCACAGTGAGTTTCAGTTTTAATTTTTTCGATACTAAAACTACTAGCTGAACTTTTACCGGCATACAATAACACTAAATAAATTATAGTTTAAAAAACTAAAAAAACACGCTTTTATAACTAATTGAACTAAAAAGTTAAAAATAAAACTGTAATAATCAATTGAAAAATTTATATTATTGAACAAAAAAGTTATAAAAGCGTGTTTTTTAAGTTGTTTAAACGATTTTTTTTTTACTTTTTAAGGCCTGCGCACACCTAGTTCGCTGGCGGTAGTGATCAGTGAAACGCTGTCAAATATTCGCTGTCAAATCTCAAATCTGACAGCGATATTTGACAGCGTTTCACTGATCGCTACCGCCAGCGAACTAGGTGTGTTCGAGCCTTTAGTCTTTTTTTTTCATATTATTGCATTGTCATCGACTTTTGACAGGTGTGCAAAGTTTGAATCAAATCTGATCGTTCAAAGTAGGACAACATCGAGCTCAAAGGTGTCGGTTACATACAAACATACAGGTGAAGCTAATAAAAGCGTTATAAAAACATAAAAAGTTTTTTAGTAGCGTTTGTTTTTATACTTTCGTTGGAATGCTAACGAATCATGCCTATTTACCAAGCTTTTGCTTACTAGCTCAAAGCCGAGGTAGAAGCTGCTGTTTGTTCGTATTTACCTTCCTTTATTGGCACAGCCTTCGCCCGGAAAATGCACACTCAGATTTCCGTGCATGCTTTGTCTTTGTATTGGCATCGCCTGTTCGCCGACGCTTCGAGGGATTATTTCATCGTTTTATTAAAATCTCTCAACGAACGCTTAATGAGGACAAACAGTCCAATCCATCACCGAATTCTATTATTATAATACGGAAACCATTGTATACAACGCAATAGTAAAACAAGCGTTACCGTTGCAATGGTTTTAATTTCGTCAATGCAGCCATTCAGTATGAGCAAGCAGCCGTGCGTGAAAAGCCCCGTTAGTTCCTCGATCAGCCGCCGCGAGCCGGGCGGAGCGGCGCTGTCGTCGACGCACGTGATGCATGCGCGGGCACACCGCAGACGCGCCTGCGCCGCTACAGCCTCCGCGCACTACCGACAACACCTCTGCACTTATCAGTACATCGCGTGTAACAGTGACTATTTTTATTTTATTGGATTTTTGTGCATCGAGCTCGTGGGAATTCCAACAATGTTTTTAAAGGTAATGTTACAACTAAGTTATCAGTTCCTTCTTGACTTTGAAATAGCAAGGTGACAAGTGGTTTATTAGTAAACAATGCTCGCGTAACAATGAGCTGTACTTATGCAATTTTCACATCGCTAATTAGAATTTACATTGTTTTTAACGATTTACGCTAATTACTCTTAGACGCAAATTGGGATCTCAGCGATATTTGTTTATTTGAAGACAATCACGTAATTAACGCGGATTTTTTTACTTAAAAAAAAGATTATACCTAGGAAATACATAGCGATTTACTCTTGTCGAAACTAAAAGTAGAATGGATAGATAAATAATTTTCCAATTAGTAACATTGGGTAATTACAAATAATATACCTCACCTCAATTCAATGTAATAAAATGCCAAACAATTAAATACGAGGTTCACAAAAAAATAATTAAGATATCAAGCTTGGATACTTGCTTAATTGGTTTTTCGCGTTTTTCGTTTTCCTTATCAAAGACAATTCACTAATAGACTGTAAAATCCCGACAATTGGTTAGCAAATCTTTTGTTTCAAGCGCTTTTTTTCAGGTTTCAAGCATAAATCTTTTGGGACATTTTTTTTTATTCGTTTTTTAGCTTGCTTACAATATTGATGTTCACAGTGTGTTCTAAATAAAATTAGTTCTAAGAATAGCCAGCAACAAATTTCAACCAATACATTTTTCCCATACTAAGAAAGGGCTACGCTCAAGATAAGCAGATAGGTACGAGATAACGTTAAGAAGATAAGAGATCAAAACATAAATATTTCACTGTACCCGATTTAAATGTATTATGATGATGTAATCTAAGTGTTGTACACTAGGTACTTATCGGCTTTATAAATCGTACTAAAGTATTGCTTAAAAGTTTCAAAAGAAATTAGGCAATAGGTTCTTGCGATACTCATGCATCTGAAATTGATAAATGACGCTATAATAAAATTAATAGAGGATCTAGCTGTATCTTTTTGTCGATGATGTGTTCAGATAGAAAAACACCTTCGCATACAAGTAAGCGTTTTTGCAGACCTCATGGTTCATTAATTGCCGTTGTCACGTTTTATCGAATCATGTAAGTACAATTCAAAATTTAATTCCTTCTAAACGGTTGGTACTAACTACTAACTTCTTAATGTATTTACTTTGTCAATAAGGAAAAATGTGCAACCAAGACATTTAAAAAAATAAACTACCAAGTTATTAAAGACTTGATTTCTGAGCATAAACATGTAAAAGTAGATAAGCAAGGCATATTTTTATGCGAAACAAATACTTTTGTAGCCTATATTCAGTATAAATTTGACAAAATATTCCCAGTAAAAAACAGGGATCCCGGAAACAACGTACAAAGTAAAAAAAAGTAAAGGCATACCGGCTTGCACAAACTGAGGGAGGTATAACAATAACAAGAGTTTTTGTATAACTCGTTTATCTAAAGAGCTTTTATGGAAAGTTGAATGCAGAAACCGTTGGCTTTATTTCAATGCCCGATTTTGCCGAACACGCTCAATGCAAACCAGCTGTTCGGTCGTGTGACCCTTTGCAAATGACGACAGCACAGACCCTTGACAAACAGGGCCAGCCAGCTGCAAACAGCCTTTAATGTATCACATGTTATTTACTGGTCCACTTACAGGTAGGAATTGCTTTGACGAATGCATTAGGCGCATGTTACTACTGGTCACTTCTTTTTTATCTACTGACTGAGCGAGCTTTGAGGCCAGCTTGATGGGAAGTCGGGAACAAACTAAAATGCTGTTTTTGAACATGACACCACCACCTTTCTTTTTGAGTATAATCTGCAGTAATCCATTGTAACCAACACAATATTAATTTAGATTCCAATTCTTCCACTTGTTCCAATTCTACATACGAGTACATATTGAATACGAGGCTACAGTGACAACTCTCAAGTACGCCAATCACGTTTTCTCGCATCGTGATAATTCGTAAGAAATTATCACTCCTCAGCTAACATCATTACAGACGACGCATTCATAACTCAAGTTCGTGTGATGCAAACTTATCCCCCAAAACTGTATCAAGGCTGTCTAAGGTTGGAGCACCATTTTCCCCGCTTTTATTACCTTACTTCTACGCTTGTACGCGTAGCGATTCTTAATTTGTTGAAGGTACTTGGTGTACGCAATACATGGTTGTACTGTATGTAAGCAGTGTAATACGGCCCTTCTCCACTGTTTTGTTTTCTTATGTAACTTTGCTTTCTGTGCATACTGAGAGAACAGAATTTAATTTGCTTTGAAATAACTTTTAATTAGTTCCATGTTTCTAAGAATGTCCTTCTATTAAGAATACCGACAAGGAAAATAAACAAGAAACAGAAAAATATTATTGAAATTATCATAATATTTACTATGATTAAGACTTTGAGTTAGCTTTAAGTTCGTAGCAAAACAAACTCACACATTATCCTTCCTAATAATGGTCCATAATAAAATCTATTAAATCATACATTTGAGTAAGTTAACTGCGTGATATAGCCCAAAGGCCGCTCGGTAAAGTACCGAGGTTGATAGGTTAGGTATGTACCTAAATAATTAGTAAATAAATGGCGTAAGACATGACATAAATCAAATAAGTAGTTTAGCTAGTTTACGGCAGGTGGATATCGTTAGGCAACTCAAGGCTCAGTGACAATCACGCAAGAGAAAAAGTTAGGTCGTCACTCAAACATATTGCATGGCCTCGAAATTATTATATTTATTTTTAACGATCTTACCAAAGATAATACTTACTACACTGGCCCGCAAAAATAAGAGTCACCTTTGAAAACAGGAATATATTCGAGAATTTATCAAGATTCTTTAAAAAGAACTTAACTTCTCTAAAAAGAGGATATGCGGACTGTATGCAACACTTCATTTAACCTTTTTTTACCGTAATGGCATAAAAAAATATTTTTAAGTAAAAACGAGTTGTTTTCAAATTGTGATTCATTTTTAAATTAAGACTTCTTTGAGTTCGTTTTTAGGGTTCCGTAGCCAAATGGCAAAAACGGAACCCTTATAGATTCGTCATGTCTGTCTGTCTGTCTGTCTGTCTGTCCGGCCGTGTCACAGCCATTTTTCTCCGAAACCATAAAAGCTAGACTGATGAAAGTTGGTGAATAGATGTATTCTGTGAACCGCATTAAGGTTTTTACACAAAAATAGAAAAAAAACTATAAATTTTGGGGTCCCCCATACTTGAAACTGAAACTCAAAAAATTTTTTTTCATCGAACCCATACGTGTGGGGTATCTATGAATAGGTCTTCAAAAATGATGTTGAGGTTTCTAATATAGTTTTTTTCTTAACTGAATAGTTTGCGCGAGAGACACTTCCAAAGTGGAAAAAAGTTGGTCCCCCCCCCTCTAACTTCTAAAGTAAGAGAATGATAATACTAAAAAAATATATGTTGTACATTACTACGTAAACTTTCAACGATATTTGGTTTGAACGAGATCTAGTCAGTAGTTTTTTTTTTATACGTCATAAACGGAAACTCAAAAAATTTTTTTTCATCGAACCCATACGTGTGGGGTATCTATGAATAGGTCTTCAAAAATGATGTTGAGGTTTTTAATATAGTTTTTTTCTAAACTGAATAGTTTGCGCGAGAGACACTTCCAAAGTGGAAAAAAGTTGGTCCCCCCCCTCTAACTTCTAAAGTAAGAGAATGATAATACTAAAAAAAATATATGTTGTACATTACTATGTAAACTTTCAACGATATTTGGTTTGAACGAGATCTAGTCAGTAGTTTTTTTTTTATACGTCATAAACCGTAAACCGCAATTTACCTTTCAACGAACTACAGGAACCTTATTATGTTACATCAAGTAACATATATAAAGGTTCTTGTAGTTCGTCGTGCTACGGAACCCTTCATGGGCGAGTCCGACTCGCACTTGGCTGCTTTTTTTAATTTTGCATAAATATGGGGCTTGCAATTGATTTTTCTTATTCAATTCGAGTAATTTGTGCAAAAAATATTTTACTTTAGAAGACTGACATTTCTTTTAATTTTCAAATCAATTAATGGTTATTTTTAATCAAACTTTAGTTTATTTTATGCGTAATTACACTTTATTTCAGATACAATTTAATTTAAAGAGCTAACTTATCTGGTTTCAAATTTATTTGGAGTTTACTAGGTGACGCTTAATTTTTTTTGCGGGTGAGTGTAGTGTGAAATCTTTCAACGTTCAGGATAATGGCCTGCGCACACCTAGTTCGCTGGCGGTAGCGAACAGTGAAACGCTGACAAAAATCGCTGTCAAATCTCAAATCTGACAGCGATATTTGACAGCGTTTCACTGATCGCTACCGCCAGCGAACTAGGTGTGTTCGAGCCTTAAGGACGAAACGTGGAGACTGACGATTTTATTTATGTGGGTAGTGTGGGATAAGGGCAGATAGATGATGAGGCGCTCAAGGCAGTTTTTTCCATTGAGCATAGAGAAGTACTTAGGTAGTCCAGGTGAGTAGATAGCTAGCTGTCTTTCACGTGTGGAAGGCTAAATCTAGGTACCTAATGCTAATCGTAGATTGTGTAGGTAATTTTAAGTCTAGGCATTGCGTGTGAATTTTTCAATTAGAAGCCAACTGACCTTTCACATTGTACCAGAATCGGACAAATTCAAGGAAATTCGTTGTAAATGCGAATTCTATCAGAAAATTTACATGCATTTTGACATTTTTAAACAACGGTTATCGTACTCGTATCATGATTACTGTTTTTGTGTAGAAACAAAACAGCAGGAACCACGGACGGTAGAGATGGCATGATTTTACATTTTCACACGTATTTTTGATAGATTAAGGTTTATTTTCATTTGTTCGTAAGACTGTTAGCATGTTTTGTTATTGTAATGTACCTCAATGCGGGTAGGATAAATTAGACATAGAAATATTCAAATTGAAATTGCGTCATCAGGCATGTTAGTTTAAATAGGGTCAAACGGTAGATTGGCTAAATCCACTACAGATTAGACGCCTAAAAACGGAAAACGACCTCGTGGCAGACCACGGCAAGGATGGAAGGACAAAATAGATGGGATTGGTCCTCAGTAGCCCAAATCAGAAACTGAAATGTAGAGAAGGAAGGAAGGCGCCCTTGTCCTGCAGTGAGACACAACGGGCTCTTGAATTATGAGGTAGTGAGGTCCATCACATACCATAGTACAGTGTAGAATAAAATAAAACACTTTGTTATCAGTTTCTCCTTAGTAAGACAGATTTATTGGTGGTAGTTAGCGGTATTTTTCGCAAGTCCGAGATTTGCTCGGTTGACTAAATATTCGGAAACAAGATTGGTAACAAGAAACGTATTTTTCTTTTTTTAACCGTCACGGATTAATCATTTGCTCGACCAAACGCTCATTTGCATTATCTTCACGTTAAAGATAAGGCAAACTGTCAAATACACAATTCATAGGTGTAACACCGATAAATCGTCTAAGCCTCGCACATCATAAGTTTTTACCTTATAGTCTCAGTTACTGCTAGAAAATATATGTAAAGCTAAGAGATAAAAAGAAAACTTCAAACAAAAGAGAACAAAAGGGGGAAACTTTATTTTAAACCTGTTTTAAATTCTGTTCTAATTTATTAAAAAAATATTATGGACATAAGGTATATCGAAAGTTATGACAAGAAGAGACATTGACTTACAAATACTAGGAAAAAGTAGTTCACGGAAGGAGCCTCTTTTTTGGCGCACTTAAATCCTTTCACTACATTTGGTTCGAAAAAACCAGTGACACAAAAAGAAGAGTAAGGCTAGGAAAAAGAATACTTTTACATGCCAACACCGGTCGGTATATACATAGATGAAAACCCGTAAGTGGTAGATTGGTAAATAAACAAGAAATCTCATTCCTGCATTGCACATCGCATCTATATGAACTAATCTAGATGATATAACAAGCAGTTAGATGTGCAGCAACACACTTAGGTCAGCAACACCTGTGAATGTGAAAGTGCTAATAATGCCATCATGCAATACAATCTGTGATAATGTTACTAGCTTACAGAGCGACTGATATAATTACTTTTGTTCAACAAAAATATGACATAGAAGCTGACTTAGACTGGTATTTTTGTTGAATGTGTGTCGTCTATCCGATTTTGTTGATCTTTTTCATACAAAGATTGGAAGAGATCGCTAGCGATATGACCGCTTATTGTACTGATTATTTTTACTTGTTAGGTTTCATTACCATGCCATTAATTAAGAAGAAGAAACTACGCTTAATGACAACTACAAGGCCATTATGAATTTACCCCTTAAGGCCTGCGCACACATAGTTCGCTGGCGGTAGCGAACAGTGAAACGCTGTCAAATATCGCTGTCAAATCTCAAATCTGACAGCGATATTTGACAGCGTTTCACTGATCGCTACCGCCAGCGAACTAGGTGTGTTCGAGTCTTTAATCTATCTTTCTATGAAATAAGGTTTCCTACTAAAAACTTTTAAATTTAATTTATTTACCAATAAATGAAAAGCAAGTTATTCGGCCTTTTATCTCTCTCAATCAGCGCAACATAAAGTTATCTGATCAATGAAACCTATGTAGAGCAGTTGTGGTGACGCACAAACTTTACCTGTGTACTTACATATATACATCCTATTATTTATATAACCTACCCTTGTCTCATCGCGATGAGCGTGGTGGTTATCAGATGAGGATTTGTATTAAAGCGTTTATGGGTTTAAGTTTTTTTTATACAACTTGCTGATGGAACAAGCATATGGCCCATCTGATGTTAATAAGTGGTAACCATCACCTATAACAAAGCATTGTCTCGTAGGTCGCGCACGTCTAGAACGACGTGGTTAAAGTCAAAGACTATCGCACCATGGAAGGGTATTTATTTTTTGCAAAATAATTCTGAGTTTTCAACAAATGCAGAATTGAATCAGCTTTCAGGGATATTTTTGTTGTTGGTTTGACTAGGCTTGACTGATAATGATACGGACCTACTGAAAAGCTTTGTAAACATTTTGCGTTATCTGATAATTAAAAGTTAGTCAATCCAGAAATTCAGAATTCCAGAAACTTCTGCAGATGTCATCGTTTTTCTGTAGATGAGTCATGTACAAATTGGTTTTTATTCCTAATTAAGCATTATATTATCTTATCTTATTTAGAATGTCTTGGTTGAAAGATTAACAGGCAAAGTTCAAAACTGGGTCCTCAGTTTGGTAATGGAAACACTTACTCTGCTTAAATTCTCTGCTTCATCATGCCAGCCCAAATTGGATAATTAATCTGGAAAGTTTCTAATTGAATAGTTGATTGACTGATTCAAGATCGAGGTTATTGGCGAAGTAGGTACTATTATTCGGAGGTCTCTTCTTCTTAAATTTAAGAGGTTAGCTCTTGTCAGGGTTTTGATGCAGTTTTTTCCAACCGAGTCTTTTGAATGCGGCCTCCTTGATTTCCTTATACGAAGGAAGTCAAGGATTATGTTATTAATTACATGATTTAACCACTTAAGTCTTACTTTTCTTTTGTAGCCACCTACAAAAGTAAAGGCATAAAGGCATTCACACATACTACAACCACACCTCATCGCAGCGACAAAAAGTGGTCAAGCAGTAGTACGTGTATCGTCCAAAAGGTAGAAATAGTCGGAAAAAGTGGTCCATGTGAATTTAACTATTCGTTTTCATACAAATAAGCACCCATCCACGTGTTGTCGTTATGGTTTGGTTGTGGTACGTGTCAAAAGACCCTAATTTAGAAAATTACACAAGAATTTATTACAGAAAAAATATTATTTCCACAATGTCGTCAGTCTATCGGGTGGCTCTGAAAACTGCTACGACACAATGTACAAACCCGTAGGGAACACTAGGAATAATATTGAATACAGAAAATGTATTTCCTCTCGCCAAGCAGGTGTTTTTCCTAAATAAATGCAGGTATAGAGCGGGAATGCAGGCAAATATTCCAACTTCCTACGTTTTAACAATAGCCACACATCTAAGAGTCGCATAACTTGCATGCCACTTCACAGTAAATGAGAAACCAGGGCAGTGTCGCGGTAAGGTTTTCATTTAACACGAGAAAACTTTAGACCACACCAAACTTAGAAGTTTGGTCATCAGATGAAATAACAGAGTTCGTGGTACTTGTGCTTTACAAACAGTAGCACAAGTTATGATAACATAAGTAGGTATACAATACATTTCAATGTGCAACCAACAACGTTTACCACGGACTACTTAAACTTACTTAATCTGGGAATAACATTGGATAACTTGACTTAATAATAGAAGCACATAAAAGTGCAAATATGTTAAGAATGTAAAGGCCTGCGCACACCTAGTTCGCTGGCGGTAGCGATCAGTGAAACGCTGTCAAATATTCGCTGTCAAATCTCAAATCTGACAGCGACCGCCAGCGAACTAGGTGTGTTCGGGCCATAAGTAATTAGACTTTATACCCCAAAAAAAGATAAAATTCTATATCTCGCAAAGAAAATTCGAAGTATGCCAGACGTTTGAAGAACCTTTTTTAACTTTATTAGACAAGCGATCCCTTCCTATATCTAATCGAATCCATCCCGCTGGCACAGAAAGTTGTAAAAGTAATTAATCAACCCTGCTTGAATAAAAGAGGGGTGCTATAAATTTGAGCCTGTCTGTCCTATTCCAACAAATTTATTTTAGTCTGGATTGTCCCACTGCAGGGCAAAAGCCTCTCTCCACTTTTTCCACACCTCTCGATCTTTGGCTACAGTGAGCCAGTTATTCAAATAATGACAATCCATCCCATCATCTTCTCCGGGGCCCACAGTACAAGCTCTGCTTAGTTTGGGGCTAGATAGTGTTGTGTGGATATTTATTATTTTATTTTGGCCCAATCAACGTACACATGCTAAACTAATTTGAATTTAATTTTGTGATCGTTCAAAGGTCGTGCCTATTATTTTAAGGGTAGCAGAGATATTCTTATCTACAGACAACGCTACAGAATATAGATTAGGCTTTCTAGGAAAACACAATTATTGGCAATGCTATTGACGTCACGGTCACGTCGTGACTATTGATTTATAATAACCACAGAATACAGAAGAAAGACGATCATGCGCCGTTTGTATGGGAGCAGTTTTACATTTTCACTATTTTATTCAAAGTATCACTAAAAATTAGCATTCTTAGAAAAATAAAGGAAGGAGGATGTGAAAAAGTATTTCTTGTTTAACTTGTTGCTTGACTTCTTGTTCAGAAAGTAATTATTATGCAACAGGGCATTTTTCATTTTAAGTCTGCTTAAAGCCGGGCGGGTCGCTAGTAAATTGCCTATGTTAGGTACGCAGGGATAATGTAGCTTTCTTATGGTAAAACAATTCTTGAAATCGGTCCAGTAGTTTTTGAGTAAATTCGTTACATACAAACCATTCCTCTTTCTAATAAAATAGTGTAGGAGTTAGTAGTACAGTGGCGTAGCTACCTAGACGGGGAAGTGTCCCGGTGCCCCCAAGCTCAGGGGGCTTCTGCGACTTTGACATACAAACTAAATTGTGCTAGTGAAATTTTCTCCACATTAGGAATATAAATAAACCAGATTCCAGTAACGCGACTTTGATAATGGCAACTTATTAGTAAAAGTCTCGTATATATTTCTGGCGCATTCTGGAACATTTTCATGAATCTGGAGTAACGCTGAATTCGGAACACGACGAACACGGACCAAACGATTTTAAATAGTTTAGTTGACGTCCTAGTTTATTTTTTGCCCCAGCGCCTTTGGTTACCTAGTCAACCACTGAGTGTAGATATCATATTGACATAGTTACCTAGAAACCTGCAAGATCAAACAATAACTCACGATCTGGGTACCTAATAACAAGCTCTATGAACTCAACAAACACATCGCATCGGTAAAGTCAAACAAAACAGCATTCGTGTCAATATTTAATTATCGAACTGTCAAGGTT
This sequence comes from Thera britannica, assembly GCA_939531255.2. Classification (NCBI taxonomy): domain Eukaryota; kingdom Metazoa; phylum Arthropoda; class Insecta; order Lepidoptera; family Geometridae; genus Thera; species Thera britannica. The sequence continues at coordinate 11,645,598 of OW618034.2, read as the reverse complement.
AGTTACACCTCTAGAAAGATGCTAACGAATCCCAAAATAAAATGTTAGAACGTGCGTGACGCATGCATTTTCTTCAGCATGTTATTTTTGCTAATTTTATCCCGACTGCACCCCGTAATGCGTAAACTTTGTGTCTATTGGAATTGGCATAGATGTTAGGTTTGTTTTAAAAACACCAATTATAATAATGCCTATTAGTTTTTAGGGTTCCGTAGCCAAATGGCAAAAACGGAACCCTTATAGATTCGTCATGTCTGTCTGTCTGTCTGTCTGTCCGACCGTGTCACAGCCATTTTTCTCCGAAACCATAAGAGCTACACTGATGAAACTTGGCGAGTAGATGTATTCTGTAAACCGCATTAAGATTTTTACACAAAAATAGAAAAAAAAACAATAAATTTTGGGGGTCCCCATACTTCAAACTGCAACTCAAAAAAAAATTTTTCGTCGAACCCATACGTGTGGGGTATCTATGAATAGGTCTTCAATAATGATGTTGAGGTTTCTAATATCGTTTTTTTCTAAACTGAATAGTTTGCGCGAGAGACACTTCCAAAGTTGAAAAAAGTTGGTCCCCCCCCCCTCTAACTTCTAAAATAAGGGAATGATAAAACTAAAAAAAATATATGTTGTACATTACTATGCAAACTTTCAACGATATTTGGTTTGAACGAGATCTAGCCAGTAGTTTTTTTTTTATACGTCATAAATCGTAAACCGCGATTTACCTTTCGACGAACTACAAGAACCTGTTTCCTGTTTATTTTCTGTATATTATGTTACTTGATGCTACGGAACCCTTCATGGGCGAGTCCGACTCGCACTTGGCTGCTTTTTTACTAGTTAACTCAAATCCTTTCACTACACTCCGTTCGAAAGAATCAGTGACACGATAAGAATAAGTTAGCCAAACTCAATACATTGAATTCGAATTATTTGAACCCATTGCATTTCTGTTAATTTAACAACTAAGTAATGACAATTTTAATAATACAACTACTAGATAATGTAACAAGCATATAGCCCACCTTATGTTGAGTAGTAACTTATTGCGTCGCGTATTAATTGTTTACAAACAACTAATAATAATATATGTTGATAATATCATACTATCTATTTTGTAGTTTATGTACTTATCCCTCAGAAAAACATACATTATTATATTAATCTTTTTATCCTTGTTTGACTGTATATCGAGCGCTTAAAAATTACAAATAGGTGTTCACTAGTCTGGGTTGAATACAAAACTACCGTAAGCTATCATAGTCGGACTATTAAAAGTCTGTAGTCTCTTGAAGCATGAAAAGAACTGATTGAAGCATACTTAGCCACTCACCACACTGGTTAGAAAGAACTAGCGACAGAATAAAAGGTCTGAATTACTACCAGAGGCAGAGTGATTAAAAATAACTTATGAAAGAACGCGTCGACAATCAACAAACAAATACAATCTAGCCCCAAACTAAACACAGTTTTTACTATGGGAACCAAATAGCTGATATAATACTTATACATATTTTTATTACACAACCATACTTAGATTTTATACAACTAGCTGACGGAGCAAGCATATGACCCACCTGACATTAAGTGGTAACCATCGCCTTTTACAAAACATTGCCTCGTAAGTCAAGCACGGAAGGAACGTGCCCTACAATGCACTACCCTGCGTCCATCCACTTGAAGAATACCTATTATTATCATTGTGTAAAATGCCCACAGCATTATTTTATTATTTATGTTTCACATTCGTTTCCCTCAGATTAACTTGTCGAAAAAAAAACCTTGAGCAGTCAATGATCAGCGTCCTCAATGATCTTGACACAATTGTGAACCTGTGTGACAATAACCAACGATGCGGGTCATTTAACTGATTCATAGGACAATCAATTTTCCTTCTTTGTTCGGTATAGGTATTTTTAATAAGGCCCGAATTCTGAAACGCTTCTCAGATTTAAGATAAAGCTCAATATGAGACTGGCTTTTCAGCTCAGTTTGTAGAAGCTCTGCCTTCTACGACGTAGGTCGTGGGTTCGATTCTCACCGAGAACAAATATTTGAGTGGTGAACACAGATGTTTGATTCTTCAACACAGATGATCTGTGTGGGTATTATAGTGTTACTAAGTATATATTTACAAAAAATATATATATTTAAGTATTTTATCAGCTATCTGGTTCCCATAGTATAAGTACTGCTTAATTTGGGGATAGATAGTGGTGTGTGAATTGTTCACAATATTATAACATACAAACATACATAAAATAACGCCTCTTTCCATGGGGGTAGGTAGAGATCACGGATTTTCACTTGCTACGATCCTGACACACCTGTTTAGCTTCATTCACTCGTATAACCTTTTTATTAACATTCTTACAATATTATTTATTTATAAGTAGTGATCATAAAGTCATTTGACGTTTAAGTATACAATTTAAAAGAATAAATTGATACCGAATTGATAGCGTTTCAATATTCAGGCGAAAGAATATTTCTAACGTTCCTAAATTAATTAAAAAATCAACTCCAATTTTAAAGCCTTAGCCTACTTATTGAGACCTTGACACCAAACACGCTTAAATAAATACTTATGTATAAAAATTTACGCAAAAAAAAAACAATTTTATGCTAATGAAGAAAGTAATGTCAGGATTTAGACATACTCGTACACCTTGATTTCAATTAGTTTATAGTAGGTAGATTAAATTGCTTCATAACCTTTTAATCTAATATTGGGTAGCTTTCCAGCGGTATTAGATTTAATTAATTTGAAGGCCATCCTGCAAGCTTGTTTGTCAAGTCAGCACACGTAACGAGATTAGGTGCCTTTTCAGAAAACAATCAGATTTTTAAACCTATACTCGTATTTCTATAAACTCAAGCGCCTGCGATAGGTATTAGGTATCAATCTCTACTAATCTGAAGGCAAAGACATCTTATGTCGTGGGCTTAGACTTTCCACGAGGATTATAATAGGTTGTTTCGCCCAACGACAAAAACGATTAAGTACGGTAATACGGTACCTGCCTACATACTAATCTTTTAGGAAATAATTTTGATACAAACAATTTTGGTGAAAATGGAGGTACTCCGCAAAAAAATAGCTTAAATTTTTATTAATTCGCTAGCCACTGATACAAGATGTATAGAGACAAAATGCAAAGAAAATCTGGAGACTCTTTGTTATAGCAGATTAGGTGAGGGAGGACTGATCTCTTTACAGCATTTACACACGCGTGAGTTCACGTTATGAAAACAGAAAAAAAAAATAGAAGAGCAAATGAGTTGCCTGTAGACGCGATAAAATATCCCTAAATAATTCAGGGTTTTTTCATCTATTTATCTGCTTCTAAGCTCGACACGTAGGTTTAGGAACACAGATTATTTCATTCTCCATGCATAAACTATTCACAAACGAAGCAAATGTTTATTTTGGCCAGCTGTTTGAGTGAATTGTTATTCACTTCTAACGAAGAGTGAAAAATGTTTTAGAGTACGCAAATATGAGTCCGACTAAATGACTCGGCTCTACTCCATTTCTTTTTTTACGTCATAGGATAAGTTACACACTACCACCAGAGTTCTGTCCATAAGACAGCCGGTTCGAAACCGACCTTGGTGCTTCTCTGAAAATTCTGTAGTGTGTTTTTTTAACTGGGACAGTAGGTATAAGGAACTCTGAAACTCTGAGCCATGGCGAAACCATTTAGATCTTTTTTTGTGAAAATATTTTTGACATAGAACATTTTGTGATCAAACGCGAGTCGTTTAATAAAATTAGACATTTGAAAAATACAAATCAAATCAGTTTCCAGTAAAGAGTTTTTCATTGTTAGTTTCAAGATAAAAAAAGCAGCCAAGTGCGAGTCGGACTCGCCCATGAAGGGTTCCGTAGCATCAAGTAACATAATATAAAGGTTCTTGTAGTTCGTCGAAAGGTAAATTGCGGTTTACGATTTATGACGTATAAAAAAAAACTACCGACTAGATCTCGTTCAAACCAAATATCGTTGAAAGTTTGCATAGTAATGTACAACATATATTTTATTTAGTTTTATCATTCCCTTATTTTAGAAGTTAGAGGGGGGGGGACCAACTTTTTTATTTATTTATTATTTAATTCTTTATTGCACCAAAAATACGTGACAATAGGAGAGCTTAATGCTAGACAGCATTTTCTACCAGCCAACCTTGACAGGTAAAAATAAAGAGGTTGGCGTGCATAAAATGGAGTGAAAACAGTTTTGATTAACCTACGTAACTTACCTAATCGCTATAAACTACGTACAACATAACTATATAAAAAAATAATAATAATAATAATAAATACCTAACAAAAAAAACAATACATATAAATATAAAATAATATAATAGAAATAAATAAATATACGAATATACATATACCTACCCTATAATATATAATACACGCATATATATAAATATAGTACATATATCACGAGGTAGAATTTTTTCAACTTTGGAAGTGTCTCTCGCGCAAACTATTCTGTTTAGAAAAAAACTATATTAGAAACCTCAACATCATTTTTGAAGACCTATTCATAGATACCCCACACGTATGGGTTCGATGAAAATATTTTTTTTGAGTTTCAGTTTGAAGTATGGGGACCCCCAAAATTTATAGTTTTTTTTATATTTTTGTGTAAAAATCTTAATGCGGTTTACAGAATACATCTACTCGCCAAGTTTCATTAGTGTAGCTCTTATGGTTTCGGAGAAAAATGGCTGTGACACGGTCGGACAGACAGACAGACAGACAGACAGACAGACAGACAGACAGACAGACATGACGAATCTATAAGGGTTCCGTTTTTGCCATTTGGCTACGGAACCCTAAAAAAGATTGCTCAGATCGGAAGAAAAAAAATTGGGATAGCAATCCTAAGTAAAAAAAAAGTATAAAAGAAAAAGTCGCTGTCTTGTCGTATAAGGAAGTAAAGGAGGCCGCATTCGAAAGACTTAATTGGAGAAAACTGCATCGAAACCCCGACAAGAGCTAAGCTCTTAAATTTAAAAAGAGAAGAATCCTAAGTCAAGACTATTTCAAACCGCTTTCCGTACCAATTAATCATCTCTACGAGGAACGTCGTCTCATGTACTACTCGTCTAAATAGCAATGCCACCATCTGTTTAACTGTTGTTAAACAGATGGTGGCATTGCAATCTAAGCTACGACAGGATTAATAAGACAGTCATCTTTGCTGCATTTGCAGATTTCAACTCAAAACGCGGCTAAACTTGCTGGTAAAGTTTTGAAAGATATCAAATCGAAACTGATCTTACTTTTAGGCTTGAGAACCAGCAAACTATTATATCAATTTGTATACATCAAGGCGTTTCACTATCGTTTTAAAAAAAAATTGCCATGTTATTTTGTCTAATGCCCACACGAATTTATTCTCGTCGTGCTATTTTCTACCCAACCAACTGTTGAAAAGTTGGCAGTTGAATTTTTTTCTTTATTTGTTTGTTTGTAATGACTAAAACCTGAAAAAAAATTCCTCTGGATACGAATAGCAAGGTTTCTACGGAATATACAATAAACTATGATCAGAGCTACCAACTCAGACGTTCAGAGGAGAGCGCAGAACAAAATGAAATAAAATGAAATACGAAATATATTTATTGGCAAGAAGTAGGGTACAATTAGGTCCTAGGGTGTGTAAAAAAAAATACTATATTAGTTTCTTTATGACATTGAATAAGTTGGTGGCACTGTATACTAGAGCTGTTGACGACTGCGCGTTGGCCGTAAGTTAGTATTATAATAACTTTTCAATTAACAAGTCGTTCAGTCGGCTTATTCTGAGTTTTGAACACCATTTTGTAGTTAGCTATCACAAAATGACTTATCGTTAGCGTAGTCGTTAGTTAACCCCGATTTTGTATTGAGAAACGACGAGCGCCCCTGTTAAAATTACGGGAACTAATGTTATTACTTACGAACACTACGCACAACACGCAAAATTACCAACTGTTTACTACTTTTGTTGCTTTTTACATCCTTTTTACATCCGTACGCTTTCTTCCGCCCGTGACACTCCAGTTGCGATCTATGCCCACTCTATGTTTATTCAATTACCCACCGTGTTAATACTTATTGATAAACAACCGATTGCATTATATCGATCTGTCGGCCTGGGCATGTTGTTCGGGCGCTTGTAAAGCCCGCATCTAGGCGCTATGCGATAGCGGCGACAATGGTAATCTGTTTCAGCATAGGGCTTTGCATCATACGCACCGCCCATAACCACCCATACCAGCGTGTCGATTCCAGCAACACGGCTCGATTGAGTGATCACTGAATCCGCGTGCCATTTTCAAATTTTTCAAACAAAAATTGACAACTCACATCGATTTTCGCGATCGCTTGAGCGATTTGTGTTGCTAGAATCGACGCCCAGGTGAGTATACCACCTATTCGCACCAAGCATTTTGGCTCCATTTTTATCATGCGAACATCCAAGGAGTGGAACTCACTGCCGTCGTCTGTTTTTCCTGACCAAAACAATATGGGCCTCTTTAAGGCTAGAGTGAACCGTGTCTTGTAGACTGTCCTGCATCGTCACTTACCATCAGGTGAGATCGTGGCCAATGGATAGTCTATTAATTATAAAAATTATAAAAAAATTTAGTGTGCTCAAAATCATATATCCTCGATTTTAAAATGTTGCTACAAATAACTGATTAATAAATCAAGTAGAGTTCCCGCACCTGACGTCGAGTTTTATCTCTGTTTACTGTCCCTGAACATCTGACGAAACTTCTATTTTCTAAAAATAAATTAAATTCTTGTAGACATCCAACTAATTTTCTATCAACTGGAGTCGCTAGAGTTGAAAAGTTTTCAATATTTTATAAAAAAATTATGATTATCTGTTAGGTAATAAACTTCGCAAAGCATTAAACTTGGTTAGTGGTTTTACTTCGCATTCAGAGAGCAGACAACTTCTATACTTATTAAAGTTATTTGCTCACTTTATGAGTGCCATTATTATATTCAATACTTTTATATTTTAACCCAGAAAGAAAGAAAGAATGCATTTATTCATACAAACTCTAACCACTAGAAATAATGCTATAATAATAATAAAAAAATTCTAGTGGTATATAACCGGAAGAAAATTATAGAAAAAACAGACACACACAAAAAATTATACAAAATGGGAGCGTAAATGTGTCATGTCTACCCAATACGCATAGTTCTAACACGCACTTAAGGCCTGCGCACACCTACGAGTAGTTCGCTGGCGGTAGCGATCAGTGAAAAGCTGTCAAATTTGACATCGATATTTGACAGCGTTTCACTGATCGCTCCGCCAGCTGGCTAGGTGTGTTCGGGCCTTTATACATCACGAACGGTATTGAATAAAAAATCTAGAGCACATAATAAATATTATGTATTAAAATTCAATTAAATAATCTAAGCTATAAAAAATTACCTCAACCTTAGACAACAATAGCTTACGATTCTATTCAAAGAACCTTGGCCTCGAACTTCAAGCCGGCCGATAGTTATATAACATGCAATCCAAACATCGTTGATCAAAGAATAAGAGTTGTATTTTTATAAAGCTTATAAATATCCATGAGCACCATGGTTTCTGGCCCAAAAACCTAGCGAGAGCGAGAGACGTGTTCTGCATAAAAATGAGCGTGTTTTACCTTACCACACAAGTGCCCACATTACCCAGTACATTTACAACATTTCGTTACCAAATGTTGTTTTTGTTTCGCCTACGTGTTCGCCTCTTTTGCATGGTAAAATTATGAGATAACAACTCTGACTACGTAACGTATTTTTGCTGTCTCATCTTTTCTCCATACAAAAGACAGAGACACGTAGGCGAAACGAAAACAACATTTAGTAACGAAATGTGGTAGCAAAACTCGGACTTCGGGTACAGAGCGTATACTTTTACCTACATAGGTTGTGCTAGTTCGTGAAGAGACATTATGTCACAACACAAGTGCATACAAAATTGACCGACCTTTAATCACGGCGGAGACATGTTTAAAAGATAAGGTAGCCTATAGATTATTTCGTTCATGCTGTACAAAGAAACTACACACAATATTATAAAGCAACAAGGCTGCCCGTTCTTCCCGTTTATTTTTCGGGATTAGGTAATAGTATCCAATGTAAATTTTCAGACAAATCTGTTTAGCCGTTCTTGAGTTATAATATAAACACGACTTTCTCTTACCTACATATGAATAAAAACAAATCTATCCCACGGGAACCATACATTTTACCGGGATAAAAAGCAGCCTATGTGCTATTCCAGACTATAATCTATCTCTGTGCCAAATTTCATCTAAATCCGTTCAGTCGTTCTAGCATTATTGAGTAACAAACATCCATCCATCCATACTCTCAAACTTTCGCGTTTATAATATTAGTTGGATACTTTTCTTACGGTGCTTAAATCGTAGCGTGATGAATTGTAGTTACCGAGCAGGAGATATTATTTTCAATAATGGTCTATCCATAACGTAGATAATAATAAATTCCAAAAATAAATGTATCCAGCCTATTCGCGGCAACGGGAATCGTATCGCAAGGGGCTGGATAATCTTCGTGTATTACCCACAAGACTGACCCTGGGGAAAGATTTAGATCTTTTTTGTTATGGGCTGCTAGAAACATGACTGGCTGCCGCTGGCATTTCTAAGCAGTAACAGACAACTATTGCAAGAAACTCTCAAGTGAATTTCTTTGCAAATAGTAAAACAATGAACTGTTGGCATTGGTCGAATAAGCGGATGTAAGGAGAAATAGACTCAAAGAATGTGTAAAGAAAGAACTAGCTCTAGATTTTGTCTGGCTTTATTAATAAGTCTCGTGTTTTAAAAATCCATCATCATCCACAACCCATTCACCCATTGCTGGGTATAATAATATGTAGATAGACTTAGTTTGTTTGTACCATCTTCCACGAACTTCACGTGCTAATGTAACCCATTTGCAGGCCGCTGACTTTGACGATATTATCGTCCACCCGTCTCGCTGCAGACGTCCCCCACGTTTCCTTAGCCGCATTTTGGCCACCATTCATAGGCTGGGATGTGAGCACGGCTTTAGGCAACACTATGTCATCAAAGCTTGTCAAGCACCCAAGAACCTGTATCCAGGTATCAGACAACTATGTCTAAAGTTCTACACGATTGTCATCTCTTACCAATGGTTGGTGAAAAAAAATTAACAAATTGAAATGTGTATGTAACGTTTAGCAGGTAAATGTGGAAACTAGACATGCGAGTGAGATTCTTGCGCCGTATCAATTTTGAGACTGATCTGGAAATATTTGTTTTATTGCCTATGCGTGTGATCTTATCTATCTTGCAACCTTCATTGAGATTTAGTGAACGAACCGGATGCTTTTCAAACTAGTCTTGAGCAATTTTCCCCATTACGTTAATTTCACGGATGCATGTAACTACTTACATCGGATATTTTAGCACAAATCCGTGCTTCCTAGGGCCATTGTTTACACACGAGCGTGATGTACTCGGAAAATTGAGACCATCCTGTAAATCGTGAATGTTATAAGAAAATTAATGGTTAGCAGATTAGCAGATTCACCTCCAAATATTGTTTGTGTAAACATATTGTTCTTCTTCCTGCCCTTATCCCATTTTATGTGGGGTCGACACAAATGTTCTCCTCTACCATTCTCTTCTATCAGCCGTCATCCCTTTATTCACTTCTTTCTTATCCATATTTTCTTTGGCCTACCTCTACCCAAATATCCATCTACAAATCTATTTTATGTAAACATTTTCTTAGTGAAAAATGTCGGTCGTGAAAGTACACCGTACCGTGGGCAATTTTTAAAAATGATTCATCAAAGTGAATCCCGTTGAAACCTAAAAAATAGAGCAAATTTCGAAATCTAATGCAACAGTTTGAGCATCCATTTTCAAAGTGCTCAGGAAATCTCAAGTGACGTGCCAGTGTCGTTTCGCAGGGCGTCTCTCAGTCGCTCGCAATTCGGGACAATGAATATTTATAGACTACTAGACCTACGGAGCGACCACGAAAAGATCACAATGCTAATCACCGCTATGCTTTTTTCTTACCCAACCTTGTAGATTTAGGAAATTTCACGGTCGTTTTTCAAACAAGAATTAAGTGTTCCGCCACAAAAACTTTGACATTTTCGGGGTTAATGTTTCACCAGATAACGACGCTAACTTTTAAAGAATTTATTATTTTTGAGGTCTCTCTGATTATATTGAATTCGTTTATTTCTAAGTTCAGCCCTTTGCGGATCTGGCGCCTAGACTCACCAATAATTTATGTGTCAAACTAAAGAATTGCAGCACTGATAAGTTGAACTCAACGAATCGTATAGGGAAGAACCACAGCAAGAATTCATAGTACATTTAATAAAACTCTGCCGGTGTAGTGGATGTAAGGCTAAAAAAATTCTTCACGGAAATATACATTTATTCTCTTTCAAGCTGATGATGATGAGCAGCTCAAAGTGAATATCAGAAACGTCTGCGTTTGGAACTCTGGATAGTTTTAAATTCCCACATTATCTCATCTCGAATACGGAGCAAAGCAGCAAAATAAGTATTCCAATGACTCCAAGTTCTAACAAACTGTAGCTAAATTCGAAGCACGCTTACACGTCCGTTGCGCTACAATAGTGCCACCAAATAATCTGATCTCGTAAATGGCATCCTAGCCATCCTACGTAATGGCTTTTGGGCATATTGGCGTAGAAATAACCAGGCAACTGCTAGGAGTATTGGACATTTCCAGATTCCGTCGAAATTGTAGGATTTGGCTACAGAAAATGTTCAGATTCCCGTTTCTATGAGAATTCAGAACTTTAAATCACCGCTGGTGCTTGCACACGCCGTAACCGAAAACTCTTCAAGGAAAGATTTTAGTTACTGTGAGTTAGTTTAGTTATCTCTGAGTTACTGTGAGATGGTTAACCCCACTTATATTCAAATGGTATAAAGGCCTGCGCACATCTAGGCGATGGCGATGGCGATCAGTGAAACGCTTTCAAACCCCGCTATATATTTGACAGCTTTTCACTGATCGCTTAGATGTGCGCAAGGCTTAACACTCACTTACGTGGATTTTAGCTTAGCTTTTGGGCCTGTATAAGCATTAATCATCATCATGATGATGATTAATGCTTATGGAGTACGCCTATGCCTATAAAGGTACGTAGAAACTACAAACTTGCCAGTTCCACTTATTTTTTAGTACCAGATATCAGATTAATTTTTGAGCACCGCCCGCGCTGCCGTCTTTTTATAACAGAAACTATATATCTCTAGTTCTTTTGGCAAAATTTCAAATGGCTTGTTATGTGCGGATATCGTCTGCTTTACACAGAACATTCCGGCAGGTAGATTCGATCTGATTAGATGTTATGAGCAGGGTACTAAGGTTAGATTTTTTTATCTAGGGACGAAGTATCACTTTCTTGTCGGTTACGGCTTGGTGATTTTAAAGCGGTCAAACCCTAACTAGGAAACTAACTTATTGCAAATGAATCAAATGTCATTAAGCAAATTATACTATAAATAACGTACAAACAATTTTTAAAACCATTCCCACATCTGGTTATCCCCTATGATGAAGTTCAATACAAAATTCAATTTTTATTTTTGTACAGATCTGTTTTTACTTACATCTCCTTATTAATCCCCTATCCACCAACTGGTTATAAGGATAAGGCTTGCTCGTTACAACGTATTCTTTTTTTAGTGTCTGAAACGAATTTTACAAAAGCGGCCTTTACCATTTTTTTTGCAGTATTGTACCAAAAGGCGCTCACACAATTCGAAGATTTAATCATGTTTATACCTCCTCTGGGTATAATATGCATACTACTTTATGTATTTCTTTATATATTTTACGTAATGACGTGTGTTTTTGCATGATAGTTGTTGTCAACGGCTACAAAGTTGGCAGTTTCCCAAAATTGTTCAGCTGTACACTAAACCGGAATCCCTGTCGAGTCAACAACATACTTTAGGGCAACGGGACTATCTAACCGCGTTAACCCGAGCAAGATGATTGTGATGATATCGCTGTCCAAGACTAATATTTGGCTTGGCGCCGCCAGAAAATAGATGACTAACATAGCTAACACTAAACGCTAAAGTATATTGTTCAAACAATGCTATCGGAAACTAAATCCACCATAATATAATCCAAGGTTTTCTTCGTTTCAGACACTCGGTGGACTCGGTCGCGTCGTATTCTAGCCAGAATCACGTTGACCGTATACGGGCACAGAATTTCTCAGCGGCTTCTTGTCAAGACGAAGGTGACTTCGGGTCGATCAAGACAAGCCTCTTCAGACGATCTTCATCCAACTTGGAATACCCGAACAAAAGACCGGAGAGCGTCACATCTAATACCAGCTCAACAAGAAGCCGGCTTCGAGAATTTGTAGAAAGGAAATCGAGTCAAGACGAGCACAAATCCGCAGCAAACACAGCCGGCGATATACAGTACTTTGAGAATCCCACGGAGACTTTAGAGTTTGACAAACCACGAAGCCACTCGTTGGAATCTAAAAAAAGTCAAGAAGAACGTCCTAAGAAACGTAAACTCTCCAAAAGTAAAGAGAAAGAGAAAGACACATCTGACAAAAACAAGAAACAGGAGAAATACCAAAGTAAACTAGCAGAGTACTATAAACTACCAGTACAACTGCCACAGGATGAGTTTTACCAGCATTTGACAAGATCTAAGGCGGCAGAAGATCTCCTACAGAAAAGGTTCTCAAATTCTGATACTGAATTTAGTGGAAGCTACGGAAGAGTGTGTAAACATAAAGAGCCCGAAGGATCCAATTTACGCCGCAGTCGAAGCTTGGCAGTGATAAGAGAAGAGACATTCACTGACTTACAAATACAGAATCACACTAAGAGCAAGAGATCACAACTAATACCCAGAGCCCGCTTATTTGATAAGCCTTGTTTCAAAGACAGGTAAAACATTTACACACTCTAAATCGCATTTAGTCCTTCGGACACATTTAGTTTACCCTAATTAGTATAAAGTAGTGACTAACATGGCAGTAATTACATAGAATAATTACATCAAACTAGTAGAATGCCCGCGACTTCTCTCGCCTCGTATCATTTTCTAACAATTTAATATCCCCGCTACGTACTTAAATTAGAAAAGAAAGGTACTTACCCTAGTTTTTGTTCTACGTAGGTATTCTGGTTTACGATTTGTTTTGATTAGTCATACAATTATTTTATAGTATAAATTAATTTAAAAATGGAACCTTTCTTATTTCAGGTTAATTGGACGTGCAAAGTATCAAACAAAGGAAGAAGTTCTAGAAAGCATTTATATTGACAGCACTGCATCCTGTTTTGGCGAGATAAACGCACAGAAAGAAAATTTCAAACTTAAAAATAACGATATAAAATTCGAAAAGGAGGACACTTTATCACACAACGAGAGCCATCACACAAGATCTGTGAGTGGAAGTTGGCCAAATTTGAACGAAGAATCCAAACATACAAACCTATCTGAAGACAGCATCGGACATTCACGCAATCCAAGTGAAATTGATAGTTTAGATTCAAATTACGTAAGAAAACACTATAACTTTGAAGCACACAGAAAACATTATAAAGATAGCTCACCTGAAACAGAACGATCTATTGAATCACCAAACCAAAGTAAAGAGTTGTACGTCACGACTGACGAGCACGGTACTGATAACGAAGATAAGGAAAGATCTAAAAATACTACACCTAAATGTTTTACGAACGATAGTCTATCCAGGAAATCTAGCGAAAGACGTAGCAGGTCAAGTCCACCAGAGGATAGCCTAGTGAATACTACAGAAGTTTATGACGTCGCATCAATAAAGAGTAAACAAAGTGAAATTCATGAAAACGTAAAATCACAGACTATAGCGCAAGCAAATAATGAGCAACAAGAGCACGACACTCAATCATTAGTTTCTGAAAACGACGGAACTATATCGAGTCCTGCAGACAGTATCACATCTTATATATCAATTTCAATTGCATCTTCTGATAAATCCCATAAATTAGAATATTTAGCAAATTCATTAGCTGAAAAAATTGATGAGTATTGTGACTCACAGTTTAAGGAAAACGCTTCTGTTACTTCACAGACTGAAACGGAAAACCACAATCCTGATATTGATCCGATATACACTAAAGTTAATAAAAAAAGAACCTTCGCTGACATTAGAAGAGATTCGTTTGTAAAGAAAAACGGGAATTTATTAAATGAAATATTGAAACATCAAAATAACGAAGTTTACGTCAGCAACACTTACATTGAAAGTGATAACTATTCCACAAAAAGTAACTGTACATCGTCTAAGAACATAACTACAGAGCCATTCGTAACAACTCTAATAGAAAATCAGTACTATTCTTTGCCAGATATTAATATAAGCAAATGTTTGAGAAAATCTGAGAGAATTGATGCTCAGCTTCGGGAAGCGGATCCAGAAGATATACCTTGCGAAAATACTTATGAAGTGGCTCAGAATCACTTTCGAGAGATTTTGTCGTCTAAGGGAAATGAAAATTATGGTCAACTAAATAAAGCGTACATAAACTCTAACATTTCATCAAAAATTCAAACAAATAATTGTATCTACTTGCCTGAATATTCAGAACCACAAATTATACAAAGCTTTACGAAAATAGAAGACGATTTAAAATCTATAATAACTATTGAAAGTTCTAACGCTGACGACAAAGACGTCAACTTTTTCAGATCTGATAATCACCAGAACGAACGTGAAATAAATGAAATTGAAGGAACAATACGAAACAATAAATTCATTACAAAATCTGAGAGTTTAAAACTTGCTTCAAACAACGTCTACAGACCTGAGATAGTAAAATCACTTTCTAACGATAATATCACAAAAACGTTTTCACAAAAACCTCGAACAGGGATAAAGAAACATTATTCACTTCGACAGCGTGAGCCTTTAGACGACGATTTAATACGAGTTCCAAGTCCAAGTACTGTAGAAAAGAATGTTGCAAAAGTTACTGATACTTCAATACTAAAGCATCCGCAAATCGGGGATATCAAGACGAATTCTTTGCTCTCCAGAGTTCAATCATTCAAAACATCAGCAGAATCCAGTATTACGCTTGTTCCGTTGAGTGGTCACCAAACAATTGTTATAAATCCACCCATAACTCAGGAAGGTAATAGAACTCTGCCTACAAATATACAAGTTGACTCGTGTTTAAATCAAACCGAATCTAAAGAGCAAATAACGAATTCTGAAAAGATCATCGAAACGAAGAAAATAGGCAACGACAGTTCTGTTGACACGTCAAGTTACTTTACTCCTAAAGATCCATTTATAACCATAAAATTAAACAAGGTGGTAAAAACTACGATACCAAAGTTGAGAAAAGAAACTAGCGATAAAATTGCTTTTGTTCAACATAAGTTCGAAAAACCACCACCAAAATTAATCATCAAGGACACTAATAAAAATTGTGCTGAGCCCGTTTACTCATTTAGGAAAGTGAGTTCGAACATGTCAAGACCTCAAGTTCTACAGGTTATTGATTCTAAAGCTAGTAAACAAAGCAACCTACCAACGAAAATGGGTAAAAGTATTGATGACATTTTTGTAAGTCCAATAAATGCTACTAAAACCGAAAGTTTAATAGGGTCAAAGGAAGAAATCCAAATTGACTTCAGCGATAAAGAAAAATTGAATAATGCTATAAAAACTGACATTGAATATCAAGAAAAACTCAATTCAGTAAAAAGCTATTGGTCAAAGCTCATTGATAAATCACCTGAAAATGTGGAAGACTCCAAGGAAGAAATTAAAGAAAATGAAGAAGATTTAAACAATAACAGCGCCGAGGACAGCGATGAAAGTAAAGACCACGCTAAAGATGATAGCACGATTGTTCTTCCCGAAATATCAGTGGGAAATATTGTTAAATCTTTAGAAAGTGTGAAAATTATTGACAGCATACGTAAAATTAGTCAAACTAAGTTGCAACTATGGAAAGATGAAACCGAAAAGGTCAAAAGTGATTCTGAAATTGAAGAAACTACTTTGGAGAAGATCGTCAAAGAGACTGAAGGAAATACTTACGAAAAACCAGTGATCCAAAGTTCTGGTATTGATTTATCTAGAGACACCCCGGAAATCGAAATCGTGGAGTTAAGTAACGTCGATAACCAGAACCAAAAAACCCAAGCTACCCTCATTAAAGCCAAAGGTTTCGAAAATGGGTGTGATGAATTCGACCATGTACGTTACAAAGTAATGAAGTCTGAACTATTTAAAAACAGCATGATCGCTAACTATCGGAAAGAGGCCCAATTTGATGGTTTGTTGCAATATCTACAAGATTATAGTTTTCAAGAATTGCTTGTAAACAATAATATAGTCATTATTGAACCAGTGAGAACGAAAGTAGAACCGTCGCCTAGAAAAAACACAGATACATGCAAAATTCCACAGAATCTACTTAAGAAAAACGAGAACACATCGAGCTTAATAGACAAAACGAAAAATAACATGCGTAGGCATTTCTTTTACCATCCCATTCGAGTAAATAAAGAGATAATAGAGGAAGAGTTGCCTAACCCAGATACAGTAAAGAAAGTTCGCAACTTATTCGAAGATACTCTTAAAATGAAGAGTCCTGTTTCACAAGACCCGCCATTAGTCAACGAATCTATAGGACTGACCAGGCGAGCTACTTCTTATAGAAACTTGAATGAAGAAACCAAAATCTCTAAAGTGGTTGGCAGAAAGAAAGTAATACGGCAATTAACAATAGATACTTCATATGGAAAGAAGTGGGACAATGCCAGTTTATCGAGTGGTGTTTCTAGTGGCGATGTCAGTTCCAACAACGAGTATGAAACAGATGGTCACAGTCCTTACTCACAAAAGCATTTAAAGGACAACGCGTATAGTTCCAGCGATGAGTATCTCTGTGATTCTATGAGCCAAGACTTTTGTTGTGAAAGTCAATATGTAAGCCCCGACATCCTTAAAAAGATAAGAGAATGTGGCACCTCAGTAACATACTATGGAGGAAAAGTTATGAATTCAAAAACTGGTTCTAATGTGAGTCCTATGACGAAGGCGATAATGGATGAAATCAAAAGTCTTCAGAAAAGTTGTAGTAGAGACTGCTATTCCTGTCAGACCAAATGTCAAGGGGATCGATGCTCATGTCTTATTACAGATAAACATAAACCAATACCGGCAGAGAAATTAAATTTAATTAAAAGAACTGAGTCAGAGAGTAGCCAAGATAGCAACAAAAGCAGCGAAGGGTTTCCTAGTTTTAAATTCAAATTAGTTAAATCTAATAGTTGCAGTAGCCGACTTGAATTAACTGGCACTGATGAAGGTAAAAATCAAAGAAACAAGTACAGGAGGCAACATTCCAGGGAAGACCCACCACTAGTTTACGAAGATGGAAATTCGGTAAAAAATAAGATATGCAGATTGGAAAGCTATTCAAAGGGGATAGCTAAGACTCCATTTGAGAAAAAAGACAACGAAGATAAAACGGTGCTTATAAAACCTAAGAATCCGGCTAAGAAAATGGCCGAGGTTATTGTAAATAATAAAATAGATCTACCTGCACAACAGACTCAGTCCATCCAAGAAGCTGTTGAGCATGAAAAGTTAGAAATAATTGAGGACAGCACAGATGAAACTAGCACAGCAACAGCACACTCCGACAAACTACAGTCACCAGATTCGCAAACTTTTGAGAAGAAATTTTACTATGTTAACGATAATCTAAACGAAACTGTGGCGTCGACAGGTAAATTCGGAGAGATGGTATTCGAAGAGTTTGAAGTTTTAGAATCATGTTATGATAGTTTGAATAGTAATAAGTCAGCTAAATAAATAAGCTTCCACTTTTAGGATTTCGCTTACACCGATGTGATCTGTACTCTTAATGCTGTTAAATT
Organism: Thera britannica; assembly: GCA_939531255.2. Classification (NCBI taxonomy): domain Eukaryota; kingdom Metazoa; phylum Arthropoda; class Insecta; order Lepidoptera; family Geometridae; genus Thera; species Thera britannica. The sequence goes on along the minus strand of OW618034.2, from coordinate 11,627,603 downwards.
ATTAATCTAATTATAAGACTTATAAATATTGTAGATTATAACCATACCTATCTATTTTTAGTATATTTAGGCAAATATACTTTTCTAATATTAGATACGTAGTTCTATATTCTGATGTACCGTATATTGGTGATGGTCATTTTATTGTAATAAATGTATTTTTCTATAAATTTTTGTTTAAGTTACCTTACCGTCAAATTTATCCTGTTCGATTTTAGTTGGCGTTGCTTTAGACCCATGTGCGCATACGCTAGTGAAAAACGAACGGCGAGAAGGCCGCCATCGACGACACCACGACTCCTGGGGGGAAAATAAATGATGAAATGAAATAAATAATATTTTTAGTACTAAATTATTTTTTACTGTCGTATAATAGTTAGAGACGCAAAAACAGTAAAACAAAATACAAAAATATTTATTCGAGAAATCAATTTTACAAAACAAATTCAAACAAATTCTCGCTCGCACATTTGAAAGATATTAAAAACACTGAATTTATTTATTATAGAAAATTGTGGGCAACTTCTCTTTTGTAAAATATTAAGAAATAAATATATATTACTTCTTTTCAAAGGGTCAAAATGTGCGAGCGAGAAGTACATAGTTGTTGTACATGGTTGTTTGCGTTTTATTTCCATGCATTTTGTCCGCCCGTGCCATGTCCGCGCCCGAAGTCATTTTATGTGTGGCCCGCGCCTAAAGTGACTAAGAACGGTAAAACTCGCCCATTATACAATGTCCGCTGTGCCAACTGTCTTCTTTTTTTCTTTAAAAAATTTCTAAAAATAGCATGAGTGGCCCGAAACACAGATTTATGCCGGCACTTTCGGAAAAATTTCATGAGCGCTTGGAAACGTATTTTAACATGGATAAACTAGGTATTGTGTGTATACCAAAGACAGGTAGGTACAATCAGAATACAGGAATGGGATTATCTGGCTACAGTACTTATTCGTCCCAGTTGTTTGAAATATTTTGTCTCTATTTTTAGGTAAGTACCTACTTAAAGCCCGGCCATATCGACGACGCGATCTGCGATAGCACCGCCATAACATAACACCATAGCATTGCTGTCATTTAACCTTGTTTTCGCAGATCGCTGTGTTATCGCCTTGATGTGGCCGTAGTCTTATAGTTGATAATGATAATGTGTAGGTCGAGAGGTACCTGTCTGAAGTCTTTCATATAGTTTGTCAGTTATGTTCATACCTAACTGTCGAACCTTTAACCTAATTGGCAAGGAATTTTCTAGGTCACTGATTTGCTGGCAGGATTATGTATTAGATTGGCCAACTTGATGTTTAGCTAACAATGTTAGGTAAAAGGGGGTTAAAAAATATTATAAATGACCCTATAAAAATAATATAAAAAGGTAGTAAAAAGGTAGTTATTCAGTTTATCCAGTCAAAGTATGTCCATAACTTTAGTAGGTAGGTAGGTCTTCCAAAGGGACTCACAAATTATAACAGGTTGAAAGAGCAATGACCCTCACTGATACAGAGTTTAACCTTGTTGTAAGGTAGGTACTATGGCTTATTCTGTGCCTTGGTGACATACATAGATATTATGCACTATAGGTATACACAGCCTGTACTATATTATAAGAACAGCTGACCTTATTTGCAACAGTTGCACAAATTAAAAAACCTATTAGGTAGGTTGGACACTCGAGTATTGTCCACTGTTTTTATTTATAAGGTTTAACTTTACTTATGGTCCCTAGATGATTTAAAGTTTTGCAGTTTATATAAATGCAATTATTTAAGTGTAGGAGGACTTTCCCTAATAGGTACTGCATAATCAGACAGTTAATCATTAAAAGCTACAGTTTTTGAGGATAAATTGTTCTGCATTTGGCTGTTAATGGGTCCAACTTTCCATTAGGCTTATCAATAATTAGGTGATAGCATGATGAGTGTGTACTACAGTAACAGCGACTATACTTAGTACAAAAATAAAATGTGTGTAGCAGTGCCATTGCAAAATATATTTAGAAATTTAACCCTCGACTTAGGTATCTAAGTATGCATAGAAAAGAAGTGTACTTATGCAGGTAAATATACGTGTTGATAGAAAATTATAAGTAAATGCACTTTCAGAGGATACCTAAAGGTTTTTAAGTATCTTTTCAGCCTTACCTTTTCATTTTTGGTGTACAATAAAGTTATATTCCATTCTACCATAAAAAAATAAATAAAATGTATCTTAGTCTTTAGGTACATGTACTTAGTAAGTTCTTGTATGTAGGTAAGCTCTCTCCCTATTTAAAAAAAACATACCTAAAGTAGGTGCCATTAAGTTAGGTACCTACCTACTTGACTACTTGACTCCTTGTTAACCTTAAATCAAATTAGAAGTTAGAATAATAAGTTGGTTCTAAATTCAAAACCATTTTTGACATTATTTTTATTGACAGCTGCTTTTGTTTGATACACAAATTATTCACACATTCACATTTTACTCACACATAGACGAGATAAAACGGTCTCTAAAACTATTATTTCTATATGAAATCGAGGTTGTAACAACTACACAAGGAAATAATAATGTAGAATAATCACCTTGTTATTAGTTAAATCCCTGAAAAGTGGAGATAAACACAAACCACGATTTATATCTAATTTTGTGAGCAATCGGCACCGAGAAACACACACTGTCGACGCCATCTTTTCACGGACTACCGGCCCGGCCCGGCCGGACGGACTACGCAACTCTACGTAGGTACTACGTACGTACGTACGACACGTGCATTGGTGTGTCACTGTCACAGCGTTGCTGCCTTGGAGGAAAAATAATATTACCTAATTGTCTGGCTGACTGCTACAGGAAAGGTACAACGGGAACAAAACCTGGTTGAAAACAAATGACTTTGACTGCACTTGTGACATGACATTGACAGTAGCATGACATACGTAGCATGCCAGTGTTCCCAACCGTACGATACGAACATGACATGACAAGACAACATTCGCTTGCTTTTGTTCGTTCACCGGACGCAATTCATATTTCATAGTTTTACTTTTTTTGAAGAAAGAAAATAGTAAAGAAATACGTCTTAAAATGGCTGTGCCAGATTATAAACTAAGTTCCGTGTTAAATGGACACTCTATGGACGTGCGTTGCGTCGCTACTACTAAAGATCACTGTATACTTTCGGCTTCTCGAGACAGGACCGCAAAGCTGTGGCATCCGGAAGGGTTTGTAGTCTTGTTTCTTACTGTCTCTCCACTCCCGTTTCCTCTACCAACGCTAATCTAATCATTTATTCCTAATTAAACTTTAGAGTGAAAGATTTTGTCAACGTCGTGACGTACCAAGGGCATTCGAACTTTGTTTCGTGTGTGTGCTGGATGCCCCCCTGTGAGCGGTACCCTGAAGGGCTGGTGGTGACAGGGAGTAACGACAACAAGCTCCTGGGGTACAACCTGCACGACGGCGCCGTGCAAACTACTCTAGAAGGCCATGACAATTCAGTATGCAGTGTTGCGCCAGGGAAAGAACCTGGAATCCTGCTAAGGTAATAGTTTTATTTAAGATAATAAAAATTTAAGATAGATTAATAAACTACACAGAATGAGTTGGTTTAAATATGACTTCAAGTATGCTAAATAGAATCCGTAATGTAAATTTTTTATGACACCCTGAAAATACATAGAGTTTACTGAAATCCTGTCCATTCTAAGGTTGTCTGGAAAAGATGGCTCATAGCAATAAGACTATACATTGTATTTAACTATGCTACTGAACTTGTCTAATGGTATTTGTTAACTGACCTCGTAGTGTACAATGAGAGTTTTACACAAAAGAGTTTTCTTTATAACTTCTTCAGTAAACTATAGATTTTTAAGTAGAGTATACCGGCCAGTTTGGCAAGTTTATCATGCGCACTTGATGTGCGGGCAGGTTTTTCCGCAAGCAGGCCGCTGGTGGGCCCTTTTTGCGTGACCCTTGACACGTGTTGCTCGAATTTTTATAGGTTCTACAACACGCCGGCTTCCTCACGATGTTTTCCTTCACCGTTTTGAGAGTACTGGCATAGTGCCCATAAATTTTTCGATAGAAAAACTCATTGGAACAAGAGTGGATTTGAACCCACGACCTTCGGATCGGAAGGCGGGGCCACTACCACTAGACCACCAGTGCTCTCCCCCATTATTAGAGTATACCTCTTTACATACAGATTTAAAGGCTTGTTTCATCTTTTCAGCTCTAGTTGGGATAGTACAGCAAAAGTATGGAACTTAAATTCTCCTGCATCAGCCCCACTCACTCTTAAAGGCCACCAGGCGGCAGTCTGGTCAGCTGTAGAACTAGGCAACGGAACATATGCTACGGCCTCTGCCGATAAAACTATCAAACTGTGGAAGAAGAATGGTGAACTTATCTCTACACTGACTGGTAATGAACAGGAAATTAAAATGTGTTATACACACATCAACCCTGGATTGTCTAGGGATATTCAACACTTTGGAGATTTTTACAAAAACTTAAAATAATTTCCTTAGAAAACAAGGTATGGCAAGAATCTTTATTTTGTGTTGTTTATTAATAATAATAAAATACAACTTTTAATAAAAATTAAAGTAGGAACAAAACCTCGAAAAATCAGAAAGTAAATTCGAAATGGAATATTGCTAGATAATGTTGATGAGTGTATGTTTCTGATCCCACTAACATATACATACATGACAATTTAATGTATTAGACTACCCTGAAAATGGATAAAATAAGGGATGAGTAAATTAGGAGCAGTTTGAAAGTGGTGCCAGTGACTGAAAAGATGACGAGCAATAGGTTGGTGGTGGATGAGAAGAGTGCTAGATAGGATGTGGATGGGTATAGAAGTAGAGGTAGGCCAAACAAAAGATGAATAGATTGTGTGAAGGATGACATGGTTAGGAAAGAGCTACTGCTGAAATGACAGCTTATGATAGCTATTAGAGAGTGGAGATCGAAAACCTGTTGTGCGGACCCAACATGAAGTGGGATAAGGACAAGAAAACGATGATGAAATAATGTGATTCATTGCATGCACCCAAAGGTTTTTGTGGGACAAGCATATAGCTCACCTGATGCTAAATAGTAACCCTTGCCTCTTAACAAAGGCTCGCTCGCTCTTAACGTTAGGAACGTGCCCTACAATGCACTACCCTGCATTTGCGTCGTCCTGCGTAAGTCTCACATGCAAACCGAAACACAGCAACGCTTCTTGACAGCAAACAGTCATGAAGGTAGTACTTCCCGGAGGAGCCCTTCACAAAGAGCTCTACTTATAATATGAAAAGTTTGCAAAATGTTTCCACAATATTTATTTGGACCTTTGTGTGTTGATTTCAGGGCACACAGACTGTGTAAGAGACTTGGCTGTAGCCAATGCTAACTCCTTCTTAAGCTGTTCCAACGATGCTTCCATTCGACAGTGGAGCAACAACGGCCAATGCTTGAACACTTTCTATGGACATTCTAACTATATCTATAGGTAAGAAAACCATTAGTAAATGGATTTTTAGGGTTCCATACTCAAAGGGTAAAAAGGGACCTTATTATTATGACTTCGCTTAGTAGAAGAGAAAGAACAAAAGAGAGCACTGATGGTTTAGTGACAGCGGCTGCGCCTTCCGATCCTAAGGTCGTGGGTTCAAATCCAGTCGTGCACTATGCCAGTACTCTCAAACGGTGGAGGAAAACATCGTGAAGTAATCGGCGTGTCGTAGAACTTAAAAAAGATCGAACAACACGTGTAAACTTGCAAAACCAGTCCGCACACTAAGTGCGGATGATGAATTTGCCAATTTTTTGCCGAGACTCCGCTTTCTGTCTGTCGAAGGCGGGGCGGATCGCTGTGACACAGTTTCATACAACATCTGTGCCCGAAGTCGAAGTTTTACTAACACATTTCGTCTACTAATGTCATTTTTGTGTCTCTCTCTTTTGTATGGAAAATTGATGAGACAAGAACTTGTTTCTACGTAACGTATTTTATTTTTGCTGTCTCAACTCTTCGTCATACAAAAGAGAGGGACAAATAGGCGAAACGAAAACAACATTTCGTAGACGATGTTGTAAATGAAGTGAGACTTGCCCTTCTGCAGTCAGTATCATTCACATTTTTTTTTTATCTTAACCTTCTACCTTGCTTCCAAATAAATATATTTGATTTGATAATATATTCGTAATGAACCAGCATCAACATGAACCCTGGCGTTCCGGACGGGTTCGCGACTTGCGGCGAGGACGGCAGCGTGCGGGTATGGGCGGGCGGGGACTGCGTGCGTGACATTCGCCTGCCCGTCGAGTCTGTATGGAGCGTTATCTGCTTGGAGAATGGGGATATTGCTGCGGGTAAGAAAAAAAGAAAGAGAACATATTTATTTGCAGACGTTTAGCAATTTAAAGTACACGCTATCCACGCTATACATACAAAAGAGCCAAGAGCTGCAAAATGGTCCCTGACTCAGCATGAAGTTAGTTGGCTAGCAAACAAAATGTCTTTTAAAGGAGATGGTGGAAGGAGGCTCAGAATAGAGGTAAATTTCGGCAAATTCATAATCCGCACTTGATGTGCAGACTGGTTTCCGCAAGTAGGCCGCTGGCGGACCCTTTTTGCGTGACGTGGCACATGTTGCTCGAACTTTTATAGGTTCTACAACACGCCGGTTTCTTCACGATGTTTTCCTTCACCGTTTTGAGAGTACCGGCATAGTGCACATACATTTTTCGGCAAAAAACTCATTGGTACACGACTGAATTTGAACCCACGACCTTAGAATCGGAAGGCGGGGCCGTTATCATTAGACCACCAGTGCTCTTCAGAATAGAGGTAACCGGAAGTCTTTGGGTCTCTAAAAAGATTGATGATAGGAAAGTGATGACTAACTTTTGGTTTCTCTGTTTTTTCTTTTTGTTCCTCATATAATTTAAAATTGTACTTAATTCCACCATTGACCCAACCTGTAACTGGGGTGAGAAGCGTTACCTTGCCGTAACAGAGTTTTTTAATTAGCACGGAAGGTAAAGCTCCAAACCATAGTATGTGCCTATTATTTAGGGTTGCCTATTGTTTCCAGGGTCAACAGATGCTGACTCTGGAAATAAAAGCACAAAAATGTCTTTAGTACTTGTAACAAATAGCTGTACTTCATGTCTTTTTTGTTAATAAACGTTATTATTATTATTTGGGTCTAGCAATGGACTTCTGTCTAAAAAGATTGATGATAGGAAAGTGATAACTAACTTTTGGTACAGGTTCAAGCGACGGCTTAGTCCGCGTGTTCACGAAGGACCCGGCTCGGTTCGCGGACGAGGCGGTACTGAAGGCATTTGATGAAGAGGTCGAGAAAGTAATAGCGGCCAGTCAGCAGGAAATCGCCGGGTTTAAACTCTCCGAGTAAGTATCATGTTTATGAAATTTGATCACCACCTCAGTGTACATCATTACATTAGTTTGAGAAAGTTCATAGGTACATGATTAATGCCGCTACAAATATTATATATTGTGGACTAGCCTCTCAGCTCAGTTGGTAGTTGCTCTGCCTTCTGTGCCGTAGGTCGTGGTCGTGGAGGATCGAACCTACGACGATTTACCTACGACGCCACGGTCTCGGTGGAGACCGAGAATAATATTTGTGTGGTTAACACTGATGTTTGTTCTCTGTCTGGGTGTTATATTGTATTCTAAGTATGTATTTACAAAAAAAAAAATGCAAGTTATTATATCAGCCATCTGGTTCCCATAGTACAAGGTTGAGGAAAACGGGGAAGAGGAAGGCCAAGTATAAGTTATGTGAGCCAGATAAAAGAAAAGGTCGCTGTCATGTCGTTTAAGGGCGCTTGTACACGCTAAGAAAAAACGCCGGGTCTACCCAAGAATTCGTGTCGTAACTAGAAAATAACTGTGTACACTGCTCGCAGCGGTGCACGAAAAAAATCTTATCTGCGCAAGACACGACGCGGCGAACGTTGTTGCGTTTTCGTGTGTGGAAAAGACAAAATTCTTGTCTTGCGCAGATAAGATTTTTTTCGTGCACCTCTGCGAGCAGTGTACACAGTAATTTTCTTGTTACGACACGAATTCTTGGGTAGGCCCGGCGTTTTTTCTTAGCGTGTACAAGCGCCCTAAGGAAGTCAAGGAGGCCGCATTCGAAAGACTGAATTGGAGAAGACTGCATCAAAACCCCAACAAGAGCTAAGCTCTTAAATGTAAAAAGAGATAAATATATTAACAAAAAGCTTATTACATACAGATTGGCAGGTCCAGAAGTGTTGCTAGAACCCGGCAAGTCGGACGGACAGGTTAAGATGGTCCGCCGCGGCGCTACCGTCAAGTGTTACTCGTGGAGTGTCGCCGACAACACGTGGCACGAGGTCGGTGACGTCATGGGGGCTAAGGGAGCCAGTGAGGGCAAGACCATGTATCAAGGACAGGTGAGTTTCTTCTATACTAATATTATAAAGAGGAAAGATTTGTATGTTTATAATGAAGTCAAAAGAAAAGAAAGAAAGAAAAATAAATACATTTTATTGACCTTGTGACAATTACAATGGGTACCTACCTACTGCCAACCTACAACATAAAAAATAAATAAAGTTGAGTACTTACTTAATTTAAAACAAAAAAAACAGAAAAAAAACCTTAAAAACTAGAGACAATAAAATAAAACAGGTAGGTAGGCACGTGCCATACTGTATAAATAAAGGTCAATTAGGCCCTAGCTCAGTATCTATTGCACCATGTAGGTCACCCCACTCAGTGCAACACTGGTATTCTGCCAATCTAAAACTCTAAAAAGAGTAAAGCCTTGACCGAATGGTGGCCGAAGTCGGGCCTAAGAAATTTGTGGCGTCCGAAAACGCGATGGGTCGTCGACATCGTAAGGGTCGCAGGGAACATCTGGACAAGAGACGCACAGCACAGGCTGGCAGAAAATGAAGGAGGCCTATACCCAGCAGTGGGTGATACCGGGCTGAAATAATGATGATAATAATTAAACTCAAAAACTACTGTGCCGATTTCAAAAATTCTTTTACCATTGGAAAGATACATTCACCCAGAGTAACATAGGCTATATTTGTGTTTAAAAATAAATGTACACCCGTGCGAAGACGGGACAGGCAGTTCGTTAGAATAATAATAAAAATATTCGGGACAATCCACACAGTACTATCTAACCCCAAACTAAGCAGTGCTTGTACGATGGGAACCAGGTAGCTGATATAATAAATAATTGGTTTTTGTAAATACAAAAAACTATTTTGTATTACAAAGCATATTCTTTGGCATTACTACTTTGACCAATACTTTGGGTCATCTACCTGTAAACAAAACAGTCATGTTTTTTTTTACATTTCACCTGCACTGTCCCACTGGGCTACGGTCTCCCCAAAATTTTCCATTCTTCCCGATCCCAATATAAGTTTACTGACTAAAAAATATGTAACTTTCGAGAGCACTGGTGGTCTAGTGGTAGTGGCCCCGCCTTCCGATCCGAAGGTCGTGGGTTCAAATCCACGACCTTCCAATGAGTGTGTCCCAATGAGTTTTTCTGTCGAAAAATTTACGTGCACTATGCCAGTACTCTCAAAACGGTGAAGGAAAACATCGTGAGGAAACCGCCGTGTCGTAGAACCTAAAAAAGTTCGAGCAACACGTGTCAAGGGTCACGCAAAAAGGGCCCGCCAGCGGCCTACTTGCGGAAAAACCAACCCGCACATCAAGTGCGGATTATAAAAAATTGCCGGAAATTTATATGTAACTTTCCAGGAATACGACTTCGTGTTCAGCGTGGACATCCAAGAGGGAGAGCCACCGATCAAGCTTCCCTTCAACAAGACAGAGGACCCGTGGGTGGCTGCACAGACGTTCATCCACAAGAACATGTTGCCACAAGTGTACTTGGAACAAGTCGCTAACTTCATTATCACTAATGCTAACTTAGATACACTGCCGGCGACTCCTAGTAATGGGTAAAACTTCATGCATATTGTACTATGTACTACTAATACTTACTTTATAATACCTGTGTTAGCTGTGGTTGCCTTCAGTAGATAAACATGGGGAAGGAGATTTTTTTGCTTGACCTAATTTTAATTTTTGTGTATTATTTCTTGGTGGTTCTAAAAACATCTGTTTTACTTTGTAAAATTCATCTGTTTTGTGATATTTACACTTCCAAAGACTGGTTAATTTTTTTTTTTTAGAAATTGCTTGACTTCTGTACCTATCTGCTTTGTGGTAATAAATTAAATAAGTATTATAGACAATCCATACAATACTATCTAGCCCTAAATTAAGCAGAGCTTGTACTATAAGAACCAGATAGCTGATATGATACTTAAATACTTTTTTTTTGTAAATACACACATAGCATACAATAATAACAGTCAGACAGAGAACAAACATCTATGTTCACCATACAAATATTTGTTGTCGGTGGGGATCGAACCCACGACCTACGGCTCAGAAGGCAGAGCTACTACCAACTGAGCTGCGAAGCCAGTCACATACATGTGATTGACTTCTATACCTATCTGCTGTACCTGCTGCTATCTAATTTGTGTTCTACATTAATTGTGGCTTAGATCAGATATTTTGAAAACAATTCTCTTTCTATAAATTTTATGTGCACTACCCGTTAAGAATTTCCCAATTACACAAAGGTTAACTGAAAGAGAATGCTCTCTGGCATTAAGTTCGCCTATGTACGATGCAATGTTTATTATAGCGCAATAAAGAATTTTATATCTGCTTTGTGGTAATAGTAATAATGTATGTATCTGTTGTCCCCAGCTACGCAGATCCGTTCACAGGTGAGTCCCGTTACGTGCCCGGCGCCGGCGCGCTCCCGGGCCTGCCGCCTCCTTCATCGTCCGACCCCTTCACCGGCAGCGGCGCGTACACTACCGCCGCAGCCACCACTACTGACAAATACACTTCCGAGAAGCCGCTAGTACCGCATGATTCTTATATCAGGTATTACTAGCCGGGAACTTATTATGCAAGTCATCTTAGAGCACATAAAAGACAATTAGATATTAAAAAAGTGTAATAACAAATAGTAATAAAAAGAAGGACCACTTTCGCCGTATCAGCTAGCTAGGGGGCTATCATTATCAAATATGCATACCATACCATTTTAGTAGTAATAGAGATCTTTGTAAAGAGCTTGTCCGGGAAGTACTTACTACCACCATGTCCACCTATTTCTGCCGTCAAGCAGAATGCTGCTGTCAACACAGCAATGGCTGTGTTTCGGTTTGAAGGGTGTGGTTGCCGGTTAAATTACTGGCACGTGAGGCTTAACATCTGTATGCCTCAACTTGATGGACGTAGGGCAGTGCATCGGAGGGCACGTTTCTGACGTGTGTCATCTACGGGACAATGCTTTGTTATAGGTGATGGTTACCACGTAACATCAGGGCCAAATACCTTAATAGCAAGTATTTGTACTAACTAATAGTAAAATTATAAATAATTCTGACTGCCCTCTCAGCTCAGTTGGTAGTAACTCTGCCTTCTGCGCTGTAGGCTGTGGGTTCGATCCCCACCTATACCAAACATTTGTATGATGAACATAGATGTTTGTTCTCTATCTGGGTGTTATATTGTGTTCTAAGTAAATATTTGTTTACAAAAAAAAAATATTAAACAGCTATCTGGTTCCCATAGTACAAGCTCGGCTTAATTAGGGGCTAGATAGTGTTGTGTGGCCTTTCTACAGTATTTATTTGTTTATTTATTTAATTATAAAATTGATTCAGATTCGATCAAGCAAACCTTAAGGCGATATACGACAAAGTGAAAGAGTTTAACAGTAAAGTCGGCGACGGACTGAACGCTATGACGGAGGAGCAATTAGAAAATATCATAAAACTAGGGGAATTGGTATGTTTCTTTAAAAGTATGTGTATTATAAAAATAATAAAATTTATGTGGGTACTATTCTATATGCAAGCTTTCAGGGCTACAGAAAATATTGATGTAGAAAAATATTATGTTCAAAAATATTTATTTATTAATAGAATGAGAATAAAAGAATATAATTTATTTATTTGCTTAAAATATGTGTTGAAATTTCCTAAACATTTCATATTATCCATATTTCGTTCCGTATTCCTGTATAAAACTAATATATTTGTTTTATTGCATGCATTAATATAGGTATTTATTTTATATTAATGTATTTAATTAAACAAATATTTACAAATGTACAAAATACACAAGAAACAGTTGAGCTATCTGCAGACCGTTACAAACGATCAAGAGATAGCTCAACTGATTTAAATAAGTACCCTACGGAAGCGTCCCCAAGTCGCTGGCGGCATTGCCATGTTTACTTAAATGACCTAATTAATTACCTAAACTTACTAAGATGTGCTTTAACAGCGGGTGACTTGTTAAAACTAGAATGGCATAAAATAGAGTTATAATAGTTGACTGTATTTTTAATTTCGTTTCAGAATAATGCACATAATTTAGAAACAATAAATTTATTGAAAAAAATGCTGGAATGGCCAAAAGGTTCGTTGAATACCGTTCATCGTAACATTAGAGACGCCTATGGGTGTAATTATCAAATTATAACGTTGACATTTGTTTTTCAGAAATTCTCTTCCCAGTCTTAGACATAACTAGGCTAGCTGTTAGGAACAAGGAAATAAATGGACAAATATTCGATACGACATACGGACCTACATTCGTGGAGTATCTACTGTCTCTATTGACTTCAGGTATGTGAAAATAGTAATTTTCTACTAATGTGGTTGTCATTAACCGACTTCAAATAAAAAAGGAGGTTCTCAATTCGGATGTGTTTTTATGGTTAGGACGCATAACTTCGTAATATAAGAGCCGATTTGAAAAAATATTTTTTTATCTGGAAGTTTTTACTTCTTTTTTGGTACTAGTTGATGTTTACCACTCTGGCGGATATCAAATCAGTTGCTAAATTCACAAAATGGTGTTTTCAGACAATCTCCCCGCCAATCAGATGCTATCAATGCGTGTGTTAGTGAACGCATTCAGCGACCTTCCCGGAGAGATGCTGGTAATCGCCGCTAGGGAGGCCATCTTCCACTCCGTCATCTGTCTCACGCAACTCAACAATAACACGCAGGTAATTCAACAACAACACGCAGGCAACTCAACAAGAACACGCAGGCAACTCAACAAGAACACGCAGGCAACTCAACAAGAACACGCAGGCAACTCAACAATAACACGCAAGCAACTGAACATTAACACGCAGGCAATTCAACAAGAACACGCAGGTAACTCAATAACACGCATGTAACTCAATAACACGCATGTAACTCAACAATAACACGCAGATAACTCAACAATAACACGGAAGTAACTCAACAATAACACATAGGTAACTCAACAATAATACGCAAGTAACTCAACAATAAAGACGCGGGCCCACCGCGGTGCAGTTTAGCTGCGTGTATTAATTTGTTTGACAATGTGGGTCTACGTTTACTGGAGTACACGAATACTATGTATTAGTGTGGCACAGCGCGCGGAGAGGCTACGCTCCCACCACTGCAATCCACGGACAAACTGCACTGCGATAAGCGAGTACATAGTCGTGGATCATGATCGTGTATTCCAATAGAATCGTAGACCCACGCCGACAGCGTTGAGCTATGTAATCGCCTATTCGAGCAAGCCACGCGTGTATCAATGGCGTCAATTCATGCGTAGCCTCTATGTGGGTTGCAATGGACAGAACCACATACATTTTCTTACAAAGCAAAGCTCAATACACGCGTAGCCTCCCCGTGCGCAGAGTGGGTCTTTCTCTAAGTTGATGCGATGCGGATATGTGTGGTACCAGGCTTTAACGTGAAGCCAACTGTTCGTATATCATGTGAATTGAATGTTTATTTGCGTATTTTACAGATAGCCGCAGCATCGCTACTCCTGAATCTATCGGTCGCGCTCGCTCCCCAAGGCGACAGCATCGACCTAGCTGACTGTCTCATACAACTGCTCAGCAGGATAACCGACAATGAAGCCTACTTCAGGTAACATTATTGACACACGTTCCTGGCGTGCGTAACCTACGAGGCAATACTTTGTTATAGGCGATGGTTACCACTTAACTTCAGATAGGCATAGCTTGTACCATCAGCTAATTGTATAAAAAAACACAGGTAAATTGGTCGTAGCCTCTGCCTTCTGCGGCAGAGTCCGTGGGTTCGATCCCCACCGAGAAATGTGTGGAGAATGTAGATGTTTCCTCTAAATGTTATCATGTTTGGTCAATATCGAGGATAGTATTTCACTAATAAACTAACATTTTCCGTCACAGCTCAGTTAGTAGTAGCCTCTGTCTGCTGCACCGGAGTCTGTGGGTTCGATTCCCACTGAGAACAAATATTTATTTCAGTTTGTTTTTTTTGTTTTCCAGGGGTCTAGTAGCATTGGGCACTGTCCTGGCAGAATCTCCTAACAAGTTGCAAATCCAAACCAAAATCGTGTCCAACAACCAACTCCACAACCGGCTGAAGAGAGACAGCATTAGTTCCCCTTCCGACGCTAATCTAAAAAAGATAGCCATTTGTTCCCAACAAATTGTAAGACTACTATGAAGGGAAAATGAACTGTAGTGCTTTAAAATAAGGCTGGTTATTGCAAACAAATCTAGAGATGGCTTATCCGCTAAGGAAAATTATGCTCTCAGAAAATAGAACCGTTTTCCTTCCGAAGAGTAAAAATATTTAGGTTTCAGCCGTTGCTTGAACCACATTTGAGACTAATACTCAATATATTTATTGCATACGTATGGTTTAGTTTAGGTACATACAGAGTTCTTAGGTGTAAGTCAGTAACATATACCCCAACCCTCCCAATATTCGTGATAATATTTTGTCGTGGCGTGTGTGATGAAAAGATTTTATGTGGATAATCCTGTAGATAGGTAAAGGTACCTACAACTTCATAAAATAGTGGTATCGTATGGAATTTATACTGGCTTGTAATGTAATTGAGGTAACAAGCTAATAATATAAACAAACTTGGTCAAAATAATCGTTTTATTACCCTCACAAATACTTTCATCTCGTTGCGTAGGTCACCTACCTACGCAACGAGATGAAAGTATTTGTGAGAAGATTAAGTACGGAGACAGAGTCATAGTACTTTTGAACTGTTTTTCGTCAGGGGTCAAGAGGTTAAAAAAATGCGCCTGGATGTTTACTATTAATAAGTTCAAGAGTACTAATCTTAATCTTAATATGGGTTTTCTGTCAGAATTCCGTCAAAACTTAGAGCCTGTCCAGATGGGGCGTTTTACGCGCGAGTGTCCACGCGCGTAAACATTCGCGCGTTCTCCAGATACTAGAGCGCTATGCATCCCGTCCAGACGCCGCCGTGCGATTCCTCAATCGCGCGTAAAACGCGAGCAACTCGCCGGACTCTCGACTCGCACGTGTTACGCGCGAGCGCCACGCGAGTCGAGATACTCTGGTGCCATTGCTGCGTCCAGCGGTGCGCGCGAGTCCGACGCGAGTGGACGTATTTGGAACGAAAATGGAGAGTGATAATTTCGATAATTTCTAGTAAATCATCAAACGATGTTACTGACATCCGAAAGTAGTTAAAAAACTTTTCGTTATGTTCTCTGAGCTTTGGGTATAATGTTATAAACATACTATGTGTCATTCTGTCACGTAGAATTGGATGCACATTAAATCGTCGACTTTCTCTTTGTTTACGACGTTTCCATCTGCGGTATGCAAGCCACAACACGACTGCTTTGTCTGGCTCCATGTTTATAACTGTCCCTGGGTCCCTCCCAAATACATCGCGCGTAGGAGCGCGCGTAAAACGCGGCATCTGGACGCAATATAAATTGAAACGCGCGATTCCTCAATCGCGCGTAAAACGCGAGCAACTATTTGGTAGGAGCGCGCGTAAAACGCGGCATCTGAACGCAATATAAATTGAAACGCGCGAGGGCACTCGCGCGTAAAACGCTCCATCTGGACAGGCTCTTAAGATTGGCATCGGAATCGCGTTCAAGAGTAGACCGGCTGTTTAAAAAACTGTTTACGACCACCTTTCATAGCCGCCGTGCGCTGCATAATTAAGAGTGCGAGACAAGAATAGGTATAGAAAGAGACCAGTAATCTACCAAAAGAAAGAGATAGCTGATATTTATAGCGAATATTGTGGGATGGTAATCTCAAATGCGGTTCAAGCAACGGCTGAAATCTATAACATATAATATCCTTTGGGGGAAAACTTTTCTATTTCATACTTAGAATGAATAAAATGTGAAACAATGACTCTGTTTTTCGAAGTTTCGGAATTGTGAAGGAAAAAATCATTAAAAAAGTTCCACGAGTATTGATTTAATTTACATTTATTTTACAATGGATAAATACAATTGCTTAATTTGCAAATAAGTGCAAGAATTTACAGTAGCGATGTTATTAATTACATTAATAAATTGTATAAAACTATTACAATATAATCTTTTATTACATAACATAACCTATCACAATTTTTTATCAATAAGTTTACAGTAAGTGTATTTTAACAGTAGGTATACTATGTCACGTACAATCTGAGAATTAAGCAGTATAAAAAAATAGTCACATTTTACAATTCTTCGAAAAACTTTTAGAGGGGCATTAAAAATAAACTATACAATATCAAAATTAATTTGTCAACGAAATTAATTATAATTTGAACTAGAAAGTAATTGTGACTTCGATAATAGCTATATAGATGTTATGAATTATTTATGAAATGGGTTTCAAATGCTTGATGATAAGGTCGAGTTTACAGCAGTATTGAGATTCCCGAGTAAGACTGGGAATATGTTTGCGTAGTGTAAGTTTATGCATTAAGCTTGCTTCAGCGATAAAAGGAAGACGTCGGAATGTGCGGGACTAATGTAATTATTTGGTAATTATGCATGCTTTTATACACGCATACAGTTTGTCTCTTCGAAGTTAGGCACGATAAACATTTGCGTGCACACTTTTCTGAATCAAAAATACTAACTACGCAGCTTACTTCAAAGGGACAAAGATACGTAGTGTAAATAGATTCCTACTCAGTCGGATGAATGCGTGATAAGTAAAATGAGAATAACAATGAAGAAATAACACAATGGTCACTTGAAAAACTTGCTCATTGGTAAACAAAAAATATAAACACCATTTTGTCAGTCACTTCCAGGTGTTATTTACTTCTTCTTCTTCAGCTCCTCAAACCTTCGGTTCAGGTCTTCGAAGTCGATTTCATCAGGTGCGTTGCTGTTGCCGCCCGGCGTCTCATTGTTAGCAGATGTGTTGCTGTGAGGCACGGATGGAAGTATGAGGTCTGAGGGTACGGATGGCAAATCAGGTAAATCCGAGTAGTGTCCTGAAGGAGCAGGCCGGGAACGCGGCTGCGGGGTAGGCACGGACGGCGGGGGTGGATTTGGCTGAAATAAAATAATATGAGTAAATAGTCTATCGCTAGGAAAGTAGTAGAAATTATACTTTTTGATCAGAAAGAGGGTAGCTCGAAAATCTTTTATAACAGATTAAAGAGAGAAAAAGTTCTGCAAAAACAAAGAAACGTCTGTATTCAAATAAGACTACATAGATACACAATGCGCTGTGTTAAACTAGCATTCTTAACTAATAAAAAAATATTATTTAAAAAGCTGAAGCATGCAAAAGTATTCTAAAAAAGCGAATTACCAAATCGTGATGGATGCTGTCGTAAGCGGGAGGCAAATTGCTCATCTCATCCTGCAAAACGAAATACGTGGTTCAAGCAATACACGCAACATAAAAGGTTAACCTTCATATTCATAATGGTTTTTAACACATAACAGTCATTTAGCTTAGCAAACCAATAAGTCTGTTGCCATCTCTTTTTGTTGACATAAAACGCGTTCAAAAAACTTGTTACCTGCAGGAAACTGTTGCTGAGAGTTTTGGAATCCACACCTGGCGGCAAGTTGTAGCCACCTTGGCTCGGCCCTCCGTAGCCCTGAGGGGTGCCCCCTTCGTAGCCTTGAGGGGAGCCGCCCCCATAGCTTCCTGGATGGATAGGCCCTCCATAGTTTGTTGGCGTTCCTCCATAGTTAGGATTTGCTATAAAGCCTCCGGCCTTTCCACCTGAGGGAGTCTGGAAAAAAAAAAAATTTTCGAGCAAGCAAGATTTTTTATAACTCTAGATTTGGTACTCATTAGTTGTACTTATGTTAGTCTTAGCTTAACTTTTGAAACGATCTGATGAAAGTGGTTGGTCTGAATCGTTCTTCCTGGAATTGTATAGGGGAGGGGTATATTGTAGTCCTTTAGAGGACTTTTCAGGCTGATGATGATGATGACTAATCACACTTGTCACATGACACATGTTTTCGTCAAGTGGACAAGTGGATCAAACCTGGACAGCCTGATACAATAGCAGAACTAGGCGGGTTTGATGCAAGCCGTTTAATCGAAGGTGGCCAATGACTAAAGATTCGCCAAACGGCTAGCTTCAGACCCGCAAGGTTTTTAAAAAAAGAAATTATAGTAGCAGGCAACAAATATTTCGTGCGTCAGAAAGAGATAGCGCTCTTCGAGAGCAGAAAAGCCGATGTGTAATATTTATGGCCTATAACCGTCACATTATACATTTCTTACAGAGGGGTAGTTAAATGGTGTGACGTTCGGCGGCGGTAGGTTTGGCATCTGCGGAGGGTAGCCGATGAATCCAGGAGGCGCGGGCGGACCTCCTATGTCGATCAGTAAGGCGTCACGACCTGAAAAATTCAAATTCAAAACATTATTTACTATTCAGTACCCAAAGTCCCAGTGCATTTACAACATTTCGTTACCAAGTGTTGTTTTCATTTCGCCTACGTGTCTCTCTCTTTTGCATGAAAAATTATGAGACAACAACTCTAACTAGGTACGTAACGTATTTTTGCTGTCTCATCTTTTCTCCATTCAAAAGACAAAGACATAGGCGAAACAACGAACGGTAACGAAATATGGTGGCAAAACTCGGACTTCGGGTACAGTATTCATTTTACTATTCTACTACTCAGTTGTATTCAGTATTCAGTATATTTATTGCCTTATTATGTATGTAAATATAACAGTGTCGGATCTTAGAACTAGTTTTTGAATCAATACATAATTTACCCTGTAAGGGTGTTGCAATACTGGAGAAGCGGGCCGATATTATTATAATTACGCAGATTTGTAAGCAGGTTTAGTATAAAATGTTTTTATGGGTTATTTATTATTATAGTTATTCTTTTCGTTCGTCGTTAAAGAACTCGTCTAGTGTGTAGTAAGTTTTTTGTAGAAGCATCTCTTATTATAGTTATTCTTTTCGTTCGTCGTTAAAGAACTCGTCTAGTGTGTAGTAAGTTTTTTGTAGAAGCATCTCTTTAAGTTTTTTTTCAAAAATGTTGTATTTTTCTAAATGTTTGATTTTTTCCGGAATCTTGTTATATTATATTTTAACCGCCATAACATTTGGTCCCGAGCTATGCATCCTGTTAGATGTAGGTAGCACTAGGTTATTCTCGTACCTACTTTTAAAGCGCCGCGGTTGGTCGCTTTTTTTTTTAAAGTATTGTGGATACTGCCTCACAAACTTGCAGATTTCTAGGATATATATCGAAATAAGGGTCATAATTTTGTGAGTAGTAGTTGACATGCCGGATTCCTCAGGATGTTTTTCTTCGCCGTTTGAACTGTTTTTGTTTGTACTGGCATAGTGCTCATAAATTTTTCGATAGAAAAACTCATCGTTACACAACTGTATTAGGAACCCGTATTAGGACCACCAGTGCTCACATCAAATGAAATGTAAAGCAGACTATTAAATTTTGTCTTTGACTGTACTTTTTTTTTTAATTTTTCGATGTAAAATAAAACTTTATACACCAAATGTATGAATTGGGAATAAATGTATGAAGATTTTTAACTAACTAACACAACAATGGAGTGTATGAATTGGGAACAACCCTCACCAGTTCAATTTTTATAACATAACTAGCGTGCGCCCACGGCTTCTCTCACCGTTACCGTTCCCGTTGAAAAAAAAAAAACCTTTTAAACCTTCTCTGGACCTCCACAAATCATTCAAGACCAAAATCAGCCAAGTTGGTCCAGCCGTTATGGAGTTATAGCGTCAGGAAAGAAAACCCGACTTATTTTTATATAGTAGATATTATTAAGAATCACTCGCCTTCCTCCTCCCTCATGACATGCTCATCGGGAGTATACTCCACATTATAGTTCTTAGCTATCTCTATCAGGTACTTCTCAACCAGTATCTTTGGTGGGCTGTGGACAGACATCTTATGCCTGAGCTTTTCGCTAACAGTATTGACCTGCTCGCTTCTACACATATCGGCATAGGGTTTGCCGTATTTTGCAGTGAACAGATCAGATATCACTTTCAGTTCCTGAAAATTTAATAAAGAAACATTGTTTTTAATCGTATATAAGTTTTTTATGCAAAGAAAGAAGGGTAGCAATATCTATGTAGTTAATAGAAGTAACAGAATATTTAACATATTTTCTCAGAGAAATCACAAATAGGCTTTGGTTAAAATGTACAAGAATCTTGGATTTCTGATTTAATTACAGCTTTGAACCTATTTTGTGTAACTTCAGTTATCAAGCAGGTACTTGACTATTAAGTCAAACCTATAGATGGACCAACAGCTTTATTAGTGCTGTACTAACAGAGTCCATAAGAGTGATTAGTTGAATGGATTAAGGATCTGATAAGGTGGATTTGTTAGCTAATAGTCTTGTATCAAGGGGAAGGTTGTGGGTTCCTCTCTTAGCTTAAAACTGTTAATCAAATTGAAATAACAAAGATTTTACATTTTGCTCAAAACTGTTTTTGAAGAAAATGTAAAAACTTTGTTATTTGGCGTACCTGTATATCAGTGTGCATTCTTGGAGCCACCCATATGAGGCTAGAAATGGCTTCGCTGAGGCCTTCATCCAGTTCTTTCATCTGCGTGATGAGCCCGAACCTCGCGAGGATCAGATCACAGTACATTTCCACTATTTCCATAGCCTCAACCATGTAGTCTTCCCTGTATTGATAAATAGATAAATAGAAAATATTTCGGCAAGTTTATCATGCGCACTTGATGTGCGGGCAGGTTTTTACGCAAGTAGGCCGCTGGTGGGCCCTTTTTGCGTGACCCTTGACACGTGTGCACATTAATTTTTCGACAGAAAAACTCATTGGTACACAACTGGATTTGAGCCTACGACCTTCGGATCGGAAGGCGGGGCCACTACCACTAGACCACCAGTGCTCTCCAGTGTGATTAGGGATAACCAAGGTATTTTTGGGACATTATAAAAAAAATGCTTGATTTCCTTATGTGTAGTAAACACAATTAAAAATGTATTTTGTGCTCTGTGGTCAACTGTGATGACAGACCAAATGCTCAAAATGGCTTCCGGGTCCAAAGCATGCAGATTTGATACTAGCAGTCACCTATTTAACACCTGTGTTCAGACAGTGCTTGAGTCTGTCTCTCGTAGAGAGTATTATATTCCTTGGTCTGAGTTGAGCATTATTTCTGCATACAGGCCTATATGATGAGCAAGACAAACTTGCTCATCTCAGTTGATCTGGTGAGATTAGCAATCTACACCACTTACTTTATTAATACGATCATAATCTAATTCCTGTCCCAAGCTATATGCTGATGAATGATTGATGAATCATCGAATGTTGGAATTGCGCAAGTTCAAATTTTTTTATATAACGATGGGTGTGTGGATTAGAGGAACAAGTGCTCACCTGATGATGTGTTCCACGCGAATCTTGGCTCTTTCACTCTTTCCAGCAGCGATATATTCAGCAATTTCCTTACGTGCTTTCTGCGTCAACTCAGTTTTCTTCTTTTCCAATAGTTTTAGTCGATTTATTGCTAAGCGTAAATGGGTTTTCAGCTTAGTATAGTTAGGATTAGAAGAAAACATTTTGGATTGCTATTTAATTCACAGCTGTAAGCGGACGTAGAACAAAATCACAAATTAATTTGTTTAGTTCTGATTTCATCGCTGAACACCAAACAAAACATGACATCATCAAAATCAACATACTTCAACGTCAATCAAACAGTTTATTTTACTATACTTCAGCTTCTTCTTGTATCACACACACTCCTGCTTGTCTGTCATTTCAACAGAAAATTACGCTAATGTCAAATTATAGGAGAATACTTATTTATCACATATTTCAATTCAAATGAGTCTAGCTTTTGAAGTTTCATAGATTAACTCCTTGCTATCATGCAGCGGTTATAGCGGTTAAAATACCCTTTTTTTTTTTAGCCCAGGGGAACTATGTCAGACTCTTGCTACTGACTAAACCCCCTGGCGTGTTCCTCTATATTTGCGCTGGGTGGACGAGATCATGGCTTCGTTTCGTTCCACAACCCCGTCAGCGCTTATCCTTGCGAACTCTTCTTATGGAAGGGCTGAAGCCCTTTCCTCGTCATCTGAAGGCAACCTGAACACTAGGGTACCTTCCCTCTCTAGACCCTCACAGTGCAGGTAACAGACCCCCCGATCCTGCGGGAGCGGTCACAATACCCTTGGTTTATCGTCCTTTATCTCAAAATTAGGCATGGAAAATAGTGCTTTTTTTTTAAAATAACATAGATTTGAGCAAACATTTAACATTTTTTAAATTATGAAAATAAAAATAATGGCTGAATAATGCTGGCCAGCAGAAGGCCCGCCAGAGAAAAAAAAAAGCGAGAAGGCGGCAATTCAATCTTCATTTTCACTCATTATTCTATCATGTTTTTATTTTGTACTTTCCTTGTACCTACTCGTAATGAAAAGCACAGTGTTTACCTCGGGTGAAAGACTTATCTAGGTCCCTCGAGCTCCATTGGCGCCCTCCGCTACGCTCGGGCTAGGCATACATGGTGTATTTTTTTTGAATCATCCGGGTCTATTGCCCTCGGAAGTAAAAGATTTTTGAAAAAAATAAATTTTCCGTTGTTTTCTTAGAAATCGAGGCCATGACTCCTTTCACGACTATTCTCTAAATTCTCGAGGTTTCGGACTTGGCCATCACCGCCCTTCTCAAAAAAACACCTGTATAAGGTATAGGTAAGGTACCCACAACTTCATGAAAATAGTGATAGCTTGTCTTGTAATCTAATTGGGAAGAACAGCTTAATAAAAACAAACTTGTTAAAAATAAACATTTTATTACCCTCACAAATACTTTTATCTCGTTGCGTAGGTATTTTATATAATCGGGACAACAAACAGTTATACATTGTGTAGGTAATGCAATAAAGTAAAGAAACGAATTAATCCAACAACGTTATCCACAGCTTACAGTAAGATATTAGAAAAAAGAGATCGTGTTACATGTAAATTATAAGCGATCAATTTTTGCTAATTAACTTAAATAATTTGAAAAAATATGTATAAAAACTAAAGAGTAATTATTCTGCCGTTAACAATGTGCCTGTTACGGTGTTTAGCACGGAGACAGAGGTATGGTACTTTTAAACAGTTATTTATTTTATTATATAAGTGTTGGAGTCTGCGCTTGAACCACATTTGAGTTTTTCTAATATTGAACTAATTGTGTACACAAATATTGTAAACATGCTGAAACACTGGTTGCCCTGCGCTGCATAAGAGTGCGAGACAAGGATAGGTATAGATAGAGATACCTTATGAAATAGATATTTCCGACTAATTAATTGTGGTATAAGTACAATTATATGGTGGTATATTTGTGGTAGTCTAGAATGTGAGCAAAAATTCAAGCGTAGGCTCGAAGACCTAAATAATGTACCAATTAAAGTACCAATCAAATATTTACTAATTCTTAGTTTAAGTAAGTAGCTGTATAATCAGCGACAAAAGTATTCCATAAATAATTTCAGTTTACAGTTTCCCTATTGCATCTAGATTATTCTAGATTAGAAATGGCAACTTTGGCTTGGCTCTAGGCGGATCGTTAAAAAAATTAAGTGAACTAAATATTTAAATTCTACCAACAACTATTGTCCCTGACTTGGCTGTACTAGCAGTAATAAGTACCAACATAAAAAGATCATAATATCAGATAATTTGCTGCCATACTTATACATTAGCTTAAATAAAAAAATTCTTAAAAATTATTCGTCATCACCGATTTTGTGAGTTGGCACTTTATAGTTTGACAATTTTGTGAGTAGGTAAGTCGACAGACAGGTCATACACACACTATAACTTTGTGCGTTTTGAAGAGATCTAAGACGATAAATAGACAGCGTCATAATTGTAGTTAGACAACACAGTTCACAGTTTTTAACTATAATTATAAGTTCTTAACTAAAATATTACAGTTGAGATTTAAAACTTAGAGAAATTACTCTTCACACAACACAACCAAACACTTGTTTAGTTAGTAATACATTCTACCACCGGGTAGATGTTGAGGAAAAAACACTTAAGAGTGTGTAAGGTATATACACAACAGTTTAATCATAATAATTATGAATGAGCAATGAAGGCAACAGAATAACAATAAGCTAAGCTCGTTTAGGTATTTGTATTGTCGTATGCAAAATTTGTGATATATTTAGTTATTGTCACGACGTTTTTCTAGTTTATAGATTTAGGGAGTAGGTACGTTTATATACAGATGGACGTCTAACTAGCTACCTACGAAGGTACAATCACTAATAATTTCGTAAAATAAATCAGATCAAAATATTACTGGTATAAAAAACACTTGGTTGTTCAAAGTACCTACCTATTATACTACCAGTGTGAAATACTTATTTTAGATAGGTAGGTACATTAACCTATAGCTACTTAAGGTACCTTTGGCATACATAATGCTAAGGTACCTATACCTAGCCATATATTACAAAACTACACATTCAGTCATTTTCTAAATTACTTGAATTAGAAGTTTTAGCATTGGTTTTACAAGTTTCGTAATCATCATGCAGAACCACAGTGGTGGCACTAATGCTCGATGGACTTTGAGAATGCGTCAAATTCGTACGATTACTATCAGCTAAATGTTCAAGTTCATGACTTTCTAAATTTGCCACACCAGAACAGACAGAACTAACGCGTGAGACTGATTTCTTATCCTCCGACGGAGATTCTTTTGAAGAACTTCGGCCGAATACTAAAAGCAGGGAGCAGAGAAAAAATGTAGCGTAAGTCCAACTAACTGCCATAATCAAGGCTAAAAATATTCCGATCTGCGAATATGGAAGCAGATGCGAACGTAAAAGGAATATTCCAGCGAACCCCGTGGTCAAAGCAGCGGCAGCTGTTGGACCCGCTGACGCAGTTAGTGCGTATTTGATTCTAGCCGCTTTATTACCACTAGCGTTGGTGTAGCTCAGGGCATAGTGAAGACTAAAATCAACAGCTAATCCTGCTGAAGTCGATATAGCTACACTTTCTAAAACATTTAATTTCCAGTCACTTAATATTAATATAGCTATAGTAACCGTGGAAGAGAACACCATTGTCGACAGCGCACAAATGCTAACAACGAAACTTTGGGTAGCGGGAATCACGACTATGAAGCCTAAAGTAGCCGATAATAACAAAGCCATTATAGTCCCACTCGCTAATGTCCCCTGCAAATCGTAAAACTGAAGATCAGATAAAAACCATCCAAGTTTCATGCCTTCAGGTGCAGATTCGAGTTCTGTTCGAGTCCATACCTCAACATCTAGGAAAAAGCTATGCATTGCTTTATAAGACATTGAGTAAGGAACAACGCTTTCGAACTCTACAACAATAGCCGAGACCTTTGGTGGAGAAGTGCTCCTAAGAAATTTAGGACCTGCAACACCTGGCATAAAAATTTCGCGAGGAGTTTCATACAACGATTCCGTTGCTTTAATTATACAGAGATCAAATACTTCTTTTTTAAATGGAAACTTTGATGTCTCGCAACATGGAGATCTATTTATTTTATCAAAGCTATCGACGCACTTTCGGCTCATATATTTTTTAAAAGTTTCTATAAAGCAATTTGGTAGAAGAGGGCCTAAAGTTTTTTGATAAAATGTCTGGGATTTTAGTTTTGAACAAAATTCTATCAGCCATTGTTGTGAGTTTGGATCTGATATTGAAAATGTATCATCAAAGACTAGATGACCAGTTGAAGCAGGGTCCATATGATTTCCATTATCAATGGCCTTAATACCCCAAATCCATCTAAGAGGCATTTTGAAACCAGTGCTAATATCTCTACCAAATCTTTCAAAGAGAAATCTGTCTCTGTAGTGAATGTCATATTGCTCAAAAGGATGGTTTGTTTGAAAGAGTTGAAATTCTCTTGAGTCTGGAAGCTTCAATCCAGGCATATAAAATACTACAACAATACTGCCTATTCCAATACCACCAAATACAATAGCAAAGACTATGTGCAATTTATTGACACAAGTCAAAATAAATCTACTCAATATTACTCTAATATCTTCCCAAAATACACTGATACCTGTATGTAATAATTCTAATAACTTTTTAGGATTTGTACACATTTTGACATTAATAATAAATACTGAAACTGGTAAAATAGTTATCATTAAAATAAAATTGACTAGCACAGCTGTGCCAGCAAATATGCTGAAACAGTTAATGGCTGGAATGTAACTAATATAAGAGGCGAAAAATGCAACAGCAGTTGTTAAAGTCGTAATAAACATGGTTAATACTGAATGTTTCAGAGTTTCCTCCAGGATTTGGACAAGAATAGTCTCACCAGCACTGGATATATTCTTGAGATCAGTCAATTCATTATCTTCACTAATAACATTATCTCTAATCAGTTGCTTGCTAACCATTCTCCACACTTTAACATAGAGAAATGCATCATCAGCACCAATGCCTATAACTACTACAATCACTAGTAGATTCATGAATGGAAAAAAGTTTAAATTGAATACATACACATAAACAAAATAAGCTGTACCAAGAGAGTAAGTAATAGCCAGAAATAACAGAATTGAGAGAGTTATAGATTTTGTATAAATCCAAACACCAACAAACACAAAGATACCTCCTAACCCTATCAACCATGTATCTTGAATTATCCATAAATCAAAAAGAGCATTTTTTAGGCCAAAATCAATAGCTGGTATAACAAGTGAATCATAAGACAAATTGGAACTCTGCAGTTTCATGTAATAAGGTAATACTGTACTACTGCTCGGTAGCGGTAAGAAAAGCATCACACTTTTTACAAAAGTTTGTGATAACTCGGGTGGTGAAAATGCTTCTGAATCTATAAGGTAAAACAATAAATTATAAATAGCATCATACTGAGAGCAGTACTTAGGTACTTTACATTGATTCAACTCGCACGAAGCCATCAGAGTGAAGTTATGGAAATATCCAGCACATTTCTTCATAATAGTAACTGTGTTAGCAACATCTTCTCTGTTCAAATTCTCACATGAATCCTTCTCCGCTATCAATGCTATATAGTTTGGCACACTCCATACAGGACAGCATAGCTCCTCTGACTGTGCTGACCTTTGGCACATCTTATAATATTCATTATCACCAAGTTCTACAAGTTCTGATTGATATTTACATTGCTTTTCAATATTTTCGAATGACAATAATGTTGTATTATCAGTAGTTGTTATAACTAGATGAGCATAGTCTGCTAAGGGCGGTCCACATTTCCCGGAAGCATAGTTGTGGTGGATCCACAAATCAGGTTTTTTTTGCATTTCTATCAGAGACAGCCATTGCTTTCTTGTGTGATTTTTCAGGAATTCTTCATTTTGATCTTCATAATGCCTCACTTTATTACCGAAGCTCCAATGAACATGATTATTGGATATGTTTAGTTCAGAAAAGTTTGTCTGCGTCTTTTCGAAGCCAGTGCTGTTCAGTTTGTTTTTTTTCTTATGATGTCCGTTGTTTTTGGAATGTTTACCACCAGTTCTAGGTCTGCCTTGTCTTGTTCTGTTTAAATATGTTTGATTCATGCGAATTTGGTCTTCAATTTCTTTCGGGTTGACAGCGAGTCGGCGGGAAGGCCTTGTTTCGTCGATGAGGTTTTGCCATGCGAAGAAGCGATGGGCCAAGGTAGTGCCGCGAGTCTCAAACCCGACTATCGGATCGGAGAATGAAGGTAAATCTCTGCATACCAAGGGGATCACAGTAAGAACTGTTGAAATCGCACTCACCGTAAACAGGACAAGGTAGGAGTGGCGAACAAGGATCTTGGCGTAAGCAGACAACATTCTCCTGGCCTAACTACTCCATGATCTACCATAGTAAAGTTAATGTCTCTCATTAGAGGCAAAGCTTGCTTTACACGTTGAAATGACGAAAACAGAACGCGACTCACATTTTAGTACATTTTTAGTTACATTTCTTCGGAATCGGAATATCCTCAAACTTCGCTTTTTAAATATTTTGTTTGATTTGATTGCTTTGAAGTTTGCTTGCTACTTGACAGTGACAGAGTTTTCTTTTTTCTTTTCGCTTCTTTCGAAGCAGGACAGAGTTTTGAATTTGGTTTTGTTTTGAATGAACAAAAGAATGAAATGGGATGGAAAATAAAACCATGTCTTCACAAAAAACTAAAAACCCGAATACTTGGTTGGCTTGAGTGGGGTTTTGCTTGATCGGTTGAGGTGAAGTGAAGTCGCTGACTGCACCATGGAACACATAGGAAGTTATGAGGGCGTGCCCACGCGCCACACGCGCCAGCGGTGCCATAGCGCCATTCATTATTGTCCGGTAACGCTTTATGAATCGTCAGACGATCACCAGCATTAAGTCCATGGGAAAAAACCATGGCGCCATCCAAGTTATAAAGCTAAAGCTATCGCGCGCGAAGAATCGCATGGAGTGGAGTGGAGTTGCGTGTGGAGCTAATGTAAAAAACCTATTATTAATTTGTACATGGCAATAATTTTATTGTCTCTGACTGACATCTTGTGATCACAAGACCTCTTCGTTTTGAGTTTTCTTGTCAAGGCGAAAATTGGGCGAAAAAAGGCCGTCCCCTTCGGGATAAACGGGTAAAACAGCACCAATTTGCTCAACCAAATATCTCAAGATGAGATACTTCCTCAGTTACCTGTTTGTGCTCCTGCTGTCGCTCGTCATCCCGATTTTCTCGCTGTACTACTTGCTGAACGGGAAGGGTGAGCAGATAAGTTTCGGATGGTTCCTCGAGAATACGTCCCCCTACATGTGGGGTACGCTGGGCATTGCCTTCTCCGTATCGCTGTCCGTGGTGGGCGCCGCCATGGGGATCCACACGACGGGCACGAGCATAGTCGGTGGAGGTGTCAAAGCGCCCAGAATCAAGACCAAGAATCTGATCTCCGTCATTTTCTGTGAAGCTGTCGCTATCTACGGACTTATCACCGCCATCGTGCTATCGGGTATGCTGGAAGTGTACAGGGAGCCGCTAGTCGACCTTGCCATCAAGCAGCAGAACTGGATGGCGGGATACGTGATGTTCGGAGCGGGGCTCGCCGTGGGCCTGGTGAACCTGTTCTGTGGCATCGCCGTCGGCATCGTGGGCTCTGGCGCCGCTCTGGCAGACGCAGCCAATGCAGCCCTCTTCGTCAAAATCCTGATTGTTGAGATTTTCGGATCTGCCATCGGTCTGTTTGGGCTAATTGTTGGAATCTACATGACATCAAAGGTCAAGATGGGCAACCAGTAACTTAAGAAAACACAAAACTTGAATTTAAGTGTAAGTATTTTTAGATTTTTGCTTTAGTTTTACTTTGACAGCATTTTCTAAATATCTGGTTGTAAAAGGTGATGTGTAATGTATTATTTTTAAATGCTGATTGTTGAGTGTTTGTGGTAGGTATTGTCTACATGCTATACTATTTTCTAAGTTCTCTGTATTCCCAAATTTGCACTAAACCTTCACTGTAAAAATAAATAAGGTAACAGCGATTTGGCTGCCCGTTGTACTCATTATTTTTTATAATTTCTGTATTTATTTCTTCTTTGTGTACAATTAAGAGGTAATCTATCTATCTAAAAGCTGTTTATTGTAAAGTTTGTGATGTTTGAAATAATAATTAATCTAAGATAGTGTTTTGGTTTTATTTCAGTGTACTACAGCACTGGATTCCAGCTTAACTTGACACAATAACTCAAAAGTCCAGTGTATGAATGAAACCTAATATCGCAGGAGTGTGTAAGCTTCAAGATTATCTACGGCATTGTTGGTCTTGTGAATATTTATATCGCCTACATCTTTGTTGACCTATCTAATGTGTAAAATTATAATTTAGCCTTAGTGTTATGAACAGGTATCTGGTCTTAGCACTGGCTTTTATTCTACTTAACTGCCTAACATCTTGAGGCCCAAACTTATACTGGGCTTCTTCGGCATAGTGCTAAGGTTGCAGATACATGCACAGGTTTGAATTGTATTGGAGTGTTTTTGACATCTTTTTAACCATTAGAGATTGTGTTGTATTGAAACCGTTATTACAGTATCCTTCTAATTAGTTGACTGGATACAAATCGAACAAGAAATAATAATTAGGTACACAGTTGCTGGCACTGAGATGGTTACAATTAATTATTTTAAAAATCATGTACGCTTTTGTTGATTCTGCCTTCATACTGTTGTATTTATGTTTTCCAGAAATACAAAAAAATGTAATGAACCATTTACAACATGGGGACACAAAAGGGGTTACACAGTAGTCTAATAACCATCTTATTGCAAAGACTGTACCTATGTTAATTTTGTCATAACTTTTAAATATCTTGCTTGACATTTTGTATCTAGGCATGTTCATAAAGGCTTTAACATTCCATGAACCTAACTCAAGTTTGTAAGAACTTAGATTGGTTTGTCTCATGAGTCGCATTATATCCTGTACATAGGTAGTTGCAAACCTAGTAAAAATGTGTCAAAGACAAAAAATATAAATATTCTTGAATTCCTCCATCTTTCAATAGCATTTTGTAATGTAAATCAATTCATATTTTTTATAGAAACTTGAAACTGGCAGTCCTGGCATGGACCTCAAATTTTGGTAGCATTTAATGGTTCCCTATTAGTATTAAAGTTTCTGTAGAATAATTTCATGCTCCCATAAAAGTTTTGAAGACTGGGCTGTGGCTGCTAGTATTCGAGATGTATAAACCAATTTTAATTATAAACCGAGTGAAAAATATTTCCTTCTATTACAAAATACTAAATTATTTATATATTTTTTATTTATTTCAAATGTAAATCGACTTCCAATTTGTAAATATTTTTTTGCTTTCTTGTAATTTATTATACCTGTAAATTCGTCTTACACTCAAAATATAGGTGTTGAAGTTAATGCCATAGTTTGTTAAAATCAATGTTGATTAACTAATTAATCATGAGAAATATCTATTAGGCACAATGTGCAATTGGATCAAAACGATTTATGAAAGTATTATATCAGTCATTATGTACTGTTTGCTGATGTAACTATAAGTTAAATATACTTTTAATTGTGCAAATGTAGATATTACGTATGTTGATGAATAAATAGATAAAAGTTATGTTTTTATTTATTGAAGCAATTTGAATCTAGCGGGTTAGAGGACAGAATAATTTAAGATCAAAATACCTTGGCCTTGATTGAAAAGGCATGATATGACACGTGATAAGCAAATATTGGTCTGAGATAATGCCATGCGAAAAAATTGCGCATTTTAGGTGATAGGTAATAAGTAGGTACTTCGTAGTCAAGGAGTAGGTACTATGAACAACTGGATATTCAGGAGTTACCTATCATAGACTAAGCATACTGTGTGCGTCACTTAAGGAATACTTACTATTAAATAAAACAAGGAGTCAGCAATAAAATAGTTTATTTCGTTAAAACAATTCAAGTTTTTGTTTTTGCACTAATTACTGTTTCTTGCAGATTACTAACAATTTCAGGCTAAAAAGCTAAATTTATTTTCTAACAAATAGGTGTACCTAGAGCCTTAAATTGAGCAGGTTGCAAAATTTATTTTTGTACGACAAAATGCATGAAACTTCAAAAACTAGAAAAGTTACTATAGCGCTAGTCTTTTACCTACTAAGTATAATAATCTGCTAGAACAGGGCCTCCTATGACTTACAATCTTTAATTATGGCAAACTGACACTAAACAATACCTAAATAAAGCTTTTATTTAGTAATCTACAAAACAATTTTTTAAATATTGTAAAAATATGTTATTTACAAAATAGGTGGATTCTTCGTTAAAACGCTCAAAACGCACACACACACTCACTGTACACATTCCGAATTGCAGTTAAATAGATCAATCAGATATTATTTTATTATACCTAATGAGATTCCATAAATCAGCACAATGTACAATCTATTTTACCTAGGTACATACTAAAATATTTTTATTGTACATTATAAATATTTATTGATTTCTACTAAAATGTTGGTTCTGGCAACACTTTACCTAGAAAATTGTGTAAGGCACCTACGTACATCTTACATACAGCCGCCTGCACTTCTTCTTTTTTCGTGTCGATGTTACAGTTACTAAAGCCACTTCGACCAGAAGGCATTGGCCGAGCCAGTGCCGTGGATGTGGATTGTGAAAAAAACGTGATGCCACATTTTTTTTGATTAAGCACTTTATTACATCACGTCCATATTTGTCATTTTATACTATATGGACGTGAGGTGTGTGACGTGAAGGTGACTGTACCTTCTTATTAGCACAAATTAAGGTTACTACTATTTTGTGCATAGAAGCAATATAATAGGTGTTTTGAAATCTCTTTTAATTAATTTAAAATTTTATTTTTTGAGTACCTAGGTACCTTACCTACATTTAACCATCGTTTTGTAACATTTTACTTGGAATGTACTAATACATTTTAATTGGAATGTACCTATTAACCTACCTGTCTTGAATAATAATATATACATGTATTGCATACCTATGTTAAAAGACAATTTATAAATGGTACTCACCGAACTTTTCTATTAGACATTGAGGACCTATATTTACACTTGACTTTGGATTCTACTTATACTCGCTAAGTAATTCTTCTATTCCATGAAATAATGAAATTTTCAGGACACTCAGATCACAAACTAAGTTTAAAACGGAAACGATAGAAATGAAACGATAAAAATAGACTACTAACCAAAACATTTTCATCTACTTTTGTAGTTAACTGTACTGTAGGTACATACTTATACAAAGAGGAAAGTATAGCTTTTCATTCTATGACCCGTGTGTTACGCCGCGTCAGAAGCATAACAGAGGACCACACTAGCGCAGACCGCAAAGGCCTACGCATTATTTCTCCGTCTCTGTCTGCCCCATACTAAATGAGAGGAACAGTCGATGTGGTAACACACGGGACAATGAAATTGTAGCTTACAAGAAACTAACGAACCACTCTGTTGTACAGTCTGCTACACTTAGATGTACCTACTTAGATCTACACAAGTCGTACTTTTCTTAGTAAGGTGTTTATTTATTTATGAAAATTCATGTAATTTAAATACCAATTTGAAAGTTTTGAAATGCTTGCATCTTAGTGAAGCCTACTGTACCATTATAACACTAGCTAGAATATAGCTTAATTAAACGCTAAACTATGGCAGTGGGTACTGATTGAATACAGTCTTTGCAGAAATTAACATTAAATTAAATTATCTTAAGTTAAGTTTAAATTAAAATCAGTTGAGATACATTGGAAATCTTGTACTAAGTAAATTGATGTCATACTCTTGTTTCTGCGTCGTCTTCTTCAGTAGTAGATTTCCTAGAACAGAAAATAGAGAATTTTAATAACGCTATAATATTTTCTAAAACGCTACTAGCGCTGCCAAGCGCATCTTGTAAAAACAACAGTTTGGACATTGTGAAACTAGATGGCGTTAGTAAGTACATTTAGGAAACAGATGATTTAGATAAAAATGTTATGTAGATAGGTTCAATAGTAATTGTAGCTAGAGGTCAAGGGAGTAGCAGAAGTAGTTCCTTTTGCCAAACACAAAATAAAAACAAAAGTTACAACAGAGGTGTAAAAATAACTTTCATTCGGCATTTTAGCTTTACTTGAACAGAGATTTCACACGAACGAATACAAGTTGAAGCTGACAAACGGATAAATGACTACTACTGATCATCATCCATAATAATTAATGGATCAAACTCAGTGATCCATTAATCCTTCTTACTTTAGTGATGACGGATCCTTCTCCTTCTTACTTTAGTGATGACGGATTTGATTTGAAACACATGCTCGCGTTCGTTCGTTCGTCAACACTAATTAATACAAACAATTATGCATACCTCTTCTCTAATGGTTGATGATGATGGCAAGTCAGCGACACCGCACCGGTTAGCAAAGCAAAAGATGATTACAATGAGTGTTTCTCATACAACCGCCACCATCTATAGACAATTATTGAGGAAATGAGGGAATAAATGTAGCCTAAATGCTTTGAGAAGTCAATTTGAAACTTTGCTTAGTTTTGGGTTAGCGCTACCTAGGTAGCGCTGTAAAAAATGTCGTACAATATTATATGATTTACAAGGAAATAAAACTACTTATACATATAAGTAGTACTTAGTATTTTTTTTCAAACAGCAGCGTAAGGTTTCAAATGCAAAAAAAAACTTCTCATAACATTTATTTAAAATCAACCACCAAACAGAATATCATAATTAAGTAATCTAAACAAAACGGAAAGTTTCTTTTTAAAATAAGTTTTCTTGATTGGATAATAATCACAAAATATAGAAGTGGCATGCAAAAACATTCACCAAAATAGAATTGAAGAAAGTATAATATAATTAAATTATGATTAAGCACTTGTAAACTTACTCGCTTGTTTCTCCCATGCTTGCTAGTGGCGCCCCCATTTGCTGTTGCGCTTCACCTAATAAAACAATATTAATAATTATTCCAACTATTCCATTCCTTGAAAGGCATCAGAGATGTGGGAGACAAGACGGCCACGGTAACTCCTAGCTATAATCAATGACATGCCAGTAGGTAAGTTGAGAGGTTATGTATGGTTGCAATTTTGAACCAAGAAAAGCTTCCATGTTTGATTTGCGTTTTCTGCCTACCTCCGTTTTTTCCAATTCCACATAACCCTAATTATCTATCCCTACTGGTAGGGAAGAACGGATTTTTTCCACTAATTGGTAGTAGGGGGTACTTTTCCACTTACATCCACTATAATAATAATCATTCAGGGAAATATTGTCCTAAAATATAACTTTTGAAACTATCATAGTTTTTAACACTATTTTTATGAAACAACGGGATATTTACCATGGTTTTTTTTTTTGAGTTTTTTGTTTTGATGAACTGAGTTCATCCGTGATCATGGTGCATGCAACTGTGCCGAAATATGGGAAGTCAACTAATTAAAAAAAAAAATCATCAATCATCATCATCAATGTCCCAACAGTTACAAATAGGCAAATAGTGCAAAAAAACAAGCTATAATAACCGGTGTTACCTGCGTGCCTGGCTTCACTAATACGGGTTTGGGGTGAGTGCCGCCCTCGCGTATTCGAATGATCTTCCTCGGCTAAAGCAAGCAAAATAAAATGTAAGCCTATACACAAAGCATGGGTAACGAAATAATAAATTAAAGCACACTCGATTGCACACAATACTTGGATATTCTTGGATATTGAGCTCCTAGGACCAACGCGGAGCTCATAGGAGCAACTGTTGACTAATGAACCAATAGTGCACCAGTAATCGCACACGTTAATTCAAGATTTAACTTTTATTCTGCATACAACTGAGCTGCTGGAACAAGCATGGCCCACCTGATGTTAAATGGTAACCATCGCCTATACAAAAGCAATGCCTCGCAGGTTACGCAAGTTAGGAACGTGCCTTGCGTTCATTCACTGAGGCATTACAGATGTTATGCCTCATGTGCTATAATCCGAAACACAGCTAGGCTAATGTATGCTGTATTATTTTTTTATTCCAATTTAAGTACCTATTCGTTTTAGTTTCTTGCAGATAACTTGGTATAATTTGATAGTCATTTACATAATTGAATACAGGAGGAATAGTTGTGATAAGGGGGAAGACTACCACACATTACGGGTCACCAGTATATAAGGATTAGCACTACAACTACAACACAAATAAGGGTCACCAAATTGTACCTGTGTATGGGAACAGGTATTTATCGTGATGCTTCTCGGACCCCTCTGACATTCGGTCATTGTACTCTGCTCCGTAATGACCTTCCATTTTCCTCTGGTAGTCATTCTTCAGCATAGTCGCTATTCCCGAATCCCGGAAGTCTCTGGGGGGGTAACCATCATGTTCCCTCGTGGTGACCCCCTCGCGAAAATCCCTAGATCCATACACGTTTGTATCGTTGAGGTATTTAGTAGGACTGTAGCCGTAGTCGGAAGTTCGACTTGAGAGGTAGTTTTTGGAGCCGTAAGGGTTTCCGGGCAGTCGGTACATTGTGGGGGAAATAGGGTAGTTGGGGTCGTAAGGTATCTGTTTTTCTGTATCGGTGGGTAGGACGCCGTACATCAACTCGTCTTCCATTACTCCGTATCTGTAGAGTTTAAATTTAGCATAAATAAATTGTTTCATAAATTTTTACTTTGATATACCTAATATAATGTAGTACGAAATTTAATATATTGATGTTTAATTTCATAGTCACATTCAACCCAAAGCTCTCGGTTTCAACTCAGTTCAATTCTAATCTCATTTATTGAGATGACGGCGTGATCCTACCGGCTGCGCCAAATCAAATTACTTTAAAGAAAAAGGCAGCCAGCCGTCTTACTACGAAACTAAGTGTAAACAATCAAGCAATGAGTTCTGAATCATTCTTCCTGGAAGTATGTACGGGAGTATGTCCAGATGACTTCTTCAGGCTGATGCCGACTAACCTGCTGTCTAATGTCATTATGATAAAAAAAATATAAAGGTTTTAACCTGTTATCTAAAGGCAATCTGGAAGCGTCCACACTAGCCACATACGTGTCATGCACGTTCTCTAAGATGGAGGGTTTCATGCGATGCCTCAGATGGTACACATCAGAGGTGAGGTCAGGGTTCGGCAGAGGGTTGGGCGATGGTGACGCCATGCCAGTGATATGGCCTTCGTTGTCGGACCCTGTCTCTTGCGACCATCGTCCCATTTCTGGACGATTTGATTCTGGAATACAAATTGTGATTATTGTTTTTTATGCAAGTGGCGGTACAAGCCAACTGATCAATCAATCAATCAAAATAGTCTTTATTCAGTTCAATTACAAGAATCACTTTGAAACGTCTTAAAGCCAGGTGAGTCTAGGTACCAGTTCCATGTTAAGCGAAAACATGCCCTAACTCGCCAAAGACCCCGCTTAAGAAGTATCCAACGTGGCGTTATACTAGATCTTATAATTCTCAGACACAAAGGTGTTAAGTTTCCCAGGTCTATTTTTATGATGAAAGTCATGTGACTAGGAGAGTAATGAGTATGAATGTAGACGGATAATGGGGTAGAGGTAGGTCAAATAAAAGATGCACGAAAAGTGTGAATACAGATATGACGGCTGATAGAGGATAATGGAAGAAGAGAACATGTTGTGCTGACTATTTTTATGAAACAACGGGATATTTACCATGATTAAATTTTGATGAGTTGACTTCCGATATTTCGGCACAGTTGCATGCACCATGATCACGGTTGAACACCCCGTTGTTTCATAAAAATAGTGTTAAAAACCATGATAGTTTCAAAAGTTATATGTTGTGCTGACCCCACATAGAGTGGCAGGAAGAAGAAGAAGAAGAAGAATTGTAATGAATAAATCACCTTCTCTGATATGAGCAGGCCACCTGGGCGGTATCCCAAGAGGCGCACCTTCGGTGATATTCGGCAGGAAACCGCTGCCGTTGTTGCCATTTTGACCACGATCTCCTGTGGATGGCAAATGAGTTAGTTAGTCCATAGTCAAACGTGATGTACTGGTTTGCATTCACGATGAGAACAATAATATGGAAGCAAGCCACTGATAGTGTTAAACGCCATCTAGAGTTTAACAGCTGAACCTCTTTTTACACTGGGCAAGCCTATTCCATCTAAAATCTTGCCCCAGGCACTAAAGCGTCGTCCCGCAAGTAGGGCTAGAGTAATCACCAGTATGACACCATACCGAACGCATGCCTTCACTTACCTACCAACCTAATAAACATTCTCTTAATTCCCAGATCGTCTCATTTTACAGATAGTTAAATGTGTAACAATCTACTAGAACTGACTAAGTATGCATCTGCTCGTATTATAGATGATATAGTAGCGTCTGGGACAACTGTTTTTTCTCATACCCGTATTTACGGGACGCTATAGTGCCTGGGAAAGGATTTGTGTCGTCGTCATTCGAGGAGTGGCTCGACGCCAGGTCGAGGCTGCGGTTGCTAGCGTCACTGTCACTGTCAGTAGCTTCTGTAGCTTGTTCCTCCAGGGACAAACTCTAGGATAGTTGCTGCATCTAGTTAGCAAGCACTTACGGTTGGTCTGTGGCGGATGTCGCGAGGTGTCGTCGTCATCCGAGGAGTGACTGGACGCCAGGTCAAGGCTGCGGTTGCTAGCGTCACTGTCGCTGTCGGTAGCCTCTGAAGCCAGTTCCTCCGGGGACAAACTCTAGGATAGTTGCTGCATCTAGTTAGCAAGCACTTACGGTTGGTCTGTGGCGGATGTCGCGAGGTGTCGTCGTCATCCGAGGAGTGGCTGGACGCCAGGTCGAGGCTGCGGTTGCTAGCGTCACTGTCACTGTCAGTAGCTTCTGTAGCTTGTTCCTCCGGGGACAAACTCTAGGATAGTTGCTGCATCTAGTTAGCAAGCACTTACGGTTGGTCTGTGGTGGATGTCGCGAGGTGTCGTCATCATCCGAGGAGTGACTGGACGCCAGGTCGAGGCTGCGGTTGCTAGCGTCACTGTCACTGTCAGTAGCTTCTGAAGCTTGTTCCTCCAGGGACAAGCTCTAGGATAGTTGCTGCATTTAGTTAGCAAGCACTTACGGTTGGTCTGTGGCGGATGTCGCGAGGTGTCGTCATCATCCGAGGAGTGACTGGACGCCAGGTCGAGGCTACGGTTGCTAGCGTCACTGTCGCTGTCAGTAGCTTCTGTAGCTTGCTCCTCCGGGGACGTTACTGGCGGCTTGCGGCGACGGCTTGACTC
The DNA here is from genome assembly GCA_939531255.2 of Thera britannica. Lineage (NCBI taxonomy): Eukaryota > Metazoa > Arthropoda > Insecta > Lepidoptera > Geometridae > Thera > Thera britannica. The sequence goes on along the minus strand of OW618034.2, from coordinate 11,588,437 downwards.
TACAAGCCGGAGGGTGTGGGGGAAAGTAGGCGTGAGTTAAGAATTGCGTGTGCAACCAACTTTTCGGTTCAGTCGAGAGGGGTTTCCTCAGAGTGATAAGGGACTATTTTAAGATCCTTTTTGATCAATAACTGAACAGATGAGCTGGTGGCATTTTATATTTTGGGATGGTATTTGGAATGGTGTGATGGCTTAATGGCGGAATGAGTGTTTATCAAATTGATGGCTGCAAAACACGCGAGCGTTGATTGCATCAGAAAATGCGAATCGTTAGTAGTGGGGGGATGAATCATAAGCTTGTGGTGGTCGCAATAACAAAAATTCGAAACAAAATATTGATCATTTTATGAGCATTTTTTTGCTACCTTAATAGCATAGTGACCTGCAGACTATTCAGTAAAAGTACGGTGATCACTCTGACTTTCAGACGTTTCATCGTCTTGTATAATAAGCTAGGTGAATGAGCTATGGAGCCAGTTCCATTGTACCAAGCTTAAAAAATCTGTCTTTGAATAAGCGCACTACTTAGGCCCGTATGCAGAAATCTTGAGTCTGAGTCGAGCCTCAAGCATCGATTTTTTGACAGCTCTGTATTGAAAATTGTCCAAATCTATTGCTTGAGGCTCGACTCAGACTCAAGGCGTCCGGAAAACCTGGACGTATTAACACTGTTTCTGCATACGGGCCGTCTAGAAGAAAAGCCTAATGTATGAGCCTAGTGCATGTGATATGATGATAATGTTATATATCTCACCATCTTTCCTAGTATGTAGTGAGGAGTCGAATCCTCTGAGGTAAGCGGGCATGTCACTGGCACTCGTGTTGTAGTTCGATGTGGAAGTACTTGTGTGACGTAGTTGACCATCGCTGCGACTGGATAAATATGTACAATTTGGTTTTTCAATATGAGTAATAACGCTATTCGTTAAATAAATATCAACCCTTGTTTTTGCAAACTGAAACTAACTGAATAAAATTTTATTAATTTCAATTACAAGAATCACTTTGAAACGTCTTAAAGCTAGGTGAGTCTAGGTGCCAGTTCCACGCGACCAAGCCTATAAGAACAGGCAACAAACTACGGCTCGGTTCCTACCGTTTTTTTATATGATCCTTTTACAAATCAAATACTCTTGATGAGAGTATTTGATTTGTAAAAGTTACTAGGTACTTGAGATGAGAGAGAAGAATGTGCCTTACGATGCACTGCCCCGCGTTCATCAACTTGAGCAATACAGATGCTCAACCTCACGTGCCAGTAATTTCACCGGCACCCACACCCTTCAAACCTTCAAACCTTTTTTGACTGGCCGCTCAGCTCAGTTGGTAGAGTAGCACTGCCTTCTGCGCTGTAGGTCGTGGGTTCGATCCCCACACAGAACAAATATTTGTGTGGTGAACACAGATGTTTGTTCTCTGTCTGGGTGTTATATTGTATTCTAAGTATGTATTTACAAAAAAAAAGTGTATATGTATAAGTATTATATCAGCTATCAGGTTAGGTTCCCATAACACAAGCTCTGCTTAATTTGAGGCTAGATAGTGTTGTGTGAATTGTCACGGCAGAAATAGGCATGGTGGTAGTACTTCCCCGGACGAGCCATTCACAAGGAGCTCCACTACTACTAAACGTATGAAAAAGTGGACCAATAACAGACATTTTCGTTCCAAAATGGACGACTCTGTCTGAAAACAGTATATTTTCAAGATAACCTTTATAAATAAGTTTAAATAGATTTTTTTACTAGTACCTGTAAGGACTTGAGCTCGTCTTATTAGTGGATCTGGAAGTAGTAGATGACGCTGAGATGCCAATGTTTCGCATTTGTCGGCCCGGCTCTGTGCTACTGTGATACGCCAATGCAGACCTTGAAACATTAACAATATGGTTTAGATTTGACTATAGTGCTTGACGACATTGTCAGCGTCGTGATCCGCAGATGGATGAGGGTAGCCCAGCATCCAGCAGTAGGTTAAGTGGGGCTGCGGATGATGATTATGGTTGTGCTTGATAAATAAATATGTACATGCTCAAAGGTTACCTGTTGATCTGTGAAATGTTTTGAGCACTGCTGCTGATGATAACTGACGTGTCCGCTAAAGGCACTTTCTTTCCAAGGCAGCGCAACGCAGTTCTGAAAAAAAAAATGCAGATTATATAATATATTCTGAAGTTCTGATGGTCTTGTCTTGTATGGAACTAGAAAATAAGTGGGAGGAAAAGGTCGACATTCAATTCATCTCGCAAAAAAAGACAAACCAAAAAACTGTTGCGCCGGCATGCAGCCGCGAGTCGCGACTGTCGAGATCCCCATATAAAAACCAGTTGCATCTTACGTTATATGAATCATCTACAATAGATACAAATGTCTGTTTACTGTTTTTTTTTTTGCTGTAAAAAAAGTAACACGAGTCGTTTATAAAAAAAAATCGGTTGTCTGTAAAGTCGGTTTACTGAAGGTGGTTAGACGTGACAACGTCATAGAGCTGTCCACGCGGACGCATCGCTCACTCAAGTAGGAGAGAGATAGATGTCGAACGCTGCCGAACGCGAAGGTCGATTGTGCCTCTTTGTCGTTCGTTCTGCGCTCTCGCTTGCACTTCAAGCCTTAAATGGAACGCCTCAAAGCGAGGTAACGTCGCATGAGTCATGTTTTTTCGTGCGTGCAGCCGGCTCCATCGAATTATAAGATGTTGTCACGTCAAAAACAGTTTTTTTAGAATTTCTAAGCCGTTATTCACACTTTACCGTTAGGTATAGCACCAGTGCTAGATGCAGTAGATGCAAGGGTAGTTACCTCCTAAGGTTGTCCCTCACTCGCACGTTGAAGGCGATGTATCCGGCAGCGCTGGCGGCCGCGTGCAGCGCCACGGCGGCCGCCAGCGCCGCGCTGAGCGCCCCGCGCCTCGACCCTGCCTCGCTGCCCAGCACCAGCGCACTCGCCCAAGACACGCAGAGCAGAGGCAGGCAGATTATACTGACGCCCAGGAGCATCCTGACACGAATAATATAAGTTAAAAATATGAGACACCGACTTCATAGCCAAATTGCTGAAATTATTTTATAAAAATTATTGATTTCAATATAACAGTCAAGCACAATGTTAATGCATAATTTCCATAACTGTTCAAGATAGGTATGCCAACATTGTGAAAGACTGGGGCCTGAAGAGCCTCACTCTAGAACCAATCTGCAAGTAAAAAAGGAGATCGGTTCGTGAATATGGAGTAACAAACAGTTAAAGCAAAACCGATTTTTATGTAATATCTATGGGACCAATCTGAAAGTTTTTCCAAATAAGCTCATAAATGACGAAGTTATGCGATGACAAATATTTAAAAAATACAGTCGAATTGAGAACCTTTTTTATATGAAGTCGGTTAAAAAGAAAACACGTATTTTCTGAGCTATTTGGTTCCCATAGTGCATTTGGTTCCCATACTCTGCATAATTTGGGGCTAGATAATGTTGTATAGATTGTGTACAATATTTATATCTAAATCTTTAGTTAGTAGACTCACCTGAGGTTCCCAAAGCCAGTAACGTGGTCTCTAACGGTGAACGCGGCCCTGGTAGCCCCGGCTAGGAACACGAATGCCGCAGCTGCGTACACCGCCGCGGGTACCACCACCCACCATACCACGGGTTCGTGGCAGCTCACCCAACAACTATAATCAATCAACTAATTCGTAATCTCAACAGAGACATAAGTTGAGCTCCGCACTCAAACTAGGTGAGCTGGAAACCATGTTTTATCAACAAATAGTTAAAAATACCAGATAAGATAAAGAACCAAGAAGGTCACCGACATAGCTTGTAGAATTAGTAAGTTGAAGTGACAATGGGCAGGTCATATAGCTTGAAGAACCGACAACCGTTGATGGTTCAAAATTCGACAGACAGTTCAGTTGGTAGTAGCTCTGCCTTCTGCGCCGTATAAGCCGTGAGTTCAATCCCCACAGAGAACAAATATTTGTGTGGTGAACGCAGATGTTTGTGCTCTTTCTGGGTGTATATTGTATTCCGAGTATGTATTTAGCAAAAAAATTATATAAGCATCATATTATCTGCTTCCCATAGTACAAGTTCAGCTCAATTTGAGGCTAGTGTTGTGTGGATTGACTACACAATATCTCTACTATATAAAAATAAGTCGGGTTTTCCTTCCTGACGCTATAACTCGAGAACGGCTGGACCGATTTGGCTGATTTTGGTCTTGAATAATTTGTGGAGATCCAGAGAAGGTTTAAAAGGTGAATAAATATGTTTTTTTTACGGGAACGGTAACGGGGCGAGCGAAGCCGCGGGCGGCCGCTAGTTTGTTTATATAAACTGACTTACAATAGTGCATTTCCGTACTGATGCTGATGGTGGCTGGCGGCTAACGCCAGTAGGACAGCGGGCGCGGCATAGGCAGCAGCCAAGTGAGCGCACAGACCAGCGTGGTTCACGTCTCGAAGCTCCCTGACCAGGCGACGCAGTTGGTACGCATCGCAAGCCATCCAAGCCAGTGCTGATAGCCACCAGTAGTGGAGCGACATTGCTATTAGCTTGCAAGCGAACTGAAAATATAGTTGGAACCATTTTTGCAGAAGAAATTATGATCGGTATAAAGTTAATGACTGGCACGGAACCGCTGTGAATGGAAACGCATGGAGAAGGCTTACACTAATTTTTGGGCGCCCAATAGTAGTGTATGTGTTTAATCGTAGTGATATATTATGTAAAATTAAGCAATAAGTCCCTACTCAACTGTTGGAAATAAATGGTATAAGTATTTATTTATAAATTTGATGAAGACTTTATAAATAAAGAGCTTTAATTCACGTTGCCTTATAGATGTTTTTGGAGAATTTTCAGAAAAACTGTTCGACACACACAGTCAGGTGGGTAGGACCCAGTTTCATCTCCTTTCTTACAGCATAAACTTCTTTTTATTGAGAACAATAAGAGCCTTAATAAAAATAGAAAACAAACCTATATTGCTGAAAAAGTAAAAATACGAATGATGGTAATTTTTTCTTACCTCATTTTGCACAAGCGATGACCTTGCTTTCATGGCCACCAGATACAACAGCTCAGCCATAAAGGTACAGAACATCAGGTGCTTATGTATGGAGTTGGAGACAGTAGACGACCCTCCGCGCATCAGACAGAGAGCGACCCATGTGGTCGCCAGCAGTGGAAGCGAGATGCTGAATGCTGTGTACGATGTCACCGATTCCAGGAGAGATGGCTCTGGGATGAACTGTGGAGGAATTTAGCTGAATTATAGCTTGACACTTTGTCACGTGATTTTTTCCAACGTTTCTTCCCAATTTTAAACACGAGCCGATCATCTCAGCCCATTTTACAAAACAAATATTTGACTTTAAAAGAACTACAAGACTGACACAACGTTACAAACCATTTTAAATAAAATATAGAAAACGCTGATATTGTTTATATGAACAAAGGAAAATGTAAAGAATCTAACCTCAATATCCACTTCATCGACGAGAACGGCAAAGGTGGAGAGATGGTTGCAGGTGCAGTTAATCAGCAGTGGTTCCCCAGTGTAAGGAGACCAATCGTAGTCGATCTCAGTGTGGCAACCGACGCGAGACCATTCGCCAGACCTACAATATGAATTTGTATAATGTGACTTTTCCGAGTGTACAAAATGTATCAAAATGGAATAAATGTTATTGAACTTGAATTTGAATACCAGAACCAGAATAAAATAAATTGGTTGACACACAGGTTGAGAATAGACCTGGCTAAACAAACACAAACACGGCTAAATTAGCTCCACATGTACTGACCGTGTCATTTATGAAAATAGAAGAGACTGGTGTAAGACAAAAAATCCTCTAAAGCCCATATATTGTAGACTTACCCTCTCAAAGTTGACCAGTGTACACACTGCGGATTAGTTCTCGAACCAAACGTCTCCTTATCGATATCTAACCACATCTGCAGCCTTATCGGCCTCTTTAGTCTAATCCCGCTCATGCTCTTGTAAACCAACTTCTTCGAAAGATCCTTGGTTGTATTTCCTTCTTTCTTCAAATCTTCTGCGACCAGCGCCAATGCTTTAGGACCTTCGAGTCTTTCTGCGACGTATGTTGCGTCATTTTCTTGGATGATATCATCGGGATTGGAGGCTTTTTCTTGTTTCTTAGCAGGTTGGATTAGGATTGGTCCGTGGGCATCGTGGTTTGCGTGGTCTTCATCGTTTGCGGACGGCCATGAGTTTTTGGATATAGGACTGGTGTTGAGGTGGTTTGGTTGTGTATTGTGATGGTGGTTTCCTTTGGTAGCGTAAACGATTCCTGATGAGAAATTTATCGTTAAGCCATTTAATAACTTTTGTTAAACTCAATTTAAATATTATGATTGCGTATTCATAATTTACTGTTTTCTCCCTACCAAAAAAAATCTATAAATTTCATTTTAAAATCAATTTTAAATCTTTTTGTTCTTTTTAAGTAATTACCTTCAATATCTTCCATATTGTTCTCCAAAGAGTTATCTTCGCCATCACTTGACTCTTTTATCCAAACATACTCGGGAACAAACAAGGCAACTTGCATGATGGGAGATCCGATAGTTATATTGACACCCCATCGCTGAGACACTGACTCATCGAATGTGAGTGGCATTAAGCCTGAAGTGTTACGCGAGTATTGAAGATAGGAGAAGACCGCACGTGATTCTGAGTTTGACTCTAGGTTTTCTGGAAAGAAACACAATATTTAGATAAGGATGGCAAATGTGAATAATAACTTATTCAAATAAGCAAGAATACGTACCTTGCAAATTATTATTCGTAATCCCAAGCAAATCCAACGGCAACAACACTCGTGTATTCTTATCAAACTTGCTCTTACTCCGGACGTAGTTATTATACTTCGGGAACGAAACCGTCGGGCTAGAAGGCTTCTTGTTTTTGATCGCCTTCAAATTGTAAGGAGTTTTGATGGGAGAGTGTATGAAAGAGGATGTGTCGGGGAGAATCACTCGCTCTGTTGTGTATGATTCTATGTTGTACCGATTTAGTTGTGAAGGTTCGAACCCGTATATTGATTCTGCTGTTACGATATCAACACCGATCACTGAAAGTTGACACAATGTTTCAATTTTACTGCGATAAAATTAGGTGAAACAAAAAATAAGGGCTAGTATAAATTATAGCATCTAGTCGCTGTAGAAAGGAAATGTGGTAATAAAGTCCATTTCATGATTTTCCTTATAAAGAATCAGCTACTGATTGACAAAGACTTCGAAGTGAAAGAAAACATGTCTAATAGGTAAATAAAATAACATACCCAAATTCGATGTAACAATTTCAAAAGGGCTAGTGTAGGTATCGTGTTGACTTTCTGCTAGAACGGCAATGTATTTGTCAAACTTGTTTAGTAGCAGTTCTACTCCATGCCCAGTTAGTTCTTTGATACGTTTCCATTCTTTCTCGTACTGCTCGTTTAGGATGGTGTTTGCAGATTTGATTACATTCTAAAACAAATAGTTAGCATCGATATTTATAATTATGTGGTTATGATTCAATTCATTTTTTCTAACAGAGCTATAAATTGTCAACAAAACGGGAGATAAAGCAAAGCCTTGTGGAACTCCACTATGTTAAACTATTTTTTAATTGTTTAACAATCTGTTTACAGCTCACAAACAAAATGTAATATTAATGATAGAATATGGACAATGCCCTCAAAGAAGTATTTAAAAAGATATTACCATAACTCCATAATATGCGTATGAGTATGAGTATGAGTATGCCACAGTATTAAAAGCCATTGCCAAAATCAGATACACATTCTCCACTCACCCGAACATAATCCTTATCCTGACTGTGCGTTAGATTCAAGCCAGCTTGTTTCAGTTCATACTGCAGAAGCTCCAGTAATATTCCTTCGGCTACCAAAACATCAGCTCCGTACAACTGGGGGGTATTGGCACACGCAGAAGTCAGATCTGCAGCTAGCCTAACTCCTACGAAGGTATTGACTGATAGTTCTCCCGTTTCTATTTTGTGTAGCTGTTTTCTGAGCTGGTAGAAGGTAGATGTTGTACAGTTGAACATATCAGGTTCTTGCCATGGGACGACTTGGCTCTCGTCGCACATTCTAGTCGCTTTGCCGCTAGTGCCTGATAAACAAAATATTATTTTGGTACGCGTTTGCTATGGAATTTTATTATCATCGCATCATTACAAAAAAATAGAGATAGCTTCCGATTTTCAAGCAGAAAGAATATGGTTTTGTTTAAGTTAGTCAAGTATCTGTCAGCAGATAGTATTAATAGAAGTGAAAAAGAGAGACAGGCAGTCATTATCGGCTAGTTTTACCTGTAGGACAATCTGTGATGGCTTCAACTCCAAATTTTGTTCGTGGCCACCAAACGCCTTGCGAGAACGAGCGGGGACATCCGTCATACACAACTGCAAATAAATGTTCAAGCTAATAACAATTATTGGTTGTTCGCACTGCAAGGTTAAAGTCCTAAAACTATACTAACTGTCGCGTCTTTTCTTACAAGTTATCCAATTTTTGTCTTACGCTTGGCCTGATGATTTTGCGGACCGAATTGATCTTTATTGCTTTAAAAAATATTTGAGAAAAGCCTCCCTTTAAATTCAATCTGATACTCATGACAGCTACATAAAGAACAATTAAGTAAAGAACAATTGAAAGGTTAAAGGAAAACGGGGAAGAGGAAGGCCAAAAACAAGTTACGTGAGCCAGATAAAAGAAAAGGTTGCTGTCACGTCGTCAAGTTGTTATGTTGTCGTAAGATAAGTCAATTAGGTCGACTCGAAAGACTCAATTATAGAAAACTGCATCAAAAGACCTAAGCTCTTAAATTTAAGAGAAAAAGTCTAGAATTGGTCTTCATAAAGTATACCTTCACAGCCCGCGTTGGGCGCCACTTCCGCATATAGATTGGCGCAGGCATCGCACGCGCGGCCGATGACCCCGGCGCGACAATGACACTGGCCATCGTCACTGCAAGAACTGTTCATAGAACCGGCCGCGTAGCACTGACATGGCACGCAAACCTCTGAACCCTCCGATTTGTAGTGATTTTCCTGTATAGTAGAAACATTATGAGCAGAAGAACAATTTTAAGATTTAGTATTGGACGAAGAATTAAGAGGAGAGCTCTTCACGACCTCATATAGGTCATAAAAGGGCAGATATGGGCGTTTTCCATACATGTCGACGAAATAAAGTGGATAACTGGCCAAACTCAAGCTCAATGCACGGGTAGATGGCAAAAATCAGAGGAGACTTAAAAAAAGCACAGACAAATGTAAAATATTTAATTACTTTGCAGTGACATTGTCCAGTGTTCCTGTCACAATGTGGATGATACCCTCTGCTGACGTCACAAGCACACGGACCGCACGAGGTTAACCCCCACCAACCGCCAGGGCATTCCTCCTCGCCCAACTCTATGCAGCCAGATTCTAAAAAATCAACACACTTTGAATTCCTCAAGGTAAAACTAGTATTGGCTATCGATAGAAAATGATGCCAACCAGATATTTTATCGCTGTAAGTTGTTGGTATCATTTATTTAGACAGATAGATAGATAAAAACTTTATTTGTCTAAACACACACATAAAAAAAAACAATATTCCAACCAAATAAAGATGGTGTGTGTTGCAGCCAAACAAAAAGGTACAACGCATATTGCTCAAGAATATTTAGAATATGAAATATAAATTGATTTTTATTGAGAATGGTATTTGTTAGTATCAACATTTTGATTCCAATAGAATTACACAATCGCCCAGCTGTTGTGCCGGTTTTACCTGTGAGTGTGTATCCCTGTTGACAGGTGCACTGATACCCGCGTTGTGAGTTAGTGTGCATACATCGCGCTTGACCGCACGGCGCGAGCTCGCAAGCCGATATGCACTGCGGACCCACTCGCCCTAACTCGCACTCGCATACCGTCTGATCCCATGATGACTCGCATTTACTCTGCGAAAAAACGGTAAAAATAAGTGTTTTTGAACTACTGACGAAAAGAGAAAATCGTAGAAGAATCAACCCCACAGACATTGGTCAAGTTAAAGTGGCATAAGAGTCAATAACCCCTTTAGCTTAAAGAAGAAGTATTATGAGTCCTCCTAGTGTCCTAACCTTCTAGTAGCAGTTATAATCATCAAGCAGCTTAGTAGTGTCTTTTCTTCTGAATGCTTAATGGTCTTAGATTCCAACCCAGATCCCCTACCCTTAGACCTTCGTATGAGGTAACGGAAGCATGACTTCCTAAGCGGTTAAGAAAGTTGATGATTTTATGGTGCCAAAATAAAAAACACATTTCGTGGAAATTTGTCTTGGAACTGGGATAACGAGCGAATACTCACAAAAGGTGGACAAACAGACAGCATACAATCAGCTCTGGACTGACAGCCGTCTCTCACATTTTCACGCACTGTCGGACGGTTTAGCAACGACTGCGCATTTCCCACGCGCACATCCTGCAAGTATGAAGATATTATTATAATCAATCAATTTATATCTGTACTAATATTATACAGACGAAAGATTAGTTTTTTGTATTTTTGTGTGTATGTTTGTAATGAATAAACTCAAAACGTACTGTGCCGAGTTCAAAAAATCTTTCATCATGTGAAAGCTACATATTTAAATAATAAATATCCACCCGAGCGAAGCCGGGACAGGCAGCTAGAATGTTATAAAAAGCAAGTGCCCTGCTATGAGTAGAATTGATGGAAAGGGGTGGTTGTGGGAGGCAAAAGATTCAAAATCTATGTCTGTCCTTTTCTAACACGTTGGGACTTTTCTATGCAATAGACACAGAAAAGTCCCAATGTGCCAACGTCCCAACTTTTATATCGCATAATAATTTTTCTACAAGTTCTTGATTTTGCCATAATGTTCTAGAATGTTCTTTAGCATTCAGGAATGATTTAGTTAGACTAAAATAATCAAATTCCCGCCGCAACGCCGAGCTTCGCTGCTCGTGTAAAATAGTAAACATAAAGCAGTTTCAGATAGACCCTATTTCACACTTCAATACCGGGTTGCTATTACTTCAGCTATGTTGTGACGGAAGTCGTTCTAACCTGTATGCAGCCTTCAAAGTACCCAACTTCCGACGCCAAAAGCCCAGCTGTAGTATCAGGGCCGCCAATGAGGATCTTGCCGATGTACTGCCCTTGGATCTTATTGGCCAGCATCGGCAGTAGTGCGTTGCGGAGTCCATAGTCAATAGACACCGCTATGTCGGTTCCGAGCCATTTGATCTCGATGCGATGCCAGTCGCCATCAGATAGAGAGGTGGTTGGAAGGAACATTGACTCGCCGTTGTAAGCGTAGTGCAGAAGACCGTTTTTCAACTGAAAACAGTTCTTTTTTTATACAATTGCTGATTGAACAGGCTGATGTTAAGTGGTAACCATCGCCTATAACAAAGCATTGTCTCGTAGGTCAAACACTTCAAGGACGTGATCTACGATGTATTGCCCTGCGTCCTACAACTTGAGGCATACAGATGTTCAGCCTCACGTGCCTGTAATTCCAGAAGCGAAACACAATGCTGCTTCACGGCAGAAAAAGACATGGTGGTAGTACTTCCCCGGATGAGCCCATCACAAAGAGCTCTACTACTACAGAATAGTATAACGTTTTTCAAAATGAGCTATATACCCATAGAAATACTCATACGATTATTCTCAAGGTGGATTCAAATTCTTATTTATTAGTCATATTTAACGGGCTTCAAAATAATGAAGAAGTTATCAATTATAACCACCGAATTTAATACTTTTTTATTTTCTACGACATGCCGGTTTCCTCATAATGTTTTCCCTCACCGTTTGAGAGTACTGGCATAGACAAAAAAACTCATTGTAGCAAGACTGGATTTCAACCCACGACCTTAGGATCAGACACGATGTAAGGATCGGAAGGCAGGTCGCTACCACTAGGCCACCAGTCTTGGACCAGTCCTAGAACAGTGGCATCTACAACTTGATACTCACGCTAATCAGAACGCTGCTGTTCTGTCCGACCTGGATGGACATGAGGAAGGAATCCAGCTGCCTTGTTCGTATTGACAGCGCGTTCAACCAAGGCAACTGGATGGGACGAAGCAGGGGGTTGAATGATAGCATGCCATCACCACTGAACCTCCATGGTATGGACGTGGCTGGAAAAGAAATGGTATTTTAAAGGAAGCACCTTTAACTTTTTTAGTATGCCGGGATTCGTGTGGAACCACGTTCCTGTATGCAATTCACTTCTGAATTCATATTCATTCCCTTCTAGTATGGCTCATTTTAGTGGACCGAACCAAATTGCATACAAAGAAAGAAAGTAAAAAGTCTACAGTAGAAAGTCAAATTCAATACTTCTCTAAACAGTAACAAAAGGATAACTTGAGTGTAGGTGCCTCTATAGCGCTTGTCAAAAGTGACTCATGACTTGCCAACGCTACGCATTTGTATGGGTTTTATTTAAACAACCAACTGATAGAACAATTCATTTCATGCAATCGCAGTTAGCAATGTCCAAAACTTCTTCTTCTTAGTGTCACCGATTCTTTCGAACCAAGTGTGGTGAAAGGATTTTAAGTTGTATCTGTTATTTGTTTAGATTGTCTAACATTAAGCTAAATTGATAATTGAAGAAGTTTCTACAGAAAAGTAAACATAAACATCAGTTAATAACTTATCAGATGAGGCACAACAGAAAGGTAGATCAAAAATGCAGTAAAGGTAATGTACTTACATTCAGCACAATCCTTGCCGGTATACCCTTCAGTACAATCGCATAGAAAAGTATCCCACAGATCTCTACAGTCCGCTCCATTGTAGCACGGTGCTGAACTGCATTGCGACCGCTTCTCGGGACAACCGGCCAGAGTACCGTTATCTGCTACGTAACTGGGGAAATTACAAATAATCGCGTTACAGAGGACTGTATTTTTTATCACAATCATTATCACACAGGCATACAGACTGACATGACGGATTACAGAGATGACGACTGACAGAGGTGAATAGAACAGAGCCCGAAGTCCCAGTGCATTTACAACATTTCGTTACCAAATGTTGTTTTCGTTTTGCCAATTTGTCTCTGTCTATTGTATGGAGAAAAGATGAGACAACAACTCTAACTACGTAACGTATTTTTGCCGTCTCATATTTTCTCCATACAATAGAGAGAGACAAATAGGCGAAACGAAAACAACATTTGGTAACGAAATGTGGTAGCAAAACTTCGACTTCGGGTACAGGAGAACATGTTTTGCCGACCCCACATAAAATCCTTTGAGACAATGAATTTCTTGATATTTTCAGAGGTGCGTCTACTAATGACTCAGTAAAACGATAACACAAAGATCAGATTGACGCAGCACAGTCCACAAGGCAACTGTGCAGTTTGAGGCCACTCGATTAAAGTACCTTGAAGCTAAGCGTCAGTAACGTGAAACAAAGCCTAAACTAAATTATAATTACACATTTACTCTGTGATAGGACATTTAAGACCAAGTTCGGTTTTGCGAGTCATATTTGGTCATAAGACCGAATATGAAAAGTAATTAAACTTCGCAGTAAGGTTCGCCATCGACGGATACGCCGAAGATGGGAGGACATCATCATCATAATCAAACGATAAAATATATTTCATGTTCAAAACATAAACAAATTAATTTACCAACCTATTGAGATCAACAAATCTGTGATCGATATGTAAGTCGGATATGCATCCGACATAGTCCTTATTCTTCACTTGGAAGCTGCTGGGAATGTTGGGTAATCCACCGACTTGCAGAGGTCCAGTCAGGTCCAGAAATCTGTGGGTAAGGCGAAAAAAAATATATGCAGAGTATGCTCTAAAATGTAACCCAAATAATATCATTGATAATGATATGGAGCATAGAACGACACTAGGCTAGGAGTTTTTTGTTTTTGTTCCGTCACTATTTCGTCTAAGCTGTGATTTTAGTCAGATTGACGAAATCATGACGATTAAAGCCATGTACGGAGTAACGCTATTCGTCGAATAAAAATACAGTCCTTGTTTTTGACAAACCTAAAATGTGTGATATGTTCATGATTATATTTTTTATTTATTGATGGAGAAATTTGGCTTCAGCATCTTCAAATCGATAAATACCGTATCGATCAATTACTGTACCACTCGCAATTTGATTATGACTATTATCTTACCTATGACAAGTCTCAGTTGGAACATCGCATCTCGCAGGTAAGACTTTGCGAGTGAAGTTGGCGCATGCGTACTTGATCCCGAAGTCAGCTGCTCCAGCCAACGATAGTGACTTGTCGCAATCGTCCAATGTCATAGTAGCGGTCTAAAAGAAAAACAATTGTCAGTTTGTCCATCACTCTACCAGTTAAAGTGACTTTCATCTATCCCCCCTCCCCCTTTTTATATTCACCCCTCCCCCTCTTCCTCGATTCCCGTACTCGATATGATAAAATTTAGACTAAAGACACAACTAAACTTACTCTGTTATTAGTACTCTACTACATCGGTATGGCACAATTCGTCCCCCACTCTACAGTGACTTCCACCTTCCCCCTTCCAACGCGAATGTAAACCTGCCCCCCCTTGCTCCTTCCCCGCACCTCGAGCTAATGATCTAAATCTAAGGAAAGAGAGCAGCGTCTGAACTCACCCTATTATAGTACTCCACTTCAACGGTATGCCAAAGTCCATCTCCCACTCTACCAGCAACAGTGACTTCCACCTTTCCCCCTCCCAGCGCGAAGGTGAATCTAACCCCTTCTCCCCCTTCTCTCCCCGCGCCCGAGCTGATGATCTCGAGCGCTATGAAGTCGTGCCGCTCGTTGTAACGTCCGTTGTAGAGGAGCAGACCTGAAGTGGCTTGAGTTGCAAACCTTGGAGACAAAAGAGAGAATAACAGAGTTAAGTAATGACACTGATGCATTTTTGACTGTCAATGAGTCATATACTATTATCATGGGTTATCTAAAACCGGAGCTAATAGTTGATTGTGAAAGAACAGGATTAAAAGCACTTGAAGTGACTCTAAAGCCAGGCAAAGCACTCGAAAGACTCTAACGATGGCTTATAGCTGCGCAGGCATCGTTAGAAAAGTAGACGCAGATGAGTTTTCCAGTTTCAACTCACATATAACATTAGTTAATACAACAATGCTTTCTTCTTTACTTGCAAAGAAGAAAGACACATTATCGCAGAAAATGATTATCAGTTACTCACTTGAGTTTAAGTTGAAGTCGATTCCGTCTCTTTAGCCCAGGAAACGTCAGAAAAGAAGACGCAGGGAAGCTCCTAGCCTTCAGCTCACACATAGCAGTAGTGTACGCAACATCAATGGAACATCCCTGGCAAAGAATGCCTCCTTCTTTGCGAGCCACGCATTGGGAACCACTGCGGCAGATGGAACCGTCGCCGTTGAAGTCACATGTAGCTTTGGTGAGGATCGTTTCACAATTTACACCTGCAAACGATAAAAAGAATTAAGCAAGTTTATTTTCTTCTTTTCCTATGAATCGAGACTAGAAGTTATCGCAAATTACACTATCAGGTCATGCTGGTTTTACATATTATTATGTGGAAATGTAGACCCTAAAGAATTACCTACCAGTATATCCCGCTGAGCAAACGCAGGTATAACCTCCTTCGCGACGAACGCAAGTGCCATTATTGATACAAGGAGATGAGTAGCAAAGATCCACTTCTGTATCACACATGTAATGCTCTCTTGATCCTATAACCAGAAAACTCAAATTTATTTAAGCATTATTGCTATAAAGAAACAAAAGGGTCGGTCCCAAAATTTGCCTTGAGAGACACCATCAGAAATTTGAACATTGTTTTAAAGTTTAGTCCCTCTCTTCATTTCATTTCATTTCATTTATTTATTCACAAACAATTATCAATTGTATTTGAAATAATCTTAAAACTAACACAGTGAAAAAGGAAAAAGTACAAAAATAATTAAAAATGATAATTAAAAAATAATAACAATAATCACATAATCATGCCGCTAATAAAACTATACACAATATGTCAAAAATTCATCTGTCGTATAGAAACACCCTTTCAGCAAAAGTGTAACTAGTCTAGATTTAAACTTATGGGGACTATCCATGACCTTCATGTCGGTAGGCAGTACGTTAAAAAATCTTACAGCCTGATAGTGAGAGCAATGTTTTACAATATTTAACCTAGGCTGCAGAGATGAGTCAAGGTCTTTGCGTCTAGTACTTAACCTTATTGCTCGCTGTTCATTACTCTCATACTTACTCTTTTTACCAACAAAGAGGTAACTCAATCAGTAATTAAGTACCCTTCAAAAAACTTATTTTTTTATGATAGTAATTTAAAACTTAATATTGAACTACGGAGGATTGAGTGATCGTTTCATAAGCTTTCTAAAAAACCAATAAATGTGCGCATACCTGTAAAACCATGTGGGCATTGACAAGTAAACGACGTCACTGGATAGATAGGTCGAAACAGCACTGTGTCGCTGTTAATAAAACCTGATGCGTTTCCAAACTTTAAAACGGTGAGGCATTCTTCGAAGTTCAGACACGGCTCGTGAACGCAGATGTTGTCATCGAATGGTAGGACCTGATTAAATTAAATTTTCATTTAGAACTGTGGATAAAAATGTAAATTCATGGATTTACGCGACATAAAAACAAAACTTATAAGCATAAGGAAATGAAGTCTTCTATAGAAATGCTTTGGCATTGCAATAAGTTGTGAATGTCTTATTAAGCAATAGTCAGGAACAAAAAAATGGTATAACATTAAGATCAAGTTACGCAGAGTATTATTGAAGTTTAAAATTAGGCACAAACCTGAACTGTAGCCAGCCTAGCTAGTGTAGCCCGATGAAGGTACACCCGCTCTCGCAAGTGCGTCGGAGAATAGAACTGCGAAGTATCACCAGCGAAACCAACTTCCGCGTCCGGCCTTTTAGCGGAGAATGATACGTTCAATATGTTGCCAGTTACATCTGTATCGTCCTGTTAAAAAAAACGTTAGGATTATTTTTTAGGTTCAAAAATAGATGGTTACTATCAATAAACTGTCTGTTAGTAGTTACCCAATAACTTTGATATTTGCAAATAAATGGTCGTAGCCATAAAAAAATATGATTTTGATATAGCTTTAAACTACAGTAAGTAACTACACTACCATTTATAATATTCTTAACTAGATACAGCCTGCGAATGTCCTCAAAGCCAACTCTCAAGGCACTCAAATTCCAATCTTGTCTTCCAATCTTGTCCAAAAATGTATGTGCACACTGTCAGTTCTCTTAAACGGCGAAAGAAAACATGCATCGTGAGGAAGCTTGTCCTAGAACCGAAACAGCTCTAAAACAATGTCAAGTGCTCGAAAAGAGCCTCTCTGAGGCGCACTTTTGACAGAACTAGTGACACGATAAAAAGAGGAGAAGACACTCTAATGACGATGCATAAGGATTAAGAATATCCAAAAATTAATCATTTTCAACTTTCTCTTTCTTTTTTTCCATCAACAGGCTTGTTGAAGTAGGACATACCTGCACACTGAATATAAATATATTCTCCTTAGGGCACGGTATGATCGCCGCAAGTCCATCAATAAAGAACCCCAGAAGCGGCGATAGAAACTGTTCAGCCGTCATGTCGTTCAGTCGGACTGTTATTGAGTTGAACAGCATTTCTTCTGTGACGAGTCGCACTGACAGTTGCATCATTGCTTTTATTTCGTTTACACCATCTGGTTACATTTATAATTATAAGTTTAAAAAACTTGAGAAACCGACTTCATTGTCAAACGGCTAAACCGATTTTAATCAAATTTGTTTGGGACAATCTGGACGTAAGAATAACCTTCCAAATAAAAAAATAATTTTCTAAATCGGTTCATAAATAAATGACGGAGGCATGCAGTTACAAACAATAAAAAAATTATTTAAAAAAAATGGCAACACCGATTTTAATAAAATTAAAATGGGACCAATCTGGAAGCAGTACCTTTCAGATAAAAAAATATTTTTTCAAATCGGCTCACAAATGACGAAGTTATGCGGTAACAAACATAAAAAAAACAAAAAAAAAAAAATACAACCGAATTGAGAACCTCCTCCTTTTTGATTGGAAGTCGGTTAAAAATATGGTTTAAAAAACTTTTGGTAAAAGTTAGTCATCAATTAATTAATTACATTTGCAGTTAGTGTTGTTGAAGTCTATGTGCGCGCGCGTTTCATCGGGTGATCACAGCATGTAACATCACACCGAAAATTGTATAGGGTCACCAATTTAGGGGTTGGATGCTACCCCTAACTTTATAATCTAATTTTCTGGAGGATGATGCAACAACAAACTCATGTACCAAATACTTGTTTATTTGCACTAAAGCTACAAGTTCGCAATGAGAGCGGGGAAAGACGACTGGCGACGTGACACTAAAATCATACATGTTAGCCCGATTCCTGTGGCTAAGTACCTAACCGCATCAGTCATCAATTCAAATAGACCGGACAACGAGACACATTACTAGTCGGGGTGGATTTAAAGATGGCGTCGTAATGCGTCGATTATTGAAGAAAGTGGTGTCTACAAACCTGTAACAGATATCTCCATGGTAGCCAGCTTAGGAACGTTGGTGTTGAGCTGAGGCGACAGGGTCATTGACCCTGTTGTGTCGTTGAGCAGAACCAGGTTGGCGTTATTGCCTGAGAGAATCCGATATTGCAGCTAGAAAGACATTCAAATATAAATAAAATATATAGGCACTATTTAAAACTAGTTTAGACATCACAACAACGCTACTATTATTCTGGAATGCCTTTTAAGATTTTTATTTGATTAATATATTTCAATGGCAGAAAATGAAGGAGTGGGTGATACCGGGCTGAAATGATGATGATGATGAATATATTTCAAGGATGCTGGTGGGTCACGTCACAGTAAAAAGGTATTTCGCTGTATTTCAGTTTTACATAACATCTGAAATACGCCACGCATTCAACAAGTAGGCGTAACAAGCAAGGACTACGTAAACACTCTGTAGAAAAGTTCCGGAAGTTTCTATCTCATTGCACTCGTGTTTTTTTTTTTAAATAACCAGTTCTTATTTTTTATTATTATGTAGTATGTTAGTAAGATCGAAATATATGATTTCATCATTCATAAGTACGTTATCAAAAAAATACCTAAATAGGTCACTTACTGCTAGTGTATATAATATACAAGATTTTCTCGTTTAAAGGTATAAGATAAGATATTCCACTAACCTTATCAGTAACATCAGCATCATACGCCGGAACTCTCCCAAACGGGCCCACAGGAAAGCAGTCCTTATAGTTATTAAAAATAATCTGAAAATCCTTCATCATGGGTGCGTTATCGTTCACATCGGTCACAAGTACTTCTACTCTGACATCGTTCCATAGGGGAGGGCTTGCCGCTCGTATGATCAGCTCGTATTTCTTACGAGGGCTTTCGTAGTCGAGGTCTACCATTGTCACTAGTTCGGCTTTGTCGGAGCCTTGGCGAGTTTCGAGAGAGAAGCTGTTGGAATCGTCTCCACCTGAAATACAGACAATACTGAATCGCACAGAAAAAAGAAAATAAGAAATAAAAAAGAGGTAAATAACACTTTGACCGCCTTCACAGCTCAGTTGGTATTAGCTCTGCCTTCTGCGCTGGCGGGCGTGGGTTCGATCCCCACCGAGAACAAATATTTGTGTGGTGAACGCAGATGTTTGTTCTCTGTCTGGGTGTTATATTGTATTCTATGTATGAATTTACAAAAAAAAAGAGGTATTTAAGTAATGTATCAGCTATCTGGTTCCCATAATACCAGCTCTGCTTAATTCGGGGCTAGATAGTGTGGATTATCCGCATTAAAAAAAAAAAACACTTAGAGACAAGTAGGACTTGAACCTTCCTTCTCCAAGTTTTTAGAAGCAGTATTTTTACACACAACTGTAGGCATATAGGCCTTTAAGCGATGGTTAGCATCAAATGGACCACATGATTGTTAAATCAGAAAAATGTATTGAGAAAATCATTTTTGCGGCAAAATACTTCCGATAGTTTGGCTTCCCCGGACGGGCCTTCCACAAAGAATTCCAACCAAACTAACCTTTGATAGAGTAATGCACCACCGCATTGGGCCCTTCGTCCGGATCATGTGCGTAGATCTCTCCCACAGTAGTTCCGATGGGACTGTTCTCGGGAATGTAGAAGGTAAGGCAATCGCTCTCGAACACCGGCGGAGAGTCATTGATGTCTTCAATCTTCACGTGGACTACCACCTGGATATCACAAAGATTTTAAGTGTAGTAAACACTATAAAATCAATAAAATGTACCAGTTCATATGTCTTCTAAATCGTCAGAATAGGCAATTTATATAAAAAACTGTCTAGAATTGGACCTTTAACACGATAGAATTAGAAGCAAGTGGAAGTGGCAATGAGCAGGACAAACAGCAACTATAACCAATGGTTTTCATTCCCTTTGACTCACAGCTTCATAGCTCAGTTGGTCTGCCTTATGCGCTAGAGGGCGTGGGTTCGATCCCCACCGAGAACAAAACATTTGTGTGGTGAACACAAATGTTCGTTCTCTGTCTGAGTGTTATACAGGGTTATTCATTATTAGCTACAAATACTCAGGAATTAGGTTCATCAAAAAATAAAAAATAAGTTTTGTTACGAAAATCCCGAGAAAATCGAATTCAGAAATCAGACTCAGACTCAAGCACTGTTTCAGAATACGGGCTTAAGTATCTATTTACAAAAAAAAGTATTATATCAGTTATTTAGTTCCCATAGTACAAGCTCTGCTTAATTTGGGGCTAGATAGTGTTATGTGAATTATCCAAAATATTTATTTATTATTATTATTATTGATTCTATATTACTATACCTAAACCTTGTCCATTACCCAAAAGAGAGAGAATACTTACTGTAGAACTTTGAGGCGGGGTTCCTCCATCGATAGCCAGCGCTTTCAGATCGTAAGTAGCCACGGACTCTCTATCCAAAGCCTTGTTGGTCCTGATGACGCCTGAAGCCGGGTCTATGACGAAGGAGCCTTCTTCTCTATCCCGCGGCTCTAGCTCGTAGTGGACTCGCCCATTCAAGCCTACGTCAGCGTCGGTCGCGCTCACTTGGGTTACCGATGTGCCTGTAATGTGGATGGTTGGTTATTTTTGTCCTATTAGTTTATTCTGAGCATGGGAATAATTCATAATAGTAAATAACACGCTTTTATAAAAAATCAAACTCAAGAAAATTAAAAAAATATTACTTATGTTGAAGTGTTCAAATATTTTTTTCAATAAACTGCATTTGCAAGCCAGTTTGAAATTTAAATAAAACTTTGGCCGCTAACTCGACAGTATTGGATATTCATACAACTTTTGCCGGCCACTGTTCGCATTTATTTGGCCAGTAGGTACATCAATTTCGATTTATCTCGAAGAAGGTTGTCAAAATACCGCTCATATTTCCGAGCATGTTTGAGAAAAATAAGTTTTCTTTCTTTCTATAACAAGGCATTGCTCGCAGGTCACACATATGACAGGAAGGTGGCCTATGATGCACTGCCTTGCGTCCATCAACTTGAGGCATACAGAAGACTACTCCACTCACCAACTAAAGCGTCCTCCATAATGCTAGCGGTGTACAGCTGTTGTTTGAAGACCGGTTCGTTGTCATTCACGTCCACGACTGATATCTCCACATCTGTCGTGTCAGACAGAGACGGCACACCTCCGTCTCTTGCTGTCACTGTTAGCAGGTAACCTGTAAGAATGGTATAACACTGATACTGTGAGATGAGGCTACTGTGATTCCAGGTGCAATCGATTTGCTATTGTGTTTTGGCCAGAACTGTGTATAAACAGTTGATTGGTAGGTATAACTGTAATGCAAGGGGATAACTAAACCTAAAGAGGAGCACCTAAACTAAGCCCAAACTGCCAAACCGGCTATGTTGGAAGACCAGCGTTGGTTGCTAGTCAACCAACATTATGTTTATACTGAGGCAGAGTCCGTTTTGCGACGAAGAAAGGTCACCTCTGTAGTTTAGTATTAAGTTTAAATTGTTAGTGTGAGTAGTCATTTTTTCTTTCTTTCTTTCTTTAAACCTATCCAGTAGAATCCAGGTTATTTTGTTGAAAACCCACTGTCACTAAATTCTCAAAAAATTGCCCGAAAATGATGGAATAGGCGCTCATGACGCGCGCTTTGACAAAATGCGTGCTTGTTTGTATGTAGGTACGTATGGTGGTAACCGACGAGCAATGTATGAAGAATGTTATGCGAGTGAATGAAGCGAAAGAGGTGTGTCAGGATCGTAGCAAGTGGAAACCCGTGATCTCTGCCTACCCCCATGGGAATGAGGCGTGATTTTATGTATGTATGTATGTAATTATGGTTTGTGTGATGATAGGATTCAATGATGAATGTTAGATGGAATTATAACGAAGCTGCTTCACTGAACACTTTTAGCTTTTCTAGCCTGGAAATAGTGGAGGATTTCCAGCAGCGGACTTTTGATGATGTATGAAGTGCTTACCGCTCATAGTCTCTCGGTCCAGCAGTTTATTAGTCGTAATAGCGCCTGTCTGAGGATTAATCACAAATTCCTGGTCGTGGTGCGCCATGGCCTCGTTAGATATCTCCGAGCTCAGGCTGTATGTGATTTGAGCGTTCAACCCAACGTCGCTATCTGTGGCCGAGACTACTAGCACTGTGGTTCCTATGGGGGCATCTTCAAACACCTGGAAGTTTATAGCGCAATAAGAAAAGACAGTTTTTAGTAGTAGTAGAGTTTTTTGTCAAGGGCTCGTCCGGGGAAGTACTACCACCATGCCTATATCTGCCGTGCCGCATTGCTGAGTTTCGGTTTGAAGGGTGTGGGTGCTGGAATTACTGGCACGTGTGGCTAAACATCTGTATGCCTCAAATTAATGGTCGCAGGGCAGTGAATTGTAGGGCACGTTCCTGACGTGCGTGGCCTACGAGGCAATGCTCTGTTATAAGCGATGATTTCCACTTAAAATAAGGTGGTTCCATCAGCTAATTGTATAAAAAAAAAAAATTGTATTCCAAGTGGAAGCTATGCTTAGTTTGGGGCTAGATAGTGTTGTGTGGATTGTCCACAATATTTATTTATTTATTCTTATAATGTTGATAAACTTAACTCTACTGGTAGATCTACTGTGACGAATGATAATAACACTTACCGAAGCGGTATAAGGTGCATTTTCGAAGACCGGCGCGTAGTTGTTCGCATCCGTGATGTTTATATGGACCATGGCCGTGTCAGATCGTCCCCCGGAATCGGTTGCAGTGACCGTGAGGACGTATCGTCTCTCTTGCTTGAAGTCTAAGGGTTGGGCCACTGTGACTAGGCCGCGCCCATTTTGGGAGGTGATGGAAAAACGACCACGGGTGTTCCCGCCTGTGATTTCATAGTGGAGCCTGAAAAATTAAGCCAGAGTCAAGATTAAGGTACCAAGGGTTATCAAACGTCTTAAAACTAGTAAATCTAAAGGCAGACTCACGCAATCAATCCTAAGACAAAAGTCTAGAAACTTTCGGCTTGGTTTCTACCAAGTGGTTGGAGCTAAGTTATGAATCTAATTATTTAGGATCTCAGACACAATATAACTGGTGCCCCTGACTCCATATGAAGCCAGTGGGCAGTGGGTAGGATGACGTACATTCTGCAGTTCTTATTCGCTATTGTTTATTTATTAAGTCAACATTGGATTTTGTTGCATTCGTTCCATGTCAAAGATGGGTTTTTTTTTGCAATCGAAGTCATGACGAAATTGACAGATGCAACATATGCATAGGTTTTGATTGCAACAAAAGATACGCAACCACCCCACTGATCTTGTCTGTCTAATATAAATGATCTTGAGTAGTCTCTCAGCTCAGTTGGTAGTAGTTTTGCCTTCTGCAGTCTGCACCGTATGTCGTGGGTTCGATCCCCACCGAGAACAAACATTTTTGGGGTGAACATAGATGTTTGTTCTCTATCTGGGTGTTATATTGTATTCTAAGTATGTATTTACAATAATAAAATGTATAAGTATTATATCAGCTATCTAGTTCCCATAGTACAAGTTCTGCTTAATTTTGGGTTAGATAGTGTTGTGTGGATTGTTCACAATATTTGATGATTTGTGTTAAATTTGCCATCAGTTGAGCACGGGGAAGGATATTTTTTTGTTTGAGCCTAATTTTAATTTTTGTGTATTATTTCTTGGTTATCCTAATAAATAAACAAATTGATGAGCACCTGTTGTCTTCGTCAGCGTCGCTGGCGGTGAGAGTGACGACCGGCGTCCCGGGAGGCTCGTCTTCCGCTAGCGCCACTTCGTAATGCGCTGGCGCAAACACGGGATCATTGTCGTTCACATCCTGGACCACCACCACTACGGAAGCGGTCGCAGACTTCGGGGGCTCACCGCCGTCTGTTGCTGTTACCTGTAGGAAACTAGATTAATTAAAACTTTGCTGTTGGGGTTCCTACCAGCTGCGCTACCACCATTACCATATTAATTTTAACACATGCTTATGCAAATAAATCATCTTTGCCTTTATCATTTACTCTATGTTTATCTTTAAAAATGACGATTGGTGATGGCGATCCTACCGGCTGCGCCACATGGCAATGAAACATGGACTATCGCAGACTATTTGATTGTGGGTATATTTATGTGGCGTAGCATAGGTGCTACCTGCAGGATACAAAAACATTACGATTCCTACTAACCACCATCATCACTACTTTAGATGTGGGTCAATGGTACAGTCAACAAAAATATGTAAAATGAGCAGAAATCGAAGCCATTCGAGCAGAAACTTATTCAGGGAGCTTCCACCGTACTCTTTGAATGTGTATGTCAGTTCTACATTCATTCACTTTAGAAATATCCGGAAATTCCTTACCAGAAGCTGATATTTGGCTTGCTGCTCTCTATCCAGCTGTCCAGAAGTGAACACCCAGCCAGACCGAGGGTCTATCGTGATGGGCAGGTCGTTGTTACCGCCGTACTCTTTGTCCATGAGTGTGTATGTCAGTTCTGCATTGACCCCTTCATCTGCATCGTATGCTTGCACCTGGAAGATATCAAAACATTAGCAACAGAATTACCCAGAGGAACAAGCAAGAAACTAAGGGCATAGTTTCCCTTCATCATCATCGTCATTTACAGCCCGGCTTCACCCACTGCTGGGTATTAGGCCTCCTTTAGTTTCCGCCATCTACCTCAATCCTATGCCAGCCTCAACCATTTCTGCTCCGCGACTTTGACTATTTCGTCCACCCATCCTGCTGCAGGGCGCCCTACGGTTCTTTAGCCGGTACTTGACTACTCGGTTGTTGTCCTACTTCACCTGTCATCACCATACCTTGCAATGTGCCCTGCCCAACTCCATTTAAGCTCCGTAATCCGAAGCTCCGTAATCCGATGTCCTGGACCTTTGTTCGTCTTCTGATTTCAAAATTCGTAACTTGAGCTATACGGTTGATGCCGAGCATGGCATGCTCCATAGCTCTCTGTGCAACTCTCAATCTGTATCAGATACTTACCCTTACAATACTGTATCCAACCGGCACGTTCTCGCTGACTGACTCTTGGAAGAGAGACGTGTAGAATCTAGGAGCGTTGTCGTTCACATCTCTCACGTTCACCAGTAGCTGGGTCGTGTTGGATCGGGATGGACTACCTCCATCTGGAAAAAAGATTACAGCAGTAATATTATTACTAGCCCGTTGTGTCCCACTACAGGGCAAAGGCTTCTATTCCTTCTACCCATTCGATTGGGGGGTTTCAGGAAAAAAGTTCTCGAATGGCAACCAAAAACTAACAAGCGAAACTTAATTGTAATATGAAAGATGGACGAGATTGTATCGATTGCGAGAAGAAGATATATGGGGAGGGTTCAAAATATTTTTTTCTGGAAATGTATGAGTCCAGCAGTGGATTTAAGACTACTGATAATGACGATTGAAATGATTCATAATTAACCCTCAGATACATAGTTCTGCCTCCGTAGTAGAGTGGAAAAAAAAACCTGTGCGACACATGACGTAAGAGGAGATTAGGGCAAGGGCAAGAAGATAAGAGAAAACATTCATACCTTGAGCCCGTATAACAAGGCGATAGCTCCTAACTTGCTCATAGTCCAGCGTCTTCACAAGCGACACGTCTCCGCTCAGGCTGTCTATAGAGAACTGCATCTGAGTGTTACCACCGATGATCGCGTAGCGAATCGCTGCGTTGGCTCCGATATCGGCGTCTGTTGCTCTGCGGAAACCGGCAATGGGTTATAAATACTTACAAACATGCTTATACACCTACCTACTTAGCCCCTTATTATAAGTAGGTAGGTATATACCTAGACTTTTAAAGGTATTGTTTTTATTGAGATAATAAGCAAAGTTTCTTTTAATTTTGCTGTTATCTACTTACCAATTTGCGAATTGACAAAAATAAAGCAAAAATAGGGATGTAGATTTGACTTCATTGCAAATATTTATACTTACAAAAAAAACTATTTGAGAAATTGCAAAAAATAAATGCGATGCAAAGAGTTTTCAAAAATAGAATAAAATATCTCGCGTTCCAAATATGAATTTGAAAAAGACTAACCTAGCTGAAAAGAGGTTTGTATTCAATTAAAACTGGTTGATTACAAACAAAAAAAAAAGAAACAGCATCGTAAGAAAAGATATATAATACGAACTATTTATATTCCCACATACAAATACTCGTATTTATGACCGGTCTAAAGGAGAGTGAAACAATAAATACTACAAGCGGCTACACTGCTACGTTTTCAATAAAGATTTATGGACATGCAAATTTGAAACACCCGATAGTGTAGGCACTAGGCAGGGATGCCCAACCTAAGGGCAATGTACGGCCCGCGAGTTGAATAAGATTCTATGTCGCTACGAGCTCGCTTATCTTATCTAGTAGCATAAATTAATTAAGAAACAAGGTTAGCTCAGAGTGAACAATAACTTAAGTTTAGCTTTCATACTGGTACTTAATTTACGTTAGATCTCGCTACCCATTAGTGACGACCGACGTCTATCAAAGCTTAGACTATGAAATTATTATTATTTTTTTGTGGTTTTGGGTGGCTTGTGGTTATTTAATCTAATGATGTTACACCAATAAAGAAATAGTGACAGCTTTTTTTCCTGGTAAGCACCTTTTCCGTTTCTAAATTCACTAATATCTCATTTCAGGCAGAATAAAAGAGTCCCCGTGAACTTGACAGTTGGTCAGCCCTGGATTAGAGAAAGGCTGCCAAGTAACTTCATTGTTTTATTTTCATCTTCTTGAAATACGCCGTGAGTGCTGTTATTTTAGCGCCGTTTTTAGAAAAGGTGGCTCGGTATTTCATTTCCGCGATGGTATTTTACGATAGCTTCGATCTACCTCGTTCTTTTTAGAAGTTGGGCGGTTGAAGTTTTGACGTTTACTGTGCACCGTGTGCACAAAAATTGCTTTTGTTTTATTCTATTCTCCGGACTGCGAGTAGAACCCATTTTGAAACTGACGTAATATGAATATTAAATATAAAATCGATATTGAAGCTTATGTAGCGGTGCCAGTAAAATTCGTTGCTTTTACGTAGGTATAATTAGGGGTGCCTGTGCGCTTAAGGTAATATCAGACGGTTCATTTTTTGTTCATTTTCACCTTTCATTCGGTACATTTCACTCGAAATGAAATGTCTGAACAAAAAATGAAACACGAGTGCCGAATGAATTCATTAGTGAACCGATCCAACAGTGTTGGATATTGGCATCCGGTATCTTTCATTCCCACTCCGAATGAACGAGAAATGAACGGTCTGAACACTGAGAGAACGTTCATTCGGATTCGGCCATTTTGTTTCGAGTCCTGTAGCCGACGGACATCACGTTGTCGACGAAGTTAATTCCAAGACGTACGACTTCATTCGATGACATATTTAAAAGAAAGAACAATGAATGTTCATTTCTGTATCATTTCATCTAAGCCGTATGAACATAGAATGAAAAAAAAAGCGGCCAAGTGCGACTCGGACTCGCCCATGAAGGGTTCCGTAGCTGTAAGTAATATAACATAGAGTTCTAGATGTTCTAGTAGTTCGTCGAAAGGTAAATTGCGGTTTACGATTTATGACGTATTCAAAAAAACTACTGACTAGATCTCGTTCAAACCAAATATCGTTGAAAGTTTCTATAGTAATGTACAACATATATTTTTTTTAGCTTTATCAGTCACTTATTTTAGAAGATAGAGGGGGGGGGACCAACTTTTTTCCACTTTGGAAGCGTCTCTCGCGCAAACTATTCAGTTTAGAAAAAAACAATATTAGAAACCTCAACATCATTTTTGAAGACCTATTCATAGATACCCCACACGTATGGGTTTGATGAAAAATATTTTTTTGAGTTTCAGTTTCAAGTATGGGGACCCCCAAAATTTATAGTTTTTTTTCTATTTTTGTGTAAAAATCTTAATGCGGTTCACAGAATACATCTACTTGCCAAGTTTCATCAGTCTAGCTCTTACGGTTTCGGAGAAAAATGGCTGTGACATACGGACGGACAGACAGACAGACAGACAGACAGACAGACAGACAGACAGACAGACAGACAGACATGACGAATCTATAAGGGTTCCGTTTTTGCCATTTGGCTACGGAACCCTAAAAATGAAGCATTCACTCGAGTGAACAATCATTCGAGTGAACCGTCTGATATCACCTTTAACAACATTATTCGGAGCTGTTGTTTTTTACAAGCGAATATGTTTATTTATTAGCAGTGCTTTGTCTTTGTCGCTTAGCGACTATACTGCCCTGTACACACCAGCAATACGGCCCAGCATACACCTGTACTGTACACACCCAAGAAAATCAACACTTACTTTATTCTGGCTATGACTGGATTGTCATTGACGCTGATATCTTCATCTACTGTCACGGTGTACGTCTTCTCGCTGAATTGAGGGTAGTTGTCATTATCGTCTTGGATGTTCACGTGGACTGTTGCACTGTAACCAGAGTAGTATTGTTCTGTGACTGTAACAGTTAATACAATAGAAATAACCAAGAAAAAACCTTCTGTCATTTATTTACTCGTAACAGTACTACTACGTGACCAAAGGCTGTCATTTCTTCCTAATATACAAACGGGACTTTAGTGGTAGAGATTTTTGTAGTTTTCAATGATTTGCTATGGGAAAGCCGTCCAGCTGAGGACTTCTTCAGCTGATGATAATTGTGATAATGTACTTACGTGCTAGAAAGTCGATCAGAAACTGGGCTGGCCAAATCAGTAGCTTTCACCACCACAGTGTATCTTGACACCTTCTCCCTGTCCAGTGGTGACCTGGTCATCAAGGCACCGCTTCTGGAGTCCACCCTGAACACATCCTGGGCTTCCGATTGGTTGAGCGTGCTTTCTATGGACTCGTTCAGATCTTCAGGATTTAGACTTTCGGCTGTCACTGAGTCAATTGTGTATTCCACCTTTAAAAAAATTTGCAACTTTAAGCATGGTAAAAATATGTTTCCTAAACTCTACATTTTTTATTATACTTGCAGCTGCTTGCGGTTTTACTCGCCCCGTTTCCGTTACTTTTTCGGATTAAAAAGTATCCTATGCCCGGTTCCTGGTTCTATGCCTCCTTAACAATTTTCAGCCAAATAGGCCCGGCCTTTCTTGATTTATAAATAGTGTAACTAACACGACTTTCTTTTATTTATATAGATTTGGTCCATTCAAGCATAACATTGAGGGATCAGAAATTATTCAATAAAACCCAATATTCTTTGAACTCAATATTCAACACAGTCTGCATCAATTTAATGGGTTGATATTTTATTCAGTTCTAACAATAACAATGCTTTCTTTCCTCAAGACGAAACCGTTCATCTTGTCCCTTTCATTTCTGTTCTTCTGTCTATAATTCTGTTCTAAAGGTGTTCGCAGTACAAACTATTGAATTCCAACCCATCCAGTGTTGTTTAATCAGTAATCACACAATATTCCCCCGATGCATATTGTATTGTAAGCCTCGTAATCCAGGCTTCGATCGACGCCTCTACGCAGCTTACCGAGCTCTGTTTCAGTAGGAATTGTAGAATAAACTTTGTTTATAGAATGTTAAAGGTTTAAAAATGTATGTGAAAGTTATTCTCAAAATAATTAACAAATATTAAATCTTCTTTCATCATTTTCCTGTCCTTATGTGAGGTTGGCACAACATGTTTTTCTTTTCCATTCCCCTTTGTAAGCCGTCATCTTTGTATTCACTCTTTTCTTATCCGTGTCATCTTTCACATAGTTCATCCATTGTTTCCTAAGCCTACCTTTACCTACATATCAATACAAAGTTATACTCAATACCTACAAAAATAACGTGCTTATAATCGTGTATGGTGTGTGTGGTGTGTGTCTGAAATAAAAAACATTTGATTTGATTTTGATAATCAAAGTCAATGATAATAAATTCATTTGAATCACAAGGATCACTTTGAAATGTCACCAGTTACACGCAACCAAGCTTAGAAAAATAGTTTTTCAAGTCTCGGAGTCTGAATGACAAAGCTCTGAGGCCGTTTTTTCGTCTAACCCTGCATAGATAAATAATGTGTGTACCTCGCCATTCTTCCCGATGTCCTGATCAGTGGCTTTCAGCGTCAGCACAGTGGTGCCAGGGCTGGCTCCTTCCCTCACAGAAGCCTCGTACTGCTGCATCTCAAATACTGGCGAATGATCGTTGCAGTCCAAAACGTTAATCTGTAAGCCAAAAAACTATGAAGATTCTGCTGATTTCAGACGTAAAGGTGCTGATAGACTTGAGCATTCACTTGTAACAGAACATCGAGCATTCGCCGATTTTATATTTGTCGAACTGAACAACGAGCCGAGCCAAGCATAGAGCCAAACATTGCTATGAAAATTTTCATGAGCATTCTTGTGAACGCTCTAGTCGATGCTCGTCAAAAAATATTCTTCACGAGAGATGTCAGACTTGACGGTCGCGTGTGCTTGGCTCGGCAAAAAGCTCGAAGCAATGCTCGCTAGAATGTTCACGAGAACGCTCGATAGAATGCTCGCTAAAATGTTCTCGTATTTTTCTGAGATGTTACATTCGCACAAATGCTCATTACAAGTGAATGCTCAAGTTTATCAGCACCTTTAGACGTCCATTGATGAACACACTCTTTCCCACAGATTTCCAAAGCGTGTCCCCAAATTATATAATCTCAAACCGAACGCAAATGGAAAATATCTACGGCCGTTTGGTAGATAGTGTAATCATAACAACAAAGTCTGATTAGGGCAGAACCCTTTTCTGAAGTCCTAATTAAGTCATAAATACGAGAGTAGAGAGTGAGCAGGACGGAGATAGGTATAATGGGCCATAAGGTTCGTGATAATGCCATGATTACAAACAAGCTTTTCGGTTATGCTGAAAATAAGGGGCCTAATTAATAAGCAAAATGCGAGTTTCTATAGCGCAGCTGTTGAATAAATTCTGATTATGTGCCTACCTATCATAACTTGTATGTTAAGCTTCCATTAGATAATAAGGTACGAACAAAAGATTAGAATCTAGGTACCTAATACCAGTTGGCCTACCACAAGATCTATCTGGCTCTGGTTCTGGTTTTGAGTCTGTGTGAGTGTATTATACTGTATGTGTGACGTTTTGACGTAGGATTTATTTAGTCACCATTCACACAGACACAAAACCAGAGCCAGACAGAGCTTGTGGTAGGCCTACTGGCTTATAAAGTTCGATCTCCGGTGTGGAGCTTTGCTCATAATCTGAATTGGAAACAAGGGAATACAACCTTCAAAGCCTTACATAAGCTTAAAACATACTTCTTGTACATGAGATTAAGGCTCTAACCACACATTTAGGTAATTATTTAAAGAGAAGAGACCGAAAAGAGTGGCGTAATAAAGAGGAGGCCCATACTCAGCAGTGAATGCAAATGGGCTGAAATTATGACGATGATAATATTATCATCGTCATAATTTCAGATCTGCCTTTTGGGCCGTAGGTCGTGAGTTCGATCCCCACTGAGAACAAATATTTGTATGGTAGACGCAGATGTTTGTTCTCTGTCCAGGTGCTATATTGTATTCTTAGCATGTATTTACAAAAAAATGTAGGTATTCTCATAGCACAAGCTCGGCTTTATTTGGGTCTAGTTAGTGTTGTGAGATCGTCCAGAATATTTATATTTATTTTATTAAACGTGAGGCAATGTTATGTTACTTACCTGTAGCGTAGTAGTTCCACTCCGAGGGGGAAACGTGTCATCCTGCGCGATCACCTTGAAGTAATGCACATCTAGTCTCTCTCTGTCCAGCCGGGCCTGTGTCGTGACCACTCCGCTACGGGTGTCGACGGCAAACATCCCTGAGGACCGGGAGTCTAGCAGGCTTGACATGGAGTACGTTACGGGACTGTTCTCTGGATCCCTGTTGGGTACCAAAATAGCAAAATTAACTCACAAGTATCTTCAGATCGTTTTTCGACATGGTTTTAATGCGAATTTGTAACATGAACAAAAACATTCTCGTTCTTTACAAGGTCAACACAAAAAGTTTTAACAACAAAACGTTTCCTAAACTGTTATGAGTATGACTGCTAGGACGAGAAAATATTATCTTTGAGGAGCACCTAAAAGCTTACTAGACTGGTTTGAAAGCACTAGTAAATGACACCATAAGACGAATATTTTTCTATATTCGTCACAGGATAGGATCGATTTTAGAACCACTATCAAAATAGTAAAACCCTATAACTGATTTAAAGAATAGAAAGGTTGATAAAGGTTTGATAGCCGGAGTGACATATTGAAATCCCCTGTCCTGAAAAATCCCCAAACCATAAAAGCAAAAACAAAAACAAAACCTTTCGAAGTTCGCGCACATACTAGAATGCTATAGCAACTGAATTTTGTGTATGTAAAAATAAGCATGGCAATATAAAATACCTACCACTAGAAGTACCAATTATTTTTAAATAAACACAACATTGCACCATTTTAGAACAATTCATAGCCTAGCAAAGTTCTTAAGGAACTCAATAAAAAGATTCAAAGAAAGCAGATAAGTGCTAGAACAGTTTCGAGTGTTTTATTGTTATGGGAAACAATTGTGGAAATCTGGGAAAATGCTATCGCTGGCATTGAATCTCAGATTATAATTGAGCAGCGAGGTTTTCTCCCCTTGTATTTCTAGACTCTTCCGTAAACTGTACTTTAAACCTAAACCTTTTCTACTTATACATATAAGTCTGTGCTTTGAGCTATTATCTTGTGAAACCCACCAACCAACTATAGAACAAGTAAGCATCAACATCAATCTTTTTTTATCCTTCTCAAAGCCAGACTAGATGGTCAAATTAAAAGCTGTTTTTCTATTTAATCGACAGAGCAAATACACCTTTTAGAAGTAACTTCTAAACACAGACTATTATCCTTATTACCGGTACGTGACAAACCTTTTAGAGTGGAGCTACAAGAGGACCGTAAAGCCGGGGAATAGGATAGACTGGCGTATAGAAACGAAATTCCTGTTCCTATTTCGTGCTCGCTCCCGTATACATATATTATGTAGATTATGCGAAAATGTACATACGTAATTTAAAATTAAATTATTTCGAAATAATTATTCTTTTGCCCAAGCGAGTATCCAATTTTCTTTACTTACATGGTGTGGATTAAATCGTTTGAGCCTCTTTGAGTCGCACTTAAAATCCTTTCACCACACTTGGTTCGAAAGAATCAGTGACACGATAAGAAGAAGAAGTAATCATTTGAATGCATTTAGCTACCGCTGCACTTGGCAGTTTCGTATATATTCTGTGCGATTTCTAACTTAAATCAGAACGACCCACTACATTCGGATGACAACTAGACCCTTATTTCATCTGTGATCTAGATCTAGATCTCTAACTTGCATAGCACAAAATAAATGTACTGATAATCTTTGAACTACATAAGCAGAGAAAGCTTTACCAATTACCATAATTCTCTTACACACAATCCTTACTGCACTGCTGCTGCTGTCATGAGTGTCATTTCAGTCCAGCAAACGAATTACACATCTACACACCAGTATCAACCTAAATCACCGTTAAGCTACGAGTAAATCTCATTGGGTAAATGCAGTAAATTACTACTGAGTCTGACTTCTTCGCAATCACTATAAAGCAACGCTATTAGCCGCTATTAAAAGAAATTAGTCTTTAAGTAGCTGGTGATACGTGTACGTGCTCGAGATCTCTAAAGCGATCACTGCGGAGATTTCTTTCGATTTTTCATTCACATGGCTCATAAGATTTATCAAATTTCTTAATTTTTACGCTAATAGAATTCCCCATTAGTAATTGTGAAAAGGAAACATTATTTCTTACGATTTTGCCATTTTTTTGCAGCATTGTGTGATTGGAAAAAGAATATCACATGGTTAATCGCCGTGTTACTCTCTTACTTTTGCGTGCAGAGGCCAAAAACAATGGTTCAGGAAAGTATGTTGGTATCTCACTGCATTAGATATCAGCATTGACACCATTTGATCTGGTTTAGGATTTGAAATGACGTGCTTGCGTTATTTCTTAAAGCTAAGCCACATATGAAGATCTTATGAATCGTAAAGTACCTGTACTTACTACTCTATCTCTGTCTATGTGCCTTTTGTGTGTTATTAAAGATGAATTCAACGAGTGAATCTTCATCCAACCTAAAAATAGCCTACAATATCAACCATTTGTCACCACATAAGTTGGTAAGTAATAGAGTTAATTAGGCGGCAGCTGGCAGCTCTAGGTGTCATATTCTTCACTTATTAATGAAGACATCCTGTCTTTTATAAGGAAGTTATCACCGGTTTATTCTCCGGTCACATATTTTACGGACCACTAATGTGGCCACATCACATAGATAATAAAAATGTCTGCCTCTATCAAAGAAAATGTCCATTGTCACGTTGAAGAAGAGCCAACAGACGGGTTTTGTAGCCTACCTGGTAACCTTATAATGATATGGAAAGATTTACGAAAAGAGGTTATTTCATCCTCCATGTAGAGAAGTGACGCATAGAAACCGAAAGAGACGAGACGTGGTCAATACGAGTACTACAATATGACAACGAAAAAACTAGTAGCAAAGAAACAATAGCTTACCGAGCTCTAACAGTGGTGACGACGACCCCAGATGGCTGCTCCTCAGCCACTGACGCGACGTACAAGGCCTGCTCGAAGTACGGAGACTGGTTCCGAAGCTCCCTTTTCACCCGCCTTGCGATATCAGTGTCGTTCAACTCCTGATGGTGGTACACTATTTTCAGTCGGTGGTCAGAATCGATGATGTTAGTCCGGTCACAGTTGAACGTGAAGAGAACGGACACTTTCCACATCGGCTCTTGAATACACACATCACTGCTGGCAACAAGATCTCCTTGGCTGCTCTCGATCATAAATCGAGGATCACTCACATCTAAAAACTGCACTTTACACATCTTCTGCACTGTCTTTGGTAAAAACGCCACCAATGAGTTGATGAACTGCGATTGTTTCAGACAGATCCCTTGCCATCGATCCGTCGTTGGTATCGAAAAACTAGCATACGTTTCAGATATCCATTGTCTCGCTTCCGCTATTTTAACATCTATAGACATATCAAAAGGTACTGGGTCTTGAGATCGTTTTCTTCTAGTTCTATTCCTCACCGCGTAATCCTCAAACATGGGGATAGACCACGGAAATGCCGTGGAAAGAACGTTATATTGACTAGAGACTAATTCATCTGCTTCTAGCAACCGCCAGTCTATACTCTCTTGCTGCGGTGCCTCTCTCTTATCCCGGACAACGTCTTCTTCGTACTGGAGCGCTGCGTCATCCTGATCATAAACTCTATCAAAATCAATATCATAGAGCTCCGCGTGCCTTCTGTCACAGTCTTCTCCGATGACAAGGATTCTGATAGGCAAACTGTAGTAATCGATATCACGGATACGCTCAGAAGTAGAGTCAACGTAGAAAGTAAAGAGATTCGGATAGAAGACGCCGTCACAGCGCAGTCTCTTCCTCAAACTGACGATGCCCGAAGTTTTATTGACTCTGAGGATATGGTGAACAAAGTTCGCTGTTCTGTGAACGTCAATAGTGTACGTTCGTTCAGAGCCTAGTTTGTAGACCGCGGAGTCGAGGACTTCGTATCCTGCGGGAGCTGTGTCGGGCACGAGGATCAGGTAGGCGCGGGCAGCCGCTAACACACAGGCTGCGACCACCACGCGTGTCCATATCCGTGCCATGATGGCAGGCGTTCACCTGCACCGCCGTCGTAGGCGCCAACTACTTCTTTCACCCATCTGAAACAAAAAACACAAGTTAGTACCGACTCTCGTATTAAAACAGGATTTTATGCATTGTATACGAGAGTAATCACAACACAGCATTCGTATGAAAACAAAACTCCGTTTTCACGGTGATACAAAAACAAATTCTCTGTTATATTCCTGCCGTATCTCGAACATAAAATGTACCCGAAGAATTTTACACACCGAAGTATGAGCCTCGCAAAGAGTTATTGTAAAGTATGTTTAGAGTAAATCGTTTGAAAGAAATTGCGCTTGCTTTTGAACGTGTTGTTTATCCTCGTAAAATGTATCCGCTCAATAAATATGTGAAATGAAGAAAAGTTGAGAACGGGTTGGGTTTTGATGCTGCTAAAAATATTTTAGATACGTAGCCAACGGCTTAAATAGTTCTTTTACATCAGCAACACTGTGAAGCTAAGGCAGCAGTAAAAATATAAAGTGTGATATGACAGCTACAAGAGGAATTTACATTCATATTTGTGTATGAATATGTGGTGACGAAAGGTGTTAAAAGTCAAACCAAACAGCATACGCCAGCAAACAAAGCAAGAACCATCTAAAACGTGTAACAAATCGTTGGTCTGCCGCTTCCCATTGCGGGTTTTTTTATACAACTAGCTGATGGAACAAGCATATGGCCCACCTGATGTTAGGTAGTAACCATCGCCTATAACAAAACAAAGTATTGCCTCGCAGGTCACGCACGTCAAGAACGTGCCCTACGATGTTCAGCCTCACGTGCCTGTAATTTCACCGGCACCCACACCCTTCAAACCGAAACACAGCAATGCTGCTACCAAGGGATCCTCATAGAGATAGGTAATTCTAATAAAAGCCTCGTAGAAAGCCGAAATTGGGACAATCAGGCAAATTCGGGTGTTTCCGTTATCATTCGGAGTGTCGGTTACGGGTCAAAAGATTAATGGCATCAATTAGCAAGTCTATATCGCGGGCTTTCCAATTCCCGGTTTTCCAATTTTGCGGGGGGTTTGGGATCATTTTACACCTGGATCGTGCACGGTGGACGTTGGGATAATATTTACACTCTGGTTTGGGCAGACAACGGTTGTTTGCAGGTTGTGGGATTTTTACTGATTGGATGTTTTGTCCTAATAAATTTTGGAATGTACTCTTAGAGCTATAGAGTAGAGCTTCGAGCAAAGGTAGGTTTAAATCATTATCAGTGTTTTTTATGAAGAAAAAATGTTTGGAATTATTGAGGTCCGTCTGCGTATGGGGACTATAAAATAAAGTAGACTGTATCGTCATATTTTACTGGGAAAACATTTCTTACGCGTAGATTTTTATTATTTTATAGCAAAAAAGTAAAACCTTTCCGAAGGTAATTGCTTTTAGTATCGTCTTCAGTAAAGTCTAACTAAACCCTCAGACGAAATGAAATTGTATTTTTCTAAGAACGATGCCTATTTCTTTTATTGATCCTCTTAACATTACCGTATCATTTTTATGTCTTATTTAACTTCACACTTGAGTATGTTTTTAACATGAACAGCCAGTAACAAAAGTCAATTAACAATTTCCGTTGATACATTTTACCTGGCTTTAGCAAGGAAATGGCAAAAGGCGGTTCTTCACTTAAAACTCAAGTAAGCAGGTTTAAGATTTGAACTTTTGAAGGCTTGCGCACACCTAGTTCGCTGGCGGTAGCGATCAGTGAAACGCTGTCAAATTTGACAGCGTTTCACTGATCGCTATCGCCAGCGACCCTAGGTGTGCGCAGGCCTTAACAAAAAAACGTACTTTTGACCGTACATACCAGCTTGAAACCCTTTTATAAAATTCATTTCATCCCATTCCATTTAGGTAAGTACATAGAAATAAAGGTGTCTACTGTCTATACACATTCCAACCAACATTGGAGTGCATACGTAAGAAAAAAGGTGCTTAGATGAAAATCTGTAACGACCTACACACGATAAGGTTCAAAGTCTGGAGAAAATTACACCATCTAAAAGCTCGGGCCTTTTATGTCGAACTAATATTCTTGTACATAAATGTAAACATAGCCATTCGGGGGTTGAAAAGATGGACCCAGAGTAATTCAACCCTTGCGAATGAGAAGCAACTAGTCTCGCTTAGGGCGGGGGATAAAAGTCGGAAAATTAAAAGCCTCAGCAGTTGGAAAATTAACAAGTGATTTTTTCGAAATAAATATAACTTTTTACCCATTTTCGTTCCAGTCTCTCTATTTTCTTATGATTTGAGAAGAGAAATCATCATCATCCTAAATAAGTTTCCAGATTCATCGGCGTTCCACGCTTCGTCTACCAGTTTGTGGCCACGATGGTTCACAATCGCTTCCCAAACGGTTGTGTATTGAATATACAAATAAAAAATCAGTTTTCTGTAAAGTTGGTTTACTGACGATAGTTGAACGTGACAACGTCATACAGCTGTTCACGCGGACGCATCGCTCACTCAAGTAGGAGAGCTGTCTCTCTCCTACTTGAATGTCGAACGCTGCCGAACGCGAAGGCCGATTGTGCCTCTTTGTCGCTCGTTCCGCGCTCTCGTTTGCACTTCAAGCCTTAAATGTAACGTCTCGGAGCGAGGTAACGCCGCATGAGTCATGTTTTTTCGTGCGTGCAGCCGGCTCCATCGAATTATAAAACGTCACGTCAAAAGAAGTAAAAGTGGCTCTTTTACGGATTTTCTCATTTCTTGTTCTAATACTAATAGGATTTACCAGTGAGTTTTCTCTTTTAAAGCCCGCTGTGCATCTATAAGAAGAACATAAATCACCGGATTTTAGTATAATCGGTCGCTAAAAAGCCGCATATGGACAACCCTAGTCATCTGGGGGTGGGGTACAGAAGGGTGACTAATTGCAGGGGTTACATTCGCATCGTGTTTGGTTACGGAAAAATATACTGTGAATGTGTGAGTGCTAGTCATTTGTTTCGGCAGTGCTAACGAGAAAACGAGGACATTCTGTTGTTTTTATGAATATTTAATTTTCAGAACATAGATACCTATATGGTTAACTTTAAAGTGGAGCTTTATGCAGGTTGTATGCTGCAGTTGTAAACCAAAGTTTTAATGGGTAAATTGCATTGAATGTACGTCCATTTCCTATGGTTTATCCTACGTTATATAAACTTTTCGTTGTTGGTATTACCAGCAATAAAAAGTTTTGTAATGTGCAAATCACTTTTTCAGACACTACTGGAGAGAACCACGATAACTGGCTAACAGTTCAACTAGTAGTAGGTTTTTCTTCTGCACTATTTATTGCTTGGGTTCGATTATCTCCCACTTTCCTGTGACTGAGTGTATTACACTGTGACTGAGTGTATTACACTCAGTTACAGTGTAACACAGTCACAGTCACAGGCTAAGTCACAGAAATATGCCCTGGGTTTGAAATAGTGGGAGATAATCGAACCCATGGTTATGTCAAGTATTATCTATCAACTTTCTTGTTCCCATTGTAATGTCTGTCTAGTGTCATATCGAGAAGTATTGTTTTAATCTCTAACTCTTATTGAAATCGTGCATAATCCATTTATTAAAATGCATGCTTTTTATAGTCAACAAATTTATAGAATCACCATGGCAACACCACAGTTTATTGTAGCAATACCATAGACAAGTAGTAATCAAATGTCCGGCATGGGGTGGAAGTGGAAGCGATGAGAATCGAATCCGGGATCCCCGACAAGTTTAATTGATAGCACCATTAGCGCATCGTCTGAGGCGAGATAAATAATGGATAGGGTTTCCAAGGATGCTACAGGGTAAGCTGGGGTGAAAGGAGGGGAAATCTGGAGGAGAAAGCGGGGAAGCTGCGAATGGAATTGGCATTGAATGGTTTGATGAAAGCGATCCTTGTTTTGTATTACCAGGTATATTCTGTAAATATTTCGTATACAAATATCTTGTAATACCGAGCATCAATACGTGCTTGAAAAACTTCGACTACTTTTCTTAACAATAATAAACCTTTTCCACCAAATATAAATTAATACTCTGTGCCTGTAAGTGGAGGCAATCTACTTTCCGACGACGTCTCTATTTCAACATTGTTTTTCGTAATCTAATATACTAGTTTGCCAAAATTAATGTTTATTTTAACAACAAAACGTAAGCAATATCCAACCTTATCTTCTTAGGCCAAGAGATATTTTCTAATAAGATTAAATGAAAGAGAAAGACTACTGCGGTCGTAATTATGTCCCGTATTTGTCAGTATGGGGTTTAATTAAGATACCTAAGGCTTCTAAGCGAAGGCTGCATTCAGTTAGAATGGTTGTAGATTCCTTTTAGACTTTCTACTTACAGGTTAGTAGATAGATACACATCAGACTATACACTGCTCGCTCTTATGTCCTAGTGGTACCCACAATTTAAAAAAAAATGCTCTAGAATTTAGATGCTTTACCTGTGGTGTGGCTTGACTTACTTTGCCCGGTTTTTAATAACTATGGCTAAGAACTGAAAGGAGGCAGTACATAAATATAATCATAGCTTAAACTAATTAACAGCGTCTTCTATGTTTTCAATTCCAACTTATTGTATCTTACTGTTCTACATAATTAAGCCTTCTTAAAAAAACGTAACGACCCATCGAATACAACTTACCATTTTTCTGAATGTCTTCGTATTTCGTCTTCAATTTAAGTCATCTGAAACAAAGATAAATACAATTTAAGCACCATTGCAGAAATATTGATTTAAAATGAAGCCTATAAGTACTTCTGAAGTTACTCCCAAAAAACTTCCATAGGGCCTAATTGAAAATTCATTTGAATTCTCATTTTTTTATTCCTACCTAGAATTAATTGAAAGGGCACTGGACATTTTGTATAGAAATAAAAAGAGTGAACAATTTTTTTTACATGACAATGCAGGCGATTTTTACAACCATATGAAATTAAAAATTAAGACTTCGTTAGCTGGAAGAACTTAGATACATGTATGTTTTGAGCTTAGATATATGTACATGAGCCTATATTCGGTAAAATATGAATGTTTGTGGCCTATTTTGATATCAATATGAATTTGCGGCTTTGTTTCCACCAAATGAAATGGCAAATTTGGTTCAATTACACCTACTAATGATTAATAATTATCCGACTAATAAGCGGTTTTGATGAATTTAATTTATGCTCGCTGAATTGTGGTAATAACGTAACTGATTTACTGATTACAACCGCGAAACCTAGCTTGACGGGATCCCACATAAATATTTGCTGTCCTAAAATATCTACCTTATTTTCATTCAATATCAATAGGTTATAAGATAAATACAACTTTTAAATTAGGGTGCAATTGTGTTGCCACTCACCCTTAAATCCGTAAAGAGTATTACGAATGACAACACAGTCCCTTACAACGCCGAGTACCAGGGTAGCATAGTAAGTGAGAATATAATTTTCTTAGAGCGCCTCGGGTGCACGCACTTGACTCGAGAGCCACTCGGTGGACGCTGAATCAGACGTGTCACTCCTCGGTTAGAGAACGTGCCTCGTCTTTATTAGCTCCTGGTTACTTCTTCTTTCTTTGAAGTTTTACTGGTTTGTAC
Organism: Thera britannica; assembly: GCA_939531255.2. Classification (NCBI taxonomy): domain Eukaryota; kingdom Metazoa; phylum Arthropoda; class Insecta; order Lepidoptera; family Geometridae; genus Thera; species Thera britannica. The sequence continues at coordinate 11,546,452 of OW618034.2, read as the reverse complement.
CTCATTCTTTGAAGTATTTCTGATGAAAGAATTATAAGTGCGCCTCTCAAAGCGAATCATTTGTTCCTGAAAAGTATAGAAGAATAAACAAATCGTGATTTCTGGGATCAATAATAGGTCAACAAAAGTTTGAGCATTTTGATGTTTCACAGCATATCCATAACAAAAACTGAATGTTTAGGACATAAAATAACTTTAGGTTATGCTAAATAAGAAGCGAAATTAAAAAAAATGTGTAGCTGTAATGTTTTTTAGTCAGTTTATTCAGCTTCATATAATAAGAATCATCATTTCCCCGAGCGTCAGACAGGGTCTACAATGCGCTTACACTCGACATGAGTGGCCACTCGGTGGCCGCTGAATACGGCCTCTCTCACCCTGTCGTCGCTTTGAGGACGTGCCTCGCATTATAAACTCCCAGTTATTTTCTACTAAAAACGTACATACATAAAAATACTACTATTTCATTGAACTATGCAGTTTTCTTCGAAAATAGTCGAATGTTACGTCAGTTTTAAGAGTTGCTCTCCTGTTATTACATCCAACAAGCGCGCGAGACAATATTGAATCAATATCATCTCGTTTCACAAAGAGACAGTCGTTAAGAAAAATACAAGACGGAAGTTACCGAAGAAAGCTTTTATAAACTCTGAAACCGATACTAAATTGGGACTCAACGACTCAACTCAGACATTGCGTCTCCAATTTAGTTTCGATCAGAAAGAGCTTGAATAAAATAGTCTGTCTAATTTGCATTTTTTAACAATTCCACAACTTCAGTAAAGCTCCTAACTTTCACGTGTCACTGACTGTTCTGCTTGCAGGATTAGTGGTCCAACATCTGCAAATCTATATTTTGAAACAGCATAGCAGAATTTGCATTTTCCAGTGATTCCCGATTTTAATAAAAAGCCACAGGCTGACGATGAATGGCACCCCCGAAATAAAAGGGCAGAGAGTAATCTGCATGTGTGGCACGCGTACTCCGTTTGAAGATAAACGACCCCATATCGAATTCAATCCAATCTACTTGTCTCATCGGGTACGGCTCATCGAAAAAAATCAAGGTTACACTGAGTTATTTCCCGCGTTATCCTTTACAAACGGATGTGGCAGTGGCAGGAAGGATTCTTTTCAAAAAACTTTGCAAACTCTTTGAATGAGACGCGAAATTGTCCGACGATTAATGGCCTATCCACATTGATGCTTTTGACTTCGTTTTAAGAAATAAATTGCACACATTTTCATAGCTGCGAAGTTTGATTTCTATTCTATATCGCCATTCTTTGTTTCGCAGGTCAACAAAGCGTGCAAACCCACTCTTAAATTGATGATGAGAAGTGGAATTCCTTGCCGGCGTCTGTCTATCCAAACACCTATAACATGGAAGTTTTCAAGACAAGAGTGAATCTTCACAAGAGTGAGGTATCTTCCAGGTATAAGCATGCTACACCGTCGACCGCATCATTACTTAACAGCAGGGGAGATTGCGGTCAAACACAAGCTTTAAAGACAAAAAAAAAGGATTTCCTGAAAGGATTTCCAGGAATCGCACACACATTACGCAGCGAGGCCTCCAAGTGCGATGAGGCTTAAATCGAAATGGATTCCGATCGGCTCACGTGAGCCTGATGAATAGGGACATTTCCACATCACAATAGCTTTAACTGACAGTAGGGGCACACAGATAACGGATAATTCTCGTTATATCCATTGACGTAGACCTACTGAGACTGACTTGAAAAAAATTTTGTCATAGTGCGATCAAATAAATGAAAGGTTTTAAAATTTGTCAAAGTGCATAAAACTTTCCTTCAACCGTTCTGATCCATGGTAATTTCCATTCTAGAGATTCTAGAAGGTTCTCTACTCATTATTCCAATTCGAATTTAAATTGGATCAATTTCCGTGTTCAGAAACAAATGTTGTTGATTTCGATTGATTTGAATCCATTGATATTTTGACAGCTGAGATAGACGTGAAATCCTAGTGTATCTACTGATACGAAAGCTGTATTCTGTGTTTCAACTTTATAGACGAAGTTTTAGTTGATTTACTCGTATTTCCGGTTTCTGATGCAGAAGTTAACTTTTAGCCTTTCAGCCGTTGGTTGTGTGGGGAAATTGGGAAAAAGTTTTCAACAAATATATCGAGGGCTGATTAATTTAAACCCAAACAAAAGTTTCGGAGATTTGGTTTGTTATCAATACAAAATTTGAGAAACAGTTTTTATAAATCAGGCAACGTTTTTTATGACTGTGTATTAAGAAGATTTAACATCTCAATTGCACCGGCATCTCATTTAATTGCTCCACCGTTAAATATTTTATGAGCTCCAAAATGTTCTTACTTTTATACGCTTTTTATGATGAGACGACAGTTTTAATTAGTGCCGGATGTACGACCGATTTATTGAATTCATTCTAGTATTTTTATAAATTCTCTCATACGATTTAATAGTTTAATTCTAGTGTAAATCTCGATTAAGGCACATTTACACATTATATTTAACTAAAGTTAGTTTAAATAAATCGATGAATTGTCCGCTGAATGCTGAATGACGAACCACTCAGGAAAATAAGTACTGAAATACTAGTCATGCTCTGTCGGTCTCTAACATACATTTTCAATCATATTATGTGATTCGATATACGGTGCAGTAGATTTTACTATGTATGTATTTTTACAGAGCTTGGTACAAATAAATAGTTGCATAAAATTCGAGCGATAAAAACATCGATAAACTGCAAAACATAATCCTTGTAAATAATACACCCTTTGCAAACGGGCGGATCGGGCTCGTAAACAGGCATTATTATATTAATTTCACAATACAACGCCCTGGAAGCTGGTGGCACCCGCCGGCAGCCTTCTAGACAGTTTATGGCGATGGGCTCCGGTCTGATACAGCTTTGTTATTGCTACATAGATTTCACTACGATTTGTATACAAACACAAGTAAAATAACGTATTTAAACAACCCTTTATTAGTTTTGAATATTGAAAACTTGAGAAGATCAATTTACAACGTGAGTCAACTAGATTTTAACATATTATTTATCATTGTGTACTGTACTAATTATAATAACGCATTTATTATAAACACAATCTGATGATTTGATATTTTTGCTGATACATAATGATAATGTGCAGCTCTCATTTCATTATTTTCACAAAATATTTATTTCGTACATTATTGAAACTTCATTATCTTTATCTGGCACAAATTGTTGGGCTGTACCAGAAATGTATTTTCATTTTTAATTTTACTGCAATATTAATTTCAGCATTCTTCCTCAAAATAAAATGGAGGGCGCTTGTAATTAAAACTATTTAGTATGCTACCAAAAAACGTGAAACACGAAAGAACTTTTTGTATAAAAATTTAAGCGCAAAAGCCGTTGTGCAGTATAGTCACAGGTGATGACAAGGCAGTAAGGAAAGTATCGATCAACGAAGGTCGCCGTCCTATGATTGCTCGAACGGCATTGTGAATTCAAGAGATTGCACTTAATGATGGGTTGTTTGACTGTACCGCGAGCGATGATGATGTAAATTAATGTTAGATATTGATAGAATACACGGGGTAAAAGACTATTCTAGAAAACTTTAACGGGACATCCAGACCAGTAAGTATTCAGATACTATTACTTTTGTGGGACGAATAAAATTGGTGACTGTTTCAATACCAACCTAAATAGATAGGATTTAACTTCAAATTACGTCGTGTAGGTACTTGGCTTAGGCTCGTGCATTTCGGTTTTTCCCGGTTCATAGCAATGAACCGAGCATTTAAAGTGAAAACCCCAAAATAACAATAATAATAATGAAGACAATCCACACAATACTGTCTTCTAGCCCCAAACTAAGCAGAGCTTATACTATGGGTACCAAATAGCTGATTTAATACTTGCATACATTTATTTTTGCTCTATAAAATCCACTAACCAAAATACGGTCAGTGCTTTTTCATTTCCCAGCAAAAGTGAGACGTAGAGTGGTCGCGCCGTTAGCAGAAATCTGCCGAGTGCAATTCAGTTCAGAATTTCCGCACCTCGGCGCTTTTGTGGCCAAGATCCTGCCAAATGTGGACCACAGATGAACTGGGCACGTCGACAGTTTTAACACGCTTTAGGTTAGAGTACAAATGTTTTAGAAAATGTGGGTGGAAGATTGTCTCTCGTTTTAATCTGCCTGTGGAATTCCACTTAAGTATCTTATTTATGTACTAGTCTTTCTTATTTACTAGAGACTATCGTTCCCCCCCGGCTTCGCACGGGTGGTAAAAAAGAAAGGAAGTGTTAAATGTTAAGTCATTGTCTTTAAATTTTTCCACCCATACGAAGCCGGGACGGCTCGCTAGCTAGCCAATGATACTCATAAATAACATGGATTTTTATTGGTCAAAGAATGTTCAAAATCAGTCCTGTAGATCCAGAGGTTACCCCCTGTAACCTCGCAATCTTTTACAATATATTATTATCGCTTGAGATCTCGCTTATTTTGATGAGAAACTACAACTCGTTTAAGCAGTTTGTGGAATTTCCACTCGCTTAGCTCGCTCATACAATTACATGCGTTGCGTATCCGATATCACAAACGAGATAGGTGTACACTTTCACACATTTTGCGATACAAAATGCCCACGATGCTTGACCACTAAGGTCAACGGCCGTACGTTCTATGTTCTAGTGTGGCTTAGCGTCAACGATTATGTAATAAAGGTAGCTTAGATACTAGAAGTTACATAATACACCTCATTGAAGCTGTTAATGTAAGTTCTAGAGTAGAATTTGAGAGTTTATTCCTCATTCATAGAACTACTAGAAAATATTTATTGGTGTATTTTTGTTTTTGGGAATCTAAAACAAACCCCGGCTTTGTTACACCAATTTATAACCTAAGACTGATGTGGTTGAACTTGGAATGTATATAGGAAGTAAGTAACCTGGATATGGGTTACTTTTTATTCCGAAAAAACAACGGGAATGGGAACGTAGTGGCCAACCTAACCTTCAAATCGCACAAGCATCACGCAACAGAAATACATACAGTGGCAGTCCTTGATTCTCAGTGGTAGAAGCCTCCACAAAAAGTACATTTTTAACAGACTTCAAATCAAATAAAGAGGAGGTTCTCAATTCAGTTGTTTTTGTGACATAAGTTCGTCATTTATGAGTCGTTGTTTTTGCTGGAAGGTAATACTTCCAGATTGGTCCCATAGAAATTTCATGAAATCGCTTCAGCAGCCATGAAGGTTCTCAAGTTTCTCAAGTATTTAAATCTATATTACACTTTTTTTATTGATTTTATTGCGTTTTACTACACTTATGGAAATCACAAAGAATCCACCCGGCTGTTAGCTATTGGGAAATTATAAAAATCGATATTATTCTTGTTCTAGAAATCGCATTTCAAGATGCAGGAAACGCCACATAGAAACATCGCCAGACCTCAGATGCAGTGCATCCATAATGTTACCGTACCTACGCTACAAGAGTTTTAGCACCGACACTTACGCGAAATGGAAACCCGTTACTGCCAGGAAGAACCATTCTCAACCTTACCACACCGTGATAGTGGTTGAAATTGAGCAATGTTTAGTATTTATTTTGGGTGATATCTTTGCAAGATTATTTGCAACGAAAAGTTTTGCAATACTTTATGCAAATAGAGATGGAAATCGGATACTTTGTGATCTGCCGGGTGATTGTGTAATTCTGTTGCTATCAAAAGTTTGATACTAAGAAAATGATACTAACAAAGAGCATCCATCATTGTCGACCACTGTCTATCTATTGCCATACTAGTTTTACAACGTGAAGTTCCTATTCGCTATCTCATGTTTATTACGTCATCATTACATCTTGTTGCAATCGTTCCTTGTCAAAGTTAGGTTTGTTCCTACCAGTTTTTTATTACAATCGAAGTTCAAAATTGACAGAGCGACAAGGTTTTGATTGCAACAAAAGATACGCTCACCTCACTGTTATTGCTTACATTTATTAAGATTTAGAAATATTTATCAATAATTAGGTTAATTAGGTCACAAAAACTATAATTAAACCAAGTCATGCGATATCAAAGCTTAATTTCATAATTAACAAATATTAATATTCAACACTAAAAGTAAATACCGGTAAGTAATTTTAATTAATTGGACTAATGAAGCTATTTGAGGGAATTTAACTTTCGATGAATTATGTTTATTATTACTGTACGGCAATCAAACAATTAAAACTTTTAACTAGTCAGAGAGTCAATGACTAATTGTTTCTTACCTTGTGTCAGATTGGTCCAGACTGGTCCAATCTAGCAAAGGACAATGGAGAGATCTAATAATTATAAGTTTAAAAAACTTGAGAAACCGACTTCATTGCCAAACGGCTAAACCGATTTTAATGAAATTTGTTTGGGACAAACTGGACGTAGGAATAACCTTCCAAATAAAAAAATAATTTTCTAAATCGGTTCATAAATGACGGAGGCATGCAGTTACAAACATTAAAAAAATTATTAAAAAAAAATGGCAACACCGATTTTAATAAAATTATAATGGGACCAATCTGGAAGCAGTACCTTTCAGATAAAAAAATAATTTTTCAAATCGGCTCACAAATGACGAAGTTATGCGGTAACAAACATTAAAAAAAAAAAAAAAAAAAAAAAAAAAAAAAAAAACATACAACCGAATTGAGAACCTCCTCCTTTTTGATTGGAAGTCGGTTAAAAAGCAGGAAAAATGGTAGGGAGGCCTTTGCCATGCAGTGGAACAAGATAAGCTGAAAATAAAAATAAAATAGTAATTACGAATGTAGGAGATGCATAGGATAATGTGAAAGCTAAATCTGTCACAGATAAGTTCTAAAAATCACACATTGCCACAACTTATCAAACTTTTAAATTGGTGGGTTTTTTTACGTTATTATCTTGATGTCTTTTTAATCCTAGAACATTAAACGAGGCAAGGCAAATAAAATCGACATTAATAAAGATAAATGCGCCACGAGCTCTCAGACTTTGTGTAAACCACAGGAAACAACTTTGTTCGTATTGTTTCAAATATTTTACTATTATGAGAGGTTATGAGCTTGATATGCTACGTCACGTTTCAAATTATCGAGAGATATCCTGATGGAGGGGAAAGTGTGCCGAAAGCAGTTTTTTTTTAATAATTTATTGGTCGCTTGGCCGCATTCTCATCTGATGTTAAATGCCGTCTGTGTAGCGCGCTTACCTAGAAGACTTTTATCTTTTTTTGTAAACGTCTAAGGTCTAAATCAGGGATTCCCAAAGTGGTCGATATCGACCCCTTGGGGTCGATATTGGTTTCCTAGGGGTCGACATAAACGAAAACTGATTTTGGGGGTCGACGAGGTCTAACAATCGACCCCTATTAAATTAACACAAGTTCTTATTTCAAACTTTCAAGTTAGTTAGCATTGTTGTAGTAATGTAAAGTCTCAAGTTCGTACAACGTACGTTTATTTTGTTAAATTTTGATGAGAAAATGGAGTCAACTATAATCACCTAACCAAGTGCAAAGTTTTCCAATTGGTACTTTAGTACCTAGGTATTTTGTAGGTATCAATAGGAAAAAACTAAAGATACGCCCCCTTATTCATAATAGTCTGCTGACTTAAAGCATTGCTAATTCTCACTCTGTCTTCTTCTATTGACCTAAATCGAGAGAAACCTATGAAAAATAACACTCTGTAGCAGCTGGTTTAAGTTAGCGGACCATTGCGAATAAGGGGGTTGATCTTAAAAGTAGGTAATTGGGCCATGGGGGTCGGAGGAAACTGTTCATTTTGGGAAAGGGGTCACTTGTCCAAAATAGTTTGGGAATCCCTGGTCTAAATCGTAGGTCTTCGAAAAACAGACGCCGGACGAGTTTCACTCTTTGGCTGTCTGCATTATAAAAGTGGAGGCAAAGCGTTTAGTGCAGGAAGGTGTCTCTACCATGAATGGATGTCTCGTCTCCGTACGTCTGGTGGTCCGATGATGGAATGGGGGTGGGGGAACAAGTTGTAAAGTTCCTGGGCACACTCCCCGAATTGTATCCTATAAAAGTCCGATAAGCCAGCTACTTTACGACGATGCTCGAGATTATGAAGTTTAGACTCGACCCTTACTAAATACACAATAAACAGTTGAGGTTCACGTATTAGGATTAACATTTTTTTTCCTGTGTGTAATCCGACTACACACAAGATAGTTGCACGCGAGTGTTTTTATTTCTTTTAACATCAAAGTATGCGAATGATAGGGTCGTTGACGGCGGCCTACCCTATAAGACATTTCAAAGTGATCCTTGTGATGCAACAGAATATACAATTTTTGACTTTGGTGGTCTTTGTTGTACTGTTATGAATTTACCTTTTTACTTTGACTGACTTTAAAAACTAGTCTTCTGGATTTTGCAAACCCATTATACCCCCATTATATTTCAATTTGTCGCGGGTCAATGCGCAAGAAGATCGTTAGCTTTGCCTTTGATCGCGTCCCATTGACTATGGTATTGTAAAACAATACTTGCTGCGAAATTAGTTGCTTTCAGCTGTAATTTACATAAAATAAAACTCTTCTGGCTTTGTAAAGATATTATTATTGATTTGGATATCACGCGAAAAAATACACATGTGGTAGCCAGTTTAAAAAAACCAATAGCTAAAATTTATTAAATTTTCAATGAACCAAAAATGACCTAAATAAATAACAAATTCATACAAAAGATGTTTATGGACATAAGCATAGTGCAATACATATGATTGAATCCATAGGTTCCCGAACTAGTAAAAACTGTGTTTCAGGAACCATTTCTATTGCTATTTTTGCTCAAAAGACCCATTTAATAATGTAATAAAATTTATTTGTCGGGTAATTTTATCACGATGGCTTTACCATGAAAAGCACGACTGCAAATTACGATCCCGTTTATCAAGAATCCAAAGCTATACCATAAATAATACCGCCAAGGCTAAGTAACGGAACTGTCCAGTATCCCATACAATCCATACACGTCTAGGAGACCTTTTAAAAGTTCCCACAAGGTTCAATGCAAATTAAACCTAATAGTACTGAAATAGAGCTTCTTATTTGACCAACAGTAGTGCATTTACTTGCAACACGCAAAGCACCAAGATCTCTACAAAACATATCTACCTAGTTTTATTCAAAGTTATTTGAAACAGTATGTCTTGATTAAAAGCAGAAATAAGCGCATTCGGAAAGTAGACCTAGAAACGCGTATTACTAGTTACTAAAAACGTATTAATTGGTTCTTTATTTCCAATTAGCGAGATACAATTTTCTGTATTTAATGTACCTGCACTACTAATAAACGAGACAATTTGCTCAACTGGCAACTTTTGCAAAACACAGAGGAAAAAATTTGCGTTCGCAAAATAAATGTTTGTTCAGGCTCTGGGCTGGTGTGGGTGTAAAATGCATTGTAATTATGTATGACGTGTGCTCTGCGCAGTTCCAAAAAAAACAAGAATTAATATTCCAGTCTCCAAAGTACCTACAAGTTCCGCGTTGAGGTTAGTTGTGAAAAATATCCACCATATTTCTTAATTTTCTCTACTAAGCACAATTTCTGGATAAAGGCGCGTGTTTTAGGACTAAATTCAGTTTTGACGCTAATTAATGAAAGCTTCGACGGTGACGAAAACCATGATACCACGGATTTAATTAGCTTTTCGAATTTCCACCTTCAAGTAACAAAGTAGAGGCTGTTCTAATAAACTAACAGGCCGCAAGAAAAGCGGTAATAAGCGAGAGAGGTTCGTTATCTCACAGACGGCACACGTCTGAATGGGCCGTATTCTACGCCAAAAGCATTCGAGTATCGCCCCCTTAATTAAGAGGAAGGCGGAGTGGTCTGAGTCGTGGTAGCACAAAGCATGCTGGTATTTTGAGGGCTTAAATTGTTCTTGCTCAAACGCTTGCGGAAAATGCACCGGTTGACTGTGCGATTTTCGTTTTGTCTGGCGTTCGGGCGCGTACTTCGGATGTTTGTGGAAGTGTTTACGTAAAACAACAACAGGCACGCCTGCGAATGTTTTCAAACATGTGTTGTAAAGCTAAGCTTTGAGTCGACGGCACGGCTTTCTGAATTTAGACTTTTGTACGTAACACCAAGTAGAAACGTGGTACTGTAGCCGAAGTCGGAGTTTTGCTACCACATTTCGTCTACCAAGATGTTGTTTTCGTGTGAGCACGTATCTCTCCCTTTTCTATGGAAAATTAATGAGACAACAACTCGTTTCGTTCGTTTCTACGTAACGTATTTTTGCTGTCTCATCTTTTCTCCATACAATAGAGAGAGACAAATAGGCGAAATGTTGTAAATGAAGTGGAACTTGCCCTTCTGTTCTATGGTGGTGAACGTAGAGTAATTTTTCAGAAGCAAGATAAGTCTTAGTGAAACCTTATGTAGGTTTGGTTTGAATCGGTCTTGTGAAGAACTGTACACGTTAAACGCAAAAAACACACGTATAAAATATACTTCATCTAATAATAGCTCTAAGATAACACGAACCTCGGATATCACATAAGCCACAAAGAAAATCCACAAACGCTTCCTATTGTGTTAAGCAATTTCGTGTGAAAATCTCATGAGGGGTGAAACCTTTGAAAGCAACGAGGGAATCTCATTCATCCCTTACTTACTTCTCAGGTTAAGCAACATGGGGGAGTTTTGTATAGAATCACATAAAAACAGATATGACACACGATAAGCTGTCATGCCAGTATTTATAGATGAAAATGTATGAGATATAAGGCAGGGCTACAAAATTTGAACCCAAATTCAGTTGTATCAAAGAATCACTTTGAAACGTCTTAAAGCTAGGTAAGTCTAGGTGCCAGTTCCACGCGACCAAACCTAGAAGACCAGGCAACAAACTACGGCTTGGTTCCGACCATTTTTTTGTGTGATCTTTGTACAAAACAAAAATAAAAATACCAGTGTGAAGTTCCGGTGTGGTGCCACTCCAACGTGAGACTTAGACAAAACAAAAGCAAAAGTTTCAAAGACAGCACACGCTACCTTTAAGTAACAGTTATTTATGAAAATGAGTACCTACATAAAGGCCTGCGCAAATCTAGGCGATGGCGATACCGATCAGTGAAACGCTGTCATATTTGGCAGCGTTTCACTGATCGCCATAGCAGATCGCTTGGGTTTACGCAAGGCTTAAGATTGTTTAATCCTGACACATATCACACACATTATTCACATACCATTGGGATCATTAAAAACATTACGAAAGCCTTGTTTATACAAATTCTTGAAGTCTTTACATACAAATATCCGCAGCTAGAATACGTCCTCTTCAACAATACGTGACCGAGCACTGAATAAATATCAACAAACGCAAAAACCAGTTGCTATCTTGCGAGTAGTAAATCATAGTGAATAGTATTTATTAACCTACTCCATGAGTGCAAGAAAGATGCCAACTTATGAGTCTATGAATGAAAATATACTCAGCAAGCGGTAATCTGGTTTTTAATAAAAGATATAGGTACCTAGAATTTTGGAGATGTGTGTTAAATTCAGTCCGCGCAAAGCCGGGTGATAGAGCTTGTTGTAGATATTTCTAGACTAAATGAAAATGATTTTAACCCCAAAGCATAGAACATTAAAATAATCCAGAAGTAAAACAGAGAGAGAGGATAGAGGTTAAATACTATAATGCTGTTTTCATACTTAAAATTAAATAAAACGCGTATGCAATGATTGAAGCAAATAAGTACCTACATTTTCTGCCTGTCTTCAGCTGTCCGTTCTGTGTGTTTTAATATATTTGTCTTACGTGCTTTCATTTTCTTTCTTTACTTTGAAAGAAATACATTTATTTCAAGTACGTAGGTAACGGTACTCGCTTATAGAATTTATTGAGGACTATTGTAAAAAGATTGAAGAAACATTTCATATACATTAAGAAACTCCCAAGACCAATAAAATAACAATTTAACACATGTTTCTAAGAATTTTCCAAGTTTTCCCTCGTGTTGCTCTGTCAATAAGGAAAGTTCATATCAGTTTTCATAAAGAAAGTTTTCGTGAAATAACTTTTCAGATAGAAAGTTTATTTAAACTAACGTTGGTAGATAGAAGTATGTATATGTATACTTTGTATATAAAAAAAATTAAGTATAGACAATCCACACAACACTATCTAGCCCCAAACTAAGCAGAGCTTGTACTATGGGAACCAGATAGCTGAAATAATACTTATACAATTTTTTGTTTTGTGAATACATACCTACTTAGAATATAATATAACACTCAGACAGAGAACCAACATCTGTGTCACACAAATATTTGTTCTCGGTGGGGGATCGAACCCACGACCTACGGCTCAGAAGACATTTATTTATTTATAAGCTGTTGAACTGTAGATATAGATGTTTCACTTGGTACTATATATCACCATGAATGGATATATAGTCACCTGGACTGAAAGCACTTAGCGGATTTCGGTTTTGCGTCTATTGTGCCATTGGATGCATTGTCCACTTTGCCGACTAAATACGAGGAATCCTAAACATTAAGCACAGACCCCTCTTTACACGCAACGCTTACTACATCACAGGTCTGGCTGAACTGGTTAAATGGGTGCTGGCGTGTAATTTGTCCAATCATTGCGGGTAGTTGAAGATTTATAATATGACATGCCAGTATAATGTTCCTGTATAACGCGTACTATAGGCAATAGCGGTTTTAATGTTACATTATATTTTATGGCGAATATAGTTTCATAGTTTCTATAAAAAATAAAAAACTGTGGGTGTATGCCAAACATTACAATGTAGTTTTAAAGGACACAACTAATAAATGTTACACAAACCACGAATTAGTGGAAGACAAACGGAGAATACATACATACATACATAAAATCACGCCTTATTCCCATGGGGGTAGGCAGAGATCACGGATTTCCACTTGCTACGATCCTGACACACCTCTTTCGCTTCATTCACGGAGAATAAAAAGTAGAAATTAGAGCATAATGATTAAGTATTATAACAAGTCCTACAGATTCCACACTGGATTACATTATTTTATTTTATGTTTGGCTACATTATCAAGAAATGAAGAAGTCATCTGTATCAATGGTTACCATAATCACCCTTATACTAGTTATTTGAAAAATAATACCTATTGTAAAATAATAGGATCGTTGGCAGCCCATTGCAAATAAATAAAACACGGTCCGCTGGTTACAAAATATAGTTGACATCAGCTAACAGAAATAAATTCTTCTTTCAATAAGAGAGTAAAATTATATACTGTCGACGGGAAAATAACATTTTTAATAAGCATGTCATTTAATTTTATAAAAAAGGAAATCTTTGTTACTTTTGGCTTTTCAAAAGTATTACGTTTTGACCCATATAAACAATCATTCAAACAAAAGTATCTTACAATGCTCGCCACCGCACTTGAAGAAATAACTCTCCCCAAATTTCTTGAACTGGATTTTTCCAAGTGGGGTTTCACAGAGAAGGGTCCTCACACAGTCAAGTGCGGGTTCACTTCCGAGGGTCGTGCGTGACAAACTCTCTGGATTATGAATTCTTGATGTAAGTGTTTATTGAGAAAGCATTTGCGAAGGAACTCTAAAGACTTGAGATGTTTCGTTGTTGGTTGGGGAAACAATTTCGTGGAGCTTTTGGTACTTGCTTTCTGTTGAAAGGAATATTATTCTAGAGGGTTTATTTGCAGAAGCTTTTGCTACTAAACTAAATAACTGCTTATCTCTATACCAATTGTATGTTATAGAAACAATGCAGCGTGTATTTTCTTTTGCGAAATCTACATAGACAGATTCTAATTTATTATGTTCAGTAGACAAAAATCTGCTAGCCCAAATTCTGAGTTCGACTTTGTTTATATATTTATTATCCAATTATTATGTTCCTAAAATTTCTGTTAAAATATATCAATATCCTTCAAAATATCCGTCGATAGACAATGCTCTATCGCCATCTCATATCAATGGGTAAAGACAAACAGTGACCGAGCTAATTTGAGGCAAAGTTTATAAGTATGGGACCGAATCGAACAGCACGAACTTAATCCCAAAGGATCTGCGTAATGGTCCTATTAATTCCTCTTCGACAGAAGCGTCAAATGGTCGGTAGTTTGCGCAAATAGCTGGACGAGGGTTGGGACCGGAAATGAAGCGAAGCCGACGGAAGGATCGCACATCGATTCCAAACTCGGTTTGCATACTCAAATTCAATCGAGACCCTCAGACGAACTTCAAACTCAGCTTGTGAGTACCGTGTCAATCGCTTTGTTGAGAAACAAACGAATTTACCTCTTCAAGGCGTCCGTTATTGTGACGACATCGTAAAGGGCACAGGCACTGGAAATACCTGGATAAAAGACGTACCTACAGAATAGTAACAATCGAAACATTATAGTATACCTACAACTAAACCACACCTATAACTAGTAAGTCTAACTACATTTGTTAAAAACCTAGTTAAGCAATAGGCCGCTCTTGCTAGTAATGTATAGGGGAGGCCTATACGTCTAAAAAGCACTCATGATGATGACGAGCAATAGGCCTCAATTTGTCACTGTAAAACAATTACTCTAAGAACTTAACATGATTATTATTAACCTATATTTATAATTTTAGGTCGCTACCAAGAAACCTTACCAAACCGGATTTTAAACAAAAATAAGTGCTTCCTTGGGGATCGAATGACCGAATACCCGTCTTATAACTTTGTGGTTTCCTGTCCTAAGATCGCCACGAAGCGTGGCGATGCTTCAGGAAGAGGAGTTATTGAGAATAGTGGATGTGTAGTAGTAGTAGTAGAGCTCTTTGTGATGGGCTCGTCCGGGGAAGTACTACCACCATGCCTATTTCTGCCGTGAAGCAGCATTGCTGTGTTTCAGTTGGAAGGGTGTGGGTGCCGGTGAAATTACTCCAGTTGATGGACGCAGGGCAGTGCAACGTAGGGCGCGTTCCTGACGTGCTTGACCTACGAGGCATTGCTTTGTTACATCAGGCGATGGTTACCACTTAACATCAGGTGGGCCATATGCTTGTTCCATCACCTAGTTACATAAAAAAAAAAAAATGTGAACTTAATTGAGTTAGAGTTTTCCTTAAAAAGATTAACGATCCGTTTTTTATATATGATCATTTTTTGTTGTCTTTTTCAGATACCGGTAGTGTTTCTCACATTTGCGATCAGTTGTATTGTCATTTGAAGTTACGAAGAGTTCTTCGTAACTTTTAAGTTCACTACATTCTTGCATCTTCTTCTGTTTCTTCCTACCAAAAAAGAATTATAATTTCTATGAGGGTTTTGGCATTCAAGGAAAACTGTAGTGTTGAAAAGTCAAATTTTCAAATTTTGCAATTTCAGTTTGATGTTGATGTGAAGCTATTTGTAATGCAAAATTTCATTCTGTCGGCCATATAAAACTTGTTTTCCCCAAGGCACAGGGCAGAGGCTAATCAAAATTTAATCAGTCCAACGAAGAAAAAACTAATGAATTTCGCGCGAAAATCATGAAATTCGCAGCACGGAATTGCGTAGCCTTTCTGAAATCACAGATTAAACCGTAGAATACTTCCATGCCACGAAATTTCACTGAATTGAGAATAGAACAGGAATTAAAATGATGAAGAGAAAAAAACAGAATTCTGAGAAATTATATCAAAATTAAATATCCCTACGAAAAACTTTTTAAATTAAACAGCTCAATGAATTAATGTTCCGGCCAATTAGTCCTGAAAAATCATATTTGACCGAATCCGAACGAAATAAAGTTCATATTTCAGTGTGTCTATTTAAAGTGACACAAACCAGAAATCCCTGCGATGTAGGGACCTAATAGAGAACATTCAAAGGATAATCCGGGTTCGCAATTTGTCAAGCTTCTCTAGCTAGAGTAGCCATTGTACGTACCATTCATATGAACCGCACTTACAAATGTGTAACTTTTGTCGCCCTTGTTGGAAGTGCTTGTAGAAATTGTTACAATTTCCGAGGCACAATGCCAGCATGCTTTCAAAAGAGAATAAAACATCTTGAGATAACCAGTATTTTAGAACTAGCGATGGGCTTTCAGTCACCTAAAGGAACACTAACAACCGTTGTAGGCAATAAATATTGCTTTTCTGCCTTTGTAGAGCGCATCTCTTTCTGACTCACACCACGCTCTATGAAGCCGAAATTAGCCGATGTGCAATATTTGTTGCCTACTACCTTACTCCAAAATATATGTGAAATGTGCCAAATAAAATGTTTAGAGACGTGCAACCCTATCGTGCTCTCGTGCTTAGACTACACACGTTTTGCATCAATTCGGAAAAAAAATACAAACTCCTTTTCAAAATAATCGCGCAACTCAAGAAGGAATCTTATTGGTACTCAGAACACGGAGCTTTAATAGTACATTATGATATGAGTGCGGTAAGTTGAAAATTACAGCCGAGGCGATATTGCTAGCCCGAGCCGTAGGCGAGGGCTACAAGAAAGCAGAGGCTGTAATTATCAAAGCGCACGTATGTCATACGACGTTTTATAACACATTCGCGAGGAAATAAATAATACTCTGACTTTCGGACGAATAAATCTTTAATTACTTGTTAAAACAGTTGGAAAAATTTGAACAATTTGACTTTTTACCCACATGGCCACTTGAGCGTCTTTTTAGAAATGCCAGCAAGTTGGAGTATGACTTGATATCAATACCATGTTTTGTTTTCACAGTGCTTTTTAGCATTGAATAGTAGCACCACAATGAGCTTGACTTATATTTTTGAGAAAGTTCCATGAAATAGGCTAAAAACACACTTTCTGAAAATGAATTGGCATCTTTGCTTGTTTTCCATACGATGAAGTTTTGATACGCTTGTAAGTATCTATCGTTAGATTTTTCGGGCAAGAGGCTTAAAGTAGCCCTTTTCACTGCCTCTGAGACTTCTGGCGGTGTCGAATTAATAAATTCATCATTACTTGACGACATTTTCAAACAAAAACAATACAGCGAAAAGAAAAAGCGCGCGGAATAAGTTTTTACTTTTTCACAAATTAGCGATGCGCGCGCATCGGCGCTTTTTTTTTAAGGCAAAGGCACAAAAACAGCCAGTATTAATAATAGAGTAAATTAATATTTTTTGTTTTTGCTACAGATAAATGGTATTAATTTATTGTCAAAATTAATTAAATTAAAGAATACAATGTTTGTTTTCTATATTTTATCTCCCAAAGTTAATTTTATTCATAAAATGTTTACCACAAAAAAAACTTAGCAAAGAGTTTTTATGTCAGAAAACTGACATAAAACTCTTTGCTAAGATTTAAAAAAGGTACCGTTCGTGGATTGATAACCGTGCGTTTTACATTACGATAACGCACAAGTACGTAATAACATACATAACGATATTGAAATCGGTGAAGTAGGAGACCCTTTATGAGCAAATGTGTTATAAATTATATTACATCAATGAAAGTAAATGCTTTGGCGAATGGGGATGATTGACAAACCGTTTATGTGGGTACTTCTCTGCGCCTTCACTCAAAGACTAATCTTTCTTTGTGAGCCGATAGCGGTAACGAATTCAACTTTTCTTTTATGAAAAGTATTAGGGTTCGTTTCTTTAATTTACTCACTATTGTAGATCTTCTACCTACCATGAGACAAGCATAGTGCTGAGGAAAACGCTAATCAATACGAACGCAATTCCAATTTTGATCCAATGCAAATGGTATCAAAATTAGTTTCAAGGTATATTCACGAAATTATCATTGGATTGAAATTGACATTGGATTCAGGGGTAAGCCTCCTGTTCCTATAAGTTGTAGCGTGATGTTATTTAGCCTTCCTCGATAAATTAACTGTCCAACACAAAAATATTTTTTCAATTCGGACCAGCAGCAGTTCCCGAGATTAGCGCGTTTAACCAACAAACAAACAAACAAACAATCAAACTCTTCAGCTTTATAATATAACTATAGTGTTATAATAGTAGTGATTTAGCTAAGCAGGCTGCTAAGTCTGTTGCCATCTCTATTTGTTCACGTGAAAGCGACTGTGACAAGAGACTTTTAGCGAACGGCTAAAAAGTATCAGTCGTTATTGAAGCTCTTTATTTTTCTTTTTCTTATCATGTCACTATTCTTGCGAACCAAGTGTGGTGAAGGGGTTTCAAGTGCACCTCAAAGAGGCTCCTTTCGTGCACTTGACACATATTTTCGAACTTTTTAGGTTCTACGACATGCCGGTTTCCTCCCGATGTTTTCCTTCACCGTTTCAGAGCACTGGCATAGTGTACATACATTTTTGGGCAGAAAAACTAATTGGTACACGACTGGATTTGAACCCTCTACATTAGGATCGGAAGGTGGGGCCGCTACCACTAGGCAACCAGCGCTCTCTATAATTGAATGACAGGGTTAGTATTGAGCTTGAAAGAAACGAAACTGGACAATTTATGAAGTTTAATTTACTGGGAAAGTATATTTGAGGCACAAAACCTGCATATTTAACTGTCTGCACGCGATTCATCACATTTAGTTCATTTCAATGCCTGAAAGGGGTGGAATGTCAGTCTTTTTTTTAAGGAGTTTGGTAAATTAAACCTTTTGCAAACGGTTATAAGGTAGAATATTTATTGATATTAATCAGAGGTATAAATTTGAAAGTAGGTAGGTAATCAGCGGTAATATAAGGATAGACGACCAACCGACTCTACGTTTACCTGCACGCACCCGACTTCGGAAACCTGTTTTATATTTTTATTTTGACGAGGATTTTTTTTTTCAAACTGGATATAGCATAGTGTTGAAAGTAAGCACAGGTGCTTTTAGAGCATACTTAAACCGATAGTAGAACCTTTCTAGAGATTCTTTCGTGCTTTAAATTTATAAAAACTTGCAAGCATTCTGTATTACAGTATGGTTCATCTCGTCTCTCGAACATAATATCGTCACTATAGTTTCTACATGCAACAAACAAATAAAATAACACAACAACTAGTCATCTGAAAAAAAACTTAATAATTTATTTATTTTTTTGAGGGATGCCTTTGCCCAGCACTGGAACGTCACAGGCTAGGAAAAAAAATCCTGCTCATTGCATACGATGCTCTCAACGCGCGCGACCGACTCCCACTTGGCTGGTTTTTTACGTAAACATCCGATTCAAAGACTGCATTACCATTACGTGGCTTGATTTATTTGGTGGACATGAGGCTTCCATTAGGGTTTACAGGGTTTTTTAAATATTGATATTGGATTATCGTGTTCATCATAACCACGGTTCATTTTGCCATGTTTTATGATGATTGTCCATATTATTATTAAATGCCCTCCAGGTCCCACTGCTAGCAAGCCCGAGGCCTCCCCCCATTTTCTCCAGACATCGCAATTCTGGGCTGGTGGTGGCCAGGTGAGCTGTGGCCAAAAATAGCCACAGATTGGCATCCTGACCCAGCGAGAAGGCGCCGCGGCAGACCAAAACAGAAATGGCGAGACGAGCTTGATGGTTGATGGACGGACTGGACTGAATTAATAAACCTACTATAAAATGAACACTTAACGTATAATTATATATAATATGTATAATTATAAAATCTTTCTAATTTTGAAAAAAATAAATTGTACATAGGACGCCCGATGGACCGACGATATTGTTAAGATCGCGGAAAGTAGGTGGAGGGGCCGCTGTCCAGCAGTGGACTTCTTGAGGCTAATGAAGATTAAATTTTACAATACAAAAACATAAGAATTTCAATAGAGGTAGGTATTACAAACTAAAAACTAAAATTATTGTATCTATTAACATACTTTTTTGCCGCAAAAGTTATGTATATTTTCTACGAGTGTATGTAAAGTTTATTACTAACAGAATGACAAAAGTATCTACAATGAACTATAAAGAACTCTTTATTGTACAAAGTAACCGACCACAGATTTTATAGTGAATTCCATTCGAGACTTATGGACAGCTTCAACTACAAAGCAGCTGGTCCATTTAATCAAAGGTCCTCATTTTCATCAAAGGTACATTTCCTCTATCCACAGACTTCCCGCGATCTTCACAATGTCGCCGGTCTACCAGGTACATGGTGACAACAACTTCATTACAATTAAAGTCTCCAATATGAAAATGGGAGAGGCCTATTTCCAGCAATAATTTAGTAAGTAGAAAGAGTTTTTAGTTCCTATGTTTTCCTAGTTTGCTATTACCCCCTCATTCTTATAGCCTGACTATTTTTAACGACTAGCTAAAAGTCTCTTGTCACTGTCACTTTCATGAAAACGAATAGAGATGGCAACAGACTTAGCAGCCTGCTAAGATAAATGACTACAATAGGACCATAGTCTATGCCTCATCTGCTGTTTTGCCCAGTGCACACTGAAAGATCTGTCTGACGCCTCGGAAAACACAATTAATGTGGTCTATTTCTGGGCAAAAACCATTTATGAAAAAAATATATCATGGGAGCCATGGACACGACGAAGAAGGTAGGACCATTTATGAATATGAGCGGTATAACTATCCACACACCCACACACACAAAGCCACAACTGTAGAAATCCCCTAAGACCAATGAGATAGAACCATCCGAAACTTGTGCTAACGTAGTAGTTTCACTACTCGTTAATAGATGGCGCTAGGAGTTTGGCAAACAAAACCTCTATTTTTAGTATTCACGCTTCGTTACAGTAAGTACACATCACACTTGCGAAGCTTATAGAAAACTAGCATAACTATTATACTACTTTCATTGTTCTATCTTTCCTCTTAGTACCAAATCAAGGTTCTTTAAGCGACGAACCAGCTGTGCTCATATAAGCTGAGAGGAAGGGGACGACGGCAATCTTCATTAACGACTGTCTAAAACAAACATTGTGCTAAAGTCAAGTCCTTTGTGTACAATGTTACTAAACTTAATCAAACTTACAAAGTCCATTTTTATAGCGGCGGTAGTCCCGAGATCAAACCGTCTGGTTACAGAGACTTGTTGGCAGCTATTTCTACCTCATCAAAATGAATTTTATTTTTATATACAACGGGATATTTACCATAACTTGTGAGTTTTGGCTCCGGATATTTCGGCACAGTTGCATGCACTATAATCATGGGTTGAACTGAAGTGTGAGTCGGGTGGAATAGTGTTCAAAACCATGATAGTTTCCATATGCATTTTAAGGATAAAGGGAGTTTGATTCTCGCTGCAAGTTAAATATTTATCATCATTCTTGGTCCTTATTCATACCACCAGGTGGAGACGGCAGAACAGGATCAATTTTTTCCATTCTTCCCTAACATACATCATCTCAGTCTTAGTGCAACTTGGCATCGCATTGCTCTAAGATAAGGTGTAAGGTCCTACCTTAAAGTTCATGTTTTACCCCCTTTTTCATAGTGCCTGTCAATTTATAGAGACTTGCTAAACTGTCACTTTCATGCCATCAAATAAAGATGGCAAAATAATTAGCAGCCTGTTAAGCTAAATGACAGCTTTATAACCAATATGAATAAACAGATATAATCATTTATTTTACAATAATTATAGGTCACAAAGTCACAAATGATACGACAGTACACCTACTGTCGTATCATTTGTGACTTTGTGATTTGTGACTTTATGAGCGTCAGACTTTAGCTTGGTTTGCCATTCACTCATTCATTCATACCTGTCACTCACATGAAATCCTTCAAACCGATTACTCGTCACTCTTAAGCTCCCGCAATACCTACTCGTTTCGTGTTTTACTCATTGATCTCAATATTTGCATTTCTACGGGACAATAAATTGTTTGAACGATCTATAATTATTCTAACGGTTTTTCTTCCGGCCCGGTGGTGCGTACATGATTGCTATTCGAGGCGAGAGCTTTTAAACCACCAAAACTTACAAATTCAAGGTCGTCTCTAACTGAAACTAACTATGTATTTTGTAAACTTGACAGCAGATACTTAGGTGCAGTCTGCAGTTCAAAGCACTAAAATTACCGTCTCATTTTTCTTCGCGTGAAATCGATTTATCGTCGTATCGCTTTATTATCGTTTGACACGATCGTGCTTATGAAGGCTGTACGACATGTCGTAAACCGGTACAATCAGCCACATTATTATTGAGCTGCTTTAAAAAATACTTCGAAATTCTAGGAGAAAAAACGTACCTTGATTCGATACGATTAAGATATTGTAACACTGAAATAAAATGCTGGTTAAAATATATAAATACTTACTCATAAAGTTTAAGGTTTTCTATAACCGTGGCATTTTGTAGCATCTTTCAAACTAAACAAATATAGATAGTGTACATTTTTCATACTTTTTACCTAAACCGAATAGTAGAACAACTTACGTTGCTGACTATACTTCCATGGCTATGAATACGTGAAATTGATGTGAGTTTGAGTGACAAATGTGTCATATAAAATTTATGCGAAATATAAGCATAGTTTTAGGGCTCGTCGAGTTTTATGCGTGAGGGATAAAAGATATTGGAGGCAAAATAAAGTTTTACGCAGGTGTTTAGAGCTTTTTGATCATGCAGAATTTGAACATACTTACAGAGATCAATCACGATCAGCAGTCACTCTTTTCTATCCCATGCCATTCTTTTCACAATCCATCCATCTTTTTTTGGCCTACTTCTACTTCTATAGCCTTCCATATTTGAAAGTTTATGACGTCACAGTCCTATAGAACAAAATTAAATGGAAGTTACCGTTCATACCTAGCACTCTTCTCGTTACTTGACATTCTTCCCTTCGCATGACATGCCCATACTTACCCGTACATAATAGTCTTCTTTTTGTTGTTATTGCCTCACTAGTTCTTGCGAACCAGTGTGGTAAAAGGAATTTAAGTGCGCCCAAAACAGGCCCCTTTCGTGCACTTAACACATGTGGCCAAACTTTTAGGTTCTACGTCATGCTCCCGATGTTTTCCTTCACCGTTTGAGAGTACTGGCATAGTGTAGGTACATAATATTTTTGGACAAAAAAACTCATAGGACAAAAAAAATCACACGACTGGATTTGAGTCCACTGCCTGTGGATCAAAAGGTTAGAGCGCTACCACTAGACTTCTAGTGCTCTTACTAGACCACCAGTGCTCTCATAATAGTAATAGTAATATAGTCTAGATTTAAATCTACATAAAATATCTTCAATCGATACCCGTACGCTACATCCATTTTATTACCCCGTTTATAGTACCCGCAGTCTGCATTCCATTTGTTATGTACCTGCTTACTTTAGTGCATAGTACTATTGTTTAATCTGTTTCTGTCTTACTCTGTGTCCGTTTGATATCAGTTTCCGATCGAAGGCCACATTTAGTACAAAAACAGGTGTTCAACCGGTAGAACCTGTTTTCCGGGACGATTGTAGCGTTCAATTCGCCCTGCTCGCCTTCAATAGAGTATCCTGAGTTGGGTAAGTTTTTATAGAGTTTACGTATCACGCAAACTACATCATGTTTTTAGACTAGCTTGACTGGAGCCTTTTCGTAGATTTTAGTCTTTTTCTTATCGTGTCACTGATTCTTTGGAAACAAGTGTGGTGAAAGGATTTTAAGTGCGCCTCAAAGAGGTTCCTTTCGTGCACTTGGCACATATTTTCCAACTGTTTAGGTTCTACGATTTGCCGGTTTCCTCACGATGTTATCCTTCACCGTTTGAGAGCACTGGCATAGTGTACCTACATAAATTTTTGGGCTGAAAAACTCATTGGTACACGACTGGATTTGAACCCACGACCTTAGGATCGGTAGGCGGGGTTGCTACCAATAGGCCACCAGCGCTCTCAGTTGACTTTAGTGACACATAGCATCGTCTAGTCCCAAACTAAACATGGCTTGTACACAAGGATACGCATCAAACTATACACTGCACATAATGTCCTTGCAGTAAGCGTCATTTTTCTTTGTTTTTAGGTAACTTGATCTGTATCCTACTGTACTATAGGAACTACATATTATTGTATTGTATCAAGAATTATTCTCTACCATCTTCTTTCGTTCTTTTAAACCAGTGTGGTGTGAAGATTTTAAGTGCGCCTTTAAGAGACTTTAAACATGAATACGAACATTTCAGTCCCTACAATTAATTTTTTGATCAATTATATCAAAAGATCAACCAGACGCAAAGAGCATCTAGTTAGGCGCAAACATATGCCAGCAGCCTGTTTTCATCGTGTACGAGACCTCAGGTCAGGATGCAAATTCAAAGCCTCGACGTCTGAGCTCCAGTGAGACGACAGCTGCCGGCTATTTCGGAACGAAAATTAAAAATACCAGAAGTTTGCTCGCCAGAAAGTATCTTTGAAATATGATTCCGCTTAGAACGAAGG
The DNA here is from genome assembly GCA_939531255.2 of Thera britannica. Taxonomy (NCBI): domain Eukaryota; kingdom Metazoa; phylum Arthropoda; class Insecta; order Lepidoptera; family Geometridae; genus Thera; species Thera britannica. The sequence goes on along the minus strand of OW618034.2, from coordinate 11,522,089 downwards.
AATAAATATGGCGAATTACTTCCGAGATATCGGAATATTCGGTTTTTGTCTAGTAAAACATTCGAAATGGATTCTGCTGAAATTAATAGCCCAGTCTTCTTGAAATATCTGAATCGGAGCCAGAGATCATTCAGCACTGAAATTGTCCAACTTTTCGGAGTTGGTTCTTATTTCTGTAGGTCTTACAGGGTTCATGCCACAAAAGAATATCACCAAATTTTTCTTTCATGCCGCAGCACAAAGTGAGAGTTAAATATGACCATTTCTTGACGCAAAAACAACGGGGTGTTATAAGTTTGACGTGAGTGTGTGTGTTTGTGGCTTTGTATCTTCCCAACCGATGTTTATTTTGTTTTCACACATAATATCAGTACAAAAAATAATAGTAAAACTAATAATATCACAACCACCAATCATAACTACGTAAATAGTGTTACTAACCATACATTTTGTTAAATCCGAGAAATATATACTCTATTTCCACCGTCTTTCCTGGGACACAACACATTCAGGATATTACCAAGTTTCGCAAACTAACCTAAGCGCCGAAGTTATCATTTTACGACCAGTTATATTATACGTTAAAGCAGCGTACATGAATTCAACAGCAGTTTACTGTCGTAACTGACCCGATTTATACGCAAATGTGACACTTATACACACATAGGTAGACTGCGCTTACGGAGAGCTTTAGAGTTCCTGTACCAAAATGTGTAGCTGAGAGCTTTTGACCAGAATGAACGCGACCATCATAGCTAGCAAGCTATGCTGCATACATCATCCTAACCTAACGACCAAACAGACTCTACTCCACACACGGGCATAATATAAGGCCTCTGTGTGTGCCAGTTGCTATTCCAAACGCTAAGTCACATCCAGGTATAATCCTTTAGCAATTTTACAAAGTCGTCAAGTCACCTTACTGCTGGATAATTGACAAATCAAATTAAACATTACGATGCCATATTTTATTTTCAGCCTATCTTGTACCACTACTAGGCAAAGGCCTCTTCTCTTAACTTTTTTCCAGCTTTCTCGGTCCATTGCTAGATTGGACCAGTCTGGTGGATGTAGACATCTAACTTGTCGCGCCATCTCCTTGGTGGTCTGCCGCGTTGACGTCTTGCATTGGGCTCCCAAACAGTAGTAGTTTTTGTCCAAAGATCTTCAGACATGCGGCAGACGTGGCCAGCCCAATGTGCTGTGCAGATTTCTTGCTTACTTCATTAACTTTGGTCTGTGCTCGCAGTGTGGAGTTTCTGACTCTGTCAGATAATCAAACTCCTAGTAGACTGCGTTCCATATCCCGCTGGTAGACCTCGATACGATACTTGCAAGTGCAAATTCTCCGCGATTAATTTATTAATTGAGCTGAGTAATTAGCATCAGCAGCTCTTGAAAGGATTATAACTTTGCATATTGTTCAAGTGTCTAAGCGACCCATTTGTCAAGCAATTGCTAAGAGTATTTAAAGATCGTGAGACTAAAGTAATCTTACATCGTTTTGTAACTCGAGAACAGCAAATTCAGGCAATCTTGGACTCTTGAGCCAATTATTAGCATATCCTGCAATTATACAATGGGCCACATCTATTCGTTCGTCCAGTAGGCCTACCACAAGCTCTGTCTGGCTCTGTCTCTGGCTTTGAGCCTGTGTGAGTGCTTACCTGTTTATTATACTGTCTGTGTGACGTTTCGACGTATGATGTAAACCAGAGCCAGAGACAGAGCCAGACAGAGCTTGTGGTAGGCCTACTGGATGATTCTTATGACCGCTGATGTGAGTGACGTTGAAGGTATACAGTGGGAGGGGAGTCGGAAGTTTTTCATTAGAGGCAAATATGATGGCCAGCCATTTTGACAGGCCCTCACACACAGCTCAGTGCGTAGTAACTCTGCCTTATGCGTCCGTCACACAAACCTTTGTGTGACGAACGCTTAGGTATTTGTTCTCTTTCTGGCAAAAAATATGTAGCTATTTAAAAAAAAGTAAGTATTAAATTCAAATATCGTCATCATCATCTTCCTGCCCTATAAAAGCCGAACTGCTTGATCTCAATCATTACAGAAATCTATTAGTTACAATTTTGAAGTGCTTTTAGACAATTGCACGAAGGAAAAAGTCCATAAACAACTTATAGCAAAATTAAATAACAGTTGTAAGTTTTCACATTAAAAGTTCTTTAAACTCAAATGCAGTCAGTAAATATTTAGTTTTTAATTTGTTCTCCTTTTACCGCATTCGTAGAAAAGTAATTTGAAATCGTGAAAATAACTTCAGTTTTCATTTTTAATGGAAGTCTTTTACAGAAGTAAGATCTCATTACAAGATTGCGTTGCTAGAATAAACAGTAGAACTTAGATTTTAGTGGCGCTTCTATTTATATAAAGCTTCTATACATATTTAGATTAGTAGTAGTGGAGCTCTTTGGGAAGTACTACTGCCTATTTCTGTCGTGAAGCAGAATCGCTTGGTTTCAGTTTGAATAATTGAGTGCTGGTGAAGTTACCGGCACGTGAGGCTAAATATCTGGTATACCTCAAGTTGGTATCATAGCATCGTAGGGCACGTACTGAGACGTGACTTACGAGACAATGCTTTGTTATGGGCGGTGGTTACCACTTAACCTCAGGTGGGCCGTATGCTTGTTCCATTAGCCAGTTGCATAAAAAATAATAAAACTAGACAAGTGCGAGTTGAACTCGTGGAAGAAGGGGTCCGTACCATTGTCTGTAAAAAGGAAAAAAAGTCACTTCTGTTGTATGGGAACCCCCCTTAAATAGTAATTTTATTATTAGCAGAAACAGAAATACATCATCTGTGAAAAATTCAAACTTACTATCATGGTTCATGACATACAGCCTGATGACACACTGACAGACAGACGGACGGACAGCAGAGTCTTAGTAATAGTTTTACCCTTTGGGTACGGAACCCTAAAAACTAAAGTAGTAACTGGAAGAAGTAGTATACTAAGGCAAGGTGCCACGTTTATGTCCCTGTTCGTGGTGGGTCTTCAATAGTAATAGCGATCCGATAAGACTACTGGTAACTGCTGTGTGAATGTATTAACGGGTGTTTCTGCCATCGTTTGTAGCTTTTAAGCTAAGGTACCGCTTTACTTGGAACCCCTGTGGTGTAACGGCTTACTGGCCAAGACGTAAAGGTACGGGTTCTATTCCTGTGGTGGAATGCAGCTCTGCGACAAGCCAAATGGGCAATAGCTGCTGCTAAATAATATTCCATCTATATTTCCAAACTAGAGTTTTTTAACCGACTTCAAATTAAAAAGGAGGATTGTCTCAATTTGGTTGAATTTTTGTTTATGTTCGTAATCGCATAACATCATCATCATTTATGAGCCGTTTTGAAATCTAAAACGTAATACTTCCAGATTGGTCCCATAGAAATGTCATCAAAATCCATTCAGCGTTTGACCATGAAGTCGGTTTCTCAAGATTTTTAAACTCATAATTATTTCTTTGAATTTATTATTGTCAGATTAACAACTTACTTTGAATGCGATGATAATGCTCCAAATCCTGTAACAAAGCAAAAATTATCTTTAGAGTTATTGTAAGGAAATTCTTTTCTTATAGAGGCATTATTATTTAAGTAGAATATTATATTTTTACTAATAAGCATTAGGCCATTCGAACCTTATCTTTCTAAAAACCAGCTTATTTCAATCAAATGAAACCATCGTGAGATTGGAAGAAGACAAGTCGTACGACGACCCACCACCCAATTGACTGCCTGGTCTCTTTCCATGGACTGAGAACGTAATAATCATCACAACATCTTTAAATAAATTAAAAAATATTGTGGATAATCCACACAACACTATCTAGCCCCAAATTAAGCAGAGCTTGTACTATGGGAACTATTTAGCTGATATAATGCTTATTTTTTTGTATATACATACTTAAAATACAATATAACTAATCCCAGACAGAGAAAAACATTTATGGTCACCATACAAATGTATGTTCTCCGTGTTGATCGAACCCACGACCTACGGCACAGAAGACAGAGCTACTGAACTGAGCTGAGAAGCCAGTAAGTAATTCACAAAAGTAATGTTATAAATAACAAACAAATAATACTGAAATGCCACAACAAAGCTACATCTTTCTAAAATTAGTATAACCCACATTTCAGGGTAACTAACAGTGTAACGATTTACATAATATGAAAATTTATATTCGGTGCAACACGCCTTATGTTGTGGGCTCTATCCCTTAAACCACAGAGTGTTACCAGTTGGTTATAGAGCAAGGATCATGAAAAGGTCGTAGCTATGAATAAGCAAGTTTTTTTATACATGATCTTTGCCGTCGTCAATATTTCCGCAGCATACCTGAGAATTTTAGTCAAGAGTGAACAAGTGGATTATAGTTAAGCGTGCTCCACCTTAGGATGTATCTTCACTTTCCATCAGGTGTGATGGCAGTCATACGTATAGTTATCAACAAAAAAGAAGCCTTAAATTATGATTTATTGTCTTCAGAACCGAATAGAAAACAGATTTAGTTTGATTTCCATCAGCAATGACTTTGCAAAAGTGTTTAAATTTTTAATATTTTTTATTGTTGACAATCCGCACAACACTTTCTAGCTCCAAACTAAGCAGAGCTTGTACTATGGGAACCAGAGAGCTGATATAAAACTTATATACATTTTTTATGTAAATGTACATGCTTAGAATACAATATAACACCCAAACAGAGAACAAAATATCTACGTTCACAACGCAAATATTTGTTCTCTTTGGGGATCGAACCCACAGCCTACGGCGTATAAGGCAGATCTACTACCAACTGAGCCGTGATGCCTGTCAAATTGATTATCAATCATAATAATAACCTGGCTACAATGGTAACACTACTTGTCTGCAATACGTTGCGTTGGCCTAGAAAATAAGACAATTGTCCGCAAGTTCATGGTTAGGACCCGTCTCTCTATAGCTCGAGTATACTACTCCGCGGATCAACCTTAATTAATGTACTTAATTTGGATACTGAGCAAGACAGAAACAAGAATTGTGATCTTAATATATTTTCTGGGGAAGAAAGCCTAAAATACAAAGGTTCAGTAAGTACAGGTTTGAAGAACCAAACTGTGGTAAACAGCAGCTTGGAGTCTCGATTTGACTCACCACGCACAGTAGGATGACGAATGCAGTAACTAAAAATATAGTTACAAAAAAGTGCTTCTTTTAGGGCTACAGAGTGTTGTGTGGATTGGGCACAATAATTTATTAATAAATAATTAATTTATATATATTAATTCGATAAATAACTCTTTATTGATACACAGAAACACAATACAGGATTTATAAGGATTTTTTTGCCAAAACCATGGGCGTTATAATCGTTTTCAATACAAATTAAATAACATTTTACGGACTATGCTGGAAAACAAAACAGCCTCACTAAAAAAACTTTATTATTATAAGTACGTCTTCTTTTCGTGTTACTGGTTCCGAAAGGATTTTTAGTGCGCCTGAAAATAAGGCTCCTTTCGTGTACTTGATATGTGTCAAAAAAGCCTAAAAAGATCAAAAGCATGTGCTTTCGAACTTTTTAGGCTTACGACATGCCTGTTTCCTTACAATGTTTTCCTTCACCGTTTGAGAGTACTGGCATAGTGCACATAGACATGATGGCTGACAGAGGATAATGGAGGAGGACGACAGATAGAAACTGAGATAACTGAGAAACTGAGATAAGACAGAAGAAAATGAGATAAGGTCAGAAAGAAGAAAAGATTCGAAGCTTTATTTTTCAAGCAAATTTCTAATTAAAACGCTGGATCAAACATGATTATCAAACAGAATGTTGTGTATCCAGCCAGACACAAACTTCAAAGGAATATAACCATTATATACTGTTTAATGCTCTGATAAATTCGATTCTTACAAATTACCCTAATGGGCCCTTATTTGTAAAGGTACAACACCTGTGAACGGGAATCAAACCCCCCTCTTCACAAATGACGTCGTTTGTCAATGTCTTCATAAGTTATCGAGTTTATTTTGTTGTTTAAGAGGGGATCAAAACAAGTAGCTAGTCTCCAGTCACTAGTGAAATAAAAAACAATATCAACTGTTATATTGTTCAAATTAGTAATTGTACCAACAAAGTCAAAGGTATTCAGTAGTATCACAAGGATCACTTTGAAACGTATTAAAACCAGGTGAGTCTAGGTGCCAGTTCCACGCGACCAAGCCTAGAAGAACAGGCAACAAAATACGGCTTGGTTCCTACCGTTTTTTTAGATCCTTTGCAATCTGTTATATTGTACGAATTAAGAACTTAATAAATAAATATTGTGGACGATCCACACAACACTATCTAGCCCCAAATTAAGCAGAGCTTGTACTATGGCATGTGATGACAGGTGGAGTAAGGCGATGACTGAATGGCGTCCAAGAACTGGCTATAGAACCGTTGTTCGCCCTGCGGCAAGATGGGCAGACGATGTGGTTAACATCGCAGGCAAGACCTGGGTGAGATTGGAACAAGACCGGCAACAGTGGCACATACAGACAGAGAGAGGCCTATACCCAGCAGTGGGTGAAGTCGGGCTGTGGATGATGATGTACTATGGGAACAAGATAGCTGATATAGTACTTAGATACATTTTTTTTTTGTAAATATATTCTTAGAATACAGTATTACACCCAGACAGAGAACAAACATCCGTATTCACTACACAAATATTTTTTCTCGGTGGTGTAACTGTATGTAAACAGGCTTTTGAATCTGCTGTAGACAATTTAGTATATGGCGTTAGGGTCAACTGGTTATTACTCAAGCACTACTTGCGGGACGCTATCGTGCCTGGGACAAGATGTGATTGAATAAGCTTGACCAGCGCCTATACCGTCCTGACAGCTCAGTCGGCCTAATCCACAGGAAAGACATGGTCAATACGTGCAGAGGTGACTAAGCCATGCGTTTCCTCACGATGTTTTGAAAACACTACCATTGTGTACATACATTTTCCAAACAGAAAAATCCATAGATACTTACAAACTTAGTTTGCAAATGGGTCAAAACTAGTCAAATGTCATAGAACACGAACAATCGGAAAGTGGATTCGATTCGATATGTCGTCGTCATGATAGATGACCGGTATAAACGAGCTTTTATAAAAAACGCTCATCGACTTTTCCAACAGTCACATAACGAGATAGTGCTTTTAATATTAACTTGCGCTCAAATTAAATGTCACGTTTTTAAATTTAACGAAGTGGTTGTGAGTGTTTTAATTGACTTTATTTTACTAAGGGCCGTTTCACAAACTTCCAATCGAGCAATCAAATATTTGCCAGCTGTTTAACTAGTATTTTTTTGCAAATTTTGAGATAAATAACTGTAAATTATTTGATTGGACGATTTGAAATCCGTGAAAACTGGCCCTTATTTTAGCAGAGCACCAGCAGTTATCGAATGATAACCGGTAAAGAAAAACCTACGGAAAATAAGTTAAAAAAAGTTGCTCGACATCGTTTGAGACATTTTAAACATCACTTTCTAGGGGACAATCATTTAGCACTTTAAAATACTATGTAATTTCAAGAAAATAAGTCACGTTCACCGCGGGCACACAAACATTTTCATAATCTAAATATATAAAACTCTTTCGTTACTGACAGACTGACTGACTGACTGACTGACTGACAATCAACGCACAGCCTGAACCGTTAGTCCTAGAAGCATGAAACTTGGAGGGTATGTTCCTCTTATAACGTAGAGGTGCACTAAGAAAGGAAATTGGAAAATTCTTTCCCAAAAAGGAGAAAAAGAGGAAAAATGGTTTAAAGAAAAATCAACGCACAGCCTAAACCGTTAGTCCTAGAAGCATGAAACTTGGAGGGTATGTTTCTCTTATAACGTAGAGGTGCCCTAAGAAAGGAAATTGGAAAATTATTTCCCAAAGAGGAGAAAAAGGGGAAAAATGGTTTAAAGAAAAATCAACGCACAGCCTAAACCATTAGTCCTAGAAGCATGAAACGTGGAAGATGTGTTGGTCTTATAGAGCAAAAGTGCACTATGAAAGAAAATAGGAAAATTCTTTCCCCAAAAGAAAAAAAAGAGGGAAGAAAATTTAAAAAAAAATCACAAAAAATTGTTTTACAAAATACGCAAAAAAACAGTGAAAAAAATTTTGCTGCCGCAGCATCTGTCACCAAATTTAAATACACACAAAAGTTTACATAAAACCCACCGTAACCACTAAGACAAAATCGCGGAAAACACCTATCATACCGAAACACCGCTTCAAAAAACGGCTAAGGTACATGCTCAAAACTATGGTAACCAGCTGGTCATGTCAAATTAAAAAAATCTGATTCGATTATACACCAACATGCCTACGAAACCCCAAATTAGCCACTAATCTAAATATATAAAACTCTTTCGTTACTGACTGACTGACTGACTGACTGACTAACTGACAATCAACGCACAGCCTAAACCGTTAGTCCTAGAAGCATGAAACTTGGAGGGTATGTTCCTCTTATAACGTAGAGGTGCACTAAGAAAGGAAATTGGAAAATTCTTTCCCAAAAAGGAGAAAAAGAGGAAAAATGGTTTAAAGAAAAATCAACGCACAGCCTAAACCGTTAGTCCTAGAAGCATGAAACTTGGAGGGTATGTTTCTCTTATAACGTAGAGGTGCCCTAAGAAAGGAAATTGGAAAATTATTTCCCAAAGAGGAGAAAAAGGGGAAAAATGGTTTAAAGAAAAATCAACGCACAGCCTAAACCATTAGTCCTAGAAGCATGAAACGTGGAAGATGTGTTGGTCTTATAGAGCAAAAGTGCACTATGAAAGAAAATAGGAAAATTCTTTCCCCAAAAGAAAAAAAAGAGGGAAGAAAATTTAAAAAAAAATCACAAAAAATTGTTTTACAAAATACGCAAAAAAACAGTGAAAAAAATTTTGCTGCCGCAGCATCTGTCACCAAATTTAAATACACACAAAAGTTTACATAAAACCCACCGTAACCACTAAGACAAAATCGCGGAAAACACCTATCATACCGAAACACCGCTTCAAAAAACGGCTAAGGTACATGCTCAAAACTATGGTAACCAGCTGGTCATGTCAAATTAAAAAAATCTGATTCGATTATACACCAACATGCCTACGAAACCCCAAATTAGCCACTAATTATAACATAAAATCACTAAAAATAGCTTTACAAAATACGCAAAAAAAAAACTTTATAAAATTTTCAGCTACCGCAGCATTTGTCACCAGGTTTTAATACACACAAATGTTAACAAAAAAACCGATGATAACCACCAAGACAAAATTGCGGGAATCATCTATCATACTTAAACTAAACACCGCTGAAAAAAATCGGCTGCAACAGCACTCGCCTTCAAATTAAAATACACTCTAAAGTACAAGCTCAAAACAATGGTAACTTGCATTATATCATGTCAAACTAAAAAAAAACAGTTTTGATTATACACCAACGAATACGATAGCCCAAATTAGCCACTAAAACAAAATCACGAAAAAGAGCTTTACAAAATACGCAAAAAAAAAAAAAAAAAAATTTTCAGCTACCGCAGCATCTGTCACCAGGTTTTAATGCACACAAATGTTTACAAAAAAACCGATGATAACACCAAGACAAAATTGCGGGAATCATCTATCATACTTAAACTAAACACTGCTGACAAAAATCGGCTACAACAGCACTCGCCTTCAAATTCAAATACACTCTAAAGTACAAGCTCAAAACTATAGTAACCAGCAGTTGGTCATGTCAAATTAAAAAAATCCGATACCATTATACACCAACACGCATAAGAAACCCCAAATTAGCCACTAATATAACATAAAATCACTAAAAATAGCTTTACAAAATACGCAAAAAAAAACATTAAAAAATTTTCAGCTACCGCAGCATTTGTCACCAGGTTTTAATACAAACAAATGTTTACAAAAAAACCGATGATAACCACTACGACAAAATTGCGGGAATCATCTATCATACTTAAACTAAACACCGCTGAAAAAAATCGGCTACAACAGCACTCGCCTTCAAATTCAAATACACTCTAAAGTACAAGCTCAAAACAATGGTAACTTGCATTATATTATGTCAAACTAAAAAAAAACAGATTCGATTATACACCAACGAATACGATAGCCCAAATTAGCCACTAAAACAAAATCACGAAAAAGAGCTTTACAAAATACGCAAAAAAAAACATTAAAAAAATTTCTGCTACCGCAGCATCTGTCACCAGGTTTTAATACACACAAATGTTTACAAAAAAACCGATGATAACACCAAGACAAAATCGCGGGAATCATCTATCATACTTAAACTAAACACTGCTGAAAAAAATCGGCTACAACAGCACTCGCCTTCAAATTCAAATACACTCTAAAGTACAAGCTCAAAACTATAGTAACCAGCAGTTGGTCATGTCAAATTAAAAAAATCCGATACCATTATACACCAACACGCATAAGAAACCCCAAATTAGCCACTAATATAACATAAAATCACAAAAAATAGCTTTACAAAATACGAAAAAAAAACATAAAAAATTTTCAGTTACCGCAGCATTTGTCACCAGGTTTTAATACACACAAAAGTTTACAAAAAACCAATGATAACCACTAAGACAAAATCGCGGGAAACATCTATCATTCTTAAACTTAACACTGTGCTGAAAAAAATCGTTTACAACAACAGCACTTGCCTTCAAATTCAAATAAACTCTAACGTACAAGTTCAAAACTATAGTAACCAGCAGTTTGTCATGTCAAATTAAAAAAATCTGATTCGATTATACACCAACACGCATACGAAACCCCAAATTAGCCACAAATATAACATAAAATCACAAAAAATAGCTTTACAAAATACGAAAAAAAAACATTAAAAAAAATCTGCTACCGCAGCAACTGGCACCAGGTTCGATTACACACAAAGGTTCACAAACAAACCGATGATAACCACTACGACAAAATAGCGGGAAACATCCATCATACTTAAACTAAACACTGTTGAAGAAAATCGGCTCCAACAGCACTCACCTTAAAATTCAAATACACTCTAAGGTACAAGCTCAAATCTATGGTAACTAGCAGTTGGTCATATCAAACTAAAAAAAATGAACTCAAATATCCACGCGGACGAAGTCGCGGGTATCAGCTAGTTCATTTATAAAATCTCAGGTCATTATAACTCAAAGCAAATAAGAACGTTTCATTTCTTTTTCTTTAATCAACTGTTGTCAATTATATAAAGCCATTGTGTGGCTTTTACTGCTAAAACCACCAATAAACTTCATTTATAACGAGACAATCTCCAAGAGGCTTCAACCATAATAATTTCTCTCATAATTAGCGGCTTGGGTAGCTCAACGGTAACTTGCATATTTTAATGCCTTTATCAAGTCGCCTTGTACGCGCAACGGGAGATCGCTTACGGACACACTGCTGGGAGGATTGACGAACTCAATGACTTATTTCGGTTTTAAATAGTTAATGCTTGGTCTAGGTTTTGTGAAGGTGTTCAGTAGGGTTTGAGTGCGAGGGTTCTCAGCCCAGCATTTCATAGGCTACGGCTTGCAGGAAATGTTCCAGGAAATCCACCCCTTCACGAGATCAGAGAAGTTCAACCAAGGCGAACTATCACCGAGCCGCTGTAGAATCCAATCGGAACCTCGTGACTCTATCAAGTTCCGGTGCAACGTCGGACCATTCGTCAGGTGAGGAATGGTTAAAGAGAGAGCGACGTCCCCTCCTATTCTTTCCCTGGCACCTGACCAGTTCCACGTGACCCAGCCTAGAAGGACAGTGAACGTTCGATGAACACACCTAAATATTTGTTTTTTGCCTGGTTTGGGCTATGAGGTTCAGGTTTCGCAAAATCCAATCCATTTAAACAATCCGCAACTTCAAAAACTTATTTAACTTGAAAAGAGGAGACTTCCCAAACCTAAAAGTTTATCCGTGGTCAATAAAACCGGATAAAATACGAACTGTTCTTTTCAAAAATCACGTAAAGCTTCAAAATGAAAATAAAATTAAAAGGAAGAAACACACGCCATTATCGTCTTCCTGTCCTTATCCCACGCTAAGTGGGGTCGGCACAACAGGTTTTCTTCCTTCACACACCTCTATCATTCTTCATCTCAGTGCTCGTGCCATCTTTGACACAGTCCATCCTTTTAAGGCCTGCGCACACCTAGGCCGCTAGCGAACGCGATCAGTGAAACGCTGTCAAAATTGACGGCGATATTTGACAGCGATATTTGACAGCGTTTCATTGATCGCGGTCGCCAGCGGCCTAGGTCTGCGCAGGCCTTTATTCGGTCTACCTCCTCTTGTATAACCATTATTATACGTAAAGATGTACATTATAGCACGATACATGTCATTACATCTTTCCATAGAAATCGTCAGGAGACCACACACGACAGCTATAATGTATATTTTTACATCTTCGAATCTTAAAATACAGAGCGATACGAAAATACAAGGTGCAGTTTTGAACCTGCAAAACATTTCAGGAGGTTGTTAGGAGACTCGTAAATAATCATATAACAATACGATACCAAGTCAATAATCAATAATACTTTTTCTTTTCGATTTTTCAATTTTATTGATTTTCAGAATAACCCTCTTCAAAAAAACAGAATCACCCATTGCGATGTATCGCGTGTCATGTCACTGTGTGCGTGAATGCGATGACCAGTGACGTCAGCCTGTACGAGTCTCCGTCCACATTTCTAAGAAACGAACGCGGCACATACGTTAAACTAAAATGAAGGTCGTTGCTATGGTTACGGGGAACCCCGCGATTCTCGTCATACCGCATTTCGATTTAGACTCGAAAATCTGTTACTGCGCATCGAAGGTTCAACCAACGTGCCGCGACCTGTACAAGTTGTTGTAGCTAAAGCAACTTATAGCAAATAATTTTACCTTAGATGTAGTTCGAATTTTTAACTGTATGCAGTGCTCACTGCATGGAGTGCCAGTGAATCACGCAGGGCGACTGCGTATCAGACCTCAACAAACCAGTTACTTGATAACACGATACCCATTTGTTATTTGCTAATTGTCTGACTTTCTGGCTTTTGACTACCCGGAACCAACGACCGTACGGCAAAGCTGTAAGGTCGTTGACCCGTACCGACCCGTGTGGTACGGTACCACACGTACAGTCGTTAGGTACCACTGGTACCTAACGACTGTCCGAGAGCTACAAATCAGTTCGAACCAAAGGCTTTAATTAAGTGCTTACCGAAACACGGGATTTCAATGATGACGTTGCCGATTGGGGAATAACTCCGCGAACATTTCGATGGCTCGAGATACATTGTCTCCACTGATGGCATACCTACAAGCGGACCATCTCCACCAACTCTACATTGGAGTGTTGGTCCGTCATCTTTACAATTAGGTAGTAGGTACCTATCCCGACCGTTAATCGAAGGCGCACTTGAGGGGCGGAATTTGCAAGCGTATGCACATACCGGCGTCATCAAATACACTAATAAATTGAGCCGATCGATGCGTTTGCGATGGCCGCGGGGGCGTGGCGGGGTGGCGGGGGGGAGGGAGCGGCCGGTGGTTGGTGCTTTGGTTTGGATTTATGAAAGAAATGTCGGTTGCGTTTGTTTGTGTGTGTGAAAGCGCAGTTTAAGGACACGTACAGATTGGTCGCGTTTTAAAAAGGGGAGTTCACACTTACCGATTTACGTTAATAAGAATAAAATGAAAAAAAAATACCTGCCCATTTTATTGTTGATTCGGGTCGAGAATCACTAACATAATTACCTCCTAAAATGTTTTGCAGATCCAAAACTGCACCTTGTATACATTTATATTTCGATACATCTTAATACAACTCAATACATTTCCGTATATCTCTCTTCGAAAAGGATGTTCAAAAAGTTGTGAAATGAAGGGAAAGATACATTACATTACCTGTTGTGTGTGTGATACATTAAGATAATTTAAAGCTATACATCCCGGGATGTAATGTACATTAATATACATTATAGCTGCTGTGTGTGAAGCCCTTTATCCAAAAACACACGCCATGTGTCCTTAATATAAGATATCCGTGTGTATCCTCGTTATCGTATCCTAACAGATAGGGCCTCCTAAAACACCATATTTCATGCAGTATCCGGAGCCGGTATAATGAAGGTATCGGGACCCTGGGCTCGGGAGCTTGGGAACACATGTACCTTTTACCGTGTAGCTTCAGAGAAATTAGGAGAAATCATCATTTGTGTGTAGGCCCTCATTATCTTGGAATTTCCATAACTTTGTGAATATAAAGCCTTCCAAAACATTCACATGTAATTGCTTATATTATAAAATAAAAAATAAAATCTCTTGTTCCCGACACTCTTTGACCTGCCCTTCCCCCGACTTTTGGCTAAGTTTGTCGATCTTTGCCGAAAAGGTGTCGGTTAGGTACATGACAGTGTCGCTAATTCATTGGTTTTTTCACTTCCAATAAATGCCCAAGCCTAAAGAGGCTGTCACTTCAAAAATATCTAAAAGGGAATGGAACAAAGAAGTATTCATGGATCACAATAGCTCAGCATCGACCATGTTTGGGAAAATAAATCGTGCCATAAACCTTTTCATCTAAAAAAACCTATGCTTGAATCTCGTTACAATTTAGTTTAGCTCTTTGTATGGTATGGGCATGAATATTGAATATACTCTTGATCTGTCTGAAATAAACCTATAAAAGCTCCGAAGAAAATTACCTTCGTAATACGTGACTCCGGAATCGTAATAAAACGACTGCGTGCGAGTGAGTGTCGCCGTCATTTCCGCAAGAGAGAGTCAATAACACTTTAATATAAGTGTCTTACAGTAATCGCAATTGACCCCGTGTATATCGCGGGATCACGCGCATACTGAATACCAATAGGGTTTAGGGCTGCCTCGTTAATGACAGAAGTGCTTTTTTACACAGATCAGGCTAGCTTATGGCTCTTCTTGAAATGTGAAGCCGCGGACAGAGAGCCACGGACGCGTTGTTGACCAAAAAAAAGCAGCCAAGTGCGAGTCGGACTCGCCCATGAAGGGTTCCGTAGCACGACGAACTACAAGAACCTTTATATTATGTTACTTGATGTAACATAATAAGGTTCTTGTAGTTCGTCTAAAGGTAAATTGCGGTTTACGGTTTATGACGTATAAAAAAAAAACTACTCGCTAGATCTCGTTCAAACCAAATATCGTTGGAAGTTTGCATAGTAATGTACAACATATATTTTTTTTAGAATTATCATTCTCTTACTTTAGAAGTTAGAGGGGGGGGACCAACTTTTTTCCACTTTGGAAGTGTCTCTCGCGCAAACTATTAAGTTTAGAAAAAAATGATATTAGAAACCTCAACATCATTTTTGAAGACCTATTCATAGATACCCCACACGTATGGGTTTGATGAAAAAAATTTTTTTGAGTTTCAGTTTAAAGTATGGGGACCCCCGAAAATTCTAGTTTGTTTTTTATTTTTATGTAAAAATCTTAATGCGGTTCACAGAATACATCTACTCGCCAAGTTTCATCAGTCTAGCTCTTACGGTTTCGGAGATAAATGGCTGTGACATACAGACGGACGGACAGACAGACAGACAGACAGACAGACAGACAGACAGACATGACGAATCTATAAGGGTTCCGTTTTTGCCATTTGGCTACGGAACCCTAAAAAGATATTCCGTCTCATTCACTCAATAGTTTTATCAGATCAGGCTAGCTTATGGCTCATCTTGAAATGACAGGCCATGTACAGAGAGACACGGGCGTGTTGGTGATCAAAAGTAGATATTCCGTCTCATTCACTCAATAATTTTATCAGATCAGGCTAGCTTATGGCTCTTTTTCAAATGTGAGGCCAAGGACAGAGACACGGGCGCGTTGATGACAAAAAAGATATTCCGTCTCATTCACTCAATAATTTAATTTGCTAACTAAAGAGAGTTATGCCTGTATACACTCCACTTGAAGGTACTACCATACTAAAAATTTATTGCTTATGGAGGTATGTGTGGAAGTGCTATGCAATAAAATAGCACCAGCCTACCGAGATACAAAACGATAAGTACAAAACGCATCCGAGTGAAGTGTCAATTGGGACATTGCATCTCAATATATTTTGTCCGCATCGACAGCAAGTGAAAGAATTTTCATTGACATTTCATAGCGTTTTTGTTAAAATTAGGCAAGAGCTTTCAAGTTTTATTTTTTATCCTACCAAATTATACATGGCCCATTTATTAGCTTCCGTGCTTCACACGGCAAATTTAAATATAGAACTGGTCATACGAACGTATAAACGTTACACAAAATCAATACTCCCAAAATAGAATTAAAGCATAAAGTTCAATATTTCCATAGCATTTTGCTACAAAGGAATTTCCTTCAAAGTAATATCTTCCTCAATTTGCAACAAAGTACACCAACATGATCTTTCCCCATATATTAAATGGGCTACCTTTTTGTTGGGTTGCTTCTTGGTTCCAAACTAGCCGCAAATGGTAGATTTTGTCATTTTTCTCGTGTGAATGGCAACCCTAAGCCGTGGAGGGTAGTCTGTCTTTTCTGCTTTTACGATTGTAATCTCGCGTAAACCGACCGTAAAACGTGAGGTAATAGTGAGCCAAATTAAATTGCTTCCAGTTCCATTGATACGCATATTCATTACTGTTTTACTTCTACTACATCATATTCATTAAATTAAGTTTGTATGGAAAGACTATAAATGAAATAAAAAAATACATAGACGTAGTTAATGCCTAGCTCCATGTGAGGTGCAATGTATGGCCACTCGATTTGGAACTGATGTTATCTATCGAAATACATACATAACGTAAAATAGTTAATAGTTAAAAGTCTTACCAACCCACCTAAATAGATTTTCAAGAGTTTTCTATGGCGTACAAGACGAATGAAGAGAATGAAAATAAACAGTTTTAAAAAGCCATAACAGCATAGGAGCTCCGTTCCTATCATGTAAGTTAATACCGTGGGACTAAACACGTCCAGTCTAGACTTTATCGCTAGAATCGCGTGTTCTTTACGCTATTATTTGATAGCACACGGCTATTATTGTTATAGTTGCTTTTGTTGTACGGCTCAACGCCTATTGAGCAGATAAGCTGTAGCGGAAACCGCTTATTCACCGAGGGAATGCTCGTTTGGTTTGTGGTACAATGTGCTACGCAGCGTAGAGCGAGCGGCTGAAAGTGCTACGAAGCGTAGCACTACTGAAATGCTATGTTTTCATATGTAGAGTGGCTGAAAATGCTATGTAGCGTAAAGCCACTGAAAATGCTACTATTGTGTGTTGTATGATATTCGTTACTGAGAAACTTACAGACTTTAAAATATTTTACAAAATTTTACGCAATGTGTTATGTTTGTCATTTTTTTGCGTAAACATAGACCAGAATTTTCAACGGCACGTTACTGACATGCGTGACCTACGAAGCAATGCTTTGTTATAGGCGATGGTTACCACTTAACATCAGGTGGGTTATATGCTTGTTCCAGCAGATAGTTGCTTTAAAAAAAGTAGAAGAAAAGTGAGTTTGCTTCATAGTTCAACATGTTTTTTTTTTCACTTAGTTTGCAGTTTTCCTCTTCATAATATGGGGGTTGAACAAGCGGACTATCAAAAATGCTTTGTCCGCTAGATACGCACAGAGGGGTGAAATAGTAGTTACCCCGACCTAGTTCGTTCTGCCTTTGTTGCAGGGTGCAGTGCACCGACGTTAATAGGAAACTAAATAATTTTATGAGTTTCTTTGTGAAAACACTGAGTTTTTCATTATTTATATTACAGGAGCGACTTGAATGTTAAACCTCCGTGAAATACTTTAGTTAGTGAATGTGTATCTTTACAAAGCAGCCAATTTAAATATTTTATGGTTGAAATAGAGCATAGAGAACAAACTTGAATAAAATCAGGTTTCCTTATACATTTCTAAACTTTTTAATTCAATCAGATAATATTTAACGGGTGAAATATTAATCAAATGATTAAGTTTGCTTATAGCCATCTCAATCAGTGACAGACAAAATAATAGTTCTAGAATCTAACCAGTTTTTTTTTATTTATTTAAATCGAAGCTATTTCTGTGCAACGATTCATCAGATTGAAAGCCCACTTATCTACGCTACCATTTTATATTTTTTCTTTCGCTTCTTTTTCTTTCGCATTTCCTTTAGAACATCTCTAGTCTTAATCTATTTCGAAGCATTTGCAGCTATCCGCCAACTTAACACAACGTACGGAAAACGTTTATATGCTCGGTGCTGTCAGAGAGCTGGGTACCAACCAGGACATCTTATAGGCCTGTTCCACGCATGCTTTCAAAATAGTTCGGTTTGTAGGTTTAAAAGCCTGTGTGTGTTACCAATATATTTATTTATGGCCTAACTTATAAAAATATGTCAAAAGATAAACAGTGGTTAAACTATTGCCATCTCTTACCACTGGGTAGTGTTAAACAGTGACAGGGCTAACTTTAAGCAATTATTAAATTTAAATTGCGTTTATAAGTAGGGCTGTTGATGTTAGGTAATTTTGAATATCGAACACACCTTGCAAGCATTGTGTATGTGTGCGTTTTTATACGCCTGCATTGATTTCGAAAAGATGGCGTTTGGCCCCGCGTTCTGTGGTAGCGATCAGTAAAACGCTGTCAAATATCGCTGTCATATTTGGGCTTTAGCCAGTGCCGTCATATTCAGCTCTGACTAGTTTTCCGCTATAGTTTAATTTGAGTTTTTCACACACAGTGATTGAATTAGAAGTGTGTCTGAGTATGTGAGCTTATTTAGTAAAAATTTGTTAGTAAGTAAATGACTCGATCATGTTTTTACGCCGCAAACGAAAAAGGAGGTCGTAATGATCTTATACCGAGCACATCTCTAGAATAGCATCAAGCCACAGCCCACGTAATAGTCACTACGGCACGATTCAAACGTTCGCTAAACAATTTGCGCTATCTCCCTATTAGGCCGTCGGCCAAAACGTCTCTGTCGTCTGGATTAGATTTGAAACTACAGTGTGCTGACAGCATTTACTGGAGTCTAGAAGGTCTTTATAGCTGCAGGGCTCTGCAAAACGACAAACGGAATTTCGAAGTCAAATAATAATTATATTTGGACGAACATTTGACAATCTCAGCCGCACTTAGTCATTCTTACAGAGTCTTTGAGTTGGTACTTGGTACTAGTTCTCAGGGGATATCTACCTAGGTTGTGTGCCTAGGTTGAAAATTGGGAAGCTGTTTATTTGAATTTTTTTTTATTAGTTTTTAATAAAAATCAGCACGAGGAAGTAAAATAGTTTCCAATTAAAAGCTAAGTCGGGTAAATCCTTTCGAAAGTCTGATAAAAGTCGCGGCTCTGAGGATAAGCCGACTTCGTGTCAGCTTCCATCCATCTTACAGTCCCTCAAGTCAAGGGAATTTGGGCGCAGATAATAAAAAAGTTGAACAAAATTACCAACTTTAAAAACAATGATAATACCGTTCCATTTTCAAACTTATAACACCTTTTGGTCGGGAGTCAAAAATGGAAGCTTTTAATATGATTTGAAGTAACGACTCGACGCAAACGTATTAGCATTCCACCCCCGCATATTGAATGTTAAAAGTTCCCGTGATGAGATACCAAACCGACAGTATTGTTGCATATTAAACCAAAGAGTCCGTCATACGAGATTCTATGAATAATTCATGGCCTGATGAAGAATAACACCGGATTTTGCTTTTCAAGGACGCAACATTTTTGACGAAAACAAGGAAATTTGTGTAAGATTCGTCTGGTGAAGTGGTGACGGTTACAGAAAAGATATTACGTTTTGGAACTATAGTTTTTAGTAATAGTATAACAGACGCGACGTACCTATATAATTTCATGATGCTTTATAGGGGTCGGCATAAAAAAAAAAAAACTGAAAGGTTCTTCCAGATTGGTCCCATAGAAACTTTACTAAAATCGGTTCAGCAGTTTGGCCATGAAGTCGGTTTCTCAAGTTTTTTAAACTTCACTTGTTTACAGACTTATTTTTTTATACTCGTTGAAAAATTGGGGATTTAGGAGAGAAGATCTGAAGGTCAAGTTAATTTGCACAAGTATTTTTTTCGTTTCGTATAGTTGTCTCTCTATTGTATGAAGAAAAGATGTGACAGCAAAAATAACACGATCTCAACGAGTTGTTGTCTCATCAATTTTCCATATAAAAGAGAAAGACACGAGCTCACGCGAAAAAAACATTTGGTAGAAGAAATGTGGTAGCAAAACTCGGACTTCGGGTACTGTTCGCTAAAAAAGTGGTGTGATAAAAAGCTTCAGTTCGAGTTTCTAACTCGCACTTGTCTGTTTTCCTCGACACTTGTACAAAAACAGCGTTGAAAAAACCAGCTTCCTTTTTTCGCTGTATACGAGGTTTCTATGCTGATGAGATTGTATTTGTTGTGTCGCCATAGCAATTATTTCTAAACCCTTTTATAAAACGTATGGTATCTTGCTTTGCTTCTTTTTTGAGCACTAAGTTGTCTAGTTATAAAGTCGTTTTATTCTGCCTTCCTACGGTGCGTGGTTCTGCAGATCATCACGCATCAGCCGACGACGACGCACGGCAACGCACACAGACAGGGCTCCTGTGCTACCGCGCACCTCGACGCATGAGACCGTTCCCATGGTGTGTCGTGCGAGCTGATCCGCCCCTCCGTGCGCGATATCACAGACCGTGGGAAGGGGCGTCGTGTCGTGTATTTGCATAAGATATTATGATTATTTGTTTGATTAATATTTGATACCACTTCGAAGTTGTCTTATGTGGTTCGGGTATTATAGAGCTATTTAGCTCAATACATCCATTAAGCGAAAATTAATAAACAAACCCAGCATTTTCTTCAAGTTTATACATAGGTGATTCGGATTCTTCTTCTTCCTGCCCTTATCCCACGTTATGTGGGATCGGCACAACATGTTCTCCTCTTCCATTCTCCTCTATCAGCCGTCATCTCTGTATTCACTTCTTTCTTATCCATTTCATCTTTCAAACTGTTCATCCATCTTTTCTTCGGCCTACCTCTACCCAAATATCCATCTACATCCATACTCATCACTCTCCTAGTCACATGACTTTCATCTCTCCTCACGAAATGCCCGTACCACACCAGCCTGTTGCTCCTAAGTTTTTCTGTCACCGGAGCTACTTTCAGAGTTTCTCCTAATATACTTACTTATTCCGTATCTTGTCCATTCTTGTCACTCCAGTAGGCCTACCACAAGCTATGTCTGGCTCTGTCTCTGGGTCTGAAGTCAGTGTGAGTGCTCACCAGTTTATTATACTGTGAGTGTGGCGTTTCAACGAAGGACTTTATTAGTCAACACTCACAGTGACACAAAAACCAGAGCCAGACAGAGCTTGTATCGGTAGGCCTACAGTTCGGATTATTCTCTAAAAATCAGACGTCAATCATCAAGATAGAACGTAGAGCGCATAATCGCTAACATCAGAGCCGATTAATTGAGCCTGCTAGATGTCACTTCAACGGATACCTGATTAATGAGCCACCCTCCTCTTATGGACATGGGCAGCCTTCGCTGTCACACGCGACCGATCAGCTCTTGTCACTGATTTGTTATCAGCGGCCTGTAGCCACATTATGTAATAAGAAGCTAGAGAAAAGTTATAAAATATCCGTCGTTCGATTTCTTCTGTGGTAATATGCACGAGGTCTATCGTAAATTAATCGCTTATACACGAAATATTTCACCTGTGAAATTATATGATGAGTACGTTTATTAGCAGGAGCCTAATTCTCGGGCCGACCGAGATTTTCAATGTCCCTAAAATACACATTGGCAATGCACAACCCCGCACTTTTTCTACGTTTTCCGTATATCGTAGCTGTCGAAGCTTCTACGATGAGGTCGTTGATGAATTACTCAAGGAAATCTGCCATTCTCTCTTCGAAAATCAGCGGAAAATCAGCGGTTTCCAGATGATAATCAGCGGATTATCATCTGGAAATGTGTAGGGGACTAGGGGAGGCCTATGTCCAGCAGTGGACTTTTTCAGGCTGATAATGATGATGATGATGATGAATCAGCGGATGTAATTAGATACTTTGAGAAGTGGCTGCTAAAGTCTAGATAGCGTTTATATGCACCTGAAAATATTATGTTTATTCCCTGAAAACTAAAATTTCAGATAAACACCAGTAGTATGGCAGAATGGACAATCAAATATTGAAAAATTCAAGGCAAGTTTGGTGCCTAGGGACTGCCGACGCCCGCCGTCTTAAACGGAGTCAGTAAATCTGAGAAAAGTTGGTAGCGTAAACGTGTTGAAAGCAGCTCTAATGGACGTTTATAAAGTAGAAAAACAACTAGAAGATACGCACGTACCAATTTGCCTAGAAATAAAGGATGGTTTAAAGCTACGATTAGGGTGTGGTTGCAGTCGTGGTTTCTTTAGCGGTATTGAAATCGCTTGTATGTTACGAGTACGTAAACATTATATTTTTTCTTGGTATTAAGGAATACTTATGTAGCAGATTTAAAAGATTATTTTGTACATTGATTGTCCATCTATGTTCACAGAAATATTTGTTCTCGGTGAGGATCGAACCCACGACCTACGGCGCAGAAAGCAGAGCGTAAATGTAAGTAATCTAAAAAATATACGCTTATGTAATCGCTCCCGCCCCGCTACTATCTGCAGGCACATCCTTCGGGAAAGTGGAGCGTATCGCAGTCTAACCAGTTCTGTACGTGATAGTTAGTCCACTGTTATTAGCCTTCATATTATTGTCCCCCGGTTAAGCGACTCTGATAACTGCCTGTGGATCTATTTCGCTGATCATAGCTCTGGGGATGACTTCAGAGGACTTGCAGATGGACGTTATAATGGAGACATTACATGGTTGGGTAGTTTTAATAATGCAATGTCCAGTAGACCTACCATGAGCTCTGTCTGGCTCTGTCTCTGGTTCTGGTTATGAGTCTGTGTGAGTATTGTCTAAGACAGAGCCAGACAGAGCTCATGGTAGGCTACAGTTCAATCCAGAACAGGTCTCTCAGCTCAGTTGGTAGAGGTTATGTCATCTGTGCCGGAGATCGTGGGTTCGATCCCCATCGAGAACAAGCATTTGTGTGCTTAACACAGATGTTTGTTCTCTGTCTGGGTGTTATATTGTATTCTAAATATGTATTTACACAAAAAAAACATTATATTAGCTATCTGGTTCCCATAGTACAAGCTCTGCTTAATTTGGGGCTAGATAGCGTTGTGTGGAATGTACACAATATTTATTATTATTTATTTTTTTATGTTTACATCGTAGGTTTCAAAGCTCGAAAAATTTATTACAGAAGACAACTTTACTACAACTTCGTATCGAACATATTATTTGTGGAATATACGTTTAATTACCTACATGTGAGTTCATTTATAAACATGTTTCTGACCCAAAGCTCAACTTTTATAGCAGAAGAATAATTTAGAAAAGACGAAATATGTTTGTTATTTCGTAAGGTAAATTGTATTGAGAACAAGTATTCCGTAGGCGGGATCTGTACCTTTTTGGAGTATTTCCAATCTTGTTAAAATATAGCTTTGTTATGAGTCGTAAACTATTTGAATGTTTGCTCTTTCTCCTTTTGCTGAGGGTTTGTTTTTCATTATTCTGAGAGATGTGTTAATAACTGCTACTGTATTTTGTTCTTAGCATGATGTTTGAGAGGAGATAACATTATATTTATTTGAAACAAGTGTACGCAAAACAACGTTAAATCGTGAGGAGTGGAATTCATTTACCCAGCAGTGAAATTACACCTAGGAGTAAAACAATCGCCAATACAAAAAATTGCAAATTTTCCATGTAATGACAAAAATTATACATAGATTAAAGGCATACATCTCGTCCTTGGTTGGGAACTTTAAAACTTGTAGAAATATGCCCCAGATAAGTATTGGCCATGTGGTAGCAGAATTGATGATTATCTATGCAAATACAGCCTCATTAAAACCTATTTCTAATTATCATGTCTGAATAGTAATGCCTGAGAACAGAGCCCACATTACAATTCGTATAATCAATTCCATTTGCGAAGGACGAGCTTCGCATTCTAATTGTTGAGAGTGGGGAGGGCTGTACAGTGTACATTCCTATTACTCCTTGTATCATTTGAATGATTTTCAATTGTTTAAAAATTATGGAGTGCTCGTTGCTATGAAACATCAGTGGACCTACCACAAGCTTTGTCTCTATAGCTCTGGTTTTGAGTCTGTGTGAGTGTTGACTAAATAAATGCTACGACGAAACGTCACGCACACAGTTATATAGAGGTACACTGGTGAGCACTCACACAGAATCAAACCCAGAGCCAGAGACAAAGCCATACAGAGCTTGTGGTAGGCGTACAAAAACCCATGACGATACGCCTATGCTTCGTCGACTCTTGTAAAAAAATATGCGACCTTTTTATTTTTAGCATTACGTTTGGGACGTCAAATATAACCAAGCGAAATTACCCCATTATTTCTTCTCTCGATCAGATCATAGCTCAAATCCCTAAATTGAAAGGGTGACTTTCAAAAAAGGCTCACCTTGTTGCTATGAAATATTGACGCAGAACTCGCGCAAGACAGAACCTCTATAGACATGATTTTGGATAAATCTATTTTTAGGTTAAACTGAGCTGGATCTGGTAATAGAGAATCACGTAAGTCGAGTAGGCACCAAACTTGCATCGCATCCAGCCGGTAGTAAAGCATTTTGGTCACTCGCGAAATCGATTGAAACGAACTTCTGTCGCCCCTCACTGCCACCAATGGTTAAACAGGATGGTTCGCTTGCTCACACCGCCGTAGAGAAAGCCAATTTGTTCGCTTCTCTGTTTGCGGAGAATTCGCGTCTAAGCACTGCAGGTGAAGTACCTCCTATCATTCCTCGATGTGCGACTTCAATGCGTAAAGTCCAAATACATCAAAAAGAGGTACTTAAAACACTGCGTGCCTTGGATGTGAATAAGGCTAGCGGGCCTGACGGAATACCAGCAATTGTCCTCAAGCTTTGCGCCCCCGAGTTATCTCCGGTGTTGACACGCCTGTTTCGCCTCTCTCTTAGGACTGGTCAAGTACCACAGTCATGGAAGCTTGCTAACGTTCAACCAGTACCTAAATAAATTATAGTTTAAAAAACTAAAAAAAAACGCTTTTATAACTAGTTGAACTAAAAAGTTAAAAATAAAACTGTAATAATCAATTGAAAATTTATATTATTGTACAAAAAGCGTGAGGTGCTTTTTATAATAACTTCAGATATAATAAACTATTGATAAAATATTTACAACAATCAAAATCAAGCCCCCCACGCTTTTTGTACAATAATATAAATTTTCAATTGATTATTACAGTTTTATTTTTAACTTTTTAGTTCAACTAGTTATAAAAGCGTTTTTTTTTAGTTTTTTAAACTATAATTTATTTTTTACTTTTTAGTTTTTTTTTTTCATATTATTGCATTGTCATCGACCTTTGACAGGTGTGCAAAGTTTGAATCAAATCTGATCGTTCAAAGTAGGTTTTTTTTAATTTTTTTTATTTATTTTAATTTTTTTTTTATTTTTTTTCATATTATTGCATTGTCATCGACCTTTGACAGGTGTGCAAAGTTTGAATCAAAATTGATCGTTCAAAGTAGGTTTTTTTTTATTTTTTTTTTCATATTATTGCATTGTCATCGACCTTTGACAGGTGTGCAAAATTTGAATCAAATCTGATCGTTCAAAGTAGGACAAAATCGAGCTCAAAGGGGTCGGTTACATACATACATACATACATACATACATACATACATACAGGTGAAGCTAATAAAAGCGTTATAAAAAGGTAGTCGTGCTGACCCTGCTAACTACAGGCCCATCTCGGTCACCTCTCTTTTGTGTAAAACAATGGAGAGGGTACTTAACAACAAGCTCTTATCATACCTAGAAGCTAACGACCTCCTCAGTGACCAGCAGTACGGTTTCCGACGCAAGCGGTCTACTGGGGATCTTCTGGCGTATGTCACTCACATCTGGAGCGAGGCCATCGAGGGCCATGGAGAAGCTCTTGCTGTTTCACTCGACATCTCCAAGGCCTTCGACAGGGTTTGGCATGAAAGCCTCATTAGCAAGCTTACCTCGTTTGGACTACCTCCGTGCTTGCGTGGGTGGATATCCGACTTCCTGAGGGAACGGTCAATTCGCGTAGTCATTGATGGCTGCTCGTCTGACCAATTGGCAGTAAACGCCGGGGTACCTCAGGGGTCGGTTCTTTCTGCAACTTTATTTCTGCTACACATCAATGATTTGCTTCTGCCCGGTATCGTGGGGTATGCTGATGATAGCACAGTTGTAGAAAGATACACTTCCGATGCCCGTGCAAGCGCGTCTACTATAGAGACCCTAAGACAGGCTATGGTGGAACGAGTGAACCACACCCTAGTTGGAGTTTCTGACTGGGGTGTTGCTAATCTGGTTTCATTCAACACCACAAAAACTCAGGCGTGTCTCATCTCTGCTAAAAAGAGACCTTTCCTTTTTAAACCCACTTTCCGGGATGTATCGGTACCAATATCTGACCACATGGACCTCTTGGGTGTGAAGTTATCTTCTAACTTGAACTTTGGCTCCTATATAGAATCTAAGGCTAAAGTGGCAGCTAAAAAACTTGGCATCCTCTCTAAGGTTAGACGGTACTTCACGCCGGAACAGCTTCTGAATCTATATCAAGCTCAAGTTCGGTCGTGCATGGAGTACTGTTGCCACCTATGGGACGGATCTGCCAAGTATCAGCTCGAAGCCTTGGATTCTATTGAGTGGCGCGCCAGGAGGCTCATTGGCAATGACGAGCTGTTTGACTCCAAGCTCTATAGCTTGGAACACCGTCGTCGAGTGGCGTGTTTATCGGTCTTCTACCGTTTACATTTCGGGGAGTGCGCACAAGAACTGCACGACCTTATACCCCCATCACCCTTTTACCTCCGGACATCTAGGCGCACGGACAAGTGCCACTCTTTCATGGTAGATATTCCACATTCTCGTACAAAGCGCTTTGACTCCACTTTTATAGTACGAACTGCCAAGGAGTGGAACTCTCTTCCGCCGTCAGTATTTCCGGAACGTTACAATTTGGGAACTTTTAAGACAAGAGTGAACAGGTGGATTATGGCTAAGCATGCTCCATCTTAGGCTGCATCCTCACTTTCCATCAGGTGTGATGGCAGCCAAATGCTTAGCTATCTATATTAAAAAAAAAAAAAAAAAAAAAAAAAAAAACACTAAAATGCCTGAATTTAAACCTTGGAAGATAACATTTCAGACACAAACATCGTCTATACTACATTTTATTAACGAATAATGTATCTTTTAAGAATATCAAAGTACGAGTATATTATTATGGTAGTATTTATTTATGATGATACAACAGTAACTTGTTTTATCCCTGTTGTTTTTCTAACTTACAACCACAAACGAGGATCCCGGCATTCGCCAGCGGTTTTTGTAAGCAGAATGGGTCTGCGTGACCTCGAATTTACAAAAGAATTTACATCCCGGACACAAAGGCCAACAAAACAGACAAAAAATTACAAAAGCGTTCTATCTAGATCCAATACTGTGGCGGCTCCCGTTGGCCGACCCTCCTGTCATGAGCTTAATTTGAATTATGCCGGGACAGACGATCGTGCGCCCCTCAATATTGTATAAAATTCACGTTATTTCACCCCACATAGGCCTGTCCCTTACTCCCTTAGCGCCACCATGATTTTATCCGACTTTTTTGTCGTTCACCGGCAAAAAAACCTCAGTTCAGGCAAGCATTCAGTTTTTTGTTCTAAGGAAGCCAGAAATATACAGCGCACCTTCAACTGTTGTATCCATAAAATACGAACGACATTACCATATAAACAAATACAACAGTAAATTACCATTTTGATAATATCTGAAGGGATTTACCGTTCCTAGGGATTAAAGTTGTGACTATCTCTATCTTATACCTTTAAACGAGAAAATCTTGTATATATATATATATGTATATATATATATATTTAGGATCTCGGAAACTGAGCCAACAATTTTCATGAAATTAAGTATACAGGGGTTTTCGGGGACGATAAAACGATCTAGCTAGGATTCATTTTCAGAAAATGAGTCTGTTCGTTAAAAAAAACGAAAAACATAAACTGAATATGTGACTGCTCCTGCCATCTATTGACGATTGTGAGCAACTAACTGCAAGCAGATAGCGATGATAATAGATGGCGGAACTGATAGTAGATGGCGTTGTTCAGTAAGAATAAACCAGTAAAGATAATAATATGCTTCTTATGATTTCTTAAAAATACAAATTAACGAAAAAAATTCCGAGCGAAGCTCGGTTACCAACTAGTGTATCTTTAAATACAGTCACTGACTTCTATAAAAACCAAAGCTCCGGCTATTCAACGTTCCGTCCCCTCGAGACCAAACGATATTGAAAAAACTCTACGTATCTTCTAGTGTAAGTGAACTGATGAATATTTTAGTGTCCATTGGACGGGCGATGTTTGTCTACTCTCCATACATTCCCGACGGGGTAATATCGCAGTCATCTTGTTGGCCGAACGAATGCATTAGAGATGTACAGGATGGGTTTACTTATAAACCTGTTATTGATTCTTTGAATAGTAGTCAGTAGTGTTTGTTTTGCGACATAAGCAGTTACTGTAAACATCGACTGTATAGTAAGTTTTTTATTTATCTCGCAAAGTAATAGTTTTACTAATTACATGACAAAAAACTGTGAAAATATTTCACGGATACCGAAATTTGCATTGTTGTTGTTTGTAACTTTGTGTGAAGCTACCTATGTGTTTTTTTCGGTGCATTGATGGTCCAAACTTATAAAAATACAATTCTATTGATAGTCACAGCAGCAGAACGTAAAATACCAAACATTTTATTGCGTCACAACATTTTTACGATTGCCGTCGTAAAACGCGAAGACTTTATTAAATTTTTATACAAAACCTGTTCCGAGAATGAGCTTATTTGCTTACATTTTAAATACAAAGTCGAATGCTGATTCAAATTAAGTTGTTAGCAAGTGCTCGTTGAGATAAGCCTGGTATAAATTCTCTCAAACGAAGAATGCAATGGTCTTTACTGAAGTGGATGAAACATTAGCATTTTAAATGTATAAACCAGTATCGTAATAAGAAGACAGTTAAAAATCTACAAGATCCAAGAAAAGAGGAATTCTCATGTTCAACTGAACAGCTTTATATATCAACAAAGAAATCAAGACTACCCTTTCAAGGATACTCCTGTATCCCGCATCCCGGATATCCGGTCAAACCGGTTCATTAATCACATATAGGCTAACCGGATTGAGAGTGCAAATAGAGGACTGGGTTTCTCATTCCCGTAATTGAAGGATAATAGACTAGGATAAAACGATTAGTGAAACTCGATAAGATTCTTTCAGCGAATACCTTGACCCTCAAAGTTTGAGTAAAGTTGATTGTTTTGGAAATGATCGATGTTTTTATGACGCGAATGTTTCGAAAGAAAGAATTGGTACTATTTAGACGAATTCGGGCAGCAAGACAATAGACGGAGTGAGAAGTTAAATATAAGCCAAATTACAACCCAATAATAATACAAAAACAAACGTATTGAGGAGAAATCCAAGAGTAAAAGAACGAGATACATGTCTGTGGAAAACAATAACGCTTTCAACTTACAGGGGCAATTGTTTCTACTTAATTAACTCCACGTTACGCCAACTTACACAAGTCAAATTATCTGCTGAAATTTTGTGCTACTTAAATAGCTGCCTTATATTATTCTCGCAATTGCAGGTACTTTAGAACTCTCTTTATAAAGTTCGCAGAACTACCTGTGATAAATCGAGCGAAATTTCAAAAGTTGGGGTAACAAGCGTAGCCCGGCGCTCTACTTTAACTTGGCGCTTGTTTTTAGCGGTCTTAATTCCATGTGTTTGCACTTCGCGCAATATGAGGTACATATATTAAAAAAGGTAAGGTAGAGGAAGCCTTAGCAAAACATGGAAGGTATAAAAACACATAAAGGTATACTGCGGAAAAAGAGGGCTATTATAAGCTCAAAGATGAGAAGTTTAAAATATTGATATCATGATTGTGTTCTATGGCTGTGAGACATGGACATTGACGCAACGGGATAGATAACGACTGGAAGCTTTCGAAATGTGGTGCTGGCGGAGGATGGAGAAAATTAGTTGGACAGAAAAAGTTACGAACAAAGAGGTCTTAGAGCGAGTATAGGAGAAGAGAGTTATACTTGAGACAATACAAAATCGAAGAGGAAAAATGTTTAGACATCTTCTACGACATGACAGCTACATAAAGAACATCATTGAAGGAAAAGTTGAAAGGAAACGGGGAAGAGGAAGGCCGAGAATTAGTTACATGAGCCAGATAAAAAAAAAAGTCGCTGTCATGTCGTATAAAGAAGTCAAGGAGGCCGCATTCGAGAGACTTAATTGGAGAAAACTGCATCAAAACCCCGACAAGAGCTAAGCTCTTAAATTTAAGAAGAAGAAGAAGTGTTCTAACGAGGCTTCTAGATTACTACTGCATAAAAAAATAAAACATTATCAGAAGAGTCTTTAGATAGATTATATCTGGAGCGTATATTCGCTTACTTATTTCTATTCTGATGAATGGGTGGGAAAATTCTAAAACGATATTAAAATCCTATAAAAATTAACAAGCGCATATTAAAACAGATACAGTTTCGGTACGGCTACCGAGACGTGATCGTATCACAATATTTATACTCATACCTTTGTAAATTGGAGCTGCAAACAGGTTCTACGTGAACGAGAACGAGAAATAGAATGCTCTAATCTGATACAGTAAAGTTGTAAAAGATCATAACAGCCTAGCAGATAAAATACCCGTTAGTTCTCAGCAAGCTAAGAGACAACTTAACCTTAATACAAATGAATGTAAGTGTATAGATATGTCGTAGCCTCGTAAAATGGCTTAAGTTGTTGGGACGCATTTGAAAAAGGAGTAGATGGTATCACACATGATTCGTATGCTTCGAAAAAATTATTGACACAACAATAAGAAGAATAATAATCATCTACCATAAGATACATATGTATTTCAATCTACATTACATGTTCAAATGAGAAACTTCAGCTGTTGTTCAAACCCCTAAGGTCATTTAAGCTGTACATTGGTGGTGCTGAATTGTAGCATAATATTGTAATTTTTGTTACCATGGTATTTTCATCAAATATATACTATTTGGCTTAGGCGTTGAAACCAAGGTAATTTTCATGTCCTCATGACGCTCATGAACCATGGGTCAAGTACAACGTAACGGTGTTCCATAAAGCATTACGTGGCATATGGTCCGCTTGGCTGGTGAACCGGCACATTTCACTCTCGACGTCACGGCTCTGGCAGACAGCAGCCAGACTGTACACCAGATCATGACGTCACTGACAAAATAAATGGGAATGTACCTGCTGATAAAAATAACGCAAACTTGCATCAACCACTTTTAATAAACTTATTCAAACATTGCAAAGACACCTTACTGACGATCATATTGCTCAAAGTGTTATTGTAAGAAAGTCAAACATACTCGTACATACATCAAAGAACTTTCTGATTTAATGGAATGCAGTTCTTGTTTGCATATCCTTTACAGATTTATGGGTAAACCTTCAAGCTTTAAAAGCCACAAGTTCCAATTGATAAGGGATCTCACGATCCACCCATAATTTTAATTTATTTAAGCAATGAATTTATAATCCAAGATTTGATTTATTCACAAAGCCTAGTTACAGTAAAGCTATTAATCCTTGCAATCCCTCAAACCCAAATAAATTAACGAATGCGAACATAACGCATGGTTGGTCAAACGTTTGAGTAGGAGCTATAATAGTGAGCAATAATTTACAAAACGGGACCTAGAATCCCGCTCCGAGGTATTCCATTAAGCTTTATGCTAATACAAATAGGTTTTAATGTTTTTTAACGCAGCAATTTACTTAAATTGCACGGGTTATTAAAACTTATGCACATGTGTGTGTTGAGAAACCCGTTAGAAACACGAAAACTAAAGTTTGAACAATAGGGATAAGCTTTGGTCGTTTGTGAAACAAGTTATATAAACTCACCGAAACTTATAAGTGTGGCAATAAAGCACTACAATTTGAGATTATAACGCATCAATATTCTTTTATTTATTACATTTTATTTGGTTGATTTATGAGACACAAAACAAGGTAAGTAGAAATCTAGCTCGACTAAGCTAATTTGACTTCAAGTTATTCAAACCAACCTTATTGAAGCTGAATGCAACACACAAATAGGCCACCGCTTCTATTACACGCTTCTCGACTAAGGCAACGGCCGGCAAATTGAGTAACTTATGCATCAACATCTTGTAAGTAGGTTATAGGAAGATGGATGGTGCTTCTCACGAAGTTCTTGCAGTTTCATGGTTGATGGCAGTAGTATGACCGTATGATGAATCAATTTTAAATCTCAAACCAGGTGTGAGAACAACCAATACCTACAAAAAAGTTCAACAGAACCGACGCTTTTAGTTGCAACTGAGATGAGACAATATTAATCTTGTACGACACTCCTGTGACATTCAAAGTCTTCGATTGTCAATATTTGTTGGATAAACAGGAAAGGATCGGATCTATCCGACGATCTCCGATCAAAGATAGTCTTCGATCAGAAGGGTTCTGTATTGTAGAACTAAATATCAAAGGAATAAAAAAGATAAATGAAACTACAGATCGATAAGTAAAGGATCAAATAAACAATGCAATGCTTTCTTTATAGACAGGAACTTGGTTCAGAATACTGATTCGAATGCATCAGGCGATGTGGAGAACCAGTTTTAATAACAAGAACATGAATTATTTGCATTTTACCACCAACTTCTTAAGATAACTTGTTGAGTAGAGTTCGTCTGTAGCAAAAACGAGGAAAATATTGCATTAGTAGTTGCGAGGAAAAGTAATTAGGAAAAAATCTAGTATTCATGAAACAGAACATAGCAACTGAGGGTACATGGAAGCATTCACTAATTTCTCCAAACATAGTGAAAAGCCAGCATAATCACGGATATGAAGGTCTTTGGTATAGGATGGGCGTAAATAACCTCAGCATGAGCAAAATATCTACAGCGAAACAAATAAAACTATTAATCCAGAGCATGCGAAAGCAACGCTCGAATTTAGGTTTTCAATTACAAAATAGTCTAAGCAATTACAGACACTGTGAGGTCTGAACAGAAATACAGGATGGATGTAAAATAGGGCAATTCTGGCAACAGTGGGAATTTCATTCCAGCGAACGGCGTCTCTACCAAATAGTACAAGAGTGACGGCACAAAGAGGCGTCGTACAAAAGCAAAGGGAGACCGACCCAATAGCCGCTGTGTCCTGTGCCCGTTGTAATACGATTTTGTGCTGGAATAAAATCCAGTTTATGTGTATGTTAAAATATTTAAAAATACGTGTGTTCTGGAATAGGTTTACGAAAATTGTGAAATGCATGACCAACATTTAATTTACCTGTTATAGTTCATAGACCCGTGCTATAAAAATTCACCCAGTTTGAACCGATCGTTTTTTGTGCTGAAACCCAATTAGCATTTTAGTATAACTCTTACTATAACTAGGAACTTAACGTAAACATTAAAACGGTTTTATCGTCAAACGTTATTTTCATAATACCATTCATAATACATCTGACATTATTGCATGAATAATTAAAGCATTAATGCCTCCTAGAAGTTAAGCACATCAAAGCGTTTAATAAACAAGTGCACCCTTAATTGTAAACTTGAGCTTAAGTTACGTCTGAGCAATTCCAACCCTTCTTTAATGCAGTGGAGACACGCTGAACCGGCTTACACGCATGCAAATTGACTCCTGGCTCTTGCAGTTCACCCTATAAGAGGATTTGGATCTTAACACCATAGCTTACAGCTTGAATTTAAACGACGTGGGTGCAGACAGCAAGTTCTTTGGAATATAGTTAAAAAGTGTTCGGTGTCACTTAATTAAAGAAGCCCTTGATGAAACCTTTGATGGTAGATTGTGTTATTTTAATTTTGTCTTTGGGTATTAAATAGCAAGATAATGTTACTTGTTGTGAAGTGACACCACGATGTATTTTAGTTGTTTCGTAAGAGCGTATTCGTGTTGCCGATACTAGAGCTTTTACACTTGATACAAGCTTCTCTAAATTCCATTTTACCACTATCAAAGTCTATTTATATGTGGGTGAATAGATGAGAAACTTGAAAGAAATTTAGCAAAGATACAAAGCTAGCAAAGATAAAATTTGGGAGAGCTTCTGAAAAACCTCTAAAACCTAATTGTCTTACATGAAAACTGTCATGTTTATGTTGTTACAAATAGCATTGCCCAAACCGAAACTAACTATTTGTCTTAGCATCTTCATCTTCATACTGGTTTATTAGTAACTAATTACGTTTTTAACCATGTTCATTCTAATTACACCCATAATATTAGCTTTTATCGGTTTCACTATTAATACCAACAAACCAACTATGGCATGGTGCTTCGGAATGAGTCATAAAAACTTTTCCGAGATTCGTGACGCAGCTAAAAACCATGAAATTCTTAATTTCTTTTTTATTTCCTTTAAGCTGCGTCAAGTTCTTTCAACTTAACAAGTTATAATTTTTAC
Organism: Thera britannica; assembly: GCA_939531255.2. Classification (NCBI taxonomy): domain Eukaryota; kingdom Metazoa; phylum Arthropoda; class Insecta; order Lepidoptera; family Geometridae; genus Thera; species Thera britannica. Next base: position 11,487,272 of record OW618034.2, on the reverse strand, counting down.
GAACCAATAACTTCTACGTCCTATACTTTTCTTACATAATGCTTTCAAAATAGGTACTCAACGAAGCTATGAAGTTAATTAGATTTACTACAGACTAGATAATTACTTTGTGCTTACTCGTTTTTACCGACTTCTTCCTTCATAAATAATATGCAATCTTTTTTAGGAGTTTCTACTCTATTATTAGTAGTCTGTTAGATAAAATAACTTCAACCGATTACAACAATAAACTCGGCTATCCGAAGCAGTTGCTCAAAATGTACGGCCTTTACCCTTGAACCTTGCAAGTTTGTTCACTCCATTGTAGACGGGAACCCACAGTGCTACAATATATTCTGTGACTGGGAAAAGTGTGTTGATAGAATTAATAAAGGAAGTGAGCTGTGCAATTACCGTGACGGAAGAGACGAGCTGGAGGTTTACATACCTGGAAAATAGAGTATTAATTAGTGTTGTATTGACGTTGTCGTTACAAAAGATATTGAAAAGGAATTCTTAGTTAAGCACAGGTTGGGGGATTCATCAATCTTACCTCGCAAAAATGCCAACAGAAAAGAGAGGAACGAATAGCTATAATTAATTAAATATTTATATATGAGCAAACAGGAAACTACTACGTAAAACAAATTACTACAGAAACAAAACGCATTTCAATGCATTAACGATGTTTCGTACAAACTGCGGAACGAGGGAAGTTTTATTCATTAAACTTTTAAGTTAGCCCAAATTGCTTCGTCCCTGACGATTCGGGACTACAAAAACGACAAACTTAAAACAAAAGCCGAACCGAGAACCAAGATAATAAAAACGTGAACATTTTGTTTATTTATTAAATTTAAAATGTGCGAAAGGGTTTTTTGGGGTCAGGCTCAAATACAATGAAATTTGCATTTTATTTGTCTCGGGTTTCAAACACTACAATCAATACACTCAAAAGTTGCCGCAGCTGACCTCACTTTTAAATCGGACTCTGAAATTGATACTAGTAATCATAAACGTACCATTTCAATTCCAAATATGAAAGAAACGACTTCATTTTCCAAGCGTATCGTTCCGAGCGTTGTTAGTTGGTAAAAGATTTAAGCAGTCAATGTTTTTAAGTTTATTGTATCTCGACTTACAAAACATATTGAAGAAATCGACTTCGAAAAAGTTCGAACAGCATGACAAGACTAGATAAGTAGATGTATCAGTAGATAAGACAAGCAACAAAGACATTGTGACATCCATCCGCAGAGGGCCCATATGATGGATGAGGAGTTTGAAGCTCTCCCAACTCGTGACTCTGATAAATTATACTCGTTGTGTTTTCTGAGAAAAAGCTATAGAAGTTCTAACGCCGATGACGGAAAAACAGAAAAACTGTGGATAGAACTAGATAACACTAAGATATAAGGACTCGTTTCTCATCTCACAAAATATTGAAACGTGATTCTGACTACACTTAAAAGCGTTTATATCTGAAATGCCTTCTTACCTATCTATGCATCGAAAGGAATCACCATGCATAAAAGTTATAATCGTGAGCAGATTTCAATTTCCAACATATTCAGTGTCCCCGGTAAGTTAAGAGAAACGGAACACTTATTTTCATTACAGCCAAAACACGTAACTTTCCAGCAAAAGTGGCCAACACTCTTCGGTAAAGTCACAAGTTCCGTAAATTCTACGAGACGGCCGTAAGCCGCTTGGCGAGAAGCTGCTCTGTACCTTTTGCAGGCGATAGGGCCCGCCAACGGGTAGTACTAGGTACTTATACTTAGCACGAGTTATGTAGACGAGACGCTTTCAACTTGCGGCGAGACTGTTGGAATATATAAGTTGGTGCTGAAAAATGTGGGAAAAGGTAAGTAACTTCCAAAACAAAACTCATTTTTATCAGTTTAAATTATGAGCCACTTAGGTGATAACTTTTTGCTATTTGAAAGAATATGCTTTACTTATTATTACAAAAAGATCATTATCGCGACAATCTATATTATATTTTCTAAAAAGCCATCATTACCGTTTCTATACAACAGCAAAAACATATTATACAAAGTTATATTAACTCAAAGCTTAATAAAAAAAAAGCTATGACACGTTTGGAAAGGTAATGGCGCGTAAAGAATAACAATAGGCTTCAATTCTTGAGCAGAAAGTGGCAGGTGTGGTGATGGCTCAGTTCACGAAGATCATTGATGCGTATCGCTGTTCAATTGCCTTGCTTTTTTAGATAAGAGCAAGATTACTGCTAGTTTGCTAGCTGGGTCAGTGACCTTAGCGGATCAGGTGAGTCAAACAATGTATTTATAATATCATGCGCTTTCAAAACAGATAGGTACATTTTGTTACATGGTGCTTTAGTTGATCTAATATTACCATTTTTGATATAAAGAATGCTGATCGACTATCATCATAGCAGGCAAACTGTTTAAAAATGAAGAAAACATTGATATTTTGAAGATATCAAGATTATTTCGTACTCACTCGATCAAAATATGACAACTTCGTTGAAAATAACGGCAGTTCGATATCAGAAGAAAATACAAACTGACGAAAGCTAGCGTAATGTTAAGGCTAACAAGACTGCAATAAAGCTTGTCACTTCAAACAACAGAAACCAAGTCAGACTGGACTCCGCAAAAGACAATGCTAGTAGCTCGAAATAGCAACACAAACTTGTTCTACAAGACTGGACGACAATGCTCCAAGTTATCAGCCTGAGATGGGCAGAGCGACAACTTAAGTTTGTAGCAACGAGCAACATAACTAGTTGTACTAATTATGTGGGCTTAAAGTTTGTAGAAAGAGGACAAATGAAATTTTGAACTCATTAAAATGTTTTTAACAATTAGACATATTTTTGTTTCAAGTTCATAGATTGATTAGAGTGGTGAACATGGTATAGAAGATTTTGAAATCAAGCTTCAAGCTGATGAAGAATAAACTTTCCCAGATTAGTAAGAGTTTCAAGATAATTTAAAGACCATTAACGAAGTACTGAATCAGTATTCGTGGGACCTTTTAAATGAACTCATATTTAAAGTTAGTTTCAAAAGTGATAAATGTATAATTTCATAATAGGCCCAAAGCTTTTATGAGCTGACCCAGAATATAATTGCCCTGTCAAAGGGATTGGTTATTAAAGTTAAATAAAGTGTCTACTTAATTGTAGGCGTAGCTCAGAGCCATAAAGTAAATCACGTTCCTAGTATAAAACACAATTTTATAAAATTCAAGAGAAGGCAGAAAGAGAGTGGTGAATATTTGATTAGATGAGAAGATTGAAAAGTTGGAAATAAGAATGGTTAGTTTCAAACAGTATGAAATAAACAGTAGCATAAACTGGTATCAAAACTACTGGCATTAGATACAATGAAAACGAGCGGAAATCCGTTTTATCATCAAAACTTGGAAATAAACATGCAGTTTAGCGTCAACTATCTTTCCAAATGGCCGTAAATGTGTCTGCGTGGCCTTTTCATGACTACCGTAAGGGATGTGGCGTGTGCGAGCTTTTTAGTATAGCAAGCGGAATCGGAACTAACAAAGTTATCAAAGCAAAGCAAAGGTTGTTGTGCCAGTAAAGCTTAGAACTGATCAGATAAGAGTCAAAGCAGAATCCAATAGCTAACCGAGACGCGATTGGACTGCAAGACTAACATATAAATAGTCACAACGTAGACTTTAGTCAGTATTAGTAAAGCCATCAAAAAAGAGGTGGCTTTGTCAGTTTTATGGGCACATTGGCTGCAGTCAGTGATAAACTTTGTTTTCTATACCTGTAGTACCTCCAATTAAAATACAAAATTCGATAAATAGTAGTGTTTCGGTTGGTGTATTGGTTGTGTTAAAATTGTTAAATAGTAAATTTTAGCAAATTAAAATGTAGTCAGAATTTTGTAGAAAGAAGATTTTTATGAAAAACCAGGCACAGAAATTCAGAAAAAAACTGAAATTGCATTCCAATAAGACTAAATCAAAGTTTCCGGAATCAGAGCTCATGATAAAACACTGGAAGGCTACATCCCTACGTCCGCTGTGGACACTCGTGTCATTACACGAAATAGCAACATTTGTATTCAACGGCCGCGGTTCGCAGACAATGTGCGTGTCCAACGGAATGCTGGAATGCTGACTATTCTGCGCTTTTGCGAGTGTGATTTTGATGACACGACTGACACAAAACCAGTTTTAGACCAATACGGGATCAAGGATTACTAAAATCAGACTCAAAAACATTTTGATATAAAACTCTAGGAGTCAATCAAATCAAAAATAAGACACCTTACACAGAAAAACCTACAAAATTACATTTTTTTACAAAATGTACAAAATACACAATAAAGAGTTGACCTATCTGCAGACTGTTATAAACGAGATCTAAAGATAGCTCAACCTATCCAAACCAGTACCAGACGAAAGCGTCTGGAAGAGGCTGGCGGCATTGCCGCGCCAATAGCAATGCCAATGCGCTGCGCCAATGAGATATCAATCTCTTGAAGACTCCAGAAAAGAATATGAACCAAGAAGAAATCGTCAAGGTAAGTACATATGTATATGCAATAATTTTCCTCGTTGAACTTAAGCTTTTGTTCAATCACAAGCGTCAGTGGTTGCCTATAAAATATACAAGACACGGCAAGCTATTCTCGTGTTCAACACAGGACATATTCAATGTGCTCTTATGATTTTGCCGAGGAGCGTTTGAACGAGACTTGATGATAACTTTACTGCCCGGAATGCGTTAAATACATCGAAGATAAAAATAGTTATTAATAACTCAATACAAATTAAAACGTTTTGAGTTCTAATGGTAGGTAATTTTGATATAAAAAATGCTACGTCATTAGAAAAAGAAGCATCTACAAACGCTAAAAACGGTGTTATTGAAACTAAAAGCTGATAATTCTGATTTAGAATTCCTTCTTGCAACGGTTTCTGAGATGCTTGAATAGATTTTAGTAAATGCAGCATCTAAAGGCAGCACCACATAGAGCGTTGAATATTTGATCAAACATAGCAGAGGATTAGCAGCAATTTCGTGGGAGGCAAACTTTATGAAGTAATATAATATTGAAGCTTGATTTGCATAGGCTGTTTAATTTGAACAGAACTTGATGAAGTTTAGAAAATAATTTGCAGGTGGGTAATGTAAATACCTTTCTAAGTTCCTAGCCACTCATATGGAATTTACCAGCTGCGTAGAATATTGTATTAATTAAAGTACTTTGCCTTTACGATCATTCAAAGTGGTTCTTGTAATTGAACTGAATAAAGCCAATTTTGATTTGATTTGATTCAAGTAAGCAACTTATTAATCCCTACTTATAGGTAATCAAATTGTATTTGAAGCTTGCCAAACCAAAAAGAACTACTAAGTTTATAGGGTGCTTTGCTGGTCTTAGACTAACTTTATAGATAATTCCTATTATGTATATACTATAGGTAATGGAAAACTTAACTCACCAAGTGATGAAACTATCCAATATTTTTTTTTTTTAAATCAAAGATTTAGCAATTTCGACAATATTGGCTTGTAAATAAGTTTAAATATGTGGGCTTAACCAATTTTAAAGTTGAGCTTTTGAACAGCTAAACGACAGGAGTAGGGCAAACTGCAGTACGAAGCGAATGACATTTGCTGGTAAGTAAGCTGGTAGGTTACAAAGTGCGTCATAGTAGCAGAAACCAGAAATCACTCGGGAACCCAACGCTTAACTTAATTAACATGGAATTGAACCACTTGGCTTTATCTTTGTGAATTAATCTAATTAACAAGATTATTCAAAGACTTGTTAAGAAATTCTCGTGTACCCAAGTTATTTGTCTTTTAGGATTTTCAGACGAGCGTTGGTATCGCAAGTTGGATGTCGAAGATGAGTAAGTATGGGTAAACTTTTATTGGTTGACGAAGAGAAGTAATAAACTCCAATCTAATACTTCAAATAGAATAAGAATTGCAATTATTATGTAACATAGTGAAATCAATTGTCCACAAAACACTGATCTGAAAAAAAAAATTGTTGCATGTCAGTGACACAAATAGTAGTAAGCATGTAACTAAAGTAGCCAAAAAAGAAGAAGTGAAGTGAAGTGAAGTAACTAGAGTAAGATATAATAACGAAGAACCCAAACGAAGCCAGAGGCTTCCCACTAGTATAGAATATGTAGATAGATCAAGAAAAACATTCTCCGTATCATAACATGATTATTATGATGCACAAAAGGCCGGGTGCAGTCGCGCTCCGCTGCCTGAGAAACAAAACCGGATTCCACTAACTACGCAACACCCTGTGGCTACCTTTAGTAACTATTGTTGTATCTATTAGCTCAAGCACGTAGTAACTATGATATAATCTGCGAGGTTCAAGTGATACCAGTTAATTGGCTCTTTATCGTCCGTTATCTTAACTAGCCTAGAGAATAAATCCAGGGGTTGTGTACAAGATTTAAAGATAGCGTGATAGAGTCAGGCATTATTCGAAGAGTACAATAAGTTATCAATTAAAGCAGAGATGATGTTCACCAAGATATTAATTATGAACTGATCATGTGCCTACAGTAGCACCTGATCAGTTCTTAATTATATATCTTGGATTTTAGATAGTTTCCTTAGAAACTGGAAGTATTTTAAGCTGTTGGTCCATTCACTCAAACAGATATCTTTCATTTTATTTCGTAAAGACTAGATTCATCAAAAAGTCCACCAATTTATTTCCATTGATGTTCAGCGGCTTAGATTCCAATTACCGAAGGCACAAATAAAGAATTTCACCATCAACGCCACCTCCAATAAATCTTTCAGCGTCTATAAAGTTAATCCGGCTAAAACCTAAAGTAAACCTCCTCGTAAAGCTAAGACGACAATCCCTGGAGAGATATTTGTCTCAACCTTTGGTCGCTGTTCTGAACTAGTCTTTGTCACTCTGAATCAACTCTCAAAGGAAATTGAACTTTATTGCATTTATCAGGTCAAAGTCAAAATGTATTAATACGATTCTTCTTCTCATCGTGTCACTGGTACTGGTTCTCTCAAGGATCAGGATCACTTTGAAGGTTGAGACAAAGATATGGACTACTGGCAATAGGACATACCGGATGTAATGATTCTAAATTCGGAAGCTGAAATATACTTATTGGTTTAACATGCTCAAGCTGCGGTTTAGGTGCAACAAAGAAGGACCTTCTTAACAAAATTCATTTTTTCTGTAGAGACTGATTCTAATGTGCTCAAATGATACAATTCCTTCGTTTTCTTATGAGGTCGCACGCATAGTGAAACTTTTGAGCGTTAGTACTACAGTTCATCTATGCCGTGCTCTATAATAATACGTCGCTGTGCCTTCTTCCCATTTGTAGCTCGATGATACATTGTTATTACTATTGGAGTTCCCTTGATATAAATGATGCGTAGCATTTTTTTGCACGTTTCTATTTCTACTGTTGTTGTATTTATTGCACGGTGCACTAAATGTAGGTTCTGCTTTTGTAGTTCCTACTTTGTTTGTGATGTCTGTGACCATACATTTTTTCAAACAAGCTTACGGCTCACCTGCCGAAAATGGTTTACCATAGCCCACATTATATATAAACTAGTGGCCACCCGCGGCTTCGCTCGCCCGTTCCCGTTGCTTTTTCGGGATAAAAAGTATCCTATGTCCTTCTCCCGGTTCTAAGCTACCACCCCACTAATTTTCTGCCAAATCGGTTCCGCCGTTCTTGAGTTATAAATAGTGTAACTAACACGACTTTCTTTTATAAATATAGATGAAAATGATATGAGTTTCACAGAAGCTCCCGCAAAAATAAAGTCATTTTCATTAAAAAGGTCTTGTCTAGATCCCTCTGTGGTCTCATTTGCGAGTGGCCGACCTTACGATTAACCAGGATAAAATTTGGAATACGAAATAGCGCGTGACTTGGAATTAAACAGGAATTACAGGATACTTTCAATTTAATACGGGTTCCCCACAAGCGAATACTCAGGCGGAAGCTAGTGATTCTTTGACAAGTGTTATCTTTGAAAAAGCTTTACAAGTCAAAACGTTACTGGGAAAGGCAAAGAGCACTTTTACAAGTAGCTTGCTGGAGAACAACAGCTGTTGCTAAGAAAATACTCCGATGAACCTTTACCATTCTACGGCATTGTTTCAAGTGCCATTCCAGCTTTCTAATTCGGAACCCACTGGAATTAATTTTGAGAAAATTTTGCCATCTGACGTTCTACTCGTTAATGTTCATGCTGTCATGAAACACGTCATCAAATGGACCCCAGATACAACATAAGTGCGAGTGGAAAAATGTTTCTGTACTCGCGTTGAAATACCGCGATAGAACGTGTGGTATAAATAAGCCTTTTTTTAAGCAAAAGTAACAAAGACTTTCTCTCTTTGTTTATTGGAAATGTTTTAGCTGAAATCCCTATTTATCGGTCTGCGAACAGTCTGTGCATATCGCACGCTCGCACGCGACAGGCGTGTGCCGCATGCTAAGCAGTGTGTCCTTGCTCGTTGCCTAAGATTCTTGGTTCGTTACTCCTGCTCCTGCCATAGCTGTCGAACCTGCCAGGAATGGCGATTGTTATTCATATTTTATGCATTGTGGTCGGGACGGCGTACCAGCTAGTCAGTGAAAAGCACTTGCGACGAGAATTGTGGGCAAAGCATCATCTATACGCGGTTGTTTTTGTTTTATTTAACGTTTCACCGATCGCCTGGTGGATTGGATGCTGCCACATAGGTCCAGTAACCGAAATAATTATAAGGCAATTTGATACAGTTGGGGCCACCTTAGAGGTATGAGTAAAAAACTATTTCTACCTGGTCTTTCTACCTGAATGACTCAGAAAAATTTGCTTATTATTGTTTGTATAACAAATCTAATTACATATTGGTAGTTAAGAAAAGTATATGGTATTCAACTCTATTACAACCAACACGGAACCAATCACACAAAACTATTATCGACTAACAAAGCCCCAACAGCAAAAAACCTCCAGCCCAAGACAGTTTAAGACCTTAATTCCCACAAACTGCTCGGAATTCTTTGATTGTTTCCCTCAACTTGCAAAGGTGTTGAAGGCTGAAGGAAGTTTTAATGGGGAAGGGGATCCGGTTTCTTATCCCGGATCAGGCGGGACTTGGGAAAGTAGGAGCTATACTTTTCCACGTAGATTAAGACGTATGTTTGGTTAGCGAGGCAAAAAATTGGCTGAAAGCTTTCAAAGTTCGTAAGTGCTACTTTAGGACATCTGACACACATGTCATCTATTTTCTGTTTTATTGTTTTTGTTTCTATAACCGTTATTTTTAAGCCTTGACTCTCACCATCTAGTTCAAGTCATTCAGTGACCATAAACCGAACGAATTGGCGAAGCAGGGAACACACTGTGTGTTCCCTGCTTATGACCTATCCTCAAGGAGGAATATCGCATGTTTTTCAGTCACTACTGTCTTCGCATTCAAACGAAGATACATTTGACTTCCTTGAGACACGATAAGCAAATTCTAACGCGATTAAAGCACTTCACGAGTGCATAAAACAAAGGCGCCGACCGATTCCTAGGGAAGATAAAGCGAAGGGAGGCAAAGTTGCCAAGTCACTAATTTGTTTCTTTTTTAATTGAAAGTCTGCGTTTTAACTTTGGTAACTTTAAGTTTGTGAAAGAGATGGTGCTGGTTAGTTAGTAAAACCAGAGGATTGCATTTATTATGCGTGTTTACAGTCTACACAACAGTTTGTTCATCAACGATTCATATTTTATCAGAATGAAAATTCAGTTGATTTCCATACCGTTTGCAAACGATAATAATCAATCAAGTCAGCCGTCTCGGTTCGCTGGTGGAACTGAATCGCAGCAATTAGACGCCATATTGGCAGCTCCCCTACAAGCAGAGCACTTCGAATTAGGAGTTTGGAAAGTCCCGTGAAGCGTGGTTTTTGTGGGTATGGAAATAACAGCCGTTGTGTGCTATATGAAAATATCGCAGTTACTGCATCGAATATTTGTATTCAGTAGTGTTAGTTGTAATATATGGACAGTACCTATATGGAAATTACGCAAGTAGGTCAACATTTATCACAGCTTTTGACCATTTAAAAGCAGTATCAACCTTTTTTGTGTTTATTGGGCTAAAATGTACTAGTAGAGAAAAGAGGGGGTTATCTTCCGTGTATAAGATGTGACGTGCGTGAGGCTATTTCTTTTTGTATACTTTTTCTTTATTAGGTCTTGAGACGTTTCGCGTCGTAAACATGAACGAAACGACGGAAACAGTTTATAATTTTGCCTCAATGTGGCCGTAAAGTTTTTGGCGCGACACAAACGTGCGTGATTTTTCTGGCCACGAAAATAACAAGGAACACGCTATAACGCAGTAAATGTCACCTATGTTATGTACCTAGGTACCTACTCTAGTGCTGGATATAAACCAACTTTAAACACTTCTAATAAGGCTTTAGTTTGGGTAGATGGGTAAGGTACCAAAAACATATTTTATGAGTGCACGAAAAGAGCATCTTTGAGGCGTAAAATCATTTCACCACGCTACTAGTTCGAATAAACTATTGTCACGAAAAAAAGAAAAAGAAGTTAATCTTCTTGTATTTTTTTGGTACAGTATCTAGTAGCAGTGCCATCATTGTTATTGTAAAGTAATATAAAATAGCATCCAAAACAGCTTTGATACCATGCACAACCAAATATAGTGCTTTTCTTAAAAAAAAGCAAGAAAAAAAAAAATAGTACACAATAAATTTATTTTTTATTAACCAATTATGAACTCCGCTTTACCGCCAATTTTTTTTTTTATTTTTATTTTTGCCGAAAGGTAAACGCATCTGTGGCTATACAGCTACGAGAACGCAATGTGTACGATAGATGAAAGAGTTCTAAATTCAAACAGCACACCGTTTCATACAACATTGCCGGAGCGAGAACGCGCCGGGAAGTGATTTTGGTTTTTCAGTCTACGTAAATATGATACTTCGCGTGTTCTATATTCAAAAGTAATGACAATATTTCCGTGCATGTTTAAGAAAATAAAATTTACTACGAAATGTAATTAATTCTTGAATCAAATAAAAAATATCCAGTTCAACGAAACAGTCCTTAATGAATAAATGTATTATCCATTCAAATTTCAGATCATCTATTATCTCTACGTCACGGTCCGCATTTTAATATTAATCGGGGGGTGAAGCACCCCTACAATGACCCCTGCCACCCCAATAATTGTAAAGTGAGTCACCGTACCGTCTGCGTAGGTTGACGTCGTCATAGCATAGCACTATAAATTATAGCAATTTGGTTGTTTGTGTTTCACAATATGAACAATAATTCAGGGGAACGATAATATCACACAAAACAAAAAAGTCTAACAGAATTTAAAATTTTTTTTCATGGCTACATAATTGTTGCATAATAGTAGTTATTATTTTGTCCTAAAAAAAAAAAAACTTTTTTGAATACAACTAGAAACTTTAACTAGAATATTTTTTACACGAAAAACAATCATCTACGCATTCCGAAGTCATTATTTTTTATCCCCGACTAGTGATGTGTCTCGTTGCCCGATCGCAGTAGTGATGTCCGATTCCCAAAACCGGCTAACAGTTCCTACTAATTATGTACCGAATAATTCAAGATTGAATACTCCTTTTATCTTAGAAGGTACAATTACAAAATACATGATTGGCGTCCTAAGAACAGGAGATTTTGATTGCCTAAAATTCTTCTGTATCCCTTTATATAACCTCAAGGCCCTTTAGAAATATCTTACTATTTTCTTCTTCAGAAAATATACCTCAAATAAAGAAAACCGACATGATTCCAGGCTGATGTTGATGACACAAAAGATGAAAGCAATCACATGACAAATGAGGGGGTAATGGGGCGAACGGTAGTTTAGTGACGTCATCACTCTTTACTATGGCTTCTATGCCTCTGTGCCAGCCAGATAACGTCATTATGGAGCTTTGAGGCTGGCGCAAATAATGATGTTAGATGTCGTGATTTTTCTTTACAGGTGTTGAAATAGTAAGTTTTTTACAAGGCGCTTTGGTAAGGGTCGGTTTAGGCTAAGTTATAAGATGTAATGTTCTAGACCTAATTTTATCCTTGTCCTTAGTCTAAGTGTAAAGTAAAGTACATGCTTATTTAAGTTACTATATTTTTCTAGATCATCATCATCATCATCATCTACAACCCGACTTCACCCACTGCTGGGCCTCCCTTTGTTTGTGCCATCTACCTCGATCCTGTGCCAGTCTAAACTATTTAGTAAAACTGAATCAGCGGATTAATAAAACGGATATAATTTTTATACAAGATAAATAGTTTGCTTTGTTTGTAGAATGAAATAATCAAGTCGAAAAATGTAAATTTGTAAGTAAATGAAAAGATAGGAATAGTGGTTCCACCACGCGACATTTCATGATTCCAACCGGAACTTAAATAAAACGACTGTCTTTTGTCAACTCGTCAGGGGGGGTGGCCATTAGGGCGAGTGCACACGGGGCGGTAATGAGATTAGTCGCCGATGTGCAATAGGGCTTTAGTGAGACGAATTAACGACGTTGACGAGACGAGGCGCGAGGGGTTGACAGACCGTCTGCTTCGGCCGATTAGCAACCAGACGAAATAGTCCACACAAAATAGTCGACAAGCTAAAATAACGCTTAGTTCAGGTTAGACTAGCTTAAGAGCTCCAGCTTCGTTCAAGAAAATTAAAAAAATGCAAGCAAATTTTTACGAAATGAAGACAAAATATATTAAATGCAAAAAGTGCAAGCAAAATTTTGCGAATCAAGTGAAGACTAGTAAAGGCTTGCGCACACCTAGTTCGCTGGCGGTAGCGATCAGTGAAACGCTGTCAAACATCGCTGTCAGATTTAAGATTTGCCAGCGAACTAGGTGTGCGCAGGCCTTAAAAGCTGGCAAAATACAAAGATGTCTTCCGATGAATCACGTGACAAAGCTGCGCAAAACGCATTTCTACATGATTATATAAATTTTCATTCTGCGCAGAACACGTGGTTCATCGGCCAGCGGACAACTTGGCTTGTAACTCGCTATACTAGGACCTGAGATGAAGTGACTCAATAGACAACATGACATTTGTGGCAAACTTTGTACGTCAGGATCAGAGGTATACTGACGTCACGATTCAGATGGTAGTAGCCCTGCCTTCTGCGCCGTAGGCCGTTGGGTTCGATCCCCACCGTGAACAAATATTTGTGAGGTGAACGCAAATGTTTTTTCTATATCTGGGTGTATAATATTACAATAAAAGCTAATCTGTAATCTGTCTAAAGCTATCTGGTTCCCATAGTACAAGCTCTGCTTAGTAGATTTTTTTATTTATAACGTAATGTTTTCCTATCTACTGGTTAACATTAACCGAGTTCATTGCAAAATAGTCATTCATATCGTAGCAAAAAGTACATCATCCGCCATATTTGTAATGCAATCTCCGTAATAGACTCTGTTTAGCAATAATGTAGACTGAACGTAATTTTTACTGGCCGTAACATTCGCGATCGCTCCTTACTCATTTTACGTGAGTCATCTCTTTAGGATGCTGGGGAGGTCACAGGGACCGGAAACAGCTGGTTCAATCCACAAGGTGGAACGATCTGAATCTGAAGGGAAACCGTTTTTGTAAGGAAGCAGATTTTTAATATTCATTTCATAAGAAATATCAGTTATTGTACCAGAGAGCCTAAATATTTTTTTTAGTTTTTTTTACATGATGTGTCTTGCGTTTCTATGTTAAACACAAGAACAAAGAGAACTGACTAAATAGAGACTGTAAGAAAAGTGCCGATGGACACATTCTTAGCAATATTTACTTCTTTAAAAATAAGTCAGAGCAATATTGCTCATTAGCCTACTTGGCTATAGATAGATTGTAATGTTATTTCAAAATAAAATCAAAATAGTCTTTATTCAGTTGAATTTCAAGAATCACTTTGAAACGTCTTAAAGCTAGGTGAGTCTAGGTGCCATTCCAGTATAAGGATAACGCATTGAAGTGGTGGATACTAATTTAGTGAAAAAAAAAATCGGTTGTCTGTAATATAAAGTCAGTTTGAACGTGACAACGTCATAAGAAAATACACAGATTTCGAACGCTGCCGAACGCGGAGGTCGATTGTGCCTCTTTGTCGCCCGTTCCGCGCTCTTACTTGCACTTCAAGCCTTAAATGGAACGCCTCAGAGCGAGGTTACGCCGCATGAGTCATGTTTTCGTGCGTGCAGCCGGCTTCATCGAATTATAAGACGTTGGCACGTCAAAAAATTCGGAAGGCTAGGCCGCTTACACTAAGCTGCTAGTGCTCTCGGCAAAGTATTAATCTAGCTGTATGTTTTGTACTGTGGCGCCGTCGTAAAGCGTACAAAAACTCTTCGGAACTTCGAAAACATCGCGTTTACTTGCAAAGGCTTTCCCGGCCGCTAGAGTTATGAGGGAAGTTTACTGCAAATGCTGGATGAAGAGGGGAGATCGGAACCTAATATATTGTGAGGTCTCCCTCACAATATATTAGGTTCCGATCTCCCCTCCTCTCGAAGCTAATTCAGAAATATGTTCAGTTCATTGAGAGTTGGCTGTTTGTGTGAGTCATCCGTGGGTTTCCTGGCAACACGCGTGCTAAAGCTTAGCGTTTGGGTTGGATTAGTTCGACAGTCCTAATCGTTCCTGCTCACCTATGAACGTAAGCTCTACTGCAGTTACTAGGATACTTACCTAAGTATACAAGGTGCAGTTTTGAACCTGCAAAACATTTCAGGAGGTTGTTAGGAGACTCGTAAATAATCATATAACAATACGATACCAAGTCAATAATCAATAATACTTTTTCTTTTCGATTTTTCAATTTTATTGATTTTCAGAATAACCCTCTTTAAAAAAACAGAATCACCCATTGCGATGTATCGCGTGTCATGTCACTGTGTGCGTGAATGCGATGACCAGTGACGTCAGCCTGTACGAGTCTCCGTCCACATTTCTAAGAAACGAACGCGGCACATACGTTAAACTAAAATGAAGGTCGTTGCTATGGTTACGGGGAACCCCGCGATTCTCGTCATACCGCATTTCGATTTAGACTCGAAAATCTGTTACTGCGCATCGAAGGTTCAACCAACGTGCCGCGACCTGTACAAGTTGTTGTAGCTAAAGCAACTTATAGCAAATAATTTTACCTTAGATGTAGTTCGAATTTTTAACTGTATGCAGCTCACTGCATGGAGTGCCAGTGAATCACGCAGGGCGACTGCGTATCAGACCTCAACAAACCAGTTACTTGATAACACGATACCCATTTGTTATTTGCTAATTGTCTGACTTTCTGGCTTTTGACTACCCGGAACCAACGACCGTACGGCAAAGCTGTAAGGTCGTTGACCCGTACCGACCCGTGTGGTACCTAACGACTGTCCGAGAGCTACAAATCAGTTCGAACCAAAGGCTTTAATTAAGTGCTTACCGAAACACGGGATTTCAATGATGACGTTGCCGATTGGGGAATAACTCCGCGAACATTTCGATGGCTCGAGATACATTGTCTCCACTGATGGCATACCTACAAGCGGACCATCTCCACCAACTCTACATTGGTCCGTCATCTTTACAATTAGGTAGTAGGTACCTATCCCGACCGTTAATCGAAGGCGCACTTGAGGGGCGGAATTTGCAAGCGTATGCACATACCGGCGTCATCAAATACACTAATAAATTGAGCCGATCGATGCGTTTGCGATGGCCGCGGGGGCGTGGCGGGGTGGCGGGGGGGAGGGAGCGGCCGGTGGTTGGTGCTTTGGTTTGGATTTATGAAAGAAATGTCGGTTGCGTTTGTTTGTGTGTGTGAAAGCGCAGTTTAAGGACACGTACAGATTGGTCGCGTTTTAAAAAGGGGAGTTCACACTTACCGATTTACGTTAATAAGAATAAAATGAAAAAAAAATACCTGCCCATTTTATTGTTGATTCGGGTCGAGAATCACTAACATAATTACCTCCTAAAATGTTTTGCAGATCCAAAACTGCACCTTGTATAAATGTCCCAGCACTAATATCCTCCAGTATTGTAGATAATCGTATTCATAACACTTTCAGCGTAATCGCTCCGGATGGAGTTGCACTTTTTGGCAAGTTGCCGTGTCACTTGATAAAGTTTCCGCGAAGAGAAAATGTGTTTTTCATTATATTTTCATACAAACGACTTTGTTACCAACGCTTATCATCTTTAGGCAGGTATACTTTTTCTTTACTTTTATTAAAATTAAATTATTTAATTTATAAAAGCAACATACTTTTATCTATTGCTAGTAATTATAGTTCTTCTATAAAAAGTTTTCAGTTTAATAACAATTAAAATCTAATATTTTGCATTACAAATTTTTGAGGAGGGAAAGAACTCGTCACCGTCCCGTTAAAAAAAATACATAGTGCCAACACCCGTTAAATACTATTTTATACAGCGCGATATTTACCATGATTAAATTTTGTTGAGTTTACTTCCGATATTTCAGCACAGTTGCATGCACCATGATCACGGTTGAACCCGTTAAAAACATTTATTTGAATCACAAAAAAAACCATTGTTAGGGCCACATAATAAAGAAACTATCTTCAGTATTCTGTGTTAAGTGGTAGTAACCCAGGTTCGTATCCTGGTCACGGCACCAAATGTGACGGCCCCACCCATATTATGCTCAAGATAGATCCTCCTCCTGCTAGTGTTGATATTGAATGGTTTAACAAAATACCTACTACCATAATTCACCATAAGTCATGATGTACAGAAAACGTTAATTGATTTTATTATTCACCCTGTATACTCAAAACAATGGTTGGCAGGTAAGGGTGGACTTGGGGTGTTTCTAACGGCAAAGGTAACAGACACATTTTGTTTGTTTCGATAAGCTTCAGTAAGTCTGGGGAAAAAAGCATTTTAAATGTGCAGTTAAAAGAAAATGGTTTTCCATTTATGCTACAAACTAGAGTTTTTCTCTTTTTAAACCTACCATTACCAATTCTTGTTTTTATACTGTTTTTGTACTCTTTACATACATACTAAATGAATATTGTATTGTTACTCTGTTCGTGCTGTAGATATGTGTGTTGTGTGTTCAAAATAAACGTACCTATTTATTATCTTTCTCTCTTTTAACTCAGACATGACTTAGTTTCGATGACTTAGGGGTGGAAGCCGCTGCGTGAGTGGAAGATGGAAAGGCAACATTCTAAGAATTGCTGCGAGTACAGTGGATGGAGAAGACACAAATATTCTTCATTAAAATCTTGGGGACCCTGGTTTGTCAGCAGTTGACTTCTGCCTGATGGAATGGAATTTCCAAACTACAAATTGAATATGCTGAGGAGATTCGAACAAATTATGATTTTTTCAGAGGAGGAAAACACAGATTTTTTTTAATGCCTCTTTATTTTTATAATTATTATAAGTCGTTCAGCTCCTAACTTTGGGACATGATACGTATCAAATTTTGAGATTTGAAATTGCTGATCATCAACAAAATAATTCCGTCGGTCGTGAGAATCATCCCCGCACTTCTTGTGTCAAAGCCAGTCGCTAACTCTGCTGTATAGGTCTTCAATATTTAAGCATACAGATATTGACACCCTGGAGCCAATTTTGTATAAAATAAGTAAAACAATGATCCATACCTACAATGCTGTCTATTATGTTAGGTATCACAATGGTACAGTTTTCAATGACAGATCAGATCAGCAGCAAGGTCGATGAGTTAATGACTGTGGGCGGTCACGGTCGCCGTATATATAGGTCTGGATTACTGTAAGTAGTGCAAAGTGCGCGAACATGGCTCCTGGTGTGGTGATAGTGTGTGTCCTTTGTGTGTTTGTGGGATGGAGTTTTGGTGCTCCAAGCGCTTCGAGCGACCGTAAGTAAAACTTCAAAACAATAAAAAAAATAGTGGAGAAAGAATTGCTCCAAGCGCTTCGAGCGACCGTAAGTAAAACTTCAAAACAATACAATTTCCTGTGGGAAAGGATTTTTAGTGCGGCTCAAAGATGCTTCTTTCGTGCACTTGACACCTGTTTTTCGAACTTTTTTAGGTTCTACGACACGCCGGTTTCCTCACGATGTTTTCCTTCACCGTTTTGAGAGTACTGGCATAGTGCACATACATTTTTAGACAGAAAAACTCATTGGTACACGACTGGATTTGAACCCACGACCTTCGGATCGGAAGGCGGGGCCGCTACCACTCGACCACCAGTGCTCTCTCACCCTTTGGCACAAAAATAAAAGTGATTTGAAACGGATTCCCGAAATGTAGCCAAAGTTAAAGGAAAGCATGAGAAAGTTCCGCGATGCCCGCGTCATTCCACCTCGTTATTTATGGACTCCGCGGCGCCTGGCCATCGATCCTTGACTTTGGGAAAACCTTTCACTGCATGCGAAACTTCAAACTGTTCAAGTATTGTTCAATTTGGGGGTACGATTTCCATACAAATGGAGTTTTACCATTTATGGACGATTAGAGTATAACTGTACACTGAAATAACTGTGGTTGGTATTATTCTTTATAATGACTAACTATATTAAAAATATTTTTATAATCTCCCAATAGTTAAGAGCCGAGCGGGATTTCAACCCGATTAGAGCGAGATTTTTTAGAAAAAATCGCCACAATGCACTATAAAATCAATAAAAAAAATATATTTAGTAAAAAAAAATATACTTACAGTAATAATAAAAAACTAAAAATTGTACCTTCATAAGTACAACCAACAAAAATTGACACACTATTATTGCGTAAGTACGCAGCCTGTCAAAACACCTCAACACTCAGAAATTTAATTACTGTTCCAAATATTGCAAGGGTAAATTGATTGACATTATAATCCCAATAATTACGATTTCTTCAAAATCCGGTTTATCCGATTGTGCGAATTTAATAGTTTGCAAAATGAAAAATGAACAATGAAAATGTACGCTGTCAGAGTACGGAGTACATTTACAACAAAGTTCGTTGGGGCTTTACCCAACATGTTTGTACCATAAAATGTCCCTCATTTATGGCTCCTGTCTGTAATTTCGACGTTAGGAAGTAAAAATCCTTAACAAAATCCCAGCACCCATTTCCATAGAATAGGAACATACAGCACTGATACGATAGAAGCGAGAATAATTCTTTCACGCACAAGCTCATTCCGGAAGGGTTCAGCCCGAGGCGCTCCATAAAAGCGAAAGAGTGGAGAGCTAACGTGTAATAAATTGCTTTGCGCCTAGGGATGGCGATACTTTTCAATAAAAATAATAGGGTCCATTACACTTAAGGCTATTAATCTATCCTTCGATTTAGTATTAAATTTAATTTCTTTTTAAACTTGGAACGGGTTCTTCTCAATACGATTCGCTAGGACAGGCTACCCGCCACCACCGGCTTCCGCAGTCGCTACGGACCTCCCAATAATCCCAATAATTAATGATGCTGAACATCTTAAAACATGATTCTAACTCTACATTTCAAGACCACATTGACATGTCTTTATGTTGCAAATCAAATTTCATTCAAATGCAATGTTTTACCATGGTTAATTCAATACCTTAGAAAAACTATTTTTGCCCTATTTTAAAACATAACTTTATTCTAATACACACAGATTATGATTATGAAAACACTTCGGCAAGTTCGGCAAGATATCATGCGCACTTGATGTGCGGGCAGGTATTTCCGCAAGTAGGCCGCTGGTGGGCCCATTTGGCGTGACCCTTGACACGTGTTGCTCGAACTTTTTTAGGTTCTACAACACGCCGATTTCCTCACGATGTTTTCCTTCACCGTTTTGAGAGTACTGGCATAGTGCACATAAATCTTTCTACAGAAAAACTCATTGGTACACGAGTGGATTTGAACCCACGACCTTCGGATCGGAAGGCGACTACCAATAGACCACCAGTGCTCTCATGAAAACACTTTGTCAACTCGCGACTCAGTCCGAGAGCCACCTGCCATACTACGAAGGTTTTAAGATTAGTTCTCATAAGCAAGAACCTAATGAGTTTCAACTGGCATAAAATTAATCAATTTGAAACCGTTCGCCAATAAATCAACCTCAGATCGCCACCCCTACATAAGCTACAAAGTATAAGGTAATCTGTGTCCATGCAAGGAAATCTCAAGGTAGGTTATGTGGAAACGTCTGTAGCACCGGTTCTGAGAATCATCCGAGGAAACTTCCATTTGATTAACTTTGTTTAATGAAACCTCGCTGGCCGGTTTGCCGGGAAATATATTTAAATGCTGTTAAGAGAAACTACTGCATTTAAAGTCAAGCTGAGAAAACAGAACGCTCTGATAATTTGCCAAGTTATTATTTCCTGTTATATTAAAAATTAAACTTTGACTTAAATAGAACTTGTACAGTCGCGGTATGAAAATGTTCGTCACCTTAGAGTCGGTTTTCGCCTGCACCAAAGCCTTGATCGTGAACACATCCATACTAATATTATAAATGCGTTTGTAACTCTGTCTGTCTGTCTGTCTGTCTGTCTTCCTGTCTGGCTTTCACGCCAAAACTACTAAACCTATTGAAATGAAATTTGGTACACAGATAGTTCAGGGCCTGAGGAAGGACATAGGCTACTTTTTATTGTGAAAAAGGTTTTACAAACCTTATAAATCACGTCCTAAAGAGCAATTCTTTGATATTTTTGTCTCCTTCTAACACTAAACCACTTCGCCGATTACATGCCGATCACCGAAATTCGGTACACAGATAGGCAACTCGCCAATATATATATGCATTAGAAAGGTCATTTAGGCAACTTATCAATGCAAAATACTTTTTGTAAACACTATTTTTCATGTTAATTTCGCTTTGCTTTTTTCGAGATCGAGAACTTTCTGTTTGTTTTGTTTACGTGTGACTGACTGACAGCTGACAGTGCCAACCGCACTGTCACGTGTCAACATTTGTGTCAACTGTAACTCACTCACAAATGTTGCCAACATTTGCGAGTAACAGTTGACAAGTAACAGTTAACAGTAATATTAACAGCATTGCCAGAATGTTACTTTTTTAACATTCTACGTTACTTTTGACCCTCTCATGTTACCTGCATGTAACGAAGAAGAATTTATATTGAGGCGTGTAGCCTCAATATAAATTCTTAATTCTTAATTAATTATATAATAAAAATTCATTACTCAATAAAACTTTCAAAATGTTTTCCAGCAAAAACAAGCAAATATCGTGAAACGGAAGGCATCTAAGAATGTTTTTGTTTTTTTTGGTAATAAAGTACCATTATAAAGGAGTAAATCGTTTTCCACATAATTAATGGTATGTTACTTTCACGTGAAAATGTTAGTTTTTGAGCCGTCTTATGCTATATTTGACTAACTCTCACTGGCAACACTGGAATTCGGTAGTATGTATTATTAATCTTTGGTCAAGACTTTGACATAAAATTATACAACGAATTTTGTTTTGTTTTCTTTCACTGATCGTTTCGATAGAAATAAAATTACGCTTGAAATACATACATACGTGATACATGAGTAGTTGTGTAATGTGCAGACAAATTAATCCTATACGCAAGACGATAGATAGAATAAACTCATAATCTGTGCTAATTAAAACATGGTTAGCCCATGCATTGTATGAACATGACCATGAGTGCCGCGCTGTTCTTTTACAGCGAACCTGAAGGACGTAGCAGGAGTTATCGAAATAATGATCTGATTTGGAACTAAAATATCTATGGACTGGTAAGTTTTCACTAAGCTATAAGTGTAACTACATGTTGCATGTCCAATGTTAAATTTTGTCAATCACTATCTTACTTACATATTTTATTTTATTGTATTTGCAGAAGTACCTTAGTGTCAGAACATGAAAGAAGATAAAAAGAAGGTGTGAAGAAAGGTGTCTCCAGTGAAAAAAAATACTACACCAGTCCATTGTTTAACCTGGTGGAGTTTTACCACATCTTTTCCGATTGGGTACCAAGACGGACCAGTTTTGGTGTGGTCAGTCTGTTATACCGGTTATCCTGTATTCAAGTACATAAATACCTATCATTGATCCTAGAGTTCCTAGAAGCAACAGCGGTAAACTTTGGTTGAATCAAGTGTGTTGGTAAAACTGAGCGAGACCAAGTTTTAAGTTTTAATTTATGACTATAACCAAAAAAAACTACTTGAATAACAATGAGTCAGTTGGTACGACCACATCTGATCTAAAACTTTGTAAAATCTTGGCCGACATAATTATTAAATAAATATTATTCCTTTGAAAAACTATTATTAACTTTTTCTTTATCTTCTCTTCTACTTCCCCACAAATTATTGTACTTATTACAAAGGGTGTAAAATATCAATAAGACTATTCTTGAAAGTTTGTATGGAAATTTGTAAGGTTTATGTAAATGTTTTATTTAAGCTTGCAACAAGAAAAAAATGGGAGGGGGGGAGGGTGTAGGTGGGGAAATATGCCAAAGTGTGCTTACCCGGATGGGTCTGCCCAACACTGACTGTGCCACATGCACAAGAATACGGAATTTTTCGTTAGAAATTAAAATGCTACCCAAACACTATTCTAGGCGGACGAAGTCGCGGGCACAGCTAGTTTTTAAATATTTTAAATTTTGGTAGTATTGTGTGAATTGTCCACAATATTTATTTATTTATTTAAATAATTTGTGACGTTAAATTATCGGTGTATTCAGTCTATTCAGTTTCAAATGGTAGTATGTGATCGTGATACGTTGAACAAATCAAGTTGAAAATCGACGAAAATTTTCATTCCGCCACTATACTTTGGAAACAGAATCAGATGACTGATATAATGCTAATATTTTTTTTTGTAAATGCATACTGAGAATATGTATGTAATTTATACCACCCCGACAGAGAACAAACATCTTTGTTTACCACAAAAATATTTGTTTTTGAAGCGGATTGAATTTATCCACGTCCTACGGCGCAGAACACAGAACAGTCCTCTGATGCCTGAGGCCTAACTTTTAAGGCTTAAGTGATCTTCTATTTATACATCTACACTGTATAGTCCTCGTAGTTCACCCTGAATTTCGATCAAAGTATTATTGCAGGAAAATAAGCCCATCCAAACGAAGCCACGGACTTCGTGCTTCTAAACGTAAAAATATTTCATCATCATCTTTCTACCCTTATCCCATTTCTATGGGGTCGGCACAACATGTTTTTCTCCTCTACTCGCCTAGATACGAATACTCGCTAACTCGAAATCCTCTACGAGCATACTGGAATCGCTATTTTGCACTATTCTTCGTTCAGTTTTATGGAGGCTTAATCAAAGAAAGATTGAGCAATACAAAGCTATAAAAGCAAAAGATAAAGTCTCTGCAATAAGCTTCACGGGATAAGTTTTAACAGCATCAGAAGCCGCTGGAGCAGTTTCCGAACCGGTTTATCCAAGATGCACTGGAGTTAAATAATTGATTCTACTAATAAAACCGATCCATTTTTTACCTTGCCACTATAATTTAAACGTACAGTCAGAGGCAAAAGTAGCTGATCAACTCGGTGTGCGGGGTGGCTGGCCAGACGCATTTCTAACCTTCTGTTTAGCCGTAGAATTTATTACATAATGTTTTATGAACATTATCACCAAGTACCTTAAGCCTTGCGTACATCTAAGCGATCTGCGTTGGCGATAAGTGAAACGCTGTAATATGACAGCGTTTCACTGATCGCCATGGTCATCGCCTAAATGTGCACAAATAATTTGACTAAAAACTGTTTACTTTGAATTGCCATTTGCATTTGTTTGCATTAGTAACAAGTACGAATAACCATTTTAAATGAATTTTCAATTTACCTTAGATGCTTAGCTGCTTTTAACATTGACTGTACTTTTTTTTAGCTACTTTTGACTGCAGGGCGTTCAGCCCTGCATTCTTTGTGATAATTATTTTTAAACAAAAAAAGGATGATCAAAAGCTTAATAACAGTGGGTTGATGAAAGATCGACCGGTGTTTTCGTTAAAAAGTATTCTGAATGCCGCCGTAATTATTATAAAACTTCGAATATATTTTGAGATTTAAGTTCAGAAAATAAATCATCACCAATCTGAAGTAGGTAACTTTCAAAGGCTTGTGAAAGATATAAATAATTTAATTAAACTTAACAAAGAAGATAAAAACCGTCATCAATTTCAGGAAAAATATGAAGATAACGTCTACAATTTACTGAACAACTCCTAAATTGATTTGATAGTCAGATAAG
This sequence comes from Thera britannica, assembly GCA_939531255.2. Classification (NCBI taxonomy): domain Eukaryota; kingdom Metazoa; phylum Arthropoda; class Insecta; order Lepidoptera; family Geometridae; genus Thera; species Thera britannica. Next base: position 11,463,022 of record OW618034.2, on the reverse strand, counting down.
TAAAGTGACTTTTAAAGTAAAGATAATGGTCATTCAAGCGGTTGAATGAATTTCTTTTCCACTGCCTCGATATAATTTATACCAAAAATTGAGCATTTAGATGGACAAAGCGATTTAGAATAAACGTTATCACATTATGGTTTGGACGACAAGAGAGAGACTAAAGAATTCAAATTAATTGGACTCTCGTTTAATTAAATTCCAATTTATTTATCCCTCGAATTGAAGGAGTTTCTATTTTTAACGTAGGTATTATGCCTAAAGGCGCGGGCCTGCTATTTCTCTCCCTAGCTCTTAGTAAAAGAAAACATGTGGAAAGTGCTTTATTCCCTATTATTCTGTAACTTTGTCTATTCCTATAACTTTTGAAACTATCATGGTTTTTAACACTATTTTTATGAAACAACGGGATATTTACCATGATTAAATTTTGTTGAGTTGACTTCCGATATTTCGGCACAGTTGCATGCACCATGATCACGGTTGAACTGAAGTCCACGAGTAAAAGAAATGTTATTGGCAGATAAATCGATCTACCCTCTTTCGCACTCTTTTATTGGTATCGAGACTACTATTGGTTCCATTCTCACTTTTTTGTCGATTTCGACACACAACACTGACGGTATCAAACACCGGTGACGGTGGAAAATTTAATCATGGTAAATATCCCGTTGTTTCATAAAAATAGTGTTGTCTATTCCTGTTCTAAACAAGACATGAAAACTACCAATTAATTCAATTCCCCTGTGTTCATAGTCAGTAGAGTGCTTTAACTCTACCATCCATAATAAATAGCCGGTGGTGACGCAGGCACGCAGATAAAGCCAGCTATTAGAGCCGACAGGCGCGGAAATTCAGTTATTCTGGGACCCTAATTTGCCTAGGCTTTGGTGCGGTTTAGTACCCATCCGATGGATGCATTCACGTCTGTCTACTGGCATACCCGTTTTTTACCACGCATCATCATCATCATCATCAGCCTGATGAAGTCCACTGCTGGACATAGTCTTCCCCTACACATTTCCAGGAAGAACGATTCTGAGACCTTTCCATCCATCGACTTCCCGCGATCTTAACAATGTCGTCGGTCCATCTGGTGGGTGGTCGCCCGACGCTTCGTCTTCCGGTTCGTGGTCGCCATTCGAGAACCTTTATTCCCCAACGGTTTTTACCACTAACTAGTAATAAGTGTAAGACCAGAAGAAAATGTAGATGGACTGTGTGAAAGATGACATGAGTAGGTAAGAAAGGAGTGAGCAGTGAGATGACGAATGATAGATGTAAGAAGAAAACCTGTAGTGCAAAATCACTTGCGTGTGATGTAGGAAGATGATGAGTATAGTAACAAGTTTTGTCAGTACCTAATGCCTTGGTATGTAATTTGAAGTTTCTCCGAGCTTTTTCCCCCCCGATTAGTAAGTACCTATTTGATATTGTATCACATTTCATTCCTATACCGGTGGAGCTGGTTGACAGACGCCCATCGCCGGAAACCTGTTTCTTTCTTACAGCAGGGCCTTCTGAAAGGTCTACCTGCCTAAGCATTACTAATTAGAGTAGTTCTTAGTAATTTCACGGGCTTTATGAATTCTAAACAGGAAGTTTGCCAACGTTGTTTTTGCGCTAGTTTTACGCACAAATGCATCTCAAGGAACTTGTAACTAATTCTTAGAAGTGATAAAGAAGTTAAATTGAAAAATGAGTGTTCTATCTCTACTGTAGAAAATGTTTTGGTGCTTTGAAGCAACTTGATCACTAAAATATTATGCAAAATACGAATTAAGGATTTTCATCGTCCCAAAGCAATAACATCTACTCAACATTTTTACATTAAGACTTTACTGCAGCAAGCTTTTCACTGTAAAAATGTACGTATGCGAACCAGTTTAACTCGTCAATAGAACTCAGGTTATCTACATGAAGGGAAAACTGCCGCGCGGATTCATCTAACCCCAGCTTCTGTTTACTAACTGCAAATGTTTAACAAACGCCACAGATAGGATGCAAATGTATTTAGATACCTATCGATGCAGTTTTCATCTCAGAATGATTTATATGGGTCTGGTTCATTTAACCAGATGGAAAATGTATACTAACCGTCCAACTTGACAGCGTCTTTGGTCGGTTTGTAATAGATGGTTCAGCCGCCACCCAGATGTCATTGTGAAGAAAAATTTTATGAATCAGTACTATCAGGTATTTTTTATTGTTAATTTGTATTTTTAAGAAATCATAAGAGTCATGTTATCTTTATTGGCTTATTTTTACTGAACAACGCCATCTGCTGGATGTGCTTACAGTTAGTTGCTCACAATCGTCAATAGATGGCAGGAGCAGTCACATATTCAGTTTATGTTTAATTTATTGAACTCGGGGTAAAATAATAATTTTCTTAAAATGAATCCTAATAGATCAATTTATCGCCCCCGAAAACCCCTGTATACTAAATTTCGTGAAAATCGTTGGCGCAGTTTCCGAGATCCTAAATATATAGGTTGTACAAGATTTTCTCGTTTAAGATAAGATAAGATAAGACTCAGACAAAAGCAATGACGAGATGAATAATCTTGTTAGGTACAGTGACGTTCCATCTACCCGATAGATTAAAGGGAAGTTTGAAGACTAATTGAACCTGGGTTATATACAGTTACATAGACTAATTAAACTTGGATTAGGTTACCGTATACAATATGTCAGAAGCTATAGAACACACTTTCTCGAGGATTAGTACCGAACTAACCAGTTTTGTAATAAATTAATGTGTTTGCTAAAGTTGCGCAAGGCATGTAGGTTATACAATATTGTTTCGAAATTAAGATCGAACACTTTATTGTACGCAAGGATACATCACAGTGACTAGGCGTAACTAAATAGAGTTCAATGGGCAATAAGTTAAGTTTAGAATTAGATGATTAGACAGGGAAATTGTTCCAGAGATGCTTCAATAATTATAATAATATAATAATGCGGACAATCCATACAACACTATATAGCCCCAAACTAAGCAGAGCTTGTATTATGGGAACCAGATAGCTGATATATTACTTAAGTACTTTTTTTTTTGTAAATAGATAGATAGATAGATAACTCTTTATTGTTCACAACATAAATACATACATAGAATACAATATAACACTCAGACAGAGAACAAACATCTGCGTTTACTACACAAATATTTGTTCTCGGTGGGAATCGAACCCACGCCCGCCAGCGCAGAAGGCAGAGCTACTACCAACCAAGCTGTGAAGGCAGTCAATTACTAAAGCTTACACAGCTTTAAAACAAAGAAAATAAAGATTAAAAAAATTGAATCAGTTATTAAGTTTGGAAATATATAATCGAAATATAAATTTTAAATTGATGATAAGTAACTGCTGTGGAATAGACAGAAACTAAAAGGTAACCTCACCAGTCCCCTAAAAATTCACCATTCTGCACCGTGTTTTACCTGAAAGTAGAAAGGAACATTAAAATATTTACGAAAACAATGTATAAATTCAATACAATTTAAAATTTACAATTGTAGATAAAACGGACCTAAACTGTTAAGTGTATTAAACCTATTATTTATAGGTATTCAAACACGCAAAGAGAATCCCTAATAGAATTATCCCTAACCCTTTGTTTGAGCTAAGCATTCCTAATGCGAGTCCCGGATTTGATTCAACGGCTATAAATTTTATAAATTTAATCCCTTTATCGCGCCGACCATTCTGGACTCTGTTCTAAAGGGTGTAGATATAGATTAGCTATAGCCAGACAGGATTAGTATTTGGCATGGGTTCATGAGCTATAAAAAAGCAGCCAAGTGCGAGTCGGACTCGCCCATGAAGGGTTCCGTAGCATCAAGTAACATAATATATAAAGGTTCTTGTAGTTCGTCGAAAGGTAAATTGCGGTTTACGATTTATGACGAATAAAAAAAAAACTACTGGCTAGATCTCGTTCAAACCAAATATCGTTGAAAGTTTGCATAGTAATGTACAACATATATTTTTTTTAGTTTTATCATTCCCTTATTTTAGAAGTTAGAGGGGGGGGACTAACTTTTTTCAACTTTGGAAATGTCTCTCGCGCAAACTATTCAGTTTAGAAAAAAACTATATTAGAAACCTCAACATCATTTTTGAAGACCTATTCATAGATACCCCACACGTATGGGTTCGATGAAAAAAATTTTTTTGAGTTTCAGTTTGAAGTATGGGTCCCCTAAAATTTATGGTTTTTTTCTATTTTTGTGTAAAAATCTTAATGCGGTTTACAGAATACATCTACTCGCCAAGTTTCATCAGTGTAGCTCTTATGGTTTCGGAGAAAAATGGCTGTGACACGGTCGGACAGACAGACAGACAGACATGACGAATCTATAAGGGTTCCGTTTTTGCCATTTGGCTACGGAACCCTAAAAAGGTAATCGATTTTAGAGTCCTTCTACTTGCATAAAATACAAACTAAAAATGTTGCCAGTAAGTAGCATGCTTTTTCTTGCATAGTAACAATTACTTGCATTAGAAATGAATTTTGTATAGATATTATTGACGGACTATGCCTTTTTACAAAGCAAAAAGTGTTCAGCTAGTTTTGACTACTTGCGTTGTGAAGGTGTTCTTGATGTTTCTTGGGGATATTCAAAGAGGCACATAAATAGGTGAATACCATCACACTATAATAATAATAAATAATCACTATTGTGGACAATCCAAACAACACTATTTTTCTCACTTTCCTTTTCCTTTTTTTCCCCGGACTCTTTCCGCCACCACCGTTAAAAAGACCCTTGAATCGTTTACTGTGCAAGTCAAACCACGTGATCTATCAGGTCTCATATAATATAATAGCATGTATTATACTACTATGTAACTGTTCTAGGGCTTAATGTGCGATTGTGTGTGTGCTGGTACTGTATAGCCTTAGGCTGTTACTGCGATTAGTAGACGGCTTATTGTAAGACGTACCTATGTAATGTCGCTGTGACGAATCATTGAGCCTGTAATTTGATGGTCCACCTGAAATGTGTTCTATCCTTAGCTAATGACAATGAGGCTATAATACTGATACATATTATGCATGCATATTATACATGCATACTGATGCATGTATACCACGGCCGTATATCCATGCCCCTGTATCTTATACAGGGTGGATACAACAAATGTGATTACCTATACTAGGCACTATTTTCAAGCTCTGTACTAAAACTCACTTAAATCGGTTCCGCAGTTTAGCAATAAAGTCGGTTTCTCAAGTTTTTTTTAAACTTAACTTGTTGAATAAACAACACGCTTTTATAACCGGTTATAACCGATTTTACAACAGGTTTGATGAGATAATTGCATGTAACATACCCATTTTAGCTACTTAAACTCGAAACGGTTGTAAAAATCAGGTTTGCATTTTACTTCCATCCGCTTTTCAATTGTTGATTGGATTTTGTGTGGGATTTTGTGTAATACGTCGCTAGAGTCGTATACCAAGTACATTTTTGAAATATTTTTTTCAAATCAGCTTAAAAAAACCTGAAAACCTCTTTTTTATTTGAAGTCGATTAAAAACCGTCTTGCAAGTATACTATATCCACTGAGTTTGTATAAACTTATTACGAAATCTGTAAAAGCGAAAAGAGATTAATTAATTAATGGTACTTACCACCAAATAAATTAATCAGATTTTAAAATACAGGACCAATCCCGAGAGTTACAAAACAGGACTTAACGTAATCACGTTGTTCCCTCCGCAAGGGTTTCAATAATTTTAAAATCCATTTACAAATGGAAACGGGTCTAGCCGAATCCTCACGGGGATAGAAGGGGAAGTTGCCATGCTCAACTATCATAGTTACGAGTTCCTAGTGGGATTATGTTCATTTAAATTTATTGGTTTTGGATCACCTATTTCTATCGATAAGAAATAATCCTCGCATTGCTGCCTGTGATTTGAAAATTATGCGGTAGGTATTAAATAAATAAAAAAAAACGGTTGTCTGTAAAGTCGGTTTACTGACGATATTTGAACGTGACAACGTCCTAAAGCTGTCCACGCGGACGCATCGCTCACTCGAGTAGGAGAGAGAAAGATGTCGAACGCTGCCGAACGCGGAGGCCGATTGTGCCTCTTTGTCGCTCGTTCCGCGCTCTCACTTGCACTTCAAGCCTTAAATGGAACGCCTCAGAGCGAGGTAACGCCGCATGACGTCATGTTTTTTCATGCGTGCAGCCGGCTCTATCGAATTATAAGACGTTGTCACGTCAAAACAATCTAGAGATATAAAATGAGAGTTATAAACTTTTCTCATCATGAGTCATGGGCACAGTGCAATGCCACGAAGGCCACTTTATCAGTCAACTTAATAAACTTGTTATAGGCAGAGGTAATCACTCAAAATCACGTAGCTCACAGCTTGTTTCATACAAAATAAAACAGCGACGTGGTAGAATCCTCCACCACCCCACGTGGGTGTCGTAAGAGGCGAAGGAACGCAATACTCGTAGCATCTCCAACTTTATACTGACACTGGAGTAACTTCGGTCACAATCTCGACAAGCGTGAACGATGACTCTTCAAATATTGAGGAGGCCTATGCCCAGGAGTGAGCTAACAGTAGTTTATAATTTATATGCACTATGCCAGTACGCTCAAACAGTGAAGGAAAACATCGGGAGGAAACCGGCATGTAGTAGAATCTAAAAAGATCGAAAACAGACACGAAAGGAGCTTCTCTGAGACGCACTTCAAATCCTATTCACTACACTCTAGTTTGAAAGTAACACGATAACAATGAACACCGCTTCCAACAAAGCAACAATAACAAGTTCAGCCAGAAGTTCAAGGCTACAATAAATCAATTTCAGGTTAAATTACAACGTTATACATTCCTACAATATACCGTAGCTATGCTCCCTGCGTGACTCCAATAATCATTAATTACATTTTCAGTCGGTTTTACATCGCTGAAAGCTGGACCCCCGTCACGTACGAAAGATAATAATTTCTCTGATTAATGGATACATTTTTATACGTTTTCGCCCTTTGTTTCATATTCGCACAGAGCACTTAGAGTACCTATGATGTATGTAGAGAAATACCAAGCCTTTGCAATTATCTTCCCCTATTAGTCCCTAGACTGGCTCCTAGAGTCGCCTACCTTTAAGACGTTCCAAAGTTATCCTTGTGATACAACTGAATACAATAACAGTTTTTGATTTTGACTTGATACGAACAGTAAAAATACTAATCCGATTCGCAAAGATTTTCTAGTCTATTCTACAAGCTTTTGAAAAGTGATTAACTGATGATTAACCGCTTCTAAGTAAGCCTAATTCTTCTTCTGCATTCATGGAAAGAAAGGACGCGGATATTTTGGCTAAAAAGGCAAACACAAGTTTCACTATTTCGTCGTTTCCAGAGACATAATAAAATTAGACACAGTCTGACAATAAATGTGCCAGCGTCGTTTTCTATTCTTTTAATATCCATGGCAAGAAATAGGGCAGCATTATTTATCTGAGATTGTCTCTTCTGCAATAATAATGTGAGACTTGGAGGGTGTTTCGTTGCTGCCAATGTGAAGGCGCACGCTTTAAGCAAGGATTTTTCAATATCCTTGGCTTCAAGTCACTAGTTCTATCGAATCAGAGTGGTGAACGGATTTTAGAAACTATTTTTATGAAACAACGGGACATTTACCATGATTAAATTTTGAGTTTTGTTGTTTCATAAAAATAGTGTTGAAAACCATGATAGTTTCAAAAGGATTTTAGAAACTTCGCATAGTAGAGCTCCAAAAGCTATAAACGCTAGGTCAAAGTTTAATATAAGCACAATATGAGGAAACCGGAATTTTATAGAACCTAAAAAGTATAAAACATGTGTTCAGTGCACGAAAGAGCCTCTTTGAGGCGCACTTAAAATCCTTTCATCACGCTGGTTCGAATGGTCTAGTGACACGATAAGAAGAAGCACGATGAGAGTGTGTAACTCATACAAGTTAATTTCTCTGAAATTATGATTGTCAAGGTACTGCGGGAAAACAAAGTTCACACACCAGCCCAGGAGTACCCGTTAGCCAGGTATAAAATTGTATTAGAAGTAATAATAGGTAATACATGAACGGGCAGTTAAAACACGATCGTAGAGCAGCAATATCCGTGAACATTCCCAAATAAGCTTCCGTTAGACTAACTAATAAAAACAGCGTTCTTGTGCTTTTAGGCAGCAATAATATTATTATTCCTACGCCGGAGCTAACACGGTTCGGTATAAAAGTTTAACGTATGAACACGGCCATAATTTTCAGGGAAGTCGTAAAGAGACGCGTTCACCACGCCGCGGCCATGTTGGAAATGGCGTGTTTTGGCGGGAAACCCAGTAAGGCCTTACTACCTACCTACCTACTAACGCAATGTTCTTTTTTCAGTGCATGGAAAAACACGTTCAGGCAAAGGCATTTGGTGTGTACTACGACAATACGCGTCGTGTACTTAGTAGAAAACTTGTGAACATTCGACTGCAGAGTTCATTCGCCGTCTAAGATAATTTTAAGATATACATAGGTAGTATAGTTTTGAAAACCTCAGCCGGTTACAAGGATTTGGCCGGTTATCATGTCTGATCTCTGATGCTTCTAGAATAAATCAAACCACATTTGTTATTTAGATGAGAGATGTTAGAATAACAGAGTAGAATAAAGGGTTCACTTGACGTGTTATATTCACATTAATATGACGAAGGCAGTGGGCTGGAATATTTATGGTTATTAATGCACACAATCTCGTGTAATGTAATGTGTGACCACGACAACATTACCAAAGGTAAAATGCTATTCCAAGAAGTACCAACAATCAACACGCTATGAATACAAAGCGTTGGCATTGTAAAAATTAATGTCTTCACATTTGTCCCTAGCCAAAGTAAAGTGTAGAGCGATCCAAACGCCCTCCTAGTAGAATTTAACTGGGTGCTATTTTGCGATCAAAAGTTTTGCAGCGCGAGGTCTTATATAATTGACAGAATGAGAAGGGAAGCGTTCGCAATTCGCAACCGTAAAAATAATATTATTTGAATTCAAGAAATATAAACAAGGTGTTTTAAGACGATATTAAGCAGGTTAAAAAAAAAACAATGGAGCTATTTATGCTTCCTATCGATTTAGTCTTTGAGTGTGACTGTGGCTTTTAAACGCAACCTATTGTGACTTCTACTTAGAAATATGGATGCGATAAGTAACCGCTAACGTCTCTTTTGAGTGTAGTTTTAAGTAGTTGCAAAGGTAATTCGCAGATTATGATGAAAAATAGCAGTTAGTAATAGCGTTGATAAAATGTAGATTCTTAACCCGTGAAAACGATAAAGTGCTATCGGAGGCATCTGGCAAGGCTTCCGAGAAACCGGACGGTTCCTTTACCCTGTAAGGCCATATACCTCGTTTAGATTAAGACATTTCCGCTGCTAATCGCGTGGTTGGACATGTTGCCGGAATTGTGAAAACTAGAACAGCTCATTACAAAACAAGAACATTCAAAATTGGACAGGACTTCAAATCGATAGATATGAGTGCATGGCGCGTACTGTAGGGTAGGCAAGGTACCGCAATGTATACGTGCAAGGGTCCTCCCCTCTGAGTCATAAAGAGGGTGGCGTGCTCCCTCTCACTTTCGAGGGTTTGGTCGATACTGCTCTCTTTTGTTTTCGCACTTTGAACGCACTATGGAACACAGTTTTGAGTTCTCGGAACTATTTTCAATAACGCCGGTTTTTGGAATGGCCACTACGAATCATTTCCATGCCAAATCACGCATGGGCATCATAACCAATGTGGCTATTTTATCTAACGCGCTGTAAATTATATGAAAACTCATAGACGCATCAAGGTCAGGAGCAACGTTACTTTCAACAACTTAAAAACCCCTACCTATTCACTTAAAAAAAATGCCTTTCAGATACAATACAATACAAATAGTTTATTAACAGTTATTACAGACAATACAGTTTAAGAGTGACAAGTAAAGCACTTGGCGGCTCTACAGCTCTCAACAACCAAAATACAAGGACTCCAAACCACCACTGATAACAAGAAAAATACTACATCCGTGAAATGCTTCCAGATCTTAAGCATACTTAGCCAAGGCTTGTACAAACATGCCCAGGCGTGACACACGGCAAACCAGGGCTTTTTCCGCATCGAAGACCCGTGATCAGAAACTGAATGATCACGATACCTTTTCGTTTTCTTGGGTTGATACTTGTGTATCATACTATTAGATATAATTGATTTGGGAATGTAAACATTTTCATTAAAGCTTTTACAAACGTAAGGTTTCTTGAGTGGTTTTTTCGCTACGTCAGTTTTAGCCGCGATTTTAATAGTATTTCCTAAAGCTTTATTCTGCTTATTATATTTCGCGATACCTGTGGTTCCTTTAGACTGCCCAGCATATTTTGTTTTACAAATATAACATGTTTTTATATGTTTCGAATTCGTTAACTGTGAATCAAGAGAGCTTATGAATTTGTGTTTGCATTCACTGAATGTAGGAGCACATTGAAATAAGAATCCCACATGCCCATCACTAGGTATATGCAAAGATTCCTTGTTTTTCTTTGAAGCGTTTTGCTTATTAAAGATAGTTTCGTTGGTATTTTGATTGACTGCTCTATGTATTGCTAGCCCTGGGCATTTCACCACAATTAGCTGTCCTTCTGTAATTAAGCCTTGGAAATGACAAACTAAACTTTTTTCTGAAAATTGGGCTAATTGAATTGATTTTCCTTCTCCAGATTGTAAGTTTGAATAGCAATTTCTACGCTGTTCTAAGCATATTTCTTTTGGAATAGTTATTGCTGTATTTTTTAGGCTTGTACATGGTTTAAGCGGATATTGTGAGCTTTTTAAAGGAAGTCTCTCAGACATCTCAAATCCATCAGGATTAGATTTCACAAACCAACAGTTATTATTTGTGTTAGGCGTTAGGTTTATGCAGTGACTATTAACACGTCTTGAAAATAGTTTTATTCCTAAAATGTTTTTCGACCCTGCATTTATGGCTTGGTGCAGCATTATACAATCTTCTTTAGCTGTTAACCTTATGGATTTTGATTTTCTTACATTGAGAACTTGTTCTTTTTCTACTTTATCTTGACATGTACGGTATGAGCAACAGTAATGTTCGGCTCCCTTTGCTATGCCGTCTTGAGCAAATAAAGTATTGCTTCTATTATTATTATATTTTCTTGGTTTATATGGCAGGATGATTTTGATATTTTTAGAGTAATTTATATCTTTTTCTTTGATTTTACCTCGCTTCTCTGGTATACACTTCTTGCCATGGTTATCATCGTATTTAACATCATTAAATTCTAGCTTATTATTTTGCTTCACTTTGGATTGTTTGTTTAGCTCTAAATCTAAGTATCTATTGTATAATTTCGAATCAAGTGTTTCAACGATGTCATCGGGACAAATTTGTTGATTTCGTTTGATGAGGTAATACTGCGCTGGCTTAAATGGCGACATTGTAACTAAATGATCCACGCACCCAACTGTCGTAACCTTTTTTCGGTTATTCTGACGGGTTTTGGTGATATTATACAGGCACTTTTTTAAAGATTTGCCAGCAGGATTTAGCTTTTGTATACATTTTTTATTTATTATTTCGTCATCTTTGCACACAACAGTATTTTCTTTATATAACTCAAAATTGAAGCTTATATTTGTACCAATTTTTAGATGCTGTCTGTATTTAGGATCCATAATCTGAAAACGCGGCTGTTCAACAAATCTTGGTATTTTAGCATCTTCTGGCTGTCGAACAGTTGAAGAAAGTTTTGAATATCGACGCGGGCGTGAACTAGTCTTCGTCTTCATTTCTTGTCCATCATTGTGATCTAAAACATTGGAAACTTTTTGCGATTTGTTTTTTTTTGTACACGTAGCTTTGTTTTGAGTAGGACGCGGGCGTGAACTAGTCTTCGTCTTTATTTCTCGTTCACGTTCATTGAGATCTAAAGTATTGGGAACTTCTTGCAATTTGATTTTATTTGTACATGTTACTTTGTTTTGAGTAAAAACTTTAGATGCTGCATCTTTCTTATTAGTTTCTGTTTTATGAAGAGTTAATGTACAGAAGCATCTTTTTAAATGTGGTGCGATACCAGAACCTGCATTTTCTTGTGCTACTTTAACTTGCTGTGCTCGATGATTATAAGGTGCTAATGGACCCTGAGATGTTTGACTTGTTGTTTTTATCGGTTGTATTCTTGCTTTCTGATGATTATCACTGATCGAGGGATTAGCATGCCTTTCATTGGCCAAGGTTTTACCTGAATCTTTCTTGTAAAATTCAATGTTGAAATTGAAACTGGAGCCGTAACGACAAACAGATGGGTGGTTTTGTTTATCAGTTGTACTTAAGCCACGGTCAGTTTTTTTCTCCTTTTGTTCAGTGGCTGGTTTAGTAGCATCTGTACTCTGTATTGCTGTCTGAATTTTCTTCAAATGTGTCTTTCCATTGGCTGAACTACCGACATACTTCTTAGAGGGTCTTAAGGTATCTGTTCCAATGTCATTTAGATTGCGTAGCTTTATTCTTTCGAAGCATTCAAGCGGATTACACATGCCAGGTATACATGTTTGAGGTTCACATTCAAAGGGATCTAAAGCTCGATGCTTTTTGCTTGTTTCTGTGCCAACATTTTTCAAAATTCTACTATCTTCAATTTTGGTTTTAATATTGGCTGTGACTGCTTTTTTTTTCATTTTACCAACAGGTGCTGGTTCTTTTTGCTGCAGTTTTCCCATTTTTTGTAACTTTAACGTACAGAAGCATCTTTTCATCAAAGGGCCTACTCCAGATGCCCTTGATTGAGTTTTATGCGCATTCACTTGAAGTTTACGATCATAAAGCTTAGTTTGTTTTCTAGGAAAAGTATGGCTGGTTTGGTGACTTTGTCTTGGCATTTTAGGCAGTTTTTCATTTGAATACGTGGGTGAATTTAATACATTGGTCAAGGAGTTTTCTTTGAAAAACTCAACGTTAAAACTGAAGTTCGAACCAATACGAATGACTTGTTTCTGACTGTTGGCTGGAGATTGGAAAGCTCGTTTCTTTTCTATTCTAATATTATCTCCTGTTTTATCACGCTTGCTTTGTTGCATAATTTGGGACCCAGTTGTTGTAGGTTTGTTACTAGAATGTTTATGATTTGATGTCGTTGTGGATATTTGTCTTGCTTTTCTTGCCTCGGTATTAGACATCTTTGATTGCAACCTCTGCTGTATTCTTTTCAGACATTGATGTGGATAACACTTGCCAGGGATACAGGTACCAGGTTCACATTCATATGGGTCTAGAGTTGTAAGAGTATTTTTTGGTGTATCAATGATTGTATCCACCTGATTAGACATCTTTGATTGCAATCTCTGCTGTATTCTTTTCAGACATTGATGTGGGTTACACTTGCCAGGCATACAGGTACCACGTTCACATTCATTTGTGTCTAGAGTTGTAGGATATTTTTTTGAAGTATCGGTATCAATGCTTTTATCCACATGAGGTATGGTGGGTTTGATGATTTTGTTTTTATTTGTTGTTTTGGCGACAGACTTTATTAAGTTCACGTCGTTCGAGGGTAGTTTTTCAGTTTTTAAGGTTAACGTGCAAAAACAACGTTTTAATAAGGGTCCTACCTCTGTTACCGTGGATTTTACTTTTTTTGCTAAGACCTGAGAAAATGCATGATGTACATGTTTTTTTTCTTGAGTATTTTGATGTTTTTTGTTGACCCGACTTGCGAACTGGTTTGTAGCGTCGTTTGTTATGTTATGGTGTTTGGTACGCTTAAAGTTATTAACACCATCTGCCTTACTTTTGGCAAACTCAACATTAAAACTAAAATTTGAACCAAATTTCACACCTTGTCTATCTAAACTTTTTGAGCTCACCGATTGTTTGTTGGGCATCGTTTTTTTGCGTCGATTTAATGCTTCAAAGTTTGGGTTCTTGTGTTTTTTTCTAGATCTCGGAGCAGTTGTTATTGATTTAGAAGTTTGCTTCATCGTTATGCTAGATTTTGTTGGTTGGTTTTTGTTTGCAACAGGATTCTTCATCGTTTTGATAGGAGATTTAGTAGATTTTTTCAAGTGTTGTATTTTAATACCTTTTTTCTTTACATCTTTTTGTGTTTTAAGTTTTGTTTCTTTTCTTTCCTTTGTTTGTTTTAGAAGTGCCAACGTACAAAAACATCGTTTTAACATAGGGCCAACATCAGATGATTTATTTTCTTTCTTGACATGATCTATCTGTGATTCACGGCTGTGTAACAAAACCGCATTGTCTAACCTTTTTGCCTTATGGCTCGTATTTTGATTTAGAGACTTGGTTGCAGCAACTTTTTGCTTCTTAAGTTTTTGGATATTCTCAAAACTTGGATTGTTCTCTTTAAAAAATTCCATACTAAAGCTGAAGTTCGAGCCGATGCGTACACAACTATTATCTGAAGATTTTGAGCGTTTTTTAGTTTTACTGATTTTGGGTGTTTTTTTACTTTTGTCTTTTGTGTGTGCATTGGACCCTATAGATATCGATTTTATTGAAGGTTGAGAAAGGGATGCTGTTGATTTGGTACGAGAAACCTCGGTTGATGCCATATTATTGACATAAGCTTTTCTTTTTCTTATTCTCTCTATGCAGATAAGAGGATCACATTTTCCAGGTACGCAAACTCCTGGCTCACATTCGTTAGGATCAAGCTTTATTGCATTATTGTTAGGAACTTGGCTCCTTTCTTTAATTTTGTTGGTTTGAGTAGATGCTGAAGAACTTCGTGAATTAGCTTTGGCCAGTGCTTTTGATTTAGGTATCTTTGATTTTGGCTTCACAGCAGTCAACGATTTAAGCACACAATAGCATTTAGTTAAAAACGATGCCTTGGGATTTTTTGGTATTTCTACTTTAGAAAATTCACCCTCTCTGTGCAAGTTAGCCGTACAAAAACATCTCTTAATTAAAGAGCCAGTTTTTGTAGATTTTTCATGTTTTGCTGGAAGCTCAACTTGGGAGTCTTGATGACGAATCGACTTTGAATCTTGAATACCTGTTTGGTTAATATTCCTATTTCTTCCAACATTTTGAGATATCGTTGGATTATGATCGCGTGGTTTAGTTGACAGCTTCAAGGGAGTATTTATATCTTCATTAGGAAAAGATTTGTTCTTGATAAATTCAACGTCAAATTTGAAACTCGAACAGATTCCAATGACCTGTCGTGATGGTCGAGTGTATTTTTTTTCAATCGGTGCCTTGTTTGATTTTTCTTTCCCTTTTGATACTTTTGTGCCTCCAGAACTCTTTTCTTTTTTTTTATTAGATGTCATACTCGATGTGGTCATTTTCCTCGGTCTCGCATCTATCCCCAAATTTTTTGTGTTCCTTTTTCTTCCCCTTCTCTTGATTTTTTCTAAGCATTGGTGTGGATCACATTCACCTGGGGTACATACATTTGGTTCACATTCGTCTGGATCAAGATCAGATAATGAATATGGTTTATATTTTTTTGTATTCTGGCCTGAGTCTGCAGTTTTTATATCATGTTTTATTTCTAACTTTTCGTTCATTTTCAATTTTAAAGCATTATTTTGTCTTCCTTTCTTTTGTATCTTTAAAGTACAAAAGCATCTTTTTATTTCTGGTGCTCTATACGATCCTTTGTGGTGCATGGTTACTGCAGATTGTGATTTCCTGTTTTGTCTTAGCATTTGAGTGTCGCCTGTGCTTTCACTTTGCTTTAAATTGGTGTTAGAGGATGACCCCTGCATTTTTTTTCTTTTATTATCTTGAAATACTTGCCGAGTTCCTCGATCTTTAGAAAACTCAATGTTAAAGCTAAATGAAGAACCTACCCGAACAACTTGTTTATGGGCTCTTGGCAAAGTTTTATACTTGAATCCTTGTTCTTTATTTTCCAGTTTTGGATAATCCGCTTGGGCATTGTTGTATTGATGGTTTTTAGATTTTGAATGCAGTTTTCCACTTGAACTTGATCGCGAACGTTTCTCTGTATATGTCAACGTTGAAACTCTTTTCACTAATCGTTTCTTAATCAACTTTTGACATTCCATAGGATTACATTGGCCTGGGATACATATTCCTGGCTTACATTCGTATGGCTTCAGTTTATGCCATTTTTTCTGTTTATTTTGAACATGAATATTCATAGCATAATAACTGCTTTTTAAATATTTATTCACTCCAGTTAGTGTATTTTGATGTTCTAATTTTGTGATCATTGACTTGCTACTGATAACTAACCCAAAATTGTTGGTTCTACTTCCTCGATAGCTCTTAACATCCGTATAAGCAGTGAAATGGGAAGATTCGGTGTAAGACGAAGAAAATACAGAGGAAAAGCTTCTTGAATAGGTTCCGGTCTTCGTAGATTGTTTTGAAATTATACATCTTGGCCTACTCATTTCTTCATTATATAGCGTGGAAAATGTTCGATTTTTAATTTGAAATGGCATTGCTGTGACAGAGCTTTTAATTTTTGTATTATTTTGCATCTCAAGTGTACAGATGCACCTTTTCAAAATTGGACGAAAACCCGATGATTTAGTATGATTTTTAATTTCTAAAGATTGCAAAACATCATGTTTTCCAGAGTTGACACGATTGTTATCCCCTTTATTTAATAGCAACTTACTTTTTATTCTTTCAGTAGTTATTGAATTATAATTGTTAAAAAATCGGTCTTTGTAAACATCTACATTGAAACTGAAATTAGATCCTATTCGAACAATTTGGCGGTATTTTTCGAGAACGTCTGTTGATGCTCTAGAATTAGCCGTGGATGGGGTATATCTATACCGTTTGTATTTTTTTGCTTTTTGGAACGATTCATTAGCAGCATTTTTACCTATTTTATTTGTGTTGGTTGCGCTTGAGGTTAATTTTCTTCTCAAATCTTTTGTTTCGGTGCCAAATTCTTTAGATGTAACCCTGTCACGTACTTTAATCCTTTTCAAGCACTGAATGGGATTGCACTGCCCGGGAACACAAATATTTGGCTTACATTCGTATGGCTTTAACTGTTTCAGGATATTATGATTTATTTTCTTCATTTTTGTACCTCTAGTAGCTCTTTCAATGCTAGGGTACATTTCTTCTTTGATAGCAGCTGTTTCTGTACCAGTGGATTTCAGTGTATTTTTTCTACTATTTCTTGCCATTTTATGGAGCTTGAGTGGGCAAAAACATCGATTCGCATTAGATTGATTTTTCTTCTTCTCAGGTTGCATAGACGAAGGTGTTACTAGTGGTTTAATAGCAAGCTCCTCATCCACTTTCAGAGATCTCATCGCGTTCGTTGTTTTATGACTAACGTGTTTGGATAGCTTTGTGACATTATTGAACGGTTTGGGTGTTGATTTTTTTTCTTTATACAATTCTATATTAAAGCTAAAACTTGATCCAATACGTACTCCTTGTTTATTTAGAGTTTCTGGTGAAGATTTTATTTCCCAATGTACAGATTCCTTTTTCGGCAGTAACTTCCAATTATCTTGGCTATTTGAAATAGATTGCACAATTACTGATTTTGTGTGTGTGTTTCGGTTTCGATTAATATTGTAAGTTGATTTTATTTTGTGTTCATCTGTACCTGACTGTCTGAGTTGAGTTCGTTTTAATTTATTTTTTCTCTCTTTTCTTTCTGTTCCTCTATTCATGACTCTTTGGTTTGATTCATCCATCGTAGGTACGCTTTGTCCAGGCATGGGCAAACCTTTGGAATAAAACTGTCTTCCATTTTTGTTCTCTCGCTTGGCTAGTTTTAGCGTGCATAAGCATCTTCGCAAATTATATTTAACTAGAGTGTACGTGGATTTTCCTGAGCTAGTAATTTGTGATGGTTTGTCAGCGACGTGCTTAAGCTGCTTGATGTTTATGTTTTTATTTGCAGCATTAGGATGAGGTCGGGTATTTTTTTCATCATATAATTCAATTTTATTTATGCGCTCTACAGCTGGTCTCGGCGAATTAGGTTTTATATTTGCATTTTCGACTACTGAATATGCTTCTAGATTTTTGGATATTCTAGCTGAGACAGATTTGGAAGCTAAACTCGGGGTTGACCTTGACTTATAATGACGAATTTTGTTAATATTTAATTTATTTTTGTTTGGTTTTAATTTCAGTGTGCAAAAACAACGTCGTAAGGCTAAGCCATTTTGTTTAATATTTTGGGAGGTATTTGATGATTTATGAATTCTTCGATGGCGATTGTTAGTAGTTTCTTGCTCTTTATGCACCTTTTTTCTGCCATTATAAGTGTGCTGCTTAACAGGTTTTTCTTTATAAAACTCTATACTGAAATTTAGAGATGAACTTATTCTTACAGCTTCTCGTTCTTTAGTATGAGAGGGTTCATCAACTAAAGATACTTTCTTGGTTGATTTTACAAAAGTTTTAGAACCTTTCGGTTGTATACTTGTATTAGACTTGGCTGATTTCGTTGCGGGTATTGTTGGTCCAGTATTTTTTTCTTGGCCTTTGGCAATTTTCTTCTTTGCGTATTTCATAGTAGTATCTTCACGTTTCGTTTCAGCAATGTCATTGTCAGTGTTTATACCAGTAGTAATAACTTTTTTATCAATATTAATTTTTTGATTCTTGGTTGCTGTTGTAGCTGCTGTATCTTGATTCTCGGCTTGAATGCTAACGTCAGATCTATTTGAAGATTTCGTTGTTAGTTTTTGATACAGTTCTGTTTTGCCAGCATTGTTTTTCCCAAACTCTCTGCGTAGTTTTTTTCTAGTTATGATTCTAAAACATTCTTCTGGTTCACATTTTTCTGGATTGCATACAAAATCACAATTTAAGTCTGTTGATAACTCTTTCTTTTCGTTATCTTCTCGATATTTTGTTAAAGAATCCTTAATTGCGTTGAATAGTAAATTGTCTTCATCCCTCGGTATTTCTTCATTTTGTCCATCAGGCCTCAATTTATTAATTGTTTTTCGACCACTTTCTTCGAGTGCACTTTTAACTTTTTGCTTTGTACTTCTTAGAGCTTCTAGGGATTTTTTGGTGCCAGCCTTGACGTTGGATGCTACTTTGGTTTTAGAATGTTTAATTTTTGTTAGGGAGTTCCTTATAGTTTCACCCATACCAGCTTGCCTAATTTTATAATTTTCCAGTTTTCTGCCAGATATCATCGAGTATTCATCAAACTCAAATTGAGGTTCGAATGTTTGCTCGGATGGCTTTTTACCACGTAACTTTTTAATCAAAGTTTTAGACTCCCTTTTTATAAATCCACTGAGTTTGGATGTGCAAGTGCACGGATCTGAGCTAATATGCTTGGTTTTATGCCGCACTTGTCTTCCTTTACGATGTTCATCTTTGGTTCTATGTGTGGAAATCATGCTCGATCGCGAGCTGATGTGAGCTCGTCCATATCTGTGTATTCTGCCCTCGTGCTCTTGAAGTGGGATTGTCGAGCCACAGCTACAACAACTACAGCAC
The DNA here is from genome assembly GCA_939531255.2 of Thera britannica. NCBI lineage: Eukaryota > Metazoa > Arthropoda > Insecta > Lepidoptera > Geometridae > Thera > Thera britannica. The sequence goes on along the minus strand of OW618034.2, from coordinate 11,443,508 downwards.
TCACTTAGTCTCCTCGGTCCAAGCGCTGCACCTTTGTCTACTAAATTCACCAGTTCTAAAATAGCGCTACTTGTTTCTGCGTCAAATTCCTTGCCTCGCGCGGCTCTCGGTTTTAAGTCCGCATTTTCACTAATACTTAAATTACTTTCGGAGAGTAGTTGGGTTCTCAAATCTTCGTAAACGGCTCGTGTTCTGACTAGTTTCCCAAGGAGGGTTCTTTCTCTCAGCGGAATAAACTTCCCCATGTACAGTTTATCAATCCTTGATCCTTGCGCAATAATTTTTCTGTATGAAGGTCGATCTGATGCACTCTTGTATATACAGGAAGTGCAGGAGCAGCTCTGACTTGAAGTCACATCATCGTGTTTGAGCTTCATGATGAATTTACGTTTGAGTATTTTTAAACGGGTATTTAATTGACCATCATTAAATACTAAAATATAGCATGAACTCCAATGATTGCCTTCACGTTAGTCACACGGAAGTAAAACGAAACTGCGCTTGGGCCACATGACTTACACCTGAAACGAATTAGAACATTTGAAAACTTAAATCCTAGATTAGCAGTAGCCATCTTTTATATCGCTCGCTCAGTCGGCAGTAATGAGTAATGACCTACCATCTAACCTACACAGCGCTATCGAAGCTAGAGTAGTATAGTAAGTTATAAGGAATCATTCATTTATTCCAGTCACAAGGGTAAATTTCAAACCAGATAGACCAACCCCCATCGCGAAGTTTGGGGAAGATCACTGAGTAGAGACAACTCCTGATTTCAACCAATTCAGCTTCAAATCTTTTTTCAAGGGTTGCATTGGAATTGGAATACCGATTGGTTTGAATCAGTTGTCTATGCTCGGAGAATTTCAACAAACATCGCGGAAAGACTGCTAGTACCAACAACAGGCAACCTGCTAGTGTAGAACTACTCACATCAACTACAAGCCACGAGGACACAGTAGAGTATCCTCACTCCACCTACTTCTGGGCATAATTTTGCAACTTCTCGACGAACTATAATTGAAAAGCCCTGTAGGATCTGTCCCAAAATTGTAGATACGGAGAATTTAGCAAGGGAATGTTTTCATTTCATATAGTTTCTGATATTTTTTGACATAAAGAATTCAAAAAGAGTTCAAAGATCAATACGACGAGATGAGGTTTGTTGCTAAAACAGAAGTGCACCGCCGGATTCGAACCTACGTCGGACTGAATAGCAGGCATTGTCTTTCTTAGCTACCCTTTACCTACGTCGACCAGTAGTTTCCAGACCTAGATTTCGTTGAATGCGAACTAATTTCGAAGCCGTGTTTTTATAGAGTCATGTGTTAGGTATATGACTTTTAGTAATAATGTACTGATGCAGTTCTAAGAGACTTCTTATGAAAAAACTGTAGATGCTTCACACAACTAGCTGATGGAACAAGCACATGACCCACCTGACGTTAAGTAGTAGTAGTAGAGCTCTTTGGGTCTTATTAATAATCCTGGCGTAGCGTTGGACTAGTTAATGTGACAAAACACGGATTAACTAGTCCAACGCTACCTACGCCAGGATTATTAATAACACCCTTTGTGTCTAACTCGTCCAGGAAAGTAGGTAGGTACTACCACCATGCCTATTTCTGCCGTAAAGGCCTTTTTTTTATCCTCCAGGCATGGTAGGTAGAGCTAGAGGAGATTACCTCAAATTTCCAAGACCAAGACTTCCAAGTACCTACCTACCAACTCTTCAGAATGTCTAAAGGTGTTAGTCAGAGGTAAGTAGGTACATTATGCTTGGGTGGATCTCTGGATTTCCTAACTTATTTATAATTACACAATCTAGAGTACTTAGCTAGGTATACTCTATATTGTGTATTTTAGTGTATTCAGACTGTGGTTGATGATGATTAGGTAAGGTAGGTTACCTCATCATCATCATCATCCACAGTCCGACTTCCCCCCAAAGCTGGGTATAATAAGCCTCCCTTAGTTTGTGCCATCTACCTCGATCCTGTGCCAGTTTAACCCATTACCATTTCCATAGCTTTACCAACTAAACTCTTGTTTATACATAACCTACCTACACCTAGGTACCTTTTAAAGCTTGACTCACATAGGTAAGGTGGACCGTTACTTAAAGTTTGAGGTGCGCGTACACCTAGTACTTAATTAGACCTACCTATTTCAAACCAACTAAAAGTAAAGATTTTTGATGAATTAAAAGTAGTAAATAACGATCTAGTAGGTATTTATTCCTCTGAGGTTAGTGACATGGGAGACACCTGCGTGACAGGTTGCTTGCACCGCTTGAAGTCAAACCGACAAACTTACCTTAAACTTCCAAGAAAGACGCTTCCTTAGTCAACAGGAAAGTTCCAAACTCCCACTCAACACTTATAAAACACCAAGGACAATTTCAAACAAATTCACGTAAAAGTAAGTAAGCACTAAGTTATTCCGCGAGAACGTAATTACACTCCACACTACACGGTCCCTCACAACCGAAGGCCAAACGCAAACTAACTCGCTCAGCAAAAGCAAAGCCGCCGGGCAACGCGTTCTCCGTACTAACTTTTTTCTATTCTGTGACTATAGTAGCTCTTTGTATTCTATGTCCGCGGTTGGTTTGAAACACGACAAAATGCAAAAACTGCTGAGCAGCGCCATCTATCTATCAGGGCAAGTATTCTAGCTTCGACATCACACCACCAAGCACAAGCATTATTCCGCACCTAGCGACGAATCGCAATCCCCTTTATTAGTTTATCACGACTTACATAGATGGCGCTATTTAAAATATGAAACTAACTTGCACAAATAGGATTTTTAGGTAGGTTATGTTACATGCTTAGGTATTGATGTGTGAAATAGTTTAGCCGTGTATGTTTTACCTTTATCCTCCCACATGCCCCATGCCTACGAAAAATATGTATAATGGAATAAATAAAATGACAAAAAAACTTAGACCTAGCCTGATGTGTTCCAAAAATTCATTTTTGTTAATAACTTTAAACTTTTATTACAATAATTATAAGTTTTATAATTTCCATTTCTACAGTAACATTTTGATCTTAAATAAGCAAGGAAGATAATTAGATAAAACTTTACTCTGCTTAATAATGGATATATCAACCACAAAATACTTTGCTCCACTTGTACACATTATAATAAAGGTACAAAAATAAATACTTTTCTTACAAAGAAGCGCGCTCATTACTATGTAGATAACTTAATCACTGTCCGAGGACTCACTAGGAGGCCACATAGGTCTATCATCCTTCTCATTCTTCACCTTTTCCAGGAATTGATCCTGCGCTTCCATAACACTCTTACTGTCTGTACACGCTGCATACAAGTCTAATGCTTCAGAATTCAACTTCAAAAATGAATGACCCCATGAGAATTTAGACAAATATAAGTTAGCTTCTTTTTTGTATCCAGTCATAAACATTGCAGCTGCTAAGGCCTCAACACAACTCAGTTGATAAGGTTTCCCGTAGTTTATTGGATTTGCAGCAACCAAAAATGGTAACAGCCGAGGGTGGTTTGTTTTCATCTTCACAAATGGTGTCTCATCAATTTTAGCCCATGAACAGTCCACCACAGCCAGACCAAATTTCGTTATGATGTCTTTATCATTAGGGCTGACACATTGTGTTCCGACCGGCGATAGTACCAGCCCGTGGAAGCGGTGGCCTAGTCTCAAATTCTTTATCAAGTTGTGTCGCAGAAGCTTACGTCCTGAACATTTCTTGGGGTCACAGTGGTTCATGTCCCACATCCCGACGGTGAATGGTGCTTCCTGACCTTGACTGTCTGAGCTACTGCTATCACTGTCATTGGATGACTGTATTCTCAAATCATTAAAAGTCTCAGCATATTTTTTTTGTACATGGCGATTGGATCGCTTGGCGTGGACGGCACTTTTCTTGCCTGGCGCCATTTTTAATTCCATTCCAGTGGTTATTGATGGTGATCTCTGTAATAGAAAAAAATAGTTTTTTATACTGTAATTTTTTATACAACTAGTAGATTCTTCCTCAAGGGTCTCTCTGGTTGGGTTTATACTTGAAAGTTAGTTACCACCTATAAATAGGTTGATTTAGCTTTTCATTTCCACTTTGTTTTTCCTCCACATCCAGGGCTGGAAATAGTAACCAACAGCATGTACCAAACTTGATAGAAATCATAATAAAGCTCAGTAAATTACAGAAGTAGGTTCTTCTTGAAATTGTGACGGTCCCTAGTTGGTACATTAATAGAATAATAAACAACAGCTTACCTAGAAAATACACTAAAATATCGATTCGTTTTGTTTGGCTGCTGTTGCATTGTAATTCATTGCATGCAATGCAAATTGCAAGAGTCAAGACAAGAAAGACAAGACCGACAAGACAATCGGCCGCGCGCGCCGGCTGTCATTTCGTGCGTCGTCCCGTCCCGTCCCGTGCGTCGTGCGTGTACTGTAGCTGTGTAGTGCTGCCAACTTGACTAGAAAATTTCGCTAGGCAGTAGCTTAGAAGCTAAGAAGGAAATTGGTAACGTCATTGGTTTGATTAGGAAGCGTGCATGCTGTGGTTATTGATACCCGGGAACGGTGACCTATATGTCTGTGAGACCGGGTGACTTGAAAAATTCGAATAACTTTTCCCCCCGCCGCCGATTTTTGTCGCGATTTTGAGTAGCTGCCTGATTTCCCTTCCCCCACCGTTAGATCAGCCCACGAAATCGGAGTGGGCACAAGTTCCTGAGTTTTGATGCCAACCCGGTGCGGTAGACCGGGGTCACCGAATATGTAAGTAAAACATGCAGAGTTTAATGACTGATTTTACGTTTTTTGTCTGGTTTATGTACATTTTTTGCTTACGTTTGTTATTGTGTCATTGCATTATTTTATAATCAGTAAGTTTATTGCTTGATTTTATCAATTTTATCGTAATACACAAAATTTTTCTTTATCCTGATTAAAATATAAACTTTGTTACAGCATGTTGTACGAAAGGGAACATCATCGTTTAGAATCACTTCTCCATGAACTGCTTGATGACGACAGACTGTCATTGACTTCACCTTCATCATCACTTGCCACAAGAGCAAGAAACATTTGTGTCTTGAGCATAATATAGTGCCTTATTGCAGTATTTGCTTGGCTGAAGAAAAGTGATTTTCATAGTTTTTTTTTTGCAGTTTTTTTGTAGGTAGGATTTCATTTTTTGTTTATTTTAAGTAAGGTTAGAGAGTCTAGAAACTGAAAAAGCTGAAAAATTTCATAAATATGTTGATTGTTGTGTTTTCAAATATTTAGAAACCGATAATGTGTAAAACATAACAAATTTTATAGGTTCTATGTGAAGTTGTCTAAACATAAGAAAAAGTGAATAAACGAGGCTGTGATTCATTAAGTATGGTTGTTTTATTGTCAAATAATTTATAATTAATAAAAAAAGTTGTCAGTTAGTATTAGATTCTGAAAAATCTTCCATTGAAAACCCCGGTGCGTGAGACCGGGGTCACCGAAGATGTAAGTCAAATTGACGTCACCGTTGGAGGGTTAAGTAACAACACTCAAACAAATCATACAGAGTCACTCACTCAAATCTCAATTTATAGTCTAAAATTCAAAATTCTAATTCAGTTTAATGTAATCAATAATACAAAATTACAGAAAAATATGCAATGTGATACTAGTCAATCTCAAATGAATTGTCAATCTCATACTAAGTTCTAACATGCGGAGCACGCAGCACGCTCAAAAATTCGATAGTCTTTCCTGAGTCTTTCCTTTGGAAGCAAGGAATTTAGAAAGTCTGTGACAATCGGTTCAATTGATTTCATTAAATGAACACTGAGCGTGATAAAATATCTTATCTACACAGGTCCTCTGGATGCAAAAAGTCCAATACCTACTGATAAGACTAAGAGCTTATTTTATGTATTTTATGCCCAGCTGTGGTTTTAGTATGCCTGCCTGTGATGATGAATGTTAAAAGTGATAGATTGGCCAACGACTACTACAATTGGATCAGAGCTAGAAATAATAACTGCATGGTTTTATTACTTTTGGATATAATCCTAACTATTCATTTATACCATGCTTGGGAAAGTGTCAACTTGGACAGATCCAGCCATAAAGTTGCCATATAGGCAACCCTAAATGAGCCGATTTTGAGAACCACGTTGACATGACATTGACACTTGTGATGTGCATCACAGTAGTCAAGCGTCCGTTGTGAACTATGAAAGCCGGGTAGGTTATAGGACATCAAACAATTTTTACCGCCATCTATCGAGTTATTTGTGTATTTTTTTCTTTTTCATCGTGAGAAAGTGGTGTGTATGTTAATTTAATTTTTTATTTAAATAATAGATGGCGCTATGCCAAACAGCTGCTTGTGCTGATTCTGATAATGGGTACTAAATGGATGCTGTTAAGGTACTATGTAAAATCAATCTTTGAAGAATGATTTTAATAAAATGCAATTATTTTTGAAGAAATTTGTTAATTTGACTTACGAGTCAACGACCTCTTTCGAAAACTGCTATGGTTACCGAAATAAAACAAAACGCAATTGTCAATTATATCAAAGTGGATAAGTACAGGTTTGGCCTGTATTTTTTTATTTATTTTAAAGGTTGATTAAATCTATTCAAAATTGATTTTACACGAGGAAGGATGAGCAGCGCCGGAATGGCGGGTGAGTTTAGATTTCCTTGTGTGTTAGGCTAGCATAAAACATGGATGACAACTGGTGACTGTTCATGTGCCCCGGAAGACGGGAGGCCAACAAAATCAATAGGCATAGAATATAAACTAAACTGTCTTCAATGTGCAATTTAGGTAGTAGGTCTGCTTGCAAAATGATACCCTAGGTACTCAACGGCCTTTTTTTGAACCCTATTTGACTTGGACCAATTTTTACTTGTCATAGAATTATGCCAAAAAGATTTATAATAGTCCATGGCATAAGCAGTTGCTGATAAAGTTAGCTGTGGCAGACAGACGGACGATGCCGGGTTCCCTTTCATCATTTCGAACCAATGTCGATATTCGGGTCGAAACAGTCGAAAAACTACAAGCTCATTATGCTCCCTTTACACAGTCGTTTAGCGGATCGAAAAGCATAACCTAAACCTACGATCCGTTAAACGACTGTAGATCTTGGAGGAATTAGAAATGGAGGCGTCAACGTTTAAATCCACGAACAATATTTTCTGCCAAAATTGACGGGGGACGAGGTAAACACGCATGCATAGGATACCTATATTGTGGGATTTGTGAATAAATGTAAACCGATATATCGTGGCGGCAGCCATCTTGTACCGATTTTCATCAAAAACAGCTATGAACACTCCCGACTATTCACCTTTCAAACAAACAAAAAACCAAATTAAAATCGGTTGATTCGTTCGGGAACTACGATGGGACAGACAGACACACACACACAGACACCGCAAACTCATAACATCCCGTCGTTTTTACGTCGGGGGCTTAAAAAACACCAAATACGTAATTAGACAACACATTATGTGATAATAATTTAACGTTTATTTTATCATTCATTCATTCATCAATTTCATTCAACTTTTCCCAACACTATGCCTTCTACCAAGGTTTATTCTTTGACAATGGTGTCGTAATACTGTCGCTAATCTGTCGCAACCGGTATTTCTTTTGAACTTAAATTCTACAAAATTACAAACACAATTGACAAAATAATACTCCCTTGTGGTAGGAAATACCATGTTCCCGGAAGTTTGATGTCTCTGATCGTCTTTTACAAGAAACTACCATGCAATTCACCATTTTCACGGAGCTCCACTTCGCGACATGAAATGACACACAATGGCTGCGGTTGCGAGTAAAACAGTTTTATTAAAAGGATATGATCGAGATCGTTATATGATCGGCAGAGGGGAAAGCCCTGCCTTGACATCTCCATTTCTAATTCCTCCAAGCTGTAGATAGATAGATAGATAGATATAAGATAACACTTTATTGTACACAAGGATACATCACAAGTAACAGCGTATTATAATAAAGTACAATGGGCGGCCTTATCGCTGAAAGCGATTTCTTCCAGGCAACCTTACTGTACTTGAATTTGAGAACTAAATAAAAAGCAATAATACTTATGCCTTCCACGCATGAGCGTCGCCAGCTAATAAATAAAATGGATGTTCTAGCATGTTCTGTGTAGCTTGTTAATAAATGTGTATACCTATCAACTACCCACAGTTCTCCAATTATGGCTAAGAGCAAAGCAAGGTTGTTTGAATGGCTGACACAGTGCAGTGCTATTAGGCGGTGACACACGTCATGATTTTGATCTCTACTCATCATGAGTGAATTTAGACCAACCAAAACGCCTCAAATCTAAACTCATCTGAAAACAAATTCCTGGGTCTTATTTACTTTTAAGTAAGTATCTTATTTATTAGGTACTCAGATCAGACCTACACTTCAATAGCTAATCAATAAGTAGAAATTAAACTTTATTTTGTGCTTACTGAAAAATACCTACGATGCTTGTTATTTTATAGTCTGTGGTAAAACATAAAGTCGTACATCAACCTAACTACAGCTACATAATTACTTTGAATCATTTAGAAGCGTTATTGTAGGTGATCGATATTAGCACGCGTGACAATACTAGGCTAGTTCATTGTCTGTCGTTCAACATTGTTTATCCGGGAGTCAGCGGTGACAGTCGGCTGCATCTACCTTTCTTTGGCATCCAGACTATTGAAGGTTAGTAACAGTGAGGCTTGCAAGATAATTGGTATTACAATATACCCCTTCTAGTATTAAAAAAAACAAAATCGAAAGTTTCCCGCAACTCCGCAGAAAGCGCTGCGGGGCGGCAAGCAAAAAGTTATCTGTGGTATAACTTAGACCACAGATAACAGAAACCAGGACAGAAACTGTAAACCTTGTGGGGTCTGTCTGATGAACAATTTATACAGGTTGGAGTTTTTTTGTTAGTTTTGTTTGTGTGGCACACCTGGTTTGGTTTTCATGTTAGAACGGTCAAATCCATGACAGAAACTGTAAACCTTGTGGGGTCTGTCTGATGAACACTATAACCATGCACGCGTTACGTGGCACTTTAGTGCCACCTACAGGTTGGAGTTTTTTTGTTAGTTTTGTTTGTGTGGCACACCTGGTTTGGTTTTCATGCTTTACGGTCAAAGACATTTTTTCGCATTTCATGTTGAACAAAATTTGGTTTTTCAGTTACAGGCTAGCTAGGTATAATAACTACTTCCAAGTCTTACTTGAACCTTAGCCTTGTCCGGTAACGCTGTGAAAAGCGCCAGACGATCACCAGCATTTAGGCCATTCAAAAAAAAACTTTAATCTTAGCGAGTTTCCATCGATTGGCCTTGTATGAAAAACTCCTTTTCATTACTCATACTCTGAAAGTAGGTCTGAAGTTGCCTGAGGGGCCTAATTGAAAGTAATACTTTCAGCCCTAGGGAGAATCGCTTTCTACTGACAGCTGTCAAATTATAAAAAAAAACAAGTTCTATTTATTCAACCATGTTCCAACTTTCTAAAGTCTTTCTAACTGCAAGGAGGTTGTTCAACCAAATTCCAACTTTTTATTCAGCAAGTAGGTTGGAAACCCATTACAACGGTAAGAAGTTTTAAAAAGTCTAATTAGAGCGCAATGTAATATTTAAATTTAAATAACTTAGAGATAGTATTAAATAAATAATATATCTTCTAAATTACTTGATATAGCTTCAACTATTTATTTAAAATAACATAGATTTGAGCAAACAATTTACCATTTTTTAAATTATGAAAATGAAAATAATGGCTGAATAATGCTGGCGAGCCGAAGCCGAAGGCCCGCCAGAGAAAAAAAAAAAAAACCGGGAAGGCGGCAATTCAATCTTCATTTTCACTAATTTTTCTTTCATGTTTTTATTTTTACTTTCCTTGTATTCGTAATGAAAAAGCACAGTGTTTACCTCGGGTGAAAGTCTTTTGAGTCCCTCAAGCTCCATTGGCGCCCTCGCTAACGCTCTGGCGCCAAACCCGTCTCGGGACTCAAAAAACGTGACTTTCAACACTCAGGTAACAATGTACTATTTTGAGTGCTTATTACCACTATTGCAAACAAGGTACACAGCCTACTTACCTATGGCGTGCGTGGTACGCTGACAGGGTTGGGTGCGACGACGTTGACTCACGCACTACGAATTGGGTGTACCTACCTAACCTACCCGACCATGACTTATTTGTTTCAGTTATAGACTTTTAGATACTTTAAATTTGAAGGTTAGGCTATGATGTTTTGCATAATATACACGTGTAGGCCACATAGTAGACATGTCTTCATATCTCGTATTCATCTCGCTTATCCACCTCATTTCAGATGCAGACTTAGCATTTGAAACTTTGTAGATAAGCAAACTTTTCAACGTTTTGCACGCAAAGCTTTAAATTGGGTGGTTTTCATAATCCAGGTGTGAATCCTGATGAGGTAGATAAGTATTTAAATGTGTCATTCCGTTACAAAATCATGACGTTGGTATATTTGACAAGGTTTTATAAAAGCCCAATATCGCCACAAAATGACGCAAACAAGTTGGGGATTGGGGTACACGTATTTTTTTGTGTATCCCTCATATTTTTATGAAACGACGGAATATTTACCATGATTAAATTTTTCTGAGTTGAAGTCAACTCAGAAAAATGTAATCATGGTAAATATCCGTCGTTTCATAAAAATAGTGTTAAAAACGATGATAGTTTCAAAAGTTATATCCCTCATATACCTACATAAAAACGTCAAGAAAGTAGGTAGGTAAGATAGGTATCTATTAAAGGTACTAGAGTTTTATGTAGAACTTACTGATACCATGTGTTCATTCCCATAGCTATACCTATAGAGCTATGGGGAATGAACACATGGTATCAGTAGGTGACAGTACCTACCTCCTACTACTTACCTACTTTGATACAATAAATATCATACCAACCCACCTTTAGTGCCACCATTTAGCAAGGTCATGAGAAATATCACAATAGTCTCCAGTCTTCGTATCGATCGATTGTTAGGCAAAGTAGACGGCTAAGACTGTTCGATATAGATTATACCTACCTTTTAGATTAGGTACATAAAATCTAGCTGCTTATTTTCTACTTTCTTTGTTATAAAAGCATTCGGACTTGCCCATACTATCCCAGTACAAAATAATACTGATTAATGTAGGAGTTGGTTGTGGCAAGTAAGTAACTTACGATGGCGTGGCATTTTTAATAATATTATTAAGTATGATTATGAAAAGTAATATCGATATATTCACATGAAGCATTGATGTGAAAAACACCTACTGCTTTGGCCTCATAAATTAAAATCGATCATCAGTCATCGTGGCAACCGGTAAATTTGTTCAGTCATGTATAGCATGCGGCATGACACATTTAGCATTGAGGGTAGTTTTTCAATTTAATATAATAGGTCGAACCCCGTACCTGGGTACCTGGGTGTAATTTGTGTTGGTGACCCAGTTTTGGCAAGGTCGTTTGAATTGAACCCAAGCTATGTTATTGGTGTTTGATGAAAAGATCTTACTTGAAAAAAATATGGTAGATTACACGTAGGTATCTACCAAAGTAAACAGATATTTTTATTGTATGATACTAGCAGTCCGCTTATAGTTTTGTACCTTGGAGGAAGTTTTGTACCATTATGTGGTGAATAAATATTTTCTTTACAACTTCTTTGTTCTCTAAAGGTGTAACATTTTTCACATGAGATATTGAAAATAAACTATTCTGACCCTTTCCCCTGGTTTTCTAATGCCGTTTCATTTCATCATATTATATGAAATTCAGGGCGGCACGTTGTTTTAAACATTTATTCGAACTATTTACGTCTGTTATTTGAATATCTACCGGTCGACCCCGTTGTCGTCGTCCAGATGCTAATAAGCCCCTATCGCCCCTATCAATATATCAATAATAGCTTTGATAAACTGGGTCTCTTTTTCTTATAGCTCTCCTAGCAATTGCGAGTTATTCAAACTACGTAGGGTATACGTATATAATGCTTGTTCCCGTTTGGAGTTGAAAATTGCAAATGCGCTTTTTTCGTTTATCGAGAGAGATAAAATGACAAAACGAGAGACCTAGAAGTTTTGGAGGGAAAAGCTTGACCCTGTTTTTTTGTTGCAGCGTGCTTCAACTACGACACCTCAAAGGTCCCGAAAGGCGAAAAAAACGAAATGGATCCTGCTGGTAAGTGATCATAATCTTACCCTGACGAACGTTGCGTTGACCTACTCAGTGGTAAGTTTAACAGTAGGTACCTACGGGATGCCGTAGTGGTAGTATTTGTGCTACGTCTCTAGGTTTTTTTACTAAACATTCACAATATACAGACAGTGCATTTGAAGCGTTACAAATACAAAAAGAGTGGTAGCACCTTTTCGCGTGACATTTTATTTGAACGCGATCGATAGCACGCTACTGTGACATGACTCATTAGCAATTAGTTTTACAAAATTTAAATGATTTGAATTCAGGAGGGTTCTGCACGGTTTTGTAGAGTAGATATTGAATGAAATGAAGAGATTAGTAGTTACCCACCTAAAGGGAGCAAAAAATACTTCATAATGTAGTGATTTTTCCAAAATTAAATTCCTAGAATTGATACCCTCCAGTGGGGTAATTGCGTATCTTTTGTTTCAATCAAAACTAAGTCGCATCTGTCAGTTTAGTTAATATTTTGAGCTTCGATTGCACTAAAAAACAAGACTGAAGTGAAACAAAACGTATCGTAACGATTGCAACAAGACTGGCAACAGATAGAATAGGGGCAAAAAATGATGGCAACAAGATATACTTACTATCGTTTTTTTGTTAGTATCAAACTATAAATTGCAATAAAATTATACAGTCGCCCAGCTGGTTTCTGCATCATGGACTTACCAGCTGTGACTACCACTCCTTGAATATTTTATCGTGATATTATTTTTTTTCATTTTTTTTGCCATCGGGAAATCCTCTAGGAACCCACTAGTCGGGGGAACTAGTGGGTTATGTTAGACTTTTGCTACTGACTCAAAACCCCTGGGGTGTGCCTCTTTATTTTGCTGAGTGATACATAGGTAACCTACAACAAGCCTAGGTAGTTATTTCGTGACTAAAAATAGTCTAGATGAGCAGGGTCAGAGTTATTGAGACAGTTCCTTATTATATAAATCCACTGCATACTGACTGCATTGTACGTTCTCCAGCGATTCCGCGAATCGATATTGTTCTGGATACTTTCCAAAAAAAAACGTTACCTAGGTCTACCTTCAGGCATGGTGCATCCAAGAAGGCGGTTTTTATAATGTCCATGGTACGTACGTATACTTAACAGATTGAAATGTTGACACCACCTATCCTATTTTTAATAATGATTATCAAAATATTGTTCGTAAATCAACATTGATTACCAAAAAACAAAAATTCAGACATGATCTTTTAGCTTTTTTTTTAATTTTAATAATTTCAAGTGAATTTATAACGATTTATTGTGTAGGCAGTAAATTGAGTACCTACCTAATTATAAGTAAGTAGGTAAGATCATTTTTATGATTGGACATTTTTATAAATAGGCATTTTTAGACTACATAATTATTTGTAATTATTCATGCGAGTAACTTGGACTTTTAGTCGTGCAAAGGTATTTTTTACGGTAAAATTGAACAACTCAAAGACTTAGGTAGATTACAAACCAGAGGTAGGTTAGGGTAAATACCTACCGTATCTATTTTGCGGATGATGAGTGACTGACAGGCAGGCTTGGCTGGCACACCTTTTTACATTGTAATCTTCCTATTGTCTTTCACCAAGACTTCTTTGCTATGCTCCACTGCCTCTACTAATATTGCCTCTGCTAGTTCGGAGCTATGTAGGTGAGGTACCCCTAACTACTTACAAGTGAACTATGTGAACCCAACCCAACAATCCCAAACCATTATACCAAACCCAGTTCAACCCACTAAGGTCAATAGAAATTAATTGTCATTTCAGTCAGGTCAAGACTACCAACACAACAAGGCCTACGTCCTTCACCCCTTACTCCCTCACCCGTATACTACACTGGTAGTATACGGGGTACGGTACGGGTTATACTGTAGTATAGTATAGGTATACTCCGCACCGCACCGTCTCGACATGGACACATGGTAGGTAGGTACACCATTTTGTAAAACTATGGCATAAAATTTCGTCACAGTAGGTAATTATCATGGCATGCATGGCATTACCCGCCTTTCCCATACCTACTCCACTAACACCCCGAACTGAAATCCTTCCCTCACCTCACCTCACCCTGACTGACCTGACAGTCAGGTCGTCCGTTCCATGTCCGTTCCGTGGTGTGGTGGGTGGTCGGCTCGGTCAGCTTGTCACAAGGCAAGGCTTGTCAGTTCAATCTCAGTCAGTCAGTCAATCAAGCAAGCAAATAAGTCGAACGTCCGAACGGGAGGCGATAATGTACACACCGTTTTACGGTGCCAGTTAAGCCATATGCACACTGGAGCAAATTCAAACATGATCATTTGCTTTTTTGTTCTGGCACTGTATACTTATAAGTACCTTGTCCTTTATATTTTATAGATCCGACTTGGATAGGTTAGGTTATGTTGCAACATAAAAATTAACGTGCGTGCCGCGGTAGCAGCCGCAGCCGCCTCAGTGCCAGAATTTTTTTTCCCGATACCCTCAAACTGTCCCGTTTAGTACAATTATCCATCGCTATATAAAAAATATAATAATCGAAATATTTATCACAGTGTATATAGGCCTTTACAATTTCACACTTGGAAAAAGGTTGATTCATTTTAACTGGGTGTACATTAACTGGCCGTACATTAACCGGGCCCACCGGGCCCGTCCGAACGTGAAGTCGGCAAGGCAAGCAAAAGCAAGCAAGCAAGCAAGCAATCAGTCGACGGCCGAATCCCGAGGCTTGTGCGCGTGCCGAATTTATTCCTAGTAAAATGTTTCGCTAAAAACGTTATAAACTCATCTTTTGATTTTTCTTGTGATTGTAAAGCGTTGTGAAACATGTATATCGGTAAACCACATACAAATTCGAATAGTAAGTTTTTATTGATGATTTTTATGCATAGTTTTCTTTCTTCTCAAACTAAGAGAAGTTATTACAGAATTAAATATAAAAATGGTTTTAATTTTTCACGCTTTGGTTGGGTAGGTTCCGTGCCGAACCGATCTTTAGAATTAATAGAACTAGGACCTAGGTCATCGACCACCCTGGGAACCTAGGTTCAGATTAGATCTTTTCATGGAGGACGAGGTTTTTGGTTCGTTGTTCTCATAGTTTCGCAGAGAATCGCTAGGTACTATAATCAATAACTATAGATTCACGACATCTGGAATAAATTTTAGAATGTGAAGACAGGGCGGGAAAGAAGCGACCAGCATGTCAGTTAACCTTTTTTTTTTGTAGTAACGGGATATTTTTTCTTACAACTCAACGCAAAAAAAGTTTGCTTCAGTTCGATTTCTACGAAGCAATGAATCGGTCATAAAATCCGCAACAAAGAACCCTTCAATGTAAAAAGGACTAGAAATGTCTTGATGATCCTTTAGCGTCCCGTTAAGTACATTAGGTACTAGTACCTACCAACCCCTCGTTCTGAAGAAATGCAGAGTTATAATTTTATTGTTACTAAACAAACACTATGGGAGAGGAATGACCCTTAAACACGCAAGCAGCGGTAAGTTGAAGTAGGTACCTATGTAGTGCATGTTTTCTTTTCAGGGTTCCATGGCAGAACTTTATTCATTCAGGGCTTCTACCTTGTTGGCCTTTATTGTATAAGCTTGCTTCTTTAAAGTAGCCCCTCTGTCATGTATGAGCTATTATTATTATTATTATTATTATTATTATTTTTTATAGACGAGCAGCTTTCGCTGATGTGTCTACGTCAAACAGTGTTGAATTATAGTCATTTGATTTAATTGATTGGGGTCGCTTTTTTATGATAATTAAATAATAATTAATTAATATAACTTCGATAGCGAGTTGCACAATGGAATAAAATGGATAGACAGGAAGATGGAGCACGCACTGACCTTGTATGTCCTGGACACTGCACGTAGCACGGTTCTTCCTTTTAGCTGCGGTTTTATAAAGCCCAAGAAAAATCACTTTCACAGGACGCGGTGGCGGTTATATTAGCGGCGGTATGTGCACTCGGCGACACTTAGATTTTGACTGTTTGTCTTGACGTAAGCCAAGGGTTTTTGACGTGCGTGCGATTATGGATGGACGGATGGGACAGGTGATGCGCAACTTCACTATACTAATTATAGATGGCGTTACCATTTCCGCCCGGCCTTGATGGGTCACCATTTAAAGGCAACCATAAATTGAGACTAGATTACCTAATATCTCATAGCGTAAGGGGAGACTAGGATGAAACCCAACATCTCATATAGAAAACTCATAAACGAGTAAAAATTAAAATCGCATGACTCTAGGGCTCTGTAATAGAGTAGAATCAGTAGACTCACAAATGCGGGAAATTTATGTTTAAAAATAAGAAGCGGTGTTATATACTATATTATTGATAGATTAAATACTTACAAACTAAATAATTATGTTTATAATAACAAATTACTGACGCGGGATTGGGCATAAGCGAACGGTCGGACGAAGTAGACTTGTTCCACTCGCGAACTTAACTGTACAAGTACGAACTACTCCATCCTTTGAAGGATGTACCTTTTCTACAGTAGCTAGAGGCCAGGCTAAACTCGGTACATTATCTTCTATCACGACTACTACCACTCCTGGAGTGATAGGTGTGGAATGCGTATTCCACTTCTGTCTAACCTGTAATCCATGCAGATATTCCATCCTCCATCGCTGCCAAAAAGACTGAACTAATTTATCCAGTAGCGAGTGCCTTTGTAGGAGGCTGAGATTTTCAGGCCCTACCTCAGGCGCGGGTATAGAGCATAAAGGCGCAGTATGCAAAAAATGACTTGGCGTAAGAGCTGCAGGCTCTGCGGGGTCGGAACTCAGTACTGTCAGCGGTCGCGAGTTAAGTAAACACTCTACTTGAGTGAGAACAGTACAAAGTTCTTCATACGAAAGCAGCTGTTGACCGATTACACGGTACAGATGAGTCTTAACTACCTTAACCATACTTTCCCAGGCTCCACCCTTGTGGGGAGACCTTGGGCTGATGAACGACCAACTAAAACGACTCTCAGCTACCTCATGTTCCAGCTTAGGATGATATTCATCGTTCAAGAATTTATACAAATCGCGTAAATACGCGGCGGCACCTTTAAAATTAGTCGCATTATCAGAGTACATTATTTGTACAGGACCGCGACGCGCGAGAAAACGTTTCAGCGCGGCTAAGAAGCTGGGGGTGCTGAGATGAGTGGCGACTTCAATGTGCACAGCTCTCGTCGTTAGGCATGTAAACAAGCACAGGTAGGCCTTCTCGCTGCGCACTCCACGGCGACGAATCGGAGTGTATGCGATAGGACCGGCGTAATCGCATCCCGTATGCGTGAAAGCCTTGACTGTTTGTCGCGTGCGACATTCAGGCAAGTCGGCCATGAGCGGATATGTCGGACGAGGGTTAAGTCGAAAACAAGTATTACACATGTGGACTCGTTGTCTCACAATGTGGCGCGCGGATAGGATCCAGAACCTTTGTCGAAGAAGCGACATTAGTAGTTCAGGTCCAGCGTGTAGGTATTTTAAATGATAATAGTCTATCAGCAAGTTGACAATATGGTCACTGCGCGGTAAAACGACCGGGTGAATCTGAGCGTAATCCAAACCGGAATTAACGAGACGACCGCCTACACGGATCAGTCCGTTTTCGTCTAGGAAAGGCCTTAACCTATTAAAGGTACGAGAACCTACTTTATTTTTGCGGAGGTTATCAATTTCTTCTGCAAAATATTTCATCTGCAGGGCGAGTAATATTTTATTTTCGGCGAGCTGAAGCTGATCAGCTGTTACTGCAATAGTAACGCGGCGGGGTATCAATTTAGCGAACGTTAAAACGTATACAAGAATGCGCAGTAATTTAGACCACGACGACAAGCGCAATGCAAGATCGTAGATTGCACACTCCGACACAGGCGTACATACAGCATGAGACAATAACCTTTGTTCTGGAATGTCATCGATAGGCTGGCCATCGAGGTCTCGAAGAGGCCACTGGGAAGGATCCAGTATGGCCCAAGAAGGCCCATGCAACCACAGAGGGTGCGAAACTAACTTCTGTGGCGTGACTCCACGCGACAAACAGTCAGCTGGGTTCTCGGTACCCGAGACATGGTAGAAGTGGTCGGCCGGTATATTCTCCGTAGCCTGAACCACGCGGTTAGCAACAAAGGATTGCCACCTGTGAGGCGAACTTTTTACCCAGTAAAGGGCGACTTTAGAGTCGGTGAAAGCGTACGTTTTGATTGGGAAGCGATTAGCATAATTATTCAACACAGAACGCATCAATTTTGTAAGTAAAACTATACCACAAAGTTCCAAACGAGCGATTGTGAGCGGTTTAGTCGGTGCGACTTTAGACTTGGCGCAGACTAAGCGAATAGTGTTAACACCGTCTGAACTGACGTGTAGGTACACTACACCACCATAAGCATGTTCGCTAGCATCGGAAAAACCCACTAGGGTGACAACGCAGTTTGCGGACACACCAAGATGACGCGGTATGCGCAGCTCATTGAGAGCTGGTAGCTCAATACAGAACTGTCTCCACAAATTAATAATGTGGGGCGGGGGCGTATCGTCCCAATCTAAACTTAAACTCCATAGCTGTTTTATTAACAACTTGGCGAAGAGAATTGTGGGAGCTACAAAGCCCATAACATCCCACAAGCGGGCAATAGTAGATAAGATGGAGCGTTTAGTACACTTCTCATCTGCGGGGGGCGTAATTTTATAATAGAAGACGTCAGAATCCGTCGACCAATGCAAGCCTAATATTTTATGCTGCATAGATTTATCAAACTCAACCTCAGTTGGAAGTTTGTGCGATGCGGGAATGCTATCTAAGACAACACGAGAGCTACTATTCCATTTAACTAATTCCCACTGAGCGCCTTTAAACAATTCGATCAGCTGCTTCGATGCGGCGACCCCCTCCTCCTCATCCTTCACTGAAAAAACTACATCATCCATATATAACGACGAAGCAGCTACTTCAGCAGCGAGCGGGTACTTAGCGCCGTCATCCTCGATCAGCTGTCTGACCGTGCGCATTGCATGGTACACAGACGAAGCTAGACCGAAACAAACACGTTTGAATTGATAAAGCGTCAATGGATCTTGCGGTTTGAACCTATACAATATACATTGATAGCGACGGTCGCATTCTCGAACAACGACCTGTAAAAATTGTTGGCGGCAATCTGCAGTCATAGCAACGGCAAAAAGACGGAAGTTCAAAATTATTTGGAAAAGATCACCCTGTAGGTTAGGTCCGTGATGCAATATGTTATTAAGCGAAATTCCAGAACTAGTTTTACAGCTAGCGTCTAAAACTATGCGAAGACGCGTCGACGTCTTATCCTCACGAATGACTCCGTGGTGCGGGATTACATAGATGGGTGATGAGTCATCAGACATATTTGGAGGTGCGGGTGAAATATAATCTTTCTCCAAATATTCCTTAATCACGCCATCGTAAGCGGTTCTTAAGGTAAGCGAAGCTTCTAGCTTTTTCTCAAGACACAAGAAGCGCCTGCGTGCGATTTCGTAGGATCTACCTAACGAGTATACATCCTCACTAAACGGTAAGCCAACAGTATACCTACCACTAATGGGATCGCGGGTTGTAGTATGCTTGTAAAAGTTTTCACACTCTACGTCAGCGGGACGCAGAGAGGGCGGCGCGGAGGGAGGCTCTTCGAGCTCCCAAAATCTATTAATAAGATTATCTATACCATGCTCCTGTACTAGGCAGCATGTTAAAGCCTGGCGGGGAAATATTGTAGGTACGGAACCCATTACTATGTATCCCAGTACCGTACGTAAGGCCTGCGGGGCCTGCGCAACATCAGGTGCTTGAGTCGCGTCAGGCAATAAAAGGTGGACGAACAATGGCGCGCCTATCAACAAATCAATTTTGTTCGGCGTTCCAAATGATTCATCTGCGAGCGGTAATGCGTGCAAGTGTGATAGGACAGTCGTATCTACCACAGCACTAGGTAGCAAGTCAGTAATTTGATCTACTACCAACGGCGAAATATTAAATTTAATATTTTTATCAAAACGAGAATAAAATTCTAAGCTTATAGAACTTGAGTTTATCATTTTTTCAGACCCACCGAACCCCTTGACAATAGTACGTCCGATGTTATGAACCTGAATACCTAGCAACATACATGCCTCTCTTGTTATAAAATGACTTTGCGAACCTGAGTCGATCAAAGCTCGCAATAAATGCAAATTACCTGCACTATCGTATACTGCGACTTGAGCGGTCGCGAGTAAAACGGTACATTGCTTGTTTTGAAGCGGCTTAGATTGCGGGGCCTGCACTGATGCAGCAATGGACGTCGCACATAACGCAACGTCTGCGCGCTCGGAGCGCGCTGGGCCGGGTTCGTCCGCTAAGCGCGCGGTGGCTGCGTTGGACAGCGGTGCAGCTACGGCTTGAGGTGCGGGTTCGATTCCCGACATAAAGTGCAATAAACTGTGATGGCGAGATTTACAAGAGCGGCAGCTCGTATCTGATTTACAGTACGAAACTCGATGTTTTATGCTAAGACAATTTACACATGCGTTTCCCTCCTTGACAGCTTTAAATCGTTCTTCGGGGGTTAATTTATGAAACTCAGGACATTTAAATAAATGCTGGTGCGTTATGTTTGTACATAAACATTTAGAAGCGGAATCAACGGTGTTTATATAAGCGTGATATTTTGGCGGCGTTGATTTATTATTAGTGTAATCTTTCAAGCGGCCGTGGTCAACCTTATTTGTTGGATAAACCTTTTTAGTGGCGGCGGCAGTAGAAACAGCGGTTGCAGCCGACGTTGTGCGTTCAAAAACCTTAGCACGATTTTTTACAAATAAATCTAGGTCATCAAATGTAGGTATTGACGAGCCGACACTCAACTCGAAAGCGCGGACAGTACTTGAATCTAATTTCTTTAGAGCGATGTAAACTAGAATCAAATCACCTAATTTTTCTATATTTAAATTATTCAGAGCACGGACTGAGCTAATAAATTGCTCACTAAACAAATCAAAGTTAGCAGCTGATGCAGTACCTAACGGTTTGAAGTCGAACATCTGATTTAAGTAAGCAGATGCTACCATGCGTTTATCTTCGTATTTATCAACTAGCGTTTGCAATATTAGTTCATAATTCTCTGCACAGGGCGTAATACCTGCACATAGCATCTCAGCCTTACCAGACAATTTACCTACTAAATAATATAGCTTTTCGGCATCGGTGAGTGTTGGATTATCATGGATGGTAGACTTAAAACAGGCATAAAACACTGGCCATTTCCTAATGTCTCCTGAGAACCCAACCAACTCGATTGGAGGTAATCTAGGCTTAGCTTTACTAAGAGAATCGGAAGCAACATTACCACATGATGATGATGATGGCGGGGAGTATTGTAATTGCAAGCGTTTAACACGACTATATAATTGCTCAAATGCAACCAAACTATTATAATCAGGTTTTGCAGTTGGAGTTACAACTAAAAGACGCGAGTTGTAATCATCCAGCACCTTTATGAAATCGGTGCGCAGCGTATCTACATTAGCACTTTGCTCAAGAAAATCGTTTCTCGATCTAGAAGTAAGTTTCGATGAAGAATCATAAATATTCTGAATTAATTCAAAAATAGCTTCTCTTTTAGCTTGTAATATTAACAGCTTGGAGTCTTCTGGGGTAACGGTATCCTTACTAGTAGACATTTTAATTACCTACGTAACTTTCTACAATCAGATAATATTACGCGGCTGACTACAATAGATAACAACCTACAGAATACGAAAAGTAACCTTGTTAACTCGATCGGGTTATAGCGTTGAACAAGTTTAGCTGGGCCTCAGCTGATCGTACAATGAACCAAGAACCGTAATCGCTACTTATTATCCGACCGGTCACTTGCGGGTAGATATGAATTACTCGTACATGTATTTAAGATTATTTTTTAGCGAAATAAATGTAAATAATTTATCAATAATATGCAAGTAAACACCGTATAAAATAGGGAAAACACTATAAAATAGTATTATGCAGCGGGATTGAGATGATTTTGTCGGATTTACGCAACGCAATGTCGCGGGCGTCACAATGACGGAAGAAAATGACAAAATCACCTTGAAATACGCAATGTATTTTATACAGCGGGGAACAGCGGTAAAACACTTATTAGATCAGTAAATTAGATATTCTAATAAGGGCAGATTTTAAAGGATGTATGTTCATCCGACTCGAACTTAATGGGGTCGCTTTTTTATGATAATTAAATAATAATTAATTAATATAACTTCGATAGCGAGTTGCACAATGGAATAAAATGGATAGACAGGAAGATGGAGCACGCACTGACCTTGTATGTCCTGGACACTGCACGTAGCACGGTTCTTCCTTTTAGCTGCGGTTTTATAAAGCCCAAGAAAAATCACTTTCACAGGACGCGGTGGCGGTTATATTAGCGGCGGTATGTGCACTCGGCGACACTTAGATTTTGACTGTTTGTCTTGACGTAAGCCAAGGGTTTTTGACGTGCGTGCGATTATGGATGGACGGATGGGACAGGTGATGCGCAACTTCACTATACTAATTATAGATGGCGTTACCATTGATATTGTCATTGTCATTTTTGGTCAATATTTAAGCACTAATTTATTATTTCGTAGCCAGTTGTCAAGTTTGTTTTTGAAGCCATTGACCGAGTCAGCGCAAACAACGCTCTCAGGCAGCTTGTTCCAGTTCTGTACCACCCGGTTACCAAAGAAGTCGTGTGCCACATGTGTGTTGGTAAGGGCACGGACTAATTTAAGATGGTGCCCACGTGATGGCCTGTCTTCTTTCCTTATGAGAATATTCTGTATGTCGGGCAGGCTGTACTGGTGCGTCAAAATTTTGTACGTTTCGATGAGATCCCCACGTAGTCGTCTTTGTTCCAAAGTAGTGAGGCGTAACACAAGCAGTCTCTCCTCATAAGACTTACGACGTAGACCATGAGGCATCTTGGTTGCCTTCCTCTGTACACCTTCCAGTAAATTGATGTCTTTTTGGAAGTACGGACTCCAGACTTGATAACCATACTCCAACAACGGTCTGATGTATGTCTTGTAAATCTTAGTGAAGACTTCAACCGTCATAGCTTGAAATGATCTACGGATCACATAGACAAATGAATTGGCCTTCTTAATTATCGAGGTGATATGCTCTTCCCACTTTAAATCAGATGCAATGTTGACTCCTAGATCCTTTTGTAGGTTTACTGAGGCCAGGTTCTTCCCATCCAAGGTGTAAGTAATTTTAGGGTTATTTTTACCAAGGTGCAAAATGCTGCATTTTGACAGGTTAAGTTTAATAATCCAATCTTTAGTCCAGTCTTGGATTCGATTCAGATCTTCTTGCAGTTGTCCAGAGCTGATGATAGGATCGGCAAAAAACTTACCATCATCAGCAAAAAAGGCAGATGTTGAATCTATGAGGTCAACTAGGTCTGTTATGAATATTCCGAAGAGGTGGGGGGCGAGCACTGATCCCTGGGGTACCCCACTCAGTACCCGCTTTCGTTGTGACAGAGAATCTCCCACACGAACTTGGAATGTTCTGCCTCTAAGATAGCTAGCTATCCAATTAAGCAGCGTACCACGAATGCCAAAGTGGTCCAGTTTTTTTAGGAGACGCTCATGCGGTACTTTGTCAAACGCGCGTTCAAAATCCAGGTATACAATGTCTACCGGCCTCTTATTATCCAGTTCTTTGCTCCAGGCATGTACACAGGTTAGCAAGTTTGTAACTGTTGATCTTCTCCGTACAAATCCATGCTGCCTGGTTGAGATAATACATTCTTGGCTTAAAAACCGGGTTAAATGTTCACAAATAATTCTTTCCATAACTTTAACAACAACACTTGTGAGGCTTATGGGACGGAAATTCTCAGGCTGCGTCTTATCACCTTTTTTGTAAATTGGTGTTACTATGGCGTGCTTCCAGTCCTCAGGCAGATATCCTGTTTCAAATGACCTATTCATAAGTTCAGCCAGGGCCGGAGCTAGGGTCTTCACACAGTTTTTAAGAATTATACATGGTAATCCGTCTGGTCCTGGGGCTGACTGAGTATTCAATTTTGATATGATTTTTTCAACATCTTTGACTGTAAATGATATGTCACACAAACTGTTCTCTACATAAGTGTCAGAGGTAATTCTAACATTTTGATCCATAATGGGCTCTTCTGAGTACGCCTTCAAAAATTCTTCGGCGAATGCCTCCGCTATGTCAGCAGCATTTGTAACTAAATCACCGTTGCTCGTTCTAATTGCCGGTGGGATGCTAACCTTAGTAGTGGTGCAACGACGTATATGAGAGTAGAAAGCCTTGTCTCCATGTTCCAGAATTTTAGATTCATACATACTTCTCTGCTTTCTAGTTAATGCAACGCACCTGTTGTTCACCTCACGGAATTTGATATAGTCATCACCCGAGCCAGACAATCTATATTTATTCCATAGCAATTTCTTGTCTGCAACCAGTTTGAGAATACCCTCATCAATCCACGGTTTATTGTTAGTCCTAGTTCTAATTTTTTTTTCTGGGGCATATTTGTCAGTTGTGTCATTTATTGCTTCTAAGATTTCTGTCCATAACTCGTTGGTGTCACAAGATGGGTTCACTGAGTCGAGGTTCACAGCCAAATCAGTGTTGTATAGATCAAAGTCAATAGATTGGTAGAATCGCCGAAGCTTGGTGGGGTTATTTGAAGCTTTTACTTGGTACTGGGAGCTGAACTCAAGTACACAGTGGTCACTTTTACCTATGGGTGGCAAATGAACTATTTCCTTAATCAGTGTCTCTTCATTGACCAGTAACAGATCCAAAAGTGAGGGTGCATTGCCAAGCTGGAACCTTGTGGGGCTATCTACAAGTTGGAATAGATTACTGTTGATAAACATGTCTTTGAAAAGCTCTGCTGCCCCAGATTGGGGCTGGTCTACAAGGATCGGCCATTTTATAGATGGATAGTTGAAATCTCCAACAATAATCACAGTGTTGCTTTCTGATGCTGCCAATAGGTTTGTCCATAGTTGGGTGTCACGAGATCTCCATGTGCTTTCGTTTGTGTCATCTGGTCGGTACACTCCTACTAGAAGAAAGTGGTGTGTATCATACTGTATATCTAGGTACAGCGCTTCCACATCTTCACACATGTATCTCTGGTTTCGCCTGGCTACTATAGGAATACCATGCAAACGGTCTCTAATATACATTGCTACACCCCCACCTCTCGTTTTGCCTGCTGATTTATTTTTCTTATGTTTACGGTCTAGTCTGAATAAAGTATAGCCAGGTATATTGTATGTACTATTGCGGTCTTTACTATTTAACCATGTTTCAGTGAGAATAACAAAAGATGGTTGCCTTGCATTCACATAGAGTAAGAAAAGATCAAACTTAGGTGTCAGAGAGAAAAGATTTGTATACATAAATGTGAGGTCAATGTAAGGGCTTCTATGAGCGTACACTAGTTTTTTTGATTCACTATTTTAGGCACGCCCTTCACATACCTAATTGTTAGGCTAGTCTCTCCATTCTCAACTCTGGTTTTAAGGGCCTCTCGAAGCTTCTGGAGCTCTTCTCTCTGTTTAGGTGTCTTATCATCATAGACTCTTACCTCTCTATCCGCCTTACTTTTGTTCTTAAGTATCCAGACCGCGTCCTGCCGAGAGGACAGAACCACCATCGCGGGTCTCGTTTTGCCATCTTCACGACGTCCCAAATGAGCTAGGAGACATTCATATTTACAAACATACTTTAAGTACATATAGGCGATTAAGGATAGATCATCATAAGTCTTTAGAAGCCCACTGCTAGACACAGGCTTTTTTTTATACAACAAAGTAGGCAAACAAGCATACAGCCCACCTTATGGGAAACGGA
Organism: Thera britannica; assembly: GCA_939531255.2. NCBI lineage: Eukaryota > Metazoa > Arthropoda > Insecta > Lepidoptera > Geometridae > Thera > Thera britannica. Next base: position 11,417,354 of record OW618034.2, on the reverse strand, counting down.
TACCGTAGCCTATGGACACCTGCAATACCAGAGGCATCACAACCGTGTTGCTTTTGCTGACCCTTTAAAACTTTCAAAACACCCTTTTTGAAGAACCCCATGCTATAGTCCTTAGGGAAAACCTCAGCAGGGAGATTATTCCACAGCCTGAGTGTTCGGGGGAGGAAGTTCCTCTGAAACCGAACAGTGCACGACTACCGAGGCTCCAAGGTGTGAGGATGAACTCTCCCCTAGAGTCTCTGCCATTCACCAATTTCCCACAATCTTCACAATGTTGTTAGAGATTGTCCAAGCTTAGAATGCACGTCCCGCTACTCAAGTCAGTCAAAGTAAATTGTTCTTTACCATTTATATTACAAGAATCATTTTTAACTACTTTGCTGTTAGTCAATGTCAAGAAAACGTGGTGGAGGGGTGTGCATTTTTAGATTGGTTTATCTATACCTGATTATTTTTTTCTGGCTTATTTACCTGATTTGTTATCCATTTTCAGTAGCATGGCACCGACCCCAGTCTGCCAGCTCCAGGGTAGACGAGGAGCTGATGCATAAGAGTGCCCGAGCGCTGTCTTCGGCTACAGATCCTCTGGAGAAGCTGCGTCTGCTGTGCCTGTCCCGCGGTGCTTCGGGCATATTGGGACTGAGCCGGTACTTGCATGTTTTATCTCTATAATAATGTCAAACTAAATGATAAACTATCTGGATTTGCCTACAGAGAGATATGGCCACTTCGGTTTGAAAATACAGTAGTGTCCGTTTATTATCATATCGAAAGGAGTTATAAATCGTTTTATGAAAAAAAAAACCTTTTTAATGTAAATACAATTAATTATGTATACATAGGTATGTACCTAATGAATTAAAATCTTTGTGGTCCTTGGTGATAGTAACAAAAACAGAACAAGTATGTTATAGTAACTTACCTATAACTAAAAACGATTTCGTTGTCTGGATGAGCTTCCATACCAGAGAAGGTTGACTCAAAGAAAATCTTCAAGTTCAAGACTTCAATTTTAAACTTTTTTCTACTGTTTAGTGTCAGCCCAGTCATTCCAATAGCTTATACATATACCTACCTAGAAAAACTAGGAGCTAGGAAATTGTAAACGACTGAAAAAAACGCATAGGCAACTCCAAAAATAGAACCTCAACTCTGCATTTTCAGATCACTTTTTTACTATAACTAGCTGATGGAACAAGCATAATATGGACCACCTGATGTTAAGTGGTTACCATCGCACATAACAAGGCATCGCTCGTTTGTCACGCACGTCACTTAAATAATAATGTTGAATCAAACAATGACTTAAACCAAACAAACAATTACAGGGCAAATTGTAAGCAATGCTCAAAAGGCAACATTTCAACAATACATTAGGTAAAAGTTAGACAATAGAAGGCTGTAACTATAGTAAGGGTTATAGTTCAATGAACCTACTGTTGTTTCAAGATCTTGATCTCTTGGGGTTTTTTATACAGCAAAGTAGACAAACATGCATACGGCCCACCTGATGGGAAGTGGTAACAGTAGCCTATAGACGCCCGCAATACCAGAGGAATCACAAGCGCGTTGTCAACCCTTTAAAACTTTTAAAACGCCCTTTTTGAAGAACCCTATGCTATAGTCCTTAGGAAAAACCTCAGCAGGGAGATCATTCCATAGCATGAGTGTTCACACGAGGAAGTTCCTCTGAAACCGAACGGTACGCGACCACCAGGGCTCTAAGGTGTGAGGATGAACTCTCTTCCTATGGCGAGCAGTTAGGGTAAAGGTTTATGGCCATTTCTTCTGTTCTTCTACCTAGATTCATCTAGCTTCGGCAAATTTTATCATCCGCACTTGATGTGCGGGTTTTTCCGCAAGTAGGCCGCTGGCGGGCCCTTTTTGCGTGACCCTTAACACGTGTTGCTCGAATTTATTTTAGGTTCTACGACACGCCGGTTTGCTCACGATGCGTTTCTTCACCGTTTTGAGAATACTGGCATACTTACTTACTTACTGGTGTGGCGCAACGACCCAAAGTGGATCTTGGCCTCCGACACCAGAGTCCGCCAGGCTTCTCTGTCCATACAGGCTTCCGCGTAGTTGCTGGCTCCGAGTACTGGCATAGTGCACATAATTTTTTTGACAGAAAAATTCATTGGTACACGTCTGGATTTCAACCCACGACCTTCGGATCGGAAGGCGGGGCCGTTACCACTAGACCACCAGTGCTCTTCATCTAGCTTTAAAACGTTTCTAAATGATCCTTCTAGTTCTAATTCTAATTGTGTTGGGGGAATAAGATCTGCACTGACGTCCCGCGATGGGGTGTTCTAAATGATCTTTGTGATACAACTGAATAAACGACTTTGTGATTTTCCTTTCAGGATCTTTCGGCGTATGGATGACGATGGCAGCAAGCAGCTGAATAAGGAAGAGTTCCTCAATGGCATCAAGGAGACTGGACTGGAGCTCAGCAACGAGGTTGGTCAACAAAAAAATCCTTTATCTCATACAGAATAGACATGACGACTAATTTTCAAAATCTCTTCTATCTCTATTATGTCTAAAATATATCATATTTCTGTAGAAAATTCAGGTTTTTGTGCAATAAAAGTACATTAAAATTTCAATTTTCAAATTCACGCCAAAACGCTCGCTGGTGTCATGGCGTCTGTTATTACGTCACGGTGTAGTTTATCAACAGTAAACATTGGTGCTTTTGTACTAAATCAGAATGACGTTTATATAGCCGTGACATAATTCGCTCTGACCGGTGTTTAAGCCATCATGGCGGATTGTTGTATTTTGAAGATTAATTTAACAAATAAATTATTAATCTCGAAATTAATAAGAGAATAATTAAATTTTTCAATATCTTTGAATCCTTTTTCATTAGATCAGATAAATATTTTGGCGATACTTGATTACTGTCTTCATGCTTATTGTGATTGGCCTGTGATTTGAAATGAAAAGTTACTGGTCTCATAGGTCAGTTGGTAGAAGCTCTGCCTTCCGTACCGTAGGTCGTGGGTTCGATCCCCACCGAGAACAAATCTTTGTATGGTAAACACAGATGTTTGTTCTCTGTCTGAGTGTTTTAAAGTATTCTAAGTATGTATTTACAAAAAAAAAAATTAAATATTATATCAGCTATCTGGTTCCCATAGCACAAGCTCTGCTTAATTTGGGTGTAGATAGTGTTGTGTGGATCGTCTACAATAGTAATGGTATAAAGCTCCCATAATGATCACTGGTAAGAGAGAACTGGTGGTCTTGTAGTAGCGGCCATGCCTTCCGATCCTAAGGTCCTTCCTTGGTTCAAATCTAGTTGTGCACCAATGAGTTTGTCTGTCCGAAAATTTAAGTGCACTGTGCCAGTACTCTCAAACGGTGAAGGAAAACATCGTGAGGAAACTGGCATGTCGTAGAACCTAAAAAGTTCTTGTGTCAAACGTCACGCAGGAAGGGTCTACTTGCGGAAACCAGTCCGCTCACCAAGTGCGGATCAAAGAATTTGCCAAATTTACCCCTCGCAGCTAATTATTTAGTAGCTCTGCCTTCTACGCTGGTGTGGGTTCAAAACACCAAGGTCAAACATCAATCAAGTAAATTAATTATTCATAGGTAATTTCTGTTAAATTTCAAGGTCGCCGCCCCAGTTGAAAAAGGTTAAGGGTGTCCAAGTCGCAGTCAACTGGTTGAATTCGCCATTTAAAGAACTACCTAGTCTTTTATTGCGTTTATTGCGCTTGCCTATTCAAGTTGTTTAATAACAGAAACAAAATGAAAACCTAATAATCTTACCAAATCTCGCCCAAAATAAATATATCATCTTGATACGGGACCTACTATTTGTATTCTTTCTTTGGCTTTAATCCCCGACACAAAAACGACAGGGTGTCTGTATATCTGTACTCAATATATTTATTGCATATACCTACATACCTATAGTTCTTAGGTGTAAGTCAGTATCACATGGGTCCTGACATGGAGGTAGGCCGTATGATACGGCCTACCTCCATGTTGCTTTACCAGACAGATACGGCCCGTATTTGTCTGTGTGTATCGTAGCTCCTGAACGGATGAACCGATTATGATTTTGTTACTTGTTTGAAAGGCGAATTAGTCTGCGACTAATATAAAGTCTTAAAAAGTAAGTAATATTAAGTCTTATGTGTTCTCCAAGATGGCTGCCGTCACAAAATGGCGAATTTTTCTTCACAAGTCCCTCAGGCAGGCCTCAATAATGCTAAATGAAAGGACTAGTAATGTGCACTATATTGAAAAGGAATGATTAATTTTTTGATTAAATTTTGTTGTGTCTTCGCCGTGTGTACGGTACAAGGTGGGTTTATACAATATGGCGTATATCATTCAGGCAGTTCTTTAATATGCATTTGTATGTAAAGCATTGTTATGTCGTTGTTTCAGGATGCAGAGGAATTGTTCCACTCGTTCGACACTGACAACAGCGGCTCCATCAGCCTTGACGAGTTCCTGGCTCACATCCGTGTAAGTATAACTAGCGGCACGTAAGTCTAGCGCTGAGCGATACGCAAAGGAGAGGCGCATACTGTCGCGCACATAATACAATTATAACTTCAATTAATTATTAGCGAAATAACGATGATTACATCATTTTAATGTAATGTCAAATTAAATGTCAAGATGTCCAAAGATTTATAGTAGGTACTGTTTACCGGGCTAGGGATTAGGACATCCCTAATCGAATCAAACAACAGGGCACATCCCAAGGCCGTCTTAAGCTAGGCTGGGGCCCTTGGGCACACAAGAATTTGGGGCCCTTTTGGAAAGTAATAAAAGCTAATTATAATAACATTTTTTTACTAGGCATAACCATTTATTATAGGTAATCAAATACAGTAGGCTATAATGGCGTAGTATTGAGAAAAAAATTTAAAAGTGCCCGACGAGAGAATGAATGTGCAGAAATTGTCGGTCCTTCGGGGCCCCCTGAGAATGGGGGCCCTGGGCACGGGCCCCGTGTGCCCTTATGGTAAAGACGGAATAGGGCACATCTCTAGTGGAAGAAGAAGGTGTCGTAATGAGTAGTTTGACTGTTTAGTCTGTTTACTGTGTTATAAAGTAAAACAGAGTTTTCGCCTTATCAGTACTAACCTAAAACATAATTTTTAGCAAGTTTATGGGGTTTAGAAAAAGATAAACATTATCTGTCAATAACAATACAATTGAGAACGCGACTGTTCAGTGTTCACTGGATGTGCGCCGGGTGTCATTCCTTCATGGTAGATATCACACACTCGCGTACAAAGTGTTTTGACTCCACTTTTGTAGTACGAACTGCCAACGGGTGGAACTGCCGGCCTCTGTATTTCTGGAACGTTTCAATTCAGGAATTTTCAAGACATGAGTGAACAAGTGGATTGTGGCTAAGCATGCTAATCTTAGATTGCATCCTCACTTTCCATCAGGTGTGATGGCAGCCAAATGCTTAGCTATCCATATTAAAATAAAAAAACTTATCGGAGTTATCATTTTCCAGCCCCCTATGTCGGAATCTCGTCGCGCCATCGTGGAGCAAGCTTATAAGAAGCTGGACAAGACCGGAGATGGACTCATCACCATTGACGACATCAAAGGAGTGTACGCCGTCACTTCTAACCCTAGGTATATAATTTTCACAAAAACGTACATTAATACTTTTTTTTACATTCTTCTTATCGTGTCACTCATTCTTTCGAACCAAGTGTGGTGAAAGGATTTGAAGTGCGCCGCAAAGAGGCTCCTTTCATGCACTTGACACATATTTACAAACTTTTAGGTTCTACGATATGCCGGTTTCCTCACGATGTTTTCCTTCACCGTTTGAGAGCGCTGGCATAGTGTACATAAGTTTTTGGGCAGAAAACTCATTGTTTTTAACAACTTGACTAGGCAAATGGTTAAACTTTCAGTCAGACAATATTTATTTATCACTGAAGAATTACACTGGATGACTGATGGACTGATGGACATCAAAATTATTACCATTACTTGACTTTAAACTATGTTTGATTTAGTAGTAGTAGAGCTCTTTGTGAAAGGCTCGTCCGGGGAAGCATTGCTGTTTCGGTTTGGAGGGTGTGGGGTGCCAGTAACATTACTGGCACGTGAGGCTGAACATCTGTATGCCTCAAGTTGATGGACGCAGGGCAGTGCATCGTAGGGCTTTGTTATAGGCGATGGTTACCACTTAACATCAGGTGGGCCATGTGTTTGTTCCATCAGCTAGTTGTTTAAAAAAAAATAATGCAGCCGGTTCCATGTTCGTTCCGTGAGAATACACGAACCTAAAAAAATATTACAAATCTACCATGAAAGACCTTTTTAAATTCATAACAAAACTGTTGTGGTTTTCAGATACATGAGCGGTGAGGAGTCTGCGGATTCGATTATGACTAAGTTCCTCGCTACCTTCGAGAACGGTGGAACTGTTGACGGAAAGGTAATGCCCAGTTTAAAATAACCTAGCACACTATAAAATCCTAGGGCCATGGAGAGAGAAATTTGCACGAGTATTTATCGCGTATTATCTTTTTATACTCACCAGGTGGACCGACAACATTGTTAAGATCGCGGGAAGTCGGTGGTTTTGAGTTTATTCATTACAAACACACAAAAATACAAATCTTTCCTCTTTATAATATTAGTGTAGAAGTGGTATTAATTGGTTGTTTTTGTGTTTCAGGTGACTCTGGAAGAGTTTATGAATTACTACAGCGGTCTCAGCGTGTCTATCGACAACGACTGCTATTTCGACCTCATGATGCGCCAGGCGTTCAAACTTTAGATCTCACTCGGATGCACTAACTCGGGCCAGCCAGCGTACACCTATATTCATCGGTTTTGTTCGCGTCACGTTAAAGCAACTGCAAGGGATTTGTCTGCCGAGCGACTGACGAACCAATATACTCATAAAACCGTCTGCCTTCAGTTATTTTAACGTGAAACGATCTATATAGCACGAAAACATGACGCAAAATATTGTACAAAATCAAATCTGCATAGATGATTTTGTACAATAATTGAAGCATTTGATTGGTCAGTGAGTGAGCTGTACTGACAAATTTGATTCCTATCCGTTGCCCTGGCTCGATCTTTTTGACCAAGAAAGTCACGTGAATTTCACTCACCAACCTAATATTCACAGAAATGATTTACCTTGCACCCTTTGATTAATTGAATTAACTGGATTGTATGTTCATATCCAATAAATTATTATTTTATTATTGTATAACTTCTGTGTTTTATTTTTGTAGTAGGCACCTTTATTCTTTTTACTGGGTACATTACGTTTATGTAACTCAATCTTGGTAAGTTGGTTGGGGTTTTGTCATTTTGTGGCAATGGCAAGTAGGTATGACCTGAATGGCTCTGGGTAAACGAACTCTTCAATGGTTAACAGCACAGGTACGAATATTTTTTTTACGCAAGAACTTTTAGCATAGCCGAGTTTAACCATGACATGGCTACTGCACTCACAGGGTAAGAGCCACACATCGATATTGGCTCCAAACGATAGAGTCGACGTTCAACAGCAGAAGGGCAAAATGCTATTGTCCTCTTGACTACACATGAGGCTTCGTTCACACGGCATTGTCCTGCACGTTTTTTTCGTATTCGTTTTTTTAACGTACAATCATCCGGGTCTTCACACGGTAAATTATCATTCGTGTAAAAGACGAATAGCCGCAGTCTTCACACAGTTGTCACAGCGAGTACACGTCACTGATGGATCCACGCGTGGTTGTACTTTTATATCTTATCTTGTTTTTTCTTCCTTTGTCTCAAAATTAGGATCAATTATTACCATGATTCCCTTCCAAGCAGCTTGAGTTGCGACGCGATTTTTATAAAGTTCCAAAGTTTTATCCCATAAAACGGGACATTGTTCCACTAAAGAAATTAATAGTTCGTTGTCTATAGAAGATTCCTCAACCATTTTGAATATCAAACCAAATCAAACATAAAATACGTGCCACCCGTCCAAAAGACGCTCAGGTACTCAGCGCTTTTTCGGTTGCTATTCGATAAAAAACGTGTGAACATCGTGCCGTGTGAACGAGACAGAGCTATATTATGTGCCACTGCGAACCGAATACGTCAAAGTTCATTCGATTTGCTTGACAAGTCCGTTGAGTATGCGTTTAAACGTATAAGCGGTACACGTTTTTTTGCAGTACAATCGTCGTGTGAATGGATATATGTACGTTGTATTGTCACTATTTATACGTTAAGACGTATACTGCAAAAAAACGTGCAGGACAATGCCGTGTGAACGAAGCCTAACTGTGTAACTACACATTCTATTATGGATAGGCAGTTTTACGTTTTGCCTTCATGACACGGCTAGACTACTGCACTCGAGGTTGGCTACTGCTATAATCATTAAATAATAAAAAAGCATGAAGTTCGGAGTCAAATAAACTTTAAGCCACTTAAAATATCTCTGTCGTCCAGGTATTCGGCGACGGACCAGTTTCTTGCGGTTGTATGTTTCGCATATGAGGCGGTATTATGTCGGTGGTCGTGACTATGCTCTCGCCAGTTGTGCTGTCGTCAGTAATGTCGCCCGGAGTAGGGACGTACAGAGTAACGGCTGCAGGCTTCGCTTTCGCGTAGCCGAGCTTGTAGAAGATCTTATCTAAAAGCCCTGTCGCTCTGAAAATGAAGAACACGATGACTATAGCAACCGCTGACATGAGACAATCGCACCCTCCTCCACTTCTGATCTGACAAGGCCCTCCTCCGCCGCACATGAAGCATTTTAGTCGGGAAGTCACCAGAAATACCACGCATATTGGAAGAAGAGATATCATTTGAAGCATAAATGATATGAAGTTGTATAACGTTTGGAGGATCATTCGAATCAGGTTCTCGATCATCAGGATTATGGTTATGAAGATCCGGACCAGCATCTGGATCCCGCATATCATCGCCTGGAGGACGGAGTGCAACGTACGACACATTGTAGGTACTTGGGGTTTCTTCCTGGAAATATAAATCAATTAGGTAATACCTGTAACTAGGTACCCAAATAGTTAAGGTATTGATAAGCCATTGGAGGTCATAACCTAATAGCACTTTTGTGTACCAATTCAACGCGACAATGTGAAGTACCTACCTGGATTTTCTAGTTTCGTCACGCTTGTTTACCTATTTAAAGATTGTAGAACAGATTAAATTGTAAACTCGTAGTAATAAAATAAATTAAGTATATAAGTAAGTAATTATTTTAAGTAAACATAAAATATCTCTAAAATGTTACGTTTTGTCTAGGTTTTGGCTGGTCCAGTTTGTATTCGACAGCAACTGACACACATGTAGAAGAGTACTTATGTACTCTGTGACCCTGGGAAGAGTCTGTGACAAAGACCACAGAAGTAGGTGGTAGGTGGATCCTCAGATTAAAGACTATAGCAGTTTTTTTTTTAATTTATTTAAAGGGCGACCACACTGCCCTATAATAACACAACAACTTAATCTAAATTGATACAAGCTTATTATTGTCTAGCTAAACCAATTTCTGCTAATTTAGATAACATCTTGGCTTGATCCGACAAGGGACAAGCCAAGATGCTGTATCAGTTGAATCGTGAATTGATCGTGAATCAAGCACGCACAGCACTCAGAATATCTCATTATGCAAGACCGCCGCGCGCACCTTTCTTTTCGCGCGCTTTTGATCTAAAATGACACTCCGTTTTTAGGGTTCCGTAGCCAAATGGCAAAAACGGAACCCTTATAGATTCGTCATGTCTGTCTGTCTGTCTGTCTGTCCGGCCGTGTCACAGCCATAACCTTAACTCTTATGGTTCTCCAAAACCATAAGAGCTAGACTGATGAAACTTGGTGAGTAGATGTATTCTGTGAACCGCATTAAGGTTTTTACACAAAAATAGAAAAAAAACTATAAATTTTGGGGGTCCCCATACTTGAAACTGAAACTCAAATTTTTGAAGTGAAAACTTCTTTAGCGGCGTTGAGCACTTTTTCTGTAATGGGTATAAAATCTTAAACTCGCGTCAGCGCGTCAGGACACGTGACCTGATCGAAAAAGCGTAAGACGGATGGAGAGTAGACAGCTATCCCCTCTCTACGGCGCGGCGAAAATGTATGCCTGGGCCTACTGTTTCGTTTAGGCAGCGCAGGGCGCTTGCGCGAATGTTCGTGTATGTTACAGCGTGCCAAATAACAAACAAGCCCCCCCTAACCATTCCAAAATATCAAACATGCTCAACGTTAATAATCAAGTTTTCACTTCTGCCGGCACTCCCGGAGTGCAACCCGTATTTTTTTTTTTTATCGAACCCATACGTGTGGGTTATCTATGGATAGGTCTTCAAAAATTATATTGAGGTTTCTAATATACGTTTTTTTCTAAACTGAATAGTTTACGCGAGAGACACTTCCAAAGTGGAAAAAAGTTGGTCCCCTCTAACTTCTAAAATAATAGAATGATAAATCCGAAAAAAATATATGTTGTACATTACTATGCAAACTTCCAACGATATTTGGTTTGAACGAGATCTAGTCAGTAGTTTTTTTTTTATACGTCATAAACCGTAAACCGCAATTTACCATTCGACGAACTACAAAAACCTGTAAATTATGTTAATTGATGCTACGGAACCCTTCATGGGCGAGTCCGACTCGCACTTGGCTGCTTTTTTTTACTAAATTGGAGGAAGGATATTAAATGATGCTCTCGGTTCTCGGGTATTCGTTCGCGCCGAGAATCTTGCACGGTTGCGGTCTACTTGCCAGTTGTAGAAAAACTGCTTTTTAATTTTCAAACTTTGGATTTAATTAAAAGTTTTAATACGTTTATTGATACTTTAACTCTTGATTTTATGATTGTTTATCGTTTGATCTTGGATTGTTTTATGGGTGTATAGCTTAGACAATAAGGTGTATAGGTCATTCATTGGCTCTTGAAGATTGTAAACTTTAACAACAGCAAGGAGTTTCGAATATTTCAAAGTCTATGGACCGTAGACTTTTTATACTCCTTGATGCCGCAGGATTACCAACCTCCTTGCGTCAGTTGAAATAGTATATTTTGTACTTTTCTTCTTTCTTATTATTATATTTATTAGTATTTTTTAAAATTTTAGATATGATGAATTAGTAATTTCCATATGTTTAAATAATCACATTGTTCCAAATGCGTCGTGCTATGAAAATTGACCCGGTTTTTATTAGAATATCTAGGTAATATCAATTTATTATTTTATCATTCTTATTAGTCACTAATTTTTGAAGCTGAACTCCCGCAGTGAGTATGCATCAGTGGTATGATGATAAAAACAGGGATAGTACCCTATCTATAAACTATAAAAAATAAAAGTGACCACCTGACTGATTGACATAAATATGTATAGGTAGACAACGCACAGCCTGCCGCTGGTCGTGGTCTGTGGTAGAAGTGTACCTACAAAGTAAGGTTTTTTGGAAACTCAACCCTCTTATTGGTGTAAAAAGGGTTGAAAATGGTGTCAATGCAGCGCGGCCCCTTGCGGCTAATTTGAAGACACCCCTGTAGTATTTTAGATTTGATAAATAAGATCTTGCTAAAAAACAGCAATAATCTTAAAATATTAGATGATTATGATGATATTATGTTGTTTCCAGGATCCCCGAGCATCATGTGTCGCACGTTGCATTCCGTCCTCCAGGCGATGATATGCGGGATCCAGATGCTGGTCCGGATCTTCATAACCATAATCCTGATGATAGAGAACCTGATTCGAATGATCCTCCAAACGTTATACAACTTCATATCATTCATGCTTCAAATGATATCCCTTCTTCCAATATGCGTGGTATTTCTGGTGACTTCACGACTGAAATGCTTCATGTGCGGCGGAGGAGGGCCTTGTCAGATTAAAAGTGGAGGAGGGTGCGATTGTCTCATGTCAGCGGTTGCTATAGTCATCGTGTTCTTCATTCTTAGAGCGACAGGCCTTTTAGATAAGATCTTCTACAAGCTCGGCTACGCAAAAGCGAAGCCTGTAGCCTTTACTCTGTACGTCCCGACTCCGGGCGACATTACGGAGTGCTCGAGGAACGACACTGATTATGATAGCACTTATACCGGGGAGTCGATCTCAACAACTACCACGTCACGCAACATTTTCGTCTACTTCACCATGTCTGAAAATTCTTCCTTTCCCCCCAACTTTACCCTTCCTCCTGACTTTTCCGTCCCTGACAACGTAAGTATACCTCCCAACTTACTTACCTACTTACCGGACCCTCCAAGCCTTCCAAACCCTCTAAACGCTGCAGACGCTCCAGACGCTCCAAACCCTCCAGAGTTCCCTCCTAAACTTAGCAACACCATGCTCCCTACTGCCATGCCCACCCTCCCCACTGCCATACCCACCTTCCCCACTGCCATACCCACCCCCACATTACTGCCTGCCTTTAGAAATCGACCGTGGCTCCAAACTTGGACGACAATGGCGTATTATAATATTAATTAATAAAAATTTGCTGTGTAACTACATGTTTCTTTTCTACAAGAGTTCTTTATGAATAAGTTTGTTCAGGGAGTATAATTACATAGGTTAGGTACCAATAGGTTTACTACCACTTATTTTTATTGTGATGCTCACAGAATAAGCAAAAGCGTTTTTGCTTTTCTGTGGTGTTGCTCGTATCAGCGAACAAAATGCTGTGTTCAGTCAATACGCGCCTTAAGTTGCCCGCATGCGCAGTTGCTCTTTGTATGGGATGGATGGATGATGCTGAAGTCTTGAGTCGAGTGTAGGAAAACTTGGACCTACTTTATTCTGAGGCTTGGAAGCAGTTGGGGGAAAAAAAGATCAGCAAAGAGTACATAGAGTAGTACTAAAAAGAGTATCAGTGAAGGACACTGAAAACAAAAATTAAAAAAAAAAGGTCTGTTGTTAAGAGTTATTCTATCTTGGAGGAAGAATCACTCTATTCCTCCGAGTGAAGGTCATTTGAAAACGAATACACAGAGCCTTTGCATTTACCTATACTACAAAAACACACATCAAAAATTATTAGGCACTTTTTTATTTATTCTTTCTTTGCACACAGTCCCCTTGTAAATATCTTGAGTCCATTCCATCCAAAGGTTGTCTGGTAGAGATCGCTCGTTTAGCGATAAGACCGCCCATTGTATGAGGCAAATAGTTTTAAGTATTTTTATGTACCTGTACTTTTTTTATAATTTGTTGTGTGCAAAAGCATTTTCGATCTATCTATCTATATTCATATCAGTTATAAAGCTCATAATGAAGCATCTGTGGTATATAATCAGAATAATTATAATAATGATTATACTCTATGGTATCTCCCATAAAGTTTTCTTATCTGTGTAAAAATTCGTTAAAAATGGCAAAATTTACTTAACCACATAAAAAAAGGAAATTTCGTGAAACGATGTCTATAACAAAAAAAAAAACAAAAAGTATAATTTTCAGGAACTCTTCATTCACTTTAGCTTTTCAGTTTGAAACTACCTACTTGTGTTCGTAGATATGTATGTATGGCAATCTGCTTAAGGAACAAGAAAATGTGTTATGCAGTAACATTGCCCCTCATCTGCGCGCTACAAATGGTATCTCGCGTATTGATATCAGCACTCTTCGCAGCAGAAGACCTGATCCGTTTGGTCATTCACATTGTCCACAGCTACTTATCTTCTATCTTGCATCTATTCTCTTTTGTTCCCATCTGTCTTGCTTTTTGCTTCGCCAAGCAATGTTTCTGCACTACCTCCAAGTCTTCTGGGTGCTACCCCAAGTCTAACACTGCCTGCAGTTGCATTATCCTCGTTATTCTGACGATCATCGTCATTTTGATTCTATACTACACTCTTTGGCTTGAAGATTTACTGGGCCACTTTAAAATCAAACTGCCCTGCATTAAATTTGGGAAGGATAATAGAAACAAAGAAGTGATTGCTTTGATTTCGAAATATAGAAATGAAACAAATTATCAAGAGTTGAATAAAAGCCTTCGATATCAGGCTATCAATGAAGAGCAAGAAATGTATTCAAAAAGATCTGGTGGAAATATTAATATCTCCAGTGTATTCACTAAGGCAGAATATATAATACCTGGAGATCATCAGATCATTCAACAGACGATAAAACCAGATGTAGATTACTTCAACTTAGCAGATACAGATAGTACGATACGAGCTTTTGTTGGAAACGACACGGAAATAGCTGAACAAATTATGGAAGCTAAAAACGAACGATAATCTAACAAACTACAGATTTGCATTGCGGTAAAACAACGTTTACTCCTGCAATTTTTTATTGTAAATAAGTACTTATAAATAAAAAGCCCCATTGTGATTATGTTACTGGGTTCCTGTCAAAAGTGTTTTAAAAGCAACTCTCTACTTCCCATGGCTTCACTTGCGTTATATCAGTATTAATTAATGAAGAGTAGGTAGGTATCTGCTTTGCTTAGTTTTATTTTACCTGAACACTATATAGGTAAGGTACCTTTTCATTACTCATACTCTGAAAGTAGGTATGAAGTTGCCTGAGGGGCCTAATTGAAAGTAAAACTTTCAGCCCTAGGGAGAATCGCTTTCTACTGACAGCTGTCAAATTATAAAAAAAACAAGTTCTATTTTATTCAACCATGTTCCAACTTTCTAAAGTCTTTCTAACTGCAAGGAGGTTGTTCAACCAAATTCCAACTTTTTATTCAGCAAGTAGGTTGGAAACCCATTACAACGGTAAGAAGTTTAAAAAGTTTAATTAAAGCGCAATGTAATATTTAAATTTAAATAACATAAAGATAGTATTAAATAAATAATATATCTTCTAAATTACTTGATTAGTGTATAGCTTCAACTATTTATTTAAAATAACATAGATTTAAATTATGAAAATGAAAATAATGGCTGAATAATGCTGGCGAACCGAAGCCGAAGGCCCGCCAGAGAAAAAGAAAAAAAAACCAGGAAGGCGGCAATTCAATCTTCATTTTCACTAATTTTTCTTTCATGTTTTTATTTTTACTTTCCTTGTATTCGTAATGAAAAGCACAGTGTTCACCTCGGGTGAAAGTCTTTTGAGTCCCTCAAGCTCCATTGGCGCCCTCGCTAACGCTCTGGCGCCAAACCCGTCTCGGGACTCAAAAAACGTGACTTTCAACACTCAGGTAACAATGTACTATTATATGGCCCACCTGGTTATCTGACGCTAAGTGTGAACCATCGCCTTAAACAAACCATTGCCTCATGCTAAGATTTCATGTTGATCCAAAAACGTGCATGTAATAAAGAAGTCGAGTGGGATTTGAACCTACGACCTTCCCCTTCATAATATAGGGAAGCGCTGGCCAATTGGCCTCGTACGTTTGTAATGTGCCCAACGAGGTCTAGGCTTCACACGTACTGTGATGGTGCTGTAGGTCAACCTGGCTCAACCAAAACTAAACCTTTTTTTTGTATTCTGCCTTGCTTGGAGGAAGTATGTGTTCGTATTCTAAGCAAGAAGCCTACGACAAGGAGTTTAAAAGTGTACGCCTATTATAAATAGCAAGAAGGTTGGAAACCCGTGTAAGGACTATGATGAGAAAAAGATGAGAAATAGTGTTCTATGGGTCTATGGTTTCGTGTCGTAGATCAAGGATGAGAAGGCTGAATATCATAACTCCAACAATAAACACTGGGAAACGATTCGACTGACAAATAAGGAAAGCCGATGTAGCGTAGATAAAATGATAAATAACAAGGGAAAATACTTGGTAATCGCAAATAAACAATTCTCAACAACAAAAGATGTATCAATGTGAACACAAACATGTTTACTGCCTCAAAAACATTAAATTGAAGAATATCTACGTACAGAAGAGAGGTACTTACTTTACTACCTAAAACAAGCTTAGATTAGGTACTCATGCTGATTAGAAATATTACTCAGATTACTAATATTACTCAGATTAGTACCTACTAATTACTTGTATCTATTACATCTATTAGGTACACAAAGAAACTTACTATTAAACAAATATTTACAAAATGTACAAAATACACAAGAAACAGTTTAGCTATCTGCAGACCGTTACAAACTATCTAGAGATAGCTCAACTGATGTCAATCAGTACCTTACGGAAGCGTCCCCAAGACACTGGCGGCATTGCCACGCTGAATAGCAATGCTAATGCGCTGCGCCAGATACAGATAGTAAAACACCTCACTCTTCTGTCTGAAACTGGCTGAAATCGCATGCATACGAGGTTCAAGTTGATGAACGCAGGACAGCGTGTTGTAAGCAATGCTTTTGTATATTATGATGGTTTAGTGTCATAGTAATAAGTACGAGCGTACTTAAGCTATGACCTAATTAGATTTAGTTTGGAATTTATGGTGATCTCATGCAGCCCATCACATAAAATTCCTGTACATTGTCCTCCATAGTGTCAATGTTCACATAGAAACTAAAAATATTCAAAAAATTAAATACATCCAAATATTCAAATGATGACACTAAGGATAATTTGGCCAGTGTTTTTTGGTGAGTTTGTTAACCGAGCTGTTTCTGCAAAATTGGCCAATGGCAAATGAAAGATTGGCCAAACGGCTAACTTTAAGACCCACCAAATTATGCCAGCGGTATTGTAAACCTATAAATGATAAGGAAAAGACACCTACGATATTATTGCTGTAGAATCTAAAAATACTCAGTAGGATAATTCAATCATTCTATCAATAAGGTAATTTATATATTATATATTTCAGGTTTATTCCCTGTGGTTTTTGGATTAAATATAACCACCTAATGAATCTATCTCAAAGCAGACATACTAATACATCGAAAACTTGTGCATGCAATGATTGTATTTATAAATCAAAAGGAGAAGTCCTACAAGATGGTATTAATGGAAGCAGGATCGACCAACTTTACTACGATAAATATTTGCCTCTAAGAGAAAGAAAACTGCTAGACAAATTAGTTCGAGCCCGTGGTGTTTATGATGATATACGAAATCGGATCTTATCACTTAGTACTGTTGATATTACAAAAGAACAGGAGTTTGATAAAACACATACATCTGAAACCAAGTCTGATTCAGAAACAAACATTACTGTCCAAAAACTAGTGGATCGCGTAGATAGAGGGGAATATTCAACACTTCATTCGACCGTTCATTTGCATAGTGATTGCTGTGGATGCTGCATTTGTAGCTCCAAAACCAGAGTACAAAAGCCATATAAAGTGCATATGCACATCCCGGATCCAGAACATATTGCTCGATATGTAGAATCTCACCATCTTAAAATGCGAAAAGAAGTAAAGCAAGTTGGCTTTAACGCAGCAAGGTCCGATCCGTGTATGTGCACATTAAAATTTAGCAAAAGTCCAAAAAAATATAAGGATAAAGCTTCAAAAAAAACTGTTAATAAAAAAACAAGAAAAGACAAATCAGTAACTTGTGAATGCCCATACAATGTTGTTAGGCCAACAATTTCAAAAAGATCAGTTGTGTTGCTCAAAAATGCAGAAAATAAGGTAAGAGAAAGTATTCGATCTACAGTCACGAAAATAGAAAACGTTTTTCACATCAAAAAAGATTCCCTAATGATTTACCGAGAAAAAATAAAAAAACAGCAAGATATGAAAGCATGGGAATGCGACCCTGATTTTTGTAGACCTAATGAATGCAATCCCGATGAATGTTATGAAAAAGTTAAGAGACGAGAAGCTATGAAGGCGTACCAAAATATTCCTGATAGGCAAAAAGTCAAAATTCGGAGAACTTCTACTAAAAACGATGAAAACCAAGAAAAACCTACTGTAGAATATGAACTGAAACGTTGTTTCTGCACTCAACAAATCCAAAAGCCACAAAAAAATAAACCTAAACAGAAACCAGAAGTAAAGAAAACACCAAAAACAATAAAAACAAAAAGTCAAACTAAGGTATTTTGCAAATGTGAAGTAAAAGATAGTGCGTCAACGCAAACAAAAAAAGAATATCTTACCAAACCGTCCAAAAAAGAAATTATTTCTATAGAAAGTGTACCCCTCATTGAGAGAAAAGATCATGATTTGTTACCTTATGAATGTGAGCCACATTTTTGTGTTCCTGGCAAATGTAATCCAATCGTATGCGACGAAAGAATCAAACATAGGCATCAGAAAAACAAAATATTATCTAAAGACACAAATACTCTAGAGATTCCAAAGAAAATTAAGAAAAAACGGACACCACAACCAAAACCATTACACACACCTATTGCAGAAAAGTCTAAAAGCTCTCCTAATGCACCAAGGAAACAGGCAGTGCGAATCAGTTCAAGCTTTAGATTTGATATTGAGTTTTTTAAAGAGAAGAACTTCCCAGATTCTTTGGAAAATTCAAATCCAACTCGTAATTACCAAGAAAAATCAGTTTCAAGCAATATTGAAGAACATAGACAATTAACAATACATAAACCGCTAAGCGAGGTAAAAATAAGCCATGATAAAGAACAAACAAATATTATATCTACAACTCCACCAGTTAAAAACCAGAATAAAGCCTCACAAGACCCTCTCCTGAAAAGGTGTTTCTGCACTTTGAAACTGCACAAAATACCTAAACAGAAACCGAAACCAAAGCGACCTAAGTCAAAAATGACCATGACCACTAAGGCAATAAAAGAAAAACCTGAGCAAGTTATATGTAAATGTGAAAACATTGAGGTGGATTGCATATGTGAACCAGAAAAAACCTCCATTAAGTCGCAAGCTTCTATGCCTACAGCTGTAGTTTTATCTCCAATAAGTAACTCATCTAATTTACTGCCATACGAATGTGAACCACTTTTTTGTACTCCCGGCAAATGTGATCCAATTGTATGTGAAAAGCGCATAAAGGCGAGGAATAAAAAACCTAAAATAGTATCTAAAGAAATCAATACGGAACCTAAGAAATCAACAAAAACTATCACATCAAAATCTGCGATGTCTGTAAAAAAAATAAAGGAAATCCAGGTCCCAAAGCTTAAGAAAGCAAAGAAAAAAGAAGCTAAAACTGAATTACTTTTACCGTATGCAGATATATCTAAAAGTGCGCCCAGTGGCCCACATAGACAAGCTGTGAAAATAAGTTCTAGCTTCCGTTTTGACATCGAATTTTATAAAGATAACACTAACCCAAACGAAGAATTAACCACCGAGCAAGAACTTGCCTTAATATCAAAAGACATTAAACAAGCAACAACAAAAGAGAAAAGTGATAACAAATTAAAGCCACAAAAAGTTGAATCCCAAACAAACAAAACAGCAAAAACAAGAGTTTCTATTGCTCAACCAATAATAAAATGTTTGTGTAAATTAAAACTGAAGAAAAAACCAGAGCAAAAAATTAAAAAACAATCTAAAAAGACTGTGACAACTAGTAGCAAAACTGCTAAAATCAATGTCTGTAGTTGTAGAAGTATAACTACGCAAACCAAAAAAGTTTATGTTACACCACCGCTACCTCAAATACCTGGTTTGCTTCCTTACGAATGTGAACCAAACTTTTGCATTCCTGGTAAATGTGACCCGCTTATTTGTGAAGAGAGAATTAAAATGAGGAACAAAAAAGAAAACACAGAAGCGAGTGGACTCAAAAGATGTTTTTGTACCTTGAAATTTCACAATGATAACAATGCTAAAAGAAAACGCACAGTAATCCCTCTTATGAACAATGTTGAAGAAACTAGTTTGAAATCCATCGCAACAGATATTTATAAAACCAAAAGACAGAAAAATGGTAGACGTAAGCTTTTGCCGAATGAATGCGAGCCGGGAATTTGTGTGCCGGATGAGTGCGATCCATATGAATGTTTGAAACTTATAAAAATGCGAAACACAGTCGAGACAACACAGCAAACCAAAACCGTAAATACACAGAAGTTAAATATAGTTGAAATAAAACAACAAATCAAACCAGCAAGTATAAAAAAGCGAAGCATAGTTGAATCTACACACCAAACTAAATTCGCAAACACCGAAAACCCTAAAATTAAAACAGTATTCAGTACGACTAAGAATGTTAAAAATGATCAGACATCGCAGGTAACTCAATCAGAAGATGAACCGGTAAAAAAGAATGAAAAACAACGAATTACTGTCCCAGGCTCTCCTGAGAATTCACGTCATAGCGTAAGGTTCGGTTCAGAATGTAGTTTTAACATTGAATTCCGAAAAAACAGATTTCGAAACGGAACGCCGGGCGAAAAAAGATTAAGCAGAATTAAGCCAAAGATTGGCGTGAAGCTGATCAAAGAAAAGACCAAGAATAAAACACACAACCATAAAAATAATGAACTTGCCACCAAATTACCTGTAAAAGAAGGAAACTCTTTGAGAAAGGTAGATAAATGTTTTTGTACTTTAAGACTTCATAAGAGAGGAATCCAGAATACAAGCAACCAAACGATAAAATCTCCTAAACGTTTGAAATCTCTTGGTCAACAACAAGTTTATTTCGTCAGTAAAAACGAGTCTCCGGAATTTTGGAAACAAACTAATGTCAGTCTTCGTGAGTGTACGCCTTGTCTGTGCATAGCAAGACAGCTTACTTAGCTACGTTTTTAGATGTGTTGTTCTTTTTATTAAACCTCGAATAGTGCTTTGTACCTCGGGATGACAAGATTTTGTGCGGCTTTATTCAAATCATCAGTAATAAAATACAGTTTAATTTTGTACATTGCTTATATAATTTTGTATACTGTATTTCAATTACTTTGTATGTTTTATGCTTATAAAGGGATGTATAAATTATTTGAGAATTACTCTACTATAGCACTTTTTAAATTAACGCGATCGTTTAACTATAGCTATGGAAGAAACGGGTATTAATAGCGATTACCTTTATTATTTCCCGATATTTCAACCGTGTTACAACAGCTGTAGTCGCGGGCAGACCACGACGCGTTAAATACCCGTTTCTTCCATATAAATACTCCAACATAGCAGGGCTAGTTATCAATCAGTAGACCGCCAGTCATCATGAAGCTTGAAGAAATCCACTGGTCGGCATAGGCGGCCCTTTTCAATAATACCACATTAAACTTCATCCCGGCATCATCAGTGCTCATCATTTAAAAAAAATAATGAAATCATGCGTTATGTAGATATATGCAGTACCCCAAGTCCGAGTTTTGCTACCACATTTCGTTACCAAATGTTGTTTTCGTTTCGCCCACGTGTCTCTGTCTTTTGTAGGGAGAAAAGATGAGACAGCAAAAATATGTTACGTAGCTAGAGTTGTTGTCTCATAATTTTTCCATGCAAAAGAGACAGACACGTAGGCGAAACGAAAACAACATTTGGTAACGAAATGTGGTAGCACACGTAGGTACAGTGCTATGCAATCGCCGTAGCAGAGCTACGATTTTATAAGACAAGCGTAGAGGTAGCCTCTACGCAAGCTACGGTACTGTGCTACGTGCCTTAGCTTTGGCTACGAAAGAAAACAAATAGTTTTATACCATTTGCTGATAGAGCACGATGGTAATAAATAGATATAGATGTTGCCCATCTGATATTAAGTGGCACACGTCACATGGTATTGTGTCTAAGAGGCTACGCACTTTAGGAACGTGCCCTAATATGCACCTAGGTGTATTTCACTTGCGTAGGAGGTATTTCATACGATTGGTTCCCGGTAGAGGTACTGAGCCCGGTCCTCGGCTCTTCTCCAGTTCTTGCCAGCTACATTTCACACATCTTAGCTAGGTGCTTGGAGGCAGAATTTATTATTAATCATTTAATTGTTGCTTCATACTGTGAAAAGACGTTGGCCACGTATTAGCGTGGTGTACAATATCGTGATTTATATTATTGCCTCACGAAAAAAAGGCTGGGAAGGCAGTTTTTTTTGTTGTAGACATTCTGCAGTGAAAAATTATACAGCAAAGAGTTTTTGTGGCTATTACCCAAGGAGTTTAGAAATCTGACCATGTTGCTTTATATTTTAGAGGTTAGGAAGGATCGAAGAATCTATGTAGGACGGAATAATTGCTTTTCTGCTACTTATAAGCTGCTTTGTAAAGTGGTATTTATTAATACAATGGTATCTACTCTGGAAACATGATATACATTTAATTTAAATACTTGGTAAGCATCCACTAGACAAATTGATTTTTATTTGATATTATCGTAGGGACAGTCGACAGCACTAAGATCGTTCTTTAGATGTACAGACAGTCAGCTACACTTGAATGTAAGTAGGTATTGTTTTTTTAAGGTATTTAGAACATAACGATTTTTTTATATTGATATGGTCAATATACAATAATAATAATAATATAATAACGAAAAAATGAAAATAAAATGTAGGTAATAAAGACAATATAGAAGAAGTGAGGCGGTTGGGCAAGAAGCAGGATGACGGAAAATAAGACCTACAGTTGTGACCTTAAACACCATGGGATTCAAAATTGACCTTTTGAAAAACAAAAAAAAATTAAATGATACACCATACTACATCAAAGAAGATTTCCCCCCTGAAATATTAGAAGAACGTAAAAAACTAACCACACAGCTGCTAGAAGAAAGAAATAAGGGTAAAAAAGCATTTTTGAAATATAATAAACTTGTAGTGATCCCAGAGGACAAACGAAGTCAAAGTCAATACTACACCGCGCCCAGCCACAATCCCAATAAAAGGAACTTATCAAAATCTCCTGAATATGTAGATGAGAACCCTAGCTCGGGGAGAAACAGTACAAAGATTCCATTTAAAAAAATGTACTCCACGTCTCACATCCATCAGTATATGATAAGGAACCAAAACCGAGATTCACATTCGGACCCCTCACCTTCCACTTCTGCCGCCGTCGCTATGAATAGTGCGACGCCTCTACAAAACATGAATAGAAACAAATATTGACAAAAAGCGACCTCTCCACGAACATTTCCCCCACCACGGCCGGTCACCGCGGGGGTCAAAGACCAAAACCCTCCACTCCAATCACTCTACATCTGCACTTACAACGCAAGATCTCTATTATCAAATGAAAGATTACTCGATTTTAAGCTAGCAATATCAAAAATAAAATACGACATCATCGGGCTCTCTGAAATTAGAAGAACTGGATATAATATAACAGAAGATGAAGAGCATGTATTCTGCCATTTTGGCGTTACCAAAGGTCAATACGGAGTCGGCTTTATTATAAAGAAGAAATACAAACTAAACATTGATAGCTTTATTGGAATATCTGACCGAGTATGCATATTAAACCTTAAATTTGACAACAGTACAATGTCAATTATCCAAGTTCACGCCCCCACTATCGATGCAAACGATAATGATATTAAAAACTTCTACCAACAAATACAACAAGCACAACGCCAATGTTATAAATACCTAATAATATTAGGAGACTTTAATGCTCGTATTGGACATCAGCAAGCTGGGGAAGAAAAAATACTGGGTAAATATTGTTATGGAAAACGAGACAAAAGGGGTGAAACTTTACTGGAATATTGTTGGGAAAATAACCTGTTCATAATAAACAGTATGTTTAAAAAAAATACAAAAAATATGTGGACTTGGCTTTCACCAAAATATACTAGAAGTCAAATAGATTACATCTTGACCAACAATAAAGAAAAAGCCACAAACATCGAGATAATAAGCAATCTATCTTTTCCCAGCGATCACCGTTTCAAACTCAAACTCAAACTCAAACTCAATAATTTTTTATTCATTACGATGCAAGAATCACTTTGAAACGTCTTATAGCTAGGTGAGTCTAGGTGCCAGTTCCACGCGACCAAGCGTAGAAGAACAGGCAACAAACTACGTCTTGGTTCCTACTGTTTTTTTATATGATCCTTTTACAAATCAAAAATAGTCTAAAATAATAGCAGTGAAGTTCCAGTGTGGTGCCACTTCACTTAGTCAGACGTATGCAATGCAATAATACAAAAGCAAAAGTTTCAAAGACAGCACACGCTACGCTTCAAAGTTATACTATAGTATCTACACAGCTTATATAAAAATAAGATACGAAATAGTAGGTACAGACATTGCAAATCGACATGTTAGCTTCCTATGGGTAGAGTGACCGGGACATTGGGCCACGCAGTTTTATCATTCATATAGCTATCTAGAGTATAGTACGCTTTCTTTATTAAATTATTCTTAACATAGGCTTTAAACTTCCGAATAGGAAGCTTAGTTGCATTTTCCGGAAGTTTATTATAAAAGCGTACAGTGTTCCCCATAAAAGACCCATTTACCTTCTGCAGGCGAAATTTGGGAATATAAAGTTTATTTTTATTTCTAGTGTTAATATTATGTGAATCACAATTTTTCTGAAAGCTACAGATGTGTTTGTGAGTGTACAATAAGTTTTCATATATATATTGTGAAATTACTGTGAGGATATTAATTTCCTTAAATCGCTCTCTCAATGAGTCTCGAGATTTCATTTTATATATGGCACGTATGGCCCTTTTTTGTAAAACAAATATAGTTTGAATATCAGCTGCTTTCCCCCAGAGAAGGATACCGTAAGACATAACACTATGGAAGTAGCTGAAATAAACTAGCCTAGCTGTAGCTTCATCAGTAAGCCATCTTATAGTCCGAACTGCATATGCAGCCGAACTTAGTCTAGCTGCAAGTGCTTTGATTTGTGGCCCCCACTGCAATTTTTTGTCAATATTAAGTCCTAAGAAAATAGTAGAATCTACAAGGTTAAGTGACTCTCCATTAAGTATAATATTAGTTGGCCGGAGAGTCACATTTGGTAAGATAAATTTAATACACTTGGTTTTCTTGGCATTCAGTAAAAGATTATTAACGTTAAACCAGTTAAGTATTTGCGACAGAGATGCGTTAACGTCATCGTAATTAGTCTTCAATCTATCGACTTTAAAAATTAATGAGGTATCGTCAGCAAATAGTACTATTTCACATAGTTTTTTAACCAAAAAAGGGAGGTCATTTACGTACACTAGAAACAAGAAAGGACCTAATATCGAACCTTGTGGCACCCCCATGTCAATAATAGACCCAGAAGATCTCTCACCGCCCACATCAACTTTAAGGACTCTATCAGTCAAGTATGATTGTATTAGGTCAATAGAGCGATTTAGAATGCCGTAATGTTTAAGTTTAGATATTAATGTAGCATGATTTACACAGTCAAAAGCTTTGGAAAGATCGCAGAATACCCCAATCGCGTCTTGCGAGTTTTCCCAGGCATCATATATGTGCTTTAAGAGTAGAATACCGGCATCAGTCGTTGATCGACCTTTCGTTTGGTAAGAAGCACCTTTTATATATCGAGAACCAAGAAAAGTAGAGCAAACTACAAAAACCATACAACCAAACTAAACACATTAGAACAAAAGGAACAGTTTGTCGCCGCTCTAAGCACACATATCAACTTTTTGAATTTAGAAGAAAACGAAAATGTAGAGTCTCTCTACAAAAAAATCAAGGAAACAATATCTGAAAGCATTGACTCCATCACGAAAGAAGCAACGAAAACAAAACAGAACATTATTACAGAACATATAAAATGCTTGATAGCAAGAAGAAAAGAATTACTTAACAAAAAGAACCTATCAACAAATGAAAAAGAAGAACGCTGCTACTTGTATAAAAATATTCACAAACTTATCAAAAAGGAGCACGAAAAACATAGAATAAAAACAATCGAAAAACATCTTACGCTTTCAGGAAGTTTGAAAAAAGGTTTACAAGCGCTGAACACCACCAAACAATGGATCCCCTGTCTAACAGAAAACTCTACCAAAAATATACAATAATAATAATAAATATTGCAGAAAACCCACACAACACTATCTAGTCCCAAATTAAGCAGAGCTTGTGTTATGGGAACCAGATAGCTGATATTATTAGTTCAATCCCCACGACCTACGGCGCAGAAGGCAGAGCTACTACTAACTGAGCTGAGAGGCCAGTCGTTAGGTTAGCTAATTACGTAATAACATAAGACAAAGACCCATAAGTAGGGACTTATTAAATTGACCGACTTGGTAAACGTCTATCTCACAACTTTTTATTGTAGAAGAACTGAGTCGTCATCGTAGAAGTTATGTTTTTGAAAATGTATATCGTTCATGCATAAGGTTTCTTAACCCAAAACGCTCACAGACTGTAATCTACCAACTAGACTAGACAAGAAGGTTAGGTACTACGAAAATGACTAATTTTCCATTCTCACCACCTGAATGGCTGGTTTTCCACAATAGCTTGTTTTACTCGGTATATTCTACCACGCACGAGTTAGTTGTGGAATGAAATCTCTTTTGCGGTTTTCCCTAGGAGCTTTGATGTGGAGTCCTTCAACGGTGGGGGGTGATGGTGACCACTTTTAAGATCATTTTTAAGCGGCGGCAGCCGTTCTTGAGTTATAAATAGTGTAACTAACACGACTTTCTTTTATAAATATAAGATGTTTGTATTAAGAACCCCCTCCTTTTTTAAGTCGTTCAAAAAGGGAGCTAGAGATGGCGTAGGTTCAATGTCACCTTCCCTTTTCACTAGAGCCAACTCTGTGGGGTTCGCAAATTATAAAAACTAATCGAGAATTATGCTGATAAATTAAATTAGAGTAGATAGGCAGTAGTAGGCAGGTACCTACATAAACTTGTTTACAAATGTCAATTATTTGTTTCAGGGTTTAGAACAATAGTTCGATATAAACTATATAGAAGGAAAATTATCACTTAATTCTCTGAAAATGGGGATAATCATTAAACTGGTCTAAGTTTCCCAATGATTACATCATAACGAGAATATGATCATATATTTAGAATCAAACCAAACAGGAACATGGAAAAACTTATCGGCAATATGAATAAGCTTCGCAATACTAAATCCAGTTGTGCTGTAACAATAACAAAACGATATAACCTCTCAAATAAGCAAACGAGAAAGGACCACAAGACATCGTTCTATCAACGAGAGAAAGCTTCTCAAAACACCGCCTCCGAACTTATACAGCCAAAACGCTACCCTACAGAAGTAAAAAAACAAAAGCACAAAGAAAATGCAGGCAAGGTTCAGCCAAATCCGGATGGTACAATCTATCTGCATCGATCACCTAAACAGAAATGTAAGAAAAAAAGCCTAAGAAAGTCAGACACAGAACTAAATTGCACGCTGCAAACATGTTTATCCCAGCCTAGATTAAAATTTCAAATAATAGGAGACCATGAACAAAAACCTTTGGACAATAGTAATATAAAAAAAGCATCTGAGAAAGCAAAACCTAATAGGATCTCCAAGATTAAGAATATCAGAGATAAGAATCTTCAAGTAACGTTTAAGGACAAATTGAAGAACTTTATAGGTATTTTTAAACGTCCTTATGTTTGCGCAGATAATAGTAACAAAAGGAGTAATATGCGATTTAAACACAGTTCAAAATTAAATAACAGTAAACAGAGGAAACCAGCTATTAGCATGATGACCACGTCACCTGCAAATCATCACAAAGAGAAATCTTTGAATTGTCTCAAACCACAAAATTTAAAGCTAAAAAGTGCACAGAAAGATGATCATGATTCAATTATATTCTTGAAGGACGTTTGCGTAACTGGAAAAACGTTGACATTATGGAAAAAAATTAAACAATGCTATTCGTCACACGTTGCTCTTAATAATAATGTCGATCGATCAAAATCTGTTCCTCGAATATGCATGGATATTAAAAAAAACATACTAAAACCAACGAACTTGCTGAGAAGCACTAAATCATCTCAAAGAACTGATAAAAATACATTGCGACCAAGTAAATTTACATTAAGACAAAGTAAAACAAACCAAGTTAAACAAAGTCATTTCACACCTACTCAGTTGCCGAAAATTCAGTCAAGTATATGTACTAGACACCATAAAGAAACTCTCAAACTACAGAAGCATTTAAAATTTGAATCTAAAGCCGGATTACTAGATCAACAGAAAAAACAAGAATTCAAACCACCGGGTAACTGGGTAAGAAACTCAATAAAACATCTCAAAACCAGACATTCATGCTTTGACGATCAATATGCGTTGAATTGTTGCATTGAGTCTCCATATTCACCAAAAAAAGCAAGGCTTGATTCAAAAGCTGTACAAACTGAATTAAATTCTATTTTGCATAAAAAACAGAGTACATCGAGATTTAACTGGTTTAAAAACACAAAACCACATTCTAAAATTAAATGCCCATGCTTGGATGTACAAAATATACAAAGATCAGATTGTTCACCGAAGAACGTAGGACTAAGCTTAAAAATGGGACAAAATAAATATAGTTCTACTGAAATACTGAGAAATACAAATTTAGAACCCAAGGTCGCCGACGCCAATCCACAGACCATCTGGTCTAAAAGCGAAAAAAAAGATTATAAAGATGTATGTTCCGGTTTTGTTGATAAAAGTATAAGCACTGAGATTCACAATCCTCCAAGATCAGCTAACTGGCTGAAAAAAATAGCTCTCAAATCAAACAAAATATTATCTTGCTTTTTTAGACAAAATGCTAGGTGTGCTAGCTTGGCAATATACACAAAATCTGACACCAGACGTGATTGTTCTTGCTTCGCTGATCAAACCATACGAAGATCATCTAACGTACCGAAGGACCCAAAAAATAATTGTACTTGCTTTGCTGATCAGAATGCACGAAAATCGACTAACATAGTAAAGAATTCAACCATTAATTTATCTTGCTTTCCTGATCAAACTATACGAAAATCAACTAACATACCGAACGACCCAAAAAGTCTTTATACTTGTTTTGTTAATCCAAATGCACAAAGATCAACTAGTTTACTGAAGAATCCTAAACAGAATTGTATTTGTATTGCTGATCAGAATGCACAAAGATCATTTAACGTACAGAGGAATTCAAACAAAAGTGCAACTTGCTTTGCTGATCAAAATGCACGAAGATCAACTAATATAATGAAGAACCCCAGACATAAATGTATTTGCTTTGCTGATCAAAATGCACGAAGATCAACTGACAAAATGAAAAATTCTAAAAGTAGTTGTTCATGCTTTGCTTATCAAAATGCACGAAGATCAACTAATATAATGAAGAACCCCAGACATAAATGTATTTGCTTTGCTGATCAAAATGCACGAAGATCAGCTGACAAAATGAAAAATTCAAAAAATAGTTGTCCATGCTTTGCTTATCAAAATGAACGAAGATCAACTAATATAATGAAGAACCTAAAACATAAATGTATTTGCTTTGCTGATCAAAATACACAAAGATCAACTGAAAAAATGAAAAGTTCAAAAAATAGTTGTCCATGCTTTGCTTATCAAAATGAACGAAGATCAACTAATATAATGAAGAACCCAAAACATAAATGTATTTGCTTTGCTGATCAAAATACACGAAGATCAACTGACAAAATGAAAAATTCAAAAAATAGTTGCCCATGCTTTGCTTATCAAAATGAACAAAGATCAACTAATATAATGAAGAACCCAAAACATAAATGTATTTGCTTTGCTGATCAAAATGCACGAAGATCGATCAACCAACTGAATAATCCTAATAACAGTTATTCTTGCTTGGCTGATAGAATTGCATCCAGGTCTGCTAGCTGTCCTAATAATGCAAGAGCATATCATAATATTAAAAGACATCGCTTTGGTGAAAACAAGGCAATCAACTTGCTTCGACTAAGAAAAATGAAAACTGAATATATTTTGAAAAATGTTATAAATTTTACCAAAGATACTAGAAAAATTATAGCATCTAAAAACTCTAACACTGTTGACAGATGTCGTACTCCAAGCGGTAGATATCACTGTTGTAAAACTACTACTAAATACTCAAACAGGCACCTACCGTTATATCAAATTAAGAAAAAGTTTTTGAATATATGTGTTTTTTTAAGGTTACGAAAACAGAAACGAGCAGATAGGAAAAAAACATCAAACAGTGTTATAGGAACAAAAGATAAAGGAAACCAAACCCAAAAACCAAACAAATTCAAGAATGTCAAATCATCCAGCAAAGATAAAATAAAAAAAAACCAGGCTAAAGTAAAAAAACGTAAGGCTAAAGAAAAACAAGATAGGGCCAAAGAAGATAAAATAAAGGCAGAAGAAAAAAAAATTAAGGCTGAAGTAAAAAAAAATAAGATAAAGCTTGCGAAGAAACGAAAAAAAAGACGCCCAAAAAATTTTTTCAAAGAATACATCAACCCAATCTGGATGACTGTAAAACAAAGCATACACGATTTGATTGGACACAGGAGACGTGGCAAAGATGATAAAAAGTGTAAACAACTGTATTTATTAACCTTACGAAACCCACCTTGTAAATACCTCTTCAAGCTTTGCCCCGCTTGGTATCCACGTCTTCTTTCTCTGCTCAATATTTATAAACGGCTCGGTCACGTGCTCATGTTCGCTTTAGCTGTTCTAGTGTGGTGTCCATGTATATTAGCTGTAGAATCAAGTAAACTGATATGTTCTTGTTGATGACTATCAAACTGTCTACCCGATGAATTACTTAGATACATTGCAAGTTAAATAAAAGCTTGTAAAAAAATATTACTGTATTTGGCTTTTCTTATCTCATATACTTTTTAACGCAACCTCTGCGTGGGTGAATCCATACTAATTTTAGAATACAATATAACACCCAGACAGAGAACAAACATTATGTGTTCACCACACAAATATGTGTTCTCGGTGGGAATCGAGCCCACAAGCTACGGAGCAGAAGGCAGTGTTAGTACCAACAGAGCTGAGAGGCTGAGAGGAGTCATAACAATTTGGCCAAGTAGGCAATTTTGACTTAATTTTATCGAAATAAACGGTAGTATTTATTTGAGAATGTGCCCAATGGCACTATTTTTACTATCTTTATAAGTAGGTAGTAGCAAGGCGACCCTTTATGTGTTCATTAAAATTAGCACCATCACTACGGACCGACGACATTCTAAAGATTGCGGAGAGTCAGTGGAGCAAGCTTAAAATCGTTCTTCTTGAAAATGTATAAAGGGGGCGTATATTCAGCAGTGGACTTCTTCAGGGTGATGTTGAAATAAATCCAGAATATATGACTAAGTGGTTTATTTATCAACAAATTTGTGTTATTAATTTGTAACTAGCCCATACACATTGTGCAACACATCAGCCCACGAGCCAACTCGCACGCCACAATACATGGCGTCCATAACGCGAAAGCCAAACAAAACAACATCAAATTTGAAAACTTTTTCCAAAACGCCAACAAACTTAGACATTGTGGATAAAATCCAGGACAAACGTGATACACCCACAAACAAGGAGTTTTCCTTAAGGTAGTCAGAAGCGTATGCTTGCAGCCGTATACGGCTTGGTCGTGTCTCTTTTTTATTCTCTTCTTCCGCAATTTGCTTTGCTGTTCGATCAACATTCTTTCTTTCTTTGTTTTACCTTTACCAGAAAGCGCTTGGAACATCGCAGTTTCTTTGAAAGTATCACCAAGAATTGACATTGTGTCGGAACCACCAACAGCCTTTGACATTTCTAACTTCTTCAATTGCCATGCTTCGCTGGACCATTTCGCTATTCTATTTAACGTTCCTACTGGGTCCTTAGCCCTCACCTTCATATATCTGTAGCTAACTTTGGGCTTTGTAATGAGGTGGAATATTACGAATGCAATCTTTTTTACTACTTTAAAAGCAGTTTTTGCAATATTTGACAAAAACTCTACTAAGCAGCTACTATCTTGCATTTGATCCTTTCCTTCATTAAGTCTATTCAACTCTTTAAGTTGCGTCTTCCGAAGTTTATCTGATTTTTTTTTATCTGCTATTTCTTTTTTTCGTAATTGTTTATTAAACTTTTTATCCACGTCCAAAATTTTCTGAAGAGATTTATTAGAGCCACGCCTATTTTTCTTTTTTGCTAGGGCTTTTTGTCTAGCCCGCCTTTGTTTTTCAGCTTTGGCAGGGTCTAAAACTTTCTTTTTTTTCTTTGGCTTGATTTTTTTTTTCTTTAGCTTGTCTTCCTCTTTTTTCTTTGCTAAATTACACTGACACATTGCTGTAGAGCTTACTGAGGAAAAAGAAGTAGAAGGCATATTCGGCTGCTGTTTTTTAGACTGCTGTTTCCGCATCATGTTTGCAAATGAGGAACAAATGAAGGATCGACACTTCAATAATTTACTTTGCTTTTTCTTCTGGCATTTACAGCAGACACCACAAGAGCCAAAATTTACAGCTGTACTGCTCAATACGTCACCATATTCACCGGTTTTTTTAGGCTGTTTGGGTCTTTTTTTCTTCTTGCAGTTTTTACAGTGACAAATAGGAAAGCGTGTATAGTACCATTTCTGATTTTTCTGGTTCAAATTAAGTTTCAAGCCAACTGTATTGGCAGCCCTTAATCCTCGACAGCACGTTCTCAAGGAAGATGTGTCCAAAGTTCTTTCACATTTGGCTCTTTGATTGTGTTGGAGAGCCCAATTTTCAGATCTGCTTTTGTTATCACTATCGGTTTTTGAATTAATTAATGTATTTTTTTTTGTATGCTGTGGTTTTCTTTTGGTTTTAAATAAACGAGGATCCTTATATCTACATCTTCGACAAATTTTTCCAACAGTACTTTTATGTGAATTGTCTGCGTCTGTAACGTTAGTTGTATCTAGAACAAAGTCTTTAGGTTTAGGGTTCTTGTTATCATCAGTTTTTTTACTGCTTATTTTCAGCATCTTTTCTTTAATTATTGATACTTTTGAAACATTAGACCTCATCTTAGCAAATTTAGTATTGTCTACGTTTGTTTCAATAATTTTATCTAAATTACACTCTCCAACGCATATTGTCTTTTGAATTGTTTTGGCATTTTTATTTTTTATATTTTGTTTAGTGCTTGCCTTCAATACTGTTTTTTTCAATATATTTTCTTTCGTAACGTTAGTTTTGTCTAAGTCACATTCTTCAGAACATCTTGCATTTTTCTTTGCTGTGAGATTTGTATTTTCACGTTCTTGCTTCGTGTTTCTTTTCAACTTCTGTTTTTTCTCTTTCGGTTTCTTTTTATTTATGAGATTAGTTTTGTCGAGGTCAAGAGTAGATCCTGTTTGTTGCTTTTCATTTAGATGTATGTCTTTACTATTGAGCTTAGTAGTTTTCTGTAATACTTTTGCTGTCTGGTTTGTTTTTTTTTCATTATTAAGTATATCAAAGGACTTTTCAATACAACATGTCATATCCGTGCACTCTTTGATGGCTATTTTCTTACACTTACATTTAAATTTCTTATTATGCTTTTCAAGTGCTTCATTGCATAATCCTGCTTCACAAACCTTTTTATTAGCTTGATGATTTCTAATTATACGAAGTCGTTTATCCTGAACAATTTGAGCATATTTACCACATAGACCCGAAATTTTATTCCGAAGTTTTACAATAGTTGTATTACTTCCATCCATCTTCAATTCATTACTGGTTTTACAGCTGATGTCAGTACATTCATTAACTTCTAATTTTGGTTTTTGTTTTCTTTTAACACATTTACATATGAAACTAAAATCTTTATTATTTTTAGCTTGATTACAAGCTCCTTCGTCACATGTATGCTGGTAGTTCTTAGTAAGTGTTGGGTCATGGCACAGGCATTTCACTTTACTTTGATAAGGCCCTTTTTCTAGGACATTTTCAACTACTTTTAGCTTATTAAGGTTTGAATTACCGCACAAGCATTTCAGTTTATTTTTTTTAGAGCCTTCTTCAAAAACGTTATCAACTACTTCATGCTTATCTATTACATTTCTCTTAGGTCCTTCTGCAAATACATTTTCCACTCCTTCGTGCTTATTATGTTTTGGGTCATGGCACAGGCACGTCACTTTACTTTTTTGTTTCCTCTCTGGTGTAGTTTTAAGAACACCCACTAAATTTTCGCCAATACAAGCACATCCTAATGTTCTTGAACACCGATTTGAATCTAAACAAGGGCCTCCGTGACAAAATGTATTTTTTGGTTTCTTTTCTAACTTGATAGTCCAAGGTGCACACTTACGCGGGTTTTTATTCTCAGGCTCTTTTATAATATTCCTAAAAAAATTAATAGGGTTGCCTGAACATTTTTCATAGCACTTGCCTGTTTCATTATTAGGGCTTGTCAGTTTGTAGGATTTCTTAGACTTTTCGAATGGAACTTCGTTTTTCAGCACGTCTTGTTGTTTGTAATGCTTTGTTTTACTTCTTTCTCTCTTCTCTCTTCTTTCTTTCTGCGATTCCACCGAATATTCTTGCGAACGTGTTTCTTTCTTTCCATTTATCTTATTTGTTTTCTGCTTTGTGCTTTGCGTGGGTGCATTTTTGTAGTCAACCTTGGTGTCTCCTTGCATGTTACCCTTTGGTTTTATGTAATTAGGGTTATTGCTAGAATCAGAAACGGTATTGCTCTTGTATTTGATAGGACTTTTTTTCTTTGTACTTGGTGAAGTATCAGTAGAGGCTTCTGCAACTTCGTACGCAGGAGGAGTCACGCCAACGTCTTTCCTGTCCGAGCTGTTTTGTATACTTTTAGATCTTTTATCCTTTTTCAAATCAAACAAGTAGTAAGCCTGTGTTATTTTATCAATTTTGGAGAATAGCATCGAGTTTCCTCGATCGCCACCTCTCATCGTGATCAATAACTTACATCTTACAATAATTTTATGTGTGTTGTTTTCACTGTAAATTTGAGTTCATCTATGAACTGCTAATTTAATAATCGTTCGTAATTTCAATACGTACACATTAGATACCTTGGCAGTTCCAAACTGCCATTGCTGCCATGTGATGATTGACGTTAGGCTGAGATTGACAATTGCAAAGGATGATTGACAAACATCATCAGAATCTGCTCAGAATAGTCTTATGCTAACACCAGCCCAACGAACGCTAAAGCTGGGAACAAATTAGCGGACGCGGCTGACGGACGCGGCTTACAGCTGCGACTGATAGTGTGCACAGTCGAACGGGACCTGGCTTGCCAGATTTCTGTCGGACGTCTGAACGCTCAAGGTTACGTCCGCGGCTTACATCCGGTAGTTTGCACACTTCAGTGTACATTCATTAGCTAGATATCTATCAGTCGCGGCTGTCAGCCGCGTCCGTCAGCCGCGTCCGCCAAATATGTTCCCAGCTTAACGCCCTATGGAGTATGGACACTATGGACAGTCGCGTCAAGGAAGAACGCTCAGTTTGAAGAAAGAGCGTAGCGTGTAAATTTTATGTAGCGGTCCACTAATTCCGTTTTCACTTAATTTTTACTCTCATTGCAATTTTTTTATGATCTAAACCTAGCAATAATAATTATTTCGTTGTTGTAATCATTACGGTACGGCACGCTATTCTCTCTCGAGAAGCGTTCGTTTTTCGGCCTACGACGACCGTCTAGATTTGCGTACAAAAGCGTATTTGCTGTTTTGTGGTCTAGATGGACCCGTGACATTCATTTGTTGGCGTTCGTTGGCCTGGTGTGTATCCAGCATTACAGCAATAAACCTTGCGCACGTTGTCAATTTAGTCTAAAAGAGGTGGAGAGTTTTCTTTACTAAAGGAGACCATATTATTCTTAGGTCATAAAGTAGGTTGCATGAGCGTTGCCCACTGCCTGGCTGCCATTTTATTACTGGTTCAACCCAAACGCCCCAAATTAAGCAGAGCCAGTACCATAGAACAAGCTAAGTTACCGGATAGCTGATAATGATACTTATGCACATATTGTTTTGTAAATACATAGATATTAGAGTACAATATTACACCCAGTCTTATTTGTGTGGTGAACACAGATGTTTGTTCTCTGTCTGGGTGTTATTGTATGTATTTACAAAAAAATAAATACTATACTATCTGGTTCCCATAGTACTCTACTTCATTTGGGGCTAGATAGTGTTGTGTGGATTGTCCACAATATTTATTTATTTAACACGTTCACTGCGCCATCATTTTTGAAAAACCTTCAGCTGGTGCTTTGGAGACCTAAAAGATCTCTAAACTAACCTACCCTTTGGTGCGTTTGAGACCTAATCAGTCTCCTAAAAATACAGTTTTGAAAATAATTTATATCTTCCAAAAAACCAATGACATAATATTTTGAAGTTTTTGTGGGTCAAGAGAGGCTATTGCTCTACATTTTGCTAGGTTCGCACGCAGTTATGACATAAGAATAAAGAACAAATACCAAAAAAAAATTAGGTATCGATTGTATCTCTTACCGCAACCGAAGGTAGTTCAATATCTGTAGTAAAGTAGTGATGGGAATAAAATCTCTACGATTGAAAAAGTTTTATTAAAAGTGTTTTTCATTAAAACATGGTAAGCAACATTGATTGTTTGCATTGCACGCAAATGGTAATAATTCTTTTGGCTTTTTTAGAAGTGTCAGTGCTAAAAAGCATGCAACCACATCACGAATAAATGCAATGGAGTCTAGTTTTATTAGTTTTTCTAATAGTGAAAAGTTATACGAGTGTCTTATATGTATTTTTGATCTTATGCTGTTGTTGCTTTAAAATAATATATGGTGGTATTAAATTGATGACTTTTTTTTCGACCTCCCACGTCGATGCTAGGACAACACTAAATCGAGTCACGCGGCGCCCGCGCCGCCCACCCTCCCTCTCTTGCGTCTACGAGGCGTACGAATTCCCGAGTACCGACAGGTCTCCTAACGCAAGGAATGGAAATAATTATACTACTGTGCGTTAGGGACCTAATCCATCTCCATATTTTTTTTTTATGTCCTTGAATTCACCTCTAAATAGGAAGCAAAAATGTATATTTGTCTTACTCATACTTAAAGAACTTTACACGTTAGAGCCTCCCGCAAGTAGTGAAACAACACGATTATAGTCAACGCACAATACAAAAGTCCTGCAAGAGATCTGATAGATCTCGTAATGCAACGAACGTGTTAACACGTTCTATGCCAAAGGAAAAACGTAGTTTTTCTGTTCAAGCCACGACACCACAGTGACCCCCTGACTTACCTATTCGAGTCGTGACTCACACAGTGACCCGCGCGTCAGAGGAGTTTTAGGTTTTTACTAACCAATACCCCTGCCGGGAACCAATCGTATGAAATTGGCGTACGGTGCCTGACGCCATGTTCGGTGCCTAACGCATATCGCCGATCGTATCGCCCACCTCTGCCAACATTTTGTATGGAGAAACCAAAAGCGCCTCTAGCGGATTCTTCAAGAAGCATGAATAGCGATTGCGAGACGGTGACGTGTCCACGTCAGCTGGGGGCTAATTCTCGGGCCGATCTCGATTCATTTTAAAAAAATATTTTATTGCTTCTTTTCACAACCCTGCACTTTTTGTACGTTATCCGTATATCGTAGCTGTCGAGGCTTTTATGAAGAGGTTGTTGATGAATTACTCAAGGAAATCATCCATTCTCTCTTCGAAAAGAAGCAATAAAACAAAATTTCAAAATGATCGAGATCGGGCCGAGAATTAGCCCCCTGGTGTTCGATTGGTTCCCGGTAGGGATAGGGTACAGCTGACGGACATAACTAGCGTACTAAGTAGGAAAGATTACTGGCCTCCTTGTATAAATAAATAAATATTTTAGACAGCTCACACAACACTATCTAGCCCCAAATTAAGCAGAGCTTGTGCTATGGGAACCAGATAGCTGATTATAATACACATATGCTTTTTTTTTTAAATGCATACTTAGAATACAATATAACACCTAGACAGAGAACAAACATCTGCATTCACCACACAAATATTTGATCTCTGTGCATGGGGATTGATCTACGGCGCAGAAGGCAGAGCTACTACCAACTGAGCTGAGAGGCCAGTCACACCTAGGCTTTGAGTATCTCCATGCAATATGGTTCTTACTAGTTTTTGAAAAATATTAATCGGCTGACTAACCGAAAAACTAGATGCGGTCGACGTTGTAGTGCAATTTGAGTGCAATAGATGGTTCGTCCCACGAATACCACGTATGGCCCTTCTTCTTCTTATCGTGTCACTGAATCTTTCGAACCAAGTGTGGTGAAAGGATTTTAAGTGCGCCTCAAAGAGGCTCCTTTCGTGCACTTGTCACATATTTTCGAACTTTTTTTTTAGGTTCTACGATATGCCGGTTTCCTCACGATGTTTTCCTTCACCGTTTGAGTGTACATATTTTTTTGGGCAGAAAAACTCATTGGCACACGACTGGATTTGAACCCACGACCTTAGGATCGGAAGGCGGGGCTTCTACCACTAGGCCACCAGCGCTCTCTGATTATATATATGTATGGCCTACGTTATATACGTGTTATATACAAGGATTTTTTATATACCTATGGCCCTATTATGTACGTATCTGAGTGCTATGATGACGACCGACATGACACTGGGTGAGTATTTGGTAGCCCCTTTGCGTCACGCCTTTACCAATTACCATATAAGGATATAAGGTAGGAATATTATTGGCTATTACTAGTTTTTGAATGCCGCACGCAGCGTAAAAAAAATCTGCTGAATTATGAACCTCCTCTTTTTTTATTGGAAGCCGGTTCAAAAGACGTAGGGGAGGCCTATGTGGACGTCTTGATGGATGATGGGGCTCATGGGAAAAGTTTCCTCTGACTCTAAAAGGCCTGTATATTTGTTTGATTCCACGCTAAACTTATTTACTTTACTATTAATTAAATAATAATATGCACTTCGTAAGAGGTTCAAATCAAGGCAAGTAACAATGAGTTTTTCTGCCTTAAAATTTATGTACACTATGACAGTGCTCTCAAACGGTGAAGGAAAACATCGTGAGGAAACCAGCATGTCGTAGAACCTAAAAAGTTAGAAAATGATGTGTCAAAGTGCACGAAAGGAGCCTCTTTGAGGCGCACTTAAAATCCTTTCACCACGCTTGGTTCGAAAGAACCAGTGACACGATAAGAAGAGGAAGAGCGAGATAAATAAAGTTTACCGAAATAAATTAATTGTATTTGTATGCACTTTTGGTTTGAGTTTCTATGCTAGATACAACGTTATAAGGAAGGAAAACTATTCAGTTCGTACATACGTATGTAGATATTGTAATATAATAATATTATTAAACGTGAATACTAGCGGCTCGCCCTGGCTTTGCACGGTGTAATTTATGAAAAAAAGGTGAAAAATGTGACCTTGCCTTTGAATTTTTCCACCCATGCGAAGCTGGGGCGGGTCGTTAGTTTATATAGATGGAGGTGATGCCTTGAGCTATATGTCTTAAACTAGCGACCCGCACAGCGCGTTGGTGTTTATTTTACATTATTTTTTTAAATCGTATAATATCTTTTGAATGGGATGTTCGATTTCAATAATTCAGTCCTTTCGGTCCAGTAGTTTCGGAGCCTATTCAATGCAACAAACAAACAAATCTTTCTTCTTTCTAATATAAGCATAGATATCGGTAAATGGTTACTCGTTTTCCCCTAAGCTTAATACATAAAGGTAATGGTTTGCTTTATACCATTTCAGTTCTCGTAAACTACAGTACGTACAGGTCACAGTAATTGTAATTACTAATAAACTTTTAAATAACAGTTTTAGTAATCAGTCGTACGTTGTGTTTGTCGAAATGATTCGACATTTTGGAATAGTTTTTTTTGTGATTACGATGATATCACTATCTGGTATGTTCTGTCATCTTTAATTATAAAATTCAAAATTTATAGTACATTATGATATAAGTGCGGTAGGTTGAACATTACAGCCGAGGCGTTATTGCAAGCCCGAGCCGTATTAAGCGAGGGCTACAAGAAAGCAGAGGCTGTAATTATCAAAGCGCACGTATGTCATGCGACGTTTTATAACACATTTGCGAGGAAATAAATAAAAATTAAACGAATAAGTCTTTAATCACTTGTTAAAGCTGTTAGAAAATTTGAAATGTAAATGTCTTTTTAATTTAATTTCATTCCAATTCATCCCGTTTTAATCAGTTTCATTCAATTTCATTCAGTCTCACTCAGCATCACTCAGTCTCACTCGGTCTCATTCAGTCTCATTCAGTCTCATGCAGTCTCACTCAGTCTCATTCAGTCTCATTAATGTCTCATTTAGTCTCATTCAGTTTCATTCAGTTTCATTTCATAAATTTAGCATCTTGATAAACCATACGTTTTACCTTATTAAAAAGCAACCCGTGCGTTTTACATTACATTACCGCACTAGTGCGTAATGACATACATAACGATACTGAAATTAGTGAAATAAGAGACCCTTTACGAGCAAATGTGTTATAAAATAATTTATTGCACTTATGTTATTACTATTAGATACAGGTGATACAGTAGAATAGTTTCAAACATAAACCCTGTTAGGGCACCGCAACTAATTTTTCCCACTTTGGTGGCGCTAATTATCACATTACTTACATAACTACATTTTTTACTTAGGTACTACATTATTCTATACTTAGGTACCTACTTATGTTAGGTACAACATCGAGAAGACATTAATCATCGATGTAAGTTAAAATTATACACCACTATTTCGTAATTACCAAAAAAAAAGCCGATATTGGCTGCTGATACTGAACACATCCACGAAAAAAAATATTTTTTTGTGACATAAAAAAATATTTTTAAATAACCACAATTTTTAGTCAAATATTGAAAAATGATTCAACAAACAAAAATCATTTCATTCATATTTAAACGCTAAATACCAAGCGGTACCGAACAGCGTAATTTTTTTTCTCTCTAGTACTACGTAACTAATGTGTCCATAATTTTATGCAGGATTTCTGAAAATTTTCGTA
This sequence comes from Thera britannica, assembly GCA_939531255.2. Classification (NCBI taxonomy): domain Eukaryota; kingdom Metazoa; phylum Arthropoda; class Insecta; order Lepidoptera; family Geometridae; genus Thera; species Thera britannica. Next base: position 11,376,620 of record OW618034.2, on the reverse strand, counting down.
ATTTATCGAAACTAAAAATTCTGATTGCACATTCATAATATTCTACCCCAACTACATTACCCTATTTTGGTAGTTACAAAATAGTGGTGAATAGAGTGTCACAAACAAATCATTCTAATTATCGTAGAAAAAATAAAAGAAAGTCGAGTTAGTTACACTATACAACGTGTATCAAAATATGTGTACTATCCCGAAGGGGGGTGAATTTCCACCCCCCGGGGAACAACTTTTGTTCAACGACTTTTCGAACTTCCATTGGTATCTCTGAAAAAACTGCAACGAAGTTTCAACATGAACAGCTGACTTTATACAAAGTGACAACCCTAACCTCAGCTACAGAGGTAGTAGGTAGTAGAAGTAGACCTACAGAGGTAGTAGGTCAAGGGGTCAAGGGGTTACAAGGATAGGGTTGTCAATTGATTTAGGCATTATGAAATTAAATATTTTTGTATGGGAAACTGAAAATAGGAATTTTTAATTTTCTCCCCCCCACAACTGATCACCATTGTGGTCTGAAACCCCCCACCTTCGCATAGTACACATATTTAGATACACCTTGTATAAACTTAGCACAATAACGGCTTAATCGATTTGGCTGAAAATTGGTGGGGAGGTAGCTTAGAACCAGGAGACCGAAAAATAAACGGAAACGGTGTGAGCGAGCCGCGGGCGGCCGCTAGTAATAAATAAATTGTAAAGCGAGTGCCGGACTACGCACACGGGATGCTCCCGAAATCCGTACGAATCAAAATAAAACTAAAATAGTCTTTATTCAGTTGAATTCAAGAATCACTTTGAAACGTCTTAAAGCTATAGGTGAGTCTAGGTGCCAGTTCCACGCGACCAAGCCTAGAAGAACAGGCAACAAACTACGGCTCGGTTCCTACCGTTTTTAGGGTTCCGTAGCCAAATGGCAAAAACGGAACCCTTATAGATTCGTCATGTCTGTCTGTCTGTCTGTCTGTCTGTCCGTCCGTGTCACAGCCATTTTTCTCCGAAACCATAAGAGCTACACTGATGAAACTTGGCGAGTAGATGTATTCTGTAAACCGCATTAAGGTTTTTATAGACACAAAAATAGAAAAAAAACTATAAATTTTGGGGGTCCATACTTCAAACTGAAACTCAAAAAAACTTTTTTCATCGAACCCATACGTGTGGGGTATCTATGAATAGGTCTTCAAAAATGATGTTGAGGTTTCTAATATCGTTTTTTTCTAAACTGAATAGTTTGCGCGAGAGACACTTCCAAAGTTGAAAGAAGTTGGTCCCCCCCCCTCTAACTTCTAAAATAAGGGAATGATAAAACTAAAAAAAATATATGTTGTACATTACTATGCAAACTTTCAACGATATTTGGTTTGAACGAGATCTAGCCAGTAGTTTTTTTTTTATACGTCATAAATCGTAAACCGCAATTTACCTTTCGACGAACTACAAGAACCTTTATATTATGTTACTTGATGCTACGGAACCCTTCATGGGCGAGTCCGACTCGCACTTGGCCGCTTTTTTTATATTATCCTTTTACAAATCAAAAATAATAGCAGTGAAGTTCCAGTGTGGTGCCACTTCACTTAGTCAGACTACCAATGCAATAATACAAAAGCAAAAGTATCAAAGACAGCACACGCTACGCTTCAAAGTTATAATAAAGTATCTATACACAGCATATAAAAATAAGACACGAAAATAGTAGGTAAAGACATTGCAAATTGACATGTTAAAGTCTAAAATCCCTAGAAGAAGGACCTTCACCGAGCTGGTTATTTAATGAAACGTATTTTATATACAACGTGTATCAAAATATGTGTACCATCCTGAAGGGGGGTGAATTTCCACCCCCCGGGGAACAACTTTTGTTCAACGACTTTTCGAACTTCGATTGGTATCTCTGAAAAAAACTGCAACGAAGTTTCAACATGAACAGCTGACTTTATACAAAGTGACAACCCTAAACTCAGCTACAGAGGTAGTAGGTAGTAGTAGTAGACCTACAGAGGTAGTAGGTCAAGGGGGTTATGGGTTTACAAGGATAGGGTTGTCAATTTATTTAGGCATTATGAAATTAAATATTTTTGTATGGGAAACTGAAAATAGGAATTTTTAATTATCTCCCCCCCACAACTGATCACCATTGTGGTCTGAAACCCCCCACCTTCGCATAGTACACATATTTAGATACACCTTGTATAATTAAACATGCCAATAAATATATTCTTTATGGGTTGCCTATCAAATTTCAGTCCAGGATAATTATGATTAATTAATAATTCAAAAAAAATTTTTTAACTTTCCACTGGTTTGTTTATTAAACAAATTCTATACCAATCGAAAGTATAGACCCCAGTATTTTTATTCAATAAACATACCGGTGCAAAATGCTAGTATCGATTTTCCTGTTTATACCTGGCTACCCGAGAGTTGTGACCGGAAAAAAATAGGCAACCTAACGTTTGCATATTCTATGGGGTCTATACTTTCGATTGGTATAGAATTTGTCTAATAAACAAACCAGTGGAAAGTTAAAAAAACATTATTTTTTTTAAATTATTCATTAATCATATCCTGGACTGAAATTTGATAGGCAACCCATATAGAATATATTTATTGGCATGTTTAATTAAACGAGCCGGTATGACCGAGCTTCGCTCGGGTTTAATAAAAAATTGTATTATTATTTGCCAATAGATGTCAGGAAGAGTCGTTAGTTGCTCACAATCGTCAATAGATGGCAGGAACAGTCGTATATTGAGTTTATGTTTGACTAGCTGATACCCGCGACTTCGTCCGCGTGGATATTTGAGTTCGTTTTTTTTAGTTTTATGACCAACTGCTAGTTACCATTGTTTTGAGCTTGTAATTAAGAGTGTATTTGAATTTGAAGGTGAGTGCTGTTGTAGCTGATTTTTTTCAGCAGTGTTTAGTTTAAGTATTATAGATGTTTCCCGCGATTTTGTCTTAGTGGTTATCATCAGTTTTTTTGTGAACCTTTGTGTGTAATCGATCCTGGTGCCAGATGCTGTGGTAGTTGAAATTTTTTTAATGTTTTTTTTGCGTATTTTGTAAAGCTCTTTTTCGTGATTTTGTTGAAGTGGCTAATTTGGGCTATCGTATTCGTCGTTGGTGTATAATCGAATCTGTTTTTTTTATTTGACATGGACTTCAGCAGTGTTTAGTTTAAGTATGATAGATATTTTCCGCGATTTTGTCTTAGTGGTTATCATCGGTTTTTTTGTTAACATTTGTGTGTATTAAAACCTGGTGACAAATGCTGCGGTAGCTGAAATTTTTTTACTGTTTATTTTTTCGTATTTTGTAAAGCCATATTTTGTGATTTTATGTTATATTAGTGGCTAATTTGGGGTTTCGTATGCGTGTTGGTGTATAATCGAATCAGATTTTTTTTATTTGACATGACCAATTGCTGGTTACTATAGTTTTGAGCTTGTACTTTAGAGTGTATTTGAATTTGAAGGCGAGTGCTGTTGGAGCCGATTTTTTTCAGCAGTGTTTAGTTTAAGTATGATAGATGTTTTCCGTGTTTTTGTCTTAGTGGTTATCATCGGTTTTTTTGTTAACATTTGTGTGTATTAAAACCTGGTGACAAATGCTGCGGTAGCTGAAAATTTTTTAATGTTTATTTTTTCGTATTTTGTAAAGCCATTTTTTGTGATTTTATGTTATATTAGTGGCTAATTTGGGGTTTCGTATGGGTGTTGGTGTATAATCGAATCAGATTTTTAATTTAACATGACCAACTGCTGTTTACTATAGTTTTGAGCTTGTACTTTAGAATGTATTTGAATTTGAAGGCGAGTGCTGTTGGAGCCTATTTTTTCAGCAGTGTTTAGTTTAAGTATGATAGATGTTTCCCGCGATTTTATCTTATTGGTGTTCATCGGTTTTTTTGTAAACATTTATGTGTAAGTATTAAAACCTGGTGACAAATGCTGCGGTAGCTGAATTTTTTTAAATGTTTATTTCGTATTTTGTAAAGCCATTTTTTGTGATTTTATGTTATATTAGTGGCTAATTTGGGGTTTCGTATGAATGTTGGTGTATAATCGAATCAGATTTTTAATTTGACATGACCAACTGCTGTTTACTATAGTTTTGAGCTTGTACTTTAGAGTGTATTTGAATTTGAAGGCGAGTGCTGTTGGAGCCGATTTTTTTCAGCAGTGTTTAGTTTAAGTATGATAGATGTTTCCCGCGATTTTGTCTTAGTGGTTATCATTGGTTTTTTTGTAAACATTTGTGTGTATTAAAACCTGGTGACAAATGCTGCGGTAGCTGAAAATTTTTTAATGTTTTTTTTTTCGTTTTTTGTAAAGCTATTTTTTGTGATTTTATGTTATATTAGTGGCTAATTTGAGGTTTCGTATGCGTGTTGGTGTATAATCGTATCAGATTTTTTTAATTTGACATGACCAACTGCTAGTTACCATAGATTTGAGCTTGTACTTTAGAGTGTATTTGAATTTTAAGGTGAGTGCTGTTGGAGCCGATTTTTTTCAGCAGTGTTTAGTTTAAGTATGATAGATGTTTCCCGCGATTTTGTCGTAGTGGTTATCATCGGTTTGTTTGTGAACCTTTGTGTGTAATCGAACTTGGTGCCAGATGCTGCGGTAGCTGAACATTTTTAATGAGTTTTTTTTGCGTATAAAGCTATTTTTTGTGATTTTTCTTAAAATCATTTTCCGTTTTTTCTTCTTTTTGGGAAAGAATTTTCCTATTTTCTTTCTTAGTGCACCTCTGCTCTATTAGAGGAACACACCTTCTAAGTTTCATGCTTCTGGGGCTAACGGTTTAGGCTGTGCGTTGATTTTTCTTTAAACCATTTTTCCCCGTTTTTCTCCTCTTTGGAAAATAATTTTCCATTTTCCTTTCTTAGCGGATGCCTACGTCATAACATCTACCTGCATGTCAAATTTTAGCCCGATCCGTCCAGTGGTTTGGGCTGTGCGTTGATAGATCACTATGTCAGTCAGTCACCTTTGAGTTTTATATATATAGATTATTGCAAAACACCAACTTCTCGTCATTTTCTAAAAATGAATCCTAGCTAGATCGATTTATCGCCCCCGAAAACCCTTGTATAGTAAATTTCGTGAAAATTGTTGGCTCAGTTTCCGAGATCCTAAATATATATATATATATATACAAGATTTTCTCGTTTAAAGGTCTAAGATATAAAATACGATTCATTAAATAACCAGCTCGGTGAAGGTCCTTCTTCTAGGGATCCTATACTATTAGCTTCCTATGGGTAGAGTGTCCGGGACATCGACTTGTAAATATTGGTTCTATATCATTTTCGAATAAATATTTAATCCAATTCATGATCGCCAATGATTATGTTCAACGCAAACAATGCATCAACTCACAACTACACTTCGCGTAGTAGGTAATACCAAAAATACATAATTGTGTGCTATTATATCATAATTATATTAGAAGTACTCATCGAGATGGTCCGGCCTTTACAAAACAAGCATAAAAAATTTTTTTCGCGACTAATATGCGCGTTCCTAATATGTATAACGGTCTACGAGTAAAATGACTTTGAGGAAGAAATGACAGACAGACGGACGGACAGAGTGAAACTAATGAGACCAATATTAAAGCCAACCACGGTTATTTCAGTTTACAATTATGCTCTTATCAAACATAAATATTGCATAGCTATATAAATGTAAGAATAAGGAAATATGACCTCATATTTCCTTATTCTTACATTTCAGTAAACGTAACGGTGCCGCTTCCTACGGTGACGACTACGGACCCGAGCACTACCAATTCGACGACTACGGAGACGGGGACTAACAATTCGACGACTACGAAGCCGGGGACTAACACTTCGACGACTACGGAGCCGGGGACTAACAATTCAACGACTACGGAGTCAACACATACCGATTCGACGAGTACAGAGTCGACGACTCCGAATTCGACGATAACAGAGTCGACGACTACAAAGCCGACCACGGGTTATGTGCTCTGCAGAAAAACATCAGAACGATACAGAGTAAGTCCCCCAATTTATATCGCAGGCGTATTTGTAAGATGTTTGACCATTGTTTTGACAGCCCTAAAAGCTCAGTTGGTAGTAGCTATGCCTTCTGTGTTCCAGTGCATGGGTACGATCCCTATCGAGAAAAAAAACTTATTAAATTTAAAAAAGGATGCATTATATCATCTGGTCCCCATTGAAAAGTGGCGGTATGAAAATGTTCGTCGATTTTCAACTTGATTTGTTCAACGTAACACGATTACAAACTACCTTTTGAAACTGAATAGACAGAATACACCGATAAGTTAACGTCACAAATTATGTCAAAATGTGTTTATGATCAAGGCACTGGTGCAAGCGAAAACCGACTTTAAGGTCACGAATATTTTCATACCGCGACTGTACATTGCAGTTCAGTACCAGATAAAGTGAGATTCATGATGCGTCTAAGAGATAAAGCTCTCTAAGCTCTCTCATTCTAGAAGAGCTAATTCTAAGAAAACGGATTCGTCTAGATTTTATCACAAAAGTCTTAAAAACCATCGTTAGAAAGAGAAAAGAGTGCTTTCTCTACTCATTACATGATAAAAATATCAGGTAACCGACATAAAAAGTGGAAGAAGAGCATTTAATTATATTATACCAGTTTCACTTTCAGTTTATTTATTCATAAAAAAAAAAATCGTATTCGAATGATACTTATAACTAAATAAATGTATAAGTAATAATATCAACAGTAAATTAAATATTTAAATTATCTAAAATAATTAGTTCGGATCAGTTGAGCTATCTCAATATCTTGTAACAGTCAGCAGATAGCTCAACTGTTTCTCTTGTATTTTGTACATTTTTAACCAACTTCAAATAAAAAAGGAGGAGGTTCTCAATTCGGTTCTATTATTTGTATGTTTAATAAAGCCGTATAACTTCGTCATTTTGTGGGCTGATTTGAAAAAAAATAATTTTTATCCGAAAATTCATCAAAGTCGGTTTAATAGTTTGGCCATAAAGTGGGTTTCTCAAGTTTTTTAAACTTACATTATACATATAATAAAATGAGAAACAAACTAATAAAATACCTACACTACAAGTTAAAATAAGAATAGAATGATTACGAATTAATAAAAAAATAGCAGTAAAATATAGTAGGTACTTAGTATTATTGATGTATAAATAGAAATGTAGTAACAGTGTATACCTACTTATAAATAAGCTACAATATTATGTGAAAATGTACTTCATTCATTGGATAATTAAAACGGCTGTACTTAATAATAATAAATCTCTCCATTGACTGGCCTCTCAGCTCAATTGGTAGTAGCTCTGCCTTCTGAGCCGTAGGTCGTGGGTTCGATCCCCACCGAGAACAAATATTTTTGTGGTGAACACAGATGTTTTTTCTCTCTTTCGACCGTGTTACAACAGCCGTGGTCGCGGGCAGACTCAACAAGTTTAAAAAATACTATTATATTTGTACAACGGCTGTTATTTATTCTTCTGTTTATTTATTCAAGTTGGAGACGAATCCAACAAGAGTGCTCATTAAAATCGTGGTATTATATAAACATGAAACCTGGTTAAGTGAGACTTCAAGGGACCTGCAAATTGGTCTCACTTATACAGGGTTATTCATAATTAGCTGCAAATACTCAGGAATTAGGTTCAATAAATAAAATAAAAAATATTTATGATATGATTTTTTTTAATTTTTGATTTAAGTTTTTGTATCAAAATTTTATTTTTATTAATTTTTTTACGGCTATTGCATAATTATTGCCATGGAGAACAGGACGATGACCCACCCAGGCGGTGACTGAACGCAGAGTGTCGCTCACGGCGCGCGGGCGCGGATCAAAGGACAAAATAGGTCAGGCGCCAATGATTCCAAAGGAGATTCTTTATCGATTTTCTCGGGATTTTCATAACAAAACTTAAAAAAAATCATTTGATAAATATTTTTTATTTTATTTGTTGAACCTAATTCCCGAGTATTTGCAGCTAATTATTGCAGAATAAAAGACGTGCGCCCATTCAATGGTTTATTTGAGACTACTTGCGCGGGGTTACCCGCTAATACACAACACCTCCACCCTTATTAAACATTACTATTTAAACTAAACTATTCTAAACTAGCAGGTAGGTACTTATACTACAAAGAAAAACATGATGTTCAAAGTACACAGTAACAAAAAAAAACACTTAATCTATTTCCTCGAAACCAAATCGCACTGGGGGCTTACGGTCTCTTTTAGCGTCAATACCTACAGTATTACCGTTACCACTCGCTATCGTCTCTCTGTTCGCTGACACACTAGATCCCGCCGGGGAGGTACGCAGAGGTGCCGCTGCGACACCATCCTTTGAAACAGGTGAGATATTTTTAGGAGAGGTACTACAACCTGGCTCATCTCTCCTCAAAACATCTGGCCCCCGTTCTAGTTCCACACCGCTGGTAATGGGCATAGCCAAAGATTTTCTTGATTGTCTATTGGGCTCTAACTTTTGTGCCACTATATCTGTGCCTACCCTTTCGGCTATAATTTTTTCAACCATTTTGGTGGTCCTTTGTCTTAGCTGATCAATATGCCTGTGAATTTCGGTTCCGGAATTAGAGACTATGCAGTAATCGCTACCTCCTAATTTCTTGCCAATCGTACCAGCCAACCATTTATCAGAACCTCGATAGTCACGATACCAGACAAGCGAGCCTGGGGCGAGTTCACGCTGCGAGCCCCCCGCGTCCTGCTCACTGCGCGCCTGGCGCGCCCCCACTCGAGACTCCCGTTCCGGCTTGAGGTTATCTAACCTCATGCGAAGATTACGACCCTGCAATATATTTGCGGGGCTATCACCGGTAGTAGAATGTTCGGTGTTTCTGTAGGCTAGTAAAAATCTACATAACGCCGTATCTACCTCTAGGTTTTGTTTAAATGCTTTTTTGATCACGCGTTTACATATTTTCACCGAATTTTCAGCGGCCCCGTTGGAGGCTGGGTGGTACGGGGCTGAGAAAATATGTTCTACCCCGTTATGTTTAAGGAAGGTTTGAAATTCTGAACTAGAGAAGGGAGGTCCATTATCACTAACCGTTTGTTTAGGAAGACCAAATTTTGACCACAAGTCTCGAAGCGCTGCTATAACTGCCTGTGCCGTGGTTCGTTGCATTTTGATAGCTTCGATCCACTTAGAGCATGAATCCACCACAACCAGGTACGTTAACCCCCGTATGGGGCCCAAAAAGTCCAAATGTATGCGAGACCAGGGCCGCGACGGCCACGGCCATGAGCGCGGCGCGTGGTGCGGCGGCGCGTCGGCCACTGCGGCGCAGACGCCGCACGCGCGGCACTCCGCCTCTACAGCCTCGTCGATGCCCGGCCACCACACGTAGCTACGAGCCAATGACTTCGTTTTAACGATTCCCATATGCGAGTCATGTAGCTCAGCTATCACCTTTTTCCTACACGAGATTGGAATTACAACGCGATGCCCCCACATGATACATCCTAGTTCACAATATAATTCGTTTTTCCTATTAAAATAAGGACTTAACTCTTTAATATCTATCTCCGTTGGCCACCCATCCGCGAGATAGCTCAAAACGCGACTCAGTATTGGGTCACCTCTAGTCTCCTTTTTAAGCACATTGTAATCTAAGAGCAAAGCTTCCGTGGAAAAATGTAAATACGTTTGCTCCGGCAAGTCTACCTCCTCAGATACGGCCTCGTTCTTTTGTGACGCGATCAAACGCGAAAGAACGTCGGCGGTATTTTTATCCGTTTTAACATATTCTATTTCAAAGTCGTAGGCTGCTACTTTTATCGCCCACCGTTGAAGCCGACTGGCTGCCGCAGTAGGTATACCGATATTGGGTCCAAAAATGCTTACTAGAGGTTTATGATCAGTACGTAATATAAACTTCCGACCATACAGATACTGATGGAATTTTTCAATAGCAAAAACAATAGCCAATGCCTCCTTGTGAATCTGACTGTAATGACCCTCGGCCGCTGTAAGCGAGCGCGAGGCGTAGGCGACGACGCGCTCGGCGCCCCCCGCCCCCGCGGCCTCGCCCCCCGTGGCCCCGCGCGCCCGCTGCGCCAGCACAGCGCCGAGCCCGCGCGAGCTCGCGTCCACCGTTAATATTGATTCGCACTCCATGTCAAAATGAACTAGTGCTTTTGTGCTACACATAAAACTTTTAACTTGATTGAAAGCAAAGTTCTGTTCATTACCCCACGTCCAATGTCTACCTTTCTTTAAAAGCTTATAGAGTGGTGACAGATAGGAGCTTAAATTCCTTATAAATTTTCCATAAAAATTAACCATGCCGATAAAAGATTTTAATTCCGTTGTGTTATTTGGATGGGGCATGGTCACTATCGCCTTAACTTTATCTGGATCCACCCGGACCCCATTCCTATCAATTATAAACCCTAAGTACTTAACTTCCTTACTGAAGAATTCACATTTGCTTTTTTTTATTTTTAATCCATTCTTTTCCAAAATACCTAACACTTCTTTTATGGACTTAACATGACTTTCAAAATCTCGGTTCTTTATTAAAATATCATCATAGAAAACCACAACCTCTGGCACATTTTTGAACAGGTTTACCATTATTTTTTGAAAAATACCAGGGCTTGAAGCTAAGCCATATACGAGCCGAGAGTATTTAAATAACCCGCGATGAGTATTGATTACGGTGTAGTCCCTCGAATTCTCCGATAGCACTATTTGATTGTACGCCTGGGATAAGTCAAGTTTCGTAAAGAACATATTCCCACTAAGATTACTGAATAGATCCTCCATTTTCGGAACCGGAAACCTATCGATCGCTAAGACTTTATTCAGGGTTACCTTATAGTCGGCACAAATTCTCAAACCTCCGTCGGCTTTGCGCACCACGACCAGCGGCGTGGCCCAGTCGGAGTGGTCGACCGGCTCGATGACGCCTGCGCGCAGCATGGTGTCGAGCTCAGCGTCGACGCGCTCCCGCAGCGCATACGGCAGCGGCCGCGCGCGGCAGAACGTCGTCGGCGCCCGCCGCGCCCTCGCGCACGTGCAGCTCCGCCGTACCACCCCCGTATCTACCCAGTGTGCCGTCAAACAGAGATTCATGCCTGGAAACAATTTCATTTATTATTTTACTAACGTTCACTTCACTATGGGCAACATGGTTGGTTTGCGAGTTATCTTTTGATATTCTTATAGGTATGTTCAGCTCAGCTAACCATTGCCGACCCAACAGATTGGTTGTTCCCCGATCGATAACATACAAGTCTAAAATTTTACTGATTCCATTGTAGACCACAACCGTTTCGATGAACCCTAGTGGTTGTATAATTGTACCATCATAAAACCTTAAGTTGATGTGACACGGGTTCAATTTAACGATGCTAAAACATTTATCATATACAGATCTACTTATACACGATAAGGCAGACCCCGTGTCCACTTCCATTTTTAAAAAACAATTTTGTACATTAACTGTTATACACACCGGTTTGTAATTTGATAAAGACATCTGATACATAGGTTCATCATCACCGTCGACTCCATTTTCATCCTCATTGTCCATAAAATTAGAACTATCATTCCAATACTCTCCGTCCTCCTCGTCCATCAAGTGCAAAGGAGCCCGGTCCTGGCCCCCTCGTCCCGCACCGTGCTGGCCGCGCGCCGTGCGCCTGCCTCGGCCGCCACCGCCGCCGCCCGCGCCGCGGCTGAACCCGCGCCCGCGCCCGGTTCTGGTTCCATAATAATCGGCAGCTTCCGCCCTCTCTGACCGTTTTGGTTGATTGTATCCAGGACCCTTAAAATCCTTTTTAGGGCACATCCGTCTCAAGTGACCAATTTCACTACACCAACTGCACACGTAGTCTTTGAATAAACAAGTCGTAGCCTGATGTCTCTTGTCTCCACATCTTGTACATTCCCCAACATTAAATCTGTGTACGCCCTCTGCCGCCGGTACCATTGCGCTGCTCCCCTCGACTGCGCTCGCGTCCCGCTCAGCAGCTTCCATCGACAGCGCCAACGTGACGGCGCGCTGGTACTCCAACTTCTCCTCGGAAAACAGTCGTTGGCGAATAATTTCACTCTTCAAACCACACACCAGCTGATCTCGAATGTTCTCATCTAACGCCGATCCAAACTCACAGTATTTCGATAGTTTTTTCAACTCGGATACGTATTCTGCTATAGATTCGTTGAGCTGACGACGTTGCCGGAACTTGTATCGTTCTGCCAGGACTGATGGTTTTGGTTGTAGATGTGCCGCCAAAAGTTCCACTGCTTCTTCATAGGTTAATGACTTTGGTTTTGCCGGGCTGGCCAATGTTGAAAGTAACTCGTACGCTTCTTCACCCATTACAGAAATTAATGTAGGTAGTTTTAGTTCACTCGTCACTTTGTTCACTAAAAAGTACATTTCAATTCTTTCCACATATCCCGACCAATTTCCTGTTTTGACCAAAAACTCCTTCATTTTCCCGACCGACATTATGACGACTATTAAAGTTCTCCAGCACCAAAAATAACTATTTTTTTATCCTCGTTCGCCACTGCAGAATAAAAGACGTGCGCCCATTCAATGGTTTATTTGAGACTACTTGCGCGGGGTTACCCGCTAATACACAACAATTATGAATAACCCTGTAGAGGTATCCCACTTACCCAGTGTCTCAGATATCCGATGTCAATAAATATCTGTCTCATTTACAGAGGGTTCCATTAATAGAGGTCAGAATATAGGCTATTTCAGTTACAGAGGTGCGATTATTAAATAAAATAACGTCATGACAAAACTATAAATGAGCTTTAAAAAAAACTAAAAGGTAATACAAAATGTAATAAACAAAAATATTCAAGCACGTTTTTTTATGAATAGTACAAAATTAAATATGGAAGCCAAATGTAGAAATTACAAAAATCTGCGGCTAGAAAAAGAAGAATTAAGAAAACAAACAAAACCATGTTACCTATCTCAGTTACAGAGGTTTATGCATGTAAAATTCACTCGCTGTTTCAGTTATAGAGGGTAACTATGATGATAAATCGAAAGAACGAATCCCAGTTATAGAGGTTTGTTTCGTCCCACTAACAGAGCGTTCTCTCATAACTGCTTCCTTTACAGAATGCAGCGCCAATGTTCAGCAACGCTTTGAAGAATATGGTGACTGCAAGACTTGAAAATAAAACGTAAGTGTGCACGAGTGTGTGAGTTTTCCCGTTCAATTTATGTGCCAGTACAGTAGGTACTCTTAAGAGCGTATCGTGCGAAAATTTGAGATTTAAAAAAAAAAATCATAACTAAATAACTAAGTGACATTTTAAAAATCGCAAAAGGTAAAGGACTAATTGTAGACTATACATTTGAGATTAATTCGAATTTAAATGTGTTAAAAAAATATACTATTTAACATGACATTCTATTTAACGCTGACATACGATTTTCATTAGCGTTAAATAGAATGTCATGCTAAATAGTATATTTTTTTAACACACTTAAATTGGAATTAATCTCAAATGTATAGTCTACAATTAGTCCTTTTGCGATTTTTAAAATGTCACTTAGTTATTTAGTTATGATTTTTTTTTTTTTTAATCTCAAATTTTCGCACGATACGCTCTTAAAGAGTGAAGGAACGCATCGTGAGAAAACGGTCATGTCATAGAAAGGTCATGTTTGAACGTTAGTTAAAAAAATCGGTTGTCTGTAAGGTTGGTTTACTGACGATAGTTGAACGTGACAACGTTATACAGCTGCTCACGCGGACGCATTGCTCACTCAAGGAGAGACAGATGTCGAACGCTGCCAAACGCGGAGGCCGATTGTGCTTCTTTGTCGCTCGTTCCGCGCTCTCGCTTGCACTTCAAGCCGTAAATGGAACGCCTCAGAGCGAGGTAGCGCCGCATGAGTCATGTTTTTTCGTGCGTGTAGCCGGCTCCATCGAATTATAAGACGTCACATCAAAAAATGTGACAAATGCACGAAAAGAGGTCATTTTTAGAAGCACAGAAGTTACGAACAACCACTAACCTTACCACAAAATACTTTCACCACACTGGTGAAGAACTAGTGGCACGACAAGAAGAAGTCTCACAAGCAAGACCAAATTAATAATAGTATTATGTACTAATAATATTTTATTATTAGGTACTAATAGGTATAATACCTAGTCTATGTAAGTAAGTGTATAGGTCCTCTATTCTTGGTTTGATTTCGAAACCATTTTTTTTTCAGGATGACTGCTGAAGAATCGATTTCACTTAAAAATGTATCTACTGAGTTTTTAGCGGCCATGTTAGATTGTCCGAATTATATTAAAACTGGAAACGAATCTCTAGAGAACTACATCAAGTTATTGGAATTCAGTTTGAAAAACGCTACAGGTATTTGCTTACATCATTACTTCCATAACATACTAATAAGTATTATTATTAGTTCGCCCCAAACTGAGATCTCGTGAGGCGATCGAAATGCGCCGAAAAGTTAAGTTGGTAGGTAGGTACATAGGTTGATGGTAATCAAAAAATCACGTATTGTGTTTTATGTACTTTGAGAAAGTATATTTTTGTCCAAATTCACTGTTTGGCCTTGCCTCTGACTATCCCTCACTAACTTTGTATGGTAAACAAGTTTCAACTCAATTGGCCAATTGATTGAAGAGTTCCGTTGGACAGACCTTGGTTCCATCACCACACGGTCGCTTTCACCATTTTATGACAACTGAGTACCTACCTTCTTAGTTTATTTCAAGAAAAAAAATAAGTAAAAGCAAACGAATTGATCGACCAGGAAAAAAACCTTGATGTCAACGAAATTCTTAGAGTCCCATCTCTAAGAATTTCAACGAAACTCTCTAAGCAAAGTCTAATGAAAATAATAAAAAACAAATACCTACATCATGTAGATTTTTTCGAATTTTAATAAGAATTAGTTAAAAAAAGCAGCCAAGTGCGAGTCGGACTCGCCCATGAAGGGTTCCGTAGCATTAAGTAATATAATATAGAAGTTCTAGTAGTTCGTCGAAAGGCAAATTGCACGCCGCACCGTAGGGTGGGGAAATATACCCTCACACTTAGTATCCCTAAGTGTGAGGGTGTGTGCCACGTGAGGGCAGACAACTGTGCCACATGCATGCCAACACTGAATTTTTCCGCTGCAAAATAAAAATAGAGAGAGATAAAAGAGATAGAGAATTTTTGGAAGCATTTGAAATGTGGTGTTGGAGAAGAATGGAACGGATCAGCTGGACAGAAAGAGTAACGAACAAAGAAGTATTAAATAGAGTCGACGAGGAAAGGGCCCTAATAGGAGTTGTTGAGAACAGACGAGGAAAGATGATTGGCCATCTTGTACGACATGACAGCTTTATCAGAAATATTATCGAAGGAAAGGTAGAAGAGGTATAAGAAGAAGAAGAAGAAGAAGAAAATGAAAATGCTATCCGAAGATACTACTCCACGCGGGCGAAGTCGCGGGTACAGCTAGTGATATTATAAACGCGAAAGTAACTCTGTCCATCAAGCTTTCACGCCAAAACTACTGAAGCGATTTAAATATTTGGTACACACATAGGCTAGGGCCTGAATATACCCACCAGTTTGGATTTTGAACTCTTTTTAGGGTTCCGTAGCCAAATGGCAAAAACGGAACCCTTAAAGATTCGTCATGTCTGTCTGTCTGTCTGTCCGTCCGTGTCACAGCCATTTTTCTCCGAAACCGTAAGAGCTAGACTGATGAAACATGGCGAGTAGATGTATTCTGTGAACCGCATTAAGATTTTTACACAAAAATAGAAAAAAACTATTAATTTTAGGGGTCCCCATACTTAAAACTGAAACTCAAAAAATTTTTTTTCATCGAACCCATACGTGTGGGTGATCTATGAATAGGTCTTCAAAAATGATGTTGAGGTTTCTAATATCGTTTTTTAGGGTTCCGTAGCCAAATGGCAAAAACGGAACCCTTATTTCTAAACTGAATAGTTTGCGCGAGAGACACTTCCAAAGTGGAAAAAAGTTGGTCCCCCCCACTCTAACTTCTAAAATATAAGAGAATGATAAAACTAAAAAAAATATGTGTTGTACATTACTATGCGAACTTTCAACGATATTTGGTTTGAACGAGATCTAGCCAGTAGTTTTTTTTTTATACGTCATAAATCGTAAACCGCAATTTACCTTTCGACGAACTACAAGAACCTTTATATTATGTTACTTGATGCTACGGAACCCTTTATGGGCGAGTCCGACTCGCACTTGGCTGCTTTTTCTTTAAAGGTGAACGCTGAAAGAGTGCAAGTTTGGTTACCACCCCCTAGACTGGGTCCCAATCGCGCATTCGAAACATTCGTTTGACGATTGGCTCCCTTAAAAAAAATGTTTTGATTGCTTGCTAGTTCAAATGGACTAGATCACTAGACATTATCCAAATAAAATGTTGTTCCCTAAAACGCGTAGCTACATCGCTGCTCGGACCAGCAATAAATCGATAATTTTTTCGTAACGGAGTCTATCGTCATTGCCATAAGCTGCTGCCACGCCCCCCCAGCGTATCTAACAGTTAACAACCTCTTTTAATTTCCAGAGTTAATACGTGGAGGCCACTTCAAGTGCATTTATAACCAAAAAACGAATATACAAAAAACATGTGTCAATACCACTGCTGAAAGCAACTTATACATATATCTTCCTAAAAAAGTTAATCTGGAGTATAATGTAAGTTATACAAAAATATAAGATCATGTGGAATTGGACTCAGCGCCTGGCTCGTTCAGTCGCCCCCTTCGCGAATCTTAAAATTTTGGTACACATCCACCACGTTCTTTCTTCACCTGCCTGGCTGACATGTATAGTTATGTAAAATAGCAGAAACTTGTTCATTTTTAAAGTTTTGCAGGTTCATTTGGGAAAATAGGCACTTTGATTGACATTATTTTTGAAATGTGGCCCCAAATTTTTTCAGTCTCCCTAGATCACAAGTTCCTCTCGGTTACCTACATCCACAGCTTTACTTATCTTCTTCAAGGTCAATTATTTTGTGCCGGATTCTACCAAATTATACAACGTGTATCAAAATATGTGTACTATCCTGAAGGGGGGTGAATTTCCACCCCCCGGGGAACAACTTTTGTTCAACGACTTTTCGAACTTCGATTGGTATCTCTGAAAAAAACTGCAACGAAGTTTCAACATGAACAGCTGACTTTATACAAAGTGACAACCCTAAACTCAGCTACAGAGGTAGTAGGTAGTAGTAGTAGACCTACAGAGGTAGTAGGTCAAGGGGTAGGTGAGTTACAAGGATAGGGTTGTCAATTTATTTAGGCATTATGAAATTAAATATTTTTGTATGGGAAACTGAAAATAGGAATTTTTAATTTTCTCCCACCCACAACTGATCACCATTGTGGTCTGAAACCCCCCACCTTCGCATAGTACACATATTTAGATACACCTTGTATACCATTATTTTTGAAAACATTTGTTGTTTGGCTAAACTTGTAAAATCCTTGTACGCAACGTTTTGTGGGTTGATACAGTAAGAAAAGGAATGGAAAACTAACCCTTAGATACCTAAACGAAAATATTTTTTTTTCGACAGCTTGTAACCTGCGAAAATACAAAACACAATAGAAAATGCGTAAACGAGATTTTGATGAAGGAGTGTCCTCAGGCTGCAAACTATGTGAATAGCTTGTTTAAGTTTGCGCGTAATGGGTTATGCAATGATACCGTGGATCCGACGAGTGCTGAAGTTCCGAAGGTAAAGGGTAACATTTTATTAAACTAAACGTTGTACGTTGATAAAAAGTTATAACTTGACTTAAAAGAGTTTCGATTGATAAAAATAAGAGCTGCAAACATAAGAATTGCCATCAGAGGGCGATCGGAAAAAGTATTATGGTAACCTAGATTATAACAGATAGCTGGGGTTCCCATAGATATAGCAGCAGCAATACACGTACAGTCAGCTGGCCTGGAATGTTTACAATTCGTAACTCTCATAGTAGTTTTAATCAGTTGTATAAGTTATTTATTTAATAAGTGTACAAATATGTTTAGTATTTCATACGTAGATTATATGTATACTCGTAGGTTCATTTTTCACATTCATTGTAATGGCGCAAGACTGTAACTTTAAATTGTCGAATTTAAAATGTGTTTTGAATTGTATATTGTGGCGACCAACACAACACTATCTAGCCCCAAATTAAGCAGAGCTTGTATTATGGAAACCAGTAGCTGATATAATACTTACCCATATTTTTTTTGTAAATACATACGAGTTTTGCTCTCTATAACTTAGGTTAATTCTTAGTGTAACCATTATGAGCCTCTGCTAAAACAGGCCTTAATATTTTTCTGTTTTTGTTTTACAATCTCTAAGCTAAGCAGACCATCCGTTGTATTTTTTTCGTCTGGGGTATAGTGTCTAGGACAGAGTTTTAGATGGAATAGGCTTGGCCTAACTCCTATACCATCCTCACAACTTAGTTCAGCCTAATCCACAGGAAAGTCATGGCCAATACGTGTGGAGCTGACTAAGCCATGGGTTTATTCACGATTTTTTACTTCACCGCATAATAGCATTGTGTACATACATTTCCGAACAGAAAAATCCATAGGTACACAACTGGATTCGAACCCGCGACCTTAGGATCGGAAGGCTTACTACCACTAGGCTACCAGTGTACAAAATAGACACAGTCAGTATAACATTTTTTTTTATTTTCAGAAATCGGGTTCAGTTAGAGTAACTGCTGCTTGGGCCACCATCGCCGTGCTTATGTTTGAGTGGTCGAATCTCATTGAATTTATTTAAAACTAGCTACCTGTTCTGGCTTCCCACGGGTAGACATTTATTTTTTAAACACATAGATCAGCCTATGTTACTCAGGGTTAATGTAGCTTTCAATGGTGAAATCATTTTTGAAATCGGCATAGTAGTTTTTGAGTATATTCATTACAAACATGCACACAAAAATACAAATCTTTCCTCTTTATAATATTAGTAAGTATAGATAGTATAAATATAGATTGGGAAGCTGCTTTTTATAACGCTTTTATTAGCTTCACCTGTATTTGTATGTATGTAACCGACCTCTTTGAGCTCGATTTTCTCCTACTTTGAACGATCAGATTTGATTCAAACTTTGCACACCTGTCAAAGGTCGATGACAATGCAATAATATGAAAAAAAAAAAATGAAAAAAAAAAAACTAAAAAGTGAAAAATAAATTATAGTTTAAAAAACTAAAAAAAAACGCTTTTATAACTAATTGAACTAGAAAGTTAAAAATAAAACTGTAATAATCAATTGAAAAAATTATATTATTGTACAAAAAAAGCGTGGGGTGCTTGATTTTGATTGTTGTAAATATTTTATCAATAGTTTATTATATCTGAAGTTATTATAAAAAGCACCCCACGCTTTTTCGTACAATAATATAAATTTTTCAATTGATTATTACAGTTTTATTTTTAACTTTTTAGTTCAATTAGTTATAAAAGCGTTTTTTTTTAGTTTTTTAAACTATAATTTATTTCTTTGCGTAACCGGGTTCCAAACTAAGAAAAAAACCGTCTACGTAGCTGGTTACGAAACCCGGTTACGTACAAGCACTAAAGTTACTTAGTTCGTAACCCGGTTACGCAAAGAAATAAATTATAGTTTAAAAAACTAAAAAAAAACGCTTTTATAACTAATTGAACTAAAAAATTAAAAATAAAACTGTAATAATCAATTGAAAAATTTATATTATTCAAGTTCAATAACATTTATTCCATTTTGATACATTTTGTACACTCGGAAAAGTCACATTATACAAATTCATATCAAATTCAACTTTCAAATAAAAATAAACAAAGAAATTCACATACAAATTTCAAATAAAAATAAAGTTGGTAGGTACTTAACGTACATAGGCTAAGAACTATTACATACTAAAATCATCAGCCAAGGCTTCGTCAATAGTATAATATGATTTTAATAATAGAAATGTCCTTACTTTAGCGCTAAACTGTCTAAAATCTAGATTTCTTGTATCTACGGTCAGCTTATTAAAGAAAGTAATGCTTTTACATAGGAAGCTTTTACCGACTTTGGCCAGTCTTCGTTTTGGGATGACAACATTGTTTTTATTGCGTGTATTATAATTGTGCATGTCGCTTTTTAATTTATTATCGTCAGTGTGTAATTTAGCATAAATTAAATTTTGGAAAATATATTCACCTGTAAATGTCATTATATTCAATTCCTTAAACCTATGCCTACATGATTCTAATTTATTTATTTGTAGTATAAACCTTATCGCTCGCTTTTGCAATAAAAATACTCTGTTAGACTGTGACGCATTTCCCCAGGCTAGAATACCATACGTCATCAATGAGTGAAAATATGCATGATACACAGCTCGGGCCGCACGTTCATCACTTAACTGACGTATTATTTTTATTGCATAAGCGGCTGACTTCAATTTATTAACTAGAGCTTCAATATGACTACTCCAGGTCAATTTGCTGTCAATGGTAACACCTAAAAATTTTACTTCATTAATAGAATTTATCAAATACTTATCAACTATGCTCTGTACTGGATCAACGCTTAAAATATTACCCAAAAAGAATCTCATAATGTTGGTTTTGTCCACGTTCATAAGTAAGTTATTAGCACTAAACCATGCATCAATTGACATAAAAGCGTACAAAAATTGTACAAAAAAGCGTGGGGTGCTTTTTATAATAACTTCAGATATAATAAACTATTGATAAAATATTTACAACAATCAAAATCAAGCACCCCACGCTTTTTTTGTACAATAATATAAATTTTTCAATTGATTATTACAGTTTTATTTTTAACTTTTTAGTTCAATTAGTTATAAAAGCGTTTTTTTTTAGTTTTATAAACTATAATTTATTTTTCACTTTTTAGTATTTTATTTTTTCATATTTTTTTTTTTTTTTTCATATTATTGCATTGTCATCGACCTTTGACAGGTGTGCAAAGTTTGAATCAAATCTGATCGTTCAAAATAGGTTTTCTTTTTAATTTTTTTTATTTCTTTACATTTTTTTTTATTTTTTTTTTCATATTATTGCATTGTCATTGACCATTGACAGGTGTGCAAAGTTTGAATCGAATCTGATCGTTCAAAGTAGGACAAAATCGAGCTCAAAGGGGTCGGTTACATACATACATACATACATACATACAGGTGAAGCTAATAAAAGCGTTATAAAAAGAACCATGTGTCTTGACTTGAGTGTCTCGTCTCGAAGTTTTTGAAAATCACTGATGTTAATTTCACTGTAAAGTTATTCTGTTATTAATTACCTAATATCCTATTTTAAATTTTTGAGCTTGATTGACATTTTTGATAAAATAAATAAATACTTACCTGCTTAAATAAATATTTTGGATGTTTCGTTGTTTATGTTGTGGAAAATAAATGCTCTAAAATCTGTATTTATTCGTGTTTTATTTATTATTTACAAGGAGACGGAATTGATAAAATTTGGCGGCAGACAGTAGGTAGGTTACTACTGTACGACCGCCACGTCGTCGTCGTCGCGTCGGGGTATTGAGCGTGGGGGTGGTATAGTACCGTGTGCCCCCATTTCTCAGACGTGGGGCTCAATTCTAGACCAGTGACTTTTTTGTCACGGTAGATATATATCACTTCACGTCAGGGGCTCAATTCTAGACCAGTGACTTTTTTGTCACGGTAGATAGATATCACAAGAACTGTCAGTTTCTTTAGTGAATTTGACAGTTCTTGTGATATACGTCTACCGTGACAAAAAAGTCACTGGTCTAGAATTGAGCCCCTTTTCTTTAGTGAATTTGACAGTTTTTGTGATATAATATCTACCGTGACAAAAAAGTCACTGGTCTAGAATTGAGCCCGTGGTCGTGGTGAGTATAAAAGAAGCTAAATTTATTTACCGTGGACTAGGCCTAGATTCTAGCCTGTTGTTCTAGGCCCTAGAGCAACAGGCACCGAACTGGTTTATTGAACCAGACTGTACAGTAGGATACAGCTCAAGTTACCTAAAAACAAAGAAAAATGACGCTTACTGCACGGACATAAGAGCTAGCAGTATAGTCTGATGCGTATCCTTGTGTACCAAGGTAGGTGCCGAATAACTTTTGAAACTATCATGGTTTTTAACACTATTTTTATGAAACAACGGGATATTTACCATGATTAAATTTTGATGAGTTGACTTCCGATATTTCGGCACAGTTGCATGCACCATGATCACGGTTGAACTGAAGTCCACGAGTAAAAGAAATGTTATTGGCAGATAAATTGATCTACCCTCTTTCGCACTCTTTTATTGGTTTCGAGACTACTAATTGGTTCCATTCGTACCACCGGGTTCCGAATGTACGAACGTGCAAACCACCAAAAAGTGTGGCATCCACTACGCGTCCTGATACCGTCAGTGTTGTGTGTCGAAATCGATAAAATAGTGAGAATGGAACCAATAGTAGTCTCGAAACCAATAAAAGAGTGCGAAAGAGGGTAGATCGATTTATCTGCCAATAACATTTCTTTTACTCGTGGACTTCAGTTCAACCGTGATCATGGTGCATGCAACTGTGCCGAAATTAATATCGGAAGTCAACTCATCAAAATTTAATCATGGTAAATATCCCGTTGTTTCATAAAAATAGGTGCCGAATGTTGTTGGTATTCCCCATTTTCTTTTTAAAATAAACGAATACCTACCTACTCAATTTAAATTTTAACGGGATGCAATAATGTACGGCCAGTTAATGCACAGCAGGATAATGTACAGCAGGTTAATGTAGGCACTGTTACTACGATGCCAGGGTTTGTATTAACGGGGCGTACAATAAAAGGTCGCGAAATAACATGCTGTACAATATCGTCACGTATTGATGTTGTATGCCCCGTTATTACGCTGCCAGTTAAGCTTCTTGCACACTGGTGCAATTCAATAAGGTACCTGAGGTAATTAAAGCCCGCGGCATTTTAAGGCCCACTTTACAAAATAACTAGTTCACATCGTATGTTAGATCAAGCTCAGTGTGATTTCAATACTTGTTCACGTAAATATCTGTTTGTTTCGACATGTTTGGGCTTCTTTCAGAACTTACCTCTAGGATAATAAGGCCCAACAAAATAAGTGCTGGGCCTTATTTTCCATGAGGAGAATGAAGTTAAGTAGCCTCATATTTATAAGCTCGTTTTTATAATGCTTTTATTAGCTTCACCTGTATGTAAGTTTGTAAGTTTGTATGTAACCGACCCCTTTTAGCTCGATTTTGTCCTACTTTGAACGATCAGATTTGATTCAAACTTTGCACAATTGTCAAAGTTCGATGACAATGCAATAATATGAAAAAAAAAATAAAAAATATATAAAATTAAAAAAAAAACACCTACTTTGAACGATCAGATTTGATTCAAACTTTGCACACCTGTCAAAGGTCGATGACAATGCAATAATATGAAAAATAAAAAAAAAAATGAAAAAAAAAAGAAACTAAAAAGTAAAAAATAAATTATAGTTTAAACGCTTTTATAAATAATTGAACTAAAAAGTTAAAAAAATTGTAATAATCAATTGAAAAATTTATATAATTGTACAAAAAGCGTGGGGGGCTTGATTTTGTTTGTTGTAAATATTTTATCAATAGTTTAGTATATCTGAAGTAATTATAAAAAGCACCCCACGTTTTTTTGTACAATTATATAAATTTTTCAATTGATTATTACAATTTTATTTTTAGTTTTTTAGTTCAATTAGTTATAAAAGCGTTTGTTTTTAGTTTTTTAAACTATAATTTATTGCAGATATAGGCAACATGCCACCCAAAAGAGCATCATGGACGGAAGAAAATCTGCAATCTGCTATGTTGGCAGTTCAACGAGAGCAAATTACACAGCGTATTGCAGCTGTTCGTTGAAAAGTTGAAACTGAAAGTCGCTCAGCGAGCTATGGAAAGGGCTATGCTCGGAGTCTCTCTGAAGGATAAAATCCGGAACGAAGTTATCCGACAGAGAACCAAGGTGGTCGACATAGCTCAAAGGATTAGTAAGCTGAAGTGGCAGTGGGCCGGTCATGTTTGCCGTAGAACAGACAATCGTTGGAGCAAACTAATACTAGAGTGGAGACCGCGTTTAGGTAAGCGTAGTGTAGGACGCCCTCCGGCAAGGTGGGGCGACGATCTGCGAAATGTAGCTGGCAAGCACTGGAGGAGAAGAGCCGTAGACCGAGCTCAGTGGCACGTCTTGGGAGAGACCTACGTCCAGCAGTGGACTAATACAGGTTGATGATGATGATGATGATGTTGAAAAGTTTAAGAAAAAGTCTTTTTAGTTTACTTAAGGAATCTTTTTTGATTGTTTTAGATTTAAATAAGGAATGTAAATTCCATTAAAATATATTTTGGGTGGTATATTTAATACTGGTGTGATATATTTAAAACATATCACACCAGTTGTATAAGGCCCAATGTCAAAGTGCTGATAAAAAATAATACCATGTTCAAATCTTATTGGCGTTGCTAGTAAAATTAATTGGCAGACTTAGCTTGGTAGCATTATCGCGCGTAGGTACCTACCTACAGTGCAAAGTGCTTCATAACAACGTCACCGCGGACGTGCCGCTGCGCCGGCCTGTGTCAATGACCCAGTTTTACCTTGCGTAAGGCATGTCTATCGACGACTAATTATTTTGTTTAGGCGACACCACTTGCCTCAACAATGGATACACCTACGACGGAAAGAATTAGGTTGCATACAGAGCTGGAGCGTACTCTGTATGACCGCTACCAGGAAGCAGTAAGTCATTATAAAGATGAAAAAAAAGAGCGTGAAAAGCTACAAGACCTCGTCGAGAACATGAAACACCAAATAAAAGTTCTCCAACAACAGCTGAAATGCGTTGTGGAGTCCAGCAGTATCCCATCAACTTCTCAGAATATGGAAACTTCCTCAACACATGTTGAGTATTGCACGGACGAGGAAGAACTAGTAAAAGAAACTGAGTGGATCAGAGCAAAGTCAAGGAAAAAAAGAAAACTGAACACCTCTCCCACGCAGTCCCCTCCACAAGATAATAATACAGAAAAAATCAAAAAAGTTCCTCCTCCCCCTCCCATAATAGTGGATGAGGTGAAGAACTATCTACAATTTTATGACGATTTGTCTCAAAACCAACCAGCTGGCACTTTTACAGTTAAAATGTTAAGTGGTGACAGCGTTAAAATAAATGCCTCTAATGAGGACTCCTACCGAAGCTTGACAAAGACGCTGTCGGAATATCAAAGTCATTGGCATACTTACGAAAATAAACAAGAAAGACCAATACGGGTGATGGTTAAAAAACTACCATTTACCTGCAAGCCAGAAAGAATTCTTGAAGATCTTAAAAGTAAGGGATTAATGATCGAGGAAGCTGTCAACAAACTGAGCTGGAAGAGCAAAGAGCCCCTTAACATGTTTTTACTGTCATTCAATAATAAGGAGGATATAAACAAAGTATATGGGATTAAATCTATACTGGGTTGCATGGTAGAAGTACAACCACTCAGAACAACTAAATTAGTTCCTCAGTGCAAGAGATGTCAGGTCTTTGGGCATACCCAAAAGTATTGCTCCAAAGAACCAAGGTGCGTTAAATGCATCGGAAAACACCTAACAGTGGACTGTAAAAAGCCCACAAGTGAAAAGCCAAAGTGCGTGCATTGTGGAGGCGCACACCCAGCTAATTATCGAGGATGCATGATAGCAAAGGAAATGCAGAAAATTCGAAGCAAAAATGTTAAAAAACCTGATACAATTCGGCAAACAGCTAGTGGTAAGCAACAAACGACTACCCAGCACTCTAGTGTTGCTAAACTGTCGTCAACTGCTAACAAGAGCGTTAGCTACGCGCAAGCTACTGCCAAAAATACTACACCTGCACTTGTGCAAAACAAGGGGCATGACGTAACTAACAACAACAAACTAGACGAAATCCTTAAGCTCATGACATCTTTTGATGAACGCCTAAAAATAATGGAACATAGCAACAAAATAGCTATGCCTAGAACTTCAAAATGATTTGCAAACTTAAAATAATGGCATGGAATTGTAATGGGCTACAGAAACATCAAAATGAGCTGCAAGTAGTCCTAGATATAGAAAATATAGATGTGTGTCTCATATCAGAAACACACTTTACAAGGCAATCACACATCCAATTTAAAGGATATAAAATATATCATGCACTACACCCGGACAATAAAGGTAGAGGGGGCAGTGCAGTTATAGTTAAAGAAAACATTAAACATCACGAGAAAGCTAAATACGAAGAGCCTGAGATCCAATCTGCTGCTATATGCATCAATACTGATCAATATATCATTACAATAGCTTCAATATACTGCCCACCACGCTATACCATAAAAAAAGAAACGTACAAAAGTCTGTTTCAACTACTTGGGAAAAGATTTATACTTGGAGGAGATTTTAATGCCAAAAATAAGTACTGGGGCTCCAGGCTAACAAACACAAAGGGCAAAGAGCTCCTAGGTGCAATGAAAGAGCTAAAATGTGATGCTACATCCACAAGATCACCTACTTACTGGCCAACTGACCCACAAAAAGTACCTGATTTAATAGACTTTTTTATATACAAAAATATATGTCCTAACTACCTCCGAACAGAACAGAGTTATGACATGAATTCGGATCACTCTGCTATATATTTAGAAATTACTGATAGTATACTGTACAAAGAAAACACTCTGACCCTAGTAAATAAACACACAGATTGGGAGAGTTTTAAGATAGAACTAAATAACAATATAGATTTAAGAGTACCGCTTAAAAGTCCAGAGCAGCTCAACTTAGAAGTAGACAAATTTATTAAACTTATACAGAAGACTGCGTGGGAAAACACTCCAGTATGTAAAAGAAGAGCTACAAGAAATAGCTATCCAAAAGAAATCAAGGACATAATACGACAAAAAAGAAAACAGAGAAAACAATGGCATCAATCTAGGTCTCCACAAGACAAAGCAAAGCTGAATAGGCTAACCAAGCATTTGAAAAACCAAATTCAGAACCACATTGACGTTTCAACTCACACCTACCTCCAAAACCTAACCAGTGACCGTAGTACAGACTACTCGCTCTGGAAGGCAACTAAAAACCTGAAACGGCCTAATACTCAGATCCCACCAATTAGTATAGGATCCGGTAAATGGGCTGTTAACAATAAACAGAAAGCCGAAAACTTTGCGGAGCACTTAGAAAATATATTCAAACCCAACGAAGCTCAAATAATTGACGAAATCACGATACATGAGGTATGTGATGAAAATTATGATATAAAGCTTGTCTCACCTCGAGAGGTAGCGAATGAAATAAAACAACACATAAATCCAAAAAAATCCCCAGGTTTCGATCTCATTTCAGGAGAGATTCTCCATAATCTCCCAAAAAAAGCCCTCGTTAAATTAACAACTATTATCAATGCAGCACTAAGGCTAAGACATGTACCAGATTTATGGAAAGTGGCTGAAGTTATAATGATACCAAAGCCAGGGAAACCACCACAAGATGCATCGTCATACAGACCAATCTCTTTATTACCCATTATGTCAAAATTATTCGAGAAACTTCTCCTTAAAAGGCTGAAACCAATAATTAACAACAAGAACCTTATTCCAGAACATCAGTTTGGCTTCCGTGAGAAACACTCTACAATAGACCAAGTCCATAGAATTACAAACATAATCGAGAGAACTCTTGAAGACAAAAAAGTCTGCTCTACTGTCTTTTTGGATGTAGCCCAGGCATTTGATAAAGTCTGGCATGAAGGACTTATGATAAAACTAAGAAAGATGTTACCGAAAGTATTGGCAGATATACTCGAGTCATACTTATCTGATAGAGTCTTTAGAATAAGACAAGATGACGAGTACTCCGAATTAAAGGAGATCAAAGCTGGGGTACCACAGGGAAGTGTTTTAGGTCCGGTCCTGTACCTTCTATATACCTGTGATATCCCTAAACTCAAAAACAACACTATCGCAACCTTTGCTGATGATACTGCCATAATGGCTGTGGGCACCACCCATACAGAAGCAGCAGAAAAGGTTCAAGCAGCAGTGAATAAAATCCATGACTGGACAGTACAATGGAGAATTAGACTAAATGAAACCAAATCGGTTCACGTTAACTTCACAAACAAAAAGGAAGAATATCACCCAATATTTATTAACGACACGCTCATTCCATATGAAAATACGGCAAAATATCTGGGCATGACACTTGACGCGAAGCTTCGCTGGAAAGCTCACGTCAAGAAGAAAAAAGTTGAGTTAGAGCTAAAATACCAAAGGATGAACTGGCTACTCGGAAGAAATTCCAGTGTAACAGTACCCAACAAAATTTTATTGTATAAACAAGTCCTAATGCCAGTATGGACCTATGGTATTCAGCTTTGGGGCTGTACCAAGAAGAGCAACATCCAAATCATCCAACGATTCCAAAGTAAAGTTCTCAGGGGAATAGTAAATGCACCCTGGTACATAAGAAACGACGATCTCCATCGGGACCTTAATATAGAGTTCGTCGACAAAACTATTCAAAAATACGCGGAATGTCACGAAAAGAGACTCCATCACCATGTTAACGTAGAGGCTATCCAGCTCCTTGACAATACAGACCTAGTAAGAAGACTCAAAAGGACCAAACCTTTTGAGTTAGTGTAGTGATAAAGTTAATATTGTGTAGTGATAGTGCTACTATAATGAACACATAAACAAAGTGTCACCTTAATTAGTTAGAGACAGTAAGAAAAGTGCCAATGGACACATTCTTAGTACCTAATACTTATTTTATAAAACTAAGCTAAAGCAAAATTACTCATTAGCCTACTAGGCTAGATTGTAATATTAATTAGGGTACTGCATAGATGTAGAAGACTAATTTAGGAAAAAAAAAAAAAAAAAAAAAAAATGTTCAAATCTTATTGGCGTTGCTAGTAAAATTAATTGGCAGACTAATATTAATAGCGACAAATATTTGACAGTTTTCAATGAAAATCTGTCAAATATTCGTCGCTTGAGACGTGCTTAAATCTGAGTTGCGTTTCAGTATTCGGGGGGCTTGGTAGCATTATAACGTAATAACGGGGTGTACATTTGCATGATGTACATTATCGCCTCCCCTCAGTCCTCTTGTCTTGAGTTATCTGTTCCGTCACGGAACTTCCGTGTCACTCACTCACTCACTCACTCATCGCTCACTCGCTCCGCTCAGTCAGCCATACAGTCATACAACAGTTAGACGGTTTTTCATATTTCTGAAATCGTGAAGTTTTGTGAGGTGCTTCGACCAAGCTCTTCAAAGAAATCCCTCATTAAAGTAGAATTTATTTAAAAACCTCCGTAGGGTTTACCTGCCTTCCTTCCTCTATAAATTATTTCCTGTAGCCGAAAACTTTGAACTGGATTGGATACACCATGGCTGCCAAATTTAATAATATATTCTTTCTCGTCTCACTATTTGTCTGTAAGTACCGTACTTGTAATAAACACATACCATAATAAAATATTGATTGTAAAAAGAATTAATAACTTTAGATCAAGGGTTCTTCAGAAACATGACATGTGATGCAAATGCAAAAAATGAAATTTTGCAGGTAGCTGTATCTGAAAACATTTAAATTGTATATTTTGTCGATAAAAAGATAAGATTTTGATGATTTTTAATCTAGAAGCTTTGCTGCTCAACTTAGCTTGTACCTACATTTTTATGAAAGTATGAATGTCAGGTAGATAAGGTGTAGGTTAGTTTTGCATTTTTACGAGAAAAGAGGGCAAGCAAGTATGTATGGTGGCTGAGTTCTAACCATCTAACATTACTTGTACCTACGTACTTGTAAGTGGTTCACAATATGTAAATCTATGGTCGGAGTATAGTTAACCGTGTGCAGTAATAAATAAAAAGACTGCCGAAATTTCGAATCAAAAATTGTTTTATGAAATTTTCATAATAAAATTTATTGCGTTCTTGAAAACAGAATATGTCACTGATGTGGTATCACTTGTTATTAAGCTGTTGTCTGTTTGCAAAACATCCAAAACAGCCAGCAACAAATAAAGCGGTTCTCAACCAAGTACAAGCAGCGCTTAAGCAACCACCCCTTAATGTTTGTATTCTGTCCTTAACATTTATAAGTTAATATTTATGTATGGTTTCAGGCTCAACACTGGCTCAGACCGATATAGGTAACATTCCAGATTTGAAAAATGTGACACTTCCTCCTGCTCTAGCTGGAAAGCTGGACCAGAAAGATGTGGAGATGATACAGAACAAGTCGCTGTCAGAGTTCAAGCTGAAATGTGAGCAGAACGGAGGCCCAAATGCTTTTGATCAAGCCCAGGTGAGTTTATAACCACTAGACAGACTTATTATGCCTAGTAATGGGTTAAGCGGGCTAATCATAACGATAGCAATTCTTTTTTAACAATTAATCTAAATATAGCATAAAAAAACAAGTCAAAAACAATTAGAAGACAAGTACCATACAGTAGTTTTTACCCGAGAGCAGAAGGAAAATCTGTAAAAATCTGTCAAAGTACCTAAAATTGCGATACCTACAAGCCAATATTGATATAAGTAATAGGTAGGTAAGTTTTTTGCCTCATTAAAACATTTAATAACATCCTCTAGCTACAAATCAATTTCTTTGTCAAGTTTTATACCTATATGATACCTACACCAACATGGTATATTAATAATATGGTTGTGTACCATTTAAACAAGCCGCGTACATTTAAACAAGCCTCCCTGTTACATGACATTTATGGTATTTTTTGCAAATGTAAACTTGAGCATTTTTGAGGTGGGCTAAACCAATAAACTTGTTACCATCATTTAATTTTGACCGACACCTCTTCAGCAAAGATCGATAACAAACTATGTAATTGGTAAACTAAAAACTAATTGGTGGTCCACTGGATTTGAAACCACAACCTTAGGAAAACAGGGCTGCTACCATCTAGCGGCGTCTGTATTTCTGAAACGTTTCGGAATTAGGAATTTTTAAGACAAGAGTGAACTTTTTTTATGTAACTGGCTGATGGAACAAGCATATGGCCCACCTGATGTTAAGTGGTAACCATCGCCTATAACAAAGCAATACCTCGTAGGTCACGCACGTCAGGAACGCGCCCTACGATGCACTGCTCTGCGTCCATCAACTGGAGGCATACAGATATTCAGCCTCACGTGCCAGTAATTTCACCGGCACCCACACCCTTCAAACTGAAACACAGCAATGCTGCTTCACGGCAGAAATAGGCATGGTGGTAGTACTTCCCCGGACGAGCCCTTCACAAAGAGCTCTACTACTACTACTGTACTGGTGCTGTACTACTGTACTGTGATGGTGTGTGAACTGGTGTATTATGGCTAAGCATTCTCCATCTTACGCTGCATCCTCACTTTCTATCAGGTGTGATGGCAGACAAATGTTTAGCTGTCCATGTACATATTTTATATTTAAAAAAACTATCAATACTCCATCAGTGCTCTCTTTACGACTGATGATGGAGTATTCATTCAGCCCTCGTTAAAACAGTCGTGATACCGGTTTGACATATTATGACATGGTGTACGTACGAGTATATAACTGTAATGAATATTTAGGAAATAAATTGCTATTTTGTGACGACTCTAGTTGGCAATAACCTGAAGGTCATGTCAGGTCCAAAGCTCAGGTGTAGCTCATGGCAATATAACAAACACACGGTCACAGATAAAATAACAGTTGCTATTATATATTTCATCTATGACTACCTGTTTCTATCGATGTTTAAAATAAATAAGAATTTACAAGTTTTGCAGTAAAAACTTGCAAAAGACTTGATTTGATAGGCATCACTTATTTTTGACGTGACAACGTCTTATAATTCGATGGAGCCGGCTGCACGCACGAATAAACATGACTCATGCGGCGTGTCCTCGCTCTGAGGCGTTCCATTTAAGGCTTGAAGTGCAAGCAAGAGCGCGGAACGAGCGACAAAGAGGCACAATCGGCTCTGTCTCTCTCCTTCTTGATTGAGCGATGCGTCCGCGTGGACACTTGACAGCTAATATTCAATAATACATTTACATGTTTTCGTCAAGTATGAAGTGCATTGAAAAGTGAATGTGGTGTCAATTCTTTATAATAGCAACGATAATTTGCGGCTTATGAAGTTGCCACGTTCAACTATCGTCAGTAAACCGACTTTACATATGCCATCTGATGTTGTGGTAATCGCCCATAACAAAGCATTGCCTTGTAGGTCATGAAAGAAAGGAACGTGCCCTACGATGCACGCACTACCTAGCACGTCATTCTCACTTTTTCGTAGTCGTTTTCACTGCGTCGCTTTAAAAAAAATTCGTTTGACAGTTTTCAATACAAATCTTACAAAAATGGCTTCCAAAGGTCCATGTGAGTGAGTCACTTGTGATCAAAACCACCAGTTCCATGGTACAACTTAACGGTGGAACCTGTAACAATGATCCTGATTCTTGAGTTTTTGCAAACCGCTTTTAGGTGTATTTATATGTCGTACTGCGGACAACAACCTTGTTTTAGAATTTAAATTACTTCCTATCAAACAAGTTTCCTCTCAAACTATACCTTCATACCAACGTCATCAGTATATTCGTGATAAAAAGGCTTGAGGTTTTCCTCAAACAGTCAATTACTTCATTTCACTAAATGACTAATTACGATTTGATAAGTTTGTGTGCATTTATATTTTATTTTATAAAATATTGGTTTAGGTAACTGTTAAACAAAGTAACTCACAATCTCGCCAGTTAAAATATATAACTTCCTGTAGGTATCTAGTTATTTTAATAATCAAAACAATTTGTATTTCCTAGTATGGGCAATGGAACAATTAGAGCTTTGAACGCGGAATTTATAAGTAAACATTGTATATATTTAAACTTTAGGCAGTTTTAACGCTCTGATTTAGCATTTTTTTAAGTGCCGGTATTGTTGGCAAATGTCAACGGAATAATACATTTGATTACTTATGTTTACGCTGAGAAAGAAAAGATGGATGGATTGTGTGAAGGATACATGGGTAAGAAAGGAATGACTGCTGAAATGACGGCTAATAGAAAAGAGTGGAGAAACTGTTGTGCCGACCCCACATAAAATGGGATAAAGAAAAGAAAATGATGATGATGCTTAGGTTGAGCCAAGAATAGAATAACTAAATATATAAAACTCTTACGTTACTAACAATTAAGAGATCAAGGTTGAGAGAGAGTGCTCGCAGCTGAAATGCGAAAATGGAGTGCCAAGGATGGATAAAAATTAAATAAGGAGCAGAAAGCTAATGTTACTGACAATCAACTCGGCCTAAACTAATGGTCCTATGAGTATGACATTTTGAGGGAAGATTCCTGGTGTTGGGGTGCATTAAGAAAAAGACTCCCGAAAATCGACCCCCAAAAGTCTACAGCGGGGTTAATGTTTTATGGAAAAAGCTTACTAGTGTATTTTATATGCGTACAAAACTGAATGGACAAACCTTGCAGCTCAATTTGTTTACGTTGCTTATTTATCAAATTTTATTGGGGTCGATTTTTTTGTTTATTTGATAAAGAAAGCAACGTAGGACGTACCTTCACTAAGGCTGGTGAAATTGCCGTGGCATACTGTGGCAAATGGGCTGATAATACCAAAATAACCGGTCGTATCGTTAGAGGGAGGCATTCTTGAAGGGCAAACTGTCCACTGAACTAAAGGTTCCACTTCTGTACCAATATATCCAGTTTTTCTAATATTATAAAGAAGAAAGATTTGTATTTTGGTTTGTAACGAATAAACTTAAAAATACGGGACCGATTTCTAAAAATATTTCAGCATTAGAAAGCTACAGTATCCTTGAGTTACATTGACTATATTTTTTACTAGCTATCCACCCCGGCTTCGCACAGATTTAATTTAGGAAAGAGTAGGTGAAAAATGTGAAGTCACTGTATTTTGAATTTTTCCATCAGTGTGAAATTGAGGTGAGTCACTCGTTGTATATATTTCTGTTTTGCCTTCGCCTCACTGGTTCATTTTAATAGACATACACTCATCGGTCATATTGCTCGAAGAACCGACAACCGTTGCGGGATAAAGGTTCTCGAATGGCGATCACGAACTGGAAGACGAAACGTAGGGCGACCAACCACCAGATGGACCGACGATATTGTTAATCGCGGATAGTCGGTGGATGGAAAGGGCTCAGAATCGTTCTTCCTGGAGGCCTATGTCTAGCAGTGGGTTTCTTTAGGCTGATACATACACAAAAAGTGTGATCAAATGTTTTTTTATACATCTTACTGATGGAACAACCATATATGATGACTTCACGATCTTTGATTTTTTTCTTTGTCCATGCTGCGACTCTGCTTTGAGAGTTTCTAGTCTTACCGTACACTACTGGATTTGAAACCGCAACCTTAAGATCACAAGGCGGGGTTGCCACCACTAGACCTCCAGTGTTCTCTATTAGTGACAGGCAGTAGGTGACGGGGTATCGCTGTCTCGTATTTATTAATCACACGCTGATAACGAGGTATCTGTCAACATTCGTGCCTATATTAATATTTCCCTAAATTAAACTACTACTATACACTAGACGAGTTCTCTAACGATGAAAGAAAATAATAATGTTAAAAACCCCTATTATCATTTTGTATTAACCTACTTACAATCTGCATAATTATTAAAGCCAAAACCCTAGTAAGCTGTCATGTCAGGGAACAAGATAATTTAACAGAAAGGCCAGCTTACCTATTTTACCTAATAATTGTCTGCTTTAATAGTTTTTCTATTAGGTATTCATTCATTCATAGTGTAAAAATAATGATTACCTAATAGAAATGCGTTCTGCGCTGCGCATCAAATCACGTGGTGTGGTTCGTCAGAGGTCAACTTGTAACACCAATCACTAAGAACTGCTGACCCCACTCTAAGTTAGCAACTATGCAAATATTTGTAGGCCATTTAAATATTTTTGATGTAAAAACTTCTCTAAGCAGGCTTGAGCATTTTTTGAAGTGGGAAAAAACCAATGAACTCACATGTAACGTAATCGACGCCTCTTCGGCAAAGATTGACAAATTTCGCCAAAAGTTCGACAGCTTGAGCAGATCTAGTTATGATTATACGAACATAATTTGAATTTCAATTTGTTGCATTATATTAACTTGTCGCGGTCATGTGCGTCGCAGACAGTCTGAAAACATTTTTGTCTCCGTTTTGAACTAATGTGTAGCTGTCCCGGTTCGCTAAAGCATTTTGCTATGCTATATTAAAAAGCCTCTCTGAGACGCACTTAAAATCCTTTCACCACAATGGTTTAAAAGAACCAGTGACACTATAAGAAGAATAATGCTATTCTGATTTCAAAGTTGGGTAAAGGTTAAGGGCACCCTGAAACTATCTTCAAGGAGACATAAACTTGAAACGTATTAGACTAGACACACGCCACACGCCATAAGGCCATAACACATACTACCAAATATTTTACGATTATTACTATGGATTTTTCCTTGAACTATTCAGTAACCTTTAACAATACTTGGTTGTAGTCTACCTGTTTTATCAATAGTTTTAGAGATTCGGCGAGTCGCGAGTGTAGTTTTACAGTTTTATCGCTGCGCTATAAGTTGCGGAGACAAAGTACTCTTCAGCAGTGTGAACGACCTGCAATGAACTATGTATCGATGTATTGCGTCTTTTTCATTTACACAAAATCATATCTTTTGCTCGTTTCTTGAGTAAGAAAATAGTTGATAGCTAAGCGCTTGCTCGCTGGCGCAGTCGGATGGATTTGTGTCAAATTGCTTCTGGCTTAAGCATTAAGCTATCTGCGATGTCGATGGGGCCACACATAGGGTTTTGCATACATCCACACAGACAGTGCGATATTTGACAGCGATACACTGCGATCGCCATCGCAGACTATCTCGATGTGCGCAATGTGTTTATTGCAAAATGTGTACAACATTATAACTGTTATGACTCGACGTGAATGATTAGATATGAATTACTATTGAACTTCGACCTTTAGTTATTAACCGGAAGTGATTGCTATTGCATGCTAATTTACTATGTTTTATTCATTCGGATCTAAAATGCTGTGCGCAACTAAAAGTTGCTTTTTACTTTCTTTATAACAGACTAGCAGCAGCCTGTCCCGCTTCGCACGGGGTAGACAATATTGTTGTACATTATTAGTTTCGGCAGCGCATTCGACGAAAGACATTTTAAGACTCATTTTTCTACTCCTTCGGTTACATTGTTCAAATTTTACCAAGGATCCCTATTTTTTTTTCAAAATGAAATGTAGCCTATGTCAAATTGGAAGAATGTAGCATTCTATTGGTGAAAGAATTTTTTTAATCGGCCCAGTACTTTTTGAGCCTATTCATTACAAACATACAAAAATAGGTACAAATCTTTCCTCTTTATAATATTAAGTATAGAAGTATAATAGATATAGACAAAATGTAAGGAAATAAAAAAGAGGAGGTTCTCAATTCGATTGTATTTGTGTTTTTCATTTTTAATAATGTTTGTTACCGCATAACTTCGTGATTTATGAACCGATTTGAAAATTTCTTTATTATTATTTTTTTATCTATAGAAAGATTGGTCCCATAGAAATTTTATTAAAATTGGTTAAGCATTTCGGCCAGCAAATCGGTTTCTCAAGTCTTAAACAACACTTGTGTGTTCGATTTACATATGAAAAACAAATGAGTAAAGAGTTACAGCTATCATAATAGATATACTGAGAGCCTGTCCAGATGGAGCGTTTTACGCGCGAGTGCCCTCGCGCGTTTCAATTTATATTGCGTCCAGATGCCGCGTTTTACGCGCGCTCCTACCAAATAGTTGCTCGCGTTTTACGCGCGATTGAGGAATCGCTCGTAAAACGCGCGTAAAACGCCCCATCTGGAGTCTGGACAGGCTCTGAGGTTATGTACGTAACGTACTGTTTTTGACATTTGAAGTAGGTCGGTAGTCTTCCCGTGTCACTGGTTTTTTGCAACCACGTGTAGGGAATGTATATAAAGTAGTAGGTAGTAAATACTGGTCTCTGATGTTCAAAGATATCTCTTGGGGCAATAGTCTGGATTTTAACCCACGTCCTTAGGATCGCCAGGCTATCACTAGACCACCAGTGCTCTGATAACTTAGTGGAAGGCAATTATTATGATGCAGTGGATGTAACATTTAAAGATTTTGCTCCAAAAAGAAATGGTATTCTTATGACGTTAACATTATTGACGTTAACGACGTCCAATCAATCGCTATGAGACAGAAATGCCGTGTTCGTCACGAGAAGGCAGTTTCCTATGAAACGTCTTTTTATCGTGTACACAAAGTTCAAGCCACAGAGACATTGAGAATCAAATAGTCGAACCTATTGTCGGATGAAACGAAAACCGGTTTCCGACATGCGTTCCGCCACAGATTAATAAAGTTACGTTCCGCCCACGATACGACTATAAGTTATTGTTTAAACGCAAAAGATAAAAAACAAAATTTTCATAACTTTGCGAGACTCCGCTTTACAAAAAACTATTTGTATTGTTTCTAGTTTTAAGTTTGAATCATTAGTACTGGAGCCGATAGTTAAATAGAATATAGATAGGCCCCAAACTAAGCAGAACTTGTATTAGTATGTAGTGCCTTGTAAGGCACGTTCCTAACGTGCGTGAGTGACCTACGCAATGCTTTGATATAGGCGATATTATCATTTAACACTTGCTTAAATCTACTAGTTGAATAAAAACTTTGATAATCATATCATTGTATCACGAATTCGTCAGTTGTTGAGTTCCAAATGTACTTATCTAAATCTACTAGTGATGTTTGGAAATTGTGTAGCTGTTTGTTATCAAAAAATCCCTGATTGTAATAAAGACATACGATAACAGTTGCTAATCCAACGGCTGCAAACTGACTCTGATCCTGTTCTATTCTACGAAATTCTTATTAGCACTACGAAATCGAATATAATGTTCTAGAATGTTCTGTAACATTCTTTAATGCCCGGGCAACGCCATCACGCGTGAACGGCATACAATTGGTGGGGAAGTAGCATAGAACGGACGGAGACGGACTTTTTATCCCGAATAAGTAGTACTCCCAAATAGTCACTTGTCTTTGTCGATTAGACCGTCTTAACGCCGAGCCAAGAGTCAAGCCGTGGAATGTCTTGGTTTAATAAGTGTTTCCTTTCAGAATGCATCGTTAGGGCTCGGACAGTGCATGTCAGGACTCATTAACGCAACGGAACTACAGCAGGAGATTGAAGACGCGAAGCCGCACGGCAATGTGGATGAGGTCTTCAAGAAGTACGTATGCTTGCTACTACAAAAGTTATCCCATCTTCGTCATGTCGATGGTTCTCATGATAATCTTTTTTGTTAGAATTATGTTTTGGCCAGAAATAGAACACATTAATTACGCTTTCCGCGGCGTCAGTGGGATCCTTTCTTCTTTATCCTGCTTTCGGCACAACATCTTTGCCTCTTTCATTCTCCTCTGTCACCTGTCATCTCTGTGTTACCTCCTTTCATATCCATGTCATTTATCACACTGTTAACCCATCATTTCTTTGGCCTACATCTTCCCATTCATTCATTGGGATTGGGGGGTGATTGGCATTCATGCGCATCGTTGAGCCGTGTCCTCTCAAATATCAAAAATCTATCGCGTGCCTATCAAAATATAGTTGAGAGCACTGCCCTGCGTCCATCAACTTGAGGCCTCACGTGCTAGTAGTTTCACCCACACCCTTCAAACCGAAACACAGCGATGCTGCTTCACGGCAGAAATAGGCATAGTTGTGTGATTATTGTACTGTTAAAATAGCGCTCTGTTTCGGCTTCACATGAGTGGAAAAAATATTGGTAGTGGCTTTACATTTTTCACCTTGTTTTTTTCTAAATTATACCCGTTCGAATCAGGGACGGTTCGCCAGTAATAAATATAGCCTATACCTCAGGGATAATGTACCTTTTAATGGGGTAATAATTTTTGCAATAAATAAATATTTTAAACATTCCACACAACACTATCTAGCCCCGAATTAAGCAGAACTTGTACTATCGGAACCAGATAGCTGATATAACATTGAAATATTTTTTTTGTAAATAATACATACTTAGAATAACACCCAGACAGAAGACAAACATCTGTGTTCAACGCACAAATATTTGTTCTCGGTGGGGATCGAACCCACGACCTACGGCGCAGAAGGTTGATTTACTACCAACTAAGCTGAGGGGGCAGTCAAAGCGGTTAAATAGATTATTTACAAATATACAAAATATCAAATTAATCCCCTTATGATCATGATTCCAGATACTGCGCGAGGAAGCCTCTGTTCGAGAACTGCGTGATGAACTTCACTGAGACCAGCAAGGTGTGCCTCTCGGCAAGCGAGCAGAAGCATCTGAAGACCGTCTACAACGTAACCCAACAGTTGGCCGAGTTCATTTGTTTCAAAGATGGCGACCGGATCGCATGTAAGTCTAAAGGCGTGGGCCCACCGCGGCGCATGCTATGCACGAGCAAGCGGCGCATTTTAGCTGCGTGTATTAAAGTGTTTTGTCAACGTGGGTCTACGTATAGTGTGCCTAGCGTGCCACGGCACTCGGAGAGGCTACGCACGCGCCACTGCAATTCACGGACACGGGCTGTCTAGCAAAGTCAGTGCCAATGCCATTCTATGAGTACCTCGATACGATATACACGAGAAACATGAAACACGTCCGTTCCACAAGTTCTATGACTGCAAACTGCGCTGCGATAAGCGAGCTGTACATAGTCGTGGGTCATTCGTGTATTCCAGTGGAATCGTAGACCACCGTCGACAGCGTTGAGCTATGTAATCGCCTATTCGAGCAAACCACGCGTGTCAATGACGTCAATTCATGTGTTGTCTTTCTGCGGGTTGCAGTGGACCATATCAATATATATTACAAATCAAATCAGTCCACAGATTTACCACAGGTCCAGACTTAATTTTGATGACTTTGTTTCAGTGTTCATCGCCGAAGGTGGGAAGGAATGCTTTGAGGACAAACAGGAAGGCCTGATGGGATGCTTCAACCAAACTGGAATGGATCAGTCCAGTCTGCCAACCACGCTCGACGCTAGCTCTTTCTCCAACTTCACTCTGTCTTTCGATGTGAGTTGCAGTCGTGTGTAACGCCATCTAGCGATGTACTGGCAGTCTAGAATAGTTCATAGTATTGCCGATAGATGGCGTTGATCGCCCAGTTATCGTATCCGGTAGTGCCCTAAGTAGCTCGCTAGATGGCGCTACATGCATAACATTTTGACAACTATGCATTTTGCAATCGTTGGATGTTATGTATTTACAAAACAAAAAAGGTTGTAAAGTTGATATCTGAAGGTCAAGTCCCACTTCATTTACGACATTTCATCTACGAAATCTTGTTTTCGTTTCGCCTATTTGTCTCTCTCTATTGTATGGAGAAAAGCCAAATAGACAGCCAAAATACGTCACGTAGAAACGATCGAAACGATTTGTTGTCTCATCAATTTTCCATACAAAAGAGAGAGAAACGTGCTCACACGAAAACAACATTTGGTACTTAGACGAAATGTGGTAGCAAAACTCCGACTTCGGTTACAGCTATCTGGTTTCCATAGTAGAAGTCCAGCTTTATTTGAGACTACATAGTGCTGTGTGGAATGTCTAAAATATTTTTTTATTTTATTCAGGAGAAGCAATGCACGCAACTTTTCGATCTGCAAGAGTGTGTGGTCAAAGTGTTAGAGGCCTGCCCTAAGCCGACGTCAGCCAACATCGTAGAATCCCTCTTCAAATTCATCCGGCAGGCTACGCCGTGCAAGAAATTTAAGGTAATATCAATTCTGTATAAAACACTAAGAAAACAAACTTTTGAAATGGCACCTTTTTAATTTTTCAAATCTTCTAACTTTTATGCAAGCGATTAGCTATCAACTATTTTCTCTCTCTCTTTCTCTCTACCAAGAAAGGAACGAAATATACTAGATTCTGTGTCAATACATAATATTGATAGCAGATCGCTGTTCGTCCACACTGCCGGCGAGAACCGACTTCTTTTATATCTCAAAATTATAGAAATACACACTGCTTCTTTCTACTTGCCAACTCGCTTCTCGCTTACAGTCGGACAAGTACCTTAGGGCCTTATCACACTAGCGGAGTGGGCGCGAAACGAATACGTGACGGGCACGCAACAAACACGTTACAGCCACGCAAGAAACACGCCTTAGGCGCCGGCGTCTTTGCAGTAACAAAGCAATCAGCAGTCTCCTTGATCGAATCAGTTTTCGGGCACCCAACAAGGTATTCAAGTAAATTATTGTAGGTGATTTACGTGTTTAGGTACTTTTAATAATTAAGAATGTACAGTTGTAGGCAATAAAAATGGAACATCGGCTTTTCTGCTTTCGTAAAGCGCTATCTCTTTCTGGCGCACCCTACGCTTTATGAAGCGATAATTAGCCGATGTGCAATATTTGTTGCCTGCTACTGTATGTACGTTGCCCATAAATTTGTTAGTTTTAGATTATATACTCATTAAGTGAATTTTTGTAAATTCTTGTGAGAAATAACGATTCTTAAACCGAATTTTGTTGCTGAGTTTATAGTACGTCAATAACATGCTATGAAAAAACGTTTCAAATTCGCCAGGCGTCTTCACTGCGTGCCCGTTCCGCCCCGCCCCGCAACCGTTTGCAACCCGCATGTGATAAGGCCTTTAAGGTTGAGTTTTGTAGA
The DNA here is from genome assembly GCA_939531255.2 of Thera britannica. Lineage (NCBI taxonomy): Eukaryota > Metazoa > Arthropoda > Insecta > Lepidoptera > Geometridae > Thera > Thera britannica. The sequence goes on along the minus strand of OW618034.2, from coordinate 11,334,732 downwards.
ATAGCCTAACAATACTAATTTTCTTGTAGATACTTGATAACATACTAATAATTTTCTTTATCTAGATGGCCAGTGATAGTTCCAGGCAAAACAATCCTGTAAGTTGCCTAGTTCGACGCAATACCCGGTTCATTCATGCTAGAAGATAGACGATGCTCTTTCTCCCTCGCACTTACTGACAGGCTGATAGCTCAGTTGGTAGCTCTGTCTTGTGTGCTGTAGGTTGTGGGTTCGATTCCCACACAGGACTAACCTCTGATGAATGTTCTGTGTCTGGGTGTTATAATACATTCTGTTATTTAAAAAAGAACAATGCTTCATTGGCTATCTGGTACCCATAGCTTTGCTTAGTTTGGGGCTAGATGGCGCCCTGGCCAATAAATATTTATATTTATACGGTTAACTTTGTGGACGTCTTTTTCGTTCTTTCGCTTGCTCGTATAGGTTTATTTGTTTACTGTTGCCTAATCATTTGGTTGCGGTTTATGTTTTTATATGTTTTTTTCGTTTCTCTATAAGAACATACGTGTTTGTTCCATTTTTGTCTATCAAATTTTTTCAGTTGTTGTTTCGTTTTTTTGTGTTTATGCTTTTTTTTTCTTTTTTTTTATAAGCATAGGCATTTTGTCTTTAAGTTCTAGATACCTAGATAGATTACTTTTTATTTGGCTCAAAAACACAAAGGTATAGTAAGACTTATCAAGAAACAAATCAACAGAAAAAGAAGAACAACAAATACAGGCCTGGTACACAAGAAATCAAAAAAGGAAAAATAATACAGAGCCCGAAGTCCCAGTGCATTTACAACATTTCGTTACCAAATGTTGTTTTCGTTTTGCCAATTTGTCTCTGTCTATTGTATGGAGAAAAGATGAGACAACAACTCTAACTACGTAACGTATTTTTGCCGTCTCATATTTTCTCCATACAATAGAGAGAGACAAATAGGCGAAACGAAAACAACATTTGGTAACGAAATGTGGTAGCAAAACTCCGACTTCGGGTACTGGTCTAAGTACCACGAAAACCGATGTTTTGTGGTTTTTTATGGTAGACCAGCTGTCTACTATATATAAGAGCATTCGACAAGCTTTTACTCAAAGATAATTGTTTTTTTGTTGTTTCCAGGATCCGACGAAGCCCAGCTCTGCCAGTGCCATGTTTGTGGCGACCGCCACATTGTTGATGGCGGCCACAACCGCTCTCTTCCTCTAAGATCAGTATCTGCTGCTTTATACTTTAGTGTTTCTAGAACTTCGACGAACGTGACTGTGTGTGACAACACTGTACCGGGGTTGGTGTAGTTTTGTTTTTAGTAGATATTAGCCGCTGTATTGCATACTAGGGTTTCATAATTGCAAGAGTTTTAGTACCATGCCTATTTCTGCCGTGAAGCAGCATTGCTGTGTTTCGGTTTGAAAGGTGTGGCCGGTGAAATTACTAACACGTAAGGCTGAACATCTGTTGATGGACGCAGGGTAGTGCATCTTAGGGCACGTTCCTGACGTGCGTGACCTACGAGGCAATGCAATAGACGATGGTTACCACTTAAGATCAGGTGATCCATAATGCTTGTTCTATCAGCTAGTATTAACGGGTATTGTACTAAGGGCTATTTTATCATTCTACAATTTTTTTGATAAATATAATAACCATGTCTTGTAGGCTTGTCAAATTATTCCGTAGATGTAAAAATCTGCCCTAAAACAAACATCAACCTCGGTACACATTAACGTAGGCATTTTATTATTAGCTGGACTACTAGGTATAGATTAATTGGTTCATTGGTAATAGTATTAGTTGCGTCTAAAATTTGTAGAATTAGCTAACGATAAAAACAAATTGTCATTGGAAGTTGAATTTCATGGAAAACGGGATATTTACGTGTATTTTAATTTGTTTTCTAATTTTTCTATGCACCGCGAGTAGAATTAATGTATTTGCGGGTAGATTTTAATGTTAATGGCAGCTAAATTGATCTACCCTCTTATTTTATGATAGAGACTAAATACTAGGCATTTAATGACATCTGAATGATCTACCCTCTTATTTTGTGACCAATACTAAATACAAGACATTAGATGGAATGATAAATATCCCGTTCATTGTGCAGCTTTGTTTATAACCAGTAAAAAGTTAGTTAATGCTTTTTTGTTAAATAAAATAAGTTTTTAAATGTGTTAAACTTCATAGTCCAAACATGACTTATAATAGTAAATCTTCCTACAAGTCGTATAGCAAAGTAGGCAAAATGTAGATTAACTGATATACTTTTATAGATACTTTTTACTAGAACGCCTATTGCATAGGAATCATAGAATACATATCGTTATATATATATTTGTACGCCAAAATCGCGGCCAAATGAATGTATCTAGAATCCGCGTCAATAAACGAATTTAAAATGATGCTTATCATTATCTCTCCCACTCGCACACTATTGTTATCAGTATGGTAGAGGGAGAGGTAACGATCAACTGAGCTTTTTATTCGATTTCTTTCTTTATTGGTGCGGGTTGTACCTTTACGCTTAGCTAGGTATTTTTAATGACGTAGTTGATCTACGATCTGCAGAGGTCAAAGAAAATATTCCAAAAGCGAAATGTGAGCATTTAAAATGCAGCTTAAACTAGTACCTAATAAAGTCGATAGTTAGCTTTCAGTAATTTTACAACGATTTTTATTCCTGCTTAACTAAACGAGCTTCCAGAGTCTCTAGTTTCTTGATAAAGTCCTAACTAAGCTTATATTTTAGAGTTTTCCATTAAAAAATCTAATTAAATTAGCTAGGTCTTTTTTAAGACACTCCGTGAAACTGTCGCTCACACACTTTGACTATTTGAAAAATATAAATAAAAACATTGCACTTATTTATCGAAGTCGTGAGCTTGGTCCAATTTGCGAAAAACAGTTAGACCAACTAAGTAAGAACACGTGTAAAGATCATAGTTATTTTTTGACTAAACTGTGTGCAAAAAAATAATTTTGATGAGTTGCATTGCACACAAAAAAAAGTTGCTATAGTTTTTCGGTAAGTAAGTTTAGCGTTCCAGCTTTGAAAGGGTCAAAATGTGCGAGAGAGAGGTACATCGATGGTGGTCGGTTTAGTTCTAAGTAGACGATATAAGTATATTTTTTACGTTCTAAGTCGTTCCCATCTGTTTGCATCATGTCAGTCAACTTAGGTGTTATCGATATTTTAAATAATGTTCCAGTAAGATGTTAGTTTTAGCTTTTCTTCCATTTAAGAGCTAATTTTCCCATCTACAGTTACAAAATCCACAATTATGCCAAAAAGAGATCGATATATTGTTACCTGAAGGATAAATTGGACGCTGTTTAACTAAAACGTTCCAATCCATATGAAATTTCATATGAATTGGAACGTTTTAGTTCCAATTCCAATTTACCCTTCAGATAAAAATATATCTATCTCTTTTTGGCATGTCAAAAATAAGAACTGACATTTATTATTCGACGAATTTATTCCGTAGATGGGAAAGTCAACCCTTTATTTTGTGATATATCAAGGTTTCTCTAACTTTGAAGGAAAACTGTACATTCCTTTGTGGTCGCATAACTTATCTTGTAATGTTGTTGCATCTATTTTATAGTGGTGATAGTGTTTCTATTATATTCTGCTTTCTTTTCGATATTTATTCGACGTAGTTTATTTTTCATACTGGCTGATTTTAGGGCAGCTATAGAAAACTATACATTCCTTATCTGGGGACTTATTGTATTGTTGTTGGGACTTATTGTATATCTATTTTATAGTGGTGATAGTGTTTCTTTTATATTGTGCTTTATTTTCGGTATTTATATCGTTTGGCCTTTTATGATTCATACTGACTGATTTTGGAGCAGCTACTTCATGTTCTCCTGCAACAAAGTGTAAACTAAAGCTGGAAACAGACCACTGAATGGTACTAAACTAAGATAAGTCTTCTTAAAACTAAAAACTTTTGTACTAGCAGCATACCCGGTCAGCTATTTAAAGTCAATTGATGTCTTTTTAATTATTTTAGATTTTTAATTTTTTTCACATAAATTGAGTTGACTTCTTTATTATAAATCTAGTAATGACTTGCATCTTTAAAGACAAACAAATACCATATCCTCAAGAAAACTATAACCTGAATATTTTTTTGTAATAACCTTATTAATAAATCAAATAAGGTTTAATTACAATTATTTATCTGTATAAGATCAATACAGGGCTTAGACCATGTCTAGAAGGAACTAATTTGCCGCCAAATTCTTGAGTAATAAAATTCTAGACCATTCTGCTTCATCGTCTCTTACCATCAAGTTAGATTGCCAAAGGATGGTCTATCTAATGTAAAAATGCCTACTAAATTGACATCGCGGAAAAAGCACGCGGCATTTATTATTGATATTATTACGCAAGAATTTACAGCGACTTCGCCCTTTCTAGACAAGGATTTGTTTTTTTTTTTATAATTTTTTAGTGTAGCATAGGATGTTGGTTGGGCTTTGTGATAATAAGATTACTTACTTTTGTTACATGTCGCTTTGTGGTAAACTATCTTTGTGCTGAGTGCTGAATAAACGAGCGATTATTTTGCTATTCGCCTTTTTATTTATCTGGACTAAAGGCTAATTTTTCCATCTCCGAAATATATTTATTCGTCGAATAAAATGACAGTCTTTTTTTGACTAGCCTAAAAAAGATATGGATATATTTTTATCTGATAGATACAATTTATCAGTAGGTAAAAAAAATTGCACAAAATTACCTGAAACTCCTAAAAGGCTTTCAAAAATGTGTGAAATTATATCTAATCCAATCTTGGTTGACAGACCTAAGGTTGCGTTTTTTTTCTTTTTGAAGCACAGATCTTTAGAAAACACCGGTTGACGGGAAAAAACAAAATGCGTACAATTTATGAAAAATAGCAGCTATACTTTATTGTAGATATTACATGGCACGTATGTAGGTGTTCTTGTGTTCTTCTAGTAGATTCTTATTTCTGTAAACAAAAGATATAGTTTAGTAAGTAGGTAAATGTTTCTAAAAATATTGAAACTTCAAAACGTACGGAATTGGTACGTGTGCGAATAGTTGTGTTGAAGTTAAATACCTACAATACAATAAAACCACTATTACTTATTACTTTAAAACGATTATTCGTCCATAGAAACAAAGTGAAGGTACTCTAGCACACAGAATAATAGATGGTTATTACTATTCTGTAAAAAGGATCACAATATCTCGTACAAAAAACACAGCCACTAAGTATTTGACTGGCTTCTCAGCTCAGTTGGTAGAAGCTCTGCCTTCTGCACCGTAGGTCGTGGGTTCGATCCCCACCGAGAACAAATATTTGTGTGGTGTGGTCTTCTAGGCTTAGTTCTTACCGGTAGCTCAGTATTGCAAGGTGTTCCTTTGCGAATGTATCTCAAGAGAGACTCTGCCATGTTGCCGGGGGTTGGGGTTGAACACTGCTCCAATACGTTCACTATGCAGGTTGACAGCTCGTCGAATTTAGTGCACTTGGCCTAAGAAATAAACATGAGATAAGCTACACAAAAGTATATTTTGCAAAAGTAGTTTTGGAAAGTGTATCATTTTTCTCCTGATCCAAAATAAAAATATGCTTTAATTTGTATCTATCTCTTTGTAAAAATGGACCAAACAGCTTTACTGCGATCCCCAGGTAGAGGATAGACACCCTCACATCTTTAGATAACTATTTTCTACAGCAATTTCAATCAAATACGTACATTCAATATCAATAATTAAATTAATATTAATATTATTAATTATTCAATATCTAAATTCAGAAATAATGGCTGTCTAATAGATGCATTAATAACTGCGATACTAAAGAGGTACGAAGAAGAACTTACAACTGTAGACATGGCCTTAATATCTTCCATAGACTTCACACTGCCCTTGAGGGTGTTGGCACACTCTCTGATGCTGTTTTGTTTAGATGTGAAACATTCTGGTCCGCCCTCGGCGATGAATACTGAAATAAAATATTTGTTTATTGACACAACAAGTAGTAAAATAGGTAAGATCATCACGGGTTAGGAGGCGTCCATAAATTAAGTGAGGTGTTTTTTTAAATTTTCTGTCCCTCCTCCCCCCCCTGGTGAGATGTCGTGAGATTTTATTCGACTCCCAATCTCACGTGAGTTTTTTCAAAATGTGGGTTTCCTAAGTAAACGCATTGGATTGATATTGTAAAAAAATAAATGTTTCGTGCTTTTATTTACGACTAGTTAAGACTACCTACTTATTAGATGCAAAAGCCCTGTAATTTTACTTTTTTGTTAGTTATATCATCAGCACAGCTTCGACAGCTAGGCATTTAAAAGTTGACGAGTTTATACTAACGTGTGTGTGAGGGATGTGTGTGTGCTATGAGTGTTGCCACGATATACCTACCTATCTCTTCAAAGAGCATAATTATAGAATAGAATAGAAAATTCTTTATTGCACACCTTAAAACTAACAATGGTAAAACAAGTAATAATAATTTCAAACATAGGACTTATGTACAATGGGCGGTCTTATCGCTGAAGAGCGATATCTTCCAGACAACCTTTGTATGGAGAGAATCGAATAATAAGATGGTTGGCTAGGGTGCACTAAGAAATTACAGTAAAGAACAATAAATATGGATATTTACATACTAAGAGTATAGACTACATACATACATACATAAATATATGCATTTTAACCTACTTACATAAAATACAAGCTATTAAGCAAGCTACTTTGTGTACTCACGTGCGATCCGGTCTCCGTCCTTGTAGCAGACGAAGTCAATCAGCTGATCGGTTCCATTTTTGGCTGAGCTGACTTGACCGCGCGTCGACTCATCGAAGCATGGGTCCATTGCGTCCAGGAGTGTATGGATGCAGGTCTTCAGCTGAGGAGTCTTGGCGCAGTATCTGGAAATATAGTGGAACAAGATTTTGTCAAACTGATCATTCTAAAATGTTACGGAACTAATGCCTTAGGATTAACGAGAAGACCCATGGCAGTATGACCGCTGATTGAATGAATTATTGGACGAAAGTATCAAAACTTACAATCCGTTCAAAATGGTACAAAGATGAGGCCTATAAAATATAGATACTTAGATAGAAAATTATTTATTGCACTAAAAAAAATTGCATCGTAAGTACATAATAGGCATGAAGACAGTAATCAAGTATCGCCAAAATATTTATCTGATCTAATGAAAAAGGATTCAAAGATTTTAAAAAATGTATTTATACTCTTATTAATGTCGAGATTGTCAATTTATTTGATAATATAAATCTACAAAATACAACAATCCGCCATGATGGCTCAAACACCGGTCAGAGCGAATTACGTCACGGCTCTAAAAATGTCATTCTGATTTAGTACAAAAGCACCAATGTTTACTGTTGAATACTATAACCGTGACGTAATAACAGACGCCATGACACCAGCGAGCGTTTTGGCGAGAATTTGAAAATTTAAATTTAAATGTACTCTTATTGCACAAAAACCTTAATTTTCTACAGAAATATGATATATTTTAGACATAATAGATACTTCTGAATATGATAGAAGAGATTTTGAAAATTAGTCGTCAGGCCTATTATAAATATTATAAGCGAACTTAATGCCTATCGCAGTAGGACCGCAAGGTGATGCTGATAAGGCGTAATCACAGAAATACCTACACCACTATTTTGTAATTACCAGAAATAGTAGATTGTTATACAAGGGCAGTAAGTGAGCTTTTGCAGAACAAGATCCTTTTTGGCGCCCGTGCGAGCGCAGCTCGCAAAGGGCGCTAATGGATCGAGTGTACCCGAGATATTTAGATGCCCGAGCGAGCAAAGCGAGCGAGGGCAAATATAGTTCGAGGGTGCAATAGCTACTTATAACCGAGGTAAGCATTCTACTTTACATCATTCATGCGAGGTAAATTTTTAACTAGCTGATGGAACAAACATATGGCACACCTGATGTTAAGTGGTAACCATTGCCTATAGCAAAGCATTGCCTCGTAGGTCAAGCACGTCAGGAACGTGCCCTACAATGCACTGCCCTACGACCATCAACTTGAGATGTTCAGCCTCACGTGTCAGTGATTTCACCGGCACCCATACCCTTCAATTCGAAACACAGCAATGCTGCTTTTCGGCAGAAATAGGCTTACAATACAACAATAACACAACATTTATACGGGTATGACAAAATGTAATTTTAATTTGAGAAAAATAAACTTACAATAATATTATTAATTTTATTAAAATTAATAGTAAAATATTTGTACCGGTAGGTATCTGCTAAAACAGTCGTAGACGCACACTTAAGCACACATCTGTGAGCTACTATATCTTTTCAGTAAAAAGTTTTCATATCATTTTGTAAGAAAAGAGATTGTTTCACCAAGGAGGTTTGCATAGCTCTTGAACTGTAATGAACCATCACCAAGGAGGTTTGCATAGCTCTTGAACTTTAATGAACCATTACGTATCAAGCATAGTGTGACGGTAAAAGTGATTTGAAAATGGAACGCATTTACAATGCACTGGGCTGCACACGCCTACTTACACAACCTCTTTGCGTTAAAGTATAGTATATTTCATTACAAGTGCGGGAAGGCTGTCATTGCAAAGAGTTCCGACAAATGTCTACCCGAGCCGAAGGCGAGGGTTGACAGTCGGAACAAGTTGCAATGACGGTTCCGCACGTGTACTGAACGACTATTTTTAATACAGTTGCGAAAAAATTAAGCAATTTAATAAAATAATAAAAATACCATTTGCTTTTTTCTCTTCTCTCCACGCAATAAGTTCGTCGTATGTATGCATGTAGCGACTTTTTGACTTTTCCGGTAAAATGTTCTCCGAAGCATTTTGTGCAATTATACTGAGTTCCGGTGGTGTTAATTCAAAAAAACTAGGGTCGAAATTACTCATTTTGTGCAACAAACAAATAAACTCGCAAAGAAAATTTCTGAAAAATGGCGCCAACCGTAAAATATAAGCAGAGTTTTTTTTTTTTCTTCACCCATTCTGGAAGGCAAAGGGAACTATACCCATACAGCCAAGTCTTCAGTAGATTTTTTTTATTGATATGAATTGAAAATGAAATTTAATGAGATGAAATGAAATAAAACCTAACATAACTCATTCAATCAAATCATTAAATCTGTTAATGAAACAAATTAGTAGCTTCTTTTTAGAAATAATACGTATTTGCATGAATCATAAAAATTTCGATGATTTTTTTTAGTAAAAACTTCATGGTTGGTTTTTCTTTTTAGACATTATTTTGACAGTTGGGAAAGAAAAAGCACTAGTGCGGGAATGGTAAAAAAAAAGCACGCGTGTGTAATAGCCCACATCCCGAACGCTATACGTCCCTGCAATACGCCACTTTTTGAGCAACTGTATTAAAAAATCCTATTTACTGAGCATGTATGATGTAAAAAAAATGACGATAGTGGCCGCTGAAACTGAACACATCCACGCAAAAAAAAAAATCAAGTCATAAAAAAATATTTTTAAATAACCACAATTTTTTGTCAAATATTGAGAAATGATTCAACAAGCAAAAATAATTTCATTCATAACGCTAAATACCAAGCGGAACCGAACAGCGTATTTTTTTTCTCTCAAGTAGGTACTACCTACGTAACTAATAATTATGTTCATAATTTTTTGCAGGATTTCTGAAAATTTTAACATTTAATAACTTTGTCATTTTATCGAAACTAAAAATTCTGATTGCACATTCATAATGTTCTACCCCTACTACATTACCCTATTTTTTTTTTGGTAGTTACAAAATAGTGGTGTATAAATATAATCGTATTCGCAAGTGCAAGCTCTTTGTACCTTGCTTTCATACTTCACAGAAACCTTATAGGAAGTTTATGTAAACTTTCTTGGACGCTTTCAAGTCAAGAGTGAATAGGTATCTAGGTAAGCGTGCTACACCGTCCACCGTATCAGTAGGTGAGATTGCTGTCAGGCGCAAGCCTATAAACTGTAAAAAAAACTTACTTCTTGAATACCTCATCCAGAGCACCATTGGGCTTTGCTGCTTCAATCTCTGTCTTAATTTCCTCTACATTCACGAGCCCCCTAACGCAGTCAGTGAATGATTGCACGGCGTTTATGATTTCATCAACCTTGGCATCGTCGGCACCAGCGTTCTTGCAATGCGTTCTTATGTAATCCTTGACTTTATCGGGCATAAGGAAATTATCATCCGCGAAGACTCCTAGAATTATTAAAGGATTATTATTAGTGGCTTAATTGGAATCAGAAGGCAGACTTAATTTACAATATTTCGTCTACGAAATGTTTTCGTTTCGCCTATTTGTCTATTTTACGCCATTACGTAGAAACGATTTGCTGTCTCATCAATTTTCCATACAAAAGAGAGAGACACGTGCTCACACGAAAACAACATTTTGGAAGACGAAATGTGGTAGCAAAACTCCGACTTCGGGTACAGCAAGGTATAGCAACAGTTTAGGGACTTTGGGAAGCCAGGACGTTACAATTTTTTGTTATATTGTGCAGAGTCCACATCACTATCTAGTCCCAAATTAAGTAGAGCTTGTACTATGGGGTATATTAGTATATTGCATTCTAAGTAAGCTATCTGGTTCCTATCATACAAGCTAGATAGTGTTGTGTGAATTGTCCACAATATTTATTTATTTATTATTTATATTTTACTTGCTATTTATGTCTTTTTCTTGAAATTAAAAATGTAGGTATTCCAAATGGAATCGATCAAGACTGCGATTGGTTTCTTTGGTATGAAATAAAAATAAAAGTTTTTCAGAATTCTCCTACGCAACTGTTCATATTCGTGGTCCCATTAAAGTTAGGTACTTAAGTAATAGGTACTCTTCTGTGCAGTGGCGTAGCTAGGTAACCAAAGTTCCTGGGGTAATAAACAAACGAGGGCCCCAACTAAATTATTTCAAATGTTTAGTTAGAGTCCGAGGGGCCCCTGAGCATAGGGGCCCCGGTGCGTGGTGCACTGCCCCGTCTAAGTCCCCGGTAGCTACACCACTGCTTCTGTAGTTGCAAACTTGCAACAATAACCCTTTCCTTCTGTTTGTTGCCTAGGAAGGCCCTATAGATTACTAGTTATTCTGAAAAACCTAAGCTGCTGGGTATGTAGAAGCTTGAGTTGTTTACATACGATCATTAGAAAATAAAATAATATTAGTGGTATATTCTCTAAGTGTGCAATTAGTTAGTTGTGTAAACTCATTATCACTAAGTAGGTAGATAACCGCTAAATTGTTATTATTATTATTAAATTGTTTGTTTTTTCATAGTTTCTATGTCCTTTAATTCCTCCGAAGACCTACCCTGTGGGATTTGACCAGTGGAACCGTAATAAGTGTTCTTATTTTAATACTGGGTACCTTACTTATGACCAAGTATATAGGTAAATCAGCTCTTTGGTTCCCATAGTACAAGCTTTCCTTAATTTGGAACTAGATAGAGTAGTATGGTTTGTACGCAATTTTTATTTAATTATTTTATATTTAAATGCTGGGGGTTAATTCTCGGGCCAATCGCGATCATGTTCAAATTTTATTTTATTGCTTCTTTTCACAACCCCGCACTTTTTGTACGTTTTCCGTATATCGTAGCTGTTGAGGCTTTTACGAAGAGGTTGTTTATGAATTACTCAAGGAAATTATCCATTCCCCCTTCGAAAATAAGCAATAAAATAAAATTTCAAAATGATCGAGATCGGCCCGAGAATTAGGCCCCTGGGCAGGTATTTGACGACCCGTAGGAATTTAAATGAATAGGTACATCGAAACTAAGACCACAGGTCTAGGTCTAGATTAGATCCACTTTCTCTTTGCGAAACACCCGCAAAGCAAAATACGAGGAAATGAAAATGTCCTTATCTCGATTTCTTGACATTTCTAGCCTTACTTATAAAAATATGTCAAAAGATAAACAGTGCTTAAACTATTGCCATCTCTTACCACTGGGTAATGTCAAACAGTGACAGGGCTAAAGTTAAGCATTGATTAAATTTAAATTGCGTTTATAAGTATGGCTGTTAATGTTCATGTCATTTTTATACAATTTATCTTTCCGCAGGGATTTTCCGTTTCGTCAACAGAAAAGTGTTTTGGTTTTGTTTAAAACTTGGCCTCTGACCTGACAATATAATTGTTTACAACATTTAATTTCTACGAAAAATTGCAATCGATAATTATGAGATATTTTACAAAATGTTGAAATGTGCGATTGAAACTTGTTTGCATTGTTTGCGAAGCGAGTTTGACGTTTATCTGCCCCTCTTAACATAGACTTGACCTATTCTATGATATCCTATCATGTCTATATTTGCTATATGTATATTATATACCTACCTATAACTTACCTCTGTGCAGACAGAGAATATTATGAATGTGTGTGCATAATATTTTGTGTATGTCTGTCTGTGATACTAACAAATAAATTATACTAACAAGGTATAGCGACCCCATATTTTGTTGCCTTCATTTTTCGTCCACAATCTATCTGTTGCCAGGCTAGTTTTACAAAGCGAATTTCCTATTCGCTATAATATCATGTTTATTAGGTCAACATGCAGTATTGTTGTAATCGTTCCTTGTCAACGACACATTTTGTTTTCAATTGGTTTTTTATTGCAATCGAAAGAAGCTCAAAATAATTTAAAATCTAACAGATGATTTTGAAATTAATGTTTTTTTTTGTTATCGCAAATCATCGTCATTTACCTATGATTTGAACAAAAATTCTGGCTTGGTCCCATAGAAATTTAATCAAAATCGGTTCTGTAGTTTAGCCATGAAGTCGGTTTCTCAAGTTTTTTTAACTTTTCTTGTTTATGTTGACTCTTATAGGTCTCCCACAATACAGGCTAGTCCTAGCGCGGGATCCATTGTATATCTTGATTTTAGTAAAACTAGTACTTTTTAAACTTTCGCGATCATAACACATACTGAATCTATTTCGCGGGTATTTATCGCGATAACTACCTTATTTTATTTATATGCAATAGTCGTGGTCACGGGCAGAGTCTGCTCACGACCACATAGCCGAAACGTCGGGAAAATAAATAAAATAAGGTGATTAACGCGATACATACCCGCGTAATAAATTCACTTTCTCGAATATGAATGACCGGTGACCTGACCGATATGATATAAAACATTAGTATCAAGTCTGTCTCAAAGCGGTCGAAGTGCCTTGTGAACTCTTGGTGCACAATGATCGCTTTATCAAGTAAATTGGTAAATTACTGGACAGGAAGAGGGGACAATGTGCCGTATCTAGCACTGCATACTCGTACACTGGTACACTCAGGTCAGACAATACCTGCTACATACAGTCAGTATCGAAAATAGATGAGGTTACTAAACTTTTGTGTCTCTTGAGATAGAGATTCAATTCGTTAAGAAAAATGACGTCAAAACAAAGATGCAGTAAAAAATATTATTTTTAAAAGCAAAACTGTGTCTGTGATGAAAAGTGTTTAAAAAAAACAATTAATTCTAAGACCACATATCTCGTAAACCTAACCGTAATAAACTAAAATTGTACATGAGCAAGTCTGTTAAGACTTTAATTAAAAAATATATAAACATATTCTGTCCGTTCCCTTCTATATAAACTTTGCGATTAAATCTCAATCAAAGCTCAGGTTTCCTAAAACTACAATAAAATGTTGTGATTTTAGGAAAACTTACAACTAGATACAAACTTTGAATAGAGGTCCGAAAACATAACTCTGAAAAGATCCATGCTTACTACCCCCGTCTGAAGAGATAAAAAAAATTGTTGGACATTCAATAAACTACAATTTAGATACCTAATGCTAAGATTTTTTAATTGAAATATGGCTTACCTGCGAGCAGAAATGCGAAGACGAGGGGTTTCCAGATCATGTTGAAATCACAAAGTTAATCCGTGCGTACTCGCGAAAGGAGATCCTATAACTGAAGCTCTACAGCACGTTGGTCACGTTATATACGTAGTATCGCATTGTGGCGTGGTGACAGTAGTTACTGCATTGAAGTATTTGCGAAGCAATCGAGATTAGCGAGGATCGACATGTCTATCCGGTCTAAGTCTCACAAGAAGACAAATAAATGCATTTGACCCCATTTCAAGGTTAAATCATTTAGCATTAAATATCCCCAACTCGGGCCTAACAAAGAATAAATAATACCTACCTACCAATAACAAAAAAATATAATCTTAGTTAATTAATATTTAATCTATAAATGAAGTAGGTAACAGCTTAAAAAAGTTACCACGTTTGGTTACAATAATATCCGAACAAAAAACAGTTTTTTACCGGAAATTTTAAGTGATAATATTCTAGGGAGGTACAGTCGAGTTAAAGAGATGTATACAAAGACATGGGGAGTGGATTTAGGCACCACTACCTGGGTTCAGATCTTTTGTAAAACTTAATTAAGTTCTAACTTTCATCATTGTTAATTTTTGACTTCTTATCCTAATCCTAATAATATTATTAAAATTGCAAATATTTGAGACATTTGACTTTGGTACTGACTGTACCTTTTAACTGAGGCAATAATAAAACTCTTTATAACCGTTGGAGGTAGAATTGTTATCAACAAGTGCGTTTTTGAGTGATAATCAGTTTCTTAAAAAATATTAGTGTGACCAAGTGTCAAGGCGCTTGCATAAAAAAGAAAGAAAAAACCTATCTTTATGAAAACAAATTTCGATTTATCTAGCACTTTTTACAAATTGAGAAAAAGATTTATTATATGCAAAAAAAACGATAGTAATCAATCACTCTTGGACCAAGTGCAAAGTGGGTTGACAAAATTAAGTCATGTTTAATTTTTTTATAGTACTGAAGTACCTTATTTTTATCTTTTGAGTTAACTTTATAAGCGATGCGATTTATTATAAACTTTATACTTCACAATTGAACAAAACAAACTGTCATAGTAGGTAGGTTTAAGTAAATGCAAATAAATTATCAAATAAATAAATTTAGTGGACATTTCCCACAACACTATATTATTTAGCCCCAAATTAAGAGCTTGTACTATAGGAACCAGGAAAGAATACATATTTACAAAAAAAAGCATTTCTTTGTAAATATGTAACATAGGAATACAATATAGCACCCAAACTGAGAACAAACATCTGCGTTCAAATATTTGTTCTCGGTGGGGATCGAACCCCGACCTACGGTGCAAAAGGCAGAGCTAGTACCAACTGACCTGAGAGGCCAGTCAATTATACAAGTAATTAAGAGATTTTTATGTGCATCACTTAGGTACCTTTACTCACAGCATCTATTAGAATGCATAGTGCATAGCTGAACAACATGCCAAGTAATTTACCATATAAAGCAACTATTTAGTTTTTTTCCGTATCGGCGCAGATATGTCCACTGTTTGTGCTTACTAGGATGTATCCATTATTTATTCACTATCAAAGGTGTAAAAAGGTTATTCCCGAAAACCTCAATTTGACCTGAAGGTAAATTGAGGTTTCAATCATGAACGATTCACCACTACTTTTTTGAAATGAAAACTTCTTTGGAAAAATGCTGAAACCTACGTTTAGCATTTTTGAAGGTGGGAAAAAACCAATGACCTCGTGACACTGTTACTCACCTGTAACGTATCCGACACCTCATACTCATATTATTTATTGCAATTATTATGTTACATGGAGTTAAAGTAAAAATTGGCAACCTCTTCGGCAAAGATCGACAAACTTTTTCAAAGTTTTTACATTTTTAAGAACAAAGACGATTTTGAAGACGTGTTGACTACTTCGTCTCGATTATTTCTGCTATTCTTAAAATTCATTCAAGCGCCAGGAATCAATCGCTCACGTTAATACGATTTTTCTTTCCGCAGGCATAAAATAATCACTTACCTTGTTATATAGTACAATGCACAAGATTCACAGGCTTGAATGCGAATTGGTTTTTTTTTTTTACACCGTGTATTGTTGTGACTAGCAGAATCACAAAGAAACTGATACCAACGATGACGTCTTTGAAGTTTTCATCAATGGGGTACCTTCTTAGTCTATTTACCCTCGGTAATATTACCGTAGAAAAAATATTTTTATTTAAAGTAAAAAGATGTGATTTGCAGGTGTTGATCTGACCGAATAGACTTTTGGAATAGAAAAAAAAACTTTTTAAATGTAAGGAAAGGGGCCCCAAGAATTATATAACCTAGGGGCCCCGATAGGCTTAATCCGGCCCTGCCCTTTTCCAAAATTATTTCGAATTTCCCCTTGCATGATGATGCCCTGCGTATTTCATAGTATAGCATAGTATTACACAACAAAGGCGTTTTTTTACAGCTGTTATCTCCAGTTTGTCTAAGGGCTATCGCATCCGACACCTCCACGATTCCACGAACGTGACGACGACGACGTACAGCCCTGGCGTCATGTTCGCATCGACAAACTGTAGTTAGAGTTTATTTTGTAAGGTGACCCGGGGTTAGTGTTACTGTAAAAAAACACAAGCCTTTAAAAATAGCAACAAGTCGAATTGGTAAATACGTACTATAGCTAAGTACCTAGTTTTTTCATAAGTTGAATAGTTCATTCTTTTTTTTTATCAAGAAACAGCGTTTAATTTTGCAAGCCAGTTCGAAATTTAAATAAAACCTTTTAATAATCACCTCCTTGATTGCCATGTTTTGGAGGAGGAGGAGGTGGGAAAGATCGTTCGTATGTACTTAAAATACTATACAAGGTGCAGTTTTGAACCTGCAAAACATTTCAGGAGGTTGTTATGAGACTCGTAAATAATCATATAACAATACGATACCAAGTCAATAATCAATAATACTTTTTCTTTTCGATTTTTCAATTTTATTGATTTTCAGAATAACCCTCTTCAAAAAAACAGAATCACCCATTGCGATGTATCGCGTGTCATGTCACTGTGTGCGTGAATGCGATGACCAGTGACGTCAGCCTGTACGAGTCTCCGTCCACATTTCTATGAAACAAACGCGGCACATACGTTAAACTAAAATGAAGGTCGTTGCTATGGTTACGGGGAACCCCGCGATTCTCGTCATACCGCATTTCGATTTAGACTCGAAAATCTGTTACTGCGCATCGAAGGTTCAACCAACGTGCCGCGATCTGTACAAGTTGTCAGCAACTTATAGCAAATAATTTTACCTTAGATGTAGTTCAAATTTTTAACTGTATGCAGCTCACTGCATGGAGTGCCAGTGAATCACGCAGGGCGACTGCGTATCAGACCTCAACAAACCAGTTACTTGATAACACGATATCCATTTGTTATTTGCTAATTGTCTGACTTTCTGGCTTTTGACTACCCGGAAGCAACGACCGTACGGCAGGGCTGTAAGGTCGTTGACCCGTACCGACCCGTGTGGTACCTAACGACTGTCCGAGAGCTACAAATCAGTTCGAACCAAAGGCTTTAATTAAGTGCTTACCGAAACACGGGATTTCAATGATGATGTTGCCGATTGGGGAATAACTCCGCGAACATTTCGATGGCTCGAGATACATTGTCTCCACTGATGGCATACCTACAAGCGGACCATCTCCACCAACTCTACATTGGAGTATTGGTCCGTCATCTTTACAATTAGGTAGTAGGTACCTATCCCGACCGTTAATCGAAGGCGCACTTGAGGGGCGGAATTTGCAAGCGTATGCACATACCGGCGTCATCAAATACACTAATAAATTGAGCCGATCGATGCGTTTGCGATGGCCGCGGGGGCGTGGCGGGGTGGCGGGGGGGAGGGAGCGGCCGGTGGTTGGTGCTTTGGTTTGGATTTATGAAAGAAATGTCGGTTGCGTTTGTTTGTGTGTGTGAAAGCGCAGTTTAAGGACACGTACAGATTGGTCGCGTTTTAAAAAGGGGAGTTCACACTTACCGATTTACGTAAATAAGAATAAAATGAAAAAAAAATACCTGCCCATTTTATTGTTGATTCGGGTCGAGAATCACTAACATAATTACCTCCTAAAATGTTTTGCAGATCCAAAACTGCACCTTGTATAACACCCAGACAGAGAACAAATCTACGTTCACCACACAAATGTTTGTTCTCGGTGGGGATCGAACCCACGATCTACGGCGCAGAAGGAAGAGCTACTACCAACTGAGCTGAGAGGTCAGTCAGTAAAGGAATGAACCGAGTTGAATAATAATATACATAGTAAATGACCTGGCATCATAATATGTTGCCTAGTTCTATGTTATCATTGCTAAGCTGACTAAAGGTTATTGTTAGGGCTTCACTACCAGTCATAATCGTTACTATATTGGCTTAACATTAGCAGTCGTACGTCCACGAGTTTTTTATAACGCTTTTATTAGCTTCACCTGTATGTATGTAACCGACCTCTTTGAGCTCGATTTTGTCCTACTTTGAACGATCAGATTTGATTCAAACTTTGCACACCTGTCAAAGGTCGGTGACAATGCAATAATATGAAAAAAAAAATGAAAAAAAAAAAAACTAAAGAGTAAAAAATAAATTATAGTTTAAATTAAAAAAAAACGCTCTTATAACTAATTGAACTAAAAAGTTAAAAATAAAACTGTAATAATCAATTGAAAAAAATTATATTATTGTACAAAAAAAGCGTGGTTAATAAATTAAAAAAATTTCAATTGATTATTACAGTTTTATTTTTAACTTTTTAGTTCAATTAGTTATAAAAGAGTTTTTTTTTTGTTTTCAAACTATAATTTGTTTTATAAGTAATTATATTTATTTGTCTATTAGAAACTTTAGTTATAATCAAATAATGAAACACGTGTCTCAGTATTATTTATCTATAAATCTTGATACTTATATAAAATTACTTATACAGGGTGTCCCATAAGTCAACGTCCAGCCGAAAACGGGTGATGCGCCAAGTCATGACAGTTATTAGAAAAATAAAAAAAAAAATATTTGTTATGTAACTTTCGAGTTATGAGTATTATAAAAAAACAGAAAAAACTGACACCCTGTGATGATCTTTTAAGTCCTGTGACTACAAATATTAACTTTTCATGAAATTTTTTTCTGCAACGTAAGCATGAATAACCCTTCTGTAAATTACACTTCAAAATTAAGCCATAACTGCCTCAGTTTTCAATGAAATCGTGGAGTTTTGGCCAACGTTTCATTTCAGATAATTACATCACCCAACTTTAACCGTCTGTACCGCAAAAAAAATGTACTACACTATCATGGCATGTAACTTTAAAAATTGGCGCATTTATCCAGAATTCCAAAATGGTATAATACTTGCTAGAGTACTCCTTAGTTTTGGAAATAAAAAATGTTTTTTCAAGTAAACCGGATTTCCAATCAATTTTATTTCAATAGATAAAATGTTTGTACCCTTTAAATGATGGACTTAAAATGCCTACTCTGTGTTTTTAAGTGACTCACAATTCACAGGTACAAGTAAATACCATTTCGACAATGCAAGTAAACAGATAGATCCACCATCTTGTCGAAAGAGTAATAACCATGGGTTTTCAAGTAATTTGTTAGTTTTAGGTAAAAATTTGAAATAAAATTCAATCATAGGATTACTTCAATCGTGATTTTAATCTAAAGTTTGCCTTCGCCCGTCGCCGGTTTTATTACATGGTTATTGACGTGACAACGTCTTATAATTCGATGGAGCCGGCTGCTCGTACGAAAAAACATAACTCATGCGGCGTTACCTCGCTCTGAGGCGTTCCATTTAATACTTGAAGTGCAAGTGAGAGCGCGGAACGAGCGACAAAGAGGCACAATCGGCCTCCGCGTTCAGCAGCGTTCGATCGGTCTCTCTCCTACTTGAGTGAGCGATGCGTCCGCGTGGACAGCTGTATGACGTTGTCACGTTCAACTGTCGTCAGTTAACTGACTTTACAGAGAGCTGATTTTTCTTAAGGAAATGTAGAGCTTGCATTACTGCTGAAGGCTAACAGTTTGAACATTTGCTGTAAATCCTTGATGTAGTTAAATTAAAATCACGATTGAAGAAATCCTATGATAGAATTTTATTTAAAACTTTCACCTAAAACTAACAAAGTACTTGAACACCCATGGTTATTACTCTTTCGACAAGATGGTGGCTCTATCTGTTTACTTGCATTGTCGAAATGGTATTTACTTGTACCTGTAAATTGTGAGTAATTGAAAAACGCAGGGTAGGCATTTTAAGTCCATAATTTAAAGGGTACAAACATTTTATCTCATGAAATAAAATTGATTGGAAATCCGGTTTAGTTGAAAAAACATTTTTTATTTCCAAAATTAAGGAGTAGGAGTGCAAGTATTATACCATTTTGGAATCCTGGATAAATGCGCCAATTTTTAAAGTTACATGCCATGATAGTGTAGTACATTTTTTTTGCGGTACAGACGGTTAAAGTTGGGTGATGTAATTATCTGAAATGAAACGTTGGCCAAAACTCCACGATTTCATTGAAAACTGAGGCAGTTATGGCTTAATTTTGAATTGTAATTTACAGAAGGGTTATTCATGCATACGTTGCAGAAAAAAGTTTCATGAAAAGTTAATATTTGTAGTCACAGGACTTAAAAGATCATCACAGGGTGTCAGTTTTTTCTGTTTTTTTTTAATTCTCATAACTCGAAAGTTACATAACAAATATTTTTTTTTATATTTTTCTGTTAACTGTCATGACTTGGCGCATCACCCGTTTTCGGCTGGACGTTGACTTATGGGACACCCTGTATAAATTTTAATAACAGTTTGTACTTCACAGGCCTTTTGTACTTTTTTACGCCTGGCGGTGTCAAATAATCGAATTTTTTAGCATTTGAATTTATTGTAATAAAGAAACATTAATTTTTGAAAAAAAAACTAAACTCTCGAGGTCTATGAGTTTTTTTGTTCGTAACTAGTGATAAATGAAAACTTGGTACACGTGATTCTAGTCTTGTTTCGTTACCCGGTTATAAACTAAAAACTAAATGACTGAAGTTTTTATTAGTTCATAGCCCGGTTATGAACTTAGAACTGAATGACAGAAGTTTTTTATTGGTTGGCAATCCGGTTACAAACTAAGAAATAATCCTTCTAAGTACGTAGCTGGTTAGGACACGGTAGAAGCACTTAAGTCTAGGTTCGCAGAAGCACTAAAGTTCGCAGTAGGTACAACTATTAATTATACATCGCGCCACTCAGTTTTCTTACTTCCACAAGCTCAGATAACTTTTGATCCCTGACAGTCTTATCTATGAACCACGTAAAACCACACACAAAACCGTGTAGAATTATTTTAATCTATATTAAATATAAAATGTTAGGTATGTTGGTTTGTGTACTCTTCAAAAACTAAGTTCTGCACCGATCCAGCTGAAATTTTAGCATGATATAAAATTCGCATCAAGGATTGTTTTTTTCAATCACAATGTCCTACAGCGAAGCGTGGCAGGGAACAGCTTGTAACTTATATACTTGGTTACTGTCTGACTGAAACCATAAGCCCGAGGAGTGCGAAGTTTGGAGGGTATATAGGCATCCTATTTTAGTATAGGAGTCGGTAAGAAAAGAGTTCCCATAATTCAACCCTAAAAGAGGTTTTAACTTAATGTCAAATTCTGTTATTAAAATATGTTTACGTAAGTACCTACCTACTCATAATTTTCAGTTTTAATAACTTTTGGTACTTTGTCTCAAAGATAAATTGTCACGAAGAAGCACCTTCTATAACACAGGTATTCGTATGAGCTCTTACACACGAGCGTCGATGCGGCGACGGCAGCCGTCGACCTATACCGACTTAGGGCATGCAATTATCGAAACTTTTCGATAATCGATAATACGATATTTATCGCTCTATTTTTCGATAATTATCGAGAATTATCGGTTGTTGGTAAAGGGAACAACCTTCATGTTTCAGTCTCTAATTTAACTGCTTTATTTGTCATATCTACACTCAACAAGAAGATTTACGTATAACCTACTATTATCTGCCTTCTGCGCCATAGGTCGTGGGTTCGATCCCCACCGAGAACAAATATTTGTGTGGTGAACATAAATGTTTGTTCTCTGTCTGGGTGTTATTTTGTATTCTAAGTATGTATTTACAAAAAAAAATGTATTCAAGTATTATATCAGCTATCTGGTTCCCATATTACAAGCTCTGCTTAGTTTGGGGCTGGGTAGTGTTGAGTGAATTGTCCACAATATTTATTTATCCATCTATTTCTACTTATATCATTATTTTTCTATCGTGTCGATGTTACAATAAAATTGAGTGAAAAGTGGATAAAACGGCATTGAACAGAGGATGCCTTCTGTAACTTTCTTGTTTTGATTTTTACATAAAAAAATTTTTTTTTAATCTTTCGGTTGTTCACTGTTTGTTCAAGGATTGCATGTACCATTAATATGGAAAATAGCAAAAATTTATTGAACTTTACATTACAATTTTGGGATTGATAACTCGTTATTTACTAAAAAATATGATTTTATTACATATTATTTCGATTAGTGTCACTAATCGAAAAGCTTTTAATTAGATGACACTTTCCGTTTTAATAATTATGAGCTATTTTAACGATTAGGTTCTTAAGTAAATCAGTCAGTAGAATGCTTGGACTAGTAGGTAATCATTATCTATAAATGTTTTTTTTATAAAGAAACCAAATAATAACAATCAATTAGAATGTAGGTACGCATTGTTTAACATTTTGTTATCGTAAGGAATAAGAATGAACTATTCGTAATAATAGTTCATTCATACATTTTTGAATTTATCGTTTATCGGTTTTTATCGTTTTTATTTTCGATAATTATCGCTGGCGAAAATGAGCCGATTACCGATAATTTATCGATTATCGATTATCGGATATACCGACACTTGCAGTTGTAGTGTGCCGCGTCCGCCATTTTGTCAGTCGACTGCAAATAGTTCAAGAGTGCGCACGCGTCGCAAATTTGTAAAATGAGTTCTACTGACGAAATAGATAATGAATTGCTAATTATGGCAGTAAAGAAAAATGCTTGTATTTAGAATTATAAATTGAAAGATTATAGTAATAAAACAATAAAAAACAGAGCATGGATGGCGGTTTGTGAAGAAGTTGTAAATGATTTTAATAATAAATCCATAAACGTGAACGTGTTTTTATTTTTCGTTTCCGTCGGCGTCGACGAAGTAACAGCAATAATAGTGTTTCTTCTTCGGAATCCATTTTACAACTGACTCCTACACTAAGAGAGCAGACGACGGCTGCCGCTGATCTTCGAAATTGAAATGTCGACGGCTGCCGTCGACGCGCGTCGGCGCGGACGGCTGCAGTTACCTCTGCCGTTGGGAACATGCCGCTCGTGTGTAAGAGCTCTAAGGGGCCTCCGTGATGGTATCCGGCAGCCTAAGCAAGCAAGTGAAGCTCGGGATTTCACTAGTTTTATATATATTTTATAATGTTTGCAACAAATTTCTATGACAGAATTAGTTAGATATATTATTTGAGCCTTATCCCAAATTTGCCAGGCAACGTTTGTTATTATTGTGCAATAGCAGCATTGTTTATCTTCTGGCAGCTTTTGTTAAATATACCAAACCACCATTATGTTCTAGTAATTGGGTACATAAGGAATATAACATACCTACCTATATCAGGGCGGTAGCTAGAATCGAATTTGAGGTAGGGCAGCATTGGTTACTGGTAGGGCGGAAGAAAAAATATCATTAATTGATCTGCCTTCGAAGCATGGGCACCTAAATCAATCACCATGACCTAGACGTCAGTGATGTACATTCAATAGCTACTTGTAGACAAATAATTTATGTTAGTTTATTGAAAAAAAAACAGACTTATCTTTGTTTTTGGTATTTTTAAGGAAGGGCATTGCCCCACAATGCCACCCCCTAGCTACGGCCGTGCGTGACCTATATCCTATAAGAGATGTGACGAAAAGAGTGTTAGGCTTGAATGTAGATGGATATAATGATAGGCCTAAGAAAAGATGAATGGATTGGTATGAGAGATGCTGTGTCCAAGATAGGAGTGAGTACAAATGACGAATCATAGGGGAGAATGGAAGAAAAACACCATGTTATGCTGTACCTAGTGAGATAAGGACAGGAAGAAGAAGAAGGGATAAAACGTACCTATTGAAGAGAGCTCTTTGTGAAGGGCTCGTCCGGGTAAGCACCATGCCTATATCTCTGCCGTGAAACAGAATTGCTGTGTTTCGGTTTGAATGGTGTGTGTGCCGGTGAACAGTCACGCGCCAGTAAGTACTGGCACGTGAGGCTGAACATCTGTATGCCTCAAGTTGATGGACGCTGGGCAGTGCTTCGCAGGGCACGTTCTTGACGTGCGTAACCTACAAGGCGATGCTTTGTTATGGGCGATGGTTACCACTCAACATCAGGGGGGCCATGTGCTTGTTCCATCAACTAGTCGAATAATCCTTTTTTTTGTAATGGCGATCTTTTTACAAAAGTATTATTTTTCAATGTACCTATACCTACTTGAGCAATTGTAATTTGTTACAACAATGTTGGTCCCGTTGTTGTTAAATAAATACTTGACTACGCTTAGTTATGATCAGGGTCATTGACATCTTTGACCTAACATGCTAATCTTTAAAATGTAAGCGGGACAATACTGGATATAATCATGTACCTAAAGTATATACTATTGAGAACAAAATGATACCACATGTTTACAAGTCCATCGATATTTATTGTTTATTTAAACATTTAATTTTATAAACAATACGTTAATGGCAATTATGGAAACTACATGCTGATTATAATAGTCAACATCTCTTTGTTTTACTTATTCATGCAGACAATTTACAATTTGAAAACATTTGCTGAAAATGCGTGATTTGGGCTGAATTTCGGCGGGAAATTGTGTTATGCCCAGATCAATTAATTATGGTACACACGTATAAAGAAATGTCGAGAAATTAGAATGTTACAGATACTACAGACGCAGACCGGTTTACCGGCAACATAATTTGAATTCACTTGTACTTACTACCTATATTTTTTGCATCTACATACAATCTTAGGACATTGAGGGTCTTATTAATAATCCTGGCGTAGCGTTGGACTAGTTAATCCGTGTTTTGTCACATTTGTTCGAGTTGACAATTGCATGTCAATGCAAGAGACAAAACACGGATTAACTAGTCCAACGCTACGCCAGGATTATTAATAATAGACTGAGAGATAGGCTGCGTTTTAATATTTCCCAAACCCATCAGGAGCTTCAAACCTATTAGAACTTCTGGGATTTTGCTAGTTACGTTTGCTAGCATAGTGTGATACTCATATAAATTTTCACTCTAATTTCTCGTCATTTCTTTGTTAGCATATTTCTTTATTACCATACCATAATTAATTTATCTGTCCATAAGGTATGATATTATGGAAAACTGTGTACTTAATCTTAATCCAATTTATCGTATTTAAAGTATTTTGCTCGTGTTAATACGAAATCAATATAGTTCCTATAATTATTTATTGTTAAAAGTAAGTAAATGTGTGTTTATACAGACTTTTAGAAGTCACACCATTTATCGACTCGACTTTTATCATTATAATAGTGAAAAAGCGTTTTATTCTCGTTCTTTATACTTGTAGAATAAAGTTCCAACTCTAGGTCACGTGTCGACCATACAAAGCTTAATAGTTAGATACAACTATATTATTAAGTCTTATCCAATTTCACAATAAATAATGCTAAAGGAGTATATTGCAAAGTACAAACGAAATAACAACCGATTTAAGGTCTCTTCCCACTATCCCGTACCATACCATGACCGTGCTAAGAACGTGTCGGGCACGGAAAGCAATCCGGTACGCTGCAATTCGCCCACTGAAGCGGGTCGACTGCGTTCTGAACCCGTTTGCAAAATATTCCCTCCGACAAATAGTTGACGGTCCGTGCATGGCACGCGACGGTGTCGACGGAACGATCTAGTGGGCAAGTGTTTATATTACAATACAAAGAATATTTTTTTGGCCGTTACGTTCCTAGCACGGTCATGGTATGCTACGTGATAGTGGGTAGAGACCTTTATGCAACATTTAGAGAAAGAAAACTTTTCTTGTCACACAAGAAGTACAAATTGATGTCTCAAAGTACGGTAATAAAAATCACAGGTAAATATTTTATCACTAAATACATAATGGATTACAAATATTTAAAGTACCTACACACACACTCTCTTTAAGAGATAAATTTAAAGGTGACTTACGAATTGCACCTATGTAACCAATTTACGTGAAAAATATGGAGGTCATTTATAAAAAAAGGTACCATTTCAATAATAAAAAAGTTTCAAGAAACTTGAAGATCCTTACCAAATTAAAGGTACATTTTCAAGGAATCGTTACAAAATCATATTACTTTATAAGCAAATATTTGTATTTATATAAAAAGTAGGCAAGATACGAGATATACTCGAAGAACAGTAATAAATTAAACATGTTTAATGAACTGGAAATAAATTATTGAAATTTTATGTACCCACACTCCGATCAATAGATACTGTTTTTCATATCGGTTTGTCAGGTCTCGTAGTTACTACACTGCAATATTTACAATAGATAACTTAATCTACAGACATTCCACTCGACTCAGTGTATTCTACCATAATACGTTGTATTTTATAATACATATATAAGGTCCAAGCTATAAAAAACGGTACGGAAATATTTAGGCCCCAAGCAACAACATGACATTGTAATCCCGTGGTTTGAAATCATGATTACATCAAAGATACTGAGATCATCCCATTTATTCCTTAACCTTGAATAACTTTTTACAAAAAATAACATAAAGTTATTTAACATGCGCTTCTATTCTAAATATTAGCAAGTGGTTTGATACCTACTCCAAGTGATAATATTTCGGTATTCCCCACGCAATTGGGTATAGGTACAGTAGGTCTATACAGGGTTATTCATTATTAGCTGCAAATACTCAGGAATTAGGTTCAACAAATAAAATAAAAAATATTTATGAAATGATTTTTTTTAAGTTTTGTTATTAAAATCCCGAGAAAATCGATAAAGGGATCATTGGCGCCTGACCTATTTTGGCCTTTGATCCGCGCCCGCGCGCCGTGAGTGACACTCTGCGTTCAGTCACCGCCTGGGTGGGTCATCGTCCTGTTCTCTTCTCTCTCTTCTATACTCCATCAAATTTAAAAAAAATAATTTCATAAATATTTTTTATTCTAATTGTTGAACCTAATTCCTGAGTATTTGCAGTTAATAATGAATAACCCTGTATAGTGCAATCCACGAAGGCGCGCCCCACTATTCCTCCTAACCGTTTATAGTATTATGTGTGCAAGCTTCCGTCAATGATTGAGTGTTATCGGTACACACTAATTACCTATGAGTGCACACGCACACTACAATGAATAGACTACGGTTCGCGACTGCCGCTCGGAGCAAACTCCCCGCACCCCGCGAGGGGCGGGTCTTCGTGAATTGCACTATCTATATGCATGCCTCAAAAACTTAAGCCTACAAGAATCATTATATTACCTAGGTACGTAGTAAGTCATACATTTTTTTTTATATACTAGGTAGGTACTGCAGTAAAGCCCCTATGTAAGTTAATCTATACTTTGAAATATAATATTCTGTTTCTTAAAATCGAATTTGAACATTATTTGTACAAAACTATGAAACTTTACAGTCGATTGTAGTATTTGGTATATCATAATAATATACTTTAATGTTTTGTAAATAAACTACACGTTGTAAAGTTTTTTACTTGTTCAAAAACGTAGTTCAGAAAGTACCTGTCAATTAGGTACGTTATAAAATTTTTTGGTTACTATAATTATGTAACATTCTTAAATTAATTTGGGGCTACTAAGCAATTAAAAATGTATAAATAAATTAACTATGAATAAATTAACAGAGCTGAAAATAATATACTAAATAGATCTAAAACGCACATTTATACAAGTTACTACAGATTGGTAACTAAATAAAAGATGAAAATACTTGCTCTTGCCTACTTATCATAGCCTGAAAAATGTTTTTCAGAATTAAACATTCAACACTGAATAACATTTTGAAATAAATCTGCGTCGATTCATTTCATTCAGATCAAGTACTAATTAAATTTTATTTTTCGTAAATTAATAGCATATTTTGCTCGAGCCTTCTATATTTTCTACGTTGACAAATTTATATTCACAAACATTTCTCGTTCTTAATAAAAAATTGTATAGATCAATCCTTTGGCACCATACAACTTTAATTACCGAAAATATAGACGAAAAAAATAAAATAAAAAATTAGATAGATGCATATCAAATCATTTATAAGCTGTATTATTTCAGTTCATACCAGAAACAATGTCTCTTATTTTAATATAAAACAAAATTATACATAAAAATGCTTAAACCATTGCATAATTTAATGAGCGATCCATACCTATAAGTCAGATAACAAAAAGTTGAGAATATCAACCAACAACAATAAATAGGACAACCACCTCGAGATTTTAATGCTTCTCTTGGAATTAAAGAAATCCGCTTAAATAAGATTACAAATTCAACAAAAGTTAAAAACTGTTGAAACCTCATCATTGTATCCAGGATATTGGACGTATCTTATAAGTATATACCTACCTACCACTGTATCCACAGCTGTTTGGCTACAATTTATTTGGTTTTAAGCTAAGTTTTGGAGACGAAATTCATTAATAAAATGTTATCCCAGACAGGATAGTGTGAATTCAGCTTAGGTTTTATTGTTTTTTGCCAGCGTTTTCTGCTTATTGATCAGAGCATTGATCAATTTAATCCTGGCTTTGATGGTTTTGTACCGAATGTAGTCCTCTTCGTGTCCCTTCTTGTCATCTCTTTGGACCTTGCGACTGTTCTTCATCTCAAAACTGACTTCGTATTCCTTGATAGTGCGGCGGAGACCCTGGAATATGTTAAATTGTTTTTAAGTCTCAAATACTCCGCGCTGGAGGGCATGGGTTGGCCCACTCAGAACAAATATATGTGTGGTAGACAATGATGATATGAGCCCCGTTTAGGCTTGAAAAGGTAACAAATTCACAGAATAACTCTCGCATTCATAATATTATTAAGAAGAACATACACATTTGAGAATCTTCGCTTCTTGAAGAGCCTTATTCAGCTCGTCTAGGCTCAGGCAGTGAAGACTTTCGTTGGATTGCGGCGCGGCATCCTCGCTCGGTGCTGACTGCGCTGAAGACGTGGAAGATGGAACCTCTTCTGTGATGGTGGGCGGGCAATGTGTGGGTGGTGACTGAAGAGGAGTTTCTGTTGTCTCCTGAAAACATCGGCATAGGGTAAAAGTTTTTGTGGAGTTCTATTTTTTCCCTATAGTGTCATGTGTGTGTTGTTGTGTTCCATCAGCTAGATAATATATAAAAAAAGTTTGAATTTTCATAACATAATTATAAGTTTAAAAAACTAGAGAAACCGACTTCATTGCCAAACGGCTAAACCGATTTTAATGAAATTTGTTTGGGACAATCTGGACGTAAAAATAACCTTCCAAATAAAAAAATATTTTTCTAAATCGGTTCGTAAATGACGGAGGCATGCAGTAACAAATATTAAAAACGATATTTAAAAAAAAATGGCAACACCGATTTTAATAAAATTAAAAATGAACCAATCTGAAAGCAGTACCTTTCAAATAAAAAAATAATTTTTCAAATCGGCTCACAAATGACGAAGTTATGCGGTAACAAATATTAAAAAAAAAAAAAAACAACCGAATTGAGAACCTCCTCCTTTTTGATTGGAAGTCGGTTAAAAAATAGAATTTGATTCCCAGGACTGAATCCTCATCATTATCAGCTTGATAAAGTCTACTGCTAGAGATAGTACTCCCCTATACATTTCCCCAGAAAGAACAACTCTGTACTCTTGCCATCCACCAACTTTTATCTATCCAGCAATGGATAACAGCGTTCAGAATGTATTCTTCGACGTTTCTTCTTATTACCAACAAAACCATGCGTTAGTGCACGAAAGGAGCCTTTTCAAAGCGCATTTTCACCACTCTATCTGGCTCGGTCTCTGGTTTTGAGTCTGTTTGAGGGTTGACTATATGAATCCTACGTCAAACCGTCACACACACAGTATAATGCACTGGTGAGCACTTACACAGACTCAAAACCAGAACCAGAGACAGAGCCAGACAGAGCTCATGGTAGGCCTACTGGTTTGGAAGAACTAGTAATGCGATACGGGAGAGACTATTTATAACCGTAGGATTAGCAGACGCACGGCCCATTACCACCCATACCAGTTGAGTATACCACCCATTCGTACCAAACGTTTTGGATCCACTTTTATCATACGAACATCCAAAGAGTGGAATTCACTGCCGTCGTCTGTTTTTCCTGACAAATACAATCTGGGCCTCTTTAAGGCTATATAGGTGTGAATAGGTGTCTTCTAGACTGTCCTGCTACATCGTCGGCTACATCGTCGCTTACCATCAGGTGAGATCGTAGCCAAAGGATAGTTTATTAATTATTAAAAAAAAAAAGCAGTACTCACCTGGGATGTTTCGGATGGCTTCTCAGCAGAGTCACTGGAGCTGTCTACGCTGGTGTTGAAAAGCATCGCCTCATGTTCGTGGATGGTTGCCAACTCTCCGTTGTTCCCACCCATAACCTGGAAATGAGAGAACTTTGTGTGAAAATATGACTCCTCTACTCATCGTGTCATTGGTTCTTTCAAACCAAGTGTGGTGAAAGGATTTTAACGTAAAAGCGGTGTCTTTAAACTGGCCCACATTTACCTATAATCTCCATGCATAGTTAACGAGATAGTACCATCAGATATATCAAGTAAGCATTCGTAATTTATATTCTAACGATGTCACAAAAAATATCTAAGAATTTTTATACTTATGTATACAGAATATTCGTTTATTACTCCATCAGTCTTGTAAACTAGTAGTTCGATTATAACTGTTTTTACAGAGATATTCCAAATTGTTAGACTGACTAATCGAGAAAATTCAAGTGCTTCAAAAATTGGGTGGTGGGTAAGTCATTGCTAATTTGTCAATTTATGATCAATTCTTATAGGGACCGAGCGACAAATTGAATAAAGAAATAGATCTGATTCCTGTACGCAAAGCACCCAAATTCTAATGTGAAACTTGGAAGATACACAAATAAAGATTTAATAACTGTACTCAAAGCGACTTGATCTAACAAACAATTACTTACAGCATCAGGCCTTGAAGAAGCCAGCACACGTTTGACTGTCCTGTATCTCTCATACAGATGTCTGGCTGCACCACGGTCAGCGGAGTGAGCAGGGGGCCGGCCTCTAGCTGCCTCTAGACGGAGCAGTGCTCGTTGAACGCAAGCCTTCTCAGCAGCTAGCTGGGGGGCGTTCCAGGAAGTTTCCGGAATCGATGCACGGCTACCGGCTTGACGACAACCCTCCAGCCACTAGGAAGATATGATGAGGACTATACGTTGTGAACTACGGTACTCTTCTGTTAAAGAGTATCAATTTGACAGGCTACAAGGAGATGAAAGTGTCTTTGGAAGTAAATCAAGGAAGGAATGTTTCAAACCTAAGTAACACTTGTAAATAAAAGGGTAAATGTAAAAAGATCTGGACAAAAGACTAGTCAAAACGTATGGTTGAGATAAGTATACCTGTTGTTGCTTCATCATCTAAAAGTCTAAACAAAACTTACCTCTTCAATGTCCTTCACAACATCAAACATAGACTTATCGCTCTTCAGCGCGAGATCTAACTTATCATCTCTCTCTTTCTGCGCTTTAGCTGCTTGGATCTTCAAGGCGTACTCCACTGGGTCAGTCTTCATACAGCGCTTCTCAGTTTGGAGCCGACGAAGAGATTCGTACATGTGAGTGAGCTGGACATCTGTGATGCGGTCGCTGGGTGTAAGATGACGCCCGTTTTGAGATTCGTAGTCGGCTTCATAGTTAGCGATAGACTTTTTGAGGACAACGATCTGATAACAAATAGATAAGAGATTTTATTCTGCTTGATTAAAGTTTTCTTGGAATGTTTCCAAATTTCTGGAATTTTCTGGACCTTTAACAATCCATATTTAAACTGGAAGACGAAACGTAGGACGCTGGATTGACTACATTGTTAAGATCGCGGGAAGTCAGTGGATGGAACGGGCTCAGATTCGTTCTTCCTGAAATGGGAGGTCTATGTCCAGTAATGATATTCAGGCTCATAAATTAAGATAATTAAGAACGACAAGTAATTTTCGGTGTCCAAATCCAGCTTTTGTGGAAAATACCTTCTTGGTGATCTTTTCAAGCCGCCTATCCGGACATGGCTGTTCCCTCCTAGCATTGTTGTGGGATGCGTTGCGTTCATCTCTACGAGCCCTCTCTGCTGCTGTCAGCTCTGCTGCTATTTCGGCTTCTTCTGCCGCGAAGTCTTCTACTGCGCTATCTATTTCGCGATGGACTGCCCCACTTAGGAGTTCTGGCTCATCTGTTACTGAAATACAATGGTTTTTTATAAAGCTGGCAACCTCATCATCATCATCTCAGACCATCTGCACCCACTGCTGAGTATAGGCCTCCTCTTTATTGTGCCACTTTTTCCGGTCCCCCGCGAGTCTCATCCGCTCATTCTCAGCATTAGCAACAATTTCGTTTGACCAACGGGTGGTTGGTCTTTGAGCATCCCTTGGTAACCTATACATATAAAAAAAAATTCAAACTTAGATTTGTCTCTCCGGCTAAATGGAATTTATGTTGATAGTTCATGCACAGGTATGCCACTTACTTGTAGGCTTCAACACGACTGCGTAATCGAAGTTTGGTGGGGTGCTGCATCTGATAACTTCTCTTGTGTAATCGTTCTCTTTAGGGGGTTTGGGGACTCTGACTGGAGGGCGACGACGTTTAACGCCGAACTGGGGTCGACGGGCGCGGGAGAGACGTTCAGCACGACGCTCCGACTGGAAATGAATATGTTTAAAATTGTGAAAAAAAAAGGTACCTACCTAAGTCTGGTGAGCTCATTGTACGTGAAGTGCATTATGTAGAGTATAAAGCTGTCACTGTGGAATATTTA
The DNA here is from genome assembly GCA_939531255.2 of Thera britannica. Classification (NCBI taxonomy): domain Eukaryota; kingdom Metazoa; phylum Arthropoda; class Insecta; order Lepidoptera; family Geometridae; genus Thera; species Thera britannica. Next base: position 11,301,639 of record OW618034.2, on the reverse strand, counting down.
AATTAACTGAAATTAAAGCTAGACCCCTGTCACCTCTGAAGACCTACTTGGTGAGAAGATTAATTTCCGCAACTAGGCTTCTGGTGTTTGTGCGTGCAGTACTTTATGTAGTGTTTAAAACTGTTACATGATTTGGACAAAATATTACATTCAGTGAACCTTTGCGAAGGGAAGGCATCACATCAAAGAAGCTTACGGTTGTTGGCAATAAATATTGCACCTCGACTTTTCTGCTTTCGTAGAGCGTTATTTCTTTCTGACACACTACGCTCTATGAAGCAGAAATTAGCCGATGTGCAATATTTGTTGCCTGCTAATAGGTATATTATAGAGTTTGGATTGTAGTGATGTAGTTACCTCAAGTCGGTTGTAGTCTTGTAGCGGCGGAGTCGGTGGTGCTGGTGGTGGTCGCTCTTCACTATGCGGTCTTCTTTCTTTCCGCTCGTGCGCGCAGCCGGAGTCGCGGCGCTCGCGCCTCTTCCTCGCCTCTCGCTCGCACTCAGGCGCTGCCATATCTCCTGTCACCTCTCGCTCCCGTTCCGGACAGCACTGCGCACCCCACCCGAGCGAAGTTAGAACTACCCGCCGCTCGCTCGAGCAATCACTGTGCCCGTGGGCACCGTAACCCTAATGATCGTTAATGTTTGTGTAGTGCGTTATGTAGGCTTTATTTAGTTTGAAAGTCAAAGTGGCAAGCTCTGATATTTGCGTTCGATGACTTGTGATGGACCATGACTGTGTATAGTATAGTAAAATTGTATATACATACGTACATAGATATCGGAAAATATTTGTTGACCTATGGTCCCTCCAAAGTGATGAAATCGATCAGAGAAATTAGTTGAAAGATTTGTACATATGAAAAAGGTCAACAGTATATTTTTCCAGCGTTAAATTAAAGGTAGACTTATAGTGATAATAATTACAAATAGTTCCGCTTATAAGCAAAATATTGTCTAAATCTAATTGCCCCTCAGGATTGATTAGAGAATCGTTGACTTTTCACCACTTGTTCTATAAAGGTCAGTAGCTGAAAGGGTTCAGGAAAAGAGACTTATCTCATTTTTTTGTTCAGGATATCTAACTCATCAAATTGTAGGAGCTACTATAATGTAACTTGAATTTCTGGAAGAATTTGCTTGAATTTGGTTCACAAGCTCTTCATAAATACTTACTCTACTTCGGTTAATTAAGAATCACTCTATAGGTGTAAGATATAACTAAGAACAGTATAACTAAGGTTCTACGCTACCTCGCTACGTAAAACAGCACACGACCAGAATATATTTTCCCGTGTAACCTATTTGGAGAGTTGCAAAGCAAATTTATAATAGTTTAGGTAAAGCTTTTGGGTCAGTTATTAGTACTAGAAAAGTATAAGTAATTATTTAAAACCACTACAATTTAGATTAATGATGTCGTGAAGCCCCAGAATCAGTTCAGAAATACCTTTAAATTATCCAATTGTACCATTTTCGCTAACTCAACCCAATATCCAAAAGATTTCGGTTGAGTAAGTCGCGTTTCTGAAATTAAATCATTTTTTGGAACTAATGCAAAATGACGCGTACAAAATGAAAAAAAAGCGGCTTTGGTCTGTTTCCTATTTACTACAAGCCACAAGAAAGTGGCCTAGATGATATCTTAAAAAATATGCTTACAATAGATCGTATGTTAGTCATGGATGACAGGAAACTTACAATGCAATATCTTGCAGCACCGACTATGGACTCCAATATCCTGGATATATTTTCCCGTGTGCGGCTGGCCAGGGTCGCTCCTGAAGCCCTGATGCAGGGCCAAGACCCTATTAATCCTCAACCAAACAGAAAACGGCCGGGCTATTGCTTATCCTTTTATGTAAAACAAAGTGAAAGAAACAAAACGCAACGGCAGAGCGGAAACACGCGCCGTTTTGGCGGTATTATGAACACTTATCTACAGATAATATAGAGTCAGTCGCGCTCGATATGAACGTCTATTTGATGATGTCAGTCAGCTCCACCATCATGTCTCTGTCCCGGCACATATTGATACGGCGCGGCACACGTATTTTAAAGTCTTAACGAATCTACGGCTGCTTCAAAAAATGCGTCGACACGAGTCTATAATTTAGCATTTATGATTTTATGTTAATTTAAGAACGTCTTTGCTCTCGGTCACTAGTGCGTGCACTTTATGTTTCCCATTTTACGAGATTCACGGAAACGGAAAACTTTATATGTCAATTGTCTTCTATCATTTTTCACTGTCTCTGAGAACGCGATATTGTTGTTGGTTTCAGCTCCAATTAAACCTGAAACAAATAAACAGACCGTGAAAACATTTTCTATGGGAAATATTAGCAACCTTCAGTGGTGTGTTCAGTGGTAACCTTAAAAAATAAATTAAGACCCCAATTAAACTATTTAAAATATGTAGTAGTTTGTTCCGTAATCCAGACATGTCGTAAGTAATCCAGATTCGTCGTACTCAAATCAGTCTAATATAAGTTGGCCAGCTTGGGGACCCCGAGGGCACTGGCAACCTTGTTAGATAATAACGTAATACACATTTTACCTACATAGTTTTAGCAGACATATAATAAGGGTTTTAGGGTCAATGGAAAACATAAAAAATCGATTTTCAGTATCATTCCAAAAATTGATACTTTAGGCTTTAATTATTAAAAGCTTCACATTCAAACGGTCAAACTACGATGGCATGCGATAAAATCTAAATATCGCTGACCTAAAACCGGCCGTGTGAGTGGCATTAGTTTTATTAGTTTAAATTATACTTCAGGTGCACAATCTAATTATCTACACAGAAAACGTCTTGCCTAACGTAAACCAACTTTGATTCGAAAAGAGGTGGTTCAATTCAACCCAGCGCAGCCGTCGAGTCGAGATCGTGGATGAATTAACACTTAATGAGCGATAAATAGAGCATAAATCTTCACCTATACATAAAAACGAATCCCTATTTCCCTTGTCACACCATCACGCGTGAGGGGCTGGACCGATTTGGAAAATTGGTGGGGATTAAGTAGCTTAGAACCAGAAGACGGACATTTGATTTTTATCCCGAAAAAGTAATGGGAGCGGGGCGAGGGAAGCCGCAGGCAGCTGCTAGTAAAGAATCAAAAATACCTTATAAACAACAACGATACACGAAGCCAAACTAAAAACCAAAAATACCTAAAGTCTTAATTAAGGTAAGGTTCTACAACCACGAAGGCCATAACTTGTAAAAAAACCGGAAGACATCATACTCTACCCCCGATAGATCGTAAACATTTTGATAAAGAAGGTCACAGAGAAACGTGGTATAAATTGAAAATAGAAAATGCTGAGATGCCTATACCCAGCAGAGGACTTTTCCAAGCTCATGATATAATTTAATAACAATACTATCAATAACCGGCAAATTTATCAAAGAACCTAAAAAAAAAGTTCGAAAATATTGTCAAGTGCACGAAAGGAGCCTCTTTGAGGCACACTTAAAAATCCTTTCACCACACTTGGTTCGAAAGAATCAGTGACACGATAAGAAGAAGAATAACCCGCGGTTATTGATAGCCCTTCGGATATAATAGTTACTTGGAGTCTATGGTTACACCTCTTCTGTGAGAATAGAAAACATGAAAAGTTAGAACCATTAAAAAAAGGTGCTTGACCTTTAGCCCTTGAAACTATACAAGGTGCAGTTTTGGATCTGCAAAACATTTTAGGAGGTAATTATGTTAGTGATTCTCGACCCGAATCAACAATAAAATGGGCAGGTATTTTTTTTTCATTTTATTCTTATTAACGTAAATCGGTAAGTGTGAACTCCCCTTTTTAAAACGCGACCAATCTGTACGTGTCCTTAAACTGCGCTTTCACACACACAAACAAACGCAACCGACATTTCTTTCATAAATCCAAACCAAAGCACCAACCACCGGCCGCTCCCTCCCCCCCGCCACCCCGCCACGCCCCCGCGGCCATCGCAAACGCATCGATCGGCTCAATTTATTAGTGTATTTGATGACGCCGGTATGTGCATACGCTTGCAAATTCCGCCCCTCAAGTGCGCCTTCGATTAACGGTCGGGATAGGTACCTACTACCTAATTGTAAAGATGACGGACCAATACTCCAATGTAGAGTTGGTGGAGATGGTCCGCTTGTAGGTATGCCATCAGTGGAGACAATGTATCTCGAGCCATCGAAATGTTCGCGGAGTTATTCCCCAATCGGCAACGTCATCATTGAAATCCCGTGTTTCGGTAAGCACTTAATTAAAGCCTTTGGTTCGAACTGATTTGTAGCTCTCGGACAGTCGTTAGGTACCACACGGGTCGGTACGGGGCAACGACCTTACAGCTTTGCCGTACGGTCGTTGGTTCCGGGTAGTCAAAAGCCAGAAAGTCAGACAATTACCAAATAACAAATGGGTATCGTGTTATCAAGTAACTGGTTTGTTGAGGTCTGATACGCAGTCGCCCTGCGTGATTCACTGGCACTCCATGCAGTGAGCTGCATACAGTTAAAAATTCGAACTACATCTAAGGTAAAATTATTTGCTATAAGTTGTTTTAGCTACAACAACTTGTACAGGTCGCGGCACGTTGGTTGAACCTTCGATGCGCAGTAACAGATTTTCGAGTCTAAATCGAAATGCGGTATGACGAGAATCGCGGGGTTCCCCGTAACCATAGCAACGACCTTCATTTTAGTTTAACGTATGTGCCGCGTTCGTTTCTTAGAAATGTGGACGGAGACTCGTACAGGCTGACGTCACTGGTCATCGCATTCACGCACACAGTGACATGACACGCGATACATCGCAATGGGTGATTCTGTTTTTTTGAAGAGGGTTATTCTGAAAATCAATAAAATTGAAAAATCGAAAAGAAAAAGTATTATTGATTATTGACTTGGTATCGTATTGTTATATGATTATTTACGAGTCTCCTAACAACCTCCTGAAATGTTTTGCAGGTTCAAAACTGCACCTTGTATATAAGGTTCAGGTCAGTGACTGCTTGATTACCCTGTGATTATCCGACTTTTAATAGACTATCATAGAGTATTAAACATTAGCTTTCAGAAGACCTTTTATGGTTTTTAAGTATTTTTGATTCATGGGAGAGAGCATTTCGGTAAAGTGATTTGAAAATGGAACGCATTGAGTAGCAAATTCTGACACACCCTTTTTGCGCAGCAGTAAATCCTACTTACTGAGCATGTATGATGTAAACTTACTAAACTGCGTGTTACGTCAAAGTCACAATATAGAAAATCACTATAATGCGTTCTGGGAAGTCCCTTATGTCCATTTCCGGTCCTTTCACGAAGGTCCTTTCTAAGGATTGGTTTTCGGACAAATGTTTTACTTACACAATGGTATAACAATAGCAAAATCCTTGAGCATATATAGCATAGCTATTAGTCGTCCTAGTTCCAAGTTTAAGATTTTATTACGTAAGACCGGCTTTCATACGTCTTTGGCAAGTTTTCAAGGCCTTCAAATCTTGGTGTCACATACTTGGCCAGAATCTTTGTGAGTTGTTGAAAAGGACTTTTTTATATTATTATCAGGCCATGCACGTCGGCAACCTGGCCTACGATGCATTGCCCTGCGACCATGAACATGACACATACGGTGTTCAGCCTCACGTGCCAGTAATTTCTCCAGCACCCACACTCTACTGGTACGTGAGGCTGAACATCTGTATGCCTCAAGTTGATGGACGCAGGGAAGTGCATCGTAGGGCACGTTCCTGACGTGCGTGACCTACGAGACAATGCTTTGTTATATGCGATGGTTACCAATTAACATCAGATGGACCATCTTGTTCCATCAGCTGGTTGCATGGAAGAAAATTAACAGTCGGTGTGTACATTTTTGCACTTTGTTTGCATAGAGCAAGATATTTATAGCTAGACTGGCTAGACTTAGCTATTTCTAAATCCTGTTACTCCGTCATTGCGAATGGGTAAACACGACCTCATAACTGGCAAACGGCCTAGACATTGACCAAGGTCAAACATGCCAAATCATTGCAACTCATTTTCATTACCCTGGAAATATCAACTTGAAAACAAGGCCTCTGCTTCCATACCGTGAACTATTGGGAACAAATATTTGTGTGGTGAACACAGACATTGTTCCCTGTCTGGGTGTTATATTGTATTCTGAGAATGTATTAATAAAAAAAATCTTATTATAATATTAGCAATCTGGTTCCCATAGTGTGTCTGTTTATATGGTTATTTAATTTTTATTTTGTTATTATTATTTTAATCTACAAAAGATAATTATTGTTACGGAAGTGGGTACAGGGATTGGAAGGAAACGAACGTTTACCGAAAGTAGCGATTTATTCGCACTACGAACACGTAACACTGCACTGAACGCGTAGCACTGCACGAAACGCGTAGCACTGTCCGACACTGTCCCCGCGCACTATGCGTTACACGGTCCAACGCTGTGCTCCGAACACTGACAGTCCACTGGGAGCACTTTACCACTTTGCACTTCACTTCACTATTTACTGTTCACTTCACTATTCACTTTCACTGTTCACTTTTTCCACTTTTTCACTTTTCCTTCTTGTTCCTTTCTTCAGATTACTTTCCACTGAACTGCCCGTAGACGCGCTTGCAGCTCCTTATATACCCGGAATTTCGATTGTCATTTATTGGATTTTGATCGTCATTTATTGAATTTCGTTAGTCTTTTCGTTTTCTTCTGTTGGATTCCGATCGTCTTTTCCTTCTTACATCATTTCTTGTTTTAGTCCAGAACTTTCGGTTCTTTATTTGAATTCCTTAAAGAAGGCACTCGCCGCTACTAGAATTTTCTGGTAACATTAAAATGTCGAACAAAAATCTTCATAGCTGGACCGGGCTCGAACTCGCGTACGTCTGCTTTGCAGTCGTAGCTCTGACAGCCCGGCCGTTGTGACAATGACGATGTTTGCCAAAAACTTCACTGCCTTGCACGCTTACGTAGTTACGTCAGCACGGCGTCACACTATTATGTACCTAATTTGACATGCAAAACTTTTTTGATATATATTCTATAATGTAAAATTAATTATGTATTTAAAATGTGGAAATGTAATTTACTTATTCATTAGTGTAATTGGTTACAGTACCTACCGTTCTAATTAATTAAAATAAATAGCACAAGTTCCGTTTATTTTGGGCTAGATAGTGTTGTGTGGATTGCCCACAATATCTATTTACATAATCCCTAGATAGCTAAGAGTAAAATTGAGAATCAAATTAGTATGCGATTTTTTAAATTTGCAATAATTTACCGAAGTAAATTAACACGTTATAACATAAATAGGTAAATGAGCGATAACATGGTATTTCGAATGCGGAAAAAGCAATATTATTTTGGCCAAGTTCCAGAATAATCTAGAGAGTATTGCATTCTAGCCAAAAGTATCTGATTACTACCTTTTTAAAAGAAAAGTAACTGCATTTTTATTATATTATATTGGAAATTTATGCCCGTTTGTGTATGTTAAAACTACGCCTAATTCTGTTAATCTACGTGCGAATAAAAAAAGTTTTTCAAAATCCTTATGCATATCATGGGGATTTTTATTTGTTTACTTAGTTTATTATTTTTAGATTCGCACATGACTGCATCCGTAAGCAATACAGACTCAAATCAAGTTTCGGTGACTGAAAATCTTAGAAAATCATGTAATGTCCCAAAAAATATTAAACTTAGTAGGATTTGAATAAACACGATTATACGTTTAGGCATCAACAGGGGTAGTCAGAGCAACATTATTTTATATTATACGTAACAATGGCTCAGATCAGAGTAACGGGTACATAATATAATTATGTCCGATATGGATTTTGTAGCTACGTTAAGTTAATATAAAAGTGCTAATCTGATTAGGCGTCACGTCAGACTGTGTTCATAATAAAATACCATTCAGACATCATAAAATCAATATCCAGTTGATAACCAAGGCTTTTGGTATACTTACGTGAGCTTATTATGGGGAGGAGGGGGGGGAATATCTGTTTGACTTCCTAAAGTAGATTTTAATAACCAATTACCGGCTTATACAATTTGAAACTGTGGTTTTTACATTACTTTTATGTTAAACTAGCGGACGCCCCCGGCTTCGCTCATACCTTTCGTTGATTTTTCTTTTAAAAGTTTTTCCTCTTTTTCTCTGCTTAGGGAAATCATTTTCCAATTTCCTTTCTTAGTGCACCCCTCTGGTATAAAAGAAACATACCCTCCAAGTTTCATGCTTCTAGGACTTACGGTTTAGGCTGAGCGTTGATTGTCAGTCAGTCAGTCAGTAACGTAAGAATTTTATATATTTAGAAGATTTTGAGAGTTTTGACTCCCGATATTTCGGCACAGTTGCGCCGGAAGTAAAAACTCCCGTAAATATCACGTTGTTCATAAAAATAATTACCAGTTTTGTGTGCAAACACTTTTAACTAATGAACGAGTTGTTGGAAATAGGCCAATGTTTTCGTGTCCCATTGTTTCGCACTTAAATTATTTCTAAGTGACTGCCTTCATAGCTCAGTTGGTAGTAGCTCTGCCTTCTGCGCTGGAAGGCGTGGGTTCGATCCCCACCGAGAACAAATATTTGTGTGGTGAACACAGATATTTGTTTTCCGTCTGGGCGTTATATCGTTTTAGAAGTATGTATTTACAAAATATAAGTATTATATCAGTTATCTGGTTCCCATCCCACAAACTCTGCTTAATTTGGGGCTTGATGGTGTTGTGTGGATTGTCCACGATATTTATTTTATTTTAGTCAAGAGAAAAATAAATTTAAGTTTTTACGTTAATCTCACTAGCTAAATTACTAATTATTTTATAGCGCTTCCGTCAGGCATTGATTAGAATCAGCTGAGTTGTCTCTAGATCGTTCGTAACGATCTGAAGATAGCTCAACTATTATTGCTTAGGTACGTTGTATATTTTGTAAATATATATTGTACTTGTATTCATTGTAAGTTTTCTTGTGTAATTTTAATGTTTTATTTTTAGATCTATCAACATTTAATTTGGATTTAGATTTGTTATTTTAGTTGTTTGCATTTAAGAGATACTTTTTGCGCTCTAAAAAGCAGCACCAACACAGCCTCTATTTCTAACAAAATGGGAAAATACTACGAACATTGCTCGGTAAAGTAAATATTTTGATGAAAAATACCTCGCATTTATACCACAAAAGAAGATGGTATTTACGTACAAAAGGCCAAGATAAGCCTAAAGGTAAAAGCATCTATGAGTAAAAGGTGTTATTTGTTTCTCAAACAATAGAAGAACATATAAGCCTGCCTATGACGACCTACTATTACAGTACAGCCAGTACTGTCAGTAATTCAGTGTTAAGTATTTGTACAGTCCTATCCTTGAAGTAATTATCTAAATTCTAACTTAGAAAAATATTAAACTACTTTGTTTTTGCTCAAAACTGTAGTACTCTTCATAAAGTATTTATAGAGCATAATCAATTAATGGTATACCAAAAAGCAGTCATTCCACATAAAGGATGACCTTGACTCGTTGTACGGAGCCGAAATTGCTACCCGGAAGGTCCCAAAAGTGCGTAGAGGTCTACTGCGTAGCAGCGCGTAGCACTACGCTACGATACTACGTCGTTGCGTAGCGGTTCTTATGCGTACCGGTTGCCTCAATTTCTTTTGTACGTTTTTCGACGTAAACATCGTGAGAAAACCAGCATGTAGAAACAGCAGCACATAAAAAGTTCTAAAATATGTGTCCAAGTGCAAGAAGGGCGCACTTAAAATTCTTTCACACCACTTGGTACTAAAGAACCATTATCATCTCAGCCCGGTAACACCCACTGCTGGGAGGCTGGCTAAAGAACCTTAGAGACGCTTAAATGAAAACTATTGATAGCCTACTTATAACCCTGACATTGTTACCTCAGTAATAGTAAAGCTCTTTGTGAAGGGCTCGTACGGGGAAGTACTACCACCATGCCTATTTCTGCCGTCAAGCAGCATTGCTGTGTTTCGGTTTATAGGGTGTGGGTGCCTGTGAAATAACTGGCACGAGAGGCTGAACCTCTGTATGCCTCAAGTGGACAATTAAACATCAGGGCCATATGCTTGTTCCACCAGCTAGTTGTATAAAAAAAAACCTTTTTACTCGTGAGAAGATTTGGCGCCGCATTTGTGACGCATTTATTTTTTTACCGGATTTGTGCATGTTTTTCCATTGAATCTACCGCCGTTATTTCAGTCAGTAATCGTATATCGTTTACGACTTAGCCACTTATATGCAAAAATGGTTCGTTTTGGTAGGTTTTCCATAAAATATATTTTACTGTTTTGACCTTAAACTTCGGCAGAATGTGATTTGGTAATGTGTACAGGCTGGTACCGATATTATGTAATCTATAGGTGTACAGGTATGTTTGGTAGGAGGATAGGAGAATAAATTATGGAACTGTAGGTCTACCATGAGCTCTGTCTGGCTCTGTCTCTGGTTCTAATTATGAGTCCGTGTGAGTGTTGACTAAATAAATCCTACGTCAAACCGTCACACACACAGTATAATGCACTGGTAAGCACTCACACAGACTCAAAACCAGAGCCAGAAACAGAGCCGGACAGAGCTCATGGTAGGCCCACTGATGGCCATCGTACATTGCTTATACGTCTCTAAGCCCTGAGGTAAAGTAAGGCAGAATATGTCAAAAGATAAAATGCTTAAACTATTGCCATCTCTCACCTTTGGTTATTAATTTGGTATCACAAACAGTGACAGGGCTAATTTAAAACCACGTTGTAACTATGGATGTAAAACACCTTTGAACACTAGAACCCATTGCAATACGTCTGAGCCAGGCTTTCACATTGGGATTTATAGAACCTTTGAACTCTTGTCTACGGACTAAGACTTCCTTCATAATTAGCCCTCATTAGCATATTCGCGTCACAGCGCTCAAACCGCCTTCTAATGAAGCTAAACTTGGAAAGCTGAACGTGGCACTGGGACGACGATGCAGTGTGGTTAGTCTTATTTCTATGGTCGATGCACTGCGCATAGATTATAATTATATTATGCCAAAGTCACGAGGCTTTTCTCATTCATTCATTATATAAATCTTTTAGCACACCAAAAAAAGTAAAATCAAACATGAATGTTTTAACCACCATTTTGCACGCCCAGGAAGACTGGTAGAAAATGCTGTTAGCATTAAGTCCTAGCACTTAAGTTTGTGTTTAAAGTTTTAAATAAATAAATATATGTTTACATTTTTTTTGTGACAGCTTACAAAAAACGTATTTATTTTAAATTCTCATTTTTTTTTGTTTTAGGGTTTTTTAGGATTACAAACTTTTATTTGGTTTTAACACGATCTTTTATTCGTAGTTCAGACTGAACAAATATCTCACAATATAATGTTTGATCTTGATGTGACGAAGTCAAAGCCAGAAGGGAGACCTACAACAACTGTGCTATGTGGTAAGTCACAGAACACAGTATGTGGCTGATGCTTCAGACACAATATCCTACTCATTATCATCACTCCCAATTTATCAACGTGACGCGATTTGTGAAGTACATGCACTTCAAGCAACTATAGCCATAATATAACAAGCAAAGTAAACTATTAAGGAGTCTGCAGAATTTCTATGTAATCTTACAAAAGCTTGGAACTGATGGAGCATGAATATTACCGACTGTGTTTGACCCGATTCCCAGAGTTGAATGCTCGCGTGGGCGTGTACCTACAAACCAAACTTCCAGTGTTTTGGTGACATAACGGAAGATGTAATTAAAGAAATTGTAGCCAATAATGCAAATATTATGGTAATTTATACGGAAATATGCTAAATTATAAGCGTGCCGACAACTTTTATTTGAATTTTTCACACGCCATAACTGACGATAATAAATTGACTGTGTACTCTTAGGTTATGACATTTAATAATTTTAAGACAATCAATTTATGACTATTTGTAATTCTAAATACTTAACCTATACTTATAATTGCATGCTGAGTTCAAGCAAAATGTGCTGAATCAATAATTTAATTACTGACATCTAATCCCTTACCACATTTTAAGCAATAAATTTTCATTTCATTTCATTTTCATTTCATTTCAATTACATTGTATAACTTTACCTACACACTCTTAAATTTACTGTTAATGTCTCGTTGATCATTACTTTCGCATTTTAGCTTTGAGCAAAGAATAGACAGTGCTTAAATATCCTAAAATATTCTGGTGAAAGAAAGGGTATGAAACAAAAAGTAATGCCCCTCATTCATTCATAATGCCGGACACATAAAACGACCCGCTGAAAGTCTTCTGTCACTGTCACTTTTATGTCAACAAATAGAGATGGCAACAGATTGATCGGTTTGCTAAGCGAAATGACTGTAATAGGACCATTGACAATATACCTACCTGTAAGAGAATAGCATAAAGTGAAAATCTAACTTGTAAATAAATGAAATAATCTAAAGAATTATAGAAGGTTAAAAATAACAATAATATGGGTTCTGCCCACCCATCCGGAAAAAGCGTTATTTTATAAGTATAATAAATATATGCAAAAAAAACAAAGATTGGTTTAAGTTTATGCTGATGTCCTAAAAATTATCGATGTGGTCGAAGAATTAAGGGTCATTCCGTGACTAGGGGCGAGAGAGAGGTCCTACCCCAATAAATATAGGTCACGATACATACACAAAAGGTTATTTATATGAACAGTTAAGGCTATTAAAGCTTTTAAAGATTGTTACAATTTAGAATATACATACTTATATTCACAATTTATAAATTATGTATACCATCTTACAAATTATACGTTAGTAAATATTTATGTTTATGTTCCTAATTTATGTCACAAAGAATATTCTGATCTAAATATTTTTATGTAAGTTATTTGCTAACCGCATTTCCGTCTCACAAAAGAGAGTACGAATAGTACCTTCTCGTATCTAAACTTGCCGTGCTCTGCAAACTGAACGTCCTTGGCACATCTCTATTCCATTTAATCAATCACATCGCCCCATTCAAATTAAGAATATCACTTACCGGTTAATATTCACTATAGTTTTTTTTATTTGTTGACTAAAAAGAAGCCACAGTCACAGTTATAGCGGCTAGAAAATGGCGGACGATAGACACGTGCGCGCCCGTCGGGTGGCTGAAGAGTACTGAAAGAGCAAAGGGGACGGGGTGTGGAGGGGTAGTGATGAAGCGAGAATTATATCGATATTGAGCCTTTCAGGAACAACATCGTAGGAGACAGGAGGAGGCTTGACTCTGATATTTATTTCTCAGCTGTTATCAAATCGCCGAGTAAATACTAAAGCTAAATTGTATATACTTAATTATTTTATTAACCTACAAACCTAGATTACCTAGGTATTATACTTATTTTTCAATAATAGCACAACCCTATCAAGTCGCATGAATAAATACGAAAGTATGAATAAAGCATAATTTCGCTACGTTTCTCGGGAGAGAAATCTTAGAACGTTCTGGAAGCCCGTTGCACAAAACAATTGATTTCGGTTCTCAGAGAACTTATTCGTTCCGTTTTATAAAATCGAGATGATATTTGGCACAGATTTTAAGGGCGAATGAACGAACATAGATACCTAAGATCCAGTAGACCTACCACAAGCTCTATCTGGCTCTGTCTCTGGCTATGGTTTTGAGTTTGTGTGAGTGCTGTCTAAATAAATCCTACGTCGAAACGTTACACACACAGTATAATACACTAGTGAGAACTCACACAGTCTCAAAACCAGAGCCAGACAGAGCTCATGGTAGGCCTACTGTAAGTATTGTACCTATACAGACCGTCGAAAAATAACAAAGACGCCTACACGGATGTCTACGGCGTAGCCTCGTGCTACGCCTCGTAGCCTTGCGCAACCTTCAGAGAACGAGAGTAATTATTACACCTTTTCTTAAAGTTTGTTTCGAAAGATTATTACGTTCTTCCGGTTAAAGTTTGGAATAACGAAATACTTCTATTTCAATAATATAAATTTTACTTACCAACTTCTGTTTTTTAGGGTTTCCAACAAAATTCGTTTGTTGATTATGATAATTTCTTGGATCTCTTCTTTTCCTTCTGGGTAATTATGATGATGAGTTAAATCTAGTAGGTAGCTAGTAATACTGGTTACTTGGACTTACTGGTTCAGAAGCTGCACTATTCTCAGTTTGTATGATAAAACTATTTGAGTAATTGCCATCTCTTCTTGCATGGGGTTAGGATAATTTTGTTCTTCAGTCAGTTGAATGAAGAGTCTAGACTTCAGTAGTTGCATGCACAGTTTTCCATTCCCACCCCAGTTAGCCCATAGTAGCCCCATACCTATACTATAAGCTCAATACTCAATACTCAATACATTTATTGCTTTACACATGGTTGAATTTGTACATACATAGTTTTAAAGTGTAAGTTAGTATCACATGGACCCTGCATAGGGTGTAGCAAACATGGAGGCAGGCCGAGGTTTTAAGGTAAGTAGGTACATTCGATTAAATTATAAATAGTTAGCTTGGATATTTAGGATTGTGATGTTCCTTATCATGGTAGGTAGTTATCGTGCCGGTTATTGTCTAGTTGTTGTTGATGTCAAAATTTTATGCAGGTATCATGTCAAAGTTCGATTATCTTATACCTTTAAACGAGAAAATCTTGTATATATATTATATATATGTATATATTTAGGATCTCGGAAAGTGCACCAACAATCTTCACGAAATTTACTATACAGGGGTTTTTGGGGGCGATAAATCGATCTAGCTAGGATTCATTTTTAGAAAATGACGAGAAGTTGGTGTTTTGCAATAATCAAACATAAACTCAATATACGACTGTTCCTGCCATCTATTGGCGATTGTGAGCAAGCTAGAAGGCGTTGTTAATTAAAAATAAGCCAATAAAGATACGACTCTTCCTGACATATATTGGCAAATAATAATACTATTTTTTTTTAAACCCGAGCGAAGCTCGGTCATACCGGCTCGTAATATATAATTAGAGGAAATGTCAACGTTTTATTTAATTACGTACTTACATAAATGTCAGATTGTCATTAATATTTGTTTCATTTGTCAAGCTAAGTGTAAGTTTGTATACCTAAGTGTTTGTGTAGCTTCAAGAAAGAAGGCTTTTATTTCTGAGGATGTTCAGATCATGCAAATTTGAAAATGGTTTCTTCTCTCCCAAAATAAATGTCGTACTTACAGAAGCGTTCGATATTTGGTGCTACTAAGAGCTTATAAAAGGGTTACGCTGACCCTAGCCCCATTTGGGACTGAGTTCATTCGAACTTGTGTGTATGTGCTCTCATTCAGAAATCAGGACCGCTTGATGCTTGTGCCTCATTGATACACACTTCCACGATTGATTGTGACTTTTATCAACAACAATTGTTACTTTTTGCTGGAGTTAGGATGCGTGTATAAATAAAACAGGTTTTTAGTACAAACAGACTATTGCTGTGGTATTCTATTTATTTTATTTATTTGACTGGCGATGGGTCGATGACATCGTAAAGGTCGCAGGAAACACCTGGACAAGAGACGCGTAGGACAGACGAGGCTGGCAAAATATGAGGGAGGCCTATACCCAGCAGTGGGTGATGCCGGGCTGAGATGATGATGATGATGATTTGACTGGCCACCAGCTCAATTGGTAGTAGCTCTGATTTCTGCGCTGTAGGTTGTGGGTTCAATCTACACCGGGAACAAATATTTATGTGGTGAACGCAGATGTTTGGGTGTTATTTTGTTTTCTAAGTATGTAATCACAAAAAAATGTATTTTGGTATTATATCAGCTACTTATCTGTTTCCCATAGTACAAGCTCTGCTTTATTTGATGCTAGACAGTGTTGTGTGGAATGTACTGACTATCAGCAACATTTATTTATTGTCGAAATGAACTTTTCGACTAAAGGTTTTTTGTACTAAAATAAATAAGGTTAGGCGTTATTATATAAATAAATATTGTATAACTGTAGCTGTTCCGAAATAAACATTTATTTATTTTACTATTTAGGTTTGGACTTGCGCGAAGTATTTTCTTCAGAAGCTTATTTATCCAGCGGTAACATTTCCTCTCTATTGTTGTTGACGTCACCTATTTGGAACAATTCTGATCAACCGTTGCCAAATATCTAGATCTACCAACAAATCTATGCTAATGAAACCACTATTGGCATCTGGATTGTTGTTCTCATTTTATTTGTTTTTGCTGCTATTTGTGATTTTACTGCATACCTACTCGTACCTATGATGGTTTTGTCTGAAAAGGTACTGCGTGCCTGGGTATCAAATTAGTGATGCTGTTTTTGTCTCTTTGCTATAGTTTTTGTATCATCATCCACATCCCGACTTCACCTACTGCTGGGTATATGCCTCTCTCTGCATGTATCACTGTTAACGGTGTTGTGCTAATCTCATCCAGTTCTTGCCCGCGATGTTCACCACATCCTCTGCTCATCTTGCCAACCCAATTCTTGGAAGCCATTCAGTTAGGGCCTTACTCCACCTGTCATCACCACCCCTTGCCAGGTGTCCTGCCCAGCTCCATTTTAGTTCCGTTATGCGATTCTCAACCTCTTTGACCATTATTCGACTTCGAATCTCGATGTTGGTAACGAGTTTTTGAATACGCAAGATAAATTAATAAAATGCCTACGTTTTAATAGCAGCAGGAATACGTTAATTTTTTATAAAAATATCTTGATAAGAAACTTTGATTTCTGTTAAGTTATGGGTCCGGGTATTGCGGTTAATTCACGAAGTTTCTAAAACTCACAAGGGCAAGGTCGTGAGTATCACAAACTACGTGGATCCTACTGGATTATTACTGAGAGAATTAACTGTCAGTAAATTAAACTGTGAATATTGCAAAATCTAGTTAAGAAATAAAATATTTTTTTTAACTCAACTAGCTACCATCGCCTATCACAAAGCATTACGTGCCCTACGATGCCCTGTCCTACGTCCATGATCTTGAGGCATACAGATATTCAGCCTCACGTGCTAGTAATTTCACCGACACGCACACCCTTCAAACATTCATTTACATCATTTGCGGTTAACGGGGCTGATTACACTCTAAGAACTACTTAGTACTTTATAATTAATATGAGAGTGCAATTGTTTGTTGTCCTAAATAAAAACTATAAAACCGAGCCACAGCGATGCTGCTTCACGGCAGAAACCGGCATGGTAGTTCTGCCCCTGACGAGCCACACACAAAGAGCTCTCCTACTACTAGAACTTGCATTGATGAAAGGAAATTGTGGATAGCTTTACAAAGATTTACTCACCGGCCAGTAGATCAGCCCATCTGATGTATGTATGGAATAAGGAGAGGGCCCTCCTGATGTGGAGCAACTACTTCATGCTTAGACCAACTAGACTACTAGAGTAAGTCACAAATTCATTCATAGCCAGTATTTGTCAGTCCATAGTTACCGCGACTAACCTTGTGGAACGAAAGATTCACATAATTATTACGACCACATTCCACCTTTTGTTTACCAACACTCACCGGTAGATTTAAACAAAGATTTTCCATTAGAAAGAGATAAGACACAACAGCTGTAGCTCTGTCTCGCTCTCGAAGTGTACCGATCGATGTGACCTTGGCAGTGGGGATAAACCCTAATAGGTACATTATCTATACTGTCCCCTAGGAGAGGGTGAAAAATTGTAATATTAGAACACAATGGGTGAGGGCTTGGCTGTTATCAAACAGATGTGGGTGAACATAGTTAAAATTACGTAGATGCGACATTTGATAGTTGCCATACCAAGTTCAAGTTCATGATTAGTCTCTCATGGTGCTATTTGAGTATGATAACATAGTCAAAAGACCTAAGAAAGAAGATAACACGGCCTAAAATGGGATGGAATGGTAGAGACTAAAAAAGTGGGTTTTTATCCAACGGCTAGGCTACAAAACTAGTCTAAATACATATCCTGCTTAGCATAAAAAGAATAAATCGTCGGCGGTTCTCAAATCTATATATATAAAAGAAAGTCGTGTTAGTTACTCCACTTATTACTCAAGAACGGCTGAACCGATTTGACTGAAAATTGGTTGGGAGGTAGCTTAGAACCAGGAGAAGGACATAGGATACTTTTTATCCCGAAAAAGTAACGGGAACGGGGTGTTACGGGAACGGGCGAGCGAAGCCGCGAGCGGCCACTAGTCTTAAATAAAACTAAGTGCGTAGAAAACAATGACCACATATTTTTCGATCTGCGTCCGCAAATACACAATTTATTAGTTCATGGTAAAATGTTTTTTTTTTACATTTATTTACAAACAGATTATTTACAACATGTACAAAATAAACAAGTAACAGTTGAGCTAAAAAGTAAGGTTTATAATAATTTTGAATTTCATCTAAGAAACGTACGCTGCTGGCTGGCAGTGACGCAAGATTATTTTATGCACATAATTGGAGCCTCTATTTTTAGTTTTATCTGTGTAGGAGGTCGCTCATAGAATAAAATGCAAAGCTCAAATTAGATAAACCTAGTTTTGCTTCCTCATGTTTTTGTGATGTTTTTTTAATAAAATAGATGACATTACGCAACAATTATTTTTAGGGTGGGTGCTGTGTATTTTTATTGTCTATAGGTACTTACTTTTAGTCTAAAGAGAAAAGATTAGTATTTTTGTATGTTTGTAATAAATTAACTCAAAAACTACTGTACCGATTTCAAGAAAATTTTCACTATTGGAAGGCTACATTCACCCTAAGTAACAAAGGCTATATTTATGTTAAAAAATAAATGTCTACCCGTGCGAAGCCGGAACAAGCCACTTGTTATTGATAAAGACAGGAAAATCTCGACAAATTGCATGTACTGACTGCACCTATCTAATTAATTAATAAGTTCCTCTTCTTTGTTCTGGACCTATTGAAAACGTAGCCTTTCTCTGTATGATTCCCATTTCGTTATCAAACAAATTTAGATCTTATCTCGTGCTGATAGGGCTTGAAGTATAAGTAGACTCAAAGGTCGTAAGGTGTATAGCAATACGCAAGCGCAAAGCTATTGACCTCCCAAGACCCCCTTCCCATCCCAACCTGGATGTAGGTATTAGTGCAGGACTCGAGGTAAGGACTAGGTAAATTTGCCACCTATTTTATGTAGTTTTACATAAAACAATAGTTGAATTTACTCATTCGACAGTAAAGATTCTATTTAGGGTCTCTTAGGGAAGACTATTTTTAGGTTTAAGCTCGCCTTTGTACGTATCTTAATTTAAAGTTTTCTAAATATTGGCTATGTGTGTGCAAGAAAGAATAATGAAAGAAAGATTTCAGTCTCTTTGGATAATAAACTAGTGCGCTTTACTAGTCAGAGTAGTATTTATAGGTCGTAATTTTTGAGTAAAAGTTGAGCTCTATGTGAATGGCTCGGTTTGAAGGGTGGGTCCTGTGGGTGCCAGTGAAATAACTGGCACGTGAAGCTATATGCCTCAAGTTGATAGACGCAGGGCAGTACATCGTAGGGCACTTTCTAGACGTGCGTAACATACGAGGCAATGCTTTGTTATAGGCAATGGTTACCACGTGATATCAGGTTGTTCAGGGCTTGTTCCATCAGCGAGTTTTATAAAAAAACAAAATTATAGTAGTTAATGGCATCAATTCTGTTGTTTAGAAATCCTAAAATTTTGCTAATTTCGAGCTAAAATTTCGTAAATTTTTTATTATCTGCTAGATCTTGAAATTATATTATTATTTTTGATATTTTTAGTTTCTTTTACCCAGTAGAACGGTGCTACGCCGTAGCAGTGGCCATGCTACGACGATAACGTGGAAATTGCGAAAAAGTTTAGTTTGCAACTTCTACCTAAATACATGCATTATTTATCACGTTTGTGAGACAGCAAATTACGTTTGTGAGACCCGTTTTGCCTGAAAATTTATACATTCAAACTGCCATAACATAATATTCACCATGCCAAAACAAATTAATGTGTGCCTACCGTCAGTCGTCAGTCGAGTAGAGCATAGTTTATTATACTTGTAGATTCAATTACCTATATCCTTAGTATTTTGTTAGCATGGTTATTATGTTCTAGCCTATAAATTGTAGCCTATATGTTACTCGTATTCTGACGTATAAGCTATATTATTGTAAGGTTTCAATAAAATCCATTTAGTAGTTTTATCGTGAAAGAGTAACAAACATAAACTTCCGCGCTTATAATATTAGTAGGACTAGCCGGATGCTCGCGGCTTCGCTCGTCCCATTCCCGTTACTTTTTTTGGATAAAAAGTATCCTACGTCCGTCTCCTGCCGGTTCTCAGCTACCTCCCCACCAATTTTCCAAACAAGTTCAGCCGTTCCTGAGTTTAAATTATAAATCATAATCATCTAGCTAGATTACATGTCAAAGACGGGGATTGACATGTCAAAGACGGGGCTGCTACCACTAAGCTACCAGTGCTCTCACTATGCATGCAAAACTTAGGTACATCGAAAACACTCAGGTGTGAAGCTGTTAACTCCAAATTTACACACCCACCCACCCCCACATCCCACATTTCCCGCCAGTGCTGGTATCATCTGCCACCCTTCTTCCCCCAATTCAGGGGGTTTGTTTCTAGGTATCGATAGCCTGAATTCAGGATGACGCAAATTTGTGCAATAGTTATGAATTGCTTTTTCGTCGAGTGTAAACATATTTTATGTTTAACACACAGTCAATCGTTCAGTTCCATTCGATTCTGCTTGAGCTCTTTTAGATGCAAAGGAGAACAAAAACTAACTTCCTATGCATAGTGTTTTCGGACGAATGGCGTAATCTTGTATCGGTATGTCTGAGACTCTATGAGAAAGAATGATGCAAGAAAGGGTGAGTATGCATTTGACATTAATTTAGTATAAAACTTAATTTTTAAGGTTATTATGGTTTTAATTGTATGATGACATTTCGATCTTCTATTAATTGTATAAATCTAGCTTTTGACGTTTTCTGTAATTGTAAGCAAATAAATTGTAATCTTAACTTTTGCATTAATTAGTTTAAGTGATCGCAATGTCGCAACCGTTCTAATTAATTAGATAAATTACAATTCCATATTTTATATTATATCGTTTTTTTTTCAATCTTTTTAACCGACTTCAAATAAAAAAGATTCTCAACTCAGTTGTATTTTTTGTTAAATTATTGCTATCGCATAATTTATGAGGCGTCATCAAAATCGGTTCAGCAGTTTGGCCATGAAGTCGGTTTCTCAAGTTTTTGAAAACTAAAAGATAAAATGAATTGAATATTTCACTAGCGGACGCCCGCGGCTTCGCTCGCCCCTTTGCCGTTACGCCCCGTTGATTTTTCTTTTAAAAGTTTTTCCTCTTTTTCTCCGCTTAGGGAAATCATTCCTTTCTTAGTGCACCCCTATGCTATAAAAGAAATATACCCTCCAAGTTTCATGCTTCTAGGACTTACGGTTTAGGCTGAGCGTTGATTGTCAGTCAGTCAGTCAGTAACGTAAGAGTTTTATATATTTAGAAGATAACATTTTTAGAACATACCTAGTTATCTGTCTTTTTGGCGATATCCAAGAAAATACCTTCTACAGAATGTTAATAAAATACACAAAGTGTAAGTTAATGCATTTATTACCACCAGTATTTAAAATAGTAATTTTTCAGTATTTAAAAACATATTTCTAATTAATATAACAGTTTAGTTAGATCAAGTTATATTGAGGAAATACCATAGAAGAGAAACATGGAGATCTATTTACATAGGGAATAATAATTTTTACTCAACATTATATTCATAATTTTAGAAATATAAATTTCTTGTCAATCATACTTTACTAAATTTTTTCCCCTAATTTCATACTTAAAGGTTTCTACCCACTATCCCGTAGCATACCATGGCCGTGCTAGGAATGTGTCGGGCACGGAAAGCAATCCGGTACGCTGTACTTCGCCCACTGAAGCGGGTCGACAGCGATCTGAACCCGTTTCCCTCCGACAAATAGTTGACGGTCCGTGCATGGCACGCGACGGTGTCGGTCGGTGACGGAACGATCTAGTGGGCAAATGTTTTACATTACAATACAAAGAATATTTTTTTGGCCGCTACGTTCCTAGCACGGTCATGGTATGCTACGGGATAGTGGGTAGAAACCTTAACGTGGAAAAAATAAAATTAAGCTACTACAATCGCTTACATAAAGCTTATAATACATAATTTATTCTTATAATTGTGTATTCACTGTTTTTATCAACACTGCACTGCTGTCACTTATCACTGGCGAGAAATCATCGGTTTGTTTTAAACTGTTTCTTGTATTTTATCTTTTTTTTTATTGTTTTCTGCACTTCTGTTTTAGTTCAACGCACTTGCAGTCATTGCTTAGATGACCTGAAGATTAAAATATTTAAAATGTTCAGCCACCATTGATGGATTGGTGATCGCTTCGGAAGTACCGAAGACCCACTAAGCCATGGAGGCTTGGAGGCCTAAGAGGCCCCATCAAAGATTTTAACGCGGCCTCTTAGGCCGCGCTTGTAGCTAGTATCTATGCCGTGTCGGATACATGTTGGGGTTGGCAACGTTGGGGTTGTTTTGTTGCACGGGGTAGCCTTGAGTGATGCTGCCGGGTTTGGACGTCTGGAAATGTCAAGAAATGTTAGGTTGGCAAATTCATCATCCGCACTTGGTGTGGGGACTGGTTTCCGCAAGTAGGTCGCTGGCGGGTGTTACGGAACTTTTTTAGGTTCTACGACACGTCGGTTTCCTCACGATGTTTTCCAGATGATTTACGGAACGCATTCAACAAACAGTTCGATGGGTTCCTTGTAAGTTTTAGTTCCGAACGAAATACTGACACGATGAATTATAGAACTAAACGAAACGAAACGGAGCGCATTTCTGAAATACTTCTTTAGTTCCTCGTAACCTGCGTAGTTCCGAACGAAAAGTTTTGACTACCCGCGCCTAAAATAAAGTGTATAGTCTGATGGTTGTTACCTGCATGTTGTTGTGCTGCGGTGGATGGATGGCGATGTGTCGGCTGACAGCCGGCGCATACGCACTGCTCACGGACGGATGGTGCGCATCGCTCAGACCGATCAGCACTTGAGGCTGTGAGACAAAAGTTCCGGATATATAAGATTTTCGTGAAATTTAGTATACAGAAGGTTTCTGGGGCGATAAATCGATTTATATAGCTAGGATGAATTTTAGAAAAGTTATTTTTATTGTTTTTAATAATCGACTACTTTAATCTATTAACAACTTAATCATAAACTTATTTTATCTTTTCCAACGGATGGCGCTGTTAGTAAGATCGAAAAATAATTATTCATATTTCATCAGTATGTAATTCGTATTTCAATATAATTTCTAAAAACACAATTTACAAAAAAAATAAGAACAAACACCTGCATTCACCACACAATATTAGTTCTCGATAGGAATCGAACCCACAATCTACGGCGCAGAGGGCAGCGGGGTGATCACGTATCTTCTGTTGCAATTAAATCCTTGTTTCAATCGTCAGTTTTTACATGTTTTTGAGCTTTGATTGCATTATAAAACGAATATGAATTGCAATCCTTACATGTCAGACACAAGGCTTTGTTTGTATTCGTTTTTTATTGCAATCGAAGCTCACAATCATGTAAAAACTGAGGGTTGCAACAAAGTTACGTGATCACCCCACGGAACTACTACTGAGCCTGAGAGGCCAGTCAAATATGTGAGGGAATAAGTTTGCACCTATACTCTAGGAACCTTAACTCACTAGTTGTATAAAAAAGAGAACTGTATGTCATTCACCTGTTGCGGATCCTTCTTGTTATCCTGATGTCCGTCCCTATTATTCAGCATGTCAAGATAGAGTTGGCTGGGCTGCGGCGCCGGCGCATACATCAGGTTGGAGTGATGCGGCGTGTGGGGGGTGTGAGGCGTGTGGGGGGTGTGGGCGTGGTGAGCGTACAGCAGGGGGGGGGGACGCTCGCCCACCACCTTCACCACGCCGGAGCTGTTCATGTAGAATGTGGGCGATACGGAGTTACCCACGTTCTGACCGTACTGTGGCTGGGATGGTTCTGTGAACATTGTCATTCATTAATTGGGTTGGCTATTCAACAACGAATTACGAGTAAAACAAATATTTAAGAAGAATAATTGAACTAAAATAACTCATAAACTAAATATAAAAATTAAATAAAGCTGCGTCCATCAACTTCATACTTTCACCAAAACGTTGAATGTATTAAACTGAATAAAGGGTCAAGTCATATTGCATTGATGTAAAGCTTCTGGAGGCCTTTTTACCCAAAAAGGAGTCCACTTCTCATAGATTTAAGAAAACAAACATTAAAACTAACAACTAGGTTAAAAGTAAACACTAACACTTTACCAACACACAAACTGTAAAACCTAAATATAAGAGATTTGGAAATAAAAGGCTATATTATCACTATTAAAGCTTCTGGACTATAGCTGTTTGCCTTTTCTTCTCTCGTCTCGTATTTGTACACCCTGAAAAGCAAGTATCTAATTTTTAACTTACTGTTCCATAGTACTGCGCGCGCCATTTGACGACCCATCCGCCCATCTTCAACCTCTGTAAAATATACACATTTTATTACATTTCGGCGCGTGAAACTATTTTTTTATACTAAATAAAATATTTGCCCAGCAGTGGGACACAATAGGTTAATAAAAAAAAAAAAAAAAAAAAAAAATATATTTTTCTTACTTTGATACTAAAGACCTACTACTAGATCGTCTGTGTAGCTGAGAGGAGAGTTTCCTTGTTCGTAACTAGTGGTGAATGAGGACATGAAACACGTGATTCTTGTC
The DNA here is from genome assembly GCA_939531255.2 of Thera britannica. Lineage (NCBI taxonomy): Eukaryota > Metazoa > Arthropoda > Insecta > Lepidoptera > Geometridae > Thera > Thera britannica. Next base: position 11,276,780 of record OW618034.2, on the reverse strand, counting down.
TTGCTTCGCAACTCGGTTACGAAATAAGAACTGTATTACAGAACCTTTTTCGTGACTTGATCTCACTGAATGACAGATATTTCTATTAGTTTATGACGCAGTTACGAACTAAGGAAAAATCCTTCTACGTAGCTGGTTACGAAAATTTAAAGGCTAAAGGGATGGGATAGGTGCTGGGCAAGCCATAAGCCATCTAAAACTAGAACAACTAAGCATCCCGCACTAGAAGTTACCCTGAGGCTGTATAAATCATCTACTTATGATGCAAAGGTTAAAGAAAGAGCACTGGTGGTCTAGTGGTAGCGGCCTCGCCTTCCGATCTTAAGGTCAGACGTGTACCAATGAGTTTTTCTGTCAAAAAATGTATGTGCACTATGGCATTACTCTCAAAACGGTGAAGAAAACATTGTAAGGAAACCGGCGTGCTGTAGAACCCAAAAAAACTTCGAACAACACGTGTCAAGCGTCACGCAAAAAGGGCCCGCCAGCGGCCTACTTGCGGAAACCAGTCCGCACATCAAGCGCGGAAGATGCAAAGGTTTACTTACTGTGATCGGAGTTGGAGTGGTAAACAGGTTGATGTTTCATGGGCTGGTGGAGTCTGTGCGCGTATAACGCGTACGTCGGCGATGGACTGCGCGTTCGCTTCACGCCGGACTGTATCGGCCCGCGGACTATAGTCTGTTTAAAAAATGTGATAAATAAATAAATATTGTGGACAATCCACACAACACTATCTAGCCCCAAAATTAGCAGAGATTGCACTATTGGAACCAGATAGCTGATATAATTCTATTTTTTTTAGTTAAATATATACTTAGAATACAATATAACACCCAGACAGAGAACAAACATCTACGTTTACCACACAAATATTTGTTTTCGGTGGGGATTGAGCCCCAGACCTACGGCGAAGAAGGCAGAACTACTACCAACTGAGCTGAGAGGCCCGTCAATCTCTTCAGAGATAGCAAACCAACTTTAAAGAATCGTGTAGCACCGCTCGGTAGACACGATTCTTTATCGCGCGTCAATTTCAATCTGCTATGAAACTCATGGGTATTAAATTAAAATTTTATTATAAGAGAAGAGCCATGTGGTTGAATAGATTACCTTATTCACCATATGAGAAGAGAGCGGCGGAGGCCTGCCTTGGCCCTGCGGGGGCTCGCCCTGCCCCGTGGAGCCCGGCATAGAGAACATCGGGATCTGAATGTTGCCTTGTTGCATTTTCTGCTGCTGTTGCTGCATTTCACTGAAAGAGTTCCATCGTCATTATCCACACACCGACTTCGCCTAGGTCTCAATCAGTTAGTGCCATCTGCCTCGATCCGAACTGTTTGACATCATGCCAACAGCTACATTCTACCATCGCACTGCTCGCCATAGGCAGAGAGTTCATCCTCACACCTTAGAGCCTGGGTGGTCGCGCACCGTTCGGTTTCAGAGGAACTTCCTCCCGCGAGCACTCAGGCTATGGAATGATCTCCCTGCTGAGGTTTTCCCTAAGGACTATAGCATGGGGTTCTTCAAAAAGGGCGTTTTAAAAGTTTTAAAGGGTCGGCAACACGCTTGTGATGCCTCTGGTATTGCAGGTGTCCATAGGCTACGGTAACCGCTTCCCATCAGGTGGGCCGTATGCTTGTGCCAGCCTAACCCATTTCCACCGCGCGGCTTTGACTATGTCGTCCATCCATCTTGCTGTAGGGCGTCCTAAGTATCTGTAGCCGGTTCTTGGCCACCATTCTGGTTGCTGACCTACTCCAACTGACATAACCAGGTCTTGCGATTTGTCCTTCCCACGCCCTTTTAAGTGTAATTTATTACAGAAGCTAAATTAAATAAAAAGCCAAGGTAAAAATTATATGTCTGACTAATTCTTCAACATGCTTGTCGTGTCACCAGCTTTTTCGAACTAGAGTGGTGAATGGATTTTGAGTGCTTCTCAATGAGGCTTCTTAGCATGTACCTACTTGACCCCATGGTTTCGATTTTTTGGGTTCTACGATATTCCCGTTTCCTCACGTTGTTTTCTTTCACCGATTGAAAATACTGGCTTCCAGCAGCTCCATTCACACTCGCCCGATGCACTGGTTCTATATCTATAAGGTATACATCTAGACTAATATTCGGAGCGAGCACTGGTGGTCTAGTGGTAGCGGCCCCGCCTTCCGATCCGAAGGTCGTGGTTTCAAATCCAGACGTATACCATTCGAGCTTTTCTGTCGAAAGATTTATGTGCACTATGCCAGTACTCTCAAACGGTGAAGGAAAACATCGTGAGGAAACCAGCGTGTTGTAGAACCTAAAAAAGTTCGAGCAACACGTGTCAAGGGTCACGCAAAACGGGCCCACCAGCGTCCTACTTGCGGAAAAACCTGCCCGCACATCAAGTGCGCATGATAAACTTGCCAACTTGCCTTGCCACGTTATAACCCGAAAATTTAAGACTTTTGCAAAAAAGTCGCCGCCCAACGAAGGCGGTACGGGTCAGCTAGTAAGTAATATATCAAAACTGTGTCCCACACTCACTTAGTCTCCTTCTGTTGCTGTCTCTTCCTCACTTCATCCTCATTCAGTACTTTCTTCAATTGCATGAACAGCTGTTGCTTTTCCTTCTCCAACTGTTTGAGCTTTGACTCTAACTGGTCGATCTGCTCTTTTGTTTCTTCTGCAATTTAAGGTGTTCAATTATTTGATAAAGTGCTTGCAACTCCATTCAAAATATGTTCTGATTCTAATTGAGTTGGGGGAATAAAATCTCATTTCATTTCAGATCTGCACTGATATCCTGCGATGGGGTGTATTGTGCATTGTCCCCTTGCTAGGCTCACTCTACTGAAGACTGAAGCAACAGACAGCGACTTATGTTGCGGCTGCCTGCAGGAAAAAGAAACTGTGGAGCATGTAGTACTGCACTGCTCCGCAACAAAAGAAGCGAGGTCCAAGACAGGGCTCAGGGAACTGATTGAGTCTTGTCCCTTCACATCTGAATCACCATTGGGTCAACTAGAACATTGCTGGCACCAACCCAAAGTCCTACTCCGCTATTTTAAGGAGCTGGGCTGGCTGGGGTAAGCGTTAGCAGGGGGACAATGCACAATACACCCCATCGCGGGACGTCAGTGCAGATCTTATTCCCCCAAATCAATAATAATTAGAATCAATTAGGTTCACTCCAGCCAGCCCAACTCCATAAAATAGTGGAGTTGGACTTTGGGTTGATGGCAACAATGTTCCAGTGGACCAGATGGTGACACAGATGTGGATGTGGAGGGTCAAGACTCAATCAGTTCCCTCAGCCCTACTACATTAGTGAATAATTTAAAGTACTTTTAAAAAACAAGACTATTAGTTTAAAGCTATGTTATTAGTTAGTTTTAGTGGGGGGAGTTAGATTTAAAACAATCTATAGTATACTTTTTACCAAACATTCATAGAGTAGGTATAGGAAACAGGTAGGAGTATCTACAAGGAAGATACCCTCCATAGATGCTGACACTGAATTCGATTTTAACTTACCAAGTGTCATGACATCCTGCCTTTCCCGAGCCTCTTTCTCCTTTCGAAGTCTTTCTTCCTCGACTTCTGCTTCATATTCTGAAATCATTTGTAGCTTGTACTACTTTTACTTTTTTTTAAATAAGTTAACAAACTTTTGTCAACATCTGACTATGTCAGTTCCATCGTCAGCCTAAAGAAGTCCACTGCTGGACATAGGCCTACCCTATACGTTTCCAGGAAAAACAATTCTGAGTATTTTCTATCCACAGACTTTCAGCATTCTATCAATGACAATCAACGGTCAATGGGGTGGTGTTACCTCTCTTACTATAATTACTATGTAGTGTGTAGTATGAACCGAAAAAGCATGCTAGCCATATCTGAGGTAGGAGTTATAGCCATTTTAACATCATATCACAGACATCTATTGTCTGACTTTTTGATTAAATTCAGCAAGCATCAGAATGAAGACCAAATGAAAAACATATTAGATGGAGGCCCGAACAACACAACATTCATGTTTGCCAAGTGTTATTTGACTGGTTGGAACTGAACCGTTCGTGCGAAAATGGCCAAAGGCAAATGGAAGATTGATCAAAGACTCAGACCCATCAAGTTACGCTGGCTGTATTGTATGCTATCTACCTTCTTTTTTCCTCTGCCTTTCTCGTATGATATACCGCTTGAGAGCACCCCACATCTTCTGCTCTGCTTCATTTTGGTCCTCAGTTGTGGATGTCACGGCAGGCATTTTAGATGTGGAACTTTATCGGTGGATTTTTCAGCACTGGTTGAATGTTTCACTGTCATGGAATTCCATAGCTCTCTAACATAACTTTGTTTCTATTTCGTTTGTGAATCACAAGATCTACAAGAAAGAAGAAAAACGTACATTTATTTCAACTAAATAAGTATCCCAAACAAGAAACAAGATAAAAAATCTACTTTTTTCAAAAGCCAAACCTCGATTTTTTTTTTCCTTTTCGCTCCTTTCGAAGCAGGCTATAGTACTAAGACCATACCGCCTAGCTAAAGCCGGCTGTACACATGGGGCCAAAGTGTTGGGCCAACAACGTGTTGGGCAAAAATGATTGCTGTTTACACATTGGCTTACTGATCATTCTGCATTGGCGCTTCAAAGATGGACGTAGAAGTTCTTGCAGCCGCGGCAATTTTTATATACAGTGCATTTAATTATCACGTACATTACATGTGCACCAAAGTAGAGTGACTAAAAAGAAATGGCGCAAAAGAAGGTGGTGGATGGTGACTATTCATCGGAAAAGAACGAGGTAAATGTGTTAGTAGTCATTGTTTGCGGAGCGGAGCGTGCGTGCTTCGAGCATCCTTTGATGTGTGCACAAAAAACCGACTATTCGGATGGCCTGCCAATGTTGGCGCCAACTAAACCAATTAAGCCAACCTACCACCAGGTAGCTCTCTACACATTGGCAACGTGCTGTGGCCCAACACCTTGGCCCCATGTGTACAGCCGGCTTAACGTTTTGTTTTTTCCTCAAACCTCAATTTTCTACGTTTTTCAATTTGTCTTTTTCATGTTGTTCTGGCTCTGGCTACATTATTATTTTGCCATTTCGTATCTGTTGTTCACACTCACCTAAAACTGGGTCATTGTTTCTACCGTTCGTTCCACGACGCGCGGGTGGATGGTGGGGTCGCGTCTTTCTGTCATGTACTTCATTTTTCACACATGTCAAGAAGGACAGGTCCATGGATCTGCACTAGTGAAACTGTCACAATCAGCCACTGACAGTGACAGATATTATAAAGATGAGTGACATTGACTGTGTCAGCTGTCAACGGAATGCGACAGTCAGTGTCATTATCTAAAAATGTCAATGTCAAATATCTAAAGATTGAACGAACCGAACTTCCTCGCCTCCCAGCCCCTGCCTGCCTCTGTGTGCGCTATGCAGTAAATGCAGATTTTGAGCAAATCTTATTTTATTAGTGTTAAAATATAATTTTAAATCAATCTTTAGACTTTTCTGAATTAAAATGGACGCAGAAGATATCGACGGACCATCAGGCCCCAAGAAAAAATTAAAGACTGTAAGTATAATCATACTAGAACAATATTTTTTCTTCTAGCTTATATTCCTTGATTGAATCTGTTCATTTCAGTTTACTGTAAGTGTAAGTACTTAAAAAACGGGTTTGTCTAAATTTGCCTTTACTTTTGTCATCCATGCATATCCTCAACAAACCATCATTAATCACTATAATAAAAAGTAGAGCCTACCACGAAAGTTGTTTTCTATTTTTAACCACCGGGTACTAAATATTTAAATGTATAATGTTTTGTATTTTCTCTTGTAATGTGTATTGTGATTGTGTAACTATGGACCTAGATGTCTGAAAAAAAGCTTTATTATTATTACTTAAAACCTACCAAGATCTGCTGGCCATACTGTGCCTGGTGTCAAAGTTTAAATCCACACACTTTCACTTTTACTAGGTTATTGAATAGGTATCTACTAAGTGTATGTATTTATTTTATATTTATTTAGGTTTACACTATATTTATTTTTAGGTCGTACAAATTTACAAATATATGTATGGCTCAGCTATACTTAACATATATAATATAAGAAATAAATAAATAAATTTAATTTATTTATTAATACCGGTCATCAATAATCCATTGTTTTAATAGTCCGTAGTAAATTAACTGAACAAATAGGTGCATAAAGGTACCTTGACTCATAGTTCACAACATTTTTAATGTTTCAAGGACAGGTGCATTTAGGATTACTCCTCAACAGTCTAATGATTGCAGAAACCTTGAGGATGTTTACTCTCAACGGATCAACACCCCATACTAACACTAAGGGTAAAAAAAAATACCACTTAAAACTCATTTTAAAATGTTACTTCATTTTTGAAGTGAAAATTTCTTTGGGTGGGCTTGAGCAATGTTTGAGGTGGGAAAAACGAAAAAACTAAAGTCATTGTCATGTAACCGACACCTCTTCGCCAAAGATTGAGAAACTTCAACAAAAGTCGGGGTCTGTTTGCCCACAGGCAGCCAGGGAGGGACATACTAAGTAATTGTTCAAGTTAGCCTGTTCTTCCTTCTCTTGTTCTTCTTGGTCGCGTGGAACTCACCTAGCTCTAAGACGTTTCAAAGCTATCCTTGTGATGCTACTGAGTAAACTGTGATTGACTTCACTTTTGTCAGCATTCCCGGAGTGCCACTTTTTTTATTTAAATTGTTGAGCGTAGGTAGTTACTTATGGAAATAATCGCGCATGAGGTGGAACGATAGGCACTGAAGTGGGTGTGGCGACTGTTATCAGCGCGGTCATAGGTACATGCGACGCATTTATTTTATTTTACACGGCCCTTGAGGATTTGCACTATGAGCAATGACATTGTCTCAGACCAACCCCCTCCCCACTACTTATTATACTCTTTGCCAACCCCCAAGTTTGGTGAAGTTTACGGAGCATAGAAAACTCAGAATTTCAACCAATCAGCTGCAACTTTCAACCAGATAGCTTAATAATACTTTATATTTTTTTTTACATAGGTACATACTTAGAATACAATATAACACCCAGACAGAGAACAAATATATATGTTCACCACACAAATATTTATTCTCGGTAGGGATCGAACCCACGACCAACGGCGCAGAAGGTAGCGATACTACCAACTGAGCTGAAAGGCCAGTCAGTAACAAATTTATCTAGTCTAGGTTTATCAGAGAGTGAATTAGCATTTATGCGCATTATTTTTTATCCACAAGTACACGATAAAAACATTGATATGAGAATTTAAATTTTGATCCTTGTCGTAACGTGGATAAGCTGATAAGTAGTACACTTGGTACTTAGAGCACAGTGCTTTATGTGCAGGCCTCTAAATGATATTATTATAGTGACAGTATGATTTATCACTTGATTAGATAAGATTGCCGTATAGGTAAGGTATAGGTACCTTACCTATACCAAGGGTATACAGGTACACCGTTGGCTCTAAAGTACCTACTACTACCTAATACCTACCTACCTTCCTACCTACCTACCTACCTACCTACCTACCTACCTACCTACCGACCTACCTACCTACCTACCTACCTACCTACCTACTACCTACTAATAAAGTGAAAACTATCCATTGAATACAGCTACATCTCTGTTTATCTTTATAACACGGTAAACAATAATCCACGCACTCCGACGCCATTTTCCTATCCTCCGACTAGTGATGTGTCTCGTCTCGTCCGGCCTCAGTAGGGATGTCCTATTCCCCAAAACCGGCTAACACTACCTACACCTACCTAACAGTTATCCATATGCATGATGTTATTTTTTATAAACGTGTGAATATAAGAGGAAAGAGGCATAATTGCTATAAAGTTAATGGCAATGTTTCAGGCAATAAGCTTGCCATAAAACAAACGCAACAAAAAATAATTCAGACAAGTGCGAACGAGAAATAGCGCTTTGAGGGTTCCGAATTCAGCTAAATTTCTACACCATCGTCCTCTATCGTTCTTTTCAATTCCAGTCCAAGGCAGTCTGAAAGAGATCGCTTTTAGTGATAAGACCGCCCATTGTAGTCTACTTTGATGTTTTTCGATATTCCTTAGTTAATTTTATGTGGTGTGCAATATAGTATTTTCTATCTATCTAGATTACATTACCTTGACCAAAAAAAAAACGAACGGCCTAATGAACTTTCTCTTTCATTTTAGAAGTTAATTTTTTTTATTCCTCAGTTATGGGTTATAGTTCTTTAATTATGGGTTAAAAGTCTTAACTTGTTAGCTTTTGTCATCATATTTTGAGGAAGAACGATTTTGAGCCCCTTCTGCTTACAGATTTCCCGTCTATGAGTCCTGAGTATGTAGGTACAGTACCTATCGATACTTCCCGCGATCTTATGAGCTTTCACCTTATAAATGGTATGTAACAGCAAACTCATTTAACAGGTTTTTGACGTACCAGAAAATCCTTCGTCCCAAAAACCTAAATATAGCATCTAATGTATGCAGTCATTGATAGCTTTTGTAGGTCAATGGTTATTAAATGTTGGGTCGCTCAAGATTAACAAGCTATTTACGGATGTTTTTTTCTATTATATTGCCATCCTTATTATAATATTTTATTATTTATTACCTTATTTTTACTTTGCATGCCGAGTTAAGCGGTGAAGTGTGTGAACTCAACTTATAAGACCTGTAACAACCATATTTGTAGCAAAAATAAATAATTTCATTTCCACTGGCCTCTTAGCTCAGTGGGTAGTATCTCCGCTTTCTGCGCCGTAGGTCGTGGGTTCGATCCCCATCGGGAACAAATATTTCGCAGATGCTTGTTCTCTGTCTGGGTGTTATATTGTATTCTAAATATTGTTATATGTTTATATTGTATTCTAAATGTTGTCTTGATAAATACTTATGTATTTTTTTGTTATACAAAAAAATACATAAGTATCAGTATTACCTATATGGTTCCCAGCGTACAAGCTCTTCTTAATTTGGGACTAGATTGTGTTTTGTGGATTGTACATAAGAACATAATTAAAAAAAAAACATAGCGCCTCAACTTACATTACTTACTTGGCTGTTTATAAAATTTGAGAATATACTTTTGCTGCTGGCTGTACTTCGCCCTAAGTAAGTGGTGAATTGTATTAAAATTGCGTTGCACTATAAATCTTAATTGCGTATAAAAACCGCCAATAAAATAGGCACGTTATGGTCGCTCGTTTTTAATATAACAATGATATTCCATTACACACAGAGTTTATCGAATCAAAAACATTTCCTACCAATTTAAAACGATCACAATCACACAGGTAGGTATACTCAGAGGTCCAAGGTTAAGGTAATGACAATCGTAGTACTTCTCGCACATTTTCACCATTTGAAATATATTAAACTAGCAGCCCGTCCCATCTTCGCACGGGGTAGACAATATTGTTGTACATTATTTTGTTCTATCGCTAATAGTTTCGGCAGCGCATTCGACGAAAGACATTTTAAGACTCATTCTTCTACACCTTCGGTTACATTGTTCAAATTTTACCAAGGATCCCTAATTGTTTTCAAAATGAAATGTAGCCTATGTCAAATTGGAAGATTGTAGCATTCTATTGGTGAATGAATTTTTTAAATCGGCCCAGTACTTTTTGAGCCTATTCATTACAAAAATAGGTACAAATCTATCCTCTTTATAATATTAGTATAGATTACTAAACTTATTTATCGAAAATAGCGAGCAACTATCATGTGTACCTACCACCAGATTACGCCCAGTTTAGAAAAAAAATATCCTAAATTAATTTTGGCCTAATTGGTTTTGTTACTTGGGTAAACTTTTAAGTAGGAAAACGTGCTTTCCTGAACCATGCTTTCTTTTCTATCCTTCTATTTATCTCAGCTTATTACAGGCTAATCCATTTCGTAGCAGTCTAGCTCTTCCCGGCATTACATATTCCCTTCTGGGCCATACATGGCATCATTACTGGGAAGGATATTTTTTAAGTTCGAACCTGATTTCAGTTTTTGTGTATTATTTCTTGGTGATCCTAATAAATAAATAACAAAGAAAAAAAAAATAACCACCCGAAGTATTTTTTATTTTACAGCTTGAGTGTGCAATTCGAGAAAACTAATAGAATATAATATTTCGTCTCCTCCGAATTTCGAAAGTTGGAATGGAAAAAAACAGATTTCTAAAGGAAATTCTTATTTTTACCTGTGAAAATATTTATTTAAATGCTGTGAACTTATTGTTCTGCAGTAATAAACCTGCTAGTATAATACAATTTAAAATACAGTATCACTTTGCAGATCTCGTCAGTATTGCGTTGAGCGTCGTGAAAGGCGCGCGTTTCGCCATTCGTGGTTTGATTCCGAACGATTTATTCTTTGGCGCGAAAGTCTTTTTTATAAAATCTCACTATGAGTCTGGAGAAAAGGAACCAGAAGGTTTCAGAAACCTTCGAGAAGTTTAACATCGCGTCATGGGGCAAGGGTATCGGGAATGGAAGAACGGTTCGTAGATATTTGTATTTCTCTACACTTTACATCTAGTAAACCCGGTTGTTTTCTTTTACTATTCTTATCCATTTGCGACTAATCTTGAAGTTTAAAGTTTGTGGTAAAAAAAAAACAGCTTTCTCCTAAAAAAAACTCTCGCGAAGTTGGGTTTTTTATTTCTTAGAAATCAAAAATATTAAGTGTTTAGTCATTAAAAATAAGTTATGTTAATAATTATTTAGATTATGTTATCTTCAAATAATTATTTGAAAGACAATCTGATGGTTAAAATAATTTTGTAACCGAGTTGTATTAACAGTTAAATTACTTATTGAAACGTGTGTGACTTGACTTTCTCTCTTACATTAAAGTTTTACTTCCTTGATCCCGCTTTCTCGTAGTCAAGTTATTACAAAAGTATTACCTGCAGCTACACCTAGGTCATCAATATCATGCAACATGGGCTGCGTTTCATATTTAGTGTCACTGGTAAATTCATAAGTTATAGTTCATGCATTTCACGAAGACGCGTCAATTAGAGCATTTTGGCTCTTATTACAACCAGATAAATATCACTGGATGCGTCTTCGTGAAATGCATGAACTATACTCTAGAATCTTGATCCACTGAAGTTAGCCAATATTGATAACTAACTGGAAGTACTGTTTAATCTATCTATATTTATAAAAGAAAGTCGTGTTAGTTACACTATTTATAACTCAAGAACGGCGGAACCGATTCGGCAGAAAATTTGTGGGGAGGTAGCTTAGAACCGAGAGAAGGACATAGGATACTTTTTATCCCGAAAATGCAACGGGAACGGGGTGTTACGGGAACGGGCGAGTGAAGCCGCGGGCGGCCACTAGTATACCCATGAAAAGAACTACTATACTATAAAGTCTACTTCACTTGATTATATAATTGTTACTTGTTCATTTCATGTGATTTATTATTGTCAAAATTACGTTAGGCCAGTGATGTAGTTTCAGTGTTGTATGTATGTCACTTAGTACCTACACTTTATTATCAAACTTTCCTTATTTTTTTCTAATTTGTACCTATGCATTTATTTCTTTTATGGGCAACCTCCTTGACCTCCTTATACAACATGACGGCGATCTTCGCTTTCATTTGGTTCATGTAGCTTATCTTTGGTCTTCCTCTTCCTGTATTTTCTTCGATGATATTTCTGATAAAGCTGCCATGTCGTACAAGTCTTACATAAACGGCATCCTTGACAAAATGTAGAGGCTCTATTATAGTTTTTGCCACGTTGGTCGCCAGTTCCTCTGGGCCAATTGGGGTTGGGAGCATGGATTCATCCACTTTGCTGCCTTCCTCGGTTCATGTAGATTTTAGATTATTTGTTATGTTGTAGTGGTTGATATCGGCAGACCAGTGTAGAGTACAAATGCCATCTTCATTCATGTACCTTAGGTTGGAAAAAAATGCTGGTTCGGGTTGACTTCCCAGGTTCCCTAGGTTTGTTTTTCCGTTTTAAAGTAATTTCTTCAAAATTTTTAATCGTTCCTTTTATAGTTTGTTCTACCTTAGTCTCTCGTTACATTATATCTAATTTTGTCATCTTTTTCATGTAAATTAATAAGTAGGTAAGCTCTAATAGTCTCACTATGCGAAAACTGATTAATAGCCATAGTTGTCTTTTTAAATTATCAATTAGAATATAAGTACTGTTCGTTTTCCTAAGAAATAAAAATAAAATAGATAAAACGGGTTAATTTTACGTTCTAGAGATGTATATCTTGAATCCTCGACTTTGATCAAAAGTAAAGTTCGTTCATAGTCACTGGTTGTTGAAACTTCTATCCATACTTTCCTTAAAATCTTTACGACAAATGCGTAGGAAATTTAATCAAATCGAATTTATCTTATCATGGTAACTAATTTATGATGGCAGGATGCGATAGTAGGCATTCATCGATAAAAATGTCGATTGTCGTCATTATCATTGTTATTCCATTTTTGCTATTATCAGCTGATAAATAACACTTACTTACATAATCCTTATACCCCACCGAGACACCCCTGATTATGGAATATTTTGTATTTATGGTACCAAGTTGATGTTGTCGATAAAATCCATTATAAATTTCAAATTCTAAAGTTTTTTATTCATTTGTATCACAAGAATCACTTTGCAACGTTTTAAGGCCTGCGCACACCTAGTTCGCTGGCGGTAGCGATCAGTGAAACGCTGTCAAATATCGCTGTCAGCTGGGTCTAGAAGTTTCTTCGGCAGGTCCACGAGACCAAGCCTAGAAGAACAGGCAACAAACTAATACTTGTGCTTTGTAAAATATCATATTTTACAAAGCAAAAATAGCAGTGGCACCACAATGCTATATTTGTTTTGTGGAGTGATCCAAATTAGTGAGATGTTGGCAATACCAAATCCCTTTACTAGTTGAGATATATAAACATGTTCCCATGCTATTATCAGGGTTCTACAACCCACAAACTTCAACACGGAAGATCATTCAATGAGCTTCGTCCGCTTTGTTAATAAAACAACTGCATATTACGTACACTCTACAAGATAGGTTAGCTGGTTAGCTATATCTAGATTATCAGTACGCGTAGGTATATTATGGTGACTAGAAATGTAAGAGCTATCATGGCAAAGTCGCTGTTTGAAACGATGCCGTATGTATATGTATGTCTGCGCATGTATGTATTGGTTACTTATAACATAGAAAATATTCGCCTAGCGCCTTCCTTTGCTAAGCCAGATATAAGTTCGTTTGAATTTTACCTACTTTATGTGGGTATGAGTATGAGGGCACTTCTGGATCAAACTGTTTTTAGAATTTACTTATCTTTAAAAATCTCCGAAATCTAATTGTTTGCGGCTTTTCATAATTTCATTAAGTGATTTTATATCTTCAAAAAGTGTGCAAGCCGCAAGAAGGTGCCTAACGGTTATCAGCGTCATAATAAAGTGTAGCTAATCAACAAGCAGACCCGTATTTTTTAATGAGAAACACTCATCTCGCAGACTAGCTAGATTTACCTCACTAGGGCTTCGCCTTTCAATGGTCGTAGGTAAACAGACCTTTCAAGCTGATAAACACCGCGTGGAGTGTAATGCACCCTTTTTAACCCATGCTCTATTTACGAAAAGCTGAAACATTTTTTAAATGGAATAGGGTTGTTCAGCATAGTCGACCTTATCCCAGAAGTTGGTCAATACGCGAAGTTTATTAATATTAGCCATATAGTCTAAGATCCCTAGAAGAAGGACCTGCACCGAGCTGGTTATTTAATGAAACGTATTTTATATTTAATTAAACATGCCAATAAATATATTCTATATGGGTTGCCTATCAAATTACAGTCCAGGATAATTATGATTAATTAATAATTAAAAAAAAAAAAAAAACTTTCCACTGGTTTGTTTATTAAACAAATTCTATACCAATCGAAAGTATAGACCCCAGTATTTTTATTCAATAAACACCCGTTGCAAAATTCTAGTATCGATTTTCCTGTTTATACCTGGCTACCCGAGAGTTGTGACCGGAAAAAAATAGGCAACTTAACGTTTGCATATTCTATGGGGTCTATACTTTCGATTGGTATAGAATTTGTCTAATAAACAAACCGGTGGAAAGTTAAAAAAACATTTTTTTTTAAATTATTAATTAATCATATCCTGGGCTGAAATTTGATAGGCAACCCATATAGAATATATTTATTGGCATGTTTAATTAAATATAAAATACGTTTCATTAAATAACCAGCTCGGTGAAGGTCCTTCTTCTAGGGATCCTATACTAATATGTCTTCTCTGAATTTTGAGTTCATCTCTATTAATAAGTAACACAAAACCCATTCAAACAAGTAAATCCACTTTTGATATAGCTTCACCAGAATTACAACGTTTCACGCTACCTAACATCCAAGTCTAAAACTAGAATTTTCTATATCCGAACCAGTTCTACCATATTAAAACCACGTATGATTGTTGTGCATTATCTCATCGGTTACCGCAGACTTAGTTTTACGTAAACATACCACTTTCTCCTCCACTCTCGATGGCCATGCGTCATGTTCTTCGATTCTCGAGATGTTAGGTTCGTCCATGATATTAGTTTGATAAACTGTAGCATTGAAAAGTACAAATACCTGCTTTATAATGATATCGTTCATAATGATTGTAACAATCTGTTCTCTCAAGTACGTTTTGTTTTGAGTGCTCTATCACTTTAGGACCGATTTTGATAATTTTCTAGCGATAGGAATGCTTGTATGTTTTATTAGTTCATAATGATAGTTTGATAAACTGTGGTATTGAATGGTAGAAATATCTGCTTTATAATATCGTTCACAGTCATTGTAACAAACACCTTTCTCGAGTGCGTTTTGTTTTAAGCTCTCTATCACTTCAAGACCGATTTTTGGTAATTTTCTAGTGATAGGAGTGTTTGTATATTTTATTTGCATTCACAGTTCTAAGGTCGCATTTATCAATGGCATGTCAGTCAAATTTTAGAAAAGCAATTATGTATTGAACAAAGGTAAATCAACTTCATGCCAAATACCTCTAAACTTAATTGGCTATTTGAGTACAATCTCTACCATTATTTTGATTGTAAAAAGTAGGTACCTATAGAAACATAATGGTTTGTAGGAAGAGGAAGGAGTTTTACGATTCAATCATACAAAATGACACGTAGGTATACTTAGCTACTAATAAAAATCATTTTCCTACCTGACCTTAGTGCAAGGCCATCGGCGATTGTATTTTCAGACAGCACTAAAATAGCACAATTGTATTTAGACCTTCCGATTTCTGATCATTTTTTCTTATGGTTTGTACGATTACGTGGTACGAGATCAAAGAAATAGCAATGTCATCTACTGCTTCGATGGACTCGAGTTATAGAGGTATAGATTTTTTAACAAGTCTAAAAACAGAGGTGTTTTTAATAATTTCAAAATTCACAGCAACGTCCCCTACGACTAAAGACAGAGCTTATAGTATTTTAATTGAATCAAAATTGTTTTAAACACGCAATTATATTCATACCAGCCTGTGACATTGCTCGCTCAGGGTGCCTGGATAATAATTTGTCCTAAGGCTATTCTAGCTCAGATCAAGCTAAGATAAGTCTACTAGTCGATCGAACCGTTATGTATGATCCGAACATCTAACCAAACCTTTTTAGAATAACAGTAGGATAAACTAAACAATTTCTTCCTTGTTCCAGTGTGCCCAGGTAGCGACGAACGTGGTAGAGCAGAAGCACCAGGTTTCAAGAGCCAAGAGGAGTCGAGCGCTCGGCAGCAGAGCGTTCAGGGGCAGCACAGTGTGGTTTACTGGTCTCAGCGGTGCGGGGAAGACCAGCATAGCTTTCGCACTGGAAGCCTATCTCGTGTCTAAAGGTTGGTGATGCCAAAAAGCCTGATTCCTTACCCTTACATGCATAATTCGCCACACGTTTAGGCTTTTTGAAATATTCTTGTCTCTGTCAACTTCATTTCAATAAATTGAGATGGCACTGCAAAGCTAGTTGAGTGCTTGAGAACCTACATAAAAAGAACCTTCTTATGGCCATACATAAGGGCCTAAGACTTTGGACAGCTGCAATGCTCCATCTACCAAAACAAGAAGTCTTTGCAGCAAAACGTAGGTCTTCCGAAATCCATCTAATTGTTGACCAGGGTAGCTTTAGTAAAACAGCAGTGAAGTTCCAGCGTTGTGGCACTTTAACTAAGTGAAGTGTAGGCAATACAAAAGCAAAAGTTTCAAGACAGCACACGCTATGTTTTAAAGTAAAAATTGTAAAGTGATATCTGAAAATTTGTGGTTTTGTGGTGGAGCGATATCTTACAGCTAACATAGCCTTTCTACTGTATAGAGACTCTTCTGTAAGTTTAATATTACGATCATAGTATTGGATCGTAAGGTCATTGGCGGTCGATGGCACAGTTTCAAAATCTGACTTTAACTTGGATGCGTATTTTAAGGTTGGATAACCTTACTAGGTCACAGTCAAATCTTACAGACAATAGTATTTTTAACCGACTTCCAATCAAAAAGGAGGAGGTTCTCAATTCGGTTGTATGTTTTTTTTTTTTTTTTTTTTTTTTTTTTTTTTTTTTTTTTTTTTTTAAATGTTTGTTACCGCATAACTTCGTCATTTGTGAGCCGATTTGAAAAATTATTTTTTTATCTGAAAGGTACTGCTTCCAGATTGGTCCCATTTTAATTTTATTAAAATCGGTGTTGCCATTTTTTTTTAAATATTTTTTTTAATGTTTGTAACTGGATGCCTTCGTCATTTATGAACCGATTTAGAAAATTATTTTTTTATTTGGAAGGTTATTTTTACGTCCAGACTGTCCCAAACAAATTTCATTAAAATCGGTTTAGCCGTTTGGCAATGAAGTCGGTTTCTCAAGTTTTTTAAACTTATAATTATATTAAACATATTTGGGGCTGTTTAAATTTAAAAATACACATTCACAGCTTTGAGGAGTTATGTAAGTAATTTATTAACGTTAAAATTAAACTAAATTATTTCGGGATAAGGCAAAAGATTTTGTGATTTTGTAAAATTATAATAATGTTGCCCTTTCCACTAAAATAAAAACTGTCTTGCTAAATTTATTGTTGATAAGAGTGTTTTTATACTCGAACACAAATATGAGCTTCGTTGTCGTATCGTAGTAAAATTTAGTCAAGACTGGATTCGCATATGAAAATGATTTTTTTACTTGTAGCATCTTTTATGCAATCGATTGCCAAAATAAGTTCAATGCCCATTAATAACTTCGAACATGTGATTTTGGTAAGCAACGGCGTGTGTAGGGTGACCTACATTACATATCTTTGTACTTCAGCAATAATACCCTGTAATTTGATATTCATAATGCAAACTTCATGGCCTAGGATTCCTTGTAAAATTTAGCTGATATATTAAGCCGTATGCCGTTGCAATAAGACTTCATTTCCAACAGAATATCGTAGTTGGTATGGTAGTTCATTGTTAGCATAGTACAAAATGATGCACCTACAACTACTATGGTTGCGTGTACGCTTCTAATGAACAGTCTACCTCACAAGTTAGATCTTTCAGGCGTTTGTCGTTGGAAAATAACCTGTATTACAATGGGATAACTTGTGAAATTTTAGGTGCTATTTCTACTTGGTGTACTGTACACGTTTCACACAACGCGTTTTATTATGATATTAGTTACGTCGATTCTAATTATTTTCTGATGCAAAATGTATGTAAAGAAATTTTATAACCGGCTTCATTCAAAAAAGAGGAGGTTCTCAATTCGGTAGTGTTTATCGCATTACATCGTCATTATTAAGCTGATTTGAATAAATATTTTTTTTATCTGAACGACCTGCGTCGAAGATGGATTGATGAATTGGACGCCCACTCAAAATAATGGTCTACAGTGGCCCAAAGTAGAAATTACTGGAAAGAAGGAAAGAAGACCTTTGCCCAGCAGTAGGATACTACAGAGTCTCAATAATAATAAATCATTCTTTAATACATTGGAATGTGAAATGAAATGTATTTTCTACTTATCATTCGTCGGTACTCTCATCCTACTCATCCTGACTCTCTAGCTTCCAAATTGACCGCATGTCTCCATAATCAGGTATCCCAGCTTACGGCCTCGATGGAGACAACGTCAGGACCGGGCTGAACAAGAACCTTGGCTTCAGCAAGGAGGATCGAGAGGAGAACATCAGGAGAGTAGCTGAAGTGGCCAAACTCTTCGCTGACAGCGGTGTCGTATGCCTTTGCAGTTTTGTCTCGCCCTTCGCGGAGGTAAGCAGAACTTTTATAACCATAACCATTTTCTAACCATAGATTTGACAGCTATCATAGCTCTTTTGGTACTAGCTCTGCCTTTTGCGCTAGAAGGTGTGGGTCCGATCTCCACCTAGAACAAATATTTGTGTGGTAAACATTACATGTTTGTTATCTGTCTGGGTGTTATATTGTATTCTATATATAGTCACCAATAGAATGCTACATTCTTCCAATTTGACATAGGCTACATTTCATTTTGAAAAAAATTAGGGATCCTTGGTAAAATTTGAACAATGTAACCGAAGGTGTAGAAAAATGAGTCTAAATGTCTTTCGTCGAATGCGCTGCCGAAACTATTAGCGATAGAACAAAATAATGTACAACAATATTGTCTACCCCGTGCGAAGCCGGGACGGGCTGCTAGTAATTTATATTTTTATTTATCATATCTGCAAACCGCGGGCTTGCGGTTAGCCTGATTGAGCAAAGGACGCGTCACGCGCACACACGCGTGTACAAAATGTCATTTATGTTAGTGTCTGTATAATAACCGCACACAAACGCGCGTGTACAGAACGACCTTTGCGTAGTGTCTGCGTAAGAACCGCACACAGACGCGTGTGTACAGAACGACATTTGTGTAGTGTCTGTATAATAACCGCACACAAACGCGCGTGTACAGAATGACATTTGCGTAATGTCTACGTAAGAACCGCACACAGACGCGTGTGTACAGAACGACATTTGTGTAGTGTCTGCGTAATAACCGCACGCAGACCCGTGTGTACAGAACGACATTTGTGTAGTGTCTGCGTAATAACCGCACGCAGACGCGCGTGTACAGAAAGACATTTGTGTAGTGTCTGTATAATAACTTAATAACCGCACACAAACGCGCGTGTACAGAATGACATTTGCGTAGTGTCTGCGTAAGAACCGCACACATACGCGCGTGTACAGAACGACATTTGTGTATGTCTGTGCAATAGGAAGTTCTTCCGCGGCTTTTGTATGGGATTTGGTCGATTGTCCGAGGTGTGGTTTATGGTCTAATTAGGCTTCAAATAGCAAATATTACTTAATCGGACGAATGACTAAGCAAGTTACGGACGTAATTAATAACGTAGACCAGTATTATTCCGTATTTACTGAGTTATATTTACTCTTTTATTAGAGAGATCTTATCTAATAAGCACTTATTCTCTTTTCCGTAAGTGGTTATCAAATGTCAATGAACTTTTGTATTAGTAACTTTATAAACTAACACTGGTAAGCAGTAATAAAATATTTGTTCTCGTTGGGGATCTAACCCAATATGCTAAAGTCTGGTTTGAAGAGTGTGGATGCCGGTGAAATTACTGGCACGTGAATCTGAACATAGGTAACTCCAGTTGATGGACGCAAGGCAATGTATCGTAGGGTACGTGCCTGATGTGCGTGACCTACGAGACAATGCTTAATTATAGGCGATGGATACCACTTAATATCAGGTGGGCCATATGTATGTTCCATCAGCTAGTTGTACAAAAAAACACGAGTTAAATATTGTTTTATTTTATAGTAAATTTTTATTCCGTGTCGCTTTTATCACTACTTTCCCTAATGAGGTTTATCAAAAAATATAATGATTATAATAATTGTTGTACTTATAATTTTTATGAGTCGAATAAGATAATAATACTAATATACATATAAATTCTACTATTGTTGAATAATATGTATTTTAAATTAAAATCGACAACCGGTCGTTTAATCGATTATTCGGCTGTCGTCGGCGTGATATATTGAAAAATTATCTCCGTGACAGGCATAGGTCATATTACTACGAGCTAAAATACTTGTTTACCTATTTAAAATAATACATACATACATGAAATTAGGGCTCTTCCCTTAGAAGTGATATCCGGTTTCCACTTGCTACTAGTCTGACATATAAATACTTACCTACTCATTTCGTTTCGTTCACTCTTATTCATAATCTTCAAGTAAATACAACTAAAATAAGTAAAAATATATTGTGATCACAGGACGATAAACCTCATGGAGGCGAGCGCGCTACACTCTTCAAAATATTATAATTCTTAAATTTTTTTTTTTTTTTTTTTTTTTTTTAAGTTCAAGTTACCTAAAAACAAAGAAAAATGACGCTTACTGCAAGGACATAAGAGCTAGCAGTGTATAGTCTGATGCGTATTCTTGTGTACACGTAACAATACGATAGACAAATCAATAGGCATTTATTTTTAATGCTATGAAACTTTCTTTTTTCCGAGTCGCATTTTGAAATGTTTTTTCATATTTGTTTGGTTTTCCAGAAGATAAGTACTAAAACTTACTTGTAAGAATTATTACAAGTAGCTTTTAGTATTTATCTTTACGAAAAACAATAGCCATTAATTTTTAATGCCACTTTTTTCATAAAACTTTACTTTTTTTCCGATTTGCATTTTTAAATGTTTTTTCCCTTTTGTTTAGCTTTTCCAGTTCTAATTATAAGCATTGTAGTTTAAATATTTCTTTTGTTCACTGTGTTTATTTGTTTTTCATTGTTGTAGGACCGAGAAGTTGCGCGGCGTATTCACACAGATTCGGACTTGCCTTTCTTCGAGGTATTCATAGACACTCCTTTGGAGGTTTGCGAGCAGAGGGACACTAAGGGACTCTATAAGAAAGCCAGAGAAGGATCTATTAAGGTATGGATTTCATTCAAAAAGGGCATCATCATCATCAGCCTGAAGAAGTCCACTGCTGGACATAGGCCTCCCCTATACATTTCCAGGAAGAACGATTCTGAGCCCTTTCCATCCATCGACTTCCCGCGATCTTAACAATGTCGTCGGTCCATCTGGTGGGTGGGCGCCCTACGCTTCGTCTTCCGGTTCGTGGTCGCCATTGGAGAACCTTCAAAAAGGTACAGCTAATCAAAACAAATTAGCGATCATTTTTATTCAATATCTGTTTTATTTTTCAAAGAAATCGAAACTTTAATAATAATAAATTTTAATAAAGTTTAATAAGTAAGTAATATAATATTTGCATGGTCTGCGAGGAGCCTCTTTGAGGCGCACCTTAAATTATTTCACACTGGTTTGAAAGAAAGTGACTCTATAAAAAGAGTCGAATAAAATTTATTTACGTTTAACATTGTGTTCACATTCCTATATGCTTTCCTTTGATATCATCTTTTTCTAAGGATTATCCTAAGCTGTCAAGATTATATAAATAATAATAATAATAATAATAATAAATTCTTTATTGAGGACTACATAACTGTTCGTAAAAAATGCTTAAGGCACTAAACATTACGATGTATCTAGTCCTACAATCGGTGGTCTTATCGCGTGCAGCGATTTCTTCCAGACAACCGTTTTTCTTAACCTAAAACTTAATAATATATATAGGTTCTGGCCTAGCCTATTCCATCTAAAACCCTGTCCCAGGCACTATAGAGTCCCGAAAGTAGGGCTTGAGTAATCAGCAGTTGCCCTTGACGCTGCTTAAATCATCTATAATAGATGCAAAAGCCTTACAATATTAATTTCTCTTCGATTGGCCTCTTCGCTCAGTTGGTAGTAGCTCAGAGCTACTACCAAATGAGCTACTAGCTCTGCCTTCTGCGCCGTAGGTCGTGGGTTCGATCCCCACCGAGAATAAATATTTGTATGGTGAACACAGATGTTTGTTTTCTGTCTGGGTGTTATTCTAAGTAATTATTTACAAAAAAAAATACTCGGCTATCTGGTTCCCATAGTATAAGTTCGTCTTAATTTTGAGCTAGATAGTGTTGTGTGGATGGTCCTTAATACTTATTTATTATTATATCGCATTCCAGGGATTCACAGGCATCACTCAAGTGTACGAGAGGCCGGAAGAGCCTGAAATGGTGGTCCAGACGGTTGGGCATTCTATCGAGGAGTCTACTATGCAAGTTATGCGATTGCTCGAGTCTCAAGTAAGTTAAAAAATACCAAAAAATATAAAATCTATACTAATATTATAAAGAGGAAAGATTTGTACCTATTTTTGTATGTTTATAATGAATAGGCTCAAAAAGTACTGGGCTGATTTAAAAATTCTTTCACCAATAGAATGCTACATTCTTCCAATTTGACATAGGCTACATTTCATTTTGAAAAAAAAATAGGGATCCATGGTAAAATTTGAACAATGTAACCGAAGGTGTAGAAAAATGAGTCTTAAAATGTCTTTCGTCGAATGAGCTGCCGAAACTATTAGCGATAGAACAAAATATTGTACAACAATATTGTCTACCCCGTGCGAAGCCGGGACAGGCTGCTAGTATTAAATAAAAAAACACAGCACGCCATCTAATTAGTGTACTGGCACGTGAGAAATAGAATATATATGCCAGAAAAAATAAAATAAAAATGCCGCAAGTCGACGGACTCAGGGCACGTTCCTGACGTGCGTGACCTGCGAGGAAATACCTTTTCATTACTCATACTCTGAAAGTAGGTCTGAAGTTGCCTGAGGGGCCTAATTGAAAGTAAAACTTTCAGCCCTAGGGAGAATCGCTTTCTACTGACAGCTGTCAAATTATAAAAAAAACAAGTTCTATTTTATTCAACCATGTTCCAACTTTCTAAAGTCTTTCTAACTGCAAAGAGGTCGTTGAATCAAATTCCAACTTTTTATTCAGCAAGTAGGTTGGAAACCCATTACAACGGTAAGAAGTTTAAAAAGTTTAATAAGATAGCGCAATGTAAAATTTAAATTTAAATAACATAAAGATAGTATTAAATAAATAATATATCTTCTAAATTACTTGATTAATATATAGCTTCAACTATTTATTTAAAATAACATAGATTTGACATTTACCATTTTTTAAATTATGAGAATGAAAATAATGGCTGAATAATGCTGGCGAGCCGAAGCCGAAGGCCCGCCAGAGAAAAAGAAAAAAAAAACCGGGAAGGCGGCAATTCAATCTTCATTTTCACAATTTTTTCTTTCATGTTTTTATTTTTACTTTCCTTGTATTCGTAATGAAAAGCACAGTGTTTACCTCGGGTGAAAGTCTTTTAAGTCCCTCAAGCTCCATTGGCGCCCTCGCTAACGCTCTGGCGCCAAACCCGTCTCGGGACTCAAAAAACGTGACTTTCAACACTCAGGTAACAATGTACTATTCTTGTATAATGATGGTTATCATTTTTTTTAAATACAAAATAACTTTATTGACATAGGCATGGTACATACACTGTGCACAATACACTGTGGAAAGGAACCAGTGGTTTCTATAAGGTTGGCCATTAAGCTTGATCCATTAACTAGTTGTATAATAAAAAATCTAGCCTTAAACTATGCAAAGGTTGAACTATGGAAACCAGATAAATGATAGGATAAAAACTCATCTTTATTGTGTCTACTCTGTTTACTGTGACCGAGATTTTTTTTCCCGACCTAAGGCCTCCGTCATGGACGAGAGCGACAGTTAAACTAACCCTCTGAAGCATGTAAACACTTAGATGTAAATGCCACGAGAGGTCACCCATCAAAATGTTGACCGCAACCTCAACTTATTTAATCGGATCAAGTACTGGCTTGCCATTAACTTTATGTTTATCATAATAAATATTTGTGTTGTTAAAAATTGTGTTTTTACCATACCCCCCTCAAAAAAGCTTATTTTATTCACTGCAAACTGTTTTGGTGTTTGAATTTGGAACACACCAAATTTATGGTCAATGTCCATCTCAATACCTTAAAACCTCCTTGCGCCATAAATACTCTAGATTTAATTGATTTTATAAATTTTGATTGATAAAATTTCGATTTAAATCAGTCTTTTATTCACTAATTGCATAATATACTATTTTTGGGAGAGAAGCAGAAAAACACTTTTTTTAAAAACAATTCTTGAAATACCTAACTATTTATTTTTACATTGAAATTAACATCAAATGGTTCATACGAATTACAATCACAAAAGAACACTAATTGAACACAAAAACGTCTGCATAGCACAAAGTCTCGAAAAGCAATGAGCGCGCGGTGGCAGCGGCGCGCTTTATATAGTCGGTCGGTTGCTGGTGCCGTTATCAAGGTTGGTGTCGTCTAATACGGCCTCTCCTGACACCCTGACGTCCCTGTCAGGCTCTGCTAATAAGTCAGCGTCGAGTACAGGGAGAGATCTACACGATGGCCCTGGTTCAGTCTCATCTGGCCGCGATGAGGGCCCTGGCTGGTTAGCTTCTGGTCTAGGCGAGTCTGCAAGCTGATCATCTACTACATCATCTGGACAGTCCGAATCATCGGTTGCATCTGAAATGAGTTTCACAATGTTACCAGATTGCCAAGCATACAACTTGTTCTTGACCATGTTAGTTAGGTTAGGCTATTAGTCAAAATTAAGAACACCATCACCTAACACCAGGCAGAATGAAGTAATTAGGAAAGTGTTGATTTATAATCCTTGTGAACCACAAACCAACAGTCCCTAATCAAAATAAAAAATATAGGGTCGACTAGCATGTATGTAATACATGCACTTAAGAAAATTATAAGGTCGACCAGTGTGTACGGTACGCGCCTAAGAAAAGTATAAGGTCGACCAGTATGTACGGTACGCACATAGTATAAGGTCGACCAGTATGTACGGTACGCACATAGTATAAGGTCGGCCAGTATGTATGGTACGCGCATAAGAAAAGTACCTACAAGGGCAACCAATATGTACGGTACGCACATAATGTAAGGTTGCCCAGTATGTACGGTACGCACTTAGGAAAAGTATAAGGTCAACCAATATGTACGGTACGCACATACTGTAAGGTTGACCAGTAAGAAAAATGACGAACACTGAGCACTCACACGGCAGAGGCGCTTTAAAGTTTGCTTGCCACTCAGCGACTCTCCGGCATAGGCTCTAAACAGTTCGCATACCGAAAAGCTTTCGCACCGTATCAATAAGGCATAGGCTCCAGACAGTTCGCGTACCTCACGGTGGCTACAGGCATAGGCTCTTTAAAGTTTGCATACCACATAGACTTCAAGCCCACCTTCAAAAAAGGCAGCACACGTTTCAGGAGTCCACTCTCCTCTCCAAGGCACCATGAACTGAGCAGCCGCATAGGAAGTCTTCCCATACGCTCCAGCAAGTAACTTCAGTTCATATCGGTCATTAGAAAGGACCTTAACAACTCGGTAGGGTCCTCTCATACCAGGGTCCAGCTTTCCTTGGGACTGAGCATACTTGATGACAAAAACCGTGTCATTTACTTGAAATACTCGAGGTGGACGCCTGTCTTCATTGACAACCGCATCTTGCTGAGCTTGGTTTCTCACCAACCGTTCGGCCGTCCTCTGTCTGAGCATCTCTCGTCTAGACTCTCGATTGACTGCTCCTTGGTTAATAGCAATGTCTCTTATCAGGGATCGTATCGCAGGCGTAGCACTTTCGTGACCGACCAACAGGTTTAAGGCAGATGTCTGTGTGGTTTTCTGCTTTGTCAAGTTTAGAATAAGCTGCAACTGCCATAATTCATCAGCCCACTCGTTCTTTTGTTGACTGGCAACGATTCGCAGCATATTTAGAACCGTACGGACATAACGCTCGACCTGACCGTTAGCGTGATGCATTTCTGGTGTAATGCGATGTAACTGCACGCCCAAAACTTGCATCCAAGATGTGAAGCCCGCTGACTCAAACATACGTCCCCTATCCGATACAATTAGCTTAGGTGTACCAAACAATGACATCACTAACTTAAATACACGCTTAAGTTCGTCAACATCCTGACGATTTAAAGGCATTAACAAACAGAATTTTGTGAATGCATCGACCACAAGCATGACATACTTGTAACCTTTTGACACGGGGAGAGGTCCCAAAACATCTACATGTAGTGTATCAAATGGAACATCAGGTTTGTTCCAAGAAGTGATAGGCTGCAACGGTGCGCGTGGTACACGCTTGTGGGCGATACATGTCAAACAGTGAGCCGTGTATTTTACAACAAATGGTCTAAGACCAGGAAACCAGAAATGTCTTAAGATCAAATCTACTACTTTATCCGCACTAATGTGACCATGCTCGTCGTGGAAGATGCGGAGGAGGCTCAAGCGATGACCCTTAGGTATGTAGCAAAGAAGCCTTGGTTCTTCACCCGTTGCCGTGTAACGGTAATAGAGGATGTCATTTTGTTTCACATATTTTGATGGGTTCAACTGACCTTGTTCCAACGACTGCATCATAGCTTGAGTCTCCTCATCACCTGCTTGGGCAATTTGAGCCCAATTACGAGGACGGTCAATATTATTAACACATGGGTTGCGGCTCAGATAATCCGCGTGTGGCATCATGGCTCCTTTCCTATACGTTATCTGAAAATCATAATCTTGTAGAAAGATCCACCATCTTGCCACACGCGGTAACAAGTCTCTCTTGTTTTGTGTCGCCTTCAGGGCGTTACAATCAGTAATTACAGTGAATTGTACGCCTATCAGATAATGCCTGAAATGTTTTAAAGCTTTGACCACGGCTAGGGTTTCTAATTCATAAGAATGGTATTTTGCCTCAGCACCCTTCGTAACCTGGCTATAGTAAGCCACCACACGTCTGCTACCATCCTTATGAACTTGGTGTAAAATTGCGCCATATCCAAGACTACTTGCATCTGTGTGAACCTCCGCAGGCAAGTCCGGGTCGAATATTGCCAGTACAGGTGCACTGGTTAAGATGGTGATAATCTCTTGGCGTACAAGTTCTTGTTCAGTGCCCCAACAAAACTCAACATCCTTACAAGTGAGACGCGCAATACAAGCAGTCCTGGTAGAATAGTTAGGAATGTATTTCCTAAAGTACCCGGCTAACCCCAAAAATTGTCGAACCTGCTTGACATTTACTGGCACGGCAGAGTCGGCAAGAGCCTGAACTTTACTTGTGGCTGGCCGCACTTCACCGTTTGATATAACGCGACCCAAGTACTCGATCTCAGTGCACAAGAACGAACACTTTTTCAAATTAATGGAGAAACCTGCATTTGTTAAAATTGAAAGCACGTTACGCAACACCTCCAAACCTTCCTTGATTGAAGAAGTGAGTATCAAGCAATCGTCAATGTACACCAATACCTTACCTTCTGTTATTAAGTCACGCAATGTTTTACTTATTATCCGTTGATAGACAATAGGAGCATTGGCTAAGCCGTATGGCATCTTTAAATACTCGTAATGAGCTTCCGGGGTTACGAAACCAGTCAAGGGAATGGAAGACTCATCAAGGCAAATCTGGTGAAAGCCAGTAGCCATGTCCAAGGTCGAAAAATATTTGGCTTTACCTAACCGGTCAATGTGGTCATCAATTAGAGGTAGCGGGTATCGATCCTTAACTGTTATTCGATTCAAAGCACGGAAATCAACGCACATGCGGTCGGAGCCATCCTTCTTTTTCACTAGTAAAATTGGGCTCGAGTAGGGAGACTCCGACTCACGTATGATACCTTTGGCAAGAAGATCCTTTGTAATGTCACGTACCTTTAATTTCTCATCGTGTGACATCTTGTAAGGGCGATAGTACACCGGCTTATCGCTATTTACTTGAATGTGCATAGAACCTGTAGTGACCGTAGAAGTGGCTGTACCTGAGATCATAAATTCAGCATATTCATCCAAGATAGCAGTTAGCTCGTTCAAGTCGTCACCTGTCACCGACGTCTTGATAGAACGCTGCTCGTCTGTCTCCACAGCAGATGCCACTAGGTGCGTGACATCACGTGTTATGCGCTGAGAATTTTTCGTTCTAACGTATGTCACACCATCACGATTCAGCACATCCGTACCTATTATAATTGGGGCATTCATGCACTCACTAGGTACCACCAATAAGTCAACTTCCAATGATATGCCGTCTAGTTCGATGACAAGGGTGACGTATGAGTGTACAGAAGTCACAGATTCACCTACTCCTTTAATTTGACGTTTTATCGGCTTTTGTCGACACGAGAAATGGTTCACCACTGACGAAGAAATAAGTGAAACATCTATCGCGCCGCTATCTATCAAAATGTCGACAGGTATACCTTCAATGACACCTACTACTACATCGGTACCTTTTTGCACAGGGGTCGAACAAAAGTTAACGTTACTTTTGTTGCGTTGTTCAGTCCGTTGTTTCGCAAAACATCTACTGATGTGGTGGCCCGTCTTCTTACAGTAGGCACATGGTGAGCCAGATTTCTGGTTATCGGCAGACTTGGGTTCACTATCTTTACCTGTATCAGTAGATTTTTGCTTTTTAGAACAGCTCGCCGACTTATGCCCCGGCTCACCGCATGTATAGCAACTGGGATTGGGGTGAGACGACCGAAAAGGACGCTTGTTGCTTTGCGTCTTGCCGCTACCGTCATTACGAGACCCTGAGTGACGTGTACCTTGGCCATCAGCGACCACCTCCTTCCCAGGTTTCGAAAACGTAGATAGGTAGTTGACTAGATCATTTGGAACTAGCTTAGCGTTTGTTGCAGTGGCTTTCACGTGTGGATCTTTAATACCACGCAGTACAATAGATGTGATAAGCTCGTCACTGAGACCCTTAACAATACGTAAGCGGAGCAAAGATTTTCGGGCATATTCCGCGTAGGTACGAAATTTGTTTGAATCGGTTGACATCACCTCGAATAGAATGTTGGCAGTGTCTATTTTATTTATGCACAAGCATTTAAAATCATTTTTAAAATTACTCCAAGAGCGGTCACTAGTAACCCACTCGTCTAACCATGATTTTGCGTCACCTTTCAAACAACTTCCGATGCGAGACAGGCACTCGTGATCATCCCAGTGGTTGCTCACCTTAGCCCTATCTACCTCAGCGAACCACGCGTCTACCTCGTGAATATTAGGATCGAAATTTGAGACGTAATAGCTACGTGTACTCACCGATTTTAGCGATTGTATAGCCTCCACTATTTGCTCGGTACCGGTCCCTAAGGAGGGCCCAGCAGAATCAACCGGTTGCGCGCGAGTCTCTAAAGCATGTAACCGAGACATGATGGTACCCCAGGACTCGTGGCTATGCCGACCGTGACGACGGCTCTGGCTTCGATAGCTACGATGACGGCGTCGGTCGCGGTCATACATTGTGTCAGGGCTGCTTACATGAGTATAGCTTGAACTTGGACTACGATACCGTGTTTCTCGTCGAGGCGTATGCCCTCGCGATCGCCTTCGTTCACCGTCAGCACGGCTAGCAGCGTCGCGGCGGCTCGGACTACGGCTAGAACGCAGTGTACGTCGCGGGGTGTACCCTCGCGAAGAACTGCGCGAGCGGCGCCTTCGCGAATGCCTGCTGTCCGAACGCCTAGATCGCGGGATGCGGGAGCGATGATGACGAGAACGAGATCGAGACGATCTATCCATTTTCACCAAGATTGCTTCAAAAAAACACGATATAAAACCACAAAAACAACCTTCACGAAAAAACAGCAAAAAGAGGGTAGTTGAATTTGTACTTTGCGGACGTTTTATCAAAACCAGATAACCGAATGGAACTTTAGTAAAATGATTGAAAAACAACTGATTTTACTGTGGGAGTGAGAATCTATCCCACGAATGATTTTGGGAGAGAAGCAGAAAAACACTTTTTTTAAAAACAATTCTTGAAATACCTAACTATTTATTTTTACATTGAAATTAACATCAAATGGTTCATACGAATTACAATCACAAAAGAACACTAATTGA
The DNA here is from genome assembly GCA_939531255.2 of Thera britannica. NCBI lineage: Eukaryota > Metazoa > Arthropoda > Insecta > Lepidoptera > Geometridae > Thera > Thera britannica. The sequence continues at coordinate 11,246,759 of OW618034.2, read as the reverse complement.
ACACAAAAACGTCTGCATAGCACAAAGTCTCGAAAAGCAATGAGCGCGCGGTGGCAGCGGCGCGCTTTATATAGTCGGTCGGTTGCTGGTGCCGTTATCAAGGTTGGTGTCGTCTAATACTATTATAAGCAGACGGGTACGAATATTGTAAATAATCCTGTTACCACACTCTTTAATAAGAACTATTGGACACATTTAATTAAAATAAGACTAACTGTCATTTCAGGGTATCATCCCATGCTTCGAGAACAAAGGCGCGGGTGTAGAAGAGCTCTTCATCTACGGCAACCGTCTCTCCAGCGCCATTGAAGAGGCGACCAGGTTACCGCAGATAGAGCTTACCACTCTTGATCTGCAGTGGTTACAGGTATGGTACATTATCTATCTAACCTTGCTTTTTTTCGAATGTACTAAATGCTGGTGATAAGTTCGGCAAGTTTATCATGCGCACTTGATGTGCGGGCAGGTTTTTCCGCAAGTAGGCCGCTGGTGGGGCCTTTTTGCGTGATCCTTGACACGCGTTGCTCGAACTTTTTTAGGTTTAACAACACGCCGGTCTCCTCACGATGTTTTCCTTCACCGTTTTGAGAGTACTGGCATTGTGCACATAAATTTTTCGACAGAAAAACTCATTGGTACACGAGTGGATTTGAACCCACGACCTTCGGATCGGAAGGCGGGGCCACTCACTACCACTAGACCACCAGTGCTCTTGGTTACAGGTATGGTACATTATCATCTATCTAATCTTGCTTTTTTTTTCGAATGGTAATAATCAAGTTTGTTTTAATGGACTAAATGCTGGTGATTGTCTGACGATTCTTACAGCGCTACCGGACAATAACAGCGGTACCCTGGCCTTGCATTTCCACTGCCTAGACTTTAACAGCCATACTTATAAACGCAATTTAAATTTAACCATTGCTTAAAGTTAGCCCTGTTACTGTTTGTCATTACCCAGTGGTAAGAGATGGCAATAGTTTAAGCACTGTTTATCTTTTGGCATAGTTTTATAAGTAAGGCCACTAGTCTAGCGATGTGTTTCTAAATAGTTGATGATCTAATAGCAGCGTTTTACCTACCAATAAAACGCATATTAATTTACTTACCTTATTCGAAGATTAATTTATTTATTTGAGATAGACACTACGTTTTCCGCCCTAAATCTTTGACTTTTGACGGTTCTAATGACAGCCTGTCATGTTACCCTTCCGTCATTTCCCCTACCACCACCGCAGAGTGGCGCGTTTGAGGCAGCCATCTTTATTCTTCATTGCGTCGAAAATCACCAGGCAGAATTGAAAGTATAATCTTCGAATAAGGTAAGTAAATTAATATGCGTTTTATTGGTAGGTAAAACGCTGCTATTAATTTGACTTGACCTTATTCGAAGATTAATTTATTTATTTGAGACCTGTTTGTTATCGCCTGGTGGTGGTAGCAACTCTGACGCCAATGTGAACATGTGACATCAAAATATTTTACAACCTCAAGTAGGTAAGTATACCTACAATAGTAAAACGTTATTATCTACCAAAGAACCTAAGAAATTATTCTTATAGCAAACACTATAAAATGTGGCTAACTTTAACAAAGTTAAAGTAGGTACTATGAAAAACCTGTCAGGTTTTGCATCAAAAGTGATCGTGGTCATAATAATTAAGAAAGTCTAAAGTAGTAAGTAACCCTGTGTATGTCACACAGGGTTAATAGACCAACCCCCTCATGACTAACCAACTTATGAAGAAGGCCTAAGTCCAGCTATGAATTTCTTTGGGTTGGTTATGATGACAACCCGGGCCATAATGCAATGGCATTGGAAACATCAATATACTTGCATATCATTGGAAACATAGCTAAGCAAGATTTTTGCGTTAACTAAAAATGACACTTTTTAACTCACTACCCTCTCGTTCAGCCCAAAATAATTTTCCAGAATAACCTTTTCTATCCAGCTTGGAGGAACTTCTGAAGGTGCTGTAATAGCAGCCTGCCAATCCAACCTGACCTATGCGGACTTATGCGGGTGTTGCGGACTTGCTAAATTAATACTGTTATTGTAATAAAAACATATTAAACGATTTGACTGGTGATAAATAAAATATTGCATTTATCATAGTTTCTTTCCAGTTCATGATGATGATGAATGATCAGTAAAATACTGATGAGAGTTTTCAACCATAAATTATCACTGCGATCAATTGTCAAATACAGGATAAACACCATACTAGAAGGAATACGATCAAATATGTAACCATCTGATGATGATGATAAGGTATGCGATCTAATGTGTAACCATAATGTGAGTCCTCTTGAGCCAAGAGCATAATATTACTGCGAGGCAGTTTTACTATTAGTACCTATGTAAAACATAAACATTACTCATACTTACTTACTTAGTATTTATAAAATTTATTTTTGCCAACGTCGCAAACCGGATAGTTTGATTGACATGGAGTAAGAACATCTGGAAGAACATGCCTGCTTCAGAACGTAGGAACTACGGTTTCATGGTTTTTGCTTTCAGCAAGAATTGTGCTTAAGTACTATGGATGTTTTTGTTTACTGATGTATCAAGAAATTTAACAATTGGAAACCATTATGTTTATCAGTGGTACTACAACCACTATTTTTAAAAACAGCATAACAATAGCAGTGGACTTCTTCGGGCTGATGATGATGATGATGAATAGTAACAATATTGGTTAGAACTATATGCCATTACATACTTCGACGCTCCGTGGACGAGATGATTTACTTTTATCAGAAATATATCTCATGTACCTAGTCTTCTTCATATAGTGTCACTGGATCTTTCGAAAAGAAGTGTGGAGAAAGGATTTTAAGTGCGCCTCACGGAGGCTTCTTTTGTGCACTTGACACATATTTTCGAATCTTTTAGATTCTACGACAAAATTACACTTAGGAGCTAAAAACACAGTGCAGCACATCCATGTGGGTAGGCAGTTCCATGCAGAACGTTAAGAAACAGCTTGACGAGATTTCAGTTTTTAGTTTAGTTGGTAGGTCACACGTCCACAGTTTTCAAAAACAAAAACAAATATGTATATAAATGTGGGTAGCCTGCATTTTAGAGGCAACTAAGATTCTTTATTTTCGATATTCAAAGAGGCTGGTCTTACATGGTACTTAATTTTTTAAAAGGGTCGATCCACAAAGCGTAGCTCTTTAAGTCACACCATATATACCACTCTACGATATAGGTAGATACCTGTATTATACACTGAACCACACACTAACTCAGCTAAAGTTTTCCCTGCATAAGTGACTTTAATACTTAAGAGTTTGTGATCGTAGAGATGCACGACGTTTCTGACCCAACTAAGTATTTTTATTTTGCGTAACCATCTAAAAATATTTGTAATACAGTAGGTGTAACAAGCACCTGTGTCACTAACTACTTTTAAGTGAAAATGCACTCTGAAATGAGATCAGTGGTAGAACCCAAAAATTTGGTTTTACTTTCAATAAAAAAATTATTGGCCAGCACATCATCGTCGTAAAGGATGGGCTTACAAACAGATGGGGGTACTTATTTACTGCACCTTGTTTCACTACATATAACGCATAGTTTACTACATACAGTGTAGACTGTAAGTACTAGAGCCAACACACAACTGTGCAAGTTGTTCATCAGTACAAGCTTGTAGGTACATTAGAGTACGCAAGAGCAGCAGATGTTCTGTCCCATTGTTACATTACAACTCATTATTGTTAATAAACATTTACTGGTATCTAATTATTCTATTATTATTCTCAGGACATTATAACCTTACAAAAACATCTCCCACCACCCAGTGAGGGTGTGCTGCTTTTTTTTTTTTTTTTTTTTTTTTTTTTCACAAACACCTATTTGCGAAGGGTGTATATTCAAAATGATCGGATTGCTATTGTGAGGAAACAGCACTTTCTGGGGCCAGGCCAGGCCAGGCCAGACCAAAATTCACAAATTCCACGTGATGGAACACAATAACCACACAAAAACCCGAAACCCCTGCGAGGGGCCGCTGTTAGCTTGATTGGATTTTTCTTGCGAAAAAACATCATATTCAGGAGCCAATGTCCACTAAAACTTTATACAGACACATGCGATGGGATACAGTTACCAAACACCCCTGCGAGGGGTGGTTGTTAGCTTAATTGGATTTCTCTTGCGCGATCCCATCAGATTCAAGAGTCATGATCCACTCATCGTTTATACAGCTCCATGCGATGGAAAACCGTTAGCCAAACACCTAACCTCTGAGAGGGGTGTCTCTTAGCTTGATTGGTATTCTGTTGCGTTAACTCATCAGATTCAGAAGCCATGGTCCCTCAACGCTCATACCGCTCCATGCGAAGGATTACCCTTACGTAAACACCTAACCCATGCGAGGGGTGGTTGTTAACTTGAGTGGATTTCTCTTGCGAGAACCCATCAGATTCAGGAGCCATGGTCCACTTACCTTTTATATAGCTCCATGCGATGGAGTACCGTTAGCAAAACACCTAACCCCTGCGAGGGGTGGTTGTCAGCTTGATTTGATTTCCCTTGCGAGAAGGCATCAGATTCAAGAGCCGTGGTCCAGCCACCGTTTATATAGCTCCATGCGATGGAGTACCGTTAGCCAAACACCTAACCCCTGCGAGGGGTGGTTGTTTGCTTGATTGGATTTCTTTTGCAAGAACCCATCCGATTCAGGAGCCTTGGTCCACTGAAGTGTATACAGTTCCATGCGATGGAGTACCGTTAGGCAAACACCTAACCCCTGCGAGGGGTGGTTGTTAGCTTGATTGGATTTCTTTTGCGAGAACCCATCCGATTCAGGAGCCCTGGTCCACTGAAGTGTATACAGTTCCATAAGATGGAATAAAGTTAGCCTAACACCAGACCCCTGCGGGGGGTGGTTATCGGCTTAATTGAATTTCTTTTGCAAGAACCCATCAGAATCAGGAACTCAGGTCCATTAAAAGTTTATATCGTTCCATGCACTGGAATAGTTTTAATAACGGCCTACCCCTGCGAGGGGCAGCTGTTACTTTGATTGGGTAGCGATTCCTCTTCTTATGGTTGACGAGTTCCCTCAGCTGGAACACAGCGTTTCCAAATTCTTAGCGTCACCTTTGCGCAGCTGATAGATTCTGGGGAACAGAACACCTTAGCCGCCAAAAATACTTAAATAAAATATACAAAACTCCGCATGTAAATACGACTTGTAAAGTGAAATAATAAAGAGGATAGCAAAAATGAAAAAACCGAGTTTCTTCTGCTTTGCCACTCAGATTCTCAAAAATTAACTTCAGCACTCGTATAATTAATTGAAAAAGAGAGAAGATTACAATATATACTTCGTGCAATTATATATTAAAATTAATATTTATTTTTCACAATGCAGTAGGCACATTTAGTAATATATGCATTTTAATTGATTTATCGTATCATACATTTCTCCCCACTTTGTTTGATCCCAAGTCTATGAAGCTTGGAGTATGATACAATTTACGAGTTTAAAGGGTAAGACCGTAGTCTCATAAGACGTCTAACCTAAGCACCAGTTTTCAACAACTCCAGGACAGCTACCCATTTTAGCTTCCTCTCGATGTTAAAGGATTTGAGTTCGATTCATTCCCTCATTGCAAGGCCATTGATGTTTATGACGTCATTATCATATTATCACTTACCTCAAAACTAAGATTTCGATATCACCGATAGCCATCTTATGCTACTGCACGTGGGGCTACCGCTTGTGTAAATTACTTGAACATTAAATATGCACATTAAAACTTACATGCACAACAAACATACAGGATAACTGGTTATTTACATAACTGTAATAACGTGATCCAAACGAACTTTTCGTTAAAATTGAACACGTTTCATATAAAGAGGGTACTCACGGTTTTCCCTCTTTGCACAGTATAACACACTTATTCACTAAGTAAAAGAATTAATTCTTCACTTTTGTATGAACAAGGATTAAAATATTTTAAGCAACTGTAGTCGCAGAGATATCTGCTGAACACATGTTGCTTCGACGGAAAACAAAACGCCAATGAAGAATAAAGATGGCTGCCTCAAACGCGCCACTCTGCGGTGGTGGTAGGGGAAATGACGGAAGGGTAACATGACAGGCTGTCATTAGAACCGTCAAAAGTCAAAGATTTAGGGCGGAAAACGTAGTGTCTATCTCAAATAAATAAATTAATCTTCGAATAAGGTCAAGTCAAATTAATAAGTTGTTTTTTTAATTCGTCATTAGTCACAATTATTTACGTTTCATTTAATCAACTTAAACTCATGGGCGAGTCAGACTCGCACTTTGCCGCTTTTTTATATGTAAGATATTTTCTCATTAGGTGCTGTCAGAGGGATGGGCGTATCCACTCAAAGGGTTTATGAGGGAGGCAGAGTACTTACAAGTAAGTGTAACAGCTGTAGTAATAACATTAACTTGTCTTGAAAATAGAAAAAAAAAATTGTGGACAATCCACACAACTCTATCTAGCCCCAAGCTAAGTAGAGCTTGTACTATGGAAATCAAATAGCTGTTAGTACTTACATACAGTTTTTTTTGTAAATATGTATTATACTTAAAATACAATACATATAACACCCAGACAGAGAACAAACATCTGCATTCACCACACAAATATTTGTTCTTGGTGGGGATCGAACCCACGACCTAAAGCGCAGAAGGCAGAGTTACTACCAAGTGAGCTGAGAGGCCAGTCCTAGAACAATAAACTTTTTTGTATTTGTTTTTTTATCTGCCCACAGGCACTCCACTCAAACTGCCTCACTCTCCCCGACGGTTCCATCGTCAACCAATCCGTGCCCATCGTGCTGCCTGTAGATGACGTCACTAAGGACCGTCTGACCGGCGCCGCTGCCATAGCGCTGACTCACAACGGCAGGCCGATAGCCGTGCTTAGAGCAGTCGAGTTCTACCCGCATCGGAAGGAGGAACGGTGCAGTCGACAGTTCGGGATATACCATACTGAGCATCCATACATCAAGGTAAGTTGAGTGCTGTCTGTAGATGACGTCACTAAGGACCGTCTGACCGGCGCCGCTGCCATAGCGCTGACTCACAACGGCAGGCCGATAGCCGTGCTTAGAGCAGTCGAGTTCTACTCGCATCGGAAAGAGGAACGATGCAGTCGACAGTTCGGGATATACCACACTGAGCATCCATACATCAAGGTAAGTTGAGTGCTGTCTGTAGATGACGTCACTAAGGACCGTCTGACCGGCGCCGCTGCCATAGCGCTGACTCACAACTGCAGGCCGATAGCCGTGCTTAGAGCAGTCGAGTTCTACCCGCATCGGAAAGAGGAACGATGCAGTCGACAGTTCGGGATATACCACACTGAGCATCCATACATCAAGGTAAGTTGAGTGCTGATTGTAGATGACGTCACTAAGGACCGTCTGACCGGCGCCGCTGCCATAGCGCTGACTCACAACGGCAGGCCGATAGCCGTGCTTAGAGCAGTCGAGTTCTACCCGCATCGGAAGGCGGAACGGTGCAGTCGACAGTTCGGGATATACCACACCGAGCATCCATACATCAAGGTAGGTATAGGGCCTGTAGATGACGTCACCAGAGACCGTCTAATAACCGCTGATATATTTCTGACCATTGCAGACATATTAAAAAAAAATAAAAAATTGGTAGTAACATAATCTAAGTGTGGGTGGAAAGGGCATTAAATTTCCAGGAAGAACGATCCTGAGATCGTTAGATTAGATTACATGTTTTAATTGATACAGTGTACATGTGGCTTAACTGGCATCGTAATAACGGGGTGTGCAATATCATGATGTATATTATCGCCTCCCTTTTGAATGTGTGCCACCTGTATTTATAGTAAACTTGAACTAGTGTTAAAGATTTGTATTTGTGTGCGTTCATAACAACACAAATAATTGTTGTATGTGTCGCGATCGTTTGAATGTGTGTCGCTTTCGTTTCAGTGTGTGCTTTCCTCGTCCCCCTCAAAATATGGCAGAAAAAATTGTTAGGCTGGGTAGATGCTTGGCTAAGCGTGAGCCAGATAAAAAAAAAGGTCGCTGTCATATCGTATTAGGATGTCAAGGAGACCGCATACCAAAGATTTATTAATCTATCTTATACCAATTTCTATAAATTTCATCCAACCACACCAATTTCTATGTCCCCAGATGATAAAGGAGGCTGGTGAATGGCTGGTCGGCGGTAACCTAGAAGTGTTCGAACGTGTACTTTGGCACGATGGTCTGGACATATACCGACAGACGCCCAATGAACTCAGGGAGAAGTTCAGGGAGTTAGGAGCTGATGCTGTTTTTGCCTTCCAGGTATGACTCAAACTCAAACTCAATAAAATTCTATTCAATACGATACAAAAATCACTTTGAAACGCGAGTCTAGGTGCCAGTTCCACGCTACCAAGCCTAGAAGAACAGGCAACAAACTACGGTTCCTACCGTTTTTTTATATGATCCTTTTACAAATCACAAATAGTCCAAAATAATATCAGTGAAGTTCCAGTGTGGTGCCACTTCACTTAGTCAGATGCAATGCAATTCACTTATGCAATGCAATAATACAAAAGTAAAAGTTTCAAAGACAGCACACGCTACGCTATAAAGTTATAATAAAGTATCTACACAGCATAATATAAAAATAAGATACGAAATAGTAGGTACAGACATTGCAAATTGACAAGTTAGCTTCCTATGGGTAGAGTGACCGGGACATCGGGCCACGCAGTTTTATCATGCTCACAAATGTAAGGTATCTTGTAGATATGAAGCTGTAGTACATTGCTGTTCAGGCCCGAAATAAAGCGATTGGCGGTCGAGCTTTGTATTTCCAATTTGCGAGAAAACAGTAAATAAAATTCATAATACAATAGTACCCATTTTTTAAACTTGTAGAAATTTATTCTTACTGGGCTAGCTCTTCAAGGATATAATTAAAAACTGTACTGCAATAAATGTAGCCAATTTCCAACCTCAGAGTAATATAAATATAACTCTGTGGTTGGAAATTGGCTACATGTTATTTTCTGTTGGGTACCGAAAAGAGCAGATTTAATTTTTGCAATTTCCGAGAAAGAGGAGGAAAACAAACTTAATTCAAGTTAAGAATTATTGCCATTGTTAACTTTTTTGGCGAAGGACATCATTCATTTACACAAAGAAACTTATAGTAAACAAATATTTACAAAATATACAAAAAAATCACTCAAAATGGTTAATTTTACTCTTATAGTCGTCACTATTGGCTATAAGCTCTTTACAATGCGTTTGTTTACAGCTAAGGAACCCGATCCACAATGGACACGCGTTGCTAATGCAAGACACGCACAGGCAGCTCACAGAGAGGGGGTTCAAGAAACCCGTGCTATTGCTACATCCACTCGGTAAGAAAAAAAAAAACAAATAAAACTCACTGACGCTTTACCGAATTTTGTTACAAAATAAAAATACCTAGAGAAATTTGAGCTTAAATAATTATAAGTTTAAAAAACTTGAGAAACCGACTTCATTGTCAAACGGCTAAACCGATTTGTTTGGGACAATCTGGACGTAAGAATAACCAAATAAAAAAAATAATTTTCTAAATCGGTTCATAAATGACGGAGGCATGCAGTTACAAACATTAAAAAAATTATTTAAAAAAAATGGCAACACCGATTTTAATAAAATTAAAATGGGACCAATCTGGAAGCAGTACCTTTCAGATAAAAAAATAATTTTTCAAATCGGCTCACAAATGACGAAGTTATGCGGTAACAAACATTAAAAAAAAAAAAAAAAAAAAAAAAAACATACAACCGAATTGAGAACCTCCTCCTTTTTGATTGGAAGTCGGTTAAAAAGCTTTTGATTCAAGAGAAATTGAATAATAAGCCAGTAAAGCCAGTTCCTCGTAGGATATTTTAGTTCCGTTTACAACCAATAGATAAAGAAAGAAAGAAAGAAAATATATTTATTTGACATAAGTAGGTATACGAAAGACAAATACAATAAAACACACAGAACGGACAACTGAATAGATGGCGCCAGGATGGCAATATTTCGTAATATTTCCACAAAAAATGCCGTAAAAATGTTATTGCATGCAAAAAGTACATTTTTATAAGTTTTCTGCATATCTGAAAGGTTGTAGCTTGAGATTAATTCAGAAAAAATACATAAATTTAGCAGTTTGAAAAATTATTCGAAAATATTCTAGATCGCGCAAACGAAATTTTAGTCCAGTTGAAGCTAGTATAGAAGTCCGTTTCCATTACTGTTGTACTTGCTTCGGCAGTACATATACTAAAATTGGAACGATACAGAGAAGATTAGCATGGCCCCTGCGCAAGGATGACACGCAAAATCGTGAAGCGTTCCACATTTTTTGAAGAATCTCCACATGAATAATTCTTTTATTTTATAAATAGTATTATGTGGAGAAAAATGCATAATTAATTATATTACGCCGACAAGAGTATTGTTTCTAAATAAGAAGAAGGTTACGTCTAAATATAAGTTTTTTATGCAATTTGCTGATGGAACAAGCACATGGCCCACCTGATGTTAAGTGATAACCATCTCCTGTAACAAAAGCATTCCCTCATAGATCACGCACGTCTACAACATGCCCTACGATTGCCTGTATTTTTCACGGTACCCTTCAAACCGAAACACAGCGATGCTGCTTGGCGGCAGAAATAAGCATGTTGGTAGTACTTCCCCGGACGAGCTTTTTACCAAGAATATACTAAGTACTACTAGTGGTTGGTCTGTAAGCAATCTTAAACCATTTCCAGGTGGTTGGACTAAAGACGACGATGTGCCGCTAGAGACGCGTATCAAACAGCACAAGGCTGTGTTGAACGAACGCGTGCTAGACCCTCAGGCCACAGTTCTGGCTATATTCCCCTCGCCGATGATGTACGCTGGGCCTACTGAGGTAAGGAACCAAGGGACAAGACCCATGTTTGGCCATATTGGCTGTATCAGACATTTTTGTGGACCAGAGAGAGACGCAATATTTGAGATGAAACAAATGTTTATCCTTTGTCTGGGTGTTATAATGTATTCTACAACTCGTACGAATTAACTGTGTATCTCGCTCTGTGACGTCATTCGGACGATACCGTTTGCGAGTTTAATTAAAAAAATATAAATTACCATTTAAAAAAAAATTACTGGTTCTCATAGTACAAGCTCTGTCTTAATTTGAATGGATAAAATAAGAAACGAGTTCATCAGAGGAAGTTTGAAGGTGGCGCCAGTGACGGAGAAAATGAGAAGTAATCGGCTAGCATGGTATGGACATGTTATGAGGAGAGAAGAATGTCATGTGACGAAAAGAGTGTTAGGCATGAATGTTGATGGATATAAAAGTAGAGGTAGGCCTAAGAAAAGATGGATGGATTGTGTGAGAGATGATATGTCCAAGAAAGGAGTGAGTACTGAGATGGCGAGTGATAGGGGAGAATGGAAGAAAAAGACATGTTGTGCCGATCCCACCTAGTGGGATAAGGGCAGGAAGAAGAAGAAGAAGCTCTGTCTTAATTTGGCGCTACATAGTGTTGTGTGGATTGACCACAATATTTATATTTATCTATTGTTGTTTCAGGTGCAATGGCACGCGAAATGCCGCATGAATGCCGGCGCTAACCACTACATAGTGGGTCGCGACCCAGCCGGCTTGCCTCACCCCGCCGGCGGGGGCGACCTCTACGACCCCCGGCATGGAGGGATCGTACTCAAGAACGCACCCGGACTCAACGAGCTAGAGGTAATCCCACTATCCCATCACTGGGATGTTTGTTACTCAATAATGCCATAACGGCCTTCCGATCCGAAGGTCGTGGGTACAAATCCACTCGTGTACCAATGAGTTTTTCTGTCGACATATTTATGTGGACTATGCCAATACTCTCAAAACGGTGAAGGAAAACATCGTGAGGAAACCAGCGTTTTGTAGAACCTAAAAAAGTTCGAGCAACACGTGTCAAGGGTCACGTAAAAAGGGCCCACCAGCGGCCTACTTGCGGAAAAACCTGCCTGCACATCAAGTGCGCATGATAAACTTGCCGAAATGCTATAACGGCTGGCAAAGAGATTTATAGTCTAGAATAGCACTTTTTTTCTTGAAATGAATTTAGGAGGTACTCAGTTTTCATAAAATGTTGAAAGCGACCTTGTCTGATGATGGAGCAAAAGTCTGTCCAACGGAACTCATCAATCAATTGGCCAATTGAGTTAAAACTTGTTTAACATACAAAATTTGTGAGGGATGGTTAGAGGCAAGGTCAAACAGTGAATCTTCACAGAAATATTTTCTTAAAGTAGATAAAACACAATGCGTGATGGTACCATATACGTATGTAGTAAGTACCTTACTTTTCGGAGCATTTGGATCTTATCACGAGATCTCAGTTCGGGGCGAACTACTATAGATAGTGCAATCCACGAAGGCGCGCCCCACTATTCCTCCTAAGTCCTACCCGTTTATAGTATATGTGTGCAAGCTTGTGTTTCAGTCAATGTTTTTTTTTTTTTGAGTGAAGTGAAGTAAAGTTTGAGTGTTATCGGTACACACTAATTACCTATGAGTGCACACGCACACTACAATGAATAGACTACGGTTCGCGACTGCCGCTCGGAGCAAACTCCCCGCACCCCGCGAGGGGCGCATCTTCGTGAATTGCACTATCTATAGTTTAATCTAAATTATGTTTATAACAGATTATCCCGTTCCGTGTGGCCGCATACGATACATCTGTAAGCAAGATGGCGTTCTTCGATCCTACGCGCAAAGAAGACTTCGACTTTATTTCTGGGACTAAAATGAGAGGTAAGCGTGAATTAGTGACGTAGTTTGCAGGCATCTGTCGTCATAGAACTCGTGAGGGTAGTATTATTATGCTAATACTAAATACCACTACTACTACTGGCCCCTCAGCTCAGTTGGTAGTAGCTCTGACTTCTGAGCTGTAGGTCGTGGGTTCGATCCCCACCGAGAACAAATATTTGTGTGGTGAACACATATGTTTGTTCTCTGTTTGGGTGTTGTATTGTATTCTAAGTATGTATTTACAAAAAATATATATAAGTATTATAACAGCTATCTGGTTCCCATAGTATAAGCTCTGCTTAGTTTGGAGCTAGATAGTGTTGTGTGGATTGTCTATAATATTTTTTAATGATTTATTCTTATTGCAAAGTTTAGTTTAGGTAAATACATAGTTCTAAAACAAAGTATAGGGCAATACAAAGCGACATACAGCCCCAAACTAAGCAGACAGCGTAATACGGAAACCTAACTGATAAAGAAGTATTCTATCAGCTATCCAGTCCCACAGGGATTTGAGAAACTCCTTGCTGGGTATTGTGGGTTTCCTTCCAAACTTGACAACCTTGATTCGATCCAAAGACGTGCTGTGAGAATTGTTGACGATCCCAAGCTCACAAGCGGTATTGAGCCCTTAAGTCTGAGGAGAGACTTCTCCTCATTGTGCGTGTTCTACCGCTTGTATAATGGGATATGCTCTGAAGAACTGTTTGACATCATGCCAACAGCTACATTCTACCATCGCACTGCTCGCCATAGGCAGAGAGTTCATCCTCACACCTTAGAGCCTGGGTGGTCGCGCACCGTTCGGTTTCAGAGGAACTTCCTCCCGCGAACACTCAGGCTATGGAATGATCTCCCTGCTGAGGTTTTCCCTAAGGGCGCTTGTACACGCTTAGAAAATTTGCCGTTCCTGCGGCAGACAAGACAAATTCTTCGTGTAGACGACAAGAATTTTGTCTTTTCCACACACGAAAACGCAACAACGTTCGCCGCGTCGTGTCTTGCGCAGATAAGATTTTTTTCGTGCACCGCTGCGAGCAGTGTACACAGTTATTTTCTAGTTACGACACGAATTCTTGGGTAGACCCGGCGTTTTTTCTTAGCGTGTACAAGCGCCCTAAGGACTATAGCATGGGGTTCTTCAAAAAGGGCGTTTTAAAAGTTTTAAAGGGTCGGCAACGCGCTTGTGATGCCTCTGGTATTGCAGGTGTCCATAGGCTACGGTAACCGCTTCCCATCAGGTGGGCCGTACGTATGCTTGTTTGTCAACAAAGTTGTATAAAAAAAAAAAAAAACACCTTGGTTCCCAAAATTTGTTTATTTTGACGCTAGATGGCGTTCTGTATTTTTTTTATACTACTAGCTGATGGAACAAGTATATGGCCCACCTGATGTTAAGCGGTAACCATAGCCTATAACAAAGCATTGCCAGTTGTGCGTGTGTAATGTATTTTTCCTTTTTCAGGGTTGGCTAAATCTGGCAAGGAGCCACCAAAAGGCTTTATGGCTCCAAGTGCGTGGAAGGTACTATCAGAGTATTACCAATCGTTGAAATCCAAAATGGATACCAACTAAATTAAATGATTTAGTTGTGATATAATTCAACGGCCTACCCAAAACGTTGTTCAAAATAACTAAGGCTAAGTCATGTATAACTAGAAGAGTTGTGGTTTGTCCAATAGATTTAGTTAAAATTATATTTAGGGTAGTTGCAAACTCAAAATCATGGTTACAAAATTATTAGATGATGAATTGTCTGCAATTTTTTCGGTACATATCGTTTCCTTTTCTAAAAAAATCGTGATCTATTTATTTTTATAATTTTAACTTAGTTTTTGTTTAGGGCTCTTGCACACTACAAATTAACATTTCTAAGATCTCAGGAAAGTAAACTGTCATACTTTATCAATGTCACCGGAACATTTTTGATGGTGTGGTTTTGTAATATCTACAGCAAAAAATATGACTACAAATTAACATTTTCTAAGATCTCAGGAAAGTAAACTGTCATACTTTATCAATGTCACCGGAACATTTTTGATGATGTGGTTTTGTAATATCTACAGCAAAAAATATGATGAATTAAATTAAATCACACTTTTGAGACATATCGTTTCGCAAAACTTGTCAAAAATAACTGCGTTTTTCGCGGTTTTTGTATTTTGCTTTATTCTGCCCTCGTGGTGTTTTTATGTTTTGTGCAAAAGCCAATGGTCATGGATTATTTCAAGATACTTAAATTTTAGTGCAATAATAAAAGCCTTGGGCACATCTAGCGCGATAGCGATGGCGATCAGGAGGCCTACCACAAGCTCTGTCTCTTGCTCTGGTTTCGAGTCTGTGTGAGTGCTCACCAGTGTATGACTGTGTGTGTAACTCTTGATTTAAGATTTATTTAGTCAACACTCATCCAGAGCCAGACAGAGCTTGTGGTAGGCCTACTATGAAACGCTGTCAAATATGAATCACCATCGTGCTAGACGTGCGCAGGCCTTAAGTGCTTCAGAAATATGACATTCCTACAAAATTACCTATGAGATTAGAAATACACATTCCAATCGTGTATTTACTTTATGTATACTGTATACTATTGGAGAAAAGGATTTAGGATTTATTCAAATAAGTACTCATTACTTCCGTCTAAAATTTAGCGTAAACCAATAGCCGATGCGTTGGAATATATACACCCATATTTTTTACTGACTTCAAATAAAAAAGGAGGTTCTCAATTCATTAATGAGCCGATTTGAAAAAATCTTTTTTTATCTGAAAGGTTCGTTTCAGCAGTTTGGCCATGAAGTAGGTATCTCAAGTTTTTTAAACTTATGTAACTGCCAGAATAAAAATTAAGCTTGTTTCAGCAGAAGCGAATTATGATAGTAGCACGTAGCACTGTTTATATATACGTTTATAGCGTAAAATTGGTCCCAAAATACTTCACAACATAAGTAGGGGTCGACGTATGAGGCTGACCTGTGAAGTCATTTGATGTACTGTATCCATAAAATTGATCCCGTTTATCGTTAAATACAAACAAAAAAAAAACTTTTGACCGGGCTATTATCATTAGAAGCCTCTGGGAAACGATTTTTTCTGGTAATTACAAAACATTACCCTCTTTCTGCACTATCGGATAGAACAAAAAGACGCACTTCCGCGCAGCGCGGCTTATTTGTGCAATTTTCATATTATGGCATTATTTTTTCTTCCTCTACCGCGATGTGCACTGACCATAATGAATAAATAAACAGAGTTTATCGAAATGTGACATCATTGTATGTAAATGTATTTGATCGCCAAATCGCAATGACACGTAATACTCGTAGAGTGCGCGCAAGTTAACGCTGCGCGTGACAGATGGCGGAAAATGCAAAATAACTGACTTGAAATCCTAATCACATATAATTAAACTTGCATTAAACGTAATGCAAGTTCGATTCTCCCTTCATGTTTGTGATCGGAAGATATATTGCCATGTTTTCCGTCATCTGTCACGTGCAGAGTTATCTTGCGCGTTCTCTAGATCCACAATCAGATTCCTCGACAGTATAATATAATGTACTTCGACATCTAATAAGTATTATTTACACGAATTATTTTTATATACCTTTTAGGTACAATTTTTCGCTTTTTTTACAGCTTCCATCTGTCATTGTGGCAGATACAAAATGTATACTTTTAACTTTTGTAATTTATTAGAGTACTATACTAAATGTAAAGGTTATTTATCGTACAATAGGTAAAGGTTATCTAACGTAAAAGTATGTATTAAACCGTACTATTTCGTAGTACCATATATTTATTTTAATTTCATATAGTTTTATTTGATTTTGTATGATAAAATCTACAAATAATATTGCATAATATATGTACAATATTGAAGTAATTTAATTATTAGTATTATTTCTGTTATATTAATTTTATCAATGGGACGTACTTTTAATTATTAAGATATATTGATAATGTTATAATTATTGTGGTGCTTGTAAAGCTGATAGATTTATTATACAAATAAATATAATATACCTACAATTTCTAGTTGTTTTTTCTTATCTTTTTTGAGCGCTGAGTGAAAAATCCACTAACATTTATTAACAACTAAACTAGCGAATGCCCGCAGCCTCGCTCGCCCCATTCCCGTTACATTTTCGGGATAAAAATCCTATGTCCGTCTCCTGGTTCCAAGCTCACTCCCCACCAATTTTCAGCCAAATCGGTCTAGCCATTCACGCGTGATGACGTGACCAAGGGAAATGGGGATTAATTTTTACATGTATATTTTTATCAAGAGTCTCTACTTACTTCTATACAAAACAGGCGTGATTTTAGGTATTATATTATTGTTAACACGCCAAGAAAGACTATCATATCTAATCAAGGTATCTAATCACATAAATTCAAATTCAAAACCTAACAACCAAATTACATCAGCAAACTTCGCCAAAAACTATGTGATAAGTAAGTAATACTATCTGTATTTTCTTATCAGACCGTGTTAGTACTATTTATTCTGTGTCAGGGTCTTAATAATCATTTTATAATCGCAGCATTCTACATGGAAAAAGAGTCTTTATTCTCGTCTCAATAAGATTCATAACTTGTTATGTAAATGTACCGTGTTGGGCTTGTTTTCCTCAGTATAAAACGAACCGGCACTGTGGTAAGTCACGATGTTGACATCAGTAAAGAGAGTGCTACTAAAAACAAGTTGTATTCGATGCCTTTCCTATTACCCAATAGACGAACAAGTTTTTGGATTGACCGATGAACAGCAATTGGTAAGTTTTTTGTATATTTTACTTACCACCTTACATTCATAATGATTGACTGGCCTCTCAGCTCAGTTGGTAGTAGCTCTGCCTTCTGTGCCGTAGGTCGTGGGTTCGATCCTCACCGATAACAAATATTTGTGTGGTTGTTTGTTCTCTGCCTGGGTGATATTTAGAATACAATATTCTAAATATATAAATACCTATATATTATGTATTTACAAAATAATATGTTAATAAGTATTATATCAGCTATCTGGATATTACAAGCTCTGCTTAGTTTGGGGCTAGATAGTGTTGTGTGGATTGTCTATAATAATTATTAAAAACAAACTCATTTTTAGGGTTCCGTAGCCAAATGGCAAAAACGGAACCCTTATAGATTCGTCATGTCTGTCTGTCTGTCCGTCCGTATGTCACAGCCATTTTTCTCCGAAACCGTAAGAGCTAGACTGATGAAACTTGGCGAGTAGATGTAGGTATTCTCTGAACCGAATTAAGATTTTTACACAAAAATAGAAAAAAAAACTATAAATTTTGGGGGTGAAACTGAAACTCAAAAAATTTTTTTTCATCGAACCCAGACATGTGGGGGTATCTATGAATAGGTCTTCAAAAATGATGTTGAGGTTTCTGATATCGTTTTTTAGGGTTCCGTAGCCAAATGGCAAAAACGGAACCCTTATAGATTCGTCATGTCTGTCTGTCTGTCTGTCTGTCTGTCTGTCCGGCCGAGTCACAGCCATTTTTCTCCGAAACCATAAGAGCTAGACTGATGAAACTTGGTGAGTAGATGTATTCTGTGAACCGCATTAAGGTTTTTACACAAAAATAGAAAAAAAACTATAAATTTTGGGGGTCCCCATACTTGAAACTGAAACTCAAAAATTTTTTTTTCATCGAACCCATACGTGTGGGGTATCTATGGATAGGTCTTTAAAAATTATGTTGAGGTTTCTAATATCGTTTTTTCTAAAACTATAAATTTTGGGAGTCCCCATACTTGAAACTGAAACTCAAAATTTTTTTTTCATCGAATCCATACGTATGGGGTATCTATGGATAGGTCTTCAAAAATGATGTTGAGGTTTCTAATATCGTTTTTTTCTAAACTGAATAGTTTGCGCGAGAGACACTTCCAAAGTGGAAAAAAGTTGGTCCCCCCCCCTCTAACTTCTAAAATAAGAGAATGATAAATTAAAAAAAAATATATGTTGTCCATTACTATGCAAACTTCCAACGATATTTGGTTTGAACGAGATCTAGTCAGTAGTTTTTTTTTTATACGTCATAAATCGTAAACCGCAATTTACCTTTCGACGAACTACAAAAACCTTTATATTATGTTAATTGATGCTACGGAACCCTTCATGGGCGAGTCCGACTCGCACTTGGCTGCTTTTATTTCTAAACTGAATAGTTTGCGCGAGCGACACTTTCAAAGTGGAAAAAAGTTGGTCCCCCCCCTCTAACTTCTAAAATAAGAGAATGATAAAACTAAAAAAAATATATGTTGTACATTACTATGCAAACTTTCAACGATATTTGGTTTGAACGAGATCTAGCCAGTAGTTTATTTTTTATACGTCATAAATCGTAAACCGCAATTTACCTTTCGACGAACTATAAGAACCTTTATATTATGTTACTTGATGCTACGGAACCCTTCATGGGCGAGTCCGACTCGCACATGGCTGCTTTTTTTTGTATATTTTGATACAAAATACTATTTGCACAATACCATAATACCATTTCATTTGTATCCTTTTGCTAACAGGGCGACAGATATAACTTTTGAAAAATCATACACTGCAGTGTTACATGGGAGACAGATAGAACTTTTTTATTCTCATGTGTTCAGTAAGAAAACTGGGGGAGAGAATGGGAATAATCATCCAAATTAACACTATTCAGAATAATTGAACTCGGCTATAAATAAACTGGCTGGAACGACTAGGTATACTTACCTAGTCGTTCCAGCCAGTTTATTCATCAATCATCCAAATTAACACTATTCAGAATAATTGAACTCGGCTATAAATAAACTGGCTGGAACGACTAAGTATACCTAGTCGTTTAAGCTACACCTAGTGTCGAACTCTGGGTGACGAAATTTTAATTCATCCGATTTGAAAGTTAAATATTTACGTAAACAGCAATTTGTTACCGTCATTCTGTTTGTGACTCAAAATATAAACGTTAAGGTTCAAATCACAATAGTCACTTTAGGCAATAAAGTCCTTGCTATCAACATTTTTATCACCGTTCAAGATAAATTATTTTTCATCCCACCAGCTCTGAAAGTGTGTTTTTGATGTTTAATTTCTGACTGGAAAAGCCGTTTTTATCCGCTAGAGGATAAAGTAAATTTGAATTTAGAATATCGTGTTCAATAAGTTTGTGAATACACAACCTATTTACTTCTACCTCCATGGTGCCGAACTTATCATACAACCTTTTTTATTTTGTTAAAAACTCGCACTCGTAACCTTCTTGGTGTATTTGTGAATTCAAAACACCATTAAACCTATTTACTTCTACCTGCATGGTGCCGAATTTATCATACAACTTTTTTAAATTTGTTAATAACTCATACTCGGAACCTTCTTGGTGTGTTACTTTTAGTCGC
Source organism: Thera britannica (assembly GCA_939531255.2). Taxonomy (NCBI): domain Eukaryota; kingdom Metazoa; phylum Arthropoda; class Insecta; order Lepidoptera; family Geometridae; genus Thera; species Thera britannica. The sequence goes on along the minus strand of OW618034.2, from coordinate 11,226,516 downwards.
GCCATGTTCTTTTTTGCATTTAGTCATTTCCTCGCTGAGGTGGGATGAAAAGTTACGTGTTGCACTCGAGTGCAAAGATTTTTCACCTTGTGCTCCTTTGATTCCTTCGCCAACGCTTAGGATTCTAACTTTTAAACCACTCGCTACGCTCGTGGTTAAACTTTAGAATCCTGCGCTTGCTCAGTCATCAAAATTGAGCACGCGGTTAAAAAGCAGCTTTGCACTCTTGTATAACAAATAACTATTGTTTTTCTTGACTTTGATGCTGGTAGGTTGACTTGGTAGGAGGTACCTTTTGCTTTACCGATTCCAGTTGCACAGCTGTCTGAAGGAACGCCTAACCTTTGTTGAACTTTAATCCGGTTTACCTTGAATCTACCAAACTCATATAGTCGCAGTTGTACAATGCAAAAAAAGCGGCCAAGTGCGAGTCGGACTCGCCCATGAAGGGTTCCGTAGCAACAACGATTTATGACGTATAAAAAAAAAGCGGTCAAGTGCGAGTCGGACTCGCCCATGAAGGGTTCCGTAGCAACAAGTAACATAATATAGAAGTTCTTGTAGTTCGTCGAAAGGTAAATTGCAGTTTACGATTTATGACGTACCTATAAAAAAAAAACTACTCACTAGATCTCGTTCAAACTAAATATAGTTGGAAGTTTGCATAGTAATGTAAAACATATATATTTTTTTGTTTTATCATTCTCTTATTTAAGAAGTTAGAGGGGTGGGAGGGGCAACTTTTTACCACTTTGGAAGTGTCTCTCGCGCAAACTATTCAGCTTAGAAAAAAACTATATTAGAAACCTCAACATCATTTTAAAGACCTATTCATAAATAACCCACACGTATGGGTTTGATGAAAAAAAAATTGAGTTTCAGTTTCAAGTATGGGGACCCCCCAAATTTTTTGTTTTTTTTTTCTACTTTTGTGTAAAAATCTTAATGCGGTTCACAGAATACATCTAATACTCGCCAAGTTTCATCAGTATAGCTCTTATAGTATCGGAGAAAGCAGACAGACAGACAGACAGACATAACGAATCTTTAAGGGTTCCGTTTTTGCCATTTGGCTACGGAACCCTAAAAACGAAGAATACGGCTATTGCTGAACCAAAGATTTCCTTTGGCAGGATTGGTCTTTGGATCCCTAAGATGAGTTTTCGAAGTGGATCCACCTGAAATTTTCATGCAGGTGGGGGGGAGGGGAGGTTTTAGCCTAATGTCTGAGGTTTATAACTGCATTATAGTTTAGGTATATAGTCGAGTTTGGTATCATTATCGATTCAATCGAATGTCTCAATGTCAGTTCGTCTGGTAGGTATACTTATAATAATTAATTCTGAATTTATAACTGCATTATGGTTTAGGTATATAGTCGAGTTTGGTATCATTATCGATTCAATCGAATGTCTCAATGTCAGTTCGTCTGATACTTATAATAATTAATTCTGAATTTATGATATGATTTTCAAATAATACTGCTGCAATGAGTTCCGTCGGTGCATTGTGGGAAGTACAGAGAGCATAGAGGCGAGGAGAGTTGATATTATCTGGGATCTTTACTCTGACATGTCTTCAAGGCCGTCTTAAACTAGGCTGGGGCCCTTGGGCACACAAGAGTTTTGGGCCCTTTTGGAAAGTAATAAAAGCGAATATAACATTTATTTACTAAGTATAACCATTTATAGGTAATCAAATACAGTAGGATATAATGGCGTAGTATATGCCTTGTATTGTGAAAAAAATTAAGAGTGCCCGACAATTTTTTTTTGAGAATTAATGTGTTAGATAAATAAATAAATAAATAAATAAATAAATATTGTGGACAATTCACACAACACTACCCAGCCCCAAACTAAGCAGAGCTTGTACTATGGGAACCAGATAGCTGATATAATACTTGAATACATTTTTTTTTTGTAAATACATACTTGTAATACAATATAACACCCAGACAGAGAACAAACATTTATGTTCACCACACAAATATTTGTTCTCGGTGGGGATCGAACCCACGACCTACGGCGCAGAAGGCAGAGCTACTACCAACTGAGCTAGAGGCCAGTCGGATTGTCGGTCCTTCGGGGCCCCCTGAGAATGGGGGCCCTGGGCACGGGCTCCGTGTGCCCTTATGGTAAAGACGGTATTGCATGTCTCTCAAGAAGCAGGTTCGGGATGATAGAGGCCAAGAAATACGTCCCCCCCCCATTTAACTGGGGATAGACTGAATAGGAAAGACAATGGCAGCCAATAAGGACTACCCAGCACGGTATCTGGGATGCAGCGCGAGAGCTGGTAAAATGTGGATGTAAGAACAGCTGTAGAGGCCGTTGTTCTTGTAGGCGAGAAGGAATGCCATGCACACGCACGGCGGTCTTTAAATGAATTTGGCATCCTTAATGTCATACAAATAAGGTACCAAACTTGGAATAGTAGCATAATTAATGCCTCTATACAGATTTAGACCCTATTTACCTCCAGAGCAGAAGCTGCCAAAACCTCAAAAAACTAACATCAATATTCGCGGTGGATCCACTTCATAAATCGTTCCTGGGGTCCTAAGGACCAATCCTACCAAAGGAAATCTTTGGTTCAGCAATAGCCGTTTATTGTACCGTACAGACGCAACTAATATAATGTGTTCGGTATTGTGCCTCAGTATGATCGGTATAGAGAGATAGAGGTACAGACCGTATTCTACTGCAGTCAGTCTAAGCAGTTAGAGTGCTGGTGCTGGTGGCGGCCCCGCCTTCCGATCCTTAGGTCGTGGGTTCAAATCCATTCGTGTACCAATGAGTTTTTCTGCCCAAAAATTTATTTTTACACCATATAAAAAAAGAATGGCAGTGTTATACATGCTCAAAAGATAGATAACAATTTTTTGTACACAAAGATACATCATAGTACTAGGGGTAAATAAGTAAAGTACAATGGGCAAAAGTCATTATGGGAAGAAAGAGGGTTTATTAGAACACAAGTTTTCAGTCAACTTTTGTGGCTGACTGCACCTATCTATTTATTTTGATTGATTACAGCTTAGAAAGAGTGTTTTCGACTTTGCTCAGAAAGAGCTAGCGCCTAAAGCAGCTGAGATAGACAAGGAAAATAACTTCAAAGATGTCAGGAGTTTTTGGAAGAAACTTGGTGATTTAGGAGTTCTAGGTCAGTACCTAGTACCTAGTACTAAATCTAGTAGTTGTAATAATAGTAGTAAGTTGTGTACCAATGAGTTTTTTGTCCTAAAAACTTATGTGCACTATACCAGTAGGTACCTACTCTCAAACAATGAAAACAGAAAACATCGTGGAGAAACCGTCATGTCGTAGAACCTAAAATGTTCAGAATACGATAAGCAGAAGTATAATCAAATTTAAAACTTACGATCGAGGTAATGAATAGTCTAGCTAGATAAATGATTTATTTGCAGGAATAACGGCTAACCCTGACTATGGAGGCACCGGAGGAAAATACACAGATCACTGTGTTATTATGGAAGAGCTCTCTAGGTAAAATATATCTATACTAGCTTTGTTATACAGGGTTATTCAATATAAGCTACACAAACTGACAGGGCCTAATTTTTGGGTCGTGAATATTGGTTTGGCCGAATCAATTTAATTCCTAAACTGATTTAGGTTTTTGTATCATAATTTTATTTTTATTAATTTCTTTACGCCTATTGCATAATGATTGCCACGGAGAACAGGACGATGACCCACCCAGGCGGTGTCTGAACATAGTGTTATTTTATTTGTTGAACCTAATTCTTGAGTATTTGCAGCTAATAATGAATAACCCTGTATAGGTACTTACTATATAATAATTATTTTCATTAATCATTTTTATTTAGGGCTGCCGGGGGTATTGCTTTGTCTTATGGCGCACATTCAAACCTCTGCGTCAATCAGATCAACAGAAATGGAACGGATGAACAGAAAAGTAAATATTTACCAAAAGTAAGTTTAATTAGAGTGTCAGTAAATCTCTATCCATCTTTAGAACTCTGTGCAGCGAAAAAATCTCGACATTAATACGAGAGTAGATACATTTTTCAAAATCTTTGAATCCTTTTTCATTAGATCAGATAAATATTTTGGCGATACTTGATTACTGTCTTCATGCCTATTGTTGAATAGGAATTCAATGAAGGTCCTTTGTATGTTTCCAGCTGTGCTCAGGAGAGCATATAGGAGCACTAGCAATGTCAGAAACCGGAGCCGGCAGTGACGTGGTCTCCATGAAATTGAAGGCCGAGAAGAAAGGAGACTACTACGTCCTGAACGGAAACAAGTTCTGGATCACTAACGGACCGATCGCTGATGTTTTAGTGGTGAGAATCAAGCCCCAAATTAAGCAGAGCTTGTACAATGGGAACCAGATAGCTGATAATACTTAATTATATTGACAAAAAAAACTACATATCATGTAGTTTTTTTTGTAAATACATACTTTGAATACAATATAACCTCACAAATAAGTATTTGATCCCGGTGCATGGATATCGAACCCACGACCTACGGCGCAGAAGGCAGAGCTACTACCAACTGAGCTGAGGCCAGTCAAAAATAGGCTTGTCATGATCTTCTTTCACGGTATAAAAAGTAAGCATAGAGTACATACATTTTCGGACATAAAAAATAATTGGTGCTCGTTTGGATTTGAAACCCACGACCTTGAGATCGGAGAGGATCGGCGAGCTTAGAAATCAATCTTCCTGGAAATGTAAAAGAGAGGCCTATGTCCAACTGTGGACTTTTTCAAATAGATAATGATAATGATACGTTACGAGCGTTTCCTAAGTTCCTTGGGCAAAAATATTACGCTGCCTATCGATTTTCAATATACCTTGCTTTGGCCCCAGGTTTATGCAAAGACAGATCAATCAAGCAAACCCCAGCATGGAATAACTGCTTTCCTGGTCGAGAAGGACTACCCTGGATTCTCCACAGCACAGAAACTGGACAAATTGGGCATGCGGGGATCAGATACTGGAGAATTGGTGTTTGAAGATTGCAAGGTATTTTTATACTATATCGTCCCACTGCTGGAATCTTAGTCTTCTTTTTTTTTTTTTTGACGTGACAACGTCTTATCATTCGATGGAGCCGGCTACACGCACTTAAAAACATGACTCATGCGGCGTTACCTCGCTCTGAGGCGTTCCATTTAAGGCTTGAAGTGCAAGCGAGAGCGCACAAAGAGGCACAATCGGCCTTCGCGTTCGGCAGCGTTCGACATCTGTGTATTTTCTATAAGACGTTGTCACGTTCAACTTTCGTCAGTAAGCCGACTTTACAGACAACCAATTTTTTTTATCTACCCTACATTGTCCCACGGCTGGGCAAAGGTCTCCCCCAAAACCTTCCACTTTTTGGTCTTATAAAAGAAGTCGTGTTAGTTATCTACACTATTTATAACTCAAGAATGGCGGAACCGATTTGGCTGTAAGCGGGAAGGTAACTTAGACTTAGGCTTAGACCAAGCGACGGACATAGAATACCTACTTTTATCCCGAAAAAGTAACGGGAACTGGGTGCGGATATTCATAACATCAGTCGGCAATTTTATATTTTTGTAAATACATACATACCTACTTTGTTACATACACACTTGCGCCTTCTGATTTGCCAAGGACATCCGTTGTGGCTGGCGCGGCGGCAGATCTGGCCGAGGATCTCAAGAGGCGCAAATATGCAGGTTTATAGAGCCTACTTATTTGCTCCTCTTGGGATTGAGACTCTGTTTCCGTGGGGAACGGAGGCCTCGCGGGTCTTCAAAATTTTGTCTAGCGACTGATCGAAGCGAAGCGTGACCCAAGGGCTGGTGGGTAATATCTGGCGCAGCGTATAAGCATTGCTATTCAGTGTGGCAATGCCGCCAGCGTCTTGGGAACGTCCGTCTGGTACTGATTTGGATCAGTTGAGCTATCTCTAGATCGTTTGTAACAGTTTAGCTATCTAGCTAAACTGTTTTTTGTGTATTTTGTACATTTTGTAAATATTTGTTTAATTGTAAGTTTCTTTGTTTATAAATTATTTTCACTTTGTTAATGTTTTCAGGTCCCGGCTACAAACATCCTAGGGCAAGAGAACAAAGGTGTCTATGTTCTCATGTCAGGGTTGGATCTGGAGAGACTGGTCTTGGCCGCTGGGCCGGTCGGCTTGATGCAAGCGGCGGTAGATGTCGCGTTTGAATATGCACACACTAGGAAACAATTCGGGAAGAATATTGGAGAGTTTCAACTGATACAGGTAACTTTTCTGTACTTCTGATAAAGTTGGGAGTAGAATACCAATTGGCTTCCTCACGATGTTTTCCTTTATCGTCTGAGAGCACTGCCATTGAGCATAAACTGCCTTCACAGCTTAGTTGGTTGTAGAGCTCTGCCTTCTGCGCTGGAGGGCGTGGGTTCGATCCCCACCGAGAACAAATATTTGTGTGGTGAACACAAATGTTTGTTGTCTGTCTGGGTGTTACCTATATAGAAATATTCTATGCATGTATTTACAAAAAAAAAGTATTTAAGTATTATATCAGCTTCCTGGTTCCCATAGTACAAGCTCTGCTTAGTTTGGGGCTAGATAGTGTTGTGTGGATTGTCCGCATTATTTATCCACCTTCTTCTTATAGTTTACTTTTAAACCAGTGGGGTGAAAGGATTTTAAGTAGGCCTCGGAGAGCCTTCAAAAATCCACCAGTGTACTGGGTTTTTTGATTCGAACCCACGGATCCTAAGGTGGTGGCCGAAAGCGGTATTCCACTACACCACCAGTGCTCTTTTGCCTAATGTGCGATGCACTATTTTTCTGTACGCGTCTACGCAGCTCGTATAATTCTGTGATTAGGTCACAAGTTTAAAAGCTCCTTTTAATCAATCATAGTTACGTAAATACCTACCATAGTTTTTTTCTCATGATATTAGTAGAAATAATGATTTTTGTACTCTGGCCTCTGCGATACAGGCTTGTCCTAGTGCGGGGACGATCAGTAACTCTTAAAGCATTTTTTTTGTTCGGTCAACTATTTTTTTGTAAGTATTTCATCATTATCAGCCTGAAGAAGTCCACTGCTGGACATAGGCCATCCCTACACATTTCCAGGAAGAACGATTCTGAGCCCTTTCCATCCATCGACTTCCCGCAATCTTAACAATGTCGTCGGTCCATCTGATGGGTGGGCGCCCTATATACGCTTCGTCTAATTCCGGTTCGTGGTCGCCATTCGAGAACCTTTATTCCCTAACTCTTCTCTTATTTTTTTTGTACATTCCAGGGTAAAATGGCCGATATGTACACAACGCTCAGTGCTTGTCGAAGCTACTTGTACAACGTAGCGAAGGCATGCGACGTTGGACATGTCAACAGTAAAGACTGCGCGGGCGTAATCCTCTACTGCGCAGAAAAGGCTACTCAAGTCGCGCTGGATGCTATACAAATACTAGGTAAATTTGCACTATGCCAGGAGCCTAACTCTCGGATCATTTAGCAATTTTATTTTATTACTTCTTTTCGAAGATCGTTGATGAATTACTCAAGGCAGATTTCCTTGAGTAATTCATCAATGACCTCAACGTAGAAGCCACGACATACGGAAAACGTAGAAAAAGTGCAGGGTTGTGCAATGCCAATGTGTATTTAAGGGACATTGAAAATCTCGGTCAACCCGAGAATTAGGCTCCAGTACTCTCAATCGGTGAAGGAAAACATCGTGGGGAAACCGGCATGTCATAGAAACTAAAAAGTTCTAAAACATGACAGGTGTCAAGTGTACGAAAGGAGCCTCATAGAGGCGCTCTTGATATCCTTTCACTATATGAACCAGCCAGTGACGACATGATAAGAAGAATATTTTAGTATAAGTCTTTGATATCGATTAAGATACTGAATAGGTACTCATCTTCAGAATACGGAATATTTGAACCAATTCAAAAGTCCATTTTGTTGGAATTCGAACCCAAGATCTTCTCGACACACCATGATCGAGATTTAGTTTTTTTAGGTAATTTTGAATTCACTGTATGGTGTGTTTGTGGTGATTTTCTTCTGGGAGGAGTAAGGCTGGCTACAGCTGTAGCCAGTGCGTGCTGACGCAAAATGGACTGACCCAGAGTCTAATTGCGGACACAGGATACAAGATTATGGTGATTCGCGCGCTGCAGGCTCGAATAAAAAGTAACATGAACAAAATTCACCTTGTAAGCAATTTTAAGAGAATATTCTTAACTGTATTTTACAGGTGGAAATGGCTACATCAATGACTATCCAACTGGTAGAATACTCCGTGACGCAAAGCTCTACGAAATCGGCGCTGGGACCTCGGAAGTCAGACGAATGCTCATAGGCAGATCACTAAACAACGAATACAAGTGATAATTTAATTTATTAGTAAAAAATATATTTACAATTTTATACAATATTTCCTAATTATATTATTTCGTCATTCCCACCAAAAACTGACAGAGAAACTTATAGATAATGATTCAATAAAATGCCACCATTTTGGTGGAATGAACAACATCTGTCCAGGTCTTAGAACACAGTAAAGAGGCTTAGCCTGTTTGTACTTTGGATATTTTTCCAAATCTGGTTGCCTCGGATCTACTTGAGCTGTGTTGTTGAGTAGCTCATGCTCATGTGCATAAAGGAACTCTGAATCTGATGGCGAGAATAGAAACACCTGCTTGTCACCAACCACTTGTGCGAGAAGATTCCTTTTTGGATCGTGATGCAATGGAGATACCGTTCCTTTAGGACCGTACCATGCATTTATGTCTACAGGCTCATTGCACTCAGAGAAACAACAATATTCCGGCTCTGATATATCATCTCTCAACTCCGGTATCTGGTCAAACAATTGGTACTGTGCTAAGTACCCAGTAGGTCCACCTGATTGGTAGATGTGACTTTTTATAAACTCTCCAATAGTCATAAGTTTTTGAGTCCAATCCTGGTCAGTGTATTTACTTCCAAGTTCAACGGACACAGTTCTGAAGCCTGCAAGGTTTATGAAGTAGTTCTGATCTGTCCATTTGGATAGCGCAGGCCAGTGATCAATACAGTTGTCCAGAATCACTGGTGTTTCTGTCACAATAAAGTTTTTGTAAAAGTATTCCATGCTTGGACAGTCAATAGTTTGTACTGCGACGGCGTTAAACTTAATGGCATTTGAAGTTAATTCACTATGTATTGTACAGATTTCGGACACTGGAGTGTTCACGTTGGGCACAACTTTTGAGTTTATTTCCGAGGCACATATTTTTAACAGCTTAGGTTCAGCTTCCAAAGGACAACCAAACAGTAGTCCAATGTCGATTATTTTGAACGATTCCTTTATAACGTTGTCGGAGAAGTCCTTGGAACACTTTATGTGAGCCAAAAGCTTTAAGTAAGAAGTGATTGTTATAGTTTTTCTGAGGAATAGTTTTACCTCCTTCCAGTTCCCAATATTGACTTGCTCGTACATGTAGTCCAAAACAGCTTGGATTTTGACCACAGCAGACGAATTAATAAGTTCTGTATCACTAAGGTATCGCTGAAGTAATGACTTGCAAGTAACATCGAGATCCTTGACTTCTTCGAGAGATGTTACTACTTTACTTCGATATTTCTCTATTTTCTCGAACACTTCAACATTGGCTGCCATTTGAAAAACGATAGCGGAGCCAAAAGAGAGACAAAAACTCAATTTTATTTACTATCAACTTTTGTTTATATTTTTTCTAACCTCACATAGAATAAAACATCTGATTTTGACGTTATGATGGAAATGGCATTCAGCTACATACATTGGGAGGCAATAATGTACGCCCGTTATTGCACAGCATGATAATGTACAGCAGGTTAATGTACACACTGTTATTACGATGCCAGGGTTTGGATTAACGGGGCGTACAATAAAAGGTCGCGAAATAACATGCTGTACAATGTCGTCACGTGTTGTTATTGTACGCACCGTTATTACGATGCCAGTTAAGCCTCGTGCACACTGTAGCAATTCAATATTGATTTTTGATGTTTTGTTCTGGCAGCGGATACTTGTACTTGTCCTTGAGACTTTATAGGGCGGATCCGACTTGGTTAGGTTAGGTTATGTTAGAACATATAAATAACGCACAAGGCGAGCGAGCAAAGCGAGCGTGCCGCGGCAGCGGCCGCCGCAGTGTCAGAAAATGTTTTTTTCCATTTACCCCAAAGGGGCTATTCTCTTATGGAGCAGTATCAATTGCCTACAAAAAATAAGAAATAATTGAATTGCCTCAGTGTGCACGGGCCCTAATGGCATCCAATTACGTGCTGTACAATAACATCACGTGACAATTTTGTGCACCCAGTTAATTCGCAGACAGTTATTGTACGGCAGGTTAAAACGAATCCAAAAAACGAAAAAAGGTTTCGTTTTAACATGGTGTACAATAACATGCTGTACATTAACCGGACCCCATACATTCCATTCCTTTTCATTCAATTCATCATTTTACGCAGAAAAACGACGATGCCTCAATGAAGGTGTCAAAGTCAGGCAAGGTTTGCAGTCTATGAAAATGGTATTCAACATAGTGATATAAATTTGAAATTTCAGTTTGAAAATCATTTGAAATTCAAACGCATTATAACACTTGATTATTATTATTATTATTTAGTCTTCATGCTTCTATTCACATGGGGTATTTTTATTATCTTTCTCTTGACCTTGACTCTTAATATTAAGAAGTAAAAAAAATTGTCTATGGAGATCATATGACCGCTCACGTGATCTGTCAGTCAGCTGATTTATTTACATTCGAAAATTTCGAAAGTGTACATGCAAAATAGCTAAGACGACCCACCCAATCTAATCCTAATGCTAAAATAAAAACATGCAGCATAGAATAATGACCACGAAAATATCGTGAAATGTTACGTGTGATGCTATGGCGTTGTTCGACAAACTATTCTCCCTAAAGAGGAGGCTTGATTCAGAGAATTTCCAACCGAGAAGAGACCGGGGCAGGTACGTCATTGAGGGCTGATGCTTTTCATTTATCTATTTTGGATTGGTATGGCATGTTAGCGAAAGGTAGACGCACTAAGCAGCGACTCGTGCGCTGTGAGTCCACTGGGAAGCACTGGATGAACCTTCACATTGTATCGTGGTGTCGAGTTGTTGACGCACTGTCTAGCTGGCGACTCGGCGAGCATGTGATGGAAGACTGGGACGCGGGGAGCGGGCCGCGGGCGTAGGCGATCACGTCACTCCGAGAGGGGCGGGTCGCTCAATGTTTACTTGCTAAATACAAGGCTATCTAAGCTAGTACACCAGCACATTCCACCGCAGCAGGACGGTTGGTCGCCGTCACTCGCCTACCGATGTGCATTTAGTGTGAATCCTCATTGTAATTGTTGCATTTGTTGTGCAGTGAGTGTATGTGACACAGATTTCTCTTTGCAACCTTAAGTGCTGTGACATTTGTTCAACAGCTGTGAGCACAGCTGATCCGAGCATGAAATAAGATGAAATTTAGGTACCTAATGTTTACTATTTGTTTATGTGTTTATCATTATAAATTCAGTTGTGAATTGAGTTGAATGGTTCGTAAGTGTTTTAGTGACTTCAAAGCACTGCTCTTCATCTCATTATTTCAATTGGCAGGTACCTAGTACCTAACAATACATGGTTAGTTTGTGACAGTGGAAACTGGTTTCACTTCTGTGATTACAATTATGTTCTACTAGCGGATGCACGCGGCTTCACGTGTTGATTTTTCTTTTAAAAGTTTTTCCTCTTTTTCTCCGCTTAGGGAAATCATTTTCCAATTTCCTTTCTTAGTGCACCCCTATGCTATAAAAGAAACATACCCTCCAAGTTTCATGCTTCTAGGACTTACGGTTTAGGCTGAGCGTTGATTGTCAGTCAGTCAGTCAGTAACGTAAGAGTTTTATATATTTAGATAAAGTTGTGTAGGTTGATGGGTATAATGAGTCTAGACTGGATAATTGGACTTGTTTATTTAATCTTTAAATAAAACAATAAACATAAGCCCAAATATGTGATCAGTGATCACCGTGATACATAGGGAAAAGGGAAAGTTGCGACATTGTATTATTTGTATGCTGTATTTTTTGCATTAATCATAATCATAAATCGTAAATAATTTTATTCATATGGAAATAATACACATCAGCAATAAAATATAAATTCAAGTAGTAGGTCTAATAAACACTAATAATTAAGTACAAACACAGTCTTATGAATCTTCATGTTTATCTATTTACACACTTTTTACTGAATGAACTTGAAATATATCAAAACTTATCATATTTTAATTTGTTCTTGTCATATCAAATCAGCTATCTTTGTTTGATAGCATATTAAATAATGTACTTCAACTATAACTTTTTGTTTATTTTGTTTTAGCTTATCTCATCCCAGTCTTTCATTCTAAGAGAATGTTAGCTACTAGTTCAATCACTTTTTATTTGTTTTATTTTATTTTAGTCTATATTTTTCCACTAAAGCGGTGACTTTCTTTATTTTCATACTACATATTTATAAATAAATATTATGGACAATCCACGCAACGCTATCTACTAGTCTAGTCACAAGGAGCACTGGTGGTCTAGTGGTAGTGGCCCCGCCTTCCGATCCGAAGGTCGTGGGTTCAAATCCACTCGTGTACCAATGAGTTTTTCTGTCGAAAAATTGATGTGCACTATAGTGCACACCAATTATATGTAGTATATGTTTATGGTGTAGTGTATGTTTTCCTTCACCGTTTTGAGAGTAGCCAGTACTCTCAAAACGGTGAAGGAAAACATCGTGAGGAAACCGGCGTGTTGTAGAACCTAATTAAGTTCGAGCAACACGTGTCAAGGGTCACGCAAAAAGGGCCCACTAGCGGCCTACTTGCGGAAAAACCTGCCCGCACATCAAGTGCGCATGATAAACTTGCCAACCTAGTCTAGTCACGCAAAAAGGGCCCTCCAGCGGCTTACTTGTACCAGTCCCCTCACCAAGCATGAATCAAATAAATTTGTATAACTTTAATGACTGAATCTATTATACGGGTAGGTATTTATCGCGTAAACTACTACCTTATTTATTTACGCGATAAATACCGGTGTAATAAATTCAGTATATAAAACATACTCTCGCAAAAGTTAAAAAAGTACCTTATTTAGTAGATCACAATTATTATAATGTCACACATCACAATTATTATAATGCCTGGAAGAAATCGCTTTCAGTGATAAGGCCGCCCATTGTACTTTATTATAATACGCTGTTACTTGTGATGTATCCTTGTGTACAATAAAGTGTTATCTATAGTGGGATTTGAACCCCGGACCTTCCCCTTGGTATGGGGCTGCGCTGACTGCTGCTTCATTGGGTCCTAATCACACTCCGACGAATATCTCACAGTACGGCAGTAACGCGACCGTAGTGGCTCCATCTACATGTTTGACGTCAACTACTAACGGTTGTAGGCAATAAATATTGCGCATCGGCTTTTCTGGTTTCTTAGAGCGCTATCTTTTTCTGACGCACGCTACGCTCTATGAAGCCGAAATTAGCCAATGTGCAGAATTTCTTGCCTCCTACTATACTTAGAGCACTGGTTGTTTAGTGGTAGCGGCCCCGCCTTCCGATCTTAAAGGTCGTGGGTTCAAATCCAGTCGTGTACCAATGTCTTTTTTTATCGAAAAATGTATGTGCATTCGTGAGGAAACCCGCGGCTTAGCTCCGCACGTGTTGACCATGTCTTTCTTGCGGATTAGGCCGACTAAGCTGAAAGGATGGTATAGGTGCTGGGCAAGGCTATGCCATCTAAAATCCTGTCCCAGGCACTGCAGCGTCCCGTAAGTAGGGGCATGAGTGATCACCAGTTGCCCCTGACGCTATATGTATAAATCATCTTCAATAGATGCAAAGGCCTATTTGCTTACCACTATACTTACTTTACTTTTATTGTGTAGAGTAAAAACATCATATTTTCCCCAGGTCCTGCCAAATAAATCCGGAGCAAGTGCGACTGCTTCTATTCAAAGAGTGTGATTGGAGAGGCAGGCGGCTCCTTTTCGACTCGTCTGCCATAGAAAAAGTACCTGCTGGAAAAAATGACAAACCCACCAAAAGAAAGACTGATGAGACCCCGTGCATTGTCGAAGTTTCAAATGGATATGCTTATGTGGTAAGATTTACTAGTATGTAGTAGAGTTCTTTGTGTGTGGCTTGTCCGGGGAAGTACTACCATCATGCCTATTCCTGCCGTGAAGCGGCATTGCTGTTTCGTTTCGAAGGTTGTGGGTGCCGGTGAAATGACTAGCACGTGGGGCTGAAAATCTGTGCCTCTAGTTGATGGACGCAGGTCAGTACTTCGTAGGGCACGTTCCTGGCGTGCGTGACCAACGAAACAATGCTACAGGCGACCAATGTTATAGGCGATGGTTACCACAATACCAGGTGGCCATGGCCATAAATGATTATTCCATCAGCTTGAAACAGCGTTTTTTTATACAACTTTTTTTTTAAGCAAACAAGCATACGGCGCCTCTGATTTCAGCTAAAGCTCGCTGGTGTTATAAAACAAAAACAAAGAGACTGAAAAATAATCTTTATATCAATATCTATAAATAGCTCTAGAATCTAGAGCTCTATCTAGAGCTCTATCTAGACTCTAGATAGAGCAGACCTCACGTCTAAACGTAAGCGTGATAACAACTATGATAAGTAACTAGAGATTATGGATTGAGGATAATAAACTCATAAAATATTATTTTCAAAATAATGCAGTAGAGTTTTATCATATTATTTTTAGGCTAGCTCTTTTTAGAGATTGGTGAAAGAAGAGTGCATGAGCTACACATAAGGTCCGATAAAGTTAAATAAAATGATGACAAAGTCAAAGTCAAAAGTTTATTTATTCAGTAGAATCGCAAGGATCACTTTGAAACGTCTTAAAGCTAGGTGAATCTAGGTGCCAGTTCCACGCAACCAAACCTAGAAGAACATAAATTATCTTTTGATATTACATATTGATTTCATGTTTTACGGTCGCATTAGTGACGTATCAACAGCCCATAAGAGTTATTCGTCAAGTGTGATTGGGCAATAGTGCAGTTGGTTAGCGTATCCCTGTATCAAGGGGAAGGTCGTGGGTTCAAATCCCACTCGGCTCGCTCCCCTTTTGCACCACTTAAATCTTAATGGTCTTTCAATTTATGTAGGCAATTTTACTAACACACACTGCAATCATCAGGCACGGTAGACAATCTCTCAGATAAAGCTGATTTGCCAAAATTACAGAGTAATTGCTTAGTGCTTTAAAGTTTTAGACTTACGAGCTTATGTTACTTAATAGTTGTTTTCTAATCTGTGCTCAAAATCATAATGACCCCTTCGACGTAGGCAGGATCATAATGACGTAGGTTTACGTAGGTTAGGTACGTTTTTTACAAGCAGATAAGTACCAAATTACGTGTGTAAGTGTTTAAAACACTTTCGCTCTCGACACGCGTCATTCAACACAATCCAAAAAGTAATTAGTGAAGTAAACATTTTTGTTGTGTTCAAATCTGCAATGTATTTTTGGGTTATATAAACTTGTGGAAGGGCAAAGCATTCGCATCGCTACAAATAGAATTTGATATAACAGATGGTAGTTTAATGGGTGATGTTGCAAAACTCGGCGAATACTTCCATGATCAATTGACCTAGGACTAAAAAACAACTTCAGCTTGAGGTAGGTACTGTAGATATCTCCTCAGATTTCTTAGCAACAACTCAAAATTCTTTGAGAATGTCTAACGGGGATAGTCACCGGGATTTCTTTTGAAAAGTGCATAAAGATTTTTGTTCCCTCCTCCATTAGTCGGTCCCTCAATTTTGAGGAACGTGAATCTTTCCAATTTTGTGGACAATATATCAATTTGGAGCGGTTGATGGCCTGATGAATCGGCATTTCTAGCCGCTCAGATAACCAACCAATTAACGTTTAGGCCTCTAGGTTTTTTCCCTTCTATTTTGCTTGTTATACTCAGTCTCTCGATACAATCGGTATTTCTGCGAGCAATATGGCCAAAGTAGTTCATGATTCTGTGCAGGCAAATAAAAGACAAACGCATTCGCTGTACGAAAATCTTAAACTTTCAAAATCTATAAGCTTAGAAAAATCGCTATAAAAGGTTTAAGGTATCTAGATATCAGTTCCACGCAACCAAGCCTAGAAGAACAGGCAACAAAATTACGGCTTGGTCCCTACGGTTCTTTTGTGTGATCCTTTTTACATTGTCATCGGAGCTTGTAAAAATAAACGTTTCAATTGGGATCATGCGGTCACAAGACTTTCAATTCGAGTTTTATTCACACTCGTTGAGTCTATATTTAGACCACTTTAGTTCTTAGCCTTCTTGATTAGGACGCGCGGCAATGGGACTGGGTAGAACGATTTAGCTACTGGACAAAACATAGATATAGAAAATTTGAAGGCGGAGATTTAATTATTTTGAAGAATTGTGAAAGTTTTACAAAATGCTTACTATAAAACTAACTTTCTTGGAGTGTCTTAGTTCCTCCAAAAAACTCATAAACTGAATTTACTCTTAGCTTGCTATTATTCATTGGTAAGATGGCTAGCCAAATGCGTTTTAAAAAGTAAAAGATTCAAGTTTGAATTCCACGTTCCGCTTTTTGAAATGAAATCATAACTAATCTTTTTACCAATCCAGTGAATACAGAAGGATCACATGTCCATATACTATTATTGTCCCTGCACTATATACCCGTGTGACTGTAATTTTAGCTTGCTTCTAATTAATTGTCATGACATACCCGCTAATGGACGTGGCAATTGTAAGAGTATGTTTCTATATTTATCTCGTGAAAAAAATATGGCCTGCTCTTTAGTATGTCTTCGCTAAGTGAAATTCATATGTAGTGAAACTTTGATCTATTTTTAAGCTCATATCTGAAGAGTGAGTAAGACCAGGACACGAAAATAATGATGATCTGAATAGTAGTTTTTTATAGATTATTAGAGAAAAAATTCGGACATTAAATTCCAATTACAATCTAAATTTGATTGGTATTTTGTCTAAAATCTAAATTATTTCTGTAAAAATTTGAACAATGTGGAAATTGTGATTGAAATAGCCACATAGAAACTATCAGCCAGAAACAAAGTGATCAAACATGTTATTCTGTATTGGGTTTATGTGAGAATCTATCAGCTAGTATTGCTTTGATCTTAAAAATCGCGATACGTGGGCGCTCTAATATCTACACAACTATTTATATTCAGTCACGTGCGTTTAATATAGAGCTCTGTCAAAAATTATGAACTGTCCGAGAGTATGTTTTTATTAAAATATTGAAATTTTCGTGTCGATTATCTTGTTTTACTATAACCTAACCTAATTTGACATTTGAATTGTATCGGAAATGCATATAATACCTAACCTTTAGGTAGTTAATTCAACAAATCACGTGCCGTACCGTAAGGTGCGCGGACGCACCTTTGAATGAGTCACACAACTGCCAAACTTAGCATCATCTGAAACGTCCTTATACACGAGCAAACAAGAAATTGGAAATTCATGCCAATTTATTTATTTAATCGTAGGTAACCATCGATATTCGTATTGCTGTGTTCCGATTTGAAGGTTGCAAAATTAAGTTAAGTTAGTTGAAAAAAGACACAAATATTTACACGCAAGAAAAGTGAACCTATGAGTTTTTGTCACCTGTTCTCGTAAGAAGTAATAGACTTTGACCTATTGGCATAACCAAGAAACACGCACGATAGACATCAGTCAGTCTTAGAGGTTTAAAAATAGCGTACCGAAGGTCAGATCATACTACGATCTTAAATAGGGCATTGTTCCCCACCTTGCGACATCAAATAGGAATCCCATTCATAATGACGCACCACAAGTCTCTGTGACGGTTCGAGTTCGCATTACGGATGCCTATACGTCCACGCCTACGGTGTGACGGTACTTTAGCTTCAAATAGTATTTGATTGATATACGGTTGACGCTGAGTTTCATCGCTCGAACGCGCAGAACAACGGCCATGTGGCCGGAAAAGTGTGGCCAAAATACATGAGCATTATGCTCCATTCTCCATACAAATTCAACCGTTTTTTCGGGAGTCGTAAAGTGAAAAATGCCTTGAAGCAGCGCAAGAATTACTTTCCGAACAAGTTTGGCGACAAAATAAAACATAGAAATACTTTCTTAACATCTTCCTTCCTTCTTTTTTCTTAGAATCCTCATATTTAGTGATGAAATGTAAAACTGGCAACATCGGCTCCCATTTTGTACGGCGCATGATCGCCTTTCTATATACTGTATTTAGTATTTTGTGCTCGCACGCATCAATAGGAAGTTGAACATAATAGTTGTTAATTTAAATAAGTAATATTTCAATTTTGATGATAATTTCATTGGCCTACAGAATATAATAGGCACGTGCTCTCCAGTGTCTAAGGGTATCGATATTACAAAGACCAATGGCCTCTATGTCTTCGAGTTTTTTTTGTTGAATTATGCACGAATTTTATTGATTTTATAGGGTATTCAGTATATTTATTGCCTTATTATGTATGTAAATTTAACAGTGTCAGATCTTAGAACTAGTTTTTGAATCAATACATAATTTACCCTGTAAGGGTTGCAATACTGTAGAAGCGGGCCGATATTATTATAATCACGCAGATTTATAAGCAGGTTTAGTTTAAAATGTTATAAGGGTTATTTATAATTAACGTTATTCTTTTCGTTCGTCGTTAAAGAACTCGTCTAGTGCGTAGTAAGTTTTTTTTCAAAAATGTTGTGTTTTGCTTGAAGGGTTTACTTTTCGAGGATAGATCTTAATCCTCCATGGATAATGAAATATATATATTGTGGCGATTCACACATCATTATGTAGCCCAAAGTTATGCAGAGCTTACAAACGATTTTGAAAACATCTGTGTTCAAAATATTTGTTCTCGGTGGAGATCGAACCCACGCCCTCCAGCAGAGCTACTATCAACTGAGCTATGAGGACGGTCAACGATAGATACACCTAAGACCTATTGGTATTGATAATTGGCAATATCTAAGGGGGTAGTTAGAGACACGTCCAAATAACATTTGGCACATGCCCACATGTTTCAATGTATTGTTTGTTTCCAGTACAAGGGTCCGGAAGCGGACGCGAGCGTGCTCGGTGAGATGATATTCGGCGCAGTCGCAATGAACTGCAAAAGCGTCTCCTTGAAAATACACATTATGGATGAACCCAGAAGGTAAATTACCCAACATTACATCAATGAGAGGAGATGCGGGCTGCAACAAATTTAGGTAAATTCCTGTTGCGCTGTGACCGAAAGAGGGTGATAGAGAAAACTACAGCTCAAGCTATTATTTCTATATACAAGTAAGAAAAGTAATAATACGCCGCTAGTAAGAAATATATATTTCTTACAAGCGGCCGCCCGCGGTTTCGCTCGCCCCGTTTCCGTAACGCCCCGATCCCTTTACAGTATTTTTATAAATTGTAGCCTATGGGCTATGTGTTATTCTGTTGTATAAGCTATATTATTGTAAAGTTTCTTTAAAATCCATTTAGTAGTTTTAAGTGAAAGAGTAAGTAACAAATAGTCATAATATAATAGTAGTGTATAAAGTGAAAAGTGTTGTGAATTGAAAATTAATACGAGAGGAGCAATACCACAAACAATACATTTAATAATAATTACAAGTACCTAATAATTGCTTACCTAATAATTGTTTTATTACTGTACCCGAAGTCGGGGTTTTGCTACCACATTTCGTTACCAAATATTGTTTTCGTTTCGCCTTTTTGTCTCTCTCTATTGCATGGAAAAAATATGAGACGGCAAACATACGTTACGTAGTTAGAGTTGTTGTCTCATCTTTTCTCCATACAATAGACAGAGACAAATAGGCGAAACTAAAACAACATTTGGTAACGAAATGTTGTAAATGCACTGGGACTTCAGGTACTGTAATTCCAAAAGAACTTACAAAAGTCGTTTCAGAGAAAAAGTTTAAGCATAAAGTTTGTTAAAAATTGTAAACCGTTATTCACATTTTTTGTTTTAAAAACAAGTCACGCTACGCTTTAAACTTTGATTATACCGAAGCTCTATTTATGCCCAGAATATGTTATCAATTCAATCCATTAGTATCGCGATCAGCGGCCAGACGGATGACCTTTTGCATTTGATAAACATATTGGTCTAATACTGTCTGGATTTTGTATTCTTTTATTATGTTGTGTTTTCAAACCTGCTAGTATTTATCAACTGACTGTTATTGTGCAATATTTGGACGTGTCTCTGTCTGCTTTTAGATATCTTCAAGGATCTTGATTAGATTAAACAAGTCATCGCACGGTCCACGTGATTAAACTGCGCATAACGCATATCTGAGCTTAATTTTTATTCTGCGCTGATTCTATTAATCGGGTAAACACGCAAAGCTTCTTGTAGATGGCAGCACGAGCGACTGTCCCTTTTTGAATCAACTGAAATAGTATGACAGAAACGAAACATATCTGTTATATGTACCTATATATCAGTTCATAGAGCTGCTATATAAAGTAAGAAGCGGATGCTTGCCTCTTCTGTCGCCGAGACAGAGTAAAAGAGAGGACAAGATAGGTGATATAACTCGAAACGACGATATATTTATATGATTGATATCTTTTACCCCTTTTCTATACGACCCAGTTGAGCCAAATGCCATACTCCAGAGTGCTTTTGTCTGCCTTTGCAGTCTCAGACTGTTTGAGTCTTTCTCGAGTGTTCTTAATAGTACATTTCTCCAGATTGATGTGTACAAAAGTATTCTGCGTGCCAGTATCCCGTCGCATCAGTCGAGCGGACCGCAAGACTAGCGATCGGGTGGATGCGGGCGGGCGAAGTGGCTCCAAGCCATTGAACGTACCAGCTTTGAGGGAAGAGGGCGTCTCGCTTAGCTTTTCACTCGATAGGGGAGATTCAGGTAAGAGATCAGTAAGAGTTTAGTAGAAGTTCCAGAAAGAAGGAGTGCGTTAATGTTTTCAGGAGTGCGTTAATGTTTTCAGGATATCTAAATACGAACAACGGCTATTATGAAATACACTGGAACTTCACCGCTGTTATTAAGGAACCAATCAGTAGATAGTTGATTGTTCTTTTAGGCTTGGCCGCGTGGAACTAGCACCTAGACTCACCTAGCTTTAAGACGTTTTAAAATGATCCTTGAGTTACTACAGAATAAATAAATCTTTGACTTTGAATTACGTCCAAGATCCTGATCGCACCCTTACGCACCAAGACAGAAATACCCTCGTTTTTCAAGTAGCTTCAACCAGTGGTTTAGGTGTAGCGTTTTATAGTTATATTATTCTTTTTAGATTCGCCATCGGAATCGTTAACAAAGGTTTTTTTCAGGGTTCTACGGAGATCATTCACCATACAGCAGCGTCAGTTCCACGTGTGATTACTTCTCCATGTTCGGGACTTGGGATGGAGAGGTTTCACAAGAGGACTTCTCTTCTTTTCATTGTTAGTATTGAAAAGTATATTACCTTTTTTCTTTACTCCAAAAAAATAGCTAGATAGCTCAACTGTTTCTTGTGTAATTTGTAAATCTTCGTTAGTGCACATAATTTTAAAAAAAGTTACGAACATGTTTGAAAAACCTTCTTGGCCCCGTAACTAACCACAGAATTGATATAAATCCAAATAGAAAGATCATCAATGTTTTTTAATCTACCCTCGAAATTTAAAAATAGTTGGTAGTGCTTAGGTTAAGTAATCAGCCGTCATTATTTTACAGACCGAAATGTTTGTTCCCTGTTTAGCTCTGCCTGGACGTAAGCTAAGTGCATCGAGCAATGGTAGCTGGCAGAGAAGAACCTTCCAGAACTTGGCGACTCGTTTCGATCTCGGCCAGTCTTCGCAACAGCTTAACCTGCCGGCGAGCCATGCAACTGGCAGCGACTCACAGGTAAGCTCTCACTGCAAATAACTACCTTATCAGGGCGGAGTCAAGGTCCACTTTCTGTATTCGGAACACGCCTGCGGAGTGTCAAATTGCATGAAATAAGGCGTGAGTATTTTTTCCCTAGACTTTTCGTCGGGTTATCATCTTCCTGCCCTTATCCCACACTAAGTGGGGTCGGCACAACAGGTTTTCTTCTTACACTCACCTCTATCATTCGTCATCTCAGTGCTCACTCCTTTCTTGCTCATGTCATCTTTGACACAGTCCATTCATCTTTTCTTTGGTCTACTACTCGTTCTATTACTACCATCCACATCCATATCGAACACTTTTCTCGTAATATGACTTTCATCCCTAAAACCTTGCTTCATTGGGTATTATGTATTGGGTCATTAGTAGACGAATTCTACTATGACGTATAAGTAACAATTTAGTAAGAACTTATGATAGGTTACCATGCCAACGTAGAAGTAACTTGGTATGCTCTGAAGAACTGTTTGATATTATCCCAACAGCTTCATTCTACCATCGCACTGCTCGCCATAAGCAGAGAGTTCATTCTCACACCTTAGAGCCTGGGTGGTCGCGCACCATTCGGTTTCAGAGGAACTTCCTCCTGCGAACACTCAGGCTGTGGAATGATCTCCCTGCTGAGGCTTTCCCTAAGGACTATAGCTTGGGGTTTTTGAAAAAGGGCGTTTTAAAAGTTTTAAAGGGTTGGCAACGCGCTTGTGATGCCTCTGGTATTGTAGGCGTTACCGTAGCCTATGGGCTACGGTAACCGTTTTCCATCGTGCTTGTTTGTCAACTTTGAAGAAGAATCAATTTTTGAAATGATTTCTAGGTGACCCTTTTTATACAGAGGATTTTCGAATCTCCAGCTAGCAAAAACCTTGTTGCATAGTCTATTTTAGCAAAATCTGCGCATTTTTATTGGATTTGTAATAATCCGTCTTGTGATCTCTTTAGTGCTAAAACAATAAATCAGGTTTATGTGAAGCGTTCGCTCGTCAACTGGACTTTACTTTACGATCGACATTAATGATCCTAGGATTTAAATGCTGTTACATTTAATATGATACTAGAATAATTCGAATTTTGATTATTGCATTGCTTTTTATTGAAGTTAAGTGCAATTTTTATGGAGTCATAAAAGTAATTTTTGGCACTCCATAAAAATTATGTGATTTTTGATGGGCCTTATATTTTATTAAAATTAATAAATATGCCGTTTGCCAAAATATGTTAAATTCAATTCATTAAGAGAAAAATAGTGGAATTGCTCTTTGTGAGGGGTTCGTCCGGGGAAGTACGACCATGCCTATATTTCTGACGTGTAGCAGCATTGCAGTGTTTCGGTTTGAAGGGTGTGGGTGCCGGTGAAAGTTGATGGACGTAGGGCAGTGCATCTGCGTTCCTAACGTGCGTGACCTACGACGTCATGCTTTGTTACCACTACGTGAGCCATATGCTTGTTCCATAATCTAGTAGTATAAAAAAAAGAAAAATGCGTTTCAGAAAGTTCTG
Organism: Thera britannica; assembly: GCA_939531255.2. NCBI lineage: Eukaryota > Metazoa > Arthropoda > Insecta > Lepidoptera > Geometridae > Thera > Thera britannica. The sequence goes on along the minus strand of OW618034.2, from coordinate 11,203,009 downwards.
GTGATGAATTTGAGCGGATTAGTTAAAACGCGGCAAAAATATGTAAATAAAAACTAGCTATTTATAAAACACGATACAATATCTTAGCCCGTATTCAGAAACAGTGCTTGAGGCTGGACTCAGACTAAGGCTCAGCCTCAAGCATAGATTTTTGACATTTTTCAATGGAGAACTGTCAAAAAATCTATGTATAGGTATTAGTGTATCTCCTTAACACATCTTCAAATGATGCTAAGGACAAAAATCAACGGAGTTTTTATAGTCTTTACTAAACCACTTATCCATACAGCTAGGCTATAAACGCATCTTTTATTAGCACCTTCTTGTACACAAGGATACACATCAGACTATACACTGCTCGCTCTTATCGCTCATCCACTCGTCGCTCGTCCTTGTGGTAAGCGCCATTTTCTTATTTTTATGTAACTTGAGCTGTGTCCGTCTGTACTATAATTTTGTGTATAAATATTATCACCGTTATCAGTCGCGTGATTTGTCACATGAGTGACCAGTGTCATGTGAGCTCTTATCAAGTTAGGGTGACCACACTACTCTTCTCTTATCGTTGGTTCTTTCGAATTAGTGTGGTTAAAGGATTTTAAGTGCGCCTCACCCCCGAATACTGAAACGCAACTCAGATTTAAGCACGTCTCAAGCGACGAATATTAGACAGATTTTCATTGAAAACTGTCAAATATTCGTGTCAGTATTCGGGGGTCAGAGAGGCTCTTTTCGTGCACTCGACACATGTTTTCGAACTTTTTAAATTCTACGACGTGCCGGTTTTCTCACGATGTTTTCCACACTACTATATCTAAAATATTGCAAGACTTTCATAGGAGTAGATTGTATTATCATAATCATCACTAACCTATAACAGTCCACTGCTGGGCGTAGGTCTCTCCCAAGACGTGCAACTGAGTCCGATCTTCGGCTCTTCTCCTCCAGTGCTTGCTACATTTCGCAGATCGTCGCCCACTTTGCCGGAGGGCGTCCTAACGCTTACCTAAACGCGGTCTCCACTCTAGTATTCGTTTGCTCCTACGATTGTCTGTAGATAGTTTGTATAAATGGTTGTAATTAAGCATATTTGTTTCAGATATACAGCAACAGTTCCACAAGCGGCACGAGTGACAGCTTAGGGAGTGGTGCGTCGATGCCTCAGAGGAAGAACAAGCTAGGTCTCGCGGTTCTGATCACCGTCACCGATTCTACTGAGATGTAAGTGCTGGCTTATTAGTACTGTCAATTTTTATAACTTAATAATCAGCAATCATGTTTTAGTTACTGGCAGCACGCACTTCTTACCTTCCATTTATAGTGCCGGGATACTTTTTAATAATAATAAATAATAATAAATATTGTGGTCGTTTCACACAACACTATCTAGCCCCAAATTAAGCAGAGCTTGTACTATGGGAACTAGATAGCTGATATAATACATACATTTTTTTTGGGAATACATACTTAGAATACAATACAACACCCAGACAGAGAACAAACATCTGCGTTCACGACCTGCGGCGCAGAAGGCAGAGCTACTACCAACTGAGCTGAGAGGCCAGTCAATACTTTTTAATGGCTCGCTAAAAGTCTCTTGTCACTTTCACCATTATGTAAACAAATAGAGATGGCAACATACTTATCGGTCTGTTATCAATCAACCAAAAATGTATTCAGTTGTATCATAAGAAATTACATTGAAACGTCTTAAAGTTATATAGGGAGGGCTAACGTGCTAGTTCCACGCGACCAAGCATAGAAGAACGTCATTTATTTCACCGTTTGAAAGCACTAGCGTTATTATTTTCGGGACAGAAAATGCATATACACGACTGGATTCGAAACTGCGACCTTAGGATTGAAATGCGGGGTTACTACTATTAGGGCACTAGTACACAAGGATACGCATCAGACTATACACTGCTGGCTTTTATGTCCTTGCAGTAAGCTTCATTTTTCTTTGTTTTTGGGTAACTTGAGGTGTATCCCACTGTACACAGTTGCGTAAAGTAAACAGGCCTTTGCATCTGTTGTAGATGATTTATATAGCGTCAGGGGCAACTGGTGATACACAAGACCTATTTGCAGGTCGCGATAGTGCCTGGTACAGAATTTTAAATGGAACAGCACCTATACCATCCTGACAGCTTAGTCGGCCTAATCCAAAGGAAAGACATGGTCAATACGTGCGGATTCCTCACGATGTTTTCCTTCACCGTTTGAGAGCACTCGCGTTGTGTACATATATTTTTCGACAGAAAAACTCATTGGTATACGACTGGATTTGAACCCGCAACCTTCGGATCAGGACAGTTGTATAGGTAGCGGCACATAACTTTAGCGCTGACCGTTATTGCGCAGATGTCAAAAATAAGGTACCTGAGGGGGGCTAGTGGAATGAAGGGCGGGCGTGCGTAGCGTTGATTGGCTCTCCAGTTGTACCAATAAGATACTCTGCACACATCCGTCGTCTTCGACCGTCGTCGTCGTAGTGCGTCTCTATTTTTATTTTTTATTTTTTTCGAATGGACAAAATGCTGGTGATCGTCTGACGATTCTTACAGCGCTACCGGACCGTGCGTCTCTAAAGTTATGTGCCGCTAGTTATATAAGTAACTAGCGGCCGCCCGCGGTTTCGCTCGCCGTTACCGTTCCCGTTGAAAAAAAAAAACCTTTTAAACCTTCTCTGGACCTCCACAAATCATTCAAGACCAAAATCAGCCAAGTTGGTCCAGCCGTTATCGAGTTATAGCGTCAAGAAGGAAAACCCGACTTATTTTTATATAGTAGATGAAAATTTCGCAGGGATCTAGTCCGGCGATGCGTGGAGCACTCGCCGCAAATGCAAGCACTAGTTTGCAGATTGCGGTTGGCTGCTCTCTCTGCACGCGCTGACGGTTTTGTATCCACTCTGCACACGGCTGCCGGTGATGCTGCAAGGTGGTAAGTGTACACCTGGCCTAGTCGATTACCTTAGTTTTTTTTATTCAACTAGCTGATGGAACAAGCATATGGCCCACCTGATGTTAAGTGGTAACCATCGCCTCTAGCGAATAATTGTCTCGTAGGTCACACACGTCTGTGATGAGCCGTTTCGCAAACATATTTTTTTGAAAAGTCCAAAGGCAGTCTTATACATAAATTTCATAATAATCGGGTTTTCCATTTTTTTTTAATGTTTGTTTGTGCACATCTCTGTCATTTATGAACCGATTTAGTAAATTCTTTTTTTATCTAAAAAGTATCTTGGTTTCTTACTTCCAGATTGCTCCCATAGAAATTTCATCAAAAACGGTTCAGCAGTTTGGCGGTTTCTTAAATGAATTTTTTTTCTATCAGGTTGTCGGATCTCATCTACGGCGCCCGGCTACAGCCGATGTGGCTGAGTCTAGTGACACAGGAGCCGCGTGCCTCTCACAAGCTAGCCGAATCGCTGCTCGCCGATCTCTGCTCCGTGTTAGCTGTGGGAGACACTAAGACCACGCACTTGTAAGTAACTATTAACAACCGTTGGGAATAAGGCTCAACATGAATTTATTTTTTTGTACTTCCAAACTTTTTGTAACGTTTAGCTCAAATTACTCGAAGTGAACAAGAAAAATATTTCAAGTCCCGTATTTAAACAAAACTGGCCCGGTATTGCCTGGGCATTTCAGAATGTTAAAGAGAAGAACATTCTAGAACGTTTAGGAGACAATTTTTATCAAAATAGAGTTGTTAGAAAAAATCTAATTTGATAGAAAAGGATGGCCATAGAAAAGTCCCTACGTGTTAGAAAAGGATAGACATAGGTTTTTGCAACATTTTGCATTGATGCTATTCCTATTAGTCATAGCGTGATTTTATATAGCCTTCCTCGATAAGTGGACTATCCAACACAAACATAATTTTTCAGTTCAGACCAGTAGTCCCCGAGATTAGCGCGTTCAACCAAACAAGTTTAACGATTGCAGTAAAATGGTTAAATTAAGGGTTGCATACAGTCCTCATATCTTCTTTTGGTTCAATTTCATAAACAAAAGAAGTTATCATGATCATTTCTTGAATATATTGCTGTTTTTAAAGGTGACCCTTTATTTTTGCGGGCCAGTGTTCATCTAGCTTTAAAACTATGTCTAATAATCTACTGTTATCATATCTGTCGATTCGATTGTACAATCTGCGTGGAATTAAGTCTACGGGTCCTATCTATAGTCGATACATCAAGATTTTTGGAATCAATATGTCGTTAAAAAACTCCTCCAGGGTACGAAACGACAGCACCCTTGGTGTTGCTACGCCATTCACTACTAGAGTTTTATGTGATGATAAGAGTATAAAGATATAAGAGTTTAAATCGTTTTAATAGGGTCTCAGTTAAGGTTGTTCGATTCCGATACAAATTGAATTTACACAACTATGGGCAAACAAAGTATAAATGTACACTGAAATAGCTGTAATAAAATTTTACAGTGGTCTTTATTGCCGGCCAGTTATTTTATAAAGTTAGAGAAAACTGTAGGATAACAGAAATATTAATAAAAAACCAAAAAAGTAATTTTTTCGTCATTCTTTCTAACGGGTACTAGCTTTTAGCATAGAGTCAATTTTGTACATCACTGTTTCAAAATAGACGTAAAAGTCTGTTAGTTCTTTTTCTGAAGCCCCGACTGCCACGACCAACGGCCGACACTCCAACTTTATATAACTGGCCGGTAATAAGGACCACTGTAAAAGCCTATTACAGCTATTTCAGTGTACATTAATACTTTATTCGCCCACAGTTGTGTAAATTAAGTTTGTATGGAAATCGTACCCCCTTAAGAACACATTGGCTATTAGATCGATATTACATCAGAATTGCGTGGGACTTTATCGCACTACAAAACAGCGAGATTTGTAGCAAATAAAACTGTCTTGATCTATAACTTTATAGTCGCATTGTTTTGTAAAGGGAACGAAATAATCGTTGAAAAATGCGATCAAGGCTTACGAACTAATGAGTTTCGTAACATTACTTTGTTTAAAAGCTATTGGATTTTTCTGTTAAAATTTATGTGCGCAATGTGCTCGGAAGACGAAACATAGGACGCCCACCCGATGGATCGACGACATTGTTAAGATTGCGGGAAGTCGGTGGATGGGAGAAAGGCTGCTTTTGTCCCTGCAGGTACAATAGAAAAATCAACATTAGCCTAAGTTCGGCAAGTTTATCATGCGCACTTGATGTGCGGGCAGGTTTTTTCCGCAAGTAGGCCGCTGGTGGGCCCTTTTTGCGTGACCCTTGACACGTGTTGCTCGAACTTTTCTAGGTTCTACAACACGCCGGTTTCCTCACGATGTTTTCCATCACCGTTTTGAGAGTACTGGCATAGTGCACATACATTTTTCTATAGAAAAACTCATTGGTACACGAGTGGATTTGAACCCACGACCTTCGGATCGGAAGGCGGGGCCACTACCACTAAACCACCAGTGCTCTCATCAGCCTAAAAAAGGACTGTTTTTTCCCGGTCTTAGTATTATTGGTATAGCATTACTGCTAGGCCTAGTATTATTGCTAGTTTTATAATAAGAGCGCTGGTGGCCAAGTAGTAGCGGCCCCGCCATCCGATCCTAAGGTCGTGGTTTCAAATCCAATCGTGAACCAATGAGTTTTTCTGTCCTAAAAATTATGTACACAATGCCAATGTTCTTGAACGGTGAAAGAAAACATCGTGATCAAATCGGCATGTCGTAGAACCTACAAGAATCGAAAATATGTGTCAAGTGCACGAAAGGAGCCTATTTGAGGCGCTTTTAAAATCCTTTCACCACACTTGGTTCGAGAGAACCAGTGAGTGGAGACAACTAGTATTATTACAATGCTAAATAACACTACGGAGATTTTTTATTGATTTTTATAGTGTTTACTACACTTAAGGAAATCACAAAGATTTTTATAATGTCCCAAAGTTAAGAGCCGAGTTAGGATCCGATGGCGCAGCGGTCAGCGCAGCCCCGTACCAAGGGGAAGGTCGCGGGTTCAAATCCCGCTCGGCTCTTAACTTTTGGGACATTAGAAAAATCTTTGTGACTACGGGGATTTGTCGTTGATTTTCATCAGTCTCAAAGCCCTTCAAACATTTCTTATAAATAAAATCAATAGTTATTTGTTATACAAGAGTGCAAAGCTGCTTTTTAACCGCGTGCTCAATTTTGATGACTGAGCAAGCGCAGGATTCTAAAGTTTAACCACGAGCGTAGCGAGTGGTTTAAAAGTTAGCATCCTAAGCGTTGGCGAAGGAATCAAAAGAGCACAAGGTGAAAAATCTTTGCACTCGAGTGCAACACGTAACTTTTCATCCCACCTCAGCGAGGAAATGACTAATGCAAAAAAGAACATGGCGCGACTTAAAGTAACACACCAAGAAGGTTCCGAGTATGAGTTATTAACAAATTTAAAAAGGTTATATGATAAATTCGGCACCATGCAGGTCGAAGTAAATAGGTTTAATCGTGTTTTGAATTCACAAATACACCAAGAAGGTTACGAGTGCGAGTTTTTAACAAAATAAAAAAGGTTGTATGATAAGTTCGGCACCATGGAGGTAGAAGTAAATAGGTTGTGTATTCACAAACTTATTGAACACGATATTCTAAATTCAAATTTACTTTATCCTCTAGCGGATAAAAACGGCTTTTCCAGTCAGAAATTAAACAGCAAAAACACACTTTCAGAGCTGGTGGGATGAAAAATTATTTTTCACTTTTTGCTCTGAAGTCCAAATGACAGTTGAATAACATCTGTGAATGAAAATTCCACTTATTTATAACAGGTACGCTAGTAACTATTTCCGTACGCGCTGTTTACGCGGAACTCACGTGATTTTTTCAATATCGTGACGTAAACTAATCGTCCAACATTGTTGTGCAATCGTGGGTGGCGTGGATTCGTAGGAATTAGGGATTTTTAATGAGCTAGACTTATTTATTGCTTTGTTTGTCATCACGACGGATTATCAGGAGCTTTAGAACGTTAATTAAAATATCGTGGAAACCAAGACCCGATTTCACAGATTACTAATCTACCGATTAAATATTAGACAGCTGCTTATCTAAAATTTTGCAAGCAGAATTTTGACATGAATAATTTTGATCAGTCAATTAGTTATAAGAAAAGTGCCGATGGACACATTCTTAGTATTATTTATTTCTATAAAAAAAAGCCAAAGCAAAATTGCTCATTAGCCTACTTGGCTAGATTGTAATCTTATTTGTGTACCACATTGAAATAGTATACTAATTTAGTGAAAAAAAAATAGTAATCCGTGAAATAAATCCTAAGCTAAAGCTAATCTTGAATTTAAACATTTAAACTACACGTAATATAAATGACTAGCCTCTTTACGAGATCTTCGATATTACAGATTTTTAGACTTTTGAGAGGTTTAAGCGAGATTGAGAGGTTTAGCTAAACCTCTCAATCAATAATAATATAGAGTGATGTAAAAAGTCGTGTCGTTGCCAGGAAAAGTCCCAACTACGTCACAGAGCTTAGATAACACAGTTTACGTTCATTGCCAGCTGAGTAGACTTAAGGCAAATCTTGTGTTGGCTATAAAAATACATATTGTGGGCACTTAACACAACACTATCTAGAACCAGACTAATCAGAACTTGTAAGATGGGAACCAGACAACTGATATAATACTTGAATACTTTTTTTTAGAAAAACAATACATACTTAAAATACAATATAAAACCCAGTCACAGAACAAACATCTGTGTTCATCACACAAATGTTTGCTCTCGGGGAGGGATCGAACCCACGGCCTGCGGCGCAGAAGGCAGGGTTACTAGCGACTGAGCAAACGCCTGTCAAAATAATAAAAGAACAATAATGGAATCGCATAGAGAATGTACTTAGTTCTTACACATTAGGTTAGGTAATTTACACATATATTATTCATCTTATTTGCTTTGATCAAGCTCGACTATAACTGTATTATTTGTCATTCATTTCAATTAATATTTTTGGCATTATGTCGAGGGCAAAGAACGTTTAGAAATTATTATTATTATTATGTGCCTTCCGGGTCCCACTGCTGGGCAAAGGCCTCCCCCATTCCTTCCAGACACCGCGATCCTGGGCCGCGCTTGTCCAATCCGTCAGGAAACCATCAAGCTCGTCTCGCCATCTCCGTTTTGGTCTGCCGCGTCGCCTTCTCGCTGGGTCAGGATGCCAATCGGTGGCTATCTTTGCCTACAGCTCATCTGGCATACGGAAATGAATATACATTATTTCTTGTTTTTGTCAAGAATACTAGACTGGCCTCGTAGTTAGTAGTAGTTCTGGCTTCCGCGGCTTATAGTATGGTTTACGATTGTCATCTATAAATATTTGTGTTGTCATAACGTTGATAATAAAATTCTACCGTTATCCGGTTTTCTTGTGCCAATATGTATTTATTTGATTGGCTTCAGCTCAGTTGGTAGTAGCTCTGCCTTCTGCGCCGTAGGTCGTAGGTTCGATCTCCACCGAGAACAAATATTTGTGGTGAACGCTGATGTTTGTTCTCTGTCTGTGTTATATTGTACTTTAGGTATGTATTTACAAAGAAAAAAATCGGTTGTCTGTAAAGTCGGTTTACCTACTGACGATAGTTGAACGTGACAACGTCATAAGAAAATACACAGATATCGAACACTGTCGAACGCGGAGGCCGATTGTGTCTCTTTGTCGCTCGTTCCGCGCTCTCGCTTGCATTTCAAGTCTTAAATGGAACGCCTCAGAGCGAGGTAACGCCGCATGACGTCATGTTTTTTCGTGCGTGCAGCCGGCTCCATCGAATTATAAGACGTTGTCACGTCAAAAGGCACATAAGTATTCTAATCAGCTATCTGGTTCCCATAGTACAAGCTCTGCTGAACTTGGGGCTAGATAATGTTGTGTGGATCGTCCTCAATATTTATTATTTATTTTAAATGTCTCACGTTTGCTTTGTATTGTTCCAGCTTCATAAGCACGCTTCTAACCCACGTGTTGACCTACCACCTCGGCTGGGTGACTACCGTCAGTCCGTACGATACCATCGAACATCCACCGCCCTCCGAAGCCCGCCCTTACAACGCTCTGTGGGCACAACTCAGCGACCTATGCGGGACCATAGGCTTCCCGCCCAGAGCCGCTAGAACCATCCTCACGGGGGAGAAAAACCATCAATTCATCAACAGGCTGCTACTAGTTCTAACGTACTTCATCCGCTGCGGTGACGTCACCAAAAATATCTTCCAGTACCAAGAGTCCGTGATCAAGGAAGTGAAAACTGTGAATGTGAACGAAGTGCTACGGACCACGCAAAAAACAGCCGTCAATACTCATAGTGATAGTAGTGTTAGTACGCTGATCGCGAGTGAACTCAGTTTTAAGCGGTCGACGACGCGCGCGAATCTTAGTCAGCAGCTCTCTAGCGCGGAGGTGGGAAGCTTTTCTGGAGAGAAACCGACCGGTTTACTCAAGAGGAACCTCACGATGATGCATTCGATGAAGTCGTCCTCGGATTCTAGTCTTAACTCAACCAATTCCGACGGATCGATCCCGGACCAGAAGGTCCTGTTCGTGTTAGGAGACGATGAGAAACTAGTCGGGCTGAAGAACAAATCTAATGGAGGGAAGATGGTTAAGAAGTCATCCAAAGCGAGCGAGCTGCACTCCACTCCCTCGGAGCCACTCGGCGCTGCCTCGGAGCCGCTTGGGACCGCCTCGGAGCGGCTCACAACCGCCTCGGAGCCAGCTGAGTGCGTGAAAGCGCGCTGCGATAGAAACCTCGACAGCCCGTCCAAATGCTGCGCGCAAACACTTCAACATTCCAAGCCTATCAAACATTCCGGTTTTAAATTCGAATTCGATAAGTACCCTCAGATAGTCACTAATTATATGAAGAGTAAAAACTTAGAGATATTAGATAGACATTATATTGGCAAACCGGGGAATTTGAAGCTGGATAACTTTCAGTTCGATCCGACGATCGTTCCGCCGATCCAGGAGGAAAGATGCGAGACTTGTGTCAAGTGTCAAATGGAGTCTATGCTGCAAACGCCGACCAACGCCTCCGAAATGGAATACATGAACGATATGCCACGAGCTTTAGAGCCACAGTACGCGGATCAGAAAATCGTCACAGAAATGGATACTACACGAGAAATGTCACCAAAAACGTTCGTGAGAAAACGGAAAGCTAATACTATTGTTGTTAATCTACTTAGGAAAACCAAATCTGTATCGGACGGAGAAGTAAATCGTGCATCGGATATGGAAAGTGATCGAATGTGTGCAAACGTTTTATGCAATACGCTGCTACCAATCCCTATTATTAGAACACCAAACTTAGAAGATCCAACTGTAGTCGATGATAAACCTACGGTTAGACTACGACCTAAAAGTGCTTTTCAATCTACAACTAAGATAAAAGCCACGAAATCCTTAGGAAATTTGAATGTATTGATCTCTGAAACTGATGATGAAGACTCCACTACAATATCAACTAGTGATTGGAAAGTTTCCTCTAACGAAACCCTTCATTTATCATCAAATGATTTGAAGCCAATCCAAGACCTACCAGTTTTACTTGATGTAAAAACTATTTCAAATACCCAGAATACAATTTCTCCAAACCAAGAATCAATTTTTGAAATCAGCTCTAAGAATTCAGCAAACGAAAAATCTTCCACACTTTTATCAAATGAAGACAAACTGTCACAAGTCAAGTCACAAAGTACCTTCACCCTACAAGATTCATCAGTAAAAGTTGAAAAATCACTTGCTCCAAACCAAACCGTCATAATTACACCAACTGAAAAACCAGATGTGAACCCTACATCTATAGCAATAAAGCCTACTCTCCTAGAGCTGAAAATGCCTGAGCCCCGCCGTACTACCAGAGATACCACAAGAACAGTAGAAGTGAAGAGAGTTATAGAATTTCCGTTACCAAAGATATGTTCAACAGAAGATACGATGAAGTCCGGGTTCGATGCTTCGCTACTAGGCGGGGTCACTGACCACTATGTACCTGATTTAGTTTTACAAGGTGAGTCTTAATAAAAGTCTGGGAAAATAAATAATCATTAAACGTTAGCCATTTTTTAACAATTTACTAGCCTCTCAGGTCAGTTGGTAGTAGCTCTGCCTTCTCCGCCGTAGGTCGTGGGTTCCATCCCCACCGATAACAAATATGTTTGTGCTGAACAGATATTTGTTCTCTGTCTGGGTGTTATATTGTATTCTAAGTATGTATTTACAAAATAAAATGTATACAAGTATTATATCAGCTATCTGGTCCCCATGCAAGCTTTTCCGGACGTTTTGGCAATAGCCGTGGTCGCGGGCAGACTGGAGCATTGACATGAGTGTTACCGTCGTTGAGAAGTAAAGGCAGCATCACTAACTACCCGCACTTGATCTTCTTTTTCCGTAATGTCCGTGCACGCACTCCGACACACAACACTAACAGTATCTTCGCACTGTGGTACTGTTTAAAACACAGGTTCCCAACCTTTTATTTCTCATAGATCACTTTCAAAATTTTGCCGGTTCTCGTGGACCCCCTGCCCTGTTGCTACATTTTTACTATATTCTGTATAGTCGACAAAAAATATAAAGATCAGATCTAAATAAGGACATTTTACGAGGAGTTCCTACCACGAATTAACAGTTTTCGAGAAAAGTAAGAATTCTTCTTCCTGCCCTTATCTCACTTTATGTGGTGTCTGCACAAAATAAAAAAAAGTAAGAATTGATAGGTCAATTAATTAATTGATTGGCGAAGACAAAATTTTAGTTCTTCACTATCGAAACCAGATAAATTGTGGATTGTGCTTACGAATTGTGGACCTCCATTTTTTTGTAACGCCATCGTAGACCCCCGTCGAGTCCCCCGTGGACCCCTGGGGGTCCACCTGGACCACGTTGGGAATCAATGGCTTATAAAGTACTATCTGACTTGATGTTCACTTACAGGAACTCTTGCGAAGCCATTGGTTTGGGAGTCAGAGCTCAGACGAGACTTGGACCTGACATCTTACCTCAACAAAGGAATAGACACGCCTGTGCAAGCCGTCGCCATCATAGGAGATACTAACACATGGTAAATGATACATCACACACGCCCAAGATAGGAATCAAGGCTCAGTTGGCCCTGCCTTCTGCGCAATAGGCCGTGGGTTCGATCCCCACCGAGAACAAATATTTGAGTAGTGAAGACAGATGTTTATTCTCTGTCTGGGTGTTACATTGTATTCAAAGGCCCGTATTCAGAAACAGTGCTTGAGTCTGAGTCGAGCCAGACCAAGAGCGTCAAGCATAGATTTTTTTCCAGTTCTCCATTGAAAAATGGCAAAAATCTATGTACGTATATCTAAGTACTATTATCAACTATCTGGTTCCCATCGTACAAGCTCTGCTTAATTTGGTGATAGATAGTGTTGTGTAGGTTGTCCAAAAAAATTATTTATATTTATTGTATTATGGCGACTATCCATTGAAATAGCTAGAACTCAAACGGCAAACAATCATCTACGCATTCCGACGCCATCTTTTTATATCCCGACTAGTGATGTGTCTCATCGCCCGGTCTCAGTAGAGATGTCCTATTCCCAAAACCGGCAAACAATTGTGATGATTAATTTCCAGGGAGGTGCGAGTGGTGGGACGTGATTGCGGAACAAACGGGATGTCTTCGTTAGTGGGTGCCATGTTGGACGTACTACCTGCCATGTGGAAGGCGAAGGTTCCTGCGCATCAGGTACTAAGATGTATAGATAATCTACATTTTGTCAGGTCACTGGTTCTTTTGAACTGTGTTATTAAACTTTTTAGTTACTACAGTACTAGTCTGAGTTTTAATCGATCAATTTGACCAATTCATTTCGTTTACTTGTCCCTCTCTTTTGTATGGAGAAATGATGAGACAACAACACGTTTCGATCGTTTCTACGTAACGTAACAATACGTTGTCTCATCTTTTCTCCATACAAAAGAGAGAGACTCGTAGGCGTAACGAATTGTTCAAACTGATCGAGTAACTGCGACCTGCCATTCATTGTTTCCTCACAATGTTTTCCTTCACCGTTTGAGAGTGCAAAGTGCACATACATTTTAGACGATAAAGTCTCTGGTGCACGATCGTATTTGAACCCATGACCTTAGAATCGGAACGCCCTTACAGTATCCCGTATCCCAAAAGGACTCATTGCGTTTTCCATTCAAACTTAGACGCTCAAAATCAAAATCATGTGTATGTATTCATAGTATTTCAAGGATCACTTTGAAACGTCTCAATGCTAGGCGCAAAGCCTCGGGCTAAAAAACGGTAGAAACCAAGCCGTAGTTTGTTGCCTGTTCTTCTAGGCTTGGTCGCGTGGAACCGGCACTTAGACTCACCTTGCTTTAAGACGTTTCAAAGTGATCCTTGCGATCCTACTGAATCACACTTTTGATTTTGATTTATGAGCCCACACCTACAGAACTTCTGTTTCTATATAAACATTGGGTGTACTGGTGTACACTCCGCCAAATACATAACTGTAATATTATTGAATTTACAGTATAGATAGTGCAATTCACGAAGACGCGCCCCTCGCGGGGTGCGGGGAGTTTGCTCCGAGCGGCAGTCGCGAACCGTAGTCTATTCATTGTAGTGTGCGTGTGCACTCATAGGTAATTAGTGTGTACCGATAACACTCAAACATTGACGGAAGCTTGCACACATATACTATAAACGGTTAGGAGGAATAGTGGGGCGCGCCTTCGTGGATTGCACTATCTATACTTTCTACCACATTTCGGTGGTTTACCATCGAGAAACATAATCTGAATGGCCTGTTTAAGTTACTCGATTCATTTTAATTCCTGTTTTCTTTTGTTCCAGTGCATATCCTTCTTGGAGAGCAAACTCCGTGAGTTCTGCGTGCTATCCAAAACGCTTGCTAACATGCTGATGTCTACAGACTTCTGCGACATAGCCACACTTACCAAATCCCTCAACATTGATGTCAATGACGTACCTTTGTTGCTAGCTGTGGCGACCACGCATACGCCACAAGTGGCGACTAGATACGGGCTAAGCTACAGATAGTTTTGGAAATGAAAGCTTTGGGAATAAAGTCCATATTGATGTGCTTAGTTTCGGTTTGGTCTTAGCTGAGGTGGCCACGCATACGTCATAAGTGGCGACGATATACGGCCTTAGCTACAGGTAGTTTTGACACTTAAAGCTTTAAGAATAAAGTTCATATTGATGTGCTTAGTCTCGGTTTGGCCCTAGCTATGGCGGCCACGCATACGTCACCAGTGGTTACTACGGACTTAGTTTACAGATAGTTTTGGAAATTAAAGCTTTGGGAATAAAGTTCATATTGATGTGCTTAGCTTCGGTTCGCCACTAGTTATGGCGACCACGAATTCGCCACAAGTGGCGACTATTTACGGACTAAGCTACATGTAGTTTAGGAGGTTAAAGCTTTAAGAATTAAGTTCATATTGCCGTGCTTAGTTTCGGTTTGGCCCTAGCTGTAGCGACCATGAATACGCCACAAAAGTGGCGACAAGACACGGCCTTAGTTTTGGAAATTAAAGCTTTGAGAATAAAGCTTATATTGATGTTCTTAGTTTTGGCTTGGTCCTAGCTGTGGCGACCACGCATACGACATAAGTGGCAACTAGATACGCCCTTAGCTACAGGTAGTTTTAGAACTTTAATGCTTTGAGAATAAAGTTCATATTGATGTGTTTACTTTCGGTCATGTGGGCATTACTTAGGCGGGTATTATCAACTCTATGTCGTAACTTATATTTTAGCTAGATTATTTGATTATTCTGTCAATAGTATCACTAGCGAACGTATTAATTATTAATAGTTATTTATATCTTGTGGTAGCTATAGTGATTGATCAATGTATTCTGAAGCTATAAAAAAATCAAAACCTTATAAATCTTAAATAATGATAACTGCTTGGTAGTGATTGCTACTCTGTCTTAAAGCCCGACACACACGAAGCTATAATATATATAAATATATATCATAAATAAATAAATGAAGCCTTTATTTCTAAAATTAATTATGTATTACATTATATTCATTTCAGTTTTACAAAGATATTATATTAAGATTATTTAATTCAAGTGACCGCACACGCAGCTATAATATATATTTCTATGACGTCACCAATGTGTACCACCAGCTTACTATAAAATATATTATAGCACGGCATATAAATGTATATTATTAGCTGCATGTGTGACGGGCTTTATGTAGAAAAACTCTGTTTTATTATATACAAACAGATAAGTATTATATTCAGTATATTCTGTAATATATTACATCATAAAGCCACAAGATAATTATTTTTAACGTAATGGGGATTAATGAACTTTTTAGTTCACTAATCCCCGTTAACGGGGATTGTCAACGGGGATTAGTGGAATAAGCCATAATATCATGTATGATAAAAATTGGTCAGAAAAACTCTTGTTTAGTATTATATTTAGATAAATGTATGTACCTAATGATTTTTCTGTGATTATGTTCATGGGTTATTATTTTTTAATTTTGTATTATTATCTTTGTTAGTATAGAAATGTGATTATGAGATTAAAATGGTTTTTAAAAGGCCTTTATATATTATTATTGTGATAATCATTAAATACAAATTATTAATATATTTACATTGTAATATTTATG
Source organism: Thera britannica (assembly GCA_939531255.2). Classification (NCBI taxonomy): domain Eukaryota; kingdom Metazoa; phylum Arthropoda; class Insecta; order Lepidoptera; family Geometridae; genus Thera; species Thera britannica. Next base: position 11,187,305 of record OW618034.2, on the reverse strand, counting down.
CAGCCAAACTTTAATACTTTTTGTTAATCTTTTACTGTATAAAACTTTTTCAAATGAAATAATTTTTGATAACCTTAAAACTGTTACATAACATGAATATTATATTTGTTTTAAATATATGTTTGAAAATGGTCTAAACCATACCAGTGGGGTTGCGTGTCTTTTGTTGCAATCAAAATCTAGTCGCATCTGTCAGTTTTGACGTATTGAGCATCGATTGCAATAAAAAAACGAATTAAAACAAAACTTATCTTTGACTAGGAACGATTGCAACAAGACTGAATGCTGACGTAATAAACATGAGATAGCGAATAGGAACTTCGCTTTGTAAAACTATTATGACGACAGATAGAATAATGATGGCAACAAGATTATGTGATCGCAGTACCCGAAGTCGGAGTTTTGCTACCACATTTCGTTACCAAATGTTGTTTTCGTTTCGCCTATTTGTCTCTCTCTATTGTATGGAGAAAATATGAGACAGCAAAAATACGTTACGTAGTTAGAGTTGTTGTCTCATCTTTTCTCCATACAATAGACAGAGACAAATAGGCAAAACGAAAACAACTTTTGGTAACGAAATGTTGTAAATGCACTGGGACTTCAGGCTCTGATCCTGGTTAGTACCATTTATTTGATAGTATCAAACTTAATTGCAACAGAAATACACAATCGCCCAGCTGATATCCTTTATTTGCTAACATCAAACTTTTGATTGCAACAAATGAAGACGATAGCAAAGGCCCAGCTACTACTCATGAATTTTTAAACGATAAAAGCCATATTAAAATACTACTATGCTTCTGTCTGCCATTATGGGTGGATAATTATGCTTCTGTCTGTCATTATGGGTGGAGAATATTGCCAAAGTCTAGTACAGTGCTACCAAGATATCTGTTCAGGCAAAAAGGTGACACAAAATTGTGAAACCAAATATAAGGTCGACGTTAACATAAGTTCCTCTTTGGACTCTTGTAAGTTGGTGGCATTGTAATTTCATATCTGTATTTTTAAAAGTTTCTGTATCAATTAATTGCTCTTCTTGAGGGTGTTATGAAAAGCTATTTTTAAGTTATAAAACTATTTTTTTTTTATACCAATAATAAATTATTTTTTTCATATTGAATCTTTGTCTTTTACTGTTATACCCTGAAATGTATTGGTAGACACTTCTCCCAATGTCATATAACTACAAAGTTCATTCTTAGTAGTTATAAAGTACCTTTTTTGTACTATAGAGCTCGGTTTGAAGGGTGTGGGTGCCGTTAAAATTACTTACACGTGAGGCTGAATATCTGTGTACCTCAAAGTCACGTAAGGCAGTGCATCGTAGGGCACGTTCCTGATGTGCGTGACCTACGAGGCAATGCTTTGTTCTATAACGATGGTTTCAACTTAAACGGAATTGGAACTCCAATGCTTCAGCATTCTACGTAAGTATACGAACAATTTCAATACGGCGTAGTTCGAAACTTTTGTAATTACCTTCTCTTACATTTCAGAAGTCCTCTTCGGGCGCTGTTGGTACTGTAGGTACTGAAGACTTAGACTTATAGCCATTGATGATGTAATATCTGCCTAGCATAACTATTACAGAAGATGAAGACGGTTTGGAAGAGCGTTAGGACCTCTCAATATGCAGCTTTTATTTAAGAGAGAAGAAAATTTAGAGAAAAAAAAGCTGTGTGGGGGTGGTACCTACGTGTGGGGTATCTATGGATAGGTCTTCAACAATGATGTTGAGGTTTCTCATATTGTTTTCTAAACTGAATAGTTTGTGCGAAAGACACTTCCAAAGTAGTAAAATGTGTCCTGGGTATAGGCCTTCCTTTAGTTTGTGCTATTTAGCTCGATTCTTTGTCAGTTTAACCCATTTCCGCCTAATTTTCAATTAAATAAATTTTCCTTAGTATAATGTATTTGTTAGTATCAATTTTTTGATAGCAACAGCATTAGACAATCACCCGGCTGTAGGCCTACCATGAGCTCTGTCTGGCTCTGTCTCTGGCTCTGGTTTTGAGTCTGTGTGATTGCTCACCAGTGCATTATAATATGTGTGTGACTTTTTGACGTAGGATTTATTTAGAGTCAACACTCGCACAGACTCAAAACCAGAGCCAGAGACAGAGCCAGACAGAGCTCATGGTAAGCCTACTGTTCTAAGCTATCAGTCCCCTGCTATTCATAAGCAAGAGACTGCGCTAAGCGGCGCGCGGCATGATATGACTCAATTCCACTAATGGCGCGCTCTCCCGTCGGGCAGCTAATTACTAAAGTGTTGTGCAGTGGCAGAGTTTTCAATTTTAAGGCTAGTATTGTTAAACTTATGCCTACGCCGACTTGTATGGAAGATTTAAAATAACTAAATGCAGTCGAATTAATAATTAATAATCTAAATATATAAAACTCTTACGTTACTGACTGACTGACTGACTGACAATCAACCCACAGCCTAAACCGTAAGTCCTAGAAGCATGAAATTTGGAGGGTATGTTCGTTTTATAGCATAGGGGTGTACTAAGAAAGGAAATCGGAAAATTATTTCCATAAGCGGAGAAAAATAGGAAAAACTTTTAAAAGAAAAATCCTACGGGGGGTAACGGCTACGGGGCGAGCGAAGCCGTGGGCGGCCGCTAGTTAAGTATAAAGTGTTTAAATTATCATGAACTTTCTGCCTTTATCCCACGCTAAGTGGGGTCGGTCAACAGGTTTTCTTCATCCATTCACCTCTATCATTCGTCAATTCAGTGCTCACTCTTTTCCTGCTCATGTCATCCTTGACGCAGTCCATTCATATTTTCTTTGGTCTACCTCTTCTTCTATATCCCCATCCGCATCCATATCCAATACTTTTCTCGTAATCTGACCCTTAACCCTCCATTACTAATTTCTTACTAACTATTGTAAGAAATTAGGTAAGAGTTTGTATAGAAATAAAGACTTTTTATTTTATTTTTTAATTTTCATTTGTCGTTTCGGTTCGTCAATGGCGTATGTCGGACGACGTGTGAATGCTCAATCATGATATTAATAAATAAATAATAACAAATATTGTGGACAATTCACACAACACTACCCAGCCCCAAACTAAGCAGAGCTTGTAATATGGGAACCAGATAGCTGATATAATACTTGAATACATTTTTTTTGTAAATACATACTTAGAATACAATATAACACCCAGACAGAGAACAAACATTTATGTTCACCACACAAATATTTGTTCTCGGTGGGGATCGAACCCACGACCTACGGCGCAGAAGGCAGAGCTACTACCAACTGAGCTAGAGGCCAGTCAAATAAAATCCAGTAAAATAAAAATATTAGACCGTCATTGTCATAATGTTAATCAATTTCCAATGCTGACTGCATGACCTCAATACCCAACGTGAGTACTACCAGGTACCAACACGTGAATGGTACCAAGAACGACAATACCAAACTTCTTTTGTGTTGAAACATTTTAGGCTTCTCAACAAAATGTCCGAAAAGTTTCCGAACCGAAAGTTGGGGTAATGAAATGAGGGAGAAAAGTTTCAAACAAGGCTTTTGTGTACGTGTTAAGTAAAATAATCAGCAAATTTGTGGTAGTTCTGACTTATGACACAAAATTGAATGTCTAGGAAGGTAACCTACTTTCCTCCAAGTTTGGTGAACAAGTTTTGTGTTGGGAACAAATAATATTTTATTCCTCAATGATTTTCCGTAGAGGGCCTACGGCGTAGACCTAATCGTAGCTTATTTCGTAACTGTTTTCTACATAGAAAAATAGAAAACTCACAAAGATTTTTTTAGCTGTAGTCTTTTCTTATTTCTGATCGCCAATTTTATTTAGATAGGATTGCTATGTTGCGATTTGTATGAGTGTAAGTGCCGTGTAATTTATGACGACTTTTACGTCAGAGAAATAACATCACCTTACATGAGATCCTAAGACTTGCGAAGTGATGTTATAGCCAAATTAGGAAAGACTTCTACAAAAAATAACTATTATAATAAATAAAGATACCTAGATATAAAGATACATTTAATGTCTGAAATAAATACTATTGTATTCTATTCTAAAAAAAATATTCTTAATTGCACTAAAACAAAAACTACATCGTGGCGTACTTAATGCTAGAAACCATTCTTTTCCAGTTAACCTTCGTGTAACTTTGAGATTCTTAACGGGATCCTATACGCGTACCTATTATTTCGCTTTCATAAGCATCATTAGTTAAGTTTAAACGATAAGCGTTGAGTTATTTCATTTTGCAAGAAAATCTCGGTATCTTTCATCGCGCATAATATTTTCTCTGTTACGACTAATATGAACAGTAGCGTACTAAGGGGTTGAAACGTGCTTGAAAGTAAAAACCAGGTAGGTTTCTTTATGTGGTTCAGGGTAGGCATTGATCCTGACTGTAGATCACAGATTGTTTTTAAACAATTAGCTGATGGTACAATTATATTGCCCACCTTATGTTAAGTGGTAACCATCGTTTGTGGTAACAAAGCATTGCCTCGTAGGTCACGCACGTCAGGAACGTGCCCTACGATGCACAAATAAGAGGTACTACTCTAATATCTAATAGGTAATATAATTTTAATTTTAATTTAATAAGTACATTGTGGACAATCCACACAACACTATCTAACCCTAAACTTAAGCAAAACTGTACTATGGGTACCAAAAGAAAGAAATAAGAAAGAAAATCATTTATTTATACAAACTGTACACGACAAGAATTGAAAGAGTAATAAGATATCTGGTATATACAGGGTTATTCATTATTAGCTGCAAATACTCAGGAATTAGGTTCAACAAATAAAATAAAAAATATTTATAAAATGTTTTTTTTTAAGTTTTGGTATGAAAATCCCGAGAAAATCGATAAAGAATATCCTTTGGAATTGTAGTGTACACTATAAGAATGTAAGTACCTATGTAAATGATATAGTTATATAATAATATATAATATCGGCTCGCTTGCACACGCACTCGTCTTTACTCCGCGGCGGTTGGATATCGAATGAATCCGATCCACCCCACAATCCGCGAGTACGCTGCTCGAGACGACAGATATAATAGGTAATATATATATAAATGTTATATCATAATATTATAGATATTACAATGTAGTTCTAAACACTACATCCCTCCCTTGTTATAAATTTAGTTAATGAAACAAGATGATATTTGAATCAATATCATCATCAACCTATATCAATATAATGTGTTAATATTTCCACTGATTATACTTATAATATACAATCGATACTTATTAAATAATCACAATAATCACGTATTTAATCTCTTAAACATCTTCTTCGTTACTCTTCAAGCCTTCCTCGCTTTCTTTCACCGTCCACTGTCCTTTTATTCTTTTCAGATGTAATACATTCCGCCTGACCTGCTGACCAGTCTCATCATTTCGGAGAACTACGTCACCTCCATTCGTTGTCTCGATGGTGTGTGATTCCGGTTCATAGTTTAAGCTTAACTTGTTGCTTTTATTCATATTTTTAACATAAACTTTATCCCCTTTTCCATCGTTCCCATCTCACAGAAAACTCAAACTCACACTCCAAAATTTTTTATTCAGTACGATGCAAGAATCACTTTGAAACGTCTCAAAGCTAGGTGAGTCCAGGCGCCAGTTCCACGCGACCAAGCGTAGAAGAACAGGCAACAAACCACGTCTCGGTTCCCACCATTTTCTATATGATCCTTTTGCAAATAAAAAATAGTCTACAATAATAGCAGTGAAGTTCCAGTGTGGTGCCACTTCACTTAGTCAGACGTATGCAATGCAATAATACAAAAGCAAAAGCTTCAAAGACAGCACACGCTACGCTTCAATGTTATACTATAGTATCTACACAGCTTATATAAAAATAAGATACGAAATAGTAGGTACAGACATTGCAAATTGACATGTTAGCTTTCTATGGGTAGAGTGACCGGGACATCGGGCCACGCAGTTTTATCATTCATATAGCTATCTAGAGTATAGTACGCTTTCCTTATTAAATTATTCTTAACATAGGCTTTAAACTTCCGAATAGGAAGCTTAGTTGCATTTTCCGGAAGTTTATTATAGAAGCGTACAGTGTTCCCCATAAAAGACCCATTTACCTTCTGCAGACGAAATTTGGGAATATAAAGTTTATTTTTATTTCTAGTGTTAATTTTATGCGAATCACAATTTTTCTGAAAGCTACAGATGTGTTTGTGAGTGTACAATAAGTTTTCATATATATATTGTGAAATTACTGTGAGGATATTAATTTCCTTAAATCGCTCCCTCAATGAGTCTCGTGATTTCATTTTATATATGGCACGTATGGCCCTTTTTTGTAAAACAAATATAGTTTGAATATCAGCTGCTTTCCCCCAGAGAAGGATACCGTAAGACATAACACTATGGAAGTAGCTGAAATAAACTAGCCTAGCTGTAGGTTCATCAGTAAGCCATCTTATAGTCCAAACTGCATATGCAGCCAAACTTAGTCTAGCTGCAAGTGCTTTGATTTGCGGTCCCCACTGCAATTTTTTGTCAATATTAAGTCCTAAAAAAAATAGTAGAATCTACAAGGTTAAGTGACTCTCCATTAAGTATAATATTAGTTGGCCGGAGAGTCACATTTGGTAAGATACATTTAATACACTTGGTTTTCTTAGCATTCAGTACTATTTCACATAGTTTTTCAACCAAAAAAAAAGGGAGGTCATTTACGTACACTAGAAACAAGAAAGGACCTAATATCGAACCTTGTGGCACCCCCATGTCAATAATAGACCCATAAGATCTCTCACCGCCTACATCAACTTTAAGTACTCTATCAGTCAAGTATGGTTGTATTAGGTCAATAGAGCGATTTAGAATGCCGTAATGTTTAAGTTTAGATATTAATGTAGCATGATTTACACAGTCAAAAGCTTTGGAAAGATCGCAGAATACCCCAATCGCGTCTTGCGAGTTTTCCCAGGCATCATATATGTGCTTTAAGAGTAGAATCCGGCATCAGTCGTTGATCGACCTTTCGTAAATCCAAACTGGTGGCTATGAAGTATCCCATTTAGGTTAAAATGTGATAACAAGTGAGTAAGAATAACTTTCTCAAAGATTTTACTTAGCGTAGGCAATACTGAGATAGGTCTATAGTTAGCAGGGTCACTTGCATTTCCAGATTTGAACAGGGGAATGAGTTTACTAGGTTTCATTAAATCAGGAAAAACACCCTCGTCAACACACCTATTAAAAATATACGCTAGGCATGGTGCAATATCAGTTATAATAGCGCTGAGTAGTTTTGTAGACATTCCCCATAAATCTTCAGTATTTTTAATGTTTAATGATTTAAATGTCTTCACGATTTTGTCAGCATTAATGTATTTAAAAGTAAAGATATTATTACATTTTTTTAACACTAGACTCTAACAATGCCATCGCACCAGAAGCCGAGGAATTAAAAGATGATGTCACTACTTTAGGGATACTGGAAAAGAAACTATCAAACGCGTTGGCTACTTCAAAATTTTTTGTCAAAAGATGATTGTTTTTATTACGGAGTTTTGATTTGCCAGTCTCATTATTGACTATCTTCCAGGTAGCTTTAATTTTATTTGTGGATTTTTCAATTTTTCTTTTGATATGCAATGATTTTGCTGAGACGGAGCTAGACTCCCCTTCACATTCAAACTTCTCAAGAGTGTATGTTGCCATTTGGGACTACCTGTAGACAAGATGATTTTTTACCTATTAGGTTAAAACTCGCAATTTAATGCTTGTAGTTACATTTAACTACACCATCGCTATTTAAAGCTGTACTGTAATCATTTTACAGTACCTCGCAATTTAATGCTTGTAGTTACATTTAACTACACCATCGCTATTTAAAGCTGCACTGTAATCATTTTACAGCACCTCGCAATTTAATGCTTGTAGTTACATTTAACTACACCATCGCTATTTAAAGCTGCACTGTAATCATTTTACAGCACCTCGCAATTTAATGCTTGTAGTTACATTTAACTACACCATCGCTATTTAAAGCTGCACTGTAATCATTTTACAGCACCTCGCAATTTAATGCTTGTAGTTACATTTAACTACACCATCGCTATTTAAAGCTGCACTGTAATCATTTTACAGCACCTCGCAATTTAATGCTTGTAGTTACATTTAACTACACCATCGCTATTTAAAGCTGCACTGTAATCATTTTACAGCACCTCGCAATTTAATGCTTGTAGTTACATTTAACTACACCATCGCTATTTAAAGCTGCACTGTAATCATTTTACAGCACCTCGCAATTTAATGCTTGTAGTTACATTTAACTACACCATCGCTATTTAAAGCTGCACTGTAATCATTTTACAGCACCTCGCAATTTAATGCTTGTAGTTACATTTAACTACACCATCGCTATTTAAAGCTGCACTGTAATCATTTTACAGCACCTCGCAATTTAATGCTTGTAGTTACATTTAACTACACCATCGCTATTTAAAGCTGCACTGTAATCATTTTACAGTACCTCGCAATTTAATGCTTGTAGTTACATTTAACTACACCATCGCTATTTAAAGCTGCACTGTAATCATTTTACAGTACCTCGCAATTTAATGCTTGTAGTTACATTTAACTACACCATCGCTATTTAAAGCTGCACTGTAATCATTTTACAGCACCTCGCAATTTAATGCTTGTAGTTACATTTAACTACACCATCGCTATTTAAAGCTGTACTGTAATCATTTTACAGTACCACGCAATTTAATGCTTGTAGTTCGATATAACTACACCACCGCTATTTAAAGCTGTACTGTAATTATTTCACAGTACCACGCAATTTAATGCTTGTAGTTTGATATAAAACTACACATCCGCTATTAAAAGCTATATTTTTTTTTTTTTTTTTTTTTTTTTTTTTTGGTACCTCGCAATGTAATGCATGTAGTTGTAGGTAGACTACTTAGATAGATCATACTTTAAAACCTAGTAGGTATATTCAGGCAACAAAATAAAATATTAAATGTTTACCTAGGTAGGTACTTTTTTTTAATTACAAGATTTAAGTTTTAGGTAGGTAGTAATATCACCAAGGTAACAAACGAACCAATATCCACCTAGGTAGGTAGGTTCTACCTATTACCTAAGCCTCCAGTTCACACACGAACCAAAAAAAATTACTTGCAAAACATATTTGTTAGGTGCCTAAGTACGTAGATTATGTAGGAAAGCTCCTCATGATGAACCTTGCACTAGTACCTATCATAAATCATAATCACCTATTTGTAATTGAAGTAACCCTATTAAGTACCAAAGGGTCACTTAACTACCACCCAAACTTGGCTTAGAAGTAAGTGGGTAGGTATAGGTTAGGTACTAGTATGTTACATGCACCACTACCTACTTCCGATCCCCATGTATCGTACTAACTACTCTCATCATAATATACAAACTTTTAATATATTATAACTTTTATTATATTATTATTTCAATGTATTACTATGTACTCTTCCATCACCTCACTTCTTATGTTATGTTAATATGCGTTTTCTTTTGTTATTTGTCTAAAATGTTCGTGTTTCTTTTATCTACCGTGTGCCGTCATAAATAAATACGTTTTCTTTCTTTCTTTTCTTTCTTTTCTTTCTAATACACTATTAGGTAGGTAAGTAGATAGATACACGTACCTAAGTACTTTTGTTATCCGCTAAGTGCCTAACGTAGGTAAGTACTAAAGTATTTTAAATCTTTAAGTATAATATCTAAATCGGTATGTGATAGGTAAGTATTTATTTTATTTTCTTAACTAACAATAAAACCTATAAACCAATACTCAAATCAAGAAAGATAGGTAAACAAAACAAATCGACGTCTTACCTATTCCTTCTGTTTAGCTTCATTATGATTATAAACCTACGCAAACAATCTTTGCGCAAGCAAAGCAAAGTTGCATTTTTATTCATTATCTAGGTGTAGGTATGTATAGAATTAATAGGTAGTACCTAAGGTGTTAGGTTTATGAAGAATCTACCCTTTAATAATCTTTTAATCATTGGCCGAAAAGAAATATGAACCGTGTCACTGAGTTGTAAAACACAAAATCTACGCTAATATGTAGGTACCTAGGTATAGCTAGATCATCTCGATCAGTAGAAAAATATCACTTCGATCAATGAGGTTGACAATCATTGCCTTCGATCCGCTTTAAACCTACTCAAGAATTAGCCAAATTAAATGTAGGTAGATCCTCTTTTTCCTTTTCTAGAAATTATGTAAAATTGCTCACCGTTTGTCTCGTCGCCACTGTAGTGTACACTATAAGAATGTAAGTACCTATGTAAATGATATAGTTATATAATAATATATAATATCGGCTCGCTTGCACACGCACTCGTCTTTACTCCGCGGCGGTTGGATATCGAATGAATCCGATCCACCCCACAATCCGCGAGTACGCTGCTCGAGACGACAGATATAATAGGTAATATATATATAAATGTTATATCATAATATTATAGATATTACAATGTAGTTCTAAACACTACAGGAATCATTGACGCCTGACCTATTTTGACCTTTGATCCGCGCCCGCGCGCCGTGAGTGACACTCTGCGTTCAGTCACCGCCTGGGTGGGTCATCGTCCTGTTCTCCATGGCAATCATTATGCAATAGCCGTAAAGAAATTTATAAAAATAAAATTTTGATACAAAAACTTAAAAAAATTTTTGATCAAAATTAAAAAAAAATAATTTCATAAATATTTTTTATTTTATTTGTTGAACCTAATTCCTGAGTATTTGCAGCTAATAATGAATAACCCTGTATAATACATAATATTAGCATGTTTGTGTACACCTTGTTTCTTATAAATTCAGCACATAATTTAACGCCCAGACAGAGAATACAATCTCGGGAGGGAAGCCAAGCCACGCTCTCCACCTCCAGCACAGATGACAAAGCTACTACTTATTGAGCTATACGGGGTTTACCAGTACCCCTACCGGGAACCAATCGTACACCAGCTGACGTGAACACGTCACCGTCTCGCAATCGCTATTCATGCTTCTTGAAGAATCCGCTAGGGGCGCTTTTGGTTTCTCCATACAAAATGGTGGCAGAGGTGGGCGATACGATCGGCGATAGGCGTCAGGCACCGCACACGGCGTCAGGCACCGCACACCGATTTCATACGATTGGTTCCCGGTAGGGGTACTGACTACATCCCCTAGTTCTGGGTATCATGATTTATATTCGTCGGCACCTGGCGGGCCAGTAAATCAGCTTAGCTTACAGATGTCTGGAACATTCCGCGGATTACCGGGATTCCTAGCGCGCCGGCTGAGCGCAGCTAAATGCACCGGGGAATAAAATTATAGTTATGGTTGGAACAAGTTTGGCTTTGAACAAGTTTTGCTTGAACAGAGCGTATTATGTTCGGAATAGTTTGTAAGTGAGACTAATTTGTTTTTGTAGATAAATTTATGAGAGGATTTATGGTATCACGATCTTCTAGTTTATTGCAGACATTAATTATTGTGTGAATAGTCCACAATATTTATGATTATTATTATTATTTTTAAATATTAGACAAAGACTTCATCTCATAAAATTAAATGATTTAATCTAAATAAACATGGTAAACACCTGAAGAGCTATGTATTTTTCATCCCACCAGCTCTGAAAGTGTGTTTTTGCTGTTTAATTTCTGACTGGAAAAGCCGTTTTTATCCGCTAGAGGATAAAGTAAATTTGAATTTAGAATATCGTGTTCAATAAGTTTGTGAATACACAACCTATTTACTTCTACCTCCATGGTGCCGAACTTATCATACAACCTTTTTTATTTTGTTAAAAACTCGCACTCGTAACCTTCTTGATGTATTTGTGAATTCAAAACACCAGTAAACCTATTTACTTCTACCTGCATGGTGCCGAATTTATCACACAACCTTTTTAAATTTGTTAATAACTCATACTCGGAACCTTCTTGGTGTGTTACTTTTAGTCGCGCCATGTTCTTTTTTGCATTAGTCATTTCCTCGCTGAGGTGGGATGAAAAGTTACGTGTTGCACTCGAGTGCAAAGATTTGGTTAAACTTTAGAATCCTGCGCTTGCTCAGTCATCAAAATTGAGCACGCGGTTAAAAAGCAGCTTTGCACTCTTGTATAACAAATAACTATTGTTTATGTTATTGTAGAGGCTGCAACGAATGATTCTGCATTTCCATTTAATAGATCGTACGCAGTCCATCATCACTAACATCTTCCTGTCCTTATCCCATTCCACATAAAATATCGGTCGGTATAACATGTTCTCTTATTCCATTCCCCTCTGTCAACCGTCATTTCTGTATTCACTCCTTTCATGGATAACCATGCCGTCTCTCACACATCCATCTTTTCTTTGGCTCTATTTGCCTTCACCAATATATCCATCCAAATTCATACTCATCGCTTTTCTGGTCACATGACTTTCATCCTTCCTTCCACGCTAGCCTTTATCTCTTCAATCTTATTTGACTAGCGCTACTTTTAAACTCACTCCGTATCCATCCATTCTTGTCTCTCCACACACACCTACTTCATCCGAGTTGATGATATGAAACCTTTTCTCTGATATAAAATTGAGCTCCACACTGAAAAAGTTTCAGATGACTCACAGAGATTGTAAAAGTTCCAGAATCGCAAATACCGCAATCTTGTACCGAGGATGTCCGAGGTAAGTACTTATACTTACTTGTTGGGATTATTTTCTGGTAAAACTTCGCGAAATATATTTTTGAACTCTCGTTAAAAGTTGGGCATTTTATGCGGTTGTAATGTTAACCGATAAAGTTTTTATTTCGGACATCTGTCGTAAAATATAACTAATAAATTGCTGGCTGTGCTAACACTTCAAACACGAACCTAATTTGCGCATTAGCGGTGCTATTCAGCGTGGCAAATCCGCCAGCGTATTGGAGACGCTTCCGTCTGCTACTGATTTGGATCAGTTGAGCTATCTTAAGATCGTTTGTAACGGTCTGCAGATAACTTAACTGTTTTTTGTTTATTTTGTAAATATTTGTTTAATTGTAAGTTTCTTTGTGTAAAAAAATAGACAACACTCGTTGGTAGGGAACAGATAATGCACATCGGTTAATTTCGGCTTCATAGAGCGTAATGCGCGTCAGAAAGAGATAGCGCTCTACGAAAGCAGAAAAGCCGGTGTGCTATATTTATTGCCTACAACCGTAGGTCGTTATTCAAATATCGCATGAGGTTGTATAATGTGTATACCGCGTTGATTTTGGCGTAGACAACACATCATCCATTCCAATAATTTCGACTTGTTAGTACAAGCTTGAAACAAAATGGTTAGGCTCAGTAAATCTTGTGGTGGCGAATAACCAACGGTCTACCAATATCTTAGCTCTGATTAAATCAATGGGCTACCTGTAAATTGTTTAAATAGCGAGGTAATAGCAAGGTATCCAGCAGCGGATGCCAATCGATCGGATACCGATACCGAGCTCGGAATGTCTAGGAAGGCATAGATAGGAACGTTATTAAATTTCAAAGTGATCCTTGTGATTCTACTCGAGACGAGGCGAGCACTGGTCTAGTGGGAACAAATTCAATTAATAGGGATAGGGATAGATAGGGAAGAGAAGAACGAAAAGTTTGACTGTCTCCTCTTGTCTGTGCCTCGTAGCTTCGAAAGTAGTGCTTCGATTTGAATGCTATTTTTTTTTAAATAAGCTGTGCGTTCTAGAATGGTTCTTATCTAGCCTAGCACATATGTATTCGGTAGAAATCCATGTAGCCATTTATAAAATACTAGCGGCCGCCCGCGGCTTCACTCGCCTCGTTCCCGTTACGCCCTATTCGTGTTACTTACAACCGTTCTCCGTAACAATATCTTTATAAATTTTAGCTTATATGTTATTCTGATGTATAAGCTATAAACGTATTACTGTAAATTATTGATTATTGTAAAGTTTCATTAAAATCCATTCAGTAGCTTTTACGTGTAAGAGTAACAAACATCCATCCATCCATCCATCCATCCATACTTACAAACTTTCGCGTTCTGTGATTCATCAAACTAAAACTTGCCGCAAAACGAACACCAACTCATCCATTCTCAGCCAAGAAGCCTTTGCAAATCCCTCGGCTGCAAAATACCGAGCCGGCATGTAAACAGCTTAGAGATTGTAAATTTTGTAATATTTATTAATACCTAGGACTGGAAAGATACGTTGTCTAAGCTCTAGCTCCGAGCTCAAGCGTCTTCAACAGGTTGACTAAGAGATTATCTGTTTATAGATTCCCATTGTCGAGCTAAATAAGGATACCGAATAGTCTTGTAACTTGAGCTTCTATAAGTAAACGATGTGAGACAGAACATTGTTAGTATAATCATTTTTATTTTGGTTTTATCTTTTTTTACCTGCCTGTTTTTTGCTCTGTTTCTGCAATGGTTTTGGCTCTGTGTGAGTGTTGACTTAATAAATCCTACGTCGAAACGTCACACACACAGGTTTAATACAGTGGTGAGCACTCACACAGACTCAAAACGTGAGCCAGATAGAGCTTGTGGTAGGACTACAGATCTCTTTAGTAGAATTAAGTATATATACTATAAGTACTTGTAAATATTTCTGACTTTTAACTTCCGACCAAACCGAACAAAATTTAAAAACTAGTTTTTTATATACTAAGATTACGCATCCGCCTAAAAAACCTTTAATAACCTTAAAACGTCGAGTTCAACCCTTAAAAAATGGGTCAGGTCCCTTTATGAAGGGCACATTGTGAAGTCACAAAGAAGTGCGTCGGGGGATGTGAATGAGCCTTCAGGATTCTAAAGAGGCCTTCCGAAGGGGCTTAGCGGGTTGGTAGGTAAAAAGTATTGCAATGCGCTGAAAAACTCGATAGAAACGTGTACAAAAACGCCTCTTTTTGCCTCTTTATCAATATTTTTTTGTTGGGTTGGCAATCAAATGTGTGGTGACTTTAACAAACCCCTTTCAAAATACGTAAGGGCTATACACCATGTTCAACTATAGCTGATGAAACAGGCATATGACCAAAGCATCTATGGCATATGGACCAAAGCATTGCCTCGTAGGTCACGCACGTCAGGAACGTGCCGCATGATGCAGTGCTCTGCGTTCATCAACTTGAGCCAAACAGGATGTTCAGACTCACTTGCCAGTAATTTGATGATGAGGTATTTTCTAGTTATTTGTAATGCTACCAACATTTTATGCTCTTAGTTTTTCACTAGAAAAAGGCACCACCATTGAAATTGTTTGCTGTTCCAGCAAGAAGTAAAAAAAAAATATGGCGAAACAAAAGACTATGCAAACGAAATATTCTTCTGTCGCTGCCTGTACTTATTAGGAAGTGAACACTGAAGTAGATCTTTACAATTCCGTCTCGAAGCTACGGCTAAGTGGAAATATAATTTAATTAGACGCTGCTGGATTTTCTTTCTGCAGTTTTGCTCTATTTACTCTTTTTCTAAGAAACAAGGCGAGGAATTGTGCAAGGTGTTTTATTTAACAGATTAAAAGCTATTAGTTATCTGCTTACGGGTGAACTACTGGTGAAGCGTACTGTCGCTTAGAATAAATCAATAAATGGACAATCCACACTTGTAAAATGATGCAACCTGGAATGATTTAAGAGGTTTATTGGATATAAAAGTAAGGAGTGACAAGTATGTGTCGTTCGCTGGTTCCGAGCAAAGAGAGCGGGGTGACCCCTAGACAACTTATTTATGCCGCGTGCGCTGGTGTCGCACGCGGATATGGACGGAACTAATTAATTATTAATGTTTATATATTAGTTTCAATGTTAAACATTAGATGGCGTTTAACAACACTATACCATTTACCCCCAAACTAAGCAGAGCTTGTACGAGGGATATAATGCTTACCTACGCATTTTTGTAAATACGTACTTAGAATACAATATAACACCCAGACAGAAAACAAACGTGTGCGCCAAATAAATATGTGTTCTCGGGGGATCGAACCCACGATCTATGGCGCAGGGCTTTTATTAACTGAGCCGTGACGCCTGACCAAACTGTTTTAAGCCAGTTCATCTTTCTTCCTTCTCTTTCCTAAATCAGATGCGGTAGGCAGTATAGTATTCTACTTCCCTACGTAGAGTACTATACTACATACACATTGAGGTATGTACCTCTATACCTATGTACCTCAATCAGCTTCTCCACAAGAGCCAAGTGCTTTTAACCACGTTACCGCGCTCTAATAGCACTTCCGAGGCTAATTACAACTCATTAAGCCTGAATCACATACTATATTCACCTTTTTTGGTCGTAAAATATGACCTGATGATGTCATCATCATCAGTAGACCTACCACAAGCTCTGTCTGGCTCTGTCTTTGACTCTAGTTTTAAGTCTGTATGAGGTTGACTAAATAAATCCTACGTCGAAACGTCACACACACAGTTTATTACACAGGTGAACACTCACACAGACTTAAAACCAGAGCCAGAGACAGAACCAGACAGAGCTTGTGGTAGTCCTGCATGTAAAATTATATCAATGAACAAGTAGGTAATCCTTGAGATTATGACAATTATAAGCATTTTGGTCTTGGATCAACCAATGGAAACGCTTATGGCTGACGTGATTGTATTTAAGAGGCCGGCGGAGGGCGAATTTTCATACAAACGTAATACCAAAATTATTACTAGTTCAGGCAGATTTTCATAATATTATTGTAATAACCGTATGTGTATAGTATTTATGTAGGTTCCTGAACAGTTTTTATTTTAAATTACTTACCTCAAATGAAATAACCACCAATCGCATTTAACACATTTTTTTCATTGCAAAATGTGTGTGGCGTTAATTTCGTTTGAGGTAAGTAGTTAAAAATAAAAACTGTTCAGGAAACTAGATAAATACTATACAAATACAATAATT
Organism: Thera britannica; assembly: GCA_939531255.2. Lineage (NCBI taxonomy): Eukaryota > Metazoa > Arthropoda > Insecta > Lepidoptera > Geometridae > Thera > Thera britannica. Next base: position 11,170,351 of record OW618034.2, on the reverse strand, counting down.
ACAATAATATAGTGAAAATCTGCTTAAATTGGTAATCATTTTGGTATTACGTTTGTATGAAAATTCGTCGTCCGCTGGCCCCTTAATGTGATTCTATTGGTTTTATAAAACACGTAGAGGCATCTTCTGAAGTGGAATCCCTAATGGTAACCATTAAATTGAAATTGGATAACTTTCAGCCTCCCAAATTCTTCCCTACCTGACACTGATTGCGAATTTAGAGAATTTATTCGATCATTCGTAACAATCGAATTGGTTGATATTAAGGTACTATCAAGAACAAAAACAGAGATGGAAATTAGAAATTGACGTAATGAAATTGAAATTGAATTGATGATATTGAATTGATATTGAATATTGAATACTTGATGATACTTGAATGACTTGACTTGACTAAAAACTATTTTATTTATCTTATATATCCCCCCTCGACACTGGCAAAATTGATCCAAAATGGACAGATGCCATAATTAAAAAGAATAAGAAGACAAAAACTGACAGGGCTAATTTTAAACAATGTCTAACACCCAAAGAGTATAGTTATCTAACACCTAAGAACAGCTTGTAAGTAAGAGGGTTAATATCCTTTGATTTGGAGGTAGTCAAAGGAAAGTTCCCTCTGTCTTTTGCTGTAGGTTTGAGTACTGAAATTCCAAGAAATCGCAAGCGTCGCTTCGAGCTGCTATTTAACTTGTACTCTAGTAATATAGACTCGGCTACATCCGCTTCTTAGAGGATCAGTTCAAAATTAGCCTGAAGGAATTAACCGTCCGTGACTTAGCTCGAACTTACCCGTTTAGCTCGACTTTCAATAGGAACTGAGCTTCAGTACCCAAAGTCCGAGTTTTGCTACCACATTTCGTTACCATAAATGTTGTTTTCGTTTCGCCTTCGTCTTTTGTAAGGAGAAAAGATGAGACATAAAAATACGTTACGTGGTTAGAGTTGCTGTCTTATCATTTTTCCATGCAAAAGAGAGACACGTAGGCGAAACGACAACAACATTTGGTAACGAAATTTTGTAAATGTACTGGGACTTTGGGTACAGAGCTCGAAGTTTCACTGATCAAAGTCAATGTGAGCGGTGCACAAGAACTTATTGCAAAAGTTTCCCTGAAGCACGAGATAGATGTTCTACCAACGAGTAACTTAGGGATTCCGACAGTATTAAGGTTTCGCCCTATTTTAGTCTCAGACACTGCAGTAGTGGGACAAAAACGTGGAGGAAGGTGGACGTTTGGGGAAATTGCAGCTGGCCGTGTTACTTTTTGGAATATAATTACCTATATTTGTTATTTTCATTTCATTTCATTTTATTTTATTCCAGTAAGATACCATGGTACACTTGGAAATGTCAAAAAAAAAATTGCAATAATATGATAATAAAAACAAACTATTACAAAAAATAGCATCAAAACTGATAACATTAGTACAAAACATTGTAAACCATACATTTATGGAGTGTTTAAATCATCAGCGAGTGCTTCGTCAAGAGTTCTAGTTCTAGAGATTCTATAGCGGACTAAACTTAAGGGTATCAAAAGTTAAGAGCCGAGCGGGATTTGAACCCGCGACCTTCCCTTTGGTAAGGAGCTGCGCTGACCGCTACGCCATCGGATCCTAATCACACTCCTTATCAAGGGGAAGGTTGCGGATTCAAATCCTGCTCGGCTCTTAACTTTTTGGGCTTTTTACTTACCTATTCCCAGAAAAAAATCTTTAGAAGTATTTTCCAACACCTACAAAATAAAATACTTACCTACTTTCAATAACCTACTTGAAAAACTTACCAAATAAAAGTTGAACGTTGAAATGCCTACCAGCACGATAATAAAGGGTGTAAAAGTACTACTCTCAATTCTCAATCGCAAGCCTTTTTATAAATCCCTGTCATTTAATAGATCATCACTAACACATTATGTCAGCGAAGGAGATGGCAAAAGCCATTCAGCATGAGCAGTATGAAAAGAAATACAAGCAGTAAGCAATTGCATTGTATGATATTTCTTAAATAGGGATAAAAACCCAGAAACTTCTGTGTGAGCTTTGCAAAATCAAATACTTTCAGTAGCTGTATTTTTACACAGTGTACCAAACTTTTCTCATTTCCTTGCTATTTAACTACGGGATCGTATTGCGACAAACATAAATCTAAACAGCGCTTACTATAAAAATTTAGGGATCTTTACGCCTACCACAAGCTCTGTCTGGCTGCAAAATACAGTAGGTATTTAAGGATTGTTTTTTTCAATAACAATGTGCCACAGCGAAGCGTGGAAGGGAACAGCTAGTTTCATACAATTTTGATATTAACTGAAGCTAATTCCCACAGGTCATTGTGTTCCAATTATTTCTGTAACGACCGCCATTTGCAAATATTAATAGTGCCATTTCCTCGCGATAAAGAATGCAATCAAGAATTTCATTTCCCAAGTGGGCGACCATCAAAAGCGGAGCTATTACTTACAAATAAGCAATAGCAGTAGCAGTATTAATATGTCGTTACGACGTCAGCAAAGAGTATAATAAGTAGTGGGGAGGACGTCAGTTATGTTCGGACGGATTCTCTGACAGAAGGCTAGCAGGCCGACCATGTAACTTTTGTTGCAATGCTTTCAATCAAAATCTTATTAGAACTGACAATTTGCGATCACGTATTAGTTCGGTAACTGACAGTTTTAATAAGATTTTGATTGAAGCCATTGCAACAAAAGTTACATGATCGGCTTGCTTGTCCTCTGTTAAAAAAAATGATGTGAGTAACTTTTTTTGACGTGATAACGTCTTATAAATCGATGGAGCCGGCTGCACGCGCGAAAAAACATGACTCATGCGTCGTTACGTCGTTTCGTCGTTCCATTTACCTGAGCCCGAGCCCGGGTCGGGTAATGGGTAAGGGTAAATGAGGGTAAGGGTAAATGAGGGTAAGGGTAAATGAGGGTAAGGGTTCAGTCTGGGTCCGGGTCCGGGTCCGGATTTTCATTCAGTTTCATTCAGTTCCATTCAGTTTCATTCAGTTTCATTCAGTTTCATTCAGTTTCATTCAGTTTCATTCAGTTTCATTCAGTTTCATTCAGTTTCATTCAGTTTCATTCAGTCTCATTCAGTTTCATTCAGTATCATTCAGTTTCATTCACATTCAATTCAATTCAGTAAAACTAAAATTTTCTTTTGAAAAATGCAACCATTCCATCAGTATTTTCTTATGACGTTATCACGTTCAACTATCGTCAGTAAACCGACTTTACAGACAACCGATTTTTTTTATCTAATCTACATTGTCCCACTGCTGGGCAAAGGTCTCCCCCCAAAACCTTACAGTCGTCCCGATCCTTAGCGGTCTCCCACCAATCATTCCTCTGACCATCGAGATCATCTCGCCAACGTCTTCTCGGCCGGCCCCGTCCTCGTTTCCCGTCCTCAGGCACCCAAGGAGTGACGATATTTGCCCACTTTTCGGGTTGCATCCTGCTTACATGACAGACATCGATAGTATTTTACAGCTACAGCATGCCTATTTCTGTCGTGAAGAGTGCCAGTGAAATTACTGGCATTGAGGCTGAACATCTGCCAAGTTGATGGACGCAGTTAATGCATCGTACCACTGGTTGAATGATGGTTACCACTTAACTTCAAGTTGCCTATATGCTTGTTCCATCAGCTATATAGTTGTCTATAACAAATATCGCTTGTTTTTTAAGTAATAGCTTTCCCGGGTTATTTCTGCACGATCGCGACTGCACTAAAACTGGGTTATTCAGCCATTTGCACTTTATGCACACACTTAAATGCGGTCACTGCTTCTAAAGGCTGCGTCTAACCACCTACTACAGGTTTTAGTTCGACAAACTATTTGGTAAACTATATATACTAGCAGTTGGTAACCGAGCTTCACTCGGATTTTTTTTCGGTAATTTGTATTTTTAAGAAATCATAATAGTCATTATTATTATCTGTATTGGTTTATTATATTATTACTGAACAACGCCATCTGCTGGATATGCTTGCAGTTAGTTGCTCACAATGGTCAATAGATGGCAGGAGCAGTCACATATTCAGTTTATGTTTAATTATTGAACTCGGAGTGAAATAATCTTAAAATGAATCCTAGCTAGATCAATTTATCGCCCCCGAAAACCCCTATATACTAAATTTCGTGAAAATTGTTGGTGCAGTTTCCGAGATCCTAAATATATACAAGATTTTCTCGTTTAAAGGTATAAGATATTATAACGAGCGGCCACTTTTTTTGTGATAAAAAGTATTCTAGCGGCCGCCCACGGCTTCGCTCGCTCCGTTCCCGCTCCCGTTATTTTTTCAAGATAAAAAGCTTATCTCCACCAAATTTCAGCCAAATCGGTTTAGCCGTTCTAGAGTTATAAATATTGTAACTAACACGACTTTCTTTTATATTATTATACATTAAAAAATATATATAATACTGGCATACATATTATTTACCTAGAATACAATATTACACCAAGAAGACACAGAACAAACATTCGCGTTCACCACACAAATATTTGTTTTTCATGGGGATCCAACTGAGCTGAGCAGCCATAGATTTATATTTAAACATGTAGGTATTTTTGGTATAATATTATTTATTGTATGCTGTAGTACTTATAATAAAACAATGTGAACCCGAATAAACACCGATCCCCAAACATAATATTGTAGATTGAATCTCAGCACACCTGCTACTGATGTAGTGGAAAGCATCTAACATACAAAGCAGATTTTCAGCGCCTGCTCAAATACCAATAATTTAGACTTGAAGTGCGTAAGGCGCAAAATTATAAATGTAAATACCTACTAACAAAAACGTGAATTTTGAGCGACTAATAATGAAACACATTCCTATTTTTTTTTCGAATGGTTTAAAATCTAAATTCTGGTGATCGTCTGACAATTCTTACAGCACAACCAGACAATTAAGGTCTGCGCACACCTAGGTCGCTGGCGATGGCGATCAGTCAAACGCTGTCAAATTTAACAGCGTTTCACTGATCGCTATCGCCAGCGATCTAGGTGAGCGCAGGCCTTTACAGCGCTACCGGACAATGATTCCCTATCAAATCCTCAATAGAATCAGATAGGTACTCTATCGTTGCAGTTGAGATTAAACCAAAGTGGCTCTTTTATTTTAAAAACAAAACGCGTTCAAATTTGGAACGCAATAGTTTCTAATAGGACTCAAGTTCAAAATTTGAATCAAGAATGCATACATTTTTTTTAATATTTTTGGGTTCTATAGGGGAATATTTCAATCCGTTTCTACTGCGGAAATCAAGCACAATTTAACTAAAGCATGACGGCACGTCCTTGCTTGAGGTTGTGGTAGAAGGTAAGCTTTCTTTGTGAACACAGCTGAAGTGACCGTAAGCCCTCAGCCCGACCGGCATACATTATGCAAACCCGACTCACTACTGCGTCTTACAAACGAGCTTGCATAAACAAAGTGTACGTATTTTAACCGACTTCAAATAAAAGGAGGAGGTTTTCAATTCAGTTATATTTTTTATGTCCCTTAATCTTGTTATTCGTCATTACTACTTCGTCATTTAATCATATACCCATATAAAAAAAAAAAAAAAATATCAAATTCTTCCAGATTGGATCTTTAAATCCCATCCCATTTAAATTTATTGTATTTTTCCATACAAAACTCAATTTATAAAAATATAACACTCGTAGGCGTTATTAGGTAGGTATCGGCGTTTTTATTTTCGTCGAAAACTTTGCATACCATTATTATTATGATTATTTTTTTCTTAAAGAAGTAAAAGAATACATTTTGGAATCACGATTATAATAACTTCTTTTGTTCAGATCACAGATCACTCATAGTAAAATGTTGTTTTAATTCATAAAGGGGCCACCTTTTGATATTTGGCGAAAGGGCTCTCTCTCTCAACAAAATAAAAAGACAAGGAAATATGGCATCCAATTATTTTTTTTCATTATCTCGTGGCTGAGAGCCCGGTGTTGTCTGGAATGATAGGGTTGTCAGGCAGGCAACAAAAATCCAACTAGTTATCTAGTATAAATCTTTGGGGATCGATTATCGTATCGATTTCGGAGCAAAGTGCTGACTTTCGCGCTTTGCCGACTTTTTCAGTATTCAATATGGAAATTTCTACGTAATCAAGAACAATGCAATATTGTAAACATTAAGAAACAAAATATAAACGTCAAGCAGATTTCAAGCAGTCAGACAGAGTATCATAAAATTTATGATACAGGATATACATTATTTACAAAAACTGTTATTATAAAACATGAAATGATTAAAATAAAAAACTTAGTTACCTTATGTATGCCTTTGTAAAAAGGATTTTATTAGTTTAGTTTAGTAGACATCTCTACTAAAACTAAACCAATAAAATCCTTTTTTTCTTGGGCCTTCTCATCCGCCATGGACATCCGTTGTGGCTGACGCGGCAGCAAATCTGGCCGAGGATCTCAAGAGGCGCAAATATGCAGGTTTCGACAGAGCCTTCTTATTCGCTCTCTTGGGTTGAGACTCTGGCTATATTATATTATTATATATTATTATTAATATTAAAGACACAAATCACTCAAGCGATCGCGTAAATCGACGTGAGTTGTCAATTTTTGTTTAAAAAATTTGAAAATGGAACGCGGATTCAGCGATCACTCGACGATCTCTCAATCGAACCGTGTTGCTGGAATTGACGCCCTGTACCTACTGGCAACCCTAGTAGATATAGCGTTGAAAAATTGTAAGCCGAGATAGGTGGGCATGGTTGATTTTATTAATAGCAGGAGCATATTTCTTGCCACAAAAGAAAAACAAGAACACAAATTAATAAACATGGAAATATCATGCCTTACCGTATGTTTTCTGTTAAATAATGTTTTTATTACTATTGATAGCTTTATGGTATCTTTTGTTAATTTATGTAGATTATCCAATAACTTAGAAACCGGGATACGACGCTATAATCAATAATAATAATATATGATATCTTTTGTCCACGATATGATACTTAGAATACAATATAACACCCAGACAAAGAACATACATCTACGTTCGCCACACAAATATTTATTCTCGGTGGGGATCGAACCCATGACCTACGGCGCAGAAAGCAGAGCCACTACCAACTGAGCTGAGAGACTAGCTGGCCTACTATGAGCTCCATATGGTTATGGTTATGGTTGTCAAAATTGTGTCAACAGTGTCAACACATTCAAACCCAAGAAGAAAATGAATGTGTGGGTCAGCCTATCTATACACAATTTAACAGCCATAGCCATAACCATATGGAGCTTGTGGTAGCCCTGCAGTTGCCATACAATTCTATCTATCTGTTCATAAATAATTTACCCCCGGGTCTAATATTGGTAACTATACCTACAATACGCGGTCCCATGTGTGTAGATATTATGTAAAAGCTAGCACTCAAAGTTTGTGTTGGAATAGCGCTGGTTGTTTGGGTTCGACGTGATTGATTACATTATTTCTCAAAGCCCCGGTGGTGTAGAGGGACTGATCGGCACACGTTTGAGTCCAGTGGGCCTACCACAAGCTCTGTTTTTGAATTATTAAGCTATGGTTTTGAATCTGTGTGAGTGCTGACTAAATAAATCCTACGTCAAAACGTCACACACACAGTATAATACAGTGAGCACTCACACAGACTCAAAACAGAGACAGAGCCAGGTAGAGCTTCTGGTAGTCAGGTAGGCCTACAGTTGTGGACTAAAAGATTTTTATTTCTAATCGATGTAACTAATACGCATGCAGTGCTTATAAACAGTGGAGGAAATGAACCTTAAAAGCTAAATCTTAGGCTAAGTAAAAGCCTTAAAGAAACAACAAAAAGGTGTTTTTAACCTTTAGTTTGCTTGTATGAAAATTACAAAAAATAAATTGTTACATTTTTTTTGTATTATACTAAGCATTTGGCTTCCATCACACCTGCAGGGCTACCACGAACTCCATATGGTTATGGCTATGGCTGTCAAATTGTGTATAGATATATAGGCTGACCCACACATTCATTTTCTACTTGGGTTTGAATGTGTTGACACTGTTGACACAATTTTGAGAGCCACAACCATAACCATATTATGAAGCTCATGGTAGGCCAGCTGATGTAAAGTGTAGGTGCAGCCTTAGATGGAGCATGCTTACTAAATACCAACTATATATAATCATAAGGCATAATCCAGTGTTGTGAAAGAAATGTAACTTCGGTCAAACTCAGAATCCCATTTGATTAGATTATTTGAAGCCAATCCAATAAAAATCAATCTACAAAAGCAGCCAAGTGCGAGTCGGACTCGCCCATGAAGGGTTCCGTAGCACGACGAACTACAAAAACCTTTATATTATGTTACTTGATGTAACATAATAAGGTTCTTGTAGTTCGTCGAAAGGAAATTGCGGTTTACGGTTTATGACGTTTAAAAAAAAAACTATTGACTGGATTTCGTTCAAACCAAATATCGTTGGAAGTTTACATAGTAATGTACAACATATATTTTTTTTGGATTTATCATTCTCTTATTTTAGAAGTTAGAGGGGGGGGGGACCAACTTTTTTCTACTTTGGAAGTGTCCCTCGCGCAAACTATTCAGTTTAGAAAAAAATGATATTAGAAACCTCAACATCATTTTTGAAGACCTATCCATAGATACCCCACACGTATGGGTTCGATGAAAAAAAAAATTTTGAGTTTCAGTTTCAAGTATGGGGACCCCCAAAATTTATAGTTTTAGAAAAAAACGATATTAGAAACCTCAACATAATTTTTGAAGACCTATCCATAAATACCCCACACGTATGGGTTCGATGAAAAAAGATTTTTTGAGTTTCAGTTTCAAGTACGGGGACCCCCAAAATTCATAGTTTTTTTTCTATTTTTGTGTAAAAACCTTAATGCGGTTCACAGAATACATCTACTCACCAAGTTTCATCAGTCTAGCTCTTATGGTTTCGGAGAAAAATGGCTGTGACACGGCCGGACAGACAGACAGACAGACAGACAGACAGACAGACAGACAGACAGACAGACAGACATGACGAATCTATAAGGGTTCCGTTTTTGCCATTTGGCTACGGAACCCTAAAAACCAAGTTCGAAGCCCGTTTAAAGTTTAATTGGCCGTCACTTCAGGCCGCCAATTGCCTTATCTGCACCGAGACGAGAGCACTCGATGTGACTCGATGGAGGGATCGACATCACTGGGAATGATCGATTTCAAATCGAATGAGATCTACTTTGGCTTGATAAAAATGGTGAATGATCCCTTTCAGAGATGTGACATTCAATTGGGACTTGAAAGACTCGGAAAATAAACAGATTTTATAGACTTTTAAAGGAGAAGCAGTGGCAAAATTGATCCGAAGATGCCATTCATTAAGAAGAAGAAGAAGAAGGAGAAGCAGGGCTTTTCTAGCTATAGCGTTTGTACTTTGTAACCTACTAACGCACCACCTTTTTAAACAATTCGGACATATTTTTTTGTGGTTGCTAACGCATAACTTTTTGATATATAAATATTTCTTCTCTTTATTTGAATTTCTTCTTGCAGATTGGTTCCATGGAAATTATGAAAGTTTTTTTAAATATAAGCTTTACCGTAGTTGGTTAAAAAAGCTGATACAAAAAGGAATGAATGAAAAGAAGCACGTGGTACGTATAAAACTAGGTCGATCATTTTAATGAAATTTTTAGCGGTGCTGGATGGAAAATTTCAATTTCCGGACGTTTGACGCTAGGAACTGTCAGGTTTAAAAATGCAGCAAATGCTTGTCTACCTAGGTTCTACCTAGGTAGGTAAATATGCTAGGTACACAAGCTACGAGTAGGTTAATGCACACTCAAAGATTTTTAAAAACTCTTAGCAAAATATTATACACTAAAATTTGGGATACGTTATAACTTTCCGATAAAGAGCAAGTTTATTATCTAAAGCCTTGCGCACGTAAGGCGATCTGCGGTGGCGATTACGATGGTGACCAGTTTCAGCAATGTCGCAAACTTTGACAGTGTGATATTTGACAGCGATACAATGTCACACACTACCGCAAACTTTGACAGTGTGATATTTCACAGCGATACAATGCCACACACTGCCGCAAACTTTGACAGTGTGATATTTGACAGCGAAACAATGTCACGCATTGCCACAAACTTTGACAGCGACACAATGTCATACATTGCCACAAACTTTGACAGTGTGATATTTGACAGCGATACAATGCTCTCCATCGTTGGCGATCTAGATATGCGTAATGTTTAAAACAACCTAGTCAAGCTTGCAAAGGGGGAGCCCCAGGCAAAATCTAGAATAAAATACTACATAGGTCGTACCACCTAACCTTATTCAGCGGAATGAGTAAATTGGTTGTTACGATGGCTATCTAAATTATACGACACATTTCTTGAGTCAGGAGGCTCTGCCGCGAGACAAAGGTATCTGGTACAGAAGGCTGTAACCCTCTTTACGCTCGGCTAATCGGGTAAAGGACCACCAGTGGTTCAAGTAGACGGTAGATACTATAATTACATTACAGAGTGTAGTGGTTAGTGTCATGAAAGGTCATGGCAGTAGGCCTATTACAAGCTCTGTCTGGCTCTGTCTCTGGCTCTGGTTTTGGGTTAGTGTGAGTTCAGACCAGTGTATTATACTGTGTGTGTGTGACGTTTCGACGTAGGATTTATTAAGTCAGTTCAAGTTACGGAAACCTAAAAATAAACACTGGTTTGAGTTACCATTTTTTAAGTTGGTTACGGATTATTTACTTTCCACTTTCTAGAGCATCCCTTATAGTCCTATAGCCTATGTCCATATTCACCTCGTAAAAGTAGAAATCTCCGGTTGATGAAGAAGAAATCTGTAGACCGTATTTACTGGGTCTTTTATGGAGCATTATTTTTATGTGTTAGAGTTTCATTAAGAAAATACGTCGTAAATAATAGTGCCCCAATTCTGAAAATACATATTTAATTATTTACATTCCGAAAAGGTTTTTTCTAGCATTGAGAAACGAAGCAAAATTAAAAAGTGATGCTCTGTATTATCAGTTTATATAAAAAAATGCGATCCGCCACAGGTTTGTAAGGGCGGAAAAACTCAAAAGCATGATGACTTCACATTTTTCACCTTTTTTTTTCGGCATTACACCCAAGTAAAGCCAGTAAAAAACAAAGCCACACAGGAAAACTTTTGAAATCGGTCCAATACTTATTAGAGTTTGTTTGTTTTAAAAACATACAAAAATAAAAAAATAAAAATATTTTGAATATTAGCATGAAGTACACGTCACACAGCAAATTTTAAGATAGATTAGTAATTGTGCAAGAAAAAAACGCACTGAAATGAGAGCCTTAAATTTCCAAGGGGATTGCTCCTAAAACGGGTTAATTACACTTGTCACCACTAGATTAACTACCTTAGTAGCTGTAGTATGTTGCGTAGTACGGCCCATACGGAGGTACTAAAAGCTATTTCTGCCAGGAGGTAATTAAGAACCTATTATCAGCCAACCAATTAGGGCAGTTGCCAACATGCCAACATGCCACTCCCGCTGGAAGTGTAATAAACACTATAAAATCATTAAAAATAAATGTAAAGATTATTTGAATTCCAAGTTAATAACAAAGAGTTCAAATATTATACAGAGAACCAAGTTTTTTTGGCGCAGATAAGAAAAAATGCGTGTTACACCCACGACAAATTCAGGTCTGAGATCGACTTATCGCACGTAAACACAAGTTATGATGTCAGCATAAATTCAAACTTTGGATCACTTTGTAAAGTCTTAAAACTAGGTGAGTGTAGGAGCCAGTTTCATACGACCAAGCCAAGAGCCAAGACAAGACCTTTAAACTCTTTTCTGCGATGGATTTCCAATCTTCTTGTATGTGAGATACAGCTATTTTTGTGCAGGCAACTCTAGAAAGAGAGGCAACTGTTGTTGCGTGGTCTATTATTACTAGATTACACTGTACTTATTACATACTTGCGTATATACCTAAGTAATGGGAAAATAATAAGACCGTCTCGGAATTTCCTAATTTATTTAATATAAGTATTAGATCTGAGAAAAAATATGCTACATATTTTTATTTAGTATCTTTATTTCTAAACAGTAGACTCACACTCTATAAGAAATACCGATCTGTGATTTCTTGTACGAAACCTGCGGTTTCTCCATAGTTTTCTAGTTTCGGTATTACCGAGTACCCAGAAAGTAATTGAAAAGGCACAGTGGTACAGTAACATTATATTATACGCTACTAAAAATATTGGTTTCAAATTGAAAACAACGTGTAAGAATTTAAAAATATCAATGAAAACTTGCTGAAAACAAAAAGACCAAATCAAAATGTTCATGACTACTATTAATCGCGTTTTACCCCTATTACAATCAACTTTACTTTTATCTATCTTCGTTATAGATTTAAGAATCGTTATTAGTAGCATGGCATTAGCTATTAACACTGGCCATTTTAGCAAAGCTAGATAAATAAACAGGTATAGTAAGTCGTTACCTTCTTGAGACCAGTAAGCCATAAAAGAAAAAACAGAAATCGATAGCGGAGTGAGCCAAGTAGCTACAGACACTTTCCACACACTGGGTTTCGTCAAACTGAACACTTTCACTAAGCTACTATACATCTGCTTTGTGAAAACGAACATCCACGCAACAAGAACGGCTTCTGTGTAAACCATAGTTACACGAACCAAGTAGATTACGAGATCACCCCTGATATGAACGTTGTAGACGTTCAGTATGTCAAAGAGGTATCTTATGAAAGTATAATAAAATCTGCTCAACATAAATTGGATGAGAAGTTGGTTCTTGAAGTTCTTCCTCCATTCCACGAAGAGGCAGGCCGTTGAGATGAGTAGTACCAATGCACAGACAGACAGCGTCAGTCCAATAGTGCTCAAGACTACGGTGAGATTGGTGAGGGAGTAGTTGCCATCGTCAGGTGTGTGGACCACGCTGCCTTGATCCAACTCAATCACGTTCATTCTTTGCTCATCTGTTTTATTTGGGGCTTGATTGTGTTGTGTGGATTGTCCACAATAATTATTGTCACAGATTAGTTATTCATTTGTTGATCACATTTTTAGGAAAGATAAAGTCTGTCGTTTTCAACAGAATCTTAATCTCCCACTGTTCCCGCCACAACATTTTGTTTCAACATCCGCAGTCACACGTGTTTTAGGTAAATATCTGAACTGTTTATTTTGAAATAAATTGCAGTAGGTAAATATTCTCACTACCTAGTTGTTATTGTACTAGAAATTGACTGATTCTACTCATCACTATACGTACATCATGTACTTGATTAGATTGCATTTTTATCTGTTCATAGCCCCATAGTAAATAATGATTCTACGTAACTAATATTTATTATTATCAGCTAATAAAGAACCGCTATGTAAAAGGTGAAAATTGATATTTTCTAACTTGAGGTTCATCACACGGCCACCAAGGCGATAGATGCTTGTATCATTGTCGTGTGACTTACCACCATGCCTATTTCTGCCGTGAAGCAGCTAGCTGTGTTTCGGTTTGAAGGGTGTGGGTGCCGGTGAAATTACTGGCACGTGACGTTGAACATTTTATGCCTCAAGTTGGACGCAGGGCAGTGCACCGTAAAGCACGTTCCTGATGTGTGTGGCCTACGAGGCAATGGTTTGTTATAAAGGATGATCACCACCTAACATCAGATGGGCCATATGCCTATTCTATCAGATAAAAAAAATAAAAAAATCGGGTCAATCCACTCAGCACTATCTAGCCCCAAACTAAGCAGAGCTTGTACGATGGGAACCATATAGCTGATATAATACGTATATTTTTTTTTGTAAACACCATACTTATTATACTTAAAATATAACACCCAGACAGAGAACAAATATCTGCATTCACTACACAAATATTTTGTTCTCGACGGGGATCGAACCTACGACACACGACGACGAGATAGCTGTATAAAAAAACGTGTACAATGAAACAACGCATGTAAGAAACACAGATAATATATTTCAGATATAATGCCACGACAGGTCAAAAATAAAACTCACGAATGTGAGGAATAGAAAGGATAAATTATGTTACAAAATTCTATACAAATAGTTAACAAGGTAGTGATTTTTTGCACTCAAAATATTAGGATTTAAAATATAAAATGTAGAAACCAAAGACTTAAGAAGTTAGAAGTGGGGTGCAGATAAAATATTCTGATGTGGAGACTCAAAAAGCTGTGTTAGAATAACTGATAAATAGTTTTAGAAGTTTTTTTTATAAGAATTATGTTACTACGAGCAAGTGCTTCTACTTATGAAATATTATTGCATCCCCTAAAATTTATTTAACATCTACTAAATGCCACAACAATCACCTACAGCGTATAATATGCTTCAAAGTCATTTCAAACGAAATGTTTTACATAATTCAATGAGTCTGGTTAATGTACGGCCAGTTAATGTACACCCCGTTAAAACTATGTACACTGTAGCAGTTCAATATTTTTTTTTTTAATCTAGCGATTGATAATTACCCTGAAGAGGATAAATGCCTTTGATGTTATTATAAAAAACATTTTCTGGTACTGTCGCTTTGCTTGCTCGCCTTTTGCGTAATTTTTATGTTCTAACGTAACTTAACCAATCTTAGTCATATCCGTCTTATAAAGTCTCAAGCATACAAGCAAACCAATGCATATTGCTACAGTGTATATGAGGCTCAATGTCATCGTAATAACGGGTTGTATAATAACGTGATGTACATTACCGCCTCCCAATTTAATGATTACAAATTTCAAATTCACTATTTATGTTTGTTGCTACTCTGAAAACTATTTTAATACTAGTGTGATTACATAGAATTACAGGGTGCTTAGTATCAACATTATTCTAATTACTTATTATAAAGACAACATATAGTTCGATTAATATGTACTTATATAGAAGTCTTTATTAGGGATCACAGTTTGGAAAACACTAAGTCGATACATGTATCAGGGTAAACTACAAGTTTTAGATCTAACGTATTTAAATACTTAATTCTAAATGCAATTAAATCTTAATACTTAAAACGAACCAAATATTAAATATTCGTAACCATAGGAATACAATTTGTGCAACAAAAGTATTCAAAATACTGTTTAAACATAAAAACAATCTTTGGTAAGTTATGAACGTATAAAACAAATAGCTTGAAAAAATCTACAAAGACTATTTTAAACACTTACCTATGTTTCGCTCAAAATGAAGCAAAAGAATGACGAATTATCTACAGATAGACATTACTTACCCTAATTTGAATAAAATTGAAATATAAAAGCGTGGTTTAGTAACTAAGAGTTCATGCCTAGTATAAAATATATTTGAATAGGTAATAACGACTGATATTACCAAATTCAACACGTTAAAGGCGGGTTATTTGCGCGAAAACATGTATTTAGTGATGATATCATTATAAGCTTGTTACACACAAAGAGTGAGGAATATGAAACTAACCAATCACGAATTTTATACTTAGAATACAATATAACACCCAGACAGAGAACAAACATCTGAGTTCACCTCACAAACATTTGTTTTCGGCGGGGATCGAACCCACGACATACGGCGCAGAAGGCAGAGCTACTACCAAATGAGCCGAGAGGCCAGTATATATTCTGTAACATATAATAAATAAACTCAACATTTAGAATGTTATATTGCATTTACCAATGTAACTAAATAATATTGATACGATATTACCTAATACCAAACAGGTACCGTATTATTTCATAATATTAAAAAAAACTTATGCTTCGATGTTCGTTCAAGATGTTCACTTTAAATTTTTTTAGCAATATAACTTAAATTATTTGATATCCTAATACATTCCGCAAAAGGACAGAAGCTACATCTAGAAGATCACATTGCATAGAGACTAAAATTTCTAACTTTAAATACTCCTTACGAATTTTACACCTAGTTCTAATATCTAAAATTTTTATAACTAAGCATAGTTGCAAGAAAGTAAATATTATATAAATAAAAAAAACAAAACATATTAGATAGTGACCGGAGCCTAATTCTCGGTTCATCTCGGATCATTTTGCAATTTTACTTTATTGCTTCTTTTCGAAGAGAGAATGGATGATTTCCTTGAGTAATTCATCGACGACCTCATCGTAGAAGCCTCGACAGCTACGATATACGGAAAACGTAGAAAAAGTGCGGGGTTGTGCAATGCCAATGTGTATTTAAGGGACATTGAAAATCCCGGTCGGCCCGAGAATTAGGCTCCAGATCAAGTGCGAAAACTAGCATGATTTGCTCCTTTAGTAATAAACATGCTAGACTAGACTTAGAGACTAGAGGAGCAGAATCGTGAGGAAGAATCATAGTAATGACCTGTGAGCCTGTGACCAAGTGCAAGAACTAAAAAGCAATAAGTGTAATACTTACTTGTATATCGTTCAGTGTTGCCAGTGGCAGATATTCAAATATAACATGAGTTACTTTCCCCAAATTATTTTCACAAGAGTAACATTGCCAAAAACCATGTGGAAAACGACACAATACTTAATTATGGCACTTTATTCTTCGATCAATAATAGTACTATTTATGATCGAATATTTTATTACACAAAATTGTTGTAACATAGAAGTAACATGAGAGGGTCAAAAGTAACGTAAAATGTTACAGAAGTAACATTCTGGCAACGCTGATATCTTCAAGCAAGACTGAAGAAAGAGAAATTTAATGATAATATATTTAAATTGTAAAAAATACTTAAAATTTGCATGCCAATACTTAAGTGAAATATGTGACTAGCATACTTTTTCCACAATATTTATTATTTATTTTTTATATTATTTCATTTCAGACTAGATTACGAGACTAGAGATGTTTGATGTTCTTGAAAAAAGTCGTCAGGAAGAATTATTGCATAAAACTGAAATACGTATTGTGAAAAAGGTATAATTTTCATTTTAATTGCGCTTTTCAACGAATACTTCTATAAAATACACCTATGTAAGCTTTTTGCTAACCTTATAACCAACTAAACATCAAAAACTAGGCATTGCCAGTATTTAATAACATTATATTTACTGCATTTTAAATTAACTTATAACGTAATAAAATTAATAAAATTAATTTATAACGTAAATACGACAACAGAGACCGGCTCAATAAGAAATAACAGTAATTAAAGTAATGAGTTAAAATTAAACTGCATCGAAGAATCCGCTATTCGACCATGTGCTCTGTGGAGAGAAATACTATAATTAATTGGAGATTAAGTGACAATTATACAATTAACAAGAGATTTAAGCACATTTTACTGGCATTTTACTTTTATGCCTTACAAGGAATCCAGTCAGACTCACCCAATTTTATATGAATTTAAAGAAATGTAAAAAGTATTTTGTTTCAAAATATACCATTTATAATGTTTTGAAACTTAAAGTAAAAGAAAGACGGACTCAGTTATACGTAAACAGATTGAACTCTTTAACAAAGTCTAAGAAATTCTTAACTCATAATTATTGAATTTACACGCAACCTACAAATAAGTGATTCAAAAGACATGTACATAGGCGAGTTTAACCCTAAAAGATTTTTCTTCCAGCAAGCTTATGGTGCTAGAAGAAAACTAAAATTAAAAAGGTAGCAATGTGTGTGAAGAATATGACAGAAACATGAAAAATTCTTCTTCTAATATTTATTAGAAGAAGAATTTTTCATGTTTCTGTGATTATTTTATATTTTATTGTACTTATGTGTAAGTAGTTTATTTAAACTACTTACACATAAGTACAATAAAATATAAAATAATCACGTATTGACCAGAAAACACATATAATTAATATTTAGTTAACGAGTTTCTTTGAGACACACTTTAATTCCTTTCACAATACTTGGTTAAAAGAACCAGTGAACGTTAGGAAGAAGAATATTTAGTTAAATTTGTTTTTATTTAATT
The DNA here is from genome assembly GCA_939531255.2 of Thera britannica. Classification (NCBI taxonomy): domain Eukaryota; kingdom Metazoa; phylum Arthropoda; class Insecta; order Lepidoptera; family Geometridae; genus Thera; species Thera britannica. The sequence goes on along the minus strand of OW618034.2, from coordinate 11,152,367 downwards.
GACTTACCTTGCTCCTCTACTGGTGTGTGTTCTTCGTCCGATGAATCGTAACGACTTTCTATCAGCGAGCTTTGCTTTGTAAGCGTCTACAACAAAACAATCAAAATTATATTCAGAACATTTTTACATAGCTCGTTACTATACCTACTGTTTTTTGATCACATAAAAATATGGACTGTACCAGAAGTCGGGAGTTTTGCTACCACATTTCGTCTACCAAATGTTGTTATCGTGCACGTGTCTCTCTCTTTTGTATAGAAAATTGATGAGACAGCAACTCGTTTCAATAGTTTCTACGTAACGTATTTTTGCTGTCTCATCTTTTCTATAACAGAGCGAGACAAATAGGCGAAACGACGTAATTTTTGCCATCTTATCTTTTCTCCATACAATAGAGAGATGTCTCTCTCTAACATATACCATACATACATATATGTAGGCGAAACGGACACAAAATTTTATAGACGAAATGTTGTAAATGAAGGGGACTTGCCCTTCAGAAGATTACGTACATACATACTTATTTACGAGCAAGTACACAACCTAGAAGAAATACCTCTTTTTCTGGCCAGTCAGGTAAAAATACAGTTTCGCTAATCAAACTTTTTTTTCAATCGACTTTAAAATTCAATATGCATGGACTCACCTTGTTAGAACGACGTCTCGGAGGTGATACCTTGTTCCAAAGAGATTCAAGCTCATCAAAGTGCTGAGACTGAGCTATGGCGGCCTGTTCCGGTCCCAAGCTCACCTACAAAAACATAAATGTTATTTCTGCTCCAAAGTTGTATATTTAAGTTATTTAGAGCGACAAGTTGTCCTTACCAGTGATCCCAAATCTTTCTTAGCTTCTTGTATTTTTGAGATTTCCTCCATTGAAGCAGATACTGAGAATCTAAAAGTTTAAATAAATTTTAGGTATTTAAAATGGCTTACGCTTACTAATGAATATTCAAACGTACATAGAAATACGACGTATATGCTTTAAGATTATGCCGTTGCATTGAAAAGAATTTCATTGCAAAGGCATTGAAAGACGCGCCACGGGCTCCCACGGAAGGATGCCGTGGCATACTGCGGTAGGCAACGGCATGCCAAGAACTCCAGCGCTCGTTTTCACATACCGCGGAGTGAGCCGGCATGGCATGCCGTGGAAAGACACTGGAATGCTGCCGCGGTATCTAAGGCTGATGTGTCCTGACTGACGGCAAAATCCCTTGCCATGCCGTCCTGGTCTGCGTAGGCCTTAATCGTCCAAAACACAAAACCCTAAAGATACATAATTTTGGTAGAGGCTCAAAATCATTCTTCCTGGAAATGTATAGGGGGGGGTCTATTTTCCGTAGTGGACTTTTTAAGGTTGATGAAAATGATAAATATTGGAATAAATTTAATATTTTAAACTTTTTTCCAGATCGTTTTGAGATTCCTCTTCGTACCTTCGCTTGAGTCGTTCATCAACTTGCGCCATCATAGCAGCAGACGTTAGATGTCCATATTTCTTTTGCCAGGTGTATGTGTCCAAGGATACTTCCTTCTTCAGAAGCCTTCTCATGGGTCTTTTTGGAGCCAATGGACGAAGTTCTAGAAGGAATATAGTCCATATTATTTTGACTTGTTTACTCCGTAAGGGTAGGGATGGATGAACGAACAGTGTGCAAGATGACATGAATAAGAAAGAAATGAATGCAGAGATGACGGCTGATATAAAAGACTGGAAGAGAAGAATAATGTTATGCTGATCCCACACAAAGTGGGGTGGATATAGAAGTACGAGTAAAAGTCAGGACGATAGAAACAGAGTAGATGACATGAATAAAAAAGAAGTTAGTAAGAAAGAAGAAGGCGATGAGATAAATAGAGTGGAAGAATTTTATAAGATGTTGCGCTGAAATGTATCGTAGGATCAGTGACTATTGATGATCATCATCATCTTTTTGCCCTTATCCCACGCGTGAGGTCGGCACAACAGGTTTTCTTCTTCCAATCACCTCTATCATTCGTCATCTCAGTGCTCACTCCTTTCCTGCTCATGTCATCCTTGACGCCGTACATCCATCTTTTCTTTGGTCTACCTCTTCACACCTCATCCACATGCACATCCAACACTTTCCTAGTAATATGACCCTCAAACATCCACATGACATGCCCATACCACATCAACCTATGTGCACCAGTAACTAATGATGATACAAAATGAATTACAGTTGATAGCTGGAGTAATGAGCAAATTTCACTAGAAGGTAAAATTTTGGTTTTTACTAGAATCTTCTGTAAAATGGAATGAGGGAACAGTTTTTAGGGTTCCGTAGCCAAATGGCAAAAACGGAACCCTTAAGATTCGTCATGTCTGTCTGTCTGTCTGTATGTCATTGCCATTTTTCTCCGAAACTATAAGAGCTAGACTGATGAAACTTGGCGAGTAGATGTATTCTGTGCATTAAGATTTTTACACAAAAGTAGAAAAAAACATAAAATGGGGAGGGGTCCTCATACTTGTAACTGAAACTCAAAAATTTGTTTGCGTAAAAGTTTGTAAGTATGTTTATTTTGTCCTAGGCATAAAAAATCAAGAGTGTCTTACCATCGGATTCCTTGGTAGGCGCAGCATAAGTTGGTATCTTCACGTATGTGGCTGGAGTATTGTGTAGGCAGATAATGGGAAGGCATCCTAACACAAAGAAAAACTTCTGTAAGCTCCACTTCTACCCCACTTATCTCGTTTTTACAACTTCCTTATAAGGGGCAGTGTACATTATGATTATGTACACAGTCTAAGTGTAGAAATACTGGCCAGTATTACTCATTTACGATAGTCAACCACACAATACATCAATAAAGAAATATTGTGGACAATCCACACAACACAATCTAACTCCAAATTAAGTAGAGCTTGTACTTTGGAAACCAGATAGACCTATTTTGTAAATGCATCCTTAGAGTAAAATTTAACACCCAGACAGAGAACAATCATCTGGATTTACCAAACAAATATTTGTTCTCGGTGGGGATCGAACCCACGGCCTACGAGACCAACTAACTGATCTAAGAGACCTCAGCTATCAGCTGTCCTAAGTGACGGAAAAAAACATGGTCAGAAATTGCTACACAAGCTCAAATAACTTCGAGCTCAAACGTCTTCAGTAAATACCAATGCAAGCTGTTAAACCCTGATCGTTAAAAACCTACTTACCTCTGTCCATAAGATGCACCACAATCCTGGAGCAGTCACTGGTGAGTTGGATTCCGATAAGCGGGACGTGGAGGGACAGTGACGTCAGAGCCAGTCCTCGCTTCGTCTCCCAAATTATCAGGGTTTTGTCCTCAGCACCTGGACACATGCAACACTTATATTATTATTATAGCACTTTATATTTGGCGAAAGCCCAACTATAAAATTCGATTTACAGGCTATTGAAGTAAAAAAAATTTAAGGGGTTTTATGTCAAAGCATATTTTGGTGAAACATATTGCATTGCATCGTAGGCCACGCACGTCAGGAACGTGTTCTTCGACGCACTGCCATCAACTTGAGGCATACAGAAAGTTCAGCTTCACGTGCCAGTGATTTAACCGGCACCCTTCCAACCGAAACACAGCGACGATGCTTCACGGTAGAAATAGGCATGGTGGTAGTAATATTTTATGAACGATGACCCAAGACATGGCTACAGATAAGTTCAGGTGGCATAAGAATGCTGTTAAATGAGAAGAATATAAAAAAAGTTCGCTCTTGGACTTGACGCAATCCATAAAATTAAGAGTTTCAGAAAAATATACGAGCACAGGATGAGAATATTCAATTACTTAGCTATAAACTCGCGAACCAAAGAGTAAGTTCTCGTGTCCTACATTTTACTTTTCCGCTGTATTAAAAAGTTATTCCGTGAACGCTGTCTGTAACAAAAATAGTTGGACTACTTTTGAAACAAAAAACTACTTCGATCGAAATACATTTTTGTAGTTCAGCTCTAGGTTAAAATATTCCAGAGGATGGTTTTTATCCAGATAAAAACCAATAAATAAACATGTTGTAACATAGATCTAGGTGTCAAATAAATGTAATAATCGGTAAAAAGTCACCCCTGCTAAATTCATTAAAGAAATACAGATTTATATCGACTGTTAGATTATAGCTAAGATCTCTTCAACTTACCAGAAACAGCAATGGTCCCATCGCCAGTGACCTTCACGCACGTCACCTTTCCCAGATGTCCTGACAGTAGATGGAGATCTGAGCCGGTGTTGATGTCCCACACAATCAGGTTACAGTCCCACGAACCAGTGACAACTTGCGTCTTGTTCGTTATGGAGACAGCTACGCATGTTACAATGTCCGAGTGGCCGACTAGCACCTGTTTGAATGAAAGAATCCTTGATTTGAACGCTTTATGAATTAAAAGCACAAAATACAAGGTTTGACTCCGTGTTGATGACCCACAGAACCAGGTTACAGTCCCACGAACCAGTGACAAATTGCGTCTTGTTCGTTATGGAGACAGCTACGCATGTTACTATGTCCGAGTGGCCGACTAGCACCTGTTTGAAATGAAATGATATGAATGAAATGTTTTTTTTTTAATGAAATGAAATATTAAAGAGAGAATTCCTTGATTTGTATCGCTGAGAAGAGACTTTGCTGTAAGGTATACACAACACAAGATATGAGCCAGTGTTGATGTTCCATACAATTAGGTTACACTTCCACGAGCCAGTGAGACTCCTCCATTTCCAGTATCTTCCATTTCTCCCTATTTCTAGCTAATTGCTTCCATGTCTTGCCTGCAATTTTGATGATGTCATCGCTCCATCTTTAGTTAGGTCTGCCTGGTCTGCGCTTTTTGTTCATGGGGTATTAGTTTGTTATTGTTTTGGAACACCCGTCTGCCTTTAACCTTTGCATGTGTCCTGCCCATTTCCATTTCAAGCGCCAGACTTTTTACTACATCTTCCCCTTTGGGTTTACTTCTAATTACATATTTTTTTATTCTGTCTTTCAATTTGTGGGCTGTATAGCACCTGTATGGAATACAAACTACACCGAAATGTAGTTTTCGGACGTGCCTTTTACTACACGCTCTAAGAGTTGTCTACCGGGCTTTGGGAGAAACTCGTCAGCTTATTTCATTTTTCGTTTTATTTAACTTTCAACTGCCGTAGAGTCGATGGGTAAACAAAAAGCACGTTCGCTCAAAGCAATCAAGCACTTTACAGCTTGTTTTCACAAGCGTTTTTTGTTTGTTTGTATGTTTGTTTTCGGGAACGAACATGTTAGCGACATTTTGTAGCTTTTATATAGATTGATTACGAGAAATAATTTTTTTTTTAACAAATGGGCAAATGAGATTTTTACATGTTTTTAAATAAATCTAACGGCTCACTAAAACATACATAAATATAGTTATGAGATCTATTAGGCGATACCTCATTCTGTTTTGCTTGTTCAACATGCTTCCATGCTTTAAATGCCTTCGGACAGCTTATAACCCCTGGCACTAAAATAGCTCAAATCAAAACGATCCAAACGATCGCGAACGACTACTCCGTATGACCATTGACTGTTTCTTCACCGTGAAATAAAAATCAAACTTGACGTCAGAAAAAACCACTTGCTCGCTAACTTTTTTAATGAAACCCCTTCGCTAAACGGTAAATAAAATAAAAGTTCACAAAGTACAGATTGCCCGGAGCTAGCCTGTGGCCATTTGGCTTCCGTAAACGCTTTCAAAACTTTCGATAAACGAAAAGGTTCACGTTTAAGCGTACTTACGTAAGATTTCTCTCATTATGCTTTGTGCTTGAGGTTTTTTGGAAGGAAAGTTTTTTACATAAAAGGCAAGGCCGTTACGTCAAAAGTAACTATGTAAAAGGATACCTAAACCTTAATACATTACCTTTTTAGCAGACGAATGTCTAAACATAACAACAGTAAATGTTAAGGCCCGACCACATCAAGACGATAACACAGCGCTCCGCGACAGCTAGACAAGCATCGCTGTCATGCTGTTATTACCGCGGTGTTATCGCCTTGATGTGGTCAGGCCTTTGATGGTAAATATGTTTTGAATTTGTGGGCTGCGTAAATAACATCATTTTCCTGAAAAAGCGAAACCTGACATCAGTAATCTTCTCGAACCAATAAAGGATTTAAAATGCAGCTGAAAAAGGCTCCTTTCTGTTTTTCATCTCAATTGATATTAGCATAACACTAACATAATATTAGCTGATGAATAAACATACCTGAGAAAGCTTCCCTCCATCCAGTTTCCACACCTTGAGCGACATGTCCATCGAACCAGTCACAACATGTTGCGAATCAGCTGTCAGAGCGAAACACGTGATTCGCTCTGCATGGGATACTTGTCGCTTTTCTTCTCCACTGTCCCCACCAGCCAGTGTCCAGATTCTGACACTGTTCTCTCCATCGGACATTACCTGTGGAAGAAACGTTACTCAAATGATTGATATTGTCCTAGGGACGTCCTAAGAACTTAAAACTGACACGGCAATCACCAATTTATCTGCCAATAATGTAAGTTTAAACTTGAGGAACCGACTTCATGGCCAAACTTCTGAACCGATTCTGATGGTTATTTCTCTACCTAATTTAAAAAAAAAGATTCAGATAATAAAAATATATTTTTCAAATTGGCTCATAAATGACTAAACTGATTTTGATAAATTTTCTATGGGACCAATCTGAATATATAAAAATTAATATTTCAAATCGGCCCAATAATGACGAAGTTATCCCATAACAAACAAAAAAAAAACCGACTCGAGAACCTCCTTTTTTGTTTGAAGTCGGTTAAAACAAATAGTACAGGAGAAATAGGGAGGCTAATGTCTAGTACTGGACCTATCTAGGCTGATAAACAAGAAACTATGCAAGCAATAATAATATGTTTGAAACCAGTATAAACTAAATAAACAAATAAATATTGTGGACAATTCACACAACACTACCCAGCCCCAAACTAAGCAGAGCTTGTAATATGGGAACCGGATAGCTGATTTAATACTTGAATATTTTTTTTTTTTGTAAATACATTCTTTGAATACAATATAACACCCAGACAGGAGAACAAACATTTATGTTAACCACACAAATATTTGTTCTCGGTGGGGATCGAACCCACGACCTACGGTGCAGAAGGCAGAGCTACTACCAACTGAGCTAGAGGCCAGTCAACTCACCGCAAACTTCATATTCAAAGTGACCTCCAAGCTATGCGTAGGAGCCGAGGTTAGGGAATGCAGGACGATTCCCGAATCTACCAGCCACACGTGCACGTTCCTAGATCTGTCACCGGACATGGCGCGACGACCGTCTGACATCATCAGTAGAGATTGTATGCTGGCTTTGTGACCCTAGGTGGAAACGATCGTGACAATAAGTAAATTCTTCTTCTTATCGTGTAACTGATTCTTTCGAACCAAGTATGGGTAAGTGGACTCAAAGAGTGCGCTCGTGCACTTGAACAGTTTTCGAACTTTGTAGGTTCTAAGATATGCTCCTCACGATGTTTTTTTCACCGTTTGAGAGCACTGGCATAAAGTACATAGAGAGTTTTGGGCAGAAAAACTCATTGGTACACGACTGGATTTGAATCCATGACCTTAGGATCAGAAGGCGTGCCGTTACCACTAGGCCACCAGCGCTCTCAATAAGTAAATAAATAATAAACACACGAAGAAAGAAATAAAGATACAAAAAGAAGACCCCTCAGATCTCTTAACTCACGATCCTTCAGGATGTGTTAAGAAAGTAGGTCAGAGAAAGAGTCCTTACGTTGTGTCACCTTGAACTTGAAGTGTTTTTATCCAATAACAAAGACATTCTAAGATCGCAGAAAGTCGGTGGATGGAAAGTGCTCAGTTCGTTATTCCTGGAAATGTGTAAGGAAGGCTTTTAGCCAACAGTGGACTTCTTCAGGCTGATGATGAATAAGACAACTTTTAAACACTGAATCACTGACAATCAGAATTTAAGCAGGGGGCTAATTCTCGGGCCGATCTTCATTTTGAAATTTTATTTTATTGCTTCTTTTCACAACCCCGCACTTTTTGTACGTTTTCCGTATATCGTAGCTGTCGAGGCTTTTACGAAGAGGTCGTTTATGAATTACTCAAGGAAATTATCCATTCCACCTTCAAAAAGAAGCAATAAAATAAAATTTTAAAATGATCGAGATCGGCCCGAGAATCAGCCCCCAGAACTGATCCTTGGGTACAAAACAAGAACAAACAAGCTGGTCAGTATAACTAACCTTATAAATCAGAGAAGAGGAGTTATCAGCCAGCTGCCACACCACCACTCTTTTATCTTCTGAACCGCTCAGCACCAGTAGATTATTAGGAGAGAACGTGACACAGGTTACAGTGCCCATATGGCCGTTCAACGTGGCCTGTAGTTTGTGAGTGGAGAGCTGCCAGACACGGACTAAGCCGCGGGCGCAGCCACTGGCGGCGAGCTGGCCGTCGCGAGAGACTTCTAGGCAGCTGATTGGGATGAGCTCGTTTTGCTCGGCCTGTTGGAGAATGAGCAGGATTCATAAACCGATTGTATAGCAGGGATCATACAATCGGTTTATGATGAAATGTGTAGAGTTGAATCCACAAAGTTAGTAAAATGCAGAATTGGGACTCAGTGACCTGTACAGTTCGGTATAGTAAAGAGGAAGATACTTATAGGAATCTGTAAAACTGGGAATCTGTAGAATTGGGGTTTGTTAAATTTGTAATGTAAATATTTAGAATTGGACCGTTAGTTTCTTTCTTTCTTCTTTCATTTTGAAAGTTTATAAATTAAAGAGGTTCCATAAACTATTAATTTCACTCCTCCGAAAGAAATCTTCTCCATATTATTATGATCAGTCGGATTGTATCCAGTTATTTTATACAACTAGCTGATGGAATAATTATATGGCCCACCTGATGTTAAGGGGTAACCATCACCTATAACAAAGCATTGCCTCTTAGGTCACGCACATCAGGAACTGGTCTGTTCCTTACAATGCACTACGTCTATCAATTAGAGGCAAAGAAATATTCAGCCTCGCGTGACAGTAACTTCACTGGCACCCACACCCTTCTAACCGAAACACAGCAATGCTGCTTCACGGCAGATATAGGCATGGTGGTAGTACTTCCCCGGACGAGCTCTTCACAAAGAGCTCTATTACTACAACTCTCTACTACTTCTCTTGTGACCTTACTATAAGACATAAACTAGCGTCAAATGAAATTAGCAATTTACGTCATCCTCATCCCAGGGGCCGTGAATCCTAGAGAAAATGGGTCTGTATCTCCGAATTACTTGAACTCGTACTTGAACTTGACCTCGGCAAAAGGTTTACCTGTAAGAGACTGATATTGGTTTTCGATTTGGTCTGTCGCCTCTTGAGCTGCTTAGTGGGTCGGAAGTTCGTCAGTTGATCCTCAGTGTGGAATGAATAGATCGTAACTCGGTAGCCTCCTGTAAACAATCCATTGTTATTGAAGGATTTTACTTAAACAAGAATTTCACCGGTTCAAAGGTTCTGAATAATCTGTTGAACTATAAATAATGCTAAAAACTCTAACGTAGCAAGATCGTTCTGATTGTAAATTCATGGTAAAATCAATAGGAGCATTTCTAAAAGATTACTTGAGAGTAGAAAATAAAGACATCTTATCGCGTCACTAGCTCTGTCGAACCAGTAGTGTGGTGAAAGGATTTTCAGTGCACCCTAAAGAAGTTTTTTCGGGCACTCATATAGACATGAAACATTACGAAGGCTTGAAGAACCATTAGCACCTGGAAAGACCTAGAGGCCGATCCCCAAGCGTTGGTCAGACCAGATATCTCAGCGGCTGGAAATGCCGATGCATCAGTCGCTCCATCAGGCCACCAACCGCTCCAATCTTCAACAATGAGGGACCGACTATGGAGGGGGGTAGGGAGGGAGCACCTGGAAACTCACTTACCAGAAGCCAGTAAGAAGTGGTCCTTATCAGCAATGGCGATGGCTGCCAGATCATGTGCCACGGCGATGGTTCGCAGTGTATGGCCGCTGTGAAGACTGTATAGGTAGATTCGTTGGTCGGAGCAGCCTACTGCTATGCGAGAGGAGTCGTGCGCTACGCAAAAGCATTGCACCTGTTGGGAGAATAGCAATAAAAATATTTTGGACATTCCTGACAACCAACTAATTCAATTCATTTATTTCAATTCATAAAATCCATAATTTGTTAGAGAATATTTTTGTGTTGGAACTATTTGGTATTTTTGCTGGTTAAACTAAAATGGTTGAGCCATATTTAGAAAAGGTCGTTGTCATGTCGTGTACGGAAGTCCTAAAGGCCGAATTCGAAAGGAAAAAAAACTTTATTGGAGAAAACTGCATCAAAACCCTGACAAGAGCTAAGCTTTAAGAAGATCTAATACAGTCAAAATCAATTTCATTTTTGAAAATCATTTTCATTTTTGAAAATGATTTTGACTGTATAATAGACTGACTGTATTATAAGTTACATAGTATTTTACCAGTACGTGACAATAACCATTTTAGTTGGCAGTTCTTTTAGTGCCCGAATCTTTTTTTTTCAGTTTTATTTTCTTAGTCACGAAGGGGTTATTTTTTAAAAGATATCTATGCGTGTCATTTTATTGCTACACTAGGCAAACGTCAAATCATGTCATCGTCAAGTTTGAGTGTAACTTTTGCCTATATTATTTATAAAAAAAAAAAAAAGTAAAAAAAAAAAATATTGTAGACAACCCACACAACGCTATTAAGCCTCAAATTTAGCAGAGCTTTTACTATGGGTACCAGATAGCTGTTATAATACTTACATACTCATATAATATTTTTGTAAATACATTTTTAGAATAGAATATAACACCCAGACAGAGAACAAACACCTGCGTTCACCCAGATATTTGTTCTCAGTGAGGATCGAACCTACGACCTACGACGCAGAGGGCAGAGCCACTACCAACTGAGCTGAGAAGCCAGTTGCCATAAAGTAACACGCTTTTATAGAAATTGCTATTATCTATAAAGTGATATTGATCTCCTATACAGGTGAGCTATTAAAATCTAAAGTGCAATCTAGACTCCATAAAAGTGAATAGTTATTATTTCCGTCCATTTTACTTTGTTCCACGACCGTGCTACATTGTTCCACGGTAAAAATGGTAGGTTCTTTTTATGATGAAAAATATTGCAGCTGTTGAATATCGCAGTTTAGTACTAACGCGAATTGCTTGAAAGTGAGATATGTGTACGAGTACGTACCAATCCACATAATGTATCTGAATATTTAATAAAGCTTAACTTGTTTCAGCTCTGCCATCTGTGCTCTACGTTGTAGGTTAGATTTTACATTCAGAACAAACATTGGTTTGATGAATATAATCTAATTCTAGTTTGAATGGGGGTAATAAGGTTTGCATTGACGTCCTGCAATGCACGCATAGCATCGCATAAATAATACTCGTAGATGTTTGTTTTGGGTTAGTCCCACGAATGCCACGTCCATACAAATGAGAAATCAAAATTTTAATACCAGCCAATGCCATGACGTATACTTTCCTTTTTAAATGTTTATTAGCCGACTTCAAACAAAAAGGACGAGGTTCTCAATTCGGTGGTGTTTTTTTTAGTTCCAACGTCACGAATTAAAAAATAATAGAATTCTATCAATTATCTACATGCTCCTTTAGTCCAAGCTTTGTGCTAGCTTGGGGCTAGATGCTGTTTGAAGTCAACCAATATTTATTTTTATTTCTAACAAAATCATATCAGAAAATCTATTATCCTTTGATTCGTAAAAAGCCGACTTGAACCAATTGAATGAAATAAGTAATGCGGGCGGCCACTGAGTACCCGCTAACGTAATAAGAAGGGATTGCTACAAGAGCACTTATCGGAATCATCGTAATCTATTTCCTCTTAACGAATAACTGAGAGCTTAACCAATTCAGCAGTCCTCAATTACGTGAGAGTGGGTCGGGAAACCAGGAAATGTAAATGTCGGACAAGTCAGGCTATCCGCTGCTAAGCCGAAAATCAGCCTAAACCACCTGCTTAGAAAGCAGATAACAAAATGAAGGATTCAGGTTGTGTCACGCTACGTAGACAAAATATTAGCTTAGCGCTGTTTCATAATATAATCCATGACTGGAAAATTCGTGTCCGTGTTTGCGTAAAATGCTGGTCAGTGGCCGAAAATTACAACAGTAGTGTACACATGATTTAGTTTTAGATTGCAAAACAAAACATTTTCTTACATAAAGTGAAGTAAAATTAATGTAGCCACAGATTTACTAGCGAGCAGTCCCTTTCACATACTTCTGTGTGTAGTCTACCCTTTTAGAGTGCATGTCTACCCGCTTTACAGTTGTTGATTGATGTATTTTTTCGCAAGAGTTCTACGGTTTTCGCTATATTTATTTATCCAGCTAATTGGTTGCTGTTTGAAGTCTGTTCTATTTGGTAAACCAATCTGGCTTGATTGGAAATCGCACCGTGGATTGAATTCATTTCTATTAAAAAGTTGGAACAAACAGAAAAGCATTATAAACATGATGATTAAATATTTGAACCATTCTTTTTCATGTACACAATGCTAGTGTTCTCAAACGGTGAAGGAAAACATCGTGAGGAAACCCCCGGCTTAGTCAGCTCCGCACGTATTGACCATGTCTTTCCTTGGATTAGACTGACTAAGCTGTCAGGATGGTATAGGTGCTGGGCAAGCCTATTCCATTTAAAATCTTGTCCTAGGCACTATATCGTCCTGCAAGTAGGGCCATGAGTAAAACACCAGTTGCCTCTGACGCTATACAGGGTTATTCATTATTAACTGCAAATACTCAGGAATTAGGTTCAACAAATAGAATAAAAAATATTTATGAAATTATTTTTTTAAAATTTGATCAAAAGTTTTTTCAAGTTTTTGTATCAAAATTTTATTTTTATTAATTTCTTTACGGCTATTGCATAATGATTGCCATGGAGAACAGGACGATGACCCACCCAGGCGGTGACTGAACGCAGAGTGTCACTCACGGCGCGCGGGCGCGGATCAAAGGTCAAAATAGGTCAGGCGCCAATGATTCCTTAATCGATTTTCTCGGGATTTTCATAACAAAACTTAAAAAAAATCATTTCATAAATATTTTTTATTTTATTTGTTGAACCTAATTCCTGAGTATTTGCAGCTAATAATGAATAACCCTGTATAAATCATCTTCAATAGACGCAAAGGCCTGTTTACTTACTCTTTTTCTGAAACCACTTCACCCTCGGAAACTGAATATTATAGAATGAAGAGAAATATAGAAAACTATTGAGAGTTTTCCGTAGAAATCTTTGAGAACAAAGATCGTTGAGAGAATCACGACGAGCGATCCCGAGGAAAATGAGGGGTATTGTTCTGGTGCAAAGTTTCAAGACAAAAGTAAGTGGGACATAGTGGGGTTTCGTTAGAAAAACTTTATTGTCTGAGCGGACTCTTGTTCCGATATTGAAAGTCATTCTTCAGAACCATTGTTTGATAAACAATAGTTATTAAACCAAACTTGAACTCAGAATCTAACTTTCTGTTTTTAAAAAATCCTTTATTTACAAAATGAGGACAAGTTGAGAAAAATCTTTCTTCATAAAACCTTTTAAAATATTCAAGTAAAATAAAGAAGAATAGCTCGTTAAAATTAATCAAGGTGTCGCATGGCCAGCTGCAACATTAGACCATCGTTAGACCAAGTAAATGTGCCACAATTTATCTTATCCTTTATATTTAATACATCGTAACCGTACCTAAGCTCGTACACAAGCTCAAAGTCGCGCAACGAGCTATGGAGAGAGCTATGCTGTGAGTTTCACTACATGATAGAATCAGAAATGAGGATATTCGCAGAAGAACCAAGATAACCGACATAGCTCTTAGAATTAGTAAGTTGAAGCAATGGGCCTGTCATATAGCTCCTAGAACCGTCAACCGCAGGGGAATAAAGGTTGTCGAATGGCGACCACAAAACGGAAGACGAAACGTAGGGCGCCCACCTACCAGATGGACCGACGATATTCTTAAGATCGCGGGAAGTCGGTGGATGGAAAGAGCTCAGAATCGTTCTTCCTGGAAATGTGTTGGGGAGGCCTATGTCCAGCAGTGGACTTCTTCAGCCTAATGATGATGAACCGTACCATGGCTTTTGTCGATGTTAATCCTGAACGCTTCGTCTAGCTAAATCTAGATTGGAACCGAAATTGCAATTTGAGACTAACGTGGTAGGTTAGGTAGGTACGACTAGTTTACAACACTCGCATTTTCGTTGTTCACCTTTGTTTCAAAATGGAATTAAGCTTTGCCATATAAAATGTTTAATTTACTTAAATCGTTTAAGTTTGTTGTTGGTGAAGTTAGACATAATTTCGTAAACTAATATGAAGGGAGTTCAATAATATAGATGTGTGAAATTAAGAGAAAACACTGGAATTGTAAACTGTTTACGTGCATAATAACATAAGCAATTTAAATGCAAATTAATGTAAATTTCTGTAAAGTATACATGTGTGTGTCCTTACCTTGCCTTTATGACGTCTTAGCACATGCAAATGCGTGCCCGTAATGAATGTCCGTACATGAAGCTCGTTCTCAGTCTGAAGGGTCACCAGGAACACATTGTCGTCGGTTATTTCCATTGCTTGTACCTGTTGGAAAATAACTCATTAAAGCAACTGGTAAACGGTTTTTTATGACATTGGATTTTCTTGTCAAGATATTATAGATCAGTTTAAGCCATATAACAAAAATCGCCGCAATAAGCCGCGGGCAGCCGCTAGTAAATAATAAATATAAATACATCACAAACATAATACATAACCACAACACTAACTAGCCCCTAATTAGGCAGAGCTTGTACTATGGGAAACAGATAGCTGAAAAAGTTCGATCCCACAGGAAAGGTTAGGCTACATACCGGAACCCCAACAGTGACAGTGCTCAGCAGAGTGAAGTTGTCCACATTCCAAGTGCAGACAGTACCGTCTTGCGAGCACGTGACCATGATGTCACCATCCTGTATCACCTTCACGCCAGTCACGGGGCCGCGGTGGTGGTCGATCTTTGTTATCTGTTTTAATATTTTTTGCATAATAATAATTAATTAAGTAGCTATAAAACTAAAAAACCTCATTTGAGGCGCACTTAAACTCGCACTTCCACTTCCTTTCACCACATTGGTTTTAAAGAAGATTTATTTTTTAAATAGCATAATTACCCATTACTCAAAAGAAAACACTAGATATAATTAAAAAAAAAAAAATTGAAAAAACAAATCCACCATTTGAAGAAATCCACTGCTCAAATGTATATTGATAAAATTTATCAGTTCCCTTTATTATGTTTTTTGTTTTATGCGTATGCATAAACAATAAACATTAATTGCTCAAATAAAGGTTGGAATATTCTATAATAAAACAATCCATTTCTAATAAGATTACAAAAGTACCTATTAAGACTTTCACAGCTCATTTGCTCCTTTTGTTATGGTCTTTCGCTAACTTCTCAAACAAGAAAATTTAAACCAAGCTTCAACTCTGTAAATATCTTCCAAAGAATTAGCATTCAGATTATCTTGTGCAACTCTTCGCTGATCTCCGTAGGTAAGCCTCTTATCAAGAAACTTAGGCGGGGTTACTCATCTTAACTTATCACATTAGAAAACACCATTTCACAGATAAGTAGTGGCCAGGATTACGTTAGTAATAGTCGTTTAATATTCTTTCATCCCCCCATCTCGGAATGTGTATTTTTGCTCTTCGATAGCTGAGTGCAAAAGCCGTTTTTATCCGCTAGATTCTAGATGACAAAGTAATAAATTTAGAACATCGTGTGCACTAAGTTTGTGAGTTCAAAACATCATTAAACTTATTTACTTCTACCTCCATAATAGTAGTATATATTTTCTTACAATATTTCTTTAATTTGTTTTTGGCGTATTACTTTTGCTTTACACGCGCCATTTTCTTTTTGCATTTAGTAATTTTCTCGTTGAGGTGGGATGAAAAGTTACGTGATCCACTAAGAGCAAAGATTTTTCACCTCGTGCTTTTTTGATTGCAAACGCACAGGATTTTAGAATCATTCGCTTGCTCGGTCATCAACATTGAGCCCGCGGTTAAAAAGTAACTTTGCACTCTTGTACACAAATAACTATGCGTCTTCAGTTTAATATTATAATTGACTTGATTATTTTAAAATACATATGAATAAAGATGCTGCTTCATGCCTATTTCTGCCATGAAGCAGCATAATGTTTTGAATTCACAAACTTAGTGCACACGATGTTCTAAATTCAATTTAGTTTACCCTCTAGCGGATAAAAACGGCCTTTGCGCTCGGATATGGAAGGGGAATGAAAAATTGTTTTTCATATGTGTTAGGTACTCACCAGTGCTCCGTCAACTAGTGACGTCACAATGACCGCGGAGTCATCGCCACCACTGATGACCAGCGAACGGTTCACTATCGCGGCCACGCATAGGACTGGTGCTATGTGTTCCCTGTGGAAGTTAGTCTAATTGATATTTTTTTCTGACAAAATTCTGTTAAAATAAGGGAGATGCTACTGGTACCTGAAACTCAGTTTTCACTAGTTCGCGAACCTATGGATTCAATAATAATAATATGTACTGTAGGCCTACCATGAGCTCGATCAGGCTCTGTCTCTGGTTCGGGTTTTGAGTCTATGTGAGTGCAAACCAGTGCATTATACTGTGTGTGTGATGTTTTGACGTAGGATTTATTTAGTCAACACTCCACAGACTCAAAACCAGAACCAAAGACATAGCCAGACAGAGCTCATGGTAGGCCTACTGTACCATACTATGTCAACAAACGTTACAAACGTGTCAGAAACCAACCGTAAAGGAATACTATTTACGCGAGCGAAACGGAAACACCATTACACTAACATAAAGCAAAACCTCAAACCATGCAGGTTGCTTTAATATAATCCCTCTCGCTAGTATTTCAAATAGAACCGTGCACAATTCCATTTGAGAGTCCCAAGTCGGTGCATCTCTCGCAAGTAGACATGAGCTTCCTTTGAAGGATTTAGAAGCAATATTATATTCCCTGTGTGACTTTGCAGTAAAGACTAACTGTCTTTATTGCTATAACTTCATTTTCTTTTCGTTATAGTGGTGTTTCATAAAGTATAATGTTACATTTATGCTGTTTCTCCATTGAGAATTCTCAAAAATCTTTTTTCTTAATTTATCTTTTGGCCACAATCGCACGTGATAGTAAGCGACGATATAGCCACCGATGAAGCAGAACATTCTAGAATACAACTATTAATTTTTTTAGAAGCCCCGTAGATCAGGAAAAATTGGTCAGGAAAAACGAAGGCGGCAGAGAGTTCCAATCCTTGGATGTTCACATTATAAAAGCCGAAACGTTTGTTGCAAATTAGGTGATATACTCACCTGGCATGGGTGGTAATGAACCGTGCGTCTACTAGTCCTAAAAGAAGAGCTATGAATATGTAATGTTCAAGCAAGTGAGTAATATGAAAAAAACTACCCATTGTTACTTTAACTTTGCAATTCCGAAAAATAAGACAGTGTAGTAAAAGTTATGCTGGAAACAGGTGGAAAGGGTGTGTTCAAACTCACCACTTCCGCCTTTTCCCATTGTTCTTTTATCATGAAGACATGTTAAAGTTTTTGTAATTTATTTACTTACAATATCTTCGTCTTGATAGCCAAAGTGTGCAGATCCCATACGATGACGGCCGTATCTTCAGATCCTGTGAGCAGGTACTGAGACTCCCTTGTGACACACATGCAGAGAATAACGCCGGAGTGACCTGATGAAGGTGATATGTTTTATTTACATATAGAAGAATACCAAAAGAAAAATTATATACAAGAAACGGGTATTTATCGTGATAACCTTTATTAAATATACACCCAAAAAATACCCGTTTCCAAAAAAATTAGGGACGTAGAATAAATTCGAGGGAGGAAGTCGTACCAAAGACTTAAAAACTGTAAAATTTAAATCGTAGCCAGAACATTTTAAAAAGTCACATGATACATTTTGTATGTGATTTTTCATTTAAAACATTCTAGAAGTTACTCATTTTCAGAGACTGGAAAATTTCAAATATATTACGTGCGTAATTTAGAAAAGTTTTCAGTTTACATGGGTGTTTTAAAATGCATACTATAACTCATGTGATTACCGTCCAAACTAAAGAGGTTTAGTTCTACCTAGTTCTTTATGAAACTGAACAGATTTTTCCCAGTTACCATTAAAAGTTTATTTTAACGCTCATTACAACAAGATGGCAGTCTTTTTTAAAAGAAGCAAGTTTAAAAGAAAAGTTAATTGCTAAACGAAACATAAGACTGCATGATAAAACCGGGAAAGCTAAGGTATAATAAAGCTAATTATATTTACGTGGCCCAAACAAAGATAAACACGACGTCCCAGGGCGCACAATACGTAATTCTGACAGAGCACACGTAATATGAGTGTGTAGGGCCATTAGGGCCAGAGCAAGCTTATGCTCGGTTGAACGAGTAGATTTTTCTTTTTGAGAGCGTAGCATTATTTACGTTTACACAACAAAAAACACTTCTTTTTCTTATTCTGATTCTTTCGACTGATTCTTTCGAACCAAGTGTGGTGAAAGGATTTTAAATGCGTATCAGAGAGGCTCTTTTCGTGCACTTGACACATTTTTTTGAACTTTTTAGGTTCTACGAAATGCCGGTTTCCTCACGATGTTTTCCTTCACCGTTTGAGAGCACTAGCATAGTGTAGGTACAAAAAAACACTGTTGGTGAACAAAGAGAAGAATAAGTTGTGATAAGCGAGATGAAAGGTCTAGGTAATCTTAGCTTATTAAGAAATCTAATATCTACCGAAATGAACAGCGTATTTCACTTTGATGGAGGAAACTAAAGCTAGGTTCTAATTTGAAGGAACGACGACAGTCTGAAGCTGTTTTATCTTTCCATGTACGTACTGTACTTTATATACCGGAGTGTGAATAATTAATGTACTATGACGTGTCAGAAGATTACCCTCGTTATTTTGTTTACTTCCAGCGAGACTAACCTTTTTGAGGATGAAAATAAATATACTTGCGAGCAATGGAACTCTTTATGTTGGTTTAGCGGGATAGTATTTGTACTTTTGAAAACCATAGTTTGTTTATTTTGTTGTTTTTTTTTATTTAAATCATTGTCACAGGTATACTGTAGTATGAATAAACAAACTAGTAAATATAACATATTAAGAATGTTTTTTTTAATTAGGTATACTTAAGAAATTGGCGCAGCCGGTACGGATACAAAAATTCAACAGTTTTAAAATTTAAACAAAAATACTAACCTTTAAAAGTGTGTACTTTGGAGTTGGACATGACGTGCCATAGCTGAGGATCTCCAGCTTTTGGAGCTATCACTAGATGTTGGCCGGACGGGGCCAGTTGCAGTAGCTTCACTCCCAAGCAAGTGGTGTTGGATGGTGTGGCTACGGATACCACGCGGACCGTTGATGCTATTGGTGGCTGGAGCCTATGTAGAAGTAAGTAAAACTTGAATGTATGTAGGTGTTAGTAAAACATAACTGGAAGTCGAAACTTAGGACGAGATGGACCGTCGATATTGTAAAGGTCGCGGAAAGTCGGTGGATGGAAGAGCACAGAGTCGTTTGCTTATATTTAAGAAGCTTTAATATTTAAAGTGTATCCTAAAATATAATTTTCTACCTAAGAGATTAAACAATTCTCTCGTAAATGTTCAGGTAAGACAATAATTTGACGCAAACATAGCCATGAGCGTTCCGCTGGTATGACTTAAATATGAGTACGCTATGTGGAACTTCTAGCAAAAAAAGTTCAAAGCCTTCTGAATTACATTATAATGATGCAAAGAAAGAAATAATTGAAGAAACCCGATGCATTGAAAACGTCTTTCATTCGAGAAAACGTAGGATTTTCTGCAATTTTATAACATTATTTTCAATAGGAATTGCATGTTATAAATTCTATGAAACGAATGCCCTACATTTCTAGGAAGCTATGAATAAAAATAAAATGTATATTTCATTTCTTTTATAATACTCGTACTAAGCATATTTGAGAGGAAACGGGAGTCATTTTCTAGGATTCATTTTCCATACCCAAAGAGCAAAACGGGACCCTATTTTATGTAATTTATAAATTAAGAGTTATTTAATACCTGAAATAAAATTGAATTATTATTGTGATGTGTTTTTCACTTGAAGTGCTCGGTTAATTGCTATGAACTGAGAAAAAAAAGTGAGATGCACGAGCCTAAGCCAATTATTACTAAAACCGCCGTCTGTCTGTCTGCCTGGCTGTATCTCATGAAAGACAGTTTACATTTTCAAAAATGTTGTATTTATGTTCCCGCTATTACAAAAAATACCAAAAACCAGAATAAAATAAATATTTGCGAATATTTAGCTAGATATTTACTTTAAAAACGGGTCACCTCTCTCTAGCCATAAGGGTTTGCTGTAAGAAAACTCTGCTCAGGCTCTGTAAGAAGCTCGCCTTTGTTCCCCTATTTCATTCCTTTTCCTATGTTTTGTATCGTGTGCAATAAAGGCTTAAAAAAAAAAGAAACATTTAAAGAGCTATGAGAGAAGGGAGTCACTATAATTTTTTGCCGTTTTTATAGATAACTTTATAGAATAGTAAGAAACCCTTCGTGCGCGAGGTCCACTCGCACTAGGCCGGTTATTTAAATTCGTTTCACCAGTAAAATCGAGAGAGCTTCATCAGTAATCGTTTGAATTTCAAATTAGGTGCAAAAAATGCTTAAACACTGATCTAATTACCAATTACACAGCTAAGTTCTTCCGGCGTCCAAGAAATTACGACTGAGCGAAGCTTAATTGAATAGATAAACAGAATGATTAGTCAGTTAATTAACGGACTGTGGAGTCGAGTCAGAGTTTGAGTCAGCAGTTCTGTAGCCAATTATACAAGGTAAATAATATTATTGAATAATCTACTGAGTTTAATTTACCGTTTGTTTGATTGCTAATGGGTAACTATCTGTACTTTAAACGTTACTGTTACCGACCAACTTTATTTGGTACCTACACCTAATTAAGTCAACATTATTTATGACGATCTTGACTCCCACCTTAGATCGACTGCGTTGAGTCTGCAGTGGGACAAAAATGGCTAAATAATAACAATAATTATTTATGTACACAAAGAGACTTATAATTATACAAAATGTACAAACATTGACGTTACATAAAATTTCATTTTTGCAAAAATTAACCGTTAGAATTTCTTGCGAAAAACAATTGTTAATTTCAAATTTTTGCAAAGATTTCTGTGTTAATTATCTGTTAGTGACTGACGATGTTCTTAAGATCGCGGGAAGTGGATGGGAAGGCCTCAAAATCGGTCTTACTGGAAATATACCGATAGGGGAGGCCTATGTCCAGCAAATGGACTTCTTCAGGCTGATGATGAATATTTTGCGTGATTTGTAATGTACAAATCACCGCGGGGGCGGTCCTATAACTCCATGCACACAAGTCTGAGTTACAAAATCATTAAACGAGCTCACTTTTTATCGCTAAACTCAGTTCATTATTTTCAGTGATACTTAAGTGTTTTGGTCAGGCACGCGTAAACAGGCAGGCCAAACGGACGTAGGCCCGTTGGTCGTCCCAGGTACCGTTGGGGCGACGAAGTCGAAAAGGACCTCCAAGAACTCGGAGCCAGCAACTACGCGGAAGTCTGTATGGACAGAGAAGCCTGGCGGACTCTAGTGTCGGAAGCCAAGATCCACTTCGGGTCGTTGCGCCACAGCAGTAAGTAAGTAAGTTTAGTGAAAAGTTTGAGGATATTACTGAAGACATTGTACAATCAATCTTGTGCAATACCACGTTTCTTTTAGTCGTACATTCCCCATTTTCTGCTCCACTAAGGTAATAAAGCGTATTACGGAATAACGAAAGGCAACGCGAAACAATGTAATAACGTTTTATCCGTGCCTTGTTACGTTCGTACATAAAAACAAGTATGGTGGTAGCAATTCAGGCAATTGGCCCACCTGCCTGTAGGCCTACCATGAGCTCTATCTGGCTCTGTCTCTGGTTCTGGTTTTGAGTCTGTGTGAGTGTTGACTAAATAAATCCTTCGTCAAAACGTCACACACACAGTGTAATGCACTGGTGAGCACTCACACAGACTCAAAACCAGAACCAGAGACAGAGCCAGATAGAGCTCATGGTAGGCCAATTGGTTGGAGAGGGTAAGTTCTGGATGTTAAATTAACTTAAAATGTATTTAAAGTAACATAGTTTTGAGTTTTGATTAACGCGATAAATACCCGTGTAATACTCGTAGATTCAGTATAGTTTTGAACAGCACACACATTAACTAAAATAATAATAAGTTTAAATAACTTGAGAAAGCGACTTTATGGCTAACTGCAGAACCTATTTTCATGAAATTTCTATAGGACCAATCTAGAAACACAGTATTCTCAAATAAAATATTTATTACCCTATCTAAATATTACCGACTATTACAGTAGTACTAATCTTAATTGACTACAGAGATATCCAGTAGAAAAACTTGCTTTTGTATTCGGAAGCTCATTACCTAGAAACTGGCTTGTAAAACATTCCCTGATTGAATAATACGGTGCGGTCTGTACGTTACAATTAGAGGCTACTATTGATCTTTCTACTTTCAGGTACGTGCTTTGGATTAATTGGGTACTTTCGTAATGAAATACACTAGTTTTTAGAAACCATCGCGAAATTGGTTTGCTTTGTGGTACGCGTAGGTTTTTGTAAGCAATATTCTGTGAGAGCTTGTCGTAATATTTGTATTTGTGAGTGAATTGCTTTTAGTAATATTGGGAGTAATACGATATATTTACAACGAAATATAGCTTGAGTTGAAACTTGCTTAGATATTTATTAATCTATTTATAAACAGACTCTACATATACCAAATGTCTAGAGGCAGACCACCCGACCGTTAATCGAACGACATTGTTGCTAATGCTGGGAATGAGTGGATGAGACTCGCGAGGGACCGGAAAGAGTGGCACGATAAAAAGGAGGCCTATACTCAGCAGTGGGTGCAAACAGGCTCAAATGATGATATCTATATGACTGGTCTCTAGCTCAGTTGGTAGTAGCTCTGCCTTCTGCGCCGTAGGTCGTGGGTTCGATCCCCACCGAGAACAAATATTTGTGTGGTGTACATAAATGTTTGTTCTCTGTCTGGGTGTTATATTGTATTCTAAAAATGTATTTACAAAAAAAATATGTATTCAAGTATTATATCAGCTATCTGGTTCCCATATTACAAGCTCTGAAAGAAAGAAAGAAAGAAGCTAAGAATATAAGCATTTAGCAAGAAATAAAAAGGCTATTTATTTTATTTTTATCATAATATTACTAGCAGCCGCTCGCGGCTTCGATCGCCCCGTGCCTGTTACTTTTTCGGTATTAAAAGTAGGTATATCCGTCTCCAGGTTTTTAAGCTACATCCTCATCAATTTTCAGCCAAATCGGTCAAGCCGTTCTTGAGTTATAAATAGTGTAACTAAGACGTTCTTTTAATATAAATAAATAAATAAATATTGTGGACAATTCACACAACACTATCTAGCCCCAAACTAAGCAGAGCTTGTACTATGGGAACCAGATAGCTGATATAATACTTGTAGGTATACATTTTTTTGTAAATACATACACAGAATACAATGTAACACCCAGACAGAGAACAAACATCAATGTTTACACATAAATATTTGTTCTCGGCAGGGTTCGAACCAACGCCCTCCAGCGCAGAAGGCAGAGCTACTGCCAACTGAGCTGTGAAGGTTGTCTAAATAACTTTTGAACTTGGTATCCAATAAGACTAAGACTTAGATTGGCTTTTGCGGGTATTAAAATAAGAGGCAGCAGGAAGTTCTAGTAGGAATTAATTAAATTCTAACCCGTCAAAGGCCATCAAAGCTCAACGGAAGTGCTACGCGGGCAAAGATGACAGTTTTAATTTAAGTTGTAAAGCATTTTACAATGTAAAATTTCTTATTTCCAAATTTTTAGCATAACGGAATGGACCTTGGAATTTGTTTGAGAGCCGTAAAAGTCTAGCCGAAATACTTCTTATTATGTAAGGGGTACTTAATTGTTTTTTTCTCAACCATACTCCGAAAAAATCGTAACTGCTGTACTGGCCAAATACACACGAGAAACGGTCGGCAAAATATGTATAAAAATCCATTACAGCTGTCTTTTGCGGCCAGATAAATTACATAGTAAACTCATATCTGTCCTGTAATTTAAAAATGGAGCGATCTTTTACTCCTAAACATGGCAACCAAGGAGGAAACTTATGAAAGGTTTTATTCAAATTTCGAACTTGGACTTCGGCTTCGCCTCGTGGTCTAAGCTCGGCCCACATTTACACGTTCATCATCAATGAGAATAAAGAATAACTTTTATTTAAAAACAAACAAGACATACAGTTATTTGTAACTATTACTAGTACTAATGCCTACTAATTTTATCGCCTTTGAGTTCCAGAATCAGCATCTAAATCAATGCTTTTTTAGCTGGCCGCTGCAGTAATATACTATTTATAGTCAACTTACCATCCATTCAATGGCACTAGAAGCGGCTTGTCGTATCCATCGCACCACGCCATAGCAGCTGTAACTAGATTCGCAAGCACTCCACGACGGGCTACGGCAGGCCGTAACCAGGCGATTATCTGCATGGAAAGAAAATATTTTGTAGATTTATAATATAAGTTT
Organism: Thera britannica; assembly: GCA_939531255.2. NCBI lineage: Eukaryota > Metazoa > Arthropoda > Insecta > Lepidoptera > Geometridae > Thera > Thera britannica. The sequence continues at coordinate 11,127,522 of OW618034.2, read as the reverse complement.
AAAAACCTTGAAAATCCGACCTCATTGCCAAATTTCTGAACCAATTTTTAAGGGAACAATCTGGAAGGACCTTTCAGATGAAAAAAGTTAATTCAAATCGGCTCATAAAAATAACGACTATAGGCGATAGTAATAATAAATTTAGAACAAATAATATATAGCCAATTTAGAATGTACATGCTATGCAGGATACAAGAGTTCTAAAAATGATACACGAAGAAGCCTACGTCTGCGTAGCATGGTGCTACGCCGTAGCAAACCCCGAGTGACAGTTTCCTAAAAGAACAGGAGACCCCTTAAAAATAAACAACACTGTAACTTGAAAGTCCTAAAAAACCAACAAATACACCCGAGCCCAATTCCATCGCCACGTTATAAAATCTGAATTCCCGAAATTGGGCTCGCGCCACAGAACACGCATAGTATGTAAGCCGGCCAAACAGGGGTTTATCGAAACTCGTTAAAGGGTTTATGTCCTGCTGACAACGGCTCAAATTGATAGACGTTGAACAGGGAAAGTCTCATAAAAGTGGTTTGATCAATATTGTGTCCCATTTCTACCCAGTGCGGCGCCCGGAGTAATCCTTTCCATTATATACCAGCGAGAATTATTGACCTGGAAATTAATCCAACATGTTCTTTGTGTAGTAGGGCTGTAGTTATTTTATATAAACCCAAGTGAACAGTATTGTTTTCGCACCCTTTTGTGGCTTATACTGATTTGTTTTATCTAAAGAATCAAAGGAACACGTGGGGAATCAGATTTCTTTGTTCGTTCACGTAGGATTTTGTCCCAATTATATAGGTTATATCATGTTCTATAAACTATAATACTTCTTAGAATAGTAGTAAATCCAATAAAATACAAAACATGGATGATTTTATTAATCATCCATGTTTTGTATTTTATTGGATTTACTGTGTGAAAAGTGTGAAAAGTGAAGTTTAACAATAAAATGTGTCGACAATTGGTACAAAAAATTGTTTTGAATTTTTCAATTTGTTTCTTCTTGTCGTGTCGCTAGTTCTATCAAACCAGTGTGCTGAAAGGATTAATGTTACTGGGTGTTTACCTGAGCTCCCAATTGCATAGGGTCCCTGGTGAGGATATCGCTGGCCTTCTTCACAGCTCCATACACCAGTTCCACGTCTCGATCGAGGATGTAGCAGCGGACGTGTTCCAGGATACAGCGAAGGTATGATATGGTGACAGTTTGTACCTAAAGAAAATACGCATGATAAAATATATATTTAGATATTATATTTATCTTTAGACCAAGAATGAGATGGCGGGACGAACTCGACTCCCACCTTAGATCGTGGACTGTCACTGCGTTGAGTCGTGAAGAGTGGAAAGAGCGAAGGGAGGCCTTTGTCTTGCAGAAAACGGCTTAATAATAATAATTAGTTCATATCTCTTTCTGACACAACTTAGAGCGGGGGCACACGATGCGTTGCGGCGGCGGTGCGGCGCCGGAGCGGTGTCGCTGCGTCGTCTTACATAGAAATATCTGTGGCATGTCACACGATGCGCTCCGGCGCCGCACCGGACTTGCAACCACCAAGACGAGGCGGGGAGGGGTGAATGCGTTGCGACGTCGGAGCGGCACCGCTCAGTTGTTTCCAACAATAGACGTCTTTTACGATCCATTTTCATTAACAGACTGTCCAATGGTGCTACGGCGCCGCTGCGACATAACAACGTTACGGCGCCGCACCGCTCGTGTGCCCACTGACACGGTGAAATCTTTGCGGTGCGGCGCCGCAACGCATCGTGTGCCCCCGCTCTTACGCTCTATGAAGCCGAAATTAGCCAATGTTCAATATTTGTCGCCTGCAACTGTACAATAGAACTCAAATGGCTAAGTGTTTTGAGGAGAATGTAAGTCCTTATCATATGCAAATCACGCTTTTCTCTAGTAGTCATTGTAATGCTTTTTTGTATAAAAATAGATATTTTTATGAATACTGATTCATATCAATATTATTATAATCTGCACACAGAAAGTTATCCTTAGCAAATACCAAAGTTTTGTGCAAAGGATTTGAACAGCTATTGAAGACTTGAGCCGGTAACCCACGTCGACTTTGGAAAAGCAATAAACGGAATCCCCAAAGATTATCTGTACCTATGTTTCTCTTCCAGGAAAGTATAAAACTATGCTTATAGCCCCCGTATACAAATTGAATATGAAAATGGGTAAAAGGTAAGATATAGACAAAAATTTAGAAAATGTCTTGAGCAAATACAAAGGCTTGATACGTACCTAATTTGACAGATGAAAACGGGTGACTTGGTCAATATAGCCCCGAGAGTAGGCGATGATTTCCACTTTGCCATATATCGGACCATGTGATTGTTCCATCAGCTGGTTGTCTACACTAATCTACACTAATATTATAAAGAGGAAAGATTTGTACCTATTTTTGTATGTTTGTAATGAATAGGCTCAAAAAGTACTGGCCCGATTTAAAAAAATACTTTCACCAATAGAATGCTACATTCTTCCAATTTGACATAGGCTACATTTCATTTTGAAAAAAATTAGGGATCCTTGGTAAAATTTGAACAATGTAACCAAAGGTGTAGAAAATGAGTCTTAAAATGTCTTTAGTCGAATGCGCTGCCGAAACTATTAGCGATAGAACAAAATAATGTACAACAATATTGTCTACCCCGTGCGAAGCCGGGACGGGCTGCTAGTATTTAATAAAATAAATAAATATTGTGGACAATCACACAACATTATCCAGCCCCAAATAAAGCAGAGCTTTTACTATGGGAACCAGATAGCTGATATAATACTTATACGCATTTTTGTTGTAAATACATGCTTAGAATACAATATAACACCCAGACAGAAACCCAATATCTATATTCACCACGCAAATATTTGTTCTCGGTGGGGGTCGAACCCACGACCTACGACGAAGAAGGCAGATACTGACTGAGCTGAGAAGCCAGACAAATAAAAGTGAGTTTGAAAACCGAGACTGGAAGCTTAACTACATATAGTACATATTATTTACTACTCCATTTCTAAATGTTGATGTACCTATTTACTTCGTATTTCGTGGTATTAGGTAATATTACTTACAACTATTAATTAATGTAGTCATAAGACGGATATGAACTGGTGACTGATCAACATAGACCCGAGAGTAGTGGGTTTGATTACCGAGACCAAAAGATTAACTACATAATACATTTCTAAATGTTGAGCTATTACTTAAACTTAATACTCGGCCTATTAATATTTCGTGGTATTATGTAATATTAGATACAATTAATTAAAGCCTTCCTCGTATCGTGGATAATTAAACTCACAATACTAGGAATTCTAGTATTTGATCAGAAGGGCAAGTCCCACTTCATTTACAACCTTTCGTCCACGAAATGTTTTTTTTTACTCGCCTATTTGTCTCTCTCTATTGTATGGAGAAAAGATAAGACTAAAATACGATCAAAACGAGTTTTTGCTCATCAATTTCCCATACAAGAGAGACACGTGCTCACACGAAACCAATATTTGGTAGACGAAGTAGACAAAACTCCGACTTCCGGTACAGGGCAATATTATGGTTGTGGCTTTTGGGATTTAAATGAAATTTTAATGAATACCAATCATTGTTTGCGAACTCAATCAGAGGCAGTTTATTATTACATTCACATCATACGTTTTCAGCGGCTTACAGTAACGTGATGACTTATGAAAATACAATTTATAATTCCCAGCGATGAAACAACAAGATGAATAAACATTAATTTCCCGCCAGCAATCATCAGATTTTTACGTACGCATTTAAAATTGAGCTTACATTCTGGCATGTGGCTAAACAAAACTTAATTGCCTGTGGGGTGATTGCGTGTCTTATAGTGCAATGAAAACTTAATCGCATCTGCCATTTTAGACAAAGGCGTTCGCCATGCATGCTGTGCACGAGCAAGTGGCGCTATTTAGCGCATGTATTAATTTGTTTGACAACGTGGGACTACTTTTCCACTGGAGAACACGAAAACTATGTATAGCGTGGCACGGCGCATGGATGTATTTAGCTTAGTCTCACTAATCCTGTCAGTTTAATCCACAAGAAAGACTTGGTCAATACTTGGTGGTGAATAGTTGAAGGGCAAGTTTGACGGATGACCAATTGACCAATCAAATATTAAATGTAAATAGCAATTCACAAAACTTAGCAGAGCTTTTACGATGGTAACCTACCTAACACCTTTTCTTGTAAATACAAACATTCTTAAAATACGATATCACACCCAGGCAGAGAACAAAATCTATGTTTACCACGCAAATGTTCGTTCTCGGTGGGGATCGAACCCATGCCTTTTTGCGCAGGAGGTATAGCTACATAAATGAGCTGTGAGAGTTGTTAGAATATTTAGGTGTTCGAGCCTTCAGGCTTGACCCACTTGAGATTAACCCTCTGAAACATCAGCGCTACCTAGTAGTTTCCAGTCAATTTAGCTGGCAACACCACTCACTGCGGGGAGGGGGGTTGTCATCGTTGTGTCAGCCCGATAGGTCTTCGTGGTAATTCAGTACGCTTTTGAACTTCGGCGCTATCGGTACTACGTAATACGAACTTCAAAGCATATAAAAAAATTCAAGTAAGTAAATTACATTGTTATTTAAAGTGTCCTTAGTTAGATAAGGATATCACTTTAAAATGTTGGAGTTTACTCCACATGCAAAACATCCACATGATGTCGGATGTTACAACAGGTTACTGCCTCGCTACGAGCATAACCAAGGCGGGGGATCTCCTAAGGGTCCCTGCGCCAATCATCGAACTTCAGTCAGCTAGCCACTGTCGTTCGCAAATTGTCGCTTTCATGCGACACCAGAAACTCATGCGACATGTCGTCCAAACTCATACGTCGCATCGCATGGGATTTCACAATACGACACGTGCATTGGTCGCATCAATAAATACATGTCGTATCATTTCATACGACGTGACGCTTCGGGCGTCACAGTAACCAATCACGCGTTGCATCAACCCGAGCGTCGTCGTATCATGTCATACGACACGTCGCTTGGGGCGTTGCACTAACCAATCACGCATCGCACCTAAGTCGCATCAACCTGAGCGTCGTCGTATCATTTCAAACGACGCGATGTTTCAGGCGTTACACTAACCAATCACGCATCGCACTTAGGTTGCATCAACCTGAGTATCGTCGTATCATTTTATACGACGCGATGTTGCGGGCGTCACACTAACCCATCACGCGTCGCACCTAAGTCGCATCAACCTGAGTATCGTCGTATCATTTCATACGACGCGACCCTTTGGGCGTCACACTAACCAATCACGCATCGCACCTAAGTCGCATCAACCTGAGCGTCGTCGTATCATTTCAAACGACGCGATGTTTCAGGAGTTACACTAACCAATCACGCATCGCACTTAGGTTGCATCAACCTGAGTATCGTCGTATCATTTCATACGACGCGACGCTTCGGGCATCGCACTAACCAATCACGCATCGCATAAGTCGCATCAACCTGAGCGTCGTATCGCACCAAACGGTGTCGCGTTAACCAATGTCGCATCAACTAAACCTGAACTGTTTCTTGCAGACATGGCTGAAATAACGACGATGAAAGAGCTTAGCGAGAGACCAGTCCCAGATCACCAATTGGGTGAATTCCAAGCACTCGTTGCAGCAGTACGGAAAAACTACCCGGGTGACTGGGAAACATGGGAGGTGCGGGATGTCTCCGGCAATGAACTCTTTGGAGAGCATATATCGTCGAGAATGGAAGCGAAACTACGATTTGCTATTCCAACCGATGACATCAGAGAAATATTTTCTCGCACGGGCGGACAACTCTCCGAGAGAGGTCATAAGGAAGCTCGAAGAAAATTACTGAGCTGGCCTTTAGGAAGGGCAATACTGTATTCACCTCATGCAGTCGTGACCAAAATCCACCCCAGCCCCCTGGCATATGAAAAGTTCATGAACACAGTGGCGGCTCTTAAACCAAAAATAAATCCAATCAGGGGATCATCTGCAGATCGTACTGAAAATACGCCCCCCGATAGGGGAACACAAAAAGAGAAATCAACAAGTCAAGCCCCAGAAACACCTACTCCAAAAACACCTAAAAATACGGATGTGGGGGTACTTGCAAATATGTTAGATCTCCTAACAAAACAGACACAGGCTATAGACAACCTGGCTAAAAGAGTCGACACCATTGACCAACTAAGCCGTAGCAAGGATGGAGAAGAAGAGGCTAATGAGCCCGACGATGGTCTCAATCAATTCTTTTCGTTTTCTGAAACTTTTGCTTTTGTATTATTGCATTGCATACGTCTGACTAAGTGAAGTGGCACCACACTGGAACTTCACTGCTATTATTTTAGACTATTTTTGATTTGTAAAAGGATCATATAAAAAAACAGTAGGAACCGAGACGTAGTTTGTTGCCTGTTCTTCTACGCTTGGTCGCGTGGAACTGGCACCTAGACTCACCTAGCTATAAGACGTTTCAAAGTGATTCTTGCATCGTAATGAATAAAAAATTATTGAGTTGAGTTGAGAGTTGAGTTGAGTTTGATTCAGAGGCCGACAACACCTCTCATAAAACGCCATGGCAGGCACCGCCATTATCATCCCCCGGACCATCCCATATGGAAGACCGTGAAAAAACGCTACGGCAAACCATTGTGGACGCACAAAGGGAACTGGTCCAGCTTTCGTCAGTTGAACAAATTAAAGACGAAGACTCCTGGGATTTCAATCCGGTGACATCGGAAACGGAGCCTAAGATTACTAAGGCCGACCCGAAACTGGTGGAACAAGCAATAGAATGCCAACGACTCGGAGACGATTCATGGAAGAACGTCAGGTACGCTGACGTACAGCAGAATTTTCAGGCCACCCCGGCATTTTGTACCCTAAAGGTCAACAGCCATCTGGCCGTAAACACTCCAAATTGGCAATCATTGGCATGCTTAGAGAAAACGGACTTGACCCTAGGCGCAATCGTTCACGGCTTATTGCAACAGAGACAGGCACTGAAAGACGCCTACAAATATCTCAGTGAACCTGCAAAGATGGAAGTCAAAACAAAACTTTTAGGGGACTCGAAATTCCGAAAAATTACCGATCAACTACTGCAGTACTCATGCGGTAGACGGGCAGAAACAATTCAGGCCAGAAGAGAGACTTATAAGTCAACCAATAAAGTCCTCAATGACATGCTACATGACATCCCGCCGTCCGCAACCCATCTGTTCTCGGAGGAAAAACTAGCCGAGGTAATGAAGGACCAGGGAGGAGCTCTAAAGTTTTTTCTCAAATCCACAAAGAAAAACTTACAATCTCGAAACCCGACTTCGTCTTCTACCCCGGAGCATAACAGATCAACGGCGAATTGGAAATCTAAAAAACCATACAATCATAATCAACAAACCCACCAAAACCACCACAACAAGCAGACAGAATATGCCAAGAATGAGCCCCAAGAGGGCGAAGACTTCTAAACCATTCTTGGCTGGGCAACCCCACACTAAATCTAATAATTATGTGGAAATCACTTGGTGCTCCTCAAACAATAATAAATTTGATTAATGGCTATAGAAACAGGGTTCTTACCTCCAATATCCCTATGGGAAAAACCCGACGGATCTCACTGAAAACTCAATCATTTTGTTTACACGTAAAAATTCAGACTCTTTAGTCTAAGTAAAGTCTCAGATCATTTAAAAATATGATTATCTCGTAAAAATAGCCCGTCAATATTCTAAAAACTCACTAACTGAGTAGCAAGGCTGATAAGAGAGCGAGGTCTCTGAATGATCTTACTCGTTGATGATTTCTTGTTGCTAAATCAGAAACCAGAAGTGTTAAGCAAACACGCGACAAGGGTCTGTAAGCTTTTAAGCAAATTAGGATGGTAGATAATAAAACGAAGACCATCCTAAAACCTAGCAATCATATAGAATACCTTGGACTACTGTGGGATACAAATCAAAATGGCAAAATGCTACCGAAATCTCGTAACATTACAAACAATATCTTAGATATACTCCACAAAGACACCTGGCCCTGGGCAGAAGCAAAGAGACTTTTAAGCAAGCACGTCTTTGCTTCAGACGCAATTTAACTCGGATTTTTCATTCCAAGTCAATGGAAATTGCATCCAAGAAACCTCCAGGAAAACAAAAGTGAAGAGCTTTTTCACTGCCAAAACAAGTAGAAAACTAACTATGCTGGCAGCAGGGAGAACTAACTCAGTCCTCCGCAATCCAAGTTAAACGTTAACCCACTTTTCTTATTGCATCAAAAATTTTAAGCATCGCTCAATTGAACAAGATAAATTTTATTCTATTAATATCCTGGGGTGATGCAACGGTCTCGCCGACAGGCTATCGAGGCTCAAACCACAGGAAACAGGGCACCTAAGTCCAGCCATAGCAAGGGCAATCTTTTCCAAGATGGGAATTCCACAAATAGATCTGTTCGCGTCCTGCTAATCTGCGATAATAAAGAGCACTGATACCTCGCATCCTCTAGCATCTCAACAACTCATGGGGGGCACTACATACCCGTGTGTCAAAGATGGAACAAAGCTTTCTGGAAACCCGAACTGAAGAAACGACATGGTTCATCAGTGACCTCACAGAGGGGATGATAAAACGAGGCATCGATGAAACAAACCTGTTTCAAGCATCATAGCACGTGGCAACACTCTTACTCCTTGCATCGGTACGCTGGGTACATAACCTAGCACTCCTTCATATAGATGCAGCATCGACAACAGCATCACCTTATGGCCCTCATTCGGGTTTAAAAATAGCTGACAGTCGGAATAGCTCAAAGAAGTGTGACGACAAACAATCTGACCTCTGCCACTGGATTCTGACGCTCATACATTTCTCAACAAAGACGTCAAGCAAATCCCATAGCCTCAAACCTGTTCAACACAACAAGAGGCAGAGTCAAAGCAGCATCTAGAACAGCAATAGTGGGTTGATTAAGACTACTTTTAGGAAAGGCACAAATAAACAACTCTTCAGGCAATTTTCGACGGGCCGTATCCTCGGGCAATCGGTCAAACCAAAATACGGATATTGACGAGGTGCTTCAGAGAGGGAACTGGCGTAATTCAAAAACCTTCTTAAAACATTATTTTAAAGAGGCTAAACATAACAAAAATTTTCATGTTCCAATGAATTCTCCATTCTATTCAACCCAGTTGTAGGTGACACACGCCGTGTTGCCGTTTTGCACGCAAATGTTGATTAACATGATTAAAGAGATTATATTCAGTTAAGGATTATTCTTATTCACCCTCCGGTTCTGGTATAACTCACAATACGCAAGTGTCAGCGCCGACAGATAATAAACACATCTCAAGTGGGTCAAGCCTGAAGGCTCGAACACCTAAATATTCCCGTTTTTCCCCCGAAGGGAAAAAAACGGTTATTTAGGTTTCAGCCGAAAGGCTTGACCCACCGATTTTAAGCCCTGTCGGCTTAAGCCTCCGTTCTTTAACATACTGAATTACCACGAAGACCTATCGGGCTGACACAACGATGACAACCCCCCTCCCCGCAGTGAGTGGTGTTGCCAGCTAAATTGACTGGAAACTACTAGGTAGCGCTGATGTTTCAGAGGGTTAATCTCAAGTGGGTCAAGCCTTTCGGCTGAAACCTAAATAACCGTTTTTTTCCCTTCGGGGGAAAAACGGGAATATTAAACAGTTATGCACACATTTCCAAGCTGCCGGGCTGACAGCGTTATATGCGATCGTCTGCAGTAGATCAAAGGCTTCAACATGCTTCATGTTTACACGATAAAGGATTTGCAATATTCAAATATATGTTTAGTGTACCGAGGCACCTGGTTTGCGTTTCTCTCGTATGTTTACACGGTGCGGTGGGTACATAATCTTCATAACAAGAGCCTGCATAATATCGGAATATTCAATCAGGCTCCACGAATTAATTCAGATTTTGCATGAATAATGAGAAGGCTCACAGTGTTATTGTATTAAAAATCAGTTTGCAAACCTCTAAGCTGTTTGTTATTTTATTATTCTGAGGACTTTGTAGTTTTGACTTTTTTGACAAAATCATTTATTTAAAATAATATTTGGAAGAGGAAAGATTTGTATTTTTGTATGTTTGTAATGAATAATCTCAAAAACTACTGTGCCGGTTTCAAAAATTCTTTTACTATTGGAAAGCTGCATTCACCTTGAGTAACATAGGTTATATTATTAATGTGTTTAAAAAACAAGTGTCCACCCGTGCCGCTAGTTTAAAACACTTCCTTAGCTCACAAATTTATGGAAACACATAACATTTTATGATTATTTACCGCACAAACGCAATCAGAATAGTAACCAACGCTTTGAACTTCATTGACCTACACCCGTATTTTAAATCGTATCAGTTGTTATAAAGGAAGAGAAATGACAAAATAATACAAGAATCAAAAACTCGTCACCAAAACAAAGGTGAATGACCCAGTATCCATAAATCTATAACCCAAACAGGACACACACACCCTTACCCACCCAGTTGTTTTGTTCGCTAATAGCAAAACTTCGGTATTTTGGGGGAAATTAACGATCGCAGGTTCTTATGAAGTTCTCCTATTGGTGACTGCAGCTAAAGTAAACAATAGTTTGTTCAATCTACTGTATGATACGATAAAATACTGACAAATATGTCATTTGAATGTAATTTGAATTTAGAATCCAACCTCAACTCATGTAGGTACATTGCTACGATCTTACAGGGCACATGTCCACCTTAAGCTAAATAAGACCTAAGTTAATATAAATGTATTACTTATGTAGGTATTAAATAAATACATTAATATGAAAATAATCCCTATAAGATAAATTATAATCAATGACCTATAAACTAACTGTTCTCATTTAATTTTGTTAGGCGTATGTTATATAAAGTTGGCCACAAGATGGATTATGTTTTGAAATCGGCAGAGAAAGGAAAGAAAGAAACTCTTTAAAATATCCTCCGACTCCTCATAACACACCGTATTGAAACAATTCAAATTAAAAGAGTTTGTAAAAAAAATTACTGAAGAAGAAAAATTACAAATACTTTTAGTGATGCAAAATTTAAGTGAAACCCAGCTATTTGATGCTTCCTATGTCATCGTTTAACGGGCTAAGTTAGTAAACTACCCCAATATTGGCTCATAATAGCAGGTAATCGGGTTGATTACGTCTTTAGGCACCGTGGTCTATTCGCATGGTGAAGATTTTACTCAAGCATTACCTATGCTTGCAGCTATTTTATTATTTTTAACTAGGAGTCTGAACTTTTCATGTTATTTCTGTTGATTTTAACTTTAAACAGTTACGATGGCGTATTTTTTACACTATATAAGTGGTAACCATCATCTATAACAAAGCATGGTCTCGTAGGTCACGCACGTTAGGAACGTGCCTTAAGATGCACTGCCCCTCGTCCATCAACTTGAGGCATATAGATACCCGAGCATCTTACAAAACCTTATAAACTGTTTAGTGTGTTCCATTGACGCAATAGAAGAAGGCATAAAAATGTTCAGACTCACGTGCCCAGCAATAATCTATAGGTAAGAATAGTTTTTTACTAAACGAGCAGCCGTCAGTAGAGTTATTGAAAAACCCCGAAACTCATTGGCTGATGTGACAGTTAACAGCCAATAAGATGATCGATTATTTGACGGAGGATGACCCGTTTTTTACGAACGAATGCTCAAAAGCTATGACAAATGTATAAACTTATCGTAGGTATACACCCTAGGTACCCTTAATACAAAACAATAAGGTTGAAAATCGATATATAATATGCGCCACATGTCAAAATGTATGCGTGATCGAGGGACATAAAATTACAAATCAAGCTAAACCAGAAATAGAACGAAAATATGCATAATCTATACATACGATTATGTATTCGCGACGAAGAGTGCGGACGAAAACAACAGACAATTTGCGATCAATTTAAACTTAGCATCGTGTGTGAAAGAAGTTTGCTGCCAACGAACTCTTACAGACATTTGGCCGTAAAGCTTCCAAACAAGAAACTAAATCAGTAAATATTTATAAGCCATTTGGGTATTTACTTCGTGAGGTTTTACTACGACAAACTTGAGAAAATAAAAAGAAATGGGTCTATTTTTCTTTGTTTACAACTTTACTACTCTACAAGTAAAAAAAGCTTGTATTTGGACTAGTCTCACTTTACCACGATGATACCACATCGATCATCATCATCATAGTTCTACCACATCGATCATCATAATTTTTCTATTTTCACGACACGCTAAGTGGAATCGGGAACAACTTAACTTTATACCTTTAAACAAGAACAGCTTGTATAAAATATATCTATATAATCTGAATCTCGGAAACGGCTACAACGATTTTCATGAAATTTTGTACACAGGGGATTTCAGGGGCGATAAATCGATCTAGCTAGAATTCACTTTGAAAAAAAATCGTTTAATTCGTATTTTCTATAATCAACTTTTTCATAATATAATAACTCCTAGCGCCATCTGTTGCTAAACTCACTAGTAAACACTCGAGACACAATTTCCGGATGTTTCTATCTCATTGCGTATTTTAAATTTATATAAAACACAACTTACCTTAAAAAAATACCCGTCACCAACTGCTAGTTATATTTATTAAAAAAAAAAAAAATTGTATTAACTTACAGCAGCCAGAAGAAAGTCAAAATTGCAGACAGTCAGATCCTTCAGTTTAGCAAAATCCCCAGCCAGCAGGAGATGGAGCCAGGACTCTTCCACGTGCCTTTGAGTGAAGGCCGCGGCTGTTCTACTGGCGGAGTGGAACGGAGTCGAGTCTAGGAGGGCATCGTCATCGTCCACTGCTCCTAGTATTGAAAGTTACTATTAGAAAACCGACCCAAAATCTGTAGATATGAACAAAAAGACCTATGATGATAAAAAAGTTCACCCTCCTTGTTTAAACTGCAATGAAGTTAAAAGTAGAGTGGCGAACTCTTTAAGGCCTGTGCACATCCAGGCGATGGCGATGACGATCACGTGAAACTCTATCATATTGACAGCGATATTGGACAGCGTTTCAGCTGATCACCATCGCATTGATGTGCGCAGGCCTATAGTAAGTAACTTTTGTTAGCCATCGTTTTTGTTATCAAACAATTTGGTCCATTTTCAAAATTTAAATATCAAGGCAGGTGAAACAACAGAAGATACCGGCAGTTGTTTGTTTGCATCTAAATTAAAGTCCATTGAAGAAGTGCCGTGTTTTTTCATTATTTTCCCCATCAGCAGGGCTACCACGTGCTCCACATGGTTATAGCTATAGATAGTGCAATCCACGAAGGCGCGCCCCACTATTCCTCCTTAACCGTTTATAGTATATGTGTGCAAGCTTCCGTCAATGTTTGAGTGTTATCGGTACACACTAATTACCTATGAGTGCACACGCACACTACAATGAATAGACACGGTTCGCGACTGCCGCTCGGAGCAAACTCCCCGCACCCCGCGAGGGGCGCGTCTTCGTGAATTGCACTATCTATATGGCTGTCAAATTGTGTATAGATTGGCTGACCCACACATTCATTTTCTTCTTGCGTTTGAATGTGTTGACACTGTTGACACAATTTTGACAGCCATAACCATAACCATATGGAGCTCGTGGTAGGCCAGCAGAAGGAAGTCTTTCTGATGGAAGAGGCGTAGGTTGCATCCCGCCTTAAGTAGTATCGTTTGAATACTTACAATTGATAACGTCACCAAATATATGAAACATTGCTCTATAGATACTTAATACAAACATGCACATATTGACTTACGTGGAGTCAAGGTTACACCAAGTTTGAAGGTCACGCTGACGTCACAACTTACCAAGCTCCTGAGCATCAGAGTTGTCAGTATCTTCGCCATCGTTCAGAAACGACGAAAAGTGAAGAGCAGCCAAATCCGAGTGGGTATCTCTTAGTGCAGCTTGCACTCGTACATAGCGTCGTCTCGCTCTGGCACCAGCGCCAGCCACTCGCCAAACCCAGGTGCTCCGGCCCGAGACTACGACGTCCGTTATTAGGGGCTCTAGATAGAAGACAAAAAGGTAAGTTTCTGTTCCCTATGATAGAGATTCTCTATGTAGCAGGTAGGATAGTGTAAATTACAATAACATCAGGAAAGAGAAAAGTGCAGAGCAGCCAAGACAGAATGGGTATCTCTTCGAGCGGCTTGCACTTGCATTATAGCACCGTCTCACTCTAACTCCAGCGTTGGCCACTCGCCACACCCAGGTTCTTCGGCTCGAGGCAACGACATTTGTTATCAGGACAAAGTGAAAGATGTATTTATTCAGTAGTATCACAAGAATCACTTTGAAAGCTAGGTGAGCCTAGTTCAACGCGACAAAGCCTAAAAGAACAGGCAACAAACTACGGCTTGGTTCCTACCGTTTTTCTGAATGATCATTTTACAAATTACAAAGGGGCTCTAGATAGAAGACAAAATTATAAGTTTCTGTTCTCTAAGATAGACATATTATGTAGTAGAAAGGATAGAGGAAATAAAAATATTTAGTCCTGAACAGCGAGGTTGACTATGTTCTATCACTTCCACCCACTCAGTCTTTCTCATAAAAGGGGAGAAGCTCTGACAACGCCTGAAAAAGCCAAACTCCGTGCCAACAATAGAATTTTTTAACCACAATAAGAGTAAGTACTTTGTAATTTGTGAAAAATTACGTCATTTACCTTTGTGAGTTTGCGAGCGGAGAGGAAAATAGTCTAACAACCTAGAAAGTTCATCTTAATTAGGTTTAACGAGCTACTTTTCCCTTTCGTTTAATTAAAAAGACTGACAAAAGAGAAAAGGTTCTAAATGGTTATTCAATTAAAGCACTTTGCAGTCGTCTGAAGTTCTGAGCCTACTGAAATAGACTTGAATTAATTCTAACAGGTTATTGGTAAACGCTCTGCTCAGATTTCCTGTTAAATAAACAAAAACACAAAATACAGCTATATTTTTTACAAATAATCCTTAAATCCGTACCAATGCAACAAAATAAAACCAAATTTATTTCATGGATATTGAAAATGTGAGTTTTACAGAGGAGTAAAACCATTAATTTTATTGGTCACATAACGAGCGATTTTGCTTTCTTTGCTTTGTGTATAATGAAAAGGGTTTCTGGTAGAGATCACTGTTTAGCGATAAAACCGCCCAGTGTATGAAGCAAATAGTTAAAGTTATTTTAATGTAGGTACCTATATTTTATGATTTAATGTGTGCAATAAAATATCTTCTATCTATCTATCTATGCGTAACTATTAATAGGTTTACCATAATAAGTAGGTAAGTAGTATAGGACAGTAGGTACAAAGCTTTTTATAATGTCCTTAAAGTTAAGAGCCGAGCGGGATTTGAACCCGCGACCTTCCTCTTGGTACAGGGCTTCGCTGACCGCTGCGCCATCGGATCCTAATCACGCTCGACTAATAACTCTTAGGGACTGTTCGGCACTAACGCGATCACAACATTGGACATCATAAAAATCTTTGTGATTTCCATTAGTGTAGTAACTATAAAATCTATTAAAAGTAGGTCCAAAGTTCTACAATACTATCACTTACTCATCATATACTTGGCAACACACAGAGTAGAGAAGTTGAAGTTAGCGTCCTTCAAACTTATCACCGCATCGCTGTTGCTCGTCGGCATTAGTAGTTCCAAAAGCTCTAGCTCAGTCAGACCGAACTCCGAACAAGTTATGTAACCTGAAATATAAATCAATTCAACGAGCTGTACACTCTTCTCCTTTTTGTTGTGTAATGCGTGAGTCTTTTCAACACACTAGTACTTTCAAACCAGAAAGATAAAGGAATTATTATACGCCTCTTTGTAACTAGCACGATGTAAGAATTATTATGTACCTTTACTATGACGTGCTCGATAATATATTGTGAATACTCCCGTTGAGTGTGGATACCCACACAAACTCTTCATAGATTTTTAGGGTACAATATATGATACAATACAGATGTACTTTAAGCAAGTGTAGTTTAAAAACCCTGAGTAACGACTTCATGGCCAAACTGCAGAACTGATTTAGAATATTTTTTTTGGGCCCAGTCAGGAAAAAATATTTTTTTTCAATTCAAATCATCTATATGACGAAGTTATGCGATAACAAAAAAAATACAGCCGAATTGAGAACCTCATCCTTTTACTTGAAGTCGGTTAAAAGTAGCTCTTTGCGTACACTCTACCCACTTTTTTTGTTTTACAATTTATTACGCTTTATTACTTAGGCATCCAAGGGTTGCCCTCCAAGGGTTGCCCTCTTATCCCAAGCTCTCATCTGATTGGCAAAGAAAAACTGTCACAGTTACATTAGATAATGACAATGAGAGATTATCCAACCGTCGGCGATCCCTAACTCTTGTAGAATAAACGAACCGGACATAAGAATATTAGTATTAGTACAGAGCCACACTTTTTTACATTGGGGCTTTTAATAGCAAAATAAAAAATAAATTAATATTCTGGTCAATCCACACAACACTATCTAGACCCAAAGTAAGCAGAATTTGTACTATGTACAAGAGTATGTACTAAGTTCCAATATAAACAAACAAAAATCAAAAGCAAATAAACATAAGGATAGAGCAAACTTACTTGCTAATTTACTGAAAGCTTTAGGCCCAAACACAACTTCCAGCTTATCGAAGGCACTGTCAATATAATCTCCATGGCTCTTATTCTCCTCTTTATTTTCAATCGCATCTAAGAGATAGTAGCTGTTCTGCACCTTGAACTTCTCTTTCTGTGATGGAGTCAGTTGCAACTGGTCTAGAGAGACAGCTGAAGTACAGATTAGGAATACGTTTCTTGGCAAAGACATTGGCAACCATGACAATCCTGTCACAACATCACACTCTAGTGGATTCACTCTATGAACGTTATCGATAAAGATCAACAAAACCTCATCTACCATCTCCTCGCATCTTTTCAGCAGACTTTGAAACCAGTTGTTTATGTACAAGGGGTCGAAACTCGCGTCTTTCGGCAAGTATCCTTCGGGAATGTTCAGTATTATCGATATCTGTTGGCACATCACTCGAAGCAGCTCCAAGTTATAGGCCGATCTGGGAGTCGCTGCTGAGAATCTTATCACCCTCAGTACAGGTTTTGGGAATATTTTCTCTAAATTGAAGTACAGGTGAGTCAATAAGGTACTTTTTCCTGAAGCATCAGGTCCGTATATTAGCACTGGAGGATGCCGCGCTTGGTTTTGGTAACTTTCTTTGGTGCTATTTATAATAAATTCTGCAGCAGCTTGGACTTGCTTAACATTTACCTTATACATATGATTATGTTCTATACATATCCTAAGATGAGTGATGTGTTCCAGAAATACTTCCTGGAAAAGAATTACAAACATGAAAATTCCATTTGGTGCAAATTATTCCTTAGTGTTCCATGATAGTTGGTGATTTACCTGTACAGTCTTTTTCCTTCCCTTGCCCTGATCAGGCTCCATGCTGAGGCTGTCATCGACCAAAGTGCTCACAACAGCCTGAACCTTCTCTCTGAACGGAGCCAACTGCTCCTCATTATCTGAAGCTCCATCAGTTCTCGAGGATTCTGCTGATGATGCTCTAAGAATCGAAGAAAAGTTTTTCTTTTCAAATCAGGGTAGTCAGAACAGAAACAAGTAAAGACAGCTGCGTGACGTAGAAAATTGAAATCATAAATCAAAACTATTCTCCAACTTTCGCACAAGTTAGTTGCAACATATTGCGTGCAAATAATATGGCTAAATCGTCACGTAGAAAAAGATTTATAACTAAGAACTTTGTATAAGTTGGAACTTCATTTATCAGGCCTCGAGCCAAAATATTTCGATTATCTGAAAATATGAAATCGACTAGATTATAGGTAAACAATAAAGCAGAAATTGCCACAGCCCTTCCACGCACGTGTTCAATTTCGATGAGAAAATAAATAGCTTTTTACTCGGGTGGTATTTATTTTCCCATTTTGTTTTCATAATAATTCAGGTCGACTTCTAATTTTAGAATGAAGACGCGAGTGAAATTGTTTTATTCGAAATGGTTTCGACTTCATTAATAAAGGGTGTTTGTGACCAGAAATAGTTAAATGTAATTTGTTACACGTTATTTCCTAACAAGGGACTACCCTTGGTAGGCAATTTATTTTTATTTTAGTTCGGAAGATCGTAGAATCAAATTAAGCTTGGCTCGAAGACGTAAAACAACTGTTAAAGTGGTAGTAATGCTGAC
The DNA here is from genome assembly GCA_939531255.2 of Thera britannica. Taxonomy (NCBI): domain Eukaryota; kingdom Metazoa; phylum Arthropoda; class Insecta; order Lepidoptera; family Geometridae; genus Thera; species Thera britannica. The sequence continues at coordinate 11,109,210 of OW618034.2, read as the reverse complement.
GGAAGATATAGTACCTACCTAAGGTTTTCTAAGGTGTTTCGGTCTGCTTGAAAAACCCGAACATATAATATTGAAAAGGTGTTTTTAATACAGTTGCTCAAAAAGTGGCGTATTGCAGGGACGTATAGCGTTCGGGATGTGGGCTATTACACACGCGTGCTTTTTTTTTACCATTCCCGCACTAGTGCTTTTTCTTTCCCAACTGTCAAAATGATGTCTAAAAAGAAAAACCAACCATGAAGTTTTTACTAAAAAAAATCATCGAAGTTATTATGATTCATGCAAATACGTATTATTTCTAAAAAGAAGCTACTAATTTGTTTCATTAACAGATTTAATGAGTTACGTCAGGTTTCATTTCATTTCATCTCATTAAATTTCATTTTCAATTCATATCAATAAAAAAAAACTACTGAAGACTTGGCTGTATGGGTATAGTTCCCTTTGCCTTCCAGAATGGGTGAAGAAAAAAAAAAATCTCTGCTTATATTTTACGGTTGGCGTTGGCGCCATTTTTCAGAAATTTTCTTTGCGAGTTTATTTGTTTGTTGCAAAATGAGTAACTTCGACCCTAGTTTTTTTGAATTAACACCACCGGAACTCAGTATAATTGCACAAAATGCTTCGGAGAACATTTTACCGGAAAAGTCAAAAAGTCGCTACATGCATACATACGACGAACTTATTGCGTGGAGAGAAGAGAAAAAAGCAAATGGTATTTTTATTATTTTATTAAACTGCTTAATTTTTTCGCAACTGTATTAAAAATAGTCGTTCAGTACACGTGCGGAACCGTCATTGCAACTTGTTCCGACTGTCAACCCTCGCCTTCGGCTCGGGTAGACATTTGTCGGAACTCTTTGCAATGACAGCCATCCCGCACTTGTAATGAAATATACTATTCTACACAATTAATGAATTTATTGCTTATGAAGTGTTTAATTTAGACTAAGAATTGTATTTTACTTGTTGACATTATTATTGTTTTTATCTTTCAGTTTAACCTTTTTGTGTACCATGTGTTGTGTTGTCTAATAATATAAGTAATTTCAAACAAGATTTTTGTAAATTGTTTATGGATAAATGAAATGAAACGAAATGAAACACCTAAATAATAATAGAAAGAAAATGTAGTGTAATGTATTGTGTTGTGTAATGTATTTAGGACGATAATGTTCCTGTTTTATACCTACCTACTTACTTTTTATCTACTAAGCTACCGTACCTAACATATTTTGCTCATCATCGTCATCATCATCATCAGTCTGAAGAAGTGCACTGCTGGACATAAGCCTCCCATACACATTTTCAGGAAGAACGATTTGGAGCCCTTTTCATCCACTGACTTTTTGCGATCTTAACAATGTCGTCGGTCCATCTGGTGGGTGGGCGCCCTACGTTATATTTTGCTCACATAATGTAGTTTCGAATTGGTTAATGTATAGAATACAATGAACAGCTTGTACCTGTGAGTCTAAGAATAAATAAATAAACATAAACCTCAATAAGCTTTAGGCACGCATACTTTTTTTACCAAGTCAAAATATTTAATCTGTGGTTAAAAGCCGCAAAAGAAGAATCAGACAGTAATAATGTAATCAAATCCGGCAAACCGAATAGTTAGCCTCTGTGAACGTTTCCAATTAATTTTATCTGAATTAAGAACGTTCATCCGTAAATTGATGATTTCAGACGGCCAATAAAACAATATGTGTAACTTGCACAGAAGATAATTTGACCTCATATTATTGGGAATGACCAAAACTTAATCATATGGGAAAAACATTTTCAAATGGTTGTATAGTTTTTTCATAAGATTCATCTGTTTTTCCTAAACTTTCGGTTGATGGTCTACGCAGATGCGATTCAATGATAAAACTATAAACGACAAACTTATAAAATTTTCGTATAAAAAAGCTAATAACATTTTATTAGTTCTTAGTGGCAGAATAAACACGATTCCTGTAAGTTTTCATTCATGAAAAAAATAATCAAAGGAGTAATTTTTAGCCACTTTTGGAGATATTAGACGTGTTAGTTTATGATGAAATCCGAGGTATTTTTGTTATTTTTTTTGCCTAGTAAATGAAGAAGTGTTCGTTTTAAAACATGTTTGTTTTTTTTTTTTTTATAACATGAATATTTATTTTACTATGAATTATTTCGTATTACTATATATTCGGCGCGGAATCAAGTCAACGCTCAGTGCCGGCCGAGGCCTTTCAGAGGTAGGACGTGCGTCGCTCCCGGTCGCTGCAAGCAAGCAGCAAGCCTCAAAAAAATGTATTGTAGCTTCACGAGTTTATAGCGCTACTGGGACGTTTTGATACTTTTTATGGTTTAACAAAACTTTGGTGAGTTTTTTTTTGTATTTTAAAGTAATGGTGTTGCATTAACTTATTAACTTTAATTACCCCCGGTTTCTGGTACGCAAAAAATAGTTATTTATTTTTAATTTGTATTTCTTTTTAATTCAGGTTTCATTCTTTACTTTTATTTCAGATATGGCATAAAAAGCCGCTTACAGGCTACATCACGTAAAAAAAGTAACGAGTACGTCACCAATTGCGAAAATTTGGTCAAGGCTAATGAAGCTAAAAGGTATGTTACCCAGGGGTTACTTTTTACAACGTAACATGTTTTAGTCAATTCCCATTTTTATTAAACGTACACGGAGATAGAAGTAGTAATAATTTGCATTATGAAAATCATTATTGCTAACTTGTCATAAAACATAACACGCCGAAAAAAAGGTCGAAATTAGCGGGTACTTTCAAATAGTCATCCAGTCCGCAAGTCCGCACGATACCAAAGCTAGTGTTCGAAGCACGGAGCCACTTGCACCGAGTTGATGAGCTATCTATGATTGTAAAGTAATCAATTAATTTTATAACACATTTGCTCGTAAAAGGTCTCTAATTTCACCGATTTCAATATCGTAATGTATGTCATTACGCACTAGTGCGGTAATGTAATGTAAAACGCACGGGTTGCTTTTTAATAAGGTATAACGTACGGTTTATCCAGATGCTAAATGTATGAAATGAAACTGAATGAAACCGAATGAAACTGCATGGAACCGAATGAAACTGAATAAAACCGAATGAAACTGCATGAAACCGAATGAAACCTATCGCCTACGGCTCGGGCTTCAATAACGCCTCGGCTGTAATTTTCAACCTACCGCACTTATATCATAATGTACTATTGTTCGAAATACGTACATCAGTACCTACCTACTGCATATTTTATTGGGACCTATTGCATGCATTATATTATTTTTTTAATGATTTTATGTAGTTTCTTCTGAGTTCACACTATGGTTTCGATTTCTGACCTATTCCTTGTTTATCATTGTTTTCTTTCAATTTATTATGGTTACAGATGCTTCGCCGGATGGACTAATTGAAGATGATGGTATCACCGAAATAAAATGTCCTAGTCCGGCATTCGGATTAGAGGCAGATATCGCTATTAACCAAAAAAATGTTATTCTGGTAAATAGATGTATCCGTGAATCGACGCCATGACTGGTTTTATCAAATACAAGGGCAGCTGCACGTAACGAATAGAAATTACTGTCTATTTGCTGTGTGGACAGGCAAAAATTTTTAATTAAAGACAGAAAAAATAATTAGGGACGATACATTTTGGAGCGAGAACATGGAGCATCGGCTAGTCAGTTTTTATAATAAATTTCTATTACCCGAAGTTGTTGATCCCCGAAAAGCTAAGTCCATGAAACTTAGAGACGATAAATATTAAAATTGTATTTTACACGAAATTATTTTGATTTATTTTAACATACCTGCCCGTTTTTGCGTAAGTAGGTACTCATTCAACAAAATGTTGTACCTACTTACGAAAAATGAATACATTCCCTACTAAGAGCTGGTAAAGTATCAAGGTGATTCATTCAATGCGGCGCATGATACGCGCTCCAACACAGACGGCTGTGTGCGTGCTAGGTGTAACTGTATAGCTAGGTGAGTATATTTACCCAAACTTGAGTCACGAAGCTCGGGATAAACGCTCTTAAGCTAAACCGCACTGACCTCGGCTGACCCGAATTGCTGTATTGGAATAAATTTAAATTACCATTAGCAATCAGAACTGGACTCACCCATTCTTACTTATGGATCCGAGACATGGCCGCTCACCAAGGAACACATGCATAAGATCCGAGTAGCACAACGGGCAATGGAGCGTGCCATGCTCGGAATATCACTCCTAGATCACGTACCCAATGTCGAGATTAGACGCCGGACAGAAGTCGTGGATGTGGGTACGCGAATCGCAAAACTTAAATGGAGATGGGCAGGGCACTTGGCAAGAAGGGACGACGGGAGATGGACGAAGGCGGCTACAGAATGGTGGCCAAGGGGTGCTCAAAGACCTAGAGGCAGACCACCCGCCCGTTGGTCGAACGACATTGCTGCAAGTGCTGGGAATGAGTGGATGAGACTCGCGAGGGACCGGAAAGAATGGTGCAATAAAGAGGAGGCCTATACTCAGCAGTGGGTGCAAACGGGCTGATGATGATGATGATGAATCAGAACTGAATTAATTACGTTTTTGTGACTGGTGATGGCATCTAGTTATTTCAGTTAATTGAGGTGCATCGACCAAACAGAAATATAGAAAAGAAGTTACAGAGTTAAGAGAGAGAGGAGTGGCAGATAAACGTATGAAATCGTCAAAGCCACAATCATAAATGTGAGTAGGCCACAGACTACTATGGAGTAGGCTTTTGGATCTAATGTAGATTTACTCAAAAGTCCGGGCAACACATTTTTTTTTTGGCTCGAGTTGACTGCAATCTCGCCTTCCTTACAATTCTGACCAAAATTCACTGGCACGTTCATATGACCTGCCCGTAATGAAATCTTTCATTTGGCTCCTGATCTGATTGTCTCATGAGAGATTTGGGGGTCAGGTACCGAATGAAAGACATTTAATTTATCTACCTACTTACCTACTAAAGCTGTGTTTGTCGTGTTGCTTTTACATACTAACATTACCTAAGATAGCCTGTAAGTTTACCAACACAAATGAACAACGAAGTTGTCTGATAAATAAATAACTAATAGTTGGTAACCGAGCTTCGCTCGGAATTTTTTTCGTTAGTTTGTATTTTTAAGAAATCATAAGAGTCATCATTATTATCTTTACTGGTTTATTCTTACTGAACAACGCCATCTGCTGGTCATGCTTGCAGTTAGTTGCTCACAATCGTCAATAGATGGCAGGAGCAGTCACATATTCAGTTTATGTTGTTTTTTTTTTTTAACGAACAGACTCATTTTCTGAAAATGGATCCTAGCTAGATCGATTTATCGGCCCCGAAACCCTCTGTATACTTAATTTCATGAAAATTGTTGGCTCAGTTTTCGAGATCCTAAATATATATATAAATATATATATATACAAGATTTTCTCGTTTAAAGGTATAAGATAATAATTAGACCGCCAAGCAGATCGCGGTAACCATCTCTTCTTCTTCTTCTTCTTAATGAATGAATGAATGGCATATGTCCATTTCGGATCAATTTTGCCAGTGTCGAGTAGTTTAATGATGATACCATCATTAGACTACAGACAAAACACACAACATAGACATAGATAAAATACTTTTTCGTCAAGTCGTCAGTCGTCAGTCACAAGTCGGCCCTACCCTAATTGGCTTTGGAAAAAAAGATGGCCGTTTTTTCTAAAACCATCTGAAACATTTTCGATCAAATCAGAATATCACATAATACACTTTAATTCCAACTGCTAACACTTTGAGCTAAGACAAGAGACTGACATAATGAGGGCAACAGTGTATATCAGACAGGAGACAACTCACTCAATCCGTATGATATGGCTGCTTGGTAGTTTATCCTCCAATGCCTTCCGCAGTTCCAGTAGCCTGGCTTGCGACAGAACAGCCAGCTTCGACTCATCTGGCTCAGGGTCTGGCACGTCGCGGACCACAGCTATCATTCCCTTGGGGTGGTTGCCGTTTGATAGGAGCTCTGAAACAAAACGGATTTTGTAAAAATAAATGAAATGACTATTGCTTGTTACTGTGTGTGTAAATAAAATTAAAAAACTTCCTGTACTTTCTTGTGGTTTAAAAAGAACTAGTTTTCACCCGAGCCAACTCATTGCATGCATTCTACCAAAGAGATCGCATATTATTTATTCACTCTGCGTGAAAAAAACATATTAGTCTAAAAGGAAATTGGTACAAAACATGATAGGGTTACTTTTTTTATTAAGAAAAGTGAAACTTTTCACCTTGTACATGCTGTTTTTCAGACCATAATCCATTGTGAACAAAAATAAAAGTGATGAATGAGGGTAGCTTGGTAAGCGACATTTACAAATGAAGGTAGCACGCATACAAGGAAAACCTTTGCCCAAAGGCTTCACATACGCTTGGGACACTTTGTGGCTGTCATCACATCTACCAGAGTAATTTCGGCGGATACCATAGATCTATAGTAAAGTTATATATTCTGTGGCTTAATGCGAAGATATTACGTCGGTGGCCGTGTGTGATTTGCTGAGGAACGTACGCAAAAAGTCCTCATTTTGCCTATAAAATATTGCTCAGTCACACTACATTTATTTTTGCTATAGTTAGAACACCGCAGTCGAACACTAAGTATACTTATCACGTAACATACGATATTATGTTTGCGACAAGCGCGTAAATAGACAATCATCACTGGTAATCTTCTTATACTCGTATAGCCTTATTAATAAAAATATGTCAAAAGATAAGCTGTGCTTAAACTATTGCCATCTCTTACCACTGGGTAATGACAAAAAGTGACAGGGCTAACTTTAAACCCTGACTAAATTTAGATTGCGTTTATTAATAATTATGGCTGTTAATGTACTGAAATATGACGTTTAGTTTAGTTGAAAGCCTACGCGCACATCTAGCCCGATGACAATGGTGATCAGTGAAACGCTGTCAAATATCACTGTCATATTTGACAGCGTTTCACTGATCGCCATCGCCAACGCGGTATGTGTGCGCAAGGCTTTAAAGCTGCCGAAACTGAAATCCATTTTAAGCAGCGATTTTAAAATGATTACGTCAATTGCAATTCTCCTCAATCCTAATTAGTTACCGTTGGTATTAGAAGTACCTCATTTGTGATAAAGGCACCTGAAGTTTGCGGTCTGGGGGCTCATAGGAGCTTATCGCTGCGGTCTCGTTGCCAGTGGCTGGGCAGGGTGAATCGGTTTGTATAAATGATGTGAACGTTTCATTCGGTTGCACAAAGAGCGAGATAACATTATGCTGAGTCTGACATTGCGAGGTGGTGAAATATGCTGCAGTATAAGCCCGTATTTTAGAGATTTATGAAGAAAATATCTTATCAATAAAAAGTTGCATGCGGGCTTGAACTAAAAACAAGTATTGGTGTTATGCCATATCACCCAGGGAGAAATTACCTACGTATTTACTTAATTTACGTATATTTTTAAGTTATTTCTTTCGTGAAGCAGCATTGCTGTGTTTCGGTTTGAAGGGTGTGGGTGCGGGTGAAATTACTGGCACGTGAGGGTGAACATCTGTGTGCCTCAAGTTGATGGACGCAGTGTATCGTAGAGCACGTTCCTGACGTGCGTGACCTACGAGGCAATGCTTTGTTATAGGCGATGGTTACCACTTAACATCAGGTGGTCCATATGCTTGTTATATCCGCTAGTTGAATAAAAATAATAATAATAAGTATAGGATAAAAAAAATATTTTATTTGACGGACATTTTCATTGTGTAACCATCTAAAGAAACAAACTTAATTATGAGAAAGGAATCAAATCCACAACTAACAACGCAGAAAACCAATCAACAAGTGAAACTATATCCCAGTAATAGCCTTTCAGCTGAATCTGCTCGATCTGAACGATCGATCAGCTTTCATGAACACTATCCCATTCAAATATCGAGCTGCCAGTACTTGGTACTCTCTACTAATTGCTTTGTGCGGAACAAACCAAGCTTTAGCACCAGTATGGATATTTACTGGTTAGATATAGTATGGTTTAACTTTTGAAATAAAATTTTGTTGCATTAAAGCATAAAATTAAATTTTGTTGCATTAAATTTTGTTGAGTTGACTTCCGGTATTTCGGCATAGTTGCATGCACCATGATCACGGTTGAACTGATCACGATTTTCATAAAAATAGTATAGTATGGTTGCTGAGAAAGCATAGTAATTTATAGTAGTAGTACCTAGTATTTATAGTATTACATCTGTATACATATACAACACTTAAACAATATTATATTATTATTTCTGATTTAGTATTAAAAGGTAGGGTTTAGGTGAAGTAAAAAGTGTCCCCGGGTCTTTTTTATTTTGGAATTCAATAATATTGTCCTGTAGGCCACCTACCACAAGCTCTCTCTGGCTCTGTTCCTGGCTCTGGTTTTGAGTCTGTGTGAGTGTTGACTAAATAAATCCTACGTTGAAACGTCACACACACAGTCTAGTACACTGGCGAGCACTCACACAGGCTCAAAACCAGCGCCAGAGACATAGCCAGATAGAGCTTGTGGTAGGCTACTTGGCTCTAGTAGTCATGGCCTAAAACTCCGTCATCACAAAATTGCTTGTTTTTGTTTTCCACTTTTCTCTAGCCGACTGAAAAATTTTAAGAGTACGCGCAATACAAATGTAAACTTTCTTAACGAAAGTTTGTATTGCGCGTACTCTTATTAAACGCAATGCAATGCAAGTTCGATTTCTCCATTCATGTTTGTGATTGAACGATATATTTCCAGTCCATATCTTCATGTTTGCCGCCATTAGTCACGCGCAGAGTTATCTGCGTGGGGTCAATAGTTTCAAACCATTCTAGCACAGCGAGCACGGATTTTGCCTGTTTTCCTTTGTTTCTGGCTACGATCGGACTTTTATCATGTTTTTGAGCATGGAACGGAATGCATCCCTTTGTAGTTCTTTTTTTATTTCAGTCGTCGACGTCGATACCTAATTGGATCGCACGGAACAAGCGTACCTTAAATATGCCTTCACTGTAATAGAGGATTATATATTTTGTATTTTTAGTGATGAGTATGAATGTGAATAGATAAATTATATTGTTAGAGACCAAAAAACAAATGGATGAATTATTGTGTGAAATACGATATAAAAAAGAAAGGAATGAATACAGAAGTGACGGCTGACAGAAGAAAATAATGGATAAATACTTATAGTATAGGATCCCGCTATAGAAGGACCTTCACAATTATTAATTAATCATAATTATCCTGGACTGAAATTTGATAGGCAACCCATATAGAATATATTTATTGGCATGTTTAATTATATATAAAATACGTTTCATTAAATAACCAGCTCGGTGAAGGTCCTTCTATAGCGGGATCTTAGACTATTAGAACAATATGTTATGCACTATTATGCAGGGGAGGAAGAAGAAGAGTTTTTAGTATTTTTATTTCACTAAAGTGTCTATTCCTTTAGATATTATTGTAATCTCAGACCTTATAACCTATCAAGTGGATTTGTTTCGATCTACCCTCTTAAAAGACGTTAAATTCAATAGCCAAGAACATAAAGGTTAATGCTGCTTCGCCTTTATTTCTGCTGAGCTTTTATAGCAAAATAACTGCGTTATGAAAATCAGTTTAGCGGATTACTCTCGTGAAAGGTTGAATTAAAATATAATTAACTTTCTCGAACGTTGCGGCAGCCGTGAAGACTTGTTTATCATGAAAGAGCTTCTCCTTTTTGGATAGAAGTTTATTACTCATTACAAATTATTATTTATCAAATAAACCACTTATTCCTTGCAAGATTCTGTGAAGAATTTTTTTCCTCCGAGATAACTGGTTATTTTAAAGATTTTTTATACTTCATATTTATAAAAGACCGCTCGAGGTAACGACCTACTACTTATACGAATAAAGCTTCATCTAGGCGAGCAGCTGTGATCTGCTATAGTGATGGCAATGGTTATCAGTTTCACCGTAGGTTTTGATATGACAACGTCTTATAATTCGATGGAGCCGGCTGAACGCACGAAAAAACATGACGCATGTGGCGCTCGCTCTGAGGCGTTCCATTTAAGGCTTGAAGTGCAAGCGAAAGCGCGGGACGAGCGACAAAGAGGCACAATCGGCCTCCGCGTTCGGCAGCGTTCGACATCTGTCTCTCTCCTACTTGAGTGAGCGATGCGTCCGCGTGGACAGCTGTATGACGTTGTTACGTTCAACTATCGTCAGTAAACCGACTTTACAGACAACCGATTTTTTGCATATTCGCAGACACCGCAAACTTTGACAGTGCGATATTGTACAGCTGTACACTGATCGCCATCGCACGCAATCTAGATGAGCGCTAGGCTCAGTATTGACTAAAAAAATAAGCACTCTTTATAACCCCCGTCCGTAATTAGGGATGTAGTTAGAAACAAGATCAGAAATCTATAATGTAACTTGCAAACCATTAGCTTTTCTAGAATGTTAGACTCGATGTTGAGTCGAGGCTATCAATTATTGTTAAAGCCTTAATTTGTTCATAATTAGTATAATATACTGTTTGGTAATTTAACAAATTATTTTGGGCAAATTAATGTACTAGCAATTATTTTGAACGATAGCGTAATTTCGTTTGTGTCACGTACAGATGGTAAAGACCGATTAATTGGTGGTGGCCACTCTGTAATTATTATTAGTGGTCGTGTTTTGAAACCTATTTTCAAGAACTAGGTATTAAAATATACCTTAATTGAATTCCACTTGAAAGTAATGAGACCAAAACCTATAGTAATTAATTACGTTCCAACTACTACATTTATACGCAAAAGAATGCGTTCAGTTCGTGACTTTTTACAGGCATCTTTTTATCCAGGAACAAACCTACGGCGGTCGTTATAAAATCTTCCACAGTCAGACTAACCCTATTAGTCTTTTTTCTTTGAGTTTTGCTAGTCAGTGCTGTTCGGTTTCGATTCAATTCCACTTTTTAGAATTCAAATGACGTAACGCTGGCAGAAACGTGAAATACATGGATAATTTCTATAAAAAAGAATTTGTCACTTACCCAAAGCCAGTTCACACTGAATTTCCACTGGACTCTTCAGCAGATCGGACACTTCTACTCCACGACCGTGTGCCTCCAGCACAATAGCGTTGAAGGCTTTCTGCACTTCAGCGAGACGATGTCGTTGTTTCTCACGGTCCGTGAGGTCGTTGAACCTGTATATTTATTATACAATTAAATGAAATACCATAAAATTTGATTACATTATGTCGGTAGATAGAAGCAGCTCTGAATCATTCTTCTTGGATATGTAAAGGACATGCCTATGTACAGTAGTAGAGTTAATCAAGCTGATGATGATGATGTCATAAAAGTATGTATGCAGGTTTTCCATCATTGTAAAATACAGATTTTTATGAGTTTTTATTTTATATAGAAAAAAATGATACCTTGGCAAGAGCAAAAAACTAAATTCATAATGTGTGGTTAATCGGTTAAATTTTATATAGGTCTGAATATACACTCTATTTTAATACAAAAAACACTGTCCTGTAGGCCTATCACAAGCTCTGTCTGGCTCTGGTTTTCAGTCTGTGTGAGTGTTGACTAAGTAAATCCTACGTCGAAACGTCACACACACACAGTTATTATAGTAAGTACATAATTTATTATTTATTGAAGTTGCAACTTTTTTTTTCTTTTCTGTGAGGGCAACGGTAAGCTTTAGCAGAATAAATGAAAAGATATAGAAGAGCTGTTATCGTTGAGACGACATCATTCATAAAATATCATTGACTATTACTGCAATTCTTCAAACTTGTCTGCATAGCAAGAATGTTCAGTCTGAAAGCCCATTAGAGCTTTACAGTTCCTGTAGGCGAAACTAAGTGTATTATTGTGTAGCAAACAAGACTGTTTCCCACAGACATTCACAAAACCTCAGTAGGTAATTGAATACGTCCCAGTTGTGTTTGCAGACACTTTGAAACTTTAAACAAATGGGTCACCCCAAACCCAGCTTACAATTCTACCTAAACCAGTTTCGTTGCCAACTTGCATTATGAAAGCAACTTTAGAATAGTTTTAGATTATCTTTAAAAATTTGTTATATTACTATGGTGTTTTCTTAGAGCCAAGTTTAAACTTAGTTTAGGTGTTTTGTTATTATCTTCCCAACTTGTAAATGCAAGGTTTAGTGCCTTTTACTGGCTTCTCAACGCAGTTGGCAGTAACTCTGCGATGTAGGGGGTTTGGTTTCCGTATTAGGACAAATAAAATATTAAATTTTATTTTTATTAAAATTTCATTATGTTTGTTTGATAAGTGCTTCGTAGAGCAAGTTCCTGACGTGCGTGACCTATGAGGCAATGCTTTGTTATAGGCGATGGTTACCACTTAATATCAGGTGGGCCATAAGATTCAAATACGTCACGGCATTGGCTGGGACTAAATGTACGAAAATTTTGATTTCTCATTTGTATGGACGTGGCATTCGTGGGACTCACTCATGGTTCCATCCGCTAGTCTTATAAAAAAAATAAAAAAAGAACGATGAACGCACATGTTTGTGCTGGGTCTAGAATATCTAATGTACTAGAATAGTATATTTTTACAAAAAAATATTTTTCTATAATATGTAGGTTTTGGTATCTACCTTTTAACTAACATGATGTTATGATTATATATTTTAATTTTATAAACTTTTTTTTTAAACAAATATTTACAAATTGTACGAAATACACAAGAAACAGTTGAGCTATCTACAGACCGTTACGAACGATCTATTTTATAAACTAACAGAGTCGGCAACGCGCTAACGATTCTGGTATTGCAGGCGTTCATAGGCCATGGTTGCCGCTTTCCATCAAATACCGGCCATCCTAAAGTATAAAGAAATAAATGAAAACAAACTTAGTGCGACAGCATCTCTTCAAACAAAATACCTACCCGTTATAATATTATCTCACCCTCTTCATTAAAATAACAAATAAGGCATATTTTCCTTTTATTGTCATCCTACTCAGTGGATCCAATAATGCTAAGAAGACTTTGATCATCGTCATTTTCGTTTCATCTATTTAGGATGTAGCACTTTACGATCGTTCCTTGAACAAGGTCCGATTACTTACTGCGATCGTAAAGTAAATAATTTATTGTGCCAGGAAGGGCCCCACATAAATATATCTGCACCCTCAGGAGGGGTCCTGAAAGACCCACAGGTTATCTTTTATTACAGGGCGCGGGACAAGTAAAGGTCTCGGAGTAACAACATGGTGACCTTTCCTTGTGTAACAGGAAAAGCGGTACGCTTATAGTTTGGTACTAAACAAAAACTATTGCTTCCGTAAGGTATAGTGAACTGAAATGTTTAAGAGGGAATCACACAGGCGACTCTCCATACAAACGTAGTCCCCTATTTCCTCCCTGGATGATGCCTCTAGAGTAACCATTTTGTCTCATAAAATCCAGATCTGCTATTTACGTGCTCGTATGTTTTCCTTTATTTCAGAAACTTATTGATAAAAAGAATATATGATTTTCATATGATTTATATGAAATATGAATTGGAGGTGATATTTTCTTTATCAATAAGTTTTTGAAAAAAAGGGAGGGAAAAATCCAGGGAGGCAATAGGGGACTACGTTTGTATGGAGAGTCGCCTGTGTGATTCCCTCTAATATTCTAAGAATGTCCAGGAATGTCCATGTGATACTGAATTACACCTAAGTACTATGTATGTACCTAAAATGTGTATGCAATAAATACATAGTGTTTTTTTGAGAATGATGGTCCGAAACCACGAGAGTTAGGTAGAAGCCGTTAAAAGAGTCATGCGCTCAATTTTTAAGAAAGCAATAACTGCATATTTTACTAATATCGATTTTTTTGACGGATATGTTTTAAGTTTTCTTCTGTGTAAGAATATGAAATAGTATAAATTTGTTATTTCCATTTTTAGTCAAACATTTTATTTGTAAAAATTGATCTAGCTTATAATAACGTTTTATATAGCATTCTAAAAAAAGTGGGTCATCTTACTTATCTTTAAATGCTTGGAATACAATAAAATCAATTTGATTTCTTACATTCTCTAGTAATTAGTAGTTTTTTTAGCGTTATATAAAAGTGTCATTAATTTTGATGCATTTACAAATGAGGTTTTTAATTTAATGTTGGAGTGTATATTTTATACTGGACTTTTTTAATCATTTCATTTTTACATAACTAGCCGATGGGTTTTACCTACGTGAGTTTTGTTATCTAATTTTGCTTATGGTTCATACTACTAAAGGCTATAGACATAAAATAAAATAAAATAGAATATAGATCAGCTATAGTTTGTTTCATGTCACTCTTATCGGTCGGGTTTGTATAGTTTCAAGAAATCGTGAGCAGAATAAGGTTGTTTATCCTTTCTTTGTTTGATACCTGAACCATCCACAAATACAAATGCTGCCTGCGTATCGTATTTCGTAAAGTCGTATTTGTAGGTCCCATATGGACCTGGCCTACTTTTTCTATCTTATTAGACTGATTTTTATACTTAAGCTTATAATTTGATGGTAACGTATAATACTATCATTAATTATTTGTTTAATAGATTGTTTTATAATTCGGTTTCGGCTATTGGCTCATCACGAACCTCCAGAGTAAAAACAAGCTTTTTAATCAAATGTTTCAATTTTGCATTTAGAACTCACCCGACAAGTAAAAAAATATCTATGTTGTAATTATTCTCATCAGTCAGAAGAAGTATACTGCTGAACATATGCCTCCTCTATTCGTTTCCAAGAAGAATGACTCCTAGCCCCCGATCTTAGCAATCGAAAATCATCCCAATCTTTCAATCGATAAAATAAAAAATCCTCACCAAGTTAAATACCTCTTCATAGTGCATTTGAAATAATAAATGCTAATACCGTTGTATTTGTGAAAGCTCAACAAAGCGATGGAAATACGAGTAGATAGTCAAACAAAACTGAAATGCAGTATAAATTAATTTTATACAAAAATTCAATAGAACAATCTAGCTTCAACGCTGGGTAATTCAATAGTCTACGAGCAATCCAGCACACATTGTACATCTCGGTAACTCTGTAAACAGATTCTGGCAAACAGCCGGCGGAACACGGATGTTCTCTCTAAAGTTACCTCACGTAGCTCATGTTCATTCAAAATGGATTTTACGGGAAAAGTTTATTTTCATCGTCTCATTCATTTTCTCCTAATCCTATTTTAGAATTTATCTCGTTTTGTAGACCATCATGAAACTGGTATCCTCATCATCATGGTGAAAGAAAACATCGTGAAGAAAGTTAAGTCAGCTCATTCTGTATTGTCTTTCCTATGGATTAAACCGACCAAGTTGAGAAGATGGTATATTATGTGCTGGGGCAAGCCTATGTCCCGTGAATAGAGGCATGATGGAACAGAGTACCTCTGACGCTGTATCAATCATCTAAATTAGATGCATCTCCCTGTTTAGAACTTTACTTAAGCACATCAGTCTTAATTATTCCTCCGCTGGACCCATATTTAATTTTGTAAGAGGGATTGCTGTACTATCACGCTTGGCAGACGGATTGTTCCTATTTTTACTGGACTGCCCAGAAGTAGGGTAATATACCCATGTATGTATGTTTGTTCCTTTGTGCGTCAATGCAGCTTTAGCGGCTTGAAGGCAAGGGCGGATCCAGGGGGGGGGTCATGGGGGTCATGACCCCCCCCTGAGCTGGTTCCAGGACTTAGGTGGACCACTAATTGTACATAATGATTTTGTATTATATATTTTATCACCATACAGATTTTATGTAACTACATACCTTCAATATTTAATTAATTTAATTAATGTAATCTAAATATATGAAACTCTTACGCTACTGACTGACTGACTGAAAATCAACGCACAGCCTAGGCCGTTAGTCCTAGAAGCATGAAACTTAGAGGGTATGTTCCTTTTATAATGTAGAGGTTCACTAAGAAAGGAAATTGGAATATTCTTTCCCTAACAGGAGAAAAAGGGGAAAAATGGTTTTAAGGAAAATGATGATTGTAAAAATTAAATCAAAGTTAGAAGCATGAAACTTGGACAATAATACATACAGGGTGGCCCAAAAGTCGTGGATCAAACGCAACTAGGGGTTAGATGGGGTCATCAGCTGCAAAAAGTAGTTCTACGGGAGGTCCTTAAGGTCAACCCCTGTAGAGTTATAATTTATTTTGTGTTTTATTGGAAAATTGACTTTTTAGGGTTTCGTAGCCAAATGGCAAAATCGGAACCCTTATAGATTCGTCATGTCTGTCTGTCTGTCTGTCTGTCCGTCCGTATGTCACAGCCATTTTTCTCCGAAACCGTAAGAGCTAGACTGATGAAACTTGGCGAGTAGATGTATTCTGTGAACCGCATTAAGATTTTTACACAAAAATAAATAGAAAAAAAACTATAAATTTTGGGGGTCCCCATACTTGAAACTGAAACTCAAAAAAATTTTTTTCATCGAACCCATACGTGTGAGGTATCTATGAATAGATCTTCAAAAATGATGTTGAGGTTTCTAATATCGTTTTTTTTCTAAACTGAATAGTTTGCGCGAGAGATACTTCCAAAGTGGAAAAAAGTTGGTCCCCCCCCCTCTAACTTCTAAAATAAGAGAATGATAAATCTAAAAAAAATATATGATGTACATTACTATGTAAACTTTCAACGATATTTGGTTTGAACGATATCTAGTAAGTAGTTTTTTTTTAATACGTCATTAATCGTAAACCTCAATGAACCTTTCGACGAACTACTAGAACTTCTATATTATATTACTTACTGCTACGGAACCCTTCATGGGCGAGTCCGACTCGCACTTGGCCGCTTTTTTAACTTATTCTTATTAAAATTCGAAAAAATCTACATCCTGTATTTTTTCTATTATTTTCACTAGATTGGTACTGATGAGCCCTTACGTTAGACATGCTATTTATGCTTATGGTTGTGTGTTGAAGATAAGATTCGTCATGTCTGTCTGTCTGTCCGTCCGCATGTCAGCCAATTTTCTCCGAAACGGTAAGAGCTAGACTGATGAAACTTGGCGAGTAGTATTCTGTGAACCGCATTAAGATTTTTACACAAAAATAGAAAAAAACTATAAATTTTGGGGGTCCCCATACTTGAAACTGAAACTCAAAAATTTTTTTTTCATCGAACCCCTACGTGTGGGGTATCTTTGAATAGGTCTTCAAAAATGATGTTAAGGTTTCTAATATCATTTTTTTCTAAACAATAGTTTGTGACAGAGACACTTCCAAAGTGGAAAAAAGTTGGTCCCCCCCCCCTCTAACTTCTAAAATAAGAGAAAGATAAAACTAAAAAAAATATATGTTGTACATTACTATGCAAACTTTCAACGATATTTAGTTTGAACGAGATCTAGTCCGTAGTTTTTTATAAATCGTAAACCGCAATTTACCTTTCGACGAACTACAAGAATTTATATATGTACATATTATGTTACTTGTTGCTACGGAACCCTTCATGGGCGAGTCCGACTCGCACTTGGCCGCTTTTTTACTTGTATCTATTGTTATCAAAATTAAATTATAAGTTCTTGACTTGACCACGACTATGTGACCCCCTCCTGGCGCCAAAGCTGGATCCGCCCGTGCTTGAAGGACTTTGGTAAATGCGGAGTCATTGGGTTGCTCTAGATCGCGTGCTAGCTATAAGAAAACAATAAATACACACACTTTTGACCCATGTATAACTCTCTGTGTGTGAGTACCTACGACCGAATGTCCTTGCCAGTGCCAGTCCGCAATAAAGGAGTAATAGCTTGCCTACATGTTTTCTTTCAATACATTTCAAAAACACACACCACGTATAGAAATACAAATTGAGTCGGTCCCTCGTTTTCTTAATAATTACTTACCATTTAACACTTACTCTTACATATGAACCGACGACATTCTTAAGATCGTAGGAAGTCGGTGGATGGAAAGGACTCAGAATCGTTCTTCCTGGAAATGTGTAGGGGAGGCCTATGTCCAGCTGTGGACTTCTTAAGGCTGATGATAATGACTTACCATTTATCATCTCCTCCTAGATGGAAGCTACCGTCGTCTTGGAGCCTGTAACACGCGTGGATGAGGTCTGACTGCGGAGATTCAGCTTTCAGGAGTTCTTCGAAGGTGTCTGCAGGGATCTTGAAGGGTAGCACGGGTTGGTATGATGATGCTTCTCCTCCTATGATGCACTGTGCAGGAAAAAAATATAGAAATAGATAAATTGAAGTCAAACTCTTAAAAATTGTGGTAGTACGTAACCGTTTAACATAAGCTGGGTCATGTGCTTAATTCAGATACTTCTCATAAAACATTATATTTTATTTTATTTTATTTCTGTGTCATGTATGTATGTCCTATGTACATTATGTGTGATAGGCTTCCAACCTGTCAACTATTATAAGTTCCAACTTATGTAACTTTTGAAAAATAGAACATGTATGGACTCTAACTACCTACTACTTTAGATTCTATCAACAATTTTGACCACGAGTTATCTACCACTTATTGGTATTACTGTCATGTGATAATATTATTATCATTTAATTTCTCATGCGAAATAAAATGAATTTATGGCACGTGACGTCATTTAATTTCACAGACAAGCTTAGCCGTCGGTTGAGTCCCAAAGGTTTTGAATAATTAATTCGCTTTCGTTCATCTGGAAAAAGCAAGGCGTGCTCAGACTACTAAAATACTAGGATAAGTCAAAGAACCTACTGGGATTATGCTGACAGAAGCTAGATGACGTGAATTTAAAAAACTTCGAGAAAGGGTGAAGGTTTTCTATCTTAATAATTTTTCAAGATCTTCGTTAGATCAACAGGTAAAGCTAAAACACGAGCATTTGTATTTTATTTTAGATAAATTTTCTTTTGATCGTAATAAAATGGTCAGTCTACTTGTCCGGTAAGTAAAGAGTTACGTAGTTATTGGTTCAAATGGTTATCCACTACTTATTACAATAATAGCCAAAGTAAATACGTAATAACAGCTTTGGTAACGTAACTTATTGTAATAACAAGTAATGTAGTGCTGTTGTAAATTGCCTAATATAAGTTCAATGTCTGAAAATTGATAATTGGTTAAAGAAAAACAACAACATTTTTGTGAATCATGTTGTTTTTCTTTTGGCAAAAATATTATTTTGCTTAGTATATCGAAGATTATTTAGGATGCTACTTACCTAAGTACAAACTGAAGTATGCATTTGTTTACACTGCTATCGAAAGTATGTAGTAGACTCCAAGTAGTAGATGGATTAATTTGTATTTTTGTTTTCTTGCCGCCCCGATAAAAAATGAAAATTGTCACAAAAATTTTGTCGTTCCATTTTAAAAACGATTACTCATTTAATTTTTAAAAATGGAACGCATGCAAGGGGCAGAAAGTTTTAATGCAAAAGTTTTCACAAGACTGCAATGATGAAACCTTTTTAGCCATCTGAAAGTTCGAATTTCAAATGCACTAACGTAAGGAGTTCTGGAGGATATCCTGTCGTTCTATATTCAAATTCGTAAAAAGTTTCTTCAAGGTTTATTCAAAAACTTACCAGAAAGAAACCTGCTTTTGAAGTCTGATTGCAGCATCGTATTTCTTCAAGATGGTATCGTAGCAGCGATGGATTCGTCTCATCTCCGCCGTCAGTCCCGTAGTGCATATCCACGAACTCGATCTGTGCATGTTTCATATTTACTAAATGTAATGTAATGAAAAAAAAATTGCCTTAGGTACTCTGGTGCCACCCTGGGTGTCCGCTACAAAATACAGAGACTTGAGCTACCTAGCTCCTTTTTTATGGTGACCATCTATCTTATCTTAATCCATAATAAAAAAAGCAATGTTTTCTTTGTAGTTAAAAAGTACCTACCTACTTATATCACATTTACTGCCTAGTACCTACAACAGAATGAGCTTTAAAAATGTTTTCATCATAGTGCTTTGATGGCGTACACGAATTCACGCAACCATTCGTGAATTTCATTTTTTCATGCGATTTGTTCCCTTTGACAGAGCACAGGTTCAAATTTGCTTTGTGAACGCTGTTGGCTGTTTTCCATGTTTTGCATGTTTGATTTGTATTGAGATGAATGCATCCTATAAAATTGTTGTATTAACTGAAGCTATCCACGTACTTTGTAATAAATTACTGTGGTTCTCAAGCGAAGTAATTCTATTTGGACAAAGGTCTTTAACAGTTAAGAATTTAGTAAAATGAAATAAAATGCTTACCTCAATGTATCGATCATCGTACGTGGACTGCAATTCAGGACCCACCAACTCAAGAATATGCCGTCTTTCTTCTCGGAAATCTGACAAAAATATAATAATCAATCATCGTGAAACTATGGCTAGAACCGAACTGATAATACATTTATGAAAAGTCAAAATCTTATTATAATGTCGATACCTGGTCTTGCTTACATGGCTACCTTCTTCTCACACCAAGCGCTTTGCTTCAACTTATGTATAACGTGGATAGGCAAGAGTGGGATTCGATGCCAATAACAACAGCAAAATTAAAGGTATTTCGATAACAGGCCCATATTATTGAAATACTATGATGTCTAAAAAAAAGGTAGGTAAAATTTATAACTAGTAAATATAGTTAATGGCAACAAAAAAAACCTATAATTAAAATGCCTATAATTTTGATGTGCTCAAGAGAAGAGTGAATGATGTCTTCTAGGTAACTGCAAGGCGCAGATCACCGACGATCGCATCGTCACTTACCATCAGGTGATATCACAGCCAAGCGTTTGCTTTTAAAAAAACAGTCATCGAGCTATAAATTCTTCCTTACCATTGAAAACCGAAGCAACAAAGATCTTGACGGCCCTCGGGCCGGGCCATTTGTCACTCTGCTGGGTATACCCTTGCAGCGCTTGCAGCACAGCCGGCTCGGGAGCACTCATCGCGCCCGATCTCACCCCGCGCTGTTCACGCCACGTTGCCGCATTCTGGAACAAAAGAAAAATATTATAAGCATAAAATAAAACAAGTTGAGCATTTTACCTAGTTGTGCCGTTGCTTTGGTCCGGAGCGACAATAACAAACCAGTAGCGGTGGTCAGGATTATCATGAGCCTCTGAAATGTTTATTTTACCCACCATTTTTATTGGCTATTAGCTTGCGTGCTATCTTGATAAGTAGGTATTAGTCAAAATAAAAATATGATAAGCAAAAAATAAAAGAATACCAAACCAGTGGCGATGGTCAGGATTATCATTAAGAACTAAAACATTTTTTTTAACCCACCATTTATATTGGCTATTAGCTTGTGTGCTACGATGGTATGTGTTAGTAAAATAAACTGCTCATATTCATAAATTCTCCTATAGGTATTTTAGCTTAGCAGTCCGTACGTTTGCTATATCTATTGCTTGACATGAAAGTAACAGTGCCAGAGATTTTTAGCGAGCTGCTCAAAAGTGTCCGGCATTATAAATGAGGTGGTTATTCTTATATCTATTCTTGTTTTCCAATAGTTTTTCAAAAAAGAACGAAGACACGTCCATAAAATTTGCTCGTAAAACAGTTTCAATAACATCCAATGCACTCAAACGTAGTAAATTTTGTCCTGTCAGTTTTTATTACCGTAAAACATTTTTCCTGCAACAACGCTTCCGTTTCTAATCGTTTTGTTTGTGGCTTCTTATGTGTCTGTGGCAAGGCTCCGATAATTTGTATTAGCTATAGTAGCTTTTACGTTTTGTAAAGTGTATTTAGCGTTGTGGCTTAAACACACCACAATTCTCCATGCCTATTTTAACACCAAGGAGCGTTGATGTAAAAACAAAAATGACAGCTGATAGAAAAGAATGGAAGAGTGAACATGTTGTGCCGACCTCACATAAAGAGAGATAAGAGCAGGAAGAAGAAGAAGACCGTTGCTGTGTTTCAGTTTGAAAGGTTTGGGTGCCGGTGAAATTATAGGTTTACTAATTTCTATATCTACTAAGTCCTACCCTCAAAGACTCTTGAATAAGTATCAGGTAAGTCCCTAAGGTCCGATAAGGTGTCTACCATGACTGGGAATTCAGTTATGAGTTTAAATAAACCACCTTTCAGTGAGTTGTGAACACATGTGTGGGTAAGTCAAAGTAATTGCTAAAGTTAGACATTTTAGATGTTTTGAGAAACATTGATTGAATTTAGGTACAGTTAAACCTCCAAGGCATTGTTTCTAAACTATGTGTTCGGCTAAAATAGAGCTCTTCTGTGAATTAGGATAACTCATCATCATGATCAGCCTGTGAAGTCCACTAAGGGTCTGATGGAACAAGTATATGACCCACCTGATGTTAAGTGGTAACCATCGCCTATAAAAAAAGCACTGCCTCGTAGGTCACGCACATCAAGAACGTGTCCTACGATGCATTGCCCTGCGTCCATCAACTTGAGGTATACCTCACACATTGTTCAGTCTCACGTGCTGTGATGGTACGGTATTTGAGATACCTACCTACCTACTTGAAAGCAATTTAAGCATAGGTTTATCTTAAAGAAATATTTTTTTATCTACAATACTTAGGTTAAATTTCGATTTCTCACAGACGTTCAAAACTCAAATAAAAACATCGAAAAAGATGCAGTAATTTATAAAAAAAGGGGTCTTAGAACAGCTTAGGTACCTGAGGCACGATGGTGGCTCCAAGCGTTATGCAGACTGATGGTTTAAAAATAGAATGCTATGTTTGTTATAATTATTAAAGGCTGAATATAAATGCTTAATACGAATGTTTAAATTAAGGGCCCTTAAGATAGAGCATGTCATTGTAAGGTGTAATATTATCAACATTATTAATCTTACTATTTAATATACACTGTTTTATCTATACAGCGACTTTATAGGTGTTCCGGTGAGTTCCAGCTAATGTAGAGTACAAAGTCATTATCTATGACATTTGGTACACTTAAACAAAGGATGAGCAAGTACTTAAATAATTCTCCTAATTTCAGATTAGAGACAGAGACAGAAATAGATGCGTATCTGCATGCCATCTCTATCTGTAAGGAGTGATAACGGGACTGCGTGCTGCGCGTGAGAGACGCGTAAATAGGAACGAGGGACGGACGGCGGGGATAGTTCAGGATATGGCGGGGCGAGAGTCGGGCGTGAGCCTAAGGTGTTGAGATAAGGAAGGGTTGGGGTTTAATACCACGTATCTACTATGATACAGTTTTTGATAGAAGCAGTGTTTTATTGCTAATTTTGAAAAGAATAGTAGAGTTACTTTATATGTAAAGTTAATTTATAGAATCAGTGACAATAGTGTCTGACGAGCTGCTTCGAGTTTGTAAAAGAGCTAAGTCGATAACAAAATCTGGACTATTGGTTTGAGATGATATAAATAATCATACCACATACATAAATTGTCCTAAATACGGACTCATTTAACATATAAAGATTCTCCTCAAACCAATTGGACGCAATAACCACTGTACAAATTATCTGTGATTATTATATATAATTATAATATCATCCCGCTCCCTTAGAGCCGAGTCCCATTAAACTTTGATAAGCCGATTTTCTTGGCTTGTGGTCAGTGTTATCACAGTAAATCTTTGTTTTATCTGGTATTGGGAGTAGGGAAGGTTAGAGTGTTCCTTCTGACCTCTCACCTCCTGAGGAACAACAATTATATTGGTTGTGATGAGGGAAGACCTATGACAAGTAAGTTATTTGCCGTGAACTTCGGTGACCTGTAAATATCTTCCCTGCTCAGTCGAAAGCGGCGGTCCAATACCGACAAAATATATTTTGTCAAACTTTTAGAGTACCTACCTAAATATCTAGTTTTTATTCAATAATAAACTTGTTATCATTATGTGTCATACTTGACTATAAACAATTACTTATAACCTATATTGATTTCATGTGCTTGATTTATAGTTTGTATAAGGAATTCCATGTGCATTTGTTTTGTTCATTAAACAAACCATTACTGAGTCAAATAACGAATTTCATTCATTATTCTTAATAATTCCCAAGTTCACCCAACTAGGCAGGAAACAAACAAAAGCTATAATCTTTTACATTTAGTATCACTCTGATAGACTAGGACATTACTACTTAAGAGCAGTCTAGGTCTTTAGACACAGGATATTGTTGAGTCGTAAGTATGAGTTATCATTCGTTTGCCAGATCAACCATCATTCATCATCATCAGCATGTAGCAGGAGGAGGATCTAGCTTGGAGAGAGGGGGGGCCGTCTCAGTGCCAGTAATGAAAAACAAAAAGGGGAAAACCAACGAAAGGTAAGCCTCATCCTTCCACCACACAAGAAGAAGAAGAAGCTACATTAGCCAAATAAAAACGAAGATCGCCGTCATGTCGTATATGGAGGTAAAAAAGCGGCCATCAAAAGAAATACTCACCGAAAAATGCATACCATTACTCTTAAATACTCTTAAATAAGAAGAAAAAGAAAATTTATATTATTCCCTTTGCGTGAAATCTACAGTCATGTTTGTTTTTCAATCTCCAAATCAGTATTCTCTGACAGACGTCTCAAACCAAACAAAGCGATTGTCCCAGTCACATTGTACACGTGAAGCTACGTTCCACCTAGCTTGCAGAGATACACATCTCCTGTCAAAATCAATAAACCTATAGAAATAGGGTATACCTTCGTCAAACCATTAGTAGGTGCTTTATTGTGAGAAACTAGTCTTTGTTATTGGGTTTTTGTCCGACACTTCTGATAGAAAATGTGTTTTAGAATTTCTGCTCGTGTTTGTATTTCTATTTTTAGTATAGACTTTTATTTATGGAAGTGCTCTCAAACGGTGGAGGAAGACATCGTGAGGACAAGAGCCCATTGCAATTTATTTTCAAGTTATTTCTGACGTGTGTTAACGAACTCGGAAATATTTTTCGTCCGATGGAAAACATCTGTATGCCTCAAGTTAATGGACGCAGGGTGGAGCATCGTAGGGCACGTTTCAGATGTGCGTAACATACGAGGCACTGTTTTGCTATAGGCGATGAATACCACTTTAAATCAGGTGGCCCATAAGCTTGTTCCATCAGCTAATCGTATAAAAAACCCACGATGAGATATAAACTTAATATTATACACATCATACAAAAAAACAACCATTAATTTTATTGACACAATTCTATCCTCTACAAAAACTAAGTTATTTATCAAATAACGCAATATCATCAAATAACATTAGTGCTTACTCATGATGAGCTTATAACCAATACATACATAAAACTTTTGCGTTACTGTCTGACTGAAACGTGAAATTCAAATTCAAAGATGAATTTATTCAGTTGTATCACAAGAATCACTTTGAAACGTCTTATAGCTAGATGAGCCTAGGTACCAGTTCCACGCGACTAAGCCTAGAAGAACAGGCAAAAAACTAGCGCTCGGTTTCAACCGTTACAAAACAAAAATTAAAACAGCAGTGAAGTGCATTAGATCGCTCTAAGTGATAATACCTCTTATTTTTCCTACATTTATGAATAAAGGATCAAATCTAGAATCGTGAAGCTAAAAAAATAAAATATTTTATTTCATAAGTACAGCAAATTGCCAAAATCCATGCGGAAAAAAGGAATGAACGTAAATAGTTTCACACAAGCAGTCACGTGATTCCACTAGTCTCAAATATATTCATGACCATGAAATGCGCATAAAGGGATAATATGGGCTATGATGGTGGTTATGCGAAGCGTAATTTCCTTGCGTCAGCTTTACGAATACCATTATGTATGATTTACAGAGGCAATGTAGTATGAGCAACAATATGTAGAACGTAAAAATGTCGGGAAACTTAGAAATTGATCATTTGAATTTGATTTGTAAAGTATGAATTGAAAATGTTTATTGAAGAAGGAGCTACTATTAAATATGATTTATTAACGTCAGGAACGTGCCCTACAATGCACTGTCCTGCGTCCATCAATCTAAAGCTTACAAAATTAACCTCACGTGCAAGTAATTTTACCGGCACCCACACCCTCCAAACCGAAACACAGCAATGCTGCTTCACGGCAGAAGAAAGTATCGTGGTACAGTACTTCCCTGGACGAACTCTTCACAAACAGCTTTACTAGTACTACACTACTACTACTAATTTGAATGAAATTTAGAACTTAGAATCCAGGTTATACGTAACCTGGATTCTAAGTTCTAAATTTCATTCAAATCGGTTTATTGGTTAGGGTGTAATAGATACACAAACATCGTAATTTTTGCATTTACATAATAATATTAGTAGGGTTTCAGTATATTTTTGAAAAGGGAACATTTCACAAACAAACATTGCAACAGCCACCCTGTGAAAGTTCGCACAACTTCTCTCCGTGACTTCTCTACTCATTATTATGTTGGAGAACTTATTAGCGGATATTGCGAGACTGAGATACTGTAACTCAAAGTAATAGCAATTACAACAAAAAATCCTCAAACTTGTTTAATTCTGTTTGAATAAAAAAGATGATTCACAGTTTTAAAAGAGCTGCTTTTAGTTTTAGTCACTTCTATTTGAACCTTGGTCCATTCAAAATACGTTGCGCGTAGCACCACCGTAGCAAGATCGTAGCACTGGCGTAGCAGGTGCTAAAGTATATTTTATACTTGTCACTTTTCAAGCCAAAACGATGAAAAAAAAACACTTTTCAAGGTTTTCTTATCGGAGGATAAGTTTTTAATGATTTATTGATGAAGATTATTTATTTACTGTGCCTGTACCGCCTGACTAGCGTGTTTAATTTTATGAGTTACGGTTTTGCCTCCGCTCAGACTTATCTGTCACGAACTTTATTCGAGTTGAGGCATTTACTGATTCAAATATTCAAAGGAGTATCAAAGTTGTGCGTGTGAGTAATTTGGTACTGAAGAGGCAGGGAATTCAGGCGCGAATACGCACAATTATCTCGTGAATTATTCATCATTACACGTACAGCGTCTTCAAGTATTAGGTGTGTATATCTATAGCGAATCGTCTATGTACGCAGACGGAGCTCAATATTACAAAGGTAGGTGATACTGAGAGTTGAAAAAACATGAAACTTGCATGGTGAATTTTGTACTTAATTTATTAGAAAAATAAAATACGTCTGATAAAGACTTACGCACATCTAAAGGCTGCGCACAACTAGACCGTGGCGATGGCTATCAGTGAAACGCTGTCTTATGACAGATGTGCAGAGGGCTTATCTCAATACGTATTACACAAGATTACTAAAAGACTTACCCTGGTAACACATACACACATGAGGTCCGAAATGAAACTAAAATAATCAAGATTTTTTACCAAACTTTAAGCATACTAACGGCGTTTTAGATTTCAAGGGGAAAAAACCACGCAAAAATACTAATTCGCTATGAGATAAAAATATACATTTACCCGTCTCTAAGAAAAAAAGCTTTCTCATCTTAATAAATCTAAAGGTTTAGAGGTAAAACGTTACAAACAGACATACTACCATGTACTCTTAGCTGATATATAATTATTATGGACGAAATAAAACTATTTCTACTAGATACTTACACATTGTGATTACGCCACATCACCCTATACAAGGTGTATCTAAATATGTGTACTATGCGAAGGGGGGGGGTTTCAGACCACAATGGTGATCAATTGTGGGGGGGAGAAAATTAAAAATTCCTATTTTCAGTTTCCCATACAAAAATATTTAATTTCATAATGCCTAAATAAATTGACAACCCTATCCTTGTAACCCCTTGACCCCTTGACCTACTACCTCTGTAGGTCTACTACTACTACCTACTACCTCTGTAGCTGAGTTTAGGGTTGTCACTTTGTATAAAGTCAGCTGTTCATGTTGAAACTTCGTTGCAGTTTTTTTCAGAGATACCAATCGAAGTTCGAAAAGTCGTTGAACAAAAGTTGTTCCCCTGGGGGTGGAAATTCACCCCCCTTCGGGGGGTGAATTTCCACCCCTTGGTACTATACACATATTTTGATACACGTTGTATAACTGAAAGTACCCTAATTCCAGTAATTGTCATAAAAAGCAACGACAACAATGACAATAGAATATTCCCAACATATTTTAGGGTAATGTGTTATGGCGTGTGAACGGCACTGTAGATCGATACTGGTACGTACAAGCTACAGGTGCGTGCGACTGGGCTGACGAAAATAGTAGCTTAGTAGAACTTAGTAAGTTAGCTTAGAATTAGTAAGTTAAAGTGGCAATGGGCAGGTCATATAGCTCGAAGAACTGACAACGAAAAGTAGGGCGCCCCCACCCACCAGATGGTCCGACGACATTGTTAAGATCGCGAGAAGTCGGTGGTGGAAGGTGGAAAGAGCTCAGAATCGTTCTTCTTGGAAATGTGTAGGGGAGGCCTATGTCCAGCAGTGGACTTCTTCAGGCTGATGATGATGATTATGATGAGAAGTTAGTTAAAATTTTTCCAATGCTTTATTAATCTTTGAATAACAGATGGTAAATCTATGAAACGCATTTGTCTTGAAATATTTATGTCTTTGTGTTTTTGATATAATATGTTTTTATAAATACTTATAGGCAACAAAGTATGTATGAAAACAAACACCAACTGTAGTAAACCGAAGAAAATACAGATTGACTGTGTCAAAGATGACATGAGCAAGAAAGGAGTAAGTACTGAGATGACGAATGATATGAGGAGAGAGATGAGGTGAGTGGAAGAAAAAAACCTTTAGTGCCGACCCTCTTATCGTGGGATAAGGGCAAGAAGATGATGATGATGATGATGATATTTGGTTGTCTAAATTAGTGATCGAAACATTTTTATCGTTATAGCAAACAAAAAAATATCCAATTCCATCTGTAAAAATCTTGTATATTGTGTGGTTTAAGGGTTTTGCTGATGGACAATATTTTATTTTGGTTCAACTTCCTTTTATTCGAATGATATTCGTATAACCGCTGTGATATACTGAACTGTGATTCCAGCCGATATATTTCATGGTTTTTTTTTCAAATCGACGCATAAATGACAAAACTATGTGTTATAGAACATTAAGAAATCATTTTAAAAAAACGACCAAACCTATTTTGATAAAATTTTAATAGAACTAATCTGGAAGTATAATAACCTGTCAAATAAAAAGTAATTTTCAAAATCGATCCATAAATGACGAAGTTATACTCTAGCAAACATTGAATAAAAAATATAACCTAATTGAAAACTTCCTCATTTTTTATTTGAAGTCGGTTAAAAAGAGGCGTTATTATATGTATGTATGTATAAACCAATGGACAAAATTAATTACTCTTAGGGGTTCTAACGGTGGTTCGTAATATAAAGGAATGAAGTCACTCTATAAAATACCAGTCTTACATTTCTCATAGAAAAATATCTCTTTACGAAATTGAAGTCAAATAAATTCGTCTCTAATGGAGCATGTTTAAGCTCAGACAATCGTTAAAGCCTCGTCTTAAAGAGGCTTATCATGGATAAAGAGAATTCAAAGAAATCTTTTTGTAATACAATAATTTGATTTGTCTTCGGTAGAAATTTATTTTTTATTTCATAACTGTTATACAGTTTAGTATTTCATTTTTCAAGCTTAAATCACCTATTGAACATACATTTTTGGTTTCCTGAAGATAATTGGACGACAAATGATCGCAGTAGTTGGTAATAAAATAAACGAATAAAATAATACGATTGAGGCACACTGTGAATTACTGTAACAAATCGTACCAACGACGTTAAAACTATTAATTTATACCGTGTTTCCACTTTGAAATAATCAACATGATGTACGCAGGCCTTTTGTTGCTTTCACATTATGTAAGGTTAGATGGAAGGTTCATATTCAATTCCGGAATCACCTCGGACTCGCTTAGATAATGCCATCACTATTCTCAAAACTCGCTCTTCTACTCATGAGTTCCATAGCTGAAATATTTTATTCTCAGTCTTATGCAAAATGGGAACTTAATTTAGCTCCATCATCCCATATTCAATAGAGCGACAGAAGCATATAAATTCAGTCGGCAGGTACTACTTATATTGATACGTTGATATTAATATTATAAAAGACTCTTCTGCGTCGGTGGCTTGGATGAGAGGGCGACCTAATGAACGCATTTACAATGAAAACATGTATCATTTTGTTAGGAACCTAGAATCATCTAGCTTTAAGACTTGAGATAAGTAATTTAGGCAAAATTTACCATCTCAGAGTATCGGTATCAAATGCTAAGTCAATGTCAAAAAACTTGAATCACAAGGATCATTTTGAAACGTTTAAGACGATAAAAACCATGAAACAACACTTCTCGCTCGCACCTTTTGAAAAGCTTATTATCCAAAATCACGTTCTTGTAGTTTGAATTTGAAGTTTGAAATTATTTTTTTGCTAAACTGTGTGAGTGATTCACACAGTTTAGCAAAATCATAATTTTGATCGTAACACGTTTTGCTACGTCAAAGTGTGAGGGTGATAAGGTTTGATTAAATTGACGGCAGTCTGCCCCTTCATATGAGTCCATGAGCCTATAATAGGAACAAGTTCCACGTTCTAGTATACAGGTCAAAGTTTTGTGGTAAGTCAAGTTGATACAGTAGTAAATTGCAAACCCGCTTTCTGCACAAATATGGCCATAAATTATGGAAGAGAAACCACCCCTTTCAAAAATAGGTCACAGCTGAAGGTTATTTTAAAACTCACAAATCACCCCTTGGATTCCAATATTTCATGTCGAATTACATTTTTCATATTTCTGTATTATTCAGCTTTTGATTTTGTGGAGGGTCCGTTTGCAAATAGATTTACAACCTAAGTAAATATACCGTTTTCCCACAGGCGTCTAATATAGCAAACTTCATTTTTACGGCCACTTAGATAAAAAATGATTTTTTTTCTACAATGTTGAAACTACGAGCTTTGAAATGATCAATATTGAAGACAATTCAGACAATACTATCTAGCCCCAAACAAAGCACAAGGATTACTAAACTTATAAGGCGGACTAACCAAAATTACGTGCCATTTTTTATTATCCGACTTCAAATAAAAATTAAGGTTCTCAATTCGGTTATATTTTTATTTGTCTGGTAAGTTTATTCGTAATGTCTATATAAAGTTTATACTTCCAGATTGGATCCTTTAAAATATCTCAAGTTTTTAAACTTCACTTTAATAAAAATAATTAAAAAAACATTTCTCTTTTTGTATATATAGGTAGGGTACGCTTAAAGCCACGATGAAGAGCCGTAAAACATTTCTGCTTATTATGCCAGCCAGCATAACCGTAGTTAAACGTTGATAAGCCTCATATAGTACGTTAAAGCGCGAATACCTACCTGTAATTGTCCCTTGGGAAGGGTTTAAAGTGGGTTGGGACTGTTGGGATTCAAGTTGCATAGTATATGGTTTGTAAAGTAATGTTATGTGGCGTTGTATAACATAATCCTGGCAAGGTACACATCCTAGTCTTGGGTGACAAAAGTTGTAAAAGAAATACTTTTTTGACGTGACAACGTCTTATAATACGATGGAGCCGGCTGCACGCACGAAAAAACATGACACATGCGGCGTTACCTCGCTCTGAGGCGTTCCATTTAAGGCTTGAAGTGCAAGCGAGAGCGCGGGACGAGCGATAAAGAGGCACAATCGGCCTCCGCGTTCGGCAGCGTTCGACATCTGTTTCTCTCCTACTTGAGTGAGCGATGCGTCCGCGTGGACAGCTGTATGACGTTGTCACGTTCAACCATCGTTAGTAAACCGACTTTACAGACAACCGGTTTTTTCATTATAAATATAGTCAAAAAGAAATACAATCAAACAGCTCCCGCGGCGGGATGCCATGACGTCCAGTGGTTGGCAATGCCATGCCAAGGACTCCGGTGCTCGTTTTAACGAACCGCGGAGTGAGGCAGCGTGGCATGCTGGTGGCAAGGCGTTGGAATGCCGCGGTATCTAAGCGGTGCACTGACTGGCGGCAAAATCCCTTGCCGTCTCGGTCTGCGTAGGCCTTGTCAATGTCTCAATAACATTGCCACAGAACGGAATAAATAAATCATAAATCGGTGGACAAACAACAAATTACAACAAATGCATTGGAATACAATGCTAATAACACTCACAAAAAATTACACGAGTAGTAGGAATGGAAGCAAAGATTACAATTTCAATTCCATACGCAAGTAAACAACACATGTGTTGTTTACTTGCGTATGGAATTGAAATAATTGCAGAATTTAACATGCAGAATTGACGCTATCACGTAAGCCTTTTTATAAGCATACACTGCGGATTACACAGAGTAATCCTACGTTTCAGGTAGTCTGGGAGGGACGTTTTATGTGACTGACGTCATACTATACAATTATATATTCTAGTGACGTCTTTTATCTCTAGGTATTTTTTTACATTTTTATTCACTCAGTTATAGCGTAATAATGAAAATTTGCTATTTCCATTCATAATCATCATCATCAGCCCTTTTGCACCCACTGCTGGGTATACGCCTCCTCTTTATTGCGCCACTCTTTCCGGTCCCTCGCGAGTCTCATCCACTCATTCCCAGCACTTGCAACAATGTCGTTCGACCAACTGGCGGGTGGTCTGCTTCTAGGTCTTTGAGCACCCCTTGGCCACCATTCTGTAGCGCCTTCCATTGTACAAAATTAAATGTGTTTCCATTCATTTTTTGTAAAAAAAATATTTTCTGATTGATCCTTATCAGCAACAGAATCCAATAATACAGGGTGTATTTTTTTGAAAAGCATTCTGGTCCATTTCCGTCATAAGTGATTTTTGAAAAAAAAAATGTATGCAGTTATTGTTTTCTTATAAATCGATGGCATGATTACTTTCAGGACTTTTTTAACCTCTCGTGATTTCCGACTTGGCCACCACCACTCTTCAAAAAACCATCCTGTATTTGATCGCGTGATTAGCCATCCCTGACATCGACCCTTAGTAAGACAACTTAGATAAAGGCCTGCGCACATCTAGGCGATGGCGATTGCGATCAGCTGAAACGCTGACAAACATCGCTGTCATATTTGACAGCGTTTCAGCTCATCGCCATTGCCATGGCCTAGATGTGCGCAGGTCTTAAGGGTGAAGTCAGGTTTGACAATCATTAACAAAACAGAATACTTGGAATGCCCGGTTGTGGCGCACTGACCTACACTTAGCCTATAATTTCGCACTTTTTCCTGTAAGTACCGGTTGGTACAATATTGTCGGATCGCGTGCTCAGCCCTACTGAGTCACGGTTCTAATAGCCGAGCCATGAAAACTATAGGTTGCGTATGGCGATCGTTTAAGCTGTTTCAAACTACTTTGCCAGAGATGTGGCAAGTAAACTTTGTCGTTTTCAATTCTGTGGTGTTGTTTGTATTCTAGAAATATGTATTAAAAGTAAATCAGTAGGGCTACCACAAGCTCTGTCTAGTTCTGTCTCTGGCTTTGGTTTTGAGCCTGTGTGAGTGCTGTCTAAATAAGTCCTACGTCGAAGCGTCACACACACAGTATAATACACTGTTGAGCACTCACACTGACTCAAAAACAGAGCCAGAGACAGAGCCAGACAGAGCTTGTGGTAGGCCTACTGGAACCCACGACACAAGAAACATAGTGTAACGTCGAACTGAAAAAGACAAGTTTTTCTTTCTTTTTCGATAATTTATGAGGCTGGTATTCAACTAAATCTAAAGTTCTAGGTTTTCCAAAAGACATTTAAAATAATTTGTTCTGTATTTTAAAAGATTTTTAAGTAAATGGTATTTTTAATTTCGTGATGGAATTTACAAGGAAAGTTAAAGACTAGACACTTTTGCATAACTTCAGGCACGTTCCACGTTAAAATTCATATCTACCTACTTACCAGGGCAAAGACGTTTTATGGGTCCTTGTTAAGACCGGGTTCCTTAAAATAACGGAAGCTCATTTTATTTTTGATTGAAATCTGCCCCTGTTAGGCAGATAAGGGTATGCAATATACAATAAAGATTTATTATCATTTTAACGGTTGAAAGTGTTTTTTTTTTTTTGAAATATATACTTACAAAACCAAGAGAGACAGAAACTGAAGAGTTCACAAAAGTCAGCTAGTCAAACAGCGGCTTGTTTTTTTTAACTTATTTATCACTGATTAGGTGGACCGCCCAAAGGGCCTAAGCTATCTTAGGCTGTCTTAGCCCTAACATAGCCTGTAAGTTTACTAACACAAATGTACCACAAAGTTCTCTGATAAATAAATAATAAATATAATAAAAAGCCGGGAAAGGCGAAAGGTTTTGGGAAAAACCTTTGCTCAGGCTGTGGGACCGAAACGTCGAATTAATAAAACTGTTTCTTTTTACTACGGACACAGCATCGTGGTCTCGAAAACTACCCCTTAACAAGTTTATGCTTCCTAAGGAGGAGGCGAGCAAAATTCATGAGGTGTCCATAATCTCATTTTCTTGAGAAAACGTCACAATAGATAAAATAATATCCACTAACACTTCTTCTTCTTCTTCGTGTCGTGTCACTAGTTTTTTCAAAGCAGTGCAGTGTGGTCAAACGGTTTTTAGTCAAAAAGGCTCAAGGAGGTTTTCTCACAGAGACATTTTGCACATGTTTTTGTGCTCTTAAAGTTCTACTATATGCTGGTATCTTCATGATGATTTCCTTCAGCGAAAACATAGGATAGGATAGGCGAGTGATGAGTATGAATGTGGATGTATGTTTGGGTAGAGGAAGGCCAAAGAAAAGATGGATGAACTTTGCACTTTGATACTGCTACTTTGAACTTCGTATCTTTATTCCAAAATGAATTTCACAGAAGTAAAACGAGCGCGGAATGAACCATTTTGCTCAGAAACGGTTTTCCATCATCGATAAAAAATACTCGTTACTTCGTTGCGGCATGAAAAAGGACCTTTCAATTTTGTAATACGTTTCAGAGGG
Organism: Thera britannica; assembly: GCA_939531255.2. Lineage (NCBI taxonomy): Eukaryota > Metazoa > Arthropoda > Insecta > Lepidoptera > Geometridae > Thera > Thera britannica. The sequence continues at coordinate 11,074,246 of OW618034.2, read as the reverse complement.
GTAATTCAATTATCTATACACTTTTACAGCTATTGGAGGTAACGGCTGCATTTACGTGAAAAGATTGAGGCAGAGCAAGTGAAGAATATTTGAACAAAACTGGAACTAAGTGATTGTCAGAGTACTTTTTTACTTAATTTTACCGGAATTAACTTTAAGACATCAGTATAAAGGCATTGACTATATTATTGGCTATCAAATGGTCATCTAAGCTCATCATCATCTAAGTCAAGCTGACTATCGTAAAATGATAAAATAATGGCTAAGCTGGTTGTCATTACTGATGAAAATGACAAGTTTTTTTCCGTTTGGCACTTGAGGCTGAACATAATATGTATATAAGCTGATGGACGCAGGGCAGTGCAGGTCGTAGGGCAGGTTTCTGACGTGCGTGACCTATGGTTACCAGTTAAAATCAGATGGTCCATATATAATATAATATATGCTAGTTCCATCAGCCACTTGTATCAAAAATAAAGTTCTTTTCAAAACGTCTCGAAAAGTTAATTCAACAAAATTATTTTTAATCAAATTTACTTCTTCTTTAAACACATTTATCACATCAGCTTTAAACAAGAACACTTTGTGGATAAACTAGCATACGGGTACATTCAGAACAGTTAATTAAAACTGAACTTGTTTTTTGTGTAAATGTAGCCGCCCTATTGAAAGTAACGACGGCGACCTCCCGTTCAATATACGAACTGCCTGGCTCCGCCGTGCTTAAGCGATGCAAAATGGGCGCGGCAAGCTTTAGCTGCGCTTGTAGCACACGGTGCGCCTCGCATGTACGTGTCGTATCTAGTAGATAATAGGGGCTAAAATTAATTGATAATGCTTTTAGAAATCTGTATTAAAATAATAATGATTATTGAAGTAATATAGAAGGATAGTCTATAATGTTTAAAATAAAAAGATATTTTACTTTATTTAATATAAGAACAATGTAGTTGGTTTAAAACTATTTGATAAATAATATTATATTTTATTATTATTTGTTCGAAGTTAATAACAATTTATTATATCAATAAATTGTTGCGTGACGATGGTAAGCGGCCTGACGGTATGACGCTTGTTCCTTGGGAGTTGGGGAGGCCACTTGTGTGGGATGCTACGTGTGTCGACACACTTGCGCCTTCTCATCTGCCAAGGACATCCGTTGTGGCGGGCGCGGCGGCAGATCTGGCCGAGGATCTCAAGAGGCGCAAATATGCAGGTCTCGACAGAGCCTACTTATTTGCTCCTCTTGGGGTTGAGACTCTGGGTCCGTGGGGAACCGAGGCCTCGCGGGTCTTCAAAATTTTGTCTAGGCGACTGATCGAGGCGACGCGTGACCCAAGAGCTGGTGGGTATCTGGCGCAGCGTATAAGCATTGCTATTCAGCGTGGCAATGCCGCCAGCGTCTTGGGGACGCTTCCGTCTGGCACTGATTTGGATCAGTTGAGCTATCTCTAGATCGTTTGTAACGATCTGCAGATAGCTCAACTGTTTCTTGTGTATTTTGTACATTTTGTAAATATTTGTTTAATTGTAAGTTTCTTTGTGTAAATAAATAAGTGCCGAAGATAAATTGTTATTGGTAGTCAGAAGCTACGCAGAATGGATGACGATATTGCCGATAGGGGGCGCTAGCTATCAACTGTCATGTGGGTCGCCTGACTGAGGCTAGGCGAGGCGGTGGATGATTCTGGGCTTGAGGCTCGAAGGAGAAGGTTATCGTTTCGTTCTGTGTACTGTCGATGTGATTCGGCTCTGAGTACACCGCTTGATTGTTAAGATAAGTACATAATTCTCTTTGTAGTTGATATATTTTTACTGTAAGGTAGTTTTGTGTTGAATAACGTGTCTAAAGCTATAATTTAGTTAAATAAAGTGTAAATTTAAAGATAATTAAACCTGAAAGATCCACTAACAGAGAAGACCGAGGATGTAGAAGTCAAACCACTTTATAGCCTTTTCTTCAGTTTTATTAACAACTTGAGTACTTTTTGGATCTAGATACATTAAGCTAAACTTGTACATGGCTATCGCCGAGACGAACTAAGTGGACTTGTCTTGTCGACGGTTCAAAACCGAATGCCTGCTTGAATTACCATTCGCTTGCTTGCAGACCCAAACCATCCGTACTCTTTATTTTTATAGCTTGAAGCTTGAAGCTTGAAGGTTGGAGCTCAAGCAACCGATGGAAATTCAATTACCATATTGATTTATTGATCCCTGAATAATTCTGTATTTTGTAACGGTAACAAAACAAATAATATTTTTATGAACCTTATCATCTTAATATTAATTAATAATACCTTCTATTAACAATTTAGTAACAAAGTCCACACTTCCTGTCAATTAAAAAGGTTTCAAATAACATCTAAAACTCATGGAATAATAACAGAAGCTTACAAGTTCGTCCATCCTGATAAACAGTCACGACCTCGTGATAGGTACATAGTTTATGAAATAACACGTTTGTAATGATTCATCAAAACAATAAACAAAGTGACCATTTTGTTAAACATCCACATTTTTTTTCAAACATTTGTATCAACTAGGTACCAATACGAACAATATACTAACAATATCAATATATTATATACCTTTATATTATTAACTATTCAACTTTATCAATTCAACAATACTTAACAACATGCAAAGAAAATTATCAACAAACCACGAATATTATCAATGAACATAATCAACGAACATTATCATGAACTTTATCAACCTCTTATTATCAATATCTTTAATTATTAACAATCATTATCAGTATTCTAAACATTATCAACAACGTTAATAACGTTATCAACGCTATCAACATTATCAACATTATCAACGCTATCAACGCTATCAACGCTATCAACGCTATCAACGCTATCAACGCTATCAACGCTATCAACGCTATCAACGCTTTCAACATTATCAACATTATCAACGCTATCAACGCTATCAACATTATCAACGCTATCAACGCTATCAACATTATCAACATTATCAACACTATCAACACTATCAACACTATCAACATTATCAACATTATCAACATTATCAACATTATCAACATTATCAACATTATCAACATTATCAACATTATCAACATTATCAACATTATCAACATTATCAACATTATCAACATTATCAACATTATCAACATTATCAACATTATCAACATTATCAACATTATCAACATTATCAACATTATCAACATTATCAACATTATCAACATTATCAACATTATCAACATTATCAACATTATCAACATTATCAACATTATCAACATTATCAACATTATCAACATTATCAACATTATCAACATCTGTCACATCAGTCACATCAGTCACATCAGTCACATCAGTCACATCAGTCACATCAGTCACATCAGACACATCGGTCACATCAGTAGCATCAGTAACATCAGTAACTTCATTTAAATCAGTCACATCAGTAACATCATTAAAATTAGTTACTTCAGTAACATCTACAACGTCAGTAACATCAGCCTTATGAGTAACATCAGTATCATAAGTAACATCAGTATCATAAGTAACATCAGCCACATGAGTAACATGGGCAACATGAGTAACACGAGAAACATGAGTGACAAAAGTAAAAAATCAAAATCAAAATCAAAATCAAAATCAAAATCAAAATCAAAATCAAAATCAAAATCAAAATCAAAATCAAAATCAAAATCAAAATCAAAATCAAAATCAAAATCAAAATCAAAATCAAAATCAAAATCAAAATCAAAATCAAAATCAAAATCAAAATCAAAATCAAAATCAAAATCAAAATCAAAATCAAAATCAAAATCAAAATCAAAATCAAAATCAAAATCAAAATCAAAATCAAAATCAAAATCAAAATCAAAATCAAAATCAAAATCAAAATCAAAATCAAAATCAAAATCAAAATCAAAATCAAAATCAAAATCAAAATCAAAATCAAAATCAAAATCAAGATCAAAATCAAAATCAAAATTAAAATACTACAATACTACAATACTACAATACTAACCATACTGACCATACTGACCATACTAACCATACTGACCATACTAACCATACTAACCATACTGACCATACTGACTATACTGACCATACTGAATAAATAATTATTGTGGACCATCCACACAACACTATCTAGCCCCAAATTAAGTAGAATTCGTGCTATGGTAGCTAGATAGATGATTAAAAACTTTTTTCTTTAAATAAAATAATCGTTAACACAATGTTAATCGTTTAAACAATACTAATAATTGACTTGAAACTAAGACATCATGTAATAACTTGCGTTTAATAATTATTTATTCAATTGTTTATCTAGCTAATCTAAGCTAATCTAAGCTAAGCTAAGCTAAGCTAAGCTAGTCGACAGAAAGTGTAATTGAATGTATCAACAAATGCACACTCATTTGTAGTGTGATCAAAAGTTATAATTTCATCATTGTTATATCCATTTCATCCATTTTTCAATTTAATGCACACTTATTTGTAGTGTGATCAAAAGAAATCATTTCATCAGTGCTATCCATTTCATCTATTTTTCTGTTTAATGCACACTTATTTGTAGTGTGATCAAAGGAAATCATTTCATCAGTGCTATATCCATTTCATCCATTTTTCTATTGGTGGTTCACGTCTCATTTATTTTTATTTATTAATAAAGGCTTTTAATATGATTTTATTACTTACATATATAATGGATTTAATACTTATATAATGGAATCTTACTAATAATTGTCACAACATAACACATACTTGCATCGCTCACTCATTTAAAATCTTTTCAACCCTCTTTTCAACCCCTTACCATCCTTTTATTTTTAAGTAGTCTATGCCCTTTCTCAATTTCTACACTGTGTACCTAATGTCATTTAAATCAGTTCATTATTTCTGGCGTGAAAGCGCGACGGACAGACAGACTTAAAGTTTAATAAGGTCATCATTAATCTATCTTCCCAGTTCCATTTGTGTTTTAGCTAATGATTATCAACCAGTTTCTACTTAGTACTTTTTTGTTTGGCTATCCGCAATAATAATAATAAAAAGGTTTTTAATTTTGCTGTCATTAATTACTTTTATACTCTTCTAACCGTAATTAAGTAAAATCGCAACATTACTATTAAGATTAATGACTTGTGCAGATCGGAAATTCTAGATCTATTCGCTTAACACAAGGGAGACCAGGACAAATTTGCAGCTATTTTCTTCTCCATCAACGATGTAAAATGGATGCGATAGAGCTCATGTCAACCAATATGATACCTCCTCACTATTTCAGCGAAAACTACCCATTTGTTTATAGCTAAGAACTCCGTATTCCTATAAAACACGCGGAACAACCATCTACTCATTTCGATGTCATCTTTTTTTTTCGATCTTGCATTCTCGACTAGTGATGTGTCTCGTCGCCGTTGATTTAAAACATTTTTACCAATAAAGACACAAAAATCCAGTTTCAAGAACCAAATTGAAACCTGGAACCTAATGCCAGAGGCAACAGCGTTGAAATAAGAAACTCATCACATTTGACAACTGAAACATAGGAGGATCTAAAACACGTTGTTTTAACAACAGCTGACGCAGTACGTGTACCTCGATGACTCACAACATAAAAGACATCTACCGTCTTAACAGACATAGCTAACGCCAGCAAGGCATATGCAAGAAACAGCTTTTTGTCGTATCTTTTTTTTTTCAATTATTATTTTTATACGACTAGGCATTGTTAACAAAAGCACCAGCCAGATAGGCTAGGCACTAAAAGATGGAATATTGAAAGGCCTAACAGACCTATCTACTTTCCTGAAAACCGCACGCATAAAGAAAGAGCAATTATAATATTTTCTGACCACTAGCTCGTACAAAACGACGGTTTCATCCTTTGTTGAACGTCACTGGATAGCAACTTCCTACGCACAAAAAAAATTCTACCCATAACAAAATTCACCCTGAAAAGGGTATGGATAAAATTGAAACGATGATTCATAAACTTATGTAGTAGGTAAGTTTAATTCTGTAAGGTAGTACTTTATGTACAGATTTAATAGGCATTGAACTAACGATTTATACTTAGTAACAAGCTAATAACGCTTTATTTAGTTAGGTAGGTACGCTTAGTTCCAATGAGGTATCCTTGTTTGCAATAAAGTGTTATCTATCTATCTATCTATCTATCTGAACTAGACACACTGCACTTTGGCATTATAACACCCCTTAGACAATCAATAATAAATGAACATGATTTTAACTTATTTACTTTTAACTGCTGAGGCTAATTTTTAATCCCTTCGCAGATTCTACCACTGCAGTTTACCTTTCATAATGAACGATGTTGAGTAAGTTATACTGCAATCGGATAGATCACGGTATACAAAAAATATACTGCATTAACAAAATATTTGTAGTATAAACTGTTGTTTTGTTTTCTGATAATTAATACTAACCGATTTTAGGTTGAAAACGATCCTTCATTCCTACGAAGGATTGGATAATTATGAATTTGTCCAATCGTAACCAAGAGCATGGTAGTCTTAAGTCATTCCAAACCTCAACTGAATGTCATTGTCGCCAAACCAGTATTGTGATCAGCCGAAGCAGAGATCCTTCGCGTCTACATAAAAGTTCCTATACTTAGTTAGATCGAGGAGTCAACGTCATAGACTATTAAACGTTCAGTTGCAAAGTACCCACCCTATGATTAATTGTGCACCTAGTTTACCTTTCTAGACTTTTAAGTCAATTTTGAAAACCCTGATAACTAGTAAATAAATATTAAGTGTGTGATGTGGTTTCCTACCTATATCATTGTACCTGTCTTTATTCATTACCCCTCCTATTTATAATATCATATTCGTCAATTATTTTCATTACCCTTCCTATTTATAATACCAGTTTACCAGTTTAGTACTGAAGGCAACCTTCAGTGAGTAAGCACGAGGGAGAATATTTTGTTTGTTTGAACCTATATTTTTTTTTTGTGCGTAATTTTGTGGTGATTTAAATAAACAAACAAGTAACCATCTACTATTTTTCTTAGCGCCTCTATTTCCTATTATTCTTATATTCCTGCTACGGTTCTCACGGTGGCACCTACTGGAATGATATTAATGATAAAACTTGCCCCCACCTCAGACGTCACATCATCTGTCTAATGACCCAGACAAGGTCGCTGTAATCCATTGCATATCCAAATAAATAAATAAAAGTAAAACAAAAAACTGACAACGTAGGTACCTATCTTCACCAGAAACGTATTTGAACCTTGGATCACTCCTATTTTCTTGAATAGTATTCGCCATTTGGACAAACTGTATCGAAAATTTTAAAAACCACCTTTAGGACAAATAAATCTATACTAATCACAACCGCACTTTTAGAAACAACCTCGATAAGAAACTGAGGGTAGGTACGCACCTACCAACAGGAGAAGACAAGAAGATGTCCCAGGGATACGTACATACATAGAATACCAATTAAATCCGATAGAATTCTTCCACTACACTCCGTAAATATACTCTTTGCAAAAGTGAGAAAAAAAATGCCTATCTACCGCTAAGCTCGTAAGCAACCCAAAATCATAAGAACTCCCCTTTTTTTATATTTCACTTCTTACCCTCTATCGTTATCATCTGAATATTAAGTTTCTGATACAACATTCACACACACACCCTCACATGACCATTACACATTTATGGTTCACACCATTAACCTAAGTCATGTATTATTTAATTTAGGTATATCGTTTCAGTTTAGCATCAGTGCTGAATCTACTCTAGTACTTGATGAGCCAATATTAAAAATCTTTGGGAATTGAGACGTGAACTCACGTGTTAATTTTCTACTGAAATGTCTTGCAGTTTCGTTTACTTCATTCTGCTGGTAGCGCTTAACCAATCTTCACGATGTGAAACAGCAACGAACGGCTACAACTTGCAATCGCCCAGCTAGTCCAGTTTCGGTGTAGTGGCATTGAGTCGCGTTCCAGTGTCGAGTCCAATCTTCTTGATGCTCCATGTCCGGGTGGTCCATGTTCTATTGCGGCCATGGTCGGATGACACACGTCATTCTCCGTTGGTTTCTCCTCGCCGTCGCATGAAAAGAAATATATAAAAGGGATGATTTATTCGATAACCAACTACAGTATTTCTTTTTTATGACAATCTATGGTAGATAAAAGAAATACAAGCAGCGCTTAGTCACATTTAATGTGGTAGCATCACCCAAGGGTATCCTTGGCATGTGCGCCACGTGATAACCTATCCATGCATTTAACTTTCCTAGAATAACAACCGCTATCGTGTGGTAGCACTACCAAAGAGTAGCCTTGGCCATGTGTGCCACACAACAACGTAGGTATGTAATTAATAAACTAAAATACACTACAGCGATCGTGTGGTAGCACTACCAAAGAGTAGCCTTGGCCATGTGTGCCACACGACAACTTGTTTATGTATTTACTAAAAAAAAACTAAAATACACTACAGCTATCGTGTGGTAGCACTACCAAAGAGTAGCCCTGGCCATGTGTGCCACACGATAACCTCTGAATGCATTTACTCAACCAAATAAATTATAGCAATCGTGTGATAACACTACCAAAGAGTAGCCTTGGCCATGTGTGTCACACGATAAACTATACATGCGTTTTTACCAGGTAATTGTAAGAATTACAGCTATTACTTTGAAACAATATAAAAAATATTACGTACCTTGATTCATCCCACTTCTGACTTGAAAGATCCACTAACAGAGAAGACCGAGGATGTAGAAGTCAAACCACTTTATAGCCTTTTCTTCAGTTTTATTAACAACTTGAGTACTTTTTGGATCTAGATACATTAAGCTAAACTTGTACATGGCTATCGCCGAGACGAACTAAGTGGACTTGTCTTGTCGACGGTTCAAAACCGAATGCCTGCTTGAATTACCATTCGCTTGCTTGCAGACCCAAACCATCCGTACTCTTTATTTTTATAGCTTGAAGCTTGAAGCTTGAAGGTTGGAGCTCAAGCAACCGATGGAAATTCAATTACCATATTGATTTATTGATCCCTGAATAATTCTGTATTTTGTAACGGTAACAAAACAAATAATATTTTTATGAACCTTATCATCTTAATATTAATTAATAATACCTTCTATTAACAATTTAGTAACAAAGTCCACACTTCCTGTCAATTAAAAAGGTTTCAAATAACATCTAAAACTCATGGAATAATAACAGAAGCTTACAAACCATTTACTTACTATTCATATTTTCTTTTTAATAAAAAGTTACCCTGATCTAATATCAGATCGTGGGATAGAACTTTTGCCCACAGAAAACTAACATTTATTCTTATTCCAGAATGTGAAGTGCCATATCGTAAACTGGAGGCATTATCGACTGACAAATGAAGTGGCAATTCGTTTATGTATCTGGAATAAAACGGAGTGGACTTCAAGTGCTGTAAAAGTAAGGTAAGGCCTTAATAGGCTCAGCTTTGATTTGGTTTGAATCTTGATAGCCAAATAGTGTCTAACGGTATCCTATCCGAACAGTTTTATTTTTGCCAAGAAATACTTTTATTTTCTTTTGTGAGAGTACCCGCATTTTTAATTGCTCGTGCCATAATTTTGTCCAATACAATTTTGTAAGTCGTAGAGAGGCAGAATGGCCAAGCTCATTGTTCTTTACTACACTATAGACAAACGTTAAATTATTGGGGAATTCTTCTAAATGGGTTGTTTAATTTTACGGTTGGGCTGGTGTAAAGTTTGGACATCGCGATAGTTGCGATTACGTGATGGAACTGAACACGACAGACAAACGTTAAAATATTGGGGGATTCTTCTAAATGTACGGTTGGACTGGTGTGACGTTTGGACATTGTAGTAGTTGCGATTATGCGATGGAACTGAGCACGACAGTCGACAGCCAAAGCTTGATGATAAAATTTGTATAAATGTTGGTAGACCTAGTTGGCCTGATCCTTTGTTTGGACATCGCGATGCCAACTCGCAATGGAACTTAGCATGACAGCCCAACCTATGGTACTTTATTATTTTTTTCCTTACATAGGTATGGTGAGTAAATTGGCTAAGGATTGTTTAATAGTTTTTATGTTAACATTATTCTTGTGCTTTCAGATTTAATATCTGGTTATTTAGTACTTTATTGGCCTATGTGATACCAGACTCTTGAACACACTAGCACCGTGACTCGTAGTTGAGCCAGTGGGTTTGGAAAATACTTGGAGATACTTCGGGGACGAAGTATTTTGCAGAATGGCCGTGTCGTATCTAGTAGATAATAGGGGCTAAAATTAATTGATAATGCTTTTAGAAATCTGTATTAAAATAATAATGATTATTGAAGTAATATAGAAGGATAGTCTATAATGTTTAAAATAAAAAGATATTTTACGTTATTTAATATAAGAACAATGTAGTTGGTTTAAAACTATTTGATAAATAATATTATATTTTATTATTATTTGTTCGAAGTTAATAACAATTTATTATATCAATAAATTGTTATTGGTAGTCAGAAGCTACGCAGAATGGATGACGATATTGCCGATAGGGGGCGCTAGCTATCAACTGTCATGTGGGTCGCCTGACTGAGGCTAGGCGAGGCGGTGGATGATTCTGGGCTTGAGGCTCGAAGGAGAAGGTTATCGTTTCGTTCTGTGTACTGTCGATGTGATTCGGCTCTGAGTACACCCCTTGATTGTTAAGATAAGTACATAATTCTCTTTGTAGTTGATATATTTTTACTGTAAGGTAGTTTTGTGTTGAATAACGTGTCTAAAGCTATAATTTAGTTAAATAAAGTGTAAATTTAAAGATATTGATGTAATTAAACCATTTACTTACTATTCATATTTTCTTTTTAATAAAAAGTTACCCTGATCTAATATACGCATGTGCGTGAGGTACACAATACAGACATTGCATATGCATGTGTGCATGATTTCACATTGAAATAATGTCACAAATCAATGCAATGAGTAGGTACATTGAACTATTACCTACACGTATTGTACATTTTGAAAGTGCTCGTTTACCTGTACTGTGAACATTATCATTCGAGAGTGAGTGACACAAACTTAAGAAGGTTTGGTAGGGTTTATTCACTATAAGTAGTATTATATAAGAAGTGTATTATTTTTGATATGGTTAAAAAACCTGCATAGAGTCTTGCTTACAGTCTTGGGTCACAACAGATGTTTTTGTCACTGTACATTGGCAAGGTATAAATTTTATGTTTTTCTTATATTTTGTTTTTTTAGTTGTATTGAACAGAGACAACACTTTTCACAGCATGAAACTCACTGTTAGTTCTAACCTGATACTGATGACTGATTTGAAAACACCCTGCTTTAAGACATCCCGGTTGGTACCCAGGCAAAACAAGGCTTCGAAATGTAGTCCAGAGACCACCCTATTCAGAGGGAAAATCGATATCAATGCGCCCGCAACAGGTGTGCCTGGGGACGCTTTTAACGTACGCCCAAATGATCCGGGGTCGGACGTGGAATATTAATGACTCTTCTATCTGGAATCTTTATTTTTAAGGAACTCGCATCTTGGACTAAATTAAGAACACGAGACGGGGAAAGAACCAAGTATGAGTCACTAATAGACGGCTTACCCAAACCTTGAGAGTGGTTTTTTATTTCAAAATACATATAGGTGTTCACAAAGATTTTTATAATGTCCCAAAAGTTAAGAGCCGAGCGGGATTTGAACCCGCGACCTTCCCCTCGGTACGGTTGGGACATTATAAAATTCTTTGGGATTTCCTTAAGTGTAGAAACACTATAAAATCAATAAACATATAGGTGTTATTAAAAAAAACGGGCTTCGCAAAGCATCATGTTTTTAAAGAAAACCCTCGCATCAAATTCAGTTCTTTTCACAATTATTTGTTCGTAAAAATACTCTATTTCTTCTTCTTATTGTGTCACTGGTTTTTTTTTATCACTTTACTTAAATATGTGTAATACCAATGTTGAGCTATTATCTTAAATAGTACCTCAATTGGTTTATGTATCCATATTTTGTTTAATTTATTTTGACATAGACATATTTTATTTATTTACTATACATATGCACACCTACACCATTAGACAACAAGGACACGAAAGAAGATAGATATAAATAGATACATCGATACTGGAGAAGTGCGTCGTGTTTGCCTTGCCTAGCTACTGTGAGAAGGAAGTAGGTAGATACTTGTTATTTCCTTTGTAATTAAACAATCACTGTAAAGTATAAAAGCTTTAACCGCATGGCTATCAAAAAGGTTCAAAAGAATTCTATTTCATGTTCACACATAGGTAACTTCTAAAGGCAGTTTGGGCTGACGGGGTCGTGGCCTCGAGTTGTGCCATTTTTTCATGACAAAGTGTCACGAAATTCGCACATCTGGGGCATGTATTTTAAAGTTATGTTTTTGTTCCATGCTACATTATAATAGAGGCGAGTCATGTCTTGGTTTGAACAGTACTTTACTAAAATTACTCTGAAATACCTAAATGGATATTTTGATAATTATGTATCCACTTTCTTTTATACAACTACTAGTGGCCGCCCGCGGCTTCGCTCGCCCGTTCCCGTAACACCCCGTTCCCGTTGCTTTTTCGGGATAAAAAGTATCCTATGTCCTTTTCCCGGTTCTAAGATACCTCCCCACAAATTTTCTGCCAAATCGGTTCCGCCGTTCTTGAGTTATAAATAGTGTAACTAACACGACTTTCTTTATAAATATTCTTTTATAAATATAGATTGGACAGAACTAGCATATGGGTCACGTGATGTTAAATATCTATGATGTTACTATCGCTTATAACAAAGCATTACTTCGTAGGTCATACACGTACGATGCACTGCCCTGCGCCCTTCAACTTAAAGCATACAGACAGTCACGTGCCAGTAATTTCACCGGCACCTACACCCTTCAAACCAAAATATGCTTTACGGCAGAAATAGGCATGGTTGTAATACTTCCCCGGACAAGACCTTCACAAAGCCTTACGTAAGCTTTGTACGTAACCTAACTTACGTAACCTAACTTGTAAGACACATTATTATGTGAATTGTAAAAAAAAATATAATCATATTCTGGACCGATTTTTTTGGACATGCAATATATTTTTTTATATATTTAATTGAATATAAAATACTTTTCATCCATTAAACAGCTCGGTGACGGTCGTTGCATAGCTGGATCTTAGACTATTGCATGAACATTTTATTTAGTAAGTCAGTTGGAACTAAGCAAAGTTTCTCCTTATTCAGGTTTTCGGTCATTACCCAACCTTCGTCTAATTCGTACCTTTCCCGTGGATAAACGTTGGGAACACGTACTTACTATAAATCAACGCTTAAACACATCTATAAAAAGTCCATTAACGGCTCACAAACATTACCCCGCTTCATTACCACCAATATTTCACGGATAAAATTCTTACTACGGCTATTCCTCGCCAATTTAAACCGTAAAGCATTAGCATAAAGTCGTAAATCGTTTATTGCTCGCTGACAATGGTAAGGGCTCGTCCACACGAGCGAACACGCAAACGCCTCATCAAATTAAGGCGAGTCGTAAATATTTTTAATTCCTTTCAGTTGACGTCTGTTATCGTTACTTAATAGCTATTTCTTTAACAAACTCATTACAATAAAACCAACTTCTGAGTTCTGAGAAAAAAATATCAAAAAAGTTTTTATACCTATATTGGCCAAGAGCGTGTTGGAACACGCACAGTGAGTCTTGAAGGTTATAAGATTATGCACGGTGTCTCATAAAGATAATGAATTCTGTAGCCCCTCGAGGGTGGCATGTCAAAATTATGCGAACAAAGCCTCCTCACAGATTAAAAAATATATATTATAAAGAAAAAGCCAGCATCCATTATAATTTTGCAATACTCGAATGCTGTGTTTCGGTTTAAAGGGTGCGGCGGTGAAATTACTGGCACGTGAGGAAAACATATGTATGCCTCAAGTTGATGGACGCGGGGCAGTGCATCGTATCACACGTTTCTGACTTCGGTGACCTACGAGGAGAGCTCATTCACCTAGCAAGTTGTGTAAAAAAAATATATCTACAGTGTACATTATAAATGAAACCAATTAATATAATACTAATACACTCGGTCTAACCCTAAAACCAGTTACGGCCTGGACTCAGCCATATTCAATTATAACCTAAAAAATTAAAAAAAACGTATTTTTTTCAAAAATAGAACATTCATAATTTCCCGTACCCGCACTGCTCATTTCCGTGGTTTGGAACCCTTTCTGTTTACATTATTCGTTCTCTTTACATTTTTTTTTCTTGGAAATAGGAACAACGCTTCCCTTCGCCGTGTGTGTAGCGTGTCAAAATAATTGAAGACCTTGTGTGTATTAGGTCGGGGCTAGATGGTGCTGCGTTAAATCATTACCAATTTTTGTTTACTTATTACAGGAAAATCACTTCGCGTGTTTCATAGGTGTGATATTAGATCTAACTCCCTAACAGCAGCAGAACTTAACCATTAATAAATGAATGTTTTAGACAGATATTTGTGATAACTGTTTCTGAAGAACAATAAACTTGTTAGTTTTATTAATAAAAAAAAAATTCAAACGGGGACCGAACCCATGACCTGTAGCAGAGCTACTACCAACTGAGCTGAGAAAGCCAATCATAATACAATAGAGCAACAAGGCAATAGATAACATGAAACAAGCAATACATATTAATCTACTATGCATAAACCACCAAATACCTAGCATTATTGGCAATAATACCCAGATTGGTTATCCCGTCGTGCATACGATTAGTGTTATGTATTGGTTCATGTATTATGCTTTAAGCCACATGACCTAATTTTGGCATTATTAGAGCACGCTGCCGCACGAGCTTGAAAAAAAAACGTAAGACGCCCTGGACCAGGAGAGCACTGGTGGTCCAGTGGTAACGGCCCCGCCTTCCGATCCGAAGGTCGTGGGGCCAAATCCAGTCGTGTACCAATGAGTTTTTCTGTCGAAAAATGTATGTGCACTATGCCAGTACTCTCAAAACGGTGAAGGAAAACACGCGAGGAAACCGGCATATCGTAGAACCTAAAAAGTTCTAGAACATGTGTTAAGCGTCACGCAAAAAGGGCCCGCCAGCGGCCTGCTTGCGGAAAACCGCACATCAAGTGCAGATGATAAAAATTTGCCGAAATTTTTGCCCTGGACCGAGGATATTGTTAACAGAAAAATAAATTAAAAATAAACGGTGGAATCCAGCACCAGCTTGTTTGTTGCCAGCTCTTCTAGGCTTAGTCTCGTGGAACTGGCACCTGGACTTACCTATTAGCTTTAAGACGTTTCAAAGTGATCCTTGTGATACTACTGAATAAATACATTCTTAACTTTGTCTTTGAGGAAGGAAGTCAGTGGAAGAAATGAACTCAGAAATTGTTGTTCCTGAAAATGTATAGAGGAGTTCATGTCTTGTAGTGGACTTGCTACAATCAGCTGGCCTACCATGAGCTTCATATGGTTATGGTTATGGCTGTCAAAATTGTGTCAACAGTGTCAACACATTCAAACCCAAGAAGAAAATGAATGTGTGGGTCAGCCTATCTATACCTACACAATTTGACAGCCATAGCCATAACCATATGGAGCTCGTGGTAGCCCTGCAGTAGAGTGTAATGTAGGGTATGTGTACTCTACAAACTACGTGTTTCTACGAATAGCTATTCTGAAATTTTCATGATTCATAACATTATTTTCAACACATAAAAAATAGTAAGAAACGTCAGGTAACAACTCATAAATCATATCGCTGTTGTTACTAAAACTTTTTTATTCAACTAGCAGATAAAACAAGCATATGACACCTGATGTTAAGTGGTAACCATCGCCTATAACAAAGCATTGCCTAATAGGAACGTACCCTACGATGCACTGCCATACGTCCATCAACTTGAGGCATACAGATGTTAAGCCTCACGTGCTAGAAATTTCAACGGCACATACACCCTTCAAACCGAAACACAGCAATGCTGCTTCACGGCAGAAATAGACATGGTGGTAGTACTTCCCCGGACGAGCCCTTCACAAAGAGCTCTACTACTCTCAAAATACTTCCAGCTTGAATCTAAAAAATCGGTTGTCTGTAAAGTCTACTGTCCATAGTTGAACGTGAAACGTCATACAGCTGTCCACGTGGACGCATCGCTCACTCAAGTAGGAGAGAGACAGATGTCGAACACTGCCGAACGTGGAGGCCGATTGTGCCTCTTTGTCCCTCGCTCCGCGCTCTCGCTTGAACTTCAAGCCTTAAATGTAGAGTGAGGTAACGCCGCATGAGTCATGTTTTTTCGTGCGTGCAGCCGACTCCATCGAATTATAAGACGTTGTCACGTCAAAATTTGTACTACAAAGTATTCATATCTCCCTTCTCAGGCTTTTATTGAATCTAGCAATGATTCATTCAAACATAATTTGATTCCTTAGACTTTATTACATTTGGAAATATTTTCGACTGTTTGTACTTTATTTATTTTGACACTGTGAAATTGAATTCCATTTGGTATAAGTTATTGAATTGCAAGACGAGTATATTTGTTGAAAACAAAAAAATATTTGTTTTATTTTGTAAGTAAGCGTTACCTTGCTCGTGTCCAAAATATTTGCTGAGTTATATTTTAAGACACTATCGGTATTGATAAGTGGAGCCAAAGAGTTACAGTATAGAACCCAAGAACCGGAACATGAAACCGAGGGAGACAATACAAGCGTTGGAGAGATACATATTGAAATAACAGGTGGAAAATTATGGTCAAGAACCGCAAAAAATAGAGGAAAATGGAAAGAATTGGAGGAGGCCTATGCCAAAAGGCACACAAAACATATAAACTAGGCAAATAAACCAGTGTTAATGTATCATTTGTAAATATTTTTCTGAATATATTATGGCTTTATTATTATTTTTAATTCTGTCATCCTCGAGGGTACGACGCCTGAAGCGTGGGGCAGGAGCGTAGTGGTGCTCTTCTTTAAAAAGGGTGATAACACCCTCTTAAAGAACTATAGACCGATCTCCTTGCTCAGCCACGTCTATAAGCTGTTTTCGAGAGTAGTTACTAATCGTCTCGCTCGTAGGTTCGACGACTTTCAGCCTCCCGAACAAGCCGGGTTCCGAAAAGGCTTCAGTACCATAGACCACATCCATACGCTACGGCAGATTATACAGAAAACCGAGGAGTATAATCGGCCACTTTGCTTAGCGTTTGTGGACTATGAGAAAGCCTTCGATTCAGTCAAAACCTGGGCAGTGCTACAGTCGCTCCAGCGGTGTCAAATCGACCATCGGTATATCGAAGTGTTGAAAGGTCTCTACAGGAATGCCACAATGTCTATCCGACTTCAGGACCAGAGTACAAATCCAATCCACATGCAAAAAGAGGTGAGACAGGGAGATGTAATATCTCCGAAACTGTTCACCTCGGCACTGGAGGATATTTTCAAGCTCGTGTCCTGGACAAGGTATGGCATCAACATCAACGGCGAATTCATCACTCACCTTCGATTTGCCGACGACATAGTCATAATGGCGGAGTCGCTGGAAGACTTAGGCACAATGCTCAGAGACCTCAATATTGTCTCCCAACAGGTGGGTCTAAACATGAACATGAGCAAGACAAAAATCATGTCCAATGCTCATTTCACACCCATGCCGGTACATGTTGGGAGCGATATCATCGAAGTTGTGGACCACTATGTTTATTTGGGTCAGACGATCCAATTAGGTAGAGCCAACTTCGACAAAGAGGTCAGCCGACGAATCCAACTCGGATGGGCAGCGTTCGGGAAACTGCGCCACATCTTCTCGTCGCAGATACCGCAAAGCCTCAAGACGAAAGTCTTTAATCAGTGCGTGTTGCCAGTGATGACGTATGGAACTGAGACGTGGTCGCTAACTATTGGCCTCGTGCACAAGCTCAAAGTCGCGCAACGAGCTATGGAGAGAGCTATGCTGGGAGTTTCACTACGTGATAGAATCAGGAATGAGGATATCCGTACAAGAACCAAGGTCACCGACATAGCTCGTAGAGTTAGTAAGTTGAAGTGGCAATGGGCAGGCCATATAGCTCGAAGGACCGACAACCGTTGGGGAATAAAGGTTCTCGAATGGCGACCACGAACCGGAAGACGAAGCGTAGGGCGCCCACCCACCAGATGGACCGACGACATTGTTAAGATCGCGGGAAGTCGATGGATGGAAAGGGCTCAGAATCGTTCTTCCTGGAAATGTGTAGGGGAGGCCTATGTCCAGCAGTGGACTTCTTCAGGCTGATGATGATGATGGTGATTATTTTTATTATATTTTAAAACACTAACGGAAGCCTGGGCTAACTAAGCGGACTTCGTTTGCCTAAAACTATACCTGCCCCTTTTCAACACATTGTTGTTCCCTAAAGTCCCATTACTCCAGAAGCTTCTAACTCCCAAAGTTCCACTTAATAGCTTTCCGAGCTAATTTACTACATTTCCCACATCACATTATAATCAGGAACTACATGGGTATTCATTTGTTTTCATATGATTTCGTTACAAAGGTCCGACTGACTTCTTTTTGAAATCGAAATCGATGCAGGTGTCGTATCTAGTAGATAATAGGGGCTAAAATTTATTTATAATGCTTTTAGAAATCTGTATTAAAATAATAATGATTATTGAAGTAAGATAGAAGGATAGTCTATAATGTTTAAAATAAAAAGGTATTTTACTTTATTTAATTTAAGAACAATGTAGTTGCTTTAAAATGATTAGATAAATAATGTTATATTTTATTATTATTTGTTCGAAGTTAATAACAATTTATTATATCAATAAATTGTTATTGGTAGTCAGAAGCTACGCAGAACGGATGACGATATTGCCGATAGGGGGCGCTGTCAATCAACTGTCATGTGGGTCGCCTGACTGAGGCTAGGCGGGACGGTGGATTATTCTGGGCTTGAGACTCGACTGAGGAGGTTATCGTTTCGTTCTGTGTACTGTCGATGTAATTCGGCTCTGAGTACACCCCTTGATTGTTAAGATAAGTACCTAGTTCTCTTCGTAGTTGATATATTTTTACTGTAAGGTAGTTTTGTGTTGAATAACGTGTCTAAAGCTATAATTTAGTTAAATAAAGTGTAAATTGTAAAGACATTGATGTAATTAAACCATTTACTTACTATTTCATATTTTCTTCTTTATAATATAAAGTTACCCTGATCTAATATCAGATCGTGGGATAGAACTTTTGCCCACAGAAAACTAAAATTTATTCTTATTCCAGAATGTGAAGTGCCATATCGTAAACTGGAGGCATTATCGACTGACAAATTAAGTGGCAATTCCTACGTTATCCGAAGTATGATACAAAGCCGTTTATGTATCTGGAATAAAACGGAGTGGACTTCAAGTGATGTAAAAGTAAGGTAAGGCCTTAATAGGCTCAGCTTTGATTTGGTTTGAATCTTGATAGCCAAATAGTGTCTAACGGTATCCTATCCGAACAGTTTTATTTTTGCCAAGAAATACTTTTATTTTCTTTTGTGAGAGTACCCGCATTTTTAATTGCTCGTGCCATAATTTTGTTCAATACAATTTTGTAAGTCGTAGAGAGGCAGAATGGCCAAGCTCATTGTTCTTTACTACACTATAGACAAACGTTAAATTATTGGGGAATGCTTCTAAATGGGTTGTTTAATTTTACGGTTGGGCTGGTGTAAAGTTTGGACATCGCGATAGTTGCGATTACGTGATGGAACTGAACACGACAGACAAACGTTAAAATATTGGGGGATTCTTCTTAATGTACGGTTGGACTGGTGTGACGTTTGGACATTGTAGTAGTTGCGATTATGCGATGGAACTGAGCACGACAGTCGACAGCCAGAGCTTGATGATATTTGTATAAATGTTGGTAGACCTAGTTAGCCTGATCCTTTGTTTGGACATCGCGATGCCAACTCGCAATGGAACTTAGCATGACAGCCTAACTTAAGGTACTTTGTTATTTTTTCCTTACATAGGTATGGTGAGTAAATTGGCTAAGGATTGTTTAAAAGTTTTTATGTTAACATTATTCTTGTGGTTTCAGATTTTATATTGGGTTACTTAGTACTTTATTGGCCTATGTGATACCAGGGTCTCGGACACACTAGCACCCTGACTCGCAGGTGAGCCAGTGGGTTTGGAAAATACTTGGAGATACTTCGGGGACGAAGTATTTTGCAGAATGGCCGTGTCGTATCTAGTAGATAATAGGGGCTAAAATTTATTTATAATGCTTTTAGAAATCTGTATTAAAATAATAATGATTATTGAAGTAAGATAGAAGGATAGTCTATAATGTTTAAAATAAAAAGGTATTTTACTTTATTTAATTTAAGAACAATGTAGTTGCTTTAAAATGATTAGATAAATAATGTTATATTTTATTATTATTTGTTCGAAGTTAATAACAATTTATTATATCAATAAATTGTTATTGGTAGTCAGAAGCTACGCAGAACGGATGACGATATTGCCGATAGGGGGCGCTGTCAATCAACTGTCATGTGGGTCGCCTGACTGAGGCTAGGCGGGACGGTGGATTATTCTGGGCTTGAGACTCGACTGAGGAGGTTATCGTTTCGTTCTGTGTACTGTCGATGTAATTCGGCTCTGAGTACACCCCTTGATTGTTAAGATAAGTACCTAGTTCTCTTCGTAGTTGATATATTTTTACTGTAAGGTAGTTTTGTGTTGAATAACGTGTCTAAAGCTATAATTTAGTTAAATAAAGTGTAAATTGTAAAGACATTGATGTAATTAAACCATTTACTTACTATTTCATATTTTCTTTATAATATAAAGTTACCCTGATCTAATACAGGCGTAACGCAATCGCACACAAACATTTGTATGCAAGATTGTGTTCCATATTCAAAATTAATTGGTAGAACACACATAGACTGTTAACCTGCAAACTGACAACTTGTTTGAAAACAGGCCTTCGGTACCCAGTTTTCTTTGTTGCGTTCCTAACTAAGGCATGTGCCACACATTTATGACGTCAGGCAGACAAAATGCAAGGAAATAAAGTGCAATTTAATGCATGTTTGGTACAATTTTGGATATCCCAAAATGCACTTTATTTTTTTCGCAGGTGTCATCTCCGCGCCCGATGCCATTCATGTGTGCCTAAGAACTTCTTTATCTTAGTAGCCTAGGTAGGTACTGTTTATAAACCCTCAACAAACTCACCTCTCACCAAACTCTTAAAAGCCAACCCAAACTGTGACTTATTTGTAGATAGCTGGAGGGAAATCATGGCTGAATGCCTCAAGTACTGTGAGACAGACAGAATTTAATAAACTTTTTTTTAGTTTTTGTTAGCAATATCTACGAGTGACATTAGACTTATTGTTTTTTTGTTGTTATCAATTTTATTTGTAATTGTTTTTATGATTATTATTGTTATCCATTTTTTTTTGTGACTGTTTTTTATGATGAATTAATTTTTGTTTTGTTATTAGTATTATTTTATTCGACGAAAGATAGACCTACCTAATTTGACATGTTTAACTTCTTGTAATTACCTATGTTCTTTAATGTAAAATCAATTATGTAATAAGAATGACAAAATGTAATTTACCTATTAATTAGTGTAATTGGTTCCCAGACCGTTCTAATTAAATCAATTAAATTAAATTAAATAAAAATATACCGCTTTTGCTCAAAAACCCCAGGTAGCTCCCAATGGGCTACTGCTACTCTATTGAAGCTGATATAGCTCTGTGGGAATTGGGGACACGCGATGCTATATATGCTGACCTATATTATGTATTGGTATCACCAAACTTATACCCGCAGAAAATAAATATAATCTGCGTCAATAGATTTTCACTTCTTCTTTTTCTTAGCGTGTCGCTAGTTCTTTTAACCCAATGTGGTGAAAGGATTTGAAGTGCACTACAAAGAGGCTCCTCTCGGTACACTATTAGTATAATATAGTTATTATTAATTTGTTTAGTTTTTTGTTAATTGTGGCATTTAGTAAAACTCTAGGATCATTGTGAAACTAATTAATCTAGGTACGATAAAACATAGACCCTTATTTAATTCATCTTACATTTACATCAAACTTATTTGATTCTGGAACTCCTGTAATTTGTTGGTGTTGGTATAAGTTTTTTCGTTGGTGGTATTCACATAAAATAAACATACAATTAAACAAATATGTGTTTACAAAATACACAAGAAACAGTTGAGCTATCTGCAGACCGTTACAAACGATCTAAAGACAGTTCAACTGATCCAAATCAGAAGAGTTTTGTTGGTCCAATCTATCTATCAAATGTAACAAATCTAGAGCGTGTATGTATTCTATGACAACACATTCATCTCTATTACATTGAATAGCTAGCAACATCTGTTCGTTACATCTGTTCTGAAGCAAATGTGTAGATAACTGCCTGTGATGTGTTTAGCAATTTATTATGAGTAACCAGATACGACTGCTTTTAATGAAGAAAACAATGCTAATGCGTAGATAATGTATAAAATGTATATACTTTAGGGGATTTACGCATTCGGTTTATTGCATAAAGTAGTGAATACAGCGAATATTAAGTCGGACAGTTTTTATATAACTATTTAGCCGAGATTGTACATGGGAACCAGGGGGCTAATTCTCGGGCCGATCTCGATCATTTTGAAATTTTATTTTATTGCTTCTTTTCGAAGGGGGAATGGATAATTTCCTTGATTAATTCATAAACGACCTCTTCGAAAAATCCTCGACAGCTACGATATACGGAAAACGTACAAAAAGTGCGGGGTTGTGAAAAGAAGCAATAAAATAAAATTTCAAAATGATCGAGATCGGCCCGAGAATTAGCCCCCAGATTGCTGATAAAATACAATTATATACTTTTTTGTAAATACAATATAGCACCCCGACAGAGAAAAAGCATCTGCGTTCACCACACAAATAATAATAGCTAGGTGGGGATTGAAACTACGATCTACGGCGAAAAAGGCAAAGCTAAACTACAACTGAGCTGAAAGGCGAGTCATATCACTCATTATTTGTAACAATAGGCTAATATTTCAGCCAGAATTCTCTTACTAGCATTGCATGGTGTCGTTCAAAATAAAGTTTTTACAAATTGTTCAGAAGTTAATTTTATACGTTCACTCATGAACGTATAAAATTAACTTCTTCGAAAATATTCAGACTCGCTTGTGTAACGAGTCTCCTCGCGAGTCTTATGTAGCACAAATTAAACTCTTCGGATATGTTGAACATCATATTATAATCTTTCACATTTCACATCACACCATAAATTCCATAGCTAGTCTGAATAGCATTCGTTTTGCCCCCAAAACCTGCCTCTAACTGTCAACTCGTTGACATTATGCTGTGCATGACAGGTGACATAACGGACGGTAAGGTGATTCTATCTATAACATAGAGCTTGTGAATAAAGTTGCGTTACAGTCGGCCATCCTACTTGGGACGGGTCCCTTCGTCCCGTACGGAGTAGCAGAGTAGTCGTCAGTTATGACCACACAAAATAGTTGGTATTCCGGACTAAACTATTGAGTATTTCTAGAGATTATATTAATTCAATAACCATGTGTTCGCCTATAATATCAACTATTTCGTTCACATTATGTTTACATGTTTTTCCACTTTGGAAAAGCTTTAAGCTTCACAGCCCGGTGTTACAATCCTAAATCTAGACATTATACCAATATAATTGGTTCTAAAAGTTATTACAACAAGTATTAATGTTATTAGTCTCTAATTATCAATAAGTGTTTTACTGCTTGAGTATGCATAACTAATCTTAGTTTATCCAAAATCTAGATATTATACCAATATAATTGATTCTGAAAGTTCTTACAA
The DNA here is from genome assembly GCA_939531255.2 of Thera britannica. Taxonomy (NCBI): domain Eukaryota; kingdom Metazoa; phylum Arthropoda; class Insecta; order Lepidoptera; family Geometridae; genus Thera; species Thera britannica. The sequence goes on along the minus strand of OW618034.2, from coordinate 11,050,324 downwards.
TATTAATGGTATTAGTCTCTAATTACCACTTTGTGTTTTACTGATTGAGTATGCATAACTAATCAAAGTTTATTCAAGATCTAGATATCATACCAATATAATTGATTACAAAAGTTCTTACAATATTAATGGTATTAGTCTTTAATTACCACTTTGTGTTTTGCTACTTGAGTATGCATAACTAATCAAAGTTTATTCAAATCTAGATATCATACCAATATAATTGGTTCCAAAAATTCTTACAATATTAGTCTCTAATTATCACTTTGTGTTTTACTACTTGAGTATTTAAAACTAATCTTAGTTTAATCATTTACTTTTGACAAAACATTCATTTAAGTTTAGCAATAAGACTAATAACCAAGTAGGCTACAGATTCGTATTGTAAAACGTCGTTTCTTGATTGGGACACAACTATGAAACACTCGTTCACCATTGATAACATCGCAACCATTATAATATTCCACCAAACAAAACACCGCTAGCTATACAACTATATCTAGGTTATCTGGAAAAGATCGCTCTTCAGCGATAAGACCGCCCATTGTACATTAGTATGTTTTCAATTATTGTTACTTGTTTTTCCACTGTTAGTTTTAAGGTGTGCAATAAAGAATTTTCTTTTCTATTCTATTGTCTTTATCCTTCTCTTCCTGGATCCATGCGCGCGAAACACTTTGACACCTTTACATGACAGCGACAGATTGACAACCTACGTTAGGATCATAGTAAAGCCATAGCTTTTAGAATGGCATCGTTACAGTCGGCCATCCTAAAAGAACAAGTCCCTTCGTTCAATATAGTCAGTTAGTCTCATCTACAAAAAATAATTTGTTGGTACACAAGAATTTCAGCTAAGTTTTTAATATACCTACCTACATTCCTTTCAACACATCTAACGGTTCTGACAGAGTAACGGCGCTGGGCTGCCGCTGGTGGTGAAGCTTAATGCTGAGCCAGAGCCAATTTGCTGCAGTAGCATACTCTAGCTCATACGACAATCTCTTTCGCTGTTAATATTTGTAATTATATCTTTCTTTATGATTTTAATAATATACAATATTAGTCCTTAATGTTTTTCTTAATGTGCAAATAAATGCCTGTCTGTGTCTGTGTCGTCTATAATACATCGCATCATCATAATCATCAATAATATCATCAATAACTTAGCTAACACTATGTGAGCCTGAAAGGTCAATCGGACGGAACTAGATCAGGACCCAGACAAGTGCTCTGCTCGTAACTTAAAACTGAAGCCTCATCAATTTACAGTAGGTAGGTACCTACTCAAATGACTTTTATCTAGTCTTGGCGTACCAATATCTTACTTTAACAATTCCAATATTATTATTTTTATCATCAATGTCCATTAAGTTTTGTAAGTATAATATTTTCATCAATCGCGAAGTATCACAATGATAGTCCTATTTATAGTAGGTATCACGAGTATCAGGAATAGTGAGATTTAACTATCAGTCATGTTCAGATTTTCATGCACCTACTTACTAGTCGCTAAGTGGCAATATTTTTTCTTTGGTCTATATAATCAACCACACTTAGTCAAAACATGACCAATGCTTCTACGTTTAACAATCCTTATTCACCGAGAACCCATTGTATTGAAACAGGAATGACTTCCTTCACGTTGTGACTTACACACACATTTACAACTGTTTTTTTTTTAATATATTTTATTCTCATTGACTGGTGTCTTACTAAATCCAATATTAATGGCATCACAACCTTCAGATCCGTCATCCACATAAATTTAAAGCAATAGAGGCCCCGAAGAATTAACTTTATAAATAAAACTCATTGTTTATCCAAATACTCTGAGCATTACTATCAGCTACTTCAGAAAGGTCACCAAAGTTATACTTAATGGTACCTTAAAGAATGTCATGGTTAATCCCAGTCACAGCATAATCTTGTTCGTTTACTTACAATTTTTTCTTATTCTCAAAATTTCCATTTTCAACTAAATATGTACTATCTCAACTCTATGTTTTTGAGGTACATGATGTCCCAACGGTTTACTTCAGTTAATTCATCACAGATGTTTTCATTACTAATTATTTTCCAGTCCCGTATCATTTTATGTATGTTTATCGCGTATTCTCCATACCCATTCAATATAGTAAATTTTTCTATTTACTAACTCGAAAGTTAACTGCTTAAGTCGAATTATCGCAAGGAGTCTTCAAGGCATATAATTCAAGTAACCAAAAGTCATGGCCATAAGTACAAATTCACAAAAATATTTAGGGTAAATATTTGGGCTTGTCTCTGTAATTTAACAGGCTGAGTCTCGAATATGGCATTCTCAAATTTTGCTTTAAAACAAGGTATAGTCGGAACATAAAGCTAAGCATTTAATATATAGGTATTTTAAATCTTGTTATTGTTGTCAACCTGTTAATTTAATTTTTGCTGGTTTTATAGTTTCCAATCAATCTTAGTGTTACGTTCATAGATTGAACAAAATTATCAGATCTCACTCAAGGAGCCTCGCAACATAATTTGTTTCGCATGAATCCTTAACAAAAAGTTTCCAACCCATCGAGATATAAGTCCAACCACAATAATCGTACCCGTAATTCCAGTATACACATATGGTTGCTGTTTCAGCAAGAAGCAATCCATCAGATCAGTTTTTATCACCTCTTTTTTTTTTATATCAGTGCTATCAATTTATTTACCTTTAGGCAAAGTCAAATCAAATGGCAGATCCGCCTCTGTATATAACCACTTTATTTGCCTCTTAAGTCATCTATATGTGTTCAGTAAAGAATAAATAAACTGTTGCATGCCACTAAAATAATGGCACTTGGTTCTTTGACGCATTCATTTATGTTTAACATTAACTAATCATAAGATTATTAATCCGCCTGCAATCACAATTGGACGGCAAAATCATGCATCCGACGTTCCTTCACATAATTACAATTTTAGGCGGCAAGGTCGTAAGTCACTAATAAGTTGGATAGCAAAGTCGTATGCCATGTTTCACATAATTACTTGGGCTGCAATATCGTTTGTCAGTTGTCTTTACTCGTTCACCAATAGGGCGGCCACTCCTTATTGTATAGCCAGGTCACATGTCATGTTATCATTAAATAATGAATTGGGTGGCAACGTCGTATGCCAGTCATGGTCTCTATTGATAATCAATTGGCAAAGTCGTATGCCATTATTATCCTCATTCAGTCAAGCATTAAGCGGCGGCAAAGTCATATGATAATTGCCCTTACTTAGTTATCAACTAGCAAGGTCGTATGCCATCCTTATTTTATTAAGTTATATATTGGTCGGCGGCAAAGTCGTATGCCAGTCAAGTCAATTGGCAATGTCGTATGCTAATCAGATCCTTATTCAGTTAACATTGGACGGTGGCAAAGTCGTATGCCAATCATGCCTTCAAATGTTTATCAATTGGCAAAGTCATACCAGTAACACATAAACAAATAAATAATAATAAGTAACAAATAAACAAATAAATATTGAGCAGCGGCAAAGTCGTATGCCAGTCATGCCACTCTCTGAGTTATCAACTGGCAATGTCGTATGCCAGTCAAGCCCTCTCTTAATCATAACTGACCAGCAAGGTCGTGTGCTGGTCATGTCTTTACTTGATCACGTATTGGGCGGCAATGTCGTATGCCTGTCTTGCCCTTACTTAATCATAACTGACCAGCAAGGTCGTATGCTGGTCATGTCTTTACTCGATCAAGTAATGGGCGGCAATGTCGTATGCCTGTCTTGCCCTGTCTTTACTCGATCAAGTATTGGGCGGCAATGTCGTATGCCTGTCTTGCCCTGTCTTTACTCGATCAAGTATTGGGCGGCAATGTCGTATGCCTGTCTTGCCCTGTCTTTACTCGATCAAGTATTGGGTGGCAATGTCGTATGCCTGTCTTGCCCTGTCTTTACTCGATCAAGTATTGGGCGGCAATGTCGTATGCCTGTCTTGCCCTCACTTGATTATAACTGACCAGCAAGGTCGTATGCTGGTCATGTCTTTACTCGATCACGTATTGGGCGGCAATGTCGTATGCCTGTCTTGCCCTCACGGCGGCTCCTTCAGCCAGCGCTCCCTGTGTCGCGCCCTCAGTACAGCTGCAGCGCGCGCTCCGCGAAGTAGGCGGGCACCAGGTAGCGCGTCAGCGCCTCCAGCGGGCGCCACGCGCGCGGCCAGCCGCGGCTCGCGCTCTACGCGGCTCGCGATGTAGTCGGCGAGCCAGTCGCTGGCGTGCAGGTTCTCGCACAGCTGGTGCGCCAGCTCGTCGCGCGGCATCACCTCCGCCAGCAGCGAGGCGACGCCCTGCAGGCCGCAGTACACGAGCGGCCCATGGCCCGGCACGTCGTAGGCGGGCGGCATCAGTCTCTCTCTGGCTCAATCAGTTGTCACCCATGTTCTAGAACTTAAAATATTAACTGAATACATCATTCTGGTCTTTATGTTTTTAGTTCCATTCAGGTATAAATGGCATCAATCAAGATAATAAATATGGATAAATATAAATATGGTGGACAATTGACACAACACTATTTAGCCCCAAATTAAGCAGAGCTTGTACTATGGGAACTAGATAGCTGATATACATACATACATTTTTTTTGTAAATACATACTTAGAATACAATACAACACCCAGACAGAGAACAAACATCTGAGTTCACCACACAAATATTTGTTCTCGGTGGGGATCGAACCCACGACCTGCGGCGCAGAAGGCAGAGCTACTACCAACTGAGCTGAGAGGCCAGTCTAATCTAGATAATATAACTTTAGTATACATATAATAGTCTAGATAATATAACTTTAGTATACATAGGAGGCCATACAAAAAAAATCATCATTAGTAAAGTACCTAGCTAAGTTTGTACCAGCTTCTTCCATTAATTCTTCACACTAATGAAACACTTCACAACGAATGGTGTCACAAGGTAAGTAATATCTCATAAATAATATATTCATGAATGCGGGAAGTAGCATTTCAATATAATCATTCAAAGGTTCATCGTTCAATCGGTTTGATTATTTCAGCTAGTTTCAATAATAATTAATATTTGAACAATCACCGCAAAGCCTTGATTCAAATAATAGTAACTTACAGGTAGATAGTATTTTTATCACGAGTACTCTTATTTTAATGGTGGACGGAATGGTGGGTTGAAGGAATTAACCCGAGTCACAAGGTCCCAAAGATCCCAAAGATCTAAGCACTTGTTAGAGCCCAAAACTCGGAAAGGTCAGAACTCATACTCTACTAGAGTAAATAAATTATACCATTATTTATTATTAGGAACACCCTATTTGTCATAGCTGTTTGAACATTTCATTTCATTTTATTTATTGATTGCTCACATGTACATAAAATAAATAGCATTTGTTCTTAGAGTAGCTTAGGTCAGTACATGCACCCTGTTGGGCACTGCAATGTCATAGCAGGTTTATATTCAATTAGCGGTTAACAAACTATAGCACACAAACTATACATTCAATTTTGTCATGAAGCTCGCTCATGGTATTCAGATAAACTTGTGGCCTCAGACCAATTCTCAACAGACTTACTTATCCATAACTTGCTATTAGTCCCACAAAATTATTTATTTATTCATTTAAAACTTCCATCAAACTATTTAGTGATATGAAGACTTAATGCTAATAGCATTGTCTACCAGTCTAAATCTCTGAGTCTAAAATTAATATTTGCTCGGATATTCTCCGACTCACAAAATTCAGAGTCTCAAGTCAACTTCAATCTATAATAATATCAAATCTTTGCAATTGTTATTAATGAAACCCTATATTTACCAATTTCCATCAATGTCATTTTGTCTTACCACACCAGGTATATTTGCTTGCTGAGATGAGTTCCAACTATAGGCTCCATAATATTGTGTAACTCAGCACAACATTTTTTCATTTTATCATTCAACACAATTCAGTAACCAAGCTTCAGGTTTCCAGGTTTGTAACTCTGCTCAGGCTCTGTGTATTTTGTTACTAACGTTGTCACATTTTACTGTTTTATTTCTTGTCGTGTACAGCTTGTATAAATGATTGTTTTTCATTCTTTCTTTCTAACAATATTGTAACTCGATGGCTCGTAACTGGTTCCATGAATAACTCCTAGTCCTTGGTGACTAGAGTTACTACAATGAAATGAAGCACAAACAAACAAGCTTGTTGTTGAAAATTGTTGGATCGTTGTCATAAATTATCACGACACGAACGGCTTGTAGGCCCGTTGATTCATCCATCTTCTGACTTGTAACGAGTCTCCTCGCGAGTCTTATGTAGCACAAATTAAACTCTTCGGATATGTTGAACATCATATTATAATCTTTCACATTTCACATCACACCATAAATTCCATAGCTAGTCTGAATAGCATTCGTTTTGCCCCAAAACCTGCCTCTAACTGTCAACTCGTTGACATTATGCTGTGCATGACAGGTGACATAACGGACGGTAAGGTGATTCTATCTATAACATAGAGCTTGTGAATAAAGTTGCGTTACACTTGATTACAACATTATTAATTCTGTGCGTGTTGAAAATACCAATGAAAATGCCCACATCTAGACGATAGCTCTGGCGACAAGCGACACGCTGTCAAATATCGCTGAAAAAAAAATCTTTGGAAAACTAGGTATGGCAAGAATATTTATTTTGTGTTGTTTATTAATCATTCTATAATATAACTGTTTGATATGATTTATTAATAAAAATTAAAGTGGGAACAAAATCTTGAAAACTCGAAAATCTGTTCGAACTGGAATATCCATAAAAATGTTGATGTGTACACACAGTACCTAGTTCGGTATTTGTTACGGTTCGTAAACAGATTATTCGAGCATCTTTCATAATATAGTGAAACTTCTGCAGGTGTGCACTATTATAACGCTGTGAAAAGTCGTGAATCATAGAACCCGCCGGTGTTTAAAACCAAAAATAGAATCTAAAAGTTTACGTTACTCCACTTTTATGTGGATTGAGGACTATTGTTGAAGATGGCACAGTTTGTAAGGGGCCTATGCCGGCTCCCTGTGTGTCTGTATAATGATATTTTTAGACTTAGGTATAAGTACTTTGTAATTGATTAAAGAGAACGTATAATTTGTAGGTTTCATTCGTGGATTAGATTTAAACAAAAACCACTCGAATACTTCTAAACAGTAGGCCTAAATAAGTCAAAATGGAAGCCTCTAGACTTATAAATTCACTAGTTCTGGATCTATTATTTCAAAGAAAATGTAAAAAAATATCTATACTATAGAAAAATCGTCGTCCTACTAAAAATAAGTCTAACCTATATCATAGAAAATAAATTTCCACTGAGACTTCATAAAGGCGTATAATACGCCTTTTTGCGGCAGAGAGTTTTATTTGATTTTCTTTTTCCGAACATTAGCGGGGACAATGGACAATTACAGAAGTCTTCAGCTGAATCTGATTTTGTTTTGAAGACGATGACTTTCCTCTTCTTCCTAAAGAGTTTCCAACCTCCTTGGTAAATGACAAATTCTCATTAACCGAGGAGGTTGGTAGTCAGTTGTCATTGACAATTTGACTGCGAAGCGTGTTGTTGTATTGCCGCGTAGTGTACCTAACTCAAAATGAGCATTGTGGGAAATGTCGAGCAATATTTATTAATTTCATTATTATATTTATTACGTGCCAATTGGTAGATACTAATAACAGGTGGGTTGTATCTGTCTCACACTTGCGCTTGGCTGAGTATTACCTGAAGCGATCATTAGTAATTCGATTAGACACGATGAAAAGGTGTGTAGGAGCCCCTTAGCAACTTATTTAACAGGGTTTTTCTCGTGACTCTGTTCGCATGTACAGTTTCAGTTCAAACATTCTTTCAATTCTTTTACGCTTTTATAAATATTAAATAATATTATGCACAAGATCGTGATTAGCGAAAATGGGGTGAGGTTTTGCTCAACATTGGTACACTACGGGCACCAATACACACATAGCCCTATTAATAAAAATATTTCAAAAGATAAGCTGTGCTTAAACTATTGCCATCTCTTACCACTGGGTAATGACAAAAAGTGACAGGGCTAACTTTAAACCATAATACTCTCTACAATGCCGGCGTTACCTCAATCTGAGGTGTTCCATTAAAGGCTTGAAGTGCAAGCGGAAGCGCGGAACGAGCGACAAAGAGGGACAATCGGCCTCCGCGCTCGGTAGCGTCTGACATCTGTCTCTCTCCTACTTGAGTGAGCAATCATGCGTCCGCGTGGACAGATGTATGACGTTGTCACGTTCAACTATCGTCAGCAAACCGATTTACAGACAGCCGATTTATTTTTATTTTTGTGGATAGTCATACTACAGTTTCTTATACTTAAAATCTACTAAAAATAATGCTTTAGTAGGCGTACAGAAAAAAAATATGATATCAAAAATAAACTGATGATTTGTAAATTCGTAAACAATACCTAAAAACATAAAAAAGTTGAAATGAAAATAATGAATTTTAAAACTAGACAGTCCTTAGCTGCTCCAAAAGTGGTATTTATGACGTGGTTCTTGAAATATACAAAAGGGTTCAAAGTAGTCCACGAAGAACGAGGCGAACGAATTGAATTTCTTATAAGTTCGTACCCACACCTTTCTGTGCTGCACGAATCAACCATGCCACGTGAAAAGAAGGGACTATTCGTAGTGTCTATCAGCTATCTGGTTTCCATAATACACTATGTATATAATTATATATAATACTTTGCTTAGTTTGGGGTTAGAAAAGTGTTGTGTAGATTGCCCATTTATATAAATAAATATTATAGACAATCCACACAACACTATCTAGCCCCAAAGCAGAGCTTGTACTATGGGAACCAGATAACTGATATAATACTTACATACATTTTTTTTTGTAAATACATACCTATAATACAATATAACACCCAGACAGAGAACAGACATCCTGTGTTCACCATGCACACAAATATTTATAACAAGCAGCTACCCACAGCTTCACTCGCACCGTTCCCGTTACTTTTCGGGATAAAACGTATCTATATCCTTCTTCTGGTTTTTAAGCTACCTCCCCACCAATTTTCAAATCAGTCCAGCAGCTCACGCGTGAATACAGATTTACTCGTATACGTTCATTTCGCTGCCTATTATTGACATTATCAGAATTATTTCGACGTTTGTGTGACTTTTGAATGTTTCCGGTGATCTGTCATGTTTGGTAAGATTGATAAACGCAGGGGAAAACAACATATTTTTATATTCTAGAATTCGAATCGAAATCACTTCGGGCGATTTGGTTTTGGTTAACCAAAAATTTAAAATTAAATATCTTGGAGTTATAGAAACAGTAAATATCAAAAGAACCTCTCGTTAAATATTATCACCAGCCTGCAGGGTAAGGCTACGTTCTACGCTTCGTCTTTCGGTTTGTGGTCACAATTTGTTCCTATGACAGGGCAGGTCCAAGTTTTAAACTTGGACCTGCTGTGTCTGAACTAATGGCCTGCGCACACCTAGTTCGCTGGCGGTAGCGAACAGTGAAACGCTGTCAAATATCACTGTCAAATCTTAAATCTAACAGCGATATTTGACAGCGTTTCACTGATCGCTACCGCCAGCGAACTAGGTGTGTTCGAGCCTTAAAAAAAACGTTTATCATTAAAACTTTGCGTGTCGGTCTCCGAGAAGAGAGAAGGTTTTCAATATTGACCATACTTAAAGCGAAAAAATATATTTGATTTTATTTCAAGTCACGGGCACAAATCGATTGACCGTAAATCGTTTGCCGAACAGTTTCCGCCGACACCGCTGTAAGTACCAAGTTTCATTGAAAAGTCTTTACTTTTAGTGAAAGGCTCTTGGCGGAGAGAAGAGATTTATTTTTCTAACCGGAGATAGCACTTAGCTCCTAGGAACGTCCGGATATTACAGCTGTTCTTAGAAGAACCGTTTGTCGATAACAATGAACGCTTTTGATAAAACTTTTCAAGGATTTTACGAGTACACAAAGCGATTGGGCACAGACCAATATAATTTGCTCCAAGTTTTTGGTGTAGTTACCCTTAATAACAAAGGTTATACAATTTATAAGTATCCCAGAATTTTGTAAATTTAACCACCGGCTGCCGGAAAAATAAAGATAAAATTATAACCTCTTATTACGCGTAAATTGCCATTTAAAAATCGATGTTTATTTTATGATGGGTTAGTGGGGTGGGGGTTGGGTTTTCTTCCACTCACCTCTATCATTCGTCATTCACTCCTTTCCTACTCATGTCATCCTTGACGCAATCCATCCATCTTTTCTTCGGTCTACCATACACATCCATATACACAGTCTCTTCAACTGTTTTTTGAATAAAATTAAAGTGCTTACTATGCTAATGTTTAAAATATTGAATGTGCGGTGTACACCTGTCTTAAGTCAATCTCTCATCTCTACCTACCTGCCTACATTATAATAAACCAGCCAGTGAGAATAGATACCTATTATGCTCGATTTATCTATTCTCAAGGCTCTTACTGAAGACGTTCGTTAGAAGGCTCACTGCTTCAATTAGAGAGAATTAAAGCTTTAAATGGGTCTTCTTCCACAAATTTAATAAAATAGAAAATATAGATAGAACTGGTTTTTTAACTTGTAGGTAGTTAAACTTTTTTAATTAATCCTTGCGCACATCTAATTAGTGAAGTGCTGTCAAATATGACAGAGACATTTGACAGCGTTTCACTGGTTTCACTTATCTCCGCCGCAGAACGTTAAAGACCTGCGCACATCTATGCGATGGCGATCAGCTGAAACACTGTCAAATATCGCTGTCATATTTGACAGCGTTTTAGCTGATTGCCATCGCCATCGCCTAGACTAAAATATTTCTGCCTTTGATTTTGACAAGTAGACTTTTTTACCTGACGGATAGCGAACTATGAGATTATAAGACACATCCTAAAAAGTATTGATGGTATAACATAAGACTTTTTGGTATAACATAAGAGGAATGTTGTTTTTGTGCCCAAAATTTTGAATCCCGCCCAACATACGAAAAAAAACATAGTTGACTGAAGAATATTTGACTAGAGAAGATTTAACAAAAGTTGTGCCCCAACTTTCGTATGTTTCAATACCTGAAAACTAAACCCTGAATGATTTGACCTCGGTGAGCCTATTTATGCTTTATTTCATTAAGGCTTTACCAAGTATTTAATGACGTAGCATTGGGTATAAACGAAAGCCTCAAAGATCAATCATCCTACAAAGAGGATCTTTAGAAGCTTTGTTCAAAACTTTTCGTCCAAAAACCACTTAGAAATTTTCAAGTCGAACTAAGTAATTAAATGGCTAGGATGGTAAAGAAAGGCCTAATTAATATGAGGTGATGAGAAAATGATGATGAAATAATAATATGTAATTTGGCCTTACAGCTTGTGCCAAATGCTAAGAAAATTTCATGCAATTTTTCTGTATTTATAACCATTAAAATTAAGATAAAATTATAGAAATGAATATTCCATTCAGAATGTTTAATTTATCTTCATTTAAGTATTCTATGTTTGGCATCCATAGTAGCAAAGTTTATAATGTACTATATTAGCATGTATTTAATTATGCAGCTTTACTTAGTTCGAGAATAAATCATTATTATTTTAAATAGTAGGAACATACTTTGGAAACTATTTTTATAAAACAACGGGATATCCCATTGTTTTATATATTATGATTTAATTTTGTAGATTAGTCCGAAAAAATATACTTTGGAAATACGTTAGGAAATTGGTCTTCGAAACGAAAAGTCATTGATGTTATTAGCTTGTATTCTATTATGCAGGAGGCCTCAGGTATAAATAGTGGGTCCGTCTGTTTCAGTGTAGATGTTAAATAATTGATACCCAGCTGGCCTTACTGGCCAACTCATTTATTTAAGCCTGTACGCCTACCAAAAGCTCTGTCTAGCTCTGTCTCTGGCTCTGGGTTTGAGTCTGTGTGAGAGCTCACCAGTGTATTATACTGTGTGTGTGACGTTTCGATGTAGGATTTAATTATCAAAACACACGGACTTAAAACCAGAGCCAGAGACAGAGCCAGAGACAGAGCTAGAGACAGAGCCTGAGACAGAGCCAGAGACAGAGCCCGAGACAGAGCCAGACAGAGCTTGTGTTAGGCTTACTGGCCTTAGACTGAGAAACTTTTTGGTAGCTAACCATTGGCACAGATAAGATAATACTATACTCCATTGGTAACACGGAGAGTAGAAAAACTTTAACTGGGCGTTTCTAGATCGAAGGGCGATTAATTGGTGAATTAATATTGTGGGCAAAATAAAAATGTCGCGTAAGCAATTATCAGTTTTATGATATTGAGTTCAGCATATTATAGAATAATCATAAACTCGGCTAAGTTTTTAGTTCCATGGTTATCAGTTCAGTTTTATGACTTGGGGTCACCATTTTTTTATCGTATCACTGGTTATTTCAAACCAGAGTGTTGAAAGGATTTTAAGTACCTACGCCTCAGAGAGGATCTTTTCACGTGCACTCGACACCATGTTCTCGCATTTTTTTGATTCTATGATATTATACCGGTTTCCTCACGATGTTTTCCATCACCATAAACCTCTATTATTAAAGTCGTAACAGTGCTATAACTCGTGTCGAGTTTGAGGAAGTGTTCACTTTACTGAAATGGCTAATTTTGTTCTACATCCTAAAGTGGCAATTTCTTGCAAGTAGGGAAGTGTTTAAACTACACACTCAAACGAACCGTTTAGATAAAAAATCGTCTGCGTCTATTCCACAATGAAATAATAGTCGACGTATTTTAGTCGGCCAGATGGTGGCATCAAAACCCCGACAAGAGCTAAGCTCTTAAATTTAAGAAGAAGAGAAGAAAATGAAAGCTAGAAGTCTGAGTAGTGATCATCGACACTTGACTGGCCTCTAGCTCAGTTTGTAGTAGCTCTGCCTTCTGCGCCGTAGGTCGTGGGTTCGATCCCCACCGAGAACAAATATTTGTGTGGTTAACATAAATGTTTGTTCTCTGTCTGGGTGTTATATTGTATTCTAAGTAGGTATGTATTTACAAAAAAAAATGTATTCAAGTATTATATCAGCTATCCGGTTCCCATATTACAAGCTCTGCTTAGTTTGGGCTGGGTAGTGTTGTGTTAATTGTCCACAATATTTATTTATTTATTATTATTTATTTATTTATACAAAGCCAGGCAAGATAGACCTTGGTATAGAATATGACGGAATAAAAACAAGTAATGAGGCCTTTGAATCTATTGTAGATGATTTATGTAGCATCAGGGGCAACTGGTGATTACACAAGCCCTACTTGTGGTACGCTATAGTGCCTGGTATTTGATGGAGCAGACTTGCCCAGCACCTATAACATCCTGGCACCTTTGTAGAATTAATCCACAGGAAAGACATGGTCAATAGCATGCAGAGCTGACTAAGCCATGGGTTTCCTCACGATGTTTTCCTTTACCGTTTGAGAGCACTAGCATTGTGTACATACATTCTCCGAACAGAAATATCCATGGATAAACGACGGGATTCGAACCCTTTACCTTTGTATCGTAAGGCGGTTACTACACTAGTTACTATGACTGAACAGAAACAGGATATTATTTTAAATTTCTCGGATAAAGTAAGAGTTCATATGAGCAAGTTAGCGTATGAAAAATATGGAGTTTTTAACCACCCAAGTTCCCTCATTATGGTTCAGCTATAGCAGATAATGACATCTTATTCGAAGCACGGAAGCGCTCAGATGAAATTGCTTCCAGCGATCATCCACCCAACGTCATTGTTACGATCAATAAAGTTCTACGAGCGCTCAACAAATTGGTGAACAAAAAAGCATCGCTTCACCGTCATTTTACGACCGTGTTTTGATGTTCGCAATCTCTAAACCGAACGACTAAGCCAAGTCAACTCGACTCAGAAGTTAAAGCTTGGTTCGGATGCAAATAACTTTGAACTGAATCTATTGAAACTTGTTGAACTTTGCCCGGATAAGATTAGTTTATTAGACCCATGGGGATGTTTATTGTTAATTGACCAAAGTCTGCCAAAACTGTTATAATTCGTACTCTAGCACGGAAGACCCAATAAATAACACACTTTTACGATTTAATAGCTTCATTTTTTTTGTATAGCAGGCAGACGAGCAGTCGGGCCACCTGATGGAGAGCAGTCATCGTCGCCCATAAACCCCTGCAACACCAAGGGTGGTGCTGATGCGCTGCCAGCCTTTGAAGAATTGATAGACTCGCTTTTTGAAGGACCTCATGTCGAAGCTCAAGGGAAACCCGCAGTAAGCAGTTCATGCCACAACTTACTCGTGCGCGGTATAAGAGCAGTTGTGGAAATCCAGCAATCCAGGTGGTGAGGATGGAATCTGGTTCTGCAGCGTGTAATGCGATGATAGAAATCAGCCGCGAGCACCAGACCAAACAGTTCCTCAGAACACTCCCCATTGTAGAGACGATAGAGCACGCACAGCGAACCAACGTGTCTCCGCAGATCTAAGGGCTTTTTAGGGTCATCATCATCAGCCTGAATAAGTCCACTGCTGGACATAGGCCGCCCCTACACATTTCTAGGAAGAACGATTCTGGGCTCTTTCCATTCACCGACTTCCCGCGATGTTAACAATGACGTCGGTCCATCTGGCATGTCAGTGCCCTACATGTCTTCTTCCAGATCGTGGTAGCCATTCGCAAACCTTTATTCCCCAACGGCTGTCGGTTCTTCGAGCTATATAACTTGCCCATTTCCACTTCAACTTATTAATTCTAAGAGTAAGAGTATGTATGGTCTGCTTTTTAGGGCACTGATTGGTATTTTAGGAACTTAAAGCTATGTACGCTTCAAAAACGACATCGTTCCATGCCATCAAAGTTCACCTATTGTTTCTATACACCAACATTAATAGCATTATCAGCCATGACAAAAATCGCCACTTCAAATGATCGAACGCAATCATCATCACAAACTGCGAAGTGAACATTTTTAAAGTAGTGACTTTTATCGTGTTCGTGAAGAAGTTTAAGATATTTTCAGGAAATTAAAACGAACAAATAGAACCCTGAGATTGATTACAGGATAGCATCACGTTCCTTCCATTTTTCAAGAACCGGGCGATTTGCTTCGTTCTTCCAACTTTGGCAATAAATCGTAGGGAATGCTGCTATCTATACATAAAAGAAAGCCGTGTTAGTTACACTATTTGTAACTTAAACACTTTTAACTTAAAGCCGACGACTGTTTTTCCTGACCACTACAATCTGGGCCTCTTCAAGGCAAGAGTGAATAGGTGTCTTCTAGACCATCCTGCTCCATCGTCGGCTACATCGTCACTTACCACCAGGTGAGATTGTAGCCAAAGGCTGGTCTATATCATGTAAAAAAAAAAACTCAAAAAGATTGAACTGATTTGGCAGAAAATTGGTGAGGAGTTAGCATATAACCAAGTGACGTACATAGGATACCTACTTTTATACCAAAAAAGTAATGGGAACGGGACGAGTGAAGCCGCGAGCGGCCGCTACTATATTGTATTAATCACTGAACAACGTGAATAAATTCGTTGAAGAATCTTATGAGTAGGACTGTTATAGATATTTTTAGGCTCCAATATACTAAAGAAACAAACAAAAACAAAGTATGAATGAACAAGTATTACTAAAATAAAAGGACGTAAGATATTTAAAAAGATTGCCCTCCAATGTTTTGACTTAAGGTATTTGTTTAGGGCTCTCCGATTTCGGCTTTCAAAGGAATGAGAAGTATTATTGGACTGGCCCCCTTCAAAGAAACGTCTTTCTGCGTCGTAGTAGCCCTTGGTTATCGCATTTGACACTGGAATAGTCTTGAGCTACTATGGGCGGGTTATACCATGCTAGAGCACTATATTTTTGGAAAAAAAATCTTCGTTTTTTTTCCGTCCGTTGTGTTTGACAAGTCACGAGAGACTGTACATTTTTCTGATAGATCCTCTGAGATGGTGAAAACTGCCATAAGTACGTCGTATGAGTGACCAGCTCCTATGACGAAAATTTAATGCCAATCTATAAAGTTTCAGTCATGAAAAGCTAGACCTGAAATCGAAGGCCTCCCGTGCTGCCCTGCTATTTCTGCAATATGGGTCGTTGGGGTGACCGCTGAATCCGCGTTCGATATTTGTTGACGATGATGTTATTATTGGACTGTATTTTTAGGGTAGGATGTTCGTTATAGAAAACGACTGGTTACAAGTAGAAATGCACACAGTTCGGGTAGGCCGAGGAGGTATACTCTTGGCAGTCTTAGCGATTTCCAGAACGAATCCAGTTCTTGGCGTATACCTTGACGCAGTTCGAAGCACAAAAGAAGCCTTTGGCAGTCCATCCCGATGATGATCGAGTAAAATGTTTACTGCTAAAAAATACAAACAAAAATAACCAATTTTAAGGAAACACAGACAACTTTTTTGTCCAAAAATATCAAGCATTGTTTGAAATGGTTTCCCAAAGCTTAGTTGACGCCATAAAATACTTTCATAAGAGAATTTCGCAAATCTAATAAATTCATAAAAGTCTCCTTCGATGTTTTTGGCAGGGTTATTTAATCTACCGAATAATTACTTCAAAAACGTTTTCTTAAACTTTTTAAATGAACCAGTATCTTGTGACCATTATTTTTCAAGTCCAATTAAAAAACGAATTCTGTAATTCTGCGGGCAACCGAAAAAACATTGGAGAAGAAAAAATTGCTGATAATTAAGGCAGATACCAAAATAAAAGGTAATTTATAAACACCAAAGTAAAAGCACTTTTAGTTTTATGTATTTGCGCGAAATGTATTACTTTCTAGGCGTTTTTTTTTCTAAGCTTTTATTTAACTTAGCATTTGGGCGCTTTGGCTCAAGCTAAAAGCAAAAGTAAGCCTATTATGTATTGCATATTGTTTAACTAAAATAAATAAATAAATTTGCAATGTATGAAGGTATGTAGGTATGTATGTTTGTTTGAGTCCAATCTTGCAAGCTGAATTAGAACTTTTACTTATTTTTTACTTATTTACTTTGATCCTCTGAGTGATGGACGAAATGCAAAACAAAACATAAGGACGACCACCTTTTTAAGTGGGCGTGGTAAAGGCAGAGGTAACCGGAGATTATTCTGTCACTGCGTCTCATGAAGCCAAAGGTTTTGGTTATTATTTTGGCAAAGAAGCAAAAACCATTTTTTTGCCTTGTTTTCGTGATATTACGACGCTGGCTGACAACCCTTTGTAACTGCAATACAGCACTCCGGTATTGTTTTGTAAAGTCCGATTGTAGTACCACTGTTTTTTTAATTATCCCTGAAAATACAGCAGTACTTTGCTATTCACGTTTTGCAACTTGTCTTTCTACTAATGTGCAATTAGATATTATATTTTTCAGATAGAAATCATTTACACACTGATAAAAAAGTTCAAATTTCAGATAAATTCGGGATGCTAGATAATTCAAAAACTCTATTTAAATTGAAGTTTCCAAAAGATTGTTTCTAATATAAATAAAAACGTATTACAATACAAAGTTCGTCTCCAAACTAACATTTTAATTAAAATACAGTCTTAGAAGTCTAGTTTTTGAAATTAATTTTTGATGAAGAATTATTCATCTTGATTACTGAAATTAGAATAGTTACTTGTAGATTAATGAAAATATAAAAGACAATCAATATAAAATTAAAAGAAATTTTATATATAAATGTAGATACTTACTCGGTACTATGTTACAAGGGCTAGATAGTGTTATTTGGATTGTCTACAATATTTATTTATTATTTTTATAAATAAACGTGTACGTGTTTGTGTTGTTGAACATATTCTATCTATATATAATTATATATAATTGAATCCCCATTTCCCTTGGTCACGCCATCACGCGCAAACGACCGGACCGATTTGGCTGAAAATTAGGGAGGACCTTAGAGTCAGGAGACGGGCATAGAATACAACAATATTTTTTATCCCGAAAAAATAACTGTAAAGTAAACAGACACCTATACAACATCGAAGCCACATACAGTCTGTTCTGCAGAAGATGCCTATCCGAAGAAGAATCAGCTGTCCACTAAGACAGTTTTGTTACTTCTAAAGGTTATTGTATGATAATACAAAGAAATTTTAAGACAAGATTCCTTGTTTATGTGTGTCTTAACTTGTCTGGGACATGCAACTTTAAACTTTAAACTTCATTACAAAGCCAAAAAAATAAGTACTGTTAACCGGTTTTGGGAATAGGACATCCCTAGTCGGATCAAGCAATGAGTGACATCACTAGTGGTGGAAGAAGAAGAAGGAAGATAGCGACATAATGCGTAGTTGTATTGTTTGTCGTGTAATAAAGTAAAACAGAGTTGTAGCTATAATCAATGAAAAGTTTTCGCCGTATCAGTACCTATTATTTTTTAACTTTTTAAACTATCATGGTTTTTAACACTATTTTGATGAAACAACGGGATATTTACCATGATTAAATTTTATGAGTTGACTTCCGATATTTCGGCACAGTTGCATGCACCATGATCACGGTTGAACTGAAGTCCACGAGTAAAAGAAATGTTATTGGCAGATAAATAGATCTACCCTCTTTCGCACTCTTTTATTGGTTTCGAGACTACTATTGGTTCCATTCTCACTATTTTGTCGATTTCGACACACAACACTGACGCTATCAGGACGCGTAGTGGATGCCACACTTTTTGGTGGTTTGCACATTCGTACCACTGGATTCCAGACTCCGGGTTCCGGGTTTAATCATGGTAAATATCCCGTTGTTTCATCAAAATACTATTATTTTTTTGTCTGACAATCCATCACCCGTAGCATTATTCAACGGGAAACAGAAATCAACGCAGATGAAGTCACGGGAAAGAGAAAGCCAAGTACACTAAACTTCAAAGAGTTGAAAAATATCCGTTTTGGCCGCCTACCAGTAAACAAACAAAAATAAGCGTTGCTTTTACAGTCATACCTCTAGCGAAGGTGATTATTATAGCGTTGAGACGGCCCCCCCCTATGCTCCAAGCTAGATCCTCCTCCTGCTACATGCTGATGATGATGAATGATGATTGATTTGGCAAACGAATGATAACTCATACTTACGACTCAACAATATCCTGTGTCTAAAGACCTAGACTGCTCTTAAGTAGTAATGTCCTAGTCTGTCAGAGTGATACTAAATGTAAAAGATTATAGCTTTTGTTTGTTTTCTGCCTAGTTGGGTGAACTTGGGAATTATTAAGAATAATGAATGAAATTCGTTATTTGACTCAGTAATTGTTTGTTTAATGAACAAAACAAATGCACATGAAATTCTTTATACAAACTATAAATCAAGCACACGAAATCAATATAGGTTAAAAGTAATTGTTTATAGCAAAGTATGACACATAATGATAACAAGTTTATTATTGAATAAAAACTAGATATTTACTCTAAAAGTTGGACAAAATATATTTTTTCGGTATTGGACCGCCGCTTTCGACTGATCAGGGAAGATATTTACAGGTCACCGAAGTTCACGGCAAATAACTTACTTGTCATAGGTCTTCCCTCATCACAACCAATATAATTGTTGTTCCTCAGGAGGGTGAGAGGTCAGAAGGAACACTCTTACCCTCCCTACACCCAATACCAGATAAAACAACGATTTACTGTGATAACACTGACCACAAGCCAAGAAAATCGGCTTATCAAAGTTTAATGGGACTCGGCTCTGGGAGAACGGGTTGATATTATAATTATATATAATAATCACAGATAATTTATACAGTGGTTATTGCGTCCAATTGGTTTGAGGAGAATCTTTAATTATGTTAAATGAGTCCGTATTTAGGACAATTTATGTATGCGATATGATTATTTGTATCATCTCAAACCAATAGTCCAGATTTTGTTATCGACTTAGCTCTTTTACAAACTCGAAGCAGGTCGTCAGACACTATTGTCACTGATTCTATAAATTAACTTTACATATAAATTAACTCTACTATTCTTTCAAAATTAGCAATAAAACACTGCTTCTATCAGAACTGTATCATAGTAGATACGTGGTATTAAACTCCAACCCTTCTTTATCTCAAGACTCAAGGCTTGCGCCCGACTCCGACCCCGCCATATCCTCAACTATCACTGCCGTCCCTCCCTCGTTCCTATTTACGCGTCTCTCACGCGCAGCACGCAGTCCCGTTATCGCTCCTTACAGATAGGGATGGCATGCGGATACGCATCTATTTCTGTCTCTGTCTCTAATCTGAAATTAGGAGAATTATTTAAGTACTTGCTCATCCTTTGTTTAAGTGTACCAAATGTCATAGATAATGACTTTGTACTCTATATTAGCTGGAACTCACTGGAACACCTATAAAGTTGCTGTATAGGGAAAACAGTGTATATTAAATAGTAAGATTAATCATATTGATAATATTACACCTTACAATAACATGCTCTATCTTAAGGGCCCTTAATCTAAACATTCGTATTAAGCATTTATATTCAGCCTTTAATAATTATAACATTTCATAGCATTGTATTTTAAAACATCGTTCTATATGGCGCTAGAAGCCACCATCGTGTTTCAGGTATCATAAGCTGTTCTAAGATCCCTTTTTTATGTCCGTTTTCTCGGAATCCGTGTCCTTGTACAGATTGCATTCCTTTAGCAATAAATTACTGCATCTTTTTCGATGTTTTTATTTGAGTTTTGAACGTCTGTGAGAAATCGAAATTCAACCTAAGTATTGTAGATAAAAAAAAATATTTCTTTAAGATAAACCTATGCTTAAATAGCTTTCAAGTAGGTAGGTAGGTATCTCAAATACCGTACCATCACATTCCACCCTATGAAAATTTTATCATGAAGAAGAATCAAAGTTTCAAATGTTAAACTTTTCAAACACTAAACTAAACCTATACTAGACTTAACTTGACTACATCGTTGCATTACAATTGATTCTCCACTCGATAGTCATATTTTCAGCCTAAACTTTCAACTGAGCTGGCCACTTGGCCACCCTCGGACCTTACTTATTTTTAAGTAAGCAACCGTATGACTATTGACTATTAAAGTCTTTCCTAGAACGTAAAGCATTGCAATCTTTACGACTCCATTTATTTCACGAGATATCCGCAAATGTTTTTTTTTTATAATTCCACTAGCACAAACACGATGTGTCTACTAAAATTTCCTTGATCGACATGAATGTTTATAATGAATTCATTTTGCATTATTTTTGGGTTCTACAATTATTGTCTTACTTTTGGAACTTATAAAAACAATACTGTTATTTTGATAGCGCCCACCCTCTGATGATTGGTATATTCATAATCGGCAATTATAAAACAAACTGTGTTTAACATTGGATTCAAAGCATAAATCTGCCTATCAACGATACGTTAATAGCGGTATAAGGTTAACCTTGGCACTGTATAAATCATCTTTATTATGAATGCAAAGGCCAGTTAACCTTCCTTTTTTGTTTTTATGTCTGTATCAACAAAAGGTATAAGTATTCCCTCTCTGATTGCCATAGTACAAGCTACGCTTAATTTGTGCCTTGATTTGTCTTAATAGTGTTAAGTGGATCATTCCAATAATCAATAACAATCGTCCTCAATTTTTAATTTAATTTAATAAATTCAGTTTCAAACTCATATCTTGTTTGCCAGTCTTGTTAGAGAATTTTTTCTCATAAGAATGCAAATTCTAGTAAGGATTTAGTCGATCCAAAATGACTATGCAGCTCATTAAAAAAGATTAAAATTTATAATTTTATCACTAAAAGTTCTGGAGAGGATTTCGATAACCTTAATTGTTATCCGGCCGCGAGGGGTCGGTTTCTTCAGCTAAGCGAATCCTGGTTCTCCTTCCCTTACCAAGTTCATAAAGACTGTAATCATTGAAGCAATATTGAAACGGTAAAGAGCAGCGATATCACAGTTTTCATCTGCCCATCCGGAGGCAGTCTGTATATTGATAATCGGTGCCAATCTATTGCTTCCAACTTAGGTCAGACCCAGACAGACAAGACGACTATATTTGGAGCGGCCGCTCTCTTTGCGCGACCAATCAAGGTGCGTTTTAGTATAGTGTGTGTTTGGGACCCGTAGGTCACACAGTCACATGTGTCAAGTCATTGTTCAGTCTTAATAGCTTGACAAAGCTGGGAAGAAATAGCTCCCTATAACATCATGGATTAGTCTGTCTAGCAACAGTGCCTTGCAAATAAATTTGTTGTTATTGCACAATAACTACAATATAAATGAACTCGAATCTAGATAGTAGCAAGTATTGCAGTGAGAGCCATAAAATAACTTGAGCTAATAGTCATTAAGGTTCAATTTTTTCCATAGTATTCTGAAAGAGTTATTTTGTTGAACTACTTTCTAATAATTTAATATCAAAATATGCATTGCTAAACTCGATAAATTTAATATTGTGAGATGGTTGTAAAATTCAGTTGTTAAAAATGGTCACCTGGCATTATTGATTCAACTCAATTCTTTATACGTGGGAGACACGTTACATAAAGATTTTACATTCTTGTAACTTAATGCAATAAGTGTTTGTTTTGTCTGAAATTTTCTGGAAGAGATTTAAATACCTTATTGATTTGTAAAAGGACTTTGTTGATTACTCCATGAGTAATGAGTAAAATTGTAATAGTACGAGTTGATTATTCAACTTTATTCCTGAATATGGTAAGGCATTGCCACACATTTCTTGGCTAAATTGCGTGCTGATTTGTATTGCATAATAACTTAGCGTTTTTTTTTCTAAAGATAAAAAACGTTCGCCAGTGGCCGCTTGGTAACACATCTGTTTACAATACCAGTGATTTGAGAACGGAAAACGAAACGAGACAATGGCGTTTTTTTGTCTGACCCTTTTGTTTTTATGTGTCTGACTTTACAAGCCTGCTAAGATTTTTGGCATAACAGAAAGTCTTAATTTTATGATAGACAAAGGTTTGGAAATATTCTCAGATTACAAAGGCCTTCCCAGACTTGTTTATGATACTCGTAAGGGATACACAAACTAAATTGCTTTAAAGTGTTTTGAACGCGCTACGCTTCCTGGAACATGTGCACTTATCGCCAATGGTCGATAGGTTTATGGCTTTTCAAGAAAAAAGCTATTTTCAATCACGTGCTTGAAAACGGTTCTTGTTAAATACTGGGCAAGCATTGAAAAATAAAAATATTTGTTAAATATTTTTTTAAGGTTTACCATTTTTGGTTTACCTATTTGTATTTTCTCTGGTATTCTAAACCATAGGTTTAAAATAAATGAGATGAATCACACTTTATTCGAAATTACTCTCACATTATTATGAGATTTATTATCCCACAAGATTCCCGTATTTAAATGGAACCTTATAATGTTACCTTATAAAATTATTAAGTTCGGCATTTCAATTTATGCACATACTTATTTGTTAGCTGCTAATAAAAAAATACCACGGCTTTGTTTGTTTTATTTTTTTAAAGCCGTATTAAAAAACATTAAAATAATTTTGTCCATTCTCAGTAATGGCTTAAATTTCATCATTATTTTTCTATGGCCATATAGTTTGCTTTGCCAGCTGTGTCGGTCGCTATGTTCTTTTTTTGAAACAATTGCGCCTTTGTTCCCAGTATCGGTTCTCACGAAGTGAGCCTGTTTTTATTTTTGGTTCTTATGCCAGAATGTTCTAAAGTCTTTATCTTTATCACGCCTGCAGATAATTAATTCCCGCTTTCATTTCTAATACATAGATTATGTCTTGATATAACTTAATGGTATCGTGATAGCATTTGAAACTACCACAGATATGCCAATCGGAATTGTTCCTAGGTTGTTTGATATTAGATTAAACTTATCAGCCATATCAAATTGAGCTTCAAAAATGACATTAATTTATTATGTAACTCCTCTTGTAACCTTTATGATTTGTTCTATAAGGTCTAAAGTTTTACATTAATTGTTGTTACATAATTAGGGCTGGATTAATATTAAGATTTTATTTTATTGCAAATAAGTACTTATTATTTGGTTACTAGTACTATTTATAAATGCAAATGTTTCTATATCGGCAGCTAGGAATAAAAAAAAATACCTAAATGTAATTGAACGTCGTGTTATCGCTAATTTTCACGAACATTAAAATATTTAATTTTTGATGACATTTCATTATATAAAATATTCAATGGTCTCACGATTAGATTTTTATTTTTAATCTTTAACCTGAATAGTAAGTTATCTCTTTGTAATTATTGCCATGATAATTTACCAGATTTTAGTTTACCTTGGGTTCCACACGATGGCGACTTCGACATGCACATCCACCAAGCATTATAGTTAATTAAACATAACATGCACAATAAAACAACTATAACTGAGTTTGTTTTGATTGACAACAGTCAAATCTGAATAGATTTGTTAAAGTTCACCCAACAGGAGATAAAACATAAAAAATGATTAAGTTGAAAAAGTTGAGTCTTTTGAAAATTAATTCGTTTGTTTGTGTGATCGTCTATGACTGGAATTAAATAATGATTTAATTGAAGTTAAGGTTCCTACGTTGTGTTTAGTAATTCAGATAATTTTATCTAGTGGTAATGTCTAATGACAATACTTTGAACTAGATCCTCGGCCACGGCAACAAATGAGACGGCCCCCCCCTATACTCCAAGCTAGATCCTCCTCCTACTACATGCTGATGATGATGAATGATGATTGATTTGGCAAACGAATGATAACTCATACTTACGACTCAACAATATCCTGTGTCTAAAGACCTAGACTGCTCTTAAGTAGTAATGTCCTAGTCTGTCAGAGTGATACTAAATGTAAAAGATTATAGCTTTTGTTTGTTTTCTGCCTAGTTGGGTGAACTTGGGAATTATTAAGAATAATGAATGAAATTCGTTATTTGACTCAGTAATTGTTTGTTTAATGAACAAAACAAATGCACATGAAATTCTTTATACAAACTATAAATCAAGCACACGAAATCAATATAGGTTAAAAGTAATTGTTTATAGCAAAGTATGACACATAATGATAACAAGTTTATTATTGAATAAAAACTAGATATTTACTCTAAAAGTTGGACAAAATATATTTTTTCGGTATTGGACCGCCGCTTTCGACTGATCAGGGAAGATATTTACAGGTCACCGAAGTTCACGGCAAATAACTTACTTGTCATAGGTCTTCCCTCATCACAACCAATATAATTGTTGTTCCTCAGGAGGGTGAGAGGTCAGAAGGAACACTCTTACCCTCCCTACACCCAATACCAGATAAAACAACGATTTACTGTGATAACACTGACCACAAGCCAAGAAAATCGGCTTATCAAAGTTTAATGGGACTCGGCTCTGGGAGAACGGGTTGATATTATAATTATATATAATAATCACAGATAATTTATACAGTGGTTATTGCGTCCAATTGGTTTGAGGAGAATCTTTAATTATGTTAAATGAGTCCGTATTTAGGACAATTTATGTATGCGATATGATTATTTGTATCATCTCAAACCAATAGTCCAGATTTTGTTATCGACTTAGCTCTTTTACAAACTCGAAGCAGGTCGTCAGACACTATTGTCACTGATTCTATAAATTAACTTTACATATAAATTAACTCTACTATTCTTTCAAAATTAGCAATAAAACACTGCTTCTATCAGAACTGTATCATAGTAGATACGTGGTATTAAACTCCAACCCTTCTTTATCTCAAGACTCAAGGCTTGCGCCCGACTCCGACCCCGCCATATCCTCAACTATCACTGCCGTCCCTCCCTCGTTCCTATTTACGCGTCTCTCACGCGCAGCACGCAGTCCCGTTATCGCTCCTTACAGATAGGGATGGCATGCGGATACGCATCTATTTCTGTCTCTGTCTCTAATCTGAAATTAGGAGAATTATTTAAGTACTTGCTCATCCTTTGTTTAAGTGTACCAAATGTCATAGATAATGACTTTGTACTCTATATTAGCTGGAACTCACTGGAACACCTATAAAGTTGCTGTATAGGGAAAACAGTGTATATTAAATAGTAAGATTAATCATATTGATAATATTACACCTTACAATAACATGCTCTATCTTAAGGGCCCTTAATCTAAACATTCGTATTAAGCATTTATATTCAGCCTTTAATAATTATAACATTTCATAGCATTGTATTTTAAAACATCGTTCTATATGGCGCTAGAAGCCACCATCGTGTTTCAGGTATCATAAGCTGTTCTAAGATCCCTTTTTTATGTCCGTTTTCTCGGAATCCGTGTCCTTGTACAGATTGCATTCCTTTAGCAATAAATTACTGCATCTTTTTCGATGTTTTTATTTGAGTTTTGAACGTCTGTGAGAAATCGAAATTCAACCTAAGTATTGTAGATAAAAAAAAATATTTCTTTAAGATAAACCTATGCTTAAATAGCTTTCAAGTAGGTAGGTAGGTATCTCAAATACCGTACCATCACAGCGTTTACAGCGCTTTTATTACGCTTTGTGCTATTATGAAAAATCTGAATTTAGTAAAACTTTTGCAATACATCTGCTATGATTCAAGTAATAGTAGTTGCATCTGGACCATATGAACCTATTTAATCAGACTGTTTACATTTCTTTTTTTTAAGACTTTTAGGGCACCATCTGTTCTCATTACTTTTAATATACTTCAGCAGACTGCCCGCAACCAAACGGCTATAAATATGCATATTTATATGGATATAATATTTTATAAACTTCTGTTAAACTTTTTTTTTTTATTATTTCATATGGCTAACGCAAAAACTCCATATAAAATCGTAGCGTAATTTTTTTGAGCACGAAATTCACATAAATTTGCTAGTTCATCTTCTTACTCAGATTATTTATTATTTTCCTTGTCCCTGACCTAGAAAGCTCTTAATCGAGTCAGTTTCTACATTATTAAATATTAACGGCCTTACTTATAAAAATATGTCAAAAGATAAACAGTGGTTAAAGTATTGCCATCTCTTACCACTGGGTAATGACAAACAGTGACAGGGCTAACTTTAAGCAATGATTAAATTTAAATTGCGTATAAGTAGAGCTGTAAGTGTTCTCTTAGCCTAAGGCATAATAAGCTCGATAGGAAGATATATAACTATTCATTGATTGCTATAACCCACTTGGTACATTTTTTAGTCTAAAAAATAACAGTCACAGTAATACAATGGGCGGCTTTATCGCTAACTCGATCTCTACCAGGCCACATTGCTCCTATTCAACATTAGAACTAGGATTATGTGGTATTTCTTTCTGTGTTTCTGTATCTGTTCTATGTTTTTTATATCTTATGATCTCTTGTGTATCCTACCTTTATTCGATATTCTTCTCTTTCTGTTGTTTCATTTTCTTTATAAGTTGTGTTTTAGAGCCAAATAAAACGTTATCTATCTATATCTATCTTCTGTATACATATTTATTTCACAGGAGCAAGTCAACGCCTTTTCTCGTCTCGTCTCGTCTCTAACCTTATTTCCATTACGTACGGGAGCGTCTCCGCTCCATTTACCGCTCCCGACCCCATTCAGGATCTTAAACCGGAAATCTAATTATCACTCTGAATATTATCAAGTTGGGGTTTCTATGGAAGATGAACTGTTAACTGGAGGTTTCGGGGAACCCTTGATTCGTGTCGGGGATCGTCGGGGATTGCTTAAATTGTTCTGGTAAGGGTCAGTGCTTACTGCTTGCGATTTATCTATTGGTAGTGAACGAGTTTTTCTTTCAACAATCCGAAACTACATGGACCATGAAAGAATAGCATGAAATTTCCCTACTACGTGCTCTTTTTCTTCTTCTTCCTGCCCTTATCCCACTAGGTGGGGTCACATCATGTCTTTTTTTTTCCATTGTCCCCTATCTTTCGTCATCTCAGTAGCTCTGAGCTCCTACCATGAGCTCTGTCTGGCTCTGTCTCTGGTTCTGGTTTTGCTGTGAGTGTTGACTAAATAAATCCTACATCAAAACGTCACACACACAGTATAAAGCACTGGTGCGCACTCACACAGACTCAAAACCAGAACCAGAGACAGAGCCAGTTAGAGCTCATGGTAGGTCTACAGTACTCACTCCTTTCTTGGACATATCATGTCTCACACAATCCATCCCTCTTTTCTAAGGCTTACCTCTACCTTTAAATCAATCTACATCAATGCCTAACACTCTTTTGTCACATGACATTCTTCTCTCCTCATAACATGACTTCCGGTTACTTCTCATTTTCTCCGTTACTGGCGCTACTTTTGAATTTCTGATCCCTAATACTCTTTCCCTACTACGAACGTTATGAATTTTATACTACAAAGAGTTTTCTATCTATCTATTAAGAAAAATTGTATAACAAAGGAACCTGACTCCACCTTTATTCAGCGACTTCCCGCAATCTTTAAAAATACACCGGCACATTAAACGCATTCTAGAAATGGTTTGTTCCCATTCCTTGCGTGATGAAAGCATCACTCTATAATATTTTTAATATCACTCACAGCTTAGTTCAAACAGTACTCTCTAAAATAGGTTGCGTAACACTTAAAAGTTGATTATGAAAGTATTAGGTACATTTCTGGTAGGTATATTCCATTGCGTAACCCAAGTAGCCTCACGCAGTTTGGTTATTCGGTATTCAGATACATCACTGCAGATATTGTAACTAGGTTATGTGTGATACATTATCAGTAGGCCTACCAGAAGCTCTGTCTGGCTCTGTCTCTGGCTCTGATTTTGAGTCTGTGCGAATGTTGATTATAATAAATCTTACGTCGAAACGTCACACACAGTATAATACACTGGTGTGCACACACACAAACTCAAAACTGGAGCCAGAGACAGAGCCAGATAGAGCTTGTGGTAGGCCTACTGATAATGTATAATATTAGGTAGCTTAAAAGTATTATTGGCTCTGTATAATGCCCTATGGGGGGCTAATTCCTCACGTTATGGCGAATGTTTGTTCTCTTAGGGCCTTTTAAAAATATTTTAAAAGAGAAACACTGCTCAAACTATTACGTAACTTGTGTTAACTTTAGAAAAGTGCCATTTTTATTAATTGCTTATTTACGCTTCTCGCGGATCTGTCGCGTCTTCCGCGATAAGAAAGACCAGATTCCATTCAAGATAGATGGATACTGAAATAGTGAGATCCAATCTATAAAAAAGGGCCTACTTACCGCTCATCGGAACAAAAGATATAACCTCCCGTACAATGAGCTTTTTAGCATATGAAACGCCATTCAATTCAGATTTTGATTTGAATATTTCAAATAATGGTTGCTTATCTGAATATTTCATTCTTCTTCTTATCGTGTCACTGATTCTTTCGAACCAAGTGTGGTGAAAGGATTTTAAGATTTTAATATTTCATGACATCCATGCAAAGTTAAAGTAAATACGGCTGTAGACAATAAATATTACAAATCGGCTTTTCTGATTTCGTCGAGCGCCAACCCTTTTTGACGCACACTACGCTCTACGAAGCCGAAATTAGCCGATATTAACCGATGTGCAATATTTGTTTTTTACTACTGTAAAAAGCTATAAGCTAGCTCGAAGAACCGACAGCCGTTGGAGAATAAAGGTTCTCGAATGGCGACCACGAACCAGAAAACGAAACGTAGAGAGCCCACCTACCAGATGGCCCGACATTGTTAAGATCGCGGGAAGTCGGTGGATGGAAAGAGCTCAGAATCGTTCATCCTGGAAATTTGTAGGGGAGGCTTATGTCCTGCAGTGGACTTCTTCAG
Source organism: Thera britannica (assembly GCA_939531255.2). Taxonomy (NCBI): domain Eukaryota; kingdom Metazoa; phylum Arthropoda; class Insecta; order Lepidoptera; family Geometridae; genus Thera; species Thera britannica. The sequence continues at coordinate 11,020,501 of OW618034.2, read as the reverse complement.
GCTGATGGTGATGATGATGATGACTATAAAAAGGCTGTGACAGGCGTCACGGCTCAGATCGTAGTAACCCTGCCTTCTGCGTCGTAGGCCGTGGGTTCGATCCCCACCGAGAACGAACATTTATGTGCTAAACATATTATTATATTTTTTTTGCGCGTATACGGTCGTTTCTGTTTACGCGCTTATACGCGCGCTACATTACGCGCTTCTAAAAACCATACTCGCGTAAACGGGCATATTTCAGCGTGTTCGCTCGAACCGGTGGTGTCGTGTCAGTATCAACATGGATTCTGACGAAGACAGCTCGCACTTATACGAGCTTAGAAGCGCGTCAACGCTCGTACGAGTCGAGCGTGTGACAAAAGGCGCGCCATATGCGCCTACATGTGCTTCCAAAAACGAGCTCATACGCGCGTTTAAATCGCTAGTCTGAAACCGCTCTTAGTCCTCCAAAAGCCTTGACGATGATCTGTTGACATGTAAAATTAGCCAAACGTGCCACATTTTGCTGTAAGATGCTAACTATTGACTCCTGATAACGTTGTTGACCTACTATACAATAAGCGTAGTAAGTAGTAGCTGTTTGCCTACCACAAGCTCTGTCTGGCTCTGGTTTTGAGTCTGTGTTAGTGCTCACCAGTGTATTATACTGTGTGTGACGTTTTGACGTAGGATTTATTAAGACAGCACTTACACAGACTCTAAACCAGAGCTAGAGACAGAGCCAGACAGAGCTTGTGGTGGGCCTACTGTTTGAAAACTGTATCTTATCTAACACGGTCTTTGAACAATGCTAGGCATTAGTTTTATATAGACAGTGGAATTAGTTCGCGGGAGTTTCTTATCAGGTCTCTTACCTTCTTTATGGTAGTACTTCTAATGCTCGGGATACATAAGAATAGTAATTTTTATATCTAGCTGATTGAACAAGCATATGACCCATCACCCATCTGCTGGCCTACCTCGAGCTTCATATGATTATGGTTATGGCTGTCAAAATTGTGTCAACAGTGTCAACACATTCAAACACAAGAAGAAAATGAATGTGTGGGTCAGCCTATCCATACACAATTTGACAGCCATAGCCATAACTATATGGAGCTCTTGGTAGCCCTGCTTATGTTAAGTGGTAACCATCGCCTATAACAAAGCATTGCTTCGTAGGTCACGCACGTTAAGAACGTGCCATACGATGTACTCCCATGCGTCCATCAACTGGAGGCATACAGATGTTCAGCCTCACGTGCCAGTAATTTCAAGGGCACCCACACCCTTTAACCTGAAACACAGCAATCCTGCTTCATGGCAGAAATAGGCATGGTGGTAGTACTTCCCTGGACGCTCCCTTCACAAAGAGTTCTACTACTCTTAAAAACAATTAGCCGATTAAACAAGCATTATGGCCTACCAATGTTAAGTGGTAACCATCGCCTATAACAAAGCATTGCCTCGATGGCACGCACGTCAGGAACATGCCCTACGATGCACTGCTATGCGTCCATCAACTTGAGGCGTACAGCTGTTCAACCTCATGTGCCAGTTTTCAAATGTAATTTCAGATTTGTTTCCCGCCCGGGGTTTGACCCTAGTAACAAATAAATGCTTTTTCATTACTCATACTCTGAAAGTAGGTATGAAGTTGCCTGAGGGGCCTAATTGAAAGTAAAACTTTCAGCCCTAGGGAGAATCGCTTTCTACTGACAGCTGTCAAATTATAAAAAAAAAACAAGTTCTATTTTATTCAACCATGTTCCAACTTTCTAAAGTTTTTCTAACTGCAAGGAGGTCGATGAACCAAATTCCAACTTTTTATTCAGCAAGTAGGTTGGAAACCCATTACAACGGTGAGAAGTTTAAAAAGTCTAATTAGAGCGCAATGTAAAATTTAAATTTAAATAACATAAAGATAGTATTAAATAAATAATATATCTTCTAAATTACTTGATTAATATATAGCTTCAACTATGTATTTAAAATAACATAGATTTGAGCAAACAATTTACCATTTTTTAAATTATGAGAATGAAAATAATGGCTGAATAATGCTGGCGAGCCGAAGCCGAAGGCCCGCCAGAAAAAAAAAACCGGGAAGGCGGCAATTCAATCTTCATTTTCACTAATTTTTCTTTCATGTTTTTATTTTTACTTTCCTTGTATTCGTAATGAAAAGCACAGTGTTTACCTCGGGTGAAAGTCTTTTAAGTCCCTCAAGCTCCATTGGCGCCCTCGCTTACGCTCTGGCGCCAAACCCGTCTCAGGACTCAAAAAACGTGACTTTCAACACTCAGGTAACAATGTACTATTTCTTTCTTTATTTCTTAGCTAGTAATTTAGACGAAAGCTAGTATACCTAGCATAATAACTCTGACCCTATCGTAACACAAATATCCAAAAAAAACATGTTTTCTTGCTACAAGACCGTAAAATTCCCTAAAATTTGTTTACAAAAAATGGCAGTACAAAGGAAGAGTTATTTGGTATTTTTAACGACGAAAACCAAAGATACACGTAATACTACGAATTTTAGGTCCAATTCGTAGAATTTGTTCTCGGTTTTTTTATCAAAATTATAGGAAATGTAACTTTTTGCTGAAAATTTACTGAAATAAATGCATGGGGCTCTTTTTACTAATAACATAATAAACCAATAAATGCTATAGGAGCTGTAATGGTGTGGCATCAATTTGCCTATAGTATAGAATAGAGTTAAATTATGATGTAGCCAAAAATTTCGCGGTATATCAAACCCGCACGACTTTTTTCGCGAATAACTACGTAGTATGTGAATTTTCGAAAATCTTTTCGTACTTTACTTCTATGGAATGTCTGATACTAAATTTATGACCTAGGCCTAGGCCAATCTAGGCCCTGCATTCATGGAGCCTTCATGTGTGAACTCCTTTAAAAATTTTACATTGGACCAGCGGTTTTCCTGAAAGTTATGCACTTAATGCTTTTGTTACACGCAAAAAAATATTTATACATTCTTTTTGCATACTAAATTAATTGTTTTAATTCATAAACTCACCCTGAAGGAACGCGCTGAAAAACGAAACCCTTTTTCGGTTTCAATCAAATAAAATCCACACAGAACCCGGAACAAAATCTCACTAACTCACTACGTTGAACCTAGATCCCGTTTTTAGGTTCAAATGTTCAAAATAAACAGGTTTTCATTCAGGATTTGGTGGTGTAGAGACTGTAGAGTTCGGTTTACGCGGTCCGCGGTGGCACAGACGTGTACTCAGAACGGGCAGCGATGCCTGACTGCGGCGCGGGGAGCGATTTCAGCCGATCTACCATGAAAAACATTGAACGATGACTCGTTTTGAGATATTTATGTACACTGCGTGGTATGATAGGCCGGGTCAACTCAACTGCGGAACGGTTGCTGAACAGCCGCGTAATGTAACTCGAAATATGTAACAAAATTTGTTTATAATTTTTCATGGTAGACCAGTTGTTCAGGTGGCCAGCTCGATGATTGCCTGGGCCCGCGAGTACCACAAGCCTAGATTTCCGCAGTGTGCTTCCCGCCTAAGATATTTCTCATTGTAAGGTGGTTTGTTTATTGTGCTGTAATAAAATAATTGCTGGACCCAATTTGAAGGTGCGGTGAAATAAAATGCAGATTTTTTGTGCGGAAAAAGAACATTCAAATTATCAATGATTTATTATGTCCTTACGCCGTTATTCGAGGCCTTTTAAACATATTTTGAGATTTGTCCTTCCGTTTCCGGCCGTATTTATCAATATTTCGCCATTTTAGTTCCTTTTATGCAATATAGGGGGCGCTGCTTCCGTCCGTCAAGTTCACCAGTTTGTGCGAGCGCATTTCTCTTCATTGGCGTCCTGAATTTCTTGCCGTAAAGACGTGCGTGACGCAGTTCGCGTACGGTCAAAAAATTCCTGCTTTATCGTCGTTATAGTAAAATAAAATAGTTTTCTAATAAAATAACAACGCTGTTAGCGTTCGATAAAGGTAGTTTCGAGTTGTTATTATGTCGGATAATACTAGTGATGAGTGTGATCGGGTTTACGCTTCGTCAACAAGTGAGGAAGGCGAAAATGGCGGTAATGGTGTGGATAAACGAAGAAAGCGCAAGCGTACGTGCGAAGCGGACTCACACCATACAAAAAGATCACGCAGGGAAGGTAAGGTTTTGGAAAACCTTACCAAACAAGTAAGTGAAATTCAAAACTTTTTGTCGTGGAACGCCTACCCGCCGCCTCCTGGCTATTGGCACCCCACCGATTTTACTGTCCAAAATGAGGAGCCTGTCGAGCCGAGCGTACCGCAGGAGACTTTAGAGTCTACCCTCAACTTTGAGTTTAATTTGGCGACTAATTTGAAAGAACCAGCTATCGCAAATGCCTCGTCTGAGCATTTAAAAGTGCTAAGCTCGCTACAACATTTTAAAACAGAAAATTGGACAAATGTCCGTTATTCCGAAATTCAAAAATCTTATAATGCACGGCCGGGGTTTGTTGATCTGGAGGCAAACGATGAACTCAAACAATTTGAAAAGCCGAGTAGTCTCACTGCAACTGATAAATCATTGGCGGCCATCACCCGGGCCGTTATTATGCAGAGTGATGCGTTGAAAAAAGGTGTGTCTGATTTACTACGATGGACTCAAGAAGCTGATATTTTAGACAACGAGTCCTTGGTCTCTAAAATCAAAGAAATCTTTTCTGGTGATTTTCAAACAATCTCTCTTGATTGTTTGCAATTAGTTTGCGGTCGTAGGGCCGATATTATTGAACAAAGACGCGATGCATTCATTAGTTTGGTAAAAGATAAATTTCTGAAAGCGAGTTTAAAAAAGATTCCGCCTTCGTGCGAGTATTTATTTGATAAAAAGCAATTCGTAGAATTTTTAAAAAATTATGGGGGTATTAATAAAATCTTTTCTGCTCCGAAACCCTCTTTCTCTGCGCAAGAGAAACGAGTTATATCTGGGTCCCAGGCTGCGCAACCTGGACCTAGCGGGTATTGTCAAGCCGGTCGCTCCATGGCACCGCTTTACGCTAATAGGTATCCGCCACCACAAGGAGTGCGAGCGTTCAACTCCTATGCTAACAATTATGAATTTCCTGCTTACGGGAATAATGAGCGGTTTTTTCGCCCGCAGTTTAGGCCCCAAGCGTATGCCTCACGTCAGCAAGCCCCGGCCAACGCTAGGAAATCATTCGGTCGACAGGGGCCGTATACCCAACAAAATGCCACGCGTGGCAGAGGAAAAGGGGATAGAAAATATTGACTCCTTGCAGGCGTTTCGGGGGGGCAGGCTAGAGTATTTTGTCAATGCATGGAAAAAGAGAGGAGCACCGAGCTCTCTACTTCAAGTTATATCAGGCTACAAAATTCCTTTCCAAGCAAAACCGCCGCTGGTCTTACCTCGGCTTCTAGGTCATCGTTACCAAACTGCTCCATCTCTCCAAATGGACCAAATTATAAACAGTATGGGAGAGGAAGGTATTTTGGAAGTTGCCCCCGATACGCCCAGTTTTGTATCAACCCTATTTCTAACCCCCAAGAGCGATGGCTCCATGCGTCCAATATTCAATTTAAAAAGATTAAACCAGTTTGTAAATGTCACCAAATTCAGATTGATCTCTGTCCATCGTATTCCGGAATTCCTTCAGCCGAACGATTGGATGGTGAAAATAGACTTGACCCAAGCTTACTATCACGTGCCAGTCTCTCAGAGTCACCGTTGCTTTCTCAGACTCTTGTACAGGAGCCAGCTGCTGCAGATGACCTGTTTGCCTTTTGGGCTTGCAACGGCTCCCAAGATGTTTGCGTCCCTTTCAAACTGGACTGCAGAAATCCTCCGAGAGCAGGGTATACGAATAGCAGTTTTTCTAGACGATTTTCTGATTGTTTGTCAAGACAGGTTGAAACTAATAGATCAGACAAAAACGGTCCTCTTAACCATGCAAGAGTTAGGTTGGAAAGTAAACACCGAGAAGTCGATTCTAGTCCCGCAAAAAACGTTAGAGTATTTAGGTCTAGTGTGGGACACGTGGCAGAACAAAATACTTCTTCCGAAGAAGAAGATTCTTGGTCTGCAGGGGACAATATCCAAATTATTAAAAAGAAAAACGGCTACCCTCAGAGAAGTGCAGAGTGTTGTAGGGTGTTTGAATTTTGCCAGGCTGGCCGTTCCTCAGGGTCGTCTAAACTTTCGTCACCTGCTGTCCCATTGCAACAGTCTCCTCCAAGAGCATCCAGAGATGCCTTGCCTTCTTCCTCTTCAAACTATCATAGAGTTAAAATGGTGGATGACAAACTGCCAGAAACCATCCAGGCTCCACCCCCCTTCAAACACGCATTTCCTGACGACGGATGCAGCAGACTCCGGTTGGGGAGCAGAGTTGAACGGAATACAAATGGGGGGCGACTGGTTAGACGAAGAGGAGTCGTTTCATTCGAATCACAAAGAGATGTTGACTATTCTGAAATGTTTGTCCCAATTCGCTCCTTTTCTGAGTCATTCGTCTCTGCTGTTACAATGCGACAACAAATCTGTCGTAGCGTATCTGAGGAACGAGGGAGGAAGTCGATCGGTGGCACTGATGAATCTGACCTATCAGATTTTCGAAATGTTAGAACGTTTCGACATTCATCTAGTAGCACATCACATTCCGGGAAGGTACAACAGTGTAGCCGATCGCCTTTCACGGAAATCTATCATACCAGAGTGGCATCTGGTTCCATCGTTCACAGAAGTAGTGTTCGTGAAATGGGGTACTCCAGAAGTAGATCTGTTTGCGTCAGCTCGAGCCCACGTGGTTCAAAGGTACGTCACCCTAGATCAGCGAGATCCAGCAGCATGGAGACACAATGCATTCGCTTGGGAATGGGACTTTCATCTGGCTTGGGTGTTCCCACCTCCGAATCTGATGCCGAGAGTTCTCATGCATCTCAATCGAGCAAAAGGTACGTTTCTGATAGTAGCGCCAAAATGGCCACAGGCGTTTTGGAGAGCAGACCTCAAATCACGAGCAATAGCACCACCGTTCACCATTCATCGATTAGAGACTGTCCTAGTAGATCTGTCAACGGGCCACCCTCCACCGAAAGTTCAGGAACTAACGTTAGAGGTTTGGAAATGTGGGGGTGGTCTCGGGCGGTAGAATCCTGGTCAAATCAACAAAAAGCTTTGTTACGAGCAGGGTGGCGAAAATCCACCCTCAATACTTATAAACCAGCTTGGGAGCGGTGGGTTAGATGGTGTAGACGTTATTCAGTTCAAGTCAATAACCCCTCGGGCTCCGAATTAGCAAGGTTTTTAGCTGACCTTCATCTAAAAGAAGGTTTAGCTTATAGAACAATCTTGGTTCATAAATCAGTTGTGTCTACTTTGTGTGCAGTAGAGGATAGCTCACGTCTTAGTTCAAATGTGTTGGTCAAGCAAATTCTACGATCGATTTCTTCAAATAGTACTCGAAAACGCCCAAACCAGAGTGTCTGGGACACCGAGATTTTAATTTCCTGGTTATCAAGTAATTCTGTGAATTCTGAGAGCTTGTATGAAGTCTCTCGACGCTGCGCTATTCTCTTGTTGCTCTGCTCAGGGCGTAGAGTTCACGATTTAACACTCTTAAGTGTTTCTAACGATTCATTTGTAATCAATAATGCAGATAACTCTATTACACTTTGGCCCATGTATGGATCCAAGACGGATTCGGATTCATTTATTCAATCGGGTTGGAAATTATTTTCAAATATAGATAATCCAAATCTGAATCCAGTTAGGTGGGTCAAAATGTTACTTAAATTAGGAAAGATTAAGAGAGAAGAGGCTAGTATTGAAAATTTGTTTGTGACCGCCCGTGGTACAGCTAAGGCTGCTTCTAGAACTATTATCGCGGGATGGGTTAAATCAGTTTTAAGAGAGGCAGGTGTCGAGGCAACTCCTGGAAGTGTCAGGTCCGCTGTAGCTTCAAGGAGTTGGATCGACAAGGAACCATTAGATAAGATCTTAGCGAGGGCAAATTGGAGATCGGAGAATACGTTTTTAAAATTTTATAAAAAATAAATTCAATCAAAGCCTTGTAACACTTCAACCAATACCTCGTTGGGGGCTCTGTTTGAACCAGTAAATTAGATTACTTGTTATTAGACACATAGTATTATTGTATATAAATATACCTAAGTGGTTGCAAATTTACATAATCGTGCATGATTAAAAATGTGTCAATATTATCGTGTAATATCATAGTGATTGTATCTGGAATAAGAAAAAAAAAAAAATAATAATAATTATATATAATTGAGAATATAAAAAATAATTATAATACTTTGATTAAGAATAATATGTTAGTTACTGGTATCACATTGGCGTCCGTTCACCAGGCGAGAACAAACACAGTCTCAAAATATGTTTAAAAGGCCTCGAATAACGGCGTAAGGACATAATAGCAGAGTTTTACCTACCATTAAAACTCTTATTATGTCCGGAGCCTTATTCGAGACCTTACAGTCAGTTCTGCCTGGTGTTATTAGTTATATAAAATATAGTCTAGTTGTACATAGAGTTAAGTTATTTTGAGACCCGCAATGAAGAGAAATGCGCTCGCACAAACTGGTGAACTTGACGGACGGAAGCAGCGCCCCCTATATTGCATAAAAGGAACTAAAATGGCGAAATATTGATAAATACGGCCGGAAACGGAAGGACAAATCTCAAAATATGTTTAAAAGGCCTCGAATAAGGCTCCGGACATAATAAGAGTTTTAATGGTAGGTAAAACTCTGCTATTAAATTCTCAAAATGAGAAAAAAATCTATGAATGCAGTTACATTGTTTTTTCATTACTCATACTCTGAAAGTAGGTCTGAAGTTGCCTGAGGGGCCTGATTGAAAGAAAACTTTCAGCCCTAGGGAGAATCGCTTTCTACTGACAGCTGTCAAATTATAAAAAAAAACAAGTTCTATTTTATTCAACCATGTTCCAACTTTCTAAAGTCTTTCTAACTGCAAGGAGGTCGTTGAACCAAATTCCAACTTTTTATTCAGCAAGTAGGTTGGAAACTCATTACAACAGTAAGAAGTTTAAAAAGTCTAATAAGATAGCGCAATGTAAAATTTAAATTTAAATAACATAAATATAGTATTAAATAAATAATATATCTTCTAAATTACTTGATTAATATATAGCTTCAACTATTTATTTAAAATAACATAGATTTGACATTTACCATTTTTTAAATTATGAGAATGAAAATAATGGCTGAATAATGCTGGCGAGCCGAAGCCGAAGGCCCGCCAGAGAAAAAGAAAAAAAAAACCGGGAAGGCGGCAATTCAATCTTCATTTTCACAAAGTTTTCTTTCATGTTTTTATTTTTACTTTCCTTGTATTCGTAATGAAAAGCACAGTGTTTACCTCGGGTGAAAGTCTTTTAAGTCCCTCAAGCTCCATTGGCGCCCTCGCTAACGCTCTGGCGCCAAACCCGTCTCGGGACTCAAAAAACGTGACTTTCAACACTCAGGTAACAATGTACTATTTAAATTCAAATAATGTCTTCTTTCAGTAAAATGTTTTATCTACAATATTAATGGTACTTTCCCTACATGTGGCATGTCCGTGGGACGCCCTCTAGGTATATAGTTACTGTATGTAATGACAATTATATTTATAGCAATCCGGTTTCATTTGTTTCTGCGATATTTGGAACCTGTCAGAAGATAAACGATGACTGGTCCCACAGCTCATATCAGTACGCCTACCACAAGCTCTGTCTGGCTCTGTCTCTGGCTCTGGGCGTCAATTCTTGCAACACAAATCGCTCAAGCGATCGCGAAAATCGATGTGAGTTGTCAATTTTTGTTTGAAAAACTTGAAAATGGAACGCGGATTCAGTGATCACACGCTGCGCGCTGGTTTTGAGTCTGTGTAAGTGTTGACTAAATAAATCCTACGTTGAAACGTCACACACACAGTATAATACACTGGTGAGCACACCCACAGACTTAAAACCAGAGCCAGAGACATAGCCAGACAGAGTTTGTGGTAGGCCTACAGTTGATACTACCTCCGCTTTTTGCGCCGTCGGGCTTGATTCTCGCCAGTGAGAACAAAAAAAATAAGTAATGAAAAACATGTGGTTTTTGTTCTTTGATCAGGCAAAAGAAAAGTATTTACTCGCAAATTGCGCTAGTTTTGTACAAACTTAATTATGTGTAGACCTTGATGCGTGAAATAGTCTAGAATATTTTTATATAGCCACGCGGTCGCCCGCGGCTTTGCTCGCCCCGTTCCCGTTACTTTCATCCGATCTCCATTACAATATCTTTATAAATTGTAGCCTATGTGTTATTCTGATGTATAAGCTATATTATTGTAAAGTTTCATTAAAATCCATTCAGTAGTTTTTACGTAAAGGAGTAACAAACATCCCTCCATCCATACTTACAATCTTTTTCGTTTATTATGTTAGTGTCGATTTTAGTTCATGAGAAATTATTGTATTATCTTACGAAAAGTCTCGTATGACAGAAAAGTAAAACCTTCTTGTATTCGAACACACGTCAATTACAAGTTAATTAAGGTACAAAGGTAATTGGTTCTCCATTCTCCTTTAATTTTCCTTTTGATGTTATTTGGTAGGGGTTGTAATTGGAAGAAGGCTGTTAAACGAAAAAGTATTGATGTAATCAATTTGCTGTATTATGTATGGTGCCCTATGAGTAAATGAATATGTATGTTCTTTAATATTGTTATTTCTTCATTGACGAGTTATATTGCAATTTTGAAATAAAAACCATTGACTGGTATAAATAAGTATTACTTAGTGGAAGTTTTAGCGTAAAGCCATGCATGCTATATTTTTATTTAACCGTAAAAAAAACAGAAACACCCTCTTTCATGATTTTAGAAAACTAAGTTTTTTTAAATTAATTTTGTAGTGCATAATAGATACACTTAAGTAAACTAAGATATTTTCGCCTATTACTAAAACTTAAGTTCTTTAATCAACTATTGACTCAATCAATTGGCAAATCAAGAGGTGGCCAAATCTTTTTTTCTTCTTGTTTTCAGTAAAACCACCTCATTTCTAAGTAATTTATACTTTTGACCGACTTCTCCAAACAAGAAACACCCCAAGTAGGTACTTATTTTGTTAAGAATACAAAACGTAGATCCACCTATAAAAAAACCTTTTTCTTAAACATGCGCGGAAATATATTGCCACTAGCTGTCACCCGCGACTTCGTCCGCGTGGTTAGTATAAAGTCATAGTTTGAGTTCGTTTAAAAGAAACTATTTTATGGTGGAAAGCGGACAACTATTGATATGTTTTCACTGTTTTTTGCGTATTTTTTGAGAGTCATTTTTCGTGAATTTGCCTTAGTGGCTAAGTTGGGTTTTGTATGCGTTGGTTTTACATGACCAAGTGCTGGTTACCTTAGTTTTGAGTTTGCATTCAAAACTATATAAAGTGTGTTCGAAAGATGGTAAATGCTGTTGTAGCCGATTTTTTTCAGCTGTGTTTAGTTTTGGTATGATAGGTGCTTCCCGCGATTTTGTCTTAGTGGTTATCATGGGGTTTTTTGTAAACCTTTGTGTGTATTCAAACCTGGTGACAGATGCTGCGGTAGCTGAAAAATTTTCAATGTTTTTTTTTGCGTATTTTGTAAAGCTCGTTTTCGTGATTTGTTTTAGTGGCTAATTTGGGCTATCATATTCGTTGGTGTATGATCGAATCTGTTTTTTTAGTTTGACATGATCAAATGCAAGTTACCATAGTTTTGAGCTTGTACTTTAGAGTGTATTTGAATTTGAAGGCGAGTTCTGTTGTAGCTGTTTTTTTTCAGCGGTGTTTAGTTTAAGTATGATAGATGATTCCCGCAATTTTGTCTTGGTGGTTATCATCGGTTTTTTTGTAAACATTTGTGTGTATTAAAACCTGGTGACAAATGCTGCGGTAGCTGAAAATTTTTTAATGTTTTTTTTTGCGTATTTTGTAAAGCTATTTTTTGTGATTTTATGTTATATTAGTGGCTAATTTGGGGTTTCGTATGCATGTTGGTGTATAATCGAATCTGAATTTTTAATTTGACATGACCAACTGCTGATTACCATAGTTTTGAGCATGTACTTTAGAGTGTCTTTGAATTTGAAGGCGAGTGCTGTTGTAGCCGATTTCTTTCAGAGGTGTTTAGTTTAAGTATGATAGATAATTCCCGCAATTTTGTCTAAGTGGTTATCTTTGGTTTTATTGTAAACCTTTGTGTGTATTCAAACCTGGTGACAGATGCTGCGGTAGCTGAAATTTTTTTAATGTTTTTTTTTTGCGTATTTTGTAAAGCTCGTTTTCGTGATTTGTTTTAGTGGCTAATTTGGGCTATCGTATTCGTTGGTGTATGATCAAATCTGGTTTTTTTAGTTTGACATGATCAAATGCAAGTTACCATAGTTTTGAGCTTGTACTTTAGAGTGTATTTGAATTTGAAGGCGAGTTCTGTTGTAGCTGTTTTTTTTCAGCGGTGTTTAGTTAAGTATGATAGATGATTCCCGCAATTTTGTCTTTGTGGTTATCATCGGTTTTTTTGTAAACATTTGTGTGTATTAAAACCTGGTGACAAATGCTGCGGTAGCAGAAAATTTTTTAACGTTTTTTTTTGCGTATTTTGTAAAGCTATTTTTTGTGATTTTATGTTATATTAGTGGCTAATTTTGGGTTTCGTATGCGTGTTGGTGTATAATCGAATCAATTTTTTTAATTTGACGTGACCAACTGCTGGTTACCATAGTTTTGAGCATGTACTTTAGAGTTTATTTGAATTTGAAGGCGAGTGCTGTTATAGCCGTTTTTTTTCAGCGGTGTTTAGCTTAAGTATGATAGATGATTCCCGCAATTTTGTCTAAGTGATTATCATTGTTTTTTTTGTAAACCTTTGTGTGTATTCAAACCAGGTGACAGATGCTGCGGTAGCTGAAAATTTTTTAATGGTTTTTTTTGCGTATTTTGTAAAGCAATTTTTTGTGATTTTATGTTGTATTAGTGGCTAATTTAGGGTTTCATATGCGTGTTGGTGTATAATCGAATCAGATTTTTTTAATTTGACATGACCAGCTGGTTACCATAGTTTTGAGCATGTTCTTTAGCCATTTTTTGAAGCGGTGCGGTGTTTAGTTTCGGTATGATAGGTGTTTTCCGCGATTTTGTCTTAGTGGTTACGGTGGGGTTTATGTAAACTTTTGTGTGTATTCAAATTTGGTGACAGAAGCTGCGGTAGCAGATTTTTTTTAACTGTTTTTTTGCGTATTTTGTAAAGCAATTTTTTGTGATTTTTCTTTAAACTGGTTTTCCCTTTTTTCTTCTTTTAGGGAAATAATTTTCCTATTTTCTTTCTTAGTGCACCTTTGCTCTATAAGTGGAACACATCTTCCAAGTTTCATGCTTCTACGACTAATGGTTTAGGCTGTGTGTTGATTTTTCTTTAAACCTTTTTTCCCCTTTTACTCCTCTTCGGGAAAGAATTTTCCAATTTCCTTTCTTAGTACACCTCTACGCTATAAGAGGAACATACCCTCCAAGTTTCATGCTTCTAGGACTAACGGTTTAGGCTGTGCGTTGATTGTCAGTCAGTCAGTGAGTCAGTCAGTCAGTCAGTAACGAAAGAGTTTTATATATTTAGATTACTTTTGAATATAGAACACGCGAAGTATCATATTTACGTAGACTGAAAAACCAAAATCACTTCCCGGCGCGTTCTCGCTCCGGCAATGTTGTATGAAACGGTGTGCTGTTTGAATTTAGAACTCTTTCATCTATCGTACACATTGCGTTCTCGTGGCTGTATAGCCACAGATGCGTTTACCTTTCGGCACAAACTGTAAAATAAATAAAAAAATTGGCGGTAAAGCGGAGTTCGTTGTTATTTGGTTAATATAAAATAATTTATTATAAGACCCTTTTTTATTTCCTTGCATTTTTTTAAGAAAAGCACTATATATGCCTCGGCCGAAATGGCAATTGCCCGTCTCGTATCATTGAAGTCCTCGCCATTTCGCTATTTCGCTGCCTTTGCAATAATGTACTATTCCTGAACGATTGCTGGATGGCATAAGCACGTACAGGAACCGATGGAAATTACAGTTTCCTTTCCTTCGATTGATCCGGCCCATATTTATTATCTGCATTTCCTGTTTGAATCCTATTGCCGCCCAGCCTCATTTCAAATTATAAAAAAAAGAATGTTCGATATTCAAACACTCGTTACGTACCAATTGTTTTTGACGAAAGAGGTTGCGTAGGTATATACTTGCGTGGGCATAATTTGACATGCTACAGCGAATTTTTATGATTGAAGTAGGTACTTAGCGATATTTGTGATTGATTCACTTCACCCATACTTGGTTGGCGAGGCCTGACGGCTCCTAAAACCACTTACGCTCAGTCAACTGAAAAAATATGCTGAATATTTTCGCGAAAATATGCACGGGTTTTGGCTTTGTTCTGAAAATACGAGCCGCTGTTATTTCTCTTTTGTGTACTTTACGTGGGTAGTCATCGATTGAGTTGCTTGTAATGTTGAAGAGACTGAAGTAGGTACAGTCAACGTCAAAAATACAGATTTTAAAGATTTTGAATTTATTTCTTTTATAAAAAAAAATATAGAGTAACTTTAGATTTTTTCAAAAAGTAAGCAAAGTAACTGATATTTTCTCTTTATTTTTGCGTGAAAAAAACATAGATGACAAAAATTAAGTAGGGGAATGCGTGGGTTAGTCCCATGAATGCCATGTCCATACAACTGAGAAATGATATGTGACATTCAATGTGATGATTGCAGTATTTTCTGAGTACTCTACTGAATACACATTGCAGTAACTATTCCACCTGCCAAGCATGTAGGATGTATGTAATTTGAAATAGATGTTAATCTGTCAAACCAGTCGCCTTATTGAACCGGTCTATCTCTTAGCATAATTGATCTATTGGTGTTTGATAAATTGGACCTGTCAACGCATACGAGTTAATATGCTGTAGTATTCATGAAATCTGCATAGCAATGAAAATGATTGTCTATAGCTGGGGGAAGGGGGAGGGGGCTGTTTATCGCAAAGTTATCTTACATTCATTACGGTTATGGCATTTCGCCAACGACTCCGCTATCAGTTAAACTATGGGGACGTTTATTTGTCAATTTGTTATTTTTGGATAAAAATAATGTGACTGTATAAAAGGTGATTGTTAGTTTAGGATAAAATAATGTAAAGTATACAGGGTGATTGTTATTTTAGGATAGAATAACGTAAGCATGCAAATTGATTCAGTTGCGATTTGTAAATGGCGTTCAAGCAATAATTGGTTTTGTATAATTATTATCAAACCAAGTATTTGAAAGCAATTTAATAGACACCCAAAAGTTTATAATTCATGACAAACTTGTTAATTAACCGTAGCTTGTCTTAACAATAACGAATCCCGATTCAAATAAACTTATCCAAAAATAGATAAACTTGACAACAAAAGATTAAAGAGATTATTTAAATATTCGAATAATATTCTTTCACGGCTCAATAAACTTGAGTTTACTAAATAAATAATTCAGGAAAAGTCAAACTTTTTATACTCAATAGCACTTGTATTATGCTGGGTATTAGGTTTAATGGCCAGTGGACATAGGCCCTCGGTAGATAATACCGTGAGCCGGCCACTGATCAAATACTTGTATAGGAGGTGTCTTTTTAGAATGGTCTATCTGTGGTATTCCTTGTTAGAATGTTTTTAAACGTACTGGAGATTTTTGTGGTTTTTCGGGTTTGAAAAAAGTGGGTATTCTGTTAGCTGAACAATGCATGTTGGTTTAATAAAACTGTTCTGTTACACACAGCTAAAATGGCAGAAGTTCTAAAATATCTTTCAGATTTTTTTCTAGCGAGACAATGTTGGTATTCTGGTGTTAGTATCCTGTAAGCCTACCACAAGCTTTGTCTAGCTCTGTCTCTGGCTCTAGTTTTGAGTCTGTGTGAGTGTTGACTAAATAAAACCTACGTTGAAACGTCTTACAGGTAGGCCTTCTGATGTCTTTGGAATTATATTAAGCAAGTTTATTTTATTAGATTTACACTTAGCTAAAAAAACAGGCCTTTGCATCCAATGTAGATGATTTATAAAGCGTCAGAGGCAACTAGTAACCACTCATGACCCTACTTACGGGACGCTACAGTGATATCAAGATTTGTAGCTTGCTTATAACTAAATGCGATACCTACTTAACAAAACTTTTATTTATATTTACTTTATTTATATTGTTGTTTTTTGTAGGTATTAATATTCTTTTTTGTATGTTTTATGTAATTTATTGCGAGTAAGTATGTTACGTATGGTTTATCAAATCTGTTTTCTACTACCTACACTGTATGCACGCTAACCTCTTTGTTTTTCACCTGTCAACGTTGGCTGGTAGAAAATGCTATCTAGCATTAAGCTTTTCTATTGTAACTTGTTTTTGATGCAATAAAGAATTAAATAAAAGTTTTAATTCACATCACACTTCATAAACAACACGTCGTATCTAATTGGGACCCAACAAATTATCGATTACTTAAGAAATGCTTGGAATTCCCAGTTGTCAAGAGGTCCTCAGCTGATTGAAGTTGATTCGTTACTGCGACACGACATGGCTTGTTAAGATTAACGAACTCAGGCTAAAGCTAGTTTCTTAAAACGCGGTCACCATCACGACGGTAGTGATAGTCACACAGGGTGGGCAGAATCATTTTTTACTAGCTGACCCGACAGACGCTGTCCTGTTGCAACACGCTTTCTGTCAAGAGGGAATCACACAGGTGACTCTTAATACAAACGTAGTCCCCTATTTCCTCCCTGGATAATGCCTCTAGAGTAACCATTTTGTCTCATAAAATCCAGATCTGCTATATACGTGCTCGTTTGTTTTCCTTTTTTTCAGAAACTTATATGATTTTCATTTTTTGCATCGGTTGGTCAATAGCTTCTGTTAAATGACGGCCTCCGCTTTTTATAGACCAAAGCTTTACAAACTTGGTTCTCCAGATTTGATGGGTACTTCTAACTACACGAAGGTTCAAGTGGGCTTTTGTGCACTGGCAGTGAATGTGACATTCGCTCACTGATTTAGAGGGTAGTGAGTTCGTATCCCAATCATTAGTGTGCATAATTAGTATTAGTTATATTTCTTCATATTATTGTGCTAATTTGGATCAGATGAGCTATTAAAATTAAATAAAAAATAATAGTAAGTTTCTTTATGTAAATAAATATGTATAGTTTTATTTAAAGGGTATACTTCGGCACACGTAACTCGATAAGATAGCAGACGTTTTAGAGAAAGGCCAGAATGAGAGTGGATGAAGCGAAAGAGGTATATTATGTCAGGACTGGAGCAAAAATGTTTCGTAACACAATTTCGTATCCCAAATGGTCCTAAATTTATGTCGTGAAATCTCACTTTTCATTTTGACCAAAAAGTTTCAGCTTTGCAGTTGATTACAAATTCGAGCACAGCTTTTGTCAGCGTAACATTTTTCATGAAAATGGTTTTTACTCGTCAGCATAATTTTGTAAGGAACAAAATTCGCAACTCCTGTTTCCTCGGGGCACAGTTTGTGTAAAACAGCACGCTCAAGTATGGATTTGTAAAAATAATATCTGCGTCTAACTCTACGCATTATCGACGTAGGCTCGAGCTTTGACGACTTTACTCAAAAATAAAAAATCATAATTTTTATTTTAGTTAACTTTTTTTAAGTATTTGCAAAGTCACACAAGAGGTAGACCAAAAAAAAGATGGATGGACTGTGTCAAAGATGACATGAACCAGAAAAGAGTGAGCACTGAGATGAGAGAGGTGAGTGGAGAAAAAAAACCTGTTGTGCCGACCACACTTAGTGTGGTATAAGGGTTGAAAGAAAAAGAAAATGTTTAACTCAGTTCTGGCACAGTTTTGCGGTTTTGTTAAGAATGTTCGCTTTTAGCGACATTGTTATTCTAGTAGCGCGACCCCAGACAGATTGAGTCGCTAGAATGTCAAGCCGAAAATCTCGGCCTAAAGGAAACGATAAACGAGGCTTATTTTTATCAGATGGATCACTTTTTAATGCCGATGATATTAAGAGAGTCAGGTATTTTGTTACAAAATAATTTAAGTTTAAAAAACTTGAGAAACCGACTTCATTGTCAAACGGATAAACCGATTTTAATCAAATTTGTTTGGGACAATCTGGACGTAAGAACCAAAAAAAAAATTCCAAATAAAAAAACAATTTTCTAAATCGGTTCATAAATGACGGAGGCATGCAGTTACAAACATTAAAAAAAATATTTAAAAAAAAATGGCAACACCGATTTTAATAAAATTAAAATGGGACTAATCTGGAAGCAGTACCTTTCAGATAAAAAAATAATTTTTCAAATCGGCTCACAAATGACGAAGTTATGCGGTAACAAACATTAAAAAAAAAAAAAAAAAAACATACAACCGAATTGAGAACCTCCTCCTTTTTGATTGGAAGTCGGTTAAAAATACTAGCCTGGCATCTTTTTTCCGATACTTTTTTATTTGTAGTTTGATAGTATGTACATTAATTTACACAAAGTTTACCATGAATGACAATACAAAACATGTACACATGTATGTAAATATGTATTTACATAATGTACAAAATACACGTTAAACAGTTGAGCTATCAGCAGACCGTTACAAACGATCTAGAGATAGCTCAACTGATCCGAAAATTTTATATTTTGAAATTAATTGTTATCTTTGATTTTTTTTTTTTTTTTTTTTTTTTTTTACAATTTATAGGATAGCGCTTGACCGCAATCTCACCTGATGTTAAGTGATGATGCGATCGACGGTGTAGCGCGCTCACCTAGAAGATACCTATTCACTCTTTTTTTGAAAACTCCCAAATTATAGGTATTTGGAAAAATAGACGCCGGCAACGAGTTCCACACTTTGGCTGTCCGCAATATAAAAGTGGAAGCAAAACGCTTAGTGCGGGAAGAAGGTGTATCAACCATGAATGGATGCCTCGTCTCCGTACGTCTACTGGTCCGGTGATGGAATGGGGATGGGGGAACCAAGTTGAAAAGTTCCTGGGCACACTCGCCGAAATGTATCCTGTAGAAGACCGATAAGGCAGCTACTTTACGACGATGCTCGAGACTAAGGAGTTTAGACTCCACCAATGCATCGTCGCCTATGAGCCTTTTTGCTCGCCGTTCTATCGAGTCCAGGGCCTCCAGCTGGTATTTAGCCGAGCCATCCCAAAGATGAGAACAGTATTCCATACACGACCGGACTTGTGCTTGGTACAGATTCAGAAGCTGTCCCGGTGTGAAATACCGTCTCACCTTTGATTTAATTTAATTTAATTTAATTTAATTTAATTTAATTTAATTTAATTTATTAAATTAAATTAAATTTAATTTAATTAAATTATATCCGTAGAAGAACCAAGGTCACCGACATAGCTCGTAGAGTTAGTAAGTAAATTAAATTAAATTATGTGCAATTTATGTGTGAAATGTTCCTAGCATTTGGGTGCTTTGCCACGAACCCACGATTTACGGCGAAGATGACAAGGCCACCAACTGAGCTGAGAGGAGAGAGAATTACTACATTGTTTATTACAATAACAAATTCATAAGACAACTCATGTCTTCACAATATTGCTAAGTGGTACTTGAAAATATAGCGTTATTAGAACTTTGATGTAAACAGCCTTATTACCTATTAGATGACATAAATTTTCACTCAACTTACTTATGGAGCAAAGTTGGCATTCTCCCATAATGTGAATTTATTTTGTTCAATGGTGCTCGAAGACTTTGTAACAAGACAAACTTGTTGCAAAGTCCTTGCGAGCCTGTAGGCCTACCAAAGCTCTGTCTGGCTCGGTCTCTGTGTGTCGACCGGGAACCAACCGTATGAAATCGGTGTGCGGTGCCTGACGCCGTGTGCGCTGCATAACGCCTATCGCCGATCGTATCGCCCACCTCTGCCACCATTTTGTATGGAGAAACCAAAAGCGCCCCTAGCGGATTCTTCAAGCAGCATGAATAGCGATTGCGAGACGGTGACGTGTCCACGTCAGTGTACGATTGGTTCCCGGTCGACACACTGGCTCTAGTTTTGAGTCTGTGTGAGTGTTGACTAAATAAACCCTGCATCGAAACGTCACACACACAGTATAATACACTAAGCACTCACACTGACTCAAAACCAGAGCCAGACAGAGTTTGTAGTAGGCTTACTGTACGGTTTGACAGCGGCGTTGACATGGAGGCAAGAATTTTTGTGATTCCTATCACAAAAATTCTTGCCTCCATGTCAACGTACCCCTAACGTACGTAATGTAAAGTACGTTTATTGAAAATACCCCTTAAAACTTTACGAATAAGTATGAAGATTTAATAAGAAAACTTTGTATTTACGCGAGCTTCAGCTCTTAAGCTTTCGCCGATAAGCCATTTGGGTTCGTTTTGCGACTATTGTCTTCTTAGGCCCGTGTTCAGAAACAGTGTCTGAGTCGAGCTTCAAACATAGTTTTTTGTCATTTTTAATGAAGAATTGTCAAAAAATCTATGCTTGAAAAAGCTTGAGGCTTGATTCAAGCACATTTTCTGAAAACGGGCTTTAATCTACTAATTTAGTTTTTTGTATCGTGTTGGCCACAAGGATATTTTTTTTATATGCTTGCCTTTCAGTCCTTTACTATTCAATTCAAATCAATATTTTATTTCAGACTTATAAATATGCCATACCAGAGTCCATAGTACTCAATAAACATAATATATAATAAAACTAAATCCAAAATAAAATAAAACATTAAATATAGCCCTCATACCAATGACATGTACCATTACATGTTACATGTATTGTGATCTTGTCCAGTATTCCAATGAAATTATGTTGTACACAAATAAAAAACATGGCTTAAATCTAGGACGAGGGGGATTATAAATATGAGGAGTCCAGCATTGTAAATTGTAAATCGTGCCTGAAATAAACAACTTTTTTTATTGCGTTTATTTTGGCCGATGATGGTAGCCAAAATGTCAATTTTATTCTGTTATGCAATATTGCCTGTTGGTCTGACAATATTTTGCCTATAAGAATCCAAACAAGCTTAGAACCGTTTGAAGGCAATCATTTTTATCGAAATATTTTGTTTGATCAGCGGCGTCATAAGCCCTGGTATCTTAAATAGCAGTGACCATCACTTTACGGATTTTTATAGCGTTTTCTGCCTATTATATGGCCAACCTTATAATCAATATTACCATGCTTTGTTGTAATCGTGCCCTACGATTCACTTTCCTTCGTCCATCAACGTGAGGCATACCTACAGATGTAATCATTATAGTTTACGAGAGTACTATAATACCTAAGTATCTATTATAAATGCAATAATGTTGTACCTACTTAGCTTAGATAATATTGTGTTTAGAACGCTCTAAAATGTACAAGTACCTGCTATTAGTTTAAGTTAGGGAAATTTAGAGTTAGATAGTTTGTAAGTATAGCTATATTGTACGCCCGAAATGGGTAAGCTGTTGGAACATAATTACTTTTAAGATCTTTTATACACAGTTTTACAATAAAAACATTTTATCTTCTTTATCTAAATGTCCAGCCTCAGAAATTGTGAGTGGCTATATATTTTTTGGGCAAAGAGTTTAGCTTAGTATTCAACAATTTGTTTTGACTGAACTGCTGTTGATTTTGACTCGAAAACATATTTAGAATATTTGGATTGACACAAGGACACAGAAACATAAACATTTTAATATATACAGAAATGTTTTCTAAAGCCCTGCGGTCTGCGGTGGTGATCAGTGAAATACTGTCAAATTTGACAGCGTTTCAGTGATCACCACCTCAGAAGGCTTACATGTGCTAAGCTTGTGTCGTTACTTTTCGGAAACCGAAGCATTAGCCCACCCCTCGGTTTCTGGCGCACCTTCAGCTGCTGCCAGATATAAACGATGGATGGGTAACAATGATTGACTATCCAAACTGGGAGTGTTTGGACTAGTACTCAAGCATAAAAGTTTTGACAGCCCTCAAGAAACTTACGGGATTTATTACGGCATGAGCTCCTTACCGAACAAGTTTTCAGTTAGAAGAGTTTAATTCTTGGAGTAAATGTCTTATTTTGTTCCTTTGCTTAGGGTTATGGCTTACCTATCTTTATGTCTTCTTGATCTCTATGGTAGTAGCCGCGTGTTCATGCGTTGCCCGGGAATTTAACTATTCTAGATCATTCTGGAATATTTAAGAACACTCTGTTCTAGAACACTTCGGCAAATGGAAATCTTTAAAAATCCTGATGTGATAGAAATGGATAGACAGAAAAGTGTAAGGAAAGGATAGATATAGATTTCAAAACTTTTACCTTCCACAACCACCCACTTTCGTCCAAACTCGTTAAAACACTATTTTTTTGGCACACACAAGAGCATACATATGATGTTGGTGTAATGCGAAATTTTTAAATAATCGGCTAAGGTAGTTTTTTGTGTTTCCATATACGTTACCAACAAAATACTTGCGTGTAAAGTGTCAAAAAATGTGGCGCTCCGGGTATAATTTTTTTTTATTACATTACCTTTAAGTAGGACCTATAAATGATGGTCACAAAGGAACCCAGTGACAGGAACGACCACTCGTTGCAATTACTGAGTAAAATTTTCAATAAATTATTTCGCGCGCGCAGTAAGCGGCAGCCGGTAGCAAATGAAATATGATACAATGAATTACGTCAAAAGCTATTAATTTTAATAAAGAACCAACAAAATTGAATTCTATCAATCAGATTTACTGGACCTTTCATGTTATTTTGTCTAAGAGCCTGTCCAGATGGGGCGTTTAAACATTCGCGCGTTCTCCAGATACAACCCGTCACAAACTCAAAGCCATATACCATACCATAGCACTATACAACCCGTCCAGACGCTGCCGTGCGATTCCTCAATCGCGCGTAAAACGCGAGCAACTATTTGGTAGGAGCGCGCGTAAAACGCGGCATCTGTAGGCCTAAGATGACCGCCACGAGAGTCGATTTATCTCGTCAAAAGTAGAGATATGTCTATATCTCTACACGAGCTAAGATGACCGCCTAAATATGTCGTCATCATCTGTCAAATGAAGACTTACTCGGAATTCGAATTTTGATTTTTGAATTTTGTCGTCAAATGGTAAGATGACCGCCATATTTTCTCTTCTTTTGACGTTTCTGCGCGGGAAATTTTCTCGTCGACAGTTTTTGAAAACGAGATAAGTCTTCCGCTTGTCTTTTAGATTTTGTTTTGATAACTTTTCAAAGGATGGCTATAACTTACTATAATCATCTTATTGCGATGTACGCCGATAAGCAAAACAGAAAGATGCAACGGAAAATAATCAGAGACGTATGTGGTATGTGATCCTTTTGACGTTGTTCAGGTAGAGTTTCAGTGCCTCTGGAGATTATTAAAACCCTGGGAATTCTACCTCATCAAACGTCTAAAACCCGATTTAGAGCATAAAACTAGTAGGTACGGGCCTATCTTGCTGCGGGCGGTGCATTCGAAGGTGAGTACCTAGTTCATTTGAGGTTAACTACCCATAGATTTCTATGTGTTATCCTGCTTAAAATGTTATTGTAAAGGTCTAAAATTAATAATAACAAATTAGGTTAGTGTGAGTCAACACTTCTCATACATTTACCCGATTCACTCAATGTTTCAATAGTGAAGACGTGTCATTGGATCTCAGTTTACCAACTACGAACTACGAATATATGCAAAGTAAAAACTGAGTATAGTTACCTACCTATCTAATACTTTAGTAAAAATATTTTAATAACAGGGTGACATTGGACGAAGATGCACGAGTCGAAAACGAAGAAGTTATCAACGGAGATTTGGCTGCAGAGGACCCATCACCTGCGGGTCTGCTTCGGCAAGGCCAAAGACGCGCAGAACTTCTTCGTTATGTTAATGAATAGCAGAGGCGTCTCTAGCCCATGTAGCGCCCGTGTGCAAACATTACCCAAGCGCCCCCTAGTAAGTGCGCGTTCAAAATGGAATGGATACAAAGTACAAGTAACAGCACATCAAGTTACAACAAACTGTCAAATTTGCCCAATGGGTAATTAACTCTATTGCTTGGAGATTTTTAAGAAGAAATGCAGTTTGGTTACCACAATGTCCTGTTGATTATATTTAGAATTATTATGCAAGGTGTTCTGGTGTAAACCCTAACAAGCCAAAACTTATCGAAAAAGAACTTAAAGAAAAAGGGGGAAAATGGTTTAAAAAAAATCAACGCACAGCCTAAACCGTAAGTTCTAGAAGCATGAAACTTGGAGGGTGTGTTTCTATTATAGCTTAGAAATGCATTTAGAAAGAAAATTTGAAAATTCTTTCTTTATGAGGAGAAAAAAGGGGGGGGGGGAGTGCGCCGAGTGCCAGCGGCGCTCGTCGGCCCCTATGATGTTATTCATCAAATATTAGAAGAGCTCAAGATGCTATACAAAATCTATGCAGAGCGGAGCTTTTTTTACGTTGGTCATTGAAAGTGCGGCGCCCGGCCAACGCGCCCGCCAAGTTGAGCTCCTTAGTGGTCCTAAGGGGCGCCGAATGCAGAGCGGAGCGCTTTTTACATTGGTCATTGAAAGTTCGGCGCCTGGCCAACGCGCCCGCCAAGTTGAGCTCCGTAGCAGTCCTAGGGGGCGCCGAACGCAGAGCGGAGCGCTTTTTACGTTGGTCATTGAAAGTGTGGCGCCCGACCAACGCGCCCGCCAAGTTGAGCTCCGTAGTGGTCCTAAGGGGCGCCGAACGCAGAGCGGAGCGCTTTTTACGTTGGTAATTGAAAGTGCGACACCCGTCCAACGCGCCCGCCAAGTTGAGCTCCGTAGCGGTCCTAGGGGGCGCCGAACGCAGAGCGGAGCGCTTTTTACGTTGATCATTGAAAGAGCGGCGCCCGTCCAACGCGCCCGCCAAGTTGAGCTCCGTAGCGGTCCTAGGGGGTGCCGAACGCAGAGCGGAACCCTTTTTACGTTGGTCATTGAAAGTGCGGCGTCCGGCCAACGCGCCTGCTGATAGTGGCCGAGCGCCCCGCCGCGGCGCTCGGCGCCCCCTAGGAACGCTGCGCCCGTGTGCACCGCACACCCTGCACAATAGATAAAGACGCCGCTGATGAATAGAATATTACAAAAGCCTTAAAAATATTTATACCTTATCAACCATAAGCACCTACAAAGAAAGCCCTCTTCATTAGTTCAACATTATTTAGGTAAAAAGACAGTTTTCTGTGTGTAAATAAATTTATTTGTCATAAATTAAAATATGTAAGCATATTATTTACAAGTTATGCAAATACCTATGTAAGGTGGAATGTTTGGTTTGTGGATGGCCCGTGGAATCTGAAAAGAAACAAATACATTAATATACGGACATGCTCTTAAAGGTATTTCTGTATTCTCTATCCTGCATCCCGCAATCATTCCTTTAGTGCAAACTGCTTAGTCTACGCACATAAATACATTATGTAGTTCTATGAGTTAGTTTAGTTAGATACGGCTCAATGGACACTGAAAACAAAACTTGGTAGTTATGTACTAACGGAGTATATTAAAGTAACTAATACTTACATATCGAGGGTTTTAACACTGCACCCTCGATATATAATTTTTTTTACCTATTTTAAAAATCCTCATTGATAAATAGCAACAGGTCAAAACAGGTATGGTTGCTATCAAAACGTACAATTTTCCACTGTCCACCGTCCTACCTAGGCTCAACTCGTCGGTCTTGAGGCGGTTCCACCCCGCTGTTATTTGTTGGACACTTTGCAGTGAGCTTTAATCACCTGCCGTGCCGCAAATTCATAGTGCTCGGACATATCATACCGGCAAAGAAACTCTATTTGGATTCTGTTACTTCTAACCCTGAAATATTAATACAAACAAGTATAGCTAGCAGCATAGGTATGTACCGATTTTGAGAATACAATGAATCTATTTTGCTAGTGCTATCGGTTTTTAACAATAAATAGGGGTACCATAGGTATTTACTTACATTTTCGTTCATTCAATTTGAGACCTGTGAGTGACTGAACGCAGAGTGTCGCTCACGGCGCGCGGGCGTGGATCAAAGGTCAAAATAGGTCAGGCGCCAATGATTCCAAAGGATATTCTTTGTCGATTTTCTCGGGATTTTCATAACAAAACTTAAAAAAAATCATTTCATAAATATTTTTTATTTTATTTGTTGAACCTAATTCCTGAGTATTTGCAGCTAATTATGAATAACCCTGTATAAATTGAGACGCGCGAGGGCACTCGCGCGTAAAACGCTCCATCTGGACAGGCTCTAAGGCAAAAATTAAAGTAAGAAGTGTTTCTTTTTCTTTTTCTGTTATTAACAAGCTTAACTTAGCGAGAAATATTCTACAAAAAGTATCGCACGTGTGGCCTCGACCCTCCATAATATATCATATTATACCAATTCAATCCTGTGTTTTCATGTCATAAAGCTGCCCATTGCTTTGTGACTTCAAAATAAATACCGCACATAGCTGATATAATAATAATATACTGAGTGAATGTTGGTATACCTTACTGAATCTTATTTCCTATTTCGTTCATAGTCCGATTTCCCCCAGGCATCGTAATATCGTCTGGCCCAGCTTTTTGCAATACTATCTTGTGGTAAATGCTTTCTGCTTCTTTTTTTACACAACTAGCTTAGGGGACAAGCATTTTGTTAGATTTATATCAAATAATAAATCGATCGTTCATTCGTTCGTTGGTCAGCACAATAACTGGTTTTACTTTATAGGTTATGGGCCCAGCACGCTTCCACTGCGCCCTCCTAATATTAAGTGGTAACCATCACAATAAAGCATTGTCTCTTATGTCACACACGTCAGGATTTTTTTAAGTGCCTATGCACTCACGCCTATGGAAATTGATTGTAATTGTTGGAAATTGATTGTATTTATTTGTGAACCTATCCATAATCTTTGAAATCACACACACACACCCACCAGAACTCTGCGTATTGTGTTATTAACACTGTATTTTTTACTTTTTTATTGTTTCATTTTATGTCTTGTCGTGTACAGTTTGTATAAATAAACGATTTTCTTTCTTTCTTTCTTTAAATAAACAAAACACGTCTGTTCCGTGATTCAGGTCATTTATATATTTCATTAAGGCCACGATGTTATCGTATTCTATACCATAACCTGTAGCATGTTTCAACGTAGCCAATTACGGACTTACACAGCACAGGTTCACCTACAAAGTTGAGGTTTAAGTTCGTTCTCGGAATTGCGAGCAGCATAAATATGAAATGTTGGAAGTTTAAAGCTTTCAAACCACGCGAAATTACTAGTTTCAACCAGACTTTCCTACTACAATTTAACAATGTTTTATACTCCTTGCTGATTCCTATAATATAGTGACTAGCGATTTAGTGATTATAGCCAAGTTTTATGACGTCATTATTATTCTATTTTATGAATAAATGATGTGTTGTACATATGTCAAAAAATCCTAAATAAGCATTGATATAAATTTATATAAGTATGTATTATATTAATAAATAAATACATAAAAATATTGCAGACAATCCACAACACTATCTAGCCCCAAACTAAACAGAGCTTGTACTATGGGAACCAGATATCTGATATAATACTTGTAAATATTTTTTTTGTAAATACTTACTTAGAATACAATATAACACCCAGACAGAGAACAAACATTTGCGTTTCACCACACAAATATTTGTCCCCGGTATCTTCAAGGCAGGAGTGAATAGGCACATTCTAGAACATCCTGGAGCCTAATTCTCGGCTCATCTCGGATCATTTTGCAATTTTATTTTATTGCTTCTTTTCGAAGAGAGAATGGATGATTTCCTTAAGTAATCGGTCGGCTCGAGAATTATGCTTTAGCTCCATTGTCGGTTAAACCGTCGCTTATCATCAGGTGAGATTGTAGCCAAAGGATGGTCATCATCAATATCAATTTAACTTGAGGATAACGCAGTGGGCTGCAATATTATTAGTCAAGTAGGTAGGTAGAATAATACCTACTCTTAAGCTAATTTAGTTTATTTTTATGTTGTAGGTGTTTGTTGTCCCTGAATAAATAAAATAAAATAAAATAAAATAAAATAAATCATGTAAAAAAAGAAATAAACTGTATATTACTCTCTGGTAAAAACATTCTCTATCTCAGAAGGCCCTTAGACAAGTCAACGCTGTATCGTACCGACGTAAGTAGGTATAGGGCATTGGGTTGCTTAGTAAACAAAGGATAAAGCTCAGCATTAGGTCGGGCTGCGGTTACCAAGGACAAAGGCTTACCAAAACGATTTGTGGCGAGGCAAGTCAACATACAATAAATATGAAAATTAGGGGTTGTTTGAATTGTTCCCTTAGATAAGCATGTTTCGAAAATCCCTGCCTTAGGTTTGTAAGGGTTGTCAGGGAAAACTTTGCACAAATAAAATAAATTAGACGGTACCTTCTGCGGCTCAGTGTGACAAATAGTTCTTAATAAATAAATAAAATAATGCGGACAATCCACACAACACTATCTAGCCCAAAACTAAGCAGAGCTTATACTATAGGAACCAGATAGTTTATATGATACTCATTTTGTAAATACATACATAGAATACAATATAACACCCAAACGGAGAAACATCTGTGTTCACCACACAAATATTTGTTCTCGGTGGGGATCGAACCCATGCCCAGAAGAAGGCGCAGAAGGCAGAGCTGAGCTGTGAAGGCAGTCAAATAAAGTATTCTTTGAGTTTTTGTAGTCAATGCGGTCAAGGTTAGTAGAGACAAAATAAAACAGACCTCTACAATCCCGAAACACTCTTTTTCGGTTTACTGGCAAGTTTCCAAATATTGTTCCGTTTGAGGTTTATGAGTCGCCATTTAGCTTTACTTACGGCCGTAACACACCTCCGCTGCGGAACCGCTATAGCGGCACCGCTAGATGAATTTCGTTGCGATCGAGTGAAATAAAAACGGCGGCCTGTACCCGAAATCCAAGTTTTGCTACCACATTTCGTTACCAAAACGTTGTTTTCGTTTCGCCTACATGTCTCTTTCTTTTGTAGGGAGAAAAGATGAGAAAGCAAAAATACGTTACGTAGTTAGAGTTGTTGTCTCATCATTTTTCCATGCAAAAGAGAGAGACACGTAGGCGAAACGAAAACAACATTTGGTAACGAAATGTTGTAAATGCACTGGGACTTTGGGTACTGAGCGCAGAGGTGTGGCTGGCGTCGGAGATCGAGGAAACTGCGCGGAGAAAGAGATGGGATATAGTCAAATCTACGCGTTAGAACAGGCAATTTCGCTGGTGATCCGCATCTCCTACACGGGACAAGACATGACAAAATTTCTGCAGTACCGCTGTAACGGTTCCGCAGTGGATGTGTGCTACGGGCATTAAAATAGTTCCTTAGAAAAAAAAACCTAAGTGCTTGAGTAAATAATGAAACAAAATTAAAAATAATCAATATAAAAAAAAACCATTTCAATCGTATGTATATACGATTTGTAATCTTCAGTGTAAAATACAATCACGTACCTACGACATTAATATTGTCACTAAGTACCTATTTTATTTAATTCCGTCGAAAACATTAGGTAAAATTTTAGTGTACAGTTTTTTTTGGTACTACACTATCTAGAAACATAAACTTAATTCAATGATAGCAAAGATACGAAATAACATTATTTTCGTATATTTTCCTATTCGGGACCTTTTTTCCGACACCAAATAGCTATAAATTTCCTATTTGTAGCGTGACAAAACAACTATTGTATCGTGATTTATAGTGGCATTGTTGTGTAAGCCCAATTCTTTTGTGTGATATGGTAAATATCTCTTCGTTTACAAACGTAGCAGGCATTTTGTAAAAGATTCATCCTGAAAATTACTATATACCACCGGAAATGTTTTGTTTAGAAGTAGGTAGTAGGTATTACATAGAGCGCTGGTGGCTTAGTGGTAGCGGCCCCGCTTTCCGATCCGAAGGTCGTGGTTTCGAATCCAGTTATTTAAATTTAAATTTTACATTGCGCTCTAGTTAGACTTTTTAAACTTTTTACCGTTGTAATGGGTTTCCAACCTACTTGCTGAATAAAAAGTTGGAATTTGGTTCAACAACCTCCTTGCAGTTAGAAAGACTTTAGAAAGTTGCAACATGGTTGAATAAAATATAACTTGTTTTTTTTTTTATAATTTGACAGCTGTCAGTAGAAAGCGATTCTCCCTAGGGCTGAAAGTATTACTTTCAATTAGGCCCC
This sequence comes from Thera britannica, assembly GCA_939531255.2. Lineage (NCBI taxonomy): Eukaryota > Metazoa > Arthropoda > Insecta > Lepidoptera > Geometridae > Thera > Thera britannica. The sequence continues at coordinate 10,990,155 of OW618034.2, read as the reverse complement.
TCAGGCAACTTCAGACCTACTTTCAGAGTATGAGCAATGAAAAAATATTTATTAATTTTGCTCGAAGAATTCAACTAAACTTTTCAGTACAGCAAAATATTTTTCACGAACCGCTACTGGTAACGAACGACGAATAATTTTGCATGAAATTCAAACAATTCCAATTACATGGAAGCAGCTCACTGGGTACCTTTTTAACGTCTGAAACGAGGCAAGAATTACACGCGCATATCGTTTGTCACATCAAAATGCTATTTCCTTTTTACGTGGACAATTTAATTTCCGAGATGGCGACACCCTTCGGATAAAATATTCGGCATCACATTTTGAAATTTATTAATTTATGACGACTAAGAGGTAAGTAGGAGGGGGTAGATAAGAGGTACGTTATTATTTCATACTGAATGGAAACACTCGTACTAGAACAAAAAAATACTCATTTGTTCAATATTCTTCAAACAGTAGAGTACTTATCTACCAACTTCAACCATACCGTGTATTTTATGATGAAGACTCTATTTTATTACCTACTGAAAAACAATAAAGACCTTTATCCTTAAGTCTAGAAAACAGTATAAAATCAATTTAAAAAATAGAACGACAATATATCCTCCTACCTATTAATTAAGCCTACCTACTGTTAATTAGGTCGACTAATTTTAGGTCAGCTACTACCTGTTTTTCTGCAACACAGTGTAAACTAACGCAGGAAACAGTGGTACTACAATAAGTTACTGTCATGTAATATTGTTAGAAATAAAGATTTTATATTTGTATTTGTTTGATGGTAACAAAATTTGGCATCACTAAAATAGTTGCTGTTTCTTTTTATAAACTGAAACTAAATGGACGTTTACAGTTTATAAATAAGTAACATAATGCAACTGAAAAATCAATATCACTAAGATTATCATTTGTTAAGAAAAAGTTTAATTTAGGAGCTGCCTGAAAAATAAAAAAGGCTCAGAGCACAAACAGAATTTGACTGCGATCCTCAAGTACCTGTAGACCTCTCTTCAGATATTGGTTCACCAAGTGCCTTGTCAAGATTTTTTGAAGAGAGGTTTATTATAAAGACTGAATAATAATAATAGGCCTCCAAAAAAATAAAATAATAATTGGAATAGAGAAAATTTTGTATTATAATTTGAAGTAAACGTATTTCTATGATTTCTTCTGAACCCACAAAATACATTCGTAACCTTTTTGGCGCTTTAAAAATATGAGGTATCTCGTTCGTGAAAGATTTTCAGGCGAAATTGATATCTTTTTTAGTCTCGTAGGGTCAAATGTACGTTTTTCTGATAACCCAACCCGTTACATTATCCGGGTATTTCTATAAAGCCTTACCGGAAAATTACCTGCCTGCCTTTGAAGGCGCTACTACAGCGCAATCCCATTACGTTCTAAGCGAAGGGTACGGATAGAAATACCATATACAGCTTTTTAAAACGTGAACACGCTTTTAGAAATAAAATACTTACTTATACGATTTTGGTGTGAAAAAAAAAACCAACAACGTAAAATGAAAAATGTAAATAGCAATGTTTCTAGGTAAATAAAAAAATATCGCGATAAGTCGTTATTAAAAAAAAGAATCTCTTTTTGGAATTTTTGTGGTTGCATGTTGTGTGATATAAACAGTCCCTTTTTTTCAGTAAATAGCTGCCATAGAAAATAATAACCGAAGCTTTCAATACGATATTGTAGTGTTTCCATCCTTAACCTATTGTGGGTTAGCTTGGTAAGGCCCGATGTGCAAGTACCCACGTAGAACAATAAACCACTCCATTCTGTGCCTCGACTCGTGAAGTATCATTGAATAGCCCTAAACCTCGTATAAACCATTGGCGACGAGGATGGGATGGGATGGGATGGGATGAGCAGCGAGGACTCAGCTTCGGAGGCAGAGGTCGAGGAACCGATGTTCCAAATGTCATTAGGACACTATACGCCGGTGAGTCTCGATTTAATAGTGAATGGGCGTAAATTAAAAATGGAAGTGGATACCGGGACCCCGGGATCATGCATTAGCAGAAAAACGTATGATACATTATTTAGTGGTGTGAAGTTACAAAAGTCGAAATATGTGTTTCTTTTCTATGATGGTAAATCCAAAGTCAGACCGTTAGGATGCATGACGACCTGTGTAGAATTTAATGGACGTAGAAAGGAACTTGACCTCTTTGTTATCGACACAGGTGTGACATCGTTAATAGGTAGACAATGGCTCGCAGAGTTAGGTATCCAGATACCCATTTTGCGGTACCCAAATGTATCATGTAATTTTAAATTGGAACCGGTTAAACATGTTGTTGATGAAATGTTCGACAGATATAAAGAAGTATGGAGCGGCGGTCTGGGCCGGTACACGGGAGGGTGCGCCACTCTGAGGGTCCGCGAGGGCGCTGCGCCGGTGTACCACCGCGCGAGGCCGGTGCCGTACGCGCTGCGTGAGCGCGTCGACGCCGAGCTCGATGCGATGCTGCGCTCGGGGGTCATTGAACCCGTTGACTGCTCGGACTGGGCGACGCCGCTGGTGCTGGTCAACAAGAGTGACGGTGGGTTACGCATATGTGCCGATTTCAAGGTAACGCTCAATCCCGTACTAATGATCGATAGGTATCCGCTGCCGAAAATCGATGACTTGCTCTCAAATTTAGCTGGGGGGGAAGAATTTACAAAAATCGATTTGTCTCAAGCTTATAATCAGATTTGTCTGTCAGAGGAATCAAAAAAGTACTGCGTCATCAATACGCATAGAGGCTTATTTAAGTATAATCGTCTGGTGTATGGTCTAGCTTCCAGCAGTGGAATATTCCAGCGGGTCGTAAGTAGCATTGTAGATAGCATACCTAATGTTCAGTGCTTCGCTGATGATTTAATAATAACAGCGTCGGACAGGCCATCACATCTTAAATCACTAGAAACGCTTTTCAAAAAACTAAGTGCAGTAGGACTAAAAATAAAGCTCGACAAGTGCTCGTTTTTAGCCAAGGAAGTAAAGTACCTAGGTTACATTGTAGATAAAGATGGTATCAGACCAGACCCAGAGAAACTGCGTGCCATTAAGGACATGCCAAGTCCGGAGGGAATACCTGAGCTTAGGTCATTTTTGGGAATGGTAAATTTTTACGCTCGATTTGTACAGAATCTCAGCGGTATGCTGCACCCGTTGCACGATTTGCTTCGCAAAGGCTCACGATGGCAGTGGGGCAGCCAGCACCAGCAGGTATTCGAGCGCGTGAAACAGCTATTGATGAGTAGTGAGGTGCTGGCGCACTACGACCCGGCTCGTGAACTGGTGCTCACCTGCGACGCCAGCGCGGTAGGCATCGGCGGCGTCCTGTCCCAGCGGGGCCGCGGTGGTGAGGAGCGCGCTGTTGCTTACGTATCTAGAAAACTTAGTAAGGCGGAACAAGGCTACGCACAGATACACCGCGAAGCGCTAGCTATCGTTTACTGTGTTAAAAAATTTCATCAATATCTGTTGGGTAGGCGATTCAGGTTAATAACGGATCATAAGCCCTTAGTTAGCATTTTCGGACCGAACACGAACATACCTACAATGGCTGCGAGTCGCATGCAGCGCTGGGCGTTGATACTCGCTGCGTACACCTTTGATATAGAGTACGTAGGTACACATGATAATGGCGCAGACATTCTGTCACGATTACCGGTTAGCGAGAAGTGTGCGGAGGAGCCACCGGAGCAAACTTATTTACATTTCGCTACCAACGCGATGCTCTTGGATAGCGAGGTGATAAGGCGGGAAACGATTCGTGATCCTTTACTGAGTCGTGTATGTGGCTACATCGAAAACGGGTGGCCAAAAACAGTCGACGTAAAGCAACTCGACCCATATGTTACAAGGAAAGACGAGTTATATATTGAAATAGGATGCGTCATGTGGGGTCATAGGCTTGTTGTTCCAGAATCGTGTAGGCAGGCAGTGTTGCGTGAGCTTCACGAACCTCACATGGGTATCGTGAAGACAAAGGCGTACGCACGCAGTTACGTGTGGTGGCCCGGCTTGGACGAGGCGGTGGAAGCGGCGTGCCGCGCGTGCGTCACGTGCGCGGCGGTGGCACCCGCGCCGCCCGCCGCGCCGCCCTCGCCGTGGCGGTGGCCCCACTCGCCATATGAAAGGATCCATCTTGATTTCTTAGGACCTATTGAGGGTCAAACTTATCTGGTCTCGGTCGATGCTAGGTCAAAGTGGATTGAGGCTTTTAAAATGACACGTACTACAGCTGAGATGACGATAGCTAAGTTGCGCGAGTCGTGGTCGCGTTGGGGAATACCTAAGCAAGTCGTATCAGATAACGGACCTCCGTTCACTAGTAAGCAGTTTAAAGATTTTTTGACAAATAATGGGGTGTACCAAATGTTTTCGGCCCCGTACCACCCCGCATCCAATGGTGCCGCAGAAAACGCCGTAAAAATTGTTAAGAACGTTATAAAAAAAGCACACCGCGAGGGCGTCGATCCTGAGCTTGCAATTCAGAGGTACTTATTGATATATCACAACACGCCGCATTGTACAACTGGTGAAAGTCCTGCTCGATTGTTACAGGGTAGACGGTTAAGGACGCGCTTAGATGTGATTAAGCCGGATCACGGACGTAGACTGCGGAACAAAGAATTAGTAGCTAGTGAAAGCGCAAAAGGGTCCAGGAATTTAAACCCAGGTGACCCTGTTTGGTATAGGAAATTTAATGATAAAAATAAGTGGTCTGATGGGCAAGTCATTGAGAAGTTAGGTAGGAATGATTATTCAGTCAAAACTCGCGATGGATCGGCAGCGCATAGACATATCGATCAGCTAAAGCGGAGGAGCTCATGTGTGTTTCCCAGCGACTCGGGCGCCAGCATTGGCGGTGAAACCAATCCCGAGCCGTCGTCGTCGTCATTCGAGTCGCAGGCTGTTGCGACAAAGGCGCCATTTGTCTCGGTGGGGGCGAAAGAGATAGGCAATAGTCCTAGACAGAACCTGCCAGCTGAGGACAGCGTCACAAAACAGATAACTTCCGTGGGTCCTCCCTGTACCGAAACAAACTTGCCTAGTCTAAATATACCACCAGAGAAGCGGATACGTAAGCCGGTGGTTAGGTTTGGACTTGAAATCGATTAGGACAACCATTTTGTTACCTACCAAGATGTAGATACATAGCTGTAATAAGATTGTTATAGTATTATAAATATAATAAGGCTAAGACTAGATTTAAGCTTGTGTGTTGTGTATAGCTTAATTATGTACACCGTTTATGTAAGTAGGTACATTACATGATGCACATGAGCATTGAGTAGCACATCATGATTGTATGCAGGTAGGTAACTAATTCAAATGTTTTTATTAAGCTTATATTTTAATTAGTCTTAATTAACGGTGGAGGATTGTAGTGTTTCCATCCTTAACCTATTGTGGGTAGCTTGGTAAGGCCCGATGTGCAAGTACCCACGTAGAACAATAAACCACTCCATTCTGTGCCTCGACTCGTGAAGTATCATTGAATAGCCCTAAACCTCGTATAAACCAGATATCAATTTGTCGTTTTTATACCGAGGCGGTGAAGTATGTGACTACCAATAAACCACGTGCTTCACCATACTCCAAACAAAACAAATAAATTCATTTCATATCTTACTCGCTGTCTGTACAGTTCTGGGTCACTAGAGGTCAGGAAAATGTGCAATTTATAAGATTTTCATTCCCGTCGCAGCTTAGACCTTTTCCAATAAATTTCTAATCTTCATCTTCGAACCTTATTCAATAAACGCTCAATTCAACTGAAAATCGGTCAAATGGAAGAGATGTAACCATCTTTATATACCTAGGTAGTAAAAATAGTTTAATCTAAAGGCTTCAATACATCTATGTAGCAGTATACGAGTACCTATAAAAAAGATTCCGTAGATGTGCAAAAGAGAATGCCATCACGTTTTATATTTGTTTAAAATGAAGGCAAAGTTATCGCTTCAAATACAGAATACCTGAATAAACCAGAAGCCATAAAAGGGTCCATTATTGAAGACATTTGTATGGAGTTCAAATAAAGATTCTATCTGAAATGACCGATACAGTTCACACGTGAGGTGGTTCGTAATTCAGTTCTTGAAATTCAAATATGGTTGTTAGTTCCTGCCTTTTAAGGCGGCATTTGGAGTTTCTGGTCACGTCTTTAATTCTACGATCATTTATTTCTTCTCCAGGCGATTGATGTTTCCAACTTATCAGAAACTACTCATAAAAAAACCCGCTTTCCATCATGTGAGTCGTATGCTTGTTTAACTACTTTGTTGTATAAAAAAAACGATGAAACAGTGTATATTTGTGTATAGTGTTTAGGACAATCTAAACATATAGCATTAATATTACAAAAATAGTAATTAATTTAGTTAATCAGCTTGCAACACTGTTTTTTGTGCTAATTTTAGTATCTGTTGTGGCAATATTTTTTCTTCTTTCCTGATTGGCCAAATGAAACGGCTGTGCTCTCAACTGTAATTTTTATAATTTATTAAACTCCATGGGTGTTATTAATAATCCCGGCGCAATGCTGGAGTAGTTAAATCGTGTTTTGTCACATTTGTTCGAGTTGACAAATAAATGTCAATGCAAGAGACAAAACACGGATCAACTAGTCCAACGCTACGCTAGGATTATTAATAAGACCCCATAAGTTTGCAAGTTTCCACGCATTTTATTTCGTACATATACATATAGCCATATCTTATACCTTTAAACGAGAAAATCTTGTATATATAGGTATATATATTCAGGATCTCGGAAATGGCACCAACGATTTTCATGAAATTTAGTATACAGGGGTTTTCGGGGACGATAAATCGATCTAGCTAGAATTTATTTTCAGAAAATGACGAGAAATGGGTTTTTGCAATAATCTAACATAAACTAAATATATGACTGTTCCTGCCATCTATTGGCGATTGTGAGCAACTAACTGCAAGCTATTCGAGCAGATGGCGTTGCTAAGTAAAAATAAGCCACTAAAGATTATGACTCTTCCGGACATCTATTGGCAAATAATAATACATTTTTTTTTAATAATACGATTTACAAAAAAATAAAATCCCGAGCGAAGCTCGGTCATACCGGCTCGTTAATAAAAATATGTCAAACGATAAGCTATTGCCATCTCTTACCACTGGTTAATGACAAAAAGTGACAGGGCTAAAACCATGACTAAATTTAAATTGCGTTTATGGCTGATAGTGTGTAATCTCTCTACAGAGCGTCAAGTCTAGTTTTGTTTAGGTGTAACTGTTCCGTGGGCCCAAACATTCCACTATGAATTTTAACGTTGAGCTTGAACCCTGCATATTTTTTTAAGTTCGAAAGTCTTATTCAATTGTTATAAATTAAGTCATGAGCTCGAACCATCGACACGGTTCGTCCATTAAACTTTTCTACACTTTTAATGCGACACTGCTTCGATTGGGTCAGTTTTAAGTTGAATTGGAATATAACGCGGAAGGAATCGATATAGCTTTTTTTATAATATTCCACAAAATACTAGCTAGCCGCAAATTAAGCGTTTGTGCTATGCGAACCAGATAGTTGATGTACCTAATACTTATATTTTGTGCAAATGTTACATTCCTATGATACAATATAACAACCAGACAGAGAACAAACATCTGCGTTTACCACACAAATATTTTATCTGTATCTAACCCAATCCATGTATGTCGCAGAAGGCAAAGCTACTTCAAACTGAGCTGAGAGGCCAGACATCATGTTTTTAACGTAGCGATGATATCTCGATGCTCCAATGAGATACTTTTGAAAGAAAGGCAAGTAAAGAAATAACTCGTCTACTATTCATCCATCTCTGGAAAATGGCATGCAAAGGTTATACCACAGAACCAATATCCGTACAGGAAGAAGTGATTTTCCTAGTTTTATCGGAAGAGCAGCTGTCCTACAAATGAAGCTATAAATTGCGGAGTTTATCTTTGAAATATTCTGTAGCTTTTGGCAGTAATATCCTCAAAGGTAGGATTTCAGGATATTTATGGTCCAATCGTGTTGTATGCTGTGTAACGGTAAACATTCCTTTTATCTTTGAAAGAAAGAAAGAAAGAAAATACATTTATTTTGGACACACAACACACATAAACACAGCACAAACAGAGCACATAACACAAAAAGAAAGAAAACAGAATAGTAAACAGAACAAAGAGTAAATACAAATATATGTAAGTGGAGCACAAATCCGTCTGTGCGCGTCCGTTTTTGGGATGTTATTGCTAATACTACTAGTACTACTAGTAGTTTACTAGTAGTACTAGTAGTATTCTAATTATAATTCTCATTGAGTTGGGGGAATAAGATCTGCACTGACATCCCGCGATGGGGGTGTTTTGTAAATTGTCCCCCTGCAAACCTCACCCCAGCTAGCCCAACTCCTTAAAATAGCGGAGTAAGACCTTGGGTTGATGGCAACAATGTTCCAGTGGACCGGATGGTGACACAGATGTGTATGTGGAGGGACAAGACTTAATCAGTTCCCTGAGCCCTGTCTTGGACCTTGCCTCTTCTGTTGTGGAGCAGTGCAGTACTACATGTTCCACAGTTTCGACAGTTGAGGTTGCAATGGCCCGTGATGATTCCTACCATCAGTTTACAATTGACTAGTTTAGTTTAGTTTATTGCAAAAAATATTAAGTAACATTACAGACATAAAAAAAACATAAATTAAGTAGAACAATAAATATAATAGTACTAATCCGCTAATCTAATCTAAGTAAGCAAACTTAATGTAGACTTGTGTGTGCACCCCACGCCGCGAAGACTTCTTATAGCCCAGTTGTAAGACTAAGCTGGTTTTAAACAGCCCGTACAGACAAGTGGCAAACAGACGCAACGCAATGGCCCAGTTGTAAGACTAGTGCTGGTTTTAAACAGCCCGTACAGACAAGTGGCAAAAATACTTAATAGCCCAGTTGAAAGACTAAGCTGGTTTTAAACAGCCCGTACAGACAAGTGGCAAACAGACTCAACAGCCCAGTTGTAAGACTAATGCTGGTTTTAAACAGCCCGTACAGACAAGTGGCAAAAAATACTCAATAGCCCAGTTGAAAGACTAAGCTGGTTTTAAACAGCCCGTACAGACAAGTGGCAAACAGACTCAACTGCCCAGTTGTAAGACTAAGCTGGTTTTAAACAGCCCGTACAGACAAGTGGCAAATACAAAGCGAAATAAGGTACACACAACAGTTATACTACAAGAAATAAAAAACTTAATAAGATTCGACACGTGTTTCGCCTCTCTACGAAGCATCCTCAGGAAAATCGACTCTCTGTGCACTATTAGGACGTGTTGCCTTGTCGAGCGCTGAGCAGAAAGTGAATCTATTAATTATTACAGACATGTCCAATACGTCACTTAGAGCTATGTACACATAAAAATATTATTAGTAGTAGTACTAGTAATACGGCCGCGTTTATTTTGATTCGGTTTGTCGCGAGGAATTTATTATTCTCGCTAAATATAACCACAAAGATTTTATAAATCTCCCGTCACCTTAATAACTCGGTAGCTCGATCAATCATTCTTACTTACCAACGGAGGTATCAACTTCCACGTTGATGATGCCGGCACCGGGTATTTTCATCAAAGTACTTCCGAGTGGAAGTAAGAAGTATCCTAAGTGGATAGTTTCATACCTGTAATTACCACAACCTCTGTCTGGCTTTGGTTTTGAGTTTGTGAGTGTTGACTAAATAAATCCTACGTCGAAAAGTCACACACACAGTTACAATACACTGGTGAGCACTAACACAGACTCAAAACTAGAGCCAGACAGAGCTTGTGGCAGGCCTACAGCAGTTCAATTAGCTGCTTTCTAACTGTCTTCTGTATTTGTAAGTCAAGCTTTATTAGGGCGGCCTATAAAAGCTTCTATCTCATTTAGTTTCTTAGAGGTTGAGGTGGGCTCAGCGCTGGCTTAATGAAATCTCCCAGTATTCATATTTCTTGATCTGTGGTAACATTTAGTTTCTTAGAAGTTCTTAGAGGCTGAAGTGGACTCAGCGCTGGTTGACCGAAGAAGCATTTTTGCGTTCTTGTTTTTCATATTTCTCGATCTGACGTAATGTAGCTTATACATAGGACCGAGGGCGCAGGTAGAGTGGGTTTAGATGCGAATGTATGCTCGCAGCGCCCCATAATGAGGGCATTGAGGTTCCGGCCTTCGCCCTACTTTCCATCTATTATGCCTTTATTCTGACCACAGCTGCGATTCTTTTAGAACTGGCGTAAAAGTAAAAAAAGTAAGCAGGCCTTTGAATCTATTGTAGATGATTTATATAGCGTTTAGAGGAAACTAGTGATTATTCAAACCCTACTTGCGGGAAGGGAGTGTCTGGGCCTCTCAGCTGTCTCAGCTGGTCGTGGGTTTGATTCTCACTGAGAACAAATACTTTTGTGGTGAACGCAGATGTTCGTTCTCTGACTGGGTGTTATATTGTATTCTAAGTATGTATCAGCTATCTGGTTCCCATAATAAGCTTTGCTTAATTTAGGGCTAGAGTGTTGTATGGATTTTCCATGATATTTATTTATTTATTTATCTATGTTTTAGAACAAACCTTCTTAAGGACTGCGCACACCTAAATAGGTCGCTGGTGATAGCGATCAGTGAAACGTTGTTAAATATCGCTATCAAATTTGACAGCGTTTCACTGATTGCCGAACGCCAGCGACCTAGGTGTGCGCAGGCCTTTACAAGCGTTAGGTGTGAGATATTATCTGTCACTGTTTGTCATTACCCGTACTCCTATATGTTTTGTCTTGTTTCTACACGATGTTTTGAGCAAACGTAGTCTGTCTAAAATTCTTTCTTGGTCTGTGTACAGCCCGTTCTGGCCATTGATAGGCAATTTGTTCGTGCGTGAATGCATTCAATGTTGGTGTGCTGCGATAATTGAAAGGGTCGTGTTGGCAATATTAGGAACGGTAACGGTAACTCAGTAATGGTTATTGACACGATCATTTTATACAGCGAATAAGGGTTTATTATAATTATTTTTACGGGAAAAATGGATTGAGAAAGCATATGACCCCCTCATAAAGTGCGGTTACCTCTGCATGTGTAAAATCATATAGATAGATAGAAAATGCTTTATTGTACACCTTACAAACTTATAGAAGAGAATTTAACACATAAATACTATTATCTAAATGTACAATGGGCGGTCTTATCGCTATAAAGCGATTTCTTCCAGACAACCTTTGGATGGAGAGGAATTAAAAACTATGGAAGATTGGCTGGGTGCACTTGAAAACATAATTTTAAATAAATTTAAGTTTTATCAATAATACCTACTTTTCTATAAATATACTTATTCAAAGCATACATTATTTTGTTTTGACGATTTTTGACGTGACAACGTCTTATAATTCGATGGAGCCGGCTGCACGCACGAAAAACATGACTCACGCGGCGTTACCTCGCTCTGAGGCGTTCCATCTAAGGCTTTAAGTGCAAACGAGAGCGCGGAACGAGCGACAAAGAGGCACAATCGGCCTCCTTGTTCGGCAGCGTTCGACATCTGTCTCTCTCCTACTTGAGTGAGTGATGCGTCCGCGTGGAGAGCTGTATGACGTTGTCACTTTCAACTATCGTCAGTAAACTGATTTTACCGACAACCGATTTTTGAAGTGAAAACTTCTTTAGCGGCGTTGAGCACTTTCTGAATGGGGATAAAAACTTAAACTCGCGTCAGGATCACGTGACCCTGATCGAAAAAGCGTAGGACGGATTTTTTGCAGAAATGTACCCTAAGACTACAACGTAGAGTTCATAATAAAAATCGAAAAAGCGACGCTACAGATACGCTAGTAGTTACTATGACACGGTAACGTCACAGAATAGATAATAGTTAGTAGCAAGCATACCAAGGCGTTTTTCGTGACTGTAGTAGGTATAGGTACATACCTATTATAGATTTTATGAACTAGCGGCCGCCCGCGGCAGGTAGTAGTGGTCATTGGTACATGATTTTATAGATCTACTGTATTTATTTTTCGAGTGGAGCATTGCGGCGAGCGAAGCGAGCCGCCATGCGACCATGGGAACAGCGCGGCGAGCGAAGCGAGCCGTGCTGTGACTCCCCCCAAGCCCCCCAGAACCCCCTCCTCCTGAACCCGGGGGGAGCGTCGCGGCGAGCGAAGCGAGCCGCCACGTGACCACGGGGAACAGCGCGGCGAGCGAAGCGAGCCGTGCTGTGACCCCCCCTAAGCCCCCCAGAACCCCCTCCTCCGAAACCCGGGGGAAGCGTCGCGGCGAGCGAAGCGAGCCGCCACGCGATCACGGGGAACAGCGTGGCGAGTGAAGCGAGCCGTGCTGTTACCCCCCTAAGCCCCCCAGAACCCCCTCTTCCTGAACCCGGGGGGAGCGTCGCGGCGAGCGAAGCGAGCCGCCACGCGACCACGGGGAACAGCGCGGCGAGCGAAGCGAGCCGTGCTGTGACCCCCCTTAGCCCCCCAGAACCCCCTCCTCCTATGTCTGCCGTTTTACTTCATTTAGGACCTACTTGTAGGTCGCGCGACAAGGTCCCTTCTAGCGGTTCCGACCCGTTGAGGATTTGGCTTTACGTAAAATTTAGGGTTCCGTATAGGGTTTTGATTGGGGTTATACTATATTGAGGAATTTGATTAAATGGTCGACTTTTAGGGTTCCTTAGGACTTTGATTGGAGTTTCAACTACACTTAGAAGCTTGATAATGTTAAAATTTTTAGGGTTCCTTAGGACTTTGATTGGGGTTTTACTACATTTAGGAATTTGATTAAGTGGTCAACTTTTAGGGTTCCTTAGGACTTTGATTGGAGTTTCAACTACACTTAGGAGCTTGATAATGTTAACATTTTTAGGGTTCCTTAGGACTTTGATTGGAATTTCAACTACACTTAGGAGCTTGATAATGCTAAAATTTTTAGGGTTCCTTAGGACTTTGATTGGGGTTTTACTACATTGAGGAACTTGATAAAATAAACAACTTTTAGGGTTCCTTAGGCCTTTAATTGGACTTTCAACTACACTTAGGACCTTGATTATGTAAACAATTTTAGGGTTCCTTAGCACTTTGATTGGAATTTCAACTACACTTAGGAGCTTGATAATGCTAAAATTTTTAGGGTTCCTTAGGACTTTGATTGGGGTTTTACTACATTGAGGAACTTGATAAAATAAACAACTTTTAGGGTTCCTACGTTAATAATCAAGTTTTCACTTCTGCCGGCACTCCCGGAGTGCAACCCGTATTTTTTTTTTCTTCTTTTATGTATAATGAGTGAATTTATTTATATATAGTTGTATTATTTCCAATCCATAGTAGGTGGTGAAACAAATTTGAAACAAATTTGTCTCAAGAAACAATCAATAATTTATTAACACACAAATATGTAGGCCTACCACAAGCTCTGTCTGGCTCTATCTCTGGCTCTGGTTTTGACGCATAGATAGCGTGGTCGTTACAAAAGTATGTTAAAACTTGTGTAAGTTCATGTTAAATTTAGTAAATTTGTGTCCTAATTTAACACACATATTTTTAGCCTAAAACGAGTTTTTATTTTATTCTCTCCCACTGCAAAAGATGTAACAAAGAATATGAAGATTTATACCAGTGACCTGAATTCATAGATTTTGACAAGCGTTTCACTTTCTAAGATTTAAAAGCCAGATGAATACGGCTACGTCCTATTTCTGGCGAATAAGAAAAAGGTTTTACATTTCCCTCCGTAAAATACGCAGTCGCAAACTAACCGATTCTGGAATATATGGGAATAGTTCCTGATTGTGTAAATCGCGACAGAGGTTTGTGACAAGGATACAATAATGTCAGATACCCCTTTTGGTAAGTACTATGTAGGTAGCAGAAATATTACATGATATTATTTTGATACGTTGGAATGTAGTAGGTATATGACCTTTATTACTATACTATATTTATTATCCCTGTGTAGAAACATGGAATATTTGCATATAAAATATACTCACTCACACAAACACACCCGTACCCTTATATTCTTCCTCACTTACACTCATACACATACCCCTCCATACTCCCTCACTTACACACATACACATAGCCCGACATACAACCGTTCTGAATAGAAAACAAGTACCTTGCTATCCTTAGTATTTCACTTAATTATAGTTGTTGTTGTTACCCTTCTTTATTAACCAACCTTGAAGTAGGTACATTGTATTAAATTTGTAGGATTATTTTTCTGTTATATTGAGAGAGACCTGTTATTGGCTGTCCTAGACTAATGCATATGAAACTCTGTATTATTTTACATTGCTGTTGGTCTTTTCAATAAATAAAAATAAATAAAATAAATAGACATTCAGCCATGCATGACAATAGACAACACGTCACGACAGAAACATTCTACTCATGTTCATTGGAAGGTTAGTTTGTATTTTTCATGATGTTATTATAGGCAGTATACAAAAAAAGTTCTGTCACTGACCACCATAAGGGTGTTTGTCGCACTGCTATCTTTGTTGCGATTGCTATGTTTTACGTAATCAAAAGGGCGAGCTCGGGATTCATTCTGAGCGACGCGAGCTTTCATCAATCGTTGAAAGCGGCCGATGGTTTCATCCCTTGTCATGTTTTAAAGGGTACCTACTTCTTATTTTGGTTTCCTGAAAAATAGTATTCGTAGTAAAACGATGATATTATTTACTGAGAGTATTCAGAGTTAGGTTAAAAACATATTATATACCGCACAATGTACCGCCAAAATAGTCTTCAGTTTGAAATATTACCTTACAAAATGCTTTCGCAACATTAAATTGGCAACATTGTTGTTTACAATCTAATCCTATTTCACACAAAGGAAACTTCCCGACTCACCAAAACTTTTGATTCGATAGCGGGGTAAACTACTTATCTACAATTAGTTCGATAACTAATAGCGTTTCGAAATAATCGTTCCTGCTCCTGTTTTACCGAAGTTTATAGTTGCTAGCTCGTAAATCAGGCTCCAGTGGTAGAAACTTTAATTTGTAGAGAAACCGATAAAGTAAGCTAAAAACTTCTGAACAGAACACGCGCTTTGGTCGCCAATGAAAACCGCGGAAAAGCTTTTTTGATTGAAAAAAGTTGATTGAAAGTTGTAGATTTTTTTTTTGTTATCAATTGTGATATTTAAAATACAAGTTGAATCAGATAACTGTAGAATAACCAAGATCACAGACATTGCTCGTAGAATTAGTAAATTGAAGTGGCAATGGGCAGGTCTTATAGCTCAAAGAACCGACAAGCTATTTGAAGAACCGAAACTGCTTCAGCTATTTTTATACATATAGTATAAGACTAATAAATACTACACAAAGTTATAAAAATAGTTGAAGATAATAAAAAAGATACCAAGTGGATGAGACATGATTATTTTTTCCCTTATAGGCGCAGGTTATACAGGTTTTATTGTGTTACTAATGGACCTAAGATGTCTGAAATAAAGATTGTATTATTGCTATTATTATACATTTCCCGTAGGGGTAACTTTAGACAGCAAGTGCTTCATCAAGTAACTATCGCTCCATGCTATTATTACCACCATTAATAATTCGGAAAGCCATTAGGGCCAGGCTTGTCATAAATCAACATTTTAGGTTGACCCCTGACAGGTGTTTAACCTAGTGACGCTAAAAGTATAACTATTTTTTGACTGGCCTCTAGCTCAGTTGGTAGTAGCTCTGCCTTCTGTGCCGTAGGTCGTGGGTTCGATCCCCACCGAGAACAAATATTTGTGTGGTGAACATAAATGTTTGTTCTCTGTCTGGGTGTTATATTGTATTCTAAGTATGTATTTACAAAAAAAATGTATTCAAGTATTATATCAGCTATCCGGTTCCCATATTACAAGCTCTGCTTAGTTTGGGGCTGGGTAGTGTTGTGTGAATTGTCCATAATATTTATTTATTTATTTATTTATTAATTATTGATGTTAGCTAAGACTGTGTATAGTTTAAGTCAGTATTAAATAAAGGATTTTTGAAGTCTTCTGAATTGTTCTATTTTTATTTTTTCACTAAATTAGCATACCACTTCAACGCGGTACCCTAATAACATTACAATCTAACCAAGTAGGCTAATGAGCAATTTTACTTTGATTTATTTTAATAGAAATAAATATTGCTAAGAATGTGTCCATCGGCAATTTACTTAGTCTCTATTTAAGGCGAGACTTTGTTCTTGTGTTCATTAAAATTATTATATTGTAGACCATCCACACAACACTATCTAGCCCCAAATTAAGCAGAGCTTGTTATATGGGAACCTATATCTATAGTTAACAATTGCTAGATTGACACATTGCTTTATGGTAAACCGGTCTTAAGAGTTGGAGAATAATTTCAAAATACTGGGGCATCTTTGAAACAAAGGAACAAAAACAAAGAACAACCCAGTATTGTTCCTTTACAAGATAATTCTCTAATACTGCTACTTTGCAATCACAATACAATGGTCCTTTGTTAACACTGAGGTAAATAGCGGCCAGGTTCACATTGGAAAGACGAACAAAAAGACCAGCCGTGCAGAGGTAGATCAATCAGAGTGTTTGAAGACATATCTTTAATCTTCTTCTTCTAAAATTTAAGAGCTTAGCTCTTGTCGGGGTTTTGATGCAGTTTTCTCCAATTAAGTATTTCGAATGCGGCATCCTTGACTTCCTTATACGACATGACAGCGACTTTTTCTTTTATCTGGCTTATGTAACTTATTCTTGGCCTTCCTCTTCCCCGTTTTCCTTCAACCTTTCCTTCAATGATGTTCTTTAGGCAGCTGGCATGTCGTAGAAGATGTCCAAACATTTATCCTCGATGTTGTATCGTCTCAAGTATTACTCTCTTCTCTTTTACTCGCTCTAAGACTCTTTGTAATCTATCTTTAATCTAAGATTGTTAAAAACAACATCTTTTATAGTATCTTCATTAGTTTTATGTGTTCCACTACCTATTGGTGGTATACTCTTTTGTTATATACTCTTGCCTACTTTTGTTTATTTATTATATATAAATTATGTAAATAATTTTTCTTTATTTTTTATTGTACACATAGAAAAATACATTTAGAAAACTTTAAATTAAGACCCGTACAAAGACGAACTCAACCCTAAAAATAATTATCTTACAGCAGTTTTTCTTTCTTTTCTTACTAAGACACTTCCACTGAGCCTGGCTTTCGGCTCTTCTCCTCCAGTGTTTGCCAGTGTTTGCTCAGCATTTCGCAAGGATGCAACTATGTAGCTATGTAGTACATAGCTGCATCCTTATGTAATCCAATCATGGCACACAATCAAGGCGGCTATGCCCTGCCTTGATTGAGACGGTTGTGCACATTGCAACTTGATTGGCATTCCCCCGCTATTGAATAAGGGCTTTGGATCGGAAAATTTGCTTTCATACTATCCTATCACACTAACACCTTGTTAGGTAGAAGTCTTAATATTCATCTAAATATATAAAACTCTTACGTTACTGACTGACTAACTGACTAACTGACTAACAATCAACGCTCAGCCTTAACCGTAAGTCCTAGAAGCATGGAACTTGGAGGGTATGTTTCTTTTATAGCATATGGGTGCACTAAGAAAAGAATTTGGAAAATGATTTCCCTTAGCGGAGAAAACGAGGAAAAACTTAAAAAAAAATCAATGAGGCGTAACGGCAAAGGGACGAGCGAAGCCGCGGGCGTCCGCTAGTACTATACATAATAACAATTGTGGTTTTTTACGACTGGCTTTTCAGCTTAGTTGGTCGCTCTGCCTTCTGCGCCGTAGGTCGTGGGTTTGATCTCCACCGATAACAAATATTTGTGTGTGAACATCGATATTTGTTCTTTGTCTGGGTTTTATATTATATTTACAAAAAAAGTATTGAATTTTTATATCAGCTATCTGGTTCCCATAGTATAAGCTCTGCTTAGTTTGGGGCTAAATAGTGTTGTGTGGATTGCCCACAATATTTATTCATTTATTTTTCAATCTGCATTTATTACCTGTCAAAATTGACATTAATAGGGATGCCAACGTTTTATATTTTTTCTTTTTTGTTATTTTAGTCAGTCCCTTTCGAGAGGAGTAGAATGCAAACATTATTTTATAAAATAATCTAGATACTTAATAATTTATCAAAATTACTTAAATTTCTAATTGTGTTACCCCCGAATACTGAAACGCAACTCAGATTTAAGCACGTCTCAAGCGACGAATATTTGACAGTTTTCAATGAAAATCTGTCAAATATTCGTCGCTTGAGACGTGCTTAAATCTGAGTTGCGTTTCAGTATTCGGGGGTTAGGTACAAAATAAAGTAACAAGTAATCAAATAAGTGGCAAAAGCTTTCAGTAGGCCTACCACAAGCTCTGTCTGGCTCTGTCTCTGGCTCTGGTTTTGAGTCTGTGTGAGTGCTCACCAGTGTACCTATTATACTGTGTTTGTGACGTTTCTACGTAGGATTTATTTAGTCAACACTCACACAGACTCAAAACCAGACCCAGAGACAGAGTCAGACAGAGCTTGTGATAGGCCTACAGCTTTATGAAAATCATAATTTTGTAATGCAATTTCAAATTAAATTATTCACAAAGAAAATTTAAATAACTAAAGTGTACGAAAGCTTCAAGAGCTTTCGGCTGCCAGCTTTGCGTATCAGTCTTATAATAGGTCTTTACCTATGAAATTGCCGTTCTTCAGTACTGGTCATTTCAAATAGAAAAAAAGTTTGGAATGGCTTTGTATTTTAAATTCAAATTAATTTTGTTTTAAAAGCATGACATTCCTTTTACAAAATCAGTCTTTTGTTTATTGATTAGCGTTGTATTTTCATTACTTTTGAACATTTTTCGTCATAATGGATACTTTAAAAATTTGTGTAATTATGGAATATGAGTTCCGTCATGGCACCAATGCGACACAAACGGCACGTAACATCAAAAACGTTTACAGAGAGAACTGTACAAACGAACGCACAACCCGTTATTGGTTTTCTCGGTTCCGTTATGGAAATTTTGACTTGAAAAATGAAGCTCGTGGTCGTCCGGAGACTTTGGTCAACAATGAGGAATTAAAGGCGATTGTGACTCACCACAGCTTTTTACAAAACGGCATGAGCATTACTGCAGATGTGTACTGTGAAGAACTGGAGACAATGATGGAGAAGCTTGCACATCGGCAGCCAGCTTTGGTCAATCGGTCGTCCCCACTGCTCCTTCACGACAACGCGCGCCCCCATACTGCACATCAGACAGTCTCCAAGCTGCAAGAGCTGGGATTGGAAGCTCTCCCTCATCCGCCATACTCACCAGACCTTGCACCTACCGACTATTACCTTTTCCAAAATTTAGAGAACTTTGTATAGTGGGTAAACAATTCAATTCCCGAAAGGCAGTACAAAGTGCGTTTGAAGAGTTTGTTGCCTCCCGTCCTGCTGAATTTTACAAGAAGGGCATTAATAAACTGCCAATGCGTTGGCAAAAATGCGTCGATTGCATGGATGATAACTTTGAATAAAATAAATAAAAAAAGTTAAAAAAAAAAGTACTTTTACTTATTCCATACAAAACGGCAATTTTATAGGTAATGACCTAATATATCTCAAGTTTTTCAAAGTGCGCTTTGATCAATAAAAATATAGATCAAACAAAATGGAGACAAAAGACATGTCAAGTCTACTGCGCACTAGAATGTATTACTTAGGACATAAAACGTCTATACGACTGTCAATAGAGCAAATCAAACCAAAAAAATCGGTTGTCTGTAAAGTCCACGAAATAAAGAAGTAATGGAACTAGTATGTAGACGACCTTCTCACGCTTCAAATACGCGCAGTACCACGACTTCAAGCCCTCCTTTGTTTAGTCGTGTTTGAAGTCTGTCAGAAGAAACGTAACTAAGAAAAATACAAAAAAATAAAAAAATGCCGTATTGTGCGGTTTTGGAGTGCAAAAACGATAGCCGAACCAAAAATTTAACTAATGGGGGCATATCGTATCACCGGTAAGCAATATTTTATTATTTTATAGCGGTTTTGCTTGGTTTTTTAACATGAAAAACCGTCAAGCAAAAATAGACTGTGAACGATATTTGTTAAGGTCGCGTTTCTAAAAATCTCATCTTCGCTACTCAATTAGAGCTGTACCCCAATAAACTGATGAACGTGTTATCGAATACTTTATTGGTTATGTAAATATGTAGTTACTGTATGGCATTGATTTTTTTTATGCTATAGTGGTGATTTCATTCTGAATGTATTTATAATTCTACTTCTTTATTCTTATTCAATGCCTATGGTGCCTGCCCAGATAGTCAGATAGATAGATTACAGAAATATTTTGAAGAAATTACATATTATCTTCTGGTTTCAGTTTTCCCAAGGCACCAGATATAAAAAATCAATGGATAAATGCAACCGGAAAACAAAATTGGTTTCCTTCAAAATCAAGCACCATTTGCTCAGAGCACTTTAGGGACGAAGATTTTATGACAAAAAAAAGTGGATATAAATATATTGTTGCCACTGCCATACCAACTCTAAAAATTTTGTGTTTTCTGGTTATTATGGTGTTTGTTATATTAATGACGTTAAAGATTATGTAAAATTGAAATATAGTGAAACGTATCTAAACTAGTGGATGCCCACGGCTTCGCCCGCGTAGACTACCTACTACTTTTTATACTTTTTTTAATATTTTTCAAGTATTTACAATAGAATATAATTTTAAACCTTTGATTGTGTAAATAAAGAAAGAAAGATAAGAAAAGCTTTTTATTTCGACCACCACAAATATAACCTGACGCGCTACCGATCGTTACACATCAGTAGGTAGGAGCGCTGGTGAGTAGAGCGCTGGTGGCCTAGTGGTAGCGGCCCCACCTTCCGATCCTAAGGTCGTGGGTTCGAATCCAGTCGTGTACCAATGAGTTTTTCTGCCCAAAAATTTATGTACACTATGCCAGTGCTCTCAAACGGTGAAGGAAAACATCGTGAGGAAACCGGCATATCGTAGAACCTAAAAAGTTCGAAAATATGTGTCAAGTGCACGAAGCCTCTTCGAGGCGCACTTAAAATCCTTTCACCACACTTGGTTCGAAAGAATCAGTGACACGATAAGAAGAAGAAGTAGGTAGGTAATCATCGATGTCGATACATTCGTCTTGCATCCGCATTGGCACATCACTAAGTGAGTGGCTATGTCAAGTAATAGCCATTGTATTATGAATCTTATACCTTGTGGATAAAGACTAACAGAATTGTTTTCTATAACGCCATCTAGCGTCAAGTAGCTTTGTTTTGTTGTCAATCAAGTAACAGCCATTGTATTATCAATCTTATTACAATTAGATAGAGACTAAAAGAAAAAAATACTGAATGAAAGCTGCCATCTGTTGGTAAGTAGAATTTCATTTTAGCACTGTTTATTTTATTAAGTTTAGAACCATGTTGCGATAGCTTTAAGGTTTATTATCAATTAAATTATTTTTTTGGTTTTAGGTCCTTTTTAACGTTTTTTTCGACCAATCATAACTTTTATTTCCATGTGTGTTTGTTTTTACGTGTATGAGTTTGGCGACACTGGTTCTCTTAGTAATAAGTCATCATGCTCCCTCTATTTTGCGTAAGCAAAAGCGTGTTTGGTGCTCTGTGGTAAAGTCGGTTTACTGACAATAGTTGAACGTGACAACGTCATACAGCTGTCCAGCACGCGGACGCATCGCTCACTCAAGTAGGAGAGGAGAGATGTCGAACGCTGCCAAACGCGGAGGCCGATTGTGCCTCTTTGTCGCTCGTTCCGCGCTCTCGCTGGCACTTCAAGCCTTAAATGGAACGCCCCAGAGCGAGGTAACGCCGCATGAGTCATGTTTCTTCGTGCGTGCAGCCGGCTCCATCGAATTATAAGACGTTGTCACGTCAAAAATTATAGATTAAACAAAATGGAGACAAAAGACGAATTAGTTTCATCTGCCGCCACATGTCAAGTGTCCTTACTGCGCACTATAATGTATTATTTAGGACTTAAAACGTCTGTCCGACCGTCAATATCATAGAGCAAATCAAATCGCAACGTATTTTTTGTGTGTGAAGCATCACTTTCTTCTTCTCCCTGCCCTTATCCCACTTTTTGTGGGGTCGACACAACATGTTCTCCTCTTCCATTCTCTTCTATCAGCCAAGCAAGAATCGCTTTGAACCGTCTTAAAGCTAGGTAGCTAGGTGAGTCTAGGTGCCAGTTCCTCGCGACCAAGCAATGCAATGGGCAAGGATTTTGTATACTCCGTTGTAAGCAAGTAAACAGGCATTTGAATCTATTATTGTTGCTACGGAACCCTTCATGGGCGAGTCCAACTCGCACTTGGCTGCTTTTTATTTTAAATATAATCTACCAAGAATTGTATAACGCTACGCTTATAATAAATAATAATAATAAATAACGTAATAAAAATGAGAACGAGCGTGTTTGTTTATTCAAGTAGGTTCAACACTCATTTCGAGTTTTCACTCTGGCTGTGCCTTGTTTTATCTTATTTTTACATACAAATAAAGCTCGTGGTAGAGAAAACCAAAGAAATAAATGATGGTGGAATGACCTCAATAGGTACTGGAAAATTAAAAACCGGCAGTAGAATATTTTTTTATTTACTGGATCGGAATAAACACTTTTCCTTATTTTTGGGATATTATTGATTTTATTTATATACTGCTCAGAAATGTATGTAACTAAAGGATAAACTAAATAGATGGCTTAAACTATTAACCACCTCGGTGACGAGAAGAGCACTGATATGTATTTCATTTCATTTATTTATTCAGTCACAATTAATTAATCGTATTTGAAGTATACAAACTTAAACTAACACAGAAAAGAAATCTATCTATATATCTATATTTTTAAAAGAAAGTCGTGTAAGTTACACTATTTATAACTCAAGAACGGCGGAACCGATTTGGCAGAAAATTAGTGGGGAGGTAGCTTAGAACCGGGAGAAGGACATAGGATACTTTTTATCCCGAAAAAGCAACGGGAACGGGGCGTTACGGGAACAGGCGAGCGAAGCCGCGGGCAGCCACTAGTATATATATAAAAGAAAGTCGTGTTAGTTACACTATTTATGACTCAAGAACGGCTTAACCGATTTTGCTGAAAATTTGTGGGGAGGTAGCTTAGAACCGGGAGAAGGACATAGGATTATTGTCTAATCTCAATTTTTTATCCCGAAACAGTAACGGGAACGGGGCGAGTGAAGCGCGGGCGGCCGCTAGTATTAAATAAGATGTCACAAGAAAAATTAAATAAGAGTAACAATATTAAATAATGGCATGTCAAATATTAGAAACTAATGTGAGTTATGTCAAAAACTCATCTATCGAATAGAAGCACCCTTTCAACAAAAGTGAAACAAGTTTCGACTGGACTGTCCATATAAAATATTCTAAAATATAATTATATTCTATAAAAAGGACCGAGCTAGCTTCATCACTAATTCCGCAACACGACAGTCATTACGATGCCCGTGCTCGTCCATAGAATATTCTAGAGTGCTGTTGAAATGAAGCGCCGTTGAGGGCACGGGACCTACCCGACTCTTTCTGGCGTACTCAGACTAAAAAAAAAGTGGTACTGGTGGAAATCAATGCGAAAACATTTTTTTGAATATTATCAAAGGCATATAATTATTAACCTACTTTTTGTGTATTTTTTGAATAAAGATGACTTTGCATCTATAAAAAATAAAAGCACATCACAAAAGAAAATGTTCGGAAATTTTCTTTACAAGCAAAATTATTTATCTTTTCCAATTTTATCTCGAAACAAAACACATTTCAAAGTAATTTTGAGATAAAATAACATTTTCTAAACTCTAAAGTGTTTTGTCGTCTTTTGAATTTCGCAAAGTTTAATGGAATGACTATGGCGATAAATTTATCGATGTTATTTTGCCGATAAGTAATAGAACCTGTAGGCCTACCATAAGCTTTATCTGGCTCTGTCTCTGGCTCTGGTTATGAGTCTGCTTGAGTCTAAATAAATCCTACGTCGAAACGTCACACACACAGTATACACTGGTGATGAGCACTCACACAGACTCAAAACCAAAGCTAGAGACAGAGACAGAGCCAGACAGAGCTTGTGGTAAGCCTACTGGCTGTATTGGCAGTTAGACATTATACATTTTAATGTGAGCTGCTTAGCACATAAATTGCGACCGCCAAGTGCAATTCAGCTTGAGAACGTAACGTATTCCAACTTAGATCGTATTGCTTCTAGAATCTAGAATTCTAGAGCAATGTTTATGTCCTGACAGGAATACATTTTTTTACATTTTTTTTTTTTTACATCTGTGAAATTTAGCTAGCAAGTACTTTACATCGTACAAGGTCTGCTTAGTTTGGGTCTAGATAGTGATGTGTGAATTGTCCACAATATTTATTATATTTATTTAAAAAGTTCTGGAAGTGAAGAGCCGAAGACCGAGCCCAGTGGCGCGTCTTGGGAGACCTACGTCCAGCAGTGGACTGGTATAGGTCGATGAAGATGACATTTTTTTAATGCTTTTTTTCAGCAATGCAAATGCGCGTTTGCCGCGACTAAGTATGCTGTTGCTAGCTTCCATAGTAAAAAAAACGTGTATTGGTGCTACAAACACTTTAGAATATCAAGCTACGTCCCAGGAAAATAACCCATTTTTTAACCGACTTCTAATAAAAAAGAAAATGGTTCTCAATTCGATTGTATATTTTTAATGTTTGGTATCGCATAACTTTGTAATTTAGTAACCGATTTGAAAAAAAACGTCCGGATTGGTCCCATAGAAATTTTATAAAAATCGGTTTGTTAAATCAGAGAAATTTTAAAAGAACTTTAGCAATTGGTTTAATCACATTGTCTATAAACAAAGTAATTACAAAAACTATCCTTTTTCAATTTCCACGTCATCGACCTGAGATCGAAAATCAAGATGGCCGTTCCGTGCTACCCATCTTTTTTTTTCCACAGATATACTTAATCGTTCTAGGTATATCATTTTGAATAATTACCAGTTTCTAAATTTTTTTAAACTTCACTTGCTATAATTTTCGTTTCTACTATTAGTACTTAAAACCATCGTATATTTAAAGTTACATCACGTTGTGAGTTATTCAGTGGGATTTTTAAAATGCACAGCCCAATAAAATACTTGCTGAATAAACCAGACGACGACGTTTTTCCAAATTACTTTTTTTCGTTCTGTTTCAAAGGAAGAGTGCGATTTTAATCATGCCCATTTTTCCTTTGACTTTTTTCCCTGTGGGGATAAAGTACCTTAGCATATTTTTTTGTGCGTGATATATTGCATTGTAAAATAAAATGAGATTTTGAACTTTTGTTAGTAGATTAAACCAAGTATTAAATGCCTAGTGGTAGTGCATACCTAGTAGGTACAGTTAGGCCTACCACAAGCTCTGTCTGGCTCTGTCTCTGGCTCTGGTTTTGAGACTGTGTGAGTCAAAAGTCAAAATCGTAAGTGTATTTATTCAGTAGGATTGCTCACCAGTGTGTGACGTTTCGACGTAGGATTTATTTATTCAATACTCACACAGACTCAAAGATAGAGCCAGACAGAGCTTGTGGTAGGCCTACAGTAAGGTGTATATCTACTGTATGTCATATTAGTTCATGGCTGGCTCGGTGCGAGGGGATTGGTTGATCGAGTGATTGCGCTCAGACGAGCACAGTGTGTTTATAGTAGACGCATTACTGTGTGCTAGGTTGATTCTCAGACGGGGCCAAATACACATGGCGTTCATCTAAGCATGCCCCAGAAATAAATTTAAATAAATATTTAATTGTCAGTGATTTAATTTCAAACTAAACTTGAATCAATATTTTTATAAACAACGGGATATTTACCATGATTTTATTTTGTTGACTTTGACTCACGCACTTTTACTGGTGGACTTTAGTTCAACGCGTGATCATGGTGCACGCAACGGTGCCGAAATTTTTATTTATTTATTTATTTTAAGCCTTAATTACTATTTTATAACCGTATTTGATAACTAATTTTTTTTTCTATCTCTAGATCGTTTGTAACGATCTGCAGATAGCTCAACTGTTTCTTATGTATTTTTCACATTTTTTAAATATTTGTTTAATTGAAGGTTCTTTGTGTAAAAAAATCTTTTATCACACTAAATTTTAATTTACACGACATCGACACTGTCACTATCTGTTTGCCCTTTTTTGGCAAAGGCCTCCTCCAAGCTCTTCCACTCCTCTATATCTCTCGTTTTCCCTGCAGTATGTTTTATCTGGTCCTCCCATCTTTCAACGGTGCCGAAATATCGGGAATCAAAACTCTAAAAATTAAATCATGGTAAATATCCCGTTGTTCCCAAAAATAGGGTTAAAAACCATGATAGTTTTAAAAGCTAAATATTTTATCTACTGGCTTTTAACTTATCCGATTGAAATTCACAAATCGGGACACTTCACTTGAAACAGATTTCAATTAAGCGATTACAAATTTGGGTAAAAGCCAAGGCGTGAGGCTGTAACTCATTTACAATTCTAACTAAGCTACCTCCATGCCCAATGGAGAATGCGGAGTAAGAGACTTCAAAGTTAACTTGAAGTTTTTTTAAACAAGGCCGGTGTAACTGTATTCAAATTTGACAGCCTCCTCGTATTTCGACATCATTAATTACGCCATCTCGCTTTCTTGAACAATTTAAGGGCTGCTCACATCTAGGTGATGGCGTTGGCAATTAATTGAAAAGATGTCAAATGTCGCTGTCATGTTTGACAACGTTTCACGTGATTTCATTGCGTTTTATTATGTCTTAGAGCGATCATTGAAACGCTGTCAAATATGACAGCGATATTTGACGGTGTTTTACTGATAGCCATCGCCATCGCGCTAGATGTGCGCAGGTCTTTTAGGTGACGAACATTTTCATACCGCGACTGTACTTAAATAATACTGTGTACGGTAAAAGCTTTGCTTAGTTTTGGGCTAGACAGTGCTGAGTGAAAATGCCCAACTTTATAGGGAACAAAAAATATTCTGGACCATTTGCTCCAACAAGCTTTTACGGTTTTAATTTAACAAATTGCAAAGCATTTTGTGTATTCCCTCGATCATTGAAACCGAAAAAGTTTTCAAACAAGGATTGAAACTTCTAAATTGTTTTCATTCTTTTGGTTCACGGTATTTTAAATTCATCCAACGCTCCATAGGTACCTATTTTCGGGTTGGGTTGGGTTGAATTTTTGATGAACTTTGTTCAATCCCTTTTTTTATGATAATTATTAACTTGAAGGGCACCAAGAGGTGAGAATTTCGTTAGCCTATTTTATTTACATAAATTAGGCAAAATAAATACACGACTTTCTTTCATAGATAACTCAAGAACGGCTGAACCAATATGCTTTAAAATTGGTGTGGAGCTAGCATAGAACCACTAGGCCTACCACAAGCTCTGTCTGGCTCTGTCTCAGGCTCTGGTTTTGAGCCTGTGTGAGTGTTGACTAAATAAATTCTACGTCGAAACGTCACACACAGAGTATAATAGGTACACTGGTGAGCACTCATACAGACTCAAAACCAGAACCAGAGACAGAGCCAGACAGAGCTTCTGGTAGGACTACAGATTGATATCCCGAAAAAGTAACGAACACAGGGCGAACGAAGCCGCGGGTAGCCGCTAGTTTTTGATAAAGTTAAATATACAAAATCAATATCAACCACTTAGTACCATTTTATAAAAATCACGATGTTTGCATAATTCGGAACGTCAATATGTGTATTATTTGGCAAACACGCGTGTTTTCTTCAAATAGCATTAGTCACGCATCCCTTCAAGCGTGAAAATCAGAGTTCTATTTCTCCGATAAACAGGCATCTTCCGAGACGCATCCGCTCCAATTCACTTCAGTGCACTCGCAACGTAGTAAGCTATTTAGGCTTACATCAAGGACGCAACTTAGCGTGAACTTAACCTTATAACTGGTAAAATTGGGTGCAATGACACTGACTTGTCACTTAAATACAACTAGCAAATGGAACTAGCACAATATGGCCGTGATAGCCAAACCGATGTTAGGTGGTAACTATTGCCTATAACAAAACACTACCTCGCAGTTCACGCACTTCAAAAACTTATTTTTTTTTGTTGTCGGGGAGATATCTGCTATTAGAAACCTTACCGCATTTAAGTGATGCGGCAAGGTAGTGTGAGGTTGACGAACTCGTCGACTCACTAAAACCACCTTACGAACGTTAAGAGCCTTCCCTATGATGCACTGCCTTGCGTCCACCCACTTGAGGCACATGCTAGTAATTTCACCGACACCCTTCAAACCGAAACACAGTGATGCCGCTTGATGGCAGAAATAGACATGGTTGTAGTACTTCCCTGGATGAGCCCTTCACTAACTACTACTCCTATAAATTGTGTCCTCTAATATTTTTAAAGACCAATTACCATAAAAAAGTTACCAAAAAATATCCCGATCATGCTAAAATTTGTCTATTGTTTGGTCCGTTTCACACTTTGTGCAAACCTTTACACAAAAGAAGAAGTCCAAATACTCAGTTGAAGTGGCACCTCGCTAACCGAGCACCACTTGACCCACCTTGGGGATATGGGCCACCGTTTTAATTAACAGGAACAGGCAGGGTGAAATAATACAGGAAAACTGATCATTATTTTGTACTGGTTTTGTGGGTTTCGTCTTTTACTTTTTTTATACAACTAGCTGATGGAACAAGGATTTGGTCCACCTGACGTGAAGCGGTAACCATCATTTAATAAATAAATAAATAAATATTGAGGACAATTCACACAACACTACCCAGCCCCAAACTAAGCAGAGCTTGTAATATGGGAACCGGATAGCTGATATAATACTTGAATACATATTTTTTTTGTAAATACATACTTAGGCTCGTATTCTGAAACAGTGCTTAGGTCCGAGTCGAGCCTCAAGCACAGATTTTTGACACTTTTCAATGGAGAACTGTCATAAAATCTATGCTTGAGGCTCGACTCAGACTCAAGCGCTGTTTCGGAATACGGGCCTTAGAATACAATATAACACCCAGACAGAGAACAAACATTTATGTTAGCCACAGAAATATTTGTTCTCGGTGGGGATCGAACCCACGACCTACGGCGCAGAAGGCAGAGCTACTACCAACTGAGCTAGAGACCAGTCGAATATATAACACTCGATTTATAATAAAGCAGTGCTTTGTAGGTCACGCACGTCAGGAACGTGCCGTACGATGCACTTCCCTGCGTTATCAACTTGAGGCATACATATGTTCAGTTTCACGTGCCATTAATTTCACCGGCACCCACACCCTTCAAACCGAAACACAGCAATGCTGCTTCACGGTAGAAATAGGCATGGTGATAGTACTTCCCAGGACGAGCCCTTCACAAAGAGCTCTACTAATTACTGATACGGCGTTTTATGCAATATACAAAAAAGCCTCTTTGAAGCGCACTTAATATCCTTTCACCACGCAAGTTTGGTAGAACTAGTGAAGTGACTAGAGAGAAAGAGAGAGATTTATATATTCTACTAATATAGAAAGTCTCAAGGAAAGATAGATAGATAATTTTTTTATTTGGCTCAAAAAACACAACTAAAGAAAATGAAACCACAGAAAGAGAAGAACATTGAGTAAAGGTACGGCTACACAAGAAATCATAAGAGAAAATAAAACATAAAACACATACAGAAACACATTAGAAAGAAATAAGTACACACATAATCCTAGTCCTATTGCTGAAAAGGGTGCCGACAGTATCCAATTAGGTATATAAGTATAAATAAGGAAGAAAGGCTAAATAATAGAAGCTCTGTCTCTAGGCAGCAAGCCTTATAGGCGTCGCTATATAGGCGCACAGCTGGCTGTAATTCAGACGTAAAACGTTATGGCGCATAAATAGCACAGAAATGTGCGATACGCTGGCCAGATTGAATATAAATAATTCAAGATAGTGCTGGGAAAAATGAAATTAGGCTTATCGATATCGATATTTTTGAAAAAGTAAAGGAAGAAAACAGGTCTATGCATCTATTGTAAATGGTTTATGTATCGTCAGGGGCAACTGGTGATTAAACAAGCCCCACTTGCGAGACGCTATAGTACTTGAGAGAGGATTT
Organism: Thera britannica; assembly: GCA_939531255.2. Classification (NCBI taxonomy): domain Eukaryota; kingdom Metazoa; phylum Arthropoda; class Insecta; order Lepidoptera; family Geometridae; genus Thera; species Thera britannica. Next base: position 10,959,948 of record OW618034.2, on the reverse strand, counting down.
TAGACGGAATAGGCCTGCCCAGCACCCATACCATCCTGACAGCTTAGTCAGCCTAGTCCAGAGGAAAGACATGGTCAATATGTGCGGAGGTTACTAAGCCGCGAAAATGCATGTATGGAAGCACTAATTATATAGGCCATGTTCAAGGAAGACTTCCTTTAAAATCTACTGTACTTACTCAAAATCTATAAAAAAGTGTATGTAACTCAGAATAGGAGGGTAGTCGGAAACACATGCAAACGCTGAAAAGCGTAAACGCTACCATTAAAAAGCATCACTTAGTTTATTTAATAAATCAGAAAAATATAAAGTACAACTACCCACCCCATAAAAAACTCATCAATAATTTTCCTGTTTTGCATCTTCAATTTCTTCTTATTATCGTGTCACTTGTTCTTTCGAACCAAGTGTGGTGAAAGGATTTTAAGTGTGTAAGACTCCTTTCGTGCACTCGACACATCTTTTCGAACAAATTTTCAGTGAAAACCACGATATGACTCCAAAACCTCGCAGCCAATGAAATTATTCGCCAAATTAATTTTCATCGACAACAACCCTAAATATCGGCACAACCAGCGAATCTACCCATATCAATTATTTGTAGGGCTGTTACTTATTTGATACGGTATAACAATGCTATTTATTTAACATGAACCAGCTAGGGGAGTTTGTATTATTGTACTAAAATATGAATAATAGGGATTTGCATGCGTATTTGTATTGGAGCTACTATAATCAAATTGAGATATGTTTTGCTGAAGGAATTCTTTAGATTTGTAAAACACTTTCCCCATCAAGAATAGACAGGGGCGTCATGGCTCAGGTGGTGGCCTTGCCTTTTATGCCGTATAGGCCGTGGGTTTGATCTCCAATGAGAACAAATATTTGTATGTTTGTATAAATGTTTGTTCTTTCTATGGGTGTTATATTGTATTATAAGTAAGTGTTTACGGGAAATAAACCATACAAGTATTATATCAGCTATCTGTGGTTCTATTGTACAAGCTCTGCTTAGTTTGGGGATAGAAAGTGTTGTGTGGATTGTCCAGAATATTCACTGTTTATTTATTAATTTTTACTGAAGTTTTCTCTAAACTGTGATCTTCTATCGTTAGGCTGCATCTTTTAACTTTACTACAACTATGATTTCACTATAGCTCAAACAAATAAGAGGTCAGGCTACATTGGTTTCTAAGTTTTAGTATTAGCCTCGTAAGTTACATTATAATATGATTTCCACTATATATTTTTTTCATTTATTTTACTCTATAAGCCAATCTACTCAAACAACCCTGTGATCGATTTAACTTTCTCACCAGAAAATCTTAATATTATAGGTAGAACCTTTCGACCTGAGTTCAGAGATTTGGGAATCAACCCTAAATCGGATTTAGGATCAATGCCGATTTTTCCAAGTGGCTTTTTGCTCACTTGATCATTTTTTTTTATCACACTGAAGGATAAAACTAGTAAGCTTTGCCTTGCACACGTCGAAGCGTTCTGCGGTGGCGATCAGTGAAACGCTGTCAAATATCGCTGTCATATTTGACAGGATTTCACTGATAGCCACTGCAGAATGCTTATGCTGCCTTCCTACGGTTCGTGGTTCTGCAGATCATCACGCACAGCCGACGACGACGCACGGCAACGCACACAGAAAGGGCTCCTGTGCCCCGCGCACCTCGGCGCACGAGCCGGTTCCCATGGTGTGTCGTGCGAGCTGATCCGCCTCCGTGCGCGATATCACGCACCGGTGGGAAGGGGCTATTATGCTGCCTTCCTACGGTGCGTGGTTCTGCAGATCATCACGCACCGCGCACGACGACGCACGGCAACGCACACAGAAAGGGCTCCTGTGCTACCGCGCACCTCGGCGCACGAGACCGTTCCCATGGTGTGTCGTGCGAGCTGGTGCGGGCTGGTGCGCGATATCACGCACCGGTGGGAAGGGGCTATTAGGCGTCCGCAAGACTTCATTATATTGTATTGATAAAATAACCCGTATTCAGAAACAGTGTTTTTCGATAGAGAACTGTCAAAAAATCTATGTTTGAGAGTGCTTGAGGCTCGACTCTAACTCAAGCACTGTTTCTGAATACAGGCCATAGTAATTATTATTATTTATACTCCTTTTGCTGATGCTGATGACACAATGACACCTGATATTATTGAAACCTGCCTAATATTATTTGGTAACTTTCACCCATACACTGTCCTTGCCTCTAAAATTATGTAGATGTAATAACGTTTTTCTTCATCGGAAATAGCACCACTTTTTCATTGTGTTAGCAAAGCCGCAGGCGGGAGCCAGTAACTCAATAAACCTTAAGCACTTAGTATATTCCCTGGGGTGGGCTTCAGTAAGATTTAATAACAATTTCACTGTGTGTGTTATTATTATTGAACTAAGCCCCAACATGATTTCCCCCTTGTTATTAATAGTTTAATAGTAATCGTTAGTAATACTGATTTTCCTTTGCGTAAGCAAATATTATAAAAACAAGATAATTTTAGTTAAGTTGCCTTGTGGGTCTTTAAAATTGTTCATGGAACTATGGAGCCCACGCCAAGTCTATGTACACCATTATTAAATACAGCTTAACAATGTAGAGTTCAGTTTAAAATGTTATTTCTCCTCAATTCTAAACTAAACCATGTGCATAGAGATTTTCTTGGCCAAAGAGAGCAACACAACGCACCCAAAACATGGCGGATTGACATGACATGGACGAAAGGAAACTGACTTATTTGTGTCAGTCACTGCGGTATTGAACATTTTTGTACATCGTACTTGTTTCTAAATTAGTGAATTTAGTATTTCTGTAGCAATCTTCATTATATTATCGCATTTTTCATACAATTGTACATAGACCTAACGCATTATTAAACGTCTATTTTTATAATAATAACATAGAAAGTTACATAATACGCATACTTTAAGAAATTCAACATAAAGAGCAAATAACTCTTGCATTCGTTAAGCAGTATTTTGAACAAAGCACATTATATTCAACTGAAAATAATATATTTCATAAAAGCGTGCATTGCATTCCAGGAAAGTAATGAAATAACAGCGATAAAGGTGCGAGCGCATGAAAGCATTACCGAGAGTGCTTTCTGCGCTATAAAAATAATAAAATCATCCCGCCTTTCAACCCTTACTTTTACGATAACAATATGGGAGAATTCTTTCAAACTCCATAGTAAAACTCGAAAAAAAAATCTATGATAAACTAGAAAAAGCATTTATTTTTCTTTGCTCCTCTGGTATTTAAAGAACGGTTTCGCATCCAATTCAGACGCACGGCTCGTAAAAAAAAGGAAACTGAAGCCATACATACATTTAAATGTAAAAAGTGCTCAACAGCTGTAGGGTATCTACATAGGAATGAACTTCGTTGAAATGAACGAACAAAAATGTAATAACTCATGAGAAATGTTATTATGAGTTCGTGGAAATGAATTTCATCCTGAATGATAAATTTAAATTATTATGTTCATTTCATAATCCTTCTGAACCACACGTTTTAACTGAGTTACAGTTACTGTAGCGTGATGTGTAAAGGCAGATACACACTGAAACCTGAAAAAAATATTGAGGTAATATTGTATATACAAACTTATCATAAAAATTATAAAATTACTAAATTTTGTAACATAAGTATGATACGTTTTGGTTACTTTATTTACAGATAAAGTAACCAAAACGTATCATATTATGTCAACAGCTAAAACTACCGATCCAAAAACATAATTAGAAAAAAAATTACAAAGTTAAATAATTTAATAATTTGGAAAATTAAAGCAATTTCTACATCTAAAATTAAAAAAATATATTAGGAAACTGAAATTAGATATTTTAAAGTCTATATTTATTTTTGAGCAAAAAAATCTAAAGTAGTCACACGTAAAACTTTTTTACCCAACCATAAAAATTTACTTGATTTCAACACGATTGATGTAGTACCTACTCGGAATGGCATTTGAGGCGAGATCAAAGAGAGCCAAAGAGAGGCTTTAAGCGGAAAAAGGGATATTTGCTGATGAATTTGGTACATCTAGTGATTGATATTGATTATTTTTGGACGAAAAAGGATACTAGGCATATGTTTTATGGTTTATATTAAAACTACGGTACTGTTTATTTCTTCTTTTTATTTATTAATAGGATATCCAACAAAGGAAACACGAGAATAACAAATAAATCACAAACGTCTAAAAACGAATGTGTCCCTCCAGTTAGAGGATGCCACAGCATGCACTATAAATATCAAATCAGCTTTGTTACCATACTACCTACAACCTAGTGTCCCGTAAAAAAGAGCAATGAGGTAACAGTTACCCCTAACGATATATAAATCACCTACATTACAAAGGTCTGGTTTACTTCCTCCTTGTGGAATCCCATGCGGCTTTGTTTTTTCGTAAAGCTGCGCATTCGTGGTGTTCAGTTCAGTTTCAGAAATTCTTTATTTACCACTCTTACCCCCGAATACTGAAAAGTACTTAAATGCACGTCAGTCAGGACTGACTCACAGCAAAATTGATTTAGACAACAGTATAACTTTCCCCAATCAAGTTTGATAGAGACGCGCTTCCACCCAAAGTGAGTTTGCTATGCTCAACTGGGAAGCTCGTTTGAATATTCAAGGCATATCTCTACATAATATAGCCTCGTAGTCGCTATTGATCGAGCCGTTGTTTATGGGGATCGGAACTACCCATTGTTTTTAATGTCCATTCAAAAGGGTTTAATTTGCGATACAATCAATAAGCAAACTAAGAATTACTATCATACCTTGTTTTAAATTTTGACTCAGTTGACCAAAGTGCCCCAACTGATGAGCAATACTTAGGTCTAAGTGAACACTTTTCATAAAAAGTGATAAAAGTTTATACTAGTTGAAGAGTTGAAATTAAATAGATAAGTTTTGATTTTGACTTAAACCAAACTTTATCTGAATCAGTCCAGCTAGGGCGTATTTGAGTCACAAAGCATCCAAACACCATTATTAACTTTTGCATATTAGGATAAGTAGTAGGATTATGTGGTAAAGGTAGCTTTTATTCGCACATCAACATAAAATGTCAACAACAGACGGAAATCGGAAAATAAAAATACAATTTTACTCACGACATACCTTTTATGTAATAAATACCATGTAAACATACCTATAAAACTCCCGCATGACTGACTCACCGTCGTACAAAACTCGACATCATACATTACCGCTCCAACAATATTACCCAAACCAAACAGTCATGCAAAACTAGCAGTGGTTTATAAAATGTACTAAAAGTCAGCTTAAAAAACACAAGCATGTTGAAATCAAGTAGCAAAATGCATTGTATAGAGACAGGATTTCCTCGTTACCTGCTTTCTGCGCTCGTCGAAAATGTTATTTACGTTCAACGAAGCGATGGAAGCTGAGAAATGTGTTACGTTATTTTCACATCGCTTGCCGCATAGTGCTTTTATTAAAAACATCCTACAAAAATACTATGAAGTACCCAATTTTAAAATTTAAAAAAAAAAAAAAAAAAAAGGATGAACGGTCCGCACACCCTGGCTAATAACTAATAGTAAATCAGTAAAAACTCAAAGTAAATTTTAACTGATATATTATTAATATTTAAAATGATAGTGGTGAGTCGCGAGGTATGATTGATGACCAAACACGAACTGATTAATGAATTCAATGATTGGCGGAAAGTGCACTGTAAGCACACTTTAAGGAGGTCAGTGTACGTGCTCGTACATTCAATGAATTCAGGTTTTGACTAAATCTATTCCTATAATTTATATACTGTCTGTTTTCTGGGTGACGAAGAGAGAAGGCTAGTACGATTGGACATAATAGCTATTATATGTTTAATTGCCACAAACGTGGTAATATGCTACTTGCTTCTTAACAAACTTTAAATAAAAAAAGAGGTTCTCAATTCGGTAGCATTTTTTTTTCAATGATGCCTTCGTCATGAATAAGCTGATTTGAAAAAGTATTTTTTATTTTGAAGGGATCCATAGAAATTTCATCAAAATCAGCTTAGCCGATTTGTTTTAACTGTTTTGTTTAGTTTGTTACCGCTTATTTCATAAATAATGAACCGTTTTGAAAAAATATTTTTAGTAAATTAAAATATTTTTAATATTTTCAGATAGGTCTCTTAAAATTTCCATCAAAACTGGTTGAGCCGTTTAAATTTTAATGCTAGTTACTGCATACCTCCGTCATAAAAGAATTGATTTATTTATTTATTAAACTCTTTCTTTTACTATCTCACTAACAACTCTACGCTTCTTCAAAAAAAAATTGTCTTGAGCGGAATGATAGAGACGCGTATAGTTTAGCATATGCCTGTCCACAAAATATCCCATGTATGTGTCATAAAAAAATAATCCAGTCTTTTTTGTACAAAATATTACTTTTCCCCGTAGCCTTAGTCAAAGGATTCACAATTTGCCTAACTGACAGGTGTCCAAAACAAACAATGTTGTTCGTGCATCGTTGCACACTTACGTACACATTAACTATTGGTAAACAAATACAACCCTTATTTTTATAATAGGAAAGACTCAATAAATATAAGCTTGGATTCAGTTACGCGAATTTAGTCCTTGTTCACGTGTGGCTAGAATGCATGAAAACTTATTTGCAGTGTCACGTTTTGATATCTAGTTTGTCTCTCAAGACTCCAAAGTAAAGTAGTACAAGCGTGTTTTAATTCTGGTACTTACTAGCACACTACGTATAGTACTTGTCTCAAATAATGCAAGAAATGAAAACAAAATAAAATAGTATTTTATCAAATGTTATTTCGGCTAAAAACGATCAACACAAATTTTTCGCGAGTGTGTTCATTTGTTTTTTTTTAATACAGCATTTAATTTTGCAAGCCAGTTCGAAATTTAAATAAAGCCTGTTATTTGACTTTATTGGTTGCCATGTTTTGGAGTACTCGTAATAGATTTCCGTTCCATTTCTAAATAACACGACAGATATGTGTAGCAACTAGAGAATCGTCCCTCTTTCGCCACTTGCATACCTCCAGAGGTGACTAGCGGTAGCCCGTATATACATGTTCGTAACAGTTTTTTATTATTTTGCCTACTTACAGTGTATGCCAGGAATCCATGCGGAAATTTATGGCTATTTGAATCTTTTTTAAAGGCAAAAATTCCGCAAAATTCCTGAAACCCTTCAAGTTCTTCGGTTCGAGGTTCAAGGGTTCGGGATAATTGTACCCGAGCCATGTGCCACCGGGAATGTCAACGAGGTGGCGTGTACGTGACGTGGACTTGGCATATTAACTACCTATTGAGTGATACTGAGTTAAATAGATGCCTAACATTTTATACCTACGGAAAGTAAGTATTGTTTGTTTCTTTTTCGTTTTCATGACCATTGCCCGTCCCTGTATTGTTTACTTGTGGCATATATAAATTATGTATTCAGTATTCAGTATATTTAATGCCATAATATGCATGTATATTTAACAGAGTCAGATCTTAGAACAAGTTTTGAATCAATACATAATACATAATAATAATACACGTGGAACTGAGACGTGGGCGCTAACTATTGGCCAAAACTATTGACAACACAAGTTGCACAACGAGCTATGGCTCTACATAGCTCGTTGTGCAACTTATTGGCTATTCTGGGATTTTAACTACGGGATAGAATGATACGAGGAAATCCGTGCAAGAACCAAGGTCCCCGACGTAGCTTGTAGAATTAGTAAGTTACAGTGGCAATTGGCGGCAGCGGCAGGTCTAATAACTCTCAGAACTGATAACCGTTGGGAAATAAAGGTTCTCGAACCGGGAAACGAACGTAGGACGACCGCCCACCCAATGGACGACATTGTAAGGATCACGGGAAGTAGGTGGATGGAAAGAGCTCAGAATTGTTTCTTCTAGAAATGTATAGGGACCTCCCTTAAACATGTCCAGCAGTGGACTTCTTCAGGCTGATGATGATGGTGAAAATGTTTTCAATAAATTTGCTCATTTATTTCAATTTATTCACTTAAAAAATAACATTGCAGATGTTTAAATCTAATGCGTTTAATTTTTAATATTTAATTCTCATGAACACATTAACGCTAACGCTGCTGAAAAAGCATTTGGAACTCTTTGGTTTTCTAAGTACATACTAAGAACAGATGAAGAGCTTTGAAATATTTTGTTGTAAAAACTCAATACAAATTAAACAGCAATTTACAAATGGTATTTTAGAGAAAAGAACAGCCATAGTTTATTCCAATCTATCAAACATTTTTTGGAACAAGAGAGTCATTTAACAGCGCACCGCAATATTTAATATTCTTTTATTTCTCCCTCAAACGGGAAAACCTCCGGCCATCACTCGTTTAGGAATCAACTATAAATCATTTTCAATTTAATTTTCCACCCAGTTTGTGACAGATAACAAATTCTGTAGAATTAACGCAAAATCTGTAAAATGTTACCACTATCACAAAAAAACCAAGCTTTTTTTTATACAACGATCTGAAGGAACAAGTATATTATAAAGTGGTAACTGTTCTATCGCTTATTAACAAAGAACGGTCTCGTTGGTCACGCGTGTCAGGAACGTGCCTTACGACGCATTGTGTTGCGTCCAACGGCTTGATATAGGTGTTTGGCCTCACGTGCCAGTAATTTCACCTTCACCCACACCCTTCAAACTGAAACACAGCAATGCTGCTTCACGGCAGAAATAGGCATGGAGGTAGTAATTCCCCGAATGAGCCTCTCACCAAGAGCTCTACTACTACTTGTTTGCAGTAATATAAATAAACTATGAAAACCTATCTATGAAAATTTTAGGATATTTACTATTTATGCAAACGCTTCAATCGTAATTCAATACTATTGGAGTCGCAACGACCTATTATATAAAGAGCTCATAGCCATTATTTAAATTGAAAGCAAACAAAGAGGTATATCGATGTGTGATTATGCCGAATCCATTAGTGACTCTTTTAAAAGCCTTAAATCTCTTTTATTAAACGGTTCTGACGGTGTGAAATGTTTTTTTCTAAATCTAACGGGAAAATATTATGCAATTACTTTGACAAAGAATCGAAAAACCTTCCACAAAAGCTCAATTTTAAAGGTTATATTATCATACCTTCTCAACCGCAAATAATGTCGCTCAGAAAGTTTTCATTTATAGCGGTTTTCCCAAGTCATTTCTATGATGCTTCGAACCCATGTACCCGCATGCAATCACCGTTAGGTTGTTATGTTTATTGAGTCAATTCAAAAGTTATTTATTTTTATACCACACAATAAGTGGCATAAATACCTCCACGCAACCGCAACCTACGTACCAACTGCACGCACCCTTAGTGTCGCCGCACACGGACTTCCGGCCACAACCACAAAACGCTGCCACCGGAATATTTCCTGTAGTTTTCACTCATTTTATATGGACTCGCCGCACTCGGTTGACGCCGGTAGCCGCCACACGCTACAAATCGTCACTAAATAAAATGTATGAATACTACAGGAAATATAACAGTGGCGGCGTTTTGTGGTTGTGGCTGGAGGCCCGTGTGCGGGAACAGTTATTTGTCAAGTTTGATGCGTATTTACATGAAATATTCTTGGAAACTAGTAATAAAGAAAGTTGCTGTTATTTATTATTTAATTCTTTATTGCACCAAAAATACGTGACAATAGGAGAGCTTAATGCTAGACAGCATTTTCTACCAGCCAACCTTGACAGGTAAAAACAAAGAGGTTGGCGTGCATAAAATGTAGTTTCATGCTTGATACCTAAGCTTCATCAGCTTTATAAGTCAAATTGATATTTTTCATATCATTATCATCATCAGCCTGTAGAATTCCACTGCTGGACATAGGCCTCCCCTATACACATTTCCAGGAAGAACGATTCTGACCCCTTTCCATCGACTTCCCGCGATTTTAGCAATGTAATTTTTCAATCAATAAATTTTTCATATAGTAAAATGTTAAAAGCTATACAAACAGTGAGTATATACTGGATAGAGAAGGTTGACCCTAAGTAGGCACGCCAGCCCTCAGGGCTCGCTCCTCAATTTTATTTCCTTTTTGGCTTTTCTAGCGACCCCATGTTTTGAGAATGCTTCTTACCTTTATTTTCTGACTCTTTTTCAATTGACTGTCAAGTGTTCGCCTTCGGGAAATCTTGATTGTGGAACTACGAATCGAGACATGATGAAAGCGTTATATTCGGGTGTTTAATGTTATCCATGGGCATGCATATGAAATGTGTTATTTTTAACATTCTTTGAATATTATAGTGCTTTCAGTTCAAATATTTAATTACTTAATAGTCTACGATTTGTCATTGATGTAGGTTCACCTTAGAAAAATAGGCTCTATCTTCCTAGGAATATATAAATATCTCTATCTCTAGAGATACACTGCCTGCTAGGTCAGTTTTGAAGTACCTACCTACCTACTCCGCCTGACTTAAGCTCAGCTCAGCTTTCAGTTCTTTTTTTAATGTATAAAATGTATTATTAACTTCTACACCTTTGTTAAATACTTGTAAATGTTTTTTCTTACTTTCACAGGTTTTTCTAATAAATAAATAAATATTGTGGACTATCTACACAACACAACCTAACCCCAAATTAAGGAGATACTTATAATATGCACGTTTTTTGTAAATATATACAAAATAAATAAATAAAATAAAAAAACGTTTATTGCCTCGTTATAAAAGCCTTGAACTACATTATCATACTTAACATAAACTAAAAATACGAGCACAAAGGGTATAAATTCAGCTATCGCTGGAAGTACATCCGGCACTGATTTTAAATTTAACCCTCTCGGTTGGTTGTTCACCAAAGAAGTTAGAGCAATAATCGAGTTACAAAAAAAAGAACAATCAAAACATATACAGTAAAAGTAAAACGGCAATCAGATCTTTCAAAATATATACAGTTTTACAATATCCAGAGACAGAACAAACTTCTGTGGTCACCACACAAATATTTGTTCTCGGTGGGGATCGAACAACCGACCTTCGGCGCTGAAAGAAGAGCTACTCAGTTTAGTGGCCAGTCTTAGTGTGAACCCACATGGCATTATGTGAAAATGTCCACTGGCATTTGTTTCCACTCTGTTATAAGTGCCATAATGGTTTATAACAACACAGCGTTTCTGTTCCCGCGCCTACAATATTAATAAAAGCTTAACAAAAGGTTGTGACCGGCAAATTTCTGAAAACAGATAATTAAATGGCTACTACGCCGCTTTTCACGCGTGTGATTAATTGAGTAGACTTGTTATTAAAATTCCGGCGAAATAATATTGTTGGATGATGGATGGAGGTTCTGGGTCTGCATTATTTTTGAAGAACATTCGAAAAACAAACAAAGTAGATTTAGCTTTCTCTTGTTGCGGTAGGTAAGCGTAGATTTTATAAATTAGAACTGTCAGTTTTTAAATAGTGGAGATTGAAAGTTGCTGAAAAAAACTATGGGGACTAAAAATGAATAATAAATGCTATACGAAAAAGTTCTTTCAAAAAGAATACTGTTATTTTAGTAAGTTCTACATATATTTACATATTTTGTAATGAGACAAATAGGTGCCAAAATAAATGTATTTTTTTTAACTTTTGTATGGACTTTAATGCTGGTATACCTAATCATAAGAAGATTACCGATAGCGTTACTAGACTAAGCAAATTTAGTTTAAAACCTTTACTTAGTATGTCGTTAACTATGAAATGAAATTGATGAAACAAGGTAAACCAGCTGAAAATTCGCGTGCACGTCGCGTACCGTCCAATTACATGTCACGTCAACTAGCGTCTGGGTAAACTTATGAGTACCTACAAGCAGAGTTTGGAATTGAGTTCAAGCGAAACTCACTTGAAAGCAATTTTAAATTTGCGATTTTTACAGCGAGGTCTTTTTTCCGAACGTTCGTATAAGCTAAAGTGGTACTTTAGAGAGATTTTCGGCCGCTCAAAAGGCTCCATCACGGCTGACTGGAACTGCATTAAACTAGGAATTTTTAGTAAACTTAAAGTGTTAATATTGCGGTGGGTGACTGATTATAGATAATATTCGCAAGCACCCAAATATTATAGATGAAACGTTTGTAGCAAAACTACATCTGCCTGTTTTTTTCACAGCTGTGAAACTTAAAAAGCAGTCTATACCTACCGTGATTACCGCTCCTAGCTGACTTACCAACTGAAACACAAGAAGATCAGGTTCAATTTCTCTGGCATAACAAACGTATTGTGATTTGGTAGGAACTGATATACTCGGCATATAAGAACTAAGTACGAACAAAAATAACCTAGAATTAAAACTGAACATTATTAAACATACCAAACTATTTACTAAACCGGCAAAAGCAACGGTTCAAATAGCGCAATTTTATTCTATATTCAAAATAGTCGTAAGCAATGAAAGTAAAGTAATACAAACTACAAAGAAACATCACGGCAAGCCAGCGGAACTAAGTAAAAAACTTTAAAATTAGTTAACAGAACCCGTTCAAGAAAGTTAGCTGTACCCTACAAAGTGGTCATTAACTTTAGTGAGCAGTAAAGTGAATTAATATGCCCAGACAGAAACTGGGAATACGTGCTCTGCAAAGTTAGCTGTTTTGTGATAGTAGGTACAGACAAAAACAAAAGTAAGTGATGATCAACTAAAGAGTCAAGTGTTTCTTTGCAAATTAAAACTGTCATAATTTCGAACTATCACGCTTGCGTTTGATAGCAACCTCACCTGCTGTTAAGTGATGATGCGGTCGACGGTGTAGCACGCTTGCCTAGAAGATACATGTTCACTCTTCTCTTAAAAACATCCAAGTTAGGAGTGTTCGGAAAAACAGACGCCGGCAAGGAATGTAGTATGATGAGAAAGATTCAGCAATGTCTGCAGACGATGGTCTTCAACCAATGCGTTCTACCTGTATTGACCTATGCTGCCAAAGCCTGGACACTAACAGCTGAATTGGTCACTCAGCGAGCTAAGGAGGGAGCTTAGCTTGGAGTCTTTTGAATGATACGAGGATCTGGAACGAGATTGTCCAACAGAGGACTAAGGTAGTGAGTCGGTCATTTTTGTCATAGACCAGCAATCGTTGGAGCAAACGAATACTAGAGTGGAGATCGCGTTTAGGTAAGCGTAGTGTAGGACTTCCTCCGGCAAGGTATGACGATCTGCGAAATATAGCTGGCAAGCACTGGAGGAGAAGAGCCGAAGGAGTGACTTACGTCCAGCAGTCGACTGATATAGGTTGAAGCTTTGATTTTACTATGGGAGACTGCCAGATATTAGTTGATATTATTATAATACTTATATAATTTTTTTTGCAAATACATATTTAAATACAATATGACACCCAGACAGAGAAAAAAAAATTCCGTTCACCACACAGACATTTATTCTCGGTGGCGATCGAACCCACGACCTACGGCGCAGAAGGCAGAGCTACACCAACTGAGCTGCCATGCTGATAAAGTATTTTTTTTCCCTGCATGAACTTCAACTTCCATATTTCCCTGTTTACAAAATGCAAACTATATTGTGCCAAATAGTCACGAAACGTAACAGACAGCAGACACTTTCGCCCCAATTTCGAGAGTGCTTCCTGCGTTTGTGTCAGTCACATCTGTTGCGAATGATTGAAAGCCAACCAGTGGAAATGAATGTGTCGTGGCAGAGATAGATATTCAGAATTCAGCCGGCACTGAGATCTATTCAGAGCTTGTATCTATATTAAGGTACGTTTATTTGTAGCTTGTTTGATCTGTTTATTTTAAGGAAGTTTTTTGCATCGCGGAATAACGCTTCTTCTTCTTCTTTCTGCCCACATTAGGAATAACGCTATCCGTCGAATAAAAAATGTCAGTCTTTATATCTGACGATCCTAAAAAAGAGGATATATTTATATTTTTTTAATTTTATATTTAGCTAAGAAAACTTTCTTTTAAACAAATATTTACAAAATATGCAAAAAAAACAAGAAACAATTGAGTTATCTGCAGACCGTTACACGATCTAGACTTACCTTAACTGTTCAAAATCTGTAATTACGGATAAACTAATCTGAAGATTGAAAAAAAAGGTGTGATTCGGTATTATAATTTAGAAAATATTGACTTACCTAATTATACTTAAATAAATAATATTCTTGGCTTCATACTTACGATTGGTATGGAATTTGTCTGATAACAAAAACAGGGCAATAAAAAAAAAATTTGGGCTGAATTTTTTTAGACAGCCTTAGTGCAATATATTTATTGACATATTTAATTGAATATAAAATACTTTTCATCCATAAAACAGCTCGATGACGGTCGTTGTATAGCGAGATCCGGTCGGGTTGTATACTATTAGGCAGGGTTCCCACTACGCCGGACCGGCAGATCTGCCGCGCCGGTAAATCTGCCGGAAGGGCTAGTGGCTGTACAATTTATATGAAGCTATTCACATTATCCCGGGTCTGGCATTTTTGCCGAGCCCGGCATTTTTACCGAGCGTTTTGTCACTACGAATTGCCGGTAGAACGACCGGGCCCGGAGTAATGTGAACGAGTTTGTGCCGGTATGTCCCCCGCTCGTGCTCCCCTCGCCCCGCCCGTGTTCCACTCACGTCATTCGGCTCGCATTTTCTGGTAAAAGTAGACGTTTAGCATGGATATTCAAGCAGAAACTTTAATTACGCTTGTCCAAGAGAATTTCGTCGTCCATTGTGCGCGCAGGTCCAAATTCAACTGAGTACTTGACTGTCTGACTTTCTTCCGGGATCCGATGTAATGTGAACACTCTGTCCGGTGTCCGGTTTCCGGCAGATCTGCCGGTCCGGCGTAGTGGGAACGCTGCCTTACAGTGCTACCGGACAATGAATTTGTCAGCACAGGGAAGACCCTTAATAAAACCACAGCAAGTGCTATTAAGGTGGCCACCTACTTTGTAAAAGTTATTTAGTGCAAAATCGACACGATAAGAAGAAGAAGGAGCTCATTCCTCATTAGCTAATTCCTTATAATCATCATCATCAAGCTGAAGAAGCCTACTGCTGGCCTCCCCTATACATCTTCAGAAATGATGAGTCTGATTTATTTTCACAAGTATTTTTGTAAATAAATAGAATTAATTGTGTTTGTTTTTCGTGGCAGTGGGATAAGGTAAATGAGACAAAGCAGTAACGTCGTATTATTTATTCTGTTGTGTTTCAGCCCCGCACATGGCAGAGGCGTACATGGTACATGTTACTTTGAGTACACGTATGTTACTACATTACCAAATTCTCGAAATACTGTTATCTGAGGGACCAAGCCCTGCAAAACAAACTTACAGCGGCATTGGTTATGAGAGAACTTTCCAAGCTAAATTACAAGCGTTTAAATTAGTCTAGCTATATAAATATCCTCTAGGAATATACTCTTCGTACACTAGAACAGAACTGCAAATCCTTAGGCCTCAACCAACGTAATAATGTAAACATTTAATAGTTTCTAACAAGTGCTGTTTATAGATACTTTCAACAGTATAATGAGTACGTATATGTATGTCTCGCAGAACCATTGCCGCGGCAAAGCGTGCCGTACTCACTACACGCTACCGACCGCCGCGCGGATGACGGACTGTCGAGCGACACTTCAAGCCATCACAACAACAAACTTCTCTAACTAAACACTTCACGTTTCACTTATTCTACCGTTACAAATAATAATCAAGTCACAACAACAAAAATTTTATATAATTTTAAAGAAATATGCCGAATCTCTTGCTTCATATTTGAAGTTATCAAAGAACTAAAATCAGCGGCATGATACTGAGTCTAACGATTCATAGTTTTCGGTTCTATAAATTGCAAAGAAACGTTTATGGTGCGTTACAAAGATACAACTAACTTTTAGCGTAGCGTTACATCTACGAACATTTACGAGCGTAGTGGTACTACTACAAACGTCTACGAGCGTAGTGGTACTGATCCAAACATCTGTAAGCGTTACGTCACTTTCACGCTGTCACGTTTCCAGCAGTGCTGCTATAATCGTCTACGAGCGTAGCGGTACGGCTACGAAAATTTATTACGAACGTAGTAGTACTGCTACAAACGTCTACGAGTGAAGCGTCACTGATACATTCGTTTACAAACAGCGATACTAAAAATGAAGAGCGTAGCGATGCTGCTACGAACGTTTACGAATGTAGCGACACTGCTAGAACGACTACAAACGTAGCAGTATTGTGTCGATCCACTAAACGCGTAGAATTAGTTTCACATTTTGAGTAAAACTTAGTTTTATTATTTGTAACGGTCGGTATAAATGAGAATATACAAAGTCTTCATGCACACAATAGCTTTTGCATCCTACGCTACATATTGTTGCAAAAACATTAAAAACTGTTCGAAAAAGCGATTACAACGACAACAATGCAATATTTTAAGCTTTATTAGTTTATCTAGTGGAAGAGGTAGGTAGTTAGGTGTTTATTTGTCTTGGAGCCAACGATCTTCCAAATGTAACGTAGTCATGCTGAATATCGATCGTCTTACACCTACTTCTTCTTCTTTTTGAGTCACTATGTCTTTAAAACCAGTGTGGTGAAAGTATTATGCCTTCTCAGTAGACTCAATATTTGTTAGGAAACCACACCTATAATTTTTTGCTTATTTTTATCCTATAACCAGTACTTTTTCGATCAGGTTACTTGACAATCATCAATAAAATTATAACGTGGAGTTTAGGAGCATTTCAATCAAGGAAGCGATCGATATTTCTTTCAACTTTAACGCTACATATTGCCATCGAATTTTAACAATCATCAAACACACATTCTCCTTAAAACTCGTATTTGAATACAAACTTTTGAAATTTCATTCAATTTAAGAAATTCAAACACGAGTATTTAATATGGTAGAAACGTACAACGGTACATGAAATGTGAAGATACCCAACATCCTAGATTTCTATAGTAAAATATAGGAATAAGTAGGTAAAAAGTAAAAGTATCAAAAACATTTTGTGTCCCATATCAGTCGTGGTATTTTGTGCAATGCTATTTATATAAAATGGTAGATAAACAAAATCGTCTTGAAGTGTCGCTCAAAAGTGATAAGTTACCGTGTAGCCTCCGACAGACATATAAACAAGTGTATATTTTCATTACAATTTTCTATAAAACGGACCAATCATGGCAGTGATATATGCACTCAGTGATATCATTGGTCAATTTCTCACTCTCGTATATGTCTAGCAGACGCTTTGTTGTAAGAACTGAGGTACCATTTTCAAATTTCGTAACTTTTTTATGAATTTGAAGAATGATTAAATATTTGAAATTTGAAATTTGAACACAGGACCCCTGACCTTGAGAATGCGACCGACTGCGATCCATTAACTAACATACCTTCATAGAATTAGCGACTCGTAAAAATGCTCTAAACACTATTTTATTAGATAATATTATAATATCGTTACAATATGTTTTATTAATAATTAATGAAGATTATTTAAACAGTTAATTTATTCGAAACATTGAAGTTATGAATTTGCTAGATTTTGTTACAATAAGCGCCTTTATACACTCTCAAATAACGTCGAGTCTATCCAAAGTAATTTATGCAATAATTTATTCCTTTCCCAAAGTAGTTTTCATTATTAACATGGGTACCTACTTGTCACAACCCACTTTACATTTGACAGGTGACATTGACAGTGACGTTGACATGAGGGTGTACAAAGGCCGACGTAATCGCTGGTTCTACGACGGATGTCCTCGAGCAAGGCTACTCTACTCTGATATGGTCTCAGTCTCAAGACAGTCCGTACCGTCTGTTCTATGATACGTTCAGAGAGAAACGTCACGCGACTACGCTCATCTGTCAAATTGAGTGCAATTTTGACAGATCAAAGCGTAAGTTCTTACCTAGTCCAGATGACGCGTTTTAAACGCACGTTTTTGAGTGTTTTTTCGCGAGATTTGTGTGCAAATAGAACGATCAAGCATGCTATGATTCGGTAACATTTCATAATTTTATAATTAAGTATGGTAGATGCTCTGATTTTATGTACATAAGTTTTTTTATACAACTAGCTGATGCGACAATCATATGGCCCACCTGATGTTGAGTAGTAACCATTGCCTGTAACAAAGCATTGCCTCGTAACGCACGTCAGGAACGTGCCCTACGATGCACTGCTCTGCGTTCATCAACTTGAGGCCCACAGATGTTCATCCTCACGTGTCAGTAACTTCACTGGCAGCCACACCCTTCAAACCGAAACATAGCGATGCTTCTTCACGGCAGATATAGGTTATCAACACACGTCAACAATAAAAAAGTAGCCATAGTTTGCACGTGAATGTATATTTACAGCCAGATGGGATAAAATTTATCAATCGAGAGCACAAACGCGCGTAGACAGCTTCGCGTTTAAAACGCGTCATCTAGATTAGGTTTTAGTGTTGTCCCTGAATGTAAGCCTACACTCATACACTCTCCCTACCGAGCTACTGACTTGTGTCCACTGCCTTCACTATCTACCTTATATCCTTTACAGTGCCCTTTACGTTACTTTGCGACTGTACACAAGGACATCAGCTCAAGTTACCTAAAAACAAAGAAAAATGACGCTTACTGCAACGACATAAGAGCTGGCAGTGTATAGTCTGATGCGTATCCTTGTGTACCTACTATAACATAATAAAATTAAATATGTTGGGGAATTTTTAACGGCTCAGTAAAAACCCAAGCTAAATGGAATGAAAGTTTGAATTCATAGATTATGTTTTTAGATAAAAACTCAGTAGCTTACCTGTGTTAGTAAATATTTTTTGCGAGAAATTTTTTATTCTAATCTTTTTAAAGTTTTCAACATCAATATTATTTTAATGTCCTCTCAACATTGCACACAGCGCTTCGCTTCCACATTTACATTGTTTTTAGCTTCGATTGCAAGAACAGCGATCACCATGTCATATCTCGTTGCCATCATTGTTAGACCACTATCTATTATTTGTTTACTAGTTTTACAAATTGAAGTTCCTATTCGCTATCTCATATCTATCACGTCAGCATTCAGTTTTGTTGCAATCGTTCCTTGTCAAAGATATAAGTTTTGTTTTAATGCATTTTTGATTGTAATCGAATCTCAAAATAATGTCAAAAAGACTTGGTTTTGATTGATACGCAATCCTGTCGAGTGACAGGTGTGATAGCAGTTAATGGCCTTACTTATAAAAATATGTCAAAAGATAAATAGTGGTTAAACTATTGCCATCTCTTACCACTGGGTAATGACAAACAGTGACAGGGGCAATTATTAAATTTAAATTGCGTTTTTAAGTAGGGCTGTAAATCTTTTGCTTTTAACTATAAAAAGAAAAAAAATGTTGACCCAGCCGCAAAGTAACGGTATAAAACTTAAAGATGCCAATACTCTTATCGCTATGTTGCCATACACTACACACACGTTTGCACATTTTATATTGACTATTATTGCCAACTCCTGACCTGACTGCTTAAGAATAGGTAGGTTTTATTCGTGTTTTACATAATATATTTTTTGTAAAAGACTTTTATCATTAGTGGGCCACTCATCAACGTTCTTTCTTGCTGAATCTTTGTTTTGTGGACAATCCACATCATACTATCTAGATACATTTTTTTTATTCAACTTGCCGATGGAACAAGTATATTTGGCCCACCTAGTTTTAAGTGGTAAACATCACCTATAACAATGCATTGCCTCGTAGGTCAAGAACGTGTCGTACGATGCACTGCCCTGCGTCCGTAACTTGAGGAATACAGATATTCAGCCTCACGTGCCTATAATTTCCCCGGCACTCATACCCTTCACACCAAAACAGAAATGCTGCTTTACGGCAGAAATAGGCATAATTTAAGCAGAGCTTGTGTTATGGGAACCAAATATCTGATAATTCTAATACTTATTATATTTTTTTGGATATACTTAGAATACAATAAATAAATAAATAATTTGGACAATCCACTCAACAATATTTAGCCCCAAACTAAGCAGAGCTTGTATGATGGGAACCAGATAACTGATATAAAACATTTTTTTGTAAATACATACTCAGAATACGATATTATACCCAGATGGAGAACAAACATCTGTGTTCACCACACAAATGTTTGTTCTGTGGATCGAACCCACGACCCCAGCTTTATAGAAAGAATGTTAGTGAGTAGCCCAATGTTGTCTGTTTACAATCTTACTTAGTACAATATTATTAGGAAGGCAGTTGCATAACAATCTTTTTTATCATTCTTTGGACTATTTACTCGCTTTTATTTGTACTCTATGTAGCTGAACTAACTTATTATTATGATTATTATTATGTATTAAGTCTTTTGATAACAATATTTTGTGAATATACACACTAGACTGGAAATATTCAATGGATTTATAAATGCATATCTGGTACGTTACAACGACTCTTCAACCACTGGATGAAACTAAGAACGTGGTAATTTAGCTTTGATTTAGTTATTAACGTCAAAATTCAGTTTAAACGCATTTATAAAACAAATAAAAAAAGATTGTGGACAATCCACACAGCACTATCTAACCCCAAATTAAGCAGAGCTTGTACTATGGGAACCAGATAGCTGATATAATACGTAATATTTTTTTTTTGTAAATATGTACATACTCAGAATACAATAAAACACCCAGACAGAGAACATCTGCGTTCACCACACAGATATTAGTTCTCGGTGGGGATCGAAGCCTCGGCCTACGACTCAGAAGGCAGAGCTACTACCAACTGAGCTGAGAGTCCGAAAGTCAGAATATTTTTATTTAAATAAATTAATATTGTAGATAATCCAACCAACACTATCTAGTCCCAAACTAAGCAGAGTCTGTAATATGGGAACCAGATAGCTGATATAATACTTAGATTCAATTTTTATTTATTTACTGTTGGACTGAAAATGACAATGACTGAAGTTATTGATGTAACAAAGTTTCATCCAGGATTAAAAACAGCCCTAGTTTTAAAAGTACCTTAATTTAATGCCATCAGTTTTTTTCATACCACATTACAATAACGTGAGTGACAGCGTACACAAGCCCTGATATGTGGGATTATGTGCGGCTATTCCCCACCCATACATTATTAAAAAAAAAACATTTCTTGAGGAATTTTATGGGATTTTCTTTTTAATTGCATCCGCCCGCTTAGCCCTATTAGGTACAAAACTGACCGTACCTACAATTCGTTTAAATATACAATGTACAATAACATAAACTAGGTGTTTACGGGCGGTTACATCCTCACAGTAATATACATCGTAACTCGCTCTATATTAACAAACATCAGGGAGTGACGATTGAGGGCAGGCGTCAGATTGATAACGGTTTATCAATCTATCATTCGAGGGCTTCTAATAATAATTATTGTCCTCGAACTAATATAAACATCTATTTCGATAAATAATCAATCTTTAATAGTGATATGCTAAGCTTTAATCACTCGAATCGCTCAATCTATCAAATAGTCTAATTATATTCACTAAGCTTCGCATCAACATTTGCAATTCAATTCTGTTATCTGTAGCTATTAAATTCTCTAATAATACAGCTTAATTGCAACAGTTACTAATAAAATAAAATCTATCAATCTTCGTAAACGGCTATCAATCCTGACCGTGCCCAACCGTTCCCCGGCATCCACGCCCCGCGCCCAAAAACACCCGGACCCTATAGAATTGACTAGAACTAGGCGTGCGTGGAGAATATATCAGCGGACCGCCACGTTTCCGCCTCGGCTTCCGCATCGTACTGCTGCAAGAAAGGATTGGTGGAGCTGTTATACCGGGGACTGAGTGCGCCGGTGGTGTTGAGCGTGACAGCCAGTCCGGCCGACGTGCCGGGGATAGCGGACCCGCCGCGGGGGGAGTCGCGGGGCGAGCGGGGGGAGCCGCGCGGGGACAGCGCCACGGACGGAGACATTGGCTGGCGCAGGATTGACGACACAGAGCCTGGGGAGGAAATAATAGATTAATAAATAAATATTTGGGACAATCCACACAGTATATCTAGCCACAAAATAAGCAGAGCTTGTACCATGGGAACCAGATAACTGATATAGTGTTGACACACATCAACATTGTCTAGGGATATTCCATTTCAAATTGTTTTTCTGATTCTTAGAGATTTTGTTCCGCCTTGAATTTTTATTAATAAAATGATATTAAACAACTGTATTTTATTATTCTTATAATAAACCAAACAAAATAAAGATTCTTACACGCAATTCTAAAATACGAAGTTCCATCTTCTACAATACGATCTTTATACAATACGAAAGTGACAGTTAAAAGTCTAGGCTAGGTTTCAAATGTCAAAACGAAGCCAGTGTCGATTACAAGTTGACTAACACAATAAAAATAATAATAAATAATAGTAAATACATATTTAGAATAGAATACAATATAACCCAGAACCCAGACAGAGAACAAACATCTTTATTCACCACCCAAATATTGGTTTTCGGTGGGAATCGAACCCACGACCTACGCAGAGGCAGAGCAACGAGCTGAGAGACCATTCAATAAGGCTGCTGGATACTTACCTCCGTGTTTGATAGTGTCGGCCGGGCTATGGCTGCCGTCGCTACTGCTGGCCGAGCCGGGAGAGCTGGTCGCTCGCCGCGCGGCCGCCGCCGCCGCCGACGCTGACGCCGCGCCCCGCGGAGACGCTGGACGATATAGGCCGCCCCTGACTGATGAGAGAACCTGGAATAACATGAGACATGGCTTTATAGACACACTAGCAGCCCGTCCCGGCTTCGCACGGGGTAGACAATATTGTTGTACATTATTTTGTTCTATCGCTAATAGTTTCGGCAGCGCATTCGACGAAAGACATTTTAAGACTCATTTTTCTACACCTTCGGTTACATTGTTCAAATTTTACCAAGGATCCCAATTTTTTTTCAAAATGAAATGTAGCCTATGTCAAATTGGAAGAATGTAGCATTCTATTGGTGAAATAATTTTTTAAATCGGCCCAGTACTTTTCGAGCCTATTCATTACAAACATACAAACATACAAAAATAGGTACAAATCTTTCCTCTCTATAATATTAGTATAGATATAGATAAACTATGGAAGTTAAAGCAGGAAATTATGTTGTATATAAACAACAAAGGCAACACAATCTTAACACAGACCGGTGTTTTTTAACGCCGCGCTCCTAGATACGATACTCCTAGATGGAAGGAATCTGTTTCACAATTTTTAAGTAACCCAGTTATAAATATTTATTTCTTTGATACTCAAGAATTTGTCTGTCTTTTACATTGGCCTATCTTTTTTCTTTCTCTAAGCTAGATCAAAAAAGTATAGCTTGTGCTTCGTTAGCTGCAGGCGTGAAAGCATTGACTGCTAACAACGGTGTATCAGTAAAAATGACTGATGATGAACTGGTTGAAAGTTTGCTTCTGTGGCCGTTAATAGCCAATATGGTAATGCCTGGAGTGTAGCGGAAGAATTTGGCGACAGTGGTTTTCCTACAAAACATCAACTGTCCATTGGTATTCTTCTGTGGTGAAATGAATGATATGAGCTGGTTCAAAAGAATGTGCTTCTATAGCCGATAATAGCTGATGTTGACGGAGTGGCAGCGTGCGGGCTTATGTTGATGATGATAATTGCTTACGTGTGTGAGCGATTCTTCCGTGGTAATAATGAGTAATATGAACTAGTTGTAGAGGAATGTGCTCCCGTAGCCAATAATAGCCGATATAGACTAGGTGGCAGCGTGCGGGCTAAAGCTTTGGTCTCGTGATCGTAACGCACAGCGCTGCGGTATGCGGCTTGACGCAACGTCACGACGCAGCTATTACCGTCCCTGCGGAGAGGTGGTCAGTTGATTTTGCCGCAGCTACCAAGGTAGACGTGAACATGAACAATTTTTCTGTAATTTGTGCTTTGCTTGAAGAGGAGGAAGAAGAAGATTTTTTTTTTATATAAACAAGGATAGTTGCGAACTAATTATATTAAATTGTCTTCGAAAAAATCCATATTGTCAACCTTGACGCATACCCGCACACCGCAGCGTTCAAACGAGATGGACGCCGCGCTGTGCGGCAGTACACCTCCCCACTTCACCGCGCTTGCCCCTCGCCGCTGACGCATACTGCGACGGAACAAGAGACCATTCTAGACGTTTTTCATAAGATTTTGTGTCCACCGCTGCAAGTCGCACATCGCAGCGCTGTGCGTCACGATCACGAGACCAAAGCTTTATGTGGATGATGATGGTTGCTTACATGTGCGGGCGATTCTTCCATGGTAATAATGAGTGATATGGCCTGGTTGAAAATAATGTGCTTTAATAGCCGATTTAGACTGGGTGGCAGCGTGCCAGCTTGTGTGGATAATGATGGTTGCTTACATGTGCGGGATATTCTTCCGTGGTAATAAGGAGTAATATGAACTGGTTGAAAAGAAATGTGCTTCCATAGCCAATAATAGCCGATATAGACTGAGTGGCAGCGTGCCGGCTTGTGTGGATGATGATGGTTGCTTACATGTGCGGGTGGCTCCGGCTCGGGCGCGGTGTGAGCCGAGTGAGCTGGCGGCGGAGATGCTACCGATGCTGCCACTGGAGGCCGATATGGACTGGCTGAGGGCGGAACTCGGCCGGCAACACTGTGCGTCTTGTATTCTGTTGAAATTGTGCACTTGTAAACACAACTATGTGGATTTTACCACTTTTACTGCTGCATAACTGTCACAAAGTTCAGCTGTCCGCTTCACCGTATTAAGAGCAACTTTTGTAACATTTTTTTAAGTTTTCAGATTACGGCTACTTGTATCCGTATTTTTATCTTAAGAACTTTAAATTGATATAGTATGAATAAATCAAAAATAAAGAAATCATTCTATATCTCATGCCATAAACAAGAAAATAGAGGAATAGTAGGTACGATAGTTGTATGAAAAGTGTTCATCCTTGTGTACTACCTACCTTGATATTTCTCTTTCAGTATTTCAAGAACCCGTAGTGAAAGTGATTGTGATAGTGTAAGAAGAAATACGCTTTGCGGTTGTGAATCACGTCAGTAAGTCGTTAATTACTAAAGAAATTTGAAGTGGGATGAACCTTGTAAAAAATAAAAAAAAAACCTTAAAGATTATAAAAATCTGGTGAAGGCCTTAGAAGAGTCTGTCGTAGAAAAACTACCTAACTTGGAAAATAGGGCAGCCTGATAATTATGGTCACGATACGTCTTATAGCCAAAAAAGTAAAAGTAATGACGTACTTGGATTTTTATGCCCTAGGAAGGGGGATGTAGGCTGTAAGAAGACCAGCCAAGGAAGGGGGCTCTGAGGTACAGTAAGCTTTATCAACTGGTTACAATGACCACAAGGAAGCTATGCGGGGGCTATGGCATACAGTAATCACCGCTTATTGGCCACGATGGCCACAAATAGGGGCAAGGGAGGCTATGGCTTTTTTGGTAGCAATAGCCATAAAGAGGGGCAAAGAAGGCTGTAACGTTACAGTAAGCGTATTTTATTAGTTACGATGGCCACAAAGAGAGGAAAAGAAAGCTATGACATCACAGTAAGCGTCTTTTATTAGCTACGATAGCTACAAGGAGGGCACGGGGGGCTAAGACGTTACAGTAAGCGTCTTTTATTGGTAACGATGGCCACAAGGTGGGCAAAGGAAGCTTTGACGGTACAGTAAGCTTCTTTTATTAATGACCACAAGGAGTGGCAAAGGAAGCTATGACGTTACGGTAAGCGTTCTTTAATAGGTTCGATGGCCACAAATAGGGGCAAGAGAAACTATGACGTTACAGTAAGCGTCTTTTATTAGTAACGATGGCCACAAGGAGGGGCAAAGGGGCAGTTAGGGAGGGAGGGGGGTATACGTACCTGGCGGGAGGGTGGCTGACCCCGCTGGCGACGCACTGGCTCTGTTTCCACGCGGCCCTGTTACTGGCTCGCCGCGCCGAACTGTCTACAAACATACATGCGTTAAGGTACCGCTTAGCCGGTACACCCATCCGAGGCAACGATAACGATCTACTCAAAAACTCAGTAACTATGTGTTTGGGTCACAGTGCGACGGAAATGTGCCCAAAAAATGACTTGTTTTAGCGTATTTTGTGTACTTTTTTTACAGTACTGTGGGTGAATTTTTGCGCATATTTATTTCCTTAAAGTCTAAATGCGGATTCAGGAGTCTAAAACAAGATACTTGGGTGAATTTGTAGTGTTTTATAACGGTGAATAATTGAAATTGTAAGAGAGTTAAAGGTGTAAGAAGCCAAATAAACATGTGTTAGACACGAATGAAAAGTCAGATGCAGCACAGACCTACGAGCGAAGCAAGCCGCGAACAAGCACTTCTCAAAACGCGAAAAAAGTAGCAAATGCATAGATGCATTATAGTGCGAAGATATCACATTGAATAAATTATAAATTTTGAAAATTAAAGCATATGTTTTTAAAATCGCTCTCTGTTTCATGAGACAAACGTATTCGTAAATAAAGATGAGTAAGAAAGAGATAGATAACTTTCTACACGCAACAGAAGCAAGTATTTTGTCGAGCACAGTTCCAACGTACTAGCAACCCATGATTGCGCTACTAGCTATGAAAATATATAATTTGATCTGAATAGCCAAAAATAAGAAGCCTCAAGTATGTAGTGAAAAGATTTGGGGTCAATTTCAAAATACCTAATGGAAAAAAGCTTGCAAAGCTTGGTCAGTGTTTATAAGCCAATTTCATAAGATATTTTAAATTATTACGTCAAGTGCTAGTCGGCGCTCGCGAATTGCTATTTTCTTGTCATTAATAACTGTCATAAGTTGAGCCCTCATTTCTGAAACTTGATGAAGGTGCAGTTTAGTAAGTAGGTATGCAAACATGCTGAAGATAATAACCATTTAGAAGGCAGACGGCAAGATCCTTATGGGATGCAATCTCATAAACTGAAAAAAGCTGTGATTACCAATTTTAAGAGAGGATGCAGTAGCGAAATTTCTAATTTCTCAAAACGACAAAGTTAAATTTATTTTTCTTATAAACGGATCATAAATGACTCTTGTAAAAGCTTTTATTTCATTAAAATAACTGCATCACCCCCTAAAAAGCATCAATCACAAACCAACATCCTACCGACCAAGGAGATGACATTACCTGAACGCTTCGGCGGCGGCCAGATCTGCAGCAGGCATTGTAACACGTGTATCGGGCGCGAGTATTCGAGCTCGACTGCCGGCTGCGAGTGTAGCGTGAGGGGCGGGGCCAACGCCACCGCTAGGTGCTGTGGCGACATCTATTATTGAAACAAGTGAATTAATTTCAAAACTTGGAAACCCAGTTTCAAATTTTTCTCCAAATTCATTTTGCTTAAATTTTAATCAGTGCACCGGGTAATCGTCAAACTAACATTTGAACGACGTACCTGAATTGTGTTTTATTAGATTGGACTTCAAAACCATTTATAGCCTTACTTATAAAAATATATCAAAAGATAAACATTGCCTAAATTATTGCCATCTCTTACCACTGAACAGTGACACTGGGCTAACTTTAAGCAAGAATTGAATTTAAATGACGTCTAACTGTATGGTTGATAGTCACGTAAAATATACGCCGGAAGAAGGTGGAGGGGGGCATTTTCACATGACCCACACATCATATGGATGTTATATTATATTCTTAGTATGTATTTACAAAGATTCTTAGCATGTATTTACTCTCTAGTTCCCGTAACACAAGCTCTGCTTAATTTGGGGCTCTACCCCGTGTTTGAACATGCAAAGCCCGCACCTACTTCCAGCGTTGTTTATACGTAACGTGAACTTTTCAACATTCAAAGATTGCAAAGTGGAAGTTCTTTCAGCTTCAGTTTACTTCAGGACTACATCTTTGACTAAGCTATAGATGACCTCATAATGTTTTCCTTCACCGTTTTCCGTACCTTGTTCCGATCTTGAGCGGCGACCACTAAGGCGAGGTGGTCGAGTAGGAAGACGAGCGTGGCACGCGCGGCGCGAGGCAGACATTCCACTATAGACGCCATGAGACGGGCATTGCCTTCACGGTCATCTGGGAGACACACCCCTGAGGACAAACATATTCATTATAGATACAAACATTTACATGATTTTGATCCCTCAAAATACCCTGCACCATAGACTTAGGAAACTCTTTGCTGCGCAGTAAGTTTTGGAGCGTAATGTGCATGCTAGAGCTTACTGTATAAAAGCCTTTGAGATTTGACAGAAAGTTCCAGCAAGTGACAACATCTGGATCCGCTTTTACACACGATGATACTGGTCAAACCATTTACACTTTCTCTCCATTGCAATGGATTTCTAAACTCCTTGGTACTGATTCGATTCAATTTTCTACAAAAAGAGATGGCAGAAACAAACTTCGGCTCGAACATAATGCTTTGACATAACAGTTTATAGATCAACTATCTGGTGCCCATAGTACAAGCTCTGCTTAGTTTGGAGCTAGATAGTGTTGTGTGATTGTCTACAATATATATTTATTTATTTATCTTACCTAATGCGTCGACGGTCATCTGATACAGACACCGGCTGAACAGCGGTTGAGGTAGTTCGCGCAGATAATCCTTCAGCAGGCCAGTGATGACGTTGATATCCGGGACCGAGTCCGGAGCCAACTCGACAGTCCGTGCGTTCCGCTCGAACGCTTCTCGAAGGATGCGCTTTTTGCTCGCAGAACCGCAGAGACGGTATAGACCTGGAATTTAAAAATAGTTGATGATGATATGACTTCATCTAAATTAGCATCAGTCTCTAAGAATTCCACTGCTAGACATAAACCTCCCCTATGTATCTTGAGATGAGCATTCTAGGAAAAGCGGGGGTTCCCATAGCAACAGGCATGGAGATACAGAAAATCTTCTTCTTGTCTTTTCCACCAGCAGTGTGGTGAAAGGATTTAGGAACCCGATTTACCCGAACGTTACTTCGGAACCATGGTTGTTTCTTTACAAGACACGTACCTATTATATCCAGCCCACGCCTTTCAATCTCCTCAACGCATCTCCGTACTATAAGCGGCACGGGCGGGCTGTTTCTGTCCGTCCGACTGGCTTCCCTCGCAACCACCGTCTCTAGCTCCGCACCAAAGAGAGAGGGAGATGCACGACCGACGGCGCCGCGACGTCGGAACAGCTCGGGTGGTTCCGTGTGACGTATGCGGACGTATAGTGTGCCGCGAGGCTCCATCTGAAGAAGAATGAAATTATAGACATAAAAGGGGGGAGAATAGAGATATAGTAACTACTAGAGGTAGACATAAAAGGGGGGAGAATAGAGATATAGTAACTACTAGAGGTACTAGGCAGAGCATGGCTAAAATGGGCCAAAAAAAAAATAGCTAGTGGATTTTCCAGTTAAGATGGGAAATGAAGCGAGACAGATTTGGGATACCTACTCTCAATTCTACAGATTACATTTTTTGCATATTTTCAAGTAATGACATCAGTAGGATGCTTATTCAAATCATATCGGGGTTATTATATTACAGAATAAAAACGAAGAAAGCAAGTAAGTTGACCGTTTTAGTCTGGTAACTCTCTCAAATCATACTATTACCAGCTCCATACAGTAGACCATACGTTCAAGTTTCGTCACTTACTTTGAGCGCAAGTTGGTGGTGGGGTCCTCGCGACAGCAGATCAGGCAAAGTGACAGAGCAGCGGTAACACAGCTTGTGCCTGTGTTGTGGGTCCCAGGAGTATACCAGCACATCGAGCTGTCTGTCGTCGACTAACTCCAGTTCGAAGGATTCGTCCCAGTCGAACTGAAGCTCGCCAGTTCGCACCTATAGAAACAAGATGGGGGATTAAGAAAACAAAAGAAGAAAGCTTTTTATACATGTGCTGTCATGAAACGTAGGACGAAACTGCAGTTCTACGACTTGCCTATGATCTGCTTGATTTTTTGCATGTGGGTCTTTTTACTGATGGTTTGGCTATAATTTAATGGCAGAAACATTTCGAAAAATTGTGGGTTTTGATTTAGACTTAGGTTGCACCACGCTCAATTTAAAATGCGATATAATATAACTTAGTGCGCAGTGCGTTTAGTAGTAGCATAGCAGTAGCGTTATAGGCTAATTTTTCCAGCTCAAACACATTTATGGTTTGAGCGAGAAAATGTTCGCTCCTGAGCTATTATACTTATACACCACCAGCTGATGTCAGATATGTACGTTCCAACAATCTACCTATACCACCAACTGATGTCAGAAAACAAAAGAACTCACCACAGTCCTAGCTTTATGAACCCGATCACATTCCAGCACACAGTAAAGATCCCGTGGTGCAACCGGGAGGTCCCGATGAGGCAGGGATGCTCCCGTGGGGGAAGACGGAGAGCCCGGGCCTCCAGGCCTTAGCCCCCGTCCGGCTAACAAATGGACCCAAAGCATCCCAGAAACGCGACCGGCAATGCGGGATAGACCCGTCATGGAGTCGTTAAGACCAGTGCTCGGTTTTTCCACTTTGTATTTCGTGTATTCTGAAAAAATTAAACTATTTAGTAGAGAGTTAAGTTATTAAGCCTCCGCTATACGCTGGTCTAAAAACAAAACACGACCGGAAAGTTGGAAAAATTTAAAATAAAGATGGCGTTGCCTGACCTGAGCTGTGAATTCATGTATTTGATACCAACTATTACTTATTCTGTGCTTGGGTCTGACATTTGTCACGACATTACAATGTGTTGACTAGAATACGCTTCGTTAGACAAAAACACAGACATATATTCAGTAAATAAATATAACCCAATTGTTATGTTAGCTGATTCCCGTCGCAGAGTTTCCATTGCATATTTTTCATCCAGGATTGGTGATAACAATGGCAAGCTGTGCGGTATTTTTTAAACTACCACGAACGCTACATTTTAAATCTAACTTATATAGTAGTGTAGTAGTAGTAGTCTAATTTATATAGTATAACAAGCAAATAGCCCCAGATTTAATAAAATAAACCTTCCACCAAGAGAGATTTTCCTCATATTATGCAAAACCAGAGTGAGTTGCAAGTTCATAAATGTCGGTAGTCGGTGAATGAACACTTGTATTTTTTAAAGGTAAAAAACGGAACCCTTATAAATTCGTCATGTCTGTCTGTCTGTCCATCCGTATGTCACAGTCACTTTTTTTCAAAAAAATGAAATGAAATGAAAAGAAATAATTTATTTGCTTGAAGTATGGTACTTACAAAACTGTAAAAGCTATATGTACTGATGAAACTTGGTAAATAGATGTATTCTGTAAACCGCATTATGATTTTTATACTTAGAACTGACACTCAAAAAATATTTTTTCATAAAACTTATGAGTTTTCTTAACATTAAGTAAAAGATTATTAAACCAGTTAAGTATTTACGACAGAGATGCGTTAACGTCATCGTAATTAGCCTTCTATCTATCGACTTTAAAAATTAATGAGGTATCGTCAGCAAATAGTACTGTTTCACATAGTTTTTTAACCAAAAAAGGAAGGTCATTTACGTACACTAGAAACAAGAAAGGACCTAATATCGAACCTTGTGGCACCCCTATGTCAATAACTGACCCAAAAGATCTCTCACCGCCCACATCAACTTTAAGGATTCTATCAGTCAAGTACGATTGTAATAAGTCAATGGAGCGATTTAGAATACCGTAATGTTTAAGTTTAGATATTAAGAGGGTGACGGACGCAGCTCGCAACTTCAATTCGAGGCGCGGGCAAAAATTGCTCCGAATATAGCTATCTCTATTCATTTGATGCGGGCGCCACGGAATATATAATAGTAGTATACACACACAGGCGCTCGTGTGACGCGCTACTTCTATACGTGAATCCAACCATAGTGCCGCGCTTGTGCGTGTGCGTCAGCCACTGATAACGATTTTTATGCATTGCCTAATTTCGTCAACGTTACTAACACCCGTTTTCACTAAACCTAGGCGACGCCTAAATCGGATGCCTAAATATTAACGGGCCGACGTACACAGCTCGCAACTTCAATTCGAGGCGTGAGCAAAAACTGCTCCGAATATAGCTATCTCTATTCATTTGATGCGGGCGCCACGGAATATATAATAGTAGTATACACACACAGGCGCTCGTGTGACGCGCTACTTCTATACGTGAATCCAACCATAGTGCCGCGCTTGTGCGTGTGCGTCAGTCACTGCTAACGATTTTTATGCATTGCCTAATTTCGTCAACGTTACTAAGCGTCAGATAGGCTAGTGGCTAGGGCGTGCGGATTCACACTGAGAGGACGAGGTGGGCGGGAGTTCAAATCTGGTCAAAGAGAGTTGACTTTTTGCACCCTACAATTTTATGTTTTTATTTTTTGTGGCTGCATTACCTGACTAACCCTCTAAGCTTATTGCTTGCTTGTTTCGCTTTTCTAGTATTCAATAAGCAAGGATTGGTCATGCTCTGAATGCAAGAATAAAGTGAAAAAAAAAACAACATTCCTGAACCGATAAAGAACCTTCAGAGTAGCTATTTACGCACTTAGAAAAGACACCAGGAAATTCTCTAACATGATACGAGTGAGTTTATTCATCAGGTAGGGTTTGTGCGGGTTCTGGACCAAATTGAAGAAGAGTAAAGAGAACCATTGACTCCGAGTTGAGTTGAGAGAGCCATTGACCCCGGCGCGGTGCGATGGAGTTGTGGTTGATGACGTTCCAGTAGAGGATGATGGGTGGGAGTCCGCTCAACATCAGGTGTGGTGTGGTTTGCTTGACCTCATTGGCCTAGTGGTTGGAGGGTGCGGGTTCAAAATCAGTGATAACGTTACAGTAATAGATGATGGGTGGGGTCCGCTCTACGTCAGGTGGGGTGTGGTTCGCCAGACCTCATCGGCCTAGCGGTTGGGGGGCGTGGGTTCAAAACCAGTCATGACGTTACAGTTGAAGATCATGGGTGGAGGTCCGCTCAACATCAGGTGGGGTGTGGTTCGCCAGACCTCATCGATCACACACACACAGCAATAAAAAACACGCAAAGCGGCTCACTTACCAAAGTACAGAAAGTCTAATAATGTGACTGCATTTAAAAATATACTTTATTCGTTGAGCAATTAGGTTGCTTTTATTCTGCTTATTTACATTCGCAAAACCAACGATTGCGAACATCGACCTACAATTACATGGACCTCGGCTTTCGCACAAAACTCGCGAAAAAAGTGTACCAAGCTAACCTACTATAGGTGGATACTTATATAATGATTATAAACAAACTGAAAAAAAATATATTTATGTCTTATCACAATTACTATATAGAACTCAATTTTGATTGCATGAAGCAACTTCTAGTGAACGTTACAGAAATTTTTCCAAGTCTTTTTATCAATATTTCCACCAGACGTTGAGCAGTACTCTGTTTATTGAGCTCCAGTTATATAAAGAAAAACTATTTTGTTAAAGTATTTTTCAGTCTTTTTATCAATATTTCCACCGGACGTTGAGTGGTAGCAGTTTTTTGAGCTCCAAATAAATAAAGTTTTTTTTTTAATTTCTTAGTCGTTTTATCAATATTTCCACCTGACGTTGAGCTGTAGTTTATTTCTTGAGCTCCAGAAAAATAAAACAGAAATATGTTGTTCAAATTTTTACAAGTCTTTTTATCAATATTTCTACCTGACGTTGAGTGGTATCAGTTTTTTTAAGCCCCAGATAAATAAAGAATAAAAATATTTTGTAGCCATTTTTCTTAGTCCTTTTTTCAATATTATAACCTGACGTTGAGCGGTAGTCGGTTGTTTGAGATTCAGATAAATAAAGAAAAAAAATATTTTGCTGAAATTTTTCCAAGTCTTTTTATCAATATTTCCACCTGACGTTGAGTGGTAGCAGTTTTTTTAAGCCCCAGATAAATAAAGACTAAAAATATTTTGTGGCAATTTTTCTTAGTCCTTTCATCAATCTTTCCACCTGACGTTGAGCGGTAGTCGGTTTTTTGAGATCCAGATAAATAAAGAAAAAAAATATTTTGCTGAAATTTTTCCAAGTCTTTTTATCAATATTTCCACCAGACGTTGAGCGGTACTCTGTTTATTGAGCTCCAGTTATATAAAAAAAAAACTATTTTGTTCAAGTATTTCTCAGTCCTTTTATCAATATTTCCACCGGACGTTGAGTGGTAGCAGTTTTTTGAACTACAAATAAATAAAGAAAAAAAATAATTTGTTGTAATTTTTCTTAGACCTTTTATCAATACTTCATATACAGGGTGGAATTTTGTAATGCCACCTGGAGGGAAAGTACTCTTAATACTCCAGATAGAAAATTTTACTCACAGGAAACATTCCTTTATTTTTGAATAGAAAGCAAACTGCATTCAAAGTTTTTCGAAAATTCTCTCACACCCGGGAATTGAACCGGCTAAAATCAGAAAAATTATACCTTGTACTTTTATTGCATCGATCGTTAGTCAATTATAAGGATGAAATCTCTCTAACAAACATGATAAATTAAATGAAAGAAAAACCAGGAAATCTTAAATTAATTTAATTATTTACAAAAAATGGATAACTAACTAGTTACTTGAAATTAGTTGCTTGAAATGGGCTCCATTCTCTTGGATACACAAATTTATTCTTTTAACGAATTCATTTCTTTAAAAGAATAAATTTATTCCTTTCAAAAAAAAAATTAATTTAAAAATTATTTTATTTTTAATTTTAGAAATTGCTTTCTATCCAAAAATAAAGGAATGTTTCCTTTGAGTAAAATTTTCTATCTGCAGTATTAAGAGTACTTTCCCTCCAGGTGGCATTACAAAATTCCACCCTGTATAGAAATTAATGGTTCATAATTTGTTTTAGTCGAAATGTTGGCTTTTTTCGAAATTTCGGCAGACTTTTTGACCTAGTGCTGCACCTTGATTTCGTTTACCCAACCTACAACCTACCTAGGTACTTAGTATTTCCCATCTTCACTTAGTACCCTTCCTAAACTAACAATTATCAAATATCTAAGCATTATGTTTTATGCCAGTGTAGGTATTTAACTAGTCCGAAGTCCGAGCGATTCACACACACAACCGAAGTGTCCCGTGTGCTTCAAGCGTTTCCTCCCCCTGCACCCCGCCACCCGCACCGTGCGTGCGCGATAGCAATAGTAGCCGTTCGAAAATGCCATGAATTTGATCGTGTTCCGTAATACCAAAAATGATGACTGAAAACTTTTTGTATTCTTTACATAGTATTGTTATTCTGTAACTAGACAATATAAACTAGGTTCCTTAACAAAAAACACGTAAGATATTGTTGTTTTTAGAGATATTGTTACGAAACCAATAGGTAGAAAACTTGATAAGTTTAGCATAAAAATGTGCAAAATGCGATTGGTGTTTATTTCATTTTAGGTAAGTAATTTGAAATAAAAACTGTTGAGGAACCTAGATAAATACTATGCAAATACAATTATTACAATAATATAGTGTAAATCTGTCTAAATTAGAAATCATTTTGGTATTCCGTTTGTATGAAAATTTTCCATACGTCAGCCCCTTAACTAGTTTTTTCGTGTGCGCGAGCTGCAAGCAGCTCGCGTGTCGGTGTGCTACTCCCAGTTTTACATTACACTTGCACTTGTAAAACCCCAAAAAGTAGTAAAGAAAGTCCTAAGTAACCCTAAAAGTCGATCAGTGAATCAAGTTCCTCAGTGTAGTAAAACCCCAATCAAAGTCCTAAAGAACCCTAAAATTGTTTACATAATCAAGGTCCTAAGTGAAGTAAAATTCCAATTAAAGGCCTAAGGAACCCTAAAAGTTGTATATTTTATCAAGTTCCTCAATGTAGTAAAACCCCAATCAAAGTCCTAAGGAACCCTAAAAATGTTAACATTATCAAGCTCCTAAGTGTAGTTGAAACTCCAATCAAAGTCCTAAGGAACCCTAAAAGTCGAACACTTAATCAAATTGCTCAATGTAGTAAAACCCCAATCAAAACCTTATACGGAACCCTAAATTGTACGTCAAGCCAAAACCCTTAACGGGTCGAAACCGCTGGAAGGAACCCAAACGTTGACTAACGGGTCGCGTGCATCGCGAGCTGCAAGCAGCTCGCGTCCTCAATGCGTTCCCACAGGGGCGGAACCCTAAACCAAGTGAAGATCCAATCAAACACCTTAAAAAACCTAAAATTCAATCTCCAATCATAGTCCTCAGTCGAATGAACCGTTTGAACGACCTTAATCGGACGATTTTTGCAAAACCGGAAGTGGCACAGCCGCCATTTTGAATTTTGAACTCAGTCTAGTGAACATTTTTTCACACCCCTAAGACACCCTAAATTTCAGTAGGAGGGGGTTCTAAATTTCAGTAGGGTGGGCGTGGTCGGGTGGCGGCTCGCTTCGCTCGCCGCAACGTTCCCCCCGGGTTCAGGAGGAGGGGGTTCTGGGGGCTTGAGGGGGGGGTCACAGCACGGCTCGCTTCGCTCGCCGCGACGCTCCCCCCGGGTTCAGGAGGAGGGGGTTCTGGGGGGCTTAGGGGGGGGGGGGGGGGTCACAGCACGGCTCGCTTTGCTCTCCGCACTGTTCCCCATTCGCTCGCCGCAATGCTCCACTCGAAAAAAAGGGTCAAAAATAATAAAGGGGTCTAGAGGGGGGAGGGGGGCAAAATTTATTTTGCTTTCAAAATAATCTCACCTTCCCTACATGACCCAAAAAAAAAGTCTTGCAAGTCACTCCGCTTGGAAGATACGAAAGGGGGGGGGTGAAAAAAGGGGCAAGAGGGGGGTGTTTTTTTTGTTTTTTCAATTCAGGAAGAAACCCTCTATACGAAACCCTAATCGAAAACCCCCTATCTCGACGGCATCCGGTAGCACTCACAAAAGGGGGGGTCCTGGGGGGCAAGGGGGGCAATTTTTTTTGTACAATAATATTCTTATCTTTTTTCTTCTCTTTCGTCTTCTCCCTTTTAATCTTTTTTTTTCTGAAAAGTAATATTTCATCAAAATCGGCTAAGCCGTTTTGTTTTATTATTTGTTACTGCATACCTTCGTCATTTAATTTTATGATCCAATTTAGTAAATTTTCTTTTATCTAAAAGGTTATACTTCCAGATCTGTATGTAAATCTAGTAAGTATAACTTAGTGCATAGAATTCATGCCTATGGAAATAAATAATAATAATAATAATAATAATGCTGGACAATTCACACAACATTATCTAGCCCCAAGCTAAGCAAAGCTTGTGTTATGGGTGCTAGATAACTGATATACATAATACAATACATTACATGCATAGATAATTTTCATTTCAATTCATAAATGCATTGAAATGGAAATTATTTATGGGTGGCTTTAAGCTTTGCACTCATTTAGGCCTTCGGTGCTCATTGCGGTGGAGATCAGTGAAGCATTGTGAAATAACACTGTCTATTCGACTTATATTATTGTATTTTATCGGCATTTAAAAATATTAGGTATACCAAAGAGTTTCGACAACCCCAACTGACTCTTCAAAGTTCTGTCAAACGCAAAATCTTGGGAAACTCCTTGCTGCGTGTATAGAAATAGGCACATGTATTTTGGTATTTGGGTATTTGAGCGCACCGTGCATGAAGCCTTTGACAGAAAGTTCCAGAATTCGGGACATTACAGGCACCTCCAGATTTAAAAGACGGCAATCAAAAATACTCAAAACCCATGATATTATTGTTATGACTGGGCTCTCAGCTCATTTATTAGTAGCTCTGCCTTCTGCGCCATAGGTCGTGGGTTCGATCCCCACCGAGAACAAATATTTGTGTGGTGATCATAGATATTTGTTCTCCATCTGGATGTTATATTGTTTTCCAAGTACCTATGTATTTACAAACAAAATGTATTTAAGTATTACATCAGCTATCTGGTTCCCATAATACTAACTCTGCTTAGTTTAGGGCTAGATAGTGTAGTGTAGATTGTCCATAATATATATATATATATATATACTTCCTTTTCATTGTAATGGGCTCCCAAACTCTTTGCAAAATCGACACTATTTTTATAAAGGCCTAAAATCGGCTACTAGTTTTTGAGTCTTCTTCTTGTCATGTCAATAGAAAATTAAAGCTGGTGTGGTGGATTATGAATGTGCCTCAAAAGTTTTGCTACTTCACGTTGGTTTCATTTATTGTTTTCCTTCACCGTTAGAGTGTACTGACATAGTGCACATAGGTTTTTTGGCAGATAAACTAATTTGTGCATGACGGGGTTTGAACACACGCCTTTAGAATCAAAAAGCGGGTCGCTACGACAATATAACCGGTGCTAAGCAACCAGAGCGCCCCTCCACCTAATGGACCGATGACATTCTAAAGATCGTGGGAAATCGGCAAATTGTTTTTTCATGGAAATGTATAAAGGAGGTCTATATCTAGCAGTGGACTTCTACTTACTGATGATGATGACGGAAAGCACTGGGTAGATAGGAAGATAGCTACTTATGCAACTACAAAAATGGAGGTATTTAACAAAAGCATTGCGCTTCGCTGGTCACGCACGATAGGAACGTGCCCTAGAATGTACTTGATAAGTTATATGCTACATAAAATATATACTTCTACAGGCTGATGATGATGTGAATACAGGTTATCGATCATAATGTACGATGAAGATGGTTTTATGTCATTTCGTTATACTGTGACAGTTTGTTTTATGTTACACTGTGGCAAATTTATAGTACCAGTAGTAGCTATGATTTAATCTAGGGTATATTTTACGTAGTCAGAGATGAAATGTCATGTCACGAAATTTGACATAGGTCCAACCTTCTTGGCCGCTCGGGCTGTACTGAGAAGTAAGTACAGAAACCTATCTATTTATATTTTTGAAAATTTTATTTTTTTATAAAAACTACGGCAACTAAGAAAAATGCAATAACATCAGGTTTTTACGTATTTATTAAGGTAAACGGGAACAAAACTTTCATTGCAATGGCTCTAACAGCAACGGAAAAAAACCATTTCAAATCCAAAAAAAATTGAGAGTTTTTGGCAAACTTTGCGTTCAATTTTATCGAACCCTGTGAGTTGAGGAGAATTTCTAGCCTAATCATAATTTTTTTACACCATTTAATTGTAATATTTTACAAAAAAAATAAATGGATTCGTCCATACAACGAAAAAAAATGCTACTTTACATTTTCGGTTTCACCTCATGTAGGCCCTTAAGAACAAGGACGTGTGATATCGAGACTGTGATTGTGTCAGATTTCCTCATCCTCCTCGAGTCGTGCTCCTCACTGCTGAGGGTCGTGACCCCCTCCATGGATCAATTTATCCCTGACAATCTTACGCCACTTGGATCTGTCACCGGCAACCTGAATGGCTTCATGGACCTTCGTGTCAGATTTCCGGAATGCTAAATAGACTGCATGAGAACCGCCATTAGGATGAAACCTCTCTGAAATGTTTCTTATGCAGTTAATCTGGTGTTAGAGTAGACCATAAAAGTTAAGCCATAAACTACTGTAGCCTACAGCTTTAGGATTTTTGTGGCATGCTAAAATACACACAACGCTAATGATATTCCCTCTTCTTTCACTGTGGTCCCCATTATTATGCCAAGACCAGAAGACCAGTCCTTGGAACTTCACATCACGCGAAAGAAGACCTACTGTCACTCACCACTAGAATTAAAATCGAGATGTCTCTAATGCCGCGGTACGTTGGTACCGGATTGTAGTTGGGACAGTTGAAACCTGATCCCAGCTGTAAAAGCTAGCTCGCTCGACTAGCAGAGGGTGTTCCCCCCAATATTCCCGCTCTACCCGCAGTGGCCCCTGACAGCTAGGAAAAGACTGAGCGCGTTCATGTCATGCAAAAAAGACCAACTGCAACTCACCACTAGGATTAAAGTCGAGATGTCTCTGGTGCCGCGACCCCGGCGTCGGTACTGGGCTGGGATTGGGACAGTTGAACCTTGACCCCAGCTCTAGAAGTTGCCTCACTCGTCTGGCAGAGGGTGATCCCCCCGATAACCCCGCACCCCCCGCAGTAGCCCCTAGCTGTTGAGAGGAGACAGACCGCGCGGGGAGGTGGCGAGGTCGTTCAACTCTACGCGCTAGTCCAAGGGAGGAGCCGAAACGACTGCCACTTTCCATCTGTAAATTCAAGAGTCAAATAATATAGCCTAAATTATCTAGATTGGTTACGTCCCACGTCTTCTTTGTCAGTAGTATTATTCTGCTTCTGTCTTCTCATAGTGTCACTGGTTATTTCGAACAAATATTGTAAAAGGATTTAAAATGTGCTTGAAAGAGGCGCCTTTTGCATTTTTCCTAATCTTTTACATTGCCAGCAACATGCCAGTTTCCTCAGGATGTGTGCCTTCACTGATTGAGAGTACTGGCAAAGCGCACATATATTTATTTATCAGAAAAACTCTTCTGCACACGACCAGATGTGAACCAGAATATTGCTGTTGTACTACTGAAAATTGCGTAGGCAAACGTAAGCGGTTCAAGCTATACGCTAGGTGATATTTTTTACAAGATCTGGACAAGGTTCTTATTTGACCCCTATCATTGGTGACCCCTTGCTATTGAAACCATAGTTACAAAGTAATAAACTTACGTTTTTAAGCGCATCGTGTATATTCTCCGCTGAGTAGTGTGTCGGCAGCCGTGGACGAAGCGTTTCATAGAGGGCGCTAGTTGACGGCGCGCGAGATAGCCAGGCTCGGTACTCATCTGACGTGAATATTGAAGGTGATGA
Source organism: Thera britannica (assembly GCA_939531255.2). Classification (NCBI taxonomy): domain Eukaryota; kingdom Metazoa; phylum Arthropoda; class Insecta; order Lepidoptera; family Geometridae; genus Thera; species Thera britannica. The sequence goes on along the minus strand of OW618034.2, from coordinate 10,919,193 downwards.
TGGTAAACGACCTGATGACATTTGATTTAGAGACTTATCGCTATGGATATAAGAGCTACGAGGATCTGTTGTAAGATATCACTGAGGGAATATCCAAGAGTGGCCCCACTGATAATTTTAGTTCTCTAAGAAGATTCCAAGACTGTCTTACAGTTCAGTTGGTAGCTCTGTCTTCTGTGTTGTAGGTTGAGGGTTCAATCCCCCACTCATGACAAATTAACATAGATGCTTCTTCTTTATGTGTCTTTCTTTCATTCTTTCATAGTTCAAGCTTTAAAATGGGATTGGTCTGGTCAATATCCCAACCTAACCCTGCAATAAGGTGGCTCAGAAGACCAAAACAAAGATTGCGAAAGGACCTTGAAAATTTCTGATGGGCTGGATAAACATAACCCAGGATAACAATATATGTGGAACAAATAAGGGGTGGACTTTTGTCTACTAAAGATACATTAGAGGCTCATAAAAAAAAAATAGTTCCATGTTTTTTTGGTAAATAATGCTGTGGTACGGCTGTAGGCAATAAACATTGCACATCGGCTTTTCTGCTTTCGTAGAGCGCTATCTCTTTCTGACGCACACAGCCTCTCTATGAAGCCGAAATTAGCCGATGTGCAATATTTAATTTTGTTGCCTAACTCCTACCTATACAGGGTGTCCCATAAGTCAACGTCCGACCGAAAACGGGTGATGCGCCAAGTCATGACAGTTATCAGAAAAATATAAAAAAAAATATTTATCATGTAACTTTCAAGCTATGATTATTTAAAAAAAACAGGAAAAACTAACACCTTGTGATGATCTTTTAAGTCCTGTGACTACAAATATTAACTTTTCATGAAACTTTTTTCTGCAAATCCACTTTAGTTGAAAAAACATTTTTTATTTCCAAAACTAAGGAGTACTCTAGCAAGTTATAAACCATTTTGGAATTCTGGATAAATGCGCCATTTTTTAAAGTTACTTGTCATGATAGTGTAGTTTTTTTTTTTGCGGTACAGACGGTTAAAGTTGGGTGATGTAAGTATCTGAAATGAAATGTTGGCCAAAACTACACGATTTATTTGAAAACTGAGGCAGTTATGGCTTAATTTTGAATTGTAATTTACAGAAGGGTTATTCATGCTTACGTTGCAGAAAAAAGTTTCATGAAAAGTTAATATTTGTAGTCACAGGACTTAAAAGATCATCACAGGGTGTCAGTTTTTCTTGTTTTTTTAAAATACTCATAACTCGAAAGTTACATGACAAATATATTTTTTTATATTTTTTTGATAGCTGTCATGATTTGACCTATCGTCCGTTTTCGGTTGGACGTTGACTTATGGGACACCCTGTATATACCTATAGAAACTTACCCCTGGAAGACCGAAGATCTAATCTAGAAGACAGTGGTTCTGGTTCATCTTGCAATACACTGCCTGCTCGCCGTGATAATCCCAACCTAAATAATAAAATAAAATAAATAACATAGAAAATGTTTTAATCTAATTTTATGGCTAGCTTATTATGGTGGATGGCTTAAAACTTTTGCAAACTTGACAGAAAATGTTTTAGTCTAATTTTATGGCTAGATTATGATTGATGGCTTAAAACTTCTGCAAACTTGACTGAATGCTTAATTGCCGAAAAGTACGATGCGATTAGATTAGCCAATAGGTCCGTTCTTACACCAAACTTTTTGGTGGTCAAAAAGTCTGATACACCCCGCAGAAGTTAACTTGGCGCGTGACTGATGGTGGAAAATGTAAAAAAAACTCGGATAAAAAACCAGAATAACCTCTCAACCACAAATAAGGACTTGCATTAAGTGCAATGCATTTCCAGTACATTTTTTTCGCCATCTGTTACGAGTAAAGTTATTTTGCGCGGACTCTAGTACGACATACTAGGCGTGCGGGTGACGTCTACCTCTATGATGATTTTCTACACCTTTCCCTCTAAAAAGTTTATTTTCTTCTAACCTGCACTGTCCCACAGCTGGGCAAAGGTATCCCCCGTAAGTAAGGGCAACTTCTAAACAGAAGAACTAAGAACGTTCAAGAGAAAAAAACACAGACCTCTGTCCAGTTCCTCTGACGTCACGTGGCAGTGAGTTGAACTTGGAGCCGATATCTCTCCCGAGCGTGCTACTTCTATATCCGCTCAGCCCCGAGTAGTATGGAGCCCTGGACGGCGCTGTCGCTTCCGTGTCCGATGAATAATCTAAACGGAATTGCAAATATTACTAAAGTTAACAGAATTATTAATTTTTATTGATTTTATAGGGTGTTATTAATAATCCTGGCGCAACGCTGGAGTAGTTAAATCGTGTTTTGTCACATTTGCTCGAGTTGACAATTGCATGTCAATGCAAGAGACAAAACAGGGATCAACTAGTTCAACGCTACGCCAGGATTATTAATAAGACCCATAGGGTCTTATTAATAATCCTGGCGCAATGCTAGAGTAGTTAAATCGTGTTTTGTCACATTTGTTCGAGTTGACAATTGCATGTCAATGCAAGAGACAAAACACGGATCAACCAGTCCAACGCTACGCCAGGATTATTAATAAGACCCAGTGTTTACTACACTTAAGGAAATCACAAAGATTTTTATAATGTCTCGTCAATTTAACTGATTGCAACTTCGGTTATCGAGCAGGTAAGTAGTTGACTGCAACGTCAAACCTGTAGATGGAGCCACGGTCGCGTTAGTGCCGAAAAGTCCGTAAGAGTTATTCGTCGAGCGTGATTAGGATCCGATGGCGCAGCGGTCAAAGGTCGCGGGTTCAAATCCTGCTCGGCTCTTAACTTTTGGGACATTATAAAAATCTTTTAGAATTATTATTGTATTAATTTATTGTGTTCTATTGTCGGACAAAGTTTTCTTCCATTTATTTATTTTGCATCATCTATGTGATCTGGACGCCTTGGGAAAATAGAGACGAAATTGGTTACTATACTCGGAATTTTAATTCGATTCCAGATTTGACATGAGCTACTGTCATTTTGTGAAATAATGATACCACATATAATAGTGTAGTGATGAACACAAAAATCGATAAACAAAATAGTAGTAATAAGTAGTAGTAGTAAAATAGTAGTAATGAGTAGGCTAGATTATGTTAATTGACAATATCACAGACACATTTATAATAAATGTTACAGAAAGTGACAGCGATAGCGATGACGGCGACAATTTATAAAATAAATTATTACCATAATACATCTATCTGTTTTATTTGTCATGTTCCTTCATGATCACATTTTTTTATTTATTTCACACACAATTATAAAAGAAAAGTCTCAGATCGTTAATTAATCGTCAAAACTAAATTATCGGTTCAGCAATATTTCATTTCCTGATATACTTAGTTTCATCATCATCATCATCCACAGCCCGACTTCACCCACTGCTGGGTATAGGCCTCCCTTAGTTTGTGCCATCTGCATCGATGCTGTGCCAGTCTGAACCATTGCCGCACTGCGACCCTGTCTATGTCGTCCATCCATCTTGCTGCAGGGCGCCCTACGCTTCTGTAGCCGGTTCTTGGCCACCATTCGGTTGTTGTTCTACTCCACCTGCCATCACCACGCCTAGCAATGTGTCCTGCCCAACTCCATTTGAGCTCCGTAATCCGATCTCCGACGTCTTGGACCTTCGTTCGTCTTCGGATTTCGGAGCTCGGAACTCGATCTATAAGTTTGATGCCGAGCATGGCACGCTCCATGGCTCTCTGTGCAACTCTCATTCTATACACAGCCTCCTGCGAGAGCGTCCATGTCTCGGCACCATAAGTCATGGTGGGAACGACACATTAGTTTACGAGAGTAAAATTATAAACGAGAAGAATCGTCCTGGAAATATTCCATTTCCATATCGAATAATTTCGCAACGTCACTATTTAATACTTGTCATAACGTTGCAACACTGAAATTGTCAAATCTGGAATCGAATTAAAATTCCGAGTATAGGGGTGAAAATTGTTATTCCCTTTCATAGTATAAATAAAAAATTTTTGGTTCTAAAAATTAAAAATCGTTTAATTTGAAGAATGTTTACTTACACATAGAATACTAATACATGTATTCCAATCACGCCTGAAAAAAATGTTTGATGTGTAGCATTTTCGAATCAATGAATAACTATTTGACTAATAAATGTATTCCATCCTACCGGCTGCGCCACACCTAATCCTAATCCTAATCCATAAAAAGGATGTTATTTTTCTTAGGTATTTTTTTAAGAAAGACCATAAAAAACAGAAAATTTGGACCCTACATTTTTTTCCCATTCGTTCGGCTTGGTCGCATTGTTCTTAAACACGTTTGAGAATGATTCTTGTAATTTTATAAAAATACTTTTGTTTAATAAAAAGATGTACTGTACCTAGTGATCTGTTTCGTCTTGTCGTGCCAAACTTGCTGGTGTAAGATGGCAGACCCAATCCAGTCGTTCCATATCCAGCTCCAAGGGCTGACGTCAAACCAGTGCCAGATAAACCTGTTTAAAAATTAAATAATACACTAATTATGAAATTTATACATGAAAGTTGTATAAAACAGGTGGACACGTTTCAAGTTAAAAGAAAGTTTAGGCCGTTCTAGTCTCTTAATTTATTTTTATTTTTATGTTAATCATTTTGTGTGATGTATCTTAGCATATGTAACATGAAATAAAGAAAAATAAAGATTATGATTACGATAATGATTCTTCACTCATTAAATCAAGGTTTAAAAAATATTGAACGTCATCACGAATGGTTCCAAGTGGTAATAGTTACCTGTGCCAAGTCCAGAACTAGTCAGCCCAGACCCCACCAAGCTCGATCCAGTCAGTCCACTCAACCCAGTCGAAGACAATCCAGATGGCAACCCAGTTCTTCCCATGGTTCCAATGTCTCCAAGCCCGCTCGGCAGGCCAGATGGCATACCAGAAGACATGCCCGCAGACATGCCAGAGGTCATGCCCGACTGCATGTTGGAAGACATGCCAGATGGCATTCCGGATGGCATGCCAGATGTCATGCCAACACCGCCGTATCTTTGGTTGTAGCGGGATAGGCTTGCTAGAATGGGAAATATTGTCATGATATTAGTCAGCGCTTACTGATATTTGAGTAAGCTACATAGGCCATTGCATTTATTGAGATAGTGGCTTCTCTTTGCGGGATGCTACAATTCCCGAGACAAGATTAGATGGAGTAGGCTTGCCCAGCACTTGAACCATCCTCTCAGTTTAGTTGGCTTAATCCACACATAATGTCCACAGAAAAAATGTGGACATTATGTGTGGGGCTGACCAAGTTGGCTTAATCTAAAGGAAAAATGGATATTGTGTGGAGCTACTAAGCCTTGAGCTTTTTTACGATGTTTCCCTTCACCCTTTGAATTGAGAGCACTGGCAATAGCATTAGGCACAAGACTCGAATGGACATCAGTAGTAGAACGTCTGATTCAACAGACCTAATATCACCTACCACTTTATACTGCTGATGTTTCAAAGCTTTTTACCACCGATCTTCGAAATTAAATAATAATTTTTTTGGACACAACACTATATAGCCCCAAATTAAGCAGAGCAGATATTTTTATATTTTTCTGATAGCTGTCATGACTGGGCCCATCGCCCGTTTTCGGCTGGACGTTGACTTATGAGGCACCCTGTATAAAATAACACCCGGCAAGTCGGCAAGTTTTGATTCGCACTTGATGTGCGGGCAGGTTTTTCCGCAAGTAGGCCGCTGATGGGCCCTTTTTGCGTGACCCTTGATGCGTGTTGCTTGAACTTTTTTAGGTTCTACAACACGCCGGTTTCCTCACGATGTTTTCCTTCACCGTTTTGAGAGTACTGGCATAGTGCACATAAATTTTTCGACAGAAAAACTCATTGGTACACGAGTGGATTTGAACCCACGACCTTCGGATCGGAAGGCGGGGCCACTACCACTAGACCACCAGTGCTCTCTAAAATAACACCCAAACAGAGAACAAATATCTGCGTTCATCACTCAAAAATGAGTTCTCGGTGGGGATCTAGCCCACGACCTACAGCGCAGAAGGCAGAGCTACTACTGAGCTAATAGACCAGTCATGAAATTAAAACAGTGAACTCACGGCATTTAGTTATTACCTCCAGAAGCAGCAGAAGCCTTCAAGCTGGACCTCAGCAGCGAATGCCTTCCGAAGTCAGAATGTGTCTCTGCTCTCGGCAGTTGCTGCTCTGAGCCGGAGCGAGGAACTCTGCCGAAGCGAGAACTGCCATCTTGTGGATAGTACGAGTGAACCTTTTCTGCGAGGCTGTCTAACGTGTTGGGGTAGGATCGTTCGTATGGCACGTAGTGGGTGGCTGATGATTTGGGCTGTTCTGTGATGACTGGAGGTGGTGGCCGGTAGCTGAGGAAATAACAATATAGTAGATTATGCACCAAGGGGATAAAGTAGTGTCTTATGTAGCGGGCGCCGTATTGAATCCTGAGCGAAACGAAGGATTCTAGCGTTAACTCCCGAGCAGAGCGAGGGAGTTTAGAGTTAACTCCCGAGCAAAGCGAGGGAGTTAAGACAGAATCCTGAGTGCAGCGAGGGATTCAAGGTCGCCCAAGACGAAGGCACCTTTATCCCCGAGGTGAATACTCTACTTTTCACACCATCTACGAGACAACAAAATGCAATAGTACTAGAATCAAAGAATTTATTAAAATTACATTAACAGTTATTAGACTTATTCAAAACCATCAAAAGTTAAAGATAATGTTTGATACATTAGACCAGTTGTGGAAAGACAAAGTTAAGTATGTTTTTATTCGGTACATTTATTGAATTTATTTGAGTATTACTGTTGTGTAAAGCAACAAATTTGAATGTTTTTCAATATCTTGGATTTTAATGTTTATGAGTTCATTTCCACGACAAACACCGTTCACTCCAAAAATCAGTGCTACCTGTAACAAAAATAGGTAGCTAGATAAGTATTTAAGTAGGAAGGTATCTTACGTAAAATATCGTTTTTTATGTAGTTCCCATGGAACTAATAAGTATGTAGGTATGTATTACCTATTACATGTTATAAACTTTCTTAGATTTGACTGACACAGTCATGTGTGTGTCAGTTAAAATATAAAAAGTTTATTATTTTTATTAACAAAGCAATCATGAACCTTACGTTTTAGGTTTACAATAATAACTATTACGAGTATTTAACATAAGCTCAGAACATCACATCAGTATAATATCCTACCTACTTACTACCTACTTACTACTTACTTACCTATTGTAAGCATGTAGCTATTTTAGTTACTAAATATTTAATCAATGAGTAGGTAGGTACTTACTTTTGGGGCAAGAAAGCTGTGGTCAGGAGCTTCATTTAGAAACGTTTCCACATTTTGAGCTTTGAAAACTTTTGATTTCTTAGGACGATGTCCGTCTGATTTCCTTTTTAAAAATGCCAATAATTTGGTGTATGTATTAATTTGTATATTATTTTTAATGCTTATTGTTGATCTGAGCATCGAATAGATGCACCATAGGCTACTTGGCTTCTTTGTGCATGATAAATGCTGGAAGTAGACTAAAAGCACTGATTCAGATACGGACTTGACGCTCTTTGTAGTTAACCATTTAAAAAAATCATGTACGATTCCTTGGACTTTTCTGGAAGTAGATTGTTGGTAATGCCAATGGCTTCCGATTTAATGTTCTCCGGAGTCAAATCACTATCGTCACTTGAACTTTTTGTGAGAATTTGTAGTTTATTAGGAAAGTTATTTATAGAAAACCAAAAAAAATCAGTATTCGATTCGCGCCTTTTTTTAAATTTGTGTTTTTGAAGTGAAAACTTCTTTAGCGGCGTTGAGCACTTTCTCTAGTGGGTATAAAATCTTAAACTCGCGTCAGGATCACGTGACCTGATTTCGCGTCAGGATCACGTGACCTGAACTCGCGTCAGGATCACGTGACCAAGTTTTAATACGAGCGGCAAGTTTTCACTTCTGCCGGCACTCCCGGAGTGCAACCCGTCTTTTTTTTTTATTTATATTCTACTCTCGTAGTGGCTAGTTTGATTTTCGAACAATTAGTATGTTACTTAGAGCACAGATAAGATAATACTAGTCTAGTACCTATAGTAAATGTTCGTATATTCCAAATTCAAATCACATTATTGACTAGTGCGTGATCAACATAGTGACATAATGAAATTCAGTACAATATTAAAGCCCTGCTAGACCTTTAGTCTCTAATGACTCACTTTAGGTTAGTTTTGCATGACATTTAATTTGACATTGTCGAGCAGGTGGTGTGAAAAACTATTTGTATGTCTGTTGCTCTGAACAAAGATAAATACATAATATTAAATCTATACTATAGGGTCCTGAACACCTTGGGTCCCTGATGGGCACCGGCTGGTTAGCCGAAAAAGCGTTGGCGAAACAATATCGACATCTTTGAGAGGAAATCTTTGGAGGAGGTTCAAGGCAGACAAATAGACCTTCGGGGAGAAAGTTGAAGACCTTTGCCTAGCAGTGGGACGACATATAGGTAAGTTATACGACATAATATGTTATAAATTTTAAGCAAAACTACTTAAAACCCTGTCTACTTCAAAAACAGCCACTAACCTCCAAGAATGATCAGACGACGGCCTCGGGTTGTAGTAAAGGTCAATGGCATTAGAATCAGGTGACATGGGGCCAAGTGCGAGTCGACCCCGCTCCTCCCGACCGTCGCCGACCGGTCGGACGCTGCTGCCGGGACCTCCTGTGGAACGGAGGGTTCCATGCCTGGGGGAATATCAAAATGATATCTAGAAGGCAAAATAGCTTTTTTTAAATTATAGAATAGCTTTCAATAAACTAAATTGTGAACTCTGAAACATGTGTCATGTGCTCGAAAATAACCTTTTTGAGGCGAACTTAAATTCCTTTCATCTCACGGGTAGCGTGAGTTTTAAGCCCTCATAGTTTGTGATAACGCCAACCGCCAAAGAGTCGGGGAAGACTAATACTATTCGTTGTGTGTATTCAATGGCTAACCGGAAATTGATTTACTCAGAGTCAAGTAGAAAACTTGATTGACACCTGGACTAGGACACCTGTTTTACTCAGAGTCAAGTAGGACACTTGATTTACTAAGTCTAGTAAGACTGATGAGTTAATCAGAGTCATATAGGACACTTACGTATTCAAAGTCTAGCAAGACACTTGATTGACTCAGAGCCAAGTAGGACACCTGATTTACTAAGAATAGTAAGACGCATGATTTACTCAGAGTCAAGTAAGACACCTGATTTATTCAGAGTCAAGTAAGACACCTGACTTACTCGAAGTCTAGTAAGACGCTTGATTTGCTCATAGTCATGTAGGACACCTGATTTACTAAGTCTAGAAAGATTCATGATTTAGACAGAGTCAAGTAGGACCTCTGACTTGCTCAAAGTCTAGTAAGACACCTGAGTTACTCAGGAGCATGTAGGAACCCTGACTTACTCAAAGTCTAGTAAGACACCTGATTTACTCAGAGTCTAGTAAGACTAGTACTCATAGGACTGTTGTTTGTATACTCACTGTGAGTAGAGGCCGTCGACTCTGTCTCGCTCCCTCTCGTCATCGTCCCGGCAGTCTCGCTTCAGCACGACGACGGGCGGTGGCTTGTGCTCCGTCCGCGGCATCGATGGCGACCCGGGACCTGATTTACCTGGAGATGTGTTACCATCACAATCGAACAATTACTGCTAAAGAAGAAGTATTATTATGAAACTAATATGCTGGGATACATAAAGAGATATGCTGGGAGTTGAACTACATGATAGGATTTAAAATTAGGAAATCCATAAAAGCAACAACGGTGAAGAAAAACATTGTGTCGAAACCCAGGGCTTAGTCAGATTTCCGAGCTGACTAAGCCATGGCGTGTTGACCATGTTTTTCCTGTGGGTTAGGCCGGCTAAGTTGTCAGGATGGTATAGGTTCTGGGCAAGTCCATTCCATCTAAAATCCTGTCCCAGGCACTAAAGCGTCCTGCAAGTAGGGCTTGAGTAATCACCAGTTGCCCCTGACACTATATAAATCTACAATAAATGCAAATGCTTTTTTACTGTACCGACAGTATAGTGGACTTAAGTCTTCTAGAACGTACCTTTCCTCTGCCTGGTACAAAGCAACAGCCTCCTAGGTATAGACATGATGATGACCACATCGTCCAGCGACATCCTTCTAACGTCCACCAGGTTCACAGCCAGGATCTCATCGCCTACCTTCAAGCAGCCACTGGTAATGAGATAAAATAAATAAAGTGAAATAAAAAAATATTTTAGATAATCCACACAACACTATCTAGCCCCAAATTAAGCAGAGCTTGTACTATGGAACCAGATAGCTGAGATAATACTGTTTTTTTATAAATACATACTTAGAATACAATATAACACCCAGACAGAGAACAAACATCTACGTTCACGTTCTCGATAGTTATGCGTTATCAAACATTAAAAAAAACCGAATAGAGAACCTGCTTCTTTTTTATTTGAAGTCGGTTAATAATCTTATAATAAATGTTGTGGACAATCCTTTACTGATTACTTTTATTTTGTAAATACATACTTAGATTACAATTTAGCACCCAGACAAAGAACAAACATCAGCGTTCATCACACAAATATTTGTTCTCAGTGGCGAACGAGCCCACGACTTAAGGCGCAGAAGGCAGAGCTACTTCCAGCTGAGCTGAGAGGCCATTCAAAATAGTCGTCTTTCTAATTCTCTAATCATGCAATAAAATAAGGATATAAAACCTATTGTACACTGCCGACTCGAGCGCTATCCTCGATATGAAAACACCATCAGTTCTGCCCCCTCCATCGCCCTCCCGGATGTACAGGCCCAGGGTCTGACCTGGCCGCTTCACTATTTCCACCAGCTGGACTATGTGACGGGAATCCTGGAAAAATAAAAGATAAGATAAGAATAAATGCTTGCCAATAATAAAACCACCGTCAAAAGTCCACAGTCCACAGTAATAATATCAGTGTCCAAGTTAAAGGTGAAGTTCAAGGCAAAGTCAAAGTAAAGCCCAAGTCAAAATGATAGTCAAAGTCAAAATCAGAGTCAGTTTTTTTTATACAACAAAGTAGACAAACAAGCATACGGCCCACCTGATGGAAAGCGGTTACCGTAGCCTATGGACGCCTGCAATACCAGAGGCATCACAAGCGTGTTGCCGACCCTTTAAAACTTTTACAACGCTCTTTTTGAAGAAGATGCTAGTCCCCTATGCTAGTCAATTTTTAAGTCAAAGAAAAAAATATTTATATACCTACTTTTTTATCTATAATTATAAGTAAAAAAAAGTTTTGCCACATAGTAACATCCCCGTAGATCCACAAATAGACACATTTATTTATCAGAATAACAAAGATCGTTTAAGGCTAGGTGAGTCTAGGTATACCTATACCAGTTCCATGCGACGCAATTTTCCTACGTGGCGTTTATGCGAAAACGGAAGTTCAGTGATCCGGTACCGACAATATGATATTGCAGTTCTATTTTTTATTGATTTTATAGCGTTTCTACACTTAAGCAGCTCCCCCCACCCCTCGCTCGCTCGGCTCGCTAAAAGTCTCGTGTTACTTTTAATCCCAAAATAGTAACGGGTACAGGGCGAGTGAAGCCGCGGGCGGCCACTAGTTATGAATGAAACAATAGTACATTTTGATTTTATTTTATTGAAATCCATAGAACGGTATATCATTACAAGCACAAACAGATAAACAGATAGTATGGGTCAAATTAATAATGCATAATTTTCTTGTGCTTCTGGGGCGTGTTTTAGATGGGATATCATTCGCTCAAAGTCAAAGCCATGCCTGAACTTTACATATTTATCATCTCTGATATTGCTGCTTAAAATGCGCATTGCTTGAATAACAAAGGAGGCTCATTTGCCGCCTTAACCTATGAGTGATTATAGTGGGTATTTTTGGTACTAAGATTATAGATAGATTAGTTATTTATCGTACACAAAGAAATAAATACAGAATCTACTACAAAAATAATGAGTACAATGGGCGGCCGTATCGCTAAGAGCGATCTCTTGCAGACATATTAGACTATAAATGTATATACAATTTAAATCAAAGACAATCAAGTTCAAGTTTCTCCAGTTTTTTTTTGTATTTTCAAAAACAAAAATCTCCCCTGTGATTTGTAAGAAGTTTTTCCATTAGTTTTTCCGTTGTTTAAGTTCAGCTTTTGTATATTTAGGACCATATACCTATCATGCCGAGCGGTTTTGGTTTAACCAGACCATAACTAGCACATAGCCCTCTCAGCTCAGTTGGCGTGCTAGTTATTATTATAACCTTATATTTGCGAAAAGACAAAACCATTTTATAGCAAATTAGCTAAGTTCATAGTAGTATAGCTAGTAAAGCCCTAACAGCTTATTTTATAATCAAACTGAAGAATAAATATCATGACTGAAAATTTTGAGAGCACTGTATAAAATAATGCGAGTTCATTGGTCTTCATGGTTCTTTGGTCAATATATAGGCAAAATGAAACTAAGGTGAGCACCGCATAAAAAATCAGTTCATCTGTCTTCGCAGTATAAAAAGTAGGTAAAATAAAGCAAGGTGCCATTCGAACTGCGGCGTATGCGAGGAAAACTTAATAAAAAGAAATCATGTCAAGTATCCATATCGTAGAGATCAAAAGCCTACGCTTCTTACAAAAAATAATGCACAACTTCCTCGTCTTTTTAAGCATGATTGGCTGGTACAAAAGAAGCGCGGGTTCACTTGAGATCGATTCTCCGCTTCCGTCAAATGATGGAAAGCCTCTTGTGACGAGAGGCTTATTTATTCACTTCTGAGTCATCGAGTTACACAAACAGAGAAATCGCGAATTCATTTTGACATTTGTGGCGCTAACGTACGATATACGACCTTATTCTGTTGAAGTTAGGTAGATACATTTTACCTATTTACACCTATGAATTCATAGATTGTAAGTGTTAGTCAAGTTATGTTGAACACGTGGAGTGGAGCCTTGGTGACCTGTATTACTTATCTCAGTCACCAGCCTCTCGCAAAACAGGTATTAACCTCAATCCACAATCATTCTAGGTAGCATTATGTATGTACCTACAAGCGGCCTTGCGTGCGGCTTTGCTCGCCCTCCCCCGAAAATGATGGCACGTGAGGCTGAGCATGATTGTATGACTCAAAGTGATGAACGCTGGGCAGTGCAACGTCATCAGTCATATCTTGTTCCATCGGCAAGTTGAGAGCACTAGTGGTTTAGTAGTAGCGACCCTCCGATTTTAAGGTCGCGGGTTCTAATCCAGTCGTGTACCAAAAAGTTATTCTGTCCAAAAATGCATGTCTGCACTATGCCAGTTCTCTCACACAGTAAAGGAAAAACATCGTGAGGAAACCGGCATGTTGTAGAGCCTTAAATGTGTCAAGTGCACGAAAGCAGCCTCTTTGAAGCGCACTTAAAATCCTTTCACTACTTTTGGTTCAAACCAGTGATACGTTATGAAGAAACAACATAATTATATGGAAAAAACGGATATTTATCGCGATTACCTTTATTATTTCCCGCATTATTTGCTTTATTTATTTATTTGGAGTCTCCCCGCGACCACGGCTGTTGTAACACGGTTGAAACGTCAGGAAATAATAAAGGTAATCGCGATAAATACCCGTTTTTTCCATATAATTTTGCATAACGATCGCGTTAATTTGAAAAGTGCTAAGAAACGCTATGCCATGTTTTTTATACTGATGAAGGAACAAAAATAAGGTTACATTAAAGTAACAGGTCGCGTTGACCCGAATGTGAAAGAGCTTGTCACCTACAGCGAGTGAAAGAAGGCTAGTCCCAACTGCTAGTCATTGTTCGGTCTGGCCTAGATCGCGCGGAATGCGAACGCAATTTGGAAGGCATTGTTGGGATGTGAACTGCAGCTGTATAATATCAGTATGAGATTCCATTGGCGATGTACAGAGTTTAAGTGGACAAAGGTAGTCTATTTCTGGTATGCAATGCCCAATGCAATGGTTATATGGATCTAGCAAGAACAAGGTGAAGTTAAAGTTCGTCCAAACCACTGAACCAATTTTGATGAAACTTCTATGGAACTAATCTTGTAATATAACCTATTAGATAAAAAAAAAATTTCAAATCGTCTTATTATTGACGACGTAATGCGATAGCAAACATTAAAAAATAGTACATTGTTACCTGAGTGTTGAAAGTCACGTTTTTTGAGTCCCGAGACGGGTTTGGCGCCAGAACGTTAGCGAGGGCGCCAATGGAGCTTGAGGGACTTAAAAGACTTTCACCCGAGGTAAACACTGTGCTTTTCATTACGAATACAAGGAAAGTAAAAATAAAAACATGAAAGAAAAATTTGTGAAAATGAAGATTGAATTGCCGCCTTCCCGGTTTTTTTTTCTTTTTCTCTGGCGGGCCTTCGGCTTCGGCTCGCCAGCATTATTCAGCCATTATTTTCATTCTCATAATTTAAAAAATGGTAAATGTCAAATCTAAGTTATTTTAAATAAATAGTTGAAGCTATATATTAATCAAGTAATTTAGAAGATATATTATTTATTGAATACTATCTTTATGTTATTTAAATTTAAATTTTACATTGCGCTATCTTATTAGACTTTTTAAACTTCTTACCGTTGTAATGGGTTTCCAACCTACTTGCTGAATAAAAAGTTGGAATTTGGTTCAACGACCTCCTTGCAGTTAGAAAGACTTTAGAAAGTTGGAACATGGTTGAATAAAATAGAACTTGTTTTTTTTATAATTTGACAGCTGTCAGTAGAAAGCGATTCTCCCTAGGGCTGAAAGTTTTACTTTCAATTAGGCCCCTCAGGCAACTTCAGACCTACTTTCAGAGTATGAGTAATGAAAAAACTATTTAAAGTCGATTAAAAAGGCAACTTGGATTCGCCAAGTATATTTAGTTGCATTGCGTCGTAGGGCACATTCTTGACGTGCGTGACCATATATGCCTGTTTGGGCTTTGGTCATGAGGAACTGGCTCCTAGATTCACCTAGTATTAAAGACCTTTCAAAGTTGTTTATTGATTATAAAGTGTTTACTACACTTAGAAATCACAAAGCAAAGCAGTGGTCAGCGCAGCCCCGTACCTAGGGGAAGGTCGCGGGTTCAAATCCCGCTCGGCTCTTAACTTTTCGGACATTATAAAAACCTTTTAAAGTGATCCTTACGATTCTAGTGAATAAAGTCCATTTTGATTATAAAAAGTGTCAAAATATTATGGTTTAAATAAACTTACGTGGAGCCCGAAGAACTTTTTGGCGGCTTCCATATTGTTGCGGCCGACTTGTCTTAGCTCCAATATTCGAACAATCATCTCCCCGCGTCGCTCCACGGCCTGTGATCAAAGAAATAGCCTTATACAATACAAAACAATAATTTATTTGCGAAACACAGTTATAATTACAGGACGGTACTAATTAGGTGTGTTCAGGCATGTTTTTTGGTTACCTGACAAACTCATCTAGGTATATAAGAGCATGAGCAAAAACAGTTTCCCCTGACGTTATATAAATTATTTAGAATAGATGCAAACGTTTGTTTTCTTTTTTCAGTGGCCCGAACTTCAAGTTTTCCAACGGGATATTTATCATGATTTAATTGAGTGAGTTTTGTTTCAGTTCAAACCGTGGTCATAGTGCATGCAACTGTGCCAAAATATTGGGAGTCAAAATTCACAAAATTGAAAATATTCCGTTGTTCACAAACGTTGTATTGTACGTTGTATTCAAACTATTTTGAATTCTCAAATAAAAATAAGACAAAATAGATTCGCTTTGTGTATCTTTCTAACAAGAAAACAACAATAAGGGGCAATATCTGAAATTATCCGCGTAATTTGCCACATTGTCCAAATAACTCAGCCGGAATGCGGGGCCCAGCTATCCGATACATTCCGTGTTTCGGGACAGCTACCGACCCTGAATAAATCATTTTGATATCAAAACTCTGTACAAAAGAATAAAACAATTTAGAATCACGATAGATACTATTTGAATAAAAATATACCTCTCTCGTATTTCAAGTCAAGACAACAATAAATTATTTAAAAAATAGCCTAACTTTATTTTTATATATTTTATATTTTACTTTTTATATATATACGAGCCGGTATGACCGAGCTTCGCTCGGGCTTAAAAAAAAATAGTATTATTATTTGCCAATAGATGTCAGGAAGAGTCGTATCTTTATTGGCGTATTTTTAATTAACAACGCCTTCTAGCTTGCAGTTAGTTGCTCACAATCGCCAATAGATGGCAGGAACAGTCGTATATTGAGTTTATGTTTGATTATTGCAAAACACCAACTTCTCGTCATTTTCTAAAAATGAATCCTAGCTAGATCGATTTATCGCCCCCGAAAACCCTTGTATAGTAAATTTCGTGAAAATTGTTGGCTCAGTTTCTGAGATCCTAAATATATATATATATATATATATATATATATATATATATATATATATACAAAATTTTCTCGTTTAAAGGTATAAGATTTACGCGATTTATTTTGATTTATATTTTACTCGAGTTTGTTTTTTAGAAGTGTTTAAAGCTCTATTATTATTCATTTATTTCAGGCAACATAGTACGTTTGCAGGCAATAAATATTGCACATCGGCTTTTCTGCTTTCGTAGAGCGCTATCTCTTTCTGACACACACTACGCTCTATGAAGCCGAAATTAGCCGATGTGGAATATTTGTTGCCTACTACTTTACAAAGAACTTAAAAATAAATAGCCCATTATCATAAATACCTACCTAAAAACTAAAATATACATTATATTCAACTAGAAAGTTTTGTTTTTGTGTCTCAAAAGGTAAAAAAAAAAAAAAGTATTCAAGTATTATATCAGCTATCTGGTTCCCATGTTACAAGCTCTGCTTAGTTTAGGGCTGGGTAGTGTTGTGTGAATTGTCCACAATATTTATTTATTTATTAATTTTTCTATATTCTTCGTAACGCTTGTATCATTGTCATACGATTAAATAAATAAACTGTATAGTTAAATCCAAATATCCCTGCCATTTTTACTCTACTTTAGCTTAAACTTTAAATAATAATAACAACTGGTATAGCCTTTAAGCCACGACGGAGACCTTATTGCGGCCTCACCAAAGTTGGCCAATAACTCATTATAAACTTACCTTGCCAGAAACGAAGTTCTGAACTGCTACAATATTGTTTACCCTGACATCCGTATAACAGCTTATCCCAAAATACCTCGCAGGGTAAAATACCTCACCTAACCAATACTTTTAACATGTACAAACAAACACAAACACCCAGGTATAATTGGTATCAAAAGTAGCTGCGCAATCTACGTGTTTAATAATACCTGCACACGCATGTTTTTACATGCATTAGGTTGAATAAAAAATATTTTTAAGTATTGTAATAGTCATTATATTTATTGTGTTGTTTTAAAATAGCTGGCACTATGTAAAAATGTTTATCAATATTTACTCAACATTTAAATATCTTAAAGGAACGTAACCTGAATAAATGGCATATACCCAACAGTGGGTGACACCGGGCTGAGATGATGAAATGAAAAATTATTAACTACTTTGTGAAAATACGAGTATTATGATTTACTTGAATGGTATTGACATAGGCCAAAAGATGCTCTTGTATACCCCACCAATTAAAATTAAATTCAGCAACAAATTCAGTGTAATCTAATAGAATGGTGAATCCACAATATTAATGTATTTTTTAAATGTTCATAATGCCTGACTGTTTTAAGTGGCTCGCTAAAAGTCTCCTGTCATTGTCACTTTCATGACGACCGACTTATCGGTCTGCTAAATTAAATGACTGCTATAGGACCACTGTGAATATGAGCGTATAATGCGCAAATACTTTTGACGCGCAGTTAATTTCGATACCAATGATGTCCACAACATTATGTTGTTACTAACCTCAAGCGCCGCAGCCGTGGTCTGGTCGTGGTCGTTCTCCACCATTTCAATCTGCCTGAATATTTCATTGCTCACTCCTGATACCTGCAATCCATACTACATCGTAAATCGACGGCGGGTTATCTAACACCGAAGAAAAAATATGGGTCTCGAATCGCTCAAATGCGTAGGAATTATTTCGTAATTCTAAAAAGAAGCGTTAGTTGCTTCAACCATGTTTACTATAAATGCCAAGACTCATGTAGATTATAGTTATAGGACCAGTATATCATTATTATAGGACTATGACCGAATGACGTGAACCATATAAAACTCGACCCGAACCATATCTAAAAATTATTATGCAAATATAAACAGTTCATTAATTTGAATTTAGGTGACATTTTAATGATTAGATACGGGATGGAAATCCCTTTTTAATAGCATCATAATTTAAAATGCTGGTCCTTTTTAATTTTCACATAAAAACGAACCTACACGATAATAAACCGCTGACTTTTGATGTTCAGCCAAAAAAGCACGGAAAACATTTATCGTGTCGTGAACACGCGCGCTGTGGTCGCGGTCGCACATTGCTGTATTTTCTAGAGTAAATCAGATATTAATAAAACAAAAAACGCAATGTAAGCTGCACATTTGCAGGCAGCTGTGGAAATTGCAATGGTATACCGCATAATCTCATTTCCTTTAGTTTAGTTGGTGTCTCTCGAGATTATTGAAAAATATTTGCTACGGATGGAATGTATTGGGTTTCAGAAAAACAATCTATATTCTGTAATGGCTTTTCTTGGACACAACAATTTTAATGTTTTGTTTAGTAATGTCCATTCGCTACGAGGTTTATGGTAGGTAAGCGGCAGTTAACTGACTAACCCTAGTCGTTAAAAGTCGACGCTACGCCGAAGAGTCTACGCAAGCTATTCGTGCGTAGACTCTAAGCATAGCGGAGACTATCAGCATTATATATTCTATGCCTACTAAGGCATACGATGATTGATGAAGCGTGTCTGTGTGTGTGCTTTGGTGCGACCAAGTTCGCTCAGCGACAGACCTCCTTTATGCGATGCCACTCATACCACGGAGGACAGAATCTGATGGAGAAAGATAGTGCAGAGATACTAATCTCTGCACTATGTTTCTCCCCTTTTTTTTTCTCACACGCACAGGCGCACTTCATCAATCAACGTATGCCTTTGTAGGCATGGAATAAAATGCTGATAGTCTCCGCTATGCTTTGAGTCTACGCACGAATAGCTTGCGTAGACTATCAACTAGGTGAGAATATCAACTAAAGGACGTATCACATAATAATAGTACTGCGTACCTTACCTATAGAATGGACAAATTAGCCCCCCACCAATCAGGGCTCCACACATCATACCCGGCATCTGATTTGACTAGGATCTGATTTTAGTACAAACACGCACACACATGTACCTACGCGTAAAAACAGCATTTGTGTAGGTGTGGCATCCAAATTCTTTATACTTCTTCATTTTTATAAAGATTAGGATATGTATTTTTATTCACAGTAGGAGTATAATTAGAACGCTGCTTTTGTCTGTGATTTGGTTGAGTATCTGGGGTGTGGGGAGAAGGTTCTCATGCAGACCAAGTTAAGCTTTGTTCTCGCGATCGTAACGCACAACGCTGCGGTATGCAGCATGCGGCGGCGGACACATAATCTTATGAAAAACGTCTAGAATGGTCTCTTGTTCCGTCGCAGTTTGCGTCAGCGGCGAAGTGCAATCGTGTGGCGCTGCGTCAAGCCGTATACCGCAGCGTTGTGCGTTACGATCGCGAGACCAAAGCTTCAGTCAGGTGTGTGCCGTGCCTACCTTGCGGAAGTCCGGCTGCAGCACGCAGGGTGGTGCGTGGTTGGCGCGCGGCGGCTGCGGCGGCCCGGCAGGCGGCGCGCGGCCCGGCGACGCCGTCAGATCCGGCGCCGCGCGCCCGTTCTCCTGGAAACGACGTCAGTCAGGTGTGTGCGTCAAACACTAGCACATCAAGTGGAAGGAACTTGCTATTATGCTCGGGGTACACGAGGCTAGTTTTTCAAGCCAGGATAGTAAGCTAGCAAGCAGTTCTAGCTTCGTGTAAACAGAACTGCAATATGAAAATAGAGACTAAATCTGCTTAAACTAGCCTTGCGTATCCTGGGCATACGACCTTGAAAACCTTAGCGTACCTAAACGTTTTAAGAACAATGAAGACGTTCTAGGCACACTTGCACCGAGAAATCCCTTTATTCCCAAAACGCGCGTTAGCAAAGCGAGCACTAGCGCCTAATGTGTACCCACTTGTGACAAAGATAGATTAACAGTTTCAGTTACATTTATCTGTATTTTGCAAAGAAATGGTTACACTACAGAGATTTATTTTTAGATTTGATTTGACTAAAAGTGAGCTGGTTTAAGAAATATCATGAACTTTACAATCTGGAAATGTATTGGGATTAACAAAAAAAATAAGCTTTTGTTGGTACTGTGTAAAATCCGAGTGATTGATTTGGAGAGATTTGGCATTTGATTTTTCTTGGCCACCCTTCGTCTGACAAAAGCAATGGTTGCTTTAAAATGAGTCATCTGATTGAATAGTTAAGAGCCAACCCACTATAAAACCAATGCCGTATAAAACTTATTTAATGGTTGTGAACGTTATTTTAAATCAAAGCTGTAACTTCTCATAACGATTTTAGTTAGGGCAAGTACCTATTCATTCGATAAAATTTACTCCTAATGGATTTTTAACTGCCTGCGCACTGGCACGGCATTGCAAAACGTGCAAACGTGCAAAATGGAACTTGGAAAGACTGCTGTGGCCGCATATACACAGGCACCCGTTTTATGTAGTTATCTAGTAGTCTTTAGTCTCACTAAGTGAAGTGGCACCACACTGAAACTTAACTGCTATTATTATTATTTTGTAAAAGGATCATACAAAAAAACGGTAGGAACCAAGCCGTAGTTTGTTGCCTGTTCTTTTAGGTTTGGTGTGGAACTGGCACCTAGACTCACCTAGTTGAGAGACGTTTCAATATGATCCTTGTGATACTACTGAAATACTACTGAATAAATACATTTTTGACTTATCATCACACACAAGAGCTTCAATTACGCGATATTTTTTGCATCCAAACCCAGAGAACAACTGCGGTAGTACTTCCGGACTGAAAAAGCTCTACTTCCAACTAAATCACAACATATTAAAACCACAATTACAAACAGTTAAATCCCGCATCGAGAGATGTGCATCAGGCTTACATCCGCCCAACATTGTCGCCACATCCTGCCGATACTAGGTCAATTGGAACGGCAATCACGTACGGAACCTGATTACTGCTCCAACGAGGGCGGCAATAAATGTTTTATGGCGGAATAGTGGTACACTCCGAATTGTGCCATTATTTACAGAGCCTCAAGTCAGAGTTACATAACGAGTAACGTGATATCCCTATAGGCTCAAAGAAGGTTTCATTTGTGGTGAACTCCTCTGTATATAGATAGATAGATATATAGATAACACTTTATTGTACACCACAAGAATAGGACATTACACATAGCGAAAAACTAAAACTATAGCGAAGCACAATGGGCGGTCTTATCGCTATGAGCGATCTCTTCCAGACAACCTTTGGATGGACAGGATATAGTCTGTTTAGAACTTTTTGTTCATCATAGTTTTTTTATCAAAGGTCCATATTCAAAATTTAAATATTTAGGAAGTAGTTTTTAGTGGTTCTCAATTGTTCCCCGCCCTCTCATGAGAGGAGCGAAATAAAACCTTCTGGAAAGACATGCTGTGGTCTTTAATACTTCGAGACTATAGGAAGAATTAGGAGCAGGCGCTGGTTTCGCCTCTCCTAAACATTCACCCCATAATTTGACGGGGGCTTAAGTTTGGTGCCAGTTCCATTATATCTCTGGTGTTCAAAAACCAAGCTATTAAGAGTATGTACACAATAGGGCTTGTTCTATTTAGAAAAGTTATGAAGGAAACTATAAAAGACACTTCATTCATAATAACTTCAAAATAATTCAATACAATTGAGATTCGCCATGACGTGTGGATGGGTATTCCTAAGGGTATTCGTTCAGGCATAAAGTTCTCAGCACGCTCGATAGAGGCGCTTTTCACGTCACCATACAAAACCCGGTCTCGTAATTTTAAAAATTTAATAGGTACGATAAACAAAAACAAACTTAGGCATGAGGTATTGTTTTGCTTAGTTTGAGGCTAGATGGAATTATGTGGAATATCAATATTTATTTATTTTTAAAAACACTGTGAAATTGTATTGCATACATTTTGAAAAACAATGTTCTATGGTTTGAACATCTCGTTCCAAGATGATTCTTAAACATATTTTTTTTATAAAGATAAATGATTATTGATTTCAAAGAGGTAAAGAACCTTACAAAAGTTAGCAAGGCAAGAAGGAACAATATTTTAGTAACCAGGTAAAACATTACTTGTATTTTCATCTCTTGTACCACACTACTGTAAATAATACACGAGTTTTTCTCCAAATGTTTGCGTTACATCATTGCTTCCTAGCAGTAACTTACAAAACCCACATAATTCTTCGGGCCCGATTTTTGTTTCTCATGCGTTAGAATTTTGGCGGTCGATTGCGGAGACGGCGGGCGTGGACGCCGGAGGGGGGCCGTGACCCAGTTCCCGCAACCCCGCCCCCCTCGCGTACGCACGAGGTCACTGTACTGCAGTTGCAACCTCCCGAATACCGCAGGGTGACTGGACTATCCCGCACAATGAGAATGCTCCCATTGTTTTGCTTAACTTTATTTTGAGCGCTACGAACTCGTAGCGTGCTACGAAATTCGTAGGGTTCTACGAAACTCGTAGAGGGCAGTTTTGCTGACGACAATCGTGTTGAGTGTCTCCTCCACGAAATATGGTAGCATAAATTAAGCCAGCCGTAGTTTTATGTAATAAAAGCAAGTTATATTTCCAACGTTTGAAATTGCATTGTGCTATTACGTAGAAGTCTTAAATAAATGTATTATTCATATTTTAGAAACGAGTTTACAAAATGTGTTTAATAAGATAAGTTATTGACAATTTGGAGAGTTATTGCTAAGTTTATCAAAGTATAGATAAGACTTTGAAAGTGTCTAATTTCTAAGTAAATTCGAATATTGCAGACGTGCCACTGACCTGTCTAGCGCTGAGCCTTTTTGTCCTCTACATTTGCAACCCGCTCAGGTTATCAACCCCTTCAATACGCTACAACCTTAGTACAACCCACCTAGCTGCGCAGTTACTGTCATTGAACTAATAACTACAAGGGGTGTTCACAACACTAACCGGATTCCCATAAACAGGTAATTTTGTACCGGTAATAGCTAAGCTCTTACGAAACCGCTAGTTGTTGTTATGGTGAACTTCAATCACAGTCTACCTGTAAGTACTATTTCGACTATAAATCAACTGTAAACGACGTCGTTTATCGTTTCAATCCATCAAACTTGTTTTACATCGTTAACCTGTAGGTAATGTGGAAAAAAACCAGATTAAATGTAATCCATTGAACGTGACTTTTTCATCCTTTTCTGTTAGCGAAGCAATTACATGACTAACCCCATCGCTGCATAAAAAAAGGGTATAACTCATTTGTTCTGTCAGCGGAATACCGACGCTCCCTCCCGTAAATAAATGCCATTTTTCATTGTGACGCGGGTTGGTAATACATTTTCCTGGTGAAGCACGGTGGCTGTTGACGATAATAGAGTTCTGTCGTCCGTCATGCAAATCTTCGAAGCACACATCGCAGTCATGAATATGAATTAGCTAAGGTAATACAATATTATGGTTATCGACACATTCTCTCATGATAAATATTCTTTTGTTGTGTGTGGCACATTCTTGTAAAATATCCGGTTCTGAGAAATAAATACAATATTATATGTTTAAAAAACTAGAGAAACCGATTTCATTGCCAAACGGCAAAACCGATTTTAATGAAATTTGTTTGGGACAATCTGGACGTAAGAATAACCTTCCAAATGAAAATATAATTTTCTAAATCGGTTCATAAACGACGGAGGCATGCAGTTACAAACATTAAAAAATATATTTAAAAAAAAACCGCGATTAAAAAAAAATTAAAATGGGACTAATCTGGAATTACCTAGTACCTTTCAGATAAAAAATATTTTTTCAAATCGGCTCACAAATGAAAAAGTTATGCGGTAACAAACATTAAAAAAAAACCGAATTGAGAACCTCCTCCTTTTTGATTGGAAGTCGGTTAAAAAGCAATGGCATTTAATATGATATTTTGTAGCATTCTATTACAAGATACCGCTTTGATCGAGTGATTGGCGGAACGACACTCACCTCAATCACTTGTCAATACACGCAAATGGCGACCAATTGAGCTGAAGCCACATTTGCGGTGACTGGCATACATGTTGGCTGTGTCTAGGCTTGGTCACATGGATTATGCCTGATTCTTGATTCTAGACGAAACCTTTTAAAGTGAGCATTATCATTTGAGTACTTTATAATCTTTCTCGATAGCACATGCTGAATTTGTTTAAAGTGATCCTTGTGATACAACTGAATTAATATTTTTTTTATTTTGAATTTAATACTCTGACTACCTGAAGGCACAAATATATTTTCCACGACCAAAACGATTAGATCAAGTAAAATCAAATAACTGGCGTCATTCTCAAACCTTCACTTGCTCTATTGCAGGTTAATAAATAAATCGTACTCGTTACAACCGAATCTAGGGCAGACTGCATCTAATAAATCTTTATTGAATGTCGTTATTATTTAGGTTAGGTTAGGTTAGTGTGTTTGTGTCTTTTCAAACAGGGACTACTCTGTAACTTGTACTTCTGCTACTTATACGACATGACAGCTTTATCAGAAATGTCATCGAAGGAACAGTAGAAAAAAGAGAGGAAAGGAAGACCAAGGATAAGCTTCATGAGCCAAATAAAAGCGACGATCGCTCTCATGTCGTATAAGGAGATCAAGGTTGCCTTCAAAATAAGTACCTGGAGAATAATAAAAACCTAGTTCTAACAATATTTAATTTCACAAAATTTGTGCAAAATACTAAAATAAAATCAAAACCCAACTTTACACATAATGCCACATCCAGAAACTATTGATTTTGACGGGAAAATTATAGGGTGTAATGAAAGGTAATAAAAACGAAAATAATGTGAGTCGAATGCTGAGGTTTGAATAATTTAATCACGCACGTATTAAAAGGATACACATAAGAGCTGGCATCAGTGGAAACCATGGCAGATAATTTTAATTTTTTTAATATAATATTAGGACACGTCGATACTAAAAAACAGTAAAAATTTAATCTCTCAAAAACTGACCTCCAAGCACCACGGAGTGCTGCGGGGAAATTATTATATCCCACTCTGAATACATCAATTTGATAAGATAAAATCGTTATAAAATATTAGTCTAGGTGTATACTTGTGTGAGCTGGCCCACTTGCAATGTATAATTTTGTGAAAACAAGAGAAAAAGGCATTTTTATTTAAATTATTGATTTTCGTCAAAATATTTTTAAAGCTTATTTTTTTTTGATATTCTTACAAACACAAATGTTTTAGATCTTTGCCTGTGATAAAAAAGCGTCAAGTGTCTATTACCCTCCACGCAGCAATCAATCCATTCTTGTGTAAGCATCTAAAGCTCCTTCACAACCACTCCCTCCCATCAATTTCAATTCATGCATATTCGATTCAAAGCCAAGCGGTGACGCCCCGGAAAATGCTTCACTCCACGTGTGATGATAGAAACGTATTAAATGCTAATCGAGCCAGCCGAGGCGCAGCACAAAAAGTACGAGCATTTTCTTGGCAAAGATTTAAAGAGCTGAAATCATAAAAAAGATTCAGTCAAGTGCCTCGCTAAGTAAACTCCGCTAGGTCTCCAATTACGGGAAGTTGCAGATTCCAAAAAAGACAATCCAAGACGTACATTAAAAGACGTTCAGCTCAGCATACAGGCTCTCCGATCGATGGTGGAACGTACTCCTAATCGATACGGCCGTACAAACGCCTCAATGGGGTGCGCGCGCCGCCGGACTTACGTAACGCGCAGAGATGACACCTGTTGCTTAATACTACCACCCATTTATAATCCAACCGAAGCGAAAAAGCCGTTTTGGCCTACGCGGCGAGGTTTAGGCGGTAGTTTTAAATTCGTTCGGTTTATCGGAGTCAATGCACTACAGCAACCTTCGTCGCTGCACTCAAGGGTGCATAGTAGAGGGTAGTCGTAAATACGTCATGATAATTATCTTCTCTAACGCTGTTGGTCGAAGTAAAGGGTCTGCGGCCACAACTTTACCCAGAGTTTACTTAATTTACAAACTTACAACCACGATGTACGGAGTCACGTTTATAAGCCATGTGGGTCGGGTCATACGGCCTTATACGCAAATAGAATAGGATTTAAAGGGTTAGCACGTTAGATCTTGAAAGTCACTTTCAACGTCTACTGTGCTACTTATCTCACAAACATTCATAATCACCAAATTTACCCGCGAAAGTGTGTCTGTTTGTTTGTTACGTTTTCCCGGTAAAACCCCGAACATAATATGAATGTTGGCAGAGAAATAGCTCTCACTCTACAAAAATATTATAAATGGTCTACTATTTACTAATAAACGACTAGTTTTTCCATAATCTTTCAAAAAGAACATCGTTTCTACTGTGATCACTGCTAAATCAGTTTTAGAACAATTCGTTTTGACTATCACAGCTTTTAAACTGAGAGTAGAGCTCCTATGTACCTGTACTACATAATATATTGTAGTACTACGAGTATATAGGTAAGTATAAAAATAAAAATGAATATATACCAGCGCCTAGGTAATAAAAACAAAGATCATTTATACGAGCATGGTTTTCGTCCGTTGGCTGATTTGAAATCCGAATAAGTAATCGTATTCAAAATACACCTACACTCAATCGCTATTTACACACCGTAACCTTTTCACGCAACCACCTACTCATTGACATTTCTAATGGCTTCAGTCATGCCAGACAACGAAGAGGATTTCATCCCGTGGGACTGCTGGCATTTACGCGTACCTACGTAGGTTTTAGATCTATGGCGTACCGCAAACTGATTGATCGATAAAATAAAATATATTTTTTGTGGACAATCCACCACTTATTTTCCTTGCCAACCAATTTTTACAACACCTAAAAAATGTTATTACTTATACAGGGTGTTTTTCTGAAAAGGGCGGTGACGGGTAAGTTCGAAACCATCAACATTTTTATTTGTTTCAAAAATGTTGTCTTTCATAAATTACGACAAGTCTTATGACTGTGTTAAAGATCTTCCCCTTAAGCTTAAGGGGCATCTGTCATTGTGATTTATTGAAGAAAAAAAGTGGTTCCTCATGAGCACGACTGGCGAAGGCACAAGACTGCAGTGACTGGCGAAAATGGGGGGAGGCTATTTGCCCAACAATGGGACACAACGGGCTTGTAGTAAAAGTATTGTTACGTTTACCAATATAAACAATGTTCATAATCCCGTTTCAGGCATTTTAGTTAAAGACTGTATACATAAATTCTCGCCGCAATCTCGGCTAAGTGACAGTTAATTACCTAACGGCAGGCTGAACCACAGCCTCCTAAGCGATGTTATTAATAACAATTTCTTGCTGTACCATTATACTTCAGCCGCGGTTGTTATAGTAAGGTGACTAGGTATGTCATCATCAAGGCCGTCTTAAACTAAGCTGGGGCCCTTGGGCACACAAGAATTTGGGGCCCTTTTGGAAAGTAATAAAAGCTAATAATAACATTTTTTTACTAAGCATAACCATTTATCACATCAAATATGATATCAAATCAAATGGTAATCAAATACAGTAGGCTATAATGGCGTAGTATTGTGAAAAAAATGTGATGTGCCCGACAAAAATGTTTTGAGAATGAATGTGCAGAAATTGTCGGTCCTTCGGGGCCCCCTGAGAACGGGGGCCCTGGGCACGGGCCCCATGTGCCCTTATGGTAAAGACGGAATAGGTCATCATACAAATAAACATCAAACAACGTGATGTTTTTTTATACTACTAGCTGATGGATCAATCATTTGAATCATATAAATGCAAACCCAGCAAAATCCCCTTTTTTCCCTAACTCATTACTCCCCCTTAATGATTTTTTTTTAATCAGACCGCATCATCAACATAGCAACAACAGCAGGTGGGATTGCGGTCAAACGCAAGCATATTATAATATGTAAAATTTAATCATAAACATCCCATTGTTCATAAAAATAGTGTAAATCACCAAAACCTTATTAGTAGTAACCCAAATTAGTTAACGAACCATCATTAAAATTCAAACATGTACATTCAGAATATTATGTAGAATTATGAAAACAACGTAACAGCCCATTGACATAATTATCCGCCGAAGTATGACGACATAAAACGAACACTTTATATGAACGCTCGTGGCTCGAGACCTACTTGTACTACTTTCCGACCCTGTGGATGTGAAGCGAGCATACAATCAGGACCCCATCTTGGACCCATCAAGGCTGCCGGCTGTCTAGACGTAAGACTCAAGTCTACAAGGCAGCATAGCAACTATTATTAATATGTCATCAGACAAACGACCGTGGTTATTGCTTTTGTACATGAAACAACAAAAGGAATATTTGGATGGTATTGTTGTTCGGAGTACATTTTTAACCGACTTCAAATAAAAAAAGAGGAGGTTCTCAATTCGGCTATATTTTTTTGATGTTATCGCATAACTTCGTAATTTATGAGTCGGTTTGAAAAAACTTTTATACTACTTTAGTGATTGAGGACCATGCTTATTATTTATTTATTTATTATTATAATCGGTTCATCAGTCTGGCCATGAAGTCGGTTTCACAAGTTTTATAAACATATATATTT
The DNA here is from genome assembly GCA_939531255.2 of Thera britannica. Classification (NCBI taxonomy): domain Eukaryota; kingdom Metazoa; phylum Arthropoda; class Insecta; order Lepidoptera; family Geometridae; genus Thera; species Thera britannica. Next base: position 10,890,271 of record OW618034.2, on the reverse strand, counting down.
ATTGTTTCGCCACAACATAATACGCCAGCTTTGAAGCTGCGAGTTTACCCAATTATTTTGGAAACATCTTAACAAAGGACGCACAGGAAGCTGTTAGAAATTTTAGCAGTGTACTGGGGATGGTAGTTGGACAAAAGAAGATTGACAACACGGGAGTTTGTGTTTAGCACTCCTCGAAGGGGAAAACCTAGGTGTACTTATCTTGATCAGAGTCTATTTGGTAGAGCAACGTGAGTCAAGAGTACTTAAACCGACGAGCATGTATACATGCTTCATCCTTCATCGCTAATGAGGTAAGCATGAATCAATGAAGGAAAAGAGAAAAGTGATATGTCAGGATCATATTCAGTAGGTATAAATCCGTGGTCTCTAAACCTACGAGAAACAGGCGTGGTCTTGGTGCAATATATTTTAAATCTACACTATCTATAAGTACTAAAAGAAAAGGAAAGATTTGTATTTTTGTAACTTTGTGTGTATGTTGGTAATGAATTAACTCTAGTTTTTGAGTTTATTCATTACCTGTGCCGATTTCAAAAATTCTTTCACCATTCATTGGAAAGCTACATTCACCTTGAATAACGTAGGCTATAATAATGTGTTTAAAAAACAAATTTTCACCCACGCGAAGCCGGGAAAGGCCGCTAGTGTATCATAAAACTCAAATCTTGTCAGCAAGTTGAGCCAGACACCGATAGACGTCAAGACTCATTACACCCGTCTGACAACCATGACGTAAGTCCTAGATAGCCCTTCGTAGATTAAAGCCGCAAATGGTAACTTTGACCTCAAAGTTTGCTTGCTTAGAAATGATTGGTGATTGAGGTCAATATCAAATGATTTGTTGATATTGTAACTAACGTTGGTGGATAGGGAAATGCCTAATTTTTTTCTTTTTAGTGAGTAAGGAAAGCCAGCAGTGGACTTCTCCAGAGTGATGGCGATGATGATAAATACCTTCAGTGTTTAAACGTCTATTTACTTTAAACAGTGACAATTTATCTTCAATACAGAAACATTTACATCACAATAGGATTATGTTATTTAAACAAAGCCTTCAACTCCCAAGGAATTCCTTTGATGAAAGGGGTAACTTCCTTGAGTTTAATGACAAGTTTGGAAATGTATACAGCATTTTGCGGGGCGTTTTGGGGTGTTTCACTTGTTTGTGGACCTTTGAATACTTAAGGTTCTCGGTGTGAGAAGTAATAACGGTTTTAAAGAGGCGGCTTTAAGGTATAAGCAACTCGTAGCAACTTCATACAAATAAAGTACAAAACAATACTCCTTTGCTCTGGTTCGGTATGTTAGGTCCAAAATGTAAGATGATGCCGTCTTTTGATGAATAAATAACAAAAACTTGCGTTCTTTGAAGACCTTTTCCTCAACGTTGGTGAAAGGAACATTCATAACGAGTACATCGTTATAAAGATTATTCAGATTTATGCTAAAAATCTTCATTTTTACAGGTCTTACCTTCTCTACAGATAAATAAATGATTCTTATTTTATTTTTATTTTATCTATTCTTCTTCTTATCGTGTCACTGATGCCTTCGAACTAGATAGTGTGGTGAAAGTATTTCAAGTGCACCTCAAAGACGCTCCTATCGTGCACTCGACACATGTTTTAGAACTTTTTAGATTCTACGATATGCCGGTTTCCACACGATGTTTTTCGGTGAAAATAGTGATATGATAGGAGATCCGTAATATTTTAAGACTGCATTGCGCGCCATCTAAGCGCGTTGTATGTCCGTTCCAGTCAACGCTGTATCTATTCAATCATAATACCTGCTTACGTCATATGGACCGACGACATTGTTAAGATCGCGGGAAGTCGGTGGATAGAAAGAGCTCAGAATCGTTCTTCCTGGAAATGTGTAGGGTAGGCCTATGTCCAGCAGTGGAGTTCTTCAAACTGATGATGATGATGAACTGCCTACGAATATATTTATTATTTTCGTTGGCGTAAGTTTAAATCAGTGAGGACACGTGTGTAGGCGTGACCTCCAATTCAATGTAAGCCTCTAAGTCTATTTATTATTCAATAGCTCTGTGGTTTTAGATCAACGCCGGAAACCCATTTCGGTTCTACCTTCGTATATTTTGTACTAAGAATGTACAGTTGCCGGCATTAAAATTACACATGAAAATTTTAAAATTATTTTGTGCTGGCATTAAGATGGTTATACACATATTAATATATAAAAATGAATTGCTGTTCGTTAGTCTCGCTAAAACTCGAGAACGGCTGGACCGATTTGGCTGATATTGGTCTTGAATGATTTAACTCCTTAAATCCAGAATCCAGAATCCTTAAGTCCAGAGAAGGTTTAAAAGGTGAATAAATATGAAATGGAATTTTTTAACGGGAACGGGAGCGGGGCGAGCGAAGCTACGGGCGTCCGCTAGTACTTAATAATTTTTGAAAAATTATTTGGTGCTCCCGTCTGGCAGTACATTTGTTAGCTTTTTTTTATTCAACTTGTTGATGGAATACTTATATGGCCCACTTGATGTGTAAAGTGGTAACCATCGCCTACAACAAGCACTGCCTCACAGGTCACGTACGTTAAGAACGTGCCCTACGATGCATGGCCTTGTGTAAAAACTGTACTGTCAGCGACAAAACAACATCAACAATCGCACGGGTGGACGTTTATCTTTTAAACACATAAATATAACCTATGTTACTCAGGGTGAATGTAGCTTTCCAATCACAGAGCACCAAACACGCTTTACTTCTTTATTTCGTGTTTCCAATGGTGAAATAATTTTTGACAGTTCCAATGGTGAAACAAAACAACATCAACAATCGCACGGGTGGACGTTTATCTTTTAAACACATAAATATAACCTATGTTACTCAGGGTGAATGTATAGCTTTCCAATGGTGAAATAATTTTTGAAGTGAGTTTTTGAGCATAGGAAGTTTTGAGTATAATCATTACAAACATAAAAAATACAATTCTTTCCTCTTTATAAACTTCAGTTATTATAGTAAGTTACGGTGGATCTTTAAAAAGCTCACAAGCTAACACACTCACAATAAAACCATGCTATTTATGTTTTACAAAGGTGTCACAATGGATACGACTGCATGAAAATAATATCCTCCCCTATGCGTCACTGGAAAGGCGACATAATCCGGATCAAAGTAAAGAAGGGATTACCAGAGCGCTTAGCTGTCAATGAGTCACCTTAGCACACCATGGGGGTACTTCTTTCTCTTTCACTATAGTAACATACGCGACTTCAACCGTGTAGAATATTATTTTTTTACAAAAACAGCTTTTAAAAACATTTTATAGTACTCATTGAAAATAAATATAATCAGAAATAAACTTTAAATTTTATGTAATAGCATGAAGTATTTAATGACTGGCCTCTCAGCTCAGTTGGTAGCTCAGCCGTCTGCGCCATGCATTGGTCGTCGGTTCGATCCCCATCACCGAGAACAAATATTTGTGTGGTGAACATAGATGTGTGTTCTCTGTTTGGGTCGCTATCTGGTTCTCATAGTAAAAGCTCTGCTTAGTTTGGGGTGGATTGTCCACAATATTTAAGACTATTTATTAAGTGATTCTATGATAGAAAAAAATGTTTTGCAAGAATTTTTAGTAACGCGTGCATTTTGACAGACGGTCATTTATTCTAGAATGTTTTTTTATACATGCTTATGCATGATTCAACCCTTCCGCTAAGTGCAAAGCCTTTTTATATGCGAAAGGGTATTTTGTTTTAGCCAACTTTAACAGACAGTGTTGGGTACGAAAAAATATTGTTGCGAAAAATACTCTTATTTTGAAAGCTGTGGTAGAAGAAAGTCCAAAATAAAAAACAGGAAACCTTACAAACTTTTTTTAGTTTATTCTTAGGAAGAGTGAATGAAAATGCATTAATTTAAAATACACCTTTTTTTGAGATAGATAGACAGATAGATAACACTTTATTGTACACCACAAGAATAGGAAATTACGCATTTAACGGAAATAATAAAATAAAACTAAAACGAAGTACAATGTGCAGTCTTATCGCTATGAGCGATCTCTTCCAGGTAACCTTAGTCTAGAGATATTGTTTGCTTGAGCTTTTTTATTTAACAGAGCACTTGTGGCCTAGCGGTAGCGGCCCCGCCATCCGATCCTAAGATTGGAGGTTCAAATCCAGTCATGTATCAATTAGTTGTCCTGTCAAAAAATGTATAAGCACTATGCTAGTACTTTCAAACGGCGAAGGGAACATCGTGAGGAAACTGGCATGTCGTAAAATCTAAAAAGTTGTAGAACATGTGTCAAGTGCACGAAGGTGCACCTGAAATTCTTTCACCTCAAAAAAATGGTTTCGTTTAATAAAACCAGTGACACGATAAGAAGATAAGAAAAAAAAAAGATTCAACGCTTGATTATATATTCATTATTTATTTTCAGTTCTCTGATTTTCTCAAAATAAACATAGAAGCCTTGTTTGGAAGTTGCTACAGAGGGTATAAAGTAGTATTTCACGTATTATTCTATTGGTAGGCTGTTATCCGGCTGTCTAAATATTGAAAAGGTCACAATGAATTAATTATTCATTACTGGCCCTAAAATAAAGCCTTATTTGGCGTTGGCATTATTTCGGAATGAGTGGCCACTCTAGAGAGTTTAAGTTCTGTGAGACGGGACGGGTTTCTCAACGGCTGAGGCAGATAAGGAGCGGGTTCTACTTCCACAGCCCGACAATTTTGTTAAGGTCTCGGTGTTGCGTACTGTTATCTGCACGAGACTTTAAATCTTACTTACTGTAAATTTTTAAATAATATTTTGCAAACTCAAATCCATGAAAGTTTTTTTGTGGGCAATCCATAGAGCACTGTCATGCCACAAACTAAGCAGAGCTTGTACAATGGGAACCAGATAGCTGATAATACAAGACACACTTTTTTGTAAGTACATACTTATAATACAATATAACCCCTAGACAGAGAAGACACTTCTTTAAAGCACAAATATTTGTTCTCGATGGGGATTGAACACACGCCTTCCTACATAGAAGGCAGAGCTACTACCAACTGAAGTTTACGGGCTGTCAAAAGTTCTGGCGTATAATTGATAATGGCGGCAAACATAATAATTTGAAGCCCCAATTCATAAGTATACCTCCGTTTCGTAGTGGGTAAAGTGTCTTAAACCTAAGTGAGCCATTAAAGGCTCTCCACTTAGGTGCCACGTCTGCCCCATTATAAAGTTTCTTACACGTTACTACTTTACACATGGTGGCTCGTTTGGCGAAATAATGTAGGTTATGTGCCAACATTTTTCAGTGAAATAGGTTTTTTATATATAACTAGCTGATGGAACAAGCATATGACCCACCTGATGTTAAGTGGCTGGTAACCATCGACAAAGCATTGCCTTGTAGGTCACGCACGAAATAGGTTTTAAATAGTATAATGCTTTTACAGGTTAAAGATACGGTAAGCATCCTCTATTATCATAACTATTATAAATCTTGTGATTATTTTGAGTTTTCTGTCATTGTGACGTTTTTTGTCATTTTGATAATTATGTTCTGTCAGATTTGACACTGTCGACTTATCTGCAACGTTTAATTTTAGACTAAAATGATATGAAGATGGTTGATAAGTTAGGTAGCTACCTCTTATAGTTATCTGCTCCCTTGGTATATCTAGTTAGATTAACTATTTGAATTTGATCTGGCAGCGACGTGAACCGGGCCTATTAACATGCTCTTGTGAGTGGACTGTACTTGAGTACTTTTTTTTAATCCATTGCATTGAGTTTCTGGCAGCGACGTGAACCGGGCCTATTAACATGCTCTTGTGAGTGGACTGTACTTGAGTACTTTTTTTTAATCCATTGCATTGAGTTGGAAAAAAACGTGGCATTGGGTGTTACCCAAATTATAGGTATTTTGGATAATCTTTTAAATACATTTTTATTTTGTTGATGTCTATGAAATTCTAAGTTTGAACATAAAAAGTAATCGTGGTTACCTACAGACATCAACTTAGATTGAACTTGTGAATTTAATAACTAAAACTTACTACTATTATCCACTTCTTCATCTTTCCGAACCGAAGACTCAGGTTGAAGGAGTTTTAAAACCCGCTCAGATTTTAATAACACTAACAAGGTTCATCTCCCCTGCAACTTTAAGAAACCCGTAAAAACCCAACTGAGTTCACTTTATTCACAGTTGATACAAAAAGGGCTCTGATCTGCTGTAAATAAAGATCAAATTACATCACAGGACGTGGGTGCTCATTACCGTCGCCTACACGCCAGACAGGCACGCCTACCCGAAGTTGATAGGATTTATGGCGTGGAAATCTTTGTTAGCGTCTAGTTTTCCTGGTTATTTTATGAGGGTGAAATTAGCTGTGGAACATACAATTTTATCTTGTCTGAGGTCAACTTTATTCCCACTTAGTGACGGTTCTCTGTCCTTACACGGACGTAATTGGCCTTTCAGAGAGGGACTTTTTCCAGGAACATGTCAGCTGTATGTTTTTCCTCGTCCTTTGCAGCTTCACAATCATGGGTGAGTGTTCCTTTTTTTGACGTCCTCATAACGCGATGTAGTGGCAATTCATTAATAAAATAGCCGGAACAGATTGTACAAGTTTTTACATGGAGAGTACGGACATATACATGTACTTTACAAAGCTTTATGTTTGGTTTAATTCGAAAACATACCTTCGTTATAAAATTTTAAATTGAAATAAACCCTTTTTATAAGGAGATATGCCCCTTGCAATTGCTGACGTGGTAATCAAATCAAGTTAAATCAGAGTCAAAATAAAATCATAAGTTATTTATTTTATGCCACACAGCAAGAGAAGTATTAGGTACTCACGGATGTAACTTATTTTTTATACAACTAGTGGTTGGAACAAGCATAATATGGCCTACCTGATGTTAAGTGGTAACCATCGCCTATACAAAGCATTGCCTCGTAGGTCACGCAAGTCAGAAACGTGCCCTACGATGCACTGCCCTGCGTCCATCAACTTGAGGCACACATAGGTTCAGCCTCACGTGCCAATAATTACACCAACACCCACACCCTTCAAACCTTTATTACCCTTCAAATCTTTACTACCCTACAAACATTTATTTAAACCTTCCTACATTTACTGATGTAGCAGAAGCTCTCCTCCTATAATAGCATTATTTATAATGCGATCCTAAATATTTTAAAAGCCCGACATGCATAAAATTGGCTATTTAATTATCGGCTAAGTGAACCGGTGACCGAAGCTTTTAGCCGTGATATCCCTATAGTACAGTCAATAAAAGCAGAATTACATCTCACGTTACCAAAATGCGTAGCTAAATTGACCGTGGCAAACATTTAAAAAAACATGAGGTAACCCTTTTACAAATAATTATGTAAGCTTAACTTAACATGTTACTAATTTAAATTGTAAAGAAATAAATAAATAAATATTGTAGACAATCCAAAAAACACTATCTAAGCCCCAAATTAAGCAGAGCTTGCATTATGGGAACCTGATAGCTGATATATAATACACAGATTCATTTTTTGCTGTAAATACATACTTAGATTACAATAGAACAAACCCAGACAGAGAACAATGACTGCGTTTACCACACGAATATTTAATTTTGTTCTTGGTAGGGATCGGACCTGCAGCAACCTACGGCGCAGAAGGCAGAATTATTACAAACTAAGCTGAGACTGAGAGGCCAGTCAAACAGGCAAGTCAATAGCCCTGCTTAAAGTTATTTTGACGCGCAGTCCTGTAATGATTCTTGCTCGTACAAAAAATAAGTGCATGGACATTTTGCTCCGACACGGTGAAGTAATTGTATGGTTTAGATTGGCCAAAAATGTATTGTTTGTCTGTCTGTTCTCGCCTACACAGGTCGCATGTTAGAGACGATCTGTACGTAGCTTGGTACACAGTTTTGATGACGGAACTTGGTCCACAGGGGTTTTTGATTTGAGAGGCACTAAAGAGGCAAAAAGAGGGCTACTGGACACCTCCGCAGTTTATGGGCCGATTTCGACTTTTCCTCTTTTATTTGAAAGGTACACGTAGTAACTTTATGTTGTTTTAAAAATTTGACAAAAACCTGATCTTTGGAGGATCTTTGGCATGATGAGCGACTACCTACTAAACATGATAAAAGTGATGGGTTCTGGCAATGAAAGAGTTGTATTAAAATAAACTCGTATATATTTGAGATCCAACCGTATTGTAGAGGTTAGAGCAGAGAAAAGGATAGGGCATAGACCGTGAGTGAGATAGCCTACCAGCAGTGCTTGTCATAGTGACAGTGACAAACAATACATATTACATAATGAGTGTTTAATAAAGATCCAACACTAGGCCTTACAAGGGCTATAGGGAAAACTTATTATTTTCGGAAAAATGCCGTGCCGCCAGAACTCCGTCGGTAATTTTAAAGCAGATTTTTATTCATACCATAAATTACATCGCTTTAATTTGAAACTGTAAGCGTATCATAAATGTTTTATGGCTTTAATGGGCGGGGATTTCAGTTGTAATTTTTCTAATCTCGAAGCGTAAATAATAACTTGATTTATGTCTCAAATTTAATGCAGCTGATATAATTTTCTTACGGCTTAGAACTACTATTAGAACTATTTTGGTTGGTATAGCCCGACATAAGCGTTAAAAAACCTCTTACTCACCATAGACAGATATAAATTAAATAAGTATTTCGATCGACTGCCTTGTTAGCTCAGTTGGCAGTAGCTCTACCTTCTGCGCCGCAGGTCGTGGGTTCGAGCCACACCGAGAACAAATATTTGTGAGGTGAACGCAGATGTTTCTTCTATAACTAAGTGTTATATTGTATTATGAGTATGTATTTAAAAAAAAACCATAAGTATTAATTATCAGTTATATTATGTTTCCCATTGTGCAAGCTCTGTTTAGTTTGGGGCTAGATGTGCTGTGTGCATTGTCCATGGTATTTATTTAATTATGTATAGATAAGTTTAAATTATATACAAGTATTTGTAGACATTAAACACAACGCTACCTTATCCGAAAACAGAGGTTGACTACGAGTACTAGGAAGCTATCTGGCTTTTTTCTACAAAAAAATCCGAGACTGAAACTCTAAATAGGACCGCAGCCAACGTATAGTATATCTCAAAATCCCAGCAGCATTAGCAGTACGTAAAGATCACACATAAGGCGTAGTGCCTGCTAACAAAACGCTACGTCTTATATCACAATAGTCGCTCGGTCTGACGCCTCCCTCCATTTTTACTCGGAGGGGGAAGGTAGAGGTGCCCCCTATACGCCTGGCTCTGAGCGACGCCTAATGAGAAGCGTTGAAACCTAAAATTTGGTGCCAACTCGAACTCTCAAGAGCTCTAGCTCTAGATGGAAGGAAATGTCAAGAGCTTTTCAAAAATAAACCATATCTCTTGAGTGATAAAAGAGATCCGAAGTCAATGCCCTATATAACGCGGATGTCTCGAGTGCCAAACGGCTGTATTGATAGAATTTTTACGGCTCTCTTTGACGGTCGTAACCAGATTTTTCAATCGGGATTCGTGACATATATTGTTTATGGGTTATCTAGTCCAACTCTACTGGAACCGGAAGACAAAGCATAAGAGTAACCCGGTGGATTTTTTTGACGTGACAACATCTTATAATTCGATGAAGCCCGCACGCACGAAAAAACATGACTCATGCGGCGTTACTGCTACGCTCTGAGGCGTTCCATTTAAGGCTTGAAATGCAAGCGAGAGCGTGGACCAAGCGATAAAGAGGCACAATCGGTTCGACATCTGTCTCTCTCCTACTTGAGTGAGCGATGCGTCCGCGTGGACAGCTGTATTACGTTGTCACGTTCAACTATCGTCAGTAAACTGACTTTACAGGCAACCAATTTTTTGTCTTCCTCACTGCTACTGTGTAGAATATCTAACTGAGGTACTTTATTCCCCTTGTCTTCATGAGATTTATTTGGTAATTTAGGCATTTCAGGTGAAGATTCTCTTTGCAAGCACAAGTCTAGCAAGATGTCTTGAGTGGCTGGATTTGATGACTTTCTAAAGTAATCGGGACGTTGGTGTATGAAGAAGGTTCAGAATCGTTCTTCCTGGAAATATAAAGCCTATATCCAGCTTTTTTAGGCTGATGATGATGATGGTGGCTCAAGTCGGGTCAACGACATCGAAAGACAAGAGAGGCACAGGACAGAGAAGGCTGCCAGAAAATGAAGGATATACCCAGCAGTGGGTGAAACCGGACCGAAATGATGATGATGAAGTCGATTTTATTCGTAAATATTTAGAATAGAAATAATACTTCATTTATATGTAGATATCTACATAACCTTTAACAAAGACATAAATCATTAAAAATAATTATCGAGCTTAGATTTTGCGTAGGTAAATAAAAAAATATCATCAAGATAATAGAAGTAACTTCAGAACTTCAGATATTTAAGTACAAAGACAAAGGTTACATAATACCTAATTATTTTTCTCGGTAACAAAGGCTTTTTTAAGAATCCTGTACTTTCGGTATTAACCTTGGCTACATCCCTTAACAAAACCACCTCGTTACCAACATTCAGTAATTTTCAAGCGAAACATTTTTCTTCATAGCTTGAATCACTTTGACATGATAAGTGGTAGACATTTTAATTGGAGCCCTGTCAAAGTAAGAAATCAAGATTTATTAGGACGCGTAGACCGTCTACGCTAACAGTTACGACGTAGCAATGTCTACGAATCGTAGCTGAAAATTAGGATTTATTATCTTTGACTTGAGCGTTGAAATGAAGGAGTTTATTTTGATAGTTGAATTCTTAGATCAACGCCCGAACGATTTAAAAAATCCGTTTAACTTCAGACTAGTAAATCAGTTATTAATATTTTATTTACATAGGTATTCGAAAACGATTTTCAAACACGTCATGGTAGGCGTGATTGAAAATCAAAGATTAAGGTGAAATGGGTTGGAAAGTAAAAGTTTCGACTGCTTGAAAAATAAATTTCCAGATGTCAATACAATATACACTGCGGTATTTATTTTGCGAAGCGAACGTTACGCGACGCTCTAAATAATCTTAATAAAAATCTAATACCCTCTCTCTTCGCTGTATACTTATTCAGGCTTACCTTTTAAAAAATATATAATGGTCCACCATATTATATAGTTTTTCAGAACCTGGTCTAAATATGTTTTATTTTTATATTGGATGACTGCCTTCACATCTCAGTTGGTAGTAGCTCTGTCTTCTGCGCCGTAGGGCGTGGCTTCGATTCCCACTGAGAGGAAATGTTTGTGCAGTGAATACAGATGTTTGTTCTCTGTCTGGGTTTTTATTGTATTCCATGTGTGTATTTACAAACAAAATGTAGACAAGTATTATATCAGCTATCTGGTTCCCTTAGTACAAGCTCTTCTTAGTTTGGGGCTAGATAGTGTAGTGAGGATTTTCCGCATTATATATTTATTATACCACTTATCTAAATAAGTAAATCAATAACTTATAGGTCTATTATGTAGACAAAGGGAGGCCTCAGGGTGGTCTAAAACTTCATCTGTTCCATTAGCTTATATAAACAGACCTATCATTACATCTAAGCTTAATAATTCAAGAACGGTGCATTATCATAGGCTGTCAGCGGCCGACAACCAACGACATTCGCCGCCGGTATTGTGACGTCAACATCAATTATTGGTGACGTCATTTATGGTCCGTTTACATCAGTTCAACAGTCTACATGTTGATTGAATATGCATTAATTGATTGCTTCGTTGCCTTGTTTGAGCAGCTTGTTAAGTAGGCTAGTATAGTATTCTCTAAGCTGTGGTGTATACCGGGTAGTTTTTGGACAAGGGCCGTGGTCATGGCCACCACCCTTATATTATAAATTATTTCACCTTATCTGATTATATTCGCGGGGAAAAATATAGATAAATAGTGAATAATTAGCTTCTCTAATCTATATTTTTCCCCGCGGCTTTTCCAATATTTTTCTCTAATTAAATTATAATTAGAGAAGACTAAGCACTTAATGAGAAAAAAATATATTCAAGTATTATATCAGTTATCTGGATCCCATAGTACAAGCTCTACTTAGTTTGGGGCTAGATAGTGTTATGTGAATTGGCCACAATATTTATTATTATTAGAGCTTGATAATTTTTAATGGTCGAATATTGTTGACTAAACTCTTAATCCCACCTGATGTGAAGTGATAATACGGTCACCAGTGTGGCACTCGTAGCATTTTTTTATCTTTATTAAAATTTTCATCTTTTTAGAGCATTATAAAAATACCCTTTTGGAAAGCATTTCAATTAATTCCGCCAATAACATCAATTTAAGTTATATTTTTCTAAAACCCTCTTCTAAAATATTTGCCACCCTAATCTACGAAAATCTTCTCAAAAAAACTTACCACAATGCAGATGCATAAAACTTCACTAAAAACTATTCAATACAAAATTCATTGCAGCTAGACCACAGAGCTTGCTAAATAAACCCTTGCATTAAACCGCGGCGAGATACCAAGATTCGAATAAGAATGCTACAATTTGCATAGAAATGCATCGATAAATTCCATCGAAGCAACTGAGCAATATTCAGAATAAGTAGAACATTTCCAAAGCAAGAATAAGCAAGCGAAACGTGGTGCTCGAATACTCGACAAGCAAGTTGGTAAACTCTGTAACCAACTGGTTAGTTGGTTGGTTGGTTGGCACGTTCTTGACGTGCGTGACCTACGAGGCAATGCTTTGTTAAAGGCAATGGTTACCACTTAACATCAGGTGGGCCATATGCTTGTTTAATCAGCTAGTTAAAAAAATAAAAATAAAATAGAGACTAAGAAAAGTGTAGTGCAATTTTCTGAACATGATATTTTAACGAGAAGATTTGAGACACGAGCTTTGCTTTCTAAAAACTGTTATTACTTATGGTACTATTACTTTGCATAAACAATACAAGAGCTGAACATTTACATCTAGAATAAGCTGTTTCAAACCTTCGTATTTCAAACATAATAACCAGCATAAAGGTTTCCAAAAGCATATTGAGAGAGTTGATTTTGTAGAGTTCGTATGGCTTCTCGTTTGAAAGGAGATTGCCAAAAGCTTTATAAAGCTTTGTGTACACTAGATAATTTGCATAGCGTACAGGCTTTTCTCGAGAGTGTGCACATGGGACACAAATTGCTGTAAGCTTCTCGTTTCTTCTTTTATGATCCTCCTGCATTATAAGTGTCCTACGGTTGTACGTGTGCATAAATTTCAGCACGTCATGTCCTGAAGACCCCACGTACAGTAGTGTAGGTAACCATAGCAAAGGCACTGGACTCAATTTAAGGTTTATTAAGACAATGATGTAGGGGCTAACATCATGATTTTATTGAATAACGATAATTTTGGGTTTGAATAATATCTGAGACATCGTAACATACCCAGACTTAGGACTGGTAGTAGAAGGGTGGCTCATCCTCACACATTACACCTTTACTTTTCATCTTTTTATATTTTTCTATTTTAAATGCCCACCAAGACGATAATTACATTGGTTCAATCCTTGTTATGGTCTCTAAGGGCTTGGCCTACTGTGAAGACTGTAGTATGAACCGTAGTTACCGTAGTTAGAGTCTGTTCAGAAAGAGAGCCGTCGTGGCCAAATCGTGAACTAACGTTTCGATTTTTATATGGCAGCTCATCCCTTTCTTTCTGTCAGCATTTTGCATTATAAAAATTAAATAAAGGAATAGTACACTAGTTGTGATAGGATCAAAACGCAACAGACGCGCTATTGTATTGCCCCTAAACAAAAAAGGTAGTTAAGCACAGCAGCGCCCTCCAATCCCACGACGGCTCTCTTTCTGAAGACTCTACCGTAGTTTTGTCTTAAAATCACGATATGACGTCGTTTTAAGTTTTTAATAACTAACTTGTCTGTAACTACGCAAATAAGTGAGCAATAAAGTAAAGAGATCTCTTGCTAAAAGAGCAAAGTACACCAAAAGCATAACATTACTTTGTATGATGATAATGACACAATCTTATCTGTTTATCGAATCCATGTTATATTGTAGGTACCTACAAGTTACATTGTCGATGAAAAATATGTGATAGGTGATAAAATAAGCTTGTTTATAATCTGAAATGTTGTAGGAATTCGATCACCCTTCAGATACCGATGAACTATTTAAATCTACATAACTGTCTGGTTTCACAGCTCAGTTGGCACTAGGCTCTGCCTTCTGTACTGTAGGCTGTGAGTTTAGTCCCGCGCGGAACAAACATGTATTTGATGACACCAATTATGTTTGAACTGTACATGGGTAAATTAACCTGTAGTGGTATTTAACCAGCGTCGGACTGGCCATATAGTCAAAATGGCATTTACCGCCCGGGCCCCAACCTGCGCTTGCCTCCGAGGGGCAATGCTTGCGGAGCTTGTGGCAGTAGGTACCTTAGGATAGGAGGTTCGCGCAGGCTAGGTATCAGCTCTTGTGACCTAAATGGAACTAAATCAGATAGATCGTTCATACAATCAGAGAGAAATGAAATTGAAAAATTCGAAAATTGGTTGCCTCGGGCCCTGGGCCCTGTTCAGCCACCCGGGCCCTTCTGGACCAGTCTGACCCTGTATTCATCAGTCATCTAATTTCTATCGGGATTATAGTTCACACCTGATAGCAAAAAAAGAACACCTAACAAACGGTTAGATATAAGTTATATACCGCCTTAATTTGGTGAGTTCTGTAGAGCGTCTTCTAAAGCCTGTTCAGTCTACCTCCTGTTCAGGTTACCCGTTCTTTGGATATCATGATGCATACCTACGTACGGTTTTAGGCAATAAATATGGCACATCGAGTTTTTGGCTTTGTAGAGCGCTATCTCTTTCTGACGTAACACTACGCTCTATATGAAGCCGAAATTAGCCGATTTGCAATATTTAATGCCTACTACTGTACAAGCAGTCCATAAAGAAATTAAACAAGAATCAGTAGATATGAGAGTATTAGCGAAACCGATAATGCTCAACAACCAATACGCCACTTCAGATCACAATGTGCTTTTGTATAGCTGTAGGTACTTCTTTATACCAATAATTGAAGGTACGAGAGGATACGATAATTAGGTACCTATGTCCTGAGAGTACAATGGTCTTATCGCTAAAGCAAATCTCGTCCCAACCACTATAGAGCATAAAGGAGGAATAGATTGATAAATCACGTATTTCAGAATAGATTTGGCTCCAATACTCTATTTAGGGGTTGAATTGGGGTTAAAGGGTTATCAATTAGGCCGGAAACGGCACTGCGGTGATCTATTTAACATTAAATACAGGTTATCCATTTCTTTGACTGTCTTAAACAAGCCTTTTGTATGTGTAAAAGCATTTCATTTTCAACATACAATAGCGATAGTGCGCCTGCGATGTTGGTGCTAATAATATTACCTAAGTTAGAAAAACACCCTATAACATAACAGCCTCACATTTCTGAAATATGCAAACTTATAATATCTTTAGCCTTACAGTACCTAAAGCCACGTCATATATGTATGCAGTGTTGTTTATGTAGTGGAATACGATAATTCAAGCTCTACGATAAGTGGAACAGTTTTACTATAAAGTAGTAGTAGATAGAGGGGGATCTGCATTGAAATAGGCAGTTACTCTATTTCATTCAACTGGGGAGAGCATGTCACTTGCGTCACGTGGTCTGGGTTTTACGAGAAAATACTTAATTAACATTATGTAGGTATATGTAGGTCACTCTCATCCTGGTTAGATTCTGGTAAGCCTATAAAGTATTCCACACAAAACAAGGATCAAACAAGCATGGTTACACAAATATGCCAAGTATTAAGAATAAATGGGATTCGTGCTAGAGGATTATCACAGGCGTAGGCAGGTTTGGCTTAATACTGGATTTTAAAAAGTGCTTATCCTTGAGGGAATCAACCTTTATCTAATCATCTGAACCAAAGTGATATGTAGGTCATTTGCATAGGATTGTGGTGTGAATAGGCTCATCACCGAAGAGTTTCAGAAGATTAGAGGCACGGTTTAGCAGTTAGCGGTGAGACGCTCAGTGGCGGGGTCGGCGACCGGGCTGGGAGGGGCGGCGGGGTATCGATCGCATCGCATCCTACCTTCCTGCGGCCGCAGCAGAGCATCCTCCGAGCACGCGACTGTCCGCCCGGCGAAGACTTCAACCTTGCCAGTTTCCGCCACTGCATGGGTGCAGTTAGCGCGGCGCTTGCGGCCGCGGGGCCAAACGCTCGCGCATCGCGACACCAGACGCGGCCGGAGCGCGCGAGCCTTCCTCGCGGAGTGCTCCCTGGACGAGCGCGCCTGCGCCCTGCGTCGCCCCCCCACCCCCTCACCCCCTCGACACCACCCCCGATGTAGGCGCCCCCTTTACTCCTCGCGATTAATAATTCCGGCTACGCTACCAGTGCGTATGTGGGTTAGTTTTTTTGGCGATCGATGCGATTATTCGAGGTTTCGACGGTGCACCCGAGACGGGAGACGACCTATTAATCGCATTCTGACATCACGGCTGAGTGGCGGCGCTGGAGGTGGGATCCACACAATACAATGTGGGGCAGACATTATCAGGGTAATGTAGGTCACTGTCTCCCCTCAAAGGGTTAAGGTAACATAATGGATGTCGGTAATATGTATAATTTATCATCGTTACAATTACATAATTATACAAGTCAAACGAACCACTTTTCGGACAGTAGAAAATTTGAGAGCAACGTGCAAATCAAAATATGCATCAAACCTTTTCGTGACGGAGTGACTGTCTGTCGAATCAAAAGAAGAACAACCTAATCCAGGCGTCATGTTTCAAAATGATGATGATTTGGATGGTACCTAGTAGTACCTACCCACATATTAGTAGGCGTTCTAGCATAGAAAACATTCAAAATACTTATTTCCTAAGTTAACCTACGTGGTCCCATGCTAGGTAAAGGTCTCCCCTAAAACCCTTAAATACACTTATCACGGTCCCATATTTTCTCTAACCGTCAAAATATTTAAGTATCCATTTAAAACACATCGCAAACAAAACAAGCCGTCGAGGATTGTCATTTGAAAATGAAACTGACTCCGGAGTTCAAAGTAGGAAATCTCCTAATAATTGGCTGTCATAACAATAATTAGAAAGGGCACAAGTCAAGCGTAGGGCGTCACTAAGCCGCGGGTTACGTCCGGACACACAAAGGGACCAAACCACATACGGGCGGCACTTTGCCAAGGAGGCGCGTTACAAGAGGATTTCGTGACTTGAAAATTTACATATGCCTTTGTTACCTACTTGTACTTCGATAAGGAGCTTTTTCTACGTGAGATTGCAGTCAAACATTTGGTTGATACGACAATCACAAATCTAGATGTTCTTCTGCCTACGAAAACGCAGAGGCCAATAAGAAATTAGCAAAGAGGCCAAAAAAACCATTAGTCCTTCGAGCATCTATAGGTATCTGAGAGCTTCTGGAAGCACGTGGATTGAAAAAGACTGAAATAGCTCGGTCCTCGGTCGGAAAAGTGCAAGTAATAGGTACACCTCATGTTGTGCAAGTGTTCATAAGTTACGTTACCATAAAGTGAGCCGATTACTGACGTGGATATTACAAAAACGAGTCATCCATAACACCATTCTTAAGACTACTCTGGCTGCTGAAACACCAACGGTCATCGTGACAAATCATCTACAACAGATGGAATGGCCTGCTTCCTAATTTTTTACACTTCAAATAATTTCGTAGAGCTCACCGTAGCACTATTGAAGTTCCGCAGAAGCCGCTTGACATATCTCATACACTTGCTCGTAGTTGTTTTATTTTGACTAATACCTAGGAAGGGATATAATAGGAATTTAAAGACCTTTACACTGGGATAACACAGTCTAAAAAGTAAAAATAACCTTCGTAGTACACGGGAATTTCGTAGTGCCCTCCGTAGCACATGTAGAGGTACCATCGTGTGTTTAGTTTCGTTTTATTTTAACCTTTGTTACTTAAAATATAAGACCCACTGCGTGGCACATTATACCTCGTAGCACAGTGGAATTTCGTAGAGCTCTCCGTAGCACCAGATGTCTGCGAGTTAATATTAAGAAGTTCATAAAAACGTAGCGCTGGATATTTTCCTTGGACCAACTTTCACATAATTTGAATAAAAAGTGCAAGACATGGTACGGTAGCTGAAGCATGGAACATATAACCTTCACCCTGATGAGGAGTCCTAATTTGGCTAGAGAGCTCGGTGTCTTCGCCGATATACTAAAGCACTTACCTCAACTCAGAGCTTTTTTAAGTTTTCGGTTTTCTGTACTGCGAGGCAACCAAAAACTTAACGAACTCGATGTACCTACTGAAGGCCTGCGCACACCTAGTTTGCTGGCGGTAGCGTTCAGTGAAACGCTGTCAAATCTCAAATCTGACAGCGATATTTTTGACATCGTTTCACTGATTGCTACCGCCAGCGGCCTAGGTGTGTTCGGGCCTTAATGAAAACGGTAGATGGTCACGACAGTTTCCAGTGACAGTTTACAGTGAAACAGTTTCAATTAAATATGCAATAATCTTCTTTGAACTGAAAGTATGTCTCAGGACCAATTTTCGAAAATCCGGGAGGCAATAGAAATTCTTCTGAAACGTGCTGAAACACTATTTCGGCGAGCCGAAAACTACTACAATGCGTACAAAAACTAAAAAAGTTGCTAGGTATTCGGAGTAACACTAGTAGGTATCTAATCCATTTGTATTAAATTAAATCATTTGTCCCCGTAACAGCGTAATACAAAAATGCGAAGAACTTCCAAATCTGCATACCGTCTACTGAAAGTAAGTAATATAAGCCCTTAATTTCGAAATAGCGTGGTGTCCCTTCCCCGTCCGAATTGATTACGGCAATTTGGTAAAATATATTTCTGTTTCTCCCTGGTGACGACTTGGTGATAGCCTTATTCAAGAAATCTAATATTTTATAGAAATACTTGGCTCATAATTTGCGAGGTTCGAACGTATAATTATTGGAATAAATGTTATAAAATTGAATTTATTGAAACGGTAATAAAATGCACTTTATTGCTCTTTTTATCTTGATTTACAGTCTGTAGTTAAATGTTCTTGCGCTAGTTTTCCTACATTATTATAGTTACTTTATAGTGACTGTGACAAAATGGGTTTATATTGAAGGATTTTTAGTTTAGTTTTTTTTACTTGCAAGAAAAAGTGATGCGTAGCCAATCGCCAATTTGGTTGTGGTCTTAAGTTTCCAGATGCAGTAGATATGCTTGTTTACTCTCTATAAGTGAAAGAACACAAGCTTTTGGTCACGGAGAAAAAAAGTAATAAAGAAAAACCAGGGCCAAGACCATTGTGAAGACGAACCCTGGAGAAAAATTTAATTTAATTACTGCGACAAGAATTATCTAACAAACATCTAAAATTAATAGAAAATCTATAAAATACAATCCAAATTAATTATGGGCATAATAACAGCTTATTTAACATAAAATCGACAATATTGGGGGAAAAAAACAAAAGTCTATTTATTCAGTAGAATCGCAAGGATCAATTTGAAACATCTTAAAGCTACGAGTAGGTGAGTCTAAGTGCCAGTTCCACGCGAGAAGAACAGTGGCTCTCATAGTACGAGCTCTGCTTAATTTGGGCCTAAATAGTGATGTGTGGATAATTTATTACTTATATTTATTTATTGATTCAATAGGTGATATAGTAGGTACTTATGAGTAGGTATGTAAGCATATTATTCATAGAATATAGTGTTATATTCTATTGCTCGCTTGTCAATATAATGCCCGCATCAAATGTATGTTATCATACAGAACTTTATCATGTTTGCTCATAGTTCGGGAGCGTGTGGTCTACTTAGTTGCTCATATCCACTGCATGATATTAATATATGCCAGTGTGTTTTGAGGGTCTAATAAGACGCCAGATACTACATGAGTTTGGCGAGCAACATCAACAAACACGCTATTCATATGAAATCGACTTTCGACAAATCTTTCGAATTAGGCTCGAACACACCTAGTTCGCTGACGGTAGCGATCAGTGAAACGCTGTCAAATATTGCTGTCAGATTTGAGATTTGACAGCGTTTCACTGTTCGCTACCGCCAGCGAACTAGGTGTGCGCAGGCCTAAGGTTCTCGAACGGCGACCACGAACTGGAAGACGAAATGAAACACTCACATACCAGATGAACTGACGACATTCCTAAGTTCGCGGGAAGGCGGTGGATTACAGGTGCTTACAATTGTTATTCCTGGAAATGCGTAGGGGAGGCCTATGTCCAGCAGTAGACTTGATCAGGCTGATGATGATGATATAAAATCGACCGACACACAATAAGGGTTCAAAGTTAAAACACGTCTCTTTTTGGTTTCGCGTCAAAAAACAGGCTCACTCCTCTCTCCTCAGAATTATTTGTACCAACCAATAGTACCAACCCAATGTTCTTTGAGGATGACTAAGGGAGGTAGTCAAAGTAACATCTAAGTATTACATCTTAGTAGGTACTTACTAATATTATAGTGATGACCAGCGACCAGCTCGCGTTAAGCTTTTTCCGTACAGACTTCAACCCCGTCTGCACTCCTTTAGGGGTTGAATTTACAAAAGTTATTTCTCAGTTTGCCTACACTTATCATAAAGAACACACCTTCCAAATTTCAAGTCGCTACGACCAACGGTTTAGGCTGTGCGTTGAATGTCAGTCACTTACCCCACTCTTTTATATAGAACTTTCTAGCAGCGATCCCCGGTTTTGCCCGGGTAGAATGCGTCGTATGTTTAATGGCATGACAATTAGATTGTTCTAGAGAATTATTAGAAAAATTCTAATGAAGACAATCATTATATAGATTTCAAAACTTTTGCAAACTAGGTACAACCCTTTTTTTTTTTTTTTTTTTTGCCCAGGGGAAATCCTTTATGGATACCCACTAGCGGGGGAACTAGTGGGTTATGTCAGACTCTTGCTACTGACTAAAACCTCTGGGGTGTTCCTCTACATTTGCGCTGGGTGGACGAGATCATGGCTTCGTTTCGTTCCACAACCCCGTCAGCGCTTATCCTTGCGGACCCATCTTAAGGAAGGGCTGAAGCCCTTTCCTCTTCAGGCAACAAGGTACAACCCACTTCAACCCCTTCCGTCTAAACTCCCTTACAACAGGACACCTAGGGGTATCTACCAACAAATACCACCAGAAAAAACCCTGTATAGTATTAGGCAACAAATATTGCACATCGGCTAATTTCGGCTCCATAGAGCGTAGTGTGCGTCAGAAAGAGATAGCGCTCTACGAAAGAAGAAAAGCCGATGTGCAATATTTATTGCCTACAACGCAGCTACATGCAGTACCTACGTAATATGCACACACTTGCTTTTTATATACACACTAGCGGCCACCCGCGGCTTCACTCGCCCGGTTGCCGTTACGCCTCGTTGATTTTTCTTTTAAAAGTTTTTCTTCTTTTTCGCTTAGGGAAATAACTGTCCAATTTCCTTACTTAGTGCACCCCTATGCTATAAAAGGAACATACCCTCCAAGTATCAAGCTTCTAGGACGGTTTAGGCTGAACGTTGATTGTCAGTCAGTCAGTACACGTAAGAGTGTTATATATTTAGATATCTATATTATTCCTATTGATAGTGATGTGATTTGATGATGCATTGTAAAGGTCATAAAGATAACTATAAATAGTAGCTAGATAGTACTTATGTTTGTATCATTTATCGATAAACTATAATTGGTCAATTTAAAACTCATTTCGATTGTATTGGCTAGATAAAGCTGATAGGGTATTTAATTCGGTGGAGACTTCAAATGCAATCAACTTCAATTAGATAGCAATAACCTCTGGACATTAGAGATTAATGTCCTAAATGTAAAGAATCGAGCTTTGTTAACGTTTTTGGATATTGAAAAAGGAAATTTTTGTTTCCTTTTTTTCAATATCCAAAAACGTTAACAAAGCTCGATTCTTTACTTTATTACCCAAATAACACAAAATGGTTTTTATTATTACCCAAAATGTTTGTATTTTTTTCGTAACCTAAATAGTTATGTAGTCAGTTCCACATGTTTTGTTCTATGAAGGGAAAAAAGTACTAGCATTTATACAGCCACCCTGTATAGCTATATACAGGGTGGATACGACAGATGGGATTTTCTTGAAACTGCCTATACTAGGCACCATTTTCAAGTTCTGTACTTTTGGCACAGAGCTTGAAAATGGTGCCTAGTTTAGGTAATCCCATATGTCGTATCCACCCTGTATATAGCTATAGGTTTAGCATAGTGCAGATAGATAAGTAGCGGTGTCAGCTTTGCAATGAAGCACTCTTGAGTCGGCCATTTTGTGTTTTACTTCAATAGTCATCATCATCATCAGCCTGCAGAAGTCCACTGCTGGGCATAGTCCTCCCCTATACATTTCCAGGATGAACGATTCTGAGCCCTTTCCATCCGACTTCCCGCGATCTTAACAATGTCGTCGGTCCATCTGATGGGCGGCGCCCTACATTTCGTCTTCCGGTTCGTGTAATTTTTTAAGTGTACATATAATATGCAAACACTGCAAAAGTAACGAAACATTGCCCATCAATAAACACTTTGTATTGAGGGTTCCTTAATGAAGTGGTGGTATAATGACATGCTGATAAGTATAGCATCGGTATAACATTGGAACTCATCATTCCGAAAAGGTGGGTTCAAATATTACCACTGCTAATTTAAAACTTGGGCTACATTTTTTTTTGAAGTAGGTTAGCGGTTTTATCAAATAAGAGGGCCAAAACGCCTCAAAGCTATAGTACTTCGTCAAGTTTGTATAAGTTTTTTCATTAAATGATTGGTTAAGTTTGAACTGACACACGAAATTATAAAGGTTCCTTTCCGGACTAGACGAACCCTAAAAAAAGTAACCCTAGGTCATCAGTCTTTTTAAATTGGGTTATCGATCCATAACGTAAACAATTTTATCACATTTTATAATAAAACTTTTATTATTTAATTACAGTATGTCGGTCAATACTTTGTAGATCAGAGTTTCAAATCGTTTCTTCGAAGGTCTAGAATCTAGATAGTGTTGTGCGGATTGTTCATAATATTTATAAATATGTTTTTAATGTGAATATCAATAAACACTATGTACTGCTTCAATATATATTAAACTATAATTATTATTATCAATACATAATATCCATTTTTATTAGTTTTTTTCGGCGAATTTGTTTACTTAATCAACAAACTAAGACTCATTTTCATTGCTAATGTTATTGCCTGTTCTTAAGATAATCAGCTATCTGATTCCCATACTTAAAACAAGCTCTGCTTAGTTTGGGGCTAATTAGCGCTGAGTAGATTGTACATTTTAGATCCCTGCTAGCTGTAACTACAAATACATTTTAGAAATAAAAAATACTAACAAAAAGGTCCCGTCACCATCCACATGTCCAGATTAATTGCAGGTCTCAACACAGGCTCCAGTCTCAGTATCTCGGAGCATGCCAGGGTTGCACCAGCAGTCGCAGTAGTGCCGTCTGTAGGTATGCGCGCTGGGGGTGGCACAGATCATCTCGAACGAGCAGTTGGGACCGGGGTTGTATTCCCCGGAGGGGCAATCGGCTGGAAATCAAATTTCATCATCATCAACCTATATTAGTCCACTGCTGGACGTAGGTCTCTCCTAAGACGCGCCACTGAGCCCGGTCTTCGGCTCTTCTTCTCCAGTGCTTGCTACATTTCGCAGATCGTCGCCCCACCTTACCGGAGCGGGCGTCCTACACTACGCTTACCTAAACGCGGTCTCCACTCTATTAGTATTCGTTTGCTCCAACGATTGCCTGTTCTTACTAATCCTTTGAGCTATGTCGACCACCTTGGTTCTCTGTCGGATAACCTCGTTCCGGATTTTATGCTTCAGGGAGAACTAAACTAAACTAAACTAAAAAAAGCAGCCAAGTGCGAGTCGGACTCGCCCATGAAGGGTTCCGTAGCACGACGAACTACAAGAACCTTTATATTATGTTACTTGATGTAACATAATAAGGTTCTTGTAGTTCGTCGAAAGGTAAATTGCGGTTTACGGTTTATGACGTATAAAAAAAAAACTACTGACTAGATCTCGTTCAAACCAAATATCGCTGGAAGTTTGCATAGTAATGTACAACATATATTTTTTTTAGTATTATCATTCCCTTACTTTAGAAGTTAGAGGGCCCCCCCTCTAACTTCTAAAGTAAGGGACCAACTTTTTTCCACTTTGGAAGTGTCTCTCGTGCAAACTATTCAGTTAAGAAAAAAAGCAGCCAAGTGCGAGTCGGACTCGCCCATGAAGGGTTCCGTAGCACGACGAACTACAAGAACCTTTATATTATGTTACTTGATGTAACTTAATAAGGTTCTTGTAGTTCGTCGAAAGGTAAATTACGGTTTACGGTTTATTACGTATAAAAAAAAAACTACTGACTAGATCTCGTTCAAACCAAAAATCGTTGGAAGTGTACATAGTAATGTACAACATATATTTTTTTTAGTATTATCATTCTCTTACTTTAGAAGTTAGAGGGGGGGGGACCAACTTTTTTCCACTTTGGAAGTGTCTCTCGCGCAAACTATTCAGTTTAGAAAAAAACGATATTAGAAACCTCAACATCATTTTTGAAGACCTATTCATAGATACCCCACACGAATGGGTTCGATGAAAAAAAAATTTTTGACTTTCAGTTTCAAGTATGGGGACCCCCGAAATTTATAGTTTTATTTTTATTTTTATATTAAAATCTTAATGCGGTTCACAGAATACATCTACTCGCAAAGTTTCATCAGTCTAGCTCTTACGGTTTCGGAGAAAAATGGCTGTGACATACGGACGGACAGACAGACAGACAGACAGACAGACAGACAGACAGACATGACGAATCTATAAGGGTTCCGTTTTTGCCATTTGGCTACGGAACCCTAAAAACGATGTTAGAAACCTCAACATCATTTTTAAAGACCTATCCATAAATACCCCACACGTATGGGTTTGATGAAAAAAATTGTTTTGAGTTCCAGTTTCAAGTATGGGGACCCCCAAAATTTATAGTTTTAGAAAAAAACTATATTAGAAACCTCAACATAATTTTTGAAGACCTATCTATAGATACCCCACGCGTATGGGTTCGATGAAAAACAATTTTTTGAGTTTCAGTTTCAAGTATTTATTACAAATACAAATATTTTCTATTTTTGTATAAAAACCTTAATGCGGTTCACAGAATACATCTACTCACCAAGTTTCATCAGTCTAGCTCTTATGGTTTCGGAGAAAAATGGCTGTGACACGGCCGGACAGACAGACAGACAGACAGACAGACAGACAGACAGACAGACATGACGAATCTATAAGGGTTCCGTTTTTGCCATTTGGCTACGGAACCCTAAAAACCCTTACTGAACAAAGCAGAGCCTGTACTATGGGAACCAGATAGCTGATATAATACATAAATACTTTTATTTTTTTTGTAAATATGTACATACATAGGACAGGGGAGTCTAGCAAAATATGAAATAAGCCTATACCCAGCAGTGGGTGATACCGGGCTGAAATGATGATGATGACATACATAGAATACAATATAACACCCAGACAGAGAACAAACATCTATATTCACCACACACATATATGTCCTCGGTGGGGATCGAACCCACGACCTACGGCGCAGAAGGCAGAGCTACTGCCAACTGGGCTGAGAGGCCAGTCAAAATGTATCATCCGCACTTGGTGTGCGCACTGGTTTCCGCAAGTAGGCATGTCTATTTCTGCCGTGAAGCAGTACTTTGTTTCGGTTTGAAGGGTGTGGGTGCTGGTGAAATTACTGGCACGTGAGGCTGAACATCTGTACCTATGACTCAAGTTGACGGACGCAGCGCAGTGCATCGTAGAACACGTTCTTGACGTGTGTGACCTACGAGGCAATGAATTTAGTATCTATGCATAGGTACTACAAAATTTAAGAGCGTTCCTCTACTTAGCTTTGTTTTTACAAAGTAGTAAGAACTTATCTCAAAAATCTATTCAAATGAAAGGTGCTTTGTTCTGCTAAGCCTCGAGGATTTGGGACAAAAGCTACGTGGGTGACGAAGACACATGGGCAAAAATATACATCTTATAATTTTAGTACGTGTTTACGTAAACCCAAGGCAGGTAGTGTACCTACCTTGCATGGTAGGTTTGTTATTTGTTTTTATTTATTAGTTTATGGGAATTGTTTTAAGTCTAGACTAGGATTTCTTAGGTTTATTAGTTGAATTTTAACCAGACTTGATCTAAAAGACAAATCTAAAAAAAATATGATAAGATCTGTTTATTTAACTAATAAAAACTAATAAATTCTTTGTATTCAACTATACTTTATATTTTTTTATTTAGCCACAATTTGAAAAATAACAATAAAACAACACGTTTAATTAAACCCAACTTTGACAAATTAATATAAATAAGTTAAAAAACTTGCAAAGCCGACTTTATTTTCAGATAATTAATTATTATTTCAATTCGGCTTATAAATTACGATGTTATGCGATAGCAAACTTAAACAAAAAAATGCAAACGAATAGAGAACGTCTTATTTTTTGTTGGAAATCAGTTAATTACTTTTGATATGTTTTACTTACCCAAGCAATGTCCCACACAAACAAGCACCACGCACATCAAAAAATATTGATTTACTGCCATCTTCAGGTTTTTTTTTATTACTTCTTCGCAGTCGTCTTACTTCAAGAGCGATCAGTAACGTTGTGATGCACAAGTATTATCGAAGAGAATTTTATTGACCTTGCGTTTATCTTAATAAATATATTAATTAACAATTCTAGTAAAACGGGTAGGTAAGGTAGGTACTATACATTACAACAATAGGCAATTAAGTATACGATGCTCATATGTCGCTGTTCACCATCTTAATATCAATCATAGTTTATTGATAATATAAGTTTAAAAAACTTAAGAAACTGTCTTCATGGCCTAGATACTACTAGATACTGAACCGATTTTGATTATATTTCTATGGGACCAACCAATCTGAAAGTGTTATCTTTCAGATAAAAAAATATATTGAAAAAAATAAATCGGCAAAAAATGACGAAGTTTGGCGATAACAAACAAAAATACAACCGAATTGAGAATCTCTTCCTTTTTTATTTGAAGTTGGTTAAAAATAGACAAACTAGTCATCAGTAATGAATCATCTAATCTAAACTAATATTTTAAAGAGAAAAGACTTGCATGTTTGTAACGATAAAATTTAAAAACAACTGGACGAAACCACGAGAGTTAGGGAAAATCGTGAAAGGAGGCATGCCGCGCATGCCCTCGATTTATAAGAAATCAATAACTGCATACTTACCTACCTGATTACTATAGTTTCAAAAAGCAGCCAAGTGCGAGTCGGACTCGCCCATGAAGGGTTCCGTAGCACGACGAACTACAAGAACCTTTATATTATGTTACTTGATGTAACATAATAAGGTTCTTGTAGTTCGTCGAAAGGTAAATTGCGGTTTACGGTTTATGACGTATAAAAAAAAAACTACTGACTAGATCTCATTCAAACCAAAAATCGTTGGAAGTTTACATAGTAATGTACAACATATATTTTTTTTAGTATTATCATTCTCTTACTTTAGAAGTTAGAGGGGGGGGACCAACTTTTTTCCACTTTGGAAGTGTCTCTCGCGCAAACTATTAAGTTTAGAAAAAAACGATATTAGAAACCTCAACATCATTTTTGAAGACCTATTCATAGATACCCCACACGTATGGGTTCGATGAAAAAAAAATTTTTGAGTTTCAGTTTCAAGTATGGGGACCCCTAAAATTTATAGTTTTTTTTTTATTTTTATGTTAAATTCTTAATGCGGTTCACAGAATACATCTACTCACCAAGTTTTATCAGTCTAGCTCTTACAGTTTCGGAGAAAAATGGCTGTGACATACGGACGGACGGACAGACAGACAGACAGACAGACAGACAGACAGACAGACATGACGAATCTATAAGGGTTCCGTTTTTGCCATTTGGCTACGGAACCCTAAAAATCTTTTACTTTTGACTTGTCAATCAAATTGGGTGGTTCAAATCAAGAAAAATCGTTTGGGTCCACTTCCGTCACGAGAAGATAAATGCAGTTATCATTTTTAGGGTTCCGTAGCCAAATGGCAAAAACGGAACCCTTATAGATTCGTCATGTCTGTCTGTCTGTCTGTCTGTCTGTCTGTCTGTCTGTCTGTCCGACCGTGTCACAGCCATTTTTTCTCCGAAACCATAAAAGCTAGACTGATGAAACTTGGTGAGTAGATGTATTCTGTGAACCGCACTAGGGTTTTTACATAAAAATAGAAAAAAAACTATAAATTTTGGGGGTCCCCGTACTTGAAACTGAAACTCAAAAATTTTTTTTTCATCGAACCCATACGTGTGGGGTATCTATGGATAGGTCTTTAAAAATGATGATGAGGTTTTTAATATAGTTTTTTTCTAAACTGAATAGTTTGCGCGAGAGACACTTCCAAAGTGGAAAAAAGTTGGTCCCCCCCCCTCTAACTTCTAAACTAAGAGAATGATAAATCCAAAAAAAAATATATGTTGTACATTACTATGCAAACTTTCAACGATATTTGGTTTGAACGAGATCTAGTCAGTAGTTTTTTTTTATACGTCATAAATCGTAAACCGCAAATTATTTTTTAATCGAACCCATACGTGTGGGGTATCTATGGATAGGTCTTTAAAAATGATGTTGAGGTTTCTAATATCGTTTTTTAGGGTTCCGTAGCCAAATGGCAAAAACGGAACCCTTATAGATTCGTCATGTCTGTCTGTCTGTCTGTCTGTCTGTCTGTCTGTCTGTCTGTCTGTCTGTCTGTCTGTCTGTCTGTCCGGCCGTTTCACAGCCATTTTTCTCCGAAACCATAAGAGCTAGACTGATGAAATTTGGTGAGTAGATGTATTCTGTAAACTGCATTAAGGTTTTTACATAAAAATAGAAAAAAAACTATAAATTTTGGGGGTCCCCATACTTGAAACTGAAACTCAAAAATTTTTTTTTCATCTAACCCATACGTGTGGGGTATCTATGGATAGGTCTTCAAAAATTATGTTGAGGTTTCTAACATAGTTTTTTTCTAAAACTATAAATTTTGGGGGTTCCCATACTTGAAACTGAAACTCAAAAATTGTTTTTTCATCGAACCCATACGTGTGGGGTATCTATGGATAGGTCTTAAAAAATGATGTTGAGGTTTCTTACATCGTTTTTTTCTAAACTGAATAGTTTGCGCGAGAGACACTTCCAAAGTGGAAAAAAGTTGGTCCCCCCCCCTCTAACTTCTAAAATAAGAGAATGATAAAACTAAAAAAAATATATGTTGTACATTACTATGCAAACTTTCAACGATATTTGGTTTGAACGAGATCTAGTCAGTAGTTTTTTTTTATACGTCATAAATCGTAAACCGCAATTTACCTTTCGACGAACTACAAAAACCTTTATATTATGTTAATTGATGCTACGGAACCCTTCATGGGCGAGTCCGACTCGCACTTGGCTGCTTTTTTTTTCTAAACTGAATAGTTTGCGCAAGAGACACTTCCAAAGTGGAAAAAAGTTGGTCCCCCCCCCTCTAACTTCTAAAATAAGAGAATGATAAATCCAAAAAAAATATATGTTGTACATTACTATGCAAACTTTCAACGATATTTGGTTTGAACAAGATCTAGTCAGTAGTTTTTTTTTTATACGTCATAAATCGTAAACCGCAATTTACCTTTCGACGAACTATAAAAACCTTTATATTATGTTAATTGATGCTACGGAACCCTTCATGGGCGAGTCCGACTCGCACTTGGCTGCTTTTTTTTATTAATCGGGGGCAAAACTCTTTTTACGAATTTTTCCTTACTCTTGTGGTTTCGGACTTGGCCATCGCCGCCCTTCTCAAAAAACCAACCTGTAGGTATATGTATACACCTATTATATCCCAGGTAAATAAAATAACAACAAAATGGGCCCCCAACAATGGCAGACGACCTCGCGGCAGACCAAGACTCGGATTGCGGGACTATCTTGACTCGTTTATGGGAGACTGGGCATCTATCTACAGCACAGGACCGGGAAGAGTGGCAGGGGGCTAAGAGAGGACTTTGCCCTGCAGTGGGACGATGCAGGCTAAAACCAAAATAATAATATCACGAGCCGGTATGACCGAGCTTCGCTCGGGTTTAAATAAAAATAGTATTATTATTTGCCAATAGATGTCAGGAAGAGTCGTATCTTTATTGGCTTATTTTTAATTAACAACGCCTTCTAGCTTGCAGTTAGTTGCTCACAACCGCCAATAGATGGCAGGAACAGTCGTATATTGAGTTTATGTTTGATTATTGCAAAACACCAACTTCTCGTCATTTTCTAAAAATGAATCCTAGCTAGATCGATTTATCGCCCCCGAAAACCCTTGTATAATAAATTTCGTGAAAATTGTTGGCTCAGTTTCCGAGATCCTAAATATACAGTGGTGGTCATATAATTAGAAACACAGAGTCACTTGGTAATGTTAATAACTTTTTAGGTTAATATTGCAATTAATTAGAAGGTAAATGATTCATTTACCACATTAAAATGTACACTCGTAACACTAGTGTCTATACGATCATTAACTTTCTGTTAATTAATAGAAAAATATAAAAAGATATTACTTGGAAAAGATACTATCAATATCTTCGGTACTGGCAGTTGGACAGCAAATTAGAAACAAAATGTAACTTAAGTTCTAAAATGTTATTTTAAAACTACAATACTTCTTGCATAATGTCATCATAATAGGCAGTTTCCGGCCTTTTCTTATTCATTTCGTTTGGTTACATTCTGAAAGGTTTTATTATTGAAAATGGGTAAAAACAAGCGCTGTGGTGCAGCAATAAGAAAAATTGTAGTGAATTTTCATTTCATGCGAAAATGGGCTTACAGAAAAATAGCCGCTCACTTAGAGTGTTCCGTAAGGATGGTATTTAACGCCATAGCACATTACAAACAGCATGGAACACCGGATAATGTGCCAAGAAAAGTTCGGCCAAGGAAGACCACAATTCAAGAAAACAGGTTTATGATTCGTTTCGCTAAGACGGACCCCTTCAAAGGTTCTAATGTTATTCGAAAAGAAGTATTTTCACAGGACGATACTCGAAACGTATCCGCAAGACTAGTCGGTAGGCGGTTGGTTGAAGGGAAATTGTTTGGGAGACTTGCTAGTAAAGTGCCACTTCTTACCACCTTAGCCTTCGCGAGAAAATATGGCAGTTGGACAGTTCATAAATGGAAACAAGTTTTATTTTCGGATTAAACTAAAATAAATTTGGTAAATTCCGACGGAAAGCGATACGTATGACGACCAATTAACCTGGCTTTGAATAATAAGTACTCGAAAAAGACATTTAAACACGGCGGAGGAAATGTTAAGGTGTGGGGATGTTTTTCGGCATACGGGGTTGGTCCCGCGAGAAAGATTGAAAGACTAATGGATCAGTATCAGTACAGTGATATCTTAGAGGAAACAATGATTCCATATTCTGATGAAAATTTGCCAGTGAGTTGGATATTTCAACACGATAATGACCCAAAGCATACAGCGAATAGCGTTAAAGTGTTTCTCAGAGAACAATCGGTGACAATGTTAGAGTGACCTGCCAATAGTCCGGACTTAAATCCGATAGAGAATTTGTGGCACATTGTGAAGAAAGCACTATCGGATAAACATATCACTAACGTCAACCAACTTTACGACGCATTTGTTGAAGTTTGGAGAGCTATTCCATTGGAAACGAGTGAAAAACTGATAGTATCAATACCACGTCGATGTAAAGCTGTAATCGACAACAGAGGCTACCCAACCAAGTACTAATCGGTTATGAATAAGTATTAGAAGGTATCCATTTCTCGATTGAACCAAATTATTGGAGTTTTGTTTAAGTTTTCAGTGTTGATTTCTTGTGTTTCTAATTAGTTGTCCGACTACCAGTAATAAATATATTCATGTTATTTTTTAAGTTGCATTTTTTTTATATTTTTTAATCAAATATCAGAATGTTAATGATCGGTTTTTGAAACTAGTGTTACGAGTGTACATTTTAATGTGGTAAATGAATCTTTTACCTTCCAATTAATTGCAATAATAACATAAAAAGTTATTAACACTAACAAGTGACTCTGTGTTTCTAATTATATGACCACCACTGTATATATATATATACAATATATATATATATATACAAGATTTTCTCGTTTAAAGATATAAGATATGTAGGTACCAAAATACCTACCCAAAATTGCCGTCACCAACGTTTTTTTTAACTAGATTGGTAAATCTAGTTAAAAAAAACGTTGGTGACGGCAATTTTGGGTAGGTATTTTGGTACCTACATATCTTATACCTTTAAACGAGAAAATCTTGTATATATACATCATTGTTCATTCTAATAAATACCTAGGTTACCCAAAATGGTAATTTTGGGTAACCTAGGTATTTATTAGAATAAATTTTTAGTTTTTTAAACTATAATTTATTTAGTACAGGATGTGGACATTAACTGACTAGTGTGGTTTATTTCTCTAGATGGCTCATGATTATATTATGCTTGAGTACCTACCTACTTATTTTAACTACTTATACTTATTATGTTGGTAGTAGATAACTACTTAGGTACATCATCTTCCCGCCTTTATCCCACGCTTAAACCCGATTTCCACCGCAAAAGGGTAAAGAGAAATGGTCAGCAGAACTGACTTCTTTTAAATGAAATAGGTTTACATTTCTACCAGAGTTCTATACGCAAAGAGTATGAGCGTGAGAGTATGAGCGAAGAGCGAGTTCATTTCAACACGCTTGCGCAGTCCTTTCCGCTCGACTATTTGTACTTCGCTGGCGGTGGGAACCGGGCTTATGTGGGGTTGTCTAAAGCCCATTTTATATAATACCTATTTTATTGTAGTTTATTTATAGCCCAAACAAAAAGCTGGAAAAGCTATAGGTAGTAGCGGTACTAATGTACTTTGACCCATAACCATCAATTCATAATTTAGTAATTAAATAAAAAATACAAAAAACTCCCCCCTTCTCTTGTTTATGTTCCAGTCGATCCATCCCATGGTTGCCTGGTAGAGACCGCTGTCAGCGATTAGACCACCCCATAGTAAAATAATAATAAAAATCATTTATTTATCTCTCTTAAAACTAGGTTACATTTTAACAATAAACAAGGTAACATATTAAAATAAGTATAGATAAGTAGTAGGTATTATATAAGTAGGTAGGTTTGTGATGATCAAATTTTGCTTTAAACAAATAAGGCATTAAAGTTTTAGGTGTTATTAATGTTATTATAATAGGAGCTATGGTTACATAAGTGAACCTGTTTTGCGAGAGACTGGTGCCTGAAATAGGTTTTCATGAAACCTGTGCTACAAGACACCAGGGCCCCACTCCGCTGACTACTTATTTAGTACAGGTACCCAAGAGGTAACTGCAGCTTATACTTTAAGCAAGTACATACCTAGAGTACCTACCTAGGTACTTCAATTATAAATAGATATATTCAATTATACTTAGTGTGATATTGTGTGTGTGAGTGAGTATTACGGTGACATGATTTTTAAGTTAAAAACTGTATCCTACTAATACCTACTTAGGTATTGTGTCTGTAGTGCTTGGGACAGGATTTTTTAAAAGGAATAGGCATGTCAAGCACCTATACCATCCTGATAGCTTAGTCTATACTATTTTGACACCTTTTCAAAATGTTTACAGTATGCACGAGCCAGTTACAGGTTGCAAGAGATGTTCAACGTAGTGATTAGATCAATGTATATAACACTAGTGGCCTGTCGCGGCTTCGCACAGGTGGAAATTAATTTTTTAAACACATAAATATAACCTATGTTACTCAGGGTGAATGTAGCTGTCTAATGGTGAAAGAATTTTTGTAATCGGCACAGTAGTTTTTGAGTTTATTCATTACAAACATACACACAAATATACAAATCTTTCCTCTTTATAATTACAGATATAAAGTTATAAGTACAGATAAGTACAGAAGTATGGGGGTAATTGTAGGAACCTACTTCAAATTCTTCTGCTTCAGTTGAGCCCAAGGGTCTTGCAGCATTGATGGATGTAGGTACATACCTATGCTGTTCATTGTTGTTGAAGCTGGTGTTGCTGTAACTATTGTTGTCACTCTGCAATAATGAAACGTTCATATAATTTAGTTATTGCCCTGTAGTGGGACAGCACAGCTTCATAATTAATCGAGTGAGCGAATTATCACATTTTATTATAAAACTTTTATTATTTAATTATCAGTGTGTCGGTCAATACTTTGTAGATCAGGTTTCAATCGTTTCTTCGAATATAGTGTTGTGGATTGTTCACAATATTTATAAATTATGTATTTAATGTGAATATCATTAAAATACTACTTCAATTTATACTACTTATGATTTTTTGTTTTTTTTCTGCAAGACTAAGCTCCTCGTATAACTAAAATGTAGTCATTTTAGAAATAAAAAATACTAACAAAAAGGTCCCGTCACCATCCACATGTCCAGATTAATTGCAGGTCTCAACACAGGCTCCAGTCTCAGTATCTCGGAACATGCCAGGGTTGCACCAGCAGTCGCAGTAGTGCCGTCTGTAGGTATGTGCGCTGCGGGTTCCACAGATAACCTCGAACGAGCAGTTGGGACCGGGGTTGTATTCTCCGGAGGGGCAA
Source organism: Thera britannica (assembly GCA_939531255.2). Classification (NCBI taxonomy): domain Eukaryota; kingdom Metazoa; phylum Arthropoda; class Insecta; order Lepidoptera; family Geometridae; genus Thera; species Thera britannica. Next base: position 10,855,403 of record OW618034.2, on the reverse strand, counting down.
TCGGCTGGAAGTCAAATTTAGAAATAAATATAATGCCGACAATCCACACAACACTATCAAGCCCCAAACTAAGCAGGGCTTGTACGATGGGAACCTGATAGCTGATTTAATACTTAAATACTATTTTTATGACACAACGGGACATTTACCATGATTAAATTTTTGAGTTGAAATAGTGTTAAAAACCATGATAGTTTCAAAAGCTATACTTAAATTCCTTTTTTCTTTTTTTTTAATACATACATACATAGAATACAATATAACAACAAGACATAGAACAAACATCTATGTTCACCACACAAATTATATTTGTTCTCGGTGGGGATCGAACCCACGACCTACGGCGCAGAAGGCAGAGCTACTGCCAAAAAAATTTAACAACTACAATTTAACAACAACAACAACAAATCAGTATTTTCAAAAGAATTGGTTCTAAATGATCAGTCAGATATTTCTCGACACGGTTTTTAGATTCTTAGATTTTTATATTTGTTTTATCACAAAGTTTTTTAGTATAAGGTTCCTTTATGTACTCAAAGATTTTCATAATGTCCCTAAAGTTTAGAGCCTCCATAAATGTATTTAGTTTTATTTTTACAAAGTTGTAAGAACCTATCTCAAAAACCTATTCAAATGAAAGGTGCTTTGTTCTGCTAAGCCTCGAGGATTTGGGACAAAAGCTACGTGGGTGACGAAGACACATGGGCAAAAATATACGTCTTGTAATTTTAGTGCGTGTTACGTAAACCCAAGGCAGGTAGTGTACCTTGCATGGTAGGTATTGTTATTTGTTTTAACTTATTCGTTGAAATGGGAATTGTTTTAATTCTAGACTAGGATTCCTTAGGTTTATATTGATTGAATTATAACCAGACTTCATCTAACAAAAAAAACATGATAAGATCTGTTTAACTAACTAATAAAAACTAATCAGTTCTTTGTTTTCAACTACTTTATTTTTTTTTACTTAGCCACAATTTGAAAAATAACAATAAAACAACCATGTAACATTAAACCCTTAAACTTTGTCAAAATAATATAAATAAGTTAAAAAAACTTGCAAAGCCGACTTTATTTTCAGATAATTAATTATTATTTCAAATCGGCTCATAAATTACGATGTTAAGCGATAACAAACTTAAACAAAAAAATGCAAACCAATAGAGAACGTCTTCTTTTTTGTTGGAAATCAGTTAATTACTTTTCATATGTTTTACTTACCCAAGCAATATCCCACACAAACAAGCACCACACACATCAAAAAATATTTATTTACTGCCATCTTCAAGTTATCTATTTTATATTACTTCGCAGTCGTCTTACTTCAAGAGCGATCAGTAACGTTGTGATGCACAAGTATTATCGAAGAGACTTGACCTTGCGTTTATCTTAATAAATATATTAATTATTAATTCGAGTAAAACGGGTAGGTAAGGTACCATAACATTACAACAATAGGCAATTATACGATGCTGCTAAGTCGCTGTTCACCATCTAATTATTAATCATAGTTTATTGATAATATAAGTTCAAAAAACTTAAGAAACGGTCTTCATGGCCTAGATATAACCGATTTGATTATATTTCTATGGGACCAATCTGAAAGTGTTATCTTTCAGATAAAAAAAGAATTTCTCGAAAAAATAAATCGGCAAAAAATTACGATGTTAGGCGATAACAAACAAATACAACCGAATTGAGAATCTCCTCCTTTTTTATTTGAAGTTGGTCAAAAATAGACTTAAACCAGTCATCAGTAAACCAATCATCTAAACTAATATTATAAAGAGAAAGGACTTTAATATTTGTGGACAAATAAACTTAAAAACCACTGGATCGATATCGAAATAATTTTTATGTAGGTAGGTATACCTACTTAGGATACCCAAAATTGCCGTCACCACCGTTTTTTTAAATAAATATTAAAGAGTTTTTTTTGCGCTCTAAAAGTACATTTATTTACACAAAGAATAATAAAGCCATTTTATTCCCAAAAAAATATTGATTGCATTATATCATGTTTATATGTATAAGAACTGGAAGAAAGAAACTTACAATTAAACAAATATTTACAAAATTTACAAACAATCTAGAGATAGCTCAACTGATCCAAATCAGTACCAGGCGGAAGCGTCCCCAAGGCCAAGTTTTTTTTGGTATAAGTAAAATAAATACCTAGGCCAAAACCACTGTTTAACGGCCGGTTCATGCACTGCTGAACTTAGGCTTAGAAGATTGACACGTGAATCTTGAATCATCTAGAATACGTCAGGTTATTGCCTTTTTAGTACAGGATGTGGAAATTAACTGACTAGTGTGGTTTATTTCTCAAGATGGCTCATGATTATATTATGCTTGAGTACCTACTTATTTTAACTACCTATATTTATTGTTGGTAGTTGATAACTACATCATCTTTCTGCCCTTATCCCACTCTTAAACCCGGTTTCCACCGTAAAAGAGAAACGGTCAGCGGAACTGACTCCTTTTAAATGAAATAGGTTTACATTTCCATCAACAAAGAGTTCTATATGCAAAGAGTATGAGTGTGAGAGTATGAGCGAAAAGCGAGTTCATTTCAACACTTCCGCTTGCGCAGACCTTTCTGCTTGACTATTTGTACTTCGCTGGTGGTGGGAACTGGGCTTACGTGGGGTTATCTAAGGCCCATTTTATACAGGGTTATTCATTATTAGCTGCAAATAATCAGGAATTAGGTTCAACAAATAAAATAAAAAATATTTATGAAATGATATAATAATAATATTTTACTGTAGTTTATTTATAGCCAAAACAAAAAGCTGGAAAAGCTATAGGTAGTAGTGGTACTTTGACCCATAACCATCAATTCATAATTTAGTAATTAATTAAAAAAATACAAGAAACTCCCCCTCCTCTTGTTTATGTTCCAGTCAATCCATCCCACGGTTGCCTGGTAGAGATCGCTGTCAGCGATAAGACCGCCCCATAGTATTACGGTGACATTATTTTTAAGTTAAAAACTGTATCCTACTAATACCTACTTAGGTATTGTGTCTGTAGTGCTTGGGACAGGATTTTTTAAAAGGAATAGGCATGTGAAGCACCTATACCATCTTGATAGCTTAGTCTTAGCCATTTTGACACCTTTTCAAAATGTTTACAGTATGAACGAGCCAGTTATGCATTACAACCGCACGCACCACCTCTAGGTTCATCTGTGCCCTTCGGCATATGTATAGGTATCTGTACCTCTACATGTTGGTGACCCCGACGACGTTTGAAGAACCGAAGAAATTCAAGAACAGAAGAACCGAAGACCGGAACACAGAAGAACCGAAGAACCGAAGACGCGTAATGGAAGACGCAAAGATTGCAGGAACGTCTGAGGCGAGCATCAGCGACGGTCCCAGTCAAGTCACGGCTATTCAATTCGACGTGTTTTCTAAGCAACTGGAGAAGCTCACGTTGCAAGTTGTCGAATTACGCAACCGGAAGAGATCGCAGTATCAACGTCCCTTGCATTCACGTTCACGTTCCCGCTCAAGCTCTGCCAAGGAAATAAAGGAAGGAACAGGACTGTGCAAATTCCACTTACGCTATGGTGATAGAGCGAAACGATGCGAATCACCGTGTGCCAAGAGAAATTCAAAGCTGGATATGGAAAACACGCCAACCGTGGCCGAGGTCGGCGTTGTCCCCACAAGCAACCGCCTATGTGTCTACGATCGCAACACGAACCAACGTTTCCTCGTGGACACAGGTGCCGATATATCGGTCCTAGCCTGCGCAACTGCACATAAGAAGAAGCAAACTTCAAGCGCCTACAATTTATATGCAGCAAACGGGACACAGATTAAAACGTATGGCGAGAGCAGTTTGCAGTTGGATTTTGGGCTGAGGCGGAATTTTCGTTGGACATTTGTGGTAGCGGATGTGAAGACATCTATCTTGGGAGCGGATTTCCTTCGTCACTTCAAGCTGTTGGTTGACCTACACCGTAAGAAGCTGATTGACCAAGTCACGGAATTATCCATCGACGCCGTACAGATTGCTACAAGCCAAGAGACTGTCCACGTCATAAGCGAGAATCATACGTACCACGACATTTTGAAGAAATATCCTGACGTACTACGCCCGATGTCACTGAAGACTCCATCAAAACACGACGTTGTGCACCACATTGAGACCACGGGTGCACCGCTTTATGCACGAGCGCGTCCATTGCCTCCTGACAAATATAAAGCAGCAAAAGCCGAGTTTGAGCGCCTGATGGAAATGGGAATTTGTCAGCCGTCGAAGAGCCCATGGGCGAGTCCGCTGCACGTTGTGAAGAAAAAAGATGGAAGTCTACGTTGCTGTGGAGATTATAGAAGACTGAATGCTGTTACGCAACCAGATCGGTACCCGATACCGCGAATTCAAGATTTTACGTATCATCTCCATGGCAAGAAAATATTTTCAAAGTTAGACTTGAAAATGGCGTATTATTGGATACCTATTGCGGCTGAGGACGCTCAGAAGAGTGCAATTATAACGCCGTTTGGCCTTTTCGAGTTTCGCTGTATGACCTTCGGGCTTCGGAACGCCAGCCAGACATTCCAACGCTTCATGCACGAGGTACTCCGAGGCATCACGGACTGTTTTGCATTCGTGGACGACATATTGTTATGCAGCGACACTGAAGATAAGCACAAGACTCTACTTCACGAAGTTTTGAGCCGCCTGGACCAGTATGGAGTTACGCTCAACGTGGACAAATGCGAGTTTGCCAAGTCCAGGATCAACTTCCTGGGTTACGAAGTAACTGATGAAGGCATCAAACCAACAAAAGAGCGCACTGAAGTCATCTCAAGCTTTCCCCAGCCGAAGACCGTCTTAGAGCTACGCCGCTTCCTAGGAATGGTGAATTTCTACAGAGACTGTTTGCCGCGTCAAGCACAGTATCAGTGCGAGCTAAACAAGTACCTACATGACAGGAAGAAGAACGACAAGACGCCAATTGATTGGACGCCGGAAGCCGAAGTAGCCTTTCAGAAATGCCGCCAAAGCATCGTGGAAGCTACAACTTTAACGCATCCAGTATTGAACGCTCCACTCAACATCATGTCAGACGCATCGGATCACAGCATTGGCGCAGTGCTACAACAGCAAGTGGGGAAGACGTGGAAGCCGCTAGCATATTTTTCAAAAGCGATGAGCAGCACGCAGCGAAGATACAGCACGTACGATCGCGAGTTATTAGCTATGTACGCCGCTATCAAACATTTTCGTCGTCTCATCGAAGGATGTGAAGTCACAATACTCACGGATCACAAGCCGCTGTCTTTTGCTCTGTCACGACCGCCAAGCAGCAGTGACACACCGCGACGAGAGAGACAGCTACAATTCATCAGCCAGTTCTGCTCGAAGATTGTGTACGTAGAAGGAGAGAAAAATACTGTCGCAGACGCATTATCACGGATTGAAGAGATTCGATGTCCTTCCAACATGGACTACGACGCTCTATCTAGAGATCAAAGAAGCGACCAAGAATTGAAGCAACTCAAGCTACAACCGAATTTGAAGTTCGTTGACGTCACTCTCCCCGGAATAGACCAGCCAATCACGTGCGAGCAGTCAACATCAACACTACGGCCGTACCTACCTACGGCACATCGTCAAGCAGCTTTCAAAGCGCAACACGAGCTGTGTCATCCAGGCATACGGACTACAAGGAAGCAAGTCACATCAAAATTCTTTTGGCCTTCAATGAACAAGGACGTGACTTCGTGGACCCGGAACTGCCTTGGCTGTCAGAGAGCGAAGATCAATCGACACAGCGTCACACCACTGGGAACGTTTCCCGCTTCTGAACGTTTTGAGCACGTTCACATTGACATCGTGGGACCACTCCGGCTATCTCAAGACTACAGATATTGCGTGACGATGATCGACCGTTTCACCAAGTGGCCGGAAGCTGTACCAGTACGCGAGATAACAGCGGAAGTCGTCGCCCGAGCACTCTACGAGAATTGGATCGCAAGATTTGGTTGCCCTCTCCGGATATCTACGGACCAAGGAAGACAGTTTGAGTCGTCACTATTCAACGCACTGATGAAGAAATTTGGCATCACTAGAATACGGACCACACCATTCCATCCGCAGTCAAATGGCCAGATAGAGCGACTCCACCGCACGCTAAAGGCAGCACTCATGGCAAGAGGAGTAACTACGCAATGGAGTGAAGAGCTACCTACTGTTTTACTCGGACTACGGACAGCGCTACGAGAAGATAACAATTTCAGTCCAGCGCTACTTACATATGGATCGACTCTACGCATTCCTTCAGACTTCATTGCCCCATCAAGCTCGAAGATTGAAGATGCAGAGTTTGTACGACGCCTCACCGAAGCCATGGCGACACTAGCGCCAGTACAACGCCCCGCCACAACGACTGCAAGACCGTTCGTGCACAAAGATTTGGCGACATGTACGCATGTGTTCATCAGGAACGACACAGTGCGAGCGCCACTCACACCACCGTACGACGGACCATTTCCCGTACTACAGAAGCACAGCAAGTACTTCAAGATCCAGTTACCAAGGCGAGTTACAGTGGTATCGTTGGACAGACTCAAACCAGCATACATCTGTAACGAAGAAGCAAGTTCGACACCAGTCAGCGAAGCTCCGGCTACAACGACACGGCCTGCAGCACCTCCGTACGTGACCAGATACGGCCGGACCGTCAAGAGATCCGTACGCTTCGCTTGATGGGGGGTACTGTGGGAGCATACAGTACGCGCCGCCGCCGACGTCTGCGTCGGGCGCGCGCGCGCAGCTCCACTGACGAGCGGCACCCGCCGCGGAATATTTATAGTTGCGCCGTCCTGCTCTAACTAGAGTGAGACGTCCCAAACGGATTCTTATTGGAGCTAGTAAAATTAGATGCTCCGTGAATGAGTGTTAATCTTAGTGAAAATATTGTAAATATTATAGGGATCATTTTGTAAATAAATTATGTTCAGTTAGCAACTTGGCCTTTTAATTAGAATCCCAATAGGAACCCTCAGCTAGGAAAGTGGTAGGAATCAGTAGTAGGTAGGCAGCGTAGGGCAGTCCATAGCGACCGCTGAATTGCATTACAACCGCACGCACCACCTCTAGGTTCATCTGTGCCCTTCGGCATATGTATAGGTATCTGTACCTCTACAAGTTAGTTAAGAGATGTTCATTGTGGTGATTAGATCAATTTATATAACACTAGTGGCCTGTCCCGGCTTCGCACAGGCAGATATATATTTTTTAAACACATATTATAACCTATATTGCTCAGGGTGAATGTAGCTGTCCAATGGTAAAAGAATTTTTGTAATCGGCACATTAGTTTTTGTCTTTATTCATTACAAACATACACACAAAAATACAGAGAAAAAATCTTTTCTCTTTATAATATTAGTATAGATAAAACAAGTATGGGGGTAATTGTAGGAACCTACTTCATTTCTTCTGCTTCAGTTGAGCCCAAGGGTCTTGCAGCATTGATGGATGTAAGTACACATCTATGCTGTTCTTGTTGTTGAAGCTGGTGTTGCTGTAACTATTGTTGTCACTCTGCAATAATGAAACGTTCATATAATACTTTTGTGACTTAAGTTGGAGTGCCCCGAGTTTGAATCTGGATTTTTAAAACACTTTACAGTCGCTTAAAAGGCGTAGTAAAGTTAAAATTTGGGTTGGCTTTAGTATTGTTAGGGAGGAGGAGAGACGGGGGAGTGGTCCTCTCTGCACTGACATGCACCATTCTTGAAATTAAGTAGGTATAAAAAAAAAAAACCTAAAAAAAAAAAAAAACCTAACAACCTACTGTTACTTTTGTGACTTAAGTCGGGGTGCCCCGAGTTTGAATAATATCCGTATGAATATACTCATTATAAAATTGAATAAATGTACAAATAAATATAATTTATTCATCCAGCACCCGTACAAATAGTCACTTCCTACATAAAATGTCTACCTAAAAGTAGTAGATACTCATACTCACACTAAAGCTGTTGTTTCTTGAATTATTTCCCCATTGCTGGCGCTTTCCACGTTTCTGAAAATAACTTCGGAACACACTTTGGTTGTGGTTCTGGTTCCCACCTTGATTCCATTGACGATGGACAGGTGTACTTTGGTTCAGGGGAATAAAGTCATCAGACATTATTTAGTTTTTATTTTTGGATTCCGTTAGGATACAAAATGCAAAGTGTTCTGTGACCCTCGCTATTGTGTATAATCAGCTAGCGAAATGAGAAGCGCAGCGCCTAATCAAATACAGAAAAAGAAACCTTCCTTTTCCACTAAAGAAAGTTTTTATATTCATTTACATTACAAGCAAAAAACAAAACAAAACACAGACAGTGACAGGACGGACAGGCAGACAATTTTTTTTTTGTAAATAGGTGATTTCCTTTCTTGGTTGGATCCTCGCTTTTTTGCCAAGTTTCTTGCTGTCTACCACTTTTGCTAAATATCAATGTCGCTAATGAAGATCTGCTTACAGTTAATGTAAGTCAATGTCAAGGTTAATATGTCAATGTCAATTGTCAAGTCTTCAGCAAAATCAAATTTCGTTTCGTATCGTTCCGTCGTTTTCGTGTTCGTCTCCTCTTCTGGGGCTTTGTTTTAAATTGATTAGTTTTCACTAAAATTATGTCTCGAATTCAAGTGGCTGCGGATCAATAATTTAATAATGTTTATTTGTTAGAAGTAAGGAATCTATTTAAAGTGTGAAGATGTGGATTCCACTAAAATCCACTAAGTTAGCCGTCGGTAAGTTGACGTTTTTATTCAATCAGCATTTTACTGCGATACATCCTGCCAATTACAGCGGAAGCTCAATAACATCCCATGAATTTTAACCATTAGAATACAGGAATTCATCTGATGAATTCGTATTATGACTGGAAAGGTTATGAGAGACCCCTTGTCCTCATAAATACTATGGCTCATCGGGTCTGTTTATCTGATAAAAGTTGAGAAAAATACATTTACAACCTGTCTAAAAATGTGTGCACTTTTGTATTTTGAACGCATTGTTAGTAGGTTCTTTTCTTACATATTTGAGGTAATTCTGGACTCCATTAATTTCTTTGGGTCTGGCCCCATCCAAGTCATGTTTGTTTCTAATCTCTTCTAGTCTAAAATAAACAAATAGGTGCTACCCAGACTGACTAACTATTTCATTATACTGTATAATTTCAGCCGTTTATAATTGGAAGGGAGATGTGCGATCTGGCTTACCACTGGAAATAGGAGAAGCTGTTCAAATATTAGAAGAAAATGGAGGTGAATATCACACTCAGTATTTGTAACACCACCAATAACATTATGAACTTTGAACATTGGCTACAACAGCCTACTATCTTCTGCGCTGTAGATAGTGGGTTCTATCCCTACCAAGAGCAAATTTTTAGAATCATCGAAGGGCATATTCTTCTGGCTACTGGGCTAACACTTCTGCATTTATGCAGAAGTTTGTCTTTTGGCTGGTGTATTCTAAGTATGTATTACCAAAAGCTCTGCTTAATTCAGGGCTAGAAAGTGTTGTGTGGATTGTCCACACTATTTATTTATTTGTGAACTTTGTGATTGAGGTCACAGCTCAGCTTAGTAGACTGTATGTTGTTTGCTTGACTTCCACGTAGGATGAATATTTCTATGTTATAACTTATAACCATAGGTCCATCTCACCGTAGATAAAAATGAAGATAAATAAATAAATAATGCGGACCATTCACACAACACTATCTAGCCCCAAACTAAACAGATCTTGTACTATGAAATCCAGATGGCTGATATAATACTTGCATATGTTTTTAGTAAACACATACATAGAATACAATATAACACCCAGACAGATAAAAAACATCTATGTTCACCACACAAATATTTGTTCTCGGTGGGGATCGAACCCGCACCCTTCCGATGAAATAAACCAAGGTCTTATCTAATATTATATATTAATTCTTTGCCAATCTTTTCAGTATGGTTCAGAGGATTCAGTACAAAGAGCAGATCCACATGGGGCATATTCCCAGCCAGTGTGGTCTCCATCCGGCCTTGCACCGTTAAGGGCTCCGGAGCTGGCGCCATTGCTGAGTTGAAAGATGACCCTCTGGTGCGGGAGATCGCATGTGTGCTGAGAGAATGGGCGCGCTTGTGGAAGAAGCTTTATGTGGTGAGTAAACTATACTCAGAGGACTTTTTCACAGTTTCTGAGTAACTGTCGTTCAGACAAACCTGACCTGTACTGTACTTGACTGTAATTCATTATTTGTAAATAAACATAGTGGGAATCCGACTTGTTATGTTCACGCCCTTAAGAGCACTAGTGGCCTAGTGGAAGCGACCTGCATTTCGATCCCGAGGGTGTGGGCTCAAATCAAGTAATGAACCAATGAGCTATTCTGGCAGAAAATGTATGTGCACTATGCCAGTAGTCTCGAATGGTAATTTAAAACATGGTAATGAAACCGGCATGATAAAGAGCCCAAAAAGATCGAGAACATGTGTCAAGCGTCACACAAAAAAGGGCCGCGGCTTATTTGCGCAAACCATACTCCAAGTGCAGATCAAAGAATTTGCCGAAAATGCTCACACCCTTACTATCGATATGTAACCAAAGTTAGACACATACTGCATTGATCCTAGATACATACTGAAAACACTACAAATTACAATAAATGCGAAAGTTATTACCAATAGCGACGCATCTAAAACATTTGCAACAGATGCATTTAATGTAATAAGTAGTTACATTCAAAGTCATCAATTAGTAATTATACATGGTCTCATATTCATTACATGCATGATTTACTATGACCAATTTTATATCAGAATGTTTAAAATGTAGTTGTGTGTATTAAATAAAAAAAAATATTATAGACAATCCACACAACACTATCTAGCCCCAAACTAAGCAGAGCTTGTACTATGGGAACCAGATAGCTGATATAACACAATATTTTTTTTTGTAAATACATACTTATAATACTTACAATATAACACCCAGACAGAGAACAAACATCTGTGTTCACCACACAAATATTTTGTTCTCGGTGGGGATCGAACCCACGACCTACGGCTCAGAAGGCAGAGATACTACCAACTGAGCTGAGAGGCCAGTCAATATATGTATGAGAGTCACACCACACTGGAACTTCAGTTTTTTTCTTTTTCGTTTTGTGACCTGAAAAATAAAGGGTGGGAACCATAGTTTGTTGTCTGTTCATCTAAGTTTGGCCGCATGGAACTGGAACCTTTAAGAAGTTGTAAAGTGATAATTGTGATACAACTAAATAAATAAATTTCGAATTTGAATTTAAGTTAATGGAGTGGAAGAATTGGTATATTTGCAACATAGTTAGTGGAAATCTGCTGTTACTGCCCTATGAAAAAAATTCGTTTTTATGTGCATGTATTAGTTAAATGTAGTTTTTTGATGAGGCATTACTTTTGTCGTGATGGTCGGGCATATAATTTAACCCGTCCATTGCCATGTCGTAAACGGGAGAACCCATACCTACTAGGAAACAAATGGGCTGCAGAATCTCTTGTCGCTTGTTGTCAAGTAGGCTTGCTGATTTGAGCAAAGGTTGCGCCACACGTGTTAGAACACGGCATTTGATATGAGAATTTGGTCTAGTGTCCGCGGTGTGTAACATACCTAAGCCAGCAAGTCTACAATCAGTGCGCGCCATTACAAAGTCGATGCCTAAAGTATTTGTAACCGTGCGTTAGTCATACCACTGCAGTGCCCTTTATCAGCTTGTAGTAAAAAGTCCACATAATTGTCATTTTTGTACACTGATTGGCTCTAATGCGGAAGCTTCAATAAAGTGACTGACGAACAACGTAATGATGATGATATTTTCAACCATGCATTTTGAAATATTTATCTTATAATACCAGGTTTCTAAGCGTATTTTTTTTTTATGTATATATTTTGATTTATATTTAAATTATGTCTAATTATTGTTCCTTTTCTAGGAGAGAATCCTAGATTTTGTAGAGTACAGATATCACATAAGTGATCCTTGTGATTCAACAATCTTTTTTTGCTTGGTTTGGTAAGATTGTGGTTACTAAGCTTTTACCATTCGCCATGCGTCATCATAGTTTTTTTGGCATAATACCTACGTAGCCTGAGCACATCATGCCTAAAACCTATTATGTATTATAATCACTTAGAATATTTTACATGGAAAAAACAAGGATGTTCTCTTACAAAGAACATATACGATGATTCATACACACATAGATCTATTGTTTCCTAAAATACACAAGATAAAAACTATGGTAATGACTGTAAGTTCTAACAATTAGATATCTATACCGACCTGCGTAGTTGTGCTAAGTTGCATTCTTTTCTACTTTTTACGACGTTTGTTAGTGTCACGTGATCTGTATTAAAACGCCATCCATCAATCAACCTATGGTCTTTATCTGGTCTTGAGAAATTCTGTCGCCAAATCGGTTCCTGAAATCTTATTAAATAAAAGAGAAAAATCGTGTTAGTTACACTATTTATAACTCAAGAACGGCTAAACAAATTTAGCTAAAAATTGGTGGGGAGGTAGCTTAAAACCAGGAGACGGACATAGGACTTTTTGCCCCATAAAAGTATCTGGAACAAGGCGAGCGAAGCCGCGGGCGGCCGCTAGTAGTAACTAAATGCAAGCCAGTTGTATTGCCCTCGGACCTTGACAGGAAACCAACCATCACGTCATATAATGACTCAATTGAAGACCTAAACGAAATCGTTTCTTCTAGTCTCTCGCGACGATACATTTATTACCCCTCACTAAAATGAAAAGCTACCGGATATTTTACTTGCTATTACGGTTTGCACCGATGACGTAGTGTAGATTGAAAGAAGTCTGTGGAAAAGACTCAAAATCATTATTTCCAGATAAACGAGTGAGGCTTATGTCTAGCAGTAGACTTCTTCAGGCTGATGAAGATGATGATGATGGATGCTATGACCCTATCACATAAACCGTGAGGAAACTGGCATGCCGTCGAAACTAAAACCAAGTTTAAAAGCATCTTTCAAGTGCACGAAAGGAGCCATTTTGTTTTACCTATCACACTTGTTCTAATAGAACTAAGTGACACTTGTGAGAACAAGAAGTTAGATCTATTTCCAGCTATATTTTATGTGGGTCCAGATCATCGTGGATCAAATTGGCTTTATTTCATACCCCTGAACTAATCAGAAATATAATATGTAAAGTTTATCAAATAATTGCAAATTCCAGGAGCGGGAGACATACCGATTCAGCGCTGTCGCAAAGGTGATGAGGGAACTCCTCAGCGGCCGGCGAGCCCTCCTCGCGGGGACCCTCACGCAAGACCAGACCAGAGCACTGAGGCTGAAACTAGTCGCCAAACTCGACTGGGGGAATAGGTGAGTGTAAGCATGAGGAATGACCAATAACCACCTTCACATGCCGGCGTCTGTTTTTCCGGACATTTATAACTTGGATGTTTTTAAGAGTAGAGTGTACAGGTATCTTCTAGGTAAGCGTGCTACACCTTCGACCGCATCATCACTTAACAGCAGGTGAGATTGCGGTCAAACGCAAGCCAATAATATGTAAGAAAAACATGCATTTATCATAAGCTGACATTACGAGTACAATATATAAAAGTATATATAATAATAGTAGTAGAAGAGCTCTTTGTGTGTGGCTCGTACTGCTGGAAGTACTGCTGCCATGCCTATTTCTGCCGTGAAGCAGCATTGCTGTGTTTCGGTTTGAAGAGTGTGGGTGCCGTTTAATTAATTTTACATAGATAGGTACTCTATTGCCTACATTGATCATGTCTTTATTTCGACACTCATCGGGACCTTTACAATGATATTTTGAAATCGAACATTGGGCCTGACCGGGAAAAGAGGTAAGTAGAGATCGTCCAATCTTAAACTGCACTACTACTTTAGTCAATCAAAGTAAATTATTCTTTAATACCTACATCACAAAGATCATTTTGAAGTACTTTGCTGTGCTGGAGGGGCGTGCATTTTTAGACTGGTTTATCTATATACATGCATGTATGTGCCCAGATTCCTCATGGGAATCATGATTAAGAACACAACTCGAAGATCTTACTGATTTATCTACCTAATAAAATCTAGATTTTAGATCCTAGTGGATCATTGAAGTAGTTTTAAGGGTGTATTTAATTAAATTTGTATGTCTTGAAGTGTATCATGCTGTATATTTTTTACAGGATAAGTTAAAATAAAACACGATTTTCAATATATTTATTTGTATAATTCAAAGCACTGTAAATACATAGTCTTCTACAATAACAGTCTTCCTTCATTGGATACATAACTTTAGGAATGATAGCAACCGAGGCTTCTCTTGAACTTATCTAATTTTGACAGTTATTTTAAGGCATAGGAATCTTCAGACTGGAGTATACCAACACATAAACGAGATATCAACTGTATCAACAGTTAAAATGACAGGTTTCAAACAAAAATTGTTGAGAACAGTACCCCCAAGTCCCACTGCAATTACAACATTTCGTTACCAAATGTTGTTTTCGTTTCGCCTATCTCTGTCTATTGTATGGAGAAAAGATGAGACAACAACTCTAACTACGTAACGTATATTTGCCGTCTCATATTTTCTCCTTACAATAGAGAGAGACAAATAGGCGAAACGAAAACAACATTTGGTAACGAAATGTGGTAGCAAAACTCCGACTTCGGGTACAGGAGTTTAGTTTAACAGTTTGTGTGTTGGTGTCAGTCCTTAGCATGGAAGACTTTGTGTTATATTGAAATGATATTAAAAACGCTTAAAATTATTATGCAGTCTGCTTATGGTCACAAGGAATGTACACTTTTTAGTATTAATACCGACATGGCACTTTATATTACGCTCATTTGTCCTTCACATACTTTCAGCAATTTCATACTCAAATTCTAAAATAATATCAGAGTTATAAAGGAACAATGTAGGTACCGTCTATCTGTTACTAG
Source organism: Thera britannica (assembly GCA_939531255.2). Taxonomy (NCBI): domain Eukaryota; kingdom Metazoa; phylum Arthropoda; class Insecta; order Lepidoptera; family Geometridae; genus Thera; species Thera britannica. Next base: position 10,840,396 of record OW618034.2, on the reverse strand, counting down.
AAAATGAGTAATATCCTATAGAATTCATAAATCAGAATACACTGAAATTTATATCCTAATGCAAAAATTGCAAGGGCTAAAATTGTATATCATGCAAACATTTACTGCTCTTAGAACTTAATTTAAAATACATGTATTTGTCTAATAAACATTATGAGAACATGTTTTATTCTATTTAATAAAAGGCCTATCTAAAAATATTTAAATACCTACCTACATCTGAATGCTACCGAAAATTTATCTAAAATCTATCTTGCACAACTTTTTATATGATTGTCCAAAAACAAAGTTTATACAAGTGGCCAGAATCTTACGCTACTAATATCAGAAATACTTACTTTACTGTTTTCATGACTATACCTAACTTATAACTATTGTCCATCGAAACCATCGGTTTTTCACTAGTAAGTTTAATAAATTTGCGCACGTCAAAGCTGCGCAAATCTGCTCACAGAAGAGAAAAAACGCTTTGTTTTTTTTCTGTGAATATGCCCGATACCTCATCACTACATTTTTAAAAGTTTGATCCTTATAACTAAATTTTTGCATCTAATATTTATAAAAAACAATCTTACTGTTTCAATGGTTAGCTATGAGCTGACTGACATGCCTAATCATGCAAGGATTTGAATACATCAAACGAATTAATAATCTGTGCTGGTCAAAATCTGGTCGCTTACAAATAAGTCTTAGTTCTAAGATTTTTATTTCATGGCATGCTAAATAAACAAGTTAATATTGATTATATTTTATTTACGTTAAAATAACATAAGTAGTGTCTTTTGTCAAATATGAAATCTCCTAACTAGTATTCCTACATTTTATCACATTCTAGCTATTTATTTTATAGGTTTTAATTCATCGTTGAGATTGATATGTAATTATTTAAACATAATGTTTTCGTGGGATTACGTATACAAACAAAAAGTTAGACCAACAAATAGGACATTATAAAAGTAACATGTGTGTGAACACAAACTATCTAAAATACACCTTGGCAAGTAATATCCTTAGTACTTGTTTTTCATTGATACATAAAACCATATACATAAAATGAAGGAATGTTTTTATTATAGCCAACCTTATTTTACTCTCAATCAAAGCGAAAAACGCATGTATAATTTCACAATTCAAACGCTATACCAATTCATAAGTTACAAAAATTTGCACTTCAAATTCATTATAAAAGAGAGCGGAAAATTCGAGAAAGTAAAAGCTCTCGTCGCAGAACCTTAACTTGTTATGACTAATGCTAAGTCCACACCCAGAGTCGCTTGATAAAGGCTCGTCAAATACCAACCGAGTACACATCGGTGGGGTCAATATGTCTAAAATAAAAAGCCCTGAAGACTGCTTTCGATTGACAGCGAAGGAAAACCGGCAATTTTATAAGTTTGGCACGATTCGAAAGACTAGTCTAAAAGGTCAAGCGACTTTCGGTGTAAGAAGCCTTAGATTTGTACTCTACTCATTCGATGTCTGACTTACGTCTCTGTCTCTTTGGAGTACTTATCGATGTCAGGGTATATCGGAGCCATCTCGAGGGTCGAAGGGGCGGAAGGGGCATTGGAGCCGAGGTGCAGTCTCCGTGATAACTCGTCTAGAACCTCGCCAAACAGACGCATGGATATGTTCTGTCCTAGCAAATGGAGAAGTAGGAAATCTCCGACCTGAAATGTGAGTTACAATGTTAGCAATGGGAACATCATTTGATACACATCTCCAAACAGAGGATCACTAGATTGATCTTTGTAAGTGTAAAGTAAGAGAACCAGGTTTGAATGTTCAGATTGTATGCAAATCTGAACATTCAAACCTACATTACTGCAAACATTTCCATAAGTGCTGTGTTATCGATGTTACGGAAATAGGTCATTTGCAACTTAGTTTAACGCAAGAAAATGGTATTGTTTGTTGTTATACACGTAAATCACTAAGTACGTTTAACAAACGGTTTAATAGTGTTTCAAGTTTTATTTAGGACCTGTCTTAGGGCTGCTTATTTTGTCCTCTACACACATGTATTTTATCAGAGATTTTTAGTTATCTATATCAATTAGGCTATTCGTCATCCGAAGCTTCTTTGCGTCTGATTTTGAGTTACATCTCGTATTGTACGGTCTTGACCAGTAACGTAATGATGCTTGCAGAATTCTATATCCCTTTTTTTGACAACTATCTTCCCTAATCCCACTTCATGTGGGTGGGCACAATCTAATTCTTCTCTACACTTTCCTCCATCATCCATAATCTATAAATTAAGATAATTACCTGAGTCTTCCTGACAAGGGCTTCGACGCCGTTGGGCGTGCCGAATCGGAAGCGTCGTTTGAGTATGGTTTCGCGAGTGCTGGGCAGAATGATGACTGCTGCTGAGTAGACGATTGCCAGGCCAGATACAAGAGCTAGGATTATGAACCTGCAATTTTCAAAGACGTTTTGAAATGCATCAAGATATTAAAAGTGGCTTTAAACTTGCCAAAGATTTATAGGTGGTTTTGTTAGGATACCATCAGCAAAATTCGCCTGAAATCTTAAAACTTTAGTTCTTTGTAAAATCAAATTTGCTAACTTTTTAGTTAAAATTTCTTAATCTTATGTAAGTATCTGAAGTTTGAACTTGAATGTAATCTACATCTATATTATTTAAAAAAGGTCGTGTTAGTTACACTATTTATAATGCAAGAACGACTGAACCGATCTGTCTTAAAATTAATTGGGTGGTAGCTTAGGCCCAGAAGACGGATATAAGATTTTTATCCCGAAAAAGTAACGGGAATGTTACGAGCGATGCCGCGGGCGGCCGCTAGTATCAAATAATAACTTGGTTAGATAAACACAAGAACAATTTAGAAGGTTAAATAGGTTAGGTTTATTGAGCGCTATCACTATAGGTATTCCTTACGCATGAATGCAGCAATGTTCAGCTGTATTACTCACACACAAAGAACAGCACACACGGCTGAATGGACAATATATTGAATGAACTCACCAGAACCACAGGAAGATGAATATTTTCTCATTGAGGATGTTCAAGGCTAGAACGCAGAGAGCGTCGTGTTTCTGCAATGATCCTGACGCACCGTACTTGTGGAATGTACACTTTGTCAGTCTTGGGAAAACTTCGATCTGAAATTATTAATAGAAAATTAACATTTTTAACAGACTTATAAAAAAGCGAGGTCTCAATTCAGTTGTATTTTTTAATGTTTTTTATCGCATCACTTCGTCATTTATTAGCATAGGTATCAATCTTCCAGATTGGTCCCATACAAATTTCATCAAAATCGGGTTACCCGTTTTTGTATGTTTGCTTCTGCATACCTGCGTCATTTATTAACCTATTTACAACCTATGGTAAATTTGTTTTTAACTAGAAGGTTATAATATGTGTTATGATCGCGAAAGTTTAAAAGTACTATTGTATTAGATATTGATAACCTTAGTCACCTACTACGGGGGGCAAAGCCGGGGACAGAAGCTAGTCAGAAGCAAATCGTTATTAGACAGCATAGTAGTTTCTTCTTTTTATAGGTAAAAGTATAGGTGATCGTCTTATAATTTATAATCTTACCATAGGATCAGTGCGCTGTTCTTGATTCATGTTCGAGAATTTGACTACATCACTGCCGTAGGTCAGAAAAGCACCGCCCAGGAAGGTGTCTAAGAAAAATATGTTGCTAACCTGAAAAATAAACAATCACTTTATAGCTATTCGTAATTATATGTAAGAAACGGGAATTTATCGCGATTACCTTTATTATTTTCCGACGTTTCGACCGTGTTACAACAGCCGTGGTCGCGGACAGAAAACCAGCTAGCTAAATAGCTCGTAAGCTATTCGTATTACAGTTTAGTAAATACGACTAATTTTTAAGAAAATAAAGCCTCTTTTATTTATTTTGATATTAGTTTGCTAGTTTTGAGGTGAGTATGTTTAAATATGGACCAAAAATGAAAATTTCGAGTTGTTTTTTTCAATAAAATGTATATTATTAATATTTCCAGTTCTATTAACAAGATTCGTGCTAGTAGATTAGATTTTAATCATAGCCTCTTATTATAATTGACTGACACTTTTTCTTTAAGACGCACGAAACAGTATATAGGTATTATTGAATGTAGATATTTAGCATCTATTATAGCCAGTTAAACAATTGGCCCATGATTCAGTTTGAATATCTCAATTGACTCCTCGTCCACCTTAGCACAGATCTGATCGTGACACAATTAAAAATCTTTGCCTTAGGCCTAAAACATTATACTGAAGCGACGCGGCGCAGACGCAGACACGCCGTTTCGTTGCCTGCGCCGCGTCGCTTCAGTATAATTCAAAAACGTCGCCTGTATACATTTTGTATGAAATCGTTTTGAAGCGGCGCACGCCTGCGCCACGCCTGTTCCACGCCTGCTGCCTTACGTCGCTTGTGTATGTTTTAGGCGTTAGGGCGGTTTTATCAAATACGGAATAACGCTATTCAAATGGAACAAATAATGACTGTCCTTTTTTTTGACAGGCCTAAATAAGAAATGGAAAAATTAGCCCTTAGATTAATATTCAAACTAATGTGAATGTATAGATGGACATGTGGGTATAGGTAGGTCAATGAAAAGATGGACGAACAGTGTGAAAGATGACATGGATAAGAAATAAGTGAATACAGAGATGACTGCTGATAGAGAACATGTTGTCCGACCCCACATAAAGTGGAATAAGGGCCAGAAGAAGAAGAGAAAGACTAATATCCTAACTGTTATTCAAGAAAAGTACTTACAACATTGATGAAGTTCAGCACTTCGCAGAAGAAATACCCAAACGAGTATGTGTTATGCATGTGCAAGGTGTCCATCAGGTACTGCACGAGACGGTTCTGAAATTATAATGAGGAGAAGGGTCAATGCACTGTGTTTCCTTAGAAAGTGACCAACGCCGCATCATCACTTAACATCAGACTAGATCGCGGTCAAACGTTTGCCTATAGCTTGTTAAAACATGCGTGGAAAGCTTTAATTGATCTTTTGTTATATAAAAGGAAATGTTTATTATGAACCTGTGGTGTTCACAAGTACCTCCCTTCTCTCCGGTCGTCTCAATTTTGTGTCACTGCACATGCTACTGCTTACGTAAATTGCCATGTATTGGAAGGCAATATGTAACAGAATCAAGTGGCTGGTATAGTAGGTTACGTAATCCTGTTAACAGCATTACATGCCTTATTAAGGACATTGATAAAGCTTCATTAAACCTAGACTTATCTCAATTGGTAAGAAACAATATACTTGCTAATTGACTCCTAATTAGCAGTTCCTTAGCGTGTTTATGTGTGTTCGTCGTGATGTTTCATGGCAAGACAAGACGTATGAGTATATCTCATTATTATGTTGCGAGCTTTATTTGTTTTTACACCTATGACAGTAAGTAATATAGGTCAAAACTATTATGAAACACTTGTGTCAGTAAAGTGCATATGCAACACAGTTAAATACTTCATTTTGTAAGCGGGTTATCCAGCAAAGACGGAGTACCTACTAGAGATTTTCAATATTATTTGTTATATTGCAAATTTTGATCAGCTCGCAACTTCAAACATGGGAGTGTCCCTTATTAACATCAGTTGTCTTTATTCTAAGTGTCGTGTATAGTCCTTCTAACAACGATTATGAATGTTTACAAACAATCAGTTTACCTGGCGATTGTTCTTGTCGTCGGCGATGCATGCCGTGGTTCCTCGCATACCGTCCGAAATCATGCGGACTTTGCCTTCCTCCCAGTTCTTCCAGATCCAGTGGGGGATGTAGAAAAGCAGACCCTGAAAACAATCACTAGTTAATCTTCAAATAATAACGTTGAACGAAGATTTATCCTTAGCAATTACAGAAAAAGTACTAAAACACATAACGCTATAAAACACGCGAAAACAAACAAGGCAACAACGAAAACACAAAGTTATTGAAATAAGCAAGAATTATTTGAATACAGAGATGTTTGTCAGTTTCCATACAACTATACGAACATCCGTTGGTAGTTGGACCTATACGATTCTTGACGGATGCTCGATGGATCTGATCTGATATGCAAACCGCCTTTGTATCAAGCAGTGAGATTAGAGATTATCCTATGGGGACACTCTTATAACATAGCAACCCGGCAGTCTTGCAACTTATAAGTAAAGTCATAATGTTGCATCAAGTTTAAGAGTAATGTAAGATTGAAATGGTACTGGTTGTGCAACATCTTTGCTACTGAACACCGAGCGAAAGGGACGGGTCGGAAATTGTTTTGAAGGTCACAGGTCACTAGGTAAATTTTGCTTGTTCAGCTAACAACTTCGAAACTATCATCAATAATGGGCAAGGTCATAAACTTCGCATTCATGACTTGCTGTCGTGACTCTTAATGGCAGCTATTTTCACTATGTTGTAATTCAAGTTTCGCGTAACTGAGTATGTTTATTTTTGGTCCTATCTTACTGAGAATTGGAAAGAAAGAAGAATATGAATGTCGAGATGTATGTGTAAAGTGACCATAGATAGGAATGAGAACCTTACCTACCTATATCATGAGAAGTTTGAAAGTAGCGCCAGTGACAGAAATATTGAAGAGCAATTCGCTAGCGTGGTACGGGCATTTCATGAGAGGAGATGAAAGTCATGTGACCAGGAGAGCGATGAATGTGGATGCATAATATGTTAGAGGTTAGAGGTAGGCCTTAAAAAAGGTGGATATATTGTGAAAGATGACATGGATGAGAAAGGGTGAATACAAAAATGACGGCGAACATGCCGACTCCGCATAAAGTGGGATAAAGGCAGGAAGAAGAAATATACTGAGAATGTAATACAACTTACCTGGAAAAACAGCATGAACGGCACCCACTGGTAGTAAGCATGGATACGCTTCTCTTCGCCATGCTCGTTCCCTAGGCCCGGGTGGACCAGGCCGTTGTGCGCAGCATTCGGCAGCGTGAAGGTATACGTGATCCAGCAGAAGGTGTTTAGTACGTGACCGGGGATGGCACCGTCACTTATACAGGATATCGGGTCGCCTGTAATAAAATAATTCAAATAAAAACCTACTAATAAGTAAGGGAAAATGATCCAATGAGTTTACAAGGAAAATATTCTTAAAATTAAAGATGTATTCTCAAAACTGCACGTATACATGTTTTGTCGTTTTTATTTTTTGGTGAGTCACTTACCTACTATGAATTGTTTCACAACATTTTTTGTGCGAATTTAAATTGCATTACGAATAACTACAATAACAATTGAACCAAAAATTGCAGTAGTTTTAGGTAATCAGAGTTTGGCTATTGATAGTTTCAATTATTTTATAATCTTCTGTACAAAGTTTGCCTCCCAAGTTATTCTATAAGCTACGCTGGTTTCACTATAAACTGCGCATAATAAAGTAAACTGTGCTCTATTTATTATGATAGAACACCATGATTGCATAACATAAATCCTTTCCCACATGCCCTCGACATTGGCTCGGCGGATGACGCTAATATAGTTCTTAATAGCACTGCATCTGCCCCTGGCTACCTGCGGCGATTGTGGCCGTGACTCAATCACCTTGCATGGGGGATCCAAATGAACCCATATTTATTACAAAAATAAACAATCCACGCCGACATTTTTGCATAGAACCAGCTTAACGTGGTATTTGGTCTGGTTCCTTTCGTTCATCTTTTTGGAGTAGTATTGGGCCAGTTCACTTTTGTTATTATTTTGTTTCTTGGGTTTTACGGATTTGGTCTAAATAAATTAAATAATAGATAGTTTAAGAAGTTGACGGCAAAACAAATGTTTATTTTTCTGCGAAAAAATCTCTAATAAATAACATTTTCCTCCTCAATTTGCATTGAGGATATATGACGTACCTAGTTCAAATAATATGCTTAAATTACTTGTAATAAATACCCGTACGTTTACGTCAGCATTCCAACCGCATAACACAGGTCAACGTAAGATAAATGCTGAATTGAGTAATGTTATTTTATATGCTGTTTCGGCTCATATAACATGGATCTGATGTGATAATACCGTACAAAACCGGCCGTTGACAATAGGTAGGTTACTGGGAGTGACCGATTTCGAAGGACGGATGTTAGAGTTACACCAAATTGTGTACACGACCCTGTTTAGAGTTTGATGACAACAACACAAATTATGTTATGTTACAACAATATTATGTTCAGAATTCCTGAAAATGGCATGAATGCAGAAGACAATACACAAGTAGAGGTATAAAATGGCCCAGGTAATATTCTGATAATGCAAAGAATTCATAAAAATGCCACACGAGACAAAGTGCATCAAGTGAAGTGATTCACAAAAGGCTGATACTCAATTGAAGTCACAAGCTTGCTAATTCGCCCTATAACGAGCATTTAGCATTGTTAGCATATTTATCGCCTTGTTGCGATCCAGATGTGCTTACAACATGCGAAACATAAAACAAAATTGAGTTATTGCGTATTACAAAGACTAGAAATATCGTGCATCGTAGATCTTTGTTTACTAGGTCACATCTGCGAATACTACAACAGGATAACATGATTACTGATGATTAAATAATGCCGATGTTCCTGATGCTATGCATCTCGTTATACCTGTTATGGTAATTGTATTATTATGACCGTACAGACTGTACGTTGCCGTTGTGGTAAAACTTGCAAGATAAGAAATTGTATATGGGCGAGCTTGCCGTGCAAGTTGCAATAGTCTTAATAGTAGGTCATGGTAAACATCTAGATACTCTGGAAATGTGTGACACACGAGCACAAGAATCATATAAGTATTAATATTTCAAATAATTTGACTCATTCACGCGTAATCATAGCGGAAGTTCCCTATATCCGACTTTATGTAGGTACTCAGATTTGCCAATCTACCACATTTTCCTGTGCAAACATAAACAAAATGTTTCGGACATTTCACATTGCACTATACACATACAGCCCCAACCTAAGTTAAGGTTGCACTATGAGAACTAGATATATATGATTCTTTGTTTTTGTAAAAACTTGATTTATACCCAGCCAACTTCTGAGTTAAAACATCTGTGCACATCACACAAATCTTTATCCATTGTGGGAATCAAATCTACAACCGATGCAGAATGCAACGCTACTACCAACAACAAAGCTACAAGGTTTATGAATTCAGCTTGCGAAAACCTGTCAATTAAAAACATTGCGATCTCTGACCGAAGCGAAGAAGTGAAGACATAACACAACAATAAAACTTTAGTAGGTATTGGGTTATGTACGGGTATGTAGCTTATGTAGGTATTTCTTGTATTGACTGTATGTTACTTACTGGTTTGCATATAAAATGGGAGCATAGTAACAAACGTTATCGCTTCCATATGCTTTGATTGCATGCACCTGGAGAGTAATGCTATAAACATCACCTCATAAGTAGGTATTATGTATCGACAATTAATCACGAACTGCAACGTTGCATATGACGGTAGACCTGAGCTAGATTAAGTTTCTATAAACAAAGCAACTCATGAACTAACTTTAGAACCTACTTGCGTGAAACAAGGCTTGGGGTGTAACTAGCGCATGCAATCCGATAATCGATAATCGATAAATTATCGGTAATCGGCTCATTTTCGCCAGCGATAATTATCGAAAATAAAAACGATAAAAACCGATAAACGATAAGTTCAAAAATGTATGAATGAACTATTATTACGAATAGTTCATTCTTATTCCTAACGATAACAAAATGTTAAACAATGCGTATATTCTAATTTATTGTTATTATTTGGTTTCTTTATAAAAAAACATTTATAGATAATGATTACCTACTAGTCCAAGCATTCTACTGACTGATTTACTTAAGAACCTACAGCCATACTTATAAACGCAATTTAAATTTAATCATTTCTTAAAGTAAGCCCTGTCACTGTTTGTCATTACCCAGTAGTAAGAGATGGCAATAGTTTAAGCACTGTTTATCTTTTGACATATTTTTATAAGTAAGGCCACTAATCGTTAAAATAGCTCATAATTATTAGAATGGAAAGTGTCATCTAATTAAAAGCTTTTCGATTAGTGACACTAATCGAAATAATATGTAATAAAATCATATTTATTAGTAAGTAATGAGTTATCAATCCCAAAATTGTAATGAAGTTAAGTTAGTGGTAAATTTTAGCTATTTTCCATATTAATGGTAGAGTCTGGCCAACGAAAGCTGTCCAAGACAAGTTTAGGCGGGAATTTTAAAAAATCAAGAGCTGTAACCCTGGCTATACACTGCTTAAACGGAATTGATACTATTTATTATTCAGGTAGTAATTTTTTTTGAGGAATAATAAATAAACGAGTACATACTTTGCATTCTGCCTAGATATTATTTTCAAATAATCCATATTTTAACTACAACCGAGGATTTTATTTGATGAGCACTAGCCAATATTCGAAATTTAGCCGTACAAAACATTTTGTGTGGTATTTTAGAAGTACTTCGGCTTTGTAAACAACTGCAGGATTATTTATCTTTTACCAAACACATTAATTCAGCTTTGGTGTGATCATGTGTCATATTTTCCTGTAAGTAAAACCCGTTCATGTTTTGAAACTCAAGTACCAAAATTATCCATGACGTCAATGTGTCAATTTGGATAGACTTAAATAATTGCCATATCAAAACTTCTGAAAATAATGCGTGGACAGCTTTCGTTGGCCAGACTCTATGTACATGTAAACCTTGAACAAACAGTGAAAAACCGAAAGAGGTTTAAAATAAAAAAAATATGTAAAAATCAAAACAAGAAAGTGACAGAAGGCATCCTCGGTTCAATGCCGTTTCATCCACTTTTCACTCAAATTTATTGTAACATCGACACGATAGAAAAAGAATGATATAAGTAGAAATAGATAGATAATAGTAGGTTATACGTAAATCTTTTTGTTGAGTGTGGATATGACAAATAAAGCAGTTTTAGAGACCGAAACATGAAGGTTTTTCCCTTTACCAACAACCGATAATTCTCGATAATTATCGAAAAATAGAGCGATAAATATCGTATTATCGATAATCGAAAAGTTTCGATAATTGCATGCCCTAGGTGTAACTAAGTTTAGTACAGAGTTCTAGACGAGAAACTTAAATAACATACAGCACAATTTAAGTTGTGCGAACAAAGCGAAGGCTTATTGGAAAGTTACAACAATGAGGTATGCCCTAATGACCTGAGCACTTTCCGAACAGCTCAACACGATTACTTATTATTGCACTTATCATGCACTTTATTATAGGTACTATATTATTATCTTAAGACTGTAAACTACCCGATGACCCAATAACCGCTATAATTTTTTTTTTATACTACAGTTATTTTGGTAGTTAAGATGCACCAAAATCGGATTTAAATTATCATAAGTAGGTACCAAGTGAGACCGATTACCACTCCAGAGTGCTCAAATTAGACTTTGGAGTACCGTAATGAGGTAACAAACTATGTAAGATATTAGAGCTGTCTGACCATCGGAGCGGAGAACAGCGAAGCGGGAGCTAAGGAAAGCAATAACCAACTATTGGAACGCCAGTGTCTTCATCCGCGTTGTTTTCTGTACCTGCTTAATAATTTTGTCTCGGGAATCATCTTCCCAGAATTTCATTCTACAAGTATCATTATTTTTAGCTATACTTTTCGCTCCTCTGCTCTAGTGGAAAAGTAGCCTAAGCAGATACTTATGTTTACAAGTAGCTCATCAAATAAAGCACACGATAACACGAACATAAACAAAACCAACGGCTTATGGAACGTGTTCCAGATGACTTAGGAACCACTTCAGACTTGATCACGTAGGGAGCTGATTGTCGTGGGAGATTCATGGTGCTAATAGTCGGATTAATTGCAATTATTTAATTAATGGACTGGTGTCACTGTTCGTAACCTACCTCGTCAAACTATATAATTTGGTAATGTCTTTAAAATGTGACAGGTAGAATTTCGCATTAGCAGTTATTATTTACCGCAGCCGTAATTAGAATCTCAACATTTTAAAGCGAGAACGTGATTGCGAAATTGAATCGTTTACGTACGATTGCGAGTATTTATTTGTAAAACCAATTGTCATGACGTCTCAATTTGGGTAACAGTTTCGTACACGCGGGTTTCCTCTGAACATTGACCTGAAAATGATTCACTCTTACGGTAGTGTCTAGTAAGACTGTTATTCTTTGCTCTTTGTGTTAATGTGTCTGTAGGCTGGGTCAGTCGGTAAGAAACCAATTCTTGTGCACTTTGATAGAAATTGCTGTTTTCTTTAATTAAGATCAACGTCATGTGTGGTATGACTGAACTTTCTCTGACTTTCTTCTTACTCTGAAGTAATATCTACTTTCTCGCAACATTATACAGACGCTATACCAAGCCACTATAATATATTACTATAACTAATTGTTTGCCAGGCTAATGAATGTTAATTATTTTGTTTTAAATCATTTTGTAGGTTTACAAAGACCTTTTTACTAAAGTCACGTCCCTGACACAAGTAATGTTAATAAAACTAGTATAGTATTTGATGTAATGTTATGTACAACATTATTTATGTGTATTGTGTAATATTTTGTAAAGGGATAATGTAAATTTATATGATGTAGTGACGATTTTGACTAGTTCTACATTATCATTGCAAACAAATGTAGTATTAGATAACAAAGTTTAAGCACACCATCAAGTGTGTGATAATGCCCAAAAAGTATGGCAAATATACATCAGCTAGTGACTTACCGATAAGATTATTGGCCGTGACAAGTATACAGCACAGGAACAGTATGGCAGAGGTGATTCTGTAGTGCATCCTAAACACCATGTTGTCGATGATGGCTTTATCGATCAGGTAGCGGACCTTGACGAAGCCCGCCACCGCGGAGGCCATTCCGAACAGCGCCATCTTGAATCTCTTTGTTTACAAACAGTATCTGTAACAAAAATACAGAGTTCCCTAAAACAAAGGAATTCTAAATATAAATTTACGACTATGGAGACGCTCTAACTACCGATGTGACAAGACAAGTGCCATACGTATCATACCAAATTAGAACGTAAACGGTTAAGTTTATTGGTGTTTTATTCCACCAATGTGTGCAGTGCAACAGCTGTCCTGCTCAACTTTGTGACGTACTGCTCATGTGTCGCTTGAAACTACCGGTTGGGAAAATGAGAACGCGATTTCCCAACTTGAATTCGTTAAACAGTGAACCGTTAAGTGAGAATCAAGTAAATGCACGGGTCTACTCGGTCCTCTCAATCAATGACCTCAAACATAATTTAACGATGCGGCTACCTCGCGCCCACGCTCGTCGGGAAAAGAATTCTCAGCTCCGTCGCTTTTTATAAACTAATATTTTTTCTTCACAGTTTGACCACTCATGCCGGTTAACACGTGTGTGAATACGAGTTCTTCGTTATTGACTTTGAACTTTACTTTTGTCTTTGTCTCATGCATTATGCTCTAGCTAGATGGCTCGAATTTTGTTACGTATGAGTTATGAAGTGGACACGGTGAGCATAATAGGGGACAATTCTTGACAAATGAATCCAGCCTTGACGACTTCTTGATCCCGTTCCTACGCGGTGTCGCGTGTCCAGCAAACTAGAGCTATTTAGGTCGCTCGTGGGGGACTTCACTGCTGGAATATTGTTTGTCAGTGAATCGATGTGATATTGCTTCTAATGAAGCTAATGATCATAATTGCGAGACGGTGAACTCCGAGGTCCGATCACTTGAATTTTATATTGGGACGAATTAGTTAAGGATTGCTTCTTTGAAGAATTGCTAGCATGATTGTAATAGCAGCTAGGATCGAGTGCGTTTGAAGCGAATGGTGCCAGAGCGCAGGGCATGTGTCGGGTCGTCGACCGCCGCTGTTCGTGCGCCTCCTGCGTTTTGAACCCCCCTCTTTCCCCCTCCCCTCAGCTGCTTTACCTCAACCGACCCTGGGCAGATGCATTGCTTGGCAACGCGAATTTTACGGGGAAACCAGTTTGCCTGATGACAAATATTTGCCAATCCTGCACGTCTCTCGTCGCGATATTTATTATGTTGAGATTTTCTTGGAATACCTACTTAGGTAAATAATTCTAAACTGCTTTACTTAATCTAATAACAAAACTCATTGTAAACTGAACCACAAACTTCTTGAAAGTATAAGAGATGGAAGCTCTCTGAATGATGTCTCCCCATTTTCGGTGCCGTAATCATTGTTTGCTAACGTGGTGACTGATATGATAATACAGAAGGCCAAATATTCGGGACGCAGGAACATTCCACAGCCCTACAACTACTACCTACATATTCCCTGGCAACTGTTCTCTTACACTATCTATAAGTACGTATTTTGGATTAATGTCTTCAAGACCAGCATTTCAAGGCACCAGGTTTTATTACATGTTCGTAAATCGTTGACTCGCTGCAATAAATTGCATTCTAACCAATTGCGCTGTAGAGAATAGCTACCTTACAGGCTCAAGACGCAGTAGATTGTTTTCTTTACAAGTCTTCATGAACGAAGAATCACAATCGTCCAGCCGCTGACGGTATCAACTTAAATAGCTCGGCACGCGTTGGATGGAGATGAATGCACAGTAATTGCGCTTGATGAGTGCTGTCGTAGCACCACATGCCTGAATATTTTCACCTAAATATTAATATTATTTGAAATTCATTTCAAATGAAGTGCGATGTTGGAAACGTTTTTCCAGAGCGAATATTTGCGAAGAATTTTACGTGCTGTAGCGTATTGTAGTTTAGTTTCTGTCATGCCCTAGAATGTAGACCAGCCTTTCACCATCAGTAAAAGCGTAACCAGTGATAAAGAACGGTCTCAATATTAGGTAACATCAAGTTTTTCAAGTGCAAGTGAATGGTCCGTGGTCGCTGTAATTTACTTATGTGTTTAGGCCCAGGGGCACGCTCAACTCTGTCTGCCCGTTCCAACACCGGGCAATGACGTCTCGCATCTAATATAATTAGCTCCCATTGACTGCGTGAATGTCGGTAGCATTACACCATCATTGTTTACCTACTGGAAGCTATGAGAACTGAAAACACGTGGTGTTTGTTTCACGTGAACGGACGGAAACTCGCAATCAGGTGGATGCGATATGTTTTGAAACCGTTCATCTCTTCACTGGTTTGCTTTCCGTCATGGCTAGTTATCATGCGGAAATGCGCTGGCTTGCGGTTGCATTGCATTGCACGGAATTCAGCTAAAGTTTATCTTAAAGCGGTAATATGCTCAAGCCGATAATAAATTCAAAAGCTAACATCATCAACGATTACAGCGGTCGTTTGCGATGATACCGTGCAAATGCTTATCATTTGAGGTCAAAGTTACATTACGATTCGTAAACAAAACGCGCACTGTAAAACTAATGCGGGCTAATCGACATCGCGTGTGATACATAGGTATAATAATGAGGATAGTTGCACAGTACTCTAATATATTTCCGATATCAATATTATAAAAGCTAAACAGTTTCTAAGACATCTTTCGAATTTCTTCCGAGCATAATACATTTTAAAACATGGTCGTGACTTTTTACTGGTATCAATATTAAAGCCTGGGAATCGAGAGACATTACGTGGATGCCTATGGAATAGTAAAACGAGTTTGCAAGTTCAAAGCATTACAAAGGTTATCGCCAGGCGCTTGAGCATCGGCGATGCAGGTGGCACGGTGCGGTTCCGTGACTAGAATAGTGTGACGGACCGGTTGAAGATGACCCCTTTTGTGACACCATACAGAACACACTAAACGAAAACCGATAAATCCTTACATGAGAATGTAAATTCAATTCTAATGCGTGTAACGGTAAAACTTTGCGGAAAGAACTTTCTATGGGGTCAGACATTGCACGTGAAATATCATGGTCAACTCAAATCGTCGTGCTTGTCAGATATTGTATAACACTAGAAAATGTAGGTATATGCCTCATTAAAATCGCGTAGTTGATGAACGTTTATTAATTTGGCAGTGTCTATTTACCTATTACTTGTGTCATCAGCACATTGATGGTGTTAGGCGAACATGATTCGCTGATTTTTATTTTTTGTTTTGTGGCTTTTATTGCATAATGTATGTCCTTGACTAGAACATCTTCAATGAAGATTCGTGGACCGTAAAATATCACGTGTGTACTACAAATCCGCCTAACCATACCGGTGTCTGTAGTCTGCTTTGTTCTTCAAAATAACTCAAATAGCTAAAATATTTGAACGTGTGTGATTGTAAACCATTACTACTTTCCTCGGCTATGCTTTGTCCGTTCTATTCAAATATGTTCCCGGTAATAAAGACCCGTCCCTTCCCCTATGTCAGGTAAAGAGCGCTATGCTACCTGGTCTGCGACTGTGAGAAACTTCTTGCGAAATCATAACGGGTTCAATTGATTGACATTCAATCTCGTAAATCAGTTTCAACGAATTTTTCACACCCGCCATTTCTGTCTCTTAAGAAAGCGGGTGAAATAAAAAGAAATGGGATGACCATGCATAAGGCTTTTGTTCCCGTATATGTATGCTGTCAAACGGCATTCCTCGCCTCGTCGATATGAGTTAAGCGCTTCTCGATCCACAAAGCTTTTGTGACACAACTTACCTTTTTAAACTTAACAGTAACTATAAAAAGTTCAAACTTTATCTATTACACAACACTGACACTGGATCTAAATGCGTATTCTATCACAGCAGTTGTACGTCATGATATTATTCGTGGTGTCAATAGAGCAATTGGGGTAAAACGGGTGGCAAATAGGTTCCGGGTGCCAGCGACACACCAGCCGCTCGCGGGTCAGACACAAACTGGTAGGGCCGACTCCCGCGCTCTCGGTGCCTCGGCGTGACTACTCTGACGAGATCAGTGCGCGCGCGCATCGCTTGTCCCGCTCGCACGCGTGCGAACGGGCCACTCCTGCTCTAGTCGAATACACAGTAGCTGAAAGAAGCTCCGTTGAACGAGTTCTGTCGAGGGTCTTGACTTCGGCTTCGTCTCGCCTTTCCTTCGGCCAATACTTTTTACATGCTATTTTTTTACTGTATTACGGCAGGATTTAACGACTGGGAATAGCTTGTGGCTGTTAATTAACACATTGCCGAGTGTAGTGGTTTAGCTGGAGGAAATTACTACCTTTGCGATTACTGATTAGATTATGGTATTACAAATACAGGTTATACTACTCTTCTATGATTAATAACTTGAATAACTCTCAGTAATTCTATGGCAATAACAGTTATTTAACTGAACTAGGCTGACGTAAGCAAAACAAACAGTGATGATATTTTGTCTCGTCATTTAAAATAGACACAATGACGACATCTTTGTCGTTCTTCACTCAGAGTCACAAACATACCTTTAAGTGCTGCTGTAGAAACTATCATGTTTAAAGGAACGCTAAGACGGAAGAGGAAGATGAAAGGAGATCAAAAAAAAGCAGCCAAGTGCTAGTCGGACTCGCCCATGAAGGGTTCCGTAGCATCAATTAACATAATATAAAGGTTTTTGTAGTTCGTCGAAAGGTAAATTGCGGTTTACGATTTATGACGTATAAAAAAAAAACTACTGACTAGATCTCGTTCAAACCAAAAATCGTTGGAAGTTTGCATAGTAATGTACAACATATATTTTTTTTAGATTTATCATTCTCTTATTTTAGAAGTTAGAGGGGGGGGGACCAACTTTTTTCCACTTTGGAAGTGTCTCTCGCGCAAACTATTCAGTTTAGAAAAAAACGATATTAGAAACCTCAATATCATTTTTGAAGACCTATCCATAGATACCCCACACGTATGGGTTCTATGAAAAAAAAATTTTTGAGTTTCAGTTTCAAGTATGGGGACCCCCAAAATTTATAGTTTTAGAAAAAAACGATATTAGAAACCTCAACATAATTTTCGAAGACCTATCCATAGATACCCCACACGTACGGGTTCTATGAAAAAAAATTTTTTGAGTTTCAGTTTCAAGTATGGGGACCCCCAAAATTTATAGTTTTTTTTCTATTTTTGTGTAAAAACCTTAATGCGGTTCACAGAATACATCTACTCACCAAGTTTCATTAGTCTAGCTCTTATGGTTTCGGAGAAAAATGGCTGTGACACAGCCGGACAGACAGACAGACAGACAGACAGACAGACAGACAGACAGACAGACAGACAGACAGACAGACAGACATGACGAATCTATAAGGGTTCCGTTTTTGCCATTTGGCTACGGAACCCTAACAAGCAAAAATAATTGTCCACAATAGTTATTATTTATTAACAAAACACGTAGTTTTTATTTTTTTTATAAAACTGACTTTAAATAAAAAAGAGGAGGTTCTCAATTCGGTTGTTTTTTTTATTTTATTTTTGTTATTAAGTAGCTTTGTCATATATGGGTCAATGTGAAAAAAAAACTCAGAAAGGTTTGATCTGAAAGGCTTCCAGATCCCAAAGAGATTTCATGAAAATTGGTTCTGCAGTTTGACCATGAAGTCGATGTCGTCTTTCTGTTTTCAGAATATTTTTTTTTATTCTTGTGCCTAATTTTATTTAAGCCAGTCTTCCAGTTTTAACAATTTAGGTAGGCAGTAGGCACATGCAGCTTGCATGCAGCATGAATGAAGCATGTGCTGATGAACGAATTAATAGATTTTCCTGAAATTGTATGGGATTTAAATACACACACGTCACGTGCCCTAAATTATACTTACTTTTTATCGTGTCACTAGTTCTTTTGCACCAGAGAGGTGTCGGTTACATCTAAAGAGCGCGCTCAAGAGCGGGTCGTGCGAAAATTTGAGATGCGTTTTTAAAAATTCATAACTAAATAACTGACATTTTAAAAATCGCAAAAGGACTAATTGTAGACTATACATTTGAGATTAATTCGAATTTAAGTGTGTTAAAAAAATATACTATTTAACATGACATTCTATTTAACGCTAATGAAAATCGTATGTCAGCGTTAAATAGAATGTCATGTTAAATAGTATATGTTTTTATGAATTTTTTAAAAACGCATCTAAAATTTTCGCACGACCCGCTCTTAAAAAATACAGTGGTAGATACGGCGTGCAAATATCAATAATCACGCACTAAAGTTTCGCCGTAAATGATTATGTGAGTAGTTTTCTAGCTTCCACAGTTATTATGCCCCGCCTCTTCATGGTTAACTTTACTAAAAACAATATTTGGATAACTGACGAATTAATTCCGCGAAGGCTGAATGATTTATGTATGCGTAACTGTATTTTTTTTACGCTACATTGATATAAAAAATCATTGGTATAAGGAAAACTATCGCTTTATAATTGCCAGGCAAAGAGTACCAAATAGTTTTTTGAAGCGAAAACTTTTGTCGGCGGACTTGAGCATTTTTATAACGCTTTTATTAGCTTCACCTGTATGTATGTTTGTAAGCTTGTAATTTGATATGGGAAAAAAACAATTAGGTCGCGACACTGTCACGTAACCGACATCTCTTCGGTAAAGATCGACTAACTTCGCCAAACCTCGGGGGTATTTTTTTTTGTTTAGTTTTGTCAGCACGCCCGGAGTGCCACTGTTTTTTTTTCCTTGAGCTAGGTACTTAAGTACTGACTTAAGTAATAAATAAAAACTATGATATCGAAAGTTCGTTGATGTCTTTTGTACGGTAGTGTCTCATATCGAAATCAGCATGACTTGCGGAACATTTTTTTAATCTGACGAAAGCAACCTTCAGATACTAAATTACAATAGTTTGAGCAAATTCAAATGTACCTAGGTATTTATTCAATAATATCACAAGGATCACTTTGAAACATCTTAAAGCTAGGTGAGTCTAGGTGCCAGTTCCACGCGACCAAGCCTAGAAGAACAGCCAAAAAACTACGCGAAAGCGCGAGCGAAAGGTTGTTTGACGGTTGTCATCGTCTTAAATTGCGCTGCGCTTAGTTTTTTTACAAAGCTAGTTAAGCCTGTTTCACCTGTCACGTTATAAAGTCTGATAGAAGCTAGACAAGAAATCTGAATAGTTTCAAGTCATGAATAATTTTGTAAGGTCAGTCACCTACGTTGAATACGTAGAATATTTAATATCTACCTACACTTTTTGTAATTTTTCGACCAGAAAATATATCTATACTAGCTGTGCCCGCGACTTCGTCAGCGTGGTATAGTGTCTATGGGTAGCATTTTTAATTTGCAGCGGAAGAAAACAGTAATTAAATAAAACCGTCATATTCGCGTGCACGTGGCACAGTCGTCTGCCCTCTTACTAAACTTAGACATATGGCGTCGTACTACGCCACACTTTCATCCCCCCCGCATTCCTCTCCAAACTTCCCCCACTCTCCTCAACACCCCCCACATTCCCTCCGCACTCCCCCCAGACCCCTCCACAATCCCCCTGTACTCCCCCCGCACCTCCCCTCCACACTCCCCCCTGTACTCCCCTCCACACTCCCCCCGCACCTCCCCTCCACACTCCCCCTGTACTCCCCTCCACACTCTCCCCGCACCTCCCCTCCACACTCCCCCTGTACTCCCCTCCACACTCCCCCCGCACCTCCCCTCCACACTCCCCCTGTACTCCCCCTGTACTCCCCTCCACACTCCCCCCGCACCTCCCCTCCACACTCCCCCTGTACTCCCCTCCACACTCTCCCCGCACCTCCCCTCCACACTCCCCCTGTACTCCCCTCCACACTCCCCCCGCACCTCCCCTCCACACTCCCCCTGTACTCCCCTCCACACTCCCCCCGCGCAACAGACTACAAAATAAGTTTTAAGTTTCTAGCTCTAAAAATGACGATACTTCCATACAACTTTCAACCCCTATTTTCAACCCCTTACAACCCTTTTTTCGCAATAAAAAGTAGCCTATGTCCTTCCCCAGGCCCTCAACTATCTGTGTACCAAATTTCATTTCAATAGGTTCAGTAGTTTTGGCGTGAAAGCCACACAGACAGACAGAGTTACAAACGCATTTATAATATTAGTATGGATTTGCTGAACTGCACTATCATACTCGTCATTAGTGATAGAGTGATATCTATGTATATCCATTGAATACAGCTATAACACTGTTTATTTTAAATTACGGAAAACAACGCATTACGACGCCATTTTTTTTTATTTCCCAACTAGTGATGTGTTTTGTAGCCCGGTCTCACTAGTGATGTCCTACTCTAAATCCGGCTATTATTAGGCTACCATAGAAATCAAAGCTATCTATCTATCATCATCATGATACATTCCATAAAATCACTATAATCGAGGTGTGTAACATGTTTTAGTATGATTCCTTTTACAAAATAATACACAAATTCTCATTCGTATAAATATTTGGATCTTGGCATTGCAGTCGTAATTGTATTCAGATTTATCAAGCAGAAAAGGATCTAAAAGGTATCGCATTGCATTTTAAATAAACAAACTACAACAAACAAAATTGGCAGCATCAAGCTCGTTTCACACTGTAACAGTGGTTGATTTATAAAAAAAAACCGTTTTCAGAAACGATTTTATACCGTGGCGTGGTTACGCCGTCCGAAACGAACCGAACCGAACCGTGTATACGGGTTCTCTGATAGTCAGGCTCTTGGAAATAACAACCTGGATTCGAATTGACTTTTGTTTCATAAACCACCACCTGTATTATTGATAGATATTATTTCGTTTATGATTTTTCATTTAAAAATCAATATTAATTTTAATGAGCTGCTGGCTAGCGTCATTCGTTCTGTATGACCCAGATTCATAACTAACACTCGAGCGTAGTAAATAATAAATAAATAAATATTTTGGTCATTCCTCACAACACTATCTAGCCCCAAACTAAGCAGAGCTTGTAATATGGGAATCCTAGAGCTGATATTAATACATGTAATATTTTTATTGTAAATACATACTAAGCACTCAATGTAACACCAAGCTAGAGAGCAAACATGTTCACCACACAAATATTTGTTCTCGGTGGGGATCGAACCCACGCTCTCCAGCGCAGAAGGCATAGCTACCGCCAACTGAGCTTTGGAGGCTGTGTGTAGTCAAGTAACAACCTATAAAAAATAATGACTGTTAGTTTAGATAATACCATCAAGAGCTTCCGAGCTTATTGAACACAGCAGCTTGGCTCGTGTAAATGAGCCACAATATCGGCAGACATCAGTGATTAGGCGTTCACAACTGGTTTGGTGACCTTTCTACGATGCACGCTGATCGAGCTCATGGGTTTTTACTTATCGGCTATCGCAGCTCGGAAAAAATATAAGAAGCTGGTTCAATTCTAGACCAGTGACTTTTTTGTCACGTTAGATATATATCACAACAAGAACTGTCAGTTTCTTTAGTGAATTTGACAGTTCTTGTGATATACATATAACTACCGTGACAAAAAAGTCACTGGTCTAGAATTGAGCCCCTGAACAGAGAATAAACAGCTATGTTCACCACACAAAAGTCTGATCTCGCACAGATGGCAGAGCTACTACCAACTATGCTGCGAAGGCTGTCACTTGTTTTCCTTCTATTTAGAAAAAGAGGAATTACCAATGAAGTATTTGATATTGTTTATTTGAACATATGACTCGTTGAAGGTATAGGTTGCAAAAAACATTGCGTCAATATGATTATTTATACAATTCTGTGTATTTTCAAAGTGTACATTTTGCATATCTATTATGCACAGTCACAAACACATGCAAGCTTTGCCTACATGAATTCTTACATGTAGTCAACTTAGAGGTCGGTTTTGATTGAATCTATACCTTATTGCTTTGAGAATTGTGTTCTTTTTAAGATAGTTGTCTCATAGAAAGAACCCGCACGTGATTCGATTGAAAGCTTAGAACACAACGGCCGTTACGTGACCGATTATCCTCTCTAATTTAGCATTTAATATAGCTAGTTTTCTGAAACGTATCATTATGATTTTTGCGATGTTCCCGCCTCGGTTAAATGCATGATGATTGACATTCAAATTGCGAAGGTGCCTCATTTTTATTGGGATACTTTAAAGACGTTTGAAGGGTTTAACTTTGCTCAAGGACTTTAAGGGTTAGATAGTTAGATTATACCGTTGCATAGCAGACATATCAACATACTGGGTTGGTTGAAATGAAGTTGGTAAATTCTTTAATGCAATTTTTCGTCTTATCGTGTGGTGCAAGGATTTTAAGTGCGCCTCATAGATACTTTATTGTGCACTTGACACTTGTTTTTCGAAATGCCGGTTTCATGCAATGATATTCTAGCTTATAAATACCAATGATCATAGTTATATCTACGATTATAATGCCTGAAATCCTCACCAATGGGGATTAGAGGAATATACCGATTGCATATGTGTGTTGTTTTTTGCCTAGGAATCATACCGCCCTTGAATACGCCCGAAATTATTTTAAAGTTATTTATTTGTGCAGCAAACATGTTAACATTTCATCATTGTATGAATCGATTTCGATAATTTCGTGATTCATGAGGCGGGCTGCTGGTAGTATATGTCTAGCAGTTTTTTTGCAAGCTACTTTCAAATATCTGATTCACTTGTCATCATTTCCTGCTAAAAGTATTTTACATTCAATTTGAATACACAACCCAGGTTTCGTGGATATGCTATTTGATAAAAAACATTCTTCTTATTAACTCGCACAGGAAACTCAGGAATATATCATACGAATTTATGCAAAGCTATGCCGGCAAAACAGGCTTTAGCAAATATAAACTTAGCTCTATGTAGATTTTGAACCAAGATGGCTAGTTGCCAGTGCACCAGGATGTCAGGGCCATATCTTAGAGATAAATATAAGACAGTAAGATAAAACCACAGACACTTACGACGACCAGCCCGGATCTAGACTTTTAGCGAGGCTTGTAAGGCTTCTACTACTTTTATTCGTTTAATAGCCATTTTATAGTTTATAACCTTATCTAAAGATATAAGATGCAGTTATAGGCACAATAGCTATGGCTTATAGGTATACTGGAATAAAATTGATGCATGATACCCACAAAGACCAAAAGGCTAATCGTTTGTAAAGGCGTCTTAATAAAGCTTTAAGACATCCCCCAATTTAAATTAAAATAATCTTATTGATGTTACTTGGTCAAATTTGTAGTAATTGGCTACGAACATCTCTCAGTCGAATAAGGTGTAATTGGTATTGCCAGCTAAAATAATTAAGAATGTTTAAACTTTCCGTATATCCTTTATAGTACTTCTAGCGAAAAAAATTATCATTTAATTTCAATTATTTTAAAATTTTAAAGTAACAATCATTTTTCACTGACTATGAAATTTATTTCCAGAAAACTCGGCCTGGAGTTAGTCCCGCGGCGAGGGGCTGAAGCGGTTGACCCCGAAGACATAAGCCTCGTAGAACTTTACAGGGACCACGTGGAAAGCGCAGAACGAGCTGCCGCGGTAAGTTATTTTAAGACCTAAAACAACGGCACTAAGGTTTAAATTAGCGAAGGTTTTTTTGGTTGATTTGGCATGCTTTTGTGCAAGCATTGTAAGAGGATTGGAATGTCCAATCGGCATCGTGAAGAAAGGTATGACGGTACGCGAAAGAGCGTGCGGTCTCAAACCTGTTTTGTTCTGTGTCACAAGACGTAACCAGTTAGCGAAGCTTTTCTGATTGAGGATAAAAACTACTTACCGTTTACCACGATATTTCCGGATTAAGAAGCCGAAATTGCCTAAAATAAGATTTTCAGTTGATGCACAGAAGGCTAAGACTTTTTTTTACTAAGGCTAAGACTTTTAAAAGGCTAAGACTAAGAATTCAGTTGATGCAAAATTTTATAGGTGACATTTATTTTTTGAATTCAAATCTAAATTGTTCCA
Organism: Thera britannica; assembly: GCA_939531255.2. NCBI lineage: Eukaryota > Metazoa > Arthropoda > Insecta > Lepidoptera > Geometridae > Thera > Thera britannica. Next base: position 10,815,547 of record OW618034.2, on the reverse strand, counting down.
AAGTTTTACAAAGTACTTATTCCACCTACCTTCTCCTATTTTTGTTTAACCTTATTGTAGCACAATAATTATTATGTAATATCGTATTAATTATTAAGAATGCGAAAGTTCATGTGAATGAATGAGTTGGTAACCATATTATAATGCACAAAATTGACCTTTGACCAAATCTTATGTTTTCTGACGTGGTTGCTTAGTTCAAGACGCGATGGAGTACCTATATTATTCATTATAGCCTATGCCTATATTTTTCTGCCAAAAGCGTTTCTTTCTTTTCTGGACTCCAGTTCAATCCGTGATCATGGTGTATGCAACTGTACCGAAATATCTGGAGTCAAAACTCCCAAATTAAATCATGGTAAATATCCCGTTGTTCATAAAAAAGTACCTGTAAGTTACCTGTAGGTAAGTTTTGATACCCACGACACAGGGAATCCAAGTCTATATGTATGGGCAGATCATATAGCTCAAAGAACCAACAACCATTGGGGAATAAAGGTTCTTGAATGGCGTCCACGCAGCGGAAGACGAAATTTAGGGCGCCCACTCTCCAGATAGACCGACGACATTGTTAAGATCGCGGGAAGTCGGTGGATGGAAAGGGCTCAGAATCGTTCTTCCTGGAAATGTGGAGGCCTATGTCTTCAGGCTGAAGATGATAATGTATGGGTGCCTATTTTTTGTCATCATTAAAGTTTTGTGATCTCCTTTCACTGCCTTTAATCTTGTATACCTATCTTTTACTACACGTTGGTTACAAGAATTATGAATAGCATTAATTTTAATAAACGAATATTTAAAAATAAACGAAACTAATATTTCCGTACAAATTATATCCATGTCATTGAGATAACAAACGCATCTAATTGTCCAAGACAAGCCCTGGCAATTGAAGGGTTCAATTAATCTTAATTTAACCATAGACTAAGGAAAACAAGTAGACTGACAATCTCATCCAAGAAAACGTGCATCGATAAATGATTGCCTACAATGACGCTAGATGTCGCTGATCGTTTTGAATCTGATAAAAACGAGTGAAATGGTTTTTACAGTATTCGCAACAATAGGTTAGCTAACTAATTGATATTGTAGTACGACAAAAAATAGAGAGATGGCGTTAATCTGAGTGGCGTTACTTAAACTTGCGGCGTTGCCAGCTTTCGATGGAGCAAAAACAGGGTAGAGTGTGACGCGACGTTGTCAGCTAGTGTACGGAGATTTTATTTTGATGTTTTTAGTTTGTTCCAAGGATTAAGGTCATTGCTTAATTGCTATCAAGTTGCGCTGAAGCGTCAAAGTGACACTCAGGCAGGACAGGCAGGACCAACCTGGATTTTTAAAAACATTGGGTTATGTAATAAGTAATAACTTGTTACCTATTTGTAAAATCTTATGCGTAAGTTGTTAGGCAAAGTAAAAAGGCACACCACAATAACGTGTTATTTATTTTGTTGTCTAAGCAAATAAGTTTAAAGATTTAGCATGGAGTTTTAGTTGAGTGATGACTATGACATTTAGTAACAACCTACCGTCTACATACCTACATTGTAGATTGTAGGTACACAATACAAACTGAATGATTTACACACCCATTTTTAGGGTTCCCTAGCCAAATGGCAAAAACGGAACCCTTATAGATTCGTCATGTTTGTCTGTCTGTCTGTCTGTCTGTCAGTCCATCCGTATGTCACAGCCATTTTTCTCCAAAACCGTAAGAGCTAGGGTGATGAAACTTAGCGAGTAGATGTATTCTGTGAACCACATTAAGATTTTGACACAAAAAAAAAAAACTATAAATTTTGGGCGTCCCCATACTTGAATTACTGAATAACATTTAATTTATCATGTTTGTTAGAGAGATTTCATCCTTATAATTGACCCTAACGATCGATGCAATAAAAGTACAGGGTATATTTTTTTCAGATTTTAGCCGGTTCGATTTCCGGGTGTGGAAGAAGCGAATTTTCGAAAATCTTTGAATGCAGTTTGCTTTCTATTCAAAAATAAAGGAATGTTTCCTTTGAGTAAAATTTTCTATCTGCAGTATTAAGAGTACTTTCCCTCAAGGTGGCATTACAAAATTCCACCCTGTATACGCAACGCACACTCAGTGGAAATTCAGTCGACCACGGAAGCTCAGAGAGAGAGAGAGAACGTCTCGTTGCGGAGTGACACAAGCCGAGCAGCAAACGCGATCTTTTGTGTATGCGCATTGAGCTGCGAACAGGTGAAATAATGATAACTCAATTTTATTATTATTTGTGCTTTTTACCGTCAAAACAAAGTTTTTTTTTGGAACAAATACTGTTCTTCTTCGGTTTTCAGAGAAAAATGGGATATGAGATTTGGGATGATTATAATATGAAGAAAAGTGGGGCTCTATTCCGGATAAGGTTTAATTTTTTTTTCTTAAATAGTTGTTAACGTAGATATTGTTTATAGGTTTTTGGGGGCTCTGATTGTGAATTCGACACAATTTTTTTTAATCCAAGATGGCGGCTTTATTTTTTTTCTTGAAAAATAGATATGGGTATCGTTTAATAGGTTTTTGGGGACTCTGATTATGAATTCGACATTATTTTTAAATCAATATGGTGACTTCATTTTTTTTCTTAAAAAATAGATATGGGTACCTGTCGTTTAATAGGTTTTCGGGGGCTCTGATTGTGAATTTGACATTATTTTTTTAATCCTAGATGGTGACATATTTTTTTTCTTGTAAAATGGATATGGGTATCACTTAATAGGTTTTTGGGGACTCTGATTATGAATTCGACATTATTTTTAAATCAATATGTTGACTTCATTTTTTTTCTTAAAAAATGGATATGGGTATCGTTTAATAGGTTTTCGGGGGCTCTGATTGTGAATTTGACATTATTTTTTTAATCCAAAATGATGGCTTCATTTTTTTTCTTAAAAAATGGATATGGGTGTCGTTTAATAGGTTTTTGGGGGCTCTGATTGTGAATTTGACATTATTTTTTGAACACAAGTTGACAGCTGCATTTTTTTCTGAAATATGAATATGAGTATCGTTTACACATATCGTAACAATGTCAAACGAGCGACAAAGAGGAACAATCGGCCTCCGCGTTCGGCAGCGTTCGACATCTGTCTCTCTCCTATTTGAGTGAGCGATGCGTCCGCGTGGACAGCTGCATGACGTTGTCACGTTCAACTGTCGTCAGTTAACTGACTTTACAGATAGCTGATTTTTTTAAGGAAATGTAGAGCTTGCATTACTGCTGAAGGCCAACAGTTTGAACATTTGCTGTAAATCTTTGATGTAGTTAAATTAAAATCACGATTGAAGAAATCCTATGATTGAATTTTATTTCAAACTTTCACTTAAAACTAACAAATTACTTGAACACCCATGTTTATTACTCTTTCGACAAGATGGTGACTCTATCTGTTTACTTGCAATGTCGAAATGGTATTTACTTTTACCTGTTAATTGTGAGTGACTTAAAAACACAGCGTAGGCATTTTAAGTCCATAATTTAAAGGGTACAAAAATTTTATCTCATGAAATAAAATTGATTGGAAATCCGGTTTATTTGAAAAAACATTTTTTATTTCCAAAACTAAGGAGTACTCTAGCAAGTATTATGCCATTTTGGAATCCTGAATAAATGCGTCATTTTTTAAAGTCACTTGCCATAATAATGTAGTACATTTTTTTTGCAGTACAGACGGTTAAAGTTGGGTGATGTAATTATCTGAAATGAAATGTTGGCCAAAACTCCACAATTTCATTGAAAACTGAGGCAGTTATGGCTTAATTTTGAATTGTAATTTACAGAAGGGTTATTCGTGCTTACGTTGCAGAAAAAAGTTAATATTTGTAGTCACAGGACTCAAAAGATCATCACAGGGTGTCAGTTTTTCCTGTTTTTTTTAAATACTTATAACTCCAAAGTTACATAACAAAAATTTTTGAAGTGAAAACTTCTTTAGCGGCGTTGAGCACTTTTTCTGTAATGGGTATAAAATCTTAAACTCGCGTCAGCGCGTCAGGACACGTGACCTGATCGAAAAAGCGTAAGACGGATGGAGAGTAGACAGCTATCCCCTCTCTACGGCGCGGTGTAAATGTATGCCTGGGCTTACTGTTTCGTTTAGGCAGCGCAGGGCGCTTGCGCGAATGTTCGTGTATGTTACAGCGTGCCAAATAACAAACAAGCCCCTCCTAACCATTCCAAAATATCAAACATGCTCAACGTTAATAATCAAGTTTTCACTTCTGCCGGCACTCCCGGAGTGCAACCCGTATTTTTTTTTTTATATTTTTCTGATAACTGTCATGACTTGGCGCATCACCCGTTTTCGGCTGGACGTTGACTTAAGGGACACCCTGTATATTAAAAAAAAATCCTCAATCTTGGATTCAAAAATGAATAGCAAATGCGAGGCGGAATATAGTTTAAAATGAAACGAAAAACACCAAAAAGTCCATTAAAAACATAATTATGAAACACATCTGAAAAATCTGACGTCACGATCATGACCATGGTCATGATCGTGACGTCAGATTTTTCATATCCGAGTAATGAATATTATTTTCTTGTTTAAATAGTGACCTAAAAATATATTCGTCTCTCCTAGTCACTCAACCAAACATTTTTTTTTTCAAATCATGCGTTACCTACTTTTACCATTCTAGGTGTAAACGGAGTCGAGCGAACCTATCATTGTGTGCGTGAGTACGCACACAACTAGCGAGCCGCAGTAAATACCTATTTTCCGTCCGCCTTGTTTGCTCGATACCCTCTTAAATAACTTACCTTTGCTTGCCTACCGGACTTGACTGACTACGCCTACCTGTAACCTGTGCTTATTAAACGGACTTCGATTGCCCAAAGAACACTGTCTGACTGTCACGAAAATGTATCTTTGAAGGAAAAGTTCATGATAGTCCTAAAACCAAAGTTTTGAAAATGACTGCATCAACATTACGGTTACGGATAGGTGCGTGGAGTGGCGAGATGCCGTGGGAATTTAAAACACTTTTTTGAGGAAGTTAAAAGAAAACCGGCCGGGTACGCGCGGACAAGCTAGTGCTCAGTACCGAGGTTCAAATCCAACTATTTTTGTAGCTGTCCGCGCGCAAGCGGGGGTTTCCAGTTCCAGTTCATCCAGTTTTATTCAACGAACAAAGTAAGTACATTTTATATTTTTTTAAATCTACCTACACTTTATAATTTAATAATTGTTTTTTAATATTATTACAGGTTCGTGAGGTGCGTCGTCTACATTCTCCGCCCTTGATTAGCAACAGGAAGCAGCACCAAGCGAGTAACAGGTCGGAACTCCAGTCTCAGCGTTTATTTCCACAGTGCGTCATACACTTGTCGGGTCCGGACAATAGTAAATCCGCGGTACCTCTCGGCCAAGTGGTTTTGGTAGGTGCTACTCGGCCAATGCGAAGAATGCCCCACTCGCCTATTTGAACAGCAGAAGTACAGCAGTGCAGCAGCGACGACAACTTCTCTAAATGCAGAACAGCTAAGTCGACGCTCTCAGTTGCGTGTACCATTTCTAAGGTTTCTTTATTTATTTTTCTTTTTTCTTTTTCAGATGCGGCTGTCATCCAGGGCCATCTGGGATCATCTTTTTCGCACAGGAAACCAGCATCTCGGGACCATTGACAATCTTTGTGTAATTTCAAATTCATATACCTATTTTCTTTCTGAATGTGTGTAACATAACTTGTCTAAATAATTTGTAGTCCAGTACATACCACTCTTATGATTCATCGAAAAATAAATTATATTTATTTGTAATCTGTGTTTCTTTTCTATGACACCATCGCTGAGGCAGTATGCGCGTACTGCACCCTGTAGATGTACTCGTAGCGTAGCTCAGGAATCGAATCAGGATTTGTAGGTATGTATACATACGCGCCAGTAGACGACACAGGCGGCGTAAGCGGCGGGCGATGTGTTACTTATCAACAAATAATGCAGCTCATTTTTCTCGCTTGAACTTGAAGTGATTTGTATTTTATAACTTTTGCATCCTAAAACTTGCTTTTGTAAACAAGGGAACCATCTTGGTATGCTAGTCCGATATTTTATCTGTTGAAGTTGTAGAATCCAATCAGTAAAAATCTTGCCATATTTCGTAGGTATTTGTTCGTATGCTGATATCTTCTTAGGAATGTTTATGAGTGTGCGTGAGGGCGACGCATCAGCTGTGGTCTCGCAGGCACCTGTGCGTGCGGCCACCAGTGGGGAGGTGGTAGTGACGGCGCGGGAGCAGGCGTGGCGGGGCCGGTAGCTGGAGGCGGGGGCGGGGGAGCAGCTCAGCTGTTCCAGTGCACACTCAGAACATTGATGCTTCGAATGACAGAATCCGTGAACACACGAACCTAGCGGTGTTACGGTGGCACAAGGTTCATTTTTGCAGAGCATTATTGTCTTTATTGGCGCGATGCAATGGTAATTGTCCTCACCAATTAATAACTTTGTTTTTACATTATCACTACACGAAATGAGACAGTTCATTATGTAAATTTAGTTCATCACTTTTTCTCGCACTTAGTTCCAATGAATTATTGTTTATGTTTGTAACTTTGCACTTTTTATCAGCTACAGATTTTTGTCGATTCTTCGTTACATTTTTACGATTGATCTCGTTATTGTAGGCTGGTATAAATAACTGCGTTGGTCTATGTCTTTTGCGTGCGCTTTTTTCTTAGGCTGCTATGTCCACGGCTAACTTTTGACCGAGTAAAAACTTTTCAAATTGAAAGTAATTTTTGTTGTATCTTTATTCGATTTCAACATTTTCAATTGCAGGCATAATGGTTATTGAGTTGCAATGTTGGTTGCGTGCCGGGTCTTTTTTCGTCTTGAGTTGTTCCTTTTTCAAAGCGCTACGTGTCCGCGTCGTCGTCGTTGTAAGATGGCGGCTGGATAGCGGCGTAGTTTTAAACATTTAACGGGCCGACGAACACAGCTCGCAACTTCAATTCGAGGCGCGAGCAAAAACTGCTCCGAATATAGCTATCTCTATTCATTTGATGCGGGCGCCACGGAATATATAATAGTAGTATACACACACAGGCGCTCGTGTGACGCGCTACTTCTATACGTGAATCCAACCATAGTGCCGCGCTTGTGCGTGTGCGTCAGCCACTGATAACGATTTTTATGCATTGCCTAATTTCGTCAACGTTACTAAGCGTCAGACAGGCTAGTGGCTAGGGCGTGCGGATTCACACTGAGAGGACGAGGTGGGCGGGAGTTCAAATCTGGTCAAAGAGAGTTGACTTTTTGCACCCTACAATTTTATGTTTTTATTTTTTGTGGCTGCATTACCTGACTAACCCTCTAAGCTTATTGCTTGCTTGTTTCGCTTTTCTAGTATTCAATAAGCAAGGATTGGTCATGCTCTGAATGCAAGAATAAAGTGAAAAAAAAAAACAACATTCCTGAACCGATGAAGAACCTTCAGAGTAGCTATTTACGCGTTTAGAAAAGACACCAGGAAATTCTCTAACATGATACGAGTGAGTTTATTCATCAGGTAGGGTTTGTGCGGGTTCTGGACCAAATTGAAGAAGAGTAAAGAGAACCATTGACTCCGAGTTGAGTTGAGAGAGCCATTGACCCCGGCGCGGAGCGATGGAGTTGTGGTTGATGACGTTCCAGTAGAGGATGATGGGTGGGAGTCCGCTCAACATCAGGTGTGGTGTGGTTTGCTTGACCTCATTGGCCTAGTGGTTGGAGGGTGCGGGTTCAAAACCAGTCATGACGTTACAGTTGAAGATCATGGGTGGAGGTCCGCTCAACATCAGGTGGGGTGTGGTTCGCCAGACCTCATCGATCACACACACACAGCAATAAAAAACACGCAAGGCGGCTCACTTACCAAAGAACAGAAAGTCTAATAATGTGACTGCATTTAAAAATATACTTTATTCGTTGAGCAATTAGGTTGCTTTTATTCTGCTTATTTACATTCGCAAAACCAACGATTGCGAACATCGACCTACAATTACATGGACCTCGGCTTTCGCACAAAACTCGCGAAAAAAGTGTACCAAGCTAACCTATTATAGGTGGATACTTATATATGATTATAAACAAACTGAAAAAAAATAATATTTATGTCTTATCACAATTACTATAGAACTCAATTTTGATTGCATGAAGCAACTTCTAGTGAACGTTACAGAAAATTTTCCAAGTCTTTTTATCAATATTTCCACCAGACGTTGAGCAGTACTCTGTTTATTGAGCTCCAGTTATATAAAGAAAAACTATTTTGTTAAAGTATTTCTCAGTCTTTTTATCAATATTTCCACCGGACGTTGAGTGGTAGCAGTTTTTTGAGCTCCAAATAAATAAAGTTTTTTTTTTTATTTCTTAGTCGTTTTATCAATATTTCCACCTGACGTTGAGCGGTAGTCGGTTTTTTGAGATCCAGATAAACAAAGATAAAAAATATTTTGCTGAAATTTTTCCAAGTCTTTTTATCAATATTTCCACCAGATGTTGAGCAGTACTCTGTTTATTGAGCTCCAGATAAATAAAGAAAAAACTATTTTGTTCAAGTATTTCTCAGTCTTTTTATCAATATTTCCACCAGACGTTGAGCAGTACACTGTTTATTGAGCTCCAGTTATATAAAGAAACATTTCCGCGCATGTTTAAGAAAAATATAGTTATAGAGGTCTTCTAAAGTGCTTTAAGGTTTAATCCTACTAGAATAAAGAAACTAACCAAAGTCGAGGGCGGCAGCTAGTCTACTTGCAATAAAAAAATAATTTTTCATTAGCGCCATCTATTTTAAAAAAGCACCACTTAGTATGTACCTTACAAAATACCACTACGCCACGCCATCTATCAATAGGTATATGAACATTGAAAATATTGCTCTTTCCAGGCTATTTGCCAGCGCCATCTAGAAATAGCCCGGAATTTTGCCATTTTTTGAGTCACAAAATTTTGTTCTGTATTAGCAGTCTTCTTGTTTTCCTTTGTCTATGATTTAACTGACAAGAACTGCTCTATTTAGATGCTATACGTGTAATTCCTATGTTTTCATTAAAGTTCTATTGAATAAGTGCCTCTAATCTTGATTCAAGCTTAGTTTTGGTAATACTTCTCAAGGATCAAGAGATTTAGCGTTACCAAAGAATATGTCATCATCATTCTCAGCCCGACTTAACCAACTGCAGCCCTGCTATTCCTGCAACATGGGTCGTTCGGATGATCACTGAATCCACGTTCGATTTTTAAATTTATCAAACAAAAATTTACAACACTCCGTGGATTCAGCGATGATCTGAATGAATTGTATTGCAGGAATAGACACACCACGATCTAGGGCTACCCTCATCCATCTGCGTTCACGACGTTGACAATGTCGTCAACGTAATTGTGAGAGCTATCAAACCTGTGACTGGTCTAGACGTCTAACAGCAGCTCAGAGAAGTTGGATGGATGTGAGCGAGTGGATAATCAGCAGAAAAGGCCAGCCTTGGGATCTATAATGGTTCCTGCACACTGACAAAGCTGGGCTTCGGTTTAAAAATTATATTACTGCCTATTCATTTAGAAATTTAGACGTCATTTTGTGAAAGCTAACAAAAATATAGTGTTAACCTGTTTTGGACATGACTACTGGTACCGGGCAACGAGACATCACTAGTCGGTAGGGAGAATAATGGCGACGTAATGCGTAGATGATGTTTTCCGTGTTATGAAAATAAACAGAGTTCTGTAGCTGTATTCAATGGACAGTTTTCCCTTTAATAGGTAGCATAGAAATGGTGCAAAACTTAGTCTTTAACAAACCGCCCGGCCATGAAGAGATTCCAGTTTAAAGCTCGCAAGTGTAGTAGTCTGAGGGTTAAATCTGGTTAAATAAAACTCCATAGCAACCGGGTTAAAAGTCTTGTATTACTCTGTTCAGAAATATATACCATAAATCATGTGCTGCAATGCTATAAAATGTTCCAAGAAGTAACAATATAGGCGAGTGCAGTTTTTCCTTTACTGCAGAGAGGTCAGTCAGCATTATTTTCTTACGTTATCTAGTCGCTAAGGTGGCTGTCATAGGTAGTGGTATAATAGTGCCATGCCATGACATTTAGATGAATGATGATGACTTTGAATAATCTTCCAATCACAAATACGAACTTGAGAGGGCATCACACAGGCGACTCTCCATACAAACGTAGTCCCTTTTTATCAGAAACTTATTGATAAAGAAAATATGACTAATATGATTTATATGAAATATGAATTGGAGGTGATATTTTCTTTCACAATAAGTTTCTGAAAAAAAGGAAAACATACGAGCACATATATTATAGCAGATCTGGATTTTATGAGAAAAAATGGTTACTCTAGAGGCATTATCCAGGGAGGAAATAGGGGACTACTTTTGTATGGAGAGTCGCCGGCGCCGGTGTGATTCCCTCTTAGACGCTGTGTTTTGGTTTATAAGGGTGTGGGTACCGGTGAAATTACTGGCACGTGAGGCTGAACGAAACAACGAAAGGCTGATCTGTATGCCGTATGCTTCGTTGATGGACTGTTGTGTGGATTGTCCATTATATTTATTTATTTATTTTTATCAAAAACGTCCAAACTGATGCTAAGGGTCCTATAATAATGTATTGAATGTATTACAAGGTTGCATATCGGCTGAGAATATCTATAAGCTATTGTAAAATCTTTGGTTCCTTCGTTTGTAATGTCACTAGTCTGTTTTTGAGTGGAGTAAAAGCACGTAGTGCTCATTAGCAATTTTATCACTCATTAAAAAGTTTTTCAGTATCATGCTGTGTGTAAATAAATAATGTAAACAATTTGCACAACACTATCTAGCCCCAAACTAAGCAGAGTGTGGTGTAAATACTTATTGGAACCAACCTATATTTTATATCTGACTGTTGTCAAAACTGACTTGTCATTCATACTCAAATTTTATTCAGAGAAAACCATATATTGGTTTTCTTGCATTTTATTTATAACAATTTATCTGAATAATAAATATCTACGTGATGAATAATGGCTTCTCTAGCACGACTGCTAAGGCCAGATAAATTTGACACTGATCCGGGAACTCCCACCGCCGAACTCAAGTACCGGTATTGGAAGGAAACGTTCCAGAATTTTCTTGCTCTAGAAACGGAATCAAATAAAGTGTCAGATGACATCAAATTAAAAATACTGCTAAACTATGTATCTCCGAATATATACTTGTTTATTCGAGAGGCAAAAGAATACTCAACTGCCGTAAGTACACTGGACAGAATTTATATAAAATCCAAAAATGAAATCCATGCTAGATTTCTACTCACCTCAACTAAACAGAAATCAGAAGAAACAGTAGCGGACTTCTTGCGCACATTACAGCAACTAGCTTTTGAATGTAACTTCAAATCTGTAAGTGCCGAAGAATACAGGAATGAATATGTGCGGGATGCTTTTATCGCGGGTATTCAATCGAACAGGATTCGTCAACGACTTCTAGAAAATTTAAATATAACTCTGGAAGAGGCGAAAAATCAAGCGATGTCCCTCGAAATGGCTGAAAATAATTCAAAGGACTTTGGCAGCAATAAACATACAAACTTGTTTAGCCAAATAGCAAACATTGCCGAGGGAAACGAGAGTATTCAAAACCTGTCTGCAGCACCGACGACACGTAGACACTGTTTTTTCTGTGGCGGAAACATTCACCAAAGAATAAAGTGCCCAGCATTCCACTCAACTTGCACAAAATGTGAAAAGAAAGGTCACTTCGCCAAGGTTTGTAGAAGTCAAAATGCAAATAAGCCTGCAGCAAGCGCAGTTGTTGAAAAGGAGTTGTATACAGGAGAAATATCAGCAGCGTCACCAGCGAGTCTACGCAAAACAATAGTCCCCATCACTTGCAATAACTACAAAGCCGATGCTTTAATCGATAGTGGAAGTTCAATGAGCTTTATCGACCACGATTTTGCAAAGCTGCTAAATTTAAAACGCCATCCATGGAAAGAAGTTATAGCATTAGCTTCAAAAAAACGGACTACATCCGTCGATGGATTATGCTATGCAACCATCATGTTAAATGAGCATACATACACTCGAAGGCCTTTGTACATAATAGAGGATTTATGTGCTGACGTTATTATTGGTCATGATATTTTAAACGGCCATTCATCGGTAGAGATAAAATTTGGAGGTGCAAAGAAAACACTCAGAATATGTAGTGTTAGGGAAGCTACGGTGCCTCCAGTTTCACTTTTCACTAATCTATCTACTCACGTGAAACCAATCGCCATTAAGTCACGAAAGCGGACTGAAAATATCGAGCAAATGACGCCTGCTTTCAGAAAAAATGCAGAAGTAAAACCAAGGTTTGCCAAGAAACAAGGCAATCTTATTAAATCAACTGCACCCTTTGAAAGACTAAATCTTGATTTTAAGGGACCTCTTCCAACCAATACGCAGAATCGCTACATCTTAACAATCATAGATGAATACTCTAGATTCCCATTTGCCTACCCATGTAAGGATCTCTCTGCTAGCACTGTTATCAGATGTGTTAACGATTTCTTCACTAAGTATGGTGTCCCACATTACATCCATTCTGATCGTGGTACCGCCTTCATGTCAAACAAATTACGAAATTTTCTAGCATCGCATGGAGTTGCTTGTAGCCGGATGACACCTTATGATCCACAAGGAAACGGGCAGGTGAAACGACTCAATGGCACCCTGTGGAAATCTATAAAGTTGTGCCTGAAGTCTAGAGAGCTTGACACAACAAACTGGGAGCGTGTGCTATTCCCAGCCCTTGATTCAATCCGCTCTTTGTGTACGACGAATAATGCTGCACCCCATGAGATATTGTTTAATCATTCACACCGAACAGCAACTAGAACGGAAAGTGAGTCCGAGGAACAGTTTGAGGATGCTGTTGAAGAAATACTGGTTCCATCTTCTGTTCGACGTTCTACTAGAGACAGGAGAGCTCCTGTTCGCCTGCAAGACTATGATCTTGTCAACAATAAGTTTTAAAAAAATATGGCGGTGAATGTGGTGTAAATACTTATTGGAACCAACCTATATTTTATATCTGACTGTTGTCAAAACTGACTTGTCATTCATACTCAAATTTTATTCAGAGAAAACCATATATTGGTTTTCTTGCATTTTATTTATAACACAGAGCTTGTACCATCAGATATATTGTAGGTATAGGATTGTTTATTTTGTTTATGTAAATTCACAAAACAGATTACAATCAAGTATGTACTTAATATTTATAAAATTCATTACATTCTAAGATTTAGATACGTAATCAAAACATGACATTTATATTGAGTGTTGCATGCGTACGTATCATATTTTCCACTGTATACAAAAGAATAAAACGATACATATCTCGCTAACTTGGCTTGACACGATTTTCCTTATGAGAACTTCATGAAATCAGCTAATCATTTCTTTACTTCTTGGACTGATTACTTCACATTGCCTTATCCATACCTCAGTCCATAAATTGTGTAACTTTATCAACTGGGTCACTTGCAAACATTAAATTGTGACCTGACGTGCGTGACCTACAAGGTAATGCTTTTTTATAGGCGATGGCTACCTTAGCATAATATATTTAATATACTTAGAATACAATATCACCCAGACAGAGAAAAAACATCTATACGTTCGCCACACAAATATTGGTTCTCGGTGGGGATCGAACCCAAGACCTACGGTGCAGAACGCAGAGTTACTACCAACTGATCTGTGAGGCTTTTTCTACTTCTTCTACTTAATTTAGACAAGTTTTGTCTTCATAGCTTTTGTAGTACCACTAGTAAAAAAACATATACTCTGTATGTGTTATATTACTCACTCATCGAATAAAACTTCGCGGTAAACAACAGGATTTTTATGCCTTTCACCGCTTTCCGAGAACTAAAGACAGAGTGTTTCATTCGCCGTATATCGCTACCTAACCTGCGTCTTTTCCTCACCGGATCTTTTCTGCTTCGTTGCTTACCTTTCCCACGATCGAGCGTTCATCGTGTTACAATTACAGCTGTCACAAATATTTCCGCAATTCAAGATGTTTATTTGCAAAATGTAAGGTGGCGTGTATATAGGACGCCTTCCGGCAAGGTGGGGCGACGATCTGCGAAATGTAGCTGGCAAGCACTGGAAGAGAGGAGCCGAAGACCGAAGACCGGGCTACGGCGCGTCTGAAGAGAGACCTACGTCCAGCAGTGGACTGATATAGGTTGATGATGATGAGGTGGAGGTAGGGTAATGTGACCTTATCACTCGCAAATTTTTTGAAAGATATAAAATCACTAAACCTATTTATCGAAAATCGCATGCAACTACGAGTATCTTGTGTGCAATCCGATTGGCACACAGCTTAGCAAAAACCGATTTTGATCCTCGCACATTTTCTATATAAAAAATTATCCAAATACGAAAACCATTTACGAAAAAGAGTTAAGTTTTTAATGACGATTGACTTAGCTATTCACCTTCCAAGCTATGTCCTATGATACATTTTATATCTGTCAGCTTGCCAGGTGGCTTATGAGGTCAAGTTGCATGAGTTGCTTGTTTCTATAGGCATTATTTTGTGGCGATGTTTTGCTGTTTTGTCCTGTACGGGTATCGAATATTATTCTTGCTTCTTCTGTTCAGTGACCGAGTGCGTTTATGTTTCATGATTAGCCTAAATGCTTTTGTCTGGCTCTCTGACTGTCCAGCTGTTGGACTGTTCTCGCCCACAGGTCGCATTTTCCAACCGATTGGGACAAAACTGTATCTTTCTGGGTTTTAATGTCGTCGGGAAGTTCTGATTGAAAGGATACTTCTTCCAAAAAGAAGCAAAAAAGAACATACCGGATATCTCTCTTATTTTGTATATCTCTCCGGGGATCATGAGATCCAATTTCGTTGATTCTTTTTAATTTAAAAGGTAGTAACTACACTAAGTTGGTCTCATACAAATTTAGCGATGATGTGATGAGGATCTTCGCCATGATGAGCAGAATAGCTCCTCAAAATGCTTTTAGTGTGCTCGCGAGGTCTCTACAATGCACAGATCCCCTAGTAATTAAACACGGGACAGACAAATAATTTTAACCTTTCGGCAATAATATCTAAAGGGGTAAAAAGTCTACACTAGTAAAACATTGTACTTAATTGCCAAAAATAAACTAAACTCATCCGAAAGATCATCTACCTACATACTAATTGAAGTCTTTACTCCACAGTGGCGGGGTACCCTCCGCCGCGCGGGCGGCTCAGGAAGCAGCTTCAACTCTGGAACCCTCACCAACAACAGTACAAATACCACCACCACTACAACAGTACAATCCCACCACCTCATGTGCAGTATGCGAGACTTCGGCCATACTGCTGGAGGGGACGAAGCTGAGCTACTTCTGTGGCTCCATGATGCGAGGAGAGCCCAGCCTTTGTCGGAAAGATTCCGGGTCAGAATAGCAAGAGACGGATTCTCGAATTACGTGGACCGGCTGCACGCGAATAGCACCTTATTTGCTGTAAGTATAAACACCATATTCCCATAACCTCATGATTAGTATGCAAGACTTCGGCCATACTGCAGAAGAGCCCAGCCTTTGTCAGAAAGGTTCCGGGTCAGGATAGCAAGAGACGGAATATCGAATTACGTGGACCGGCGAACGATGGTAAGTTTACACATATCAATCAAAAAGCATCAGATACGCACCGTCCAAGCCTCGCTGATACCTGTTCCTAATAATTAATCTGAAGAATTATAATCAATTTGCGACAGACATGTACTGTCAGTCATTTCTCTGGTATCATTCCAATTTGATTGCGCCTGTACTATCAAGGACAAAATTGACAACAGGTGGAACTTAATAAAGACAAATTAGAAAGTACGTCAATCAAGTGCGCTAGTTCCTTATTCGATTTTAAATTTGTTCACGGAAGCCTGTATCTATGATAAATTAAAAAAAGTAAACCTTTACCACCAGGGTTTTCTCTAAAATATTTGGTAGAAAATATTTGATGGTCCGGTGGTAAAAAAATTGCGCATATACAGGGTGGAATTTTGTAATGCCACCTGGAGGGAAAGTACTCTTAATACTGCAGATAGAAAATTTTACTCAAAGGAAACATTCCTTTATTTTTGAATAGAAAGCAAACTGCATTCAAAGATTTTTTGAAAATTCTCTTCTTCTGAAATTATTATTATCTGTGTCTAGACCTGACAAATACTTTGAGTGGTTTTCCTTATGCATCCATCTTTATGGCATTTCCAAGACCTACCACTGCAACCTGTTTGTGGGTACTAGTCATAATTCAATGCATCATTCTCATACATAAAAAATATTGCACATACCACAATCATAATAATGTAGGTAAGTAGTACTTCTGCCACCTAAAGCGAAACTAATAAAAAATGGACGTAAAGGATAATACAAATTTTCACAATCTCAGCAAAATATCATCAGCCAAATGCTATGAATAAAAATGTACCGTAAACTTCATGACGGATGACTGTGTAATTCTGTTGCTATCAAATTCACTTCAATAAACTGTATCATTCCATTTTGATACTTAACATTTTTGATACGTTGCATTTTGCTTTCACGATAAAGCGAGGTAAGGTTTATAAAATACTCGAGGCAGCAGGTGAACGCAGTGGTCTTGCAATTTATTAGATAATTCATATTTAGCTTTTAACTGCCTGCAGCTTATGAGAAATCTCATTACCTAAGCTAGCTTAGCCATCACTTTATTTAAATGGCTGCGGGCTGGTCATTCTGCCCAAGAACCGTTTTCACTGCCAACCCCTATGGGAAACAGGCGTGATTTTCAAATCGTCTTAGACTCGTTTGCTTCAGTCAATACTTAATTTTATTTCAAAAACTTGAATGCACTTTATTAAACAGTCTATTCATTGTTACGATTGATTGTATTCGGGAAATGGAGTGCCGCTCAATGTACCTACTGGCAAAAGTTGGAACAGTTTTTTCAGCATAATTTCAAGCTATTGAATGATAAATGACGTGCGACGGCGCCGGCGGTTGTACTTAACAACCAGGTTCCCTGTAGTCCAGACACATTCGATGTAGAATGTTTGTAAACCATCTTCTAGTACTTAACCTAAAAACCACTATCTTATCATTGTTTTTTTTCATAAGTTTTGCATTTGGTTTAAAGAGTTTATTCTCATAAGAAAAATATACGTTCACTTAACATGAGATATTAGGTACAAACTTTAATTAGGTTTAGGCTAGTAGCCAAGCATGCATTACATAATACTTAGGAAGGAAGGTATACATTATTATAAGTCTTTAAATCTATGTGATCTCTTGATAGGTCGTAAGCTAAATATACTTAATAATAGAAAAGATTGCGAATTACTTGTCGATTTGTGATTTTGTCTGCAATATGTTGCAAACAGTATTTTCTTAAACTGAACACCAAAAAGAGAATTTTAGATCTTGTGATTACAAACATTCTACGTCGTATAGTGCTGGAGTATAAGTACCTGTATCGATACGGTGTATCGTCCTATCGCGTAGGGTCGTTGATCTCGCTTCCTTCTTGGGAAGACTGGAAAAAACACCACGTTTTTCCGAAGCGGCTTAATCATGACTGGTTCTTATGCAATTATTGGTCTTGTCTTGTTGGTATTACGCAATATGATTGAAATTGTAATGCGGTTTGCCAGCGTGACAATCTAGTTCTGCAAGATTAAAGTTATTACAAGTTACAAAAATCAGTTAAACCAATCCAAAAATTGATTGTACAATCAATTTTTGGATTGGTTTAACTGATTTGACGAAGTGAAACAGATGTCTCCCATTGATGATCTCCCATTGGTCAAAATTAGAGAACAAAGAAATAGGCGGAGTCAGCTAACTAAAAAATTTTGGTGATAGTACTCTAATGCCAGTGCTCTCAAACGACGAAGGAAAACATCATGGAGAAACCGACATGTCGTAGAACCTAAAAAGTTCGAAAATATGTATCTATAGTGCACGAAAGGAGCCTCTCTGAAGGGCTTTAAAAATCCTTTCACCACACTTGGATCGAAAGAACCAGTGACACGATAAGAAAGAGAGAACGACAATACAAAATTGAGCTTTCAAGTCTTGAACTCTTTATCTGAAAGAAAACACTTGTGTAGTTCTTCATTGGATATTTAAATAGTTGATTTATTTAGAACAAACAGTCGCCTGCGGCTTAGTTCGCGTGGTATGCATGGATATAAATTAAGTAGCCTAATGCTATTCTTAGTGACATTTTCGAACTAAAAGTTTCGTCCCAATCAGTCAGTCAGGTCGTTAGCCGTAGTAAAACAAACATATTTAGTTTTATGGTAATGAGTTTGTAATACAAACACTTACGTCTCATTTTAGAATCGTTTTTTATTGGAAATGTATAGCGGAGGCCTATGGCCAGGAGTGGACTTCTTCATACTGATGATGGTAATACATTTTAGAAGTGAAAACTTCTTATGCCATGAATTTTTGAAGTGGGAACAAAACCAATGAACTCGTCACCGTCATGCGTCACGGAATTGGTTTTATGCAAATGATAGACAAACGGGCTTACGGCCCATCTCATGGTAAGCGGTCACCGTCGCCGATAGGCACCAACAACACCAAGGGTGCTGATGTCATTGCGTTGCCTACCCTGAAAACTTTTTTCATGTTATCTTGAACCTATTCATGTTAAAGCTGAGGAGAAAGAGTTCTGTTCAAGTTTTCACTTCTGTCGTCATTCCCAGAGTGCCACGTTTTTTTACATACCTACCTAACCTGAAACCCAAAAGAATCGATATCAAATCATAAATCATCAGTGTCTAATCTTGGTGTTCTTCAAGTTAATACACTGACTGGCCTCTCAGCTCAGTTGTAGCTCTGCCTTCTGCGCCGTAGGTCGACGGTTCGATCCCCACCGAGAGCAAATATTTGTGTGGTGAACATAGTTATTTGTTCTCTGTCTGGGTGTTGTATTGTATTCTAAGTTATTCACAAAATAAGAATATTTTAGTATCATATGAGCTATCTGGTTCCACAAGCTCTGCTTAATTTGGGGCTTGTATAGTGCTGTGTGGTTGTCCACAATATTTATTTTATACAATCTCAGCGAGTTTTTGCAAGGCGTGCGGTCGTCTTAGGAGACTGACCAGGAATGCACGTCTAGACGCTGGCTGGCGAAACCAGTTTGGTACCGTCCTGCGCGCGTCTAGCACTCTCCTTACAATTAAACTATAATAAGCGTTTTATTGTAATTGGTAGGTACTTCAATTTATGGCGAATCGTCTTAGATACGTGAATCTGAATCAAAATTATGTGGCGCGCTTAATTAATTGAAAAAATCTAATAAACTCATTCACACAGATAGACAATTATTGACGGGGCTAACTTTAAGCAATAATTAAGAATAAGAATAACGTTTTTTTTCCAAACAAACAAGACATATTTTACAGTTACATAATACCAGTGACTGGCCTCTCAGCTCATTTGGTAGCTCTGCCTTCTGCGCCGTAGGCCGTGGGTTCGATCCCCTCTGAGAACAAATATTTGTGTGGTGAACACAGACGTTTTTTCTCTGTCTGGGTGTTATTTTGTACTCTAAGTATAAATTTAGAAAAAAAAGTATTCAAGTATTATCAGCTACCTGGTTCCTTTTATTTAAGCTGTGCTTAGTTTGGGGCTAGATAGTGTTGTGTGCTTGTCCACGATATTTATTTAGTTATTTGTACCTACTAGTGCTAATCCAACTGATTAAATTTAAATAGCTCTTATATGTATGCATGTAAGTGATTAATTGATTATGCATGATTTATTTATCTAATTAATTTAAGTTACAACAAAGTAGGTAAAGTTGCCTTCACCATTACTCTTGTATCACCAAAAATAATGAATTAATGATAGAAATAAATAACAAACTAATTATTTATTTAAATCCACTGAGAAGATCTACGCAGAGCATAAGGTATTAAAGTATTTAAGTAGGTAACACATTTTTTGTTACAGCAGTTCTTCATATTTTTTTTGCCCTTGGCCTACCAAGTTGTTACAATAGAAATCAAATGAAGTAGGTAGCTATTTGAGTTCATGTTATAACAAGTAGTAACAAGAACAGTTTTAGATTCAGTAGGCGTGGTATTTTTTGTGTAGTGCATCCTTCATGTTTAGTGGGTAGCAATTTACTGCTTTTTTGGTCCCGCCAATTAATTTGACCGAAAATTAAATGTTTTGTTTTTGCAAATAATTGGACAGGTTTCATAAATAAATGAATATTGCGGACAATTTACACAACACTATCTAGCTCAAATCAAGCATACATATTTATGTATAAAAACTACATACTTAGATGTTTTTCTAAATTAAAATAAAATGAATAGGCACTCACAGATATCTTGATAGAAAATGTTGTAAACCGAGGACAAGCTATAAGTGATATTTCACTGCAGTCGTCTCTGAGACAAAAGTGTTGAGTGAATGTAATACATAGTGTAGCTACACTAAAACAGATACCCTTATAGATACGCAGAGCATTACTGTTGTGCCTAAACAATCTTTGCAATGTAAGGTCTAGTTTTTAAGTATAGCTTACTTTCTATAAAGAGTGACAAGAAAATTTTATTAATTAAATGAGGAAATAAATTATAGGTATGTTTATGTTATGTAATAAGGTGCTTACTTACTTCTTTTCCAGGACCTATCAACAACAGATCTAACGCGCGAGCTCTGGCTAGTCGCGTGGGTGGTCAGAGTGGGTCGATGGGCAGGTGCTGGCAGCAGTGGCAGCGGCACCGGGGAAAGACGAGGTCCAGTCGCCAGAAGACCGTTGGGAGCCGGCGTTTTATCGCTGGCAGAGTTTCTTCGCCAACCTGGACAGACGCCCGCTGAGAAGGAGTATACCTTTAAGGTCTGTTCTAGTTCACTAACCTGTTAAAAGTCGTGGTCAGGGTGAGTCAATAGCAACAGTGACATTGGGATCGAGGAAAAAAGTCTCGTGGCCAGAAGACCGCTGGGAGCTGGTGTTCTGTCGCTGGCAGAGTTTCTTCGCCAACCTGCACAGACGCCCGCTGAGAAGGAGTATACATTCAAGGTATGTTCTAGTTAACTAACTTGCTGAAAAGTCGTGATTAGGGTGAGTTAAGAGCAGCAGTGGGGAAAGAGTCTCGTGGCCAGAAGACCGCTGGGTGCCAGTGTCTTCTCGCTAGCAGATTTATGCGGCAGATGCCCGCCGAGAAAGAGTATACCTATAAGGTCTGTTCTTGTTCTTTATTCTTCTGCTTCTTTGGCACTCCACTACTGAAGGGGTCATCCTTTTGAAATCCTCCTTGATTTAACCCCAAAAAAAATAATTAATCCCCAGATCCATAACATCTGCCCTCATAATATTAGGTTAGTCATGAATTTCAAATGTCAAGGGTTGGTCCACGCTAAGATTTTGTGTTAAATGTTCCAGGTATACCAATGCGAAGAGAAGGACTTCCATCAATTACATGACATGCTTATACGGAAGCAAACAAACAAGTGCAATATTTTACCTGGACAACCAAATTATGGTAAGTTGTTTCAAATAGCCTCGCACCAATAAAATTGTATAATACTTTTACCATAGTATAGGTAATTATAATTCCCACTCCAAATTAAAGTGTCATACAAAAACTTCAAGTCTTCAAACGCGGTTCAATCAGGTTTTTTTTTGTACAACTAGCTGATGGAACAAGCATAATATTCTCCACCTGATATTAAGCGGTAACCATCGCCTATAACAAAGCATTGCCTCGTAGGTCACGCACGTCAGGAACGTGCCCTACGATGAACTGCCCTGCGTCCATCAACTTGAGGCATACAGATGTTTCGCCTCACGTGTCTGTAATTACACCGGCACCCATACCCTTCAAACCGAAACACAGCGATGCTGCTTGACGGCAGAAATAGGCATGGTGGTAGTAATTCCCGGACAAGCCCTTCACAAAGAGCTCTACTACTACTAGGTGTCTTTACCCTCATATTTTACAGGAATAGTAGTCGCCCTCCGCCTACTAACCAGCTCTGGCAGCATATCAGAAGCAGTGACCACTGGCGCCACCATAACAGCGAAGCGCGGGTTCCCTGACGTCATTATGCCCGGAGACGTTCGCAACGATCTCTATCTAACGCTCGAAAAGGCGGAGTTTGAAAGGGGTGGGAAGAGCACAGCCAAGAATGTACTCGCCACTGTGAACGTGCATGATAATACTGGGCAGGTTATCAGTGTAAGTATCTTGAGGGGTTTGAGGTTATGAGGCGTCGATTTCGGGGAGAAACGTTTGAATCTATCTCTATCTCACTTGAAAGAGTGGTTTGAAAGGAGAGAGAAGAGTACAGCAAAGAATGTACTTGCCACTGTGAACGTGCATGATAATACTGGGCAGGTTATTAGTGTAAGTATCTTGAGGGATTTGAGGTTATGAGGCGTTGAATTCGGCTGGAAACTATATCTATCTCACTTGAAAGAGTGGTTTGAAAGGAGAGGGAAGAGCACAGAGAAAAACGTACTCTCTACCGTGAACGTGCATGATAATACTGGGCAGGTTATCAGTGTTAGCATATCTTGATGTAAATAGGAGGCTGTGTCTGAATCTGAAGTCATATCGAGGCTTGTAATGTGCTAGTGGGGCAGAGTACAGTTAAGAATTGAAATACAAGCAACGAAGCCCAGCGTTGCTTGGGTAGTCTTTAGATATTGATTTCATATGCCGTCTGAGAACACTGGCATTGTGCTTCATACATTTTTCTAAGAGATAAGCTTTTGGTGCAACTTTGGATTCGTACTAACGACTTAACGATAAGAAGGCGGGGTCACTCCAACCACATCCACCTCCAAAACTACTGGTCTCTATTACCTATGGAATATTTGTGTATTTATTAATTGTTTCTCCTAGGAATGTGTTTGGGGCGCAAGCGGTAACGGGTCCACGTCATACGAGTCTCTAGTGCTGTATCACAACAATAGTCCAGCGTGGGGCGAGCAACTGCGGCTGACTGTACCGCTGGAAACCTTCACGCATGCACACGTCAGGATCGAATTCAGGCATTGCTCAAGTAAGTCAAGCTAGCAAGTCTATTATTTATTACGGTGCCGCATAGACGTGGCACACTAATTGAGTAAAAAAAAGTTTGCAAGTGAAACAATATTTACGGTCAGTGTTCACCCATTCAAATGACGCTGAACGTTGCTTTTGTTTTTGTGTTCGGAAGTCTACGTCCTTCGATCGAATAAATTTTGATTATAAGCGCCTTTATGCTATTAATTAATTTATTTGGTTTATTGATTTTAAAGGCTTGGCTTAGATTATAAAAGTGAGTTCATTTTATAAAACTTTGCAAATGAATTAATAAATTACCATCAAAAGATATAAATATGTGCTTCAAAAGGGATTTGTCTTTGGAGTGGGGCTGTTATTCAAATCCCATAGTGCATAACTTTGGTAATATCTTTTTCATCCCACCAGCTCTGAAAGTGTGTTTTTGCTGTTTAATTTCTGACTGGAAAAGCCGTTTTTATCCGCTAGAGGATAAAGTAAATTTGAATTTAGAATATCGTGTTCAATAAAGTTGTGAATACACAACCTATTTACTTCTACCTCCATGGTGCCGAACTTATCATACAACCTTTTTTATTTTATTAAAAATTCGCGCTCGTAACCATCTTGGCGTATTTGTGAATTAAAAACACCATTAAACCTATTTACTTCTACCTGCATGGTGCCGAATATATCATACAACCTTTTTAAATTTGTTAATAACTCATACTCGGAACCTTCTTGGTGTGTAACTTTTAGTCGCGCCATGTTCTTTTTTGCATTTTGTCATTTCCTCGCTGAGGTGGGATGAAAAGTTACGTGTTGAACTCGAGTGCAAAGGTTTTTCACCTTGTGCTCTTTTGATTCCTTCGCCAAAGCTTAGGATTATAACTTTAGAATCCTGCGCTTTCTCAGTCATCAAAATTGAGCACGCGGTTAAAAAGCAGCTTTGCACTCTTGTATAACAAATAACTATTTTAAGTATTTATCGTACCTCTTTGTAATCGCACTTTTTAAATTCACGCGATCGTTCTTTCTTTTCTTCTTTATTCTTTATTGCACACACATATAGACAGCATTTATAAAACATAAAGTAAAGACATGTACAAAGGCGATTCGTTGTGCATTATAAAGAATAAATGGGTATTTATCGCGATTACATTCATTATTTCCTGACGTTTCGACCGTGTTACAACAGCCGTTGTCGCGAGCAGTCTCAGTCTGTCCAAGACCGGTTTTTGGGAATCCTCCTCCATTAGAACGAATAAAACATATTATTACATAATATTATAATTTTAATGACTTTTGATTATAACGTATGTTTTTTCAGCACGAGACAAGAACGAGAGGAAACTGTTTTGTTTCGCGTTCGCTCGACTGATGGAAGCGAGCGGGGCGACGCTTAGAGATGGCTCCCACGAGCTCTATGTGTACAAATGTGATGATCCGTCCAAGTGAGTGATATACCGGCAAGGTGTTAAACGAGCGATATAGGAATATAAAGTGAGGTTTTATTATTTTTTACGCAAACCTAAAATTGAAAAAAAAAAAAGGTAAGTGTCAGTGTGCGTTCGGTATGGTGCCAAGCGAAAGAGGGCGGGAGCTAGTGACCCCCCTCCCCCCGCCTGGGGAGAAGTGGGGATAGGCTGTCAGGCGCGTCTGTCGGGGTTTGCGGCGTCAATGTTTGGTGACACCTATACAGGCGCCACGGGGCAACCGGGTGAGACCCCTGATTACTCACGGGAGGCCTAGCGAGCCGATTAGGGGGTCGAGGCTGTGGCCACTGGTGTTGGTGTCCCCGTTGGCATGGTATCATACGTGCTACTAGCTTTCTGGAGTAAGGCTTCGTTCGTCGTCTTCTGGCTCAGCCCTTCTGAAGAGGGCGGGAGCACTAACCTTTTATGGCGCGTGAACTGGTATCGTACACGTGAAGGAACTAGATACCCGACAGTAATAAGATACTAAGCAGATGCAATTAGGTACCGTGAGAAGTGGTTCAGCTGTTAACCTATAGATGGCGTTTAACATCAGTTACACTCAATGACATCCGTGCTATGCGAGCCCGTTTTTCAATTCGCGATCAATGGGCATGTATGAAGACGCGATAAGCGCCCCTAGCGGGAGTGTTGGGAATTTTCGTGTCTCCAAAAACGGGCCATTTTGCTCATGCGCTAGATAAATTCACCCTTTTTCCCATGCGCAGACAAATCCTTTTTGTTTGTTTTATGTGACGCGATAACAAGATCAAGAACAAGACATCTTAGAAGTTTCTACCGAAAACAAGAAAAATCACATTCGTCCTTTTCTTTTGTTTCACGAAAAGTGGCGGAATCAATTTTAGTCTAGTTCGTAGACAAATCGGGGACGACCATGCTAAGCCTGCCGGTAAAACAAGTATTTCTTTCCAGATTATCGTCAGCTACCTACCTGTCGTTACCATCATGTGCGAGTGATACCACTCGCTTGCCGCCCTCGAACGGCGTCGTTCCTACTTTCCAAAGAAGCTCCAAAGAAAACTGTACTATAAGCACCCTGTTATGTTCTACTAAGCTTACACAAAATGGTATGTACCTTTATAATGTTCTCTAATGTTAATTTTCTTATTGTTTTTTAATGTTCTCTGTTTATTTTATTTTATTATTGTTTGTGTTAGCTTTAAGAATGGATCCTTGTTGACATCTGAATAAAACAAAATTTAATTGAATTTTATACCCAAGTGCAGGGGCCTTATTCTCGGGCCGACCGAGATCTTCTAAGCGATTATTTATTTTTGGCATTGCTCAAACCCGCACCTTTTCTACGTTTTCCGTATATCGTAGCTGTCGAGGCTTCTACGATGAGGTCGTTGATGAATTACTCAAGGAAATCTGCCATTCTCTCTTCGAAAGAAGCAATAAAATAAAATTGCAAAATGATCGAGATCGGCCCGAGAATTAGGCCCCAGTATAGTATCAGTTTAAATTGATTTTTTATATTCGATGTTTTCTTTCAGTAAAATGTTCCATCTACAATATTCAAGGTACTTTCCCTCCATGTGGCGTATCAGGCGTGGGACACCCTGTATATTGTGTTTCAGTTAATTTATGTTTAACAATAGAATTCCGTCAATTCATGCCTGTATCAATTAATTAATTAAGGTAGGGAGGTTACTTGTTCGGCGCATTGTTTTCCACAGGCGGGCCCTTCCCATTGCTGGACAAATGCCTCCCCCAAAGAGTAGGCGTACCACAAGCTTTGTCTGGCTCTGTCTCGGCTCTGGTTTCAGTGCTGACTAAATAAATTCTACGTCGAAACGTCACACACACAGTATAATACACTGGGAAGCACTCAAACAGACACAAAAGCAGAGCCAGACAGAGCTTATGGTAGGCCTACAGTTCTCCCTATCCCAAACCAAATATAAATTGCATAATATTTAACAGAGGATCTCCTCGCGTTGCTCCAATGGCGGGCCCGACCTGAGAAAGTCCAAGAGACACTCCTACGGGTGTTACGTCTGGGAGACGGCCTGAGCTGCGAGGAACTGATCAAGTTCCTCAGAGACGTGTTAGATGCACTCTTCGCTCTTTTTTCCACCGAAGATGGGAATAGGTATGTATATTTTTTCAACTATTTTTCCCATTGCGAGACAATGTTTGTAGATTGTAGAAAAAAAAACAAATAAATAGGTACCCTCAAACTAACCACACATTTACAGCAACTTTCCAGTCTTTTTCGGCTGATATTTTTTGGGAGAGAAATTACTTGGAATGTTATTTACTTATGTTTATTACCAAAAGCGTTACCTTAGAAGATTTTTTTTGCTTAGTGTTACATTCGATGTTTGAATAGGCCCAGATATCATAATTTTATTCAGCTTTTTAAAGTTTTTTTAGTAAGCCCAGATATAATTGTCGATTTTTTCAGTTTTTTTAATAAGCTTGGATATCAATATTGATTTTATTCAGTTTTTTTAAATAAGTTCAGATATAATTATCGATTTTTTTCGGTTTTTAAAGATTTTCTTTTAAAGTATGTTTAGTTTTTTTTTCTCAATTACTAATGTTATTTGTTGTGTCATACAATAGTTTTAGTTTTAAAAATTTAATTTTATTGTATGTTATACAGATCACTAGACTATCATTATTATAGTTATGAACGCGAGCTTTTAAAAATGTTACTAGAAAGTTATTTTTTGTTTTTTAATTATTGGCAAAGTTCCTATCAGTTATCTGTACCTACTTATAGTAAGTAAATAGACTTTTTCTAAGTTGTTTTATAGAATAGTTGTATCGTTGACAGCACTCCACACTCGGGCACCGTATTCCTGGTGCTGATATCGATATGCAGCCTGCTGGACGAGAGCCGGTTCCAGCACTTCAGGCCGGTGCTGGACGTCTATATCGAGGAACACTTCTCCGCTGCCCTTGTTTACAAGTTAGTAGCATATTCCAGAAGTTTCTAGAACTTCAAGGGTCACTTTGAAAAGTTTTAGTTGTAAACTATACACCACTATTTTGAAAAAAAATGTTTCGATATTGGCTGCTAATACTGAACAATCCACGCAAAAAAAAAAATTCAAGTCGTAAAAAAATATTTTTAAATAACCACAATTTTTAGTCAAATATTGAGAAACAATTTAACAAGCAAAACAAATTTCATTCATAAACGCTAAATACCAAGCGGAACCGAACAGCGTAAATTTTTCTGTCGAGTACTACGTAACTAATATGTCCATAATTTTTTGCAGGATTTCTGAAAATTTTAACATTTAATAACTTTGTCATTTTATCGAAACTAAAAATTCTGATTGCACATTCATAATGTTCTACCCCTACTACATTACCCTATTTTTTTTTTGGTAGTTACAAAATAGTGGTGTATAGGAATATATCGTCTGTTCCGTGCGTCATAGCTTAGAATGTCAGAATAGAAGTGGAAGTAGAATAAACGATGGATGAAGCAGACTCAAATCATTCGTTCTGGTTTTTTTTACCTATCGTTCTTAACTTCAACCTTACAGTCTTACTAGACCTCTTCTTGAATTTAAAAACTCTTCTCGGAGTTTTAAACTTTTGATGCTGAGTCTTTGGACTGCAGCCTCTTTGAATTCCTTAGACGACATGACAACGACCTTCTCTTTTCATGAAAAATAAATGTTAAGATTGGTCTTGGTACTATTAAAGAAGTTATCTTCCAAATTCGAAATACAATTTGAAAAACGATGTAATCCAATCTTCCAGAGGTCTTCTATCATCAGTACAGCATTGTGCCGAATGGGCGGCTGGCGCTGAAGGCCAAGAGCCAATCCGCAAATGCCTGCGTTCTCTCGGCGCTGTGTTCCGATTGGCTGTCCGATCACGACGTCTGTTCTCGCGAGCCACTGGCGGACAATATGAAGATAGCTTTAGAAGGGATGTCAGAACGGCGTTACATGCTTTGAGAGCGTTTGCTCAGTACCCGCATAGAGAACATTTAGCTCCAGCACAGGTAAGCTCACGCCAAAACCATCCCTATGTAGATCTTAAGAAGATTCTTAGTTGTCTGGCTGTTCGCGGGTTGATAGTATGAAGACAGCTTTAGAAGAGATGTCAGAACAGCGTAACATGCTTTGAGAGCATTTGCTCAGTACCCGCATAGGGAACACTTAGCTCCAGCACAGGTAAGCTCACGCCAAAATCATCCCTATGTAGATGTAAAGAAGATTCTTAGTTGTCTGGCTCTTTGCGGGTGGATAGTATGAAGATAGCTTTAGGAGAGATGTCAGAACGGTGTTACATGCTTTGAAAGCATTTGCTCAGTATCCTCATAGAGAACACTTAGCTCCAGCACAGGTAAGCTCACGCCAAAACCATCCCTATGTAGATGTAAAGAAGATTCTCAGTTGTCTGGCTGTTCGCGGGCGGACAGTATGAAGATAGCCTTAAAAGGTATGTCAGAACGGCGTTACATGCTTTGAGAGCGTTTGCTCAGTACCCGCATAGAGAACACTTAGCTCCAGCACAGGTAAGCTCACGCCAAAACCATCACTATACAGTATGTAGATGAAATCCAATAAGTCAGAGTAGTAGTGAAGGGCTTGGCCGGGGAAGTACTACCACCATGTCTATTTCTGCAGTGAAGCAGTATTGCTGTGCTTCTGTTTGAAGGATGTGAGTGCCGGTAATATTACTGGCACGTGAGGCTGAACATCTGTGTGCCTCAAGGTGATGGAAGTGGATGGCAGCGCATCGTAGAGTATGATCTTGACGTGCGTGACCTAAGACGCAATGCTTTGTTATAGGCGATGGTTACCACTTAACAGCAGGAGGGCCATATGCTTGTTTCATCAACTAGTGGTATAAAAGGAAAAAAACTTTCTTACAGGTAGCACTAATGGCCTCATGGGCCAGCGTCGCCAAAGAAGTGTCATCAGCCCTAGGCCCCGTCGAAGCAGCGAGAGTAACCGCGGCGATGTTGGACGCGCCAGCTAACAACGCGCCGCCAGCGTTGGCTAAAGCACGCTTGGCAGCCGCTCAGGAGACGCTCAAAGGACCACTAGGGCAAGATCCAGGTTAGTTATTGACAGTATCTGGGATCTTCTTATCGTGTCACTGATTCTTTCGAACCAAGTGTGGGGAAAAGATTTGAAGTGCGCCTCTAAGATTTATTTTACATCTGATTGAAAGTATCTGGGATACGATTTTGGGATGCAGTTTCAGCAACCCATTATTTGTCAACCCTAGTTACTCGTAGGACACCATTATTTATTGCTGCTTTATGAGTATAAATTGTAATTGTTTTTTTTTTTAACTTATATACGCTTGACCGCAACCTCACCTGATGTTAATAAATGATGACGCGGTCGAAGGTGTAGCGCGCTCACCTAGAAAATACAAAGAGTTAAAATATCCAAAATAGGTATTCGGAAAAACTTTGGCTGTATGAATTGGGGAAGACCGTGTATCTACCATGAATGGATGTCTCATCAACATTTCTCTCCGACGGATCGCAAATGACAAATACCCTTGAATTTTTATCACCAATCCATAAAAATCTACTGCTACGGCTTAGCATGAGTGATCTAAACAGCAATTTGTCGACGAAGGAGTAGACTCAATACTTTTTCTGTAAAATATTCCGTCAAACAAAAAAAAGGGACGAAGTTTTCTCTTCGATGTCTAGCGTGCTGGACTTAGGTCTTTCTCAGATCTTCAGCTCATAGAATGAGAATCTGATGATGAATAAAGACCCGGATCTGAGATCCGAATCTTTGACAATGGAGATATCGTCGTCCAGACCTTGCCGGATGGAAGTTTTATGTTATTAACTTAGTTCTTCACGTTTTTATTTTACAATCCGCAGAGGCACGCAACATAGTCTTAACCACTGCCTGTCATCACTTACGGCTGCACCTAGCGCGTCGCGACGAGTTAGCGCAATGCGCTGAAATGCTCGGCGAATTGGTCACTCTGCTTTGGAAGAAAGATGATGCGGACCAGGAAATCGACCCGGACGAATTGGATCCGGACGTAGATGTGTTATGCTTGAATACTCTGGATGTGTTGGTCGAGACTGTACTGCATCTGATTGGGGGAAATTCGCCCGTATTGGTAAGTCATAAAACTTATTATTCTATGTTAGTTGACTAAAACGTCAAACCGGCAGATAGAACCACGGCCGCGTTAGTGCCGAACAGTCCCTAAGAGTTATTCGTAGAGTGTGATTAGGATCCGATGGTGCAGTGATCAGCGCAGCCCCGTACCGAGCGAGGAAGGTCGCGAGTTCAAATCCCGCTCGGCTCTTAACTTTTGGGACATTATAAAAATCTCTATGTTCATAGTTGTCTATTTTCTATCACAAATTAAATTTACTTAGTAAAAGATGAGATGGATGCGTGGAGTGACAAGAATGGATAGGATACGGAATGAGTATATCAGGGGAAGTATGAAAGTAGGCTTGCGTGGTACGGGATGTCATGAGGAGGGAGGAAAGTCGTGACCAGGAGAGCTATGAGCATTTTTATTTATTTGAGAAGAGGTAGACCAAAAAAACTTGGATGAACTGTGTGAAAGATGACATGGATAAAAGAGGAGTGAATGCAGAGATGACGGCTGACAGAGGGGAATGGAAGAGGAAGAGATGTGCCGACCCCACATAAAGTGAGATATGGGCAGGAAGAAGAGTTTGTCATTGAAAAGAGGAACATTACTAGAAGATAATTTGCTTGAAAATGCATTTAACAAATTTTCTTTCCAGGGTTCAATGGTAGCTGGTCTACTAGGAGCAATGGAGCTGCTAAAGCCGATTCACTACCAGCGCTTGTGGAGCCATCTAGCGCCTCATCCGCACGACAGGAAACCATTGAAAGACTTTCTTATGCGAGCCTTTCTTGTGTTCAGACATCTTATTGAACAAGACGTAAGTTTTTATTTTACCGAAGTTTTTGGTTTTGCATTTTAGGTTCTATGTGTTTCTTATTTTTCAGCTGGGCGATTGTGCAAATCTGTTGTAATCAATAATTTTTATGCTAACAAGGAACAGTGATCACGTATCTTGGGTTCAAATCCAGTCGTGTACCAAAGAGTTTTTCTGCCCAAAAATGTATGTGCACTATGCCAGTACTCTCAAACGGTGTAGAAAAAAATCGACATGTCATAAAACCTAAAATCTTTGACAACATGTGTCAAGTGCACGAAAAGGGCATATTTGGGGCGCACTTAAAATACTTTCACCACACTGTTTTACAAAAACTAGCGACATTCCAAGAAGAAGAGATTACTATGGGTAAACTATTACAGAGGCGCGGGCATTTTTATTCAAAAACTAAAACACAACTGCCACCCTCTGACTTTTGAAAACTCACAGAGTGTGGACTGACTTACCTAGTTTACTTATACTTAAGTTAAACCGTTCCAACGAGATGTATGAGATTGACATATTTAATTTGTTAAGTTATTTTAATTATTAATTGGAAATTGTATTGTTATTGATATTGACTTTCTTATACTCTTCTATATTTTTAATTAATGTATAATTGGTGTGTAACCGTTTTAATGAATAAATAAATAATAAAAAAAAAACGAATAAAAGCTTGTATTGGTTGTAATTCAAGACTTGTATTAGTAGTAATCCAACAGTGGACTGTTTCAGGCTGATAAATTATATTGTTTTCTTTTAGTTAAGTCTTTTTTTTTGTTTTTAATATGGGTTCCTTGTACCCAGGTATTCCCAGCCGACTGGATGGTGCTTCGAGTGCAGAGCTGTAAAGTGCTACTGTCCGCTCTTCAGGACTTATCAGCGCCGTTGCTTGAAAGGTTCTTGGGAGATGAGCCACCACAATTTGATTCACAGGTACCTTTAGGATAATTATATGCAGAAACCAATTTAGGTTAAATTTAGGCTTTTTATTTGTAGGACTTGTATATAGATCCACCTGGTTTTAATAGGACTAACT
Organism: Thera britannica; assembly: GCA_939531255.2. Taxonomy (NCBI): domain Eukaryota; kingdom Metazoa; phylum Arthropoda; class Insecta; order Lepidoptera; family Geometridae; genus Thera; species Thera britannica. Next base: position 10,783,059 of record OW618034.2, on the reverse strand, counting down.
CCTGGGATAGTATTAAAATAAGACAGCGGGAATAAAAATATGAACCCTGATTATGACATGTAAAAAACCCAAAACATTTTCAAAATGTAAAAAGACAAAAACATGGAGTTGTAACTAGAAACTTTTAAGACACAGGCTCTTGCGAAATTATTTACCGCTTTTTTGAGTGTTTATTTATTTATTTTTATTTATTAGGAAAACAAACAGTAATTTTATTCAACATGATAATTAAAAAAAACTACTATGCAACATTAAAAAGTTTGCGCATACTGAAACTGTGAACCATAATTCATAATTCTTTATTGCACACATAGACATTTACAAATAAGTGATAACACAGGACATGTACATAGGCGATCATGGATATTGGATCCAACTTTGTTTATTTCCAGCTGTGGTCCGGTTACATGGAACTAGGGGTCGCATTGGTGACCTCAAGTGCGTTGCAGCCCGAGCGCTGGGCCGGCAGGGGGCCTGACAGACCCCGCATGAGAGCCGCCGCGGGAATGCAAGTGTTGTCTACTTGGAACATGCTTGGTAACTCTTTTCTCAACTAGAGACAGGTACCCGAAGTCTGAGTTTTGCTACCACATTTCGTTACCAAATGTTGTTTTCGTTTCGCCCACGTGCCTCTGTCTTTTGTAGGGAGAAAAGATGAGACAGCAAAAATACGTTACGTAGCTGGAGTTGTTGTCTCATCATTTTTCCATGCAAAAGAGAGAGACACGTAGGCGAAACGAAAACAAAATATGGTAACGCAATGTTGCAAATGCACTGGGACTTTGGGTACGGGTCACCAAAAGTTTTGCCTTACCACCTTAGGAGTGCATTTTCTGTGACCGATATCCCGTTGTGATTTGCTTGTGACCAGATTTTAACCAGTCTTTGGAAGTGTAAATGTCATAAAACAGATGACTTTTACTAAGTGCAACAGATGTTTACGTCTCCCTATGGTCAAAATTAGTGAAAATGTTTCAGCAAGTTTGTAGTAGCAAATATGTTTCAAAATTGATATATTTATATATATTTAGTACATTGTAGTTCTGGCGATGAAATCCTGGGAAGCAAAAATGTACAGGAGAAAAATTATTGAATACGTGCCGAAGCAAAAGGTCAGCTTCGTTCTCTTTCAGACTTACTCCACTTCTATAACCTTCAATAAGTAATGGTAATGATTTGAAATGGTAAAAATCTTTATTCCCCTTCAAATAACTTTTCTCTTAGGACTTTCAATCTAAGTATCCTTTGCATTTCAGGTCCAGCCCAACTGCACATGCTTCCCGGAGCCGTAGGTGCACTTCTAGAGATCACTCTAGTCAGCTCCCTCCGCAGGCCGGCTCTAGCCGCGCTAGTAGCACTAATGGCCGCCGAACGCGCCGCCACGGGGTCTGCTAGACGTACCGAGGCCGCGTTGGTAGACAAACTAGACTCATTAGTGGCAGAGAACAAAGCGGACGAACATTATCGACGGCTGTTTGATACTGTGTAAGTTTTACTGCTGTATTTGTTAGTAAAGATCGTCTTAGCTCGTCTCACAGACCGGCTCTAGCCGCGTTAGTAGCATGGGGTCTGCCAGACGGATCGCGAGCAAACAAGTTCCGTGTTTTTCTTAATTGGAATTTCATGGTCTTTAAAACAGACTATGCTCAAATTAATATTGTCTAATTCTTTATCATTCTTGTGCACGCTACAATACAGGGAGCATTTGAGTTCGGTGTAAGTATGGTAGTCTAGGATTTTGCTATGCTTCATTTAGCTATTACGATTTTTTATTTATTTTACCTTTTGTTGCACCTATATCCCATTTTATTAATTAATATTTTTGATATATTTCTGGCATTTATTTATGTTTCAAGTTCAAAGATTTTTATGAATTAGACCTTAATGGTTTTTTCTTTATGCTCCACACAATATAATTATCATCATACAAAAACAAGTTATTCCAACTAAATAGTTTGATGGAGCGAGTATCGACGGAAGGATGGCGCGAAGCCGGCGCAGCTTTTGTCGGTTGTGTGACGCGGCTGCTGGAACGTCTGCTGGACTACCGCGCGGTGATGCAAGGCGCTGAACATAGGGATAAGCGGATGGCGGCCACTGTCAACTTACTGGTAAATAATGACTGGCAACTGTAATCCCAGGATTTTATTTGAAATAATTATAAGTTTAAAAAACTAGAGAAACCGACTTCATTGCCAAACGGCTAAACCGATTTTAATGAAATTTGTTTGGGACAATCTGGACGTAAGAATAACCTTCCAAATAAAAAAATAATTTTCTAAATCGGTTCATAAATGACGGAGGCATGCAGTTACAAACATTAAAAAAATTATTTAAAAAAAAATGGCAACACCGATTTTAATAAAATTAAAATGGGACCAATCTGGAAGCAGTACCTTTCAGATAAAAAAATAATTTTTCAAATCGGCTCACAAATGACGAAGTTATGCGGTAACAAACATAAAAAAAAAAACATACAACCGAATTGAGAACCTCCTTCTTTTTGATTGGAAGTCGGTTAAAAATGGAAGGTGTTCAGGAACCCCGCCCGCCCCGCCTTACGATCCGAAGGTCGTGGGTTCAAACCCAGTCGTGTACCAATGAGTTTTTCGGTCGAAAAATGTATGTGCACTATGCCAGTACTCTCCAACAGTGAAGGAAAACATCGTGAGGAAACCGACGTGTCGTAGAACCTAAAAAAGTTCGAGCAACACGTGTCAAGGGTCACGCAAAAAAGGGCCCGCCAGTGGCCTACTTGCGGAAAAACCAACCCGCACATCAAGTGCGGATGATAAAAAATTGCCGAATTTTTGCCATCTAGTGATCGATTATATCAATTAACAGTGACAGCACCACGAAATAACTGAAGACAAAGCTGTCACTTGTCACTCAACGTCAAGTCAAGCAAGAAGACGCGTAGCAAACTTCACTTCATTCATTCGTTCAACTTCATTCATTCGGGCTCAGTGGCGCGTCTTGGGAGAGACCTACGTCAAGCAGTGGACTGATATAAGTTGATGCTAAAGAAAACGATATATCGCTCGTAAAACCGACCACCACTGACTATTGCGGAATAAAGGTTCTCGAGTGGCGATCGCAAGAAAGCGTACAAAAATGCTAGCAAAAAACAATTTTGAAATACAAAGGTTTTTAGTTAGAAATCCTTATTTACGCATGATTGATACTAACAAAAACAAACAATTTTGTACAAGATTTTGATTTTTATTCACTCCTATTTAAAAAAATTACACGTTGAAAACTGCTTCTAATATTAATATTGTGTTATAGAATTTCTACAAGAACGAGATAGACCGCAAGGAGATGTATCTCCGCTACGTATACAAACTGCACGACCTACACATGGCATCAGACAACTTCGTCGAAGCGGGCTGTACGCTATTGGTACGTATACTACTTAGTTCTGGGTTGTTACGATAGATGGCGCTTTTTACAGCTCATCCATCTGTAAAAGACCCTTTTTCGTATCGTCACTTTAGTACTTAGCCTCTTCTTCTTAATTAGATGGCATCTGTCCATTCGGATTTTTTTTCCAGTGTCAAGTGAGGATTTGTTGTATAAATAAAATAGTTTCAGTAGCAAGTCATTGTTGACTTTGAAGAAAATGATGGCGGGTTTCTTCAAAACCATCGGAAACATTTTCGTTTATTTGTTGACATGAAAGTGACAAGAATATTTTAGAATTTACCGAACTGACTATATAAAGCCTTGTGCACATCTAAGCGATCTGTGATGGCGATCAGTCAAACGCTGCGCTGTTTCACTGATCGCCATCGCCATCGCCTAGTGCCCGCCTGTAATTCACCGCCTGCTTCCGAATTTAAATTAAACCTTCACGGTAAAAAGCTCTCTGATGTAATGCTTGATAAAGGCTGAGGTAACCGCTCAATATCACGTGACCCAACTAAACCTTGCGTACATCTAAGCGTTCTGCGGTGGTGATCAGTTAAACACTGTCAAATACCGCTGTCATATTTGATAGCGTTTCACTGATCGCCAATGTAGCCGCCTGAAATGTGCCCGAGGTGAGGCGAAAAAAGATAGAACGAGTAAAGCGTTCCAACTTTTTTGATAAATAAAATAGGAATTCAAAGTGGTTTGTTTTACAGCTATACGCTGAAACGCTAAGTTGGGACAGTGATCAAATCGGAGTGGACCCAGAATACCCCGAGACGCCGGAATGGAAACGCAAAGAGGCTATCTACAATCAAGTTCTTCAGTATTTTGACCGTGGAAAGGTAACAATATATTGCTAACCCATTACGTAATTTAGTTGTAGTACAGCTCTTTGTGAAGTGCTTGTCCGGGGAAGTACTACCACCATGCCTATTTCTGCCGTGAAGCAGCATCGCTGTGTTTCGGTCTGAAGGGTGTGGGTGCCGGTGAAATTACTGATACGCGAGGCAAAACAGCTTTTTCCCTCAAGTTGATGGACAAGGTGCATCGTAGGGCACGTTCCTGACATGTGTGATCTACGAGGCCAATGCCTAGTTATATATTAACGTTGTGAACTCCTGTCTCCCTTTTTCCGAAGCTTGGGTGCTGGAAGCTGCGACACAGTTTTTACTTTTACAGTTTTCAGCGTTCACTTTAGTATTTTATTCACCTGTACAAGATCAACAATAAATAAAATTTAAAAATTTGTTATAGGTGATGGTTCAGGCGGGCCATAATGCTTGTCCCATCAGCTAGTTATATTAAAAATATTTTTTAATATAACTGGCTGATTATTTAAGAGCGCTGGTGGCCTAGTGGTAGCGGTCTCGCCTTCCGATCCTAAGGTCGTGGGTTCAAAGCCAGTCCTGTACCAATGAGTTTTTCTGCCTAAAAATGTATGTACACTATACCAGTGCTCTCAAACGGTGAAGGAAAACACCGTGAGGAAACCTAAAAAGTTCGAAAATATGTGTCAAGTGCACGAAAGGAGCCTCTTTGAGGCGCATTTAAAATCCTTTCACCACGCTTGGTTTGAAAGAATCAGTGACACGATAAGAAGAAGAAGATTAAAAATTAATTTGTTTCAGTGCTGGGAGAAAGGTCTGCCGTTACTCCGCGAGTTGGCGACACTCTACGAAGTAAAGCTTTGCGAGTATTCGAGTCTAGCGCACTGCCTGCGTACTCACGCCACCTTCCTCGACGCAGTGCTGGAACAACTGAGGCCTGAGCCGGAGTACTTCCGCGTCGGATTCTACGGGAAGGGATGTCCACTGTTTGTGAGAGTACGTTCTATCCAATCCCACTATCCTACTTCTTCTTTCGTGCCGATGTTTCAGTTACTTCTTCCAGCCACTTCGACCAGTAGGTGGCTAGATCCACTATCAGCCAGATCAGGAGCCAGTCATCAGGTCATAACGGACAAGTAAGCACGTGTGGCATGGACTGCACCTGGGCACACTGGCATTGCGTGTCGTTTATAGCAATCATCCCCCATCTTCTCAGGTTACTCCTGCAACGGCCGACTTGGGTATATTCCTCTAATATTATAAATGTTAAAGTTTGGATCGATGTATGGATGTTTGATACTCAACGCCAGAATCGCTGAAAGGATATAGATAAAATTTGACACAAAGATATTATAGTCTGGAATAGCGCATAGGCTACTTTTTATATGGATAAAATCTATGGTTCCCGTGGGATAGATTTGTTTTTAAACGATGAACGTAGTAGAGTGTAGTACTTACATAGAGTAGCTTAGAACCAGGAGACGGACATGAGATACTTTTTATCCCGAAATATTGCGGGAAAGGGGCAAGTGAAGTCGCGAACCAGAAGTGGAACACTTCCGTTGAGTATGGCTATAAAGACCGATACGAGAGTGGCAGGCAAGGCCGCATTAACCGCAGTTGAAAGAACCCGGGGATGTTACAGGGTCTGCGGCGCATTAGTGACGTTTTTCTCGTTTGAGTGAACTACATCGCCGTCAGCCACTGTTTTTCGCCTGGCGTTATGATCTTCAGCCAGTATAATGTATAAGTAGTATTAACATTTAAGTGTATTCTTTTTCCAGAATAAGCAGTTTGTGTACCGCGGTCACGACTACGAGCGGATAGGTGCATTCACGCAGCGGCTACAAGCAGAGTACGTGGCCGCTCATATACTCATGAGGAACACACCGCCGGACGAGTCTATTATCGCTAACGACGGACAATGTAAGTACGGTGAAATTACTAGCACGTGAGGCTGAACATTTAATAGCCGTAGTTTGTTGCCTGTTCTTCTAGGCTTGGTCGCGTGGAACAGGCACCTAGTAGCTTGAAGACGTTAAAAAGTGATCCTTGTGATACCATTAAATATATGTGTATTTGAATTTGAAAATCTGAATCAATGATTTAAATAATAGACAAATAAATATACCTACAGGTATTTATAGCCTTATTCAAAAACATTGCTTGATTCGAGCCTCAAGCATAGATTTTTGTAACTTTTCAATGGAGAACTGTAAAAAATCTATGCTTGAGGCTCAACTTGAAACTCAAGCATTGTTTCTGTATACGGACCATAGAGTCAAGGAAAACTTTTCACATGAGTCCCATCATCAGCAGCAGTAGCAAAGCAGCAGTTTAGCTCTTAGTGAGGGGCTCGCCCAGGGAAGTCCTACCACCATGCCTATTTTTGCCGTGAATCATTGCTGTGTTTCGATTTGAAGGGCGTGGATGCCGGTGAAATTACTGACCCGTGAGGCTAAGCGAGGTAGATTTTGAGTTTATTCGTTACTAAAATACAAATCTTTTCTCTTTGTAATACCTATCAGTATGAATTATTTACAGATATTCAAATCTGCAACGTGAAACCCGTGGCGTCTCGTCGGAACTGGCCGTCAGGAGTGCTGGAGCAAGTGAAGAGATTCTACGCTTGTAACGACGTCGATACCTTTCTGTGCGACCGACCGCTGCATAAACCACCTATCGACAAAGACAACGAGTTTAAGGTGAACGTTTTACGACGACGGACGTAGCAATATGACCAAAATACATAAAACGAAATAAACTGAAAAATAAAAACAGTCACAGTAATATAGTGACTGTTTTTATTTTTCAGGGTATTTGGTTCCAAGTGTACCATGGTATCTTACTGGAATAAAATAAAATGAAATGAAATACAATGGGCGGCCTTATCGCTAACAGCGATCTCTACCAGGCAACCTTGATAGGTAGCCTGATAAAGAATGTCAGTGCTTTTAAAAAGGTATGCATCTAATGTAGAAGACAAATTTGTAATAAGAGTTACAAATTTTTCTTCTACATTAGATGCATACCTTTTTAAAAGCACTGACATTGCACACATAATTTTTTCGATTACAAAAACCCATTGGTGCACGTCGGGATTCAAACCAACGACATGGGGTCACTTTCACTAAAGCACTGGTGACCCCGGTAACAGCTAGTAGTACTAAAATATAATAATTATATTTTGTAGAGTCTCTGGATCGAAAGAACGACCCTAGTGACAGAAAACGTCCTGCCCGGAATTTTGCGATGGTCAGAAGTCATCTCCAGATCGGTTGAAGAAATACCACCAGTTGAAGTAAGTTCTGAGAAGCAACTTTATCAGTTGCGACATTAAAGAAGTTCGTATGAGCTAATAGTGAACTCTGGTGATAGATTTTAGGCTGCGTTCATCATTATCCTGAAGAAGACCACTGCTGTTTTTTTATAGTTGTAGAGCTCTTTGTGAAGGGCTCGTCCTGGGAAGTACTACCAATATGCCTATTTCTGCCGTGAAGCAGCATTGCTGTGTTTCGGTTTGAAGGGTGTGAGTGCCGATGTAATTACTGGCACGTGAGGCGAAACATCTGTAAGCCTCAAGTTGATGTACGCAGGGCAGTGCATCGTAGGGCACATTCCTGACGTGCGTGACCTACGAGGCAATGCTTTGTTATAGGCGATGGTTACCGCTTATCATCAGGTGGGCCATATGCTTGTTCCATCAGCTAGTAGTATAAAAAAAAATTAGGCTTCTTCTTATCGAGTCAAGACTTTCACATACTCTCGTCGTTCAATATGTAGCCACCTCAATAGCTTGATTCGTTGCCACGTTTAAGTCTTCCATAGTGCAGTTGGTCGTGCACAGTCATCATTAGCCTGAAGAAGTCCACTGCAGTACACTGCCTCTATGTATATTTCCAGGAAGAACGATTCCGAGACCTCTTCAACCACAGACTTCCCGTGAACTAAAATGGTTTCAGCTCATTTGTATTTAAGCCCTCTGTCATGGCTTGAATGCTAAAGCCGGGACCGACAGCTTAACGTGATCTTCGAACAACAGAAGCACTTGGATGTTCATACCACTAACGGGCCCCTATAGTTGGTTCGTAGCACCAAACATGAATACGGCCCAGCAGATTAAAAATGGCTACCGCAACCTAAAGCTTGCAATACCATCAAACGCACGTTGCCAACCCCTTAAACAAATACTATGTACTGTAGTTTCTTATTAATTTAATTAAACTCATCAGTTCGCCTGTGAAACGATGGAAGCAACCGAGCGGGAACTCCGAAGCCTGATATCCCAATACACTGCCGACCCGACCCGCAATATAAACCCATTCTCCATGCGTCTGCAAGGAACCATCGACGCGAACGTCCAAGGAGGAATCACAAAATACGAGCAAGCATTCATGACGTCAGAATTTGCGAGAATAGCGACGCCTAGAGAGGCAGTAGCATCGGCCAAGTTGAGGAGATTGGTGTCGTCACAGTTGGCGGTGGTAGATGCGTGTTTGACGTTGCACGGACGATTGGCGCCTGAGGACGTTAAGCCGTTGCATAGGTGAGTTTTTGCTGCTAATGTTTGTGTAGGGATATTTATGAACCAATCCTCACGTGCGGTATATAGATATCAGATGTCTTGCTACTCAATATCCTAGAGTATGAATGAAAAAGTGACGTAAAGTGAGTAAGAATTCGCGAGATCGTAATGCCTTACAGAATGCTCTAAAGTAAAAATGTTCTAAAGTAGTACCTCTGTTTGCGAGGTGATTTTAGAAATGGGTTTTGTATGGAATCACGATAAGCGCCCCTAGCGTGCGTGTTGAGAATTTTCATGACTATACGAAGCCCACTCGGAAAACGTATCTTTTAAGCGTTTGTTAGAATAGACACTCTTATGGAAGCTTTTAACGTATGGTTCAAGCGCTGATTGCTCTTTTAAGGAAACTACTACTACATTTAGTTTTTATTTGCAGGCGTTTGGTGGAGAGATTCAATCAACTGCGACAAAACTTAGGCCCAGGATTGGCTCGAGCTAGGAGGCAACTCTCTGAAAGCATCGTCAAGTAAGTGTTTCCACAAATCATAGACCTAAACATTATTTCTGTGAATGTATTTCGTTTTTCTGCTTGAAGAAATATGCATAGTGAACGATAATGATAAAGATATGAAGCTGACTGTCAAAAATTTAAAATAGGGTTCAAAAAGGAGTTTCAAATATTCTATCTATATATTACTCGTTTGTTTATATAAACTGTTTCGATCCACGCGTGATTCTTCATTTAATTTGGTCATTCCTGTCGATCGTACAAATAAAAGTATAGCAGGCAAAGTATAGCAGTATAGCAGGCAACAAATATTGCACATCGGCTAATTTCGGCTTCATAGAACGCAGTGTGCGTCAGAAAGAGATAGCGCTCTACAAAGCCGAAAAGCCGATGTGCAATATTTATTGCCTACAACCGTAGCTTCATTGAGTCATAGAGAACCTAAGCTACTCAGCTGATTTAAATGTGTTTTCATATTTTTTCACAGTACTCCCCTGCCTCCAGTGCCTGCGTTAGACAAGAGATCTCAGAGCATCCAGCAAAGCGACAACTACTACGATGAAGGACATCTTTACGACAAACCGGTAAGAAATCTTAGGCAACAACGTGCCAAAGATAACAACAACGTACCTATATGTAATCAAAATCAAAAGTGTATTTATTCAGTAGGATCGCAAGGATCACTTTGAAACGCCTTAAAGCTAGGTGAGTCTAGGTATCCGTATCCGTTTTGATACGCGTATATGTAACCGTTTGGATACGCGTGAAACCATAAATACCACGGCTAAGTTCACGGTTGTCTATATCCGTCGACCATATTATACACGCAAGACGCAGAAAACCGTCAAAACACCTTTATCATACACATTTCAACATATTTATGGCAGAAAATGAAGGAGGCCTATACCCAGCAGTGGGTGATACCGGGCTGAGATGATGATGATATTGTTATACTAATTGAATGTAGCTACAGAAAAAAAAACAAACAAGCTCAATCAAGTTCAGCAAACATATAATTCTGATTCAAGCTAGTTTTCTTCTAAAAAATATATTTTTGTACGAAAACTAGTAAAGCTAGAAGTAATATTCTACAATTTCCTGCAATATTCTAAGACATAAATTATAGTTTAAAAAACTAAAAAAAAAACGCTTTTATAACTAATTGAACTAAAAAGTTAAAAATAAAACTGTAATAATCAATTGAAAAAATTATATTATTGTATGTACAAAAAAGCGTGGGGTGCTTTTTATAATAACTTCAGATATAATAAACTATTGATAAAATATTTACAACAATCAAAATCAAGCCCCCCACGCTTTTTGCCACACCTTTGACAGGTGTGCAAAGTTTAAATCAAATCTGATCCTTCAAAGTAGGACAAAATCGAGCTCAAAGGGGTCGGTTACATACAAGCTTACATACAAACTTACATACAAACTTACATACAAACTTACATACAGGTGAAGCTCATAAAAGCGTTATAAAAAAAAATATTTTTTTGAAGCTTGGTATTCTAAGACTTTCCTTTCCTTCTAGGTTTCAACAGAGGATTCCCTCGAACAGCAGAGCATAATGTCGTGCAGTCTCCCCGTGACCGATAACAGAGACTGTCCGGATGAGAACATGATCAAATCCGCCCCGCCCTTACCCACCAGGCCTAAATCCGGAGACCCGCGGAGCCCTACAAGACCGCCGCTTGAGAAGTATCGGTTAGTTTCATATCAGATATTTGCGAAAAGTATTTGCTTTTAAGCGCTTCTAATTTTTTTTAAGGTCTACGACTCTACGCCAGTGAGCTTTTTCTAGCAACCTTTCCTTTATCGCTACGTCAACATCAACATTTCGTTTACGAAGTTTTTGCGTTTCGCCAATTTGACTCTCTCTATTGTATGGAGAAAATATGAGACAGCAAAATTACGTAGAAACTATCGAAATGAGTTTTTGTCTCATCAATATGCGTTCACACGAAAACGACATGTTTTTCGTTTGACAGAAGAGACGCATCTGCCCTTGAGCTCATAGACACTACATAACTAATTAAAAAGTACTTTCTAATGTGGAAGTAGAACATATTAAATTATATCACCTGATATTGGAACACCGTTTGTATTGAATAATTCCAGGGATTCGATAGACGGCGAGCTAGTGGAAACTCGGAGACACAGCCGCGCATCCTGGAGCGACCCGGCTGACGCACCGCCCTTGCCGCCCAGAGTCTCAGGTCAGTTCACAAGCCTTGCGCACAGCTAAGCCTTCTGTGGTGGCGATCTGTGAAACGCTGTCAAATATGGTTGTCATATCATGCCATATTTGACAGTCATATTGTCCATCAATCTTATTACCTACAACAATTGCTGATGGAGCAAGCATATGGCCCATCTGATGTTAAGTGTTAACCATCGCCTATAACAAAGCATTGCCTCGTAGGTCACGCACGTCAGAAACGTGCCCTCGATGCACTTCCCTGCGTCCATCAACTTGAGGCATACAGATGTTCAGCCTTACGTGCCAGTAATTTCCTGGGCACCCACACCCTTCAAACCGAAACACAGCAATGCTGCTTCAAAAAAAAAACACTTGGCAGCTATTTCTGACTGCACTATTCCGTTCCAGGTGATAAACGTTCGTGGGGCGAAGCGCCGGCGGTACCGAGAAGGGCGCGTGCCACCGACGCGGGCGACGACGCGCGGGATTCCGGCGTCAGTGTGGACGCACACGCATATACTAATGCGGACGATCATATCCATCATAAAGGTAACTTCTTTGCTTATATAACTTTTGAAACTATCATGGTTTTTGACACTATTTGTATGATTAAATTTTGTTGAGTTGAACTCTACACAAAAAATTGGTGCCAACTTGATTTGAACCCTATGACCTTTGGATCGGAAGCCTTTAGCTTGCATTGCATTTGGATCTTACCAGCGTCGTTCCATCATCAGGGCGCCCTAGGTTTCGCTTTCCGGTTTTATAAAATGCATGTTTTTATTTTCTAGATTTGGACCTAGCAGTAGAGTCTCTGCGCTACGAAGAGATAATCGCTATGATGTCGGAACCACTGCGTGTAGACGAAGGTGAGACTCCGCCCCCAATCCCACCCAAAGGGCTCGGCCATCTGAGCAGCTTTGACAGCGGACACCACGAGAACAGCGAGTCACATTGTTAATTTCTGCTTGAGGAATGAAGACCACTGCCTAGGTCAGTCGAAGAAATGAACATGAATCAACCTCTCTTAAACATATAACTAGAATTGGCTAGAAACCTCCCTCCATTTTCCCCAAGGGTTCGGTCATCTGAGCAGCTTCGACAGCGGACACCACGAGAATAGCGAGTCACATTGTTAATTTCTGCTTGAGGAATGAAGAGACGCCCATTGCCTAGGTCAGTCGAAGAAATGAACAGATGAATCAACCTTTCCTAACCATATAACTAGAATTAGCCAGAAACCCTTCCTTCCATTCCCCCCAAGAGCTCGGCCATCTCAGCAGCTTTGACAGCGGACACCAGAACAGCGAGTCACATTGTTGATTACTACTTGAGGAATTACATGCCCATTGTCTAAGTCAGTCGAAGAAATGACCATGAATCAACCTCTCTTAAACATATAACTAGAATTGGCCAGAAACCTCCCTCCATTTTCACAAGGGTTCGGTCATTTGAGCAGCTTCGACAGCGGACATCACGAGAACAGCGAGTCACATTGTTGATATTGCTTGAGGAATGACATGCCCATTGTTAGGTCAGTCAAAGAAATGAACAGATAATTCATCCTCTCTTAACTCTATAACCAGAATTAGCCAGAAACCTCCTTCCATTATCACAAGGGTTCGGTCATCTGAGCAGCTTCGACAGCGGACACCACGTGAACAGCGAGTCACATTGTTGATATTGCTTGAGAAATGACATGCCCATTGTTAGGTCACTCGAAGAAATGAACAGATAAATCAAACGCTCTTAACCATATAACCAGAATTGGCCAGAAACCCTTCCTTCCATAGATTATTATAACTTTACGGACAAAGGCAACGTTGACAAAGAAACGGGAAAAACTAAAGGCGCTTAAAATACGCAACAGTGATGGAGTCGTGTTTACAATTGAGCTCTCTTAGCCCCGTTTTCAGAAACAGTGCTTAGTCCTGAGCATCAAGCATAATTTTTTTGACAGTTCTCTATTGAAAAATGACAGAAATCTATCCTTGAGGCTTGACTCAGACTCTTCACTGTTTCAGAATACGGACCATAGTCTTCATTGTTGCCCTAATAATTAAAACAAGACAAGGATTTTTGGGAATACATCTGAATGATCCTGTAAAAGTCCAGTTCCCATAAAAGTTGCCAAATAAAGTTTTTTATTACCTGGTAAAGGTGATAATTACTAAGTACCTAGTGTGCTCGTTAGGAATAGTGTGACAAGAAAATATCTTTGTCAAAATTTTTAGTCGAAAACTTAGGCATAAAAAAAATACTTTCAAACTTTCATTGATTTAATAAAAGTACAATGAATAAAAAGTAAGATTTACGCGGTAACTTTGCTTCGTAGAACGCCTTTGAATGTTACGATAGCAACACTATTCTGGCGGCGGAGTGATTGCTATGAAATTTAGCTCTTAGCTGTACGAAAATTATAAAAAAAAGTATGCAATTAAAATGTGAGATTAGCTCTTTGAGAAACTTTAGCATCCAATGAGGAACATTTTTCCAAACCTATTGAATCCTAGATGGTGTTGTACAAGACATTTAAGTTTCCATTCGTTCGATCTGGCACAGATAACATTGAAATGCATTTCCTGTTTCAAAACTATACAGCCATCTGGGATGTCTGATGTATTTTTTTTGTTTCTCATTGGATTAACGTTACCAATTTCGCTACAGAGATGGATAGCGCTGGTGACAATTTAACCACAGTAGTGTTTTATTTTTGCATATCATTCCTTGAATGGAAAAAAATACTAGCGTATGGTTTAGTTTTTAATTTTCGAGTAATTAATCCGAGTCACTAATGCCACTACAAACTAAGAATGCCAGCTCAAAAAAAACATTGATTCATAGACAAATCTCAATAGATTGATTAGACTAGGCGGTATGATCTTGAAACTATAGCCTGCTACGAAAGAATCGAACGGAAAAAAACAAATTACAGCGATAATACCGCGCTTTTTTTATTTACACATCTGTCAAATCATACAGCGCTTAATATTTGAAAGATTTATTTATGTCTGTGGCATATTTCAGTGACTCGGTTTCATTGTTCTCAAGTTATATTATTAATTTTAAGCTTAAGTTTTATGTTTACATACTCGGGGCCATATAACCGGTGATACATTATAATAGTAACCTACTAATATAACAGCTAATCACTCTAAACCTAACCATTTACCAAAAATCAGGAAAATTTTTGAATGCAATTTTCTTGATAAAATAACAAGTCTCGAATTTCGGACGTCCTCGCTTGCAGGTAGCTAGAGGCAAGTCCAAAAATGAATTAAGCATTGGTTCATCAGTACAAAAGTCTATTATTAAGTTAACTCGAATATCTCGTAAACAAGAGAATATAATTATGTAATTCCGAAATTCCAAATGGCATTATTTAGAATATTAATGTACGCACAAATGTTTTTGAATTTATATGTTATTAATGCATTGAACTATTGATAAAATTAACAAATAAATAATAAAAATAATGAGAACTTCATGGCTTTATGAAAGTAGTATTTAAATTTTATGTGATTGAAAAATTCCATTAATGTGTGTAAAGGTAAGAGCACATTTGTGTAGCTTCACTGCTAAGTAATTATTTTTTGTGATATTGCGTATTTCCAAAAGTATTATTTGACATTTATTTTGATATGAATTTAATTATTTTTTTGACAAATCATTTTTATTTTACCATTAGTGTAAGATTTTATGTGTGGTTCCTTTGCTCAATGTGCAGCAATATAATATTTAGAAGTTTTATAACAATTTTTAAATCTTTGATGTATCTTTACGTGCGTCGTTATCAAAACTGTGCAATTCGTTTAATTTAGATTTAAGTGTACTAAAAAAAATATCATAATCCTATTTGCTTGGTTTATAAATGCAATAATAAGTTTTTGATATAACATTTTTATCAATATAATCTTTATTAATAACTAAAGATTCCGTATATCAAAGAATCTTCAAAATACAAATACTTCAGGAATTAAATGTGAATTTGACTTTTCTGACGCTATTTTTTTTGTGTACATTTAGCGCTATTTGTATTCGCAAGGTATTTACATTATTATAACAAAATAGGTTTTAGAGGTAGTTTTTCATTTTTATTTGATCTCTTTGGCAATATTTTATCGCGAAATTCTAAATTGAGTGTTACTCGTACATTACATAACTTCATTAACATACTTACATTTTTGTAGAATTGGTCTGTTATAATCGTTTTTTTTTGTAAAAATGGAAAGATCTTGTATAATTTGATACAAAATAACTTAATGATGACGCGCTTCATCGGAAACGATCGGCGAGTTTGCGGTAAGGAGCTCGAAAAAATATGTTTACAAAAAAATATGCTCAAAATGTATAGAAATATTTCCATTTATTACAAAAAATAACTATTTAACAGACAATGAAGCAATTTAATGGGTGCAAATTTATTGTAAAACTATTAATTTAATATTCAGCGATTAGTCTTTTTAATAACTTTTTATGACAATTATATGAATAAGAATTTAAATCAAGCTCTTTGAAACTTTTACATAAACTGATTTCTATTGAATTTTTAATAACAACTACTTTATAAACTACTAATCTTCATTCAAGTCTCCGATGACCAAGTGATATTTTTCATACTACGAAAAGGTAGCTTTTCTATATTAGTTGCTAAGTTCTAGTTATTAAGGTTACATTTCCATCGAATAATATCTTAAGTTTTCTATAAAATATACATGCATGTTACATAACCATTTAGTTTTACAAACCTATTTACAGTTATACTATTATGTTATGTTTGTGTTCATATTTGGTGCTTAGCTGAGAAATAGCCGCGTAATAATCTTATTTAATCTTTACTTACTTACAAGCTTTTTTCTTAAGGGGTTTCCAAGGATGCTGTCGTTTTGCCTACCCTGAAGGAACTTTTAACATTTTTCTTGAACCTGTTCATGTTAGCTGAGGGGTAAAACCTCTGGTGGTAACTCATTCCCTAATTTATGGGTATGAACCATGCTTAAAATTAGCCCTGCCACTGTTTGAAATTGCCACCATTTTATAACCAGTGTATAAGTAACGGTCATCTCTTGAATAGGTTCAAGAAAAATGTAAAAAAATCCTTCAGGGTAGGCAACGCAACCCTTGGTGTTATAGGTGTCTATGGGTAACGGTGACCGCTTACCATAAGGTGGGCCGTAAGCCCGTTTGTATAAAAACAATGTCGCACAACTAATTAACGCTTGTAAGTAAGGCCACCTTATGTTTAACTTATTTAAAGGAAACTAATATAATAAGGTATACTCAACACCTAAATAGGCATTGGTAAAATAATATTAGGCCTAAAGCAGCACAAATCTAAACTGCTTGTGTGTCGGTTTGAAGGGTGTGGATGCCGGTGTAATTACTGGCACATGAGGCTGAACATCTGTATGCCTCAAATTGATGGACGCAGGGCATTGCATCGTAGGGCAACGTGCGTGACCTTCGAGGCAATGCTTTATTAATAGAAGATGGTTAGCACTTAACATCAGGTGGGCCACATGATTGTTCCATCAGCTAGTTCTATAAAAAAAACAAATCAGACGTATTCATGCCTAGCAATCCCGATAAAAAATGGTCAAAATATTTGAATATTAGCTATGTAGTAATAAAATTATTAAATTTAGTGATTCAAGTATGAATTAGCTCTTATTATTGCTAATCTTCCGTAGCCGTCCCAAATGAGCCTGGACTTAGGGCCTGTTTCACCAAGTTCGAACTAGCTAAAAATATTGACAGGAAGATGTTTTTCTTTTCACGCACTGTGCGTCTGTCAGTCTCGTTGACAGATACATAGACTAAGGCCTGTATTCCGAAACAGCGCTTGAGTCTGAGTCGAGCCTCAAGCATAGATTTTATGACAGTTCTCCATTGAAAAGTGTCAAAAATCTGTGCTTGAGGCTCGACTCAGACCTAAGCACTGTTTCAGAATACGGGCCTAACAGTTCGTATAATATTTTTAAGAGCGTGGGTTCCATCCCCACCGAGAACGATATATGTGGTGAACACAGCTATTTGTTCTCTTTCTGCGTGTTCAAAGTATGTACCTACATATTTACTAAAAAAAAAACTATACATGTCGGTATCTGGTTACCAAGCTCTGCTTAGTTTGGGGCTAGATAGTGGTGTGTGGAAAATCCTTTAATGTCGCCGTTCCCATAGAATTTGTCCGAAAGAATCAGTGCGACACAATAATTGGAATACAACTTTAGCCAATGAAAAGAAAAATACAACTGATAAAAATCTGCCAACAGAACTTGGTGCAATGAGACCCCTAAATGTTTGCATCTAAAAACGTCAAAAATATATCATAAGTAGGTATGCTATTATTTTTAAGGTATTAATTGTATTAGTTATTGAGTTACCTAGCTTGGATGTTTTGACTGATATTATTTGACTAGATAAGGTTTTAGAGCATTCGCTAGACGAGAAATAACATTGTTAAATTTTAATCTAAAAATTTGCAAAAAATACTACCAAGTATAAAATGCTAATTTGCTATACACGTGAAATTGCAAATAAATGAATTTCTGTATGCTCGGTGAAAAGTTTACGTCTCAGTTGTTTATTCATATAATTTGTTAGTATTAGTTTTAGTATTATACCAAAAATTTTGTCAGCTATTTTTATATAAAGTAATATCATGCATTGGTATATTTTATTGTAACTGTTCGAATTCGCTATTACAAAAACACGGAAAAAAAGAGTGTAAAATGCGATTGGTGTTTATTTCTTTTGAGGTAAGTAATTTAAAATAAAAACTGTTCAGGAACCTAGATAAATATTATACGAATACAGTTATTACAATAATGTAGTGAAAATCTGCCTAAACTAGTAATAATTCTGGTATTACGTTTGTATGAAAATTCACCCTCCGCCGGCCTCTTAACTAATAAATGGTAAAACTTTTTTTAGTGAAAAGTGGTAAAACTTTTTTGGTGAAAATCATACCTACACTGTTTTTTAATGTCAATGTTTTATTGTCTTACAGGCCAATATTACTTTTACTAAAATTTTAAATGTGATAGTGAATTTGAATAGGAAAAGAGATAATCGAAAAATAGATCTGTAGAAATGAATGATCGCCAAAAGGAATTACTCAGTACAAAATGTAGTGTTAAATGTAAGAATCGATGCTATGTAGTTGGGATGTAGCCATTTCAAATCGGGTGTGTATGTTATCTATGGGCGAAATACATTTTAGTTCAAATATAATTTGTTTTTTATTTTAACTTAATTTAGGGCTTAAATTACCTGCTAAAATCTGGGAATAGGGAAAATCAAAAGGTTGCCTATTGTTTAGTAATAGGTTAATTTAAGGGGATGATCACCATTGCCAACTGACTCAGAAAGCCTAGTTTTGGCTAAATGGCTTGTCCACTGCCACTTGTTTGCTTATTTGTAAGAGCTCAAATCACTACGATAGTTTAGCAAGTGAAACAGATTTTTTTATGTAAGTCCGAAGAAAATAAGAAACTGGAATTAGCCTCTCAGGTCTGCCTTCTGCGCCGTAGGTCGTGGGTTCGATCCCCATCGAGAAAAAACATTTGTGTAGTGAACACAAATGTTTGTTGTATTACATCAGGTATCTGGTAATCATAGTACAAGCTCTGCTTTATTTGCTATGGATTGTCCATAATGTTTTTTTTTTTTGGTGAAGATCAAACATTTCAAAATCAAATAATTATTCATAAAATGAAACCAAAAGTGCCGCAAACGCACTGTCATGAAGATCGATTATTCACAATATTTACCGACAGAATGTCTAGATAATAAGCGCTCTTAGCACGTAATTGAAGGTAGTCAGCTGACGTGTGGACACGCCCTTATTCGGCATAATTATGAGGTAATCTGTAACTTGTGGACGTAGGTTTGGTATACAAGAGGTATAATGCTCGGGATATCTGTAGAGCTTTAGTAGAGTTAGTAGAGCTGTTTTTTAGATAGGTATCTAAAAAAATTACGAATTATGTTACAAAACCTCCACTATTGATTTTAATATTCCTAGTTAGTGTCAGTTACAACTGTTAGGGCGCAGGCCACCGTCGGTGACCTTTTGACCTTTGGAAAAATGTAAAATCACCGATTTTATAACTTCTAAATGTGTGTCCGAGAAGTTCTTTCAGGGTGTTCAGGTTCTTAACCTCATCTGTCAGATAAGGTAAAATGTTTTCTTCTCTACATAAGAATTTTTAGAAAAAAATATCCAGCATGAGTCCACTGACTGGCCTTTCAGCTCAGTTGGTAGTAGCTCTGCCTTCTGAGCCGTAGGTCGTGGGTTCGGTTCGATCTCCATCGAGAACAAATATTTGTGTGGTGAACAGATGTTTGTTCTCTGTCTGGGTGTTTTATTGTAAGTATTCTAAGTATTTACAAAAAAAATATCATAAGTATAAGTATTATTCCAGCTATCTGGTTCCCATAGTACAAGCTCTGCTTAGTTTGGGGCTAGATAGTTTTGTTATATTTATTTATTTTTATTTTATTCAGGCTAAAGATATGGGTGATAATATAACTCACATGCATCTTCAGTCAACAGCACCGTGTATACCTACCCCCCGATGACTTCAATGGCCTGCCCCGCGGTGCCCTAATGGACACAGTGCATATTTGACAAAACTTGACGTCATAATAAGAGAGGAGCGATTTGACCCAACAATTATTGTTACACCATTCATAATACCGAATACTGTTTCAAGGAAAAAACTGGTTTTACTTTGCATAAATTCAACAACTAAAAAAAATTAAGATCGGATTGCCGCCTTTCCCGCCTATTTGTTTTTTTTTACTGTTGCCGGCCAGCAGCTATTCAGCCACTATTTTTCGTTTTCATCATATTTTTTGCCAAAATCTACCTACGTAGCTGAAGCCAAATTGTAAGTAATAACGTAATTCAAAAAATTTGATTCTTTAATGAATATACTTAACTTTATGTTATTTCAAATTTACATCGCGCTGTGTAGGTTTGGAACATGATTCAGTAAAAATCAGAAAATCGAACTAGTTTTTTCTTATAACCTAATTTGACAGCTGTCACTTGAAAACAATTTTCCCTAGGAGGCCTAGGACTAAAAAGAGGCCTGAAAATTATAGTTTAAACTAACTTAAAGGCCTGCGAGCTACTATACGTGTGAAAATGATATTAACTCTATGTTATAATAAATTATAGTTAAAAAAACTAAAAAAAAACGCTTTTATAACTAAATGAACTAAAAAGTTAAAAATAAAACTGTAATAATCAATTGAAAATTTATATTATTGTACTAAAAGCGAGGGGTGCTTTTTATAATAACTTCAGATAGGTATAATAAACTATTGATAAAATATTTACAACAATCAAAATCAAGCCCCCCACGCTTTTTGTACAATAATATAAATTTTCAATTGATTATTACAGTTTTATTTTTAACTTTTTAGTTCGTTTAGTTATAAAAGCGTTTTTTTTTTTAGTTTTTTTAACTATAATTTACTTTTTAGTTTTTTTTTTTCATATATTTTTTTTCATATTATTGCATTGTCATCGACCTTTGACAGGTGTGCAAAGTTTGAATCAAATCTGATCGTTTAAAGTAGGTTTTTTTTTTATTTTTTTTATTTCTTTTCATTGTTTTTTTTTTTCATATTATTGCATTGTCATCGACCTTTGACAGGTGTGCAAAGTTTGAATCAAATCTGATCGTTCAAAGTAGGTTTTTTTTTTATTTTTTTTATTTCTTTTCATTGTTTTTTTTTTCATATTATTGCATTGTCATCGACCTTTGACAGGTGTGCAAAGTTTGAATCAAATCTGATCGTTCAAAGTAGGTTTATTATTTTTTTTTTATTTTTTTTCATTTTTTTTTTCATAATATTATTGCATTGTCATCGACCTTTGACAGGTGTGCAAAGTTTGAATCAAATCTGATCGTTCAAAGTAGGACAAAATCGAGCTCAAAGGGGTCGGTCACATACATACAATACAGGTGATGCTAATAAAAGCGTTATAAAAATAAATACAAAGACGAAGAGTATAGGACTGTAGGGCCTAATTAAAATTATGTTAGGATCATGGTGATTTGTACCGAAAAACACAGAAGGTAGGAGGTACCTACCATACTTAACAGTTCTCTGAACTGTTATAATTCTAACGATTTATGCAGAATGTTGAGGCAAATGGTTTGAATTCTTCTAATTAACTGAAATAATGTGGGTGTAAGTTATTTTAATAATATTTTTAATACAGTTGCTCAAAAAGTGGCGTATTGCAGGGACGTATAGCGTTCGGGATGTGGGCTATTACACACGCGTGCTTTTTTTTACCATTCCCGCACTAGTGCTTTTTCTTTCCCAACTGTCAAAATAATGTCTAAAAAGAAAAACCAACCATGAAGTTTTTACTAAAAAAATTCATCGAAGTTTTTATGATCCATGCAAATACGTATTATTTCTAAAAAGAAGCTACTAATTTGTTTCATTAACAGATTTAATGATTTGATTGAATGAGTTATGTTAGGTTTCATTTCATTTCATCTCATTAAATTTCATTTTCCATTCATATCAATAAAAAAAATCTACTGAAGACTTGGCTGTATGGGTAAAGTTCCCTTTGCCTTCCAGAATGGGTGAAGAAAAAAAAAAATCTCTGCTTATATTTTACGGTTGGCGCCATTTTTCAGAAATTTTCTTTGCGAGTTTTTTTTTTCAGAAATTTTGTTTGTTGCAAAATGAGTAATTTCGACCCTAGTTTTTTTGAATTAACACCACCTCAGTATAATTGCACAAAATGCTTTGGAGAACATTTTACCGGAAAAGTCAAAAAGTCGCTACATGCATACATACGACGAACTTATTGCGTGGAGAGAAGAGAAAAAAGCAAATGGTATTTTTATTATTTTATTAAATTGCTTAATTTTTTCGCAACTGTATTAAAAATAGTCGTTCAGTACACGTGCGGAACCGTCATTGCAACTTGTTCCGACTGTCAACCCTCGCCTTCGGCTCGGGTAGACATTTGTCGGAACTCTTTGCAATGACAGCCTTCCCGCACTTGTAATGAAATATACTATTATTAACTTACTCGTCTCGGTACGTTTTACGAAATGAGATCAACCGGTTCAATCCAAGTATCTACCTGCGATTATTGGAGTACCTAATTTAAAATGAACAAACTACCTACATCTCACGGTGCGATTTTTATTCAATATTTTAAAATATAATAATGGAGAATTTAATGAGTATAGGTACTTATAGGTAAGGCTTATTGAATAAAGCTAACTTATATAATTAGTAATTAATAAAAAGCATTAATTGGTAAATTGATTAACAGGTCTAAACATAGCATAAATAAAAGTAAAAAAAGTACAGCGTTACCTACAATTGGTACATTAATTAAATAATTATCGATTAAATTCAAAATAATTAGAATACACAAAATGTCGTTATAAAATGACCTATAATAGTAATACTTACAAAGTAATCATAACCTGCAGTTGAGTTGATGATCAGTTGGTAGGTACTTACATATTATGTAGGTAGTTGGTAAACAGTCTTAGAAGGACGTTTATTTAATAAATATACCTGAATAAAAACTGATTAGCCTATATTTTTAACTCTACTACACCATGCCAGAGTCCTGGCTGACTGACCCATAAAAATAATCATTAAACCGCAAGGTGAAAATCGCTATGAAGAAAGACTGAATCGGCATGACGAGCCTAAGTGAATAAGTACGCCGAGCATGCACCTGCTTTTTTGCCGCAATTAATAACAATTACACTTCCATATGCCAATAATAATTGAGAATCTCAATAAGCTAGTCGTAAAGGGTTCTTTTAGGGCCCATAATTATATGGTAAGTTGATAGCTCTTTATAGAAATAGCGCTAATGATGAGTGTAATGTCTCTACGTATGGAAAGGTGGCATAATTTAATGGAACACAGAGAACCAAAAGGTTCGATAGTGGATAGCAAAGTCCACTGATTCTTACCACCTGTTACTTATCTAAGACCTAGTAATACGAGGAGGCATCTAGGTATTAATCTATAAATAGGGATTTAGGTATACTTACCTAGCTTTTGGTTTAACATCTAGAATGTAGATAGGTACCTAATACGTACCTACACCTATTTATACCGGCGTGTTGTAAATTTTATTAGGACATGCCGGTTTCTTCACGATGGTTTCCTTACCGTTCGAGAGTAGGTACTTGACATATTATTATGCACATGATTAGGTTAGTGTTTACTATTTTTCAGTAATGTACCTCTACAGGTAGAGTCAATAGGTAACAAACTCCTTGCTCGAGTGACAGATTGGAAAAGCCATAATTTATTTTAGAAGAAACTTGTTGTCAACAGCTGTCACATGTCGAAATATTTTTCTCACGTCCTGCGAAATCTCTACGTTTTTTTCCGTGAAATATTACCAAGCAAACCGAAAATGGCCGTTGCTCTGCCGATGGAGTCTAATCCGGAGACCATGAACAAGTATTTGCATCGACTTGGAGTGTCTGAGAAATGGAAGATGGTGGATGTCATCGGCTTAGAAGGGGATACTCTGAACTGGGTGCCTCGCCCGGTCCTAGCTGTGGTACTCCTGTTTCCGTTGTCAAACGAGTACGAACAGCACCGTCAGCAGCAAGAGACCGAGATAATTGACAAAGGTGATCCAGCACCAAAAGATGTCTTCCACCTAAAGCAGGTCCTGAGCAACGTCTGCGGAACGATCGCTTTAGTTCACAGCGTGGCGAACAACACCCATCACATTGAACTCAACGATGGTCTCCTCAAGAACTACCTGAACGACGCTCAAGGGCTCGATTCATCTGCCAAGGGCGCTCTACTCGAAAACTCGACTGCCATTCTGGAAGCCTACAAGGACGTGGTGAACGCTAGTGGCATCGGTGGTCATGACCCAGATGAAACTGTCAACAATCACTTTGTCACTTTCATACACAAAGATGGGTTTCTGTTCGAGCTGGATGGACGCAAGTCGTTTCCCATAAACCATGGGCCGGCGACTCCTGAGAGTCTCCTAGAAGACGCAGCGAAGGTATGTCGCGAGTTTATCGCCAGGGAGCCTGACAACATTGGATTCAACGTAGTGGCGCTCGTTCCAGCGGAGTAAATTTAATTCAATTGCTGTTGTAGTTCGTTGATTATATTATTTTCGATTAACTTGTCACTGTTTTTCAACATGATTAAATTAAGGAGTTACCAGGGTACTTAGCGGTCGTAAGGATACTCTTTGAAAAGCTATCATGAGTAATGAAATAACCGCGCAAATGATGCGAGGAGTTAAGCTAAACCGTCACGCGATTCTTCAATATCGTGAGGCGAAAAATGGCGTTCATTAATTCAGTTCATTAGCGGATTCCGGCAGTCTTGGACAGAGTACGCCGCTCCATCCTTTAATTCATAAATTAATCTGTTCTTATTTAACAAATCGCCACTCAATTCGAAACGGTGCGCGTCTCAATTAAGATATCCGCACACAATCCAACACAGCTTCTGCATTCCTTAAAACTCTCTATCTTCGGAAACTAATTAAAAATTCGCTTCGCCTCCGTTGCCCGATGTTCAATCGGGACGGTATAACTTCATTTAAAAACGAGCAATCTTGTCGAAGATAAGGGCTGGCGAGAAAACAACGAAGAGCAGCGCTCGCCACACGCGGCCAGCGCCGCCGTCGTCGGCCATCGAGCGGCGAGCGAGCCAGCCGCCGCGTCGCGCGAGACCTCACAAAAAGACAAACCAAACAAACCACTCCAAACTCTGAAGAGGAACGCGAGAGAATTCACCGCGTTAACTATGTCAATACTGGGAAGGACGCGACATCGGTAAGTCGCGTCACCAAATAAATGACGCCAGCCCTGAAATAAATATATAAATATTGTGTAAATAAAGAAAATAATGCGACGAGATCCCGAAATGCTTTAAATATTCAAATGAAGCGAGCCGAGGTGAAATACGAAGGTGCGCTCGCTCGAGTTGAGCCCAATTAAATCGGTGCCACTGAGGTAGAAATTAAAAACAAAAGAAGAATGACAGGGGTCCGGCGCGCATTTTTCTCATGAGTATTATTAGCGCGATGTCAACCAACAAAAAATGTTAGAGGGTTGTCGCGTTGATCATTATCGATAACATCCCGCGTTTTGTATTGTTTTGATGAGTGTGAGGCTGGTGCGATTGGACGTTTTGTTGACATTTTATATTCAGCTTACACGCGTGATGGATATGGGCTCCTCTGGTGCAATTACTCGGGCACTCGCGAGGGTTCCGCCGAAGCGTTTCATTTCGAAATACTGCGTCAATCAAACAAGTGCGCGTATGATTAAATGGGTAAAAAACAAAACGTTAAACAGTATTGGGCACGGTCATTACTCACGTGGAGCCTGGTGAGAACAGATTTAATATTTGCCTATAAATCAATTACAGACGTGTGGAGTCGCTTAGCTCTTAACGCTCTATTATTGCTCCTTTCATAAACGGTCCATGATGAGTTATGGCCTTTTTCGACCTCTCAAGTTGATGTAATCACAATTACCTAGCCACGCAGAACATTATTCCTATTGGTGTTGTATAAAAATAGATTCTGTTTATGATATTATAGTAACTTTTAATCAGGGCAAAACTATTTAACGAAGTTTTGCATACAATACTTTTGAAATAAAGATTAACTGAGAGAAACTGAACCTTCTTCTCGTTTACGAAAACGATAAAGTTTTTAATGATGATCACATTCCAGTTTCCTATGTCCTAAACAGAAATGTATTACCTCGACTTTAAAACCTTCGTAACAATACCAAACAATTAAAACCACTCCTGAAGATCTCTAACCTGTTCCATTTATCCAAACAACATACATTTCATACGAGACAATGAGGATCTAAGTGCTGTTGGGAGTCATCTACTAAAACATCATATCACCCTACATTAAAACCTTGTAGCAATACCATTGACGCTTTATCACTTGTAACCAGTTTTGTCGAGTCATCTAAAAAGGTAATGGATGAGGTTATGACTGGTTTAAGATATGGTTGTGCTTGTACCGGGCCAGGGTCTCAGCAGGGGCTCTGCCGTGGCCTACCGACGCTCATCACTATTCAATAAGCTCCATTTATTGAAATTACATAATTTGTGTGTGAATAATGACAGCTGTGATGAATCTTCGTGGGCGATGCGAGCGACTTAAACGCGATTAACTTTTGACCGCAATACGATATTAATAAGCTGTCGGTATTCTGTCAGTGCTGGCCTCCTCACCTACTATAATGACATGGAAATAGACTCGGGTTAAGCTTTCCATTGACTCCTCTAGTCGTTTAGTTTGAATGAATTTTGTTTGGGAGGAGATGTGCGACAAAGTTGTATCAACTTTAAAAGGTTTCTTAGCTGGTTTTGGGAAAAGGACATCCCTACTGAGACCGGACGACAAGACACATCACTAGTCGGGGATAGAAAGATGGCGTCGGAATGCATGGGTTATTGTTTTCCGTGTTATAAAGTTATACACAGAGTTTTAACTGGATTCCTGAGGTTGCCTGGAAGAAATCGCTTTCAGCGATAATGCCGCCCATTGTACATTATATATTGTTATATATATATCTACTGTATTCAATGGATAGTTTTTGCCTTGATGTAGGTACCTACTTCCAGATTTTGTATACTATTTATCTATGAAGCTTTTCATCATAATTGGATGCAATCTTAATGTTTTTTAAGGTTTCTTTATAGAACCTGGAGAACGCCGCTTGGCATAACTTACCGACTAAGTATTGAAATGTTGAATGCTGTTGCTTGAGTTTGCTTGAGGTTATGGTAAGATTTTGTTTTAAAGTAACAATGTAAGGCGTAATAGATTTATAGAACAGCTTCAAATACTTCAGGATATTTTCTTACCACTAAAACACCAATAAACAGGAAGTTACAACCTTTCCGCCTATAGCAACACTCGTAAACATCCAATCAGCGATCGACATTGCCTATTACATAAACATATTTACGATTTGGAAGATAAAGCTTTCAATGAGAAGAATCAACAGTAGAATAGAACCAGTAAAAACTTTACGATGCAATAACACGACTAATATCATCTATCTGTCGCAGCAAAATAGTAAAATCCGCCGTTTAATGAACTGCCTAGTCATTTTATTAAACGTCACCAATGAACTAACTGCCTGAATGAGATCTGAACCTCAACCCACTATACTCAAGTCGTTAAAAGACAAAAAAAACTGATAACCTAGCCAAAACTAAGCCCCAAAAGGTTTCAATATGTCGTTTGTTTTAGTCCGTCTTGTGACACTGGTCAAATAACATACCTACTGGAGAAAATCATTTAGGCAGTTAGTTTTTTATTTATACAACTAGCTGACAGAACAAAAAATATGATCCACCCGATGTTAAGTGGTAACCATCGCCTACAACAAAGCATTGCTTCATAGGTCACGCACATCAGGAGTGTGCCCTACGATGCACTGCCCTGCGTCCATCAACTTGAGGCATACAAATGTGCCTGACGTGCCAGAAATTTCACCAGCACCCACACCCTTCAAAGCAGAACACAGTAGTGCTTCACGGCAGAAATAGGCATAATGGTAGTAGGTACTTCCCCGGACGAGAGCTACACACAAATAGCTCTACTATTAGTAGTAGGTACTCAGGCTGGGCAGTTTATTAAACGGCGGATTTTTACTTTTTGACTGCGACATTATCTACTAGCATTTAAACCTGGTTCGTATATTAGGATTAATTTAGACGATTTACCGTTTTGATCTTGTGTTAAGGTTCTTTTACTTGGAACTCGTAAAAAAATGTGTTGAACTAAAGATAGTCTTTTACCACTGTTTATGAGACACCGTTTAACTAATTAGGTACAGATTAGCCTATAAAAACAAGCCAAAATATGCAGGTACTTTGTCAATGTTATGCTAAAACTTCTACTCTCTCTTTTTGGAAAAAGAATGAGAGAGAATAAACTCTTCCGTCTCGTCTTTAGTTAAAAAAGTTGATTAGTTTAATTTTTTTTTTTTGGTAGTACCTCTACCTAATTTTACATTCTCTACATACATTTCATACATCTCTCTAAAGCTAGATAGATAGATAATAAAATTATTTATTGCATACGTACTACACACAGGCGAGATTTATGCTGAATAGCATAATCTACCAGCTAACCTTTGGGTAATAAGGATATAGGTTGGGGAGAAAAAGGTAAAAAATTAGAAGTTCTTTATTTCATTTACTTGATTCTATATTGCACCAAAAACAAGTTTGTACAAAGGGAGAGCTTTTCTACCAGCTAACCTTGACAGGTGAAAACCAGAGAGGTTGGCTTGCTACCTAAGTTACATACCTCCTCGATATAAATTACGTAAAAAATAAGCATAAAAAGAATATTGACCTGCAAAAAACAATATAAATATAAATAAATGAATATAAATATATACCTACCATAAATAGGTATGGTAAATATCAGGAGGCAGAACAAGGTTCTTTTTCAGTAGTCTTCACGGCCCAGGCTATAAAACACTGGTTTGAAATTCGGCAGCAGCCGCCCGCAGGGGGCCCTCAATTACGGTCCGAATGAATATCATTAAACAAAAGCAACGTTTTACTGCTCAGTCGTTACGACGGCACTCGTAAACCCGACACTTGATTGATAAGGCCTTGTCAGGATCTCATGCCTTATTTCAGTCCATCCTAGTCCTGGTACCATGAAGTACTAATAAACTACCTAGTCTGATACCACTGACTAGCAAATAGCAAAAACACAACGGTACAGTCGGCGATTTAAGTAGATGAAGATTTTCATTTGGAATTTCACCAATTTTGGTGATTCGGCGGAAATGGGTTAGACTGGTAGGTCGGACTGGTGGTGGATTGAAGTAGGAGTGGAACAAACGCAGGGAGGCCTGCCCAGCAGTGGGTAAATTCGGGCTTTGAATAATGATGATTATGAGAATGATGATTCCAGTTACTTTCAAACGGTAAAAGATAAATGAGGAAATCGGCATTGCCGTAGAACAAAAAATAAAGAACGCATGCTTTCATTTTCATGAGTTTCCTTCAACTTTATTTATTGGTAGAGGCTAAAATCTAGAACTACTTAGTAAACTCCAACCTCAATACTCATATAAGCGCACGAAAGAAGGACTTAGCTGGTATAGCTCCTAGCAGAGGCGTCTCTAGCCCATGTAGCGCCCGTGTGCAAACATTACCCAAGCGCCCCCTAGTAAGTGCGCGTTCAAAATGGAATGGATACAAAGTACAAGTAACAACACATCAAGTTACAACAAACTGTCAAATTTCCCCAATGGGTAATTAACTCTATTGCTTGGAGATTTTTAAGAAGAAATGCAGTTTGGTTACCACAATGTCCTGTTGATTATATTTAGAATTATTATGCAAGGTGTTCTGGTGTAAACCCTAACAAGCCAAAACTTATCGAAAAAGAACTTAGAAAAAAAGGGGGAAAATGGTTTAAAAAAAATCAACGCACAGCCTAAACCGTAAGTTCTAGAAGCATGAAACTTGGAGGGTGTGTTTCAATTATAGCTTAGAAATGCATTTAGAAAGAAAATTTGAAAATTATTTCTTTATGAGGAGAAAAAAGGGGGGGGGGGAAGTGCGCCGAGTGCCAGCGGCGCTCGTCGGCCCCTATGATGTTATTCATCAAATATTAGAAGAGCTCAAGATGCTATACAAAATCTATGCAGAGCGGAGCTTTTTTTACGTTGGTAATTGAAAGTGCGGCGCCTGGCCAACGCGCCCGCCAAGTTGAGCTCCTTAGTGGTCCTAAGGGGCGCCGAACGCAGAGCGGAGCGCTTTTTACGTTGGTCATTGAAAGTGCGGCGCCTGGCCAACGCGCCCGCCAAGTTGAGCTCCGTAGCGGTCCTAAGGGGCGCCGAACGCAGAGCGGAGCGCTTTTTACGTTGGTAATTGAAAGTGCGGCACCCGTCCAACGCGCCCGCCAAGTTGAGCTCCGTAGCGGTCCTAGGGGGCGCCGAACGCAGAGCGAAGCGCTTTTTACGTTGATCATTGAAAGAGCGGCGCCCGTCCAACGCGCCCGCCAAGTTGAGCTCCGTAGCGGTCCTAGGGGGTGCCGAACGCAGAGCGGAACCCTTTTTACGTTGGTCATTGAAGGTGCGGCGTCCGGCCAACGCGCCTGCTGATAGTGGCCGAGCGCCCCGCCGCGGCGCTCGGCGCCCTCTAGGAACGCTGCGCCCGTGTGCACCGCACACCCTGCACAATAGGTAAAGACGCCGCTGGCTCCTAGAACCTAAGGGCCTGAGCCCTCGAATCCCTAAGAGACCCGAGACCTAAGTCGATTTGACTTGAAACTTGAAGAATTTGTCAGTTGTAATTGTAACTGAAGCTAACTAGTAGAATGTAACTGCATTATCTTATAGCTATACTTTGGTCGTTGGGAAACTTGGGAAGCGCCAGGGATATACAGCCAAATGCGACTGGTTATGGCCCAAAAGCGATTGTTATGATCGGAAAACTGTACCATCCATCACAAGCAACGACAATGGCCCATTACGCTGGAAAACCCAGTGCACTTCGTTTTATTTGGTTAACCCATAATCTTGATGAAGACATTTTGAACCGTTTTGTAGTGTCATAAGAGTAGATTACAATTTGTTTGTTATTTCTGTTATAATATAGTTACTGATGTCTGCCTATAAGTACTATGAGGCACTATTCACTCCTTACAAAGACAGTTTTTGTGTTCAAGGCTTTGATGGATCTGAGAACTCAAAAAAGATAAAAATTTCTGCGCCGTTAGGTCGTGGGTAGATCCCCACCGAAAAAAAAATTTTTTTGTGGTAAACATAGATGTGTGTTCTCTGTCTGGGTCTGAGTCGAGCCTCAAGCATAGATTTGTGACACTTTTCAATATTTTTTTTGACAATGTATTAAAATCTATGCTCGACTCAGACTGAAGCGCTTTTTATGAATAAGAGCCTAAGTGTGTATTTAAAATATATCAGCTATCTGGTTCCCATAGCACAAGCCCTGCTTAATTTGGGGCTAGATTGTGCTGCGTGTATTGTCCATATTTATTTATTCATAAGTAGTCCAGCCTTTGTTTTTGAAACCTTTCTCCAGATTCCTAGAACAGCATCTATGCTTGTCCAGTTAATTGGTAAGTGGTGGCTGGTGGGGAGTAGTGGGTAGATTAATGAGCGGCTACTGCGGCCTTATCGCAGCATCTGGCGCATGACTGATCATCTGTCGTGCGCTTGCGCCGGTGTCGCGGTGATGGGATACCACGATAGAGTTGACTTTATCGATGTTGCACTGATTTTATTGTTTTTATTTTTGTATCCGTCATCTTTTCTTGCAAAAATCTATAAAAGCGTGTGCAGAGAAAGATAGGGCGACATAATAAAGTATAAATGTTGGGTTTAATACAGTAAAAAAACAACACAGTCGAAAATAAACTGACGCCTGCCTAGTTATATTATCAGTGGAAAATTAAAAAGCATGATAGCAAAAATTGATTAGTTAGCAATTTACGTTGAATTGGAAAGTTATCGATAAGAGTATTTTTATCAAATGAGCATCCCTAGCAGGTCAGTCGCGCTATGACAGTGGTCCGTATAACTTCTCAGAACTCGCGCTCATTGAATTCAAAGGTACCTTACGAGCACAGCATCGAGCCCCACAGTTTTTTCACTGCCATAGTCTTATTGGGCATTGAAATATTTTTGTTTGGATTAAACGACGGTTTACCACCAGTAGGCCTACCACAAGCTCTGTCTGGCTCTGGCTTTAAGTCTGTGTGAGTGCTGACTAAATAAATCTTACATCGAAACGTTACACATACAGTATAAGACAGAACGCACACAGACTCAAAACCAGAGCCAAATACTGTATTTGGCTCTCTGTTTCCAAAAGCTCCAGAAGCTCGATCTGTCTGGCTCTGTCTTTGAAGGCTCTGTCTTTGAAGGCTCTGTCTTTGAAGACAGAGCCAGACAGAGCTTGTGATAGGCCTAGAGATCGCTACATTAGGATTAATGTTGGACATCAGTTAGATAGCTAGTTCTTTTTACTAGGAACTCGCGTGGGAATATGATACTCACCCAACAGAGAATAGTATTTTGATGGCCGATATGGAATAGGATAAAATGCCTTCCAGTATTACGATGCTATAACGCGATGACAAAGATAAACGGTAAAATTATATTTAGAAATTTAATTGATTGTGCGCTTTCTTTGAAGTTTGATAATTGCCTCCTTTTAGGAACAGGCCTGTGTACATCTAGGCGATGGCGATGGCAATCAGTGAAACCCTGTCAAATATTGTGGTCTTATTTGACAGCGTTTCACTGATCACCACCACCGATCGCATAGATGTGCGCAAGAATTATCGAAGCCAACCAATATTTAGGTTTTTTTCATAGTGTCCCAAAAGTAAAAAAAAATCGTAATAAATGTAGTAAACACTATAAAATCAATAAAAAATATTGAGGTATATAAATATAATTATTGTAGATCTTAATACTAGATTCTGACTTTATTATTTAATAAACTCCAATTTTTTTTTCTCTTTCTTTTCAGATTTAAACAATGAAATAAGTGATTGTTTATACGATCCTAATACACAGAAGTTAGTAAGATAAATAAGACAAATGGAAACCAAGATTTATCACATCGATATTCAGAACAAAACAGAAGCTCACCATATTAATTTTCCATTTAAATACAAAGACTTATTTAATAACTGGACTCCAAAATGTCAAAGCTATTCATATGAAAAACAACAATGAAATATCGAAGAGGGATTGCAAGTGAGAGAACGCCCAGCCTGGTGTCATGGGAAGTGGCTTTTTATACTCCAAATAAATTGGGAGTCATTTTTTAAGAGATGTTTTTGTTTGGGCATGGACTTGTACAATGGATGGACACGAATGGCTGTTATGTTACATCATTATAAGTGAAAAGCAGTGACTGATGATGTGTCCTCTGTATGCCTACCATGAGCTCTGTCTGGCTCTGTCTCTGGCTATGTGAGTGCTCACCAGTTCATTATAATACTATGTGTGTGACGTTTTGACGTATTACTTATTTAGTCAACACTCACACAGACTCAAAACCAGAGATAGAGCCAGACAGAGCTCATGGTAGGCCTACTGGTCTCGTTACCGAGCTGTGGTCCGCTTCCAGTAACTTTAAACTTTGGACGAAGGTCTATCTTTATTGCATGTCTTCAACCGACAACCGTTGGGGAATAAAGGTTCTCGAATGGCGACCACGAGCCGGAAGACGAAACGTAGGGCCACCCACCAGATGGAATGACGACATTGTTAAGATCGCGGGAAGTCGATGGATGGAAAGGGCACAGAATCGTTCTTTCTGGAAATGTTTAGGGGAGGCCTATGCCCAGCAGTGAACTTCTTCAAGCTGATGATGATGATGATGAGTGAGAACCTATATGATTGATCAATATGTGTCATAGTCATAATTTACAATAGCAACACCTATCATAATATATCCAAACACTGAACATGGATTTTTTCAGGTTACGATCATCGGTATTTTATTTCAAGGAATCGTTTTTTAATCGAAATAATAAAACATTCCTATAAAAACTAAGATCAAGCATTCCTTCAGAGGTCCATGGAGAGCGTGGGAGCCTGAGGTAAGGTCCCGATGTGTTGGGCCCGGTAGCAGCCACCCGTCGTCATGTCGTTACAGGTACAATCATTTCTAATTTATTAATCATCATTAAAGCTTATTTTAATAATTGATATTTATGCTCTAAACCGCGATGGTCGGTAGTATATTTTGTTTTAATTGGTTTTCCTTTTCGATGGAAGGATGTATTGCCTCTGTTTTCATTTTTTTATACCTATCATAATAATAGCAACGAATTTCATTACAGTTATTCGAGTACTTATTTGTGTGTTTTAGAGCTAATTCGATAAAGTTAGACCGAGTGTGAACTATCAAAATATTTAATTTATTAATACGTAGGTAAGCAAATATCTTACATAAAAATAAGAAATAATTTCACAAACGCTAAAAACATCCCAGCCCTGCCGAGTGCAGTGTTCATATCTCAAAGGAAATATGCAAAGTATTTCTTTAACGATCTCTTATTTTTTATTCGGAGTCTTCGAATTCTAACCTCTAGTTACACGGCCCGATCGTCGAGATTAGACGTTCAATGTTTAACTTTTTTTGGGCGCACCCATAAAACTACCATAACCATCTATGATACTAAGCATCGACAGATATATCTCAGACGTTGGCTTCGAACAGGCATCGATAAGAGATGATAAAGTAATGGCCGAGATACACGCCACAGCTACCGAATCTGATACCAAACGGTAGCCACTCGAACGGTCACTCATACGACCGTTCCATACTCAGCTTATTGAATTCCATTCTAATATCCATATGATAACCATCGTGCTCCATTAGTCAGCCGCACAAATGACAAACAAAACCTGTCAATCACGAGACCAAGTGCGGTGCTAATTTAACTGCATAGGCTCATCACATCCTGCTGAAGGTTAATCTAAAAGCCATCAATATACCGTTATCTTGAACGCCGGCGGTAAACCAAGTATACGATCCATAAATGAGTCCGCAAAATGTCGGCGCTGAAACTCTAATAGCCGAACAGATATCCACGACGAAGAAACTGCCAGCATTTATAACGCCGAACATAAAATACCACAATAAAAAGAAACGCGTCGATGCGCAAAAGTTTATGCTAATCGCCAATAAAAATATAATAAAAACTGTGACCTTGCTGGACGCTCCGAGTTCCTTGCATTCCGTTATTAAAGCAGTGCAATGTTTAAGCCATTTATAGTAATCAGCTGCATAATTAATCATACATCTTCACAAATTGACCCCATTTGATGTCTACTGGAAACACTTACAAGCAAACAAATAAGCAGTTCCAACTGTGTTGTATCGAGCAAGATAGAATTAAAGTATTATAATTAGCTTTGCTATCTAGTATGCACGACAGAATTTAACAGTGCCAATCATACTCGTAGTTGATTTAAATGTAACCACTCGTTTCTTGATAGTTTATCGACATCTTTTTAATTGTCTAGGACTAGCGACCATCTCGTCTGATGATGGTCCATCGACGAATGAATATTCGGTTAGCATCCGCATTTTCACATCACTGACGCCGTAAACTGTGCTATAAAGTTGTTCATAGAATACTTAAACAAAGTAAGAAGTTTAATGTAGTCTGATGAAAACAATAAGAAAATCAATCGGAAACCCGCTGTTTCTTTACTCATATCGGTCGCATTAGGTTTTTTCTCATCGGCATCATCGATTGAATTTCATAACAAACCTGTCGGCAACTTCGAGAATTCGCGTTTTGTTTTACGTAGTATTACTAAGTCAGCATTGTTAATTGTCGTCTAAAAACTTACCTTAGTAAGAAAAAGCATCCAGGCGTATCGGAGCCGTCCGCTACCGCCGTATTACGATTAATTGATGCTAATTAATAAATTAATTATCCATGTTAATATTACGCTTCAGCGACTCCGCTTTTTCTTCTGCCACGTTCATATTTGTCCGAGCTACATTTTTATATCCGTCCGCGGCATTCGCCTTTTTATTAGAAACTCCAAACATAGAGAGACTTGTCTTGAGATGTTCATATTTTGAAATTTATTATTTCAATAAACATGAGCGACGAACCCCATGCCAACCCCTTATTTGATCTAGGTAGGTATGCTGTAAGTGTATGACAACCATTGATGATTTGATAATTGAGTCGGTGCAGTGTATGATTCATGTCACGTCTCTTATGATTATTGCTGTAATTAATAAGGCAAGAAGAGTTATGAATGAGGTTATTATAAGGTTCGAGCAGAAATCTCTTTGCATTGCTGCGCATTGCAAGTCGATCGGTTCGAGGAACAAGTTATAATATTCTGAAGTGCACGTGCCCAAAGAGTGCAGTTGTAAATGAGTAGAATGTTATCTTGTCGTGTGGAAAAACTGGAAAAGCATAGTGGGCACGCGTCGGGTTCATTGAAGTCAGCCGCGGACTATGTTGTCACGTCGGGTACGCTCAACTACATAAAGCTTTTTTCTCGGAAATGCATTCGGTTTCAAGAGCACGACGTGAGTCGTTCTTTCCTAAATCTAGATTTTGAAATTGCAGTACGTGCTTCGGCAACAATGTGTAGGCGTAGGTAGAGGACTATTTTTACTCGTCTCGCCTTTCTGAGAATTTCACTTCTTTATGTCCGATTTGGCAAAGTTACTTATCTGCTCTATACGCACCGTCTGTAAGATAATCAGTTTCTTAGTTATCATACATAGATCCAGACTTTATCACTAGAGGTGAAATACTCATAAAAGCGCAGTAAAATGGCATGTCTCTCAAAGTTTGGGACCAAATATGATAACATTTTAAAACAGTTGTAATGTAAGTCACTGACTTTTGACTTTTGACTGGCCTCTAGCTCAGTTGGTAGTAGCTCTGTCTTCTGCGCCGTAGGTCGTGGGTTCGATCCCCACCGAGAACAAATATTTGTGTGGTGAACTTAGATGTTTGTTCTCTGTCTGGGTGTTATATTGTATTCTAAGTATGTATTTACAAAAAAAAAAAAAAAATTCAAGTATTATATATCAGTTATCTGGTTCCCATATTACAAGCTCTGCTTAGTTTGGGGCTGGGTAGTGTTGTGTGAATTGTCCACAATATTTATTATTTATTATTATTATTAAGTATGTAGTTGAATTACAAAATTGAGTTGTCTAAGAAATTATCTAGATAAGAGTAAAAGTTTTGAAAGCGATTAGAACAAATCATAAGCATATCAAATTTTGCTGAGTCGCAAGAATGAACAACAGGAAAGCGGAGCGGCCCGCGTTCTGGCCAGGCATAAATACAAACTCGGCGAGTCCTGGGGCACTGGGCATAATATAACGAGTATAGGAGGCCAATTTAACAGACTTATTGTCTCCGTGCGACTACAATGCGAGACACGGAGAGAGACGAAAAAGGAACAGGAGGCTGGGGACTCCGAGTCTGCCGATACAAAACAATGGTATTTAATCAACGATGATAAATGCAGGATTCAAGCACGTTTTTTAACGATACTGGGGTATTGTTTTGGCGGGAACTTACCGCTGGCTACGGAGATAACTCGCCAGCAGAGTGGCTTAGCTGACAAATTGGAATAAAAGGAATATTTATTCGTGTTGGACGGCCGGGGAGCCTGATGCTGGTATTGTGAATCTTCACGTATCCCGGGAACACGAAAGCACGTGTCCGTGTTTCTGAGAATGATGGTATCGCACTATCCTCGACTGAGCAAGTGAGTAACTATGCTCTAAGACTAAAGTAAATTTTAGAGAAAATGTTACGTGGCCTGTACTGTTTACGATAGCACGATAGCCTTGTGTTGTGTTTATTGCATCTACTTACCTTGAAATTAATTTAATTCAGCAGAATTTTGAAGTGCTCGAAACCACTACTGGACACAGCATAAAGAATTATCTTGTGTTTTGTTTTTAGTTTCTGTACATTGATAAAGCAACTTAATTTAATTAATCTGATGATAAATACTACCAACGTAGGTGGTATGCAGTTTTTTAAACAAATATCAGCATAACTATGTAAGCAGATTGACTGAAGATAGACCTACTTGACAGTAGGATAAGCTGAGACAAGAAGTCTGGAATCTCACAGACATTCCTGCCCTTCAGCTTACTTATGGTATTTACTACGTCATAAGAAATATATTAATAGCGTTGCAAATACACAGCCGACTCCGCTTGCACAGACTTTGTATAAATCACGTTATTTTGTTGAAATGACTTTGAGAAAACGATCGGGGCATCTTGTATTGTCGAAGGATTCTTGTATTGTCGAAGGTAGTGTTCGGGGGCGATCGTAAATTTGTGCGGTAAAACAGCAGGACGCCCATATTGAACTGAGCGACACGACGACGGATAGAGCAACGTTTTGATTTATAACAATATGCCTTCGGAAAACATGACTCACCTGATGTATTCGACTGGTGTATCAGTTTGACGACATCGTGCTTTGTTCCTGTACAAGAATTGTGCAAATGTTTAAGAATGATACTGATTCTCGGTTGTCTTAGTTCGGCTGGCCAGGAGCGATATAGCACCTCGTTATTGCATTCTATGGAGCTTCATTATTTTTAGGTTCACAACCACCAGCCTACCACTATACTGAAAATCATTCAAGCAGTTCATGACTGAATGAGCCCCGAGACTCTCCCAAAATGGTCGATGCGACGGCATTTAGCTCTCGTAAAACTAATCTGAATCGTGATAAGCACAATGCAAGTCCACGAATGTGCTGGCTGGAACGCAGATGTAGGTATCGTGCAGAAGTTAGCCCACCATCAGATGGGCCCAGTTCATTTATTATCATGAAAACCTTATGCCCAAGTCTTGCACAGATTAAACGATATTCCGACGTTAATAACATGTAGCGGGAGTCCCTACAAATTACGCTCAAGTTTTCAACAATGCAAAATGGTTCTTATCATTTAAAATTTTTCGCGAGGGGAAAAATAATGGAGTGGCAAGGCAAGTTTGTGAAATACTGTCTTACGCAATAAAAAGACAGTGAAATGAAGAAAGATGATCGTACCCCGCGGCTATTCGGTCTGATATAAATCTATACGTCTTAAAAATGGCACTAACGGTGTGCGCCAGCCTGATAACATTCCGACAATCTACAAAAACAATTATGTCTGTTGAGAATGTTGTATTGTTTTTTGGGACGGTTTAGGACTATGCCCGATGTGGCATAATGCGAGCTGATAAATATTTATGCAATTTATTCATATTTCTTTCGGCGGAGTTGGTGCAGCGGCGCAGCGGTTATAGAAGGATTTGTTTGTCCAGGTTTGATTCTACAACTTTGAAACATTTCAAATTCGATACATCTCATGCAGACCTAATAAAAGCCCTTTCAATAATCAAGGAGCGTCTAGTCCTCGTGAAGGTATTATTATAGATCGCAAATTTTCGCCCACTTATACTCAACTATTTTTGAAGGTAAAAGAACTACTGCAAAACCCCTTATTCTTTCTTTCTGAATTAGCCTTCTGTTTGCTGAACTTTTGTGTGCGATTCAGTCTATCTAAAAGTGAAGCTACCGATATGAATTCTGGCGCGAACGAATATCGAAGAGGCTCAAGAAAAACGACAATACAATAGGCGGTATCGAGGCCGGCAGCATCGTTGTCAAATCTGGTATCTGGTGGTCTTGGATCAGGGCATCAGTGTTGCAATAAATACGTTTGGTGACAGGCAAAAAGACGGGAATGTGCGGGCGCGCCCGGCGGTCTCGCATGCATTTCGTGACGCTTTTTCGATGGAACTCATCTTTGGACACATTGTCTTTCTAAATTATAACTATTTTATTGGTCTTTGTTGGGATTGTTTGGAGATTTTGATGCTACCATTTTTGTGGTTTAAACCCTAACTTATCGCAATCCAGATTGGGAAACACTAATCTCAATTTTCGGTTCCCACGCGGAGGGAGGCTCACTATGTTGATATCGTATCGATAAATTCCAAGATCCTGTCAAGTCAACATCCTTTGACATGCTCTCTTACAAAAGTCTTTATAAACTACCATGCCATGGGCCATAGACAGTGGTAGCATAACTAAATTATTGCTGAGACTCAGCAGAAGTTAATGAAGTTGAAGACATGAAGAAATGTTTTGCTGCCATTACAAAATATCTTAATGTTTTAACGAATATCCAGTTTCCTTGCCTTGTTCGTGGAGTCTGCTAAAAAGCTTTATTTGGCGTGTAGTTACATCGTTTGCGTGCGACACGCCGTATCTGCGTATCTGCGCACGTGACGGCATCTACGATCGAGAGCGCATGGAGTTACGGCATGCCGAAGTATTTTGCAGAAAACACAATCAAAAACATTTGCTCTGCACATTTGTAGAGAACATCTCAAAAGACCAATCGCCTGCGCTGGAAAATCCTTTGACCGTGCATTACTAGACCTGTCTACACTACGTAATTTGATTTGTTCATTACTAATTTGTTTATACTGATCATTACAGATCAAACGATGTCGTCCAATGAAGCTTAGCAGCTCTAAGTCTTATGGTTCATGAGTATTCACTGGTCTAATAAATACACGGACAAAGGATTATGATTCACGTGATGGCACCCATCTGAAAGGCTCCTTCGAAAGACAACCAACTCATCATAATCCCACAGTAAAAGTCCTCAAGCTAGAAACTCTGGTGAGTTAACCTCAGTGTCCTTATTCCCAGAATCGGTCCATCGCGCGCGTGTCTTCACGTATGAGGCGGGCCTAGGAATGGCCAGCGCGTGAGCTTTCGGAGATCAGAGCCTTTATCTCGAGATAGCTGGCATCCTTCTTATAAGATTAGGTATGTTGGTTTATGACTTTTAGTTCTAAAAGGCTTTGCAATTTTTTTCTTGGAGTATAAAATATTTTGCTATGCATTTATGACACTATGTAATTTAATATCAGAAAACAAGGCTGTGGTGATAAATTACGTAGGATCAGAAACCCAATCATCAAGGAAATTAAATGATGATGGCGCGGAAACTGATACGCCATGAGACGAAATTGATTATCACCTGCTTGGGAAATAGGCAAGTGCCGAAGTATTCTTTGCTGACCGCCTTAGATTATACTAATATAATTTTCCTCAAGTCAGTGGTTTTAAATTTACGCTATTTTCATCCTGATCACCGACATTTGACGTGAGTGAGAGTAGAACTGTTGTTGAGCTACTACTGGAAATACGAGTGTAGATACAGTAAAACGAAGTACTATAATGATGGTACCGTCAATTTGATTGATCTGGCTATTAAAGAAACACGCGTCATAATTACACCATCCGAGGTGCGTTTAATTGAATTGCGAGGAATGGCGGCGTCCTTCGGCTCATCGGCATCAGCTCATCGGTTGAATAATTCGCGTTGTTGTACGGCGCCGCTGTACTGAGTAGGTACGTCGGTGTTAGCAATTGTCGCGCAAACGTTTGCGATACCATCTCACCGCTCGCTCGTCGGCGCCGCAGAATCTAGATCGCGGCGTCCGCACACCAAAGACATGCGCTTGCGCACGACGGATAAAGTCCTCACCGGCAACCTGGCACCCGCACGAGGTATGCCTTTGAAAATCGCAGCGCAGCGGCTATTCAGCAGTGCGTCCGCCTGGCCGCGTGATGGCATCCTAGCGCGGTCTCACTCCACATTTTATGCTATTTTTTGCTCGCGGTAAATAAGGGATCGAGGTAAATTTATGGTCAATCAATGCGAGAATCGCTCAATTGAGGGAGAATGTTGGGGCTGAGCAAATACCTAGCGAGATATAGACATGTAAGCCAAGTTTGGTCTATTGAAACCTTGTACGACGAAGTCGAGTTTAGAAAAACATAATGGTATGCTTGTCGCGCAAAGTTAATGAGGATTCTGGCTCGTTGAGCGCATCCAAAGCAGAGCTTGCAAGAAATTAAAAGTTCAATTGTTGTGTTGGCATGCGAGGCTTTTTGAGGCGTCGGATCGTCACCAGCGGTGTCGAGTATGGCACATAACACGACTAACCGTGTCGGGAATTCTGACTTTTTCTACAATTATATTTATCGCAGCCACAGAAGCTCAAGCCGATAATTTATACAAAAGATGGTTGAATTGCTTCACGCCCTTGTCCATAATTTGATCCAGAAAAGGTTTGCTTGTAAGAAGTGGTAGACGACAAGACCATTTAAATTGAAATGCCAGCTTTTTATATCACTTTTGAATGCCAACTAATTGTTAGGTTTGCCTGTAAATTGCCTTATTTTAAGATATATCAAATGAAGAATAAAATATATCAGACAATCCAGATCTTTTCTGAATACTAAAAAACTTATCTGGATATAGAAAGATAACAACATGTAGGTATACTTTCTACTAATTATTGAAAAACCATGCAGTGTTCATAAAATACTAAAAAGCATGGCTACCTTTTTGAGTCTACATTACACACAACATATTTGAATACACCAAAAAATTCTATACCTTCGATCGTCCCCAAATTATAGTGTTTAAAAAATTTAATGCAGCGCCAAGAAATGTGCGTAAAAGCTATAAAATGGAGAACTTTATAATATATGTAACACTGCCTTCTGGCGGTCATTACTTAGGTCCAGGCTTGTTATTAAATTCGGTCTTATTTATTTATTTATGAGCTTTTATTGTAAGTCATGCATGGACGTTTCAAACTTAGACGCAGAGTGTATTGGGCGGATGCCCGCAAATTCTTTCCTGAAATATAATATGAATAAATACCTACCTGGTTCTATATTTATAATTATATATTTTTTTCATAGGTCACGCACGTCTAGAACGACACTACCCTGCGTCCATCAACTGGAGGCATACAGATGTTCAGTCTCACGTGCCAGTAATTACACCGGCACCCACACCCTTCAAACTGAAACACAGCAATGCTGCCTTCACGGCGAAAATAGGCATGGTGGTAGTACTCGCTGGCTAGGAGTAAAATCCTTGGTAAAATA
The DNA here is from genome assembly GCA_939531255.2 of Thera britannica. NCBI lineage: Eukaryota > Metazoa > Arthropoda > Insecta > Lepidoptera > Geometridae > Thera > Thera britannica. The sequence continues at coordinate 10,740,036 of OW618034.2, read as the reverse complement.
AATACATTTCAATTCTTGATGCTGTTTTTAAAGTTGAAAATAAACTTTCTAGTTTATTTTCAGTTGGAGTGGCAATTTTTGATCCATGTTTAGCCGGGTCTACTATTAAAGAGATCAAAACTTAATTTATCGCATAGAGCTCTATCATGAAAACAAACAGGCAAATGAATCAAGAAAGCGTTGATTATAACGCGCAGCACCGCTAGGTGTGATCGGACTTAACCCGACTTAATTACACGAGGCGATCACATGAATTATCGATTTGGGAATATTGGGATATACAAACGATTGGTACAGGTGCCGAGACACGCCTCTCCCGCGGGCCTCCACACTTATGTTACCTTACACACTAATTTATGTTCAACGCGTACTGTAGTTTCCTTTTTGATTCTGCATACGGGTTGACGACCTGCATGTATAAAAGTCAATAACCAAATGCATTTCCTTGAATCCGTGAATCCATTGGACGAAGGGTCGTTTTACTCGTACTATCTGCCAAGTTTATCTGCGTGTCTTCCATTCGGGGTAGGTCGATGCGGCTGCTGACTCGTGCTGACCAACTTACAAGCTCAAGTTGGCTAAGCACATCACCGTAGAAGCTTACATGACCAACTATCACATAATAGTTAATTGAGAAATGTTTTTCCAGAAGTTTTAATTTTAAGCAAATCAGATTAATGAACTTATTTTATTTGATTTTGATATAACTTGGGTACTAGGCCGTATGACAGAAACAGTTCTCGAGTCTGAGTCAAGCCTAAAGCATAGTATTTTGATAAGGACACCCAAACTCACTTCTCAGAAACCCAAAGCTTGAGGCTCAATTCACACTCACATCATTGTTTCTGCATAAAAGCCCTTAGAACTCAAATTTCAAATCCAAAACTTTATTCACTTGTAAGGGTAACGTTACTATTTTTAATATTATTTAGCTAGTGTGTGAGATTATGATGAATTAATACGATTTTGTCGACAGTAGGGTGTTGTATTGAAGATAACTCCATTGAAGAACAGGCCGTTTTACAAAAGTATTACTTTGAAACGTCTCGGCTCAGTTACTGCACCGAATCAGACTGTCTTGGATGAGGTAGGTCGTTTGCAAGCATTAGCAGAGTGTTCGTTTGCGAGCAGTTGGGCAGATGCAGCGAGCACGAATCGAGTTTTCCAATAATTTCATACGGACGGAGCCCATCGCTGTATCTGTGGATTCATCTGTTGCCGAGGGCCACGCGCTGCTATGTGGGCCCTGGCGACTGGGACCCCTTATTCACGAAGACTTGTTTACTGCTTAACTGACGTCAGTCTCTGCCTATAGAGAGTGGTCAGAAGGGTTAAGAACGCAATTTAGTGAAGCTTTGCTTTGAATACGGTACGTGGTTGACAACTAAGATCTTTTACTAAGACTGACTTAGCTGACGTCAATTGGGTATGTAATGTAGGGAAGAGTTTGTAATGTAGGGAGGGGTTGGGTTGGTCCGTGAGAGTTGAGAGACCTACGACGCATTGCCCTGCGTCCATCAGCTTGAGGCATACAGATGTTCAGCCTCACGTGCCAGTAATTTCAAACACAGCAACTGCTTCACGGCAGAAACAGATACATTGTGGTTCACTCAGTTTCTACAAAAGACTTTTTGCTGTAAGAAATTGTCATTGCATTTCTGACAAAATCTTTGCAAATAAGGGGACAAGCCCTTATTAAATGCAAAATATTACATAAGCGAGATCTCGTTAACATTGCATTTACGATATTTTACAAGCCACGATCGGTACGGCTCACGATTTGTTATGTACTCGCTAATGCACCATTCTTTTATCGCAGATTGAAAATTTAAATATTTTATCTACCGTGGAGAATGTTGGACTTTACCGTTTAGGGTATATTCATCATCATGATCAGTAGGCCTACCATGAGCTCTGTCTGGCTCTGTCTCTGGTTCTGGTTTTGAGTCTGTGTGAGTGTTGACTAAATAAATCCTACGTCAAAACGTCACACACACAGTATAATGCACTGGTGGACACTGCATGGTATAGGTACAGGGCCAGAACACTGCTAGACATAATCTTCTTTCACACAATCATGTCCGTGGACGATTTTACTCAAACTCATATTATTTATTGCAATGTTTATGTTTAGTAGTTTAGTATTGTTTTTTCTTCGTACTACCACCATGTCTATTTCTGCCGTGAAGTGCCATTGCTGTGTTTTGGTTTGAAGGGTGTAGGTGCCGGTGAAATTACTGGCACGGGAGGCTGATCATCTGTATTATGCTTCAAGCTGATGAACGCACGGAAATGCATCGTAGGGCACGTGCATATTTGGAGTGGAAACTCTGTCTCTTTTAAACCTTCTCTGTCGTCCAATCTTCACAATGTCGTCAGTTCATTGGATAGGGGTCTTCCTGCACTTCGTCGCAAAACAGTTCCTTGTTGAACCTTGGAACCCTAAAAAGAACCATCTATTAAAATAAACGCACACACATTAATTCCCTGTCATGCCCTTAGAGAGGGTATCAACTTTGGTTTGAATTTGATTCATTATCCTATTGATACAATGACACCATCAATATTCAGCCAGCAATCGTTTACAGAGATATTTCTCTAGTGAAAGTAACAAAGGCACTGGACAAATTGTCTACGGGTATGTCCAGAGAAAAATATAAAAGCAGGCCTATTATAGAATTTATAGATAAATTTCAGGAGAAACTTTACTCTCATGACTATAATATGGGAAATTGTAGTAGTTCCTAGGACAGGCTACGTAGGAGTTCCTACATTTTCTCAGACTAGTCAGCCTAATCTGACATAGAAAAAAAAGAACAGTACGTGTGGAATTGATATTTTTCTTTACCGTTGACTAAGAGAACTAACTTCAGTTCAAAAAAAAGAGGAACCGAAAAATTCACATTAATTAAAATTTGTACGAGTATAATCAAGATCGGAAAACTAAACCACCAAAACTCTCCACAAATGTACAGAGCAAAATATCTTCTTCCTGCTCTTATCCCACTTAATGTGGAGTCAGCACAACATGTCTTCCTCCTCCATTCCTCTCTGTCAGCCATCATTTTTGCATTCGCTCCTCTGTTATCCATGTCATCTTTCACACTTTTTAGGGTTCCGTAGCCAAATGGCAAAAATAGAACCCTTAGAGATTCGTCATGTCTGTCTGTCTGTCCGTCCGTATGTCACAGCCATTTTTAGTTCATGCAAATATAAGCCGTAATAAATCTCACAATTATACTTTGTGTAGCTATAATAATGGTGATAGACTAGATCACAGAGTACAAATATTGATAATTTTCTTCAGTAATAATAATAACGTAGCTAGTACATAAAGTTTTGATGATTCAAGTATTGTGAGCATGTCTTTCCTGTGGATTAGGCTAAGCTATCCAGGATGGTAAAGGTCATCCAAATCCTGTCCCAGACACTTTAACGTCCCGTAAGTAGGGGCATGAGAAAACACCAGTTGCCCTTGACGCTATATAAATCATCTACAATAGATGCAAAGACCTGTTAACTTTACTTACATAAAGTTTAGATGCCACCAGTTATTCACAATACTGTACTTTACATCGTCAATGCAACGGCTATTTTCATAATTCTTAAGCTTTTACATTCTGCACAGCGGCAGTTATACCTTTCATAACTAACAAGCAGGCTTACAAGCGATTCGCGCCGCCCCCGCCCCGCATGCGCCGACGCAGGGCGGGCTATCGGCGTGATTCCTCATGTTTGGCGATGCTATCGTAATGGAATCTCTATTCTTAACTGACAGCCTTATTTTCGTATTGAATTGATAGGCAAGTGTGCATTCGGAAGTGATTGTAACGACTCTAGAAAAAGATTGGTCTATTGTATTGTTTTTCAGTTATACTTTTGTGAAATTGTAAGTGCTTATACCGTGGGGTACTCCTAATTAGCAATACTCTGCACTGGTGGTCTAGTGGTAGCACCCCACTTTCCAATCGTCAAAGAAGCTTCAGGTTAAGGTCGTGGGTTCAAATCCAGTCATGTAACAATGAGTTTTCCGTCGAAAAATTAATGTCAGTACTCTCAAATGGTGAAGGATATATATATAACATCGTGAGGAAACCGGCATGTTTTAGAATCTAAAGAGTTCAAAAACATGTGCCGAGTGCACGAATGAAGCCTCTCTAAAGCGCACTTGAAATTCTTTCACCACACTGATTCGAAAAAACCAGTTACACGATAAGAAGAAGAAGCATTACCTAAAGTGCGCCGATGTAATTTTATTGTATATCAAAGAATTTTCTGATATAATCTTAATAAAAAATAAACATTTCAAGTAAGCAACTGTCTAGTTAAAGGTTGTGTAAAACATCATGCTTTCTATGGCAGAACCTGCAGATTATAGTATTAATTCAAAAGCAATGTATTACCCGTGGTTTCGCATTCCCGCTAGCTCGTCCCCCGAAGGCTGCATAGCATAGTATTGTAAGTTAATAAATTACCAGCGCTGGGACCCGTACATCTGTCACAATTACAGCGGCACACCTGCACACAACTCAAACTCGAATTTACATAAAATGAAATCGCCCCGTGGACGATACGCCACGGAATTCAGAATATCCATAAACGTAGCTGCCAGCATACCGAGAGCCATACTTAAAAACAAAATTAAAGGGGATAGCCGTACGATAATATGAATTAAAAATAATAAAACAAAAAAATAGGAGTCACGGATCGCCCCGAGTAAGTTTTTTTGAGTTTTTTACCTTCGATGCCTGCGAACAGAGCTCCTATCTTCTGACAATATCTTTGACGAGTTTTTTATACTGCATTATTTTTAAATGAACAGATTATAAATGGCTGTTTGGCGATTTAACGCCCAATCTAATTAGGCAAATGATATGTGTTTTCTGTAAGATCCATGGATAGGCTTCACTATTCGCTGATTGATTTATAATTAAGTGTTGAATGAGGGCGTTGAACTTTCTTACTAGATGGGATTTGTTGCGAGCTATATTTATTTAAAAAAAAACTGATTACGCCCTTGACGCCAATAACTCAATAATCATTTGTTCCATACCAACTATGAAAAGCATTTTACTACAATTTGATTGGGACTAGAGCATTGGAGACTAGATTTTTGGTGTCGCAATTTGTTTTTTTAAAGCTCTGTTTATCAGTCTTTTATTTTCCGTTATTTATTTGCAAGACTAAAATAGGCTTTTTGTTATTGTAGATTATTCATATGGCATCAGAGGTTATATTTTTTCACTTAATGCCCTTATATTTGTGAGATTCCGTAGTGCCTGAGACTGTTTATTAGATGGAGTACTAAGGTTTGCTTAGCACCTGGATCATCCTCAGTCTATTCGACCTTTCTTGGAGACCAACTAAGTCACAAGTTCAAGCCATAAGTTTCCTCCCGATGTTTTTCTTCACCGGTTAAGACCAGTAACTCTGTGCACATTTATTATACGAATAAATCCGTGATTGGTGGTCTAGTGTTATTTTTAGTACCAACGCAGTTTCATAATATGTTATATTTTGTCAGTCTTGAATGTCAAAAGCTAAAATTATGATCTCTTTGCTTTTGATATAGAAGATAGCAACCACGATGGATTCGAACCAAGTGACTCCACTAGCAACATCATAATTTGTTCAAAAAGTGATGTTTACTAAATAAATCGGGATTTTTTCAGCATCCATAACTTAAGGAGCCGAGGCGGGAAATCGGATGGAAGTCGAGGGCGAAACTTTTAAAAAAGGAAACTGCTCTTGCGTCTGTGTGGGCCGCTGCGATTGGCGCAGGCAGCGGGGGCGGGCAACGCGCTGTCGCCATTGGCCCGCCGCCGACGCACTGTACGCGCGCTCATTTCATCTCGAGACACGAACAAATAGATTTTTTTAAACAAAAGCAATTTTCCTATTCTTCTTGTTGTGGCACTGTTTCAATAGTTTGTTTTTGCTCAGCGTTTTGTATTGTTTATTGTGGCCGAGTGCGACAATCCGCTGCCGGTTAATTCCCAGCGATATTAACAAGTCGACTCCTCTCGTATTGTTCCCTCTCGCATGCAAATTTTGTAAAAACAACTGATTGTTATGAAAAACAAACACGCGGTAGGTGTTGCAATACGACTTGGAAGCGGCCTGGGTGAATGCTAATTAACTTTAGATATCGCCGTTCGTATTGCAAAATGACAATAGGAATAGGCTTTTATGTAAAACCCATTTGAATTCTCTTAGTAGATAGGATCGGGTATCAGACAATGCTCGTTAATTATCTGCGTTTGAGAGAGAGGCATATCATAGTTAGTAAGTAGGTACCCAACCCACTCATACGTGAGAAATACTTTGTGTATGTAAGTACTTGCTCCATTGTGACGTTCTCTGACGGAAACTTTAAGCTTGGAGAATAAATGTGTGGTGAACTCCTTACTAGTAACTTTTTGTTAGACATAGGTACTTTTTATTAAACAATTCTGTCCATTTTCAAAATTCAAATATCGAAACAACAGAAACTATAGCGGCAGTTGTTCTTCTGTCTCGTGTTTGCATCACTCTGAATAAAACTCCATTGAAGAAGTGCTGTGCGTTTATCATTATATCCCATCAGAAGGAAATCTTCTGATGAGAGGCGCAGGTTGCATCCCGCCTAAAAATGTTTTTTTGAAAAAAGTCACTGCTTATTACTAGTACCTATACTATTTATATCATCAGAAGATGCTGTTTAACTGAAGAAAACTCAGCTGGACACGTTAATTGATATTATATAAAACCCTTTGAAAGCTTTTGTGCTTTAGAAGGAGCTACGAATAGGCTGGTTTTCACCGGATCCTCTTTTATTCCTGATGGAACTACTATGCTACAGATTTGATGCTCAATAAAATAAAAAAAAACAAGTTTCGGAGTTAAGGTAGATTTTTTTTTCGAAAGAATGGCGGGAAATTGGTGGATGGAGAAGACTCAGAATCGTTCTTCCTGAAATAAATACCTACAAGAAGCCTTTATCCAACGAAAAAGCTATGGGCTGGGATAGGTTAACATCGCGTTCTCCTTTATTCCTGATGAAACTACATGGCTGATAAACTACTTAGCTACAGATTTGATGCTCAATAAAATTAAAAAAAATCTAGTTTCTAGATTTTTTCGCGGGAATTGCAAGATGTCTATGGAAGAATCGTCTTTCCTAAAAATGATAGAGTTGACCCATGTCTAGCAGTTGTAATCCTACAGGATAATGATGAATTTCTTTCATAAATCGTGGCATTCATAAGCTTGGCTGGTGAAATATTCATTAGGAGAAATCCAAGTCGTGCTCCAGCCTGCATTATGAGCGTTTGAATAATAATCTTATTGTTTTAATCTAAATCAGTTCGGACATGCTCAGAATATGGTGGACTTTTGAATGAGTCGTAAAAGAAACATGCCCATTAAAAGATACCTCCACGGGCTTCACGTAGATACGTTTAAAAGGTTTCCGGAGAAAACAACTAGTTTTCTGGTCTGGCGGAGACTGGCAGAGACTTGAAAAATTATGAAGGTAGAAAATAAAGCCTGAAACTATTGTTAAAAAAGTCCCAAATATCCGCTAGGGAATAAATTCAAAATATAATCTCAGCCATAAACTCTCCTAAAAATATCGTAAGGAATGGTCAACTACATTCTGAGTGTATACGTATAATAACAGTACCTAATCAATCGACTTGCCAAGCTCGGTACTATTATAACACCTCAAAAATATGGTAGAAATCTAGGCCCTACGCAGGAAATTTTTCAAACCTTGCTTCTGAATTTGTAAACTAAGATTGTATCATTAATATAAGCTACCTGGTGTAAACAGTATAAAAAAGAAAATAAACTAAAGGCACATTATAAGCAAACTTAAACCTTTAAGAACATCAGAAAAGGCCAGCTGAGTTGCTGTCCATCTTCATTTGAAATATCACAGCCTCTATAATAACTCAAGCACACATTGCAATTCATCATACTAACGACAACACATCCATCAAGCACAACCAATAGGTGCAAGCCCAGAGATGTCCCAAGATGGCCCGAATTGAGCTCAAGATCCCAAATTGAGCCCATTTTTCGTCCAAATTGTGGGCTTTGTTATGCAAAGCGCGCAGGCGCCGTGTGCGGGCCACAATCGGCTGTTTGTGCCCCGCCCGTGTGACACGGCCTTATCGCCCATCGCCCGCGCCTGCCGCAGTTTTACAATGCGACTAGCTGATTAGAATATTTCATCAGTCTGCACTAGGCCTAACCTGAACTTTTAATTACCTAATCGTCCATCTCGTTGGGAGGTCGCTTCCTAATCCTTCCTGTCTGAATACAAAACTTTGGGTCTTATTAATAATCCTGGCGTAGCGTTGGACTAGTTGATCCGTGTTTTGTCTCTTGCATTGACATGCAATTGTCAACTCGAACAAATGTGACAAAACACGATTTAACTACTCCAGCGTTGTGCCAGGATTATTAATAACACCCTTATATTACAACCTGTTGTAACTTTCATAGTTTTACGGGTATATTAGAATTTTTCAGAAACTTAAGTTTGAAATTTTTATTCCAACTTGCCTGTTTTTAATGCTCACAAACTAAGGGCTGTATTGAGATACAGTGTTTAAGTCTGAGTCGATCCTAAAGCACAAATCTTTTGACACTTTTCAATGGAGAACTGTTATTGAAAGGGCGTTTTCAAAGTTTAAAAGGGTCAACAACGCGCTTGTGATGCCTCTGGTATTGCAGGCGTCAATAGGCTACAATAACCGCTTCCCATCAAGTCGACGTATGCTTGTTTGCCTACTTTTTTGTATTAATTAAAAAAAAACTATGGTTGAGCTTCGACTCAGAGTCAAGCATTGTTTCTGAAATGCCCTAAGAGACGAAAGTCTACCTGTAAAAAAAATGCTGGCTCAAAACGCAGCTGCTGAGCACTAGCCTTTATTATAGAGATCATCTAAGTTAACATACGTATGATAGAACCTCCCTCATAAGCACTTGATAATTATATAGCAGAACTATCCACATAAGCCAACAAAGTACATATAGTGTCCAGTCCACCTTTTCAAAGATATGATAAATTGCCTTTTAAACTAAAGTGCGCTAATGTAAATGCAAACAAAAACAGCTATCAGACAGATCTAGTAACTAACAGAAAAGCTCGATCATCCAACGTATCGAGTGGGAGTTTAATCGACGAAATGAGCCCTATTGATTTACCTACATTAATACTAATTGCGACAGACTAGCCCAACTTACCCTTTCCATCCGGGAAAACAACCTTGTATTTTTTCATCTGTATTTCGTTGGAATAGAGTCTGAATTCGTGCGGCAGTAAGAGGAGACAGGGGCAAAGTTTGATCGATCCTCGTTATCTTGCATCACACCAATGCATCATATTTGTCGCGTATTTCGTCACAACACGAGCAGATTCCGATTGGGGATAATGAAATGAAACGTTTTAATAATATTAAAATAGTAGTTGAGTACTCACCTGCTTCATAAAATATAAGTTCATGAAAATTTGCAAAAATGTTTGATCTTGTTAAATATTGCTCAACTAAAAAAAAACCTTGGAAATGTCAGGAAAAAAAAGCTAGATTATGTTGTTATAACTTTATTGATGGGACCCTAAGCCCCTTAGCCCTGGATAAATATTTGATAAGGCTGGTTTCCCAAGCACCTGTAACTTTTTAGCAGGTATTAAAAACATCAGTCTGCCATATTATAAGCGTTCGATTATAATAAAATAAGAAAAGCAACGGCGAAAGCGTTACTATTACGTCATTTTATTATACACAAAAATAAATGAACCAAAAACCCAGGCTATATGCAACAAAACAAATCAAACAATAAATCCAAAGAAAAGTCGGAAAGTGCAAGATTGATCAGACGCTCCTACTGGAAAAATAAGCTTTACTAACTGGATAAAGGTTGTCTGGAAAAAAAATTTTTAGCGATGAGACCACTCATAGTAGATTCATTTTAAAACAAGTTTAGTTTTATTCGTTTTTAAGGTGTACAATAAAAAGTTTTCAATCTATCTATCTCAACAAAGCTCTCAGATAAATTTTATATAAAATTAATTTGAACCAACCACCTTTTTCAAGCCGCTCGTCTTCGGTTAAAACAATTTACCACAAAACTAAGTAAAACAATCATTCGTAATAGGAAATGATCGATCAGTCGGACACGTTGATTGCTCCCAGCTTGCCACTGGTCTGCCAGTTGGCACCTCGCGTGACGCAAGAACCACACGAATTAGGAAGTGTTGAAACCTGAATCGAACTTTGCGGTTTCGACTGTTTTAATCGAGTAACGAAGAACAAATACCTTGAAGTCCTGGGGATCTAGTCCAGTCCTTTGCAAAATATGAATGGACCAGCCGTATTGTGTTTTTGAGAGGGATCCGATTTCGGATTCCGTTTTCAATAAAACACAATATTAATTTGACAGTTAAAAGCGACGGATTAGTATTTTTTGAAAATAAATTTAAAATACAACCCTAGATTAAAAGCCTGCGCACACCTAGTTCGCTGGCGGTAGCGATCAGTGAAACGCTGTCAAATATCGCTGACAAATTTGACAGCGTTCCACTGATCGCGGTTACCAGCGGCCTAGGCGCAGGCTTTTACGGTAGGTGCGAGTATAATCTTCTGCTCGATATGGCCAGATTGATGAGCATGAAAGAAGTAGAAGATGAAAAACATGGCTTCGTTATACAACGGACATCGGACTGGGATACAAATTTGTTTCGGTGTGGCTTGCTTTAGGAAGATGCCTGCCAACATTTGACTCGTTTTTAGAACTAATAAAATACTCAACCTTAATGAGGTAAGAAATTTCTGTCAGAAAGCATTTTTCTAATAAATTATACATGCAGGGAGCAAGTATTAATACCGACCGGGAAAGCTGAATTCTACTGAAAATTTCACCAACTGCATACCGGAAAAATCATAAAGACATGCACAGACTGTACTTAAATGTAAATACTAAAGGCATGCAATTAGTGTAGAACATGCGTATATTCCGGCTAAACATTTCACAGGTTTCATTTATGCAGAAAACAGGTTACTAGCGCCTGTTTACCCGCTCTAGCACGACTACTTTTGAAAAGTGCAGTTCACATTTCATACTCAATGTGAACTGCACTCGTTGAATACTCAAACTCATCACTCAAACCACTAGATAACCAGGCTTATAACACTATTTTAAAACGGTATTTACGTTCAAATGGAATCTGTTTGGTGCTACAGTTACAATTAAGTCACATTATGAAATGATCTCTCTGATCTTATAACTCGCTGATCTTCTATCTTTCTTTACGTACGCTTATTCATAGCGTGTTCTGCGCAGTAGGTTGTGGGTTTGGGAACAAATATTTATGTGGTGAATACAGATGTTTGTTCTCTGTCTGGGTGTTACATAGTATTCTAAGTATGTATTTATAAAAAAAAATATTTAAGTATGTCGTCGGTATCCTATTTTCATCGCCGTAGCCTGACATTATAAAGCTACTCAGTGGGCGTATTGAGGGTAGGGGTCGGTTGTAAAACAATGAGAAGAAAATGTTCCAAACCGAATCAACTTTATATCACACATCTTAGCAAACAGGATAGCTTAGCGATTAAAACGTATAGCTAGGTAGGTAAGTATACGGAACGCGGACGGTTTCTACAAGACTAGGTGTGCAACCGCCGAAGCCAGAATCCAGAATGTCAATGTTGTGCTCGCCACGGTCGCTTGTCCTCGTAGACTCCGTCAAGCGCCAACTGATGACACTGGCGTCCCGTACGAATGGTTTGATGATGGATGACTGACGGTGTTGTCAGCCCGAATACGACACGGCCATCCTGCTGGAACACGTCCCCGTGTGTTAATCTGAAACAATGGAATCCACTCAGAGTACCTCTTATTTTCTCTCGGCCGTTCCTGACTATGAAACTAAGGCTCTACTCTTTATGCAATCTAAAGAAAACTTTCAAAACTCTACTCATTTTTTATTACTTCAAAAATCTCAATCCTTCTGATCAGTTAAGGTAGTCATTGTCAATTACTTTTAATTTTCGTTAGCATATTCAAAACAGACAAGTAAGAAATTCACCAATCGCAACATGTTTTTAGCTTAATTTAAAACAAAAACCAACAATCACAACAAACAGTTTGCCTGAGTCATGTACCATCGCATCTATTACATTAAAACAACAAGTTTTCACCAAAAGCATCGCGTCCGCCCTCCTATCGCCACGGCCATCACCAGCCGACCAGACACTCTCTCAGTGCTCCCGTGTGATCAGCCCTCTGACTCACACAGCCACTCTCTCAGTGCTCCCGACCTCCGCCAGAGCTAAACGCGCACCGCGCACCCACGGACTACTTGAGTTGCCTCAAGAGACACCGATTTCTACCGGGCTACGGCTACGTAGTAGCTGCTGGTATAGTTGACCAAACTACGGCCGATAGAGTACTACGCTACGCTTTTACCATCCACAAAAACTTCTTCCTCATGATCATCATTACTGTATACTTCGACTGGTACATAACCCACTGGCATAGGTCTTAACTTTGAGTGAGCGTATTTGTAAGTACGCTTATAGTAACGAAGTCACCAACCAAGAACGAAAAACCCTTTGCTTTCGTGCTTAGAATTTTTCTCAATACTGATGTAGATCGCTTGTTCTCTCGCTTCATAAAATATTTTCCATCTCCAATCATTACGTCACAAGGTATAAACTCTATTTCCAGCAAACTTATTAGCTACTATTCACAACAAGAGAACATTCGGTACCACTATCAGATCAAAAATGGGTACGACTGACCTGATCCTTGCAAAACGCCGTCAATTTTAGCAGAAGTTGACCCGCCACTCGGTAGCTGTGCCGCCACTACCGCCACTAGCACGCCACATGTGCTAGACGCGATCGCATAGAGCATCGCTGTCGCGTTGCTGTCGTATCGCTTTCCTCGTGTGCATATTCTGTAAAGAAAGTCTAAACACAGTATTCTGTTCGGCTAATACGACAAAATTCGGAAGCAGAAGTCAGAAAACAGTCCATAAGCTCATCATCACTAACAAGAAATCATACGATTGCGCACAATTTACCATTTATCAATGACTTATTTTTTTTTTGCTAAGTACCCTCACTTAAAAAGATAACCTTTAAAAAAATATCTTCGGACTCATGGCTCATCTTGTAACAAGGGTTTCCAAAAATTAACTTTACAGAGTGAGAAAGCAGTCTGAGTCACGTGCACAAGTATCCTAACCGAATCATTAAATCTTTAGGCTTCTACCGGTTAGCTAACAACAATACAGCTAACCTTTGTCAATCGTCCTCGAAAGTGATTGCAAGACGCAAACGTCCACGCGCTTCGCTCGCTGTGCGCTGGACCCAAAGCGCTGCCGCGCTGCCGCCGCTGTTGCCGCTGTCAGCTGCATGGCTGCTGCCGCTCGTGCGCCGAATTGCGTTGTGGCCTGGTTTGCCGTTCCTAAAGTCCGACCTTCCTTGCTCGCTGCCGCTTTCCAAGTCTCGACCTCTCTTGCTCGCTGCAGGCTTCACGGGTGCTTGCGTTGATGCTGGATACGCCACGTGTTGTCCCTTATGATCTTTGAGCTTGGATTTCTTGCATTCTTGAATTCGGTCCATATGGTCCCACGATAGGTGTTTTGGGACATCCGCGTGGATGCAGCTCCCTTTATTGCGTTGCTGATAGCGACCAGTTGACCGCCGCTAAGGGGTTTATTGGCGAAACAGATCCACAGCCGCACACCACGATCTTGCGTCCGCATCCGTCTTTTCGGGGTTGAAAGCCGGTAGGTTCACTGGATGACTCGTCTTGGATGTTTGCAGGGCTTCAATCTGAGCTTGCATGGTTAAGTTTTGCGTCTCAAAGATTTTACTTCAAAGGTCACTTTCTCCACTTTCTCTTCTCGTTTTATCCGACCTTGATCCCACATTTCTGATGTCGTCGGTATCCTATTTTCATCGCCGTAGCCTGACATTATAAAGCTACTCAGTGGGCGTATTGAGGGTAGGGGTCGGTTGTAAAACAATGAGAAGAAAATGTTCCAAACCGAATCAACTTTATATCACACATCTTAGCAAACAGGATAGCTTAGCGATTAAAACGTATAGCTAGGTAGGTAAGTATACAGAACGCGGACGGTTTCTACAAGACTAGGTGTGCAACCGCCGAAGCCAGAATCCAGAATGTCAATGTTGTGCTCGCCACGGTCGCTTGTCCTCGTAGACTCCGTCAAGCGCCAACTGATGACACTGGCGTCCCGTATATACGAATGGTTTGATGATGGATGACTGACGGTGTTGTCAGCCCGAATACGACAAGTATTATATCAGATATCTGGTTCCCATAGTACAAACTCTTTTAATTTGGGGATAGATAGTGTTGTGTAGATCGACCACAATATTTATTTTATAGCTTTAGCCATTACCCCCTGGATTCTACGTGAATATGGCCGAACGTCCACATAATTCATTCGCTTACATTTCTCGCCGCTCGTAAATTGTGCAACTATTTCGATAACAGCAAATTTGAATTTATGCTTTTATGCTTGCTATGCATTTTGTACGTGTTACCGCGCGCTTCGAGCAAAAACATGGCGTTTCTAATCTCACGTGATCAACTCTCATCAGGCATCTGGGGCTAGTGTATTATTACATCCACCACCTTGTTTTATAAATATGTTAAGAAATTGCTTTCCGTTGTGGTCTTGGCATAAAATACAACCCGTTCATTCTTCTGTATGAGGTAACTAAGGGCTGTGTGCTGTGCGATACAGCAGTTGGTATTTTCTTACTGCGGTCACCAATCGTGGTGACCACGACAAGCCTCCAAAATATGAGGGAGGTCTATGTTCAACAGTGGACTCTTTCAAACCAGGGTATATGTTTGAAACTAGTCTACTGTATCGCATGTATCTAACAACATAAGTGCAATAAATTTTTTGAATTTGATTAATGGTGATAGTCAATTTCTGGCCTGTTTTTAGGCTTGGGCCAGTGGAACAGACATCTAAAGTGACCTTAGTTGCTTTAAGTCATCCTTGCGATTCAAGTGAATCAATAATTTTAACGTTGACTTGAAACAATACCTATCTTCCCATAAAGTAAATTATTTTACTGTTGTAAAGATGTTAGATTTTAAATGTTTTCCGTAATAAGTTTCCCAGAAAAATAATGCTCAATCGTGCCTTCACTAAATTTTATCAATTACATAGTAATTGACATTTGCCCATGAATCTTGATAAAGCTAACTTAACATAACTTTATGATAAAGCTTCCGATACAACGACGCGGTTCGATGTCGCAAAAACGCCAATCGCAATCTAAAAAAAGCCACAAACACAAATCTATGCTTGAATCCGAAAGTTGTATCAATAATCTGGGGAACTCAGGTGATGCGGGTATCAGAAATTAGAAATTTACGCTTGGTATGTATTGTATTCGATGGAGGACATTTGGCAGTTCTTTCAAGCGTCGGTTTGTAAGAAGCTTAATGTTAACTTGTAAGATAACATTAAGCTAGAAGTAGGTGATAAAACACCTGCCTTTTGTAGACATCCTAATTACCCATCTACTTAGCAGTTTATACTTTTTTCTACTTTAAAATATCTACAACTATGAGCCCTATATCTGTATAACTAGAGTTAATATTAAATTAATGGCTTAATCGAGTCTGAAAAACTTCTTCTCACTGAATAAACAGTGAATTAAGATATCAGGACTCAAAAGGGACGATAGGTTGAAGGGTAATTAAATTTATTATTGTTTTTAATTAATCATACGTAGTTATGTGTTCTGTGATAACATCGGAACTCGCTAAACTTTTTGCACGATGTAAGGTTAGCAACAAAGTCACAAAATACATCAGTTTTGTAAACGAAACATAATTCTGAAAAAAAAAACAAGAATTTTTGTTACATGTGCTGTTTTTAAATCAATTTTTAAAATCAGGATTTCAGGATTTTTATAATAATTAGCATTATTATAAGAATCAAAATAAAATCATCGCAAATATCTGTAGTTGTGTATTATTTATATCTATTTAAAAATGGGGATTTTTGCTTTATTTTAATGTATTTAGGTTTGGACTTCTATGCAGAAGACATCAACGCGTTTGCCTGACTTCTCTATAAAGCAGCTGTAAGTAAGGTTAATAAAGTAAAAAAGTAATGGGTCAGGAATCACATGCATATAACAAAGTATTGCCTCGTAGGTCACGCACGTCAAGAACGTGTCCTATTGTGCCCTGCGTCCATCAATTTGAGGCATAAGGATATTCAGCCACATTTGCCAGTAATTTCGCCAGCACCCACACCCTTCAAACCGAAACACAGCAACGGTGCTTCACGGCAGACATAGGCATGGTGGTTGTACTTTTCCGGACGAGCTCTTGACATAGAGCTCTACTACTACTAAATCAGACTTTTAAATACTTTTATAAAAAAGTTGCAGATAATTTTTCTGCTGTCCGTATTAGCGATTGCATCGTTTGCGCCCCAGTGCGACGACTCAACTCCTATTCATATATTAATTAATTCACATGTAAAACCTCGTATAAGTAACCACTGTAATTATGGGAATACGATTACTTAAAAAAATTCATGCGAAGTCATTATCATCAAAATTCATAATTATAAATATCAACAAAATCTACCCAACCCCAACAACGTATAAGCTCTATCCTCCAAGGTTTGCTGGTAGAAAACTCTATATATAGGGTTAAGCTCGCCTTTTTACATAGAGATATATAAAGAGCCCATATTGTATTGTTTTTAAGTCATCTGTATGTAATAAAGAAAAAAATATTTTAGAATGTCTATACTTCTTAGAATATCTAAGTAATCTATGGGCTCCTGAAACAGGATTCTAGGTAATCTGAAAATCAGTCTGTATACGTACCAAACTAACTTTTATACATAAATATGCATGTTTATTTGCTATGTTGCGCTAAAACTCTCAAACAGTTATACCTTAAAAATCTGTTGTGCCTTGTATCCTGTTTTCGACCAAAAAACTTTGTGTATTTTATTGCTTTAGGTCAACCAATTCTTCTTCTTCTTCTTCTTATCGTGTCACTGATTTTTTTAAACCAGCGTGATGAAAGGATTTTAAGTGCGCCTCAGAGAGGCTCCTTTCGTGTACTCGTTATATGTTTTTCGAACTTAGTAGGTTCTCGACATACCGCCGGTTTCCTCCAATTAAAAATACCCGTACATATTTTAAAATATCGCTATAAATATTGGTTAGTAGTCGTTTGCTTGCTTCCCCGGGATGCAACGCTAGCTTTTTCAACAGATAATAAGATAGATACGCGAAAATTAAAAGATAAAATCGCAAATTCGAAAGCAAAATGTTCGCTTTGCGTAATTTCGTAGTTATTTGCATCGAAATTATTTGTTTTTACGGTTGCACAAATTATGTGCGTACACGCATGTTTAATGTACACTGTCAATTATAAACGCAAAGGCCCAATTATAAAAATAAATGCATAATAAAAGAAACGGTGTAAAGTAGAACTCAAACCACTCAACTTCGCTTTTAAAAAGTTACTGCATATTTGGTTCAAAGCTTAACCTAAAAAGTAATTCGCTGTAACACCTTGTAGCTTAATTACCGTACGTTAAGGGTATTTAAAAATTTTTTAGCTGAAGCTCAATGCTTCTTACATGTTCCAGAACTATAATACTACTCGTAGTTTCTTTTTTTTATACAACTAACTGATGGAAAAAGCATATGGCCTACCTGATTTTAAGTGCTAACCACCGCCTATAGCAAAGCACTGTAAGACCTCGTAAGTCACGCACGTCAGGAACGTGCCCTAAGATGCACTGCCCTGCGTCCATCATCTTGAGGCATACAGATGTTCAGCCTCACGTCAGTAATATCACCGGTACCCAACGAACCGAAACACAGCAATGCTGCTTCACGCCATAAATAGGCATGATGGTTGTACTTCCAACATGACCATTTTAACAACGAAAAACAAAAAAACTACCAATCCACTACTACCGAAGGACTAGCAGACTCACGGCTCTAATAGCCGTATCACGGCTCCAAGTACCATCCATACCTGGTTAGCATACCACCCATGCGCACTAAGCGTTTTGGCTCCACCTTTATTAAACGAACCTCCAGGGAATGGAACTCATTGCCATTGGCGGTTTTTCCTGACCACTATAATCTGAGTCTCTTCAAGGCAAGAGTGAATAGGTGTCTTCTAGACCATCTTGCTCCATCGTCAGCTACATCGTCGCTTACCATCAAGTGAGATTGTAGCCAAAGGATGGCATATGATATTATCATCTATTTAGCGTCCCGACAACTAATTGTACCCCACAGTTCATCCAAACTATATTTATACTATTGATTAAACCATTTTTCAAACAACCAACAAGGCAATTAAACAACAGCAATGGATTTTATTCAGATTCATCAAACCAATTCGAAATCATAATTGATCTGGCATGTAAAAAATATAGAGGGCTGTTAGGAGGGAATAGGCGCCAAAAATATGGAACTAGAACAGCGGATGGGGCACTCCGGATGCTTGGTTGAAAAAACTGCCCCAACAAGGCGGAAATACACTGACAAATAACCCTGGAAAACTATTTTTTGCGAGCATTGACTGTTAGATCTACACGTGTAGTTTCACTACGAAACTACAAAAATGTATTACTTTGGTAGATTGCTTGTCAACTAAACAAAATATGAAAATGTCTACCAGTCATGAGGTTATTTTCCAGGTATGTTTTCTTGTCTTACCTCTTAAACCTGGCCTTGCCTTGCGGTGGCGATCAGTGAAACGTTGTCAAATATGACCGCGATTTTCGACAGCATTTTTGACAGCCACCGCAAGCACTCGGATGTGCGCAGACTTTAGTTGAGAAGGTTAGGAACCAAGCCGCAAGTTAGACTTGATCTCTTGACAATGACACAAATCTACCTTGCTTCTAAAAATGGTTCTTGTGATTCAAATGAGTAGGTCTACCACTTGTCCATAGCAAAGCATTGCCTTGGCGTCACGCACATCAAGAACGTGCACTACGATGCACTGTCCTGCGTCCATCAACTTGAGGCATACAGATGTTCAGCCTCACGTGCCAGTAATTACACCACCAGTAAATTCATCATTCCTGCCAAACTTTTAAGCATACTCCGGTATTTTCTCTTCAGATTTTGAATGTAGGTAATCCTTCCAAGTCTTTTCTTTCAAAAGTAACTTATCTATGGTAGAACGATGACTGGCCAAAACTGGCAGAGCAGTCGGAGCCAAAAGTCAATTAACGATCCGGCCGGGCACGTGGAACCGAACGCACTGATAATGTAGCACATCTAGTTACACCAGACAATTCTGCCCAAAAAGATTGTTTTTTATACAACGTAGTAGACAAACAAGCATACGGCCCACCTGATGAGAAGCAGATACTGTAACCTATGGACGCCTGCAGTACCAGAGGCATCACCCTTAAAACTTTGCATAGGCTTGCATTGCGTTTACTTCGCATTGTAGTGGTTGACCATTATACGGATCATTATAAATGTTTAATTTACCTACTTAATTACTTATACAGTACAACGGTAAGCTCTACGCTAGAAAGCTGACCGTAGGTACCTATTGTTATTATTATTTACACATTTTTTGATTATAGATAGCCAAGCATTTAAGATGGAGCTTTCTTAGCTATAATTTGCCTGTTACTCTAGTTCCAAAATTAAAACGTTCCGGAAAAACTGACGTCGGTAAAAAGTTTTTTGCCTGCGTCAGTAAAAAGAGTTTTAATTAGAAATAACTCGTGACACGACGAGAAGTAGAATAATTCAAATAGTCGGACACCAATTACATTATAAAAAAAGTTACTTCTTGGGACTTTTTTTTGGTGTTTATAAGTCCGTATGATCTTCTTCTTCTTCTAAATATATAAAACTCTTACGTTACTGACTGACTGACTGACAATCATCGCTCAGCCTAAACCGTAAGTCCTGGAAGCATGAAACTTGTAGGATATGTTTATTTTATAGCATAAGGGTGCACTAAGAAAGGAAATTGGAAAATTATTTCCCTAAGCGGAGAAAAAAAGGAAAAGCTTTTAAAAGAAAAATGAACGGGGCGTAACGGCAAAGGGGCGAGTGAAGCCGCGAGCGTCCGCTAGTTGATTATAAATTCTAGTTGATTCCGGTTGTGTTTAATTATAGATAAGAAAGCACAAGGAATCCGAATATATGTAGCTATTACAACTAAAAAAATAACAAAATGGCGACCATTTTGTTATTTTTTAAGTAGAAATTATTTCTAACAAACATTTTTATTTGTATTGCGCAAAAGTTCACAAGTTCACAAAAGTCAAAAGTTCACACTTTGACACATAAAGTTGAATCAAATATTAAACTTATTGAAAATAAATACAATGTTCTTTTTTTGAAAAAATCAAGCCAGATGAAGTTTCTGATTTTTACGTATACTGCATAGAATTTGGTAGTGATGCGAGGTCTCAGTTCGTTACGTATCGGCCGAAATTCTACAATTTAGTTTTAAAGTTTAAGTACTTTTATATATCTAAATGCCTGAAATAACAAAGCATCAGCAGCCAGTGTCTAGAGGATGCTTCCAATTGGCACTGATTTGGAGATTAATTAATCTATTTTGTTCATTAATAGGTCCTAATTAAGTTTTAACAATTTAGATACGCCATAACTGCAATAAAATTGATGATTCAAAAAATATTGACCCAAATTATTGAATTACTTTCTATTTTTTAACTTCGTATTAAGTACGTATAATTCAATCAAAAAAAATATTGAATATAAACCTTAGAAAAAAAATCAAATTAATAACACAAAACACGAAAAGCTCCCATTCTGTCACTTTACAATTTGTGAGTGGAGAGGCATTGGCGAATCGTTATCGGTACAACAATGAGTTTCTGACTCGCTGGCCATCTTCTAAAGTAATTCGCATTTTTCAGCGGAAGCCCCGCACTTGGTTCACAATGTGGATTTATTTTACGCGGCTGTTTAGTTTTAGATATAGAATTTTTTGAATTTTATTAAAAGTTTCAAAGCAGATTTTACTTTATGGTAAAAAACACTAACGCAAAATAATATAGGTACCTACGTGCTTCTTTTTCATAATTAATGGCATCTGTCGCAGTGTCGTATGTGTAGTTTTTAGTCGAGTCAATCAATAGACAAGTCGGCCGTCATTGGCTTTGAAGAAAATGGTAGGTATCGTTTTTATTCAAATCCATCGGAAACAATTTCGTTCGAATCAAGATATCACACTTTCATTTCAACTGCTCACACTTTGACACTACTACTTTGACTTTTTTCGTGTGACATCTGAATAACCAAATATTTAAATATTTTTTTTTTAGGACTTCAAGTAGGTTATGTTGGTAAAAACCACCGAAATTACACATTAGAACTCAAAATAATACCAGAAAAGCAATTAACATGATAAAGCTATGTGACTTCCCAAAATGTCAGAAATAAAATATCTGATTGCCACTTGTCACAATATAGGTACGTATTGTGACAAGTGGCAATCAGAGAAACGCTGTCAATTAAGACAACGTTTCACTGATCGCCACCGTAAAACGCTGAGATGTGCGCAAGGCTTTAATGTTCAAAGTTCTCTATGTATTTGAAAGTAGCAGTGGAAAACAGTTTCACAGCCTAACAATACCAATGTTTCCACAGTTCTTTGTCTCCTACTTATCAGTGTTCACACATCAGTGCTCATTTACAATTGTACGTCAGACTAGAGGTTTCACGATTATTTTATTTGTATTATAAAATTATGATCGATTTTATGTTAAAGATATTGCAAGTGGTATCTTCCCATGGCATAAATACAAAATAACTAATGATCCTTATTGCATATTTTAAAATTATTGTACAAATATTATTATATAGGGAAATAAATACGTCACGTATGTAAAATATTAAATATTGATACTAATGATAATGGAGGAACTTTCACGGTACGGGCATGTCATGAAGAGGGATGAAAGTCATGTAACTACACTGAGAAAAAAAAT